>CM060938.1:548211080-553211080 GCA_030765085.1 Allium cepa
AATTCAATAATTCAAATAAAAATTTATTTGACTTATAAATTCACTTATAAATATTTAAAATTAATTAAATATTCAAATTTTAATTACTAAAAATTCTGGGTCGTTACAATTATTTTATTTCCAGGTCAAGTGCATAACATAAAAAAAATTATTTTTTATTTAAAATGCATTTTAGTTAAATATTTATTCCAAATTAATAAGATATTAATGAAAATTGATTTGGAAACTTTTATTTCAAATTTTAAAATTACAGAAATCCTAAATGATATTTTACAGTTAGAAAAAAATTTCTACATTTATTTTCGGCTTAATCTTTTTTTATTAATTTTTTTATTTTCAACCTTTTTAAATATAGGAATTATAATTTTTTATTTTTTATTTTTGGTCGAAAGCTTATCTTTCGCAAATATAATTTTATGAAATTTAAAAATAATGTTTTTTGACATTTTCGAATTAATCTATTAAATAGCAGTAAACAGAAGAATTTGAAGCTCTCTTATTAATTCTTGGAGTTATCTCTATCCTCATTAATTATGTTTAAGTTTAGATATTTCATTTTCTAAATCCTATATTTACCACTTTACAATTATTCTACTAAATTTCTGACACTATTTTACATTCAAATACTTTTTAAAAAATCCGTGATTATTTATAATTTTATGACGATTCTCTCCTAAAATTTTACATTAAAATCAATACATAAACCAAACTTTAAACTATTTAGTAAACCTAATGAACTAGTATTCATTAATAAATCCAAAATGATGAAAGTCTCAATATGCATACTACAGTCGCATAAACAAATTGGTGAAAAAATCATTTGGATGCAAATGTATATAAATAATATAATGTAAAATATACACATTAATGACAATAACAAATTTATATTAAAATTTATTTATTGAATGAATTTATCATACATTGCACTGTAAAATTCTATTAACTTCAAATACCTAAATTTTATATTTTATACAATTACTTAGAAACCCGTTTCAATTATCTCCTAATATTTTACATTCAAGTGTACATATTTAACTAAATGTGTAATGTTAAATTAAAACTATTTAAATAAATATGATTAACTAATATTATTCATCTCATAAATCCAAAAAATATGAAAATTACAATATGTACATAATTCATATATATGATAAAAATGATAAAATTATTTCTTTATTCAGATATAAAGATATTTAATCACATAACAGAAAATGCATACATAAATAATAATAAATATTTTAAGTTCTAATTCATTTATCTAAATAAATTATCGTACATTACATAACAAGTTTTCATTTTTAACAAGGTCTGATAGATAAACTTATAATTTATAACATTATAATGTGAACACACATATTACAGTGATAAAAATTGGATTATATATGCATTCTTACTTTAAACATGCTATCAAACCATACCCAACTCTTAACTTAACTGAATGTTACATAACATTATTTTATAAATATCAAAGCTATAAGCATGACCCTCCTAAGTAACATAAAACCAATGGTTAAAAACAACTATAAAATTAAAATGAAACTAAACCATGGATAAAAGTTCACATGTAGATAAATTAACCGTAAGGTGCTCTTCTCAATTACAAATATGTAAATTGCTCTTTTCAATTTTCTTCAACCTTTTTACTTTCGACTCCTTATTTTTAATTAGTTATGTCGATCACAAATTAAATTTATTTAAATAAATTTAATTATTTACTGTTCATTAATCCGTTTATAAATACTTTGAAAAAATGACATTTAATATATAGACAACGATCATATTGACAAAAATGGTAAAGTTATATATTGAAACATTAAGTTTTACCGAGATATTTAAGTAAGAAGAATTGAATCGTCAATCGTATATCCAA
Organism: Allium cepa; assembly: GCA_030765085.1. Classification (NCBI taxonomy): domain Eukaryota; kingdom Viridiplantae; phylum Streptophyta; class Magnoliopsida; order Asparagales; family Amaryllidaceae; genus Allium; species Allium cepa. Next base: position 548,212,951 of record CM060938.1, read on the forward strand.
TCATCACATGTCATTTTAATTTATCATTAATATATTATAGTAAATTTATCATATATTGCATAATAAATTTTAGCAACAACTAAAATATAAATGTTGTTTCTAACAACATAACAATGCATGGGTTACACACTAGTATAATTTATTGATGAAGTAAATTGAATTAAATAATAATAAAATATTTATGAAAACCTAGTTTTTACGGCCAAAAATTAATATTACTGTAGTACATTATAAGTAAAATTGCATTACTAATTTTAACAATGATATAATGCTGTAACTACTTATAAGCTAAATATATGTAATTAAATAATATATTTATTAATTTAATAAAATGTAAAAAATTATATTATTTTATATGGTTGCACTGACTTGAGATATATGATTAAACAAACCTTTTTCTAAAGCATAAATATATACATGCATATAACCAAACCAATTTATGATAACATTGCTTGCATATTAGAGTCATCGCCTAACTAACAACATAATATACATGTACATATATGATAAAACATTATACTGATAATTTTTTAAAACCTACTTTCATAAGTTGGGGACTGCTCCTACTCAACCCTTCCTACCTAGGCCATTATAGTGTCACTTTTTGGTCCCTCGGATTTTGGTATTTTTGATAGGGATTATTGCATGGCTCTACGAATAACAGGCTAATAAAGTGAAGCTGCCAGGGCACGAACTCTCTCTCTCTCTCAGGGAACTAAGAACACCTGCTAACTCCATTAGTGTTGCGGATTCAAGACGTACTTCAAGACTTTGGAATTAAGATATGATTTTATAGTCAATAATTATACTAATAGTTGTTGAGTATAAAATCATATGTTAATCTCAAAGCCTTGAAGTACATCTTGAAAAGATAAACTCTCTTCTTCGAAACCTTTTTTGGTTCAATAGGTTGCTAGCCCTTGAACTGTTGACCTTCAGCTATCAAATAGCGAGTTTGTATTGATGGAGAGGCCAGGATATAATTTTGATCCCCAAGAAGGGAAGAGAGGCAGCAAAAGATCATATCTAATTAGGCTTAGGGTTGCTTGTATCGTGGATAAAAAGGAGAGAAAAATGAATCTAATCTTATACTCTTTCTTCTTCAATCTGAGCTATCCATAATCAAGCCTATCTAACGTTAAATGAGTACCCCTTAGCCTATTATGTTTCCAAAACTACAGCCCTCATGATGGGCCTTAAACCAATTTAAAACCTGAATGAATATTTTGCATTTTAAATCCAATTTAAATTGTTTATTGATGTCATATATCAATTAATGTATTTATAACTTTTATGAATACATTCCATTTATCATATCAAAATAAAATTTATAAATATTATTTCATAAATATTAATTAGTTTAATAATTTATAGCAATTATAAATTAATTATTATTTGGTCAAAAGAGAATTTATTGTTTCGGTTGTGATACTTGTCATGTGTAAATTTGGTCAACAATTAATATCGAACGATTCTAACATTAACGTTTACGCGTAACTTAGTAGGTGGTGCATTCGAACCTACGACCAATCGGTTAACAGCCGACCGCTCTACACTGAGCTACTGAGGAACAACGGGAGATTCGACCTCATAGAGTTCAACTCCCGTTCTCAACCCATGAGTCCGAAGCTTCCTTCGTAACTCCCGAAACTTATTCATAGATTTGTATGGGATAGGGTAATTATGAAACTTTGACCAATGTACCTTACCGCCAGTATTGTTTGTTGACCAAAATTTATAAACCTGGTCACCATAGGGAACAGATTGCATGTCTTAATCACTCTCATTCCTCTCGCCAGACCATCTGTAGCACTCATAGCTACAGCTCTAACTCGATTATTTCCTAATAATTGTTGTATCTCACAAGTCACATTAATTTGCTAGCAATATCTCAACCTTTAACTACCAAAGCATTTAAAGCGAGTTTTGTATCTACTTTAATGATACTATTGTTTTGGACCATTAGGTACGAAGATCCGAGTAAGATATGCACCTCTTCGGGAATAAAAAATCCGATGACATTTGGCCAAATTTATCGCTTATATGATTCGGTAAAATCCAATTTTACTTTACTTTATTAAGAATTACGCAGTTGTGACTTTTATTTATACCAATTCTCTTTGTTAAAACTATATCGCTTTTAGACTTATGAAATTTTTTAATGGTCAAAATTCCAAATCATCCATATTCAACTCTACAATCCAAACACAAAGTCCTTGATTCAGTAATAAACAATTATGATTAACTGAAATGCTCTGGTCATAGACTTTGACTTTGAGTTGACCTTGATACTAACCCTATATAACTAAGGAGACGAACCCTCTCTTGAATAGTGTTTCACTTTCAATACTTTCATTCGACCCAACTATAATTACTCGATGGACGTCGTGTTGTGATTCGACTATAATCAAAGTGGAGCTTACATATTGAAGATCGACATATTTTCAAGTTGAGAGAACTGTGTAAATCAGTCATATTAATATTTTCTGTCTAACCTTAGTTATATCGACCAACAGACAACTATCGAGTGAGTCCTTCTATATTTATCCAATAACTATTAGTACGTAAACTCTTGGTACCCCCACCAATTATGACTAATTCATGCCCAAAGAGTGTTGCGTACTCTAGTCTCAACGGATACATCGATGTCAAACCTCGATGCATCTTGACTAGGAACATTTAAAATGGTATATGTATTTTCATTGTCATAAATTAATCACAGTTATAATACTTTGTAACGACTATCACAGGATGCACAATTTATGGGTTTTCTATTAAATATACTTTTAATTAAATTAATTAATTAATATAACACATTATATCAAGTGTACAATAGAAAGAAAATACCTTTTATTTCGAACGAGATTGGTTATCAAGTTAGATATATGTAATAAATTACTTAATTGCCCCTAAGACATACCCAAGCTCTATCAGTCTCTCACTTGCACTTAGGGCCAACCATGAAATCTTACTCTAATTTTTTCAGTTGGTTTTCTCAAAACCAATCGGGTCAGTCCCTTAGTGAACGGGTATATTATTATGCTTAATCATCTACTACGTCAACTAACTCTCTTCGGCGCTAAACTACATTTTATCATGTGGAACAATTCGAAGTATGTCTCTCGCCTTCCAGTGAGCTCTAAAATTTGTTACAAACTATATTGTGACAATGTTATCATATAACAATGTTATGAGAGTCTTAGCATTTGGAATAATCCTTGGTTCAAATATAAATTTGTGCATTTATTATATATACATTGCTTTTATTGTGACAGTATTCAAACCAATGTACTTTGCATTTTCGTTGAATCATCCATAATCTCTTCTATTTGGAACATTTCCAACTTAAAGATTATTAACTTGAATTTTATTAATGACATATTATACTTAATATCATTTACGAAGTTTGAGTCCGAAGACTCCTTCATAAGGAGTTCGTTGTTTATGTAAATAATTCTCTAGTATTTCGTAAATACACGAGAACATCCAAACTATCATTCAATGATATCATTTTGGACTTGATATTAGCTTCATGTAACAAATACATAAAAAATTCATGGTAATGTATACAACATAACATGTATGATAATTCATATTATCAATGTATAAGGAATTCATTTTTCACATTTTATATTAAACGTTTATTAAGATGTGTCTACATATCATTTTGGGACATTCCCAATATCTTTTATACTTACTAGAAAAGACATCAGTTTCAAATCCAATGTAGAGCATTAAAAAACAAAAAAAGAATTTAACATAAGTACATTGTTAAAAATAAGCAGTGTGTTGTTTACTTATGATTTAGAAATATCTATGTACCTTTAGCTTTTCTTCTTATGATCACATGCTCCTCTGCATTTTGATTGATACTTAATACATGTACCAAAATATTTGTTCAATTTTGTTGTTTTCCAGAATGATACTTTCCAATCCATTCTCAAATCATATCCGAAAACTCTTAAACTCAATATCGTTCCCATTGGCTTCGAGACACTTTGGTTGTTATGTCTAAATGGGCTAATCTAAATTTAACTTTTTGTTTCGACACACATACCAAAACATATGGTAATACCAGGCAATAATTTTGCAAGTAATTTCGAACCAACATTAGTGGATTGAAGGTGAATCTGTTACATGAACTTCAACAATTGAAATTCACAGTAGTATTCTTATTAATGTGACTCACTATATTCCAACTGCATTTATCTTTCCCATAAAGGCACATTTGCGGTCAATGACTCATATCCCTTCTGATACAACTATCAAAATCATAATCTGAAAATATACTTGAAATTTATACCGGATTAGCGCATCATACCATATTATAGAGTCAATATCTTTGGTTTAATTAAACAACCGAGGATTATTTAATTTTGACATTGATAACAAACTTACATTTTCTATTTAATGTACAAAACTACTCATTAGATGTTCTAATGTATTTTTTTTCATTTAGATTTGGTCAATTTTATTTCATCCCTTATAATTAGTTCTATCATTAGATCGCATCCAAATTCATTTTATACCGATAATTTCTTAAAGAAATTCCTTCGCTTCGAAGTTGGTTTTTCTTGAAAAAAGGTTGCTTCTCAATGCAACGGAATGGGCATTTATAAACATTTTATGAATTGCCTTATATAAAATTGATTTTGCATTAGTTCACAGTCTATCTATGTTCATAACATAAATTAGCCATCTAATGACTATCATTCTCAAAGCTTTATTGGGATGAATCATACAAGATCCCTTACGTACAACTATTATACGTAGTTTTTCGACTCCCATAATTTGCTAACTTCTTGGCCTAGGATATGCAGGGGTTTCCTATAAACCCTTATCTCGTTTGGTTTTTTAAACTATTCTTTGGATGATATTAATTTTAACCTTGCATGCTACTGTTAAGTGCACAGCTTATAAAAAGAGTTTAACTCAACTTCGCTCATCATTAATCGTGTTTTGTTCAAGAAAGTTCGATTGCTCCTTATTGTTAGAACCTCCAATTTATGTTTCAATGATAACAACTATACAACCATGTACATATATATAGATATTATCAAGATTGTACGTATATACTATAAGAAGACACAATGCTCTTAAATATTAAGACTCAAAGAGATATGAAGATCTATCAGTCATACTATTGTTAGTAAGGTTATCCTATTGTAAAAGAGTAATGGATAAATTATCGGTATGGTCTCCTTGAGTATATATGCGTACACGATCACACAAATTCGTATGCATCAAAATAAAGTTGAAAACCTGATTTTACACCTCACATACGTCTGAGATAAAACCACAGATGTCTGTGACAATTCTTGGGTTAAAATTTTCTTAAGTCATAAAAATCTAAGGATTTACCACATACGTCTGTCATGTGCAAAAACTATCAATTTTGAAAAGACAATTCTATTTGAAACAAAAAAATAACGTTTCAACGAAAGGTTATCGCCATTAAAGTGAATAGATTTTCTTAGGTAGTTGCAACTCTTCGTCTACACCTTTTTGAATCTATAAATACTACTTTGATTGAGATATGGAAATCAACTAACTTGAATTAATCTATTCATTCCTCTCTTGATTTCTAAACACTTTCTTGCATATGCATTGTAATAACCAGCATATTTTATGATTATATATTTAAATGATTTATTTAAATATAGCATCGTTAGTCGGATTAAAGTCTGAAATGCTACTTTTTATAAACAGTCGAATTAAGACTCGAGACCACTTCCATTGAGTTCAAAATGATGTTTGCAGCCTTTTTGAGTATAAACATCGATATGTTTGGAGTTGACTAGAATTTTGGTATTTTTATTTGGGGCTTTGGGTTAGGGTTTCAGCCCACTAACCCAACAAGAGAACCCAACTCCTCTACCTAATTACTCCCACTCCACTTCTCTTCATTCATTCATAACATTTTCTAACACTCAAGCAAAAAGAAAAATGGGGGAAGAGAAAAGAAAACAAAATTCCTAAACCCTAGTTTCGCTAGGAAATTCAAATTCAAGCTCCAAAATCAAAGAGAAGCTTAGGCAACCATCCTCTTCATCTTCTCCATCTTAATCTCTCTTCAATTTTCAGAAATTCCTAAACCCTAACTTAGGAAAAACTTCACCATTGATATAGATTGTAGATTCTAGAGGTGTATTAAAGAGGAATTGGTCTTGATTTGTTTTAAATCCTTTCATTTGTTGTCTTTGAGTTTTAAGCTGAGTTTTTGAGCTCATATCTACGTCTATAGATTTCATTATTGTTAGGAATGAATTCCTAATATCTATTCATGTTCGTTTGCTTTTGATTTGAAATGATTTGGTGAATTTTCCAATTTTGATGTTTTGAAGTCAAAATAATTAAAAAATCCTATCTTGGATGTTTGGACATGTTATTTGGGGTGTATCGAAGCGCCCATAAGGCTGGGTTGTTGCTTGGCATAAATCCCTAGTTCCGTCGCTCATTCGATTGCTTTCGGTTTAGATTTATGCCCTTTTTGGGCTAGGATGATTTTTGCCTTGCAGGAAATTTCAGACATCTAGATGAAAATCCAAACGTCTGGTTGAAAAATCCAGACGTTGGGAATTAGTCCCTGGAAAAAGAAAAAAGGCAAAGGCACAATCTAGACGTTTGGAAATCCAACCAGACATTTGGATTTTGGTTCAGACGTTTGGTTTGTAATTTCATACGTTTGGAAATCCAACCAGATGTCTGGATTTTGGTTCAGACGTTTGGTTTGTAATTTCAGACGTTTGGAACTGTGCAGTTTTGCCAATTTTGGCTGTTTTTGAGTGGATTTTCAAATTTTATCGATTTTTGTTGATCCAGTTAGTTATTATCACTTATTATCGACTTTGATGACTTCAATTATGGATTTTTGGGAATATCCATTTAATTGGATTTGATATCGATTTTTGTGGTTTGAATTCACATCGTCGAATGTGGATCTTCGGTGATAGATTGCTTTTACCATCATTTCTATGATTTGTCACTTTTAAATACTGTAACGACCCGTAAAATTTTATTAAATAGATTGGTTAATTTAATTGGATCTTTATAATTAAATTTAGAAAGAAATAAATTTTATAATTTGTAATGAAATGAATGTTAAAAAGAAGTGTAGCAATGGTAATTTAAAAGTTAATTTTTGATAATCGGAGTGAAATCCCAATAAAGAAACGGTGTTAATTGTTGCATTTGAGTATAAATTTTAAAATAAGTAATTAAAAGTAAGCATTTAATTTACCAATGCAATAATATTGATTAATAGTAACTGTATGTAAATTAAGGTAGAAATGTTAATGGTAGTTGATGAATAACCAATTCAATGCATTTCCAATGGATTGAAACAACTATTTGAGTTATAATTGATTAAATAGGAATATTTGGTAATAAATTAAAATAAGAAAAATAAATGGAAATATTGAATTTATCAATAAATTAATAATGAATAAATAGTGATTAAATAAAATCAATGTTTTGTATGTAATTGTTTGGAAATAATAACTAGAATGAATTGCAACAGTATAAATGTATGCTAACTATTAATAACTTGGATGTAATTCCAATAAGTGAAACAATGTAAATGTTATGGCTTAGTTATAAATGGAATATAATAAAAACAAATGTAATTATTGTATTAATGTGTCAAATAATAGGATAGATGGTAATTGTTGTAGGGAATAACCATACATGTATTATAGAGAGTATATTTGTGATAAATGGTTATTACAGATAAGGTAATTAAATATTACTTTAATGAAAATAAATGTACTAATGAAAGTGTGAATGTAAATTAATAGAAACGTAAATTTATTTTTAGGTAGAAATTGGTGAATTGGGAAATAAGTTCAGAGTATGTTAACTGATGAATAAATATATAATGTATGTAAAGTAATAAATTGGTGTAATAATGGAATTTATGGAAATATATAATAAAGTAATGATATATATTGCCATAAGTCATAAATTTTTGGCAATATATATCATTACTGCCTCTACCCTCATCAAATCTTAAAGTCCTCTGGACTAATAATGGAAAGAAGCATGCAATATCTCTAGTGTATAAAGCTCTATTAAATAATGCTAATTCAGAGAAACTCCCTTGGGCTGCGAGAATTTGGATGCAAAAATCCCCTGCAAAAGAAAATTTATTATTATGGAAAGTCATGGCAAATGCACTTAATACTAAACAGAAATTAACATATATGGGTATTATTAGCAATGAAGATTGTGTCTTTTGTCAAAAGCATCCTGAAACTAATACTCATTTATTTTTTGAGTGCTATTTTACTTTTGGAATCTGGTGCAAATTACATACAAATGGAAATTTTCATAAACCTGTTAAAAGCTCGAGAATTGAGTGGTTTAATATATTCAAGGCAACAAGGTGGAAGTCTGCGAAGACAGATATAATTATGAATATGTTGAAGACCTTTGTATATGATATATGGAATGAAAGAAATAGGAGAATTTTTGATATGAAAGTTGAAACAGCAGCTACTTTATATAGTAAAATTGACAAGAGAATTCAGAAGACATTAGGTAGGATGAACTGAATTTTGAGATGATTTAATATTTTTTAGTTTTATGTCTTTGATTTGAATATGTTATATTGTGATATGTATTTTATGTATGGAGGCTGTAACTTGTATGTAAACATTGCTAAGTGAACAATATATTGGGCAGGGCTCCCTTATCCCATTGCTTTTCAAAAAATAAATAAATAAATAAAATGGTGTAAGAATGGAATTAAGGTAAATTCATTAATTGGTTTTAAAACCTTAATTAATGTGTACAATTGATAGAAGTATACATTTAGAAATGTAATATTTAGTCAAACTAAGATGTAAATAGGCGTATATTAATGTAATGAAATAAAATAGCGTTATATATGGAATTTTATTCTGGATTGATAAGTAACGAACTTATAAATGCAATTAAAAGCAAATAGGTTGCAATTTATATAGGTTGCTTGTTTATTTAATGGGTTAAATAAACTTTGGTAATTAATTGTAATAAATCTAAATTTAACGTTTTGTTAATGTAAATTAAAGTAATAATCGAAATAATGTTAATTTTATTTATAAAATGATAGTTGGTTGAATAAAAGGAATTCAGAATAAGTTTGTCAATATATTGGAATTTAATGTATGATGATAGGATTAATTGCAATTAAATGAAATTAACTATTTAAATATTACATAAATGGTAATTTAGAAGAAATGTGAAAATGCTAATGTAATGGATTTTGATTCCAATGAAAATTTCATCCGTTTGTCAATAATAAATTGAAATAGAATGAAAAGTAAATTTATTAGAATTTTGGAAATTAAATTTATAATCTTGAATTTAATGAAAATGAGGTTAATACTGGAATTGACAAATTAATCACCTCTAAACTGATATTTAATTTTTTTTAAAACCAATGTAAATGATTGAGAAATCAAAGTGATAAGAATTGTCAATTTTAGAACTTAAATTGGAAATTTTATTTAATTAATTATTTAATTATTTAATTAATGTAAAAATAGCCATTTTGGCCAATGACTCGGATTTCGATGAAACCAGTTTCATCGGATCTTTATCGGTGAATTATTGTAGGATTTTAAGTTTCGTAGCGACCGGACTTGTCATTTGATCGTATGGACTCGAAACGCCTTGAAATCAATAAAAATGAAAACAATTGAAATCAATTTGAAAAATATTGATTTTAGCATAACTTTTTCATATGATGGAATTTAGAATTGAAACCTTTTCTGTTGAGTTTAAAATATTTTAAACACCTATTTTGATATATGGATTGACCCAATTTCGTTCCGGAGTCGAAACGGGCTTTTCGGGTCATTCATCGTTCAGCGCGTTTATAAATTGGGTCCATCTATTCTATTCCAACCTTGCCTATATATATCCTGTTATAAACCCTAGCCTACCTCTATTTCTCAATTGTCTTTACATACAATTCCTCCTCACCTCCTCATTTCAATGGCAGACAATTCCAAATCCAATCGCAATTCAAAAATCAGAGTAAAAATTCAACTCCTCAGAAAAATTTGAAAAATATATATATCGAAGATTTCATCGATACGAATCTACACGTAGCTTCAATTTTTGCAATTGATGCTAGAGTCAATATGAAATTGTGGTCAAAGCTTATTATCCTGAAAACCCTAATTCAATTTTGGGTGTTTTTTATTTAAGCTACAATCGAGAAATTGGTTTTTGGGTATTGGTGAGTTGGGCTCGTGAAGTAGTTTGGTGGTGGTCGGAGGTCTCTAAGTGGAAGAAGGAGCCAAGAAATCTCAATTTAGGGTTTCAAAATCCTAAAAGGGCGGCGGCGGCGGCGTCGCCTAGGGACGACCGCGATGGGTGCGGCCGATAGAGGGGGAGGAGGTGGTTCCAATGGTGGCTTCGGCTTGGCGTACGGTGGTCCAGGGAGGGTGAAATTGGGGGTCAAACGCCACGTTAAAGGGCAGCTTCATTCGCGACCTGTAGATGGGGATGCGTGCGCGTGAAGGTTTTCCAGAAGATGGATGACGTGGCACAGGGGGGGTGGGTCAGTGTTAGCTTTGTTTATTTTATTTTAATTTCGAATTCAATTGTTCTAATGGCGATATATTTCACATACGATATCCAATTCACACGCGGTTTTCACTGCTATGTTCGTATTGGGATTCCGGACATTTTGACGCTAGTTTGGACGAATTTGAAGGTTGTTGAAATTTTGGGTTTAAATTGAATTTAAATTCAAAAGGTGAGTGTTTTACCCACTCACAACTTCTAAAATTTCTTATGTTTGTTAAATTTATTTAGGATGTGATTTGAAATTTATTTATGACTGTTTGGCGTATTTTTAATCATCATCCCAGTTAAATTGAATATAATTGAATTAAATTGTTATTTAATTTATTTATTGCATATAAACTACCGGTTAAATTTTCATTTAATTTATTATTGAATATAAACTACTAGTCGGTACCTGTTATTTATTATCCATATATATTGATGATATTGATTGAATTGGATGATAATTGTGATTAATGGTTGATGATTGATATTGGATGAATGGATGTTGTATTTTATATTGTTATAAACTGCAAATTGTTATGCACTTTATTTTCAGGATTGCGGTTTGAAATGATATATAACCGTATTTTTATTTTAAATTACGGATTGAAATGATAAATATCCGTATCACTTGACCATAGGATAGAAAATTATATACAGACACCGTTGGTCTATATATATAAATATTTTGAAAATGATTTCTATGGTTTTGGATAGAATTATACGGTTTAAATAAATATTGATTCTTTTTGATATTATATAAAAATATTTTATATATAGTTAAATTCATGTATGTAAGCTATGTATAAATCTGTTTAATGACAATAAGTTTAAAAAAATGGAGTTTGATTTATTAAAATAAATATGGTTAGGTATTTAAATCATATTTTTATATAGAGGTTATAATGATTTAAATAAATTAAGATTTGGAGGAATAAAATATGAAATGGATGTGAATTAAATTAGTTAAGAATTTTACTCGTATAAAAATTGATTTGAAATTTAGATAAATTTGAGATTTTATGAAATTAAATTTATTTAAGGATTAAACCAACAAGGTTGATGTGAAAATTATTAAATTGGAATTTTAAAAGGTATAATTATTATAACTTGATTTTTAGATCTAGGTGAATTAAATGATTATTTCAAGTATAAAGAATTGAAGGCAATATCTAGTTATGTGAAATTTGAGTTTTATTTAAATAATAAGGGGTTTATCATATAAAATATTTCAATACTAAATAATAGGAAATTTAATGTGGAATCGAAATTATCAAATTTAGTTTTGAAATTTTGGAATATTTATAGCCTTGAAATATATCAAAATTGAAATGTTTATAGAAATTGAAATGTTTCGAAGTTATGAATTTCATAGCATTATGTTTAAAGGTGTTATAATTTCAATGTTGGTTTTGAAGTATAAACTTTGGAAGTGTTATGATTTAGAAAAAGGGATATATTTGAAATAAAATGATATTATATTGACTTGAAATAAACGGGATATCATATTGATTTGGTTTTTAAATTGGAAATGATATCGTATTTATATGATTTTGAAATAAATATTACATCCTGGTTTTGAAGTATAAATTATTTTAAAATGACCGTGGTGTTATAATAACGTTGGGTTGTTAAAGAGACCGGGATCGGAAGTTGTCATATTCTCTGCCAACTCCAAAAACCACTTTAACAACCGTGTACGCGGTGGAGATTCCAGAATGAAGTAGGATGGTGGCGGCGTTCCCTTTGAGGTAAATACGTGGACCCGACTCCCGTAGTTGGCATAAGGTGGCTAAAACAGGAGCGATTGACAGGCTAATGAGGTAGCACCTTTGATTGGACACATCCCTTCGATATTATACTTTGACTTTTGGATTGATTCGGTGGCCACTTTTGATTTTCTTTTATAGGGGTGTGGCTCGAGGTGGGCGGTAGCTGCGCGCTACGTTTTACCACCGGCCCGGAAGCGTAGTTTGTATATCTACCCTGGCATTGCCTAGTTGTGCCATGTCACCTACCCTAGCGCGCCTTGTACGAGTTTGTTTTTCTCCCGTAGCCCATGGAGTATTTAGGATAGTCTCCCAATCTGGAGATGCGTTGATAGTGGATGGACTACTGGGACTATTATGTGGTAAGGTCTATATGGGTAACCCCTTAACGCTATTTAAAAGTAAGTTTATTTTACTAATAGACATTATTATAATAGCGAAATATTACTACATAGTAAATAGTTTAACGGATCCTTAGGAGATGTGAATCCCGAGCACCTTTTAAGTTACTGCACTCACGTTAGACACTGGATAGGAGATGTCAAATCCCGTAAACATCTCTGACACCGTTCCACTCATATTATTTAATGTTGGCTTAACTTACATAAGATCTTTTAGTTCTGACTCGAGTGTTTTGTCTTTTCAATTCGCTCGGGTCAGTCCGAGCATTTTAGGATTTGAAGATTTTATTCTGGAGGAAGAAGACGAAGATTTGTATTATTATTATTTACTATAGTATTCCACCACATTCATACTGTTTCCACTGCATTAATTATTATTCTCTGGTATGTGTAATTTTGATATGTCTTGTATAAGTAAAATTGAATATTTTGTAAAACAGCTTCATGAACTATATATTCGATTATTATATTTTATCGTTCTGCTGCAAGATTCTGTTTTGTTTTATTTCTTCCTTCTTTTTCTTATTTACCCCATAAAAATCTTCCCTTCTGTACGGTTTAAGTCAGATGTGTGTGGTTTATCGTCGGTTTAAAGCATACGAAAAGGCGGGACGTTGCATCTGGTATCAGAGCCTTGGTTTAGAGATAAACCTTAGCTTTGTGGGGTTTGACTCTTTACTAATAGGGTAGTAATACCCTATGGGAGTCGCTGAGTGTGTATATATGAGAGAGCGTATTTGTTAGTGTTATAAAAAGGTTTTACTATTGTGTTAATCTGTTCCATTTCGTATTTATAAATTCTGGTTGGTGCATGGGACGCTATGACACCAATAGGGATTTCTAAACACTTAATAGGACAGATCGACATAATATTTGTTTTAATATAGGTGAATAAAATAACTTTGCCTATTATATTATATATATATATATAAAGTAAATTTTGACAAATGATATATATATATATATTTGGTTGCAATATATTGGTTGTTAGGTAATGAAATTTATAAATAATAGTTGAAATGAGATTGAAAATAAAATAAATGGAAATTGGAAATTTAGAACTTAAGTTCCGAGGTTTTGAAACTTTCTTTTGAATGATTTTGAAATATAATAATAATATTTTGGAAATATTTTCTGATATAAATATTTCAATATAATTTGAAAGAATTATTTTAAAGAAACTCTGTAAAGAAATAAGTTGTACCCCCTCTCTGTCGCTGGAAAATAATTTCGGTGATGAGTGCACCATCATCGACATTCATTTTCGAGTTTCGAAGTGGGAAGACCACCGTAGTAGTTTTACCACGGATTTATTTTGATAACCAAATATAGATTTTTAATTTTTTTAAATATAATTAGATATAAGTTGTAAGTATACATTCATCTATTATTTTAAAATGATTTGAAATTAAACCCGGAATTTAAATTCTTAAGTTCCATTTACGTAACAACCCAGTATTTTGTGATTATTTTAATTGTTTATTTTAATTATCTAAATTTCAACTCCTGATTTAAAAACTTAATTTTTAAAATGAATAAATTTTGTTATTTTAAAATTATATTTTGATTTCGTGTGAATTATAATTTCAAACCTGAATAAAAAGGATATTTCTAGAAAAGTGGATTTTTGGTCAATCTGGTACTTTGACTTTTAAATTTAAAATTTAAATATTTGAAGTTTTGAATTTTATCTTTTACTATGAAAATATATTAAATTTCAAGAATACTGATTTTCATTTCGTTGAAATCCGATTTACATTGTAAAAGTTGTGCTTTTTACAATATTGGGTGTAAATTGATTTATTTAATCGAATTATCTATTTTAGTTTAAATAAATAATACTTTTATTTGTCAAATCATGTTCTAATATGTGTTATATGACATGTTAGATATATATTTTATTTTTAAAAACATTTTTAAGGTGATGTTATAATTTTTCCAAAGTTTATTGCATTTATTTCCTATTTTTAAAGGTTATTTCTATTTTTCTGCTATTTTCTTCATTTAAGTTATATTTAATTAAAATATATTTATTTATTTTTTTGAATGCATTTTATTTTATGCTATTATCTTTATTTATAAATATTTTCCAAGTCCACATTAACTTCCCAAAGTTTATTCTGTTTATTTTCAAATTTTTTAGACTAGTTTTCGTTTTTGTGCTATTTTCTTATTTTAACCATATATAATTAATAATTATTTATTTATATTTTATATTTTTGTTACATTTTCGAATTTAAACTGAATTTATAATTATTTTCAGTTATTTAAACTTACTAAAAAGAAAAAGAAAATTTGAAAAGGTTTTGTGACTTTTGATTTTCCTAAGGCCTTTTATATTCCACCTTTTCACATTTTTAACCTAACTTTTCATTCAATTGGACATTACCCCTCACATCTTCAGCTGTATACCATCTTTCCTCATTCACGTAAATTATTTTTCTCATTCCTGAAGAAAAAAATCGACCTCTTCTTGCTCAAAGAATTGGTAAAAATTCACTCCTTTTTCATTGTTTTATTGCTTCATTTCATGGATTTTGCACTTGTTCTTCCTCTATTTTGGTTCGGCCACCTCCTCCACATGCCCTGCCGCCACGACCACCACCTAAGAACATCATAATCACCACCTCCTCTCTGGAAAACCCCAGCCGAGCCACCAAAGTTTGATTATCCATCACCTAAATGCACCAAAATTTCAACCTTATACATAGCTGAACTCACATCTATTTCCACCAACTTCAACACCCCATAGCCGCCACCATCTCCACCTCCACCACCTCTAGCTCCACCTGAACAGTCTGCCACCTCATCACCTTGACTGCTGCAATGAAGGCCGTGATCCTTATGCCCTTGGCCGAGACCTGATTTGGCCTTGATCCATGTGATGTTGCTTGTATGTTGATTGTTGTGTTGTTTTCCCATCACCACTCTTGCACTTCAACAAACCTATGTAGGCCAACCATATCCAACCCAATCCTGATCCAAAAACCTTTCTTTAGCCTGTATTCACCTATGGCCAAACCTAGGGTATGCTGGAGACAAGTGCAAAGCAATTCTACTTTGATTTGTGCAGTTGATTCTAGCTAAAGTTAATCGTATTTGAATTTGAAAGCTTATGTGTATTATATTGTATTTGTTTGACTTTTATTCTAGGGAATTGATACTTTGGCCCTCTTACTCATATCTTGTGTGCTATCGTGCCTGTGTGGATCTCATTTGTGTATTCGTTGTTGCGTCTCCAGCTCAAACCAGTGAGTTATTCTCACCAGACAATGTGTACATATATAACTAGTGAATGACCACTTGTGAATCTGTAAAATAGATAACCATGTCACATCTGCTATGTTATGATTATATGATGTTCAACCATGCTTAAACACCTGTTATAGCATATTTTACTGTATATTATGTTGTTCTATTATTTATATCAGTTTATCACACTGCAAGTTCCCTTTAGTTAGAATCACTAAGGGTTGAAATGATACATACCCGGACGGACTTTAGAATAAGGGGAAATCGTTATGGGCTAAAATGATAAGCCTGAACGATTTTCAAATTATTTCATTTACTTGGACTACGTGTTTGAAATGATAAAACCAGGGTTTTCCTTGTAAATTACGGGTTGGAATGATATATTACCCGTATCACTTTTCCTAGTGTAGAAATGATATACAGACCCGTGGTTAAAATATGCTTTTCTAAAAAAATTAAAATATTTTAGAAATGTAAATATTATAATATTTTGATTTAAACTTAATTAAAAATGATTTTTGTAAAGTATTTTGATTTTTATGAGAATTTATAAGTGAAATAAATTAATGATAAAGTGGAAATTTGAAATATAAGTTATTTTGGAAATTTTGATTTAATTATAAATGGAATTTAAATTAAATATGAAAATATTATAAATTTATGATATTCTGAATTAAAATGAATTTAAAATGATTTTATAATATATTACTGGATTTTGAATAAGTTCAAATGTGAAATAAACGAATATTGAGTTGAATTTTTGTAATATAACTTAAATTGGAAAATCGTAAATTTTGTTTAAAAGTGAGTTTTAAATTTAAGTAAATAAAATGAAAATAAGTTATATTTTGAAATTTAAATTTGATTGCTAAGTTAAAAATTTAACTATATGAATTGAAATTGAATGTTGAAATTTAATAAGTGAATTACTGTTATTAAATATTGATTTTTTGAATGGAAATTTAACTTTATAAAATCATAAATTTAAGGAAGATTAAATAATGAATATAAAGGTGAAAATATATGATTTTATAAGTTTGAAATGGTTTAAATGAAATTTAATGGTTTAGGAAAGTATATTGGATATTTGAAAGTTAATTAACAGCATTTTGAAATGCTATTATTTCTAATGTAAATGATATTACAACATTTGTAAATGTTGTGATATACATGAACCAAATGACTAAATTTTAAATAAAGGATTATTATAGCACTTTGTAAGTGCTGTAATTGCTAAATTTAATTAGGTTTTATTTGGAACTAAAGTAACCCTATTACAGCATTTTTTAAATGCTGCCTTTTGTTAAATTGAACTGTTTTAAAACGTAACTTTCCGTAGCATTTTCTAAGTGCTGCGAAAAGTGAATTTTTCACCATTTTGATAAATTTAATTATATAAGTGAACTTTGTAAAGTTTAAAATTTTGGAAATTTAATAATTTAACTTTTAAATATAAAAGCTTCATTTTTTTATGATTTAAAATGCAGTAATTTGTTTTGAAATGTAAACTATTTGAAATGTGTGTTGAAATGGTATTTTAAATAAATGAATGTGGTTTGGATGATACAATATTTGATATTTTTAAATGGAATTTTGAATGATATTGAATTTAGAAAGGATATTTGATTTCGAAGTATAAATTACTATTGTGAAACTTTAACCACGGGATGTATTTATTTTATAGTTTAACTGATCCTTAAAGGATGAGCGATTCCAAGTATCCTTTAAGTTATTATGCATTTCTATTACAGTTCACTTGAGTTGGTTTACATTATATAAGTATATATGTCCTGACTCAAGTGTTTTGTGTTTTAGTTTACGCTCGGGTCAGCCTAAGTATTCACAGCTTTGGATTCTCTTTCTGGAGCTGGTCTTTGCTAGAGTTTCTGCTTATCTACATTTATATCTATTTCTGTTTCAGTTGTTCTAGTTTATCTCATGTATTAGTGAACTTCTATGTATTTGGGATTTCTTTTATGTTGTTTTCAGACCGTATTTATGTATTTGGTTTGAGACTCTGTTATAGTAGCTTCATGAACTACTATGGTCTATTTCATTTGCTCCAAATTTATTTAAAATTTGTTATTTCGTATCATTCAAGTCTGACTTGTGTGGATTACTGTCGATTTGAATGGTACGAAACGGCAGGTTGTGACATTTGGTATCAGAGCTTTGGTTTTTGGCAAACCATTGCGTCTACGGAGCAAAAAATCATTAGAGATATGGTATTTCTACCCTAGAATGAGTGAAATCAATCTCACAATCCTTTCTTTGTGAGAGAACATATTTTCGAAGTATAAAATGATTTCTAAATGATTTTTAAAGTATTTTCAAAGACTATATTGGTATAAAATCTTCTTATTTTGAAATCAACATCTTCTAAACTCCATCCCTTAGGTATCCATCTTGTTAATAATTTCTTTGGTTAAGACTTACTTGGATTTGGAAATTCTATCTTGTTGATCCAGACTCTTTTCTTGATAGGAAGCTATTGTTGTTATGGCAAGATCGGAAGAGAAGAAAGCAGCTCGTCGAGCTCGAAGAGCACTAGCCCGTAAGGAACGGGAGGAAGCAATAGAGAAGTGGGAAAGGCTATGGAGGGAAAGGGCCAGACCTGGTCCTTATGACCATGTCATTTGTTATTGGTGTCAGAAGAAGGGACACTTTGCCTCCATGTGTGGGAAGAGAGATGAAGGAAAGAAGAAGGAGGGCAAGCGTTTTCGATCCAAGATCTTCTGTTTTAGGTGCCGTAATATGGGTCACTTTCCCAGTCGCTTCCAGGAGGTGAAGAAAGTAAAATCTACACCCTCCGCATCAGTCTACCAATGCAACATTTGCTATCACTACAGGAGGCTTGGGCATATTGCCAGGAATTGTCCTGTGAGGAAGTATGGAAGGAAGGCTGCGTACCCGCAGTTTGTTAGGGAAGCGGGAGTGTAGTGCATTTATGCAAGAAGTGTAGGTGTTGGGGACATATTGAGGGGGATTGTTCTGGACCCGTTGATGTACCACCCGGTAGAATTAATATCAATGATTTGTTCATGTAGGGTGGTATTCTGTGGATCTGCTTGTTTTCAGCAGTTGTTAGGCTGCATTCGGTGAACTCTATTGTATCTTTTGTTTAGCTGAAGTTCTCAAACTAAGATATTTATGTTACTGTTTTCATATGATATGAAATTTGAATCTTTGTTTGTTTGAAATCCAATCTTGAATCATCCCTTGTGTTTGTTTTGAAATCCATCCTTGAATCATCCCTTGCAAATTTGTGTTTGGTTGTATTTTGGAATTGTGCATATATCGAAATTATTATTTTAATAAGGATAGCCTTATTTTATAAATGTGAAATGTTTTCAATAAGGATTTTTATATCTTTTGAAATGGAAATTTGAAATTTCGAAAGGATTTGAAATTTTGAAATTCATAAGAATTTGACTTATAAAATGATTTATAACTGAAGAGTTTTGAATGTTGAATTTCGAGGAATCGAACTTCGGTGTTTTGAAATCAGTTTTAAGATTTGGGAAAATATATAATAATAATATGATTTAAAGATATGTCTCTGAATATAATGTTTCGAATGTATTTGATTGAATTCCAATGATTTTGAAGTAATTTCAAATAGGTTTCAAGAAAATAAAGTCCATAACACACTTATGTCATTGGAAAATAATTTCGGTGATGATTACATGCATCATCGACATTGATTTTCGAGTTTTTGAGTGGGGAGAGGCCACTCTAGTAGCTTTGTTATGCGAGTGATTTTATGCAACAAATTTTGATTTTAGATTTTGAAGTATGGTTTGATATTCGAAAGATATATATATACACACACACATACATTTGAAATGATTTAAAGTAAGCCGGCGTTCAGTCCTCGAGATTCAGATTTGTTTTGATATAACCCTATCTTTTGAAATTGGTTTACTGATTGTTGGTGATTTCCAACTCTTAGATTGAAAATATGATTTCTTCGACTATTTTGAAGGTTCGAGCACTCCCAAATCAAGGTTAACTTTTCAAGGCTAAGAAATGTTGAAGGTAAGGTATTTGATAAAGAATATAAGTTTAGTTTCGTATGATTAGGGTATAAAGTAATATGATTTATGTAATTTTGAAATTGTTTGTTGAGTGAAATAAATAAGACTATGTTGAATTATACTGGTATGAAATATAGATTTGAAATGTTTTGAATAAAGTATATATATAGAATAATAATCTTTCAATGGTAAATTAGATTTTTCATATAGAAATAAATAGTTTGAAGGTGTTGTTGAAAAACTAAATTGAATTGAAATTGATGGTTTGAATTGAATTAAAACTGAAAATTTTAGATTTGGGTTTAATTGAATAAATTCATGAAATGAAAAGAATCAAAGGAATGCTTAATGATTTCAAATGTATAATCTAAAAGGTTATGATTTTCAAAGTGTAATGATTTCAAGTATTTTGGTTTCGAAAGATTTATAACTTTGAAAGTATTATGATTTTTGAAAGCGAATATGTGTTTGAAATGGAATGAATTTGTTTGACCTAAATTTTGTTGATTTTTAAATTTAGATTATTTTTCTAACTTATTATTTAGGAAACTTTGAAACTGAATATATGTAATTTGGAAGAAATGATTTGGCAAAACCGTATATGATTGTGAAACTGAAACGTTATTGGAAGGAATTGAAATTGAGAACCTCGATTTGTTAAATACTTGATTCGGGAGTTATCGAACTTATATGAAAATTGATTTATATAAGTATGAAGTGATTTGAAACTATTGATCTGTAAAGGTACTAAATTTGTAAACTGAAATCCTATATAATCGAAGTCTATATAAGTGTGATTTGATATATTATTGATTTTGGAAAGTATTCAATTTGAAATGAAATCTTATATATAATGGACTTTATATAAATATGATATTTGAAAGTGATTTGAAAGGTATTATATGATACATATTTTCGAAGTAAGATATGGAAAGTGCCTTCCGCTTGATATCCGCTTTGTGGCCACACTGTGGATTTATTCTATTGATATTATTTTCTCCGATTTAGGTTTTTCGGATATGATACTTGAGTGTCCATCGAATTCCATGGCGATCTCCATGGTCTTACGAGCGCGACTGCATAGCGCAACTGCCTGGCTGAGATGGCCTAGGGGTACGGATGTTTCTTGGGGGATCCAGGCATAACCATTGTGTATCCTGCAATCTATGTAGGTCGCATTAGTAGCGAAATTGCCTGGCTGAGATGGCCTAAGGGTACGGATTGTTTCCTAGGGGATCCAGGCGTAACCATTGTGTATCCTGCACTCTACTAGTCATCATGGCGTAACTCGCAGGGCTGAGAAAGCTTACGGATACGGATTGTTTCCTGGGGGATCCAGGCGTAACCATTGTGTATCTGCGATCCATGGTTAGACAAATGTTTTGGTTTGGTTGATTTGTTTGGATTGTACTTTCCATATCTGTTATTTTAAAAGGGATTTTCTAGTATTTTCACTAGGTGTTGAAACAAGTCTACCAAGTACTTGGAGAATTCTAGCTTTGCGCCTGATCAACGCATGGCCAGAGTCTGCAGGAACGAAAGTAAGCTTGTTAAGATATCGAGTTATAAAAGTATTTTGATAAAGTATTGCATAATGGATATTTTGATCATTTGTTTTACTTTTCTAAATAATGTAAAATGTTTTAAATATTGTTTACTTCGAACTACCAAATTTGAATCAAATGACTATTTATCTTATTATAAAATGTTGTAAATATAAAATCTTAAATTGAAATGTATATGGTTTTAAAATAGTGGTCCATCCCTGTGTTAACCTATTTCCTCCTAGCCATTCCTACCTTTTTACTCTTGGGGGGTTCTTTCTACATTACGGGAAGAGTTGGTTCTTTGGCTTATCATTTGGATTTGCCTAAGAAGCATTCTGGAGTGCATGATGTATTCCACGTCTCACATCTTCGCTGGTATCTTCTTGGCCTATCTCTTTTGTTCAGCCTTCTGCTCGTGATGGTTGGGATATTGAGCCTAATCTGACTGTCGAGAGTAAGCCGCTTTGTATTGTCGACTAAGGTACGAAGCATCTAAGAAGGAAATCTGTAAGTATGATCGAAGTATGATAGGGTACTGATGATCGAGATTGTACCCGGGAAACGGAGGAGAGCATTTGTGCTTCGAATTCGAAATTGTTTTTCCAGGTACTATTTGTTGTCTATCGTGCTTTTCCTTATTTTCCTTGTTTGTTCTTTTCGAGGACGAAAAGATTTGAGTGGGGAAGAATGTAAAAACCCAGTATTTTATGATTATTTTAATTATTTATTTTAATTATTTAAATTGCAACTCCTGATTTAAAAAAAATTATATATAAAATGAATAAATTTTGTTATTTTAAAAGTACATTTTGATTTTGTGTGAATTATAATTTCAAACCTGAATAAATAGGATATTTCCAGAAAAGTGGATTTTTGGTCAATCTGGTACTTTGACTTTTAAATTTAAAATTTAAATTTTTGAATTTTTGAATTTTATCTTTTATTATGAAAATATATTAAATTTCAAGAATACTGCTTTTCGTTTCGTTGAAATCCGATTTATATTGTGAAAGTTGTGCTTTTTACAATATTGGGTGTAAATTGATTTATTTAATAAAATTATCTATTTTAATTTATATAAATAATTCTTTTATTTGTAGAATCATGTTCTAATATGTGTTATATGACATGTTAGATATATATTTTATTTTTAAAAACATTTTTAAGGTGGTGTTATAATTTTTCCAAAGTTTATTGCATTTATTTCCTATTTTTAAAGGTTATTTCTATTTTTCTGCTATTTTCTTCATTTAAGTTATATTTAATTAAAATTTATTTATTTATTTTTGTGAATGCATTTTATTTTATTTTATTATCTTTATTTATAAATGTTTTCCAAGTCCATATAAATTTTCCAAAGTTTATTCTGTTTATTTTCAAATTTTCTAGACTAGTTTTCGTTTTTGTGCTATTTTCTTATTTTAACCATATATAATTAATAATTATTTATTTATATTTTATATTTTTGTTATATTTTCGAATTTAAACTTAATTTATAATTATTTTCAGTTATTTAAACTTATTAAAGAGAAAAAGGAAATTTGAAAAGGTTTTGTGACTTTTGATTTTCCTAAGGCCTTTTATATTCCACATTTTCACATTTTTAACCTAACTTTTCATTCAATTGGACATTGCTCCTCACATCTTCAGCTGCATACCATCTTTCCTCATTCACGTAAATTATTTTTCTCATTCCTGAAGAAAAAAATCGACCTCTTCTTTCTCAAAGGAATTGGTAAAAGTTCAATCCTTTTTCATTGTTTTATTGCTTGATTTCATTGATTTTGCACTTGTTCTTCCTCTATTTAGGTTCGGCCACCTCCTCCACATGCCCTACCACCTCCACCACCACCTGAGAACATCAACATCACCACCTCCTCTCTGGCCAACGCCAGCGGAGCCACCAATGTTTGATTATCCACCACCTAAATGCACCAAAACTTCAACCTTATGCATAGCTGAACTCACATCTATTTCCACCAACTTCAACGCCCCATAGCCGCCACCATCTCCACCTCCACCACCTCTAGCTCAACCTAAATACTCTTCCATGTCATTACCTTTGCTACTCTAGTGAAGGCCATGACCCTTATGCCCTTGGCCTAGCCTTGATTTGGCCTTGAATCCATGTGATGTAGCTTGTATGTTGATTATTGTGTTGTTTTCCCATCACCACTCTTGCACTTCAACAAACCTATGTAGGCCGACCATATCCAACCCAATCCTGATCCAAAAACCTTCCTTTATCCTTGTATTCACCTATGGCTAAACCTAGGGTATGTTGGAAACAAGTGCAAAGCAATTCGGCTTTGATTTGTGAAGTTGATTCTAGCTAAATTTAATCGTATTTGAATTTGAAAGCTTATGTGTATTATATTGTATTTGTTTGACTTGTATTCAAGAGAATTGATACTTTGGCCCTCTCACTCATATCTTGTCATGCTATTATGCCAGTGTGGATCTCATTTATGTATTCGTTGTTGTGTCTCCAGCTCAAACCAGTGAGTTATTCTCACCAGACAATGTGTACATATATAACTAGTGAATTGACCACTTGTGAATCTGTAAAAGGCATAACCATATCACATCTACTATGTTATGATTATATGATGTTCACCCATGCTTAAACACCGGTTATAGCATATGTTGCTATATATTATGTTGTTCTGTTATTTATACCAGTCTATCACGCTACAAGTTCCCTTTACATTAGAATCAATATGGGTTGAAATTATACATACCCGAACGGACTTTAGAATAAGGGAAAATCGTTATGGGCTAAATTGATAAGCCTGAACGATTTTCAAATTATTTCATTTACTTGGGACTACGGGTTTGAAATGATAAAACCCAGGTTTTCTTTGTAAATTACGGGTTGGAATGATATATTACCCGTATCGCTTTTCCTAGTGTAGAAATGATATACAGACCCGTGGTTAAAATATGCTTTTCTAAAATATTTAAAATATTTTAGAAATGTAAATATTATAATTTTTTGATTTAAACTTAATTAAAAATGATTTTTGTAAAGTATTTTGATTTTTCTGAGAATTTGTAAGTGAAATAAATTAATGATAAAGTGGAAATTTGAAATATAAGTTATTTTGGAAATTTTGATTTAATTATAAATGGAATTTTAATTAAATATGAAAAAATTATAAATTTATGATATTCTGAATTAAAATGAATTTAAAACTATTTTATAATATATTACTAGATTTTTAATAAGTTAAAATGTGAAATAAACGAATATTGATTTGAATTTTTGTAATATAACTTAAATTGGAAAATCGTAAATTTTGTTTAAAAGTGAATTTTGAAGTTTAGTAAATAAAATGAAAATAAGTTATATTTTGAAATTTAAATTTGATTGCTAAGTTAAAAATTTAATTATATGAATTGAAATTGAACGCTGAAATTTAATAAGTGAATTACTATTATTAAATATTGATTTTTTGAATGGAAATTTAACTTTATAAAATCATGAATTTAAGGAAGATTAAATAATGAATATAAAGGTGAAAATATATGATTTTATAAGTTTAAAATGGTTTAAATGAAATTTAATAGTTTAGAAAGTATACTGGATATTTGAAAGTTAATTAACAGCATTTTGGAATGCTATTATTTCCAATGTAAATGATATTACAACATTTGTAAATGCTGTAGTTGATATACATGAACCAAATGACTAAATTTTAAATAAAGGGTTATTATAGAACTTTGTAAGTGCTGTAATTGCTAAATTTAATTAGGTTTTATTTGGAACTAAAGTAACCCTATTACAACATTTTTTAAATGTTGTCTTTTATTAAATTGAACTGTTTTAAAACGTAACTTTCCGTAGCATTTTCAAAGTGCTGCGAAAGGTGGATTTTTCACTGTTTTGATAAATTTAACTGTATAAGTGAACTTTGGAAAGTTTAAAATTTTGGAAATTTAATAATTTAACTTTTAAATATAATAAATTATTATTTTTTATGATTTAAAATGAGGTAATTTGTTTTGAAATATAAACTATTTGAAATTTGTGTTGAAATGGTATTTTAAATAAATGAATGTGGTTTGGAAGATACAATATTTTGATATTTTGAAATGGACTTTTGAGTGATATTGAA
The DNA here is from genome assembly GCA_030765085.1 of Allium cepa. Lineage (NCBI taxonomy): Eukaryota > Viridiplantae > Streptophyta > Magnoliopsida > Asparagales > Amaryllidaceae > Allium > Allium cepa. The sequence goes on from CM060938.1 coordinate 548,238,635, forward strand.
TTTAGAAAGGATATTTGATTTCGAAGTATAAATTACTATTGTGAAACTTTAACCACGGGATGTATTTAATTTATAGTTTAACTGATCCTTAAAGGATGGGCGATTCCAAGTATCCTTTAAGTTATTGTGCATTTCTACTACAGTTCACTTGAGTTGGTTTAAACTATATAAGTATATATGTCTTGACTCGAGTGTTTTGTGTTTTACTTTACGTTCGGGTCAGCCTGAGTATTCACTGCTTTGGATTCTCTTTCTGAAGCTGGTCTTTGCTGGAGTTTCTGCTTATCTACATTTATATCTATTTCTGTTTCAGCTGTTCTAGTTTATCTCGTGTATTAGTGAACTTATATGTATTTGGGATTTCTATTATGTTGTTTTCAAACTGTATTTATGTATTTGGTTTGAGACTCTGTTATAGTAGCTTCACGAACTACTATGGTATTTTAAATTTCCGCTGCTAGCTATTCTGATATTTTCGTGTCTGTGATTATGTGATTTGTATTTCATTTGCTTCAAATTTATTTAAAATCTGTTATTTCGCATCATTCAAGTCTGACATGTGTGGATTGTTGTCGATTTGAATGGTACGAAACGGCAGGTCGTTATAATTTATTAATGATTTTAATTGCTTTAGTGAAATGGAATTTAACTAACAATGAAACCTAAAAAAATAAATTTAATGCTAGGTTATAAATGGTATTAAATGAAATTTTAAATTGCAACTATGAAAAATGGATATAATTATTGAACATTAAATTAATTAAAAGAAATGGGATAAACTTGTATGATTTTCTCTTACATTCTTAAAATCATATATATATATATATATATATATATATATATAACTTATCCAACAATAAAAGTTGCAATCTTTAATAAGAAATGTTAATATAATATTATGCAAGTAATACTTAAACAATGAAAGTGTTCAATAAAAATTTTCTTTATAAATAAGAAATTTGACATGAAGATAGTTCTAAATTTGATTCAAAATTTTAACACTACTAATTAAATGAAATAGGAGTTGAGTAATGTAAGTAAAGATTTTAAACTTAAGTAAATATGTTGAAGTTATTTCTAAATAAAACTGTAAGAAATAAATGAAATTAAAGGAAAAATCATTATATAAAAGAAAAGAAATCAAAGCAACAAATATTATGAAATGAAATAAATAAGAATGAATTTGATCTATTTTCTGAAATTGTTGGTTGTTTGTTTTGATTAATGGTAGTTTGGGCAAGGATACTTTAAATTTGTTTGGAAGGTATAAATAATATATTTAGTTTCACCTAAGACTGTTGAGTGAAGGGTACGCTTAGTAGTTTATTTTTCATTCCTTACAATTTAAAGTTTTTGAACCCGAACAACTATTTGTTTTGTTTGATATGAATGAATGATTGATTTGTGTTGATTCTATGAGATGAGTGTATGCCTTGTGCAAATGATTGTTGTTTGTATTGATTGGTTTGTTTTTGGTTGTAGTAACTTTAAATATTTCATTTTATATAATGGTTAACCTTTTTGGATTATATAAGTGAAATATAGGTTATGGAAGCAATTGCTACTGCTTTTGGTTTCAAAATATAAGCGTAAATTTCCTGACATATAGGTACGTTTTCGGATTACGATTTATAGCGTTATATTATTGTTTTTCCCTGGTTGGGATATATATTATTTTGGAAAATATGTTATATATTGTTATGTTTGATATTATATTTTCTCCCGAGCCTCCTCGTACAAAGGAGACTCTGCCAAAAATTTTCCGTAAATTTTAAAATGTTTTCCCAACTTTATAAATTTAATATAAAAAGATTTAATTATTTATAAATCTATATAGTTTATTTAAATTATCCAATTCTGTAAACTTATTATTATGAGTATATTTTTTGAATAAAATATATTGATTTATAAGTTCCTCTTTTCCCCTCTTTTCCTTTTCGGGGACGAAAAGTTTTGAGTGGGGGAGAGTGTAACGACCCGTAAAATTTTATTAAATAGATTGGTTAATTTAATTGGATCTTTGTAATTAAATTTACAAAGAAATAAATTTTATAATTTATAATGAAATGAATGCTAAAAAGAAGTGTAGCAATGGTAATTTAAAAGTTAATTTTTGACAATTGAAGTGAAATCCCAATAAAGAAATGGTGTTAATTGTTGCACTTAAGTATAAATTTTAAAATAAGTAATTAAAAGTAAGCATTTAATTTACCAATGCAATAATATTGATTAATAGTAACTGTACGTAAATTAAGGTAGAAATGTTAATGGCAGTTGATGAATAACCAATTCAATGCATTTCCAATGGATTGAAACAACTATTTGAGTTATAATTGATTAAATAGGAATATTTGGTAAAAAATTAAAATAAGAAAAATAAATGGAAATGTTGAATTTATCAATAAATTAAAATGAATAAATAGTGATTAAATAAAATCAATGTTCTGTATGTAATTGTTTGGAAATAATAAATAGAATGAATTGCAACAGTATAAATATATGTTAACTATTAATAACTTGGATGTAATTCCAATAAGTGAAACAATGTAAATGTTATGGCTTAGTTATAAATGGAATATAATAAAAACAAATGTAATTATTGTATTAATGTGTGAAATAATAGGATAGAGGGTAATTGTTGTAGGGAATAACCATACATGTATTATAGAGAGTATATTTGTGATAAATGGTTATTACAGATAAGGTAATTAAATATTACTTTAATGAAAATAAATGTAGTAACGAAAGTGTGTATGTAAATTAATAGAAACGTAAATTTATTTTTAGGTAGAAATTGGTGAATTGGGAAATAAGTTCAGAGTATGTTAATTAATGAATAAATACGTAATGTATGTAAAGTAATAAATTGGTATAAGACTGAAATTAGGGTAAATTCATTAATTGGTTTTAAAAACTTAATTACTGTGTACAATTGATAGAAGTACACATTTAGAAATGTAATATTTATTCAAATTAAGATGTAAATAGGCGTATATTAAAGTAATGAAATAAAATAGCGTTATATATGGAATTTTATTCTGGATTGATAAATAACGAACTTAAAAATGCAATTAAAAGCAAATAGGTTGCAATTTATATAGGTTTCTTGTTTATTTAATGGGTTAAACAAACTTTGGTAATTAATTGTAATAAATCTAAATTTAACATTTTGTTAATGTAAATTAAAGTAATAATCGAAAATAATGTTAATTTTATTTATAAAATGACAGTTGGTTGAATAAAAGGAATGCAAAATAAAGTTTGTCAATATATTGGAATTTAATGTATGATAATAGGATTAATTGCAATTAAATGAAATTAACTATTTAAGTATTACATAAATGGTAATTTAGATGAAATGTGAGAGTGCTAATGTAATGGATTTTGATTCCAATGAATAATTCATCCGTTTGTTAATAATAAATTGAAATAGAATGAAAAGTAAATTTAATAAAATTCTGGAAATTAAATTTATAATTTTGAATTTAATGAAAATGAGGTTAATATTGGAATTGATAAATTAATCACCTTTAAATTGATATTTAAATTGGTGTAAAACCATTGTAAATGATTGAGAAATCAAAGTGATAAGAATTGTCAATTTTAGAATTTAAATTGAAAATTTTATTTAATTAATTATTAAATTATTTAATTAATGTAAAAATAGCCATTTTGGCCACTGACTCGGATTTCGACGAAACCAGTTTCATCGGATCTGTATCGGCGAATTATTGTAGGATTTCAAGTTTCGTAGCGATTGGACTTGTCGTTTGATCGTATGGACTCAAAACGCCTTGAAATCAATAAAATTGAAAACAATTGAAATCAATTTGAATAATATTGATTTTAGCATTACTTTTTCATATGATGGAATTTAGACTTGAAACCTTTTCTATTAAGTTTAAAATATTTTAAAACACCTATTTTGATATATGGATTGATCCAATTTCGTTCCGAAGTCGAAACGGGCTTTTCGGGCCTTCGTTCAGCGCGTTTATAAATCGGGTCCATCTATTCTATTCCAACATTGCTTATATAAATTCTGTTATAAACCCTAGCCTACCTCTATTTATCAATTGTCTGTACATACAATTCCTCCTTACCTCCTCATTTCAATGGCAGACAATTCCAAATCCAATCGCAATTCAAAAATCAGAGTGAAAATTCAAACTCCTCAGAAAAATTTGAAAAAAATATATATCGAAGATTTCATCGATACTAATCTACGCGTAGCTTCTGTTTTTGCAATTGATACTCGAGTCAATCTGAAATCGTGGTCAAAGCTTATTATCTCGAAAACCCTAATTCAATTTTGAGCGTTTTTGATTTAAGTTACAATCGAGAAATTGGTTTCTGGGTATTGGTGAGTTGGGCTCGTGGAGTAGTTTGGTTGTGGTCGGAGGTCGCGAAGTGGACGGAGGAGCCGGGAAATCTCGATTTAGGGTTTCGAAACCCTAAAAGGGCAACGGCGGTGGCGTCGCCTAGAGACGACCGCGATGGGTGCGGCCGTTAAAGAGGAAGGAGGTGGTTCCAATGGTGGCTTCGGCTTGGCATACGGTGGTCCAGGAAGGGTGAAATTGGTGGTCAAACGCCACGGTAAAGGGCGACTTCATTTCAGCATGTAGATGGAGATGCGTGCGCGTGAAGGTTTTCTAGAAGATGGATGATGTAGCACAGGGGGGTGGGTAAGTGTTAGCTTTGTTTATTTTATTTTAATTTCGAATTCAATTGTTCTAATCGCGATATCTTTCACATACGATATCCAATTTACGTGCGGTTTTCTCTGCTAGGTTCGTATTGGGATTATGGAAATTTTGGCGCTAGTTTGGAAGAATTTGGAGATTGTTTAAATTTTAGGTTTAAACTGAATTTAAATTGAATTGAACTTCAAAAGGTGAGTGTTTTAACCCGCTCGCAACTTCTAAAATTTCTTATGTTTGTTAAATTTATTTAGGATGTGATTAGAAATTTATTTATGATTGTTTGGCATATTTTTAATCATCAACCCAGTTAAATTGAATATAATTGAATTAAATTATTATTTAATTTATTTATTGCATAAAAACTACCAGTTAAATTTCATTTAATTTATTATTGAATATAAACTGCTAGTTGATACCTGTTGTTTATTATCCATTACATATTGGTGCTGTTGATTGAATTGGATGATGATTATGATTAATGGTTGATGATTGATATTGGATGAATGGATGTTGTATTTTATGTCGTTATAAACTGCAAATTGTTATGCACTTTATTTCTTTCGGGATTTCGGTTTGAAATGATATATAACCGTATTTTTATTTTAAATTGCGGATTGAAATGATAAATATCCGTATCACTTGACCATAGGATAGAAAGTTATATACAGACACCATCGGTCTATATATATAAATATTTTGAAAATAATTTCTATGGTTTTGGATAGAATTATACGGTTTAAATAAATATTTATTCTTTTTGATATTATATAAAAATATTTTATATATAATTAAATTCATGTATGTAAGCTATGTATAAATCTGTTCAATGACAATAAGTTAAGAAAATGGAGTTTGATTTATTAAAATAAATATGGTTAAGTATTTAAATCATATTTTTATATAGAGGTTATAATGATTTAAATAAATTTAGATTTGGAGGATAAAATATGAAATGGATGTGAATTAAATTAATTAAGAATTTTACTCGATTAAAATTTTATTTGAAATTTAGGAAATTTGTGATTTTATGAAATTGAATTTACTTAAGGATTAAACCAACAGGGTTGATGTGAAATTTATTAAATTGGAATTTTAAAAGGTATAATTATTATAACATGATTTTTGGGTCTAGGTGAATTAAATGATTATTTCAAGTATAACGAATTGATGGCAATATCTAGTTATGTGAAATTTGAGTTTTATTTAAATAATAAGGGGTTTATTATGTAAAATATTTCAAAACTAAATAATAGGAAATTTAATTGTTGAATCGAAATTATCAAATTTAGTTTAGAAATTTTGGAATATTTAAAGCCTTGAAATATATCGAAATTGAAATGTTTCGAAATTATGAATTTCATAGCATTATGTTTAAAGGTGTTAAAATTTAATTTCAATGTTGGTTTTGAAGTATAAAATTTGGAAGTGTTATGATTTTGGAAAAGGGATATATTTGAAATAAAATGATATTATATTGACTTGAAATAAAAGGGATATCATATTGATTTGGTTTTTAAATTAGAAATGATATCGTATTTATATGATTTTGAAATAAATATTATACCCTGGTTTTGAAGTATAAATTATTTTAAAATGACCGCGGTGTTATAATAACGTTGGGTTGTTAAAGAGACCGGGATCGAAAGTTGTCATACTCTCTGCCAAATTCGAAAACCACTTTAACAACCGTGTACGCGGGGGAGATTCCAGAATGAAGCAGGATGGCGACGGCATTTCCTTTGAGGTAAATACGTGGACCCGACTACCATGAGTTGGCATAAGGTGGCTAAAACAGGAGCGATTGACGAGCTAATGAGGTAGCACCTTTGATTGGACACATCCCTTCAATATTATACTTTGACTTTTGGATTGATTCGGTGATCACTTTTGATTTTCTTTTTTGGGGGTGTGGCTCAAGGTGGGCGGTAGCTGTGTGCTACGCGTTACCGCCGGCCCGGAAGCGTAATTGGTATATCTAACCTGGCATTGCCTAGTTATGCCATGTCACCTACCCTAGCGCACCTTGTACGAGTTTGTTTTTCTCCCGTAGCCCGTGGAGTATTTAGAGTAGTCTCCCGATCTGGAAATGCACTGATACTGGATGGACTACTGGGACTATTATGTGGTAAGGGCTATATGGGTTACCCCTTAACGCTATTTAAAAGTAAGTTTGTTTTACTAATAGACATTATTATAATAGCGAAATATTGCTACATAGCAAATAGTTTAACAGATCCTTAGGAGATGTGAATCCCGAGCACCTCTTAAGTTACTGCACTCACGTTAGATACTGGAGAGGAGATGTCAAATCCCGTAAACATCTCTGACGCTGTTCCACTCATATTATTTACTGTTGGTTTAACTTACATGAGATCTTTTAGTTCTGACTCGAGTGTTTTGTCTTTTCAATTCGCTCGGGTCAGTCCGAGCATTTCCAGATTTGAAGATTTTATACTGGAGGACGAAGACGAAGATTTGTATTATTATTATTTATTATAGTATTCCACCACATTCATACTGTTTCCGCTATATTAATTATTATTCTCTAGTATGTGTAACTCTGATACGTATTGTATAAGTAAAATTGAATATTTTGTAAAACAGCTTCATGAACTATATATTTGATTATTATATTTTATCGTTCCGCTGCAAGATTCTATTTTTGTTTTATTTCTTCATTCTTTTTCTTATTTACCCCATAAAAATCCACCCTTTTGTATGGTTTAAGTCAGACGTGTGTGGTTTATCGTCGGTTTAAGCATACGAAAAGGCGGGACGTTACAAATACAAAGGTTTCTATACTAGTAGTAAATACTCAAACTCTTTCACATAAATGATTTCAACGTTGTTTTTAATATAAAGATTGTTTTTAAAACCATTTTCCAACTTTTTAGTATATACAAACCTTTACCTCATTCATGTGACAAATCTAATTAAACGGTTTAACAAAACAAGTTGTATGAAATGCTTGCGTTTATGTAACGACCCGTAGATTTCGATAAGTAAATTGGTTGATTTATAGTTTATAATGAAGCGAAAGTTAGAAATGAATGTAGCATTGGTGATTAAAATTTATTATTGACAATTGAAGTGAAATCCCAATAATGAAATAGTGTAAATTGTTGCACTTGGTCATAAAATAGAAAATAAGTAAATAAGAGTAAGAGTATTGAATCAACCAATGGAATAATATATTGATTAATAGTAACTGAATATAAATTTATGTAATAATGTTTATGCAAGTTGAATATTAACTAATTTAGTGTAATACCCATTAATTGAAACAATTGTAAGGTTATAATTGATTGAAATTATTGAATTGGGAAGTAAATTTAAAAATTATATTAATTGATGAAATAATACGTAATAAATTCTAATTTGATAGAATCAATGCTAGATAAGTAATTATAATAATTATTCGTTGATAATTAAGTATGAATGTGAGTAAATTTGGCAATAGTGATCATTATTAATTGTTTACCCATTCATTTAATTTATTGAATTAGATCTAAATCAATTGTAACATTTGTTGTTAATAATAGCTTATAAGTGAAAGTAAACGTTAATGGTAATAATTAGTATAAGTTAACCATTTATTTAGTATATTAAATTAAAACCGGTAATCAATTGCAATAAATCTAAATTAAAAGTTATGTTGGTATAATTTAAGGAAATAATTGGAAATAATATCAATTCTATTTATAATATGACAATTGGTTGTATAAAGGGAATGGAAATAAAGTTTTATCAATATATTGGTATTTAATTTATGATAATAGGATTAATTGCAATTAAATGAAATTAAATATCTAAATATCACGTTAATTGAAATGAAGATGAAATGTGAGAATGTTAACGTAATAGATTTTGAATCAAATGTTAATTTCATCCGTTTGATAATAATGCATTGAATAATAGAATGAAAAGTAAATGAAATAGAATTTATTGGAAATTAAATTTATAATTTTTGATTTAATGACATTGAGGTTAACACTGAAATTGATAAATTAATCAACTTTAGATTTATATCTAAATTTGTTTAAATTAGTGTAAATGATTGAGAAATTTAAAAATGATGGAATTTGTTAATTATAGAGTTGAAATTGAAAATTGATCTAATTTATTAATTATTAATTTATTTAATTAATGTAAAAATAGTCATTTTGGCAACTAACTCGGATTTCGACAAAACAAGTTTCATCGGATCTGTAACGATGAATTATTGTAGGATTTCAAGTTTGATAGCAATCGGACTTGTCGTTTGATTGTATGGGCTCGAAACGCTTAGAAATCAATGAAATTGAAATCAATTTGAAATAACGTGATTTTGACATAACTTCTTCATACGATGCAATTTGGACTTGAAACCTGTTCCATCGCGTTAAAAATATTTTAAAACATCTATTGTGATATATGGGTTGACCCAATTTCGTTCCGGAGTTGAAACGGGCTTTTCGGGCCATTTTATCATTCAACTCGTATACCAATCGTGTCCATCCATTCTAATTTCAGCTTGCCTATATATGCCTTGTTATAAAACCTAGCTTATTCCTTATGTTCAATGTTCTTTACGTACAATTCAGCTGTCTCTCCTCCTTAAGGCAGACAATCAAATTCTAGATCCAATTGCAATTCAAAATCAATCAAAATTTCAAACTCCACAAACTATATCATATTTTATATCATCGGAAAGCTCTCGATGAGCGTATCTTAGACATGTGATTCATTTTTCGATTCAACATATGTTTGTTCGAAAATTAGCAAAATTGTTTCGATCGTCCATCACTCTCCGATTAACCACGACGGATTGTCGATTCATCAGCACTGCTGCGTAGAGAGGCAAGCGCGTAGTTCATTGGTATAGTTCACAGGGTGGTTCAACGGCTAGATCGTCGGTAATTTTCAATTAGGGTTTGTGTTTTAGGTGGCAGTGACTGACTGTCGTGCACGAACGTCGATCTCCAGGGGCGTTTCCTTCAGGCATGGGAAGGGGCGACTGCGGGCTCGACGCGGCAGGCCCACGTGGCGGCTGGAGGCGGCGGTCTGGGCAGGTGAGTTGATGGCATATGCGTGTCGCTGTGCAAATTTGGGGCATCGGTTAGGGCTAAAGGTATAGGTGATGACGTGGCACTTGAGAAGGGGTTAGTGTTTCTTGGTTTTCTTTTATTTTCAATTTAAATTTCATTCGTTCTGATCGCAATAACTTTTGCATACGAGGTCAAAATTTCATGCGGTTTTCTCCGCTAGGATCGTAATAAAATTCCGTACATTTGGACACTGGTTTGGTTGAATTTTGAGACTGTTCAAATTTTGGGTTTAAATTGGATTTAAATTCAATTTAAATTCAAAAGGTGAGTGTTTAACCGACTCACAACTTCTAAAATTTCTTATGTTTGTTAAATTAATTTTTGATGTGATTAGAAATTTATTTATGACTGTTTGGCATATTTTAATCATCATCTCGATTAAATTGGATTTATCGGATTAAATTGTTAGTTAAATTATTATTGCATATAAGTGCCAGTTAAATTATTATTTAATTTATTATTGCATATAAACTACCAGTTGAATTGCTAATTAATTTATTATTGAGTATAAAATGCTAGTATATACCTGTTGTTTATTACCTGTTATATTGATGTTATTGATTTAATTGGATGATGATAGTGATAAATTGTTGATGATTGATATTGGATGAATGGATGTTATATTTTATATTGTTATAAACTGCAAGTTGTTACGCATTTTTATTTCATTCGGGATTGCGGTTTGAAATGATATATAACCGTTAATTTTATTTTATATTACGGATTGGAATGATAAATGTCCGTATCACTTGACCATAGGGCAGAATATTTTATACAGACGCCGTGGTTTATATATAAAAATATTTTGAATTGATTTTCTATGGTTTTGTCAAGAAATATATGGTTTTATGAGACATGATTTGGATATTTTATAAATGTTACTTTATATATATAGCTAAATTCTTGGTTTTAAGCTATGTATAAAATTGGTTTAAGGTATAAAAGAAGTTAAATAATAAAGTTTGAATGTTTTATATAATATGGTTAAGTATATGTTTAAAATTACGCTGTATATAGGGTTTATATTGACTTAAATAAATTAGGGCTTGGAAGATAGATACGAAATTGACTCGAATTAAATTATTTAAGAATAATACTCGAATAAATTTGATTTGAAATTTAGATAAAAATTGAGATAGGTATGATTTTTTTTACAACTGGATTTTGGTTTAAAGAGATGTAAATGAATATCAAGTTGATTTAAATGAATATATCGAGTTAAATAAATTAAAGGAATATCCAGTTATTTGAAGTTGAAAAGTTTACTTAAATGATATTGGATTTATTGAGTAAACATTTCAAATCTAAATAACAACAATTGACTTTGATATATATGGAATTATCAAATTTAGTTTTGAAATTTTGGAATATTTAAAGCCTTGAAATATATCGAAATTGAAATGTTTTATTGAAATTGAAATGTTTCAAAGTTATGAATTTCAAAGTATTATGATTTGGAAGTGTTATACTTTAAATGTTTTGATTTCAAAGGCTAATAACTTTGAAAGTGCTTTGACTTTGGAAAAAGGATATATTTGAAATAAAAATGATACTATTTTGATTATGGTTTGAAATGGATATTATATTCTGGTTTCAAGTATATATTATTTTGAAATGACCGCGGTGTTATAATAACATTTGGTTGTTAAAGAGACCGGGATCGGAAGTTGTCATACTCTCTGCCAACTCCGAAAACCGCTTTAACAACCATGTACGCAGTGGAGATTCCATAATGAAGTAGGATGGTGGCGACGTTCTATTAAGGTATATACATGGACCCGACTCCCGTGAGTTGGCATAAGGTGGCTAAAACAGGAGCGATTCTCGGGCCAAGGAGGTAGCCCCTCTTATCAGACACATCCCTTCGATATTATACTCTGACTTTTGGATTGATTCGGTGGCCACTTTTGATTTTTGATTTGGAAGTGTGGCTCGAGGTGGGCGGTAGCTGCGACTATGCATTACCACCAGCCCGGATGCGTAATTGGAATATCTACCCTGGCATTGCTTAGTTGTGCCATGTCACCTACCCTAGCACGCCTTATACGATTTTGTTTTGTACCATACCTATGGAGTTCCCTCTGATGACGCCCAATACGGGGGAGATTACGGTACTGTATAGACTATGGGAATATAAAAGTGTGTTAAGGTGGAAAATGTAAAGCCTTAACACTATTTTCAAGTATATTGTACTTTACTTTAGACACTATTATAATAGCGTATATTACTACAGAATAAATAGTTTAACGGATCCTTAGGAGATGTGAATCCCGAACATCTCTTAAGTTACTGCACTCACATTAGACACTGGATAGGAGATGTCAAATCCCGTAAACATCTCCGATGCCATTTAGACTCATATTATTACTGTTTACTAACTCCCTTTAGTTCTGACTCGAGTGTTTTGTCTTTTCAATTCGCTCGAGTCAGTCTGAGCATTACAGGTTTCGAAGACTTTATTTTGGAGGATGAAGACGAAGATATTATTATTATTATTTTATACTATGTAGTTCCACTACATTATTTATTATTCTCTGGTATGTGTAACTCTGATATGTATTTTGTAAGTATAATCTAATATTTTGTAAATAGCTTGATGAATTGTTTATTTGATTATTATATTTTATCGTTCCGCTATGAGATCCTGTAATAACCCGGGGTTTTGCTGTTAATTTGTCATTTAACGATTAATATGTTGGATTATTGCAGTTGGAAATTTTTAATCAAACTGCAATTCTTTTGAGAATTCGTTAAAGGAATTAAGCGGGCTTTAGAATTTAATCTCGGCCCAATAACCCTTTAAAATTTTCGATGTCGTTCCCTTCTTGGTTCGACCCGATCCCCCTTTCTCCTTTCATTCTCCATTCGTTTAAACCCTAACTCAAAAACAAACGAACGAAATCAATGGCGGCCCCCTTTTTCATTTTTCGTTCGAACCCTAAAACAAAAGCAAACGAAGACGAACGAAAATGGCGGCATTGTTTTCGTTCGTTCCCCTTTTTCTTCAGATTAGAGGTTTGAGCAAAACTCGAAGGAGCGACTTCAATCCTTGCTTCGTTAGTCGATCGTTTCGCGATACCATCGGCCGTTTGATTGAGTTCTTTTGCTTCATTCTAAGGTGAGTAATTTTTATTACTCACATCTGATTCGACTTAGTATTATGCCTTGCGTTTGATTTGGTTTCGTTTTGATGCTTTCTCTTATTTATCGAATTCGTGTATTTTGTGTTACTTGGTCAACTCGGCTTTGATTTTTTTTTTATGATTCACTGTGGCATTTGGCTGTTCATATGGTTTTCACTTTGCCTGTACTTGATTTTCAGTTGTATGGTGTTACTGCATATCACATGGAGTTGCTTCTTTGATATTGGTTGGGTTTGCTACTGTCTCGGCCAGTTCACTTGTTTGTGCTTTTGTGGTTTGTATGTTTTGTACTTGGTGGAGTTCATTTGTTTTGTGCAGGTCGTTGTGCTTAAGTCCAAGCCTCGACCTCTGTTTTTACTTGCACACTGTTTCATTGAAGCCTCGTTCATTTGAGTTTCTACTGAGTATGCACATACATATGTTGGCTGCAGTTCTAACCATTTCAATGTTACTGGCCTTCAATACATATGTATATATACAGAGTTCATTAGTCGTCCATTTATATTCACTGGTCTTGCAACATTTTTATACACACTGTTGCATTATAACTGGACTTCCTTTGGTCTTTGTAGTTTGGTTCGAGTTGTATTTGTACCACTTTTGGCTTGTTGAATTGAGTGGTATTAGGGCCTTTGCTCTCGAGTATGATATTTGCTCTGTTCAGATTCACTATTGCGTACATGTCGTATCCTTTGCCGTGGGCCACCAAGTCAGTTGCATTATTAACCAGATATGCATGCAGTTCCATGTTGCACCTGAGTTGAATTGCTGAATTGTTAAGGCAATGCACATTTTTGTGTGTGTTCCCTTCTGTCTGCAGTAGATTTGTTTCATGGTGACTGTATATTCGTAGCCACTGCATATTTTAAATTGCATGCTCAAGTATAGACACGAGTATATCCTCCCTGTAGTTGTTTGCATACCATATTGTTCAAGTTGCTTGCCTTGATATGCCTTCTTCTTTAGCCTGAACCATTTTGGTATACTGTCCAGTCTCATTTATTTGTATTCTCGAGCATTTTTTTTAGTGCACTGCAACTTCTGTTTGCATATTTAAATTGCAGATAGACTTGAACACTTTTGGTTCAACTTTAGGGTAATTAACTTGTACCTTCTATTGCTTGGCTTCGGCATTTGACCTGAATTTCTAAAGTGCTGCTGACCTTGGTCATATGTCTTGGCAATGTTGATTTCGGCATTTGAACTTTTCCCTGGAGCATGTCTGATTTTATGGCATTGCTCCATCATTTGTGTCCACTACATTCTTCGTTTCACATCAACTTGTTGCCATACAGTTCAATCTCGATTTCCTGCATATTGATGTTAGGTTACTTACTGAGTTTCCCACTGTGTCTTGTTCAACATTGTTTGTTAGCACTGTTTCATCATGTCACTGCCATGTGCATTTGGATTGATTTTCGAATTACACCTGAGTTGAATCCGGTGACTCGGGTTTGATCTTGTGTTTGCCTGTGAATTTTCATTGGGTACATCATCACTGTAGTGGCAAGGCAGTGCACGCAAGCGTGAACTGCAGCCACACGGTATTCATTGGGTACATCGTCACTGTAGTGGCAAGGCAGTGCACGCAAGCGTGAACTGCAGCCACACGGCATGACTTTTATGTTATTCTATCTTTTTTGATTTATTGATCTTTTTGAATATCCCATTTGTTGTAGTGGCGAGGCAGTGCACACGTGCGTGTACTGCAGCCCTACTCGAATTAATATTTTAATTGATATTTCAATTGTTTGAACTGTTTTGTTTATTCAATTCAATATTCTGATTTGGTTTAATTTGCCGATTTGTTGTTTAGCACTGTTACGTGTTATATTTATCGTTATTCGATTTCTTTATTTAAGGATCGTATAGACGAGGTTCATTGTGACTGTCGTCTATTCATTAGTTAATTATTATTGCTTCTGTGCACTAATAACTGAGTTTGAATTAGACTTACCCGAGTATTATTTTCTTTTGAATTCAATACTCGGGTCAGACCGACTATTTTAGGTTGTAGATATTCTGCTTTGGGTTGCTGCTAGGGCTATGAAGTCACTTCTTATCTTTTAGAGTAGTCGTCGTCATTTATAGTAGTCGGTTTATTATATAGGAAGACATGTATTCATGTATATTATATACGATAATGTACTTGTATATGTAACTTCCAGAGTCGACTGTTGTAGTTGTATCATATGTACTGTATCACATGTATTGTAACTGACATCAGTTATTATATATACGAGACTTTTGTTTTATCTGTGTTCCGCATTTATATTATCTGTGTTATTATTATATCTATTGTCCTAAACTATTATGAACCATCGTAGTTCGTTTTATACTGGAATTGGGTATGTCAATGGGAGTAAATAAATAAGATATGAAAAATAAATAAATATATATATATATACCACTCCTATCGAAATAACCAACACTAGTGTAAGGCCTAACTACGGATGGTCGCTCCTATCCAGCCTTATTCTTCGTGATAACAGACAGTATTTCCTTTAATACTCTTTGTTATTGTGAGCATAGAGGTGGGGCGTTACAGTTGGTATCAGAGCTTGGGGTTTATGGACATAATATAAAATATAACTTAGATGGAACATGTGTTGCAACTATTTGTCGATGTTTTATATGTGCTTTGAGTCAAAACTAAAGTTTTGAAATTTTGATGAAATTTTTAAATATCTTTAGTTAAAAAAAAAGTGAAATTGTGCTTTGATGATTTGATTGATTTGTGTTCTGTTTACCAGAGTGCGCAGCGGAAACAGTGAGACTGTCTTCGCTGTGTACAGCTGATAATTAATTTGATTTAAAAATCAAAATATGAGAATGAATTTAATTTCATTATATTGTTAACCAGTGGATTTGATTTGTTGAAACTTCTTGTTGGTTTTCTTTGATGCTAATCACATATCTGATTAGATTTTTGCTGTTTTAAAATTATCTTCATTGAAGATAGTAGAGTAATTTCTTTGTTTATATTGTAGTGTGCGTGCAAATATAAATTGCACGTTACTGCATTGATTTTACGTTGAACCGATGCTTGGTTATGAAACGTATTTTGTTGCCGTTATTTTTATAATGGAATTTTTACATCGATGCTAAATTTTTGAAGCCCGGTGTTTTGTTGACATTTTAATGAATGAAAATTCATGATATTATATTTTGATGCAAATTATTTAGATGAGATTTTGACGTTTAAAAATTACTGTCGCTTTGACTTCAGTATCCATCATATTTTAAAGTGGATTTTCAAGCGGTTATCCCGCAATGCTGATTTTGAGATCTGTTTCTATGGTGTATTGAGAAGTACGAATTTCTTATTGAAATTGTCACTGATATTGCTGTTTTGAGCACGGATTTTCAAATGGTTTCAAAAAAATTCAGTTTATGTTTTCAAAAGAATGAGAAAGAGATTTAAATGATTCAGCAAAATCGAGGACTATGAACCCTTTCTTTTACTGATTCACTTAATTCCGGACTTGTTCGTTTGAGAATGTAAGTTATTACTTTTATGAAATAAATGAAACTGTTTTCAGAAGTTTTGCATTTTTTCGCTTTCAAAAGAATGAGGAAGCGATTTAAACATTTCAGCAAAATCGAGGACTATGAACCCTTTCTTTTACTGATTCGCTTAATTCCGGACTTGTCCGTTTGAGAATGTCAAATGTTATTTTTGGAATACACGATTTCGCACTTTCAAGGAAACGATGAAGAGAATTAAACGATTTAGTAAAACACGTGGTATGGGACATGTGCGTTTGCTATTTCGGTTAATTCCGGACTCGTTAATTGAAACATTTGCTGTTTGATGATTTTGATGATTTTACACGTTCAAGGAAACGATGAAGAGAATCAAACGATTTAGTAAAACATGTGGTATGGGACATGTGCGTTTGCTATTTCGGTCAATTCCGGAATCGTTAATTGAATATTTGATGATTTTCGTGTGCTTTCGAGCCACTATGTTGGACCTTCGGGTCATATGTTGGACCTTCGGGTCAATACCAGTACCGGACCTTCGGGTCATTTGTTGGGCGTCAAAATTATGTTGGGTACTTGGTAGGCTTCGTCCATTTGTTGATGCACGTGCAGCGTAACTAAAACTCGCCATTTGTTGGGATCGATCCACCTTTTATGTTGATTTTCTAGATCGTCTTTATTGATTTCTAGATATTTGTTGTTTCCAATTACCTGCAGGTAATTGGATATTTGTTGATATGAGTTCTGATTATCACTTGTGATAATTAGATATTTGATATTTGATTATTGTTTTGATATTCGAATATTTGTTGATTTGATTGTCGTTTTTGATAATCGAATATTTGTTGTTTCTGATTATCGTTTTGATAATCGGATATTTGTTGATTTGATTATCGTTTTTGATAATCGAATATTTGTTGATATGAGTTTTGATTATCGTTTTTGATAATCGAATAATTGTTGATATGAGTTCTGATTATCGTTTTTGATAATCGGATATTTGTTGATTTGAATATCGTTTTTGATAATTGAATATTTTTTGATTTTGGATTTGATTATCATTTTTGATAATCGAATATTTGTTGATTTGGGATTTGATTATCGTTTTTGATAATCGAATATTTGTTGATTTGGGATTTGATTATCGTTTTTGATAATCGAATATTTGTTATTTCTGATTATCGTTTTTGGTAATTAGATATTTGTCGATTTGTTGATTTGATGATTTGAGATTTCTGATTATCGCTTGTGATAATTAGATATTTAAGATTTGATTATCGCTTGTGATAATTGAATAATTGTTGATTTGAAATTTTATTATCGCTTGAGATAATTAAATATTTGTTGATCTGAGATTTCTGATTATCGTCTTGATAATTAGGTAATTGTTAATTTTGCTGATTTTAAGATTTTCTAGTCTCTAATTGATTCTAGATTATGTTGATTATATTGAATTGCTGTTTTCTATCTATCTCTATTGATAGTTAGAGTATGCTGATTATGAAGTTCGTATTTTCTATTTATCTATTTGATAACTAGATAATTGCAGTTTTGTGATTTGCGAATTTTATTTTCTAATTATCTTTGTTGATAATTAGATGTTGCTGTTTTCTGATTACTGTATTCTAATTATCTTATTGATAATTGAATATTGTTGATGATTGCGCTTATTCAGTTTTGTTGTTTTCTGGTTGTCTACTTGATAATTAGGTTTTGTTGAGAATTTATGAATTTCTTTCGTGAAATTAAAAGATTCTTTGGCATTTGTATTTCCGACCTTTATTTTTCTAGCTTAACCAGTTTATGTTAGAAAAATAATTGTTATTGACGACTCTATTTATGAAAATTGCGGGGACGCAATTTTTATAAGGAGGGGAGTCTGTAACAACCCCGGGTTTTGTTGTTAATTTGTCATTTAATGATTAATATGTTGGATTATTGCAGTTGGAAATTTTTAATCAAACTGCAATTCTTTCGAGAATTCGTTAAAGGAATTAAGCGGGCTTTAGAATTTAATCTCGGCCCAATAACCCTTTAAAATTTTCGATGCCGTTCCCTTCTTGGTTCGACCCGATCCCCCTTTCTCCTTTCATTCTCCATTTGTTTAAACCCTAACTCAAAAACATATGAACGAAATTAATGGCGGCCTCCTTTTTCATTTTTCGTTTGAACCCTAAAATAAAAGCAAACGAAGACGAACGAAAATGGCGGCTTTGTTTTCGTTCGTTCCCCTTTTTCTTCAGATTAGAGGTTTGAGCAAAACTCGAAGGCGCGACTTCAATCCTTGCTTCGTTAGTCGATCGTTTCGCCATACCATCGGCCATTTGATTGAGTTCGTTTGCTTCATTCTAAGGTGGGTAATTTTTATTACTCACATCTGATTCGACTTAGTATTATGCCTTGCGTTTGATTTGGTTTCATTGTGATGCTTTCTTTGATTTATCGAATTCGTGTATTTTTTGTTACTTGGTTAACGCGGCTTTGATTTTGTTTTGATGATTCACTGTGGCATTTGGCTGTTCATATGGTTTTCACTTTGCCTGTACTTGATTTTCGGTTGTATGGTGTTACTGCATATCACATGGAGTTGCTTCTTTGATATTGGTTGGGTTTGCTACTGTCTCGGCCAGTTCACTTGTTTGTGCTTTTGTGGTTTGTACGTTTTGTACTTGGTGGATTTCATTTGTCTTCTGCAAGTCGTAGTGCTTAAGTCCAAGCCTCGACCTCTGTTTTTACTTGCACACTGTTTCATTGAAGCCTCGTTCATTTGAGTTTCTACTGAGTATGCACATACATATGTTGGCTGCAGTTCTAACCATTTCAATGTTACTGGCCTTCAATACATATGTATATATATAGAGTTCATTAGTCGTCCATTTATATTCACTGGTCTTGCAACATTTATATACACACTATTGCTTTATAACTGGACTTCCTTTGGTCTTTGTAGTTTGGTTCGAGTTGTATTTGTACCACTTTTGGCTTGTTGAATTGAGTGGTATTAGGGCCTTTGTTCTCGAGTATGATATTTGCTCTGTTCAGATTCACTATTGCGTACATGTCGTATCCTTTGCCGTGGGCCACCAAGTCAGTTGCATTATCAACCAGATATGCCTGCAGTTCCATGTTGCACCTGAGTTGAATTGCTGAATTGTTAAGGCAATGCACATTTTTGTGTGTGTTCCCTTCTGTCTGCGGTAGATTTGTTTCGTGGTGACTGTATATTCGTAGCCACTGCATATTTTAAATTGCATGCTCAAGTATAGACACGAGTATATCCTCCCTGTAGTTGTTTGCATACCATATTGTTCAAGTTGCTTGCCTTGATATGCCTTCTTCTTTAGCCTGAACCATTTTGGTGTATTGTCCAGTCTCATTTATTTGTATTCTTGAGCATTTTTTTAGTGCATTGCAACTTCTGTTTGCATATTTAAATTGCAGATAGACTTGAGCACTTTTGGTTCAACTTTAGGGTAATTAACTTGTACCTTCTATTGCTTGGCTTCGGCATTTGACCTGAATTTTTAAAGTGCTGCTGACCTTGGTCATATGTCTTGGCTATGTTGATTTCGGCATTTGAACTTTTCCCTGGAGCATGTATGATTTTATGGTATTGCTCCATCATTTGTGTCCACTACATTCTTCGTTTCACATCAACTTGTTGCCGTACAGTTCAATCTCGATTTCCTGCATATTGATGTTAGGTTACTTATTGGGTTTCCCACTGTGTCTTGTTCAACATTGTTTGTTAGCACTGTTTCATCATGTCACTGCCATGTGCATTTGGATTGATTTTCGAATTACACTTGAGTTGAATCCGGTGACTCGGGTTTGATCTTGTGTTTGCCTGTGAATTTTCATTGGGTACATCATCACTGTAGTGGCAAGGCAGTGCACGCAAGCGTGAACTGCAGCCATACGGTATTCATTGGGTACATCGTCACTGTAGTGGCAAGGCAGTGCACGCAAGCGTGAACTGCAGCCACACGGCATGACTTTTATGTTATTCTATCTTGTTTTGATTTATTGATCTTTTTGAATATCCCATATGTTGTAGTGGCGAGGTAGTGCAAGCGTGCGTGTACTGCAGCCCTACTCGAATTAATATTTTAATTGATATTTCAATTGTTTGAACTGTTTTGTTTATTCAATTCAATATTCTGATTTGGTTTAATTTGCTGATTTGTTATTTAGCACTGTTACGTGTTATATTTATCGTTATCCGGTTTCTTTATTTAAGGATCGGATAGACGAGGTTCATTGTGACTGTCGTCTATTCATTAGTTAATTATTATTGCTTCTGTGCACTAATAACTGAGTTTGAATTAGACTTACCCGAGTATTATTTTCTTTTGAATTCAATACTCGGGTCAGACCGAGTATTTCAGGTTGTAGATATTCTGCCTTGGGTTGCTGCTAGAGCTATGAAGTCACTTCTTATCTTTTGGAGTAGCCGTCGTCATTTATAGTAGTCGGTTTATTATATAGGAAGACATGTATTCATGTATATTATATACGATAATGTACTTGTATATGTAACTTCCAGAGTCGACTGTTGTAGTTGTATCATATGTACTGTATCACATGTATTGTAACTGACATCAGTTATTATATATATGAGACTTTTGTTTTATCTGTGTTTCGCATTTATATTATCTGTGTTATTATTATATCTATTGTCCTAAGCTATTATGAACCATCGTAGTTCGTTTTATACTGGAATTGGGTATGTCGATGGGAGTAGATAAATAAGAGATGAAAAATAAAAATATATATACCACTCCTATCGAAATAACCAACACTAGTGTAAGGCCTAACTACGGATGGCCGCTCCTATCCAGCCTTATTCTTCGTGATAACAGACAGTATTTCCTTTAATACTCTTTGTTATTGTGAGCATAGAGGTGGGGCGTTACAGATTCTGTTTTGTTTTATTTCTTTCTTTGCTTTTATTATTCACCCCAATAACAATCCGCCCTTTGTATGGTTTAAGTCTGACGTGTGTGGTTTATCGTCGATTTAAAGCATACAAAAAGTGGGATGTTACATTTGGTATCAGAGCGAGGTTTAGCAATAAACCTTAGCTTTGTGGGGTCTGACTCTTTATTAATAGGGTAGCAATACCCTATGATGAGTCGCTAAGTGTATATATGAGAGAGCATATTTGTTAGTATTATAAATAGGTTTTAATATTGTGTTAATTTGTTCCATTTTGTAATTATAAATTCTGCTTAATGCATGGGACGCTATGACATCAATAGGGATTTCTAAACACTTAATAGGACAGACCGACATAATATTTGTTTTGAATATAGGTGAATGAAATAATTTTGCCTATTAAATTTTCTATATATAAAACAAATTTTTTATAAACGTTATATTTGGTTGTAATATATTGGTTGTTAGGTAGTGTAATCTATAAATATTAGTAAAGTAGGATTTGAAAATAAAATAAATGAAATCGGAAATTTAGGATCTAAGTTCCGAGATTTTGAAAATCTCTTTCAAAGGATTTTGGAATATAATAATATTATTTAGAAGTATTTTCTGAAATAAATATTTCAATATGATTTGAAAGAATTGTTTTGAAGAAACTTTGGAAAGTGATAAGTTCTGTACTCCTCTCTCTGTCGTTGGAAAATAATTTCGGTGATGAGTGCACGCATCATCGACATTCATTTTCGAGTTTCGAAGTGGGAAGGCCACTGTAGTATTTTTACTGCAGATTTATTTTAATAAACAAAAATAAATTTTAATGGTTTTAAATATAATTGGATATATAAGTTGTAAGTATATATTTATCTATTATTTTAAAACGATTTGAAATTTAAACCCGACATTTAATTCTCAAGTTCCCGTTAATTAATAGTTTCAGTTAGTGTAGTGAAATGTAATTTACCTAATAATTGAAACCTCCAAATGAAATAAGAGATTTAATGCTAAGTTACAAAGGAAATTAAAAGAAAGTTGACATTGTAACCTATGAAACATAGGACATTAGTATTGAGCATTAAGTTAATTAAAAGAAGTAATATAAACTTAGGTGACTTTCATTTACATCCTTAAAGGCATATATAACTTACCAAAAGATGTAAAAAGTTGAAATGCTTATAAGAAAATGTAATAGAATATTATACAAGTAGTACTTAGATATTGAAAGTGTTTAATAAAAAATTTCCTTATAAATAAGAAATTTGACATGGAAATAGTTATAGACTTGAGTCAAAATTTTAACACTACTAATTAAATGAAATAGGAAATGGGTAATGTAAGTAAAGATTTTGAACTTAAGCTAATGTTGAAATCATTTATTATTGAAGTAAATAAATGAAATTGAGAAATGAATGAATGTAATGCAAATAAAAGAAAATTTATATAATATGAATAAATAAAAATGAATTCATGTAAGTATAAGTGCAAATTAGTGAAATAAATACTGAATCAATGGATGGAAATGAAAATTTGCAAGAAATAAATGTAAATTAAAAATATAAATCATTATATGAATGGAAAGGAAATCAAACAACAAATGTTATGAAATGAAATTGATGAAAATTAACCGGATCCATTGTTTGGAATTGTTGTTTGTTTTGGCAAGGATACTTTAAATTTGTTTTGATGAATGAGTAGTCTATTTAGATTCATCTAAGACTGTTGAGTAAATGGTGCACTTAATAGTTTATTTTTCATTCTGTACAATTTAAAGTTTTTGAACCCAAACAACTATTTTTTTTGTTTGGTATGAGTGAATGATTGGTTTGTGTTGATTTTATGTGATGGTTGTATACCTTGTTGCAAGTGATTGTTGATTGTATTGAATTTTTTTGTTTTTAGTTGAAACAACTTTAAAATTTTCATATTATATAATTATTAACTCTTTTGGATTATATAAGTGAAATACAGGTTATGGAAGCAATTGTTAATTCCTTTGGTTTCATAATTAAGCGTTAATTGTCCGATAAATAGGTATGTTCTTGGATTACGGTTTCATAGCGTTATTATATTGTTTTCCCGTGTTGGGATATAGATTATTTTGGAAAATATATGTTATATATTGTAATATTTGATATCATATTTTCTTCCGAGCCTCTCCGTACAAAGGAGACTCTGCCAAAATTTTCCGTAAATTTTGAACTTAGAAAATTTTGAAAACGTTTTCCAAACTTCATTAATTTGAATATAAAAAGATTTAATTGTTTATAAACTATGTATTTTATTTAAATTGTCCTATTCTGTAAATTTATTTTTATGAATATAATGTTTTGAATAACATATATTGATTTATAAGTTCCTCTTTTCCCTTCTTTCTCCTTTTCGAGGATGAAAAGTTTTGAGTGGGGGAGAATGTAATGCCCTGTAAATTTCGATAATTAAATTGGTTAATTTATTATTTATAATGAAGCGAAAGTTAGAAATGAATGTAGCTTTGGTAACTTAAATTTATTATTGACAATAGAAGTGAAATCCCAATAATGAAATAGTGTAAATTGTTGCACTTGGTCATAAAATAGAAAATAAGTAAATAAGAGTAAGAGTATTGAATCAACGGATGGAATAATATATTGATTAAAACTAACTGAATGTAAATTTATGTAATAAGGTTTATTCAAGTTGAATAATAACTAATTTAGTGTGATACCCATTAATTGAAATAATTGTAAGGTTATAATTGATTGAAATTAGTGAATTGGGAAATAAATTCAAAAGTTATATTAGTTGATGAAATAATAAGTAATAAATTGCAATTTGATAGAATCAATGCTAGATAAGTAATTATAATAATTGTTAGTTCATAATTAAGTATTAATTTGAGTAAATTTGGCAATAGTGATAATTATTAATTGTTTATCCATTCATTTAATTTATCGAATTAGATCTAAATCAATTCTACATTGTTGTTAATAATAGCTTTTAAGTGAAATTAAATGTTAATGGTAACAATTAGTATAAGTTAACGATTTATTTAGTATATTAAATTAAAACCGGTAATCAATTGCAATAAATCTAAATTAAAAGTTATGTTAGTATAAATTAAGGAAATAATTGGAAATAATGTCAATTCTATTTACCATATGACAATTGGTTGAATAGAAGGAGTGGAAATAAAGTTTTATCAATATATTGGAATTTAATTTATGATAATAGGATTAATTGCAATTAAATGAAATTAAATATCTAAATATTACGTTAATTGAAATGAAGACGAAATGTGAGAACGTTAATGTAATAGATTTCGAATCAAATGTTAATTTCATCCGTTTGATAATAATGCATTAAATAATAGAATGAAAAGTAAATTAAATAGAATTTATTGGAAATTAAATTTATAATTTTGGATTTAATGACATTGAGGTTAACAGTGAAATTGATAAATTAATCAACTCTAAATTTACATCTAAATTTGTTTAAATTAGTGTAAATGATTAAGAAATTTAAAAATGATGGAATTTGTTAATTATAGAGTTGAAATTGAAAATTGTTTTAATTTATTAATTGTTAATTTATTTAATTAATGTAAAAATAGCCATTTTGGCAACTGACTCGGATTTCAATGAAACAAGTTTCATCAGATCTGTAACGGTGAATTATTGCAGGATTTCAAGTTCCGTAGCAATCGGACTTGTCGTTTGATTGTAGGGGCTCGAAACGCTTAGAAATCAATGAAATTGAAATCAATTTGAAATAACTTGATTTTAGCATAACTTCTTCATACGATTGGATTTGGATTTGAAACCTATTCCATTGTGTTTAAAATATTTTAAAACATCCACTATGATACATAGGTTGGCCCAATTTCGTTCTGGAGAATAAACAGGCTTTTCGGGCCATTTTATCGTTCAACGCATATATCAATCGTGTCCATCCATTCTAATTTCAGCTTGCCTATATACCTTGTTATAAACCCTAGCATATTCCTTATGTTCATTGTTCTGTACGTACAATTCAGCTGTCTCTCCTCCTCAATGGCAGACAATCAAATTCTAGATCCAATTGCGATTCAAAATCAAATCAAAATTTCAAACTCAACAAACTGTATCATATTTTATATCGTCGGAAAGCACTCGACGAGCGCATCTCAGATATGTCATTCATTTTTCGATTCAACGTGTTATTTGGTCTGAAAATCAACGAAATTGTTTCATCCGTTCATCACTCTCTGATGAACTACGATGGATCGTCGATTCATCAGCACTACTGTGTAGGGAGGCAAGCGCGTAGTTCATCGATACAGTTCACAGGGTGGTTCAACAGCTAGATCGTCGGAAATTATCGATTAGGGTTTGTGTTTTAGGTGGCGGCGGCTGACTTTTTTGCGCGAACGACGATCGACAGGGGCGTTTCGCTCAGGCATGGGAAGGGGCGACTGCGGGCTCGACGCGGCAGGCCCACGTGGCGGCTAGAGGCGGCGATCTGGGCAGCTGCATTGATGTCATGTGTGTGTCGCTGTGCAAATTTAGGGCATCGGTTAGGGATACAAGTATAGGTGATGACGTGGCACTTGAGAAGGGGTTAGTGTTGCTTTGTTTTCTTTTATTTTCAATTTAAATTTCATTCGTTCTGATCGCAAAAACTTTTGCATACGAGGTCGAAATTTCATGCGGTTTTCTCTACTGGGATCGTAATAAAATTCCAGACATTTTGGCGCTAGTTTGGACGAATTCTGAGAAGGTTCAAATTTTTGGTTTAAATTGGATTTAAATTCAAAAGGTGAGTGTTTTAACCCACTCACAACTTCTAAATTTCTTATGTTTGTTAAATTAATTTTTGATGTGATTAGAAATTTATTTATGATTGTTTGGCATATTTTAATCATCATCTCAGTTAAATTGGATTTATTGGATTAAATTGTTATTAAAATTATTATTGCATATAACTGCCAGTTAAATTATTATTTAATTTATTATTGCATATAAACTACCAGTTGAATTGCTACTTAATTTATCATTGATTATAAAATGCTAGTAAATACCTGTTGTTTATTACCTGTTATATTGATGTTATTGATTTAATTGGATGATGATTGTGATAAATTGTTGATCATTGATATTGGATGAATGGATGTTATATTTTATATTATTATAAACTGCAATTTATTATGCATTTTTATTTCATTCGGGATTGCAGTTTGAAATGATATATAACCGTATTTTTATTCTATTTACGGATTGAAATGATAAATGTCCGTATCACTTGACCATAGGGAAGAAAATTTTATACAGACGTCGTGGCCTATATATAAAAATATTTTGAAATGATTTTCTATGGTTTTGTAAAGAAATATATGGTTTTATGAGATATGGATTTGGATATTTTATAAATATTATTTTATATATATAGCTAAATTATTGGTTTTAAGCTATGTATAAAATTGGTTTAAAGTATAAAAGAAGTTAACTAATAAAGTTTGATTGTTTTATATAATATGGTTAACTATATGTTTAAAATTATGTTAAATATAGGGTTTATACTGACATAATAAATTTGGGGTTGGAAGATAAATACGAAATTGACTCGAATTAAATTAATTAAGAATTATACTCTAATAAATTTGATTTGGAATTTAGATAAAAATTGAGATTTAAAGGGTATGATTTTTTTTATAACTGGATTTTGGTTTAAAGTGATGTAAATGAATATCAAGTTGATTTAAATGAATATATCGAGTTAAATAAATTGAAAGAATATCCAGTTATTTGAAGTTGAAAAGTTTTACTTAAATGATATTGGATTTATTGATTAAACATTTCAAATCTAAACAATAGCAATTGACTTTGATATATATGGAATTATCAAATTTTGTTTTGAAATTTTGGAATATTTAAAGCCTTGAAATATATCGAAATTGAAATGTTTTATCGAAATTGAAGTGTTTCAAAGTTGTGAATTTCAAAGTATTATGATTTGAAAGTGTTTTTATACTTTAAATGTTTTGATTTCGAAGGGTTATAACTTTGAAAGTGCTTTGATTTTAGAAAAAGGATATATTTCAAATAAAAATGATACTATTTTGATTATGGTTTTGAAATGGATATTATATTCTGGTTTCAAGTATAAATTATTTTGAAATGACCGCGGTATTATAATAACGTTTGGTTGTTAAAGAGACCGGGATCGAAAGTTGTCATACTCTCTGCCAACTTCGAAAACCACTTTAACAACCATGTACGCAGTGGATATTCCAAAATGAAGTAGGATGGTGGCGATGTTCTATTAAGGTATATACGTGGACCTAACTCCCGTGAGTTGGCATAAGGTGGCTAAAACAAAAGCGATTCTCGGGCCAAGGAGGTATCCCCTCTTATCGGACACATCCCTTCGATATTATACTCTGATTTTTGGATTGATTCGGTGGCTACTTTTGATTTTTTATTTGGGGGTGTGGCTCGAGGTGGATGGTAGCTGCGGCTATACGTTACCACCAGCCCGGATGCGTAATTGGTATATCTACCCTGGCATTGCCTAGTTGTGCCGTGTCACCTACCCTACCACACCTTATACGATTTTGTTTCGTACCATACCTATGGAGTGCCCTCTGACGACGCCTAGTACGAGGGTGATTACGGTATTGTATAGACTATGGGAATATAAAAGTGTGTTAAGGTGGAAAGTGTAAAGCCTTAACGCTATTTTCAAGTATATTATACTTTACTTTAGACACTATTATAATAGCGTATATTACTACAGAGTAAATAGTTTAAGGATCCCTAACAGATGTGAATCCCAAACATCTCTTAGGTTACTGCACTCACGTTAGACACTGGATAGGAGATGTCAAATCCCATAAACATCTTCGACGCCGTTTACACTCATATTATTTACCGTTGATTAACTCACATAAGGTCTTTTAGTTCTGACTCGAGTGTTTTGTCATTTCAATTCACTCGGGTCAGTCTGAGCATTACAGGTTTCGAGGACTTTATTTTGGAGGATGAAGATGAAGGTATTATTATTATTTTATACTATGATGTTCCGCTGCATTATTTATTATTCTCTGGTATGTGTAACTCTGATATGTATTGTGTAAGTATAATCAAATATTTTATAAACAGCTTCACGAACTTTTTATTCGATTATTATATTTTATCGTTCTGCTATGAGATTCTGTTTTGTTTTATGAGACGCCCCACCTCTATACCCACGCTAGCCAAGAACACTCCGGAGAAGTGCTGTCAACTAGCACGGAGAATAAGGCTGTTGAGGAGCGACCATCCATGTAATTGCTTATCACACGGTGGCTATAAATAATCTTCGGAAACAAACATAGAAATAATCATATCACAAATCAGTCACAGATATCCATATCACAAAGGCGGAAGAAGATATGAATATATAACTAACACATGAAAGTGTACATCAGAGTAGTGGTCAATAAGATCCACGATAATACAAAAGAATAGCAACACGTGCTATACAAAAGAATACAACTATGAGTCTATATCTCAAGTGTATACAACAAAAACTGCTAATCTAAACAGTTAGCCAAAAGTCAGAGTGATGAATCCCTGGGAAGAAGTCAAGCAGAAGCACCTGTAACATCTCGGTCTGATCCGAGTATTATTTAAGAAAATAATAAACGGATCAGTCTAGCTATAAATATCAGATGACATGATATAACATAAAAGATATGGCATAAACATAAACATCCATAACGACAAACCACTATAAGTATGTAAATAATGATCAACAGAAGATCAATCAATAAGAGATAATCAATATCACAAGAATCTTCTCAAAGATTCGAAGGGGGCATCATACCCTAAACTTATACTCATAACAAGTCAATGACATAAATTCCAGAAATCAACACGAGAAATCCAGAAATCATAAAAAGGGAAAGAGGCCTATCACATGACGGTCCGAAGACCAAGGGGAGCTACCCCGCATGTGTGAATGGAATCACACAGATTGAGGTCAAGACTAACCAAAAAGCAGAAAGGTATGTGTGAATGGAATCACACAAGTGGTGTCTAGTCTAACCTTGCAATGAAAGAGACATCGCGCAATTGCTAGTCTAATTCATAAAGCGATCATCAAGATCAACGAGAAGTGTCAATTACACTAAGCTAGTAAATATAGAAGTTTAGCTTCATGTCCCATAACCACTTGCTTAACTTAAATATTTACGAACAAACTGTAAATCTTCACTAATAAAATTGTCACAAGAGGTTCAATCGAACAAGTCCAAGAATTAAATGACGAAGTGAACGCAAGCGTTTCATACCACTTGTTTTACTAAGTCGTTTAATTAGATTTCTCATCCGAGTGAGGTAAAGGCTTGTATATACTAATAGATTGGAAAACGGTTTAAGAAAAGAGCTTTGTTATTAAAAATAGAGTTGAAATTGTTTGTTAAAAGAGTTTTGATATTTACTACTAGTATTGAAACCTTTATATTATAAAGTGACAAAACACATAAGCAAGTGTAGAAACAATCAGTCACAAAGATCGCATACGGAGATGCGAATAAAATCCCAGGAAATCAGCTCAATGTTTTTCAGATAAGATCCCCTACGGAGGGGGGGTCCACGGGGGGTGGCAACCCCCCAAGGTGGGGGTGCGGGGGCAACGCCACCGCTTGCAGGGTTCGACCTGCCCAGTCAGGTCGCGGGGGTCCAGGGGGCAGCGCCCCCGGCGGGGTGCGGGGCAGCGCCCCGACCAAAACGGTACGACCTAGTGAAGATAAAATGAGGTCTAACGACCTAAGGACTCAAGGGTCTAACGACCTAACGACTCAAGGGTCATACGACCTAACGACTCAAGGGTCTACGACTCAGCGACTCAAGGGTCCAACGACTCAGCGACTCAAGGGTCCAACGACTCAGCGACTCAAGGGTCCAACGACTCAGCGACTCAAGGGTGAACGACTCAGCGACTCAAGGGTCCAACGACTCAGCGACTCAAGGGTGAACGACTCAGCGACTCAAGGGTCCAACGAATCAGCGACTCAAGGGTGAACGACTCAGCGACTCAAGGGTCCAACGACTCAGCGACTCAAGGGTGAACGACTCAGCGACTCAAGGGTGATCAGCGGCTCAAGGGTGAACGACTCAGCGACTCAAGGGTCCAACGACTCAGCGACTCAAGGGTGAACGACTCAGCGACTCAAGGGTCCAACGACTCAGCGACTCAAGGGTGAACGACTCAGCGACTCAAGTGCAGAAAATTCAACAAAACGCTAAAAATTGGAGTTTTTTTGCCAATCCAATCCAAACCAAATGCTAACATGCATGCAAAAATGATAGGGAATCATTCCCAACAGTCCAATATAGTTATAGGCTAGAATTGTGAGATAAAAATCTCACCTTTGCACTAAAATTTATGAAGATGAAGCTTGAAAGCAAGGAGAAGCAATCCAAAGCTTGAATCCAATATCTTCTACTTGAATTTGGAGTTGAATGATGGAGTTGCAATTGAATTTGAGCTTGGAGTTTTAATTTCCCATTCTCTTCACCATTAATGCCAAAGCTTGAGTTAGTTAGGAAATTTATGAAGAGTGAGGAGAAGAGGGTTGGAACTTGGGCTTAATAGGCTAAACTAACCCAAAGTCCAAAGCGGGAAAAGTTAGTGAAATTTCACTAACTCCAAACCTATCGATGTTTATACTTAAAAAGTTGTAAACGACATTTCGAACTCAATGGAAGTGGTCTCGAGTCCTAATTTGACCGTTTGCAAAAAGTAGTTTTTCGGACCAAAATCCGATTAACGATTTAATATTTAAATAAAAATATTTAAATGTAAACTCGATAAATATGCGGGTTGTTACATTTTATTTCTTTCTCTGCTTTTCTTGTTCACCCCAATAACAATCTGCCCTTCTGTATGGTTTAAGTATGCGTGTGTGGTTTATCGTCGATTTAAAGCGTACAAAAAGGCGGGATGTTAAAGTTTACTTCGCCAATTAAATCTTGGACTTGTTCGATTGAAACCTTATGATAATTTTCATATGGAAATTTACAATTTGTTCATAAATACTTAAGTTAAGCTAGTGGTTATGTGACATGAAGCTAAACTCATTTATTTACTAGCTTAGTGTAATTTACACTTATCAATCAATGATGATCATTTTGTGATTTAGACTAGCGATGTGCGATGCCTCTTTGTTTGTGAACGGGACTAAATCCCGTTTGTGGAGTTTCGGCTCAAAATTAGTGGGGTAGCGACTGATGGTCTTCGGGCAGTTTATGGAGCCTCGGCCCAAAGTTGATGGTTAGCGACCATGGAATAGCGTTCCATTTCTGATGCACGTGTTGGTGAGTTTTCATGCTCCCATTTGTGATAGGCCTCCCCTTTGTGATTTCTGGATTTCTAATTGATGATTTTTAGAATTTGTATTTCACTAATTTTTGTGATTTACATTGATAAGTTTTATCAATATTTGTGGTTTGGTGAATATGTTAAAGAATATGACATTCTTTTTGGTGTTTGAGAATATTTGAGATATTGTATGATTCTTGTTGTTATTTAATTATACTTGTCATAGTATGGCATTATTGTTATCATACGTTTTTTTCATATCTCTTACTCTATCTCGTTTTATATGATGTTTATAGCTAGATTGATCCGTTTATTATTTTCTTCTTAAATAATACTCTGGTCAGACCGTGGTATTTCAGGTGCTTCCACTTGACTTCTTAGTTGGGACTAGCTTTTGACTTTTGGCTAACTACTTAGCTTAGTAGTTTTTGCTTTTATACATTCTTTTGTTATGTAGTCGATCTGTATAGCCACTAATTTGATGTACACTTTTATGTGATATATTCATATCTGTTTCTGCCTTAGTGATATGAATATCTGTGACTGATTTGTGTTATGCTTATTTTATATTTGTTTCCGAAGACCACATAGCCACTGTATGGTAGCTTTGAGTTTGTATTGGTATGTCGGATTCCCTCTTGAAATGAAAGTGTTATTTTATCTGGCATATCAGTACTTGCACAAAGCAATTACACAGATGGTCGCTCCTCAATAGTCTGATTCTTTGTACTAGTCGACGGCATTACTCCGTAGTGTCCTTGGCTAGTGTGAGTATAGAGGTGGTGTGTCACAGCTTGGTATCAGAGCCAAACTTCGGAGCAATATAGAATAATTTAGCAAGGATCATTGTCCTAAGTCTTTCTTAGGAATCATGCGTTAGGATTTATCCGAGTCTTAGGGCCCGTTCTATCCTAATTTCTTTTATGATGCCTTATTTTATCACTCACGATTGTTTGATATTCATTTTGAGAATAAATTTTTTCCTCTTCTTTCTTTCTTTCTTAAAGATGAGAAATGGTTAGACCTGGTCATCCCAGCATCGATCAATCTAGTGCTACTCCTCCGGATGGAGTATTTATGTCTGCCCAACAGCTCTTAGATCTCGTTAAGAATGCTCAAGTTGTCGGACCCATTCCAGAGCCTACTAAACCTAAATCTGGGTTTGCACGCTTGTGTAGTGATTATACCAATTTGGGTGGAAAGCCATTCAAGGGTTCCAAAAGCATTGTAGAAGTCCAAGCTTGACCTAGAACATGCAATCGCATCTTTTCTCGCATGAATCTTGTAGATGTACATCAAGTCCAAGTAGCTTCTAGCATGTTCCAAGAAAGAGCATTATATTGGTATGAGCTTTTGGTTTCTAAGATTATCGAAGCGGATCTTACATGGGAGCAATTCTAGAAAAGATTCGAGTTAAAGTTTGTGCCGAAGGCTGAAAAGGTAACTTTAGCTCGACACTTATTAACCTTGTTCAAGGTGAATCTTCTATGACGGATTACGTCACATCTTTTAAATCTCTCTCTAAATATGGGGTCGAGTATATTAATACCCCATTGAAGAAAAATCAAACGTTTATTTATGGGTTGAATAAGAACCTCAAAAACCATTACTTCTAAAATTAGAAGTTTCTTTCGATCAGCTTGTTGATATCGCTCTTCAACTTGAAGAGGCCGATAAAGAAACTGATGTTGAAGTTGTGGGTGTCAAACAAAACTTCAACAACAAGAAGAAAAGGCCTATTAAGTTCAACCCTAATCCTAACAAGAAAGGGAAGCAAGCAATTTCAGTAGTAAAGACTGCTACTTCTTGTCATGGAGAGTGCTACAATTGTGGTTCTAAGGAACATTGTGCAAATAAGTGTCCAAAGCCCCTTACTTGTCGCTATTACAAAAGCTTGGGTCATTATATATCTTCATGTCTCAAACTTCAAAGAAAGAAAGAGGGAAAACCAATGTTGTGCAAGCGTCTAGTAACACTTCTCTTGGTCAAGGTATTTCTCATTCTATCCTTGGTGTTATTATGTTTCGTGATCATACTCTTCGAGTTCTTTTTGACATAGGTGCATCCCACTCTTTTATATCAAAAGAACTTTTTGATGCTTTGTCACTAAGTGTTATGTGCTTAACGACTTCACTGAAAATTGCGAATCCGGTTGGTGGATCTGCAACACTCAATTTATTTGTAAAGATGTCGAGATTATTTTATGTAATTATGCTTTCGAGCTGATTTGCATGTTATGCGTTACATAGGCTTCGGAATGATTTTTGGAATGGATTGGCTTAATAGTTATAAAGACCATATCATATGTCCTGAGAGGGCTATTCATCTTCGACAACCTCAATCTATTAAGCAGATTTCTATTGTTCTTAAAGATTCAGATTTCAATTCGGTGGCATCCTTATATTCTCTAAATCCACATGATGATGATAATGATGATGAGGAAGATGTCATTTCCCTCATTCATGTTGTTCGTAAATTTCCTGATATATTTGAGCCCGTTTTAGGATTACCACCTAAGCGAGCAATTGATTTCAGAATTAATCTAATCATTGGAGCTCTACCTATCACTCGTCCTCCTTATCTTATGCCCAATAAGGAAAATGAGGAGATGCGTAAACAAATCCGAATTAGAAGTGAAGCAATTTATTCATTCTAGTTCCTCTCCATAGGGAGCTTCGGCTATTTTTGTAAAGAAATCTGATGGTACACTTAGGCTTTGCATTGACTACCGCAAGCTTGATGATCTTACCATCAAGAATAAATATCCCTTAGCTCGGATTGATGATTTATTTGATTAATTTAGCGGTGCTAGAGTCTTTTCACAGTTAGACTTAGCAACCGGTTTTCATCAGCTTCGTATTGTAGAGGATAGCATTCCTTTGACATCGTTTTGTACTCGTTATGGATCTTATGAATGTCTTGTTATGCCGTTTGGTTTAATGAATGCTCCAGCTTATTTCGTTGACCTTATGAATCGAGTTTTTAAAGACTTCCTTGGCCGATTTGTTCTCATTTTTATTTATGATATTCTTGTTTATTCAAAAACCGAGGAAGAGCACGAAAAACATCTTCAGATTGTGCTGAAAACTCTTGGGAGCAATCAATTGAAAACAAAAAAAATTTAGTGCCACTGTTGGCAATCTCGTGTGAAATTTTAAGGACATATTATTTCTGAATCCGGAATTTCCGTGGATCCATCAAAGATTGAGACGATTCAAAATTGAAAGGGACCGGAGTGTGTGACAGAAATTCGTAGTTTTCTTGGATTGGCGGACTATTACCATCGGTTCATAAAATACTTTTCTAAAAATTTTGTACCTCTTACTAGTTTCAAAAGAAGGGAGTTAAGTACATTTCGTCGGATAAATGTGAAGCTGCTCTTCGGAAATTAAAAGAACTCCTTTCCGATGCTCCTATTCTTGTGATTCCTGAAAGGAACCCAGACTTGATTGTTTATACCGATTCTAGTCGTGTTGGTTTGGGTGTCGTTCTCATGCAAAGGGAACATGTTATCGCTTATGCTTCTAGGCAATTAAAGCCTGCCGAGATTAGATATACCACTCATGATATAAAGCTCGCGGCCATTGTTTTCGCCCTTAGAAATTCGCATCATTATCATTTGGGAGAGAAATTTGTTCTATACTAATCATAAATCTTTGAAGTATTTGTTTTCTCAAAAGGAACTCAATTGGCGTCAAAAACATTGGCTTGAATTCCTTGCATCTTATGATCTTGATATTCTTTATACTCTCAGAAAGGGAAATCATGTTGTCGATGCCCTTGGTCGTAAGGAACAAGCGGTTGTTTCTATGATGATATCCGAATGGAATGATCTCAAGACTTTGTCTACTTGTGAAATTCGAGATCGTGAATCCGATTCATGTTCATCTCTTATTCTATGTAGCCTTGAGGCTCATCCTTCTCTATTAGACCGCATCCCTGAAGCTCTAAAGCATGATCCTGAATTGGCTCATCTTTGCCAAAGTTGTAGGGATGGAAATATTGATGGTTTGAAAGAATTTGAAATCGATGCTCGTGGCGGCATTCGAAAATTCGGTAGACTTACCATGCCAAATATTTCTAATCTTCGTAAAGACATTTTAGAAGATTCTCATCGTTCTAAATTTAACATTCATCCTGGTAGTACTAAAATGTTCACAGATATGAAACGACTTTATTATTGGTATGGAATGAAATCTGATATTGCTAACTTTATTAAGCGTTGCATGACTTGCCAACTTGTAAAGTCCGAGCATCAAAGACCCAGTGGGTTATTGCAACCATTAGACATTCCCGTTTGGAAGGGGGATCAAGTCTCCATGGACTTTCTTGACGGTCGTCCTCGATCTTGTTTGGGTCATGACAGTTTATGGGTGATTATAGATAGACTAACAAAATCCGCCCATTTTATTCCTGTTCGGTCCAATCGGACCGTACCTCTTTTGGCCAAACTTTATGTTAAAGAGATTGTTAAATTGCATGGAGTTCCTACTTCTATTGTTAGCGATCGTGATCCATTATTTACTAGTGGATTTTGGAAGAGTCTTCAAAAAGATTTGGGAACGAAGCTTAATTTTAGCACCGCTTATCATCCTCAGTCCGATAGACAAATTGAGCATGTGAATCAAACTCTTGAAAATCTTTTCTGTGCATGTATTCTTAATTTTGGGGGAAGTTAGGAAGATCATATTTCTCTTGTTGAGTTTTCTCATAATAATAGCTTCCAATCTAGTATTGGTATGGCACCTTTCAAGGTCTATGGAAGGCCACGCCAATCTCCTTCGTGTCGGCTTGAAGCCGATGAGAAGCTGGCTTTAGGTCCAGATTTTATTCGTGATTCCACAGAAAAGATTGACCTTATTTGTCATAGGATGAAAGAATCTCAAAGTAGACAAAAATCCTACGCCGATAACCGAAGAAGGAATTTGGAATTTTCTGTGGGAGATTTAGTGTTTATCCATGTTTCACCTATGAAAGGTGTTGTGCGTTTCAGTCGATCGGGAAATTAGCACCCCGATATACTGACCCATTTCCCTTCACCGAACGTATTGGTTCCGTGGCTTATCGTCTTTTATTACCGGCTTAATTTTCTACTATTCATGATGTTTTCTACGTCTCTCAACTATGAAAATGCTTTAGCGATTTCGATTCTATTCTTGAGCCCGGTGTTATTGAAGAAATTGAAGTTTCACCTAATTGGACTTATGAGCAACATTCTATTCGTATTATTGCTACTGACATTAAACGCCTTCGAAATAAAGATGTTCCGCTTGTGAAAGTTCAATGGTCCTCAAATCCTAAGGATTTCTCTTGGGAATCTAGAGAGTTCATCGAGCGATTACATCCGGACTTACTTTCTCGTGCTCTTTAAGGTGAACTTCTTACTTCAAATTTTCTTTTGTGTTAATATGCTTTTATGGTTGTTACTCTTTGTTTTCTTCTTAATTATTTCGATGATGCAATTTCTTTAAGGAGGGGAGTCTTTAACAACCCGCATATTTTACAATAATATATTTTAATGACTTATTTAAATATAGCATCGTTGGTCGGACCAAAACCCGAATTGCTACTTTTTGTAAACAGTCAAATTAGGACTCGAGACCACTTCCATCGAGTCCAAAACGATAATTGCGACCTTTTTGAGTACAAACATCGATATGTTAGGAGTTGACTAGAAGTTTGGCATTTTCATTTGGGGTTTGGGTTTGGGTTTCAGCCCACTAACCTAACAAGAGAACCCAACTCCTCTACCTAATAACTCCCACTCCACTCCTCTTCACTCATTCATAACGTTTCCTAACACTCAAGAAAAAAGAAAAATGGGGAAAGAGAAAAGAAAACAAAATTCCTAAACCCTACTTTTCTAGGAAATTTAAATTCAAGCTCCAAAATCAAAGAGAAGATTAGGTAAGCATCCTCTTCGTCTTCTCCATCTCATTCTCTCTTCAATTTTCAGAAATTCCTAAACCCTAACTTAGGAAAAACTTCACCTTTGATAATAGATTGAACATTCTAGATGTGTATTGAAGAGGGATTGGTCTTTCTTTGTTTTAAAGCCTCTCATTTGTTGTCTTTTAGTTTTAAAGGTGAGTTTTTGAACTCGCAACTACGTCTATAGCTTTCACTGTTGTTAGGTATGAATTCATAACATCTATTCATGTTCATTAGATTTTGATTTGAATTGATTTGGTGAATTTTCAAATTCTGATGTTTTGAAGTCAAAATCATTAAAAATCCTATGTTGGATGTTTGGACATGTTATTTGGGGTGTATCGAAGAGCCTATGAGGCTGGGTTGTCGCTTGGCATAAATCCCTAGTCTCCATCGCTCGTTCGATCGCTTCCGATTTGGATTTTTGCCTTTTTTGGGCTAGGCTAATTTTTGCCTAGTAAGAAATTTCAAATGTCTAGATGAAAAACCAGACGTCTGGTTGAAAATTCCAGACGTCTGGAATTGGTCCTTGGAAAAAAGGCAGAGGCAGAATCCAGACGTCTGGACTCCCAAACGTTTGGATTTTGGTTCAGATGTCTGGTTTGTAATTTCAAACATTTAGAATTGTGCAGTTTTGCCTATTTTGGCAGTTTTTGGGTGGATTTCCAAATTTTATCGATTTTTGTTCATCCAGTTAGTTGTTGTCACTTATTATTGACTTTGATGACTTTATTTATAAATTTTTGGGAATACCCATTTGATTTGATTTGATATCGATTTTTATGGTATGAATTCACGTCGTCGAATGTGGATTTTTGGTCATAGATTGTTTTTACAATCATTTCTATGATTTGTCACTTTTAAATACAAAATTTTCTATACTAGTAGTAAATACTCAAACTCCTTCACAAAAGTGATTTCAACACTATTTTTAATACAAAGCTTGTTTTTAAAACCGTTTCCCAATCTATTAGTATATACAAAGCTTTACCTCATTCATATGAGAAATCTAATTAAACAGCTTAGCAAAACAAGTGGTATGAAACGCTTGCTTTTACTTCGCCAGTTAATTCTTGGACTTTTCGATTGAAACCTTGTGACAATTTTCGAGTGGAAATTTACAATTTGTTTGTAAATACTTAAGTTAAGCCAGTGGTTATAAGACATGAAGCTAAACTCATTTATTTACTAGCTTAGTGTAATTTACACTTATCGATCAATGATGATCATTTTGTTATTTATACTAGCGATGTGCGATGTCTCTTTGTTTTTGAGGGAGACTAAACCCGTTTGTGGAGTTTCGGCTCACAATTGATGGGGTAGCAACCCATGGCCTTCGAGCCGTTTGTGGAACCTCGGCTCAAAAATTGATGGTTAGCGACCATGGAATAGCGTTCCATTTCTGATGCACATGTTGGTGAGTTTTCATGCTCCCGTTTGTGATAGGCCTCCCCCTTTGTGATTTCTGGATTTCTAATTGATGATTTCTAGAATTTTTGTTTCACCAATTTTTGTGATTTACATTGATAAGTTTTATTAATATTTGTGGTTTGGTGAATATGTTAAAGAATATGACATTCTTTTTGGTGTTTGAGAATATTCGAGATATTGTACGATTTTTATTGTTATTAAAAGGGACATTGGATTAAGGATCTTATGGCTAGTTTAACACTAGAGGGGGGTGAGTGGTGTTTAATGAATTCTAAGACTTATATGAACTAAATTGAAATTATGACACAAACAAATGCAGAACTTAATCCTAGCACAATCACGGAATCAAAAACAAATGTAGAAAGTAAATAAAAAGAAGTAAAGGGATAGTACACACCAGATTTTATAATGGTTCGGATTTACCCTACATCCAGTCATGTACCAAGGCAAACCACCCCATATAGATTTTTATTAAACCAATTTCAAGATTACACTCCTCAATTTGTAAAGGCTTTGAGGTACCCTCCTGTCTGCCGAGTCCAGGGCAAACTCTCTTGATTTACGGGCCACAAGACTACCCAATTGATTTCCAGGCACAACCACACCTTATAGAGAGACTCGATAAACTTTCGATTACAAATTGATCCTATAACTCAGAATAGCACTTTGATCTTCGGGAGAGGACAGAGAATCCAACAAGAATGAAATTCTAATTTCATTCACTAGAGAATTTGGCAGAATTTCAGCACGATCTTAAAAAACATGAAAACTTTATAATATGAATTTGTGGAGAAGAAGGAGTGAAGAAAATATGAGATTTGTACATTAAAAAATTCATTTGAGAAGGCTATTTATAAAGCACCAACGGTCATAACCATTCGTGAAGAGATTTAAATGAATAGACACTTCTTTTGAAAATTGAAACTTATGAATTCAACGGCCACCATGTCGACATAGGGTATCCCATGATGTCAACATCCCCTTGTTAAAAAAAATGAAAAACTTGTTTTTTGAAATGGTATTGAATTGAAAACAAAATGACATGACTCTGTAATAAAATAAACTGATTTTACTATATTTTAAAACATAAAAACAAAGAATATTTTAAGGCTAAAACATCTTTTTGAAAATCATCTGAAAAGATAGTTTTAAGGCTAAAACATTTTGAAAAGCAGTTTTGAAAAACCATTTTGAAGTATTTATGCAAGCTTCTACTTAAAGAATATCTCAGCGCATCAAGACTCGAGAGCTTGTACAAAACCAGGATGTTCGTGGGTTTGTAAGCCACTTGTCGTAGGTTTGTAAGCTACTTGTCGTGGGTTTGTAAGCCACTAAGAAGGTAGAAATGGGTTCCATCCCAATGAAATTCGAAATGATGATTTCCATGCTATTATGAAGTTTTAACAAAAACTAGACACGTATCTTGAATTCTTGATCTTGATACTCTAGAGTCTTCAATCTTGAGTCTTCAATCTTTATACTGATCAGTCTTCAGTAATCCTACATATCTATATATCCTGCAAATCCATACCTTTCTAGACAATAGTGTTAGTATATATAGATAGTTAAAAAATGCTGTTGTCATCAAAATCAACATCCCAGTTCCTAACAATCTCCCCCTTTTTGATGATGACAACCTGTATTTATAAAATATACTTACTCCTATTATAACTCCCCCTTACTCCAAGCCATCATAACTCCCCCTTACTCCAAGCCAACTACTATTTTATAACTTCTCCCCCTTTGTCATCAACAAAAACTTCTAACTAATAAAATCCCTGAACTTGTTATAAGATAGAGTAAACCATATATAAGTGTAATAAGTGCTAAGTGTGATCATAAGTGTAATCAAATCAATCATCGACCAATCATATTTACTGTAATTATTCAATCCAAACATATATAAAATCCATATCAAATAAGTTAAGTTAATTAAATTTAAAACACGCCAATCAAATCAAGCAAATATCATACAGAATGACTAGACATTCCTTGGTACTTTCACCCATCCATCTTCTACAAAGATAGGGTCTGCTTTAATGGCATCTCATTCTTCTTTATCTTTGTCGAGAGTGACTGGTGGAATTCCTTCGAGATCGTCCTTGTTAAGGGCTGAGATCATCCAATAAAGGGTGTCGAAATGTTTCTCTTGCTCCTTGATCATCTATGTTTGACTTAATTCTAAGTGGCGTTGATTATGAAGTATGAATGTAAGAATATTCTTGAAGGAAGTGAGAGATCCTCAAGATTATCACTTAGATTCTTAATAGGAGAAGCCATAATTCAAGAAATAGAAAAAACTATAAAAAAAATGACTAGAAATGAAGTTTGACAATTTATTCTGGAAGAAGCAGATATAAATAGGAATAGAATGTCGTTTGAAATGAATAGACATAAGTTAGCTACATGAAATTTAAATTTGAAAATGTAACTAGTTTCTGCCTGTCGGATGTCGACATGGGGGGATGGTGTATGTCGGCATGCCTTTGCCTAAAGTGACATTTTGCTTTGTTTTGAATAATATTAAAAAATCTATTAAACTAAAATTTGTATAATATAAAAACAAGCAATTACAGAGGCAAGTGAACAAGAAAAACAGGGAAATGAAAGATTCCATTAATAGTTCTAGTCAACATTACATTAGATAATATAATATTAACTAAAATAAAGGAAATACAAAGACAGAACTTAAGATAACATGAACTAAAAACTAGTTAGATGAAGATGAAGAAGATGATAGTCTAAGCTTTCTACTAATTTTCCAAAGAACTTGTCGATTCTAGTGGAAATCTTATCCATTTTCTTACTCATTGATCCTTTAAGTGTCTTATGATTTTCTACTATAATCCTTTGATTATTGAGAATGGTCTTGTTGGATGGATTAGCGGTATTAGTAGGATATTCTATGTTTTCTAAGGAGGTTTCTTAATCTTCCTCTTCCTCCTCCTCAATTCACATTCCTCCTCCTCTTCTTCTTATTCTTCCTCTTCTTCTTCTTCCTCCATTTCTTCATGAGCAAACCTTTCTTCTTTTTCCGTAAGTGTTTCATATGGTTGAAACTAGTTGAATTTGCATAAGGGAAATGTTTCCATGGTTGAACACTTTTCTAGTTGTAAATTCTTCCCTTTTAAAATCAACTCCAAAGTAATTGAAAATTCGAGTAAGATAAATTCCATGGTATAATGTGTTTTCACCCA
Source organism: Allium cepa (assembly GCA_030765085.1). Taxonomy (NCBI): domain Eukaryota; kingdom Viridiplantae; phylum Streptophyta; class Magnoliopsida; order Asparagales; family Amaryllidaceae; genus Allium; species Allium cepa. Next base: position 548,280,868 of record CM060938.1, read on the forward strand.
TGGTAAAGTTCTTGGGCCTTAGCTCATCCAAAATAACTTGAGCCCGATTAATATCATAATTTCCAAAAATTGAAAAAAGAGCTTTGCAAACTTTCATACTCGGGTTGTTGTAGTTTATCGATCTTGGTATAAGAGTGTGTTGGATAAGAAGATTAACAATTATTATTTTGGACAAAAATAATGATTTTTGAATTCAAAATTGTCATGCCCTTCAAATGTGATGAAATGTCTCTCGATCATCTTCATTAATTTGAAATTCCGAGAGATTCATTCCGGTATACTTGCATCCTAAAATATTTACCAAAATTTCACAATCCAAAACAATTTGTGTTCCTTGAACACTACTTCAAATTTTTCCTTCTTCCCCATCATAAAAACCGCGATTCAAATTCGCATAAAACATCTTAACAAGGTTTGGATAACATGCAAAATCATTTTTTTTATTATCAACTAACTAAGAATAGAACATTGTTGAAAAATATTTTCAATTTCATAAGAAGGAAAATCTTTAAAAATAGCAAATTTTCCCGTATGAATTTTACCAAAATTTACATAGTTGATGTAAGCTTTAGTAGCTTCCGGGTCATTAAAAAGAAAGTTTTTGATAGATTGTAGAAGCTTAATGGTATTAGAAGTGCTTGAAGACACCATTGAAGAAGTTTGAGAGGAGTTGAAGATAATGAATATAAGTTTGAAATTTGAAATGAAAGTGAAAAGTGATGACAAAGAGAGTGAGATAAATAGAGATTCTAAGGTCATGTTCTCTGGTCAAGAGGCATCTTTTCAGAGCATTGAAATTGGTGGAAAGGTGAAGGAAATTAAAAAGTTTGAATTCAAATTTTGAAATCAAATTTTGAGGGGCATGTCGACATGGGGTATCCCAGTATGTCGACATGTGCCTATTGATTCAAAGGACAAATGTCTAATCCTATTTTCTAATAAGCATATATATTATATCTTATATTCTAATTATATAATTCCTATGATAACATTAAATATAATATTACTTAAAAATTTATAATTTAATATTTAAAATATTATTAAAATATTATTATTTTTGAGTTTAAAAATCAAATTTCAAGGGATAAATTTGAATTTAAAATTCAAGGAATTTAATAAAATTAGGCAAATAAACAATCATTCATTCAACCAAGAAAAATTAAAAACAATGTAAATGCTACCTATTTTTAGGTCTATACTCCCATCGTCGTCTGACTCATGAATAGCAGTGAAACACAAATTTGAACTTTCATCTTCTTTTCATCATCACTGGATGTTGAGTTTGAGTCATCAAGAGTTGCTGTGGATGCTTTCTTTCTTTTTCCTTGACGAATGGAGGAAATAACTTTTATCTGGATACGGATAGTCTTTCCTATAATGCCCGACTTTATTGCAATTATAGCATCAATCATTGTTGACGTTCTCTGCATTATTTCTTGAATTCCTTTGATCATTTCTTTTGTAGTTATTCATTTTTCTATATTTTAGGAATTTTTGAAAGTTTTTTGTCATGAAAGGAATCTCCTCACCGTTGTCTGGTACTGAATCTTCAGTTATTGCGTTGAATGTTAATGTCTTCTTTCTGTAACCTTGTTTTCTCTTCTTCCTTGTAGTTGAACTTCATAACACATCAGATTCCCAATCAATTCTTCTATTTTCATGAGACTGATATCATTTGCTTCTTCGTTTGCAAGTGTCTTTTGATCCCATTCTGGAGTGAGTGAATTTAGAATTTTTCTAACTTGGTCTTCCTCTGAAAAGCTTTTTCCTTGTATAATTAGTGAATGAACAATATCTTGAAATCGACAATACATGTCGAAAATGGACTCATTTGCATGCATTTTAAATAATTGAAATTGATTAGTTAATATGAAAATTTTATTCTGTTTAACTTTGCTTGTTCCTTCATGAGTAACTTGCAAAGTTTTTCTGATTTCAAATATAGACTTACAAACAGACACTCTATTAAACTCATTCGTATCTAATGAAAAAAATAATATATTTATGGCCTTTGAGTTATTTTGTGCAACACCCTTTTGCTCAGTAGTCCACTGGGCAAAATTGGTAGTTGGTTCAACATACTCAGTTTGTATGATATTCCAAGTGTCTAATCCTACTGGCTGTAAATAAATTTTCATTCTACAAGCCCAATGTGCATAATTACTACCATTGAAAAATGGTGGTCTGACAGTAGACTGACCTTCTACAATTGAACTAATGTTAGGGATAACAGAACTAGTGCCAGAGTTGACATTACCTGTATTGGTAGCCATTAAAACAATTTTCAAGTTTTAGATTATGAAAACTATTCAAATCAATGCTCTGATACCAATTGAAAGGGACAGCGAATTAAGGATCTTATGGCTAATTTAACACTAGAGGGGAGTGAATAGTGTTTAATGAATTCTAAAATTTATATGAAATAGATTGAAATTATGACACAAAACAAATGCAGAACTTATTCACAAAATAATCACACAATCAAAACACAGATGCAGAAAGTAAATAAAAAGCAGTAAAGGGAAAGAACACACCGGATTTTATACTGGTTCGGAGATACCAGTCATGTACCAAGGCAAACCACCTCATACAGATTTTCATTAAACTAGTGTCGAGATTGCACTCCTCAATTTATAAAGGCCTTGAGGTACCCTCCCGTCTCACGAGTCCGGGGCAGGCTCTCTTGATTTACAGGCCACAAGATTACCCATTTGATTCCCAGGCACAACCACACCTTATAGAGAGACTCGATAACTTTTGATTACAAATTGATCCTATAACTCTGAATAGAACTTTGATATTTGAGAGAGGACAGAGAATCAAACAAGAATGAAATTCTAATTTGATTCACTTAAGAATTTGGAAGAATTTTGCCACGATCTTAAAAATATGAAAACTTTAGAATATGAATTTGTGGAGAAGAAGGAGTGAAGAAAATATTAGAATTGTATATTAAATAATTTGTTTGAGAAGTGTAACATCCCACAAATCCGTACCCCTTGAGTCGACACTATTCTCCATCAATCAACTCTAGATGTACGGAAATACGAACCATTTGGGTTAAAGAAGAAGTGGTAGAAGAAGAAGAAAATAGAAAACAACATCAGAATCTAACCATCGGAGCATAATAAAATATAATAGATAATCAACGATCTTTACACAAAAGAAAACTATATCTGTTTATACATACATCATCAGAATACATCATCAGAGTTCAACAACATCAATAACATACAACTGGACAGTCATACAAACCTGTCCTCAAAACTAAATACACAGCGGAATAAAAATCAAGTACGGAAGTACGTATCGCCATCCAACTCGTCTCCTGGGCTCCACTACATCATATCCTCTATTCTATAATACTCGGACTGAGCCGAGCATTATAGTTACATAACATCCGAGTCAGTCTGGAATACCAACGTGAGAAAACCACACTCAAATTGATTATTAAAGTTTCAAAATTCTTTTGAAAACAAAAGCATTTCGTAAGACCACGCCACAAATAAACATGTCGGGTTTTTACCTTACGATAGCTAAAACTCTTTTTATTAAAATTCTCTGATATTATAATAGTGTCTATAGAAAGTAAAATAGAATCTAGCTGAAATGCTTGCATCTCACGTTTCAGCAATAGTTGGGCACAATCAAAACCGTACGAGCGCGTAGGGAGAATGGATTTCCAACTAATGACTAGGCACTCGGGTACCACCTGTCACAGTACCTGGTCTAGATCAGCATACCGAGGATCACTCCCGACCCCCTACAACACAAGACTAGGACTAACCCTTACTGGATAATCCCGAGTAAGATCACCCTAAGGTTGGGATCAGCAACCGCACCACTAAGCCGAATAAAAAGGGACATCTAGACAGGGATGAGCTCACCCTAATGGATGCTACCCGCCTAGCCTTGCTGCATAACCCCTGATTTTCAGTCATTCCCGGTTGATGAGGCTCGAGGTTAAGCGTTACCTTTTTCGAACATATCCCTTAGAATGCTCATCGCCCACCTGATAATGTTTTGAAAGCATTCATCCATACTAGTCCGTCCCGGGTTCGAACGGAACCGAAGGCACTATTCCTACTACATCCATTTTGGAATCATCCTCGGGATTAGTAGCGACTAGCCCTTGCACTTCACTGCTCCATCTTCGAATCCAAACTCGTCTTCCTCACGAAAACGTACAAACCGGATCGAAGTGGTTTTCGAGAAATTAATCCCGATCCCAGTCTCTTCGAAACGATCAGCGCATCGGCCAATATTTATAGTCAGTTATTTAACTATCAATTAACATCCACAACAACCATCAAACAATAAATAATTTCCTAAATTATTTATTAACCTCAAAATATCTTCGCAAGATATATTTCCATTTTCAAACCCTTTGAAAACAGTTTCCAAACCACACTTTTCTCATGAACTCAATTTTCAAGTATTTATTTCCACTAAAAACACCGAGCACAATACTTAAGATTTTTAAAATAATTTAAAACTCTTTATTATAAAATATCCTTTAAAACATTTAAATTAAAAATTACTTTAATACTTATTCAAACTATGTTCTTTAAGAATATTTAAAATAAAACCACTTTGTACAATATAAAACTAAATTTCTAACTTTTGAACATAATACCAAGCCACCTTTAGATAATTACGGCTATAATAGATTAAAAGAAAATACTTACTTTAGAATTTAAACATTTAGAAATAATAAGTTTTCTAAAACATGCTTTTTAAAACAACATTAAAGCATTTACCTTATATTTAAAAATTTACTTTGAAATCATACTTGGCTATCCAGGGAAATATACTTCTCTTCACATCCTTTAAAAATAAATCACTATTTATTTTTAAACAAATTTACCAAATTCTTTAATAAATTCCCATCATGAATTTATTTTTTTCCAAATATCCCCTAATATATTACTTTACTTTTATAAACCCAGTTTATAAATTTCTAAGTCATGTTCTCCTTTAATTTCCAATTTCAACACCTAAATCGATTTCCAAATTGATTTCCACTTTACTCCATTTTGAAATACATTTCTTTACTTACTCAATTTATTTCAAAACCCACTAACTTCAGATTTTTTTTATTCCTTATTTATGATTTAAAATCTTTTAATTGAATCACCAATTTCAAATTTTCCATATTTCTTCTTCATTCTTTTAAGTAAATTTTAAACCTTGGATTTTAAAATAAATTCTTTCAATCCTTTGAATAACATCACTTAAGTTGAAAAATTCATTATTTTCCCTTTTTATTCAAATGCCCTTTTCCATACTTGGAATTTATTTATTAGAATTTTAAAATCACCTTTTATTCTTTCCCCGTTCATTCTTCACTTTATTCAATTCTCTATAATTATTTAACTTAAAAATTCCCTCTTTTATTTTCTTTTCAAAAATCCAATTCTATATATTTTGATAACTCTGTGTACCCAAAATATATATTCCAGCAAACCATAGCATTCAATATTCTAATTATCCATATAATTCGTCACAGAATATCAAGTATTCATAACACAGAATATTAAACAATCTAAATAATTTTGAGGAATCCGGTTGGATCCCTGCAACCTGTTTCCCTGCATTGACAGACGTTAGCACAATAAAATACCAATTCCACTTCGAGGTGGAATATCGTGGTATATGGGTTTTAAATATAATATCATTCGCTATTATGCGGTGCATAGGGTCTATTTATTATTAACTAATGACAATCATCATTCAAGCAAAACAACCAATAGTTTTAAATTTAACTAAAATAATCCAGGTGAGTGAGATTAACTCACCTTTGATTTTCGATTTGCAATCCGATCCATCTCGGCTTGGTTTCTTCACGATTATAGACCTTGAATAAACATTTATACGGTTTATCAATATTCGAAATAATCGAAATATTAATTACCGTTTGATAGTTTTAATTTTGACTAATGATTTATTTTAAACAATAACTACTTCCAAACTAATATCTCCTTTTAAAAAACCTTTTAGTAACTTATTAAATTAAATAAACAATTAAAAAATTTAACCATCTCAATATTTATTTTAAAATGAAATAGTAGGTTGAAATATATAAATATTTATAATTTATACCTATGCTTTCCTTTTTGAAACCACATACGTACATATACTTATAAAATAGCTTAAATAGATCCAAAAATCCAATTTTTAAATAAATTCTTCACATTTTAAAATCCCAGATTTTTCAAAATCTTATCTTCGGAACCATAGATATGTGCTTATAAATATAATTTATATTACCATTTAGAAATCTTATATTTTCCTAAATCCTATCTATGTTATTATTATTATTTTAAACAGTACTTCAGAGTGTAAATATCTGTATTTTTTTTTCTTGCATATATATATATACGTATCAAATTAAAATATACATGTGTGCATATATATATATATATTATCGTTTTTTCTTCTGCAAATAGATGTAACTTCTAAAATAAATAAATAAATAAATAATTGTTCATTTACGTTGCAGTAAATATTATTGGTGACCCTGCCTCCTTCACTCATCGAAGACAAAGACCGCCTCGGCCTAGCCTCACCTTCATGCGTGTCACGACCCGACTTTCCACTCCCGGAAAATCGCATCATGAATAAAGAAAGAAAGGGATAGAAAAGAGAATAGAAAGAAGAGAAGGAAGAAACAACACAAGAATCTCAACAGCGGAACGAATAAATTATATTTATAACAAAATATTACATAGTATACATCAAATATCAGAGTTACACAGACATATACAACACATACTAGACAGTTATAGACACCTGTCTAGTTATACAACTCAAATCAAACACAACACTCAGAGATACCAAACACAGCGGAATTATATAACTATACGCAGAAGCCTCCTGCTCCATATGCTCCTCCACAAATCGTCAAAGCCAATCCTGAATCCTAACCTGAATTCCCTTGGCTACTCGTAAAAATTTGAGTACCCAAGAGTTAAAGAAAAACAGAAATAACTCCGGGTCAGACATGGGTCTGGTGTGAGTAACAGGTTAAAGTTGCTTAACTTTGAAAAACCTTTGAAAGAAAAGCTATCACGTAAGACTTCCCACACATAAACATGGAAAAGTTTTTACCTTACGCTAACCAAAACATTTGATAGGAAATCTGATGATATTATAATAGTATCTAGGGTTTTCAAGTAAATAAGAAATAGCCGAAATTGTTACATCTATTAAATTCCAGCTACTAGCCACAAAAGTGGGTAATACAATCAAAACCGTTGGCACTTATTGGATTTTGGATTCCATACAATGGCAGGGCTACTGGGGTACCGCCCGTCACAGTACGTGGCCTAGATCACCGTACCGAGGATTACTCCCTTCATCCCCTGCACACAAAGCCGGACCCGTTCCTTACTGAACAGTTCCAAATAAGACAACCCCGACGGTTGTCATGATCAACCGTCCCACACAGCCGAAATATAAAGGGACCTCTAGACAGGGGTAAATCTTACTCTCAAGTGGGGGCTACCCACGAAGCTTTGCTGCACCTCCCCTGTTTTAGCCATTCTCGGTTGATGAGGCTTGAGGTTACGATTACCTTTATAGGACACATCACTTAGAATGCTCATCGTCCACCTGACGATGTTCTGGAAGCATTCAATCCATACAAGTTCGTTCCGGGTTCGAACGAAACCGAAGGCATTATCTCGTTACACTCGTTTTGGAATCACCCTCAGAGTTAACGACAATAACCCTTGCACTCTGATTCACCATCTCGAATCTATAAGATCTATTCCGTCAAACTCATTACGGAATCACCCACAGAGTTATACTGACGTATAGCCCTTACACCTCGAGTCTTCACTTGCTCCACTTAGATTCACGACCTAACGTTAATTGGAATCGATGTGGTTTTCGGAATTCCAAATATGGAAACCCGATCCCGGTCTCATCGAAATCCAAAGCGTGTCTTTTAGGTCCAAGTTGTTTTAAGTTTAAAACAATTCAATTCATTATCTAAATACAGATAGATAATTCACAATACAATAGATAATCAACCTTATCATTATCAACAGATAATTCATATCATAATCAGATAATCCATATTATCATCCAAAAGCAACCAATGCATCCATATCGCATACACAACTCATCTCATAACTGAGATTACAAACCATACCAGGCAACTAATACCATTCATCTAACATAAGCAATGATCTAATGATCACACTTTCTATAATTAATTTAAAATGAATTAAATTAATTACTCAATCTATAATTAATTTAAAATGAATTAAATTAATTACTTCATCATAAAGATTCTGCTTATCTTAACCATCAATTGATTTCAAATCAATTTATAAATAACCATCTCAATATTTATTTCAATTAATCATTATTGATTAATCATCTCTAATTACAATAAGTAATTAGCTTATAAGATTATTTACACAAGTTAATTATATTAAACTCCTACATTTATATTAATCACCCTTGATTAATAACCATTCAGTAACTAACTACATTAATTGCTCAACCCATAAATTAATTATTCTTAATTAATTATTTAAATTAATCCCTTTGATTAATTTCAAAGTAATTTAAATCCAAATTAATTCTAAAATAAATATCCTTAATTACATTCTATAATTATTAATTAATTACTTCCTTAAGTAATTACAAATTCATTAATTACATAAGTAATTATCAACAATTCAACAAATGTTTAAATCAATTAAACTTAATTAATTAATCTAAACAAATCACATTAACCTTAATTAATTACATTAAGTAATTAATTCACTAATTACTCTCTTAAGTAATTTAATCTAACAATTGATTATTTATTAATTAATCTAATTAATTATCAAAAATTAATCACATTAATTAATTGTTAATTAATCTTGAGTTAATGACTTCATTAACATTCTTAATTACTTAATTAAGAGATTAACTTAAATTAATCATCATTAGTTATTAAGTAATTAATATTTAATTACTATTTAATTAATCTCCAATTATTAATTAACTAAGTGTTAATTAAAAACTTAATTATCATTAATCACTTGATTAAATAAATCTTAATCATAAAATAAAATTTAATTAATCATTCTTAATTATAGATTAATTAAACTTAATTAATTAATCTCAAATCAAACTAAAAATCATTAATTATTTAATTAAATATCCACATTATTAATTAATTAAATATTTAATATTCATCTTAATTACCATAATAATTAAATGATTCCAATCATTAATCTTTTATTTATCTTAAGATAAAACATTTCTTATTTAAATCATGCATTTAAAAACAAAATGTTTTAAAATTTACATTAAATTCCAATTAACATTCTCTTTTAAACTTAAGATTCAAACTTATTTTAGATAAGATTTTAAACAATACAAAACTAATCTTATATGTTTACAAGAAACATATACTTAATAAGTTTTAAAAAGAATTTAAATTTCAATTCAAATTAAATTCAAATCAATTTAAAAATTACTTTTAAAATTTCAAAATTTAAATATAACTTCCAAACTTAATTTAGTTTTAAATTCTTTAAAACTCTTTCTATAATTTATACCTTTAATTCAAATGCAAACCATTTGAAAACAATTTAAATTTAAATCTTTAATTTAAAAACTGAAATCTAAATTTTAAATCCAGATTTAAAAACTCAGTTTAAATCTCACTTAAAATTTAACTTACCTTTTACATATAAAACAGAAAACAGTTTTTCTGTTTTATTTTAAAAAAAAAACAAACTTTAAAATTCCTGACTTTAAACTATTTCATAGAAAACAGAATTCAAACTTATTTGAATTCAATTTTAATTCAGTTTCAACTTCTAAATCACAAATGTAATATTGCATTTTATTTCAAATTTTATAAACCTGAAACAGGTTTTCAATTTCCCCTTTCTCTTTATTCTAATTTCAAACCAAAATTTGAATTCTGCATTTACATAATTTCAAAATAAGAATTCAAACTCTTTGAATTCATTTTCAGATTTAGTTTTATTTCTAAGTTCCATATTTAAATTCAAACTTTACTTTATAAATTTCTAAATTAAACAGAACAGTTCTGTTTAATTCAAAAACTTAAACTTTGAAATCTTTTTAAAAATTTACATTGTTTCAAAAGATCAGAATTCAAACTATTTGAATTCATACTTATTTGAATTCATATTCAAATTCAGGTTCTTAAAGCCTAAGTCCAAATTAAGCTTACATTTAAAACTTTCACTTTCAAAACTGTAAACAGTTTTCCTGTTTCTTTATATTTTTTTTTTTTTTAACCAACTTAAATCTTCTGCATTTAAATTATTACAAAAGAATTCAAATAATTTGAATTCATTTTTAGATTCAAGTTTAATTTTAATATCCAGATTTATATTTAAACTTTATTCTTAAAATTTCTAAGAACAGAACAGATTCTGTTGAATAAAACCCTGAACATATACACACTGAACTACTCTAAATGACTTCGAGTCATTTTCCTACTTCTTCGGGTTATTTCCTACTTCCCCCGTGACTAACCCGAGTCAAAAACCCTGCAACCCAACATATCACAAACCTGGAAACAGACCAACACCACCACTTCATACCTGTCAACACCGATATTTCACAACTACGGCCATCATCATCGACCAAACTCCGGTAGTAACTCCATCACTACACCATCCATCAATCCCCAAAATAGCATGGAACTCGATCAACCCTTGAGTTCATAGCACCCAAAACATTTTAACCCAGTAACTATGGTTCTTACTGCAATTCCCAAATACAAAACCCAAAATAGAATTTTAATCCACTTAATAATTTTTTCTACAAATCTTGGATAGTTACAGCATCTTCTGAAGCAAATTCAACCCAAACAAATGCCAATATCCCAGTGTTTGCCAAATATGTGTAATACTGTAATTTAAAACTGTCCTTCTTCTTTTTAAGATAAGGACAAACATAAGTTGTTCATATACTGCTAGATTTACACCATTTTAAAGTAAACAAGATTTGTTTAAAAATTTCATTTCAATTCAGCAAACAAGTAAAGGGAAATATTCAAGAATCATAAATCTGAAATTCTGAAAATCACATATGCACAGTCATAATTCTGTACACAAACACATACATGCAGGTACTCTCATATATATTTATTGATAATTTATTAAGCATGCTCAATTTACCTATTAAAACAGTTTATAAAAGTTTAGTTACTCACCTCTATTTGCAAAATGCAGAGCCTACTCAATATGCAGGGTCCAGAGTTTTGAAAATGTGAAATGCAGGCACTGTCTTGCTTTAAAAATTGAAATGAAGATCCTACTTTGATGAAGATTTGAACAGAGCTTCATTGATTTAACATGCATGCTTGAATGCTTTTTGAAGAATGCAGATCCTTGCCTTTAAAATGATGCATGCAGGCCTTCTTTGATTGTTGCCTCTAGATTGAAGATTTCATGAATGCAGAGCCCCTTTTTTTTTTCATATGCAAAGAAATGCAGGCTTTTTTTTTCAAACTGTTGTGCAGGTTTGTATTTTGAAGAAGAGAAGTTGCAGATTTGAATTTTGAAAGAGGAGTTGCAGGTTTTAAATGAAATGCAGATTTGAATTTTGGAGAAAACAGATTGTATATTGGAATGCAAATGTGTGCAGATTTGAAAAATGCAGTTTGCATATGGATGAGAATGAGATTTGGTTTTCTCTTTTATTAAGGAATGAGAAAATGAATATGAATGAATAGCAAAATGATATGAATGAAAATTTTCAGAAAATGAAATAAAAGAAAAAGAAAAATAAAACATTGACACTTGTCATTTTAAAATAAACACTTGTTAGCTTAAGTCTTAATATACAAACACTTGTCTCTTTGATTAATAAATATGTTTAATTAAAGTTAAATAAATATTAAGCCTTGTTAATTAATTCTTATACATAATTATGAATTAAATAATTCTCAAGAACAAAGAAAAACAATACACAATTAAATCATTTTGAAAAGAAACTTTTTAAAACAAATTATAAAAGGGTTTGTAAAATAATTTTATATACAACTTGAATTAAAAAAAATGAATTTGAAACTAATTAAAACATTTATCTCTTATTTAAAATCATATAGTATTTTAATTAAATATTTTTGAAAAGCTCAAATAAAAAAATAAATCACCATTTCTATTTTCAAAACATATTAAAATTATACTATACTAATTTAACTAAACAAATTGTCTATTTAAAATATATATAAATGCATATACATTATTAAATAGGAAACAATTTATTAACAAAATTTATCATTTCAATATAAATTTAAATCCAGATTATTAAATTTATATTGTCCAAAATTCCGGGATGTTACAATGCGCGCTGCCATCGCATACGACCTGCCTCTACCCTCGCGTCATCCACGCACACGCGATCCACCCAAACTCAAACTCAAGCAACCGCCGAAGTCCCAAACTATTGCCTCCACCAATTTGCTCGCGCGAGAGCCAAACATCCCAAACCCTAAATCGCGAAACTCCCCTCACGGTTGCACCGCCGCCGAGCCTTCCTTCGATCGAATGATTAATTCGTTTGTTAAAAAATTGTTTTATTTTTTTAAACTGGGTTTCGATTTTGAAATTGAAGAAGGAAAGGGGAAGAATTCGTATCGAACTGAAGGTTGAATGAGAGGGGAGAAGGGGAAACGAAGGGTTCGGCTTCGATTTGAAATTAAATAAGAGCGGCCAGTATTGAGTTTGATTTTCTTCATTTCCTTTTATTTTTATGCATTTGATTTTTTTTTCCTGACTTTGAACAAGAGGGATATGATATAAAGTTGAGGAAGGCGTGTTGGAGAAGGTAAGCCCTGATTGACAGGTTAAAATATTTTTTTTAATTATAAATATCCTATTTAATGCAACTTAAAATTCGGATGCCCTATTGAGGCGTGCCGCCAGGCGTTTATAATGTTTTACTCGTATTCCGAACATAATGGAACGTGTTTCGGAGCCTAATCAGTCATATGTGGAAGATAGCTTTTTGAATCGAGTTTAAATATTAAATTATCGATTTTAATTTCAACATATTTCTCACCCGTACGGACAAACGGTAACTCCAAACGCTACAAAAATTGAAATTCGATAATAATACTATATTACGGATCCAATGGAACTGGTTTTGTCGAATTCTGAGACTGTGCCTTGGAAGGCTATTTTTAAATATCAATTTAAACGATATAATTTCAAAACTTAACAAAACACTTCCGAATTCAGTTTCAACACTATTGCTATCTTCAGTACTATCGATATAAATTTTACAAGCCTTCAAATTATTTTTAACAAGCTTAAAACTCGAGATTCAACATTTTTACCCAACTTCAAATTATTTAATTCAATAATTTAATTATCAAACAAATAGTGATATTTGAATTCAAGTAAAGAAATAAACTTTAAATATTTAAAATCAATTAAATGTCCCAATTTCAAACATTCAAAAATTCCGGGTCGTCACATTCTTCCCCCCTTAAAAGAATTTCATCCCTGAAATTTGTAGTTAAGAAGAATGGTCCAATAGCCATTTACTTTTTCCCAAAACCAAACAATTCCAAACAATCCCCAAAACAATCTTTTTATTAAAGACACACTAACCCTTTTTCTAGCTTTCCAAACTTATCCATAATTCCCAATAATACTATTTATTTAACAATTCAAATTTTTATTTAAAACCAAATTTTGAATTATCAAAATTTTCTCAAAATTTTTCTATCTCCCTAAATTTTCGAAAAATTTCGCCAGCGTCTCCTTTGCACGGCTAGCTCGGTACAAATACAAAATGCCTCTACAGGCTCCCAAATTCCAAAAGAAAACAAAAGCCAAGTGGCTAGATCAAAAAACCAATCAAATTTCATACAGAAATTTAAACACATACCTTTTTGTCGAGCAATTCAAATTTATCTTCTGAAATCACAACCAATTTTTCTTTCCCTTCATAATACCTGTGACGACCCGGAATTTTTGAGCTATTGAAATTGGAATATTTAATTGATTTTAAATATTTTAAAGTTAATTTTAACTCGAATTCAAATACCACCAATTATTTGATAGTTAAATTATTGAATTCAACAAGTTGAAGTTGGGTAAAATGTTGAAACTAGAGTTTTAAAGCCTGTTAAAATAATTTGAAGGTTTGTAAAATTTATATTAATAACACTGAAAGTAATAGAAGTTGTAAAATTTAAATTTATCAGTGGTTTGTCCAGTTGAAATTTTATATCGTTTAAATTGAATTTAAAAATAGCCTTTCGAGACACAGTCTCGGAATTAGACGAAACCAGTTTCATTGGATCCGAAATATTTAATTATTTTCGGATTTCAAATTTCGTAGTGATTGGAGTTGCGGAGTGATCATACGGTATATAAACGCATGGAAAATCTACTGAGTCAAATTAAATCTAAATAAATATATTTGCTATTCTTTAAATCGACATATAGTACAACCCGCCCCCCTCTTGTCTCCTTCGTACCCTCGTTTTCTTTTTCTTCTCCAGTACTCAGAATTTGCCGTTGGAACAAGGGAAAAGATCAAAATCAATCTGTTCAATATTAATTAATGGCCGAAGAAAGCTTTCGTTCGAATCGAAAAAGAAAGAAAGGAGAGCTTCGTTTCCCACATTCAAGCTAAACCGAAGCTGTTCCGTCCAAATCAATCGAGCGCGAGGTGTTCTAATGGAGGAGTCGTACGTACGCGATCGAATCAGAGCATGTACTGAGATGTTTTCGAATCGGCAGAGTTGGTTGCAAGTTGAATCTAGGTTTCGAGCGCGAGATTTAAGAGTCGCGTTCTCGAGCTAGGGCACGAGGTGAAGGGGGTAGTTAGGCAGTACGCTGGTTCGTGAAACAACTGTGGAAGCTTGGCGACTTGATCTTGGAAGGAAGGTGAAGTCGAGGTGGATATTGGCTGCAGCAGTTGGGTTCGGGTGATCCTTCAGTGCTCAGTGAGGTGAAGTTTTTATAGCTTAATTTAAAATTAAATTAAGGTAATTCTGAAAAGAAAAAAAATATATATTATCTATTATAGCATGGCTGTTGTTTTTAAAATTCATAAAGATGGAAGAGTTAGATTTTATTATAGAGAAAATTTTGTTTTAATCTATGTGTGTAAGTAAATTTGAACAGAAAATTTATTTATCTTATTAAAGATTTATATGATTGTATATAAATTGTAAAATAGAGAATAGTTTATATATGAATATGATTTAGAAGGTAGTTTTAAAGGGAATAGATAAATATATACATAAGGATTTAAAAGAAAAGAATTATACATGTATATTGGTTTGGGAAGGACATTTATATTATTTAAATTTAATGTGTACAGGGTATTTTTGGAATAAGTAGTTAGGGAAGAGAAATAAAGTAAGTAGTTAAAGAAAATAATTTAAATCAAATTTATAAATGGAATTTATTTTTAGTAAGATCGAATATTGATAAAATCATATGATGTTTATTCAAAGGTGGAAATTTGAAATAAAACAAGTCGAGATGGATATGGTGGCAAATTAAAAAGGGGCAAAGGTGAGTTAATCTCACTCAGTTTAAATTTAAATTTAAATGATTAAATTTAAATAATTGTTTGAATGGTTGAAATTGATTGATTGATGTGCTATAGAATGATATATTCTGAAATTAGTAAATAATGTTGTGCTAACGTCTGTGGATGCAGGGAAAACAGGTTGGAGGGATCCAACTGGACCCCTCAACATTTATTTAAATTATTTAATACCCTCTTGTTGTGATTATCTAATATTCTATGATGAATTATATTGAAATGTTGAATGCTATGGTTTGATTGGATGTAATTTGGTATAATGAATTACCAAAAATATATAAATTGGATTTTGGAAAGATAATAAAAGAAGTGAAACTGTAAGTAAATAATTATTGAAATTTTAATAAATTTAAGAATGTATTGGAAAAGAAATAAAGTGACTTTAAAATTTCTAATAAGTAAATCTTGAGTATAGAAAGGAAATTTAAATAAACAGAAAGTTAATGAATTTTAAATTTCAGTGTTATTAATTAATAGAACAAAGCATTTCTTGAATTTAAGATTTAAACTATGGAAACGATTAAAGAAGGAATTGGGAAAAGCTGAAATTTGCATATTTCAGTTAAAAGATTCAAAATCAAATGGAAAATAATAACACTAATAAATTAAGTGTATAATTAATGAATTCTGAAATGAATTGAGTAATTAAAGAAACTTATTTCAAATGGAATAAATTGGGAATCAATTTGGAAAACTGATTCGATTAATTGAAGTTGGAAATTCTCCCTGAATAACCAAGAACGTTTTTTTAAGTAATTTTAAATATAAGTTAATAGTTTTAAATTTTTTTTAAAAAAAGATATGTTTTGAAAAAAAAATTATTATTATTTCTAATATTTTAAGTCTTATTTCCTTTTAATTTATTATAGAAGTAATTACTTAAAAAGTGATTTGGTGTTTTCTTTTGTAAAAGTGGAAATCTAGTTTTTACATTTATTAAGTAACTTTATTTTCAAATATTCATATAGTATGTATTTTTAACAAACTATAAAATAGTTTTAATTTAAAATGTTTTAAAAGTATATATTTGAAAATAAAGTATTTTTAAATTATTTTTAAAATCTAGCTTTGTGCTTGGTGATTTCAGAGGAGATATAAAATATTTGGGAAAGTTTATTCTGAAAAGAAAGATGGTTTTGAAAACTGTTTTCAAAGGGTTGAAAATAGAAAATATATCTTGGGAAGATATTTTGAGGTTAATAAATAATTTGGGAAATTAGTTATTGTGTGATGGATGTTGTGAATATTAATTGATAGTTAAATAACCGACTATCAATATTGGCCAATTGCGTTGATCGTTTCGAAGAGACCGGGATCGAGATTTATTTCTCGAAAACCACTTCGATCCGGTTTGTACGTTTCGTGCGAAAAACGTGTTCGGGGTCGAAGATGGAGCAGTAAAGTGCAAGGGCTAGTCGCTACTAATCCTGAGGATATTTCCAAAATGGATGTAGTAGGAATAGTGCCTTCGGTTCCATTCGAACCCGGGACGGACTTGTACGGACGAATGCTTGCGAAACATCGTCAGGTGGGCGATGGGCATTCTAAGTGCAACGTTCTAAAAGGTAACGCTTAGCCTCAAGCCTCATCAAATGGGAATGACTGAAAATCAGGGGATATGCAGCAAGGTTAGGTGGGTAGCACCCAAGCAGGGTGAGGTCATTCCAGTCTAGATGTCCCTTTTTATTTTTCGGCTTAGTGGTGCGGTTGCTGATCCCAACCGCGGGGTGATCTCACTCGGGACTGTCCAGTAAGGGATGGTTCCGGCCTTGTGTTGCAGGGGATGAAGGGAGTAATCCTCGGTACGGTGATCTAGGCCCCGTACTGTGACAGGTGGTACCCCAGTGCCTAGTCATTAGTTGGAAATCCATTCTCCCTACGAGCCTTGTACGAGTTTTGTTTGTATTACCCACTTTTGTGGCTAGTAGCTGGAATTTAATAATGTAACAATTTCGGCTATTTTATAAGTACTTGTATATAGACCCTATTATAATATCAGAGGATTTCTATAAAATTGTTTTAGCTATCGTAAGGTAAAAACCCGACATGTTTATTTGTGGCGTGGTCTTACGAGATGCTTTTGTTTTCAAAGGATTTTGGAAACTTTAATAATCAATTGGGTGTGATTTTCTCACGCTGGTAATCCAGACTGACTCGGGTGTTATTTAAATGTAATGCTCGGGTCAGACCGAGTATTATAGGATACAGGATATGATGCTGTGGAGCTCAGGAGACGAGCTGGATGTCGAAACGTACTCTCGTACTTGTATATTTATATACGTATTCCGCAGTGTGAGTTGTTGTGTATCCATTATATGTTATTTGATGTGAGCTGTGATTGATGTACTCTGATGATGTAATGTATGTAAACAGATATATTTGATTTTGAGTAAAGATTATTTTCTATCTATTATATTTTATTCCGCTGCGATGGTTAGATTCTGATGTTGATTTTGTTTTCTCTTCTTCTACCTCTTCTTATTAAACCCAAATGGTTCGTATTTCTGTGCAACTTGAGTTAATTGTTGTAGAATAGTGTTGACTCAAGGGGTACGGATTTGCGGGTTGTTACAGTTGGTATCAGAGCTTAGGTTGGCGACAACCTAGGCTTTGGTGGGAATTACTCAAGTAGAGTCCGTAGTACTCTATAATGAGTTTGAGTGTATTAATAGATATGAGCGCGTATTTGTTAGTGAATATAAAATGGTTTTATATTGTGTCGATTGGTTTATTGAGTAATTTATGGATTCTGGTCAATACGAGTAATTAATGTTATTGATAGGGATCTCTAAACACTTAAATAGAACAATTCGACACAGTATTGTTTTAAAATAGGGTAAATGAAATAATCTTACCCAAATTATTTTTGTATATGAAAGAAATAATTTTCAGAAATTATTATAGTATTTGGATGCTTGATTGTTAAGGAATGATAATATTAAATTATTAACGCTATTGTGTAAAAATTGAATAAGAAATTGAAACTTATAACCAAAGTTGAAGAATAAATCTATATAACAAAATGGAATTTGAAAATATAGATTATAAATGAAATGTATAAATTGAGATAAATTAAGATTTCCAGAGCAATGTTGAAATAAATCGGGATGGATTTCAAATTTGGAAATTTGGAAAAAAGTTTAAATTCCTTGGGCTTGAAAATGGTTTCAAAGTTTTGGAGAAATAATAGTGGTATTATTTCGGGAATATTTTGAATTGGGATTGAATATGGAGAGATTTGGAATTTAAAAATATTTGAAAGGGACTTTAAAGAGATAAAAGCATCTAATTCTCTTTCGGTCGCTGGAAAATAACGTCAATGATGACTGCAGTATCATCGATGTTCATTTTCGAGTTTCTAGAAGAGAAATTGCTACCAAATTGTTTTAAATTGGAAGTGGTTTGCGAACTGGGCTGGGTTTTGAAATTCAAAAAGATAATTGAATTTTCCAAAGTATTTTGAGATGTTGTTGATTTCAAAGGGATTTTGAAATTCTGGAAAATTGTTTAAACTCTGGAATCTTGTTTAAAATGGTTATGGAATAATAAAAATATACTTGACTAAATCCAATGTATAATTCCGAAGTAAAGTGAAAAAGGTAAAATATGAGTGTGATTTATTGTAAATAAATGAAAATATGAATATAAATAAGTTGAGACTTATAAAATTTGGAAGTAAAATAAATAAGCCAAATAAAATTGTTTGCAATGGTAATGAATAAAATCCAAAACTTAAATCATAAAATAGATTGTACTCCAGTAAAGTAGTTAAAGTGGTTTTTGAAATAAAAATCAAATATTGGATATAAAATTTGAATAAACTAGGTGAAAATAAATTAGTTAATGGAATATGGAAATGGAATTCGAATTGGTTAATAAAAATTGAATTGTGAATAAATAATAGAATTTGAAAGTGAAGTTTGAGTTATAAATATACATTCAACATGGAATTGTAAGTAAATTAAATATGAAATAAAGCTGTTGGAATTGAATTACAATAGAAATGATTTGAATTGCCAATAAAATCCAATATGAATATAACAAATTAGATATGTGCATAGATATTATTTTGATAAATTGAGAATGTGAATTAGCAATTTGAATTGGATAGAATTTGATGAGAATCAAATATAATGGAATTGAACTTAACTTATGCAATTTGAATAAATCGAAGTAAAACCACTTAAGATTGTAGCTAATTGAAGCTTGGCTTCAAAAAGCCATTAAATAAAAGTTTGGGTTGAATTAATGGTATATAGGCATGGAATATTATCGAGATTAAATAAAAAGGTTTTGGAATGAATATTTGGCGAATATGAAATAAAATGCATTTGGATGAGGGGTGAATAAATTAAAATGGAATAGAGTTAAATGTAAATTGAATTGGAATCGATTTAAATGATTATAAGCTTAGGTGACCATTGAGTGTAAGTCACTTAAATACGATAAAGTGGTTTGAAAATTTGTTGAAAGCAATTGAATTAGCTTTAAAACCATATAAATTGCTTATGAAAATTGTTTATGTACATTAGTCATGTAATGCATGTGTTTAACTATTGAAAGTAAGTGAAATTATATGTATAGCACTTACATGTTTGAATTGAGTAAGTACAGGTTCAGGGAAGCCGTTGGCTGGATTTGATTGCGCAATTTGCTAAAATAAATTGCCGCTTGCTTAAAAATGCTAAAATAAGGTACGCCTACGCAATACAAATAGGAAATATGAACTGTTTTTCTGTTTTCCGACAGTGTGGGTCGATGTATATTGATTTCCGGCTTGAGGCCGATGTATATTGTTTTTGTGCATCCTGCGATATCGCAGAAGTCCCTCCGTACAAGGGAGATTCTGCCAAAATTTTCCGTAAATTTTGAGAGTTAGAATTTTTTTTGAAATTTTTGGGAATTTTCACTAATAACAAATGATTTAAATTAGTTAAGCACATATAACTGGAACTGAATATTTAAGTGTAATTTACAATGTGTAATTGTAAAGTAAGTGAAATCGAAGTAGAAGCCAAATGGAATTCAAATAGAATTGTAAGGGCAAAGTGAATAAAACTGAATGAAATAAATAAATAAATAAATGAACTTCAATAGTAAAGTGAAAATAAATATAAGAAGTATGTAAACCATTTATATTGAACTTAAGGGATGAAAAATGAAATTCTTAAGTAAATTTAGTATTTGAGAAAATTATTTTAAGTGGATAATTGAATAAAGATTTAAAACTGGAAGTAGTGACAGGGGAAATTGTGAATAAGTGAATAAAAATCAAAATGAATGTGAATAAAAGAGAATTGGTGTAGCTAAAAAAATAAATTGCGCTTAATACGTAGAATGTACGTATATTATTTATTCGCATAGCAATGATCCAGAATTCGAGTACAGAATTTCGAGATAAAGTTATCGATCCGAGTTAGAATTTTTCACTCGATTTTCGACGGCGAATCTGGATATGGAGTTTTGATTGATTCTGGAAATTCTCTATCGTAGTTTACGGCTATGTAAGGAGAATGACGGTTTCTGATCAAGAAACCAGATCTGAGTCCGCACTAGGAAGTCGGGTGGACGATACTAGTTCGGAAGTGAAATTATGTGATCGAGTAAGCGATCGATTTGGTATCGCGTACGAATAATATGTGTGCATCGTACGGCTTAAATAAAGCTAATATTGAAACTTTTGTAAAAAAAAAATGCAAAATGATTTCGAAATGTTGTGGAAGGACATTATTGTTATAACAGGATATACAGGTGTTTTAAGAGCAGAAGGAAATTGATGTTTGATTTCAGAAGATAAAATTTTAACGGCCCGACAAAAAGGTATGTGTTTAAATTTTCGATATGAAATTTGATTGGGTTTTTGATCGAGCCACTTGGCCTTTTGTTTTCCTTTTGGATTTGGGAGGCCGTAGAGCCATTTTGTAGTAGTACCGAGCTAGCCGCGCAAAGGAGACGCTGGCGAAATTTTTCGGAAATCTAGGGAGTTAGAAAATTTTTGAGAAAAGTTTGATAATTTAAAATTTGAATTTAAATTTAAATTTGAATTGATAAGTAAGTAATGCTGTTTGGAACTTATGGATAAGTTTAAAAGGTTAGAAAAAGGGCTAGTGAGTCTTTGATAAAAAGATTTGTTTGGTAAGTTGTTAAAAACTAGTTGGGGATGAGAAAATAGTAATGAGTTAGGGATCATTCTTCCTAACTAGTAATTTCGAGGACGAAATTCTTTTAAGGGGGGAGGAATGTGACGACCCGGAATTTTTGAGCTATTGAAATTGGAATATTTAATTGATTTTAAATATTTTAAAGTTAATTTTAACTCGAATTCAAATACCACCAATTATTTGATAGTTAAATTATTGAATTCAACAAGTTGAAGTTGGGTAAAATGTTGAAACTAGAGTTTTAAAGCCTGTTAAAATAATTTGAAGGTTTGTAAAATTTATATTAATAACACTGAAAGTAATAGAAGTTGTAAAATTTAAATTTATCAGTGGTTTGTCCAGTTGAAATTTTATATCGTTTAAATTGAATTTAAAAATAGCCTTTCGAGACACAGTCTCGGAATTAGACGAAACCAGTTTCATTGGATCCGAAATATTTAATTATTTTCGGATTTCAAATTTCGTAGTGATTGGAGTTGCGGAGTGATCATACGGTATATAAACGCATGGAAAATCTACTGAGTCAAATTAAATCTAAATAAATATATTTGCTATTCTTTAAATCGACATATAGTACAACCCGCCCCCCTCTTGTCTCCTTCGTACCCTCGTTTTCTTTTTCTTCTCCAGTACTCAGAATTTGCCGTTGGAACAAGGGAAAAGATCAAAATCAATCTGTTCAATATTAATTAATGGCCGAAGAAAGCTTTCGTTCGAATCGAAAAAGAAAGAAAGGAGAGCTTCGTTTCCCACATTCAAGCTAAACCGAAGCTGTTCCGTCCAAATCAATCGAGCGCGAGGTGTTCTAATGGAGGAGTCGTACGTACGCGATCGAATCAGAGCATGTACTAAGATGTTTTCGAATCGGCAGAGTTGGTTGCAAGTTGGATCTAGGTTTCGAGCGCGAGATTTAAGAGTCGCGTTCTCGAGCTAGGGCACGAGGTGAAGGGGGTAGTTAGGCAGTACGCTGGTTCGTGAAACAACTGTGGAAGCTTGGCGACTTGATCTTGGAAGGAAGGCGAAGTCGAGGTGGATATTTGCTGCAGCAGTTGGGTTCTGGTGATCCTTCAGTGCTCAGTGAGGTGAAGTTTTTATAGCTTAATTTAAAATTAAATTAAGGTAATTCTGAAAAGAAAAAAAATATATATTATCTATTATAGCATGGCTGTTGTTTTTAAAATTCATAAAGATGGAAGAGTTAGATTTTATTATAGAGAAAATTTTGTTTTAATCTATGTGTGTAAGTAAATTTGAACAGAAAATTTATTTATCTTATTAAAGATTTATATGATTGTATATAAATTGTAAAACAGAGAATAGTTTATATATGAATATGATTTAGAAGGTAGTTTTAAAGGGAATAGATAAATATATACATAAGGATATAAAAGAAAAGAATTATACATGTATATTGGCTTGGGAAGGACATTTATATTATTTAAATTTAATGTGTACAGGGTATTTTTGGAATAAGTAGTTAGGGAAGAGAAATAAAGTAAGTAGTTAAAGAAAATAATTTAAATCAAATTTATAAATGGAATTTATTTTTAGTAAGATCGAATATTGATAAAATCATATGATGTTTATTCAAAGGTGGCAATTTGAAATAAAACAAGTCGAGATGGATATGGTGGCAAATTAAAAAGGGGCAAAGGTGAGTTAATCTCACTCAGTTTAAATTTAAATTTAAATGATTAAATTTAAATAATTGTTTGAATGGTTGAAATTGATTGATTGATGTGCTATAGAATGATATATTCTGAAATTAGTAAATAATGTTGTGCTAACGTCTGTGGATGCAGGGAAAACAGGTTGGAGGGATCCAACTGGACCCCTCAACATTTATTTAAATTATTTAATACCCTCTTGTTGTGATTATCTAATATTCTATGATGAATTATATTGAAATGTTGAATGCTATGGTTTGATTGGATGTAATTTGGTATAATGAATTACCAAAAATATATAAATTGGATTTTGGAAAGATAATAAAAGAAGTGAAACTGTAAGTAAATAATTGTTGAAATTTTAATAAATTTAAGAATGTATTGGAAAAGAAATAAAGTGACTTTAAAATTTCTAATAAGTAAATCTTGAGTATAGAAAGGAAATTTAAATAAACAGAAAGTTAATGAATTTTAAATTTCAGTGTTATTAATTAATAGAACAAAGCATTTCTTGAATTTAAGATTTAAACTATGGAAACGATTAAAGAAGGAATTGGGAAAAGCTGAAATTTGCATATTTCAGTTAAAAGATTCAAAATCAAATGGAAAATAATAACACTAATAAATTAAGTGTATAATTAATGAATTCTGAAATGAATTGAGTAATTAAAGAAACTTATTTCAAATGGAATAAATTGGGAATCAATTTGGAAAACTGATTCGATTAATTGAAGTTGGAAATTCTCCCTGAATAACCAAGAACGTTTTTTTAAGTAATTTTAAATATAAGTTAATAGTTTTAAAATTGTTTTAAAAAAAGATATGTTTTGAAAAAAAAATTATTATTATTTCTAATATTTTAAGTCTTATTTCCTTTTAATTTATTATAGTAGTAATTACTTAAAAAGTGATTTGGTGTTTTCTTTTGTAAAAGTGGAAATCTAGTTTTTACATTTATTAAGTAACTTTATTTTCAAATATTCATATAGTATGTATTTTTAACAAACTATAAAATAGTTTTAATTTAAAATGTTTTAAAAGTATATATTTGAAAATAAAGTATTTTTAAATTATTTTTAAAATCTAGCTTTGTGCTTGGTGATTTCAGAGGAGATATAAAATATTTGGGAAAGTTTATTCTGAAAAGAAAGATGGTTTTGAAAACTGTTTTCAAAGGGTTGAAAATAGAAAATATATCTTGGGAAGATATTTTGAGGTTAATAAATAATTTGGGAAATTAGTTATTGTGTGATGGATGTTGTGAATATTAATTGATAGTTAAATAACCGACTATCAATATTGGCCAATTGCGTTGATCGTTTCGAAGAGACCGGGATCGAGATTTATTTCTCGAAAACCACTTCGATCCGGTTTGTACGTTTCGTGCGAAAAACGTGTTCGGAGTCGAAGATGGAGCAGTAAAGTGCAAGGGCTAGTCGCTACTAATCCTGAGGATATTTCCAAAATGGATGTAGTAGGAATAGTGCCTTCGGTTCCGTTCGAACCCGGGACGGACTTGTATGGACGAATGCTTGCGAAACATCGTCAGGTGGGCGATGGGCATTCTAAGTGCAACGTTCTAAAAGGTAACGCTTAGCCTCAAGCCTCATCAAATGGGAATGACTGAAAATCAGGGGATATGCAGCTAGGTTAGATGGGTAGCACCCAAGCAGGGTGAGGTCATTCCAGTCTAGATGTCTCTTTTTATTTTTCGGCTTAGTGGTGCGGTTGCTGATCCCAAACCGCGGGGTGATCTCACTTCGGGACTGTCCAGTAAGGGATGGTTCCGGCCTTGTGTTGTAGGGGATGAAGGGAGTAATCCTCGGTACGGTAATCTAGGCCCCTTACTGTGACAGGTGGTACCCCAGTGCCTAGTCATTAGTTGGAAATCCATTCTCCCTACGAGCCTTGTACGAGTTTTGTTTGTATTACCCACTTTTGTGGCTAGTAGCTGGAATTTAATAATGTAACAATTTCGGCTATTTTATAAGTACTTGTATATAGACCCTATTATAATATCAGAGGATTTCTATAAAATTGTTTTAGCTATCGTAAGGTAAAAACCCGACATGTTTATTTGTGGCGTGGTCTTACGAGATGCTTTTGTTTTCAAAGGATTTTGGAAACTTTAATAATCAATTGGGTGTGATTTTCTCACGCTGGTAATGCAGGCTGACTCGGGTGTTATTTAACTGTAATGCTCGGGTCAGACCGAGTATTATAGGATACAGGATATGATGCTGTGGAGCTCAGGAGACGAGCTGGATGACGAAACGTACTCTCGTACTTGTATATTTATATACGTATTCCGCAGTGTGAGTTGTTGTGTATCCATTATATGTTATTTGATGTGAGCTGTGATTGATGTACTCTGATGATGTAATGTATGTAAATAGATATATTTGATTTTGAGTAAAGATTATTTTCTATCTATTATATTTTATTCCGCTGCGATGGTTAGATTCTGATGTTGATTTTGTTTTCTCTTCTTCTACCTCTTCTTCTTAAACCCAAATGGTTCGTATTTCTGTGCAACTTGAGTTAATTGTTGTAGAATAGTGTTGACTCAAGGGGTACGGATTTGCGGGTTGTTACAATACCTGTATATCCTACATAGCAATAATATCCAACCATAGCTTTTAAAATCATTTTATACATTTCCTTACATATGTTTTCATATCTACTTCTATTCAAATTAGTTTTCCCATTTCCATATGAATTCAATTTATCTTCAACTCTGAATATTGAATTTTATCTTCCATTTATAACTGATTCATATCATTATTTTAAATTAGTTTCATCCACTAATTTATTTCAATTTCCAATTTGAAATCGTTTTATCGCTAACAAAAATTTTCCAAAAATTTTCAAAAAAATTCTAAGTCCTAAAATTTTCGGAAATTTTGGCAGTCTCCTTTGTATGGAGGGGCTTTTTCAATTTGACAAGAGATATAAATATATATACATCAACCCACACGGTCGGAAAAACAAAAACAGTTCATATTTCCTATTTTATTGCATAGGCGTACCTCTATTTAGCATTTTTAAGCAAGCGGCTTATTATTTTAGCAATTAGCACGTCCGAATCCAGCCAAACGGCTTCCCGGTACCAGGACTTACTCAATTCAAACATGTGAGTGCCATATATATGAAGTTTAACAACATTTCACTTAGTTGCAATAGTTAAACACATGAATTCTAAAAGAAATGCACACTAAACACTTTCTGTAAGCAATTTATGTAGTTTTAATACTAATTCAACTGTTTTCAATTAATTCATATACCATTTTCATTTAATTTGAATGGTTTACGACCCACTTGCTTACATTCAATTCATTTTTAATTTTAAACAAACCCGTATTATTCCCATTGATTTCAAAATTATCCTATTTCACTTCTAATAACTCATAGGATTTATCTAATCAAGTTTACATCGAACGACCCATTTTCTCATGAAATTCGACAATATTCATGTGAATAAATAATTACTTAAGCTTATAACCACTTTACATTGATTCCAACTCAATTTATATTTAATTCCTTCTATTTTAATTCACTCTATTAAACTTGAAAACATTCCATATCTCTTATTGCCTTTAAGTTATTTCAACTCCTTAACAATTTCATTCCATATTCGCCTTCATTTCATTTGAGATCATTTTATAAAGCTTGAACCATTCCATACTTATATATTAATAACCATTTCCCAATTTAAATTTACCCAAGCTTTTATTTAATGGACTTTTACCCTTACTCGAAGCCAAGCTTCCACTAATTTTAAACTTAAATTAATTTACTTCAAGTTATTCAAATTTCATACTTAAGCTCGTTTTCATTTTGCAAATAAATTTTCCTTTTCTATTTAACTTGATTCTATTTAAATCAAACCTCATTTTAAACTACAAATTTATTTGATTAGTTCATCTGTTTCGTATAAATTTTAAATTTCCAGATTCAATTCATTCTCAATTCATTTAATTAATTACAAGGCCATTTTCAATTTATTCCCACTATCTGGGTTTTATTGCAACTAAAACCATCCCTATTTTAATCCAATTTCACTTTATTTGGCAACATTTTCAATTATATTTACTTTACTAACAATTCAAGTCGAATTTGATTTATAACTTGAGTTCTATTTTCAAACTTCAATATTAACTCACAAATTCAGCTTCTATTTAACAACATTAGGTTCCATTTACATATTTCATTAACTAATTTATTATCTAATTAGTCCTCCCGCTATTTATAATTCAATACTTGATTTTTAGTCTCAAAAATTACTTCATTTAATTTTCTTAAGTTCTATTAATTTTATAATTCAAGTTTGGATTTTTGTTTTGTTTTCCAAATCATCAAACAATATTTATTTTAGGTTTTCTATCCCACATTTCAATTTTATAAGTCACAACTTATTATTTTACACATTTCCATTCATTCTAGGCTTGAATATATTCATCTTTTACTTTTAACTCAAGATTTACGTTTATTTATACCCCAAGCATATTTTTATTCCATGGATTTTTAATTCTTTTATATGTTATTCTAATTCATTTATCCAATCCAATTCTTACCCAACTTATTTCTTATCCAACTTACTTCCATTTATTTAAGTAAGGATCTAATTCCATTCTATATCACCTATAACTCAACTGAATTTTATTCCAATTCAATTCTGTTTTAACCCAGATTTATTTAATTCAATTCGATTCAATTTTCTTCCTCAATCCAAGTTGATTTCATTTTTAACATTTCACTTTAAATTTAAATTCCAACATTCAAAGCTCAAATTTCCTCCCTTATTTAAAAATCATCTCAACTTCACAAGTTTATAACTTACCTCATCAGGATTTTCAATTCAAATAAGGATTCAGGATTTCAAACACCCGGTTTTTGGTTCAAAACATTTGAAATCACCATTATTTCAAAACCACACTTCTCAAATTTTTTTTAAACCAATCCTGGTTTTTATCCTTAACAAATTTCCTTTGAAATTTCAAAAACAAAACTAGTTCTTCAGAACAAATCAATTTGGCAGCAATGCGTCACTTGGAAACTCGAAAATGAACATCGATGATGCTGCAGTCATCATCGAAGTTATTTTCCAGCGACTAAAGTGAGTTCAATGCTATATCCCTTCCCAAAATTTATTTGAAACAATTTCCTTTCAGAAATACTTTTTAAAATAATACTGCTATTATTTGTCTTCAAAACACTTCAAAAAAAACACTTCCAAAATCTCCGAGATTTTAAATTTATAGGTTTTATTTAAATCAAATTTTAACTATAGTTCATTTGTATAATTTATGCTCATACAAATTTCGATTGATTATACAAGTTATTCCAATTTTTATAATCTTATTGGTTTAAGATATTATCATCCAAACATCCAAGTTATATAACAATTTAAGAAAATATTTCTTTTATATCAAAATATATTTTGGGTAAAATTATTTCATTCACCCGCTTTCGAAAACAATATTGTGTCGAATTGTTCTATTCTAGTGTTTAGAAACCCGTTCGATACAGTTCTCCAGACTATGCCGACGAAGGTTCATATAGCACTTAATAAATCAAACAACACAATATAAAACCATTTTTATATCCACTAACAAATACACGCTTATATCTATTAATACGCTCAAACTATTCTAGAGTACTACGGACTCTATTTCTAATGAGTAATCCAACCAGAGCCAAGGTTATCATCAACCTAAGCTCTGATGCCACTGTAACAACCTGTAAATCCGTACCTCTTGAGTCGACACTATTATCCATCAATCAACTCTAGATGTACGGAAATACGAACCATTTGGGTTAAAGAAGAAGTGGTAGAAGAAAAAAAGTAGAAAACAACATTAGAATCTAACCATCGCAGCGGAATAAAATATAATAGATAATCAATGATCTTTACACAAAAGAAAACTATATCTGTTTGTACATACATCATCAGAATACATCATCAAAGTTCAACAACATCAATAACATACAACTGGACAGTCATATAAACCTGTCCTCAAAACTGAATACACAGCGGAATAAAAATCAAGTACGGAAGTAGGTATCGCCGTCCAACTTGTCTCCTGAGCTCCACAGCATCATATCCTGTATTATATAATACTCGATCTGACCCGAGCATTATAGTTAAATAATACCCGAGTCAGTTTGGAATACCAGCGTGAGAAAACCACACTCAAATTGATTGTTAAAGTTTCAAAATTCTTTTGAAAACAAAAGCATCTCGTAAGACCATGCCACAAATAAACATGTCGCGTTTTTACCTTACGATAGCTAAAACTCTTTTTATTAACATTCTTTGATATTATAATAGTGTCTATAGAAAGTAAAATAGAATCTAGCTGAAATGCTTGCATCTCACGTTTCAGCAATAGTTGGGCACAATCAAAACCGTACGGGCGCGTAGGGAGAATGGATTTACAACTAATGACTAGGCACTAGGGTACCACCTGTCACGGTACTTGGTCTAGATCAGCATACCGAGGATCACTCCCGACCCCCTGCAACACAAGACCGGGACTACTCCTTACTGGATAATCCTGAGTAAGATCACCCCATAGTTGGGATCAACAACCGCACCATTAAGTCGAATAAAAAGGGACATCTAGACAGGGATGACCTCACCCTAATGGGCGCTACCCACCTAGCCTTGCTGCATAACCCCTAATTTTCAGTCATTCCCAGTTGATGAGGCTCGAGACTAAGCGTTACCTTTTTAGAACATATCCCTTAGAATGCTCATCGCCCACCTGACGATGTTCTGAAAGCATTCATCCATACAAGTCCATCCATGGTTCGAACGGAACCGAAGGCACTATTCCTACTACATCCATTTTGGAATCATCCTCGAGATTAGTAGCGTCTAGTCCTTGCACTTCACTGCTCCATCTTCGAATCGAAACTCGTCTTCCTCACGAAAACGTACAAACCAGATCGAAGTGGTTTTCGAGAAATTAATCTCGATCCCAGTTTCTTCGAAACGATCAGCGCATTGGCCAATATTGATAGTCGGTTATTTAGCTATCAATTAACATCCACAACAACCATCAAACAAAAAATAATTTTCCAAATTATTTATTAACCTAAAAATATCTTCGCAAGATATATTTCCATTTTCAAACCCTTTGAAAACAGTTTCCCAACCACACTTTTCTCATGAAATCAAT
Source organism: Allium cepa (assembly GCA_030765085.1). Classification (NCBI taxonomy): domain Eukaryota; kingdom Viridiplantae; phylum Streptophyta; class Magnoliopsida; order Asparagales; family Amaryllidaceae; genus Allium; species Allium cepa. Next base: position 548,311,447 of record CM060938.1, read on the forward strand.
TTCCAAATATTTATTTCCACTGAAAACACCAAGCACAATACTTAAGATTTTTAAAATAATTTAAAACTCTTTATTATAAAATATCCTTTAAAACATTTAAATTAAAAATTACTTTAGTACTTATTCAAACTATATTCTTTAAGAATATTTAAAATAAAACCACTTTGTACAATATAAAACTAAATTTCTAACTTTTAAACATAATACCAAGCTACCTTTAAATAATTACTGCTATAATAGATTAAAAGAAAATACTTACTTTAGAATTTAAACATTTATAAATAATAAGTTTTCTAAACATGCTTTTTAAAACAACATTAAAGCCTTTAACTTATATTTGAAAATTTACTTTGAAATCATACTTGGCTATCCAGGGAAATATACTTCTCTTCACATCCTTTAAAAATAAATCACTATTTATTTTTAAACAAATTTACCAAATTCTTTTATAAATTCCCATCATGAATATGTTTTTTTTCCAAATATCCCCTGATATATTACTTCGCTTTTATGAACCCAGTTTATAAATTTCTAAGTCACATTCTCCTTTAAATTTTCAATTTCAACACTTAAATCGATTTCTAAATTGATTTCCAATTTACTCCATTTTGAAATGAATTTCTTTACTTACTTAATTTATTTCAAAACATTGACTTTAGATTTTTGTATTCCTTATTTATGATTTAAAATCTTTTGATTGAAACACCAATTTCAGATTTTTCCAAATTTCTTCTTTATTCTTTTAATTAAATTTTAAACCTTGAATTTTAAAGTAAATTCTTTCATTCCTTTGAATACATCACTTAAGTTGAAAAATTCATTATTTACCCTTTTTATTCAAATCCCCTTTTCCATACTTGAAATTTATTTATAAGAATTTTAAAATCACCTTTTATTCTTTCCCCGTTCATTCTTCACTTTATTCAATTCTCTATAATTATTTATCTTAAAAATTCCGTCTTTTATTTTCTTTTCAAAAATCCAATTCTATATATTTTGATAAGTCTGTGTACCCAAAATATATATTCCAGCAAACCATAGCATTCAATATTCTAATTATCAATATAATTCGTCACAGAATATCAAATATTCATAACACAGAATATTAATCAGTCTAAATAATTTTGAGGAATCCAGTTGGATCCCTCTGACCTGTTTCCCTGCATTCACAGACATTAGCACAATAAAATATCAATTCCACTTCGAGGTGGAATATCGCGGTATATGGGTTTTAAATATAATATCATTCGCTATTATGCGACGCATAAGGTCTATTTATTATTAACTAATGACAATCATCATTCAAGCAAAACAACCAATCGTTTTAAATTTAACTAAAATATCCAGGTGAGTGAGATTAATTCACCTTTGATTTTCGATTTGCAATCCGATCCATCTTGGCTTGGTTTCTTCATGATTATAGACCTTGAATAAACATTTATACGGTTTATCAATATTCGAAATAATCGAACTATTAATTACCGTTTAATAGTTTTAATTTTGCCTAATGATTTATTTTAAGCAATAACTACTTCCAAACTAATATCTCCTTTAAAAAAACCTTCTAGTAACTAATTAAATTAAATAAGCAATTAAACAATTTAACCATCTCAATATTTATTTGAAAATGAAATAGTAGGTTGAAATATATAAATATTTATACTTTATACCTATGCTTTCTTTTTGAAACCACATATGTAAATATACTTATAAAATAGCTTATATAGATCCAAAAATCCAATTTTTAAATAAATTATTCACATTTTAAAATCCCATATATTTCAAAATCTTATCTTTGAAACCATAGATATATGCTTATAAATATAATTTATATTAGCATTTAGAAGTCTTCTATTTTCCTAAATCCTATCTATGTTATTATTATTCTTTTAAACAGTACTTCAAAGTGTAAATATCTGCATATTTTTTTTGCATATATATATGTATCAAATTAAAATATACATATGTGCTTATATATATAATTATATCATTTTTTCTTCTGTAAACAGATGTGACTTCTAAAATAAATAAATAAATAAAATTGTTCATTTACCTTACTGTAAATATTATTCGCGAACTTGCCTCCTTCACTCATCGAAGACGAAGACGGCCTCGGCCTAGCCTCACCTTCATGCGTGTTGCCATCGCATACGACCTGCCTCTACCCTCGCGTCATCCACGCACACGCGATCCACCCAAACTCGAACTCCAGCAGCCATCGAAGTCCCAAACTATCGCCTCCACCAATTTGCTCGCGCGAGATCCAAACATCCCAAGCCCTAAAGCGCGAAACTCCACTCACAGTTGCACCACCGCCGAGCCTTCCTTCGATCGAACGATTGATTTGTTCGTTAAAAAATTGTTTTTTTTTAAAAACTGGGTTTCGATTTTGAAATTGAAGAAGGAAAAGGGAAGATTTCGTATCGAACTGAAGGTCGAATGAGAGGGGAGAAGGGGAAACGAAGGGTTCGGCTTCGATTTGAAAATGAATAAGAGCGGCCATTATTGATTTCGATTTTCTTCGTTTCCTTTTATTTTTATTCGTTCAATTTTTTCCTGACTTTGAACGAGAGGGATATGATATAAAGTTGAGGAAGACGTGTTGGAGAAGGTAAGCCCTGATTGACAGGTTAAAATATTTTTTTTTTAATTATAAACATCTTATTTAATGCAACTTAAAATTCCGATGCCCTATCGAGGTGTGCCGCCAGGCGTCTATAATGTTTTACCCGTATTTCGAACATAATGGAACGTGTTTTGGAGCCTAATTCGGTCATATGTGGAAGATAGCTTTTTGAATCGAGTTTAAATATTAAATTATTGATTTTAATTTCAACACGTTTCTCACCCATACAGACAAACGGTAACTCCAAACGCTACGAAAATTGAAATCCGATAATAATACTATGTTACGGATCCAATGGAACTGGTTTCGTTGAATTTCGAGACTGTGCCTCAGAAGGCTATTTTTCAATATCAGTTTAAACGATATAATTTCAAAACTTAATAAAACACTTCCAAATTCAATTTCAACACTATTACTATCTTCAGTAAAATCGATATAAATTTTACAAGCCTTCAAATTATTTTTAACAAGCTTAAAACTCAAGATTCAACATTTTTACCCAACTTCAAATTATTTAATTCAATAATTTAATTATCAAATAAATAGTGATATTTGAATTCAAGTAAAGAAATTAACTTTAAATATTTAAAATCAATTAAATATCCCAATTTCAAACATCCAAAAATTCCGAGTCGTCACAAGAAGGCTATCTATAAAGCACCAACGGTCATACCATTCGTAAAGAGATTTAAACGAATACACTTCTTTTAAAAATTGAAACTTTTGAATTCCACGGCCACGACATCGACATGGGGTATCCTATGATGTCAACATCCCATTGTTAACAAAATGAAAAACTTGTTTTGAAAATGGTATGGATTGAAAACAAAATGAAATGACTCTGGAGTAAAACAAACTAATTTTACTATGTTTTAAAACACAAAAACAAAGAATATTTTAAGGCTAAAACATTTTGAAAATAAGTTTTGAAAAACCATTTTAAAGTAGTTTTGCAAGCTTCTTCCTGCAGAATATCTCATCACATCAGGACTCGAGAACTTGTACAAAACCAGGATGTTCGTAGGTTTGTAAGCTACTTGTCATGGGTTTGTAAGCCACTAAGAAGGTAGAAATGGGTTCAATCTCAAATGAAATTTGAAATGAAGATTTAAATGCTATTATGAAGTTTTCACAAAACTAGACATATATCTTTAAATCTTGATCTTGACATTCTAGGGTCTTCAATCTTGAGTCTTGAATCTTTATACTGATCAGTCTTCAATAATTAATACCTGCATATCTATATATCCTACATATTCACATCTTTCTAGACAATAGTGTTAGTATTTATTTTATAATAAGATAGTTAAAAAAGGTTGTTGTCATCAAAACCAACATCTCAGTTCCTAACAGTTATCTAATGTATACTTGTCACAGTATTGCATTATTGTTATCATACATTTTTGTTCTTATTCTATCTCATTTTATATGATAATTATAGGTAGACTAATCCGTTTATTATTTTCTTCTTAAATAATACTCGGGTCAGGCCGTGGTATTTTAGGTGCTTCGACTTAACTTCTTATCTGAGTCTAGCTTTTGACTTTTGGCTAACTACTTAGCTTAGTAGTTTTTTCTTTTATACATTCGAGATAGAGACTCGTTGATGTATACATATTCTTTTGTCTAGCACTTGTATCTATTGTTTTGTGATGTAGTGGATCTTATATGACCACTACTTTGATGTACGTTTTTATGTGATATATTCATATCTGTTTCCGCCTTAGTGATATGAATATCTATGATTAATTTGTGTTATGCTTATTTTATATTTGTTTCCGAAGACCACATAGCCACTATATAGTAGCTTTGAGTTCGTATCGGTATGTCAGATTCCCTCTTGAAATGAAAGTGATATTTTATCTAGCTTATCGGCACTCACACAAAGAAATTACACAGATGGTCGCTCCTCAATAGCCTTATTCTTCGTACTAGTCGACGGCATTACTCCATAATGTCCTTGGCCAGTGTGAGTATAGAGGTGGGGTGTCACTTACGTTGTTTACATAATCTCAATCTATTTTAATGAAAATATAAAATTTGTTAAATCACTTCCTACAACTCAAAGCATTCACATCCATATACCCAAAGGAGATCATAGGAAGATTTGTACTATAAGTCAAAAAATGTGTTATTTGGACCACAAGATTATCAGTAATATCTTTGTATTAGCCTATTTCTCCGGACGAAGTGAGGGTAATTTGGTTAAAGAAAATACAGAAGGGGAGATTCGAGACAGGACGTAAGACGGGAGGTCGGGACCATTAAAAAAACTCTAGTTTGCACGTTTTTTATATTTGACTATTTATCATCTACTATAGCATTAACTTATACATTTGCATATTATACACAAGTTAGATCATATACGATCGACAAGACTTTCAATTGGTATCATAGCAAGGCTATTTCAATCTATAGTAACACATAATGAAATCATTAAAATGGCCAATACATTTCAAGAAGGTCAAACAACTACTCGTCCCCCACTATTTACTAGTTCTAATTATTCTTATTGGTCAACATACATGCGAATTTTTATGGAAGCAAATGGATTAGAGATAGCTAGCAACACAAAATAAATATGAAGCACCTAACACTAATATTGGCACGTGGACTGATGCACAAAAAGCAGGGACATCCAATAATGTCGAAGCTATGAATGTTTTATTTTGCTCACTCGATAAAAATGAATTTTCATGAATCATGCTTTACACTACTGCTTTTGACATATGGCGTATATTACAAATTACCCGTGAAGGCACAAACAATGCTAAGCAAAAAAATGTCTATTCTGCAAAATCCATTTTCATCTTTTAAAATGAAATTAAATGAATCAATTATTGACATGTATGCTAGATTTCAAACTATACAACATGATCTTATAGCACTAGGAGTTAAGTTTACTGATTTTAATTTAGTTACACAAATTTTGAACTCTCTGACAAACGAATGGAAAAAAAAAGTTTTAGCCATCGAAGAAGCCAACGATCTTTCCCACACCAAAATTGAAGAGTTAATTGAAAATCTGATGTCATATGAAGCTAATTTATAGGCAAGAAAATAACAAAATCAAAAAAGGAAAAACATCCCATTTTAGGCAAATAATGATAACTCCGACTTGGAAGAAGATGAGAATGTTTTCATCGCCAAAAATTACAAAAATTTCAAGAAGTTCAAAACAATGACAAAATTTCAAAACAACAGCAACACAAATTCCTCAAATCAAACATCGATGAAATGATTTGGGTGTGATAAATTTGGCCATATGATGAAAGACCGGTAACTACTCAACAATGATAAAAAGAAAAAACAAATTCGAAAATTTCAAAAAAAAAAAAGAGAAGAGAATTTCAAGTTACTAGGGATGAATCGGACTCTTCCTCTTCATCTTATAGCAATAGTGACCCAGAACAAGCAAATGTTTGCTTCATGGCTAGCACAAATGAGGTACGTCCTGAATTAACAACTAATGAAATTCTTGAAATTAGCATAGAATTAGATGAAAAGTATAGAGAATTTAAAAAAAACAAAATATAGGAAAATTAAATAGCGCTGTATTAGAATTTGTATTACTAAAAGATGAGAAAAGTATTTTAGGAGAAGAATTAGAATTAGCACAAAAAGTGTAAAAAATTATCATCTCAAAATGTTATTCTAATACACGATATAGAGAATAACAAAATAGAGAATTATAAACTTGAAAAATAAAAGTATGGATTGAAAAAAAAATTAAAATTAGCTAACATCTAAATTTCTGATCTCAGAAATAAATTAGATAAAAGCACTAACAATGTTTCAAAATTTAACAAAGGAAACCAAAAACTAGATAATTTGATGAAGATTTCGAAACGATCAGGAAATAGGAAGGGTTTAGGATTTAATGAAAAAAATCATAAATGTTCTAGAAATAATCCGGTTTCTAATAATAACCAAAAATTTAAGAAGTAGAGTACATTATATACAAATTTCAGAAAAACAAAATCTAAATATGGAAATAAGAGAACAAAAATGATTAAAATATGGATTCCTGAAACAAATAAAAAATTGAATAGACAAAAGCCCATAGATGTATATCTAAAAATATAGTTCATAGTGAAATTGCATCCCTAAAGGTTCCAAATCCTCATGGGTATAGCTGTCTTCTCCTACTAACACATAAGACCCTAGCGGAGGAAGTGTGTACCAATTAAAACTTTTTATTATTTTGCAGGTACCCAAAAAAGAAAAAGAAATGGAAACTCAATAGTAGGTGCTCCAAATATATGATTGGAAATGCAAATATGCTATCGAATATCACTTACACAGATGGTGGCACGGTCACTTTTGGGGATAATTCCAAAGGATATTTTATCAGAATTAGAAACATCATCAATGTTGGTATATCTACTTCTCCTATTATTTCAAATGTTTTATTAGTTAAAAAAATAAAACATAATTTACTTAGTATAAGCTAATTATGCAACGAGGGGTTTAGAATCGATTTTGAAAAAGATAAATATCTTTGATCAAAATAACATGTAGGGTCCGACTAACACATAGGACCCTAGCGGAGGAAGTGTGTACCAATTAAAACTTTTTATTATTTTGCAGGTACCCAAAAACAAAATTAATAATATGAAGAAACGGAAACCCATTAGTGGATGCTCCAAATATATGATGGGAAATGCACACATGCTATCAAACATCACTTACACAGACGGTGGCACGGTCACATTTGGGGATAATTCCAAAGGATATGTTATCAGAATTAGAAATATCGTCAATGTCGGTATATCTACTTCTCCTACTATTTCAAATGTTTTATTAGTTAAACAATTAAAACATAATTTACTTAAATAAGCCAATTATGCGATGAGGGATTTAGAATCGATTTTGGAAAAGATAAATGCAATATCTTTGATCAAAATAAAATTTTAATTTTTGAAGGAACAATAAATCGAAATATTTATATTCTAAACATGAATATTAATCATAATAATGATTTATACCTAACCGCAAATCATGATGATACATGGATGTGGCATAAAAGATTTTGGTGCATAAATTTCAAATATATAAACAAATTAGCTAAAAACAATTTGGTAAGAGGATTACCCAAAATAAATTTCAAAGCTAAAAATCTGTGCGATGCATGTCAACTTGAAAAATTAAAGAAAAACTCATTTAAGTCTAAAAAGGAAATCTCTACTAAACAACCTCTTGAATTACTTCGTTTGGACTTAGTTGGTCCAACTCAAGTACATTCAATAAATAACAATAAATAGGTTTTTGTAATTGTAGATGATTATTCAAGATATACTTGGATGCTATTTTTAAAACAAAAAAGTGGTACATTCGAAATGTTTGAAATTTTTGCTAAATGAATTAAGACTCTAATGGATTTAAAAATCAAAAGTATAAGAAGTGATCACGTTGGAGAATTTGAAAATGGAGTAATTGAAAGAGAAAAATCACACCTTACAAGAGTGTGCTCGAACTCTCCTAAATGCTTGTGGCTTATCAATGAATTGTTAGGCCGAAGCGGTTGTTACTGCATGTTATGTATTAAATCGTGTAACTCTTAAACCTATGGCAAAAAATACATGTTATGAAATTTTGTATACAAAAAGAAACCAAAAGTATCATATTTTTAAATAATGTGTATCGAAATGCTTTATTCTTAATACAAAAGATAATATTGGTAAATTCGATTCAAAACCCAATGAAGGAATTTTTGTTGGATATTTCGACCAAAGTAAAGCATATAGAATTTTTAACAAACGAACAAATGTTATAGAGGAAAGTCTTCATGTCTCATTTAATAAAAACAATAAAAATATAAATAAAGATGAAGAATAAATTTTTGACACTAATGATCAAACTATAGCGACTGAAATTATGATTGAAAATAATAATGATAATAAAAATAATAGTGATTTGAAATCACCACCCCGTATTTTAGAAGATCATCCTATTGATAACAGAATTGGAAATTTTGATAACAAAGTTTCGACTAGAATACAATTAAATCAAATGAGTAATGTAGCATTTATATCCAATTTTGAACCAAAAAATTACAAGGCAGCATCAAATGATAATTTCTGGATTTTAGCCATGCAAGACTAACTTAATCAATTTAGACGAAATAATGTTTGAAAACTTATACCAAGGCTAAACGATCAATCAGTTATTGGAATAAAATGGTTTTACAAAAACAAAGCAGACGAAAATGGAAATATTATATGTAATAAAACAAGATTAGTGGCATAGGGATACAATCAAGAAGAAGGAACTGATCATGAACAAACTTTTTCACCTATTCCACGTCTTGAAGGAATAAGAATATTACTTGCTTTTGCATGTCATCATAACTTTAGGCTATTTAAATGGATGTTAAAAGTGCTTTCTTAAATGGTTTTATAAAAGAAAATGTTTACGTTGAACAGCCACCACTATTTGTTCATGAATAATATCCATATCATGTTTTTAAACCTAAAATGGCACTTTATGACTTAAAACAAGCACCTTGGGCTTGGTATGATCGATTAAAATCACATTTAGTGAATTTCAGTTTTCAAATTAGTAAAATAGTTACAACATTATTTATTACAAGAGAACATAAGGATATATTAATTGTTCAAATTTGTGTTAGTGATATTATATTTGGATTTACTAATGAAAATTTATGCAATAAATTTGCTATAATAATGATAAACGAAATCGAAATGCCTCATATGGGTGAATTGAATTTATTTTTAGGATTACAAATAAAACAATTAAATATTGAAATTTTTATAAATCAAGAAAAGTACTGTAAAGAATTACTAAAATGTTTTGGAATGGATAATACATCAAGTAAACCCACTCTAATGTGTACTGCTAATCATCTAGACAAAGACGAATATGGAAAAGAGTACGATCAAAAACTATATTGGAGCATGATAGGATCCTTATTATACTTAACATATAGTAGACCAGATATTATGATGAGTGTTTGTTTTTGTGCAAGATTTCAAGCACAACCTAAGGAATCACGTCATCGGGCAGTTAAACGAATTTTACAATATTTAACTAACACTAAAGATTATGGTCTATTTTATCCATAAGGAAGTATGCCTGAACTCGTATCTTATAATGTTGCAGATTTTGATGGATGTAAATTGGATAGAAAAAGTACAAATGGCACATGTCACTTTATTAGTTAATCGTTAATTTCATGGTTTAGTAAAAAGCAAAATTGTGTTCCTCTTTGGACATGTGAAGCGGAATATATTTCTCTGGCCTGAGCTTGCGCTCAAGTAATATATACGCAATAAACAAAAAAATAAAAAACAAATCTTCAATATATTGCGGCAATGCTAGTGCTATAAATTTGTATAAAAATCCAATTAAGCATTCACGAACAAAACATATCAATATTCGTCACCATTTTCTCAGAGGTGATGTTAAAAAAATAACTCTTGAATATCTTAATATCGAAAATCAAATAACTGATATTTTCAAAACCGTTAAGTGAAATACCCTTTATTAAGTTAAAACGGGATATAGGAATTTGTTCGTACAATGAATTGGTTGACTAAATTTATAGAAATAATATTTTGTCACTTAAATTTATAGCTCATATTGACTTTTAACTGCACAATTGGTTTTATACATTTAGAATAAATAAAACCACATAAAAATTAAACTAATAACAACCATTTAAATAACCAACTACTCATTTGAATTGTTCTATCTTAACTCCTTTTCCTCAACTTATTTTCTAAATATAGCAAAGTCTTATCTTATAAATTGAGCTTATATTCTACTTAAAAACAAATAAACACAAATAATTATTAAAACAAATAATACATAAAAATGTCTTTCAATCACGACACCGCCTATTCAACTATCGACTATAAATCCACCTCGTCGGATAGAACTTACTATCACCAACTAAATCCACACCTACATCAACTCGTTCAACCTCCTGATATATTATTGTATCACCTACGTACCACACTGTTTTTCACCTAAAGAAAAGAAAGCTAAACGTGCAATTGATCTGTAATCAACATCTCTCATCGACAAAGTCGATGAAAATATATCACTATCAACAAGGAATGATCGGCATTCAATGTATGATGTATTACGAGCAAAGATATTAAGGATCTCATCTAAATTTTCTCAAAAAGTGTATTCTAGCGATTTGTGGTCATTCACCAACTAAAATTGCATATATCAAAATTCTCCTTGATTATAAGAAACACCCACAAAAGCGCATTACATTACTCCAAAAAATATGTGCAATCAGAACAATAAAAGCAAGCTTGGATTAACACTCCACCCATCTTAGTTAGTCTCCAGTGAAACCATTAATTGACGATTCAAAATTTGAACCAAATTCAAGGAATATAGACAAATCAACAATTCTGAATTATTCGACGAAAACTAAAGTTATGTTGTGCATCATATAAATTACGTTTATTTATTACCTTTTTGTATGTATATTGTCTTATTGTACAAAAAATTTAATAAAACTTTCATTTATATTTAAAATTGTCAAATATGTCGGAAAAAACATATCATGGACATCTGTGAATATACCATAGATGTATGCCACAAGTTACAGGAAAATTTTCCCTATAGCCACACATGTCTATGGAAACCTCACAGACGTCTATCCAAACTCTTTGTTTAATTTTTTATAGCTACAGATGTTTATGGAACCATCGCAGATGTATGTCGAATCTCTCTGCTTCATTTCTACTGAAGCCACAGACGTTTGTGACTCCCTCATAGACGTTTGTTGCTATTCTATCAGCAGCCTTATATAAATAGCTTTATCCCTTTCTTCACTTTTACCTCCAGTTACATCCCTAACTCTTGAAAATCTACCTTCCAAAACATTCAAATTCATCAATCCATGGCTCCCAAGAAGGTTACTGTAACAACCCTGTTGTTGGTTACCTGATTAATTAGACCTAGTTAGGGATAATTAATTCTAAACTGGGATTTGTGAAATTTAACTATGAAATTAAATCTAGTTTTATGAATAATTGAATTGTTTATCTTAATTAATTTTAAGATAACTTTGGAAAATGTTGTAAATGTTGTTAAGTGTTAATATTGTGATTTATTATTTTAAAATGATAAATTGTGATTATAATTTATTTTATTTTAATTTAAAATGATAAGAATAACTTTCTCTTTGTGAATGGGTTTGATAAATTATGAATGGTTAAGACAATGTTAACTAAAACCTTAGTTAAAATGTAAAATAGTGTTTTATAAATTATTAACACTTAGGATTTTTGTAACACTTGTCAATTGGGTCCATACCTCAAACCACTTAGCCCATTTAAGAGAAGCTTCCTTCTCATTTGATGAAAAGAGTACGTTCTTTTCTAAAAGCTTAGAAAACCAGAGAATTCAATTCCTCTTTCAAAACCTAGAAGAAGAAAAAAATCAAGTCTCTTCTTCAATTCATGGTAAATTAAACATCTTTGGGAGCTTATTTGTGCAGGTAATCATCTCTAGCTTAAATACATCTCAATTGTGATTTTATTTCTCAATTTACAGTAAACTAAATTAGGACTTTTGGGTATATTTTGGATTGATTTTTGTTTAGGGTTTACTAGTTTGGAAATTTGGGCTGAAGTGATAATATGGATTGTTGAATTAAAGAATAGAGGTGAGTTACTCACTCACATGCTTATTTCTAAATCTTTGTTTGCTGCACATTATTGTTTGAATGATTTTTGATTTAATTGTATGCAATTTGGTTGAGAACTTATGTGATTTTTGTGTTATTGTTTGCTGGAAATTTGATAAAACAAAGTAGCTGCAGTAAAACAACGATAATATATGGTAGATTAATCCAAATTGACTCATTCTTTTTGTGGTTGAAAGATATTTCAATTTGCTACAAGTTTCATTTTAATCATATTTCGAAATTTTGCTGTTAAATTGGTCAAAATTGAGTTTGAAACTAATGTTATAGCACAGCCATATAACAATTTCCTGAGTTAATACCTGAAAGTAAAATGGACATAACTTTTGATTGCTTAATCCAATTGTGTTGAACCTTTTTGTAGAAGAAAGATAATTTTCTAAGGAATAACTTTTGTTTTAATTACTTTCTCATATTTTGAAGATTTCTTGGTCAAAATCCGGTTTTTTAACAGAGTAATAGTCTCTGCCCTGTCAAATTTCTATGATAGATATTGGTTAGTAAATAAAGTATAACTTTCTCGTTTCTTATCGTATTTTGACAAAATTTAAAGTTCTGGAAAGCAAACTTTGCGCTACAACTTTCATGTTGTAAGTTTCTGTAGATTCTATTATTTAAAGGGTCGAAATTGGGTTTTAATCTGAGATACATGCTCCGCTCTGTTGATTTTCAGAATTGAAACCTAAAACTAAATTAGACATAACTTTCTCATTTTTGATCGGATTTTGATAATATTTTATGTTCTGGAAATCTTATTTCATGTACTACAACTTTCATGTTTTGTATTTTCTGAAATTATGAAGTTAGCTATGTCAAAATCGTAAGTTTCTACTGTAATCCCGAGAGCAAAATCAATATTTGCTCTGTGAAAGGCTAAAACTAAATTCGCCATAACTACTTCGTTTCTTAACCAATTTTGATGATTTTAGTCATTCCGGAAAGGTTAGAAACTAAGCTAAAACTTTATTTTTATATGTTTTGCCAGATTTCAAAGTTATCTAGTCTAAAATTACAATTGTTTGTCGCTGTCCTGCAAATGCATAAGTTCAGGCTGAGTTGATGTTTGTTTTTAGTAATTTGATCATAACTTTCTTGTTTCAAATCGAAATTTAGAAATTTTAAATGTTCTGAAATCCATGTAAAATATGCCACAACTTTTTTGTTTTTAGTTTTGAATGACTTTGAGGTCTATATAGTGAATAACTGACATTTTTATCGCTGGCCGTTGTTGATAGCCAGTGCACATAAATTTTTCGAAGTAGTATTTCACTCATAACTTATTCGTAACTGATCGGAATAACGAAATTTTAAATGTTCTGGAAACCTTATGGTGTAGGCTACAACTTTTATGTTTTGAGTTTTGTAGGATTTCGAAGTTCACCTGGTGAAAAATTGACGTTTTCACTGCGGGCCTGTCATTGACAGCCACAATATTTATATTTGTCTGATTTCGACGATTCCATTTGCATTCTTTGCGAATTTTTTTTTTATGAAATTTGATGCTAATATTTGATCATTTTGTCTAGCAATGGACTAATCCAGTTAGGATGAGATTTGAACTTAAATTAATTCAAATTCGATTTAAATTTGAATATCGGTTTAGGCCGATTAAATTGCAAACTGATGTTTTTATGAGTTTAAAAAAAAAAAAAGAGATTCCGAATAAATTCCAGAATATCTTCTAACATCATGGTTGGAGAATAAATTTTTTTATGTATTTTTAGAGGTTTTTAAACAATTATTCTTTACCTTTAAGGCTTTTAAAAATTATTAAAATCCTTTTTAATGATGTGTTTTCTCTCAAAATCTTTTAGATAAGTTTCTAAAATTTGTTTTATAACCCCGTTTTCTCAAGTAAAATCTTTTAAAATTACTTTTATTCATTTTAATTATTTTGATGCTTTTTCGGACGTATGAGGAAGTAAATTAAACGGTTTAGTAAAATTACGAGGTATGGGACTCGTGAATTTACTTTATCGGTTAATTTCGGACTTGTACGATCGAAAATCTTTCGATGAACTGTTAGAGATGATTTAAGATGCTATTGAATTTTGGGTAGTTATATGGTCCGAGAACTTCAATTTAGAAGTATATTCGATGAAGGACCGTTTTAAGATGTTGTTTTACTTGCCGATGAGATGAGGTGAGTCTTGAGATGAGATTTCCCTTTTCGGGGATGATGGTTTATGAGAAACCATTATGAGATTTAATTGCATTTGCCGATGATATGAGGTAAAAGTATTTATGAAGTATTCATGAAGTTAAGATGTTTATGATGATTTATGAAGTTAAGATGGTTATGATGATTTTTATTTGTCGATGAAATGAGACAAGTCACGATGGAACCATTACTCGTCGATGAGTAGAGATGAGTGTGGTATTATATTAACTCGCTGATGAGATGAGGCAGAGTGAGTTTTATGATGGTTCTGATGTTTTATGATGTTTTCTAATGTGGAACCAACTAACGATTAGTAAACCATTTGGGGAGAACGTATAGTATAGGATATACGTTCTCGCCTTTTGGGTTCCTATTCGAATAGTTGAGACACATTCAAGATGTTACTAGTACTAGACCGAGTATGATTGGAGTCACCACGATGTTCACGATGTTATTACTTAACTCCAATCACCATGAAGTTTTTACTCGGATTTGTGACTGGGTGTCATTAAGATGTTCCGACTAGTCAATCACGATGTTATGATGTTTATGAGACCCCAAGTCATCATGATGTATGGTACCAATTTACTAGTACTAGTCAAGATGTAAAGCACGTGCTGTTTTCCATGAAGTTTAGATGTTTCGTTTTCACTGTTTTGATGATGATGCTTTATTATAGCCTTATGTAAGAAAAGGGCTAATTTATATACATGGTTTTATGGTGATTTCGAATATGATGTTTTGGATTCTTTCTGGACTCTATCAAGATGGATTTGAGACATTTTATATATTTATACCAATGAGATGAGGTATAAATTATGGTAATGCTTTTATGATGAGTGTTGATAATAGATTTAAGATAGATATATATTTATACCAATGATATGAGGTATAAATGATTATAGAGGTTCCTTTATAATGAGTTTAATGATGGATTTGAGATGTATTTATATTTATACCGATGAGATGAGGTATAATAATTAAGAGGTTTCTCTTAGATGGGTTTTATTTATGATGGATTCTTGAAGTTTAATTATCTTATGAAGATTTACTTTATGGTCCATATCCTCACCCATTTCATTCGGTTATATATATAATTAGATAAACCATGTCTATCTAATATACATATTGTATTCCTCTATGCAATTATGATGAACCATTGATGTATCACTCTAGAGATAACTTGATGACCTATATCATTCCATTGGTAATGATGGAATGGTTTTCCCCTTATCTCTTATCATCACCCTTACTAATGATAAGTTCTAGCTAGCCTGACCCGTGTGTTTTCACTCGGGTCAGACCGAGTTGTTTCAGGTATCATCAATTGGGCTTAGCTTGAAGTTGATGTTGGATATCAGCTCTTCTTTCTCTTGAGTAGTTACTATTCTTTCGCATACTCTGATGTAGTTATATTTGATTCTATATTTATGGTGTGGTCGAGTACCACCTTTATTGTATTCATATTGTATTGTACTAAACACATATCAGTGTATATGTATATATATGATGTTGATTACTGTTCTGTGATGTGATTTACATTCAGTTATTGTATTTTGTTTTGATAGATCCGTTAGCCACCTATAGTTTTGGATTAAGCATTTACTGGGTATGTCGATCCACTTGAGTTGAAAAAAAAATATAATGCATTTATCGACGTATTCAATGAATGTTTAAGACAAAATTGTAGATGGTCGCCCTTAACCAGCCCTATTCTCCGCTTTAGTAGACGGAATTACTTGTTAATTCTCTTTACTAAGGTGGGTCTCGGGGTGGGGCGTCACAGTTACCATCTCTAAAAGGCAAAACCAAGGCCGATCTTCCTCCTACTCTCAAGCCCCTGTTACACAAGCTAACATAAATCAATGGCTCCACAACAATCCCAATGCCATCAAACGATTTGAGGTGCTTTACCAAAAGAAAATCCACTCTAGTCCTCTTTATCGCCTTGTAATGTGATGGAGTATGAAATTCTAGGAATAACTACGGATGTCGGTTGTTGTAACCTAATTAGCTATGATGCAAATAAAGTATTCATTGATCCTCTAGCTATTTACCTTTTCTACTTCAATTTATATAGTACGGAGATTTAGAATCCGAAGAATGATGATCGTTGATTGTGGTCAAGTGTCTATGGGAAAGAAATTAAAATCAATGTATATACAGCTGGTAGTATATTAGGATGTTCTTATAAGCGAACTGACTTAACAGATATACCGAATCAAAGTCTTTTACCCAAAGATGAAGTTACCCATCATATATAGAAAGATAGGACGCCCTAATGGAAAGCCATTTACCTACGCCTACGTGCTAGACTACTAAATCAAACGATAATTAACACAATCATTCCCCATCTAGGTAGTCACGAGAAAATTTATCCCAATAACCATCAAGCTTTATATGCAATATTTGGTCTCCTACTGGTAAATTGGGCAAAATTTATCCATGAACAAATTAATGGCTATTGCTCTCAACATCATCGCTCAATTGTATATGCTCCGTACATAATGCGCATCTTGGAAGATCTTGGAGTTCCTTCGTTCCTATCACAATATGAAGAAATTCCAACTAAAGATAGTGGTCCTCGATGTCCATCCTTAATGCCTCTTCCCAAAAGCCCACCTCATATCATCCCCTTCGACCAATGGGCTCAACAACAGCATCAACAAGAACATCATGGTCCTCCTCCAACTAGTGCTCCTCAACAGACTTGCTTCCGTCATCCTTCACAACAACCACCTTCCTCTATTCATGCTACAGAATATTATTCGGACTCTGAAATACAGGAAGCTCGAGTTGAACCAACATAAAATGAATCTCTATGCGATTTGGCATTTAAAAACCAAAAGATAATCATGGCTAATTAGCAAGCTTTAAATAGAAAAATGACAGGATTGGAATGCTCTTTCTCTACAAGGATGACAAAAATGGAGAAGACTTTGGATAAAGTGATCTCCACTTTAGGAAAAATTATGCGCAAAGTACGTGGTCAATCTTCTTCTTGTTCCTCATCCTTACCTTCACCAACACCTCTACCTCGGGATCAAACACCAGTTTATCGCTCTCAATCCTCGCCTAAAAGTACGTCTCATGATAAAGGTGACCGAGGCAAGACTCCTATTCACGCACAACCTGAGGAAAAGAAGAAGATAGTGATGACATGTACGTGTCTTATTATCTGAGTTTCTAACGCAGCAGGAACCAATAAGAAACAGAGCAACCTCATGTATACAGGATGGTTTAGAACTTAACCAGAAAAGCTAGGACGAGGAATTAACAAGGGACAAGCTATATGACTAAGGCAACGATTGGGATCAACAAGGACGAGGTATTAGCATTCATTTAGTTCAATCGGCAACTAAGTACAGGTAGCTAGTGAATTGCCATCGAAGCGAAATAACTACGATAAAGGACTATGGAAACAACTCCAATTCCAAACTCCAGAAAATTCCAAATTGCTTGGATCATCAACAACACATATCTCTCCACAAACCTTCAAACAAACTATCCAAAAAAAATACTACAAAAAGATGCTAAGACCATGGCTGGCAAAACGAGCCAAGTGTATTGGTCGCCAGTGACCCATGGCTTTGCCTCGTTTTCCAAGCCAAATTCTCCCTAGGTCGTTTCCTACTTACCTACGAGCTGATGGTGGAGTGGCCTGGCCTTGAAGCTCTCTGATCAATATAAATACCATCGTGACCCATTGGCTTTGCCTCGTTTTGCGAGCCTAATTTTCCTTGGGTAGATCCTACCTACCACGAGCTGATGGTGGAGTGGCCTGGCCTAGAAGCTCTTCGATCCATATAAATACCATCCTACCTACAATATAAACGGGATCTACATCGGACTGGTTGTTGAAGCTCTGCTGGAATTATTCTTCACTCCCTACCACCCTCATAATAACCTCCAAAGGAATTCACTGTGATTCTCCAGTGGATTCCATCCCTAGGGATTCAATCTAGCTAAAGATAATTAAAGCTTTGTAATCAAACATCTCTTGTAACAGCAATCAGTCTTTAAACTATAAAGTGGATATAAGCTTCATTAACAGTCGAAACACTATAAATATTTTCTATCTACTTTCTTTTACCGCTCTTTCTTTAAATCTGTGATCTGTAATATTGCTCTGTTAGGACAGGGATGGTGTTTTCAAACTAAAACTAGGGTGCTGGTCCATTTTTTGGGTCAATAGTTTGGTGCTTTTACTGAGAGGTCCAACTTTGGATCTAGATCTAAATATCTACTTTGGATCCCATATATCTAGAAGTTGGATCCTTATCTTTGCTTGATGAATCCACTGTTTGAAATCAATGGCTCTTAAAAGAAGAAGAACTGCATTTGGAAGGTCTGTAGGGGCAGTAGTAGCTGGAGAAGATGTTAATCCCCAACAAAATAAAGTGAATGGCGCTAACTTAGGGAATCAGGAGCCTGCCTCCTCCAATCAGCATGAAGTTGTTACTAGGGATGAGTTAAATAAAATGGTTGATGAGATCAACCAAAAAATGGAGCATAGCCAAAAAGCACTAATGGATAAGCTTAACGTTCTCCCAACCCTACAGTCAAATCTCGTTCCAAGGACTATGCCCGAACCCGTGGCTCTATGGAACAAGAGAATTCCTCTGTTTCTGGTTTACATAGAAGAAATGGAAAATAGCCACAAAAAGGGTAGCAACAGGACTTAACATGGATGAAAATGCAAGTACTCCATATGCCATAAGGCAACCTATTCTGAATTTGAGTCAGGGGGCAAAGACCCTTGTTGAATACATAGCTATGGATCTTTCCGATTAAAAGGACGGAGAGCCAGATGAAAAACTGGAAGAAGACGCTAATGCATTTGATAATGCAAGGAATACCCAAATTACTCCAGTGAGACAACCCGCAAGCCAACGGGACCCTGTAGGAGAGGCTCTCCCAAAGACAAGAGAGCCTAAGCCCCAGCCCACTCACCAAGACCGTTTGCAAAATCAAACACTTGGCGCAGTGACTGATCTCCGTCCATAGGACTACCAGACATCAGAGGCATATATAACGGACATGGTTAAACAATTAATAGAGGAGAGTAAAGATATAAGAGATGATGAATGGGATCTGTGCCAAGCCGATTAACTACTTACTGACTGACTTTCATGAAAACAACAACAAAGTTGAAAATGAAATCTATTTTAAGTATGGCCTATTAACTATTGATTAGAAATATAGACCTTCAAATTTGAATTTCAAATCACTTTCTTATGCCATAATCATATTTTGATGAAGAGGCATTTGTGTTAGTGATTGTTTAAGTATAGCATATTTGGTGTCGACGACATAGGCTATCAAATTCAAAGCAAGAACACAAATAAAACACTACATTGATGATCATTAAGCACAAAAAGAGAGCGTGAATTAACAAGTAGTTGAATCTACATAATTAAAAATCTTTATTACCCCTAAATTGAAATGTTTTAGCTTCTCATATTTTTCATTTGATTAACAAATGTAGCTAGCAACATGAAAGCACAAAGAAGAGAAAATGAAAGCTAATGGAAAAGAGAAGCTAATTAACAAAAATTAAAACTAATCTACTTTGCATGAATGTAAATCTATACTACCAACATTAAAGTAAATGAACAAGGAAAGTAAAATGAATAAGTAATTAGATTGCATAAGAAAAAGAAAGTTAAATAAAAATAAAAACAAGTGGCTACGTAGCCATGAAAAGGAAGAAGAGAGCTTGATTTATTTTTGAGCCTAAAATAAAACTAAGAGAGACTAAGTGAGAAGATGGTTACGTGAAACATAAGGGGTATATATATACATGTGTTAAACCCTAATTCATATTTTTGGGGAATGCCCAAAATACCCTTGAGAAAGTGTGGAGACCAAGTAATCATTAGATTCTACTAATCATCATTTAAGTGTATGTGAAGTCAATAATTCCATAAGCATGTGCATTAGCCTCTAATTTGTACATTAAGGTAGGTGGGTAAGTGGGGTCCTCCATGTTCTTCACTTTGAATTATTTCCATCTTCATTCCTTTGTATTCATTTTGTGCATGCATGTGTCTTCATGAAACCACTCCTTATTTGATATCAAATCCCTACACAAATATATATAAATTTCCAGTTAATTTTTCTCAAAGAAATATATGCACACAAATGACCATTTTGCCCCTATATGAAGATGGATACGTAACAATTTGGAATTAATATGGAATTTGATTAAAACAATTTAAAATACCCAATATGATCATTTATTTAATTTAAATAGATTAAATATGGTGGTAAAAATATGCACATTTACGTGCACATCAAATACCCCCGCATGAAAAATATTTTTTATTCATCCTCGAATAAAGAAAAACTAAGATAAATCTGTTTTCGTATGGAGCACAATTGCATTGAGCGTATGCAACAAGCCGTTAAACCTCTGGGTGTCCCCAGCAGGACGTGTGTTGTCTCGTGAGGGTTTTCAACGGATACTACCCATTAAATCCAAATGAAGAATGAAAATATTTACAAAATGCAAGATTTATTTACAAAGAGATGAATGCGAATTTTTGAAAATATTTACAACGAAAGGTTTAATTTTAAATCAACACAAATAAGTTAAATATAAGTTTCGGTTCGTCAAAATTTCCAGAAAAAATTATGTTATCATAACAAATAGACTATAGTTTAACTTGTTGTTTCGGTTGATAACAAAGTGTAATTATAAAATGGATCCTTAGTTGATTATCAAAGTTTATCAAAGCGGTATATTCATTTCTTTTAAATAACTAGTCAAATCAAATAAGTTAAAAATAGTGTTAGGATTTCAATTGCTTACTCTCTCTTGTATTTTTAAATTTTTTATTGATATTTAAAAAAATTATATGCCTAACTCGGCTAACTGAGGCCATATATATTACCCATCCACTGCCTTGCGGACTGAAATGAGGGGAATACAAAGCCTTGCGAGTGAACACACAAAAGTGTGAACACTTATCGACTGTAGGAATTATTAGTAAAAGAATTTTATATACACACATCTAGCTCAGATAAACTGAGTCCAGATAAATTGATCGTGCACAGCCTTTCAGGCTTACGTGAGAAAGGTACATAGCATGGTGAGTGTACACACAAGTGTGCACACCTGTCGACCGTAGGTGTTAATAGAAAATATTTACATACATACAAATTTTATTTTTAAATTTTTTTTTAAAAGAGAGAGTTTTGCGAAATAATCTTAGCACCACTTAACTTAGAAGACAAGAAAAATGTTATATCCTTTACTTTAAATCAACCACTTTTTAAAACAAAGATTTTAAGTTAGGATATATTTCATAATTATCACGTATGAACCTTCCTATACATTAGTTAAACTATCGTTATTTGTAATCGAACTTCTTTTTATTTTGTGTTAAGACAAATAATTTTCAATAATTTCAATTTAATAAACCAAACCATATATTTATCTTATAATGTTTCTTTAAAAATAAATCAAAATGCTCAAAAAATTGATTTTTAATTTTTTTTGAGTTTTGGAATGAAAAATTAATCATGAAAAAATCAAAAAGAAGATGAGTCTCCCTCCATATTTGATTTTGACTGTGTCCCCACAGTCAACCCAAGTGGAACGAGAAAAATAAAAACATAACCTTTATTTAAATGAAAATGAAAAGATTATTATTTACATGACATCGGAAAGTATGTCGTTAAAGAGTAAATGAACCGGTCTTCCAAACGCCGATTCATCCGTCTTGCCAAGTATGCAAGACACGGCTTAAACGCAGAAAACCAAATCGTAAAAGACTTTGGAATCGAATGTGGATTTGGAAAAACGAATGTCATTTTATTAAAAATCGTATGAGTTGTTTTATTTTCGATGATTTTTGGGATTGATAAAACGATTGGTTGAAGTTCAAGTTTAATTTCACTAATTTGAAATTCAAATATATCATTGAAAACTTCTTCGGAATTATGGATTTCAAAATAAAAATGGTGATTTAAATTTTCCCCGTCGAAATTTAATAAATCGTCATCCAAAAATCCAATTTGTAGTTATTAACTTGATAATTTTCGATTTGGATTTGTTGAGAACAAAAAATTTCACTCGTATCGTAATCAAGATTATTCCCATTGCCAAAGTTATTTGTAAAGTGAATCACATTTCCGTTTTGATTTTGAAATTCATTTTGGTGTTCAAAATTAAATTGGCATGGGTTATCGTCGAAATCGTTTGAATTTTGAATTGAATTCAAATTTTGAAATCTTTGAAAACTTTGACTCGAATTATCGTAGAAATACGAATTACACAAATCATTTGATTTTGTTGTATAGAGATTTCGAGTAAAGACGAAATGCTATTTTCAAGATTTGAGGGTTGCTCGTTATTTTGAAAATTTTATGGTTTGAAATTTGAATTGCTAAAACATATGAATTTTGTGATAACCCGGATTTTTCGGACATCTGTTAATTTGTAATTAACAAGATTAAATTTATTAAAATACTGATTTGTAAATTGAACGAATAAAATTCTAATAAATATTTAGAAATATATATATATATATATATATGGATTTGAAACTATAATAAATATTGAAATATTAATCTCTGGATAAATGAATAATATATTTCACTATTTAATTCAAGATAAAATATCTATATGTATATCTAAATAGATATATGCGAATTTTAAAATGTTGAAAATTTTAAATGTATACATATACGAATATATAAGTGTGTGTATATATATATATATATATACCATGGGTAGTAGAATATATGGAAATTTGTAAAAGTATTGATACATATATATATATATATATATATATATATCAAAGATTCACACAATATATTTCTAATTATATATATATATATATATATATTATGGATGGGAAGCATTGGTTTAAATTTAATAAAATAATTCTCAAAGGTTATTTAAAGTTAAAATTCTACATTTTAAAACACTTAAGGTAAGTATTTATATATAATTATTATTTAAATAACTTAACTAAAATTTAAATAAGAATAAATAAAGGTTTTAATATATTTCTTTAAGATATACATGTGATAAATATAATTAGTAAATATAAAAGTATAAGTATATAACATAAAAGTGTTTTTATCATATTAAGTAACCTTAGTAAATAAAAAGGAAATATATAAATAGATATAAAACATAATATTTAAATTAATAAAAACGTAAAGAAAAATTAATTTATAAGTTTTGACATTTGTGGCTTTTGTATAACATGCAAAGACAAGTGGCATGGTTTTCTTTTAAGTAAAATAAAAATAAATTGTTATGAGAAGAAATCTGTATACAGTTCAACGCTTTTCCATTTTCATATTTTCAACTCTCTTCTTTCTTTTCTTTTCTAAAAATAAAAACTAAAAGAAAATCAAACTGTTTCAAGTCTTCAACCTGAAGTAAGATTCAAATTCAACTCAAACATAAGTAGATTTAAATCAACAAATCAAGTTGCAATTCAAAATCAAGCTTCAGTCAACAGCCAAGCTCTAGAAAATAGGCTCCTCTGTTCAACAATATAAGTAAACTTTTTCTTTTTAAAGCCAAGTCTTCTTGATTTTCTGTGCATGTGATAATAGATGGTGGTATTGATTCAAAATGTTTTGCATGAATGAAATGAATGTTGCCAGGGTGGATCAGTTGAGATTGCTTTGTATATAGATATGCATGCCTGTGTGTTTATACTCTGACATCTGTTCATTGTTAACAGACCTCAAATAACTTCCAAAAAGTCAAATCTATCCATCTAAGTAAATATACCATATGATGTCTAAAAGAAAATTATTTGTAATGATGTAATAAGAAATTTAAAAATGTTTGCTGGTAGAATCATTGGGTAACTATCTGGAAACAAAGATATTACAGTAAAAAAAGAAATATATCAAAAAATCGATTATTTTAATTTCAATTTTCACCTATATAATCTGATTTTTTCTTTAAAACTATGATTTTTAAAAATAATATCAAGATTTTTAGGCGAGTAATTGGGTAGAATTTGCGAGATGAACGAAAAGTGAGTTTTCGACGAATTTTGGCGATCGTGTGGATTTCAAACTTCGGGGTTTCTGACAAGAGGTGGACGAAGTGATGGGGGACAGAGGAAAAATGGAGCTACATTTTTTAGGTGTCGTTGACGGCGATCTGATGGGATTTATGATTTTAGGCAGTGTTTTGGTCGTGGTTGTTTTTTGGGTGTTCGCGACATCCAGATAGTATCGAGGTGGACCGGAGGTAAGGGAAAGGGAAGATGGAAGCGAGGCAAAGTTCTGGCGAAGCTGCGTGTTCTCTGGTGATCGAAGGTGGCAGTGCAAAGGGTTTTGGCGACTTGGTTTTTGTTCCAGTGGAAATCGGCACACTCGATTTTGATTGTAAGGTGGTTCGTGGGTGCTAGGTGGTCGAGTGAGTTGAGATGATCGACGACGACTTATTGGTGGTAGCGTCGTTGGTCGGAGAACTCTGATGTGGTGTGCATGTGTACATGTGTTGGCATGTGCCTAGTTTAAGGGTTGCTAAGGTAGAATTAGGAGAGGTTCGGGAAAATAGGGTGTGATGCTCGAAGTTGTTCTTGGGTCTATCGAAGGAAGGAGTGGCTTGAGTGAACGTTCGGGAAATCCTGGCTTGGGCTCGGGTTTCCTGATTGTGTAATAAAGTGCATTTTGTTAACAAGTTTTATAAGCAAAAGTAAAATTTTGACAAGTTTTCAAGCAAAGTTTTCAAATCCAATAGAAACAAGTTTTCAAAGTATAAATATTTATCAAGTTTTCAAAATCAAGTTTCAAATATAAAGTATAGGTCTAATGTTTTAAAACTGTTTTGATTCAATATAATTATATAATAGGTTAATTACCTAATTATATTCTTAAGTGTATCAAATGGAATTTAACAATGATAATTAAGTAATCAATTAAGATAAATGGTTTATCTTAAATTAATAAAGGTCTTAAGTAATAATTACTGAATAGTTAATTAAAAGAAAATTATTGAATGTAATTAATTAAAAGAATAATTACTTAATTAAGTAATTAAAGGGTCATTTAATGTAAGTAATTAAAGGATCATTAATTAATGTGAATGATTAAATGATTAAAGAATAATTAATTAATTTCAATAATTAATTAAATGGCTTAATTGATGATATTTAAGCAGGATTTAAAGATAATAAATTTATTTTGTATTAATTAAATTAATTAGGTTAGGTGACAAATAAATCTTGCTTATGGATGATTAAATTGTATTGAATGATTGGATTAATGTCTCAGTCCGATAAATTGTGATGTTCTATGATATGATAAGTTTGGGTTGAATTGTCATAATGTGGGCTATTTATCGGTGATGAATTACTGTGTAAATTGACATCCTGTGCTAAATTGAATTGTTTCACTTAAACAACTTGGATTTAAGATGGTAGTGGATTTGAAGAGATTGGGGTCAGATATCAGCAAATAACAGAAACCACTTCGATTAATAATCTACAAAAAATTCTTCATGGATTTGATTTTAGAATCGAATAGGTTGGAATGGAATAAATTAAATAAACTTGGCATTTAAGCAGAGTAACAGTGCTTAGATATAATTTTGTGAAATAAGTGTTGATTATAACAAGATAACAACTCATAGTGAGGTACGAGTTACCCTAGTTAGCAAGTATGTTTTATAACTTAGTATTTCAAATTACTGAGTTTACTCACGCTGGTTTCCAGCCTGACTCGGGTGTTACTTTATTGTAATGCTCAAGTCAGATCTAGTATTACAGATTTTCAGGTTAGGACGTTCTAGAGCTCAGGAGGCGAGCTGGATGGCAGGAACGTATGGAATATATTCCGCTGTGTATTTTAGATTGTATTGTTTGTAGTCAGGGACAGGTTGATACAACTGTCCAGTTCATTTGTGAGTGATTGTACTATGATATATTGTTGTAAATTGACAGTTAAGGCTTTCTTGTATAAATGCTATTATTTGATATTATATTTTTAATCCGCTGCGAATGTGAGATTCTGTGTTGTTGTTTCTGTTTCTACTTCTACCTCTTTTCTTTTTTTCCCTAACAATATGGGATTTTCAGCGTTCGATTGCTCGGCACTTCTACAGTGGACGTAATAGTGTCGAATTTTCAAGGTCGAAATTCTAGGTCGTTACATTTTTGGTATCAGAGCCAGTGTAACAACCCGCA
Source organism: Allium cepa (assembly GCA_030765085.1). NCBI lineage: Eukaryota > Viridiplantae > Streptophyta > Magnoliopsida > Asparagales > Amaryllidaceae > Allium > Allium cepa. The sequence goes on from CM060938.1 coordinate 548,338,095, forward strand.
TATTTATCAATTTTATATTTAAATATTTTATTTAAATATTTTATTTAAATATTTTATCGTTCGTCGGATTTTGGTCCGAAAAGCTACTTTTTGCAAACAGTCGAACTGGGACTCGAGACCACCCCCATTGAGTTCAAAATGACGTTTGCGACCTTTTTGAGTATAAACTTCGATATGTTTGGAGATAGTTGGTTTTTGCTACTTTTTCCCGCTTATGACTTTGGTTTGGACTGCACCCTTATTAGCTCAGCCCAACCCCTTCTCTTCATAACTTCTCCTCTTTAATTAAAACACTTTAAGCTAAAGTAAAAATGGAGGTGGAGAGTGGAAATTAAAACTCCAAGCCCTAGCTTCCTTTGCAAATCCATCTCCTAGCTCCAAAGTTCAAGAGAACCCATTGGTAAGCTTCCTCTTCTTCTCCAACTCATTCTCCTTCCAATTTCAGAAATTTCCTAAACCTAATTTAGGAAATGTTTCTATTTTAAGCTTAGATTGAAGCTTCTTGAGTTGTTATTGAAGAGAAATTGATCTTAGCTTGCTTTCAAGCTTCTCATTCATTGATTTGGGTTCAAAGGTGAGATTTTTAATCTCACATCTAAGTCTATGAATTACCTTCGATTGTTAGGTATGAATTCCTAATACTTATTCATGTGCATTTGATTTTGATTTGGATTGCTTTTGTGAATATTCCAATTTTTAGTGTTTTGAGTTCAATTCGTTAAAAATCCTAGCTTTGATGTTTGAACATGTTTTTGGTGATGCATCGAGGAGCATATAGGGCTGGGTAGTCGATTGGCATAAACTCTTAGCGCCGTTGCTCGTGCGATTGCAATTTGATCGAGAGTTGCACCTCTTTTGAAATAGGGTAGGAAGTGCAAGCATACAGGTTCGGCCGACCGAGCTCCTGGGCCGGTCGACCGACCTGTAGTCCAGGCACTTCCTGCCTCTGTTTGGAAGTGCTGGTTACAGGCTTCGGCCGACCGAGCCCCCTGGGCCGGTCGACCGACCTGGTGCCCCGAGCACTTCCAACCTCTGGTTCGGTCGACCGACTCAGGGAGTCCGGTCGACCGACCTGCTACTATTTGCCAGATTAGCCTATATTGCTAATTCGTTTGAATATCCAACTTTAATCGATTCGTGTTGTCTCCCTTTTGTTGTTGTCATTTATTATCGACTTTGATGACCTTTTCTTTGGGAATTTTAGATATATCCACTTTGATGGATTTTATATCGATTTCTTTGGATTTTATTCACATCTTCGAATGTGAATTTTTATGCCCGATTGTTTCTACAATCACTTCTATGATTTGTCACTTTAAAATATAAAGGATTTCTATACTAGTAGTAAATATTAAAACTCTTTCTTCAACTGATTTCAACACTATTTTATTACAAAGCTCGTTTTCTCAAACCGATTTCCAATCTATTAGTATATACCAACCTTTACCTCACTCGTATGAGAAATCTAATTAAACGACTTAGTAAAACAAGTGGTATGAAACGCTTGCGTTTACTTCGTTGGTTAATTTTTGGACTTGTTCGATTGAACCACTTGTGACATTTTTCTAGTGGAGATTTACAGCTTGTTCGTAAATGTTTAAGTTAAGCAAGTGGTTATGGGACATGAAGCTAAACTTTTATATTTACTAGCTTAGTGTAATTGACACTTCTCATTGATCATGACGATCATTTTATGTTTTAGACTAGCATTGAGCAATGTCTTAGAGATTTTGGTTCATCAGATGTCTCGGTGTACGACGTCCTTGTTCCCTTTGATTGTGATTTGGTTCATCGGATGTCTCGCTGTATGACGTCGTTGTTCCCTTTGATTGTGTTTTGGTTCATCGGATGTCCCGTTGTATGACGTCGTTGTTCCCTTTGATTGTGATTTGGTTCATCGGATGTCCCGCTGTACGACGTCGTTGTTCCTTTTTATTGTGATTTCTGGATTTCGTGTGTTGATTTCTGCAATTTATGTTTCACCAACTTTTACGATGGGCATTGATATATATGTCATTTATTGTGGCTTGGTGAATGAAATTAGGAATATGACATTCCGTTTTATCTTGAGTAGATTATTGTGATATTGATTAATCTCTTGTTGATTTTCAATTACTTATTTATCACAGTTTGGCATTGTGATTATTATATGTTTATGTCATATCTCTTATTATATATCACTTCATCTGATATTTATAGCTAGACTGATCCGTTTATTATTTTCTTCTTAAATAATACTTGGGTCAGACTGAGATTTTACAGGTGCTTCTGCTTGACTCCTTATCGGACCATCTTCTGACTTTTGGCTAACTACTTTAGTTTAGTAGTTTTTGTTGTATACATTTGAGATACAGACTCTATGATGTATACTTATTCTTTTGTCTAGCACTTGTATCTATTCTTTTTGGATATTGTGGATCTTGTTTGACCACTACTCTGATGTACACTTTCATGTGTAATATTCATATCTATTTCCGCCTTTGTGATATGAATTATCTGTGACTGATTTATGTTATGTTTATTTCTGTATTTGTTTCCGAAGATATTATAGCCACTGTGTAGTAGCTTTGAGTTTGTGTCGGTATGTCGGATTTTCCTCTTGATAAGAAATGCATGTTATACTATCTGACATATCGATGCTCGCGCAAAGCAATTACACGGATGGTCGCTCCTCAACAGCCTTATTCTCCGTGCTAGTCGACAGCATTACTCCGTAGTGTTCTTGTCTAGCGTGGGTATAGAGGTGGGGCGTCACAGCTTGGTATCAGAGCCAAACTTCGAAACAATATGGAATATTATAACAAAGATCATCATCCTAATTAAGTCTTTCTTAGGAGTCGTGCTTTAGTATTTTATTCGAGTCTTTGTACCGATTCATCCTATTTTCTTTATGATTCCTTATTTTATCTATCAAGAATTGCTTGATATTTATCTTGAGAATAACTTTTTCTTCTTCTTTATTTCTTTCTTAAAGAAGAGAAATGGTTATACCAGGCCGTCCCAGCGCCGGTCAATCTAGTGCTACTCCCCAAGATGGAGTATTCATGTCTGCTCAACAACTTTTGGATCTTGAAAAGAATCAAGAGTTTATCTATGCTTTGAGTAAGAACCCCGAAATGGTTCTACCTTTGAAACTTGAAGTTTCTTTCAATCAGCTTGTGGATGTTACTCTTCTTCATGGAGAGGTTGGTAAAGGAAGTGTTTGTGATATTGGGACTTCCAAGAAGAGGCATGTTAAGTTCAAGAGCCTTAATCCCAATAAGAGAGTGAAGCAAACTACTTTTGTAGCAAAGACTCCAATCCCTAATCGTGGAGGATGCTACAATTGTAATTCTATGGAACACTATGCGAATATGTGTCCAAAACCCCATTCTTGTCGCTATTGCAAGAAACCGGGTCATCTTTTATCTGCGTGTCCCAAACTTTTGAACAAGGACATGAGAAAGCTAAATATTGTGCAAGCCCCTAGCAACTCTTCTCTTGGTCAAGGTACTTTTCACTCAATCCTTGATGGCATTGTTTTATTTCGTGATCTTCTTATTTGAGTTCTTTTTGATATGGGTTCCATCTCAATATTTTATATCAAAAGAACTTGTCGATTCTTTTTCTTTGAATATTTTGGGCTTGATGACTTGTTTGAGGATTGCGAATCCGGATGGTAGATCCGCAACACTCAATTTGCTTTTATTTGATGTCGAAAATTATTTTATGTGATTTTTCTTTCCGAGCCGATATTTTTACTTAGGCTCCGGAATTGATTTGTGCGATAGGATTGGCTTAATCATTAATGAAGCCTATATCCTATTTTTTCGAGTGGACTATTCATCTTTGACATTTTCAATCTGTTAAGCAGATTTCTATTTTCCTTTATGATTTTGATTCCAACTTGATGGCATCATTTTCTTTTTTAAGCCCTTATGGTGAGGAAAGTATTATTTCTCTTACCTAAATAATTTGTGAAAAATTTACCGGTATTTTGAGCTTGTCTTAGGATCATCACCTAAGCAATATCTTTTGTGTGGTGCTAAGGTCTTTTCAGTTTGACTTTACCACCGGTTTTCGTTTGCTACGAGTTGCGGAAATTAGCATTCCACTTACCGCATTCCGCACTCGTTATGATTCTTATGAATGACTTATTATGTCATTCAATTTGTCCAGCTTATTTCATCCACTTTATAAATCGAATATTCTATGAATATTTCGATGAGACTATTCTTGTATTTATTGATTTTGGATGAAAATAGAAATTTAAAAATTTTGAAAATCTTTTTCATAAGATTTATTTATAAGTACAATTTGATTTTTGTTCTTAAAATGAACAAAGAATATTCTTAAAAGTTTTTAGAAACATGTTTATCATATAGAATACGATTTTTTCATTGTATTGCCCATTTAGTGTTTTAAGAATTTTGGTCGATGCGCTTGATCAACGTTATCGATAGGAATTTCCTAAACGCTTTGATGAGACAATCAGACACAGTATATTAACTTGAAAATAGTAAATTTTTCTAGAATGATTATTACATAATGATAAATGTAATTTTGAAAGTTTTAACTTTTCAGGAAAGAAGATTATTTAAAAGAAATTCTTTCTTTTCGATACTTTTATTCTTGTGATTCCTGGTGGGGGACCAAGACTTTGCTCTTTGTACCGATACTAGTCGTATTGGTTTGGATGTCGTTCTCTTGCAAAGGAGAACGTGCTATCACTTGTGCTTCTAAATCATTATAGCTTATCGAGACTAGATATGCCACTCATGATCTAGTGCTCGCGGCTATTGTTTTTGCTTTTGGAATTTGGCATCGTCATATTTGGATGAGAAATTTGTTCTCTATCTCGATCATAAATCTTTGGAATATTTATTTTCTCATAAGGAACTTCATGTCGACTCGAGCTCCTAGCATCTTATGATCTTGATATTCTTTTATTCCCGAAAGGGGAAATCGTGTTGCCAATGCGTTTAGTCGTAAGCAACAAGTGGTTGATTCTTCAATGATGTCTGAAGGGAATTATCTTTTTATCAAGTTCATCAGCCGTTTTGATGTACTTCGTTTTATTGAGTTTCATCTCGTTTCTTTTATGGACTCGCGTCTGATGTTCTTTTATGGTGTTCGGTTCATTGGATGTACCGTTGTACTACATCAATGTCTTTGTTATTTGATTCATTGGATGTACCATTTGTACTACATCAATGTCTTTCTTATTTGATTCATTGGATGTACCATTTGTACCACATCAATGTCTTTGCTATTTGATTCATTGGATGTACCGTTTGTACTACATCAATGTCTTTGCTATTTGATTCATTGGATGTACCGTTTGTACTACATCAATTTCTTTGCTATTTGACTCATTGGATGTACCGTTTGTACTACATCAATGTCTTTGCTATTTGATTCATTGGATGTACCGTTTGTACTGCATCAATGTCTTTGCTATTTGATTCATTGGATGTACCGTTTGTACTGCATCAATGTCTTTGCTATTTGATTCATTGGATGTACCGTTTGTACTGCATCAATGTCTTTGATATTTGATTCATTGGATGTACCGTTTGTACTGCATCAACGTCTTTGCTATTTGATTCATTGGATGTACCGTTTGTACTGCATCAACGTCTTTGCTATTTGATTCATTGGATGTACCGCTTGTACTGCATCAATGTCTTTGCTATTTGATTCATTGGATGTACCGTTCGTACTGCATCAATGTCTTTGCTATTTGATTCATTGGATGTACCGTTCGTACTGCTTCAATGTCTTTGTTATTTGATTCATTGGATGTACCGTTCGTACTGCATCAATGTCTTTGTTATTTGATTCATTGGATGTACCGTTCGTACTGCATCACTGTCTTTGCTATTTGATTCACTGGATGTACCGTTGTACTGCATCAATGTCTTTGTTTTGGTTCATTGGGCGTACCGTTTTTGTACTACGCTGATGTCCCAAATTATTTGAGTTTCTAGTTCCTCGGGCGTACCGTTTTTGTACTACGTCGTTGCACCAGCTCAATTTTCTGCTATTCTTGACGTTCTCCACGTCTTTTATCTACGGAAATGCTTTTATGTTTCCGGTTTTTATTCTTGAGCCCGGTGATATTGTAGAAATTGAAGTTTCACCAGATTTGATTTTTGAGCAACATTCCATTCGCATCTTTGCTTCGGAGGTTGAGCGCCTTCGGAATAAAGATGTTCTTCTTGAGATAGTTCAATGGTTCTCAAATCCTAAGGATTTCTCTTGGGAATTCAGAGAATTCATCGAGTGATCCCGTTCAGGCTTACTCTTTCATGCTTCTTATGGTGAACTTCCTATTTCAAATTTTCTTTTGTGTTGATATGCTTCCATGGTTGTTACTTCTTATTTTCCTCTTAAGTATTACGAGGACGCAATTTCTTTAAGGAGGGGAGTCTGTAACAACCCGCATATTTATCGATTTTATATTTAAATATTTTATCGTTCGTCGGATTTTGGTCCGAAAAGCTACCTTTTGCAAACAGTCGAATTGGGACTCGAGACCACCCCATTGAGTTCAAAATGACGTTTGCGACCTTTTTGAGTATAAACTTCGATATGTTTGGAGATAGTTGATTTTTGCTACTTTTTCCCGCTTATGACTTTGGTTTGGACTGCACCCTTATTAGCTCAGCCCAACCCCTTCTCTTCATAACTTCTCCTCTTTAATTAAAACACTTCAAGCTAAAGTAAAAATGGAGGTGGAGAGTGGAAAGTAAAACTTCAAGCCCTAGCTTCCTTTGCAAATCCATCTCCTAGCTCCAAAGTTCAAGAGACCCCATTGGTAAGCTTCCTCTTCTTCTTCTCCAACTCATTCTCCTTCCAATTTCAGAAATTTCCTAAACCTAATTTAGGAAATGTTTCTATTTTAAGCTTAGATTGAAGCTTCTTGAGTTGTTATTGAAGAGGAATTGATCTTAGCTTGCTTTTAAGCTTCTCATTCATTGATTTGGGTTCAAAGGTGAGATTTTTAATCTCACATCTAAGTCTATGAATTACCTTCGATTGTTAGGTATGAATTCCTAATACTTATTCATGTGCATTTGATTTTGATTTTGATTTGGATTGCTTTTGTGAATATTCCAATTTTAGTGTTTTGAGTTCAATTCGTTAAAAATCCTAGCTTTGATGTTTGAACATGTTTTTGGTGATGCATCGAGGAGCATATAGGGCCGGGTAGTCGATTGGCATAAACCCTTAGCGCCGTTGCTCGTGCGATTGCAATTTGATCGAGATTTGCACCTCTTTTGAAATAGGGTAGGAAGTGCAAGCATACAGGTTCGGCCGACCGAGCTCCTGGGCCGGTCGACCGACCTGTAGTCCAGGCACTTCCTGCCTCTGTTTGGAAGTGCTGGTTACAGGCTTCGGCCGACCGAGCCCCCTGGGCCGGTCGACCGACCTGGTGCCCCGAGCACTTCCAACCTCTGGTTCGGTCGACCGACTCAGGGAGTCCGGTCGACCGACCTGCTACTATTTGCCAGATTAGCCTATATTGCTAATTCGTTTGAATATCCAACTTTAATCGATTCGTGTTGTCTCCCTTTTGTTGTTGTCATTTATTATCGACTTTGATGACCTTTTCTTTGGGAATTTTAGATATATCCACTTTGATGGATTTTATATCGATTTCTTTGGATTTTATTCACGTCTTCGAATGTGAATTTTTATGCCCGAATGTTTCTACAAGCACTTCTATGATTTGTCACTTTAAAATATAAAGGTTTTCTATACTAGTAGTAAATATCAAAACTCTTTCTTCAACTGATTTCAACACTATTTTATTACAAAGCTTGTTTTCTCAAACCGATTTCCAATCTATTAGTATATACAAACCTTTACCTCACTCGTATGAGAAATCTAATTAAACGACTTAGTAAAATAAGTGGTATGAAACGCTTGCGTTTACTTCGTTGGTTAATTTTTGGACTTGTTCGATTGAACCACTTGTGACATTTTTCTAGTGGAGATTTACAGTTTGTTCGTAAATGTTTAAGTTAAGCAAGTGGTTATGGGACATGAAGCTAAACTTTTATATTTACTAGCTTAGTGTAATTGACACTTCTCATTGATCATGACGATCATTTTATGTTTTAGACTAGCATTGAGCAATGTCTTATAGATTTTGGTTCATCGGATGTCTCGGTGTACGACGTCGTTGTTCCCTTTGATTGTGATTTGGTTCATCGGATGTCTCGCTGTACGACGTCGTTGTTCCCTTTGATTGTGTTTTGGTTCATCGGATGTCCCGCTGTACGACGTCGTTGTTCCCTTTGATTGTGATTTGGTTCATAGGATGTCCCGCTGTACGACGTCGTTGTTCCTTTTTATTGTGATTTCTGGATTTCATGTGTTGATTTCTGGAATTTATGTTTCACCAACTTTTACGATGGGCATTAATATATATGTCATTTATTGTGGCTTGGTGAATGAAATTAGGAGTATGACATTCCGTTTTATCTTGAGTAGATTATTGTGATATTGATTAATCTCTTGTTGATTTTCAATTACTTATTTATCACAGTTTGTGTAACGACCCGAAAATTTTCGATAATTAAAATAGCTAATTTAATAAGATTTCGTGATTTAGTGTTAGAAAAAAAATTGTAATTCGTTTGGTATAATAATAACTGAAAGGAATTGCAATAATAATTATCCAAGTAATGAAAAATAAATGCGACTTAGTAAATTCCTTTGCAATCGATAGTCGAATAGGGTGATAAATGTTGAATTCATTTGGTGTAAGAGAGTAGTTGATTGATAAGTAAAATCTATTTGAAATCAAATATTGAATATTGAACACGTAAATTGTTTAAATTAAATATTTAAAACTTATGGAATAATTGAATAACTATAAAATGAAAATAGTGTTCTAAATTTTGAAATGGTTTTAAAAGTTGAATCTTATAAGTTCAATTTCAATATTTCAAAAGATAATGAATTATTGGATAAGCGAAATTGTCTAAATTAAATATTTGGAATTTATATGGATAAATTAAATAACGGGTTTAATATGATTAGAAATGATTTGTAAAATTTTATTTTATCATATTGAAGTTATAGTGATGTTATAGAACTTTTAAAACTGAATTTAAAATTTATTTGTGAAAATTGAATATTTTAATATTTAATTTTCGATTGGAAAATAGCCAATTTTTGAACAGTCTCAGAATTGGACAAAACTAGTTTCATTGGATCCGTAATGTGATATTATTGTAAGTTTTCAAATTTCAAGTCAAACGGATTTACCGTTTGTCCGGGGCAAGCCAAAACGCATAGAAATTCGTTTAACCGGTTTAATGTAAAATTGATCGTTTATTGCCGTAACTCACACATACGATCGAATTAGCTTCCGAAACACATTCCATTGTGTTCGGAACGTGGGGTAAACCTTAGAAACGCCTGCCGGCACGCTTCGTTTGGAGTTCGAAAAATTTTCGGTGAATAGTGTTTTGCAATTTTCTATAAAAGGACCCATCCTCTTTCATTTGCTCCAAAGCCTAGCTCTTTTTGACCAGCCGCCACTTTCATTCCAATGGCCTGAAAATTTCAAAACTTCCTCCTCATTTTCCTCTCAATCCATCAACAATTAGCAAAAACTCTCAACTGCAAAGTTGTAGAGGACATCAAGATCTAGCTATCCAACGGTGGAGATCGGAAACGGAGCCACGGATCGACGGCAAATCGAGATTTGACCTGCTGCGTTTTTCACGCAATTCGAGGCACGGGGGTGGCCGAGCTTCAGGCTATTGTCGGTGAAGATGGAGCTCGCGAAGGCCTTCGAGATGATGGGTCCTGATCGTTCTGGAAGTCGTCGTGGAGGTCGTGAAAATTGCTTGATGTTAGGCGGCTATGGGTTCATGTTGTGCGCACGAATACTGGAAGAGAACGTGATGGAGGAAGGTGGAAATTGGCGGTCCAGATCTGATGGTAGAGGGAGAGACGGTCAGATTTGATTCTGGGTTATATATATATATATATATATATATATATATATATATATATATATATATATATATATATATAGAAATTGTAGATTAAAAATTAGATTTAATTATCGTTCAATCTTTAAAATAGCATAACTTTTTCATACGAGGTCGAAAACGCACAAAACTTTTTGCATTGGAATCGTTTTGTCGAGCACTACGCAATGGAGCTGGATTGGAATCATTTGGGTATAGTGAAAATTTCGGGTAAAATTAAACGTTCGTTTAATTTTATTCGAAATAAAGCGCTGGAACTATATTGAAATCAAGGTGAGTGTTTTATAACGCTCACAACGTACTAAATATCTTTATGCTAGTTAAATTGACATTATGAAGTGATATGAATGTTATTTGTCGTTGTTTGATATGAATTTAATTGTCGTATAGCTTGTTATTTGAATTAACTGTTGAAAAATTAAATTGACAGTTAAATTGAAATTGAAATTTGAATGGCGATTAAATTACCTGACCTTGATAACTATGAAATTGCCATGGATTGTATTGTCTATTGGATGATTTATTTCGATGGATGTTATTGTTTGATATTTAAATGTTTGGATGTTTATTGCTTATATATATCCTGTTATGCATACATATGATACTGTGATTTGATTTAAGTAATATATACTCACCCTTGACATTTAATTGAAATAAATAACTACTTGGCCATAGGATAGAAAATTATATACGGACACCGAATTGGCTAAATAAATAATTTTTGAAATCGTTGATTTAAAATTTATTCAAATGTTTTGATTTAAAAGTTATAAATAGAAATCAATTTATAGAAATCGAATTTGTCGAAAAATTGAGTTGGAATGTTGAAATAAATTTTGGTTAAAAGAAATTGGTAAATAATTTAAGTTGTGACTTTAAAATTTAAAATTTGGATATGATTGAATTTCGAAAATCTATTTATTTTAAAGATTGAACATTATTTCGAGCTTTGAATATTACTAAGTAAAAGTGATATGAAAATGATATTTTGAAATCGAGTTTGGAATTGAATCATATTTGGAATTTGGATTTAAACTTGAATATTGTTGGAAATTTTGTTAAGTGTTATAAATTGATATTTTGAGAAATCAAGCTCCAAATCGATATAAATTGAAATTGAATTAATTAAAGGTGAATGTAGAATTGAATTGATTTGAAGTAAAAGTTGACATTGTTTTGAATTGAAATCGAAATTGAATCGGTAGAATGGAAATTGAAATTGATTTGAATTGGGAAGTTATAATTGAAATGGATTGATTTTGAAGCTGTTTTAATTTGTTTTCCAAATTACTCTGTTATATAAACCATTTTGAATACTTAAACTATTTTAATCTATTTTAAATCTACTTAACCCAATTTAAATTATTTTAAACTAATTTATCTATTTTAAATCCATTTTAAAGATTTTAAGTGTTTTTAACTATTTTAATTATTTAAAACTACTTTTAAACTACTTAAAACTATTTTTCTAAAATCCTAAGCTGGTCAATAAGGTGAAATGTTTATATTTAAATCTTGAATTTAAATATGAAATCTGATATTTTGAAAAGATACGATGATATTTGAAATGGATTTGATTTATGAAGCGAATATGATATTTCGATAACAATTATGAATCGACTTGAATATAAAAGAGCCAACGGTGTAATAATACGTAGTTATTAAAGAGACCGGGATCGGATATGGACATACTCTCTGTCGATACCGAAAACCACTTTAATAACTGTTATACGCGGAGTGTTAATCCAGAATGAAGTGGATGGTTTGGTGGACGCGTTGACTGAAGAAAGAGAACGATAATGGATGACCCCTGACATGACTAAAACAGGAGCCGCGCCGGGCCATTGAGGTTCGCCACCTCTAGCGGACACGCTTCTTCAATACCATTTCTATTACATTTGTGATGCGATTTGGGTGCACCCCTTGATTTCGGAGTGTTGTTTCGCGGTGTTGGGGTAGCTGCTGGCTATGCCCAACATCAGTCCGGATCACGCAACTACTAGTATCCTAATTGGTATTGCCTCATGTACCTTGTCATACTGATTATCCTATTCGCGACCACTACGTTTTGATTTGTACCTTGAGTATATGGATTGCCCTCTGGTGACTTCCGGTTTTGGGAAAACTACGGTCTTGTATATGCTTTTGGGAATATAAAATGTGTTAAGGGGGATTATGGTAACGCCTTAACGCTATTTTGATACTTTATATTACTGATAGACATTATCTACTTAGCGTATATTACTACATAGTAGATAGTTTCACGGATCCTTGAGAGATGGAAAATCCCGTAACATCTCTTGAGTTATTGCACGCACGTTGACACTGGATATGAGATGTCAAACCCGTAAACATCTCTGACGCCGTTACACTCATATTTATTTACGGTTGATTTAACTTTCATAAGGATATTTTAGTCCTGACTCGAGTGTTTTGTCTTTTTATTACGCTCGGGTCAGTCCTGAGTTTTCAGTTTAGGTTGAAGATCATTTCCTTGGAGGACGGAGACGAAGATTTGGTATATTATCTACTATTATTATATTCATTCCATTCCGCTGCATTGTTGTATGATATTTGTTGTGTATGTAACTCTGATAAATGTTGTATAATAATAATCAAATGTATTCATTTCAAATGTATTCATTTAATTAACAGCTTCATGAACTGTTATTTTATTATTATACTTTAGCCTTCCGCTGTGAGATTCTGTGTTGTTCATTTCCTTTATTTCCCTTCCTTTTCTTTTCTTATTTACCCCAATAACTATCTGCCCTTTTAATGGTTTGAAATCGACATGTGTATTTGATCGTCGGTTTAAACTGTCCAAAAAGGCGGGCTGTTACAGTTTTGCATTGTGATTATTATATGTTTATGTCATATCTCTTATTATATATCACTTCATCTGATATTTATAGCTAGACTGATCCGTTTATTATTTTCTTCTTAAATAATACTCGGGTCAGACTGAGATTTTACAGGTGCTTCTGATTGACTCCTTATCGGACCATCTTATGACTTTTGGCTAACTACTTTAGTTTAGTAGTTTTTGTTATATACATTTGAGATACAGACTCTATGATGTATACTTATTCTTTTGTCTAGCACTTGTATCTATTCTTTTTGGATATTGTGAATCTTGTTTGACCACTACTCTGATGTACACTTTCATGTGTAATATTCATATCTATTTCCGCTTTTGTGATATGAATTATCTGTGACTGATTTATGTTATGTTTATTTCTGTATTTGTTTCCGAAGATATTATAGCCACTGTGTAGTAGCTTTGAGTTTGTGTCGGTATGTCGGATTTTCCTCTTGATAAGAAATGCATGTTATACTATCTGACATAAAGATGCTCGCGCAAAGCAATTACACGGATGGTCGCTCCTCAACAGCCTTATTCTCCGTGCTAGTCGATAGCATTACTCCGTAGTGTTCTTGTCTAGCGTGGGTATAGAGGTGGGACGTCACAGCCAGGTTAAGCGAGAACCTTGGCTTTGGTAGGTTTACTCATTAAGGATAGGCTCAGCAGTACCCTAGAATGAGTTAAGTGTATTATATATGAGAGCATACTTGTTATTTTCTTATATAAAGATTTTAAAATGGTTTTAAAAATTAATGATTCTTATATAAGCTTATATTTTGATATATAAAACAATAATTTTTCTAACTATTATATATTAGATTGTTGATTATTGAAACCAAATAGGAATTGGGTAATATGAACTATACAAATAAGATAAGATAGAAATGGATTCAAACCAGAGATTAAAATCCTGAAATTTGTAGGAGTGTTTTCAGAATGCTGAATTAAGTTAGCCTGATTTTATTTTCCAATAAGTTATGAGATAATATATAGTGAATTGGTTGCTAGTTTTGATTATCTTGGTCATTATCATAAAATGGTTGTTGTGTCTAACAATAGGATGTCTGTTTTCTAATAATAATCAATGGTAAAGCAAAATGGAATGTTTTAAGGAAGTAACAAATTAGATAAATGTGACTTGTAAATTAAGAGGGATTTAAATTGTGAAGTTTTAAAATTTAAGTCCAAAATTTTAATTGTTTTAAAGTGTTGAAAGATATAATAAATAATATTTTAAATGTAGGAATCTTATCTTAAAACAAGAGTGTTTTAAAAAATTTAGAGAAATATGTTTTGAACTAAAATCCAAGAATGGTTTAAATTTTAAGATATGTCTTGGGTGCAAAAGAAATGAATATGTATATATGTGGGATATACATGATAACAAGTTGATTGGTAGTAAACACTACGTGTTGAGTTTTGAATTTTCCATGAAATGTGATAAGTTTTTGAACTTATAAGTAGGAAAGGATATTGATAAGAAGGTTAAAATTTGAAATGGAAAATTCAAATTGAGTAAGGTTGGCTGGATAAAATGAATTGAATTTAACTTAGAGGAAGTTAAATAAGTTCAACAAACAACCTGAATTGGAAATTTCAAGATGAAATTGAGATGTAACGTGGGGAAGTTAAATGGGATGAATTGAAAAGGAGTTATGGCGATCTCAAAACGGGTTTGAGTTCTGAAAATCGGTAATGGATGTTTTTAGATTATTTAGATGTTTATTTACTTTGACATATCGTGCTATCATCATGTTTTTATTAGTATCAATAAAACTCTGAATTGGATTACTTTTGAATTAAGAAGTGGATTGAGATAATATATATCCATTGATGGAATGAAAATAAAACTTTAATTTTAAATTATTTAAATAATTTTGATTTTTAGAAATAAAATTAAAATTATGAAAATGGAATCGCTTTGAACTTAAGATTTAAGTGTTAAAAATAAACTTGCAAACTAAAATTGTTAAGAACTGGTTTCAAAGTTAGAAGTTAAAATTGGGTAATAAATTGGATTCTGAAAATTAAATTTTTAAAAAAAATTTGAACTCTTACTTGAACCTAGAAATAAGTCAAATAAAGGTAATTTAAAATGAATATTTAAAATTTGGATTCAGAATCGAAAATTGTTAAAGACTTAGGTTGTTAAATAAAAAGTAAAGGTTAATTTGATTTAAGGGGATTAAATCAACATTTGAAAATTTTACTCGAATTTATATAATTCGAGATGTTTTAAAGTTGAGATTAGAATTGAAATTAGTTCAAATAGAATTTGATTTGAATTAATTAGGAACTGTGATTGAAGTTGAATAAATTTAAATTCGAATGGGAATTGATTTAAATTTGGAATGGGAATTGAAGTTAATTTGAAATTAAATCAATTTAATGGAAGTAGAAATTGAAGGTTTATTTGGAATAGAGATTGGGAAATTGAACCAGTTTGACTCTGAACTATTTTCAGATAAATTGTTTTAAACTGTTTTAAATCTATTTTTCCTAGCTATTTACTATACAACCTTTCTTTTTAAAATCCAAACTATCTTATACTTATTTTGCAATTATTTTGCAACTATCTAATTATTCTACAACTATTTAACTATTTTATAATTACTTAAATATTCTTCATCTATTACACTAATAACTATTTTACAACTACTTATCTATTTTAAACTTTTTCATGCTATTTTCTAAATTCAAGCTAGTCAAAGTGCAAGCTGTTTATAATTGAAGTGAAAACCCAAATGGAAATTGAAGTAATTGTGAATAAGTGAATAGAATCAAAATGAAGATAAATATGTAGGATGTACGTATATTATTCTATTCGCATAACGATTTGATCCAGATTTGAGCACAGAATTTTGAGATAGTATATCGATCCGAGTAGGGATTTTTCACTCGATTTTCGATGGCAAACGCTGGATATGGATTTTTGATTGGTTTTGGAAATTTTCTATCATAGTTATAGCTATGTAAGGAGAATGATGGTTTCTGACCAAGATACCAGATCTGAGTCTGCACTAGGAAGTCGGGTGGGCGATACTAGTTCGGAAGTGAAATTATGTGATCAAGTGAGTGATCGAATTTGAAATTGCGTACGGATGATTTATGTACATTGTACGTGCTTGAATGAAATAGATATTGAAATTTTTATAAACAAGTGAAAAATAATTTTTGTAATGGAAAAGTATATTTGGAATATATATGATGAATAAAAGTGGAAATTGGATATCACTATAACCGAAATTCATTTTATAAAAAAAATAAGTAATTTTAAAAAGAAATCAAACTTGAAAATTTGATTTGGCATAAATAAATTTATGTATATTTGTTTTATATGATAAACCCTCCTTAATTTAATCAAGAACCATAAGAAAAGATCGTTGTAATATTTGAAGTATAAAAGGGAATTTATATAAGTATGAAGTGATCCAAAGATTTTTCATGTTAAAAGAATAAGCTAGTATATATCTATATATAAATAATTTTATGATAATGATTTTAGGAAAAAGGTTTTTGAAACCCACTGATTTTGAAAGGCTTTTGATTTTTGGGAAAAATCAATTTTGGAAATTTGGAAATCCAAGTTTAGAACTATCGATTTGAGATATCGATTTTGTGTAAAGAAGATTTTTATATGAATCATTAACAGTATGATTTGAAAGATACTATATGTGTATAGTATGAAATGTTTTGAGAATGTCTCTGGGGGAAAAGGCGCTCCCGAACTTCTAGTAGGAGATCCACGGGGTGGTTCTTCCTTGAGCCCAAAGGGGAGGTTCTGAATTTGATCCTGGGAGGAAGTCTGGACAAACTGAAGTTCCTGAGGATTGTGTGTGGATAGAAAAAGTCGAGGGCTCTGATACCTACAGAGACATTTAGGTTACGCTGTGATGATAGTGTAACTCGATGTCACTGCGATCTACTGTGGACTATAGCGAAAGTCGTGTGGCAGTGAGTGCCAACGGTCTACGTTTGATTTCGCCGTAAGGGCGATATAACATCGGTAGACTGCGATCTATGAAGGCATAGCGGTATTCATGTGGCAGTGAATGCATACAGGCTACATTAGGACTCGACTGATGTAGGCTGCGATCTATGTAGGAGTGATGAAGTTTCATTCGGCAGCGCAATTCGAGGGCGCTGATGCCTACAGTTACATAGGTTTTTTCCGTGATGGCGAGGTAACCCCGGGTGTAGCTGTGATCTGTGGCGGGTTCCATGGTGTAATCGAGGGGCGCGGAGGCCTATTGTTTTCTATGGATTTTGCCGGGATGGCAACATAACCATTGGGTTAACTGTGACCATGGAGGGAGTGATGATTTTCAGAGCATTCTCACCAAAAATGTTTTTATATTTTTAAAATGTTTTCTATATTTTCACCAAAATGTTTTCCAAGTATTTTCACTGGGTATTGAAAGCGGGTTTGCTAAGTACTCGTAGATTTTCAGTCCTACGCCCAATCAACGTATGACCGAATTTCTGTAAGAACGAGGATGAACTTGTTGAAACATCGAGTTATAAAAAGTGTTTTTATAAAACTATTTTGATAATACTATGTAGATTTTGAAGTGTTTTGAAACTTTAGAGTAATTTAACTAATAATAAGCATTTTAATAAAATTCTGGTTGAATTCCTTTTCAAGGACAAAGAGTTCTAAAGGGTGAAAGAATGTGATAACCCAGATTTTTGACATCTGTTAATTAGTAATTAACAAGATTAAATTTATTAAAATATTGATTTGTAAATTGAAAAAATAAAATTCTGATAAATATTTTGATACATACATGCATACATATATATATATATGGATTTGAAACTATAATATATATTGAAATATAAATCTCTAGATAAATGAATAATATATTCACTATTTAATTCAAGATAAAATATCTATATGTATATTCAAATAGATATATGCAAATTTTATAATGTTGAATATTTTAAATGTATACATATACAAATATATAAATATATATATATGCCATGGGTAGTAGAATATATGGAAATTTGTAAAAGTATGGATACGTATATATATATATATATATATATATATATATCAAAGATTCACATAAAATATTTCTAATTATATATATATATATATATATATATGTATGTATATGTATGTATATTGTGAATAGGAAGCAATGGTTTGAATTTAATATAATAATTCTCAAAAGTTACTTAAAGTTAAAATTCTACATTTTAAAACACTTAAGGTAAGTATTTATATATAGTTATTATTTAAATTAGTAAAAGTAAAATTTAAATAAGAATAAATAAAGGTTTTAATATATATTCTTTAAGATATACATGTGATAAATATAATTAGTAATATAAAAGTATAAGTATATAACATAAAAGTGTTTTTATCATATTAAGTAACCTTAGTAAATAAAAAGGAAATATATAAGTAAATATAAAACATAATATTTAAATTAATAAAAACATAAAGAAAAATTAATTTATAAGTTTTTACATTTTCGGCTTTTTTATAACATGCAAAGACAAGTGGTATGGTATTCTTTTAAGTAAAATATAAATAAAATGTTATGAGAAGAAATATGTATGCAGTTCAACACTTTTCCATTTTCATATTTTCAACTCTCTTTTTTCTTTCTTTTTTTAGAAATAAAAACCAAAAGAAAATCAAACTGTTTCAAGTCTTCACCTGAAGTAAGATTCAAATTCAACTCAAATATAAGTAGATTTAAATCAATAAATCAAGTTACAATTCAAAATCAAGCTTCAGTCGATAGCCAAGTTCGAGAAAATAAGCTCCTCTGTTCAACAATATAAAGGTGAGTAAACGTTTTCTTTTTAAAGCCAAGTCTTCTTTTTTTTCTATGCATGTGATAATAGATGGTGGTATTGATTCAAAATGTTTTGCATGAATGAAATGAATGTTGCCTAGGTGTATCAGTTGAGACTACTGTGTATATAGATATGGATGTCTGTGTGTTTATGCACTAACCTCTGTTCATGGTTAACATACCTCAAATAACTTCCAAAAAGTCATATCTCTCCATCTAAGTAATTATATTATATGATGTCTAAAAGAAAATTATTTGTAATGATGTAATAAGAATTTTAAAAATGTTTGCTGGTAGAATCATTGGGTAACTATCTGGAAATAAAGATAGTACAGTAAAAAAATAAATATATCAAAAAATAGATTATTTTAATTTCAATTTTCCCCTATATAATCTGATTTGTTCTTTAAAACTATGATTTTTAAAAATAATGTCAAGATTTTTAGGTGAGTAATTGGGTAGAATTTGCAAGATGAACGAAAAGTAAGTTTTCGGCGAATTCTGGCGATCGTGTGGATTTCGAACTTCAGGGTTCCGACCAGAGGTGGACGAAGTGATTGGGGACAGGGGAAAAATGGAGCTACATTTTTCTAGGCGTCGTTGATGGCGATGCGATGGGATTTAGGGTTTTAGGCAGTGTTTTGGTCGGGGTTATTTTCTGGGTGTTCACGACGTCGTGATAGCATCAAGGTGGATCCGAGGTGGGGGAAAGGGAAGATGGAAGCGAGGCGAAGGTCTGGGCGAAGCTGCGTGTTCTCCGGTGATCGGAGGTGGCGGTGCGAAGGGTTTTGGCTGGGTATTTGTTCCATTGGAGATCGGCTCGCTCGATTTTGATTGCAAGGTGGTTCGTGAGTGCTAGGTGGTCGAGTGGGTCGAGATGATCGACAGCGACTTATTGTTGGTAGCATTGTTGGTCGGAGATGCTCCGATGTGGTGTGCACGTGTATGTATGTCAAAGTGTGTCTGGTTTAGGGGTTGCTAAGGAAGAAGTAGGAGAGGATCGGGAAAATAGGGTGTGATGCTCGAAGTTGTTCTCGGGTATATCGAAGGGAGGAGTGGCTCGAGTGAATGTTTGGGAAATTGTAACGACCCACCATTTTGGATAGTTTAAACCGACGATCAAATACACATGCCGATTCCAAACCATTCAAAAGAGCAGATGGTTATTGGGGTAAATAAGAAAAGAAAAGAAAGGGAAATAAAGGAAATGAAACAACATAGAATCTTGCAGCGGAACGATAAAATGTAATAGTCAAATAAACAGTTCATGAAGTTGTTTACTATACTTTGATCATTATTCATATAACATTTATCAGAGTTATACATATACACCCGAACAAATAAAATAATGCAGCAGACATCATGATGCAAAGATAATAATATTAATAGTATACCAAATCTTCGACTTCGTCCTCCAGAATAGATCTTCAATAAGCTGAAAAACTCAGGACTGACCCAAGCGTAATGAAAAGACAAAACACTCGAGTCAGGACTAAAATATCCTCATGTAAGTTAAATAAATTGTAAGTGAATATGAGTATAACGGCGTCAGAGATGTTTACGGGGTTTGACATCTCCTATCCGCGTCAACGTGAGTGTAATAACTTAAGAGATGTTACGGGATTTTCCATCTCTCAAGGATCCGTTAAACTATCTACTATGTAGTACAATACGCTATTATAATATGTCTATAGTAAAGTAAAAGTATTAAAGCATTAAGGCGTTACCATAATTCCCCTTAACACATTTTATAATGCCATAGTCTATACAGCACCGTAAACCCCACCGTAAACTAGTGGTTATCAGAGGGTACCCCATAGGTATAACACAAAACAAAACGTAGTGGTCGCGAATAGGATAATCAGTATGACAAGGTACATGAGGCGATACCAACTAGGATACTAGTAGTTGCATGATCCGGACTGATGTTGAGCATAGCCAGCAGCTACCTCAACACCGCGAAACAACACTCCCGAATCGTGGGGTGCACCCAAATCGAATCACAAAAGTAATAGATATGCTATCGAAGAAGTGTGTCCGTTAGAGATGGCGAACCTCAATGGCCCGTCGCGGCTCCTGTTTTAGTCATGTCAGGGGTCATCCAATATCGTTCTCTTTCTTTAGTCAACGCATTCACCAACCATCCACTTCATTCTGGATCAACACTCCACGTATACTAGTTATTAAAGTGGTTTTCGGTATCGACAGGGAGTATGTCCATAACCGATCCCGGTCTCTTCAATAACTACGTATTATTACACCGATGGCTCTTTTACATTTCAAATCAATTCATAATTGATATCAAAATATCATATTCGCTTCAAAAAAAATCAAATCCATTTCAAATATCATCATATCTATTCAAAATGTAAGATTCCGTTTCAAAAATCATTTTCGTCTCAATATCTCATTTCGATTTCAAAATCATTTAGAATTTCAATTTAGGTTGCAACTTCATTTAACCCAATTCGTATTTAAATTCAAGATTTAAACATAAACATTTCACCTTATTGACCAGCTTGAAATTTTAGAAAATAGTTTTAAGTAGTTTAAAAGTAGTTTTAAATAATTAAAATAGTTAAAATACAAAATATTTAAATGGATTTCAAATAGATAAATTAATTTAATATAGTTAATGTAGGTTAAAATAGTTTAAGTATTTAAAATGGTTTATATAACAGAGAAATTTGGAAAACAAAATGAAACAACTTCAAAACCAAACCATTTCAATTATAACTTCCCATGTAACAATCCTGAATTTTTGAACAATTTAAATTGAGAATATTTAATTAATTTTAAATATTTGAATAATGATTTAAAATAAATTCCTAATATAACAATGAATTTGGCGATTAAATTTTAGAATTTAATCTATACAAAATTGAATAAAAATTTAAATTTGAGCTTGGAGTTTGTAAATTTATTTAAATTCCTTTCAAAAATTTTGTTAAGGGTTAAGTGGGCTTTGAAAATAATACCGGCCCACATTTGATATTGGTGCCGTGATTAAGTGTACACGTCCCTCTTTACCTTCTCATTCGAAAAACCTAAACGAAAAATAAAGAGTAAAAATGGCGGCTTCGTTCTTCTCGTTCGTTCCGCTTTGCAAAATTAGGGCTTGCGATCCAATTTGGGGCCTTCGTTCGATTGCGTTGCCTTGCACGATCGTTTTATCGTTGCTCTCTCTAGCTGCGTCGTCTTCTACCCAGCTAGCAATGGTGAGTTTTCTCACGATTAATTCTTATTCAAGTTTTTAAATTTGTTTTGAATTGGGTGTTTAGTTGCATGCTATGATTTGGTGTTATTGGCTTCCAGTTGCTCGATTAATTTGAATTTTAAACTAATAAGAACAGATAAAAAAAACTGCATGGTTGTTTGTTGGGTGTTATCTGTTATCATTTGCTCGGTTACTTGAATCTAAACTGATAAGAACAGATGCTATTTGGAATTTATTTTTAAACTGATAAGAACAGATGCTATTTGGAATTTATTTTTAAACTGATAAGAACAGATGCTATTTGTAATTTATTTTTAAATTGATAAGAACAGATGCTATACCAAAAAAACTTTTCTTGTTTGTTGTTGCTGCATGTGATGGATCTTTGAATCTAGATGAGGAAAATTTCGTTTGCATGTGCTTGTTTGAACTTCTGTTCATGTGTGTTGTATATATGTGCCTATAAACCCCCCCTATGGTTTGATGTTTTGCTGTGTATCATGCTTGCATGCCTATATATGAATGAACCCAGTTATAAAGGTCTGTGAACATCCTATAATCTGAAAATAACAAAATTGACAAGTTTAAAACAATTGTTTGATGAAAATGATGCATGCTAAAATTCTTGGAACCATCATGTGAAGCTTGAATGTTTGTTTAAGTATGGAATTAAAAGTAAGTATGTGAATATGTATTTTTGCATATACATGTCACTGTGAGTAAACATACCTGATTTAAAAGGTTTTTTTTAAAATCTGTTAAACCCCTGTTGCATGCAGAAACTTAAGCTTAAATAGGCCAAAAAAAATGGTTTGCATGTTGTAATTAAATGATTTTGTGTATATTTGTTATGGTTCCCAGGCTCTGGCTTAACTAGCTTGAATTTAGAGCAGTGGTTGCTTGCTGTTGGTTTCCAAATAAATTAACTTGTTTAAATTTGAAATCTGTGATATATTTGATGCTTTGGTTAAGTGGTTATTATGAGAAATGATGAATGAATGTATATCAAGTGTGCATGTCTGTTTAGTGTATGCATGTCTGTTGTATGCATATACTTCTCTGATTTGAAGTACAGGCTTTAACAAATTTACAAAAAATCCAAATCCTTATTTTTCTAATCCTCTTTAGATCCTAGAATTCAAACAAAATGTGTTTGTTAAATCATAATTCAGCTCTTAATAATATCTTTAAAAAGATTAGAAAGTAAATTTTATCTGAAACAAGGATTTGCAGTGAAACTCGAATAAATGCAAAATTCTAGGCTTCCCTTCTGCTTCTCTGTTTGCAGATATAAAGGTGAGCAAACCACATTTTTAAAATCTCGAATTTGGTTTAAATATTGATCTGCATGTGATGATCTTCGATGGAATATATTTGCAAGTATATATGTGTAATTTATAGATGCATGCCTGTATAGTGAAGATGTTTCTTTCTGTTTTGAATTAACAGTTTAGATTTCAAGTTTCAAATTTAAACTGCTATAAATAAAACTGTTCTGTCTTCATTTTTAAAGTGTATGCTTTGTATGGCTGTACTGTGATGGATATTCTGTGTATACAATAAAGTAAATATATATGGGTTTACAGGTATCTGTATACTTGTTTTTTTAAAAACTAAAACTTTAAATAGAATCCATTACCTCTTGATTTGATCTCAGCTAGGATTTGATATGTAAATGAAACATGTTTGTTTAGTATGGGTTCAAGTTATAAATTATAATCAAGTTAAATTAAAAATCTGTTGTCTATGTAAACTATAAGAACAGTTATTGTTTCAAATAAGTAAAACTTCAAACTTCTTAAAATATTAAATTAGGTTTATAACTTGAATGCATATATTGAAATCATGATTTTTTAAAACTAAAATCACATTTTTAATTTAGTATGGAGTGAGTATTGCTGGATTGATATGTGTGTGCTCCTGTACACTTATTTTCTCAAACTGTCTTGGGTCACTGTGTTGAATCAGTTTCATTGTCTTGACATCATTGCTTTGAGTTCACTGTCATACTTCCATGTACTCAGTTGAGTTGACTGTTGCATTTGGTTTATTTTGTTACACTCATTTTGTAGTCTGCACTGAGCACTTGAACTTGTATTTGGTTTCCTTTGTCTCAGCCTTGTGTCTGCACCTTGTATGCTGTTGCATTGGTGCATTGGGTTTGTCTCAGCCTTGAACCTTTGTAGTTGTTCCAGTCTTCATGTTCACATATTCCTTCCCATTCGTTGTTGCCTGGTTTTGGTCTTGAATGCATTCCTGTAGCTCACTGTTGTACATATGTTGTCTGCATTTCGTATGCTTGCAACCTTGTTTCATACCTCTGGCTTGTTTGTTGTGAAGTTGTGCACTTGCCCGGCCATTACAACTGCACTTGTACTTCTGTTCACCTGTATCATTTATGTATCTTGTAGTTATCTTTGCCATCTTGGTTTCATCATGCAGTCTGCATTGAACTTTGAGTTGTAGTCTCGAGCTCTGTCTTCATGTAGCTTGCTAGGTGTAGTTGTTATTGCCAGTTGCCTCTAGTTTTGTTGGTCTTTTCTTGGTCATTGCACTGGTCATTGCTTGTGAAGTTTGGTATTGCATCATTTATGTACTTGATAAGTGCACTTCTGATATGCTGCAGCTTGCATCACTGGTGCACTTTGGTCTTTGTGATTTGTACTTGCACACTTGCTCTTGTTAGCATTTCTTTGTGGTCTGCACTGCTTGTTGTAGCTGGGCTTGTTGTGCATACATGTTTTTATGCTTGTGACATTCATGTTGATTCCATTGCTGTTGACATGCCTTGTACTTGTAGTTGTATTCACTGTTGTAGTTGGGGCTGCTGGATTTGTTGTACACTGCTGCCTGAGTGCCAGTTTACCTTGTATCTTTGTGCATCTTTGTAGTTGGTGGTCTTTCACGATTGTCTTTACTGCTGTTACCATTTTATTTCAATTCATTGCAAATTTAATCACTTGAATTAAGATTAATCCCGACTCGAGTGTTTTTTGTGTTTTGCAATAAACGCTCGGGTCAGACCGAGTATTTTTACAGCTTGGAGATTTTCTCGTGGCGAAGTTAGAGAGAGAGGGGAAAGCACTTCACTAAAGTTTTTCTGGAAAATTTTTCTTGTACTTAATAATAAATAAACTGTTCCGCTGTATTAAAATGTAATTCATTGTATAACTCTAATATTTGTATATAAAAGAAAAGCTCATTTATGTGAAATATATTTATTGTTCTGTGATTCTGTGACTGATTCTGTTTAAATGTTATAAACTAAATAACAATCCGTCATTTTGTACGTTTCTAGTTGGTTTAATTACCGACTAGAGGCGGTCAGAGCGGCGGGTCGTTACATCCCAATTCAAATCAATTTCAATTTCCATTCTACCGATTCAATTTCGATTCAATTCAAATCAATGTCAACTTTGACTTCAAACTAATTCAATTCTACATTCACCTTCAATGAATTCAATTTCAATTTATATCGATTTGGAGCTTGATTTTTCAAAATATCAATTTATAACACTTAACAAAATTTATCCTTCAATATTCAAATTTAAATCCAAATTTCAAATATGATTCAATTCCCAGCTCAATTTCAAATATCATTTTTATATCACTTTTACTTAGTAACACTCAAAGCTCTAAATAATGTTCAATCTTTAAAACAAATAATTTTTGAAATTCAATCATATCCAAATTTTAAATTTCAAAGTCTCAGCTTAAATTATTTAACAATTTCTTTTAACCAAAATTTATTTCAACATTCCAAACTCAATTTGTGATAAACTCGATTTCTATAAATTGATTTTATTTATAACTTTTCAATCAAAACATTTAAATAAATTTCAAATAAACGATTTTAAAATTTATTAATTTAACCAATCCGGTGTTCGTATATAATTTTCTATTCTATGGCCAAGTGATTGATTATTTCAATTTAATGCCAGGGATGAATATATATCACTTAAATCAAATCACAGTGTCATATGTATGTATAACAGGATATATATAAGCAAATAAACATCCAAACATTAAAATATCAACCAATAGCATCCATCGAAATAAATCATCCAATAGACAATACAATTCACGGCAATTTCATAGTTCTCAATATCAGGTAATTTAATCGCAATTTAATTTTAATTTAAATTCGACTGTCAATTTAATTTTTCAACGGTGAATTCAAATGACTATCTATATGACAATTAAATTTTTTCAAACAACAACAAATAAAATTCATATCACTAATAATATCAAATTTAACTACAATAAAGATATTCAGTACGTTGTGAGCGTTATAAAACACTCACTTTGATTTTCCGTTGTCACTGAGACGTTCCGGTTTGGAACTAAACCGGACGACTCCTAATTTTAGCCCAAATTCCAACTGTCTCCAAATTCTTCCAAACTAGTTTCATTTCTAAGCTCTCGTCATCACGATCGCAACGCAAAAAGTCTCGTCTCAATCGGAACTCGTATGTAGAAGTTATATATTTTTAAGTTATCGACATTTGAATTTATAAAACAATTTAAATTATAATTAAATTAATCCATACCCAAAGCAGTGAAGCCCAGCCCACTAAACTCCATCTTCCCCAAAGCTTTAGCCTGCACGAGGATGAACCCACCAAGCCGTGCACCAATCTCCAGTGATACGGAGCTACAGGCGATGAAAATCGAAACCGATCGCGCCACCAAGCTTCTCCTCTCGATCTCCATCTCCAAGACCCCTCACATCGAAGCTCGCACCTACCAATCAAATCGCGTGCGAACCCTCCTTCCCGCTGCAGTCAAAAATATCACGCTCCCCTAGGAGTGGCCGCACGTCTCCAAACTTGGCACCCAGATGCTATTTTTCGTGACAAATGCGATGCCACAAACCCCGCTCCTTATCGATGACCAAAGCTCGAGAAACAAGCAACCTTAGCTCTACTGCCTATTCGACCTTCATAGTCGAACAACCCAGATCGAAGCCGCACCTTTCAAGTCGCATACCAATTCGAAGCTCAGGATGAAATAGGATTTTTAGAGAAGGTTTCATGATTTTTAATCGAGTATTTGAAGAGAAAGAAATTTTTGAAGTTTGATTTATTATTTTCTTACTGCCTGAAGCTTGCATGTGTGGGCTATTAAAGGAGAGTATGCGTGTTTGAATAGGAAATAGGTACTAGGGTGTCGACTGATAAGAAGAAACAGACAGATGTGAAGGGTATGGTCAAATCAAATTTATATATATTAATTAAATTTTCAAACCGTCTTAATTACGCAACTCAAAATCTTGAAACCCTATTGAGGCGTGCCGCCAGACGTTTATAATGTTTTACCCACATTCCGAATACAATTGAACATGTTTCAGGGCCTAATTCGATCGTATGAGCGAGTTACGGAAATAAACGATCAATTTAAAATGAAATTGATTAAACAAATTTCTAAGTGTTTTGAGCTGCCACAGTCAAACGGCAACTTCGATTGCTATGGAAATTGAAACCCGATAATAATAAACTATTACGGATATAATGGGACTGGTTTCGTCGAATTCCGAGACTGTGCCTTGGAAGGCTATTTTTAACTCGTCGGTTAAATCGACGACTTTTCAAAATTTACAGAATTGCTTAAGATTCCAATTTTAAAATCCTATTAACTCTATTATAATCCAAATATAACTTATTTTCACTTTGAAAACCAATTTGAATCATATTAAATCGAATTTCAGTTATTCACTCTATTTTCGTATATTAACTTTCAATATCAAATTAATCATATCAAATTCGGAATTTAATTATTCAAACATTTGTAATATTAAATTTAAACAAATTTGGTTATTCTTAAATCACTATCTTTTGAAATATTCAAAATGAACTTATCAAATTAACTTTTGAAACAATTCAAATTTTAGAACAACCATTTCCATTAAACAGTTATTTGATTCCCGTTATTCAGTTACTCAATAAATTCCAAATATTAAATTTAAACAATTTAATTGTTCAATATTTGACGGATTTCAATATTGGATTTTAAATAAATTTTCATTATCAGTCGATTACTTTACTACATCAAATGAATTCCATGCTATTATTTAACTTCAGTTAGAGATAATGCACTCAACTAATATATACTTTTTCATTTCAATTGCAATCGGTTCCCAAATTCAGTTCGACTAATAAATGAATAGGTAACTTAAATAATTATCACCGTTAACTTTTAATTACAGTTATAAGTTTATTATTTACAAACAAGAGTCACAATTTCCTATATAATACAACTTCATCCTATTACCATTGACTATATATTATTTCAATTGATTTGGGATTTCATTCAATTCATAAATAATTAACTTAGATAAAATTTGTTGCAATTCATTCTAATTATTATTATCATAAATAAATTACAAATTTTTAATTCTTCCCACATTAAACCATGAAATCTTATTAAATTAACTATTTTAATTATCGAAAATTTACAGGTCGTTACACTCTCCCCCACTCAAAACTTTTCATCCCCGAAAAGGAACAGGAAGGGAAAAAGAACTAAGTAAAGAATTTAACCTTTGATATATTTTGTTCAAAATTATCAACTTATAAAACATTGAAATTTCATTTATAAAATCGTTACTACACTTCCACGACGCTACTCTGATTAGCCTATGAAGTTTACGAGTTAGTTACCAAAACAAGTTATAAAATTTTAAAACTTTAAAAATTTTCTAACGCTCGAATTTACGAAAAAATTCGGCAGAGTCTCCTTTGCGCAGCTCGATCGGTACAGCTACAAAATGCCTCCACGGGCCCCAAACCAACAAAAGAAAATCAAAAGCCAAGTGGCTCATCAAAAATCACCAAATCCAATGACAAAATAAACATGTACTTTTTGTCGGGCAATCCACATTTTCTTGATTTTAAATACCTGCATCTCATTTACCAACGATATCCAATTATACAATTTAAAAGAATCATTTTATATTTGGCATCTTCAATTTCCAATATTAGCTTTAATTTAGTCCGTAAGCAGTACATATATCATCCGTGAGCAATATCAAATCTAATCGCTTATTCGATCACATAATTTCACTTCCAACTAGTATCGTTCACACGACTCTCTAGTGCGGACTCAGATTTGGTTCCTTGATTGGAAACTGTTACTCTCCTTGCATAGACATATACTATGAAAGAGAATTCCAGAATCAAATCAAAAATCCATATCCAGGGTTCGCCGTCGAGAATCGAGTGAAAAATCCTAACTTGGATCGATATAAACCATCTCGAAATTTTGTGCTCGAATTTGGATCAAATCGTTATGCGAACAAAATAATATACGTACAACTCACATATTACCTTCCAATGGATTTCTATCCAATTTATCTATACTAAATTATTTTATTGACTCTTATTTTTTATTTACAATTAATTATTCACAATCCATTATTCAGTTAGTATATTCATTTCTTTACATAGCATATTCTTTAACATTATCTTTTCTTAAACATCATATCATAGAATTTGCTTACTCAAGTTCATTTTAAACATTCTATATAATTTAATTTAATTCAATTTCATTTTCCAATTGATTCTTAGCTATACCAAATTATTTTGTTTACATTTACTTCAATTTCATAATTTTATTTAGTAACAAATTTATTTATGGAACATTTTATTAACCAGCACTTTAGTTTATTAATCATCCTATAAAAGTCTAACCTCTCCCAAATGACTTTTCTTAGTTTACAGTTATCTTAAAGGTTACAAATTCAATTTTTTTTTACAATCCCTTTGCAATTTATATTTATTTTCTATAACCAATTTACAAAGGTATAATACGATTCATTTATCTTCTTTTTTAAGTTCACTTACTTGTTCCATTTATCCATTCATCATTTCATGATATATTTAAGTATTTATAATTTTTATCACAACCAAATTTTCCATTTATATATATTCTAATTCCTTTTGAGTTTTCCTTACTTGTATACTTCAATTATTTTCAGGTTCTTGTTTATTTGTACAATATCTCATTACATATCCAACCATCATTTCAACTTCTTAATATTTGGTAAGTCATATTATATGTTATTAGAATGCAAATTTGGTATTATACAAATTTATAGAATTTCATTTTACTTAATTAGAATGTTCACAAATTTAATTTATTTAAATCCTCTTTACCTTTTAACTTTAAAGGTACACTACAACTCTAAAGTTTTCCCAAACATAAGCTCAGATATCTTAATCCTCTTATTTTATAAATTCTGGTTATTCACATTCCATTCAAATAATTTGAAAATTACTAATTAGTATAACTTAGAAATTTAAATGCCCGGTTCTTTTCAAATTGTTTGAAATCAATATATACACTTATATCTTTAATATATCTAATCATACCTTTGGAGTTTAAACCAAAATCCATTTACCCAAAGTAATTTCGAAGAAAAGCAAAGCTTCTTAGAAGTCTCCCCACTTTGAGACTCGAAAATGAACGTCGATGATGCTGCGCGGTCATCACCGAAATTATTTTCCAGCGACAGAAGAGAGGAGCACTGAATTCATTCCTTCTTAAAAATCCTTTCAAAATATTTCCCATAAATATTTTCCAACTAATATCACAATATATTTTCTTCAAAGCTTTGAGAACCATTGTCAAAACCTCCGGGCCTTAAATTCAATATTTTCCAATTTAAATCTATTTTAAATTTATAAATCACCTTTATAAAATATTCTAGGATTTTCTTTCTTAAAACATTCCACAAGTGTTTTATCATTGTTTATTTTGTAATTCACCTTATTTATTAAATTACAATATCCAATTAATGATAATAACCAATATTATCATTCCTAACAACCAGGTAAGCTAGAAAAGTCACAATAATTTCTGAAAATTTTCTTTATATAAAAAATATAATTAGAGCAAAATAATTTCATTTACCCAATTTCAAAACAATACTATGTCGAATTGTTCTATTTAAGTGTTTAGAGATCCCTATCAGTGATGTTAATTACTCGTATTGACCAGGATCCATAAGCCACTCAACAAATCAACCGACACAATATAAAACATTTTATATCACTAACAAATACGTTCCCTCGTATGTATACACTCAGCGACTCATTATAGGGTATTACTACCCCATTTATAAAGAGTCAGACCCCACAAAGCTAAGGTTATCGCTAAACCAAAGCTTTGATACCAACTGTAACGACCCACCTTTTTGGACAGTTTAAACCGACGATCAAATACACATGCCGATTCCAAACCATTCAAAAGGGCAGATGGTTATTGGTGTAAATAAGAAAAGAAAAGAAAGGGAAATAAAGGAAATGAAACAACACAGAATCTTGCAGCCGAACGATAAAATATAATAGTCAAATAAACAGTTCATGAAGTTGTTTACTATACTTTGATCATTATTCATATAACATTTATCAGAGTTATATATATACACCTGAACAAATAAAATAATGCAGCGGACAGCATGATGCAATGATAATAATAGTAATAGTATACCAAATCTTCGACTTCGTCCTCTAGAATAGATCTTCAATAAGCTGAAAAACTCAGGTCTGACCCGAGCGTAATGAAATGACAAAACACTCGAGTCAGGACTAAAATATCCTCATGTAAGTTAAATCAATCGTAAATAAATATGAGTGTAACGGTGTCAGAGATGCTTACGGGGTTTGACATCTCCTATCCAGTGTCAACATGAGTGTAATAACTTAAGAGATGTTACGGGATTTTCCGTCTCTCAAGGATCCGTTAAACTATCTACTACGTAGTACAATACGCTATTATAATATGTCTACAGTAAAGTAAAAGTATTAAAATAGCGTTAAGACGTTACCATAATTCCCCTTAACACATTTTATAATGCCATAGTCTATACAGCACCATAAACCCCACCGTAAACTAGTGGTTATCAGAGGGTACCCCATAGGCATAACACAAAACAAAACGTAGCGGTCGCGAATAGGATAATCAGTATGACAAGGTACATGAGGCGATACCAACTAGGATACTAGTAGTTGCGTGATCCGGACTGATGTTGAGCATAGCCAGCAGCTACCTCAACACCGCGAAACAACACTCCCAAATCGTGGTGTGCACCCAAATCGAATCACAAAAGTAATAGATATGGTATCGAAGAAGTGTGTCCGCTAGAGATGGCAAACCTCAATGGCCCGACGCGGCTCCTATTTTAGTTATATCAGGGGTCATCCAATATCGGCTCTTTCTTCAGTCAACGCGTTCACCAACCATCCACTTCATTCTGGATCAACACTCCACGTATACTAGTTATTAAAGTGGTTTTCGGTATCGACAGAGAGTATGTCCATACCGATCCCGGTCTCTTTAATAACTACGTATTATTACACTGATGGCTCTTTTACATTTCAAATCAATTCATAATTGACATCAAAATATCATATTCACTTCAAAAAAAATCAAATCCATTTCAAATATCATCATATCTATTCAAAATGTAAGATTCCATTTCAAAAATCATTTTTCGCCTCAATATCTCATTTCGATTTCGAAATCATTTCGAATTTCAATTTAGGTTGCAACTTCATTTAACCCAATTCGTATTTAAATTCAAGATTTAAACATAAACGTTTCACCTTATTGACCAGCTTGAAATTTTAGAAAATAGTTTTAAGTTGTTTAAAAGTAGTTTTAAATAATTAAAATACTTAAAATACTTAAAAAAATTTAATGGGTTTCAAATAGATAAATTAATTTAACATAGTTAATGTAGGTTAAAATGGTTTAAGTATTTAAAATGGTTTATATAACAGAGAAATTTGGAAAAAAAATGAAACAGCTTCAAAACCAAACCATTTCAATTACAACTTCCCAATTCAAATCAATTTCAATTTCCATTCTACCGATTCAATTTCGATTCAATTCAAATCAATGTCACCTTTGACTTCAAACTAATTCAATTCTACATCCACCTTCAATTAATTCAGTTTCAATTTATATCGATTTGGAGCTTGATTTTTCAAAATATCAATTTATAACACTTAACAAAATTTATCCTTCAATATTCAAATTTAAATCCAAATTTCAAATATGATTCAATTCCCAGCTCAATTTCAAAATATCATTTTTATATCACTTTTACTTAGTAACACTAAAAGCTCGAAATAATGTTCAATCTTTAATACAAATAATTTTCGAAATTTAATCATATCCAAATTTTAAATTTCAAAGTCTTAGCTTAAATTATTTAAGAATTTCTTTTAACCAAAATTTATTTCAACATTCCAAACTCAATTTGCGATAAATTCAATTTCTATAAATTGATTTTATTTATAACTTTTAAATCAAAACATTTAAATAAATTACAAATCAACGATTTCAAAATTTATTAATTTAACCAATCCGGTGTCCGTATATAATTTTCTATCCTATGGCCAAGTGATTAGTTATTTCAATTTAATGTCAGGGATGAATATATATCACTTAAATCAAATCACGGTGTCATATGTATGTATAACAGGATATATATAAGCAAATAAACATCCAAACATTGAAATATCTACCAATAGCATTCATCGAAATAAATCATCCAATAGACAATACAATTCACGGCAATTTCATAGTTCTCAATATCAGGTAATTAAATCGCAATTCAATTTTAATTTCTATTTGACTGTCAATTTAATTTTTCAATGGTGAATTCAAATGACAATCTATATGACAATTAAATTTTATCAAACAATGACAAATAAAATTCATATCACTTCATAATATCAAATTTAACTACCATAAAGATATTCAGTACGTTGTGAGCGTTATAAAACACTCACTTTGATTTTTTGTTGTCACCGAGTCGTTCCTGTTTGGAACCAAACCGGACAACTCCCGATTTTAGCCCAAATTCCAACTGTCTTCAAATTCTTCCAAACCAGTTTCATTTCGAAGCTCTCGTCATCACGATCGCAATGCAAAAAGTCTCGTCTCAATCGGACCCCATATGTAGAAGTTATACATTTTTAAGTTATCGGCATTTGAATTTATAAAACAATTTAAATTATAATTAAATTAATCCATACCCAAAGCAATGAAGCCCAGCCCACTAAACTCCATCTTCCCCAAAGCTTTAGCCTGCACGAGGATGAACCCACCAAGCCGTGCACCAATCTCCAGTGATACGGAGCTACAGGCGATGAAAATCGAAACCGATCGCGCCACCAAGCTTCTCCTCTCGATCTCCATCTCCAAGACCCCTCACATCGAAGCTCGCACCTACCAATCAAATCGCGTGCGAACCCTCCTTCCCGCTGCAGTCAAAAATATCACGCTCCCCTAGGAGTGGCCGCACGTCTCCAAACTTGGCACCCAGATGCTATTTTTCGTGACAAATGCGATGCCACAAACCCCGCTCCTTATCGATGACCAAAGCTCGAGAAACAAGCAACCTTAGCTCTACTGCCTATTCGACCTTCATAGTCGAACAACCCAGATCGAAGCCGCACCTTTCAAGTCGCATACCAATTCGAAGCTCAGGATGAAATAGGATTTTTAGAGAAGGTTTCATGATTTTTAATCGAGTATTTGAAGAGAAAGAAATTTTTGAAGTTTGATTTATTATTTTCTTACTGCCTGAAGCTTGCATGTGTGGGCTATTAAAGGAGAGTATGCGTGTTTGAATAGGAAATAGGTACTAGGGTGTCGACTGATAAGAAGAAACAGACAGATGTGAAGGGTATGGTCAAATCAAATTTATATATATTAATTAAATTTTCAAACCGTCTTAATTACGCAACTCAAAATCTTGAAACCCTATCGAGGTGTGACGCAAGGTGTTTATAATGTTTTAGCCACATTCCGAACATAATGGAACATGTTTCAGGGCCTAATTCGAACGTATGAGCGAGTTACGGAAATAAACGATCAATTTAAAATGAAATCGATTAAACAAATTTCTAAGCGTTTTGAGCTGCAACGGTCAAACGGCAACTCCGATTGCTATGGAAATTGATACCCGATAATAATAAAGTGTTATAGATCTAACGGGACTGGTTTCGTCGAATTCCGATTGCTATGTGAAATAAGTATTGATTATAACAAGATAAGAACTCGTAGTGAGGTACGAGTTACCCTTGTTAGCAAGTATGTTTTATAACTTAGAATTTCAAATTATTGAGTATACTCACGCTGGTTTCCAGCCTGACCCGGGTGTTACTTTATCGTAATTGTGATGCCCCACCACTATACCCACGCTAGCCAAGAACACTACGGTGTAATGCTGTCAACTAGCACGGAGAATAAGGCTGTTGAGGAGCGACCATCCGTGTAATTGCTTTGCGCGAGCACCGATATGTCAGATAGTATAACATGCATTTTATTTCAAGAGGAAATCCGACATACCGATACAAACACAAAGCTACTACACAGTGGCTATAATAATCTTCGGAAACAAATATAGAAATAAGAATAACACAAATCAGTCATAGATAATTCATATCACAAAGGCGGAAGAAGATATGAATATATATCTAACAGATGAAAGTGTATATCAGAGTAGTGGTCAAAAGATCCACAATAATACAAAAGAATAGCAACATGTGCTATACAAAAGAATACAACCATGAGTCCATATATCAAGTGTATACAACAAAATAAACTACTAATCAAAGTAGTTAGCCAAAAGTCAGAGAAATCAATTCCAAGTGAGAAGTCAAGCTGAATCACCTGTAACATCTCGGTCTGACCCGAGTATTATTTAATAAGAAAATAATAAACGGATCAGTCTAACTATAAATATCAGATGAAGCGATATAGAATAAGAGGTACGACTGAACGCATAATAATCACAATGTCAAGCTGTGGTATATATAAGTAATTGAAAATCAACAAAAGATTAATCAAGATCACAAAAATCTTCACAAAGATCTAAAAAGGGTTTCATACCCAAAACTTGTATTCACAACAAGTCAATGACACACGAATTCACCAATGCACAAAAATTGACAAATCATATAAATGAAAATCACTAAAATTGGTGAAGCATAAATTCCAGAATTCAACACACGAAATCCAGAAATCACAGAAAAAAGGAGGGAGGCCTATCGCACGAACGGGAGCATAAAAACTCACCAACATATGTATCACACGAACGAGACGCTATCTCATGGTAGCTAGCCATTAATTTTTGACACACGAATGGCCCGAAGACCATGGGGAGCTACCCCACAAAGAAATGAGACGAAGCTCAATAGAATGAGTTACAGTCCTCCACGTGGACAAAGAGACATCGCACAATTGCTAGTCTAAATCACAAAAATGATCGTCATGATCATCAAGAAGTGTCAATTACAGTAAGCTAGTAAATATATGAGCTTAGCTTCATGTCCCATAACCACTAGCTTAACTTAAATATTTACGAACAAATTGTAGATCTCCACTAGAAAATTGTCACAAGAGATTCAATCGAACAAGTCCAAGAACTAACCGACGAAGTAAACGCAAGCGTTTCATACCACTCGTTTTACTAGGTCGTTTAATTAGATTTCTCATACGAGTGAGGTAAAGGCTTGTATATACTAATAGATTGGAAAACGGTTTAAGAAACGAGCTTTGTAATAAAATAGTGTTGAAATCGTTTTGATGAAAGAATTTTGATATTTACTACTAGTATAGAAAACCTTTATATTTTAAAGTGACAAATCACAAAGAAGATTGTAGGAACAATCAATCACTAAAATTCACATTCGAAGACGTGAATAAAATCCAAAGAAATCGATTACCAAATCCATCGAAATGGATATTCCCAAAAATGATGAAGAAAATGTCATCATAGTCGATAATAAGTGATAATAACAAAAGGGAATCAACACGAATCGATTAAAGTTGGAATTCTCAAGCGGATAGGCTAATAGGCAAAAAGAGTGCAGATTCAGACGTCTGAAATCAAGGATTCAGACGTTTGAATCTGGAAAATAAACATTTTCCAAAGACAGAATTCAGATGTCTGAATCCTTGAATCCAGACGTCTGAAATAGGCACTTTTTAGCCTATTTCCTTTCTGGTTCCAAATGAACCAATTCAGATGTCTGAAATATAAATTCAGACATCTGAATACTGGAGAATAAAAATTCCCAGTATAATATTTAGACGTCTGAATCTAACGTCTCAGACGTCTGAATCAAAGGTTCAGGGCATTCCCTGAACCTAGGCCAAAAATGGCCAAACGAATACCGGAAGCGATCGATCGAGCGACATCCACTAAGGATTTACGCCAAGCGACAACCCAGCCTTAACGGCTCTTCGATACGCCTCAAATATCAATGTCCAAATATCCATAAAAGGATTTTCATAGATTTTGATTTCAAAACACCAAAAATTGGAATATACACCAAATCAATCCAAACCAAAATCAATTGCACAAGAATAAGTGTTAGGAATTCATACCTAACAATCGAAGATAAATATAGATAAAGATGTGAGATAAAAATCTCACCTTTGAACCCAAACGATTGAAGAAGAAGCTTGAAAGCAAAGGAGAATCAACCACTCTTTAAATCCAACTCAAGAAGCTTGATTCTAAGCTTAAAAGAAGAACATTCCCAAAATTAGGTTTAGGAATTTCTGAAATTGATTAAGAGAATGAGTTGGAGAAGATGAAGAGAAACTTACCAATGGGTTCTCTTGAATTTGGAGCTAGAAGTTGGATTTGCTAAGGAAGACTAGGGTTTTGGAGTTTTTAGTTTCCCATCTCTCCCACCATTGATGCTTTAGAGCTGAAAAGAGGAGGAAGTGAGAGTGAATGGGGGGAGTGGTTCAGATTTGAGTATAAGTTAAACATAGGGCTGAACCCAAACCCAAACCCAAAGTGAAAAGGTAGCAAAACTTGACTAACTCCAAACATATCGAAGCTTATACTCAAAAATGTAACGTCCCGGAAATTTTCGACTTTCGAAAATTCAACATCGACACTCACTTTATCGACTGTCGACCAATCGAAGGTCAAAAACCGGAATGTTATGGGTTTTAAAAAGAATTTAAGAAAAAGGAAGAAGAAGAGAGAAAAAGGTAGAAGATAGAGAGGATAGAAATAGAAAATTAGAGAGAATAGAAAACAGAATAGAAGGTAGAAAATTTTAAAATAGAAAGAAAAGAGAAGAGAAAGGAAATGGAACACAGAAGAAAATAGGACGGAACAGAAAACAACAGAACAACATCAGAATCTCACAATTCGCAGCGGAACAACATATAATAATAAATGAATAATCTTTAAACAAAGAACTATCAGTTATTACATTTTATACATTACATTTCATCATATCATCATCAGAGTGTACAACAACAACAACAACAAATAGTGCAGCGGAAAAAGAAATACTATATAAACTAGTAATACGCCATGCCATCCAGCTTGCCTCCAGCAACTCCTGAATATCCAGAATATCCTGATAAACCTTAACTCTTAACTGCCCGTGTGGAAATTGGTGGGCACCCAGAGTTTAGGAAGGAAAACAATAAACTCCAAGTCAGTCATGTGACTGGTGTGAGAACTCAAAACAGTTTATTTACTTTAAAATCAAAATAGAGGAATATTTTTAAAGTCAATTCGCAATGCTTTTAAAAATGAGACTACCATAAGACCTCCTGCCACACACACAATGCAAACGCAGACTTGGAGAAGATTTCTCCTTATGATAGTCAAAGATGCTTGATACGCATTAAAATCAAATCAATTTTGATATTATTATTAGTGCATAGTGTAGGAAATCATTTCGAAAATAAAGATATAAATCTTAGCCAGCATAGACATTTCGCACTTATGCCTACTATAGCTACCATGTTCAATAGCAGGTTACCGCCACATTCCATGGCAGGTTATACAACTAATACCGTATAAGTTTCGTATTGTTTCTTTGGATTTCCAACAAATGGTCAGGCCAAGGAACTTCCCATTGCCACATGAGAATGCCTCTGGATGGACATCCCCGAGAACCAAACCGGATCTCTACCAACACAAGGCCGGGTTACTCCTAACTGAGTAACAACTGACCGAATATGCCATCCCCCGGTCCTTTGGGACCTTTATCAACCGAGCGCTCGTAATCAATTCACACAATCATAAAGTGTTTTCAACATGAGTAAGTATCTGGGCTCCATACCATGATACTACCCTTTTCCAGAAGGAAATGCACATATCCTAAAGGGTGCTACCCCTCATAACCTTGCTGCTTCTTTCCTGTTTTGACCATTCACGGGGTGTGAGGCTCGACGAAGTCACGTCCACAAAAACATACTTTAAACAAAAGCCATGCTTTGGGTCAACAAATGATCAACACAATGATCACTAAGATAGACGATCAAATAAATGATCCTATCACAAATAATCAACACAATGATCATTTCAGCATCACTCAGCATGTCACATTACCAAACTGGGAATATATCGCTGATAACTTCAACTATATAACCTTTGAGCACATACGTCTCAAAGAAGGGTGTTAAGCTAAAAGAATAAATTCTCCGCCACCAACAGAAATATATTTGAAAGAAATCGGCTTTATATCTCAAATTGTAATGTCAGACATACAATCCATACAAGTCTGTTCCGGGATCGAACAAAACCGAAGGCACTTACAAAGAAGTCCTTGCAATCCGGATATTCACAATCCTGATCGGATTTCCCATCACTTATGGAATCTCTATACCAGGAGCTACCCAGTGCAGAGACAATCGACAGGTTATCCTATCGCTCTCGCAAATACCGGTCTTCAACACCGATCTTCAATGCAATTCACAACGACGTATCACATATTCGGAATGGGTTATACGACCCCATGGTCCTTTCCCGGTTAACCCGAATAGTGAGCGCTTATTCAAAATAAGTGTGGCATTCAAATTCAATCAAATCACATCAAATACCCATTCAAAGGGAAATACTGATAGTCGGCTATTGAACTATCAATGGATATGCATACATCACCAGATTCCAAATAATTTTCCAAATTATTTATTTTCCAAAATATCTTTACAAGATATATAATTTCAACTTCAAAAATAAATCAATATTTATTTTTAACAAATTCCCTTTCGCATATAAATTCCATAATGAATTAATATCTCAAAATATCCATGCATATACGATTTCAATTATCCATTTCAATTTATCTTCAAAAAGATAAATTCTAATTATTCACTTCATATTGGAAAACATTTCCATACTTATTCATTCATAAGTAATTCACAAATTTCTTTTATTTTCAACACTTGGAAAATATTCAATATACTTAAATCGAATTAAGTATATAATTCATTCTTTAAGAAAATCATTCTCTTAAACATATTTACTTGGGCCAAAACGAATGTTGCGTAAAACATCGTTACGACAACCCAAAATCACTAGTATATGGATTCGAAATTAAAATAGATATATAAATCCCAATACTAAACCAAAACATTTCCTTTCGGAAATCATTTACTATAACAACAGTGTTATAGTCTACCATTTCCTTTTATTTCTCGAAAACGTCTATTTCAACAATAAATGTTGAAATCTATGGTTTCGAATCTCAACACATTTAAAACATCGTTAGATCGTTTTAATTCTGTTTAAAATATCACATTCTAAAACATTTCCTTTAACATGTTATTCACTATTCAAAATCGTGAACATACTTCGTTAACAAATTTCATCCTTTTATTCAATTTATTTTAAAGGATTATTCACTATTCAAAAATGTGAATATACTTTGTTAACAAATTTCATCCTTTTATTCCTTTTAATTCAAAGGATTATTCACTATTCAAAAATGTGAATATAACTCCATTTATAGGTTTCAACAAATTTTCTCGTCAAAATAAATCATTTGCAAATTTATAAAACAACGTTTATAAATTCCATTTCCAATTATTTATAAAAACTTCCTTTTTATAAATTCCTTTATTAACCTATTCCAGTTTATAACTAAATTATAAACTAAACGTTCATATTATAAGTTAATTACTTATAAAACGATTATTTTACAAAATCGTTCCTTTAGAGACTTTCCAATTTATAAATCTTATAACTTATAAGATCCATTTATTTAACCAATCTATTCTTCAAATAATTTCACCAAATTTATAAATCTTACTATTTATAAATTTCTTTTATAACTTCACAGTTTATAATTCTATAAATTTCATTCATTTATGAATTTCATTTTCACTTCATTCAAAACACTTATAAAAACTCGTTTTATAACGTCCATATTTCAATTTATAAATATCCATTTATAAATCTCTTAATATAAATCAATTTATATTATTTTTTTAAACGTCTTTAAATTCCTTTATAATTTCACCATTCTGATTTATAAAATAATCAAATTTTATAAATCTTATATTCAAACTTTTAATAATAAACTCAAAAATCCAGTTTAAACTATTTTATAAAATCGTTCCTTTATTTCTCAAAAATCAACTTTTAACTATATTTCACAAAATCATAATTTTTATAGCTTTAAAAATTATAACGTTTATTTACTTAAAATAGATCAAATTCCAAACATATAGTATATTTTCAAAAATCACTTTATAAATCATTTTAAAATTCCAAATTTGGTCCAATGATGCTACACATCAAATAGTCAATCACGACTACAACGATATTGTAACAACCCTAGTTCAGCTAGTTATTTTATTTAATTTATTTAATTTATTTTTAATTTTTAAATAATATATTGTATAAATTGTGTTTAATAATATAGTTTGAATATTAAAATTTGAGATATATTTTGAAAAATTTTATATGTCAATAAACTTAAACAATAACTGTAAAATTTTAAGCTAGGTTTGAACCGTTAAATTTCGCGTTTGAAAGACGCGTGATTTATAG
Organism: Allium cepa; assembly: GCA_030765085.1. NCBI lineage: Eukaryota > Viridiplantae > Streptophyta > Magnoliopsida > Asparagales > Amaryllidaceae > Allium > Allium cepa. Next base: position 548,379,817 of record CM060938.1, read on the forward strand.
GGTAAAAGTGACGTTATAAAACGTGTGTTTTCAAAATGTTATTTTTGTGAAAATTTTTGATATTTTAGACTGCGTCTGTTTAACGTAGTGTAAAAATAATATTTTCAAATTTTTTTTGAAGAAAATTTTTGGTCAGTAGTTTTAAGACGGACGTTGGTTCGTTTTAAAGGACCGTTGTTTTGAAATTTTAATTACATACTTCTCATATTTTAACTGACTACATAAAACGTTAACATTAGCATTAACAATAATAAATCTAAATCTGGTGAAACTTTAACAAAATAAATCACAACATTTATAGATTTAAAACGTTCAACATTGCATTCTTTTTCTCTCGGCCGTTTCATTTGCACTTGTACACTTCTCATTTTAAAACTGGAACATGCACAAATCATCGGCCCTATCACATTTCTGGCCAAACACAAATCACAACACATATACAAATTAGTGAAAGAAGCACTGAAATCACGTTCGAACAATAAATAATATACTGAAAAATGTAAACTGAAAAACATATCAACCATCTTTATTTCAGCCTTCTATTATAAGTGCTTCCCATTTCTCTCTTTAGCCTCTGCATCATCAAAATTTTAAAACATAAATCACGCAATCTCTCGTGTAAATTATCAAGCCTTGTTTTAAAACCATGTTTCATCAGTTATCAAAAATAATGCATGATATATAACTGAAATTTTTGCATCAACTTTCCCACTTCAGATCAAGGCTGTCATCTCGCAAGTTTTTTTGTGTGATCAGTTTCTTAAATCAAGCAACCATTTATTGCTTTTAAAGGCATCAATTAGCCTTCCAGGTTGTGAAACTGCTCGGCCTTGATTCGCATGCAACATGGACATAAAGTATTGATATCAAACTAATGCATGCCTTTTCCATTAATCACGCCAGAAGATCAATGCTTGCATTTTCCTTTTGAAACCGATCAATAGCATTTATCAAATGAAACTGCCTTTGATTCCTCTGCATATTTCAAGTCTGCCTATATATTTTGCGTCTTTTCTCTACATCATTTTCTATGCATTTCCAGTCCACTCTTTGCTAAAAATCAGGTAATCATCTTCCTTTTCTTTTCCTATCCTATGTGTCTATATCCTTTGACTTGCTCGGCCATGCCATTTTGGTATGAGATCTGTATGTGTACTGTCTCTATAGATTTACAGAGTTGACATATAGGATGTTTGGTGAAACCTAGGCAGTCTATAGTTGATAGCCAAATCTGTTGATAGCATAATATCAGCAGTAGGAGACATGTAGATCTGGGGAGATATGAACAAGTCTGGGTTGTGTGTTCTGTTTGATGAAGCCTGCAGTGTTGGAGTAGGCTATAATGTTGTATAAGAGTATGTCTTGTATCATGATAAGGCATGTTATAAATCATAGTGGTAGTCAGTGCATATGAATATGATTTTTAGTTTGCATCTGTAGGCATGTCCAAATAATTCAAACCCACCTTCACATCAAGTATACACACATCTTGATGGATGTCAAAAGGGTAATCGCCAGTCTGCAATTTGTTAGAGTAGGCTATTATTTGGTTATAGGATTTTGTCTGCATCATATTAGGCTTGTTTTATAAGAATCATAGTAGTAGGAATTTCAGTTGCATCTGGATATGATTTTTGTACATCTGTAGGCATGTTAAAGGTTCAGACTTACCTTCATAATTCAGCCTGCACATGGACTAGAGGATAGCAGAGTTAGCAGAGTAGATGCATGAGAGATAGGGTAGCATGTATGACTGAAGTATAGTTGAATGTAGTGGATGTTGAGGAGCTTGTCAGGCAGGTCTGGTAGATGAAGAAGCAGACTTGGGTTATAACAGATTTGGTTAGAATGTGGCAGATCTGATGAGAGGCATGGGTGAAGTGATGTTTGGTGATGCATCTTTGGGTTGCTCAGTTAAGTTTTGTAATAAGCTAGCAGGAAAGTTGTGTAAGAGGAAGATGATGCCACAGTTTGCAAAAATCTGAAGTGTGCACGTGCACAAGCATGCACACAATCAAGAACATGCTAGGTCCAGTCTGGTGGGGTCTGACAAATTGGCATGGTGTATAGGGGGTGGCTGGAGACTGGTGAAGGAAGTGGTAGGAGGAAGGCAGTGGCAGTGAAGACCAGAGAAAGGTGGAATTCCTGGAACTGAAGTGATTCAAATCATTCCAGATATGACTCGAAGCACATGCAAATTTAACCCGAAGCAGACTGAATTTTGACTCGAAGGAAACCAGGGTCTGACTCGAAGCATAGAAGGGGAGACTCGGGTAAGTGTAGTTGTTGGTCTGGTGGCAGTGTGATCTGAAATAAATTTGAGATTTTGGAAATCATTGTGAAAAAAAAAAAGAAAAAAAAAAGAGAAAATTTTTGGAAAGGTAGGCAGTGCAATAGGTATGGGATGAGCATAAACAAGCTAGAGGAAGAAGTGGTGCATTTGTTCTCGTATTCACATTTTTTCCAATCGTTGTTTTAGAAAAAAAATTGGTCGGGCAAGTCAAATTCTTTTTCCTATCTTTAAATTTTCTTTGACTATAAAATCTAAGTCGCGTTCCTATATTTTGAAATTTGTTCTAGATCTAAATCTAGGCGACGGCCGGAAAATTTGACTGTTTTTCTCTGTCAGTCTGTACCAGTAAATTTTCATTTTTGAATTCAAATTTGCTGCAACACTCAGGTGAGTATTTCTCACCAGACATACGTATTTATATTTCGTAAATTATTGCAAGTGTATGTGTATGACTGTATTTCACTATTATCTGTCTGTAGTGTAATATAGGATGATGGACCCCGTTAAATTTGACACTTTATTCAGTATTATCTGTTGTATTATATCTGCAGTCATATTATGTTTTATTTACTGTTAAATCACCACTGCAAGTCCCTGTTAATATAGACTGTATGGGCTGAAAGGATAGGCCTGATTGATTTTTTCACTCATTCTGTTAACTGCTGTAAATTATCTTGGGATTGCGGGTTCGAAATGATAGAACCCGGGATTTGTAAATATCGGATTGAAATGATATACATCCGTTTCACTTGACCTAGGCTAGAAAATCTTATACAGGCCCGTGGTTTATATATATTATTTATTTTCTGGAAATATTAAAAAATATTTTAAGAAATTGAAGATATTCTAGTAAATAATTTTATAGGATGTATAGTGATTTAAATGTTAAATAAATAAATATAGAATAAAATTTTAGTACAACTTGTTCCAGAAATTCGGGAGTTTTGAAAGAATAAGATTTAAATTAAGAAAATGTTATATATATACCAAGTTATATCTAGAAATAGATTTTAAATCTTAAGGTCTACAATAGCATTTAAAATGCTATCTTTTTGAATTTGACTAGGTTAAAACTTATAACTTTAGACAGCATTTTTCCTAAATGCTGTAGAAATGGAAATTGATAGAAATTTTTGAGAATAAGTTAAACTTTGGAATTTAAATATGTAATAAATAAAAGAATCTAGAAATTGAGTTTGGATAGATTTTAAAGGAAAAATATGATTTCTATTATAAAAGAAATAAATTCCAAATTTAATTGAATAAATTGAAATGGTATATTTTCGAAGAAATGTTTAAATCAAGGATTTGAAATTTAAGGTGCTTAATATATATATTGATTTAAAAATAAATACCATTTTTAAACTATAACCACAGGTTATAATAACGTTTGGTTGGCAAAGAGACCGGGATCGGATATGGGCATACTCTCTGTCGATACCGAAAACCACTTTGACTAACCGTGTACGCGGTGGAGATTCCAGAATGAAGTAGGTTGGTGGTGACGGTTCCTTAAAAGGTATATACGTGGACCCGACTCCCGTGAGTTGGCTTAAGGTGGCTAAAACAGGAGCGATTCTCGGATTAATGAGGTAGCTCCTCTGATCGAACGCACTTCTTCGTATGCCATTCTATTACTCTTGTGATTGTTTTGGTGCGCACCTTTGATTTGGGAGTGTTGTTCGAGGTGGGCGGTTGCTGCGGCTTCGCGTTACCACCGGTCCGAGTCAGCAATTGGTATATCTACCCTGGCATTGCCTAATTGTGCCGTGTCACCTACCATATCGAGCCTTGTACGAGTTTGGTTTTCTCCCGTAGCCCGTGTGGTATCCTCTAGTTGCTTCCCGATCAGGAGGAGCTATGATATTGGATGGACTACTGGGACTATTATGGGTTAAGGTGGAAAATGTAAAGCCTTAACGCTATTTAAAAGTATGTTTATTTTACTATAGACCCTATTTGTAATAGCGCAATATACTACAAAGTAAATAGTTTAACGGATCCTTAGAGGATGGGCGATCCCAAGCATCCTTTGAGTTACTTGCTCTTTACATTACAGTACACTTGATTTAGCTTACATTATATAAGTATGTATGTCCTGACTCGAGTGTTTTGTTTTATTTTACGCTCGGGTCAGCCTGAGTTTGCAGTTTCTATTCCCTCTCCAGAGCTAGGACACTTCAAAGATCAAATCGTGCTACTAGGAGCTTTGTTTCAGTTTCATCTTATCTTTTATGTAATCCAAGACATTGAAGACTCTATTATATTTGCTTATGGCTTAAAAATTGTATTAAAATTTATAAACAATGTATTTCTGTTGGTAAAAGTTTCAGTGGCTTCATGAACCACTGTATTATTTTATATTCCGCTGTGAGATTCTGATATCTGTGTCTGTGATTCTGTGTATTTGATTTCTTTTGTTCCTTAGCTATATTTACAATCTATTATTTTGAACTATTCCAGCTCGACATGTTCTATTATTGTCAAATTCGAATGGTACAAAATAGTGGGTTAGTACAGTTGGTATCAGAGCCAGGTTTAAGCCATAGCTTAAGGAACAAAAACTCATTAGAGATAGAGTAGAAATACTCTAGAATGAGTGAAGTCAAATTCCAGAATCTTTCCTTGTGAGAGAACGTATTTTCAAAGTATAAAATGATTTTCAAAAAGATAAAAAAAAAAAAGTATTTTTGGTATAAAACTTCCTAGGTTAAATAAGTTTCCAAACACTTCTTCCATTTCTCTCCACCGTTATACTCAAGCTTTTGTTAGTTTCTTAATTTTAACTTATCCTAGAACATCTTAATATATTTATCCTTAGCATCCATCCATAATCTTTCAGGATGAATAGAAGAAATAACCGAGGCCGAGGGCAAGCTGTTCCTCCTCCTGCTGCCCCAGTCCGATTCACAAAGTTGTGTAAGGACTATGTTGAGTTAGGGGGTACCAAATTTATGGGGACGGAATCTATCATTGAAGCTCAACAATGGCTTCGTGACCTAGAAAGGATCTTCACATGCCTTGAGATTACTAATGCCCAGCAGAGGCAACTCGCAGCCTGGCAACTAAAAGGCGCTGCTTTAAATTGGTGGTTATCCATCACTGCTCAAACAAATGAGGCAGACCTCACGTGGGAGCAATTTAGGTATCTTTGTTTGTCCAAATTCGGATTTGAAATCCCCTCTTTGAATATATCTTTTAAACTCTTATCGTGCTTTAGGGAGGCCTTCCTGGCCAAGTGGATGCCCGAAGCGGGCAAGTCTCAGCTCTATAGGGAATTCATGGATCTTAAACAGGGTAATATGACCTTCACGGAGTATGAGAGGAAATTCAACGAACTCTCTCAATATGGCCTAAACCTGATTGACACTCCACTCAAGCCGAACGAGAAGTTTATCGCTGGAGCTCGTCCTGAGTTCTACGATCGACTCACGACACATGTTCATGGGTCATTCACAGCACTGATGGATATGGCTCTCCGCTATGAAAACCCCACATCTAAGGCCACTCCTGCTGCTCCTTCTGCATCAGCCCAGTCCTCTGGAAACTCAAGGAAGAGGAAGTCAATTTTCTTCCGTAACAAGAAGAACAAGAATCAAGGGCTAGGTTCATCATCATCTTCTGCTTCAGCAAGGCCACCAGTGGATCTGTCCACCATCACTTGCCACAGATGCCACCAGAAAGGACATTATGCAAATCGCTGTCCTACCTTGGGTGCTGCTGTCCCACCACCTACTCAGTTTGCTAGGAGAGATTTGTGCCATATCTGCTTGCAGCCAGGACATTACAAGAAGGATTGTCCCACTCAGAAGAGGGGCACAACATCCGGAGTCTTTGCAGTAACTTCTACATCTTCTACAGCACCGCAGCCTGCACCAGCACCAGCTCCAGCTCCTGATGATTCTCAAGGTACTCTTCAAGGTTCCTTTACTTTATTCGATTTGCCTATTCGCGTTTTATTCGATACCGGAGCTTCCCACAGCTTCATTTCTTCCGACCTCTGTAATAGATTTGAGCATCTCCTATCTCCTGAGTATTCTTCTATACCTTTATGTGTCTCGAACCCCATCGGTGGTCCCGCAAACCTTGGTAGAGTTTGTAAAGATGTGAAGCTCTTCCATCTCCGGCAGCGCTTCACTGGAGACTTTTATGTCTTGGGTTTCGACGCTTTCGACCTGTTGCTTGGAGGAGATTGGTTAGATAGACATGATGTTGATATCTCTTGTAGTTCCCGTATGGTTACTCTCAAAGATGATTGTGGAAATTCATTAGAGATCCTGTGTAAATTGCCTCAAGAGTTTGCTGGGAGTTTCATCTATTCTCTTGACACTTTCCCAGATGATATCCATTTGACCCCTGTAGTCAAACTATTTCCCGATGTGTTCGGTGAAGTCACTTCTTTACCTCCAAAACGGGAAATTGATTTCCGTATCGACCTTATTCCGGGAGCACGACCTGTAGTCCTTCCACCAAGAAGAATGGCACCACGGGAGAAGAACGAATTAAGGAATCAGATTCAAGACCTATCCTCCAAAGGTCTGATCAGACCTAGCTTCTCAGAATGGGGAGCAGCTGTTGTCTTCGTCACTAAATCCGATGGTTCTCTTAGGATGTGTGTTGATTATAGAGAACTCAACAAGCTTACCATGAAGAACAGATATCCTATGCCCCGCATAAACGATATGTTCGATCAACTCTATGGAGCAACTGTTTTCTCTCAGCTTGATTTAGCTACAGGTTTCCATCAGCTCAGAATTGCTGAGGAAAGCATTCCCAAAACTGCTTTCAGAACGGAGAATGGTTTCTTTGAATGGCTAGTTATGCCTTTTGGCTTGACAAATGCCCCTGCTTTCTTCGTTGACTTGATGAACCGAGTTTTTCGAGATGTGCTCAATAAATTTGTCCTTGTCTTTATTGATGACATCCTTGTTTTCTCCAAGTCGGAGGAAGAACATAGAGCTCATTTGAAGTATGTGTTAGAGACTCTTCGAAACCACCAATTGAAGGCTAAGTTCTCTAAATGCCATTTCTGGGAAGAAGAAGTCCGATTCCTTGGACATATTGTCTCTAGAGAAGGAGTTTCTGTTGATCCAGTCAAGATTGCTACAATCCAAGATTGGGAAGAACCTAAGACTCCCACCGATATCCGCAGTTTTCTAGGCCTTGCCGGCTACTATCGAAGGTTCATTGAGAATTTTGCTCGGATTTCGGCACCTCTGACTGCTCTAACTCGGAAGAATGTCCAGTTTGTATGGATCAGTAAGTGTAAAGCTGCTTTCCAGGAATTAAAGGATAAGCTCACCTCCGCACCAGTACTTACTGTACCAAATGGAAGTGAGAGATTAACGGTATTCACCGATGCTTGTCGAGAAGGATTGGGAGCAGTGCTAATGCAAGATGGGAGAGTAATTGCTTATGCTAGTCGTCAGCTGAAGACACATGAAGTTAACTATGCTGCCCACGATTTAGAGTTGTTGGCTGTTGTATTTGCCTTAAAGCTTTGGAGACACCATCTCTTGGGAGCTAAGTTTGATCTTTTCACCGATCACAAATCTCTGAAATATATCTTTACCCAGAAGGATTTAAATCAGAGACAAGTTCGATGGCTCGAGTTTCTTGCTTCTTATGACCTCGACATCAACTATACTCCCGGAAAAGCTAATGTAGTGGCAGATGCGCTGAGCCGGAAGAAATCTTTGTTGTGTCAGATTTTTGTCTCTTCTCCTTTGGTGGATCGGATCGTAGCTAAACAAGATGAGGATAGGATCATCAGATTGATTAAGGAGAATGTTCGTAGCAGAGGTAACAATAATTCTGATGGAAAAGGAGCTCAGATTGATGATAGAGGAGTTTTAAGGATAAATGGAAGGATTTGTGTGCCAAATGTTGATGGGTTGAGGCAGGAGTTACTTCGAGAACATCATCAGTCCCGACTTTCTATTCATCCTGGCGTAGCTAAGATGTACCAGGATTTGAAGAAACTATATTGGTGGAGAGGTATGAAGCGAGATGTCTCTATTTATGTGAGTAGATGTGCGACTTGTCAGCAAGTCAAAGCAGACCATCAGAAAACACCCGGTTTGTTGCAGCCTTTGGAGATTCCAAACTGGAAGTGGGAACAAGTTTCTATGGACTTTATTGATGGATTGCCGAGATCTCGGAGAGGAAACGAAAGCATATGGGTTATTGTGGATAGATTGACTAAGTCCGCACATTTTATTCCAGTCAGATCTACCCGCACAGCTGCAAGTTTATCTGAGATTTATATGAGGGAGATCGTTCGCCTCCATGGCGTCCCTCTCAGCATTGTCTGCGATCGTGACCCCATTTTCACTTGTCAGTTTTGGAAAGCGTTCCAAGAGTCCTTGGGTACTCGTTTGAACCTAAGCACCGCTTACCACCCACAAACTGACGGTCAGACTGAAAGGGTGAATCAGATTCTTGAAGATCTTCTTCGTGCTTGCATCTTAGACTATGGTGGATCTTGGGAAGATCATCTCCACCTTGTGGAATTCACCTATAACAACAGTTATCAGGCTAGTCTTAAGATGTCCCCTTTTGCTGCTCTATACGGGAAACCGTGTAGATCTCCTTCGTGTTGGATTGAGTCGGGTAACCGCTTAGTCCTTGGTCCGGAGATGATTCTAGAAGCTTCAGAGAAAGTAGAGGAGATTAAGAGGAGATTGAAGGTTGCTCAAGACAGACAAAAGAAGTACGCTGATCGGCGTAGAAGGAAGTTAGAATTTGATGTTGGTGATTTGGTGTTTCTGAAGATCTCTCCTTTAAAGAATGTGGTCCGGTTTGGTCGGAGAGGAAAGCTAGCACCTAGATTCATCGGTCCATTCCATATTTTGGAGAGGATTGGATCTCTGGCATATAGACTGGATCTACCAGAGAAATTTGCCGGAATCCACAATGTCTTCCATGTATCTCACCTTCGTCGCTGTCTGCACGACCCATCTTTAGTCATACAGCCCACTGCTCTCGATGGTCTGGACATCGAGCCTGATTTGACTATGGAAAGGAAGCCACTTCGTATCGTCGATCAAGGTACGAAACAGCTCAGAAGAAAATCAGTCCCGTTGGTCAAAGTGCAATGGAGCACTGATGGGCGAGATTGCACATGGGAAACGGAGGAGAGCATCCGTGCCTCAAATCCAGAACTATTCGTTTAAGGTACTTATCTATCTAGCTTATTCTTCCTTTGTTTCCTTTTTCTTTCGTTCCTTTTCGAGGACGAAAAGTTCTTGAGTGGGGGAGAGTGTAACAACCCTAGTTCAGCTAGTTATTTTATTTAATTTATTTAATTTATTTTTAATTTTTAAATAATATATTGTATAAATTGTGTTTAATAATATAGTTTGAATATTAAAATTTGAGATATATTTTGAAAAATTTTATATGTCAATAAACTTAAACAATAACTGTAAAATTTTAAGCTAGGTTTGAACCGTTAAATTTCGCGTTTGAAAGACGCGTGATTTATAGGGTAAAAGTGACGTTATAAAACGTGTGTTTTCAAAATGTTATTTTTGTGAAAATTTTTGATATTTTAGACTGCGTCTGTTTAACGTAGTGTAAAAATAATATTTTCAAATTTTTTTTGAAGAAAATTTTTGGTCAGTAGTTTTAAGACGGACGTTGGTTCGTTTTAAAGGACCGTTGTTTTGAAATTTTAATTACATACTTCTCATATTTTAACTGACTACATAAAACGTTAACATTAGCATTAACAATAATAAATCTAAATCTGGTGAAACTTTAACAAAATAAATCACAACATTTATAGATTTAAAACGTTCAACATTGCATTCTTTTTCTCTCGGCCGTTTCATTTGCACTTGTACACTTCTCATTTTAAAACTGGAACATGCACAAATCATCGGCCCTATCACATTTCTGGCCAAACACAAATCACAACACATATACAAATTAGTGAAAGAAGCACTGAAATCACGTTCGAACAATAAATAATATACTGAAAAATGTAAACTGAAAAACATATCAACCATCTTTATTTCAGCCTTCTATTATAAGTGCTTCCCATTTCTCTCTTTAGCCTCAGCATCATCAAAATTTTAAAACATAAATCACGCAATCTCTCGTGTAAATTATCAAGCCTTGTTTTAAAACCATGTTTCATCAGTTATCAAAAATAATGCATGATATATAACTGAAATTTTTGCATCAACTTTCCCACTTCAGATCAAGGCTGTCATCTCGCAAGTTTTTTTGTGTGATCAGTTTCTTAAATCAAGCAACCATTTATTGCTTTTAAAGGCATCAATTAGCCTTCCAGGTTGTGAAACTGCTCGGCCTTGATTCGCATGCAACATGGACATAAAGTATTGATATCAAACTAATGCATGCCTTTTCCATTAATCACGCCAGAAGATCAATGCTTGCATTTTCCTTTTGAAACCGATCAATAGCATTTATCAAATGAAACTGCCTTTGATTCCTCTGCATATTTCAAGTCTGCCTATATATTTTGCGTCTTTTCTCTACATCATTTTCTATGCATTTCCAGTCCACTCTTTGCTAAAAATTAGGTAATCATCTTCCTTTTCTTTTCCTATCCTATGTGTCTATATCCTTTGACTTGCTCGGCCATGCCATTTTGGTATGAGATCTGTATGTGTACTGTCTCTATAGATTTACAGAGTTGACATATAGGATGTTTGGTGAAACCTAGGCAGTCTATAGTTGATAGCCAAATCTGTTGATAGCATAATATCAGCAGTAGGAGACATGTAGATCTGGGGAGATATGAACAAGTCTGGGTTGTGTGTTCTGTTTGATGAAGCCTGCAGTGTTGGAGTAGGCTATAATGTTGTATAAGAGTATGTCTTGTATCATGATAAGGCATGTTATAAATCATAGTGGTAGTCAGTGCATATGAATATGATTTTTAGTTTGCATCTGTAGGCATGTCCAAATAATTCAAACCCACCTTCACATCAAGTATACACACATCTTGATGGATGTCAAAAGGGTAATCGCCAGTCTGCAATTTGTTAGAGTAGGCTATTATTTGGTTATAGGATTTTGTCTGCATCATATTAGGCTTGTTTTATAAGAATCATAGTAGTAGGAATTTCAGTTGCATCTGGATATGATTTTTGTACATCTGTAGGCATGTTAAAGGTTCAGACTTACCTTCATAATTCAGCCTGCACATGGACTAGAGGATAGCAGAGTTAGCAGAGTAGATGCATGAGAGATAGGATAGCATGTATGACTGAAGTATAGTTGAATGTAGTGGATGTTGAGGAGCTTGTCAGGCAGGTCTGGTAGATGAAGAAGCAGACTTGGGTTATAACAGATTTGGTTAGAATGTGGCAGATCTGATGAGAGGCATGGGTGAAGTGATGTTTGGTGATGCATCTTTGGGTTGCTCAGTTAAGTTTTGTAATAAGCTAGCAGGAAAGTTGTGTAAGAGGAAGATGATGCCACAGTTTGCAAAAATCTGAAGTGTGCACGTGCACAAGCATGCACACAATCAAGAACATGCTAGGTCCAGTCTGGTGGGGTCTGACAAATTGGCATGGTGTATAGGGGGTGGCTGGAGACTGGTGAAGGAAGTGGTAGGAGGAAGGCAGTGGCAGTGAAGACCAGAGAAAGGTGGAATTCCTGGAACTGAAGTGATTCAAATCATTCCAGATATGACTCGAAGCACATGCAAATTTAACCCGAAGCAGACTGAATTTTGACTCGAAGGAAACCAGGGTCTGACTCGAAGCATAGAAGGGGAGACTCGGGTAAGTGTAGTTGTTGGTCTGGTGGCAGTGTGATCTGAAATAAATTTGAGATTTTGGAAATCATTGTGAAAAAAAAAAAGAAAAAAAAAAGAGAAAATTTTTGGAAAGGTAGGCAGTGCAATAGGTATGGGATGAGCATAAACAAGCTAGAGGAAGAAGTGGTGCATTTGTTCTCGTATTCACATTTTTTCCAGTCGTTGTTTTAGAAAAAAAATTGGTCGGGCAAGTCAAATTCTTTTTCCTATCTTTAAATTTTCTTTGACTATAAAATCTAAGTCGCGTTCCTATATTTTGAAATTTGTTCTAGATCTAAATCTAGGCGACGGCCGGAAAATTTGACTGTTTTTCTCTGTCAGTCTGTACCAGTAAATTTTCATTTTTGAATTCAAATTTGCTGCAACACTCAGGTGAGTATTTCTCACCAGACATACGTATTTATATTTCGTAAATTATTGCAAGTGTATGTGTATGACTGTATTTCACTATTATCTGTCTGTAGTGTAATATAGGATGATGGACCCCGTTAAATTTGACACTTTATTCAGTATTATCTGTTGTATTATATCTGCAGTCATATTATGTTTTATTTACTGTTAAATCACCACTGCAAGTCCCTGTTAATATAGACTGTATGGGCTGAAAGGATAGGCCTGATTGATTTTTTCACTCATTCTGTTAACTGCTGTAAATTATCTTGGGATTGCGGGTTCGAAATGATAGAACCCGGGATTTGTAAATATCGGATTGAAATGATATACATCCGTTTCACTTGACCTAGGCTAGAAAATCTTATACAGGCCCGTGGTTTATATATATTATTTATTTTCTGGAAATATTAAAAAATATTTTAAGAAATTGAAGATATTCTAGTAAATAATTTTATAGGATGTATAGTGATTTAAATGTTAAATAAATAAATATAGAATAAAATTTTAGTACAACTTGTTCCAGAAATTCGGGAGTTTTGAAAGAATAAGATTTAAATTAAGAAAATGTTATATATATACCAAGTTATATCTAGAAATAGATTTTAAATCTTAAGGTCTACAATAGCATTTAAAATGCTATCTTTTTGAATTTGACTAGGTTAAAACTTATAACTTTAGACAGCATTTTTCCTAAATGCTGTAGAAATGGAAATTGATAGAAATTTTTGAGAATAAGTTAAACTTTGGAATTTAAATATGTAATAAATAAAAGAATCTAGAAATTGAGTTTGGATAGATTTTAAAGGAAAAATATGATTTCTATTATAAAAGAAATAAATTCCAAATTTAATTGAATAAATTGAAATGGTATATTTTCGAAGAAATGTTTAAATCAAGGATTTGAAATTTAAGGTGCTTAATATATATATTGATTTAAAAATAAATACCATTTTTAAACTATAACCACAGGTTATAATAACGTTTGGTTGGCAAAGAGACCGGGATCGGATATGGGCATACTCTCTGTCGATACCGAAAACCACTTTGACTAACCGTGTACGCGGTGGAGATTCCAGAATGAAGTAGGTTGGTGGTGACGGTTCCTTAAAAGGTATATACGTGGACCCGACTCCTGTGAGTTGGCTTAAGGTGGCTAAAACAGGAGCGATTCTCGGATTAATGAGGTAGCTCCTCTGATCGAACGCACTTCTTCGTATGCCATTCTATTACTCTTGTGATTGTTTTGGTGCGCACCTTTGATTTGGGAGTGTTGTTCGAGGTGGGCGGTTGCTGCGGCTTCGCGTTACCACCGGTCCGAGTCAGCAATTGGTATATCTACCCTGGCATTGCCTAATTGTGCCGTGTCACCTACCATATCGAGCCTTGTACGAGTTTGGTTTTCTCCCGTAGCCCGTGTGGTATCCTCTAGTTGCTTCCCGATCAGGAGGAGCTATGATATTGGATGGACTACTGGGACTATTATGGGTTAAGGTGGAAAATGTAAAGCCTTAACGCTATTTAAAAGTATGTTTATTTTACTATAGACCCTATTTGTAATAGCGCAATATACTACAAAGTAAATAGTTTAACGGATCCTTAGAGGATGGGCGATCCCAAGCATCCTTTGAGTTACTTGCTCTTTACATTACAGTACACTTGATTTAGCTTACATTATATAAGTATGTATGTCCTGACTCGAGTGTTTTGTTTTATTTTACGCTCGGGTCAGCCTGAGTTTGCAGTTTCTATTCCCTCTCCAGAGCTAGGACACTTCAAAGATCAAATCGTGCTACTAGGAGCTTTGTTTCAGTTTCATCTTATCTTTTATGTAATCCAAGACATTGAAGACTCTATTATATTTGCTTATGGCTTAAAAATTGTATTAAAATTTATAAACAATGTATTTCTGTTGGTAAAAGTTTCAGTGGCTTCATGAACCACTGTATTATTTTATATTCCGCTGTGAGATTCTGATATCTGTGTCTGTGATTCTGTGTATTTGATTTCTTTTGTTCCTTAGCTATATTTACAATCTATTATTTTGAACTATTCCAGCTCGACATGTTCTATTATTGTCGAATTCGAATGGTACAAAATAGTGGGTCGTTACAGATATCATATATCAATATGAAAATCCATCAAATATCCAAATATCTGAAATCAAATAAAAACTGTTGAGGAATCCAGTTGGATCCCTCCAACCTGTTTTCCTGCATCCAAAAACATTAGCACAATACCAATTTCGCTCCAGTACGAAATTATCGCGGTACATGTTTTTAATAAATATTATCCGTTTACTAACGGTGTAATAGGGTCTCATCCGCTAAACAAAAAATGCGGGAAATCAACAACTGCAATATATACATATGCCAATATATATATATTGATATTATATATAATACCAATTTCACTGTTTATGAAATATTCGCGGTATATGTTTTTACTAAATAACATCCGCTTACTAACGGCGCATAATGTCTATTTTAACAATCAATAATTTACAGTCATCATTCAAACATACATTCAAATATTTTAAATCTAACTATTTAGAATAAAATCGAAACCTATTCGATTGAGTGAGAAGTTCTCACCCTGGTTTTAAATTCCGTTTTAGCTTTTATTTCGAATAAAATTAAACGCGCGTTTAATTTCACCCGAAATTCTCACTAACTCCAAACGACTCCAAACCAACTCCATCGCGTAGTGCTCGTCCATACGATTCCAACGCAACTGGTTTCGCGCAGTTTCGACCTCGTATGAAAAAGTTATGAATTTTACAAGATTGTACACGTTTTTAATAACTTAAATACAACATAAACTTAAATTTTTATAACCTAACTATCCACAGCCCTCAGATCCAACTTGAGTGCATCTGGACCCTTGAACGCAACACCCTTTCTTCTTCATCTTCTACAGGCCGACACCCCCTTTATAGCCGAACCCATCAACAACAATTAGGGTTAATTTTAGCACCCACCACACTCAACTTCGACACGATCAAACACCATAGCTTCGAAGCCACAAACCTAAGCTACCCACGCCCAGAAGCTCTCAAGGCTCGGCCCCCCATAGGCACGCGCGCACGGTGATGAACAGCCCACGTTTTCACTCCATTTCCCATCAATCCGTGAAGCCATTCGCGATCTCCACCGTTGATCTCGTAGCTCTCGTCGTGCTCTTCATCTTTGTAGTTGATGGCTTCGTGAATCGATGAATGGATTGAGAGTAATTGAGGGAGGAAGTTAGGACAATTCTGGCCGTTGAAAACAGGGGTGGCGGCTGTAAAAGATGGCTAGGGTTTTGATTTTTTTTTTTTTTTATTTAGAATGGTGGCTATTTATAAGAAAAGCAAGCGTAAACACTATTCATCCCGGGAATTCCGAACTCCGATTTAGACACCGTAACCAGTGTACCTAGGGTTTATCCCGCGTTCCGGACACAATGGAACAGGTTTCGGAAGCTAATTCGGAAGTATGTGCGAGTTATGGCTGCAAACGCTCAATTTAAATTAAACCGATTTAAATCGATTTCTAGGCGTTTTAATTTGTACAGGACAAACCGTAAATCCAATTGACTTGAAATTTGAAACCTTACAATAATATCACATTACGGATCCGATGAAACTGGTTTCGTCGAAATCCGAGACTTTTTGAAAAATGGCTATTTTAGCTCGCCAAATTTAAATTAAAAATAAATCGATGCGTTTCGAGCTGCCACGATCAAACGATAGCTCCGATTGACACGAAAATTGAAATCCGGTAATTACTAACTATTACGGATCCAATGGAACTGGTTTCGTTCAATTCTGAGACTGTTCAAAAATTGACTATTTTCACTAGTCGATTTAAATATTAAAATATTCAATTTTCACAAATTAACTTTTAATTCGATTTTAAAAGTTCTAAAATATCGTTCTAACTCCCATATGATAAAATAAAATTTTACAAATCATTTTCAATCATATTTAACCCAATTTTCAATTATTTCCATAATTTAACATATTAAATTATCGATTTAATAATCCAATTAAATCCAATAATTCAAATTAAAATTTATTTGACTTAAAAATTCACTTATAAATATTTAAAATTAATTAAATATTCAAATTTAAATTATTAAAAATTCTGGGTCGTTACAATCTTCCCCACTTAAAAGAATTTCGTCCTCGAAATTACAAGTAAGAAAAGTTACAGAATCTATTAATTTTCCATAATTCATAGTTAAACTTCTTATAATACTTTACTAAGTTTTCAAATCATACTTAGTTATCTTTTCAAAAACAACTATCTATTGTTTAACTTTCAATTCTAAATCAAAGTTAAAGTTTTCAAAATTTTCCCATTTTCTCAAATTTTTTCTAACGCCTTAAATTTTCGGAAAAATTCGCCATAGTCTCCTTTGCGCGGCTCGATCCGAAAAAAAAATGACAGTATATATATCACAAATATACATCTCATCAAGTAATGAGGCATCCCGCAGGGAAAAAAGTGTAAAAGTGCGATATTTAATCCGAGATATGTACCTTATACTTTATTAGCAAGCATATACGGTTAATATAGCGCTAAAGCGAACTCCAAATGCGAAGCAAACGCGATCCGCACCTACTAAACACTCAATAAACAACATGAGAAACATGCATATAGGCAATAGTATCGATATACAACATATATATCCATATGCTAACATAGCAAAAGCAACAAATGCAAACATCAACCAACTAGCATCCAACAAATTCATTCATATTCACATTAATATACAATGAAATAGGTTTTCAATTCAAATCTCATTTGATTCATTAACATTGGATTTTCTTACTAACATTCATTCTCAATTCAATTAGTTTACATTTACTAATTAAATCTAATTCACATTCAATTCTATTCAAATTTATTTACTTTCAATTTGAATTTCAATTTCATAGCTTTCAATTTCATTAACACTTAATGAATTATATACAATCAATCAACAATCAACTAACAATCAATGTATATTAATTTCAACCAAATTCCTTTACTTATATTCATTCAATTTGGTTTAACACCATCACTTTCAATTGGTTTAATTAAATTGATTTTCATTCAACCTTTCAACTTCTAATAACATTAGGTTTCAATGAATTTACACTTACATTCATTATTCCATATCCACTCAATTTACATTCAATTGATTTATATTCAAACCATTTTTTTTCCAATTCAATTTCTAAGTTGAATTTCATTCATATACTCAAGTTTATATTCATTTAATCCACTTGATTATTTACAACTCATATTCATATAATTTTACTTCTTATATATATAAGTTTATTTTACAATTGTAAATCATTTTAATTATAATTCAATCCTTATAATTCTTTTTACTTATACAATGATTCTTCAATTTAGACTATTCAAACAACTAAACAATCAACTTATATACTCTAATAATTCTAAAAATTATTCCTTTATATATAAAATATAATCAAGGTAAAATTATTTCATTCACCCAATTTAAAACAATACTGTGCCGAATTGTTCTATTCAAGTGTTTAGAAACCCCTTCGGCATAGTCTTGCGGACCACGCTGACGAAAGTTCATATGCCACTCAACAAACCAATCATCACAATATAAAACAATTTTTATATTTACTAACAAATACGCTCTCATATCTATTATTACACTCAAATTCATTCTAGAGCACTACTGACTCAATCTCTAATGAGCAATACCCAACAGAACCATGGTTGTCGCTTAACCATATGCTCTGATACCAACATGTAACGCCCGGAGGAAGCGGTCACAACCGGTAGGCTTTTCAACCATCCCAGCCCCACCGTGGCTTACACTGATATCCCAAACTTGCTTTTACGGCCAGCCTTTCGACTGTCACAGCTTACGCCTAACCAACCCCCTAAAAGAGGATGTGTGGGAGTAAGAGTCTCCCGTTCGCCACCAAACCGCGAAGCGAGAACCCCCCATCACATAGCCCAATAGCTTAACATCGACACTCACTTTATCGACTGTCGACCAATCGAAGGTCAAAAACCGGAATGTTATGGGTTTTAAAAAGAATTTAAGAAAAAGGAAGAAGAAGAGAGAAAAAGGTAGAAGATAGAGAGGATAGAAATAGAAAATTAGAGAGAATAGAAAACAGAATAGAAGGTAGAAAATTTTAAAATAGAAAGAAAAGAGAAGAGAAAGGAAATGGAACACAGAAGAAAATAGGACGGAACAGAAAACAACAGAACAACATCAGAATCTCACAATTCGCAGCGGAACAACATATAATAATAAATGAATAATCTTTAAACAAAGAACTATCAGTTATTACATTTTATACATTACATTTCATCATATCATCATCAGAGTGTACAACAACAACAACAACAAATAGTGCAGCGGAAAAAGAAATACTATATAAACTAGTAATACGCCATGCCATCCAGCTTGCCTCCAGCAACTCCTGAATATCCAGAATATCCTGATAAACCTTAACTCTTAACTGCCCGTGTGGAAATTGGTGGGCACCCAGAGTTTAGGAAGGAAAACAATAAACTCCAAGTCAGTCATGTGACTGGTGTGAGAACTCAAAACAGTTTATTTACTTTAAAATCAAAATAGAGGAATATTTTTAAAGTCAATTCGCAATGCTTTTAAAAATGAGACTACCATAAGACCTCCTGCCACACACACAATGCAAACGCAGACTTGGAGAAGATTTCTCCTTATGATAGTCAAAGATGCTTGATACGCATTAAAATCAAATCAATTTTGATATTATTATTAGTGCATAGTGTAGGAAATCATTTCGAAAATAAAGATATAAATCTTAGCCAGCATAGACATTTCGCACTTATGCCTACTATAGCTACCATGTTCAATAGCAGGTTACCGCCACATTCCATGGCAGGTTATACAACTAATACCGTACAAGTTTCGTATTGTTTCTTTGGATTTCCAACAAATGGTCAGGCCAAGGAACTTCCCATTGCCACATGAGAATGCCTCTGGATGGACATCCCCGAGAACCAAACCGGATCTCTACCAACACAAGGCCGGGTTACTCCTAACTGAGTAACAACTGACCGAATATGCCATCCCCCGGTCCTTTGGGACCTTTATCAACCGAGCGCTCGTAATCAATTCACACAATCATAAAGTGTTTTCAACATGAGTAAGTATCTGGGCTCCATACCATGATACTACCCTTTTCCAGAAGGAAATGCACATATCCTAAAGGGTGCAACCCCTCATAACCTTGCTGCTTCTTTCCTGTTTTGACCATTCACGGGGTGTGAGGCTCGACGAAGTCACGTCCACAAAAACATACTTTAAACAAAAGCCATGCTTTGGGTCAACAAATGATCAACACAATGATCACTAAGATAGACGATCAAATAAATGATCCTATCACAAATAATCAACACAATGATCATTTCAGCATCACTCAGCATGTCACATTACCAAACTGGGAATATATCGCTGATAACTTCAACTATATAACCTTTGAGCACATACGTCTCAAAGAAGGGTGTTAAGCTAAAAGAATAAATTCTCCGCCACCAACAGAAATATATTTGAAAGAAATTGGCTTTATATCTCAAATTGTAATGTCAGACATACAATCCATACAAGTCTGTTCCGGGATCGAACAAAACCGAAGGCACTTACAAAGAAGTCCTTGCAATCCGGATATTCACAATCCTGATCGGATTTCCCATCACTTATGGAATCTCTATACCAGGAGCTACCCAGTGCAGAGACAATCGACAGGTTATCCTATCGCTCTCGCAAATACCGGTCTTCAACACCGATCTTCAATGCAATTCACAACGACGTATCACATATTCGGAATGGGTTATACGACCACATGGTCCTTTCCCGGTTAACCCGAATAGTGAGCGCTTATTCAAAATAAGTGTGGCATTCAAATTCAATCAAATCACATCAAATACCCATTCAAAGGGAAATACTGATAGTCGGCTATTGAACTATCAATGGATATGCATACATCACCAGATTCCAAATAATTTTCCAAATTATTTATTTTCCAAAATATCTTTACAAGATATATAATTTCAACTTCAAAAATAAATCAATATTTATTTTTAACAAATTCCCTTTCGCATATAAATTCCATAATGAATTAATATCTCAAAATATCCATGCATATACGATTTCAATTATCCATTTCAATTTATCTTCAAAAAGATAAATTCTAATTATTCACTTCATATTGGAAAACATTTCCATACTTATTCATTCATAAGTAATTCACAAATTTCTTTTATTTTCAACACTTGGAAAATATTCAATATACTTAAATCGAATTAAGTATATAATTCATTCTTTAAGAAAATCATTCTCTTAAACATATTTACTTGGGCCAAAACGAATGTTGCGTAAAACATCGTTACGACAACCCAAAATCACTAGTATATGGATTCGAAATTAAAATAGATATATAAATCCCAATACTAAACCAAAACATTTCCTTTCGGAAATCATTTACTATAACAACAGTGTTATAGTCTACCATTTCCTTTTATTTCTCGAAAACGTCTATTTCAACAATAAATGTTGAAATCTATGGTTTCGAATCTCAACACATTTAAAACATCGTTAGATCGTTTTAATTCTGTTTAAAATATCACATTCTAAAACATTTCCTTTAACATGTTATTCACTATTCAAAATCGTGAACATACTTCGTTAACAAATTTCATCCTTTTATTCAATTTATTTTAAAGGATTATTCACTATTCAAAAATGTGAATATACTTTGTTAACAAATTTCATCCTTTTATTCCTTTTAATTCAAAGGATTATTCACTATTCAAAAATGTGAATATAACTCCATTTATAGGTTTCAACAAATTTTCTCGTCAAAATAAATCATTTGCAAATTTATAAAACAACGTTTATAAATTCCATTTCCAATTATTTATAAAAACTTCCTTTTTATAAATTCCTTTATTAACCTATTCCAGTTTATAACTAAATTATAAACTAAACGTTCATATTATAAGTTAATTACTTATAAAACGATTATTTTACAAAATCGTTCCTTTAGAGACTTTCCAATTTATAAATCTTATAACTTATAAGATCCATTTATTTAACCAATCTATTCTTCAAATAATTTCACCAAATTTATAAATCTTACTATTTATAAATTTCTTTTATAACTTCACAATTTATAATTCTATAAATTTCATTCATTTATGAATTTCATTTTCACTTCATTCAAAACACTTATAAAAACTCGTTTTATAACGTCCATATTTCAATTTATAAATATCCATTTATAAATCTCTTAATATAAATCAATTTATATTATTTTTTTAAACGTCTTTAAATTCCTTTATAATTTCACCATTCTGATTTATAAAATAATCAAATTTTATAAATCTTATATTCAAACTTTTAATAATAAACTCAAAAATCCAGTTTAAACTATTTTATAAAATCGTTCCTTTATTTCTCAAAAATCAACTTTTAACTATATTTCACAAAATCATAATTTTTATAGCTTTAAAAATTATAACGTTTATTTACTTAAAATAGATCAAATTCCAAACATATAGTATATTTTCAAAAATCACTTTATAAATCATTTTAAAATTCCAAATTTGGTCCAATGATGCTACACACCAAATAGTCAATCACGACTACAACGATATCATATATCAATATGAAAATCCATAAAATATCCAAATATCTGAAATCAAATAAAAACTGTTGAGGAATCCAGTTGGATCCCTCCAACCTGTTTTCCTGCATCCAAAAACATTAGCACAATACCAATTTCGCTCCAGTACGAAATTATCGCGGTACATGTTTTTAATAAATATTATCCGCTTACTAACGGCGTAATAGGGTCTCATCCGCTAAACAAAAAATGCGGGAAATCAACAACTGCAATATATACATATGCCAATATATATATATTGATATTATATATAATACCAATTTCACTGTTTATGAAATATTCGCGGTATATGTTTTTACTAAATAACATCCGCTTACTAACGGCGCATAATGTCTATTTTAACAATCAATAATTTACAGTCATCATTCAAACATACATTCAAATATTTTAAATCTAACTATTTAGAATAAAATCGAAACCTATTCGATTGAGTGAGAAGTTCTCACCCTGGTTTTAAATTCCGTTTTAGCTTTTATTTCGAATAAAATTAAACGCGCGTTTAATTTCACCCGAAATTCTCACTAACTCCAAACGACTCCAAACCAACTCCATCGCGTAGTGCTCGTCCATACGATTCCAACGCGACTGGTTTCGCGCAGTTTCGACCTCGTATGAAAAAGTTATGAATTTTACAAGATTGTACACGTTTTTAATAACTTAAATACAACATAAACTTAAATTTTTATAACCTAACTATCCACAGCCCTCAGATCCAACTTGAGTGCATCTGGACCCTTGAACGCAACACCCTTTCTTCTTCATCTTCTACAGGCCGACACCCCCCTTATAGCCGAACCCATCAACAACAATTAGGGTTAATTTTAGCACCCACCACACTCAACTTCGACACGATCAAACACCATAGCTTCGAAGCCACAAACCTAAGCTACCCACGCCCAGAAGCTCTCAAGGCTCGGCCCCCCATAGGCACGCGCGCACGGTGATGAACAGCCCACGTTTTCACTCCATTTCCCATCAATCCGTGAAGCCATTCGCGATCTCCACCGTTGATCTCGTAGCTCTCGTCGTGCTCTTCATCTTTGTAGTTGATGGCTTCGTGAATCGATGAATGGATTGAGAGTAATTGAGGGAGGAAGTTAGGACAATTCTGGCCGTTGAAAACAGGGGTGGCGGCTGTAAAAGATGGCTAGGGTTTTGATATTTTTTTTTTTTTTATTTAGAATGGTGGCTATTTATAAGAAAAGCAAGCGTAAACACTATTCATCCCGGGAATTCCGAACTCCGATTTAGACGCCGTAACCAGCGTACCTAGGGTTTATCCCGCGTTCCGGACACAATGGAATAGGTTTCGAAAGCTAATTCGGAAGTATGTGCGAGTTATGGCTGCAAACGCTCAATTTAAATTAAACCGATTTAAATCGATTTCTAGGCGTTTTAATTTGTACAGGACAAACCGTAAATCCAATTGACTTGAAATTTGAAACCTTACAATAATATCACATTACGGATCCGATGAAACTGGTTTCGTCGAAATCCGAGACTTTTTGAAAAATGGCTATTTTAGCTCGCCAAATTTAAATTAAAAATAAATCGATGCGTTTCGAGCTGCCACGATCAAACGATAGCTCCGATTGACACGAAAATTGAAATCCGGTAATAACTAACTATTACGGATCCAATGGAACTGGTTTCGTTCAATTCTGAGACTGTTCAAAAATTGACTATTTTCACTAGTCGATTTAAATATTAAAATATTCAATTTTCACAAATTAACTTTTAATTCGATTTTAAAAGTTCTAAAATATCGTTCTAACTCCCATATGATAAAATAAAATTTTACAAATCATTTTCAATCATATTTAACCCAATTTTCATTTATTTCCATAATTTAACATATTAAATTATCGATTTAATAATCCAATTAAATCCAATAATTCAAATTAAAATTTATTTGACTTAAAAATTCACTTATAAATATTTAAAATTAATTAAATATTCAAATTTAAATTATTAAAAATTCTGGGTCGTTACAAAAAAGGTCGCAAACGTCATTTTGAACTCAATGGGAGTGGTCCCAAGTCCTAATTCGACCGTATGCAAAAAATAGCTTTTCGGACTAAATTCCGAGTATCGATAAAATATTTAAATAAAATATTTAAATATAAAAATTGATAAATATGCGGGTTGTTACTCCTTAAAGAAATTGCGTCCTCGCAATATTTAAGAAGAAAATATAAAGTAACAACCATAAAAGCATATTCAACACAAAATAAATAATTCGAAATAAGAAATTCACCTCAAAGAGCACGGGAAAGCAAGACCGGATGTGTTCGCTCGATGAACTCTCTAGATTCCCAAGAACAGTCCTTAGGATTTGAAGACCATTATACTTTCACAAGCGGAACATCCTTATTTCGAAGTCGTTTGACTTCCGAAGCAATAATTCGAATAGGATGCTGCTCATAAGTTAAATTAGGTGAAACTTCAATTTCTTCCACAACACCGAGCTCAAGAATAGAATCGGAATCTCGAAGACATTTCCGTAATTGAGAAACATGAAACACGTCATGAATAGCAGAAAACTGAGCCGGTAATAAAAGGCGATAAGCCATGAAACCAATACGTTCGGTGATAGGAAATGGCCCAATATATCGAGGCGCTAACTTTCCTGATCGACTGAAACGTACAACACCTTTCATAGGTGAAACACGAATGAACACAAGATCTCCCACAGAAAATTTTAACTTCCTTCTTTGATTATCGGCATAGGATTTTTGTCTACTCTAGGCTTCTTTCATCCTATGAGGAATAAGATCAATCTTTTCTGTGGAATCACGAATAAAATCTGGACCTAAAACCAGCTTCTCACCGGCTTCAAGCCAACAAGAAGGAGATCGGCATGGCCTTCCATAGATTGCCTCGAAAGGTGCCATACCAATACTAGATTGGAAGCTATTATTATAGGAAAATTCAACAAGTGAAATATGATCTCCCTAACTTCCACCAAAATCAAGCACACAAGCACGAAGAAGATCTTCAAGAGTTTGATTCACACGCTCAGTTTGTCCATCGGACTGGGGGTGATAAGCGATGCTAAAATTAAGCTTCGTTCCCAAAGCTTTTTGAAGACTCTTCCAAAATCCACTATTAAACAATGGATCACGATCACTAACAATAGAAGTAGGAACTCCATGCAATTTAACAATTTCTTTGATAAAGAGTTTGACCAAAAGAGGAACGGTTCGATTGGACCGAACGGGAATAAAATGGGCGGATTTAGTGAGTCTATCAACAATCACCCATAAGCTATCATGACCCGAACGAGAACGGGGGAGGCCGTCTATAAAATCCATGGAAATTTGGTCCCACTTCCAAATTGGAATTTCTAAAGGTTGCAATAACCCACCCGGCCTTTGATGTTTGGCCTTAATGAGTTGGCAAGTCATGCAACGCTTAACGAAGTTAGCGACGTCAAGTTTCATTCCCTCCCAATAATAAAGTCTCTTCATATCCGCGTACATTTTACTACTACCAGGATGAATGGTAAATTTAGAACAATGGGAATCTTCTAAAATATCTTTACGAAGATCACCAATATTTGGTACAATAAGTCTACCAAATTTCCGAATGCCGCCACGAGAATCAATATCAAAGTCTTTCAAACCTTCAATATCAATTTTGTCCTTAATATTTTGGCCAAGAAGAGCCAATTCGGGATCTAGCCCTTAAGCTTCAAGAATGCGGTCTAAAAGAGAAGGATGAGCCTCAAGGCTACATAAAAAAAATGATGAACATAAATCGGATACGCGCTTTCGAATCTAACAAGTGGATAAGATCTCGAGATCGTTCCATTCAGATATCATCATAGAAACAACCGCTTGTTGCTTGCGACTAAGTGCATCGGCAACACGATTCCCCTTTCCGGGAGTATAATGGATATCAAGATCATAAGGTGCAAGGAACTCGAGCCAACGTTGTTGACGCAAATTAAGTTCCTTTTGAGAGAATAAATACTTCCAAGACTTATGATCGGTATAAAGAACAAATTTCTCTCCTAAAAGATAATGACGCCAAATCCGAAGAGCAAAAACAATAGCCGCGAGTTCTAAATCATGTGTGGCATATCTAGTCTCGGCCGGCTTTAATTGCCAAGAAGCATAAGCAATAACACGTTCCTTTTGCAAAAGAACGGCAACCAAACCAACGCGACTAGCATCGGTATAAATAACGAAATCTTGATTCCCCTCGGGAATAACAAGAATAGGAGCATCAGAAAGGAGTTCTTTTAATTTCTGAAAAGAAGTTTCACATTTGTCCGACCAAATGTATTTAACACCTTTCTTAGTCAAGCTAGTGAGAGGCACGGCAATCTTAGAAAAGACTTTGATAAAACGGCGGTAATAACCAGCCAATCCAAGGAAACTACGAATCTCCGTCACACTCTCCGGTCTCTTCCAATCTTGAATCGCTTCAACCTTTGAAGGATCCATGGAAATTCCGGATTCGGAAATAATATGACCGAGAAACTTCACACGAGATTGCCAAAAATGGCATTTAGAAAACTTTGCTTTTAATTGATTACTCCTAAGAGTTTCCAATACAATCCGAAGATGCTTTTCATGCTCCTCCTCGGTTTTTGAATACACAAGAATATCATCAATAAAGATGAGAAAAAATCGGTCGAGAAAGTCTTTGAAAACTCTATTCATAAGGTCAACGAAATAAGCCGGGGCATTTGTTAACCCAAATGGCATAACGAGCCATTCATAAGATCCATACCGAGTACGGAATGATGTCAAAGGAATGTTATCCTCTGCAATACGAAACTGATGGAATCCAGTAGCTAAGTCTAATTGTGAAAAGACTCTAGCACCACTAAGTTGATCAAATAGATCATCAATCCGAGGTAAAGGATATTTATTTTTGATGGTAAGATCATTAAGCTTGTGGTAGTCAACGCAAAGCCTAAGTGTACCATCGGATTTCTTCACGAAAATAGCCGAAGCTCCCCAAGGCGAGGAACTAGAGCGAACAAATTGCTTCGTTTCCAAATCGGATAATTGTATGCGCATATCCTCATTTTCTTTATTGGACAAACGATAAGGAGGACAAGTAATAGGTTGAGCTCCAGGGATAAGATTAATTCTGAATTCAATTGCTCGCTTAGGTGGTAATCCTAAAACGGGCTCAAATATGTCGGAAAATTCACGAAATACGTGAATAAGAGAAATAATATCTTCCTCGTCATCATTATCGTCATCATGAGGATTTAAAGAATATAAAGATGCAACCAAACTGAAATCTGAATCTTTAAGATTAATAGAAATCTGCTTTACAGATTGAGGATGTCGAAGATGAATAGTCCGCTCAGGACATAGGATATGAGCTTCATAACGGTTAAGCCAATCCATTCTCAAAATCATTCCAAAGCCTAAATAATGCATGACATGCAAATCGGCTAGGAAAGGAAAATCACACAAAATAATCTCCACATCTTTACAAAGCAAACTAAGAGTTGCGGATCCACCAACCGGATTCGCAATTCTCAAAGAAGACATTAAAGTAACAACACTTAAAGAAAAAGTATCAACAAGCTCTTTTGATATAAAAGAATGGGATGCTTCCGTATCAAAAAGAACTCGAATAGGCTGATCACGAAATATAATAATACCATCAAGGATAGAACGAGAAATACCTTGACCACGAGATGTGTTGCCAGGGGCTTGAGTAACATTAAGCTTTCCCTCTTTTCGATTTTGAAGCTTGGGACAAGAAGATAAATAATGATCCGGGCTTTTGTAATAGCGACAAGTACGAGGCTTTGAATAATTGTTCGCAAAATGGTCTCTGGAACCACAGTTAAAGCATTTCCTTTCAGTAGAGGAATAGGTCTTTGCAGCAGGAGTTGCTTGCTTCCCTTTCTTATTGGGATAAGGACCTTTGAATTTGTTTGGCCTCTTCTTGTTATTGAAGTTTGGTTTGGAACCCACCACTTCAACATCACTTTCCTTATCCGCCTCTTCAAGACGAAGAGCGATATCAATAAGTTGGTCGAAAGAAACTTCTAATTTTAGAAGTAATGGCTTCTTGAGACTCTTGTTCAAGCCATAGACAAATCTCTGATTTTTCTTCAGTGGGGTGTTAATATATTCAACCCCGTATTTAGAGAGAGATTCAAAAGACACGACATAATATGCCACGGAAGATTCACCTTGAATAAGGTCAATAAAACGGCGAGCCAAAGTCATCTTCTCAGCTTCTGGTACGAATTTTAATTCGAAGCGTTCCCGGAATTGCTCCCAGGTGAGATCCGCTTCATTAATCTCAGAAATAAGAAGTTCGTACCAGTCTAATGCTCTTTCTTGGAGCATACTAGAAGCCACCTGAACTCGGTGAAGATCAATGAGGTTCATGCGAGAAAAGATTCGATCGCATGTCCTTAACCAAGCCTGGACTTCAATAATCGTTTCAGAACCTTTAAATGGCTTCCCGCCCAGGTTGGTGTAATCATTGCACAAACGTGCAAACCCAGATTTAGGGTGAGTAGGTTCCGGATTAGAACCAGCTGCTTGAGCATTCGTGACAAGGTCAAGAAGTTTCTTGGTAGTCATAAAAACTCCATCTTGGGGCGAAGCACTAGATGGTCCAGCTCTGGGATGACCGGGTCTAACCATTTCTCTTCCTTAAGAAAGAAAGAAGGAAGAAGAAGAAGGTTATTCACAAAATGAATATCAAGCAATCTTGATAGTTAAAACAAGGAATCATAAAGAAAATAGGATAAATCGGTACGAAGACTCGAATTAAATCCTAAAGCACGACTCCTAAGATGGACTTAGGACGATGATCCTTGTTATAATATTCCATATTGTTCCGAAGTTTGGCTTTGATACCAAGCTGTGACGACCCACCTCTATACCCACGCTAGCCAAGAATACTATGGTGTAATGTTGTCAACTAGCACAGAGAATAAGGCTGTTGAGGAGCGACCATCCGTGTAATTGCTTTGCGCGAGCACCGATATGTCAGATAGTATAACATGCATTTTATTTCAAGAGGAAATCCGACATACCGATACAAACACAAAGCTACTAAACAGTGGTTATAATAATCTTCGGAAACAAATATAGAAATAAGAATAACACAAATCAGTCACAGATAATTCATATCACAAAGGCGGAAGAAGATATGAATATATAACTAACACATGAAAGTGTATATCAAAGTAGTGGTCAAAAGATCCATAATAATACAAAAGAATAACAACACGTGCTATACAAAAGAATACAACTATGAGTCCATATCTCAATTGAATACAACAAAATAAACTACTAATCTAAGAGTTGGCCAAAAGTCAGAGAAATCAATTCCAAGTGAGAAGTCAACCTGAAGCACCTGTAACATCTCGGTCTGACCCGAGTATTATTTAATAAGAAAATAATAAATGGATCAGTCTAACTATAAATATCAGAAGAAGCGATATAGAATAAGAGGTGCGACTGAACGCATAATAATCACAATGCCAAGCTGTGATATATATAAGTAACTGAAAATCAACAAGAGATTAATCAATATCACAAAAATCTTCACAAAGATCCAAAAAGGGTTTCATACCTGAAACTTGTATTCACAACAAGTCAATGACACACGAATTCACCAATGCACAAAAATTGACAAATCATATCAATGAAAATCACTAAAATTGGTGAAGCATAAATTCCAGAATTCAACAAACGAAATCCAGAAATCACAGAAAAAAGGGGGGAGGCCTATCGCACGAACGGGAGCATAAAAACTCACCAACATATGTATCACACGAACGAGACGCTATCTCATGGTAGCTAGCCATTAGTTTTTGACACACGAATGGCCCGAAGACCATGGGGAGCTACCCCACAAAGAAATGAGACGAAGCTCAATAGAATGAGTTACAGTCCTTCACGTGGACAAAGAGACATCGCACAATTGCTAGTCTAAATCACAAAAATGATCGTCATGATCATCAAGAAGTGTCAATTACAGGAAGCTAGTAAATATATGAGCCTACCTTCATGTCCCATAACCACTAGCTTAACTTAAATATTTACGAACAAATTGTAGATCTTCACTAGAAAATTGTCACAAGAGATTCAATCGAACAAGTCCAAGAATTAACCGACGAAGTAAACACAAGCATTTTATACCACTCGTTTTACTAGGTCGTTTAATTAGATTTCTCATACGAGTGAGGTAAAGGCTTGTATATACTAATAGATTGGAAAACTGTTTAAGAAACGAGCTTTGTAATAAAATAGTGTTGAAATCATTTTGATGAAAGAATTTTGATAATTACTACTAATATAGAAAACCTTTATATTTTAAAGTGACAAATCAAAAAGAAGATTGTAGGAACAATCAATCACTAAAATTCACATTCGAAGACGTGAATAAAATCCAAAGAAATACTTAATCCATCGAAATGGATATTCCCAAAAATCACGAAGAAAATGTCATCATAGTCGATAATAAGTGATAATAACAAAAGGGAATCAACACGAATCGATTAAAGTTGAAATTCTCAAGCGAATAGGCTAATAGGCAAAAAGAGTGCAGATTCAGACGTCTGAAATCAAGGATTCAGACGTCTGAATCTGGAAAATAAATATTTTCCAAAGACAGAATTCAGACGTCTGAATCCTTGAATCCAGACGTCTGAAATAGGCACTTTTTAGCCTATTTCCTTTCTGGTTCCAAATGAACCAATTCAGACGTTTGAAATATAGATTCAGACGTCTGAATACTGAGGAATAAAAATTCCCAGTATAATATTCAAACGTCTGAATCTAACGTCTCAGACGTCTGAATCAAAGGTTCAGGGCATTCCCTGAACCTAGGCCAAAAATGGCCAAACGAATACCGAAAGCGATCGATCGAGCGACATCGACTAAGGATTTGCGCCAAGCGACAACCCAGCATTAACGGCTCTTCGATATGCCTCAAATATCAATGTCCAAATATCCATAAAAGGATTTTCGTAGATTTTGATTTCAAAACACCAAAAATTGTAATATACACCAAATCAATCCAAACCAAAATCAATTGCACAAGAATAAGTGTTAGGAATTCATACCTAACAGTCGAAGATAAATATAGACAAAGATGTGAGATAAAAATCTCACCTTTGAACCCAAACGATTGAAGAAGAAGCTTGAAAGCAAAGGAGAATCAACCACTCTTCAAATCCAACTCAATAAGCTTGATTCTAAGCTTAAAAGAAGAACATTCCCAAAATTAGGTTTAGGAATTTCTGAAATTGATTAAGAGAATGAGTTGGAGAAGATGAAGAGAAACTTACCAATGGGTTCTCTTGAATTTGGAGCTAGAAGTTGGATTTTCTAAGGAAGACTAGGGTTTTGGAGTTTTTAGTTTCTCATCTCTCCCACCATTGATGCTTTAGAACTGAAAAGAGGAGGAAGAGAGAGTGAATGGGGGGAGTGGTTCAGATTTGAGTATAAGTTAAACATAGGGCTAAACCCAAACCCAAACCCAAAGTGAAAAGGTATCAAAACTTGACTAACTCCAAACATATCGAAGCTTATACTCAAAAAGGTCGCAAACGGCATTTTGAACTCAATGGGAGTGGTCCCGAGTCCTAATTCAACCGTATGCACAAAGTAGCTTTTTGGACTAAATTCCAAGTATCGATAAAATATTTAGGTAAAATATTTAAATATAAAAATCGATAAATATGTGGGTTGTTACAGTAATGCTCCGGTCCGACCGAGTATTACAGATTTTCAGGTTAGGACGTTTTGGAGCTAAGGAGGCGAGCTGGATGGTAGGAACGTATGTAGTATATTCCACTATGTATTTTAGATTGTATTGTTTGTAGTCAGGGACAGGTTGATACAACTGTCCAGTTTATTTGTGAGTGATTGTACTTTGATTTATTGTTGTAAATTGACAGTTGCAACTTTCTTGT
Source organism: Allium cepa (assembly GCA_030765085.1). Classification (NCBI taxonomy): domain Eukaryota; kingdom Viridiplantae; phylum Streptophyta; class Magnoliopsida; order Asparagales; family Amaryllidaceae; genus Allium; species Allium cepa. The sequence goes on from CM060938.1 coordinate 548,411,909, forward strand.
ATAAATGCTATTATTTGATATTATATTTTTATTCCGCTGCGAATGTGAGATTCTGTGCTGTTGTTTCTGTTTCTTCTTTTATCTCTTTTCTTCTTTTCCCTAACAGTCTAGGATTTTCGGCGTTCGATTTCTCGGCATTTCTACAGTGGACGTAATCGTGTCCAATTTTCGAGGTCGAAATTCTGGATCGTTACAAATTTGAAGTGAAATCGTATGGATTATATTGATTTTCACAACTATTGTAAAATTCACGTAAGTGGGGAAACTCAGACATTTTCAAGATTTTTTTTTTTGGTTTTTTTATAAAGGAAAATTTTACAAATAAAATTTATTTTTCAAATGGAAAATTGATTTTTGTTTTTATTTTTTTCTATTTTTTAAAAAGGTTTTATAATTTTTTTGGATTTTGGTTTTTTTGAATTTTTTTGGTATTTTTGAAATTTCAAAGAAAATGGATTTAAAATTTTCAAACAAAAAGGAACATTTACAATTTTTTTTTAGTTTTGGATTTTGAATTTTTTTTTTAAATATGCATGAACTAATGCAACTAAATGAATGCAGGGGTTAATTACATATGATTTATCCTAAGTTAACCCAAAATTATGTAATCACACATTGTCTTCTATAAACAAGATAGTTCTCAGCCAGGTAACGGACAGGATTTATCAGTGCACCACGAATCACCGTAGCAATGTAGCCGAAGGTTTAAGTACCTTCAGAGAAACAACCACTAGAATATTTGCGAATCACCGTAAATTTTATAAATGGTTATTGCTCTACCGTAGCCTAGACACCAAGAAATTAAATTGTTCAAAGAAGACAACTTGTCAATATACAATTAAGTGTTATCGATGTCGAACCGTTATTATTTACAAATTCTAAGATGAAATGCAAAGCAGAAACTAAAGCGTTTTAACAATGCAGGTACGAATGAAATTTTTATATTTGTTATTTTTTTAAAATGAAAGCAATCAACAATGCAGATTAAAACTAGAGATAAAAGCACGATACTATAGTGAGCAAAATTATTGAGCAATTATTTCAAAGTAGCAAAAAATTTTTTAGCAAGCAAAGCAAGTCTTCTTCAGCTGGATTTCTGCTATGGCAACCTGAAAATAAAAACAAGATATATACAAAAAAAAATTAATATATGTATACATATAGATATATATGTGTGTGTGTGTATACATATATGTATACACACATATATATATGTATACACATATATATACATATATATATACATATATATATGTATGTATATGTATACATATATGTATACACACACACACACACAGATATATATATATATATCTATATGTATATATATATATATATTAAATAAAAACTAAAGTAAAACAAGACAAACAAGTGAAAACAAAACAAACAACACAAATTGAAAATCAAAAAAATTGAAACTTTTTTCCAGAGGGTTAAAAACAAAATTAAAAGAAAACAAACCAAAATAAAAAAAGATTCTCTTATTTTTAACAAGAAAACAAGTTATAGCCCACAACCCGGCCCAAAATTTAACCAAAATACTCCCAAATTTTAACCTAAAAAGACTACGTTTATTTTGGCAAACCCAAACTTATTTAAAAGTTTCGTAATTACCGAAATCAAAATCACAGACAAATCGGAATCATAAACGACTTAAAATCAAAATCACAAGAACGAGGCACTATTTTTGAGTTTGAAATCAAAGAGGTGGTTGTCGATTTGAGGTAGCTATGGTCGTCGAACTGTTCGATGGAGAGGAAGGTGATTCGAGGTGCTCGCAGTAGTTCTGAAAGGCGATGCTACAGTTGATGGCAGTGTAGTTGTAAGTCATGGTTTGGGGAAATTGGGCTTCACGATTGTGGTGGCGGTTAGGAGTAAATGAGCACTTCAGTCTCGATTGGGCGATGTAGTCGAACTTGGGTGATTGGGGGTTGATCGAATTTTAGGCTGCTGTTCTGACGATTGCAGTGTTGTTGCAGTTGTTCGATCGAGTGAATTTTTTTTTGTTTTTTTAGTGGAAGGCTGAAGGTATGGTCAGGAATCCGTGCACTGCAGTGAGGAGGAGGATATTTGTCGTACGAGATGGACAGGTGAAGTTTTTGAAGATTAAAGCATAGTTCAAATAGGCCTGCAACTCAATTTCTGCGATGTTGACGTTTTTGTTTATATTTTCCCTTTTTTGTTCAGCTGAATAAGTCTCCTGATTTGTAGGAGTATGACTAGTTCTTTTTTCTGATTTCTATTTCAAGTTTATTAGCTTAAATTTCGACAGTTTTGGTTGTAGAAAAGGGGTCTATAAAGACAACTTTCATTTATTGAATAAGAAGGTGGTGTTTTTAGATTCTTTGATCTTTGCGAACTTTGTTTTTTCAGAAAAGATAACAAGTGGTATTAGAACTTGATACGAGCCTGGTGAAAGAGAGAAATCATGAGTGAGAAGGATTCAATGATTATACCAAAGTTCGATAGAGATTATGAGCATTAGGCTATGCTCATGGAGAACCTATTGAGATCCAAGGAATGGTGAGATCTTATCGAGAGTGGAATCCCACAACCGGAGCCGAATGAGATTCTGACCGGGGCACAGAAAACTGAACGTGCAAAGATGATGGTAACAGATCACAAGGTAAAGAATTATCTATTTGCTTTAATAGATAAAACGATTTTGAAGATGATCGTGAAGAAGGCACAGCGAAGAATCTATAGGAATCGATGAAGCAGAAATACCAAGGAAACGACCAGGTGAAGAGTGCACAATTACAGAGATTGCGAAGAAATTTTGCGATCCTTGAAATGGGAACATGAGAGACGATTACAGAATATTTCTCAAGAGTCATGGAGGTCACCAACGACATGAGAAATCTAGGAGAAAATATGCCAGACTTCAAAGTGGTAGAGAAGATCCTGAGAACTTTGGCTGAAAAATTCACCTACATTCTATGGGCTATTGAAGAGTCGAAAAATATTAAGGAGATGACAGTGGACGGACTACAAAGCTCTTTGATGGTCCATGAGCAAAATATGAGTAGATACGAAGGAGAAGAGAGAGTTTTAAAAGCTGAAAGTCAATGGAAACCTAATGGAGGAAGAGGCAGAGGGGGTTATTCAACCAGGGGAAAAGGAAGAAGCGGATATCAAGGAAGGGGACGTGGAAACACGAGTTTTAACATAGAGAAAGTGGAGTTCTTCAAATGTCATAAGATGGGGAACTACAAATCGGATTGTCTAGAATGGGAGAAGGAAGCTAACTATGTTGAGATGGAGGAAGACTTACTTCTCATGGCACATGTGGACAAGATTAAAGCAGAAAAGGAACAAATTTGGTTCCTAGATTCGGGTTGTAGCAACCACATATGTGGAAACAGGGAGTGATTTGTCGAGTTGGATAGCACCTTCAAGCAGAATATAAAACTTAGGGATGATCGGAAAATGACAGTAGAAGGAAAGGGAAAACTTCGACTCGAAATCGGTGGAAGAATTCAGGTGATCTCAGATATGTATTTTATACTAGGATTAAAGAACAACCTGTTAAATGTTGGTCAGCTGCAACACAAAGGACTTAGAATCATCATAGAAGACGATACGTGTAAGGTGTGGCACAAACAGAAGAGAAAAATGGTGATGCATTCAACCATGTCAAAAAATAGGATGTTTATAATCCTTGCAACCATTAGAGAAGGAAAGGAGATGAAAGAAACTCAATGTTTGCAAGTGATGGAGAAGATGGATGATTTGTGGCATAAGAGATTATGTCATCTCAATTACAAAGGATTGAGATTGCTGGCAGAGAAGGAAATGGTGAACGGACTAACAAAATTCAGCCAAGAAGAAGAAGGAGTGGTGTGTGAGACATGTATGAAGGGAAAGCAGAATCGTGATGTGATACCAAAGAAAAGCTTGTGGAAATCAATGCGAGGTCTCCAGTTGGTACATACGGACATATATGGGCCGATTTCTTCGACCTCTGAGAGTGGAAAGAGGTATATCATCAATTTCATAGATGACTATAGTCGAAAATGCTAGACCTATTTTCTTTCAGAAAAATCGAAAGCATTCAAAACCTTTAAGGAATTCAAGGTTGCTGCAGAAAGAGAACTAGGGGAATTACTGGTATGTCCGCGTTCTGACAGAGGCGGAGAATACAATTCCAAGGAGTTTGAAGAATATTGCAGAAATTATGGAATAAAGAGACAACTTACAGAGGCATACACACCACAACAGAACGGAATCCCAGAAAGAAAAAACCAGAGTATCATGAACATGACTCGATGTATGCTGCTAGAGAAGTCTGTACCTCGAAGATTCTGGCCCGAAGCGGTTCAGTATGCGGTCTACATACTGAGTAGAAGTCCATCGAAGGCACTTGATTATATAACACCTGAAGAAAAATGGAGCAATCAGAAACCATCAGTCGATCATCTCAAGGTTTTCGGAAGTATTGCTTATGCTCTCATGTCGTACCAGAGAAGAATTAAACTCAATGAGAAAAGCACTAAACGTGTTATGTTCGTACAAGCAGAGAATCAAAGGCATATCGCCTTTATGATCCTAAGTCAAAGAAAGTGTTAATCGGTAGAGATGTCCACTTTTATGAAAGCAAAGGCTGGGAATGGGAAGAAAAACAAGAGAAGGAGCTTGTTTGGGATAAATTTGAAACAGAACCAGCGGAAGAAGAAATCACAGAAGCTGTTCACGATGAACAGCAAGCAAACAAGGAAGAAGAATGTAACGACCCGTATTTTACGTGTCGATAGATCGTAGAATTTGCAGGTCGATAGTGTTGTTTGTGTTGCCTCTAGCTTGAGTCGTTTAGAAGTTAACCCGGGTGGAGTATGAGTTGTGACCGACTCATGAGCATTGCCGAGCTAAGGGATGAGTCGTGACCGACTCATAGGGGACCGACTCAAGGAGGGGTTACGGGTTGGAGTGTTGGCCGAGATAAGAAATTCACCGACCTAAGAGTTGCCGAGTTATAGAAGTAACGACCTAAAAGTTAGGCGACTTAGTGATGGTGACCGACCTATAGTAAGTCGTAGACGACCTTAGGAAGTGGCCGAGTCAACGAGTTACGACTCATAAGGTTTGCCGAGTTAAGGGGTTAGCGTGTTAGTAGGCAGCGACTTAAGGAAGTCGCCGAGTTAGCGACTTAGAGTTAGGTCGTTCAACGACCTAAGGGCTAGCGTTAGGACGCTAGGGGGATAGGTCAGCAGGCACGTTGAGTCGTTGGGGGGCTTAGGTCGTTGAGTCGGTCTGGTTTGTTAGGTCGCGTGAGTACTGTTCAGACTTAGGTCGTAAACGACCTAAGTTAGGTAGTGAGTCGGCAGTGAGTTAGGTCGTGGGGTCTTGAGTCGTGTGTGTCATAGCTAAGTCGTCATACGACTTAAGACTTGGGGAACGCGGCAGTATTTTAGGTCGGAGGCTTTTTAGGTCGTGACCGACTTAGTGTTAGGTCGCGTAGGAATTAGGTCGGCATCCCTGTGAGAGTGGTAAGTCGGATATGCTGAGTTAGCTTAGGTCGTATACGACCTAAGGATGGTTCTTTGTGCTGAGTCGTGTTGCAGTTGGGACGGTAGTGCGTTGAGTCGTTAGGTCGGCCTGTGTTTTAGGTCGCGTCTGGGTTAAGTCGTAAGTCGGCCTTGGTTGTATGTTGTGTTGGTTAGGTCGTAGGTCGTAGGGGCTGATGAGTCGGCAACGACTCATAGTTAGGTCGGGGACGACCTAAGGGGCGACGACCTAAGGGGTTTCCAGCCTATAAATAGAGGGGTTTGGCTCACTTTTTGGCACCGGTTTTTGAAGCGACGAAGTGCTGCCATTTTGAAGACTCGACTACAACATTTCTTCATCTTCTTTTCTCCATTCCAATCAAGTGTTAGCATCCATCCAAGATCGAAGATTTAGATTGAAGATTCAAGTGCCAAAGTTGAAGATCTTCATCCGTTCGAGCTAGATTTCATCAATTGAAGCGAGATATTGCCGGATCAAACCTTGATCTTCGCTGTCCAGATCTGAAGTGTGTAGTTTTTGTAGTGTTTGGGTGATTTGGTGAGTGGTAGTTATCTCTCACGCGGATCCAAAGGAGTATATGGGATTGGTGATATGTTTATGTGTTAAAGTTAGCGTTTTCTCGCATTTTCCTTAAGTCTGCATGTAGATCCATCATATTTGAAAATGTTTATCTATAGAAGCTATTTAACAAGTATTAGAGACAAAACCCATGTTTTAGATTTGATAGATCTATGCTAAAAACTATGATTTCACTTATGTTGGACTTTTGCTCACTTAATTACGAAATTGCCTTTATAGTTGATATTGCTTAATATATCTTGTTTGAATGCTTGAATGTTTGAATGTATGTTAGATTTGATTGCTCCAAGTTAGCTTGTAGTTGATTTGGAACAAGATGGTTGAAGATGATTCAAAAGCTAAGTGGAAAGGCTCTTGAATGGTGAAAGCTGCCGATGGTATATGAAGCGGATGTGGAAGCTCATATGGATGGATTCGATGATGGGACTTTGCCGTGATACGAAGAGGCGAAGTATGAGATCGAGATGGGACTTTGTCAGGATGCGAAAAGGCAAAGTATGGTTGAGTTGAGACTTTGCTTTGGTACGATGAAGCGAAGTATGATGTGAGTCTTGGCTTAATCCAGGCAGGGATCATTCCAAGCATGTTGATAACTTGAAGGGTAGTTCAAGTTGGTTGATAATGGATTGCTCAAGAGGAAGCTTGGGCTAAGTTGATAGAAGTCGTCAAGAAGGATGACAAGGAGGCTTGGATCTCATCGTTATTGAAGGTTCTAGCAAACCTAAAGCAAGAGTACATAGGGACGCCTAAAAGACTACAGGCAGTTAGTCGAGTACTCTGGGCCAAGAAGATAAGTCCTAGGCACAAGGCAGTGTGCGGGGTTTTGTCTAGAACCGGGGTTACCATTAGCCCTTGACAGATGGCTCAGGAAGGAGTCGGTCATTCAATTAACGGTGATTTCGAAGCAAGGTTAACAGTGATAGCCAGAGTCATGGATGTTTGGATGTTTGGTTGTATCATCATTCGGCTTCAAGAGCGGTGTTTTCTGGGTGCTTATCTGATCTTGGTTTAGGCCTTGGGGGTTTGTATTTGGAAAACATCGTCCTTGACTCGAGTGATTATTGCTTTACCTTACTTATCTGATATGTTATGCTTACTTCTCCTTAGTGTGTGTCTGGGGGCTATCACTGTAGAAAGAGGTGGAGTGGGATGGTTTGGTTCCTATTCCTTTATTTCCTTATGCTCTTTTGGTATGCTTGATTGTTAATTTACTGCTCACTAAGACTTTGTCTGACTCAAGGTTTTATGTCTCCTCTTATTACCTTGGGCTGTTCATCCATGTTTGGGATGGGCAGACCAGGTAGCAGGTGGCAGGTGCTGTGCTTAGAGTAGAGTTTTCCGTTGATGATGGCGAAGACGAGCAGGAGGCTATGCATATTATTTTCTTATATGTACTGGGTATCCGCTGCTGTATTTGATGAGTGCTTGTAGTGAGGTCTTGATGTATGGATTTGTTGAGATGATTGTATAAAACCTCTGTGATGCTTATATGATGATTTTCTGTTATGAGACTTCACTATATATTTCTCTATTGTATTTTATCCATGCGCTGTGAGTTACGATAGAGATTCTGCGATTTTATTTTACCCTGACTATCGTCCACGGCTGCCTGGCACACCTTTCAGCGCTCTATTCTCTTGTTTTGGTGCGGGAGTCATGGGCGGTCGTCACATTTGGTATCAGAGCTTTGGTTAATCGATTTTAGCCAACGCTCGCTGACGTAATTACGTAAGAGAGACGTAATTGTATTTTGATGGATGATTACTATATATATAATATAGTAGCTTAGAAGGATTTGCACTCCTTATGCAGTTGTTTCTCAAAGGTGTTCTAATCATTTCTTTTTGTAGATATTAAGGATGAGTCTAGAAAAGGGACAAGCTGCTAAGGAAGGTTGTGAAGCTGAAGGAGTTATTGATCATGATGCTAAGTTCGAGGCTATGGTGACTTCAATCATGAAGAGACAGTTGGTGGACTTTCTGGATAATTCATTTGAAGAATTTATGGAGAAGACTTCTAGGCACAGGAGCCTGTTTCCTAAAGAAGAGTCTGATGTTGTTGTTACCAAGGATGGGTTTAAATCATCGCAAGGCGGGAACAAGAAGAAGAGACAGCAACAGAAGAAGGGTAAGAGTGGCCAAAAGAAGCAGAAGGGCGAGGTGACCTGCTACAATTGCCAACAGAAGGGCCACTTCTCCAGGGATTGCAAGAATCCAAAGGTGCAGGGAAAGTGCTACAACTGTGATAAGCCAGGGCATATTAAGAAGAATTGTCCAGAGCCGCCAAAGGTTGAGCAGGTTGAGCAAGCCTATGTGTTGAGAGCTGTTCCTCCAACTTCAAAAGCTCCTACTGCTGAGGAAAAGGGGAAGAGTGTGGTGGTTTAAAGTACTCTTTCCATTTGAGATGTTTCCGTTTAAGAATGTTGTTCGATGTTGAGATGATACATTCTCTTGTTTGTAATAACTTGTATGACCAATTGGGTTAGGAACCAGATATTATTGATAGACCCTTGGTTGTAACTATTTCAGTTGAAGATTTGTCTGGTTTGTGGATGTTATGGTGTGATCTGGTTGTGTCGAGTCATGATTGCTCGTTTGTTTGTGATTGCTTTGTTCTGAACTTTGCGAGGTTCGGAATTATTTTGGGTATGGACTGGCTTAGGAAGTATGCGGCTAGGGTTGATTGTGAGAGGCTGGAGGTGACAGTCGGGAATGTGGATGGGCGAAAGGTTGTGATACGATGTAAGCATGAAGAAGGCGTCTTCATGAGCTTCATGTATTCGCTGGTTGTTCCACGGGATGGACTGTCATCGGTGCCTATTGTGAATGGATTTGAGGACGTCTTTGACGAAGTCAAAGGGTTGCCGCCGCATAGGGAGATCGAGTTTCGTATCGATCTAGTTGAGGGAGCCAGACCTGTTGTGATGCCTCTTAGGCGGATGGTACCGAGGGAGCAGCAAGAGCTGAAGGTGCAAGTTGATGACCTTTTGCGGAAGGGATTCATTCGGAGGAGTGTGTCCGAATGGGGTGTGCCAGTTGTGTTCACAACCAAAGCGGATGGATCGTTGAGGTTGTGTGTTGATTATCGTGAGCTGAATAAGGTGACTAAGAAGAACAAGTATCCATTGCCGAGAATAGATGACTTGTTTGATCAGCTTCACGAGGCTAAGGTGTTTTCTCAGATGGATTTGGCAACGGGATTTCACCAGTTGAGAGTGGCAAAGGATAGTGTGCCGAAGACTGCTTTCAGGACACCATCCGGATTTTATGAGTGGCTGGTAATACCGTTTGGGTTGACTAACGCACCAGCATATTTTGTGGATCTTATGAATAGAGTATTCAGAGATCAGTTGAATAAGTTCGTGCTTGTGTTCGTGGATGATATTTTGGTTTATTCCAGAAATGAGGAAGAGCACAGGACGCACTTGAGGATTGTTTTGGAAATCTTACGGAAACGTCAGCTGAAGGCTAAGTTTTCGAAGTGTCACTTCTGGAAGAGTGAAGTGAGGTTCTTAGGCCATGTTATCTCTGGAAATGGAATAGCGGTTGATCCCGCTAAGGTGGCAGCGATCCAAGATTGGGTTAGACCTAAGAATGCATCTGATGTGAGAAGTTTTCTTGGATTAGCAGGATATTATCGTCAGTTTATCAAAGACTTTTCCAAGATAGCTGCACCGTTGACAGGATTGACGAAGAAGAACCAAGCATTCAGATGGGATGATAAGTGTGAGCAAGCTTTCGTAATCCTGAAAGAGCGACTGACAAGTGCTCCTGTTTTGACTATTCCTAGTGGGAATGATGAGATGGTGGTCTACACCGATGCATGTGGTACTGGATTAGGAGCAGTGTTAATGCAGAAGGATAAAGTTGTTGCGTATGCTAGTCGACAACTGAAGCCGCATGAAAGGAATTATCCAACTCATGATTTGGAGTTAGCGGCGATTATGTTTGCTTTGAAGATGTGGAGACATTACCTATTGGGAGTTAGATTCGGGTTGTTTACGGATCATAAGTCGTTGAAGTATCTGTTCTCCCAAAAGGATTTGAATCTTCGACAGCAAAGGTGGTTAGAGTTTCTAGCATCTTATGATTTTGGTATAGCCTATACTCCAGGAAAAGGTAACGCAGTGGCTGATGCGTTAAGTCGAAGACATGCAGGATTGGGAGCCATGTTTTCAGAATGGAAGAGTCTTAAGTATTTGGCTGGATTTGATTTCAGGCCTAGATGCGAATTGGAACCTGAGATGTTGGCAAACTTATCGATAAGGCCTACACTTGTGGAAAGAATTGGTGAGAGCCAAAGGCGAGATGATAAGCTTGTCAAGATTATCCGTGATTTGGAATCTGGATTGGATCCAGAAAGGATTCGAGGTCGATCGAGAGGGTTGGCTTCGAAAGCAAGGACGATTGGTTGTTCCCGATATAGATGGATTGAGAGATGAAGTTCTGAGGGAAAGTCATCACTCGAAGTTGACAATTCATCCAGGTGGAAATAAGATGTATCGGGATATGAAGAGAGCTTACTACTGGGAAGGAATGAAGAAGGATGTTGGAAATTTTATTTCCAAGTGTATGAATTGCCAGTTGGTGAAAGCTGAGCAGAAGAAGCCCAGTGGATTGCTTCAGCCATTAGAGGTTCCTACATGGAAGTGGGAGCAGGTGTCGATGGATTTTATCGATAGTCTACCTAGGACAAGAGCGGGAAATGAAGGGATTTGGGTCATAGTAGATCGTTTGACCAAGAGTGCAAGGTTCATTCCTGTTCGATCGACTAGGACTGCATCGAAGTTGGCTGAATTATATGTGAAGTGGATAGTTCGTTTCCATGGTGTTCCGAAGAGTATAGTGAGCGATCGAGATCCATTGTTCACCAGTAGATTTTGGAAGAGCTTCCAGGAAGTTTTGGGAACCAAGTTGTGTTTGAGTACAGCTTATCACCCTCAAACAGATGGTCAGACTGAGAGAGTCAACCGAGTATTGGAAGATCTTCTTAGGGCATGTGTTTTGGACTTCGGAGGATCATGGGAAGATCACCTTCATTTGGTGGAGTTTGCTTATAATAACAGTTATCAGTCGAGTATTGGTATGGCACCATATGAGGCATTATATGGAAGACCGTGTAACTCTCCGACATGTTGGTTGGAAGCCGGAGAAAAGCTGATACTTGGGCCAGAGATGATTCGACAGACTTCAGATTGTATAGAGATCATTCGGCAAAGAATGAAGGCAGCCCAGGATCGTCAGAAAAGTTATGCAGATAATCGTCGTAAGGATTTGGAATTCGACGTAGGTGATATGGTTTTTGTGAAGATTTCTCCATTGAAGAATGCTATAAGGTTTGGGAAGAAAGGAAAGTTGACTCCGAGATTTGTTGGACCATTCCCGATTGTCGAGCGAATTGGAAAGCTCGCTTATAGATTGGAGTTACCGGAAAAGATGGCGGGTGTGCACAATGTTTTTCATGTATCTTGTCTACGGAAGTATGTGCACGACCCTACTACGGTGGTTTCTGCTGATAGCTGTGAAGACTTAGAGGTTGATCCAGTGGTTACGAGACCTCGTAAGCCGCTTCGTATTGTTGAAACCGATACGAAACAGCTTAAGAGGAAGACGATTACGTTGCTCAAGGTACAATGGAGTGACGATGTTAACGACTGTACGTGGGAGGAGGAAGAGAGGATGAAGGAAGCTCATCCAGGACTCTTCGAGATATGGCCCTAAAGTGTCGTGACATCTCATGAATTTGTAGCTTGTTCTAAGTCTTAGAATTCTGCATGCTAGGCTAGAATTGGATGCATGGTTTGTTGATTGCTATGGATGGTAGGCATGCGGAATATCTTTGATTTCTGTTGTTTGCTTGGAATTTCGGGGGCGAAATTCCTAAGGGGGAGAGAATGTAACGACCCGTATTTTACGTGTCGATAGATCGTAGAATTTGCAGGTCGATAGTGTTGTTTGTGTTGCCTCTAGCTTGAGTCGTTTAGAAGTTAACCCGGGTGGAGTATGAGTTGTGACCGACTCATGAGCATTGCCGAGCTAAGGGATGAGTCGTGACCGACTCATAGGGGACCGACTCAAGGAGGGGTTACGGGTTGGAGTGTTGGCCGAGATAAGAAATTCACCGACCTAAGAGTTGCCGAGTTATAGAAGTAACGACCTAAAAGTTAGGCGACTTAGTGATGGTGACCGACCTATAGTAAGTCGTAGACGACCTTAGGAAGTGGCCGAGTCAACGAGTTACGACTCATAAGGTTTGCCGAGTTAAGGGGTTAGCGTGTTAGTAGGCAGCGACTTAAGGAAGTCGCCGAGTTAGCGACTTAGAGTTAGGTCGTTCAACGACCTAAGGGCTAGCGTTAGGACGCTAGGGGGATAGGTCAGCAGGCACGTTGAGTCGTTGGGGGGCTTAGGTCGTTGAGTCGGTCTGGTTTGTTAGGTCGCGTGAGTACTGTTCAGACTTAGGTCGTAAACGACCTAAGTTAGGTAGTGAGTCGGCAGTGAGTTAGGTCGTGGGGTCTTGAGTCGTGTGTGTCATAGCTAAGTCGTCATACGACTTAAGACTTGGGGAACGCGGCAGTATTTTAGGTCGGAGGCTTTTTAGGTCGTGACCGACTTAGTGTTAGGTCGCGTAGGAATTAGGTCGGCATCCCTGTGAGAGTGGTAAGTCGGATATGCTGAGTTAGCTTAGGTCGTATACGACCTAAGGATGGTTCTTTGTGCTGAGTCGTGTTGCAGTTGGGACGGTAGTGCGTTGAGTCGTTAGGTCGGCCTGTGTTTTAGGTCGCGTCTGGGTTAAGTCGTAAGTCGGCCTTGGTTGTATGTTGTGTTGGTTAGGTCGTAGGTCGTAGGGGCTGATGAGTCGGCAACGACTCATAGTTAGGTCGGGGACGACCTAAGGGGCGACGACCTAAGGGGTTTCCAGCCTATAAATAGAGGGGTTTGGCTCACTTTTTGGCACCGGTTTTTGAAGCGACGAAGTGCTGCCATTTTGAAGACTCGACTACAACATTTCTTCATCTTCTTTTCTCCATTCCAATCAAGTGTTAGCATCCATCCAAGATCGAAGATTTAGATTGAAGATTCAAGTGCCAAAGTTGAAGATCTTCATCCGTTCGAGCTAGATTTCATCAATTGAAGCGAGATATTGCCGGATCAAACCTTGATCTTCGCTGTCCAGATCTGAAGTGTGTAGTTTTTGTAGTGTTTGGGTGATTTGGTGAGTGGTAGTTATCTCTCACGCGGATCCAAAGGAGTATATGGGATTGGTGATATGTTTATGTGTTAAAGTTAGCGTTTTCTCGCATTTTCCTTAAGTCTGCATGTAGATCCATCATATTTGAAAATGTTTATCTATAGAAGCTATTTAACAAGTATTAGAGACAAAACCCATGTTTTAGATTTGATAGATCTATGCTAAAAACTATGATTTCACTTATGTTGGACTTTTGCTCACTTAATTACGAAATTGCCTTTATAGTTGATATTGCTTAATATATCTTGTTTGAATGCTTGAATGTTTGAATGTATGTTAGATTTGATTGCTCCAAGTTAGCTTGTAGTTGATTTGGAACAAGATGGTTGAAGATGATTCAAAAGCTAAGTGGAAAGGCTCTTGAATGGTGAAAGCTGCCGATGGTATATGAAGCGGATGTGGAAGCTCATATGGATGGATTCGATGATGGGACTTTGCCGTGATACGAAGAGGCGAAGTATGAGATCGAGATGGGACTTTGTCAGGATGCGAAAAGGCAAAGTATGGTTGAGTTGAGACTTTGCTTTGGTACGATGAAGCGAAGTATGATGTGAGTCTTGGCTTAATCCAGGCAGGGATCATTCCAAGCATGTTGATAACTTGAAGGGTAGTTCAAGTTGGTTGATAATGGATTGCTCAAGAGGAAGCTTGGGCTAAGTTGATAGAAGTCGTCAAGAAGGATGACAAGGAGGCTTGGATCTCATCGTTATTGAAGGTTCTAGCAAACCTAAAGCAAGAGTACATAGGGACGCCTAAAAGACTACAGGCAGTTAGTCGAGTACTCTGGGCCAAGAAGATAAGTCCTAGGCACAAGGCAGTGTGCGGGGTTTTGTCTAGAACCGGGGTTACCATTAGCCCTTGACAGATGGCTCAGGAAGGAGTCGGTCATTCAATTAACGGTGATTTCGAAGCAAGGTTAACAGTGATAGCCAGAGTCATGGATGTTTGGATGTTTGGTTGTATCATCATTCGGCTTCAAGAGCGGTGTTTTCTGGGTGCTTATCTGATCTTGGTTTAGGCCTTGGGGGTTTGTATTTGGAAAACATCGTCCTTGACTCGAGTGATTATTGCTTTACCTTACTTATCTGATATGTTATGCTTACTTCTCCTTAGTGTGTGTCTGGGGGCTATCACTGTAGAAAGAGGTGGAGTGGGATGGTTTGGTTCCTATTCCTTTATTTCCTTATGCTCTTTTGGTATGCTTGATTGTTAATTTACTGCTCACTAAGACTTTGTCTGACTCAAGGTTTTATGTCTCCTCTTATTACCTTGGGCTGTTCATCCATGTTTGGGATGGGCAGACCAGGTAGCAGGTGGCAGGTGCTGTGCTTAGAGTAGAGTTTTCCGTTGATGATGGCGAAGACGAGCAGGAGGCTATGCATATTATTTTCTTATATGTACTGGGTATCCGCTGCTGTATTTGATGAGTGCTTGTAGTGAGGTCTTGATGTATGGATTTGTTGAGATGATTGTATAAAACCTCTGTGATGCTTATATGATGATTTTCTGTTATGAGACTTCACTATATATTTCTCTATTGTATTTTATCCATGCGCTGTGAGTTACGATAGAGATTCTGCGATTTTATTTTACCCTGACTATCGTCCACGGCTGCCTGGCACACCTTTCAGCGCTCTATTCTCTTGTTTTGGTGCGGGAGTCATGGGCGGTCGTCACAAAGAACCTAATAAAGAAAATGATGATGCAATCGTAGAAAACGCCAAACCCGTCGACACTCCACAAATCTCGACACGAACAGGAACTGAAAGATTAAGACAACAGCCTGTCTGGATGAAGGATTATGTAACAGGTAATGCAGGATTTCTCATAACGGAAGAAGATGAAGAAATATTTGCAGTGTTCATTGCTCCTGATGACCCAGATTCCTTTGAAGATGCGATACAAAAGGAAGCATGGAGAAAGGAAATGGAGACTGAAATAGCATCGATAGAAGAAAATAACACTTGGGAATTGATTGATCTACCTGAAGGAGATAAAGTAATCGGAGTGAAGTGGATTTTCAAGACAAAACTCAACGAGAATGGAGAGATCAATAAATTTAAGGCTCGACTAGTCGCTAAAGGGTATCACCAAAGGCAAGGCGTGGATTTTCATGAAGTTTTTGCACCGGTGGCGAGATGGGACACAATCAGGCTGATACTAGCTCTTGCAGCAGAGAAAGAATGGACAATTTACCACTAGATGTCAAAAGTGCATTCTTACATGGGGAACTAAAGGAAGATGTGTTCGTGGAGCAGCCAAAAGGATTTGAGGTAGAAAAAGAATCCAACAAGGTTTACAAATTAAAAAAGGCATTATACAGTTTGACGCAAGCTCCAAGAGCTTGGTATAGCCGAATTGAAGGATACTTCATGAAAGAGGGATTTGAGAAGTGATACTGTGAGCATACCTTGTTCATGAAGAAAGAAGAAGGGACATTTTTGATTGTAAGTCTCTATGTTGATGATCTTATATATACAGGAAACATGACGGAAATGCTAGAAAGTTTCAAGTGCTCAATGAATGATTTGGGAAGAATGAAGTATTTCCCGGGTGTGGAAGTAATACAAGACGAACAAGGAATATTCATAAACCAAAGAAAGTATGCAGAAGAAATAATAAAGAAGTATGGGATGGAAGAGTGTAATCCGGTGAGAAATCCCAACGTGCCTGGCCATAAGTTGACAAAAGCAGGATCAGGAGATGCATTTTGTCCAACAATGTTCAAGCAGCTCGTTGGAAGCCTAAGGTATCTTACAGCCACCCGTCTCGATTTGATTTACTCTATAAATCTAGTTAGCAGGTATATGGAAAGTCCAAATGAGCAACACATGCTAGCAGCCAAGAGAATACTGAGATACGTTCAAGGAACGTGTGATTTTGGTATTCATTACAAGCGTGGACGAGAGCAGAAATTAATCGGGTATGTTGACAGTAATTATGCCGGAGATGTTGATGATAGAAAGAGCACGAGTGGATATGTGTTCATGCTAGGAGGAGGAGCAATTTCATGGGCATCTAAAAAAACCGATAGTAACACTATCCACAACCGAAGTGGAATTTGTCTCAGCGGCCTATGGAGCTTGTCAAGGTGTGAGGCTCAGAAATGTACTAGAAGAAATCGAATTCAGTTAAGAAGATGAAACATCTCTATTTTGTGATAACAGCTCCACCATAAAGCTGTGGAAAAATCCGGTATTACATGGAAGGAGCAAGCATATACACATGAGGTATCATTTTCTAAGAGAATTGGTGAATGAAGGAGTCATTCAGCTCAACTATTGTACAACACAAGATCAAATTTCAGACATCATGACCAAGGCATTGAAGCTTGAGGTGTTTGAGAAACTCAGAGGTTGGATGGGAGTTAGCTCGAAGGAGAAGTAAACTGGACGAAACCGTTCCAGTTTAAGGGAGGGAATGAAGATTAAAGCCCAGTTCAAATGGGCCAGCAACTCAATTTCTGTGATGTTGACGTTTTTGTTTATGTTTTTCGTTTTTTTGTTGTTCAGCTGAATAAGTCTCCTGATTTGTAGGAGTATGACTAGTTCTTTTTCTGATTTCTATTTCAAGTTTATTAGCTTAAGTTTCGGCAGTTTTGGTTGTAGAAAAGGGGTCTATAAAGACAATTTTCATTTATTGAATAAGAAGGTGGTGTTTTTAGATTCTTTTATCTTTGCGAACTTTGTTTTTTCAAAAAAGATAATAGTTTTGAAGTTTTGTTGAATAGGAATGAAGTCGTGATAGTCAGGTAGATGTAGAAGTAGTTTTGATGGCAGAATGCTGGTTTAAGGCAGAAGATAGGGCAGTGGATATTCAGGCGAGTTGTTGGTGATTGTTTGCTTGTGAAGTTTTGTTGAGCGAAGGCAAGTGCTTGGCTTTGCGTTGTGCTCTGAGATGTTTGGGATGGTTGTCATGGAGTGTCAGAGTGTACAGGCAGGAGATTGTAGATGTTCGGATAGTAAATGTGATTGTAGATGATGTTGTTGAAATTCCTATTGAATGAAACATACATAAGTCCCACATCGCCAAAATTGCAAAGCTATTACAATATATTAATAGCTTTGCAATGAAGGAGTTTGGGCCTAGGGGAACCCAAATGTATGCTTCGTTGTGAGGAGGGAGATCATGCATCTTCACCACACGCGCGTGCGCCGCCGCCGTCCCTCCGACCGACCGAACCGGGCTCGGGTACAGGTTCGGGTCCAATATGATTCTAATTTTACTGCAAAACTGGGCCGGGGCTTTTTGACAGTTGCAGGCTAAACGAACAGGTGTGGATCTGTTCAGAATCGGACGTGAATGACTAAAGAGGCATGACCCATGGGCGAACAGAAGTGGGTGCGAACCACTAGAGGCGAGCGGTTGCGACCTAACTGAAGAAGCACGGGCGAACAGAACGGGTGTGGCCTGACTGAAGCGGGTGTGGCCTGACTGAAGCGGTGCGGCCTGAATGATGCGAGGAGCAAGCGAGTGCGACCCGTTAACGAACAGTAACAGTTCAAAAGGCAACGGGTGCGACCCATCGAGCGGACGCAACTGTTTGAAGGGGTGCGGACGAAATTATAAATAGGAGAAAATCCTGATCAAATTCTCATTCCATTCCAATTCTAATTTCTTCTACTTCTTCTTTTCTACTGCTCTATACAATATATCACAGATTTGACATACTCATTACAATCTCGTGCAGATTACGTCTGTTGTAACTTGGGAGACTTTAAATAAAGTCTTAAGGAAATTGTTACGACAAGCCTCAAATAGAATTTCCTTCTTCAAACCGGTTAGGTTTCTAATTGATTTATATATTTATTTATATATATATCATATTTGTTTCTACGTTGTACTGTTCCTTTGAATAGTATAACGTTTGATCGATCGCTATAGTTATTATTATTGTTAGATTGTGATTGTAATTTAATTACAACATATTGCTTAATTTAGTAAATACAGACTTCCAGAGTAGTGGAAATATGATTGATAAACTTGTGAGACGAGTTTATAATTGGTTATTCTCTGTTTTGGCATACTAGACGTATAACATCTAAAGACTTTCCTTTTTTTCTAAAACAGAGATGGCAACAGTTGAATTGTCAACAAAGACTACTACACACAACAGACTCGATTCTTTTAAAGGAGATGGTGGCGATTTTCTAACATGGAAAAATCAGATGTTATTTTATCTTACCACACTCGGTCTGCAACGGTATATCGAGGAGGAGGAACCGATTCGTGCACCAGGCAAGGAATCAGATGTTGATATGTGGAAGCATTCCGATTTTCTATGTAGAAACTATATTCTGAATTGTCTCGACAAGGTGCTGTACAAAGTATATCAGCCTCTAAAGACATCAAAGGCACTATGGAATGCACTTGCCACAAAGTATAAGACGCAGAATATCAGTCTTAAGATATTCATTGTAGACAAATTCATGGACTACAAGATGGTTGACTCCAAACTGGTGATCGCTCAACTGCATGAGCTGTAAATCATTTTTCATGAACTCGAAGCAGAAGGTCATAAGATCTGAGAATCATTTTTGGTTAAAGCCATTACAGAAAAAATGCCGCTGTCATGGAGAGATTACTGCAATTATTTAAAGCATAAGAAGAAGGAAATCTTTTTATAGGATCTCATAGTCCGACTGAAAATTGGGGCAGATAACCGTGGAATTAAAAAACCAAGTGAGGAGGCATTTGTGGCTGAAGGTTCAAAGACCAAAAACAAAAAAAAAGAATTTCCAGAAGAAAAGGAAAGCTCCAGACAACAAACCAAAAGACAACAAATGAACCAAAAAGTTTAATGGCGAGTGTTGGGTTTGTGGAAATGTTGGACATGCCGCTAGAGATTGTAGACACAAAAAGGAACGCAACATAAAGGCAAATATAGTAGACAACATGGAAGTAGACGAGTCTAACTTCTCAACAGTTGTATCTAAATGCAATTTGGTTCATAATCCTAACCAATGGTGGGTAGACACAGGCTCTACTCGTCATGTCTGCTCTGACAAATCCATGTTTTCTACATATCAGAAATTTGATCACGAAGAAAAATTCTATGTAGGTAATTCTGCAGTATCTATGATCGAAGGCAGTGGCACAGTAATCCTTAAGTTTACTTCTGGAAAAACTATCAAGTTGAATGACGTGCTCCACGTTCCAGACATACACAAGAATCTCATCTCTGGTGCAGTGCTATCAAAGAAAGGATTCAAAATGGTATTCGAGTCAGACAAGATGGTTCTATCCAAAGCTGGAATATATATCGGAAGGGGATATTTATGTGATGGCCTATTTAAGGCAAATGTAGCCGTTATCGGCAATAAAACTATGTATTTTGATTGTGCTATTAATAAAATTGAAGTTTCTTACTTACTTGAGCGTCAAATTTTACGATGGCATGATAGATTAGGACATATAAATTTTCGAAAAATGAAAATATTATCAAACTTGGGATTAATTTCGAAATTCCAAGTAGATAAGAACTACAAATGTGAGACATATGTAGAAGCAAAAATGGTTAAAAAACCATTTCAATCTGTTGAAAGAAGCGCCGAACCACTATGTTTGGTTCATACAGATTTATGTGATTTTAAATCATTACCTAAGAGGTGGGAAAAAGTAATTTATCACTTTTATTGATGACTATACACGATATTGCTATGTATATCTTCTAAATAGTAAGGATGAAGCAATTACATCGTTTATGAAGTACAAAGATGAGGTAGAAAATCGGTTAAATTAAAAGATCAAGATATTGAGATCTGATCGAGGTGGAGAATATGAATCACCATTTGAAAAATTCTGTGGAGAAAATGGTATAATTCATCAAACAACAGCTCCATATTCACCATAACAAAATGGTGTAGCCGAGAGAAAGAAAAAAACGTTAAAAGACATGATTAATTCCATGCTTTTAACCTCTGGTCTACCGACGAACTTGTGGGGGGGAAGCCTTAAATATGTCTAATCACATATTAAACAAAGTCCCTCACAATAAAGCAGGAACAATTCCATATGAATAATGGAAAGGACACAAACCAAGTTTTAAATACCTCAAAGTGTGGGGGTGCTTGGAAAAAATTCCAGTTCCGCCTCCCAAGAAAGTCAAAATTGGACCAAAAACGGTAGATTGTTACTACTTAGGGCCAATCCAAAATAGTAGTGCCTATAGATTTTTGGTATTCAAGTCTGATATAACTGATATTCATGTAAATACAATCATGGAATCTAGAGATGCCTCATTCTTTGAAGACGTGTTTCCGCACAAAAAGAATGAAGGAAATAATGTCCCTAAAAGGACAAGAGAAGAATCAAGCAATTCATATGAAGATGAAACTCATCATGAGATTAAGGAAGTTGAACCAAGAAGAAGCGTAAGGGCTAGGACTTCCAAGACATTTGGTTTGGATTTTTTCACACATGTGTTAGAACACGAACCTCAAAGGTACAAGGAAGCGATGTCATCTTTTGAGTCTTCATGTTAGGAAGAAGCAATCCAAAGTGAGATTGATTCAATTCTAAGTAATAAAATTTGGAAAAATTGTTGATATTCCACCTGGAATAAAACCTATTGGATGCAAATGGATTTTCAAGAAGAAAATGAAAGCAGATGGCTTTATCGACAAGTATAAAGCCAGATTAGTAGCCAAAGGATATCGTCATAAAGAAGGAGTAGACTTCTTTGATACATATTCGCCGGTAACACGAATAACCTCTATAAGAATGCTAATAGCAATTGCATCTATATATAATCTAGAAATTCATCTAACGGATGTAAAGATAGCATTCTTAAATGGAGATCTCGATGAGGAGATCTACATGGAGCAACCTGAAGGTTTTGTTTCCAAAGGAAATGAAAACAAGTCTATAGATTACTAAAATCATTATACGGACTCAAACAAGATCCAAAACAATAGCACGCAAAATTTGATAGTGTCATGATAAGAAATGGTTTTCGTATAAATGAATGCGATAAGTGTGTTTATTATAAGCAAATTGGACAATCATATGTGATGATTTGTTTATATGTAGACGATATGTTAATATTTGGTCCAAATACTCAGGTAATAGAGACCATAAAGAAGATGTTAATTAGCAATTTCGATATGAAAGACTTAGGAGTTGCAGACGTTATTTTGAGAATCAAAATAATAAAAACACATAATAGAATTGAATTATCTCAGTCACACTATGTAGATAAAGTGATTGAAAATTTTCAAAATTTTGGAATTAAAGGAGCAATAACACCTTTTAATCCATCAGAAGTACTGCATAAAAACACTAATGAGAGTGTAATGCAACTAGAATACTCTCATGTAATAGGATGTCTCATGTATCTAATGAATTGCGCAAGACCAGATATAGCTTATGCAGTAAGTAGACTGAGCAGGTATACAAGCAATCCAAGAAAGAAACACTGGAAAGCACTAATGAGAGTGCTTGGATATTTAAAAAATACCACAAATTATTCCTTACATTATGGAAAATATCCTACCGTCTTAGAAGGATATAGTGATGCAAACTGGATTGCTGATTCAGAGGAATCAAAATCAACAAGTGATTATGTCTTTACCTTAGCAGGGGCAGCAGTGTCATGGAAATCTATTAGACAAACATGCATAGCTCGATCCACTATGGAATCAGAGTTCATCGCTTTAGATAAAGCAGGCGAAGAAGCAGAATGGCTTCGTCACTTTTTAGAAGATATTCCGTTTTGGCCTAAACCTGTACCGGCCATATGCATACACTGTGATAACCAAGTTGCGCTAAGTAGAGTGCACAATTTTGTGTATAATGAAAAGTCACGACATATCCATCAACACCATAACACAGTTAGGCAGTTACTCTCAAATGGAACTATTTCCATAGATTATGTGAGAACAAATGATAACCTAGCGGATCCATTTACTAAAGGTTTACTAAGAGAGAAAATTGACTGCGCATCGAGGGGAATGGGTTTAAAAGCCTACACTGTAGGATCGTTTTCACCCTAGAGGGGGTGAATAGGGTGATAATATTAATTATAAAAATTAATTGTGGAAGCTTATAAAATAATTTCAACGCAGATCACAGAATAAAAGCAGCACAGAAAATTAGCAAAATAATAAAATGCAGAAATAGAACGACATAGAATTTACCCAGCTTCGGCAAAACCCTGCCTACGTGCTGCCCTCAAGGTTTCTACTAGAAATTAAGTAGTCACACGCTTACACACGTAAACTCGCGACACCCGCTACTGACTAACCTAACTCTAAGCTCAAAACCCTGCCATAACTCAGCCACTGAGTTGCGAATTCTCAAACTACGCCACGTAGTTTGTGCCCTAGTCACACGACTAGAAATTACAACGGTTTAAAAACAAAAGTACAAATTAAAAGCACTTTAAATTAAAAACCACCCTAATTCAAAGATAAAAAGCCCACTATAAAGAAAAACCCTAATAAAACAAAGTCGTCCCGCTTTTTTTAATTTGGCACGTTCCTCTTTTATTTGCTTCGTTCCTTTATGAAAATGGTGGTTGTTCCTTTTTCATTCTTATTCGATCTGTAATTAGGGCTTTTTGAAGTGCCTAATTTTAGTTGATCAATCGCAAGAATAATTGCGAGTAGCTTTGATCGATTGTTTCTCATTGCTCGCTTTGGCTGCTTTTGTTCGATGGAGTTCAACTTCGATTTGGTATGTGATTTTCATTTATGCTATTCTATTATGCTTGATTGAACTCCTATAATCTACCGATGATGATTTTTGGGGTTTTAATGCTTGAACTCAATGATTAGAGAACTGCCGATGATGTTGCTTATATATAATTCGATGCATTTGAATTTTTGTTCGTATTCATTTGATTGAATTCTTCACTTGAGTATTCTCGGCCAATTGATTTTGTCTTAATGCTTTGGATATTTCTGACTTGTTCATATCGCATCTTTCCCTTACTTCACTGTCACGGTTTTAGCTTAAAACCGTTCGATCCTTCCTTGATCGTTACGGCAGCGACTTTCCTATTTTATTTGGATTTGATTTTTGACTTTTTCAATTTGTTCATGTGCTTGATTTCTGACTTGGTCAAAATTGATTTTGATTCGTGAATTCCTTGTACTACTGGTTTCGGCCTTGGCTTGAGATTTCATGTAATTGTGTGCAGTTGCACGTTGCCATTTTCGTTCTGTTGCTGTAGCCATGACCTACAGTCTTCACTGCACCCTTCTTTGCATTGTACATTTGTATGCTTGCCACTGACTTCACTGTAATTTGTTCAACTTCAAATTGTTTCAGGCACTTGTTCATTTTTGACCATTTGTGTCAACCTGCACTTGTTTGATTTTGATAAACTCACGGCATTGACTTGATTTTGATGATGTTGATTTACTTTGGCCATACTATTGAAATTGAACTGATCATTCTTCATTGTGGCCTTCGACTTTGCATTTTCTTTGTTGCAACTGGACGTGAACTTGTAGTCTTTATTTGTGTACTCGAGTCTACATTGTCATGTTGTATTATTGACATGATACTCGACTATTGAACTTGGTTGTCTTGTGGAACTGCTTATTGAGTCTTATTCACTCAATTCACTGAGATTGATGTTGTACTTCACTATGTAAATTTGTCAGCACTGTAGCATGGTTATCGTTTTGAGGTCTCTGATTCAACTTGGTCATGCCATGATTTTGCTTGATTGCTTTGGTCTGGTTCATCTTGTATGTGGTCACTGTATCACCACTGTTGCAAGTTTTCTTTGATGTTAAGCCACTGTAATATGTCTTCAATTATAACATGTTCAGTGGTATGTTGTCACTTGGGCTTGTAGTTGATGTTATAATTTCATTGATGTAACAATATTGCCATACTGTTGCAGTCTTGAGTCTTGTTCATGTATTCTTGGCTCTGGTTCATTGTTGTTACCCTTTGTATATTTATATTACTTCAAATTATCCATGATTCTTCTGATGCATCTCCTTCTGGCTCTCGAGTCTGTTGTGTACATAAGTAGTTTGTAGGTGTTGTTTACACATATACATACTTCATTGCCGTGTATTGTTTGAATTCATATTCTTGCTTGTGCATCACCATATATCTGTTGCAGTCATTTGTCATTCATTGGTCTGTTTACAAATTTGTGCACATTGAGCCTTGGTCTTTGAGCATTGCCGAGTTTGTTTCTTTGTAGTCTCTGGTATCATTTTTTGAGACAGCTTGCATTTCATTTGCGGCCTTGACTTTTGTGTCATTTATGTTGCTCTGGAGTGTCATTGTTTTGAACTTGCAGTTTGAGTTGCAGACTTCATGTTGCCTTGACTTTAGTTGATGCATTGAGTTGAGTAGTGACTTGACCTTTGCATTTTGTTTTCTATTTTGAAATTTCACCTGAGTTGAATCCATCATAAGCTCGAATTTGACCTTGTGCTGGAAGTTGTGACATTTATTTTATTGCACTTGAGTTGAATCTGATATGGGTTTGACATGTGCTCAGATGTCCCTGTAAATCAATCAAGTGTATATTTCGATGTGCACGGCCTTGTGGCATATACAGTGATACACTGTGTATGTCACAAGTTGTTCGTGTATGATGAATTCAAATAGAATAATGACGAACAACCCAAATAACTGAGGCAAATATTATTTCCAAAATTCACATTTTATTTTATACTGTAAAAATATTTCCTTTTCAATTTTACTGCGTCAATATTTATTTTTGTGGATTGCTCAGATGCTGGGTTCAATCTGGAATGAAATTAAAGATAAATTACGAGTTGAGTGTATAAGTGATATGTAGTGAGGTCAGATGTAAAAGTGAAACTGTGATGTAATTGAATTTGTATTGTAATCAAAGTTGTATATGTATAGTGAGAGCTTGAATTTGTACTTATCAAAATTATAATAAAAATTTGTTTGAATAAAAATTTGTTTGAATTCAAATTCTGTGTTATTTAATTTTATTCAGCAAATATTTATTTAGTCTGTGAAAAATAAAATAGTACGTTAACAAATACATTTATACGAATACATATATATATATATATATATATATATGTTTATTATCATCAAGCAAAAAATCATATAATCGCATATTCAACAATCTCCCCCTTTTGATGATAACAAACATATATTTAAGACTTTGAATATGTTAAATGTATTTGGTCATTGATATGCTCTAATTGCTCCCCCTATTTAAATGCTTCCTCTCTACACAAAGCTCAGTTAAAAAATATGCAAATGAGCCTAGATGCAAATGGAAAATGTTTGACCTTTGCTTGATTTTATTTGACAAAATCTTTACTTTTCTCTCCCCCTTTTGTTATCAGCAAAAGACTAATAGTGTTAGAGAAAATAGGAATAAAGTGATCGATATTAATTCAACATTAAAAACTCAATTGAATATAAATATTAAATTTCAATAAAAAATCAAACAAAAATCATAAATATTTTGTCAGGCGCATATTCCACTTTTAGAATGATGGGAATGGTATCATCATATAAAACCATACAGTTGTATCTATTTGTGGTACATTTATATCAGGAATTTGAATATCTACTAATCATGCATAACCGTTAGGACTTTTAAATGAGATTAGTAGTATTCTAATTTAATTTTAAAAATGAATTCAAGTATCTTCTAACCACGCATAACCGTGAGTACTTTTAAATGGGATTAGAATCGACTTGTTTATTTAATAAATCAATTTTGATATGCGTTCCATACATGCATAACCGTGAGGACTTTTAAATGAGCATGGAAGCATATAACAAATTCCAAGTAATTCACCCATGCATAACCGTTAGGACTTTTAAATGAGAGCGAATACTTTGGATTTTATTTTATTGAAAAACGAATGATTCCTGTTTAAAGTACCACATATCGACAAACTATATTAAATTTTTGACGAGCGATGGTCGATAGAAATATGATAGAAATAGAAATGGTCATGGAATCTTTACCCAACAAAAAGTTTTTATAAATCTTGTTTGAATTTCTAAAGAAATTTTTCTAAATATACTGTCTTGAGTAATGTATGATAAATATCAACGCTCATCACTTTTTCAATCACTATTTATCTTTTCGATAATTATTAGGGAGTTAGACCAGTCAAAATTGTCATTTAAAATCAAATTCAAAAATAATTATAAAATCAATTTTTTGAAAATATGGTCAAAAATGATTTTCTCGAAAGGGTTATATAAGAAAATTTTCTGCTATTTGAAAATTATTTGTATGTAAATATATGCAGATATTTTCTTTAAAAATACGATGCAGTTACTAAAAATCATGTTCAACTTGTTAGTTTTCTATCAACTAGATTACCAGTGTGATCTGCATCTGAATTTCTCTTTCACTCCAAATTATCACTAATTGAATTTTATAGACCAGACCATGAAGTGTGCACCAAAAAATTTCAAACTCAATTTTAACAGCAATTTAAATGACATTCTCTTGAAGCCGTGTTAGTATTCAAAAACCGTGAATATAAAGTTAGCCGTATTATAACCAAATGTATCATCATCCAATAAAAAACACTATTATTAATCCAAACTAGGATATATGAAGTAATTCAAATGCTCTAGAGATTTTTATAGTGTTTTTGGCATAAGAATATAATTGGCCAACAATTTTAAATAAGTCAGAATCAAAATCATCATCTTTTCATCATCTCAATATTGGCTGATTGTACTTAGATTACTGTGCAGAATATCACATTTAATATGTCGTTTAAACAGATATACCATTACCTGTTTTACCTTTATAATATTTTTCGTTGTTGTCCAATGTGATTCTGTCACCTTTATACTAGGCTAAGGGACTTTGTTTTATCGCCCATTGTTTTCTGGAACAGCCACCATCCGGAGAACATTGTTGTTAATCCTCAACCTATCACCACACCTACACGGGAAAAGATTTATGTGATCTATTTGTTTTTATACGTCCATGGTTGTTAGTGGCAGAATATTTTGGAAGATAAATTTGTAGAGAGCCAAAACTATTTATATATGTTCCTTTCGGCACCCAGATTTGTTTAATTTTGAGAGATTCTATATTTGTGCCTTTTGCAACCCAAATTGGTATAGTTTTCACGTGTCTGGATCTATACCAACAACTATTTTAGTGTGTCCAAATTCTCTGCAAATTCTGCACACTGAATTGACTTGACTAAATTCATTTCTACCTTTTTCAGTTTGATTATATCCAAGTCCTTGTCTAACTATATTAACAGTTTGTTTTCCTAATAGCATATTCAACGATTTTTCACTTTTTGAAAATTTGTCTAAAGTCGTCGACAATTGTTGGACTTGTGTTTTGAGAGATTCATTTTCGTTTAACAATTGTGTGCACTTTTTAATAGAATTTTCTCTCCTAGTATTTTCACTCTCTTTCAAAATTAGAATCTCATTTTCAAGTGATTTTATATTAATTTCTGATTTTTTAATTTCTTCTTCGAACGTTGGACACTTATCACACTTAGGGATTCTGCTTTGATAGGTTTTAACCAATTGGTCAAGTTGTTTATTTAAATCTATCAAAGTATCTTTTTGCGATTCAAGTTTGGCATACTTCTCCCTAAGTCATTCAAAACAGCCATTCACTTCGTGGAAATATATAAGTAATTCTGAATGAAAAAGTTTTGATACCTCACTTGGCTCGTCATCATCACTATCAGTTATTTCACCATAAAGACACATGTCTGCTTTCTCACTCTCACTGTTAGTACTTTGATTATCTTCATCACTGGTATTCCACGTGGCTGCAAAACTTCTCCTTTTTGATTTCTTTTCAAAGTCACGTCGATTTTGAGGACAATTTGGCTTGATGTGTCCGGGTTGATTGCACTTCTGACAAATGATCTTTTATTCGTCTGGATTGTCCAATATTTTGTTTATTCTGCTTTTCAATTTTCGATTTAGAGCTGGATTTCCGTATTTGTAATTCCACCTTTTGACTTTCTTTATTATCAGCTCTAACTCTGTGTATGATTTTCCAGGAGCTTTTGATTTGTATACGATATTGCGAAGTCGTCCATGCATCTCTTTAACATTTTCTTCCTTTGCCATTGTGAAGTTCTTGTATCTGCTGCTTAGCATGGCAAGGTGAGATTCTTTGACTTGAGATGTTCCTTTGTGAGTCACTTCTAGTGTGTGCCATATTTCCTGCACACTTAGACAATGTGTGACACGATTAAATTCAAATTGATCCATGAACAGATAATAGATTTCATAGCTCTAGCATTAGCATTTTATAATTTATTTTCTAGTTTTGTCCATTGATCCATCGGTTTATCTATTTCCTGATCATCTACAATTATAGTTGGTGCTCTATAACCTGTCTCAATATTGTTCCAAGCGTCAATGGTTTTCAGAAAAAATTTCATTCTATTTTTCCAGTAGGTGTATTCACCATTGAACATTGGTGGTCTAACTATGGACTAATCCTCAACAAAAGCATTATTAAAAGAAGCCATCTTAAAAATTCAACTTTTTAACACAAAAATTGATTTTTGAAAAAAAAAAATCAAATTTTTAAAACCAAAAACCGACTTCTATTCCTAGCTCTGATACCACTTGTAGGATCGTTTTAACCCTAGAGGGAGGGTGAATAGGGTGATAATATTAATTGTAAAAATTAATTGTGGAAGCTTATAAAATAATTTCAACGCAGATCATAGAATAAAAGCAGCACAGAAAATTAGCAGAATAATAAAATGCAGAAATAGAACGACACAGAACTTACCAAGCTTTGGCAAAACCCTGCCTATGTGCTGCCCTCAAGGTTTCTACCAGAAATTAAGTGTCACACGCTTACACACGTAAACTCGCGACACCCGCTACTGACTAACTTAGCTCTACGCTCGAAACCCTGCCACAACTCAGCCACTGAGTTGCGAATTCTCAAACTACGCCACGTAGTTTGTGCCCTAGTCACACGACTAGAAATTACAACGGTTTAAAAACAAAAGTACAAATGAAAAGAACTTTAAATTAAAAACAACCCTAATTCAAAAATAAAAATCCCATTATAAAGAAAAACCCTAATAAAACAAAGTCGGTCCCCTTTTTTTTTAATTTGGCCCGTTCCTCTTTTATTTGCTCCATTCCTTTGTGAAAATGGTGGCCGTTCCTTTTTCGTTCTTCTTCGATCTGTAATTAGGACTTTTTGAAGCGCCTGATTTTAGTTGATCAATCGCGAGAATAATTGCGAGTAGCTTTGATCGATTGTTTCTCGTTGCTCGCTTTGGCTGCTTCTGTTCGATGGAGTTCAACTTCGATTTGGTATGTGTTTTTCGTTTATGCTATTCTATTATGCTTGATTGAACTCCTATAATCTGCCGATGATGATTTTTGGAGTTTTACTGCTTGAACTCGATGATTAGGGAACTGCCGATGATGTTGCTTATATATAATTCGATGCCCTTGAATTTTTGTTCGTATTTATTTGATTGAATTCATCACTTGAGTATTCTCGGCCATTTGATTTTGTTTTAATGCTTTGGATATTTTTGACTTGTTCATATCGTATCTTTCCCTTACTTTACTGTCACGGTTTTAGCTTGAAACCGTTCGATCCTTCCTTGATCGTTACGGCGGTGACTTTCCTATTTTATTTGGATTTGATTTTTGACTTTTTCAATTTATTTATGCGCTTTATTTCTGACTTGGTCAAAATTGATTTTGATTCGTGAATTCCTTATACCGATGGCTTCGGCCTTGGCTTGAGATTTCATGTAATTGTTTGCAGTTGCACGTTGCCATTTTCGTTCTGTTGATGTAGCCATGACCTACAGTCTTCACTGCACCCTTCTTTGCATTTGTATGCTTGCCACTGACTTCTCTATAATTTGTTCAACTGGAAATTGTTTCAGGCACTTGTTCATTTTCGACCATTTGTGTCAACCTGCACTTGTTTGATTTTGATAAAGTCACGGCTTTGACTTGATTTTGACGAGCTTGATTTACTTTGGCCATACTGCTGAAATTGAACTGGTCATTCTTCACTGTGGCCTTCGACTTTACATTTCCTTTGTTGTAACTGGATATGAACTTGTAGTCTTTATTTGTGTACTTGAGTCTGCATTGTCATGTTGTATTATTGACATAATACTTGACTGTTGAACTTGGTTGTCTTGTGGCACTGTTTATTGAGTCTTGTTCATTCAATTCACTGAGATTGATGTTGTACTTCACTATGTATATTTGTCAGCACTGTAGCATGGTTATGGTTTTGAGGTCTCTTATTCAACTTGGTCATGCCATGATTTTGCTTGATTGGTTTGGTTTGGTTCATCTTGTATGTGGTCACTGTATCACCACTGTTGCAAGTTTTCTTTGATGTTGAGCCACTATCTTCACTGTAATATGTCTTCGATTATAACATGTTCAGTGGTCTGTTGTCACTTGGGCTTGTAGTTGATGTTTATAATTTCATTGATGTAACAATATTGCCATACTGTTGCAGTCTTGAGTCTTGTTCATGTATTCTTGGCTCTGGTTCATTGTTGTTGCCCTTTGTATATTTATATTACTTCGAATTTTCCATGATTCTTCTGATGCATCTCCTTCTGGCTCTCGAGTCTGTTGCGTACATAAGTAGTTTGTAGATGTTGTTTACACATATACATACTTCATTGCCGTGTATTGTTTGCATTCATATTCTTGCTTGTGCATCACCATATATCTGTTGTAGTCATTGGTCATTCATTGGTCTGTTTGCATATTTGTGCACATTGAGCCTTGGTCTTTGAGCATTGCCGAGTTTGTTTCTTTGTAATCTCTGGTATCATTCTTTGAGACAGTTTGCATTTCATTTGCGGCCTTGACTTTTGTGTCATTTATGTTGCTCTGGACTGTCATTGTTTTGAACTTGCAGTTTGAGTTGCAGACTTCATGTTGCCTTGATTTTGGTTGATGCATTGAGTTGAGTAGTGACTTGACCTTTGCATTTTGTTTTTTTTTTTCGAAATTTAACCTGAGTTGAATCCAGCTTGAAGCTCGAATTTGACCTTGTGCTGAAAGTTGTGACATTTATTTTATTGCACTTGAGTTGAATCTGATAATTTGGGTTTGACATGTGCTCAGCTGTCCCTGTAAATCAATCAAGTGTATATTTCGATGTGCACGGCCTTGTGGCATATACAGTGATACACTGTGTATGTCACAAGTTGTTCGTGTATGATAAATTCAAATTTAAATGATGACGAACAACCTAAATAACTGAGGCAAATATTATTTTCAAAATTCACATTTTATTTTATACTGTAAAAGTATTTCCTTTTCAATTTTACTACGTCAATATTTATTTTTGCGGATTGCTCAGATGCTGGGTTCAATCTGGAATGAAATTGAAGATAAATTACGAGTTGAGTGTATGAGTGATATGTAGTGAGGTCAGATGTAAAAGTGAAATTGTGATGTAATTGAATTTTTATTGTAATCAAAGTTGTATATGTATAGTGAGAGCTTGAATTTGTACTATTCAAAATTATAATAAATATTTGTTTGAATAAAAATTCTGTTTGAATTCAAATTTTATGTTGTTTAATTTTATTCAGCAAATATTTATTTAGTCTGTGAAAAATAAAATAGTACGTTAAAAAATACATTTATACGAATATATATATATATGTGTGTGTGTGTGTGTGTGTGTTTATTATCATCAAGCAAAAATCATATAATCGCATATTCAACAATCTCCCCCTTTTGATGATAACAAACATATATTTAAGACTTTGAATATGTTAAATGTATTTGATCATTGATATGCTCTAATTTCTCCCCCTATTTAAATGCTTCCTCTCTACACAAAGCTCCCCCTACAAATGTGCATACAATTAAAAAATATGCAAATGAGCCTAGATGCAAATGGAAAATATTTGACCTTTGCTTGATTTTATTTGACAAAATCTTAACTTTTCTCTCCCCCTTTTGTTATCAGCAAAAGAACAATAGTGTTACAGAAAATAGGGATAAAGTGATCGATATTAATTCAACATTAAAAACTCAATTGAATATACATATTAAATTTCAATAAAAAATCATAAATATTTTTCAGGCGCATATTCCACTTTTAGAATGATGGGAATGGTATCATCATATAAAGCCATACAGTTGTA
Organism: Allium cepa; assembly: GCA_030765085.1. NCBI lineage: Eukaryota > Viridiplantae > Streptophyta > Magnoliopsida > Asparagales > Amaryllidaceae > Allium > Allium cepa. Next base: position 548,444,335 of record CM060938.1, read on the forward strand.
TCTATTTGTGGTATATTTATATCAGGAATTTGAATATCTACTAATCGTGCATAACCATTAGGACTTTTAAATGAGATTAGTAGTATTCCAATTTAATTTTAAAAATGAATTCAAGTATCTTCTAACCACGCATAACTGTGAGGACTTTTAAATGGGAATAGATTCGACAAACTATATTAAATTTTTGATGAGCGATGGTCGATAGAAATAGAAATAGTCATGGAATCTTTACCCAACAAAAAGTTTTTATAAATCTTGTTTGAATTTCTAAAGAAATTTTCTAAATATACTGTCTTGAGTAATGTATGATAAATATCAACACTCATCACTTTTTCAATCAGTATTTATCTTTTCGATAATTATTAGGGAGTTGGACCAGTCAAAATTGTCACTTAAAATCAAATAAAAATAATTATAAAATCAATTTTTTGAAAATATGGTCAAAATTGATTTTCTCGAAGGGGTTATATAAGAAAAATTTCTGCTATTTGAAAATTATTTGTATGTAAATATATGCAGATATTTTCTTTGAAAATACGATGCAGTTACTAAAAATCATGTTCAACTTGTTAGTTTTCTATCAACTAGATTACCAGTGTGATCTGCATCTGAATTTCTCTTTCACTCCAAATTATCACTAATTGAATTTGATAGACCAGACCATGAAGTGTGCACCAAAAAATTTCAAACTCAATTTTAACAGCAATTTAAATGACATTCTCTTGAAGCCGTGTTAGTATTCAAAAACCGTGAATATAAAGTTAGCCGTATTATAACCAAATGTATCATCATCCAACAAAAAAACACTATTATTAATCCAAACTAGGATATATGAAGTAATTCAAATGCTCTAGAGATTTTCATAGTGTTTTTCGCATAAGAATATAATTGGCCAACAATTTTAAATAAGTCAGAATAAAAATAATCATCTTTTCATCATCTGAATATCGGCTGATTGTACTTAGATTACTGTGCAGAATATCACATTTAATATGTCGTTTAAACAGATATACCATTACCTGTTTTACCTTTATAATATTTTTCGTTGTTGTCCAATGTGATTCTGTCACCTTTATACTAGGCTAAGGAACTTTGCTTTATCGCCCATTGTGTTTCTGGAACAGCCGCCATCCGGAGAACATTCTTGTTGTTCCTCAGCCTGTCACCACACCTACACGGGAAAAGATTTATGTGACCTATTTGTTTTTATAGGTCCATGGTTGTTAGTGGCAGAATATTTTGAAAGATAATTTTGTAGAGAACCAAAACTATTTATATATGTTCCTTTCGGCACCCAGATTTGTTTAATTTTGAGAGATTCTATATTTGTTCCTTTTGCAACCCAAATTGGTATAGTTTTCACGTGTTTGGATCTATACCAACAACTATTTTAGTGTGTCCAAATTCTCTGCAAATTCTGCACACTGAATTGACTTGATTAAATTCATTTCTACCTTTTTCAGTTTGATTATATCCAAGTCCTTGTGTACCTATATTAACAGTTTGTTTTCCTAATAGCATATTCAACGATTTTTCACTTTTTGAAAATTTGTCTAAAGTCGTCGACAGTTGTTGGACTTGTGTTTTGAGAGATTCATTTTCGTTTAACAATTGTGTGCACTTTTTAATAGAATTTTCTCTCCTAGTATTTTCACTCTCTTTCAAAATTAGAATCTCATTTTCAAGTGATTTTATATTAATTTCTGATTTTTTTAATTTCTTCTTCGAACGTTGGACACTTATCACACTTAGGGATTCTGCTTTGATAGGTTTTAACCAATTGGTCAAGTTGTTTATTTAAATCTATCAAAGTATCTTTTTGCGATTCAAGTTTGGCATACTTCTCCCTAAGTCATTCAAAACAGCCATTCACTTCGTAGAAATATATAAGTAATTCTGAATGAGAAAGTTTTGATACCTCACTTGGCTCGTCATCATCACTGTCAGTTATTTCACTATGAAGACACATGTCTGCTTTCTCACTCTCACTGTCAGTACTTTGATTATCTTCATCACTGGTATTCCACGTGGCTGCAAAACTTCTCCTTTTTGATTTCTTTTGAAAGTCACGTCGATTTTGAGGACAATTTGGCTTGATGTGTCCGGGTAGATTGCACTTCTGACAGATGATCTTTTGTTCGTATGGATTGTCCAATATTTTGTTTATTCTGCTTTTCAATTTTCGATTTAGAGCTGGATTTCCGTATTTGTAATTCCACCTTTTGACTTTCTTTATTATCAGCTCCAACTCTGTGTATGATTTTCCAGGAGCTTTTGATTTGTATACGATATTGGGAAGTCGTCCATGCATCTCTTTAACATTTTCTTCCTTTGCCATTGTGAAGTCCTCGTATTCGCTGCTTAGCATGGCAAGGCGAGATTCTTTGACTTGAGATGTTCCTTTGTGAGTCACTTCTAGTGTGTGCCATATTTCCTGCACAGTTAGACAATGTGAGACACGATTAAATTCAAATTGATCCGATGAACAGATAATAGAATTCATAGCTCTAGCTTTAGCATTTTATAATTTATTTTCTAGTTCTGTCCATTGATCCATCGGTTTATCTATTTCCTGATCATCTACAATTATAATTGGTGCTCTATAACCTGTCTCAACAATGTTTCAAGCGTTAATGGTTTTCAGAAAAATCTTCATTCTATTTTTCCAGTAGGCGTATTCACCATTGAACATTGGTGGTCTAACTATGGACTGACCCTCAGCAAAAGCATTATTAAAAAAAGCCATTTTAAAAATTCTACTTTTCAACACAAAAATTGATTTTTGAAAAAAAATCAAAATTTTAAAACCAAAAACCGACTTCTATTCCTAGCTCTGATACCACTTGTAGGATCGTTTTCACCTTAGAGGGGGGTGAATAGGGTGATAATATTAACTATAAAAATTAATTGCGGAAGCTTATAAAATAATTTCAACGTAGATCACAGAATAAAAGCAGCACAGAAAATTAGCAGAATAATAAAATGCAGAAATAGAACGACACAAAATTTACCCAGCTTCGGCAAAACCCTGTTTACATGCTGCCCTCAAGGTTTCTACTAGAAATTAAGTAGTCACACGCTTACACACGTAAACTCGTGACACCCTCTACTGACTAACCTAACTCTACGCTCAAAACCCTGCCACAACTCAGCCACTGAGTTGCGAATTCTCAAACTACGCCACGTAGTTTGTGCCCTAGTCACACGACTAGAAATTACAACGGCTTAAAAACAAAAGTACAAATTAAAAGCACTTTAAATTAAAAACAATCCTAATTCAAAAATAAAAAGCCCACTATAAAGAAAAACCCTAATAAAACAAAGTCGTCCCGCTTTTTTTAATTTGGCACGTTCCTCTTTTATTTGCTTCGTTCCTTTATGAAAATGGTGGTTGTTCCTTTTTCATTCTTATTCGATCTGTAATTAGGGCTTTTTGAAGCGCCTGATTTTAGTTGATCAATCGCGAGAATAATTGCTAGTAGCTTTGATCGATTATTTCTCGTTGCTCACTTTGGCTGCTTCTATTCGATGGAGTTCAACTTCGATTTGGTATGTGATTTTCATTTATGCTATTCTATTATGCTTGATTGAACTCCTATAATCTGCCGATGATGTTTTTTGGGGTTTTAATGCTTGAACTAGATGAGTAGAGAACTGCCGATGATCTTGCTTATATACAATTCGATGCCCTTGAATTTTTGTTCATATTCATTTGATTGAATTCGTCACTTGAGGATTCTCGACCATTTGATTTTTTTAATGCTTTGGATATTTCTGTCTTGTTCATATCATATCTTTCCCTTACTTCACTGTCACAGTTTTAGCTTGAAACCATTCGATCCTCCCTTGATCGTTACGGCAGAGACTTTCCTATTTTATTTGGATTTGATTTTTGACTTTATCAATTTGTTCATGCGCTTGATTTCTGACTTGGTCAAAATTGATTTTGATTCGTGAATTCCTTGTACTGCTGGCTTCGGCCTTGGCTTGAGATTTCATGTAATTATTTGCAGTTGCACATTGCCATTTTCGTTCTGTTGCTGTAGCCATGACCTACAGTCTTCACTGCACCCTTCTTTGCATTGTACATTTGTATGCTTGCCACTGACTTCACTGTAATTTGTTCAACTTGAAATTGTTTCAGGCACTTGTTCATTTTCGACCATTTGTGTCAACCTGCACTTGTTTGATTTTGATAAACTCATGGCTTTGACTTGATTTTGACAATGTTGATTTACTTTGGCCATACTATTGAAATTGAGCTGGTCATTCTTCACTGTGGCCTTCGACTTTACATTTTCTTTGTTGTAACTGGACGTGAACTTGTAGTCTTTATTTGTGTACTCGAGTCTGCATTGTCATGTTGTATTATGGACATGATACTCGACTGTTGAACTTGGTTGTCTTGTGGCACTGCTTATTGAGTCTTGTTCATTCAATTCACTGAGATTGATGTTGTACTTCACTGTGTATATTTTTCGGCACTATAGCATGGTCGTGGTTTTGAGGTCTCTGGTTCAACTTGGTCACGCCATGATTTTGCTTGATTGCTCTAGTCTGGTTCATCTTGTATGTGGTTACTGTATCACTACTGTTGCAAGTTTTCTTTGATGTTGAGCCACTGTCTTCATTGTAATATGTCTTCAATTATAACATGTTCAGTATCTGTTGTCACTTGGGCTTGTAGTTGATGTTTATAATTTCATTGATGTAACAATATTGCCATACTGTTGCAGTCTTGAGTCTTGTTCATGTATTCTTGGCTCTGGTTCATTGTTTTTGCCCTTTGTATATTTATATTACTTCGAATTTTCCATGATTCTTCTGATGCATCTCCTTCTGGCTCTTGAGTCTGTTGTGTACATAAGCAGTTTGTAGATGTTGTTTACACATGTACATACTTCACTGCCGTGTATTGTTTGCATTCATATTCTTGCTTGTGCATCACCATATATCTGTTGCATTCATTGGTCATTCATTGGTCTGTTTGCATATTTGTGCACATTGAGCGTTGGTCTTTAAGCATTGCCGAGTTTGTTTCTTTGTAGTCTCTGGTATCATTCTTTGAGATAGTTTGCATTTCATTTGCGGCCTTGACTTTTGTGTCATTTATGTTGCTCTGGAGTGCCATTGTTTTGAACTTGTAGTTTGAGTTGCAGACTTCATGTTGCCTTGACTTTGGTTGACGCATTGAGAAGGTAATAGATGAGAAGGGAATTAAAAAAATTGATCAGGATATAAACAATCGCAGAACCAAAAAAATTGTTTAGGACCAAAATGAACACAACCAAGAGATCTATATGAGAAGGGAATCAATGCTTCGTAAAGCTTATTGTCTAGATATACAATAAAGGCCGACGGTTTAAGATGTAATAGTTCACCGATTAGCCAAGTAGATCCGATAAGTTTTAACTAGGGAAAGTTCAAAGCGAAATATCTACTTATCCACGATAAAGCATGATTCCATATGTACTCTGTGATATTTTGCTTTGTGTGGGGGATATGTATATTATCGTTCATGTGGGGGATTGTTGAAATTCATATTGAATGAAACATACATAAGTCCCACATCGCCAAAATTGCAAAGCTATTCCAATATATTAATAGCTTTGCAATGAAGGGGTCGGGGCCTAGGGGCACCCAAATATATGCTTCGCTGTGAGGAGGGAGATCATGCATCTCCACCAACATGCGCGTGCGCGCCGCCGCCTTCCGTCCGACCGACCGAACCGGGCTCGGGCTCGGGCTCGGGCTCGGGCTCGGGCTCGGTCTCGGGTTCGAGTCTAATATGATACTAATTTTACTGCAAAACTGGGCCGGGCTTTTTCATAGTTGTAGGCTAAATGAATAGGTGTGGATCTGTTCGGAATCGGACGCGAATGACTGAAGAGGCGCGACCCATGGGCGAACATAAGCGGGTGCGAACCGTTAGACGTAAGCGGTTGCGACCTGACTGAAGAAGCACAGGCGAACAGAATGGGTGCGGCCTGACTGAAGTGGGTGCGGCCTGACTGAAGAGGTGCGGCTGAATAGATGCGACGAGCAGGCGGGTGCGACCTGTTAACAAACAGTAACGGTTCAAAAGGCAATGGGTGCGACCCGCCAAGCGGACGCAACTGTTTGCAGGGATGCATACGAAATTATAAATAGAAGAGAATCCTGATCACATTCTCATTCCATTCCAATTCTAATTTCTTCTGCTTCTTCTTTTCTACTACTCTATACAATATATCATAAAGATGACATACTCATTACAATCTCATGCAGATTACGTTTATTGTATCTTGGGAGACTTTAAATAAAGTCTTAAGGAAATTGTTACGACAGGCCTCAGATGGAATTTCCTTCTTTAAACCAGTTAGGTTTATAATTGATTTATATATTTATTTATATATATCATATTTGCTTCTACGTTGTACTATTTCTTTAAATAGTATAACGTTTGATCTATCACTATAGTTATTATTGTTAGTCCGTAAGATGATGGTTTTGATGACAACAACCTTAGAATAGATTATAAAATATAAATACTAACAGCATAAGCTTAGATATATATGTATTTGCAGGATTTAACCATGCAGATACCAAGAATGGAGACTGTACAGTATAGAAATTCAAGATATCAAGATTGAAGACTCATGAGTAACAAGAATATCAAGATTATCAAAAGTTCAAGATTTCAAGTAATTTACTTTTTAATTAGAAATTTTGTTAAAACTCCTAGAAAAGCACTGACATCTTAAAATCCAATTTATTCGTGGAATGAAATCCACTTCGAGCCATGTTAAAGGGATGGAACCCTTAGTAGGATGGAACCTACGAAAAATCTAGTGGAACAATGTTTTGTATCCACTAACTGTTTATTCAAAATGATTTTTCAAAATTATATCATGTTTTCAAAATGATTTCAAAACCTTCCTTTTAAAAGCATCAAAAACATCTATCCTGATTTCGAATACTTTTAGCCTCAAAATAATCTTGAATTTCAAAATCAAATTATCCTTGGTTTTAAACTATCTTTTAAATTAAAATTATATTTAATTTTTTTAATATTTATATATTTAGATTTAAATATAAAATTATAGTAAAATTTTATATTTACCAAAATATTATTCTATATATTTATTTATGTATTTCAACTATATTTAAGTATATTTATAAAAGTTTAAAATAGTTTTAAAATAAGATAAAAGTTATTTTCAAAGAAAAATAAAACATCAAAAATTCCTTTGGGATGTCGACATGCCCAAGTACCCCATGTCGATATAGTGTCAGTTGAGTTCAAAATTTAAAATTCAAAAGAAGTGTCTATTTGTCACAACTCTTCAGAATGGACATGGTTGTTGTTCTTCTATAAATAGGTGTTAGTTTCAACGAATTTTAATTCAGTTTTTCTAGTTTTTCACTCCTCTTCTTCTTCCATATTTCTATGTACAAATTCTTACCATTACTCTGCCGAAATCAACATTGAATCTAACTAGATTATCTCTGGTTTGATTCTCTATCATTATCTCAACAGGATCCTCAGTGCTATTCAGAGTTATAGGCTTTTTGTAATCAACTTAGCGAGAAAAGGTGTGATTGTGGCCTTGGAAATCAATCAAGAGAGATAAGATGTGATTGTAGCCTTAGAAAATCAATTGGGTGAGCTTGTTGCCCGGGAAATCAAGTATCTCTATCCAGAGGATTGTGATTCTGGAGGGTGTACCTCGTTGCCTTGAAATCAAGGGTGTAATTGTAAAGATTGTTTTTTGAAAGGAAATCCGTACTTGTGTGCGGGACTGGATGTAGAGTAACTCCAAACCAGTATAAAATCCGGTGTGTTCTTTCCTTTACCTTTTTACTTAAAATTTGCATCTGTGTTCATATATATGTCTGATTATTGCATACATTTGTGTCCAAATTAACAAAATCTAAAAAAGATTTAACAATTCTCTAAAACACTACTCACCCCCCTCCAGTGTTTATCCTTATCCTTAAGATCCTTAATCCGCATTTCTCGCAATTATTACTATAGGTGTTAGATTGTGGTTGTAATTTAATTACAAAATATTTCTTAATTTAGCAAATACAGACTTCCGAAGTAGCTGAAATCTGATTGATAAACTTGTGAGACGAGTTTATAATTGATTATTCACTGTTTTGGTATACTAGACGTATAACAGATGTCACAAGTGTAGTTGGATGATGATTGCATAGGTAAGCAGCTGAACAGGGGTGGTGATGTAACGACCCAACTTCCTATCCCTGGAAGACATATCGTTTTTAAAAAAGAAAAGGGTGAGAAAATAGAAAAGATGGAGAAGAAGAACAACAACATCAGAATTCTCACAGCGGAACGAATAAATTATATTAATCACATAAGTATTTACATAATATATAACATCAATCGGAGTTATACAGATAATACATCACATACCAGACAGTTATAGACACCTGTCTAGTTATACAACTCAATACACAATACATCACAGAGATATTAACACAGCGGAACACTATATCTACAAACGCTGAAGCCTCCTGCTCCATTGCTCCTCCAGAATTCGTCAAAAGCCAACCTGAATCCCTTGGCTACTCGTAAAAATTTGAGTACCCGAGAGTTTAGGAAAACAGAAAATAAACTCCGAGTCAGACATGGGTCTGGTGTGAGTAACAGGTTAAAGTTGCTTAATTTTGAAAATCCTTTGAAAGAAAGGTATCACGTAAGACTTCCCACACATAAACATGGAAAAGTTTTTACCTTACGCTAACCAAAACATTTGATAGGAAATCCAGTGATATTATAATAGGTCTAGGGTTTTCAAGTAAATAGAAAATAGCTGAAATTGTTACATGATTAAATTCCAGCTACTAGCCACAAAAGTGGGTAATACAATCAAAACAGTTGGCACTTATTGGATTGTGGATTCCATACAATGGCAGGGCTACTGGGGTACCGCCCGTCACAGTACGTGGCCTAGATCAACGTACCGAGGATCACTCCCGACCCCCTGCAACACAAGGTCGAACCATTCCTTACTGAACAGTTCCGAACAAGATAACCCCGCAGTTGGCTGCAGACCAACTGCCCACACAGCAGAATAAAAAGGGACATCTAGACAGGGGAAAATCTTGTCCTGCTTGGGCATGACCCACCTAACCTTGCTGCACCTCCCCTGTTTTAGCCATTCCCGGTTGATGAGGCTTGAGGTTACGATTACCTTTATAGAACATATCTCTTAGAATGCTCATCGCCCACCTGACGATGTGTTGAAAGCATTCAATCCATACAAGTTCGTTCCGGGTTCGAACGAAACCGAAGGCATTATCTCGTTACACTCGTTTTGGAATCACCCTCAGAGTTAACAACGATAATCCTTGCATTCTGAATCTTCATCTTCACGACCTATCGTTAATTTGGATCGATGTGATTTTCGGATGTCCAAATATGGAAATTCCGATCCCGGTCTCATCGGACTCCACAACATATCTTTTAAGGCCAAGTTGTCTATTTAGTCTTAACAGTCAATTCAATATCATTAATATACACAGATAGATAATTCACATCTCATAATAGATAATCACATTATCAGCATAAACAGATAATTAATATTATCATCCAAATAGATAATTAAATATTATCATACTTAAACCATACATCCATATCACATAGATATTACTCATCTCATATCTGAGATCACAATCCAACAATGAAATATCAATATCATCCATAAGCAATGATTTATGAATCACAATCTATAATTAATTTAAAATGAATTAAATTAACTACTTCTATCTTTAATTAATTTAAAATAAATTAAATTAATTACTCATTCCATAAATCCTGCTCTCACAACCATTAATTAATTATAAATCAATTTAATTAATCATTCTCTAATTACAAGAAGTAATTTAGTCTTTAATTAATTTCTCAAACGAATTATTCTAAATCATTCATAGCAGTTAACATTTAATTACTTCCCCATTTAATTATTCCTTAATTAAACAATTCTTAATTACATCATTAATTATATTAATTAATGATCTCCCATATATGTTAAATTGCTTTATTTAAATTAATTACATTAGTGATTAATCTTTATTTAAACACAGTTATTAATCACCCTTGATTAATAACAAACCAGTAACTAACTACCCTTGATTACTTATTAATCATCCCATGATTAATTAATTCCTTAAATTAATCCTTTGATTAATTACAAAAGAAATTACCCAAGTTACTTCACTTACAAATCATCTTGTATTAATTTCATCAAGTAATTATCATCTAATTACTTTTCTAAGTAGTTATACTCTATTAATTACACTAAGTAATTACACATACCAAATCATCAAATGATTTCTTAAATAATTTAAAATTAATTAACTTAATTTAAATCTTATCTTCAATTGCTTATATATTCCAATTAATCATCTTTGATTTAAATATCTTTTGCTGCATTCCAGTAGTTTTCCTTAATTTATTTACAGAAATTAATCTTGAATAAATCCATTAATTAATTACATTTATATCAATTTATTACTGTTTAATTATCTTGTTGATTTATTATTCCCAAATTAATCAATTTCCTAATTACATTTTTCACTTGTTATTTTATTAATTTCGTTAAGAATACTAATCTTCAAATCACATATATTAACCTTCTTGATTAATACATACAGAAATTAACTGTCCTAAATTAATTACTTCTCAATAACAAGCTTAATTAATCCCTTGATTAATTTCAAGTAATTATATTCCAGTTACTTCCATTTCCCATCATCCAATAATTTTATCAATTACTTCACTAAGTAATTTACTTCCAAAATATCAGTTAATTAAACTAAATTAATTAACTCAAATTAAATCAATTTGCACAATTAATAAGTAATTAATTTCTTAATTACTTTCCAAATAAATAATTACATTTAAACTATTACAATGATTATTATTGAATTAATTAATCCAATTAATTTAATAAAAATCAATCACATTAATTAATTATAAAATAATCTAGTTAATGATCTTCATTAACACTTATTTAATTATTTTCTTCTAAAATAATTAACTTATATTAATCATTATTAATTATAAGTTTGATTAACCATTAAAATTTATTAATTTAAATAAAAAAATCTAATCTATGGTTCTTAATTACATATTAATTACTTAATTCATTATTTTAACTTTGATTAATACATTTAAACTTATAATTACTAATTTAATAAATATCAATCATTAATTATTCATACTTAATTAATTTAAAGGTTAATCAATATAAATTCTAAGTTTTCATTACTTAAAGTAAACTGTTCTTATTATTGATTAAATTTTCACTTCCAATATGTTTAAAACATTTATTTCAAATTACTTTCTAAATAAATCCCAATTTATCCTTAATAAAGTTTGAAACTAATTTTTTCCCAAAACCCTTTTGAACTCACATGTTTAATAGCACTTAAAACTTATTTGAATCAATTTAAATTATAAAACTTTATTTTATTTCCAAATCTAGAATTTCAAATCTAAGTCCTGATTTCAATTTTAGGAGTTAACTTTGTTTAAATCTTCCCTTAACAGTTTATATCTCATCTTTGAATTCAACTCTTTTTGAATACACTTAAACGTTAAGCACTTTTAAGTTATTAAAATAATTTAAATTATGGAACTTTATTATTTCCAACTCTATTTCAAAACTAACTTAAATTCGCTATTTAAATTTGATTTAGAACTAGGTTTAACTTTGATTTAAATTTAAAACAAACATTTCAAAACTGTTAAAACTGTTACAGGTTTTAAAACCAGAATAACAACAAACCGAGCACCCCCCTTGTTTACTTCGAGCAAAAGGTGAAGTTTCCCGAGAAAAACAACAACTTGCTTCGAGTTTCCCCCATGCGCGCGAAATCGAATTTGAGAAAAACGAAACCTGGAAACACACGACCCCACTTCCCCTCAAACCTGGCAACGTCTCGTGTTCGATGCTCCAACCACTGGAGGCCACCCAACTCCGGCCGCAGCATCGTCCATCTCCCCTCTACCTCCCCACAAAACGGCGTGACACTCGAACGCTTGAACTGGCCGTGGTGATCAAAACTCAAAGCACAGTAAAAATTAGGTTTAAAAAAAATTTAAACCTACGCCGCCGCTTCCACGACCCAGTGCACCGCCGCCCACCATTTTTCCCTAACCCACGGTGGACTCCTCCACCCCCAGACAAAAACCCGACCCTTCCAGTCAACTAGATCACCCACAACAACTCGAAAAGCCCCAAACAGAAAAACACAAGCTGCTCTCATATCACACCATTAAAAATCCTCAAACCTACCTTAAAAATCATCATTTTCGGTATAGATTCTAGTAAGATGCCTGAATCAATGATCGGTGAAATTCGAAATTTGGTCAATCTTGAGTTTGTTCAGAGATTTGGGTTCCAGAGAAAATTTTTAAGTTGTTTTTATCTTAACTAAATTTTTAAACTTAGTTTGTAATGATACAAACATCTTTTGTTCGAATCTTAATTTCATTCATCAATCAGAAAAAGAGTAAATGATTTTTGAATCAAACAGTTTTGAGTTTTGAACTGAGAACAGATAAAGTTTAAAACAACAGCCTGTAACACTACATCAAATTTAAAATATACACCAAGAGGACCAACAGATATACATACATGATTTATTCACCAATAAGCATTCAGTAGATTTATTCATTTTCTTTTTAAAGTTACTCACCGGATATGTTAAAGAACAGAGGCTACAAATTTGAACAGGTCCTTAAATTTGAAATCTGAAGCAATTGAAAACCTCCTCTGTTTAATCCCCTGGTTTGCTAAGTTGTTGTTAGGTATTTGTTTAGGTTTTTAATGAAGTTTATTTTAGCCTTTACTTAGCTCGAACTGATATGAAGATTTATAGGAAAGAAAGAAGACAGGGATATATAGAAAAGGATGGTAGACAAGGTATTATTATGTTTCATACAATTGTGACACTACTTGTACAATACAGCATATAAATCTTTGTTTGTACAGATTTAAAACAGAGATATTTGTTTAGGGTGGAGGCTGATATGAAGTGTACTGTGTGCTAGAAAGATCTACATTAATTACTTTTGTTTGTTTGTTTAAGAATACATAATACTGTCTTCCCTAGCAAGCATTCACATATATATATTTTTTTTATCTTTATTTTGTTTTTCAGCCTGCACACATTTGATTTGCTTCTAGATTTTATTTGTTGCCTAGTTATTTTGTTTGCTTCTACTTACCTATTCATGTGTTATGAATAAACATGTTACTTGTCTTATATCTTTATTTCCTTTTTTAAATCTCAGCCTGCACACATATTCATCCTTGTTTGTTCTAAACTTGTATATGCTGCAGTTTTTCTTATGATAGTTTACAAACTTGAAGATTTATTTGTTTGTTTCTTATTACCAGCCAGATTTTATACTCATAATGCAATGTTGTCTTGTTTTATATTTTTGAAATGTATGTGAATGTTATTTCTTTTGTTTTGTTGTTGAAATCTAAATGAATTTTATAGTTGTTATGTTATTAAATTTAGCCAATGTACTTACTTTATATTTTCCCAATTTATCTTATAGTCTTGTATTTTTATTTATTAACATTATTTAAAAGCAACACATTTATCAATTTGAAATGATTTATAAAAGAAATTATCTTTTTGTTATAAACTGCATATTTTATTAATGTACCATTTGACAAAATTGCATTAAAAATCATATATAATTTTAAATCCATATTTTTATCAAGCTATACTAAAAAGAAAAAAAACAAATCTTTTTGTTAATAAATTTAAATCTAAACTTAAGTTAAAATAAGTTTCAAACTATTTAAGCATTTATCCTATGTATTTAAAATCACATATTTATTTATTTAATTAGCTTTGAAAAGTTTATATTAAATAAATCATAATTTCCAATTCACTAAAATGTATATTAGAATTTGAAACATAATTTATTAGTTAAACTTTAAAACAAAGCTCAACTATTTACAATGTATACAAATATATACATTTATAAATAGAAATCAATCAATTAATTTTTAGCAGATAAAATTTACCAATTAGATATTTATTAAAAGAAAAGTATCAATTGAGAACTAATTAACAAAGATATATCAAATCAATTTAATTATTAATGCAGATTGTTAAATTGATATTGCTCGAAAATTCCAGGTTGTCACATTCCTCCCCCTTAAAAGAATTTCATCCCCGAAATTTAAAAGCAAAGGTAATTTATTAATCTATTTCAGATTTTAGTTTTAAATCACACTCATATATCAATCATATGCTAACAACCATCCCAACCAATCCACTCAATCAACAAAGCTAACCATCCAGACAAATTCTGGATAGAGTTTCCTATAGTTTTCCCACTAATTCTGGAATACTCAATCTATAGAATCCAAAAAATCGATACCAATAATCTATAGAACTCCTACACATCTAGATTTACAAATCTACACAGATATCAGACTATAGACGAGTCTGACTCGACAACCAAAACTCCCCGAACTGCTGGTTCCAAAACCAGAGATAGATCTTACACGTACTCCCTCAGAGATACGTGGAACACAACGAATCCCAGCTATCCAAACTAGCAAATCACTCCAGAAGATCAAACATCTAACCTTACCAAAACAAAGAGAAAATCCAAAACACCTCGGAGCTAGCTTCCCAAACTTACCAAATTATATAGCTCCTTTAAATCAGAGAAAATTCATTCAAAATCAAATCTCCGACTTCGAAATCCAAATTCCTCCGTCTCTTATCCACCAAATTCTTCTGATGATCCAGAGCTACCTTCATCCCTACTAATCAGACCCAACCCTCCTGATGTTTCTCAGGCAAACTGAACCAAGAACAATCCAGAAGAATGGTCTTCCCAAAATCAACCAAAACCAAGAACTCAACCTTTATCATCAATAGAAAACAACCTCTCCTTTCCAGAAAAGAAAAACAGATGCACTTCCAACTGTTTCCGCTGCACAACTCTGATCTGGAGTAGATGAAAATGCTGATGATGCACATAAGCATAAACTGGACAATACATTACAAAAATATGGTTCAACAGATCCACAATAACTCAGAAGTTCCTCCAAAACCTGAGCCGCTTTACAAATTCCTCTCTCTAGAAACCATTCTATTACTAAGTTGAACCATCGTACCACTTCTGGAATCTAGTCGATATGAAAACTCAATCCTCAGATGCTAAGGCAAACCACTGACCTCTTCAAAGATATCCAGAAAAATTTCTTCCATCCCAGAGAGTACTTAACTATCGCAAGTCACTTTTGCGATCAACCCAGGCTAATATCCAAAGAAAACTGTTCTCTCCTTACCAATCTGAACAGCTTAAGCTTATCTGGCCAATCCATTAAAGAAATGGATCCACAAAACTGCCTCTGAACTTCACCTCTAAAGAACTGCTGACAGATGACTTCCTCGCGTGCCGGCAGAACAATCTGAGCTGCAACACTGCTACTGATGCCAAAAATTTCTTAATCCTAAACTCCTCGAAAGCTCAGGCCTAAAAGCCAAACACAACATTCAGCTGAACTCAGCCCCAAAACTAATGCAGACACACCTCCTTATCCAAAAATTCTTGAGAGCTTCTTCGGAAACAATCCATCGCTACTGCATCTCAACACACAACTACTACTTCTTAAGTTACCAAGATAATATTTCTAGCTTCTGCTCAGCTGACAAAATCCAAATTCTACTCATCCAAACTTGTACTACAAAAATGGACTCCAAATCTTAACAGGTTTCCTCCAGAGATTTGGTGAAATCCTTACACCACGAATTTACTCGAGACGGTATTAGGTCTACAGTCTCGTCAGATATACTTCTAACCATAGGTAGTCGTGTTACACACACCACTACCCAATCTACCCTTATACTAATATTGGAAAATCCGAATAGGTAACCCAACAAATAGATAGAAATGAATATATATATATATATATATATATATATATATATATATATATATATATATATCAAAATTACAAATACGCTCTCTCAGGAAAGAAATCACTCAAGAGCCTAGGTATTCACTCAACCTAGCGCTTTGATACCACTGTAACGACCCGACTTCCTATCCAGGAAGACGTATCATTTTTAAGAAAGAAAAGGGTGAGAAAATAGAAAAGATAGAGAAGAAGAACAACAACATCAGAATTCTCACAGCGGAACGAATAAATTATATTTATCACATAAGTATTTACATAATATATAACATCAATCAGAGTTATACAGATAATACAACACATACCAGACAGTTATAGACACCTGTCTAGTTATACAACTCAATACACAATACATCACATAGATATTAACACAGCGGAACACTATATCTACAAACGCTGAAGCCTCCTGCTCCATTGCTCCTCCAGAATTCGTCAAAAGTCAACCTGAATCCCTTGGCTACTCGTAAAAATTTGAGTACCCAAGAGTTTAGGAAAACAGAAAATAAACTCCGGGTCAGACATGGGTCTGGTGTGAGTAACAGGTTAAAGTTGCTTAATTTTGAAAATCCTTTGAAAGAAAGGTATCACGTAAGACTTCTCACACATAAACATGGAAAAGTTTTTACCTTACGCTAACCAAAACATTTGATAGGAAATCCAGTGATATTATAATAGGTCTAGGGTTTTCAAGTAAATAGAAAATAGCTGAAATTGTTACATGATTAAATTCCAGCTACTAGCCACAAAAGTGGGTAATACAATCAAAACCGTTTGCACTTATTGGATTGTGTATTCCATACAATGGCAGGGCTACTGGGGTACCACCAATCACAGTACGTGGCCTAGATCAACGCACCGAGGATTACTCCCGACCCCCTGCAACACAAGGCCGGAACCATTCCTTACTGAACAGTCCCGAACAAGATAACCCCGCAGTTGGCTGCAGACCAACTGCCCACACAGCAGAATAAAAAGGGACATCTAGACAGGGGAAAATCTTGTCCTTCTTGGGCATGACCCACCTAACCTTGCTGCACCTCCCCTGTTTTAGCCATTCCCGGTTGATGAGGCTTGAGGTTACGATTACCTTTATAGAACATATCTCTTAGAATGCTCATCGCCCACCTGACGATGTGTTGAAAGCATTCAATCCATACAAGTTCGTTCCGGGTTCGAACGAAACAGAAGGCATTATCTCGTTACACTCATTTTGGAATCACCCTCAGAGTTAACGACGATAATCCTTGCATTCTGAATCTTCATCTTCACGACCTATCGTTAATTTGGATCGATGTGGTTTTCGGATGTCCAAATATGGAAATTCCGATCCCGGTCTCATCAAACTCCAAAACGTATCTTTTAAGGCCAAGTTGTCTATTTAGTCTTAACAGTCAATTCAATATCATTAATATACACAGATAGATAATTCACATCTCATAATAGATAATCACATTATCAGCATAAACAGATAATTAATATTATCATCCAAACAGATAATTAAATATTATCATACTTAAACCATACATCCATATCACATAGATATTACTCATCTCATATCTGAGATCACAATCCAACAATGAAATATCAATATCATCCATAAGCAATGATTTATGAATCACAATCTACAATTAATTTAAAATGAATTAAATTAACTACTTTTATCTTTAATTAATTTAAAATAAATTAAATTAATTACTCATTCCATAAATCCTGCTCTCACAACCATTACTTAATTATAAATCAATTTAATTAATCATTCTCTAACTACAAGAAGTAATTTAGTCTTTAATTAATTTTTCAAATGAATTATTCTAAATCATTCATAGCAGTTAACATTTAATTACTTCCCCATTTAATTATTCCTTAATTAAACAATTCTTAATTACATCATTAATTATATTAATTAATGATCTCCCATATATGTTAAATTGCTTTATTTAAATTAATTACATTAGTGATTAATATTTATTTAAACACAATTATTAATCACCCTTGATTAATAACAAACCAGTAATTAACTACCCTTAATTACTTATTAATCATCCCATGATTAATTAATTCCATAAATTAATCCTTTGATTAATTACAAAAGAAATTACCCAAATTACTTCACTTACAAATCATCTTGTATTAATTTCATCAAGTAATTATCATCTAATTACTTTTCTAAGTAGCTATACTCTATTAATTACACTAAGTAATTACACATACCAAATCATCAAATGATTTCTTAAATTAATTTAAAATTAATTAACTTAATTTAAATCTTATCATCAATTGCTTATATATTCCAATTAATCATCTTTGATTTAAATATCTTTTCCTGCATTCCAGTAGTTTTCCTTAATTTATTTACAGAAATTAATCTTGAACAAATCCATTAATTAATTACATTTATATCGATTTATTACAATTTAATTATCTTGTTGATTTATTATTCCCAAATTAATCAATTTCCTAATTACATTTTTCACTTGTTATTTTATTAATTTCGTTAAGAATACTAATCTTCAAATCACATATATTAACCTTCTTGATTAATACATACAGAAATTAACTGTCCTAAATTAATTACTTCTCAATAACAAGCTTAATTAATCCCTTGATTAATTTCAAGTAATTATATTCCAGTTACTTCCATTTCCCATCATCCAATAATTTCATTAATTACTTCACTAAGTAATTTACTTTCAAAATATCAGTTAATTAAACTAAATTAATTAACTCAAATTAAATCAATTTACACAATTAATAAGTAATTAATTTCTTAATTACTTTCCAAATAAATAATTACATTTAAACTATTACAATGATTATTATTGAATTAATTAATCCAATTAATTTATTAAAAATCAATCACATTAATTAATTATAAAATAATCTAGTTAATGATCTTCATTAACACTTATTTAATTATTTTCTTCTAAAATAATTAACTTATATTAATCATTATTAATTATAAGTTTGATTAACCATTAAAATTTATTAATTTAAATAAAAAATCTAATCTATGGTTCTTAATTACATATTAATTACTTAATTCATTATTTAAACTTTGATTAATACATTTAAACTTATAATTACTAATTTAATAAATATCAATCATTAATTATTCATACATAATTAATTTAAAGGTTAATGAATATAAATTCTAAGTCTTCATTACTTAAACTAAACTGTTCTTATTATTGATTAAATTTTCACTTCCAATATGTTTAAAACATTTATTTCAAATTACTTTCTAAATAAAACCCAATTTATCCTTAATAAAGTTTAAAACTAATTTTTTCCCAAATCCCTTTTAAACTCACATGTTTAATAGCACTTAAAACTTATTTGAATCAATTTAAATTATAAAACTTTATTTTATTTCCAAATCTAGAATTTCAAATTTAAGTCCTGATTTCAATTTTAGGAGTTAACTTTGTTTAAATCTTCCCTTAACAATTTATATCTAATCTTTGAATTCAACTCTTTTTGAATACACTTAAACATTAAGCACTTTTAAGTTATTAAAATAATTTAAATTATGGAACTTTATTATTTCCAACTCTATTCAAAACTAACTTAAATTCACTATTTAAACTTGATTTAGAACTAGGTTTAACTTTGATTTAAATTTAAAACAAAATTTCAAAACTGTTAAAACTGTTACAGGTTTTAAAACCTGAATAACAACAACCCGAGCACCCCCCTTGTTTACTTCGAGCAAAACGTGAAGTTTCCCGAGAAAAACAACAACCTGCTTCGAGTTTCCCCCATGCGCACGAAATCGAATTTGAGAAAAACGAAACCTGGAAACACACGACCCCACTTCCCCTCAAACCTGGCAACGTCTCATGTTCGATGCTCCGACCACCAGAGGCCACCCAACTCCGGCCGCAGCATCGTCCATCTCCCCTCTATCTCCCCTCAAAACGGCGTGACACTCGAACGCTTGAACTGGCCGTGGTGATCAAAACTCAAAGCACAGTAAAAATTAGGTTTAAAAAAAAATTAAACCTACGCCGCCGCTTCCACGACCCACTGCGTTGGCGCCCACCATTTTTCCCTAACCCACGGTGGACTCCTCCACCCCCAGACAAAAACCCGACCATTCCAGTCAACTAGATCACCCACAACAACTCGAAAATCCCCAAACAGAAAAACACAAGCTGCTCTCATATCACACCATTAAAAATCCTCAAACCTACCTTAAAAATCATCATTTCCGGTATAGATTCTAGTAAGATACCTGAATCAATGATCGGTGTAATTCGAAATTTGGTCAATCTTGAGTTTGTTCAGAGATTTGGGTTCCAGAGAAAAATTTTAACTTGTTTTTATCTTAACTAAATTTTTAAACTTAGTTTGTAATGATACAAACATCTTTTGTTCGAATCTTAAGTTCATTCATCAATCAGAAAAGGAGTAAATGATTTTTGAATCAAACTGTTTTGAGTTTTGAACTGAGAACAGATAAAGTTTAAAACAACAGCCTGTAACACTACATCAAATTTAAAATATACACCAAGAGGACCAACAGATATACATACATGATTTATTCACCAATAAGCATTCAGCAGATTTATTCATTTGCTTTTTAAAGTTACTCACCAGATATGTTAAAGAACAGAGGCTACAAATTTGCACAGGTCCTTAAATTTGAAATCTGAAGCAACTGAAAACCTCCTCTGTTCAATCCCCTGGTTTGCTAAGTTGTTGTTAGGTATTTGTTTAGGTTTTTAATGAAGTTTATTTTAGCCTTTACTTAGCTCGAACTGATATGAAGATTTATAGGAAAGAAAGAAGACAGGGATATATAGAAAAGGATGGTAGACAAGGTATTATTATTATGTTTCATACAACCGTGACACTACTTGTACAATACAGCATATAAATCTTTGTTTGTACAGATTTAAAAAAGAGATATTTGTTTAGGGTGGAGGCTGATATGAAGTGTACTGTGTGCTAGAAAGATTTACATTAATTAATTTTGTTTGTTTGTTTAAGAATACATAATACTGTCTTCACTAGCAAGCCTTCACATATATATATATTTTTTTATCTTTATTTTGTTTTTCAGCCTGCACACATTTGATTTGCTTCTAGATTTTATTTGTTGCCTAGTTATTTTGTTTGCTTCTACTTACCTATTCATGTGTTATGAATAAACATGTTACTTGTCTTATATCTTTATTTCCTTTTTTAAATCTCAGCCTGCACACATATTCATCCTTGTTTGTTCTAAACTTATATATGCTACAGTTTTTCTTATGATAGTTTACCAACTTGAAGATTTATTTGTTTGTTTCTTCTTACCAGCCAGATTTTATACTCATATTGCAATGTTGTCTTGTTTTATATTTTTGAAATGTATGTGAATGTTATTTCTTTTGTTTTGTTGTTGAAATCTAAATGAATTTTATAGTTGTTATGTTATTAAATTTAGCCAATGCACTTACTTTATATTTTTCCCAATTTATCTTATAGTCTTGTATTTTTATTTATTAACATTATTTAAAAGCAACACATTTATCAATTTGAAATGATTTATAAAAGAAATTATCTTTTTGTTATAAACTGCTTATTTTATTAATGTACCATTTGACAAAATTGCATTAAAAATCATATATAATTTTAAATCCATAGTTTTATCAAGCTATACTAAAAAGAAAAGAAAACAAATCTTTTTGTTAATAAATTTAAATCTAAACTTAAGTTAAAATAAGTTTCAAACTATTTAAGCATTTATCCTATGTATTTAAAATCACATATTTATTTATTTAATTAGCTTTGAAAAGTTTATATTAAATAAATCATAATTTCCAATTCACTAAAATGTATATTAGAATTTGAAACATAATTTATTAGTTAAACTTTAAAACAAAGCTCAACTATTTACAATGTATACAAATATATACATTTATAAATAGAAATCAATCAATTAATTTTTAGCAAATAAAATTTACCAATTAGATATTTATTAAAAGAAAAGTATCAATTGAGATCTAATTAACAAAGATATATCAAATCAATTTAATTATTAATGCAGATTGTTAAATTGATATTGCTCGAAAATTCCGGGTTGTCACAGGTGATGTCAATTGCAGTTGTTGGAGATGCTAGGAAATTGGATGGAGTGGACAGAGAAGTGCTACGGTTTTGGTTTTGATGATAGGTGATTCGGTTCTAATGTTGAGATGCTGGTGGTATGGACGTGCTGCACTGTTGCCGGAGAGTTATAGGGAGTGGCAGTAAGCAAGGAAGTGGAAGTACGAAGGATGGTCACTAGTTATGTTGACTGTGCAGTAGCTGTAGCTGCTGTGGAGCGAAGTGATGGTCAGGGAGATGTTGCAGGGTATGGCAACGGGTTGATGGTTGTGATAAAGTTACTGCACTGATATGAGTCGTTGGGGTGGGGAAGCCTGGCTGTTGTGGAATGTGAAGAAGTGGTGAAGGCAAGAGTAAGCAGCTTGACAGGGAAGAGGGTGGTGGTTTTGGAAATATATGCAGTGGTGCACAGTGCAGAAGTATGGTCAGGGGAAATTATTTGTGAACGGTATGTGCACAGATGCACCGAGAGGAAGGGAAGCAGAGAATAAAGACTGTTTAACAGAGAGAGTAAAAATGAGAGGTAGTTAAAAAAAATGCAGTATCAAGGAAAATGAAAATGTAAAAAGGATGATTTGTAAAATGCAAGTGTAAATAACAAATAATTTTTTGTTGAAATTGCGTGTATTTTTTCAATAGAAATGCAAATGCAAAACAAATAACAACAACAATCACACAAACAAATGTAGGCTACAAACACACATCAAATTTTTTTTAATTGCAAACAAACACATAAATCAAACACACAATAAAATCAAAAAAAAAATCGAAGAATAGAAATCAAAAATCAAAGTAAATTCTCCGGCAACGGCGCAAAAAACTTATTAATCGGCTAGTTTTTTATCGGTTTAGAAAATAGTCGAGAAATTTCAAATTAAAATAACTGCAAGCGCACGGTGTACGAATGTAGCACGTATGCGAGTACGGGTCGATCCGCAGGAAATTGTTTAATTTTAAAAATCTATTCAATTAAATTAAACCAATGTCAAGTGAAAGTTAAGGTAGAGAATTAACTAACTAATTAAAACAAAAGAGAAGCAAATATAAGAGTTAAGTGACAATTTAGAGAATAAATCCACTATCTAGATCATGTAGTTCAACACTTATAAAATCGTGGTCTCTCTTTTATGGTCATTAGTTCTTTAATTGATGTGTTTATCATAAATATGACATATTTGTGCTATTGATTAGCCAACATAAGCCATCAAACTATAACACGCCCCTTAAACCACTTACTGACTTTCATGAAAACAACAACAAAGTTAAAAATGAAATCTATTTTAAGTATGGCATATTAACTATTGATTAGAAATATAGACCATCAAATTTGAATTTCAAATCACTTTTTTATTCCATAATCATATTTTGATGAAGAGGCATTTGTGTTAGTGATTGTTTACGCATAGCCTATTTGGTGTCAACAATATAGGCTATCAAAAAGCAAAAACACAAATAAAACACTTTATTGATCATCATTAGGCACAAAAAGAGAGCATGAATTAACAAATAATTGAAGCTACATAATTAGAGAGTTTGATTACCCCTAAATTGAAGGGGTTTAGCGGCATATTTATCATTTGATTAACAAATGTAGCTAGTAACATGAAAGCAAAAAAGAAAGGAAAATGAAAGCTAATGGAAAAGAGAAGCTAATTAACAAGAATTAAAACTAATCTACTTTGCATGAATGTAAATCTACACTACCAACATTAAAGTAAATGAACAAGGAAAGTAAAATGAACAAGTAATTAAATTGCATAAAAAAAGTTACATGAAAATAAAAACAAATGGCTAAGTAGCCATGAAAAGAAAGAAGAAAGCTTGATTTATTTTTGAGCCTAAACTAAAACTAAGAGAGACTAAGTGAGGAGACTAAGTAAGAAGAGGGTTACATGAAATATAAAGGGAATATATACATGCGTTAAACCCTAATTCATATTTTTGGAGAATGCCCAAAATACCCTTGAGAAAGTGGGAAGGCCAAGTAATCATGAGCTTCTACTAATCATGATTTAAGTGTACATAAAGTCATTAATTCCATAAGCATGTGCATTAGCGTCTAATTTGTACATTAAGGTAGGTGGGTAAGTGGGGTCCTCCATGTTCTTCACATTAAATTATTTTCATCTTCATTCCTTTATACTCATTTTGTGCATGCATGTGTCTTCATAAAAGCACTCCTTATTTGAGATCAAATTTCTACACAAATATATATGAATTTCCAATTAATTTTTCTCAAAGAAATATATGCACACGAATGACCGTTTTGCCTCTATATGAAGACGGCTATGTGACAATTTGAAATTAATATGAATTTTGGTCAAAACAAGTTAAAATACCCAATATAATCATTTATTTAATTTAAATAGATTAGATATGGTGGTAATAATATGCACATTTACGTGCACATCAATAGCATTAACTTATACACGCGCGTTTTTACACAAGTTAGATAATATACGATCCACAAGACTTTCACTTATCAATACATCATTATGTATTATAGGAATGAATGACCTTTGAGACTTAATCTTTATTCATATTAGGTACATACTAAACTCTTGCCAATATACTCACTAATTGATCATATCGAATCATTTATGTTGCATGTTATATTATTTACTTTTATTTGCTTTCATTTTATATTCTATGTGTTTAGTATAGACATACTACATATGTATCCAATACGCATGTCCATGTTCGTGATATCTTATTGATACACATAACAAAGTACATCGAACTATTGTGGCACTAATAGACTTGCAATTGTAACACACACACGCATACATATATATACACGAAGAGTTCATCAACTTTTATGACACTCTCACTAAATGGGTGCATGGCCGTTAATTGTTTTAGATATACGTAACTAGCATCGTATGATTCATGATCATACAATAAAATTATCTCTTAAAACTACGGCTTAGTTTATAATTCCAAAATAATTGTAAACAATTTGAGATACTTCAATGTTTTCAATTGCATCACTTTTGTTGTGAAGACAAATACCACATTATAGTTTTATTTCATAATGAATATTCCTAAACCACATTGAAATATAACTATGTTTATTTTTCAATCGACGTAGAAAAATAGTTATGATTTCATAGATAATGTGTTATAGGTTTTACAAAAATATTTTGTGTAAACTTGATGCAATCAATAAATGTTACATGGTACTCCCACTATTTCCTCCATTACTATAATAGCGAACTAAATTTAGTGGTCTATCATTCACTTAATATAGACTATTTATTTCATAACTGCAACTACTTTACAGTGGAGAGTTAATTGATCAAATATCCTGAACACAAAGAAATAAATCACAGTAAAAAATTTCTATTTGAAAATACATTTCAAAATAGAAATTGTATTTATTATTCTAATGTTAAATACCAATTATTATTATTAAAATTCTCATTTTCAGTCTTTCTTTATGAAGCAAAAGCAACCATTCACTCTCTTCATCCCAAATGTATCTTAAATCACATCTACTCTTCTCTTTCTTTATTCTTTCTAAATGGTCGAAACATTCATAAAGAATCCCTCGCTACAACATCATAACGCACTTTTTATAAAGATGCATGTAATCATCCTTAACATTTAAGAACATCAAATACGACACACCTTATGTAAATTGATTTTACTTGAAACTAGTACCAGCATTAACATTTTTACTATACATGAAAGCATATCTACTATTATCTCTATAATTAGTTTTATTATGTCCTAAACCACTTTTTTCAAGTAAAGGTCTAGAATTAGATAAAATTATGTTAAATCGTTTTGACCTTTATTTAATTTTGTGACTTCATTTTTGAAATTTTCAAATTTAGCTTTAAAATCACAATTATTATTTTCAAAAGAAATATTAGTGTTTTTCAAAATATCAATCCTTTTATTTAGTTCGGAGTTTATTTTTTAATTTACAGTTCTTATTTTTGAGAAAATAAAAATTAAGATTCCAAATTATCTAAAGAGAATTGTAACAAATCATTTTGTCTTTTCAAATCCAAAATTTATTTTGAAAATTTTTCTTTTTCTTTTTCAAATATAGCGTTTTACACATCTAGAAAATCTTTAATTAAGAGTCATATAAGTATTTTTCAAAACACCATGTTGATATTCTAAACCTAATTTCTCAATTTTCAATCTCTCATTTTCAAGTTCGATGGGTTTCATCTTTTTCAAAGTAGCAAAATTAAATTTTGAGATCTTATCACTTATGCTAACTAATTCATTATTATCTTCTACTAAAATTTGTAAATTAGAAAGTACCTTTCCGTGGCACTCACAAGTGGTGCCTTTGATAGCACCGGGGTTTTTGCTTGTTGTATTTCGACAAGATCTTTTTTTGACCATTATTTATATGATTTTGTGACGATTGATAGAATTTCAGGCTCTGATACCAATTGTTAGTAACGTAGCGTCGATCAATATTACTTTCAAGTCGTTATGTATAGGATTGATGATGGCTAAATATAAAAATGAAGCACAGTAATCACA
This sequence comes from Allium cepa, assembly GCA_030765085.1. Taxonomy (NCBI): domain Eukaryota; kingdom Viridiplantae; phylum Streptophyta; class Magnoliopsida; order Asparagales; family Amaryllidaceae; genus Allium; species Allium cepa. The sequence goes on from CM060938.1 coordinate 548,470,908, forward strand.
GCAGCAGCAATACAAACGTAATAGCAGCGGAAAGAAAATCACAGGATACTGGTTTGGACCTCCCGTCCTATGTCCATTCCAGAATCTCTATTCTAACTTTTCACTAGCTAACACATTCACTTTATTTGAATAAATGGGTTTATAACAACAGTGCCTGAAGATTCCCTCTTCTAGGACTTGACTTTGCCCACTTCTCAGACTTTTACAACAAAGTAATACCAACTTCTTTGACACTATGTTGTGTCTCAATATATTGACTTAACAGACCATCGTACAAACTTCTATAATCCGAAAAATGATGCGCAGTGTGTACGCAAAGATTAAGAAGTGCATTAGGACCAGATCGAAATGTTTTGAAGTGAAAGAGTTCTACTCTAAGTTTGCTTTTTGAATGACTATGGAGTTTAGGGTTTTAGAAAGCAATATGAGAATAATTTAAGATCATAAGATTGAGTTATTGTTTTTAGATTGTGATAAGCTTGTATAGGAGTGATTGGAAGCCAATAAGCAAAACCCTTCGGAAATTAGCATTGGAAAAGAAAAATCTGTTGAAAGTTTTCACTACCTTAAAAATATTGCTTGGACAGACACTTGAACTGTTCATTTCATAACGGTAATATCTATGTATTTTGCAAAAGCGGTTGTATTGTGGTTGAGAGATGCATTTATCTATAGCTGCTTGTGTTCAATTCCTACTCCGATCATATTTTTACACCATTGATTTTCTTTGTCCAACATATAACTATGAAGCCTACTATTAAACAAGTATGCTTGTAGCTTGTTTAGTTAAATGAAGTCTTCTAACTTGTTAATCCAGTTTCAAGTCTTGGCTTTGCCCTTTTTTAAATAATTATTTTTCCACTATTTTCCATCCGTTGTATGATGATTTGTTTATGGTTCCCACCACTTGCACCATTTAATATATTGTGAAAGCTTTATCTTATATCATAGAGCTACTTAAGCTGAAATCACTCAATAAGCACATTAGTAGCATTGTCATTTTGATGTTATCATCAAAACACTAAAATCGTGTTTTTAACATAGGCTAGGGTATATGGTATTATACTCAATCATGCCTACAATATGGTGTTCACACTGTTCATCCTGAGCTTACTGAAGGGTTATTGACTGTTCTATTAATGATGCTTATTGACGTTAATAGTATATATAAAATAGAAGAAAGAGGAAATTTCACACTTTATTTCTTTGAAACCGATGCTATCTTATTATCATGACTCAACTCACGGAATCACGAGCTCATTCCAAATCTAAACTCTCCTTTATAAGAAAAACGAATGAATATACCACCTCAGCATCTCTTCTGCCTTTCCTATCGTTGGTGCATTTCAATAACACCCTCATTGCATCATTAATAGGATGACTCTTGAAAATATAAATATGCACGGCATGTTCAAAGTAAACAAATACCTCTATTTTTTTTCCTATGACGTCACTAGGTTCCTCTTCAAACTCTTCGCAACCTAGAGATCACATTCAAGAATTCCAAAGATTCCCCTTCAGATTTTACAGCTTCAATTCATCTCTTAGCCAGCGAGCAATATCACAATCTGTACTTGTACAAAATGCAGTGTTTTCATTTTCCATCCCAATCCAACTCATACCAGTTTCTTTCTTTGCTCCATTCAAACTCATCAATTTCCTAATTTCCAATGCATCATTCCATCTTCCTACCATTTTATACACATTGGCAAGCAAAACATAGCTCAAATGATAAGTAGGGTCCAATTCGATCATTTTCCTTGCCACTCTTTCTGCTACATCGGTGCTCAAATGAGTAGCACAAGCACCAAGAAGAGGCGTCCATAGCTTCTTCTCATCTCTAAACTCAGAACTGTTTATCAACTCTTCTGCTTCTTCGATTAATCCGTTCCTACCTAAGAGATCAACCATGCAATTGTAGTGCTCAAGCCTTGGTTTTATCTTGTACTCTTCTCTCATCAGATTAAAATACTTTTTACCCAAGTCGACCATACCCGCATGCCCACATGCAAAAAGAACTCCTATGAAACTTATATGATCCGGATTCACTCCTACACTAATCATTTCATCAAATAGTTCTACAGCCTTTTCCGTTCTGCCATTCTGTGCTAAACCGCTTATGATCACGTTCCAAGAAATCATATTTCTCGATGTCATCTTGCAGAACACACGATATGCACAGTCTATTGACCCACATTTTGCATACAAATCTACTAGTGCAGACTCTACAATCACATTTCTCAACCCTCCAGTTCTAAGAAATCTACAATGGATTTCTTTACCTTCTCTAATGGCAGATAGGCCGGTACAAGCGCGGAGAACAGTTCCAAAACTATAATGATCATGATCACTTCTTATGTCCATCTTTCTGAAAAGTCTAAGCACATTTTCATGCTCCCCACTTTGACAGTAACCATTTAATAACGCACACCAGGATACTACATTTTTTACTCTCATTCTATCAAACACTCTACGTGAATCGCCAACTAGTCCGCATTTTCCATACATATCAAGAACACTACTTTCTACCACAACATTTCCCTCTAGTCCACTTGCAATGATTTTTGCATGCACTTCTTTCCCTTGTTTCAATCTCGTCTTTCCTAAATTACCGAACGCGGTAAAGATACTACCAAATACGTATTGATCCATTACCAACCCGATTCTCATCCTTGCCATTTTATAAAATAACCAAATGGCTTCATCAAACTTATCGTTTCTAACAAATATAGATATCATTGTAGTCCAATTCACCATATCAAACCTATTTCGATAACCCATTTCATCAAAAAGTTTCCATGATTCATCTACCATGCCACATTTCCCATACAAATCGATCAACGAGCTCGAGATCACATCGTTGCCACAAAACCCATGAACCAAGACTGAAGCTTGATAGCATTTTCCTGGTTCTAAGTACTCCAAATCCTTACATGCGTTGATTGCAACTGCTAAAGAGAACTCGTTTGGAACAATATTCGTACGTGTCATTTCAACAAACAATTGTAGGGCGTTATCAGGCTTCTTCACACGCACATAACCAGACAGTATAGAAGTCCAGGAAACAACATCTCTGTTTGGTAACTCGTCAAACAGCAATCTTGTAAGTGAAAAATCAGGGCATAGTTTGAAATAAAAAGATAAAAGGCTGTTTCCGACGAATCTGTCGGTGAAAAGGCCGAGTTTGATGATATGGGAATGGAGGGTTTGGTGGAGAGTGAAAGAGGATGGGTTCAGGGTTTTTGTTAAGGTTTGAAGGAGGTTCGCGTAATAAATACTTTGGATAAGAGGATGAATACTAGGGTTAGTGTTTACGATTTTCGGGGGTAGCTTGGAGTAATGGAGTTTAGAAAGGTGATTCATTTTCTGATGTTTTTTTAATTTTATTTTTTTTGCGACTGGCGGGAAGAGCTGAGAACTGTTAATCTGAGGTGTTATCCTCTGAGCACACTAAAATGCTATCCATCAACCAACTATCCATCACCCAATCAACTACTCCACTCTCCATCCAGAACAGCTTAACTAATTTTCTTCTTTGGACACGCCGAAAAAGCATCATTTGCTCTTCCCCGGATTCACAAAACACGCCAAAACACGCAATTTCGTTTGCTCTTCTTTGATCCTCGCTTTTAGAGTTCGTCATCAGATACATTGCTTGGGTCAAAGGGGAAGCAAGTAGCCGGCGAAGGGAAGGCTCAACGTAGCACCAAGTACCCTATGTCCGGTAAAGTTTGGTGCATGGAAAGTAGATCCGGATAGTATCGTTTATGGTACAATGATAAAATTTGTTTTGTATTTGAAAATGATAAAATGTAGTATGCTTGTTTGGAAATTTAGGTAACATTTGATGAAATTATGTGAAATTTGGTGGAATATAGTTACTTAGGATACTCAAAATACGTATGTAAGATTTAAAATTGATTTTACATTATCAAGTGGACTTAGAAACAAAACATATTTTTCATGGTTATTTAGTTGATTTGCTTTAGACTATGCATCACGAGGGAATGTAAAAATATTGCCAATGGCATTGTTTAGTTTATGTATGTGGTGATTAACTTTTTTTTCGTAAAGCCAACCAACTTTATTGTGGATCGTGTTGTATATAAATGAAGAAAATATGTTCTGCACATGCACAGAAACAACTATATATGATTTTATAGCGACTATTCCACTTAGAGACAGAACATATGAGAAGCAAAAAAAGCTTCTGCAGCTATATAAATGACCTATGGAAAATAAAATAAAACAGGGAGAAGACAAACAAGAGTAAGCTACAAAGCAAGAGGACAACTATCCTGCAGATACGGGACTGATCACAACGTCAGACGTAGGACCTAGAACATGAAGAAACGGATGGAACAGCGCTGCAAGAGAGGGTACAAAAGAGCGTGACATGGTAGAGAAAAGATAATTCCAATCCCAAGAAGAGTCCAAAAACAAACGCCAATTGTGTAGTCCAAGATCACCACGAGTATGTAATGACAGACCATCACCATCCACACGATAAAATAACCTCCTCGATTCTCCGTCTTCGCCCACATACAAATAATAGTTATTCTGAACCGGATCATATCTCATCTCTGAACCCAAGTACGCTCTTTCGGAAACCACGAAATGGTAACTAAATTAGGAGGTGCAGATGCAGTGAATATACTATATGGGATCGCATGTGCCTTATCAATAGTTTCACCCCGGGCGGGGGGGGAAGGGAGAGGAACAGGGTGGAGTCAGAACCTTAGGGACCTACTTCAAAACAGGCTGAGGAAGCGGAATCTTTGCAAGAGGAGGAAGGGTAGTAGGCCCGAACAAGCACTCATCAATTGAATGGCCAAATGACTTACAACATGAGAAAATTTTCGGTTTCCACTTGTATTGCACGTCCACTATCATATCATGGCCATCAAAAAGTCCCATTGAAAGTGACGACGGCAAAGGTTTAGTAGGCTTGATCTTAATCAAAGTCCGTGCATGGTGTAAAGATTTGCGGGCTTCAGTATTATAATCAAAACACTTTAGTTCACCGATGAGACTGGCAAGCCCATTGAGACCTAACAGAGGCTGGAGCGTAGACGGAATATGCGTAAAAGTAACCCAAATAGGGATAGAAAGAACCTGCTCCCTAGCTTTGTCAGCAGTAATGTTCCATGGTGTAACAATAAACGGTTTCCCTTCTATGATAAGTAGACTGGTCTCAAGAGCTCTCAACTTGTCATTTTTATTAGAGAATTTGAAATAGAACATAGTGTTGAAAAACTGGACATGGAGACTATCTTTCACATTTCAAATCCAATTGCAGTGGCACGAACCTTCCTATACGGAGTGGAAGAATCCAAAAAAAAATCCAACCAAATATTCAGACCAATAATTAACTCCTTCTTGGATGACCTCAATCGGCAGAACATTGACTCCATCGATAACAACTGTATCAAATGTTCTAGGAGAGAAAGATCTCGCATTCATGGACAAGGCTTTGAAGAGAGAAGACCATTTTGACAGCACACCCACCGGAATAGTAGTAGAAGGCAATGATATAGTATACTTGGACTATATTACTTCAGAGTTCAATTGGGCATTCCTACAAGCAAATGGAGTGCGTATACCAAAAGTCGGATCTTATGGCAGTAGATCATGTTCCAGCTGAACGTCGACATTAGACACTTTCCCTACTAACAGATCAACAACATTTTCATTAACATTGATCGAACCCAAGGTATAATCATTGGTAACACAAGTAGCAGGGTTAACATATTGGGCATGATCACAACCATTTGCAGCATTACTACTAGGAACTGTGACTGTAACGATCCGTAAATTTTAACGGTTTAAATAACGTAATTAACTGAATTTTTGTGAAAATTTAAACAATTGAATTGGGTAATAAAAATTTGATATTTGGTATGCGTCTATTTAAACATAGCAAATGGTAAATTTTTATTTGAAAATATGAAAGTCAGTTTGTTATGTAATTTTATATAAATTTAAATCAGTCATATTTGATGGAAATAAAATATCTTCGAAACTTGAATATTTTTCTATAGTAAATTTGTAAATCATTTTTCGAGTGAGAGTCATAGTTTATTTCGTCAAAATTGGACTGTTATATCCCCGTTTATCTTATTTTCGGCAGGTTTAGCAGCAGTTTGGCAGCGAATATCGACTTTTGATATGATGATCGTATCATTCATATCTGTCTACCATTTTGTTAGTCTCGTCGTGCCGATCTCCATAATATATTCAATTTGTATATTTCAATGTCCGGTACGTGGTGAAAACCACGAAACGGTTAGCAGTATTTGTACCTGGTTTGAGCCTTCCATTTGCCACCGTGGAAACAAATAGACATCAGCTGTTAATAATTCATAATTCAACCTCTGACCGTTCCTCTTCCCAAGTTAATGTGTATTTCTAGTTCGCTTGATATTCTCTTTTATGTTCATTCGGATACTTGCAAATGACGTGTGTATATATGATAATAATATAAGAAACGTAAAATTGCTTCATCTTCACTTGTCGTCCCTTCGTTATTTTTAGCCTCATCTTCATCTCCAATTACCTAGCCGCATCACCTCAAATCATCCGCCTCTATTCCCTATCACCTTCCTCCGCTTGCCACCCTACCCGAACAGCTCCAGCCACTCCAACTACCCCTAGCCGTGCCCAAGCACTTCACCGCAGTTTTCCCAACCGCCTGTTCGCCACCCATAAACCCTCCACGCTAAAAAAATAAACATCAACAACCGCTCTTTTCCATTTGCCTGCTCGCATTTTTCCGTTTGCCTGTGACCTCTGCTCACGTTACCTACCCATTGCCACCCATTCTCTGATCTGCTTCCACTCACTCCATCAACATACATGCAAGCTCCCGCTCGACCTGACTCCCTCACGGCTCTCCCAAACCATTATTCACCTACAACCGAACATCCTCTCCACCTACAGCTAGCTGCCACCATCTTTTCTACCTAACAGCGCCCTTCTGTCACATCACTTAACTGCTTCGACAGCTCCGCTTCTCCCGATCCGACCCACAGCCGCCAAGCACAGCCTCCCCTTATTGTATATATAAATATTGTTTTCAAAAATTTTGTTAAAAAAGAATGTATATATATTCAAATTTAAGTTTGCATTTGTGAACCTGCTTGTCTCTCCGTGTGCACTCCTTTGCCTGGTCACATTTCCTCTTGTTAATATTTTGAAATGAGTATATTTATATATATGCAATACGCTTTGTTCATATTCTGAAATGTATGAATTTTTATAAAATATGTTTTGTAAAATTTTGAGATGTATATATATATTATATAATATGTTATATTTATGTTAATATTAATATCTTGGAATGTGTGTGTGTATATATAGGTGGTTACTTATGTTAATGTTAATGCTTAATATATATGTTTGAGAAAAATTTGAAAAAAATTATAGATTTTATAAATATTGATTTTTGAAATGGAAACATAAAGATTTGTTTGGATATTGGTTTTAAAAATAAATGTATATATAGATTTTAAAAATGTATATGTTTTGTTTCCCATCGAATTCAAGGGGTTCGCTTGCTTGTTTCATTGATATCCAGTTTGTTGTTTTGTGCGTCGCTACCTAAAAATCTCAGTATCTTTGATTTGCTTTGCTCGAGTCTGTATCTGTGTGCATGTTCATGTCATCTACTTCGCCATCATTGTTCTGTAACCTCGAAAGATGAGTGATCACTCACGATTAACATTTTTATATTTAGTAAATTTTAATTCACATTGAAATAACAATTGAAATATGCTGTTAAATTTGAACGGTTAATTATTTAATTGATATATATGATATGCCACTGTAACTGCTCACCTATGACATATGACACCATAACCTGTTATTTATATTATATTTAAATTTATTACTGATGATATGCCTATTGTCAATATGTTATATTTTATCATATTTGTTCTCATTCTGCAAGTTTTCTATTGGTTTAGAACTACCTATAGGTTGAAATGATACATACCTAAACGATCTTGTAGAATAGGGGAAAATCATTATGGGTTGAAATGATAAGCCCAAGCGATTTTCATTGATTTCAAAGTTTTGGGATTGCGGGTTGAAATGTTATATACCCGTAGATAATTTAAATTGCGGATTGAAGTGATAAATATGCATATCACTCGACCATAGGATAGAAAATTATATATGGACACAGTTGGTCTATATTTTGTAAATGATTTCCAAAGTTTCGAAAGGACATATATGATTTCAATAAATACTGATTTTTAAAATATAATATATGTTATAAAATAAAGAAAACAGAAGCCACTAGAGAGGGAACAATTTTATTCATTCAGAGATTAGTCATCCATTTTCGTTACATCAGGACCTTCATATAAAGGCCTAAGAGCTTGGGATAGAACTAATCCCACGATGTGGGACTAATACAAAACAGTATATAACATATTCACAATTTATACTATAACACTCCACCTTGAATATGCGTCTTCAAAATCTGAAACCCGTTGATAACTTGAAATTGTCTCTTTTGTAATGTGTATGATGATTGCTCCCCCTCATTGTTGTCTTGCTTGCACTTATTCGTTCAGTCGATCTAGATATTGTCCGTTGCCTCATTAAAAAAAACCTCTATTAGGAAAACCTAATGAAAAAACCTTGAACGAGGAAAAGAGTGCAACTTGAGATCATAGATATCATACAATGATATTCCTTCTAAGAGTTTGATACTTCAGGATCAATATAATGCCTCACTAAAACCCTTACAAAGAAAAACCCAATGAGAAAAATCTTAGTGAAGGAAAAAAAAGAGCACAATAACATATCTTATTTTCTCATTTCTTCAAATGAAGTTTGATACTTTTGGATCAAACTAATGTGTAACGTCCCGCCTTTTTGCACGCTTTAAATCGACACACGTGCCAATTCAAACCATACGGGAGGGCGGATTGTTATGGGGTAAATAAGAAAAATAGAGAAGAGAAAAAAAACTAAACAGAATCTCACAACGGAAGGATAAAATATAATAATAAATATACAGTTCATAAAACTGTTTACAAAACGTTTGATTCTTCTTTATACAATAAATATCAGAGTTCACATACCAATAAATACCAATGCAGCGGAATACAGTGTGTAGTGGAACCATATAATATAATAATAATAATGAAATCTTCGTCTTCGTCCTCCAGAAATAAAGTCTTCAAATCCTGAAACGCTCGGACTGACCCGAGCGAATTTGAAAAGACAAAAACACTCGAGTCAGAACTAAAAGATCTTATGTAAGTTAAATAAACAGAAATAGATATGAGTGCAGTAACTCAAGAGATGCTCGGGATTTACATCTCCTAAGGATCCGTTAAACTATTTACTATGTAGTATATTGCGCTATTATAATAGTGTCTAATTGTAAAATAAACTTACTTTTTCTTAGCATTAAGGGGTTACCCATATAGCCCTTAACACGTAATAGTCCCAGTAGTCCACCTAATATCATAGTCCCTCCTGATCGGGAAGCCACCAGAGGATACCACATGAGCTACGGGAGAAATCCAAACTCGTATAAGGCGCGATATGGTAGGTGACACGGCACAACTAGGCAATGCCAGGGTAGATATACCAATTGCTATCCGAGCTGATGGAAACGCGTAGCCGCAGCTACCGCCCACCTCGAACAAACTCCCCCAAAAATCAAAGTAAAAGTGGCCACTGAATCAATCCAAAGTCAAAGTATAATATCGAAGAGGAGTGTCCGATCAGAGGAATGACCTCGTTGGCCCGAGAATCGCTCCTGTTTTAGCCACCTTATGCCAACTCACGGGAGTCGGGTCCACGTATTTACCTTGCAGGAAACGCCTCCACCAACCTACTTCATTCTGGAATCTCCACCGCGTACATGGTTGTTAAAGTGGTTTTCGGAGTTGGCAGAGAGTATGACAACTTCCGATCCCGGTCTCTTCAACAACCAAACGTTATTATAACACCACGGTCCTTTAAAATAATTTATACTTTAAAACCAGAATAAAATATCCATTTTAAACCCATATAAATACGATATCGTTTATATTTTTAAAACCCCAAATCAATACGATATCATTTAGGCCCAAACCCATATAATGTCATTTTATTTTCCAACATGTATTCTTTCCAAACTCATAGGATTTTCAAAGTAAAATATTTAGAAATCAAAACTCTTGAATATAATATTTCCAAATTATACTACCTTGAAAATCATAAGTTTGAAACAAATTTCCATCTCTCAAATGGTTCAATTTTAAATTTCTTTTATAAAACAAAAATAGCTTCTTTACATTTCACAAATCAATTCCAAATATCGATTTAAACTTCCAAATACCATTCTTAATTCTTATGTTTCAAAGCTTTAAATATTTCACCATTTCAAAAACAAACTCATTTGACAAACCCGTATATATCAATTTCAATTACTTATTATTTAGACTTGAAATGTTTACTTAATGAATTCAATATAATTTAAGTAAAACCTTCAACTTCACATAATTGGAAAATCTTTCAATTATTAAACTTGATATATTCATTTAAATCAACCTGATATTCATTTAGATCACTTTACACAAAATCAAGTTATAAAATCATATCCTTCTAAAATTCTAACTTTTTATTTAATTCCAATTTAACTTAATATTCATCTTCCAACCTTATTCTCATTTAAGTCAAAGAAACTCCAGAAATTAAATTTTAAATAAATGCTTAATCGTATTTGATCTTAAAATCAAACTTTATTCTAAACTTCAAATCAAATTTATACAAAACTTAAAAACCGGAAATTACTATATATATAATAACCTTTATCAATAACCAAATCAATATCCCATGAACCATATATATATCTTTACAAAACCATAGAAAATCATTTCAAAATATTATATATATATATATATATATATATATATATATATATATATATATACCGCGGTGCCTGTATAATATTTTCTACCCTATGGTCAAGTGATACGGATGTTTATCATTTCAATCCGCAATTTAAAATAAAAATGCGGTTGTATATCATTTCAAACCGCAATCCCGAATGAAATGAAAATGGCATGATGACTTGCAGTTTATACAATATAAATATAGCATCCATTCATCCAAAATCAATCATCAACCATTATTTGCAATCATCATCCAATTTAAACAATCATCGATATAGAGCATATAAATTATACAGGTAATAAATAACATGTATTAACTAAAAGTTTATATTCAATAATAAATTTTACAACTGTTAAACTAGCAGTTTATATGAAAAACTAAATGTAAATTTAACTGGCAGTTAATATGAAATAATTTTTTTACATAACTATGACTGGCAGTTAATATGCAAATAAATAAATTCTAACTGTCACTTATATGCAACGAATAAAATTAATTAACAGTTAAATTAAATAAATGCGATTTAACAGAGATAGTGAATAAAACATGCCAAACAGTCATAAATAAATTTCTACTCATATCTAAAATCAATTTAACAAACATAAGAAATTTTAGAAGTTGTGAGTGGTTTAAAACACCCACCTTTTGGATTTAAATCGAATTTAAATCCGATTTAAACCAAAAAATTCGACGATCTCCAAATCTGTCCAAACCAGCGTCAACGCGTCTTAAATTTTATTACGATCCTAACAAAAAAAATCGCGCGTGAAACGGAGTTCGTATGTGAAAGTTATATCAAAAATTGCGCTTGAATTTAAAAAATAAAAATAAAAAAAAGAACACACTTTGGACACGTCATCCACTTCTTCTCTCCAGGTAAGTCACACAACACACAGAAGCACGCACGTTTCCTCAACAACCCTACCGCTCAAAACACCACCGCCATAAGCACGACGCGGCCACGCACGTCACCGAGAGGAGCGCCGACCCTCCCTGAGCCCACACGACACCAGCTCCGACCAACCTGGCCCCACGATCAACGCCCAAACACAGCAGCCTCCGCTTAAACCCGAACCCTAATCAATTTTAACTCAAAATCCAACCGTCAAAATCACAAACGAACCATACCGGTCGACTTCCCTCGGTACTCTCTACGATACCCAGAAGGGGTTTCCTGATCAGACGCCGTTGATTTCGGCACGATGAACGGCCGTAACTTGTTCCTTGATTTCTGGCTAAACCGTGCATCAATATGAAAAACGAACACCACCAGAGAATTACGCTAGTCGAGTGCTTCAATATATATATTTTTTTAAATTTTTCTGAGGACTTTGAATTTTTGACTTTTGGTTTTGAATTGTAATTGGATCTAGACTTTACAGCCATTGGAAAGGAGGAGTTGAGAAATATGAACGCAATAGATGGAAGATAGGGTTTATAACTGGGTTTATATAGACAGGTTTAGAAATAGAGTAGATGGATCCGATTAACAAACGTGTTAACGCTAACGTGGCCCAAAAAAGCCCGTTCTGATCCCGGAACGAAATTGGGTAAATCCATATATTGAAATAGGTGTTTTAAAATATTCTGAACGCGATGGAAAAAGTTTCACGTCCAAATTCCATCGTATGAAGAAGTTATGCTGAAATCAATATTTTCAAATTGATTTCAAATTGATTTCAACTGCATAAATTTCAAGGCGTTTCGAGTCCGTACGATCAAACGACAAGTCCGATCGCCACGAAACTTGAAACATTGTTATAATTCACCGTTACGAATCCGATGAAACTAGTTTCGTCGAAATCCGAAACAGTGGCCAAAATGGCTATTTTTATATTAATTAAATAAATTTACAATTACTTGATTAAATCAAAATTTTAAATTCCAATCCAAAAATTTGTTAATTTTATCACCTTTATGTTTCTCAAACCTTTACAATGATTTAACAAATTTAAATGTCAATTTAGCGAAGCTTACTTTATAAATTTCAATATTAATTCTCAATTTCATTAAATTCAAAATTATAAATTAACTTTCTAATAATTCTATTAAATCAAAGAAATCAATGATCATTTCATTAATATATTCCAAATAGATGGACTTGATATTGGATTCAAAATCTATTATCTTAATATTATTCGATTACACTTAAATCCCTATTAACGTAATATTTAGATGTTAACTTTTCATTTATTTCAATTTAACCTATAATCATCCATTATTCCAATACTGATAAAGCTTACTTTTGCACCCTTTCATTTACACAACTGCCATTTTATAAATAAACTTAACCATAGATTCATACTCTATTACATAAATGCATACCCTTTTATCTAATTTAAAATTTTCGTAACTTCAAACATTTAATCCATTTAATTGCAATTAATCCTTTCATTAAATTTTAGATTCAAATCAATTTATAAAGCTTTATTTCCATTCTCTATATACACTAATCATCATTTTATGAAGAATTTATTCACGTTATTCCCCATTATTACCTAAATTTATTTTAACGTAACATTTATTTCAATGATTTTCAAATTAAATTGAAAGAACTAAATATACATATAGCTCATAATAATGGTTGTCAAAACTCTAAATCTCACATTTATAAGTTTGTTATTTACACTCAAATATTATAGATATCTACAGAGTATTTGTTTTCATTAAATAATTATTTATTATATATATTAATCAAATAAATTCAATATTTAAGTCTGTTTAAATTTATTACCGAATACACATTTACCTTTCCCAAATTTGAATTCCATTCAATTAATATAACAATCACTTTCCCATTCACACCTCATTATCAACCCACAATTATTGCAATTCATTATCATATTTTGATTTTATACAATTACGATTAACTTTACATTCAATTACTATTCAACGCATATTTATTCATCAATCAAATTCGATATTTACTTTTCTTTCCTTTTATTTGAAAAATAACCTAGTATACATTTACATACATTCATTTCATCCCATTCATTTATGGGTATTGCATTGAAATTAAATTTATTAGCTAATACCAACGTTATTACTATTAATTACAATTGGATTCCCAATTTTATTCAATACCCTGAATAAATAACATATATTAATCAAATCCTTACATTTGTTTTTCTCATATTCCATTAAATATACGCACACATACAAATTAAGATTCTAAATCCAATTAGTTATTCCTTTTACATCAACCATCACTTATGAATAATTATCGTTTCCTATTCACTTTATTACATCCACTTATATTCACTTTATGAGTAAATTAGTATTCCCTTTAACCCATTAATTACTAACTTTAGTTATTGCAATTTATTATCCAACATACAAATTGAATCTATTGTCAAATTTTCCATTTAAATAAATTAACACCTTACAATAGTTAATAAAAAAGAATTGTACTAAATAAAAATTTATTTTCATTGATGAATTCAGTGCTTGCCTTTATTTACTTATTTCTAACCTTATAGCCATTGCAACACTTTCCACTATTACAATTAATTGCAATATATCATTTAATTTGTAAGTTTTAATTACCCTTGATATATCTAATTTCAACATTCTCTTTCCTATAAATAAATAAGATTTCTGTTTCTTCCTAAATTTAAATTAGAAATCCTATTAAATACACGAATTAAATTATCGAAATTTACGGGTCATTACACTCTCCTCCACTCAAAACTTTTCGTCCCCGAAAAGGAAAAGAAGGGAAAAGAAGAATTAAATAACACTACATCTTATTCAAAATATTTAACTTATAACCAATAATTTACTAAATTTATTTCCTTAAATAAAATATACCCGTTTTATAATCATTATATCTTTTTACACTTAAATTACTAAAGTTTGGTAAACATTTCAAAATATTCTAAGTCCAAATTTTACGGAAAATTTTGGCAGAGTCTCCTTTGTACGGAGAGGCTCGAAAGAAATATAATATAAATATAACAATATACACAAATACTTTCCAAAATAAAATATATCCCTACACGGGAAAATATATAAAATAGTGCTATAAACCGTAATCCGAAACGTACCTATTTGTCGGGCAATTTACACTTAATTTATGGAACCAAAAGCAGTAGCAATTGCTTCCATATCCTGCATTTCACTTATAAAATCTAAAGGGTTAACAATTTACATAAAGTGAAATATTTAAGTGGATTTCAATCACTAACAACAAATCAATACAACAACCATCAATTTCAACGAACAGCATACACAACAAATACAAAACAACCATACAATCATACAACTAGTTGTTCGGGTTCAAAACCTTTAAATTGTATGGAATGAAGAATAAACCATCAAGTGCATCATTTACTCAACAGTCTTAGATTAAACCCAATGGATTATTCATCCATCTCAACAAAGTTAAAGTTTCCTCACCCAACAACCACAATCAAACTATAACAATTCCAATCAACAAATCAAATTAACTTATTATAAATTTTATTTCATACATCAGTTGTTTGATTATCTTTTTATTTATACAGTGATTCATCTTTTAATTTACATTTACTTATTAAATGTTTGCTACATTTATTTTTACTTATTACTTACAATTATTCAATTTCATTAACTCAGGTCTTCCTAGTTCTTTTTATCCCATTATAATTATTTATTCATTTATTGCATGCCCTCGTTTAATTTGTTAGCATTTCCATTTTATTTACTTAAGTTGATATTCATCTATTTGAATTACTTACCTTTAATTTTATTCACTTATAGTAAGATTAATTATAACTTAAGTTGATAACATTAAATTCTCATTTATAATAGCAAATTCATTGAATTCTACACTACCTACTTTTACTTGTACAATTTTCATCACATTTCCTATTAAACATTTCAACTTTTAATATTTGGCAAGTTATATATGTTTTTTAAAGAATGTACTTGAAAGTTATACAAGTTTTCTTATTACCAATGATTAATTTAAAATTTAATAATAATATTCTTTATTTCGTAGGTTATAATTTCAAATTCCATTTAATACCATTTATAACCTATCATTAAATCTCTTATTTCCTTTAGAGGTTTTAATTTATTAATTACCTACGTTTCAATTCACTACAATAATTGAAATAATTAACTAATGGAAATCTAAGAATTTAATACCGGGTTAAATTTTAAATTATTTTAAAATAATAGATAAATATATTCTTACAACTTTATATCTCTAATTATATTTAAAACAATTCAAAATTTATATATTTTTCAAAATGAATCTGCAGTAAAACTACTACAGTGGCCTTTTCCCTTCGAAGCTCGAAAATGAAAGTCGATGATGCGGCCGTCATCACCGAATTATTTTCCAGCGACAGAGAGGAAAGTACAGAACTTATTTTCTCCAAAATCTTCTTTAAAACAATTTTTCCCAAATTATATTCAATGTTTATATCAGAAAGTACATATAAACAATATTATTATGTTCCAAAATCCATTGAAGGAAATCTTCAAAAACCCCGGAACTTAAGTTCTAATTTTCCACTTTTCATTTATTTTATTTTCAACTTAGTTTCAACTATTATTTATATTTTCATTACCTAACACCCAATCTATAGCAACCAAATATAGATATCATTTGAAAATTTTATTTTATATGTAGAAAATATAATAGGCAAATTATTTCATTTACCTACATTAAAACAAATATTATGTCGGTATGTCCTGTTAAGTGTTTAGAAATCCCTATTGATGTCATAGCGTCCCATGCATCAACCAGAATTTATAAATACAAAACGGAACAGATTAAAACAATATTAAAACCTTTTTATAACACTAACAAGTACGCTCTCTCATATATATACACTCAGCGACTCCTATAGGGTATTACTACCCTATTAGTAAAGAGTCAAACCCCACAAAGCTAAGGTTTATCGCTAAACCAAAGCTCTGATACCAGATGTAACGTCCCGCCTTTTTGCACGCTTTAAATCGACACACGTGCCAATTCAAACCATACGGAAGGGCGGATTGTTATGGGGTAAACAAGAAAAATAGAGAAGAGAAAAAAAAACTAAACAGAATCTCACAACGGAAGGATAAAATATAATAATAAATATACAGTTCATAAAACTGTTTACAAAACATTTGATTCTTCTTTATACAATAAATATCAGAGTTCACATACCAATAAATACCAATGCAGCGGAATACAGTGTGTAGTGGAACCATATAATATAATAATAATAATGAAATCTTCGTCTTCGTCCTCCAGAAATAAAGTCTTCAAATCCTGAAACGCTCGGACTGACTCGAGCGAATTTGAAAAGACAAAAACACTCGAGTCAGAACTAAAAGATCTTATGTAAGTTAAATAAACAGAAATAGATATGAGTGCAGTAACTCAAGAGATGCTCGGGATTTACATCTCCTAAGGATCCGTTAAACTATTTACTATGTAGTATATTGCGCTATTATAATAGTGTCTAATTGTAAAATAAACTTACTTTTTCTTAGCATTAAGGGGTTACCCATATAGCCCTTAACACGTAATAGTCCCAGTAGTCCATCCAATATCATAGTCCCTCCTGATCGGAAAGCCACCAGAGGATACCACACGGGCTACGGGAGAAATCCAAACTCGTACAAGGCGCGATATGGTAGGTGACACGGCACAACTAGGCAATGCCAGGGTAGATATACCAATTGCTATCCGAGCTGATGGAAACGCGTAGCCGCAGCTACCGCCCACCTCGAACAAACTCCCCCAAAAATCAAAGTAAAAGTGGCCACTGAATCAATCCAAAGTCAAAGTATAATATCGAAGAGGAGTGTCCGATCAGAGGAATGACCTCGTTGGCCCGAGAATCGCTCCTGTTTTAGCCACCTTATGCCAACTCACGGGAGTCGGGTCCACGTATTTACCTTGCAGGAAACGCCTCCACCAACCTACTTCATTCTGGAATCTCCACCGCGTACATGGTTGTTAAAGTGGTTTTCGGAGTTGGCAGAGAGTATGAAAACTTCCGATCCCGGTCTCTTCAACAACCAAACGTTATTATAACACCACGGTCCTTTAAAATAATTTATACTTTAAAACCAGAATAAAATATCCATTTTAAACCCATATAAATACGATATCGTTTATATTTTTAAAACCCCAAATCAATACGATATCATTTAGGCCCAAACCCATATAATGTCATTTTATTTTCCAACATGTATTCTTTCCAAACTCATAGGATTTTCAAAGTAAAATATTTAGAAATCAAAACTCTTGAATATAATATTTCCAAATTATACTACCTTGAAAATCATAAGTTTGAAACAAATTTCCATCTCTCAAATGGTTCAATTTTAAATTTCTTTTATAAAACAAAAATAGCTTCTTTACATTTCACAAATCAATTCCAAATATCGATTTAAACTTCCAAATACCATTCTTAATTCTTATGTTTCAAAGCTTTAAATATTTCACCATTTCAAAAACAAACTCATTTGACAAACCCATATATATCAATTTCAATTACTTATTATTTAGACTTGAAATGTTTACTTAATGAATTCAATATAATTTAAGTAAAACCTTCAACTTCACATAATTGGAAAATCTTTCAATTATTAAACTTGATATATTCATTTAAATCAACCTGATATTCATTTAGATCACTTTACACAAAATCAAGTTATAAAATCATATCCTTCTAAAATTCTAACTTTTTATTTAATTCCAATTTAACTTAATATTCATCTTCCAACCTTATTCTCATTTAAGTCAAAGAAACTCCAGAAATTAAATTTTAAATAAATGCTTAATCGTATTTGATCTTAAAATCAAACTTTATTCTAAACTTCAAATCAAATTTATACAAAACTTAAAAACCGGAAATTACTATATATATAATAACCTTTATCAATAACCAAATCAATATCCCATGAACCATATATATATCTTTACAAAACCATAGAAAATCATTTCAAAATATTATATATATATATATATATATATATATATATATATATATACCGCGGTGCCTGTATAATATTTTCTACCCTATGGTCAAGTGATACGGATGTTTATCATTTCAATCCGCAATTTAAAATAAAAATGCGGTTGTATATCATTTCAAACCGCAATCCCGAATGAAATGAAAATGGCATGATGACTTGCAGTTTATACAATATAAATATAGCATCCATTCATCCAAAATCAATCATCAACCATTATTTGCAATCATCATCCAATTTAAACAATCATCGATATAGAGCATATAAATTATACAGGTAATAAATAACATGTATTAACTAAAAGTTTATATTCAATAATAAATTTTACAACTGTTAAACTAGCAGTTTATATGAAAAACTAAATGTAAATTTAACTGGCAGTTAATATGAAATAATTTTTTTACATAACTATGACTGGCAGTTAATATGCAAATAAATAAATTCTAACTGTCACTTATATGCAACAAATAAAATTAATTAACAGTTAAATTAAATAAATGCGATTTAACAGAGATAGTGAATAAAACATGCCAAACAGTCATAAATAAATTTCTACTCATATCTAAAATCAATTTAACAAACATAAGAAATTTTAGAAGTTGTGAGTGGTTTAAAACACCCACCTTTTGGATTTAAATCGAATTTAAATCCGATTTAAACCAAAAAATTCGACGATCTCCAAATCTGTCCAAACCAGCGTCAACGCGTCTTAAATTTTATTACGATCCTAACAAAAAAAATCGCGCGTGAAACGGAGTTCGTATGTGAAAGTTATATCAAAAATTGCGCTTGAATTTAAAAAATAAAAATAAAAAAAAAGAACACACTTTGGACACGTCATCCACTTCTTCTCTCCAGGTAAGTCACACAACACACAGAAGCACGCACGTTTCCTCAACAACCCTACCGCTCAAAACACCTCCGCTCAAAACACCACCGCCATAAGCACGACGCGGCCACGCACGTCACCGAGAGGAGCGCCGACCCTCCCTGAGCCCACACGACACCAGCTCCGACCAACCTGGCCCCACGATCAACGCCCAAACACAGCAGCCTCCGCTTAAACCCGAACCCTAATCAATTTTAACTCAAACCCAACCGTCAAAATCACAAACGAACCATACCGGTCGACTTCCCTCGGTACTCTCTACGATACCCAGAAGGGGTTTCCTGATCAGACGCCGTTGATTTCGGCACGATGAACGGCCGTAACTTGTTCCTTGATTTCTGGCTAAACCGTGCATCAATATGAAAAACGAACACCACCAGAGAATTACGCTAGTCGAGTGCTTCAATATATATATTTTTTTAAATTTTTCTGAGGACCTTGAATTTTTGACTTTTGGTTTTGAATTGTAATTGGATCTAGGCTTTACAGCCATTGGAAAGGAGGAATTGAGAAATATGAACGCAATAGATGGAGGATAGGGTTTATAACTGGGTTTATATAGACAGGTTTAGAAATAGAGTAGATGGATCCGATTAACAAACGTGTTAACGCTAACGTGGCCCAAAAAAGCCCGTTCTGATCCCGGAACGAAATTGGGTAAATCCATATATTGAAATAGGTGTTTAAAAATATTCTGAACGCGATGGAAAAAGTTTCACGTCCAAATTCCATCGTATGAAGAAGTTATGCTGAAATCAATATTTTCAAATTGATTTCAAATTGATTTCAACTGCATAAATTTCAAGGCGTTTCGAGTCCGTACGATCAAACGACAAGTCCGATCGCCACGAAACTTGAAACATTATTATAATTCACCGTTACGAATCCGATGAAACTAGTTTCGTCGAAATCCGAAACAGTGGCCAAAATGGCTATTTTTATATTAATTAAATAAATTTACAATTACTTGATTAAATCAAAATTTTAAATTCCAATCCAAAAATTTGTTAATTTTATCACCTTTATGTTTCTCAAACCTTTACAATGATTTAACAAATTTAAATGTCAATTTAGCGAAGCTTACTTTATAAATTTCAATATTAATTCTCAATTTCATTAAATTCAAAATTATAAATTAACTTTCTAATAATTCTATTAAATCAAAGAAATCAATGATCATTTCATTCATATATTCCAAATAGATGGACTTGATATTGGATTCAAAATCTATTATCTTAATATTATTCGATTACACTTAAATCCCTATTAACGTAATATTTAGATGTTAACTTTTCATTTATTTCAATTTAACCTATAATCATCCATTATTCCAATACTGATAAAGCTTACTTTTGCACCCTTTCATTTACACAACTGCCATTTTATAAATAAACTTAACCATAGATTCATACTCTATTACATAAATGCATACCCTTTTATCTAAATTAAAATTTTCGTAACTTCAAACATTTAATCCATTTAATTGCAATTAATCCTTTCATTAAATTTTAGATTCAAATCAATTTATAAAGCTTTATTTCCATTCTCTATATACACTAATCATCATTTTATGAAGAATTTATTCACGTTATTCCCCATTATTACCTAAATTTATTTTAACGTAACATTTATTTCAATGATTTTCAAATTAAATTGAAAGAACTAAATATACATATAGCTCATAATAATGGTTGTCAAAACTCTAAATCTCACATTTATAAGTTTGTTATTTACACTCAAATATTATAGATATCTACAGAGTATTTGTTTTCATTAAATAATTATTTATTATATATATTAATCGAATAAATTCAATATTTAAGTCTGTTTAAATTTATTACCGATTACACATTTACCTTTCCCAAATTTGAATTCCATTCAATTAATATAACAATCACTTTCCCATTCACACCTCATTATCAACCCACAATTATTGAAATTCATTATCATATTTTGATTTTATACAATTACGATTAACTTTACATTCAATTACTATTCAACGCATATTTATTCATCAATCAAATTCGATATTTACTTTTCTTTCCTTTTATTTGATAAATAACCTAGTATACATTTACATACATTCATTTCATCCCATTCATTTATGGGTATTGCATTGAAATTAAATTTATTAGCTAATACCAACGTTATTACTATTAATTACAATTGGATTCCCAATTTTATTCAATACCCTGAATAAATAACATATATTAATCAAATCCTTGCATTTGTTTTTCTCATATTCCATTAAATATACGCACACATACAAATTAAGATTCTAAATCCAATTAGATATTCCTTTTACATCAACCATCACTTATGAATAATTATCGTTTCCTATTCACTTTATTACATCCACTTATATTCACTTTATGAGTAAATTGGTATTCCCTTTAACCCATTAATTACTAACTTTAGTTATTGCAATTTATTATCCAACATACAAATTGAATCTATTGTCAAATTTTCCATTTAAATAAATTAACACCTTACAATAGTTAATAAAAAGGAATTGTACTAAATAAAAATTTATTTTCATTGATGAATTCAGTGCTTGCCTTTATTTACTTATTTCTAACCTTATAGCCATTGCAACACTTTCCACTATTACAATTAATTGCAATATATCATTTAATTTGTAAGTTTTAATTACCCTTGATATATCTAATTTCAACATTCTCTTTCCTATAAATAAATAAGATTTCTGTTTCTTCCTAAATTTAAATTAGAAATCCTATTAAATACACGAATTAAATTATCGAAATTTATGGATCGTTACATAATGCCTCATTAATACCTTACTAAGAAAAACCCCATGGGGAAAATCTTAGTGAAGGAAAAAAAAGTACAATATAGTATGAGATATTTCAATAATTTACAGATTCAAATAGAGTTTGATACTTCTGCATCAATATAATACTTCATTAAAAATCTTACAAAGGAAAACCAGATAGGAAAAACCTTAGTCAAGGACAAAAATACAATTTAACTTAAATAACATATTTGAGATGTTGTTTCTTGAAAATACGTTTGATTCTTCTAGATCAAGACAATGCCTCGTTAAATCCTTAGTAAGAAAAACCCAGTGAGAAAAATCTTACATAAGGGAAAAGAGTACATTGTAACTTATTTTCAAATGTTACTGGGGAGTTGATACTTCTGGATCAAGATAGCGCCTCATTAAAATCTTGCTAATAAAAACCCAGTGGGAAAAATCTTAGTTAAGGAAAAAGAGTGCATTATAAAATACTTATGGATGCTCCCCCTGATTTAAAGTTTCCTCCAAATTCGTATTCGTCTTTCGATAACTTAAATTGGTTATAGATACTTCTAGATCCATAAATATGTATCTCATTAATAATACAATTTATTAATAGTTTCCTTCGATACAATCAAAATTCCCAATCCAAATATGATTTGCATTTTATGCATTTTGTTTGCTACCTTTATGAAAAACACATCATGTGTTTTCATTTTTATGCTTCAAATCAGTTTTGCATATTGCAACTACATCTTTGATGAATATTAAAAGTTCTATTACAACAATACTAATCTACTCATCTTAAAATGCATCAAGATTTTCATTACAACAATACTTAGAAGAAGGTTGTAGTCTACATTCCATGTTCTTTGCATTCTTTATAATCATCATAGTTATTTATATTCTTCAGGAATAATTTTTGCATATCGCAACTAACATTTCAATGTATATTAAAATTTTCATTACAAGGATACTTAAAAATAGGAAGTAATCTACTCATCATGAATTATATCAAGATTTTCATTACAACAATACTCAAAGTAGGTTGTAAAATATGCTTCTTGTTCTTTGCATTCTTTATAACCACAAAAGTTATTTATATTCTTCAGGAATTTGTATACTTTCATCATTTAAGATGATTCAAACCATATTTATACCTTTGGGGTATATTAAGCATTTCAAGTACTTTCGCTACTTTGCGGACTACATGTCCATATTTCTCTATTGGTAAAGGATTCATGATGGCCAGTCATGTTTCCCTTAATTCAAGATATTTAATCTTTTTATAAACATAAGCGCTTTATTACTTATAAATTTATCATCGATGATTATTTCTTTGTTAGTTCTAGACATGATTTATTGAGGTCTCTTTAATTATCATGTTTTAGGTACCTAAACCACTTCTAGGGTAATTTGACAATCATGTCATTAGTCTTTTCAAGAGCACCCTTAAGAGTTTCTTCAAGAAGACTCATCTCTTTTATTTGACATCTTTATTACTTACTTCAAAATTATTTCAAACTGACTTTTGTACCATATTTCAGATGTGGTTTACACATTTTGATCCTTCAGGGATTCAAATCTATATTGGAGAAAGTCTACCAGGGATATTATTGATAATTTATTCAAGTTACTTAATATTTTGCATCATTGTATATTTTAACAAATATTTAACACTGAAGATCAAAATGAACTTGTATCGCTTTATCCTTCCCCTCAATGTTGACAAACATTGTCACATTAAATAATAATCATCTTTGGATTCTCATTTTGATCCATTATCATATTGCTACTAGCAAGTACACCATACATATGATTGATAAGAGAATAATTCTTTTATCAATTGATAAGATCAATTCAAGTGATATTTGTGAGCTTCTGGCTCATGTTTAAATATGAGATTCAATTATGCCCAATTTTCATGAAATATAATCCAGTTGAAATTATGCTAAATTTTCTAAAATAAGCTTCTGGCTTTCAATTTTAGAAATAACGCAAAGATATTCTTTGACGTTTTCATTATAGTTTCAATATGGTAGCTATTCATTTATATATCCTCAAAACTCAACAAATTTCTTTTATGTTTGCTTGAGTATAATGTATTTTGAATTAAGATATATGTACCATTTGGTAATACTATATGGGCTCTTCCGGACCCTTCAATTATATTAGCAAATTTGATATGGTTGAAATTTTTAGCTAAAATATTTTCATATAGTTCAGAGAAAAACTTCTGGTTTTTCAAAATCATATGAGTAGTTGCACTATCTAGTAGGCATATATTATCACTCAAATATTGATGGTCCATATCTTAAGAATTAAAGACAATATAGGTAGTCAACTATTAAAATTTGTAAGCATAAATAAATGCTAGTACTTTCCAAAAATTTAAAATAGACTACTAATTAAAGCCAATATTATCGGTACATTATTTCAATTAGTTATGAAAGGAAAAACATACAAGCACCAACTTCCAACTGATTTATTGAAATGAAGTAAAATAAAATCCACATAGCAGACTTCAGGCTGTTACTATTGATCAATTCGACCATATCATTTATTATTGCACTTAGATTTTTATCATTAATGAAGTTTCCGTCATCAACTTCGAAGATGTGGTCTAACTTCAGGTTAGTATTACTAGACAATCCTTTCACATAATTTTAGTTTAGAAGTAATTCTAAATATAGAGGAATTGTATTTCCTAACAGATTTAAAGACTTGAAACTTCAGGTTCAACCACTCTTGTCTAGTGCTTGGAAGTGTGACCATCTTCTAGTGGTCATAACACTTCTTCAGGGAGTACCATAAGTAAAGGTGATCTTTTTCAATTATATGTTTTATTTTAAGATTTCCGTAGATATGACACCTTAAAAATATAAGAGCCTTTATTTTTTCCTAATGGGACATATTATTATTATTTTTAATGGCATTTTCTAAGCAATGAGATTGTAATTGAATGTCAGCATCCAATATCTATGACAAAACGTTATCTTCTAATATATCCAAAGCTTTAAATTCAAGCTTGGCTGTGTTTATCATATTACCAACTATAAGTGGAAATAAAAATGCATAAGCATCAAAATATTGTCCATGGGTATATAATCAATGCATTTCATAAAATAATAACTCATATCTAATAGTAGTTATAGTGAAAGAAAGAAAAACATTACTGCATAATAGTAAAAGACAACCAAATATAATGTATAAAAGCGACTATAATTTCTTATTTACATCCTTTTTATAGCTCTAGATCCAATCTCATTTATTCATTCATTAATTTCCTTGAAAATGCAAAATTACCCTTGAAAATATGGAAAGACCTTTATATGGGTTGATTGGTGGAGAAATGATGAATCATAATCAAAAAATTATGCTGACTTTATCATGTTTACTTTTATAATATAAGCAGATTTAAGAATATGAATAGGTAAAATTAAATAACATTTATTAATTCATAACAACTGCAATAGTGAGAAACATGAATATGTAACATGTATATACGTTATGATCCCTGTCAACCATAAGAGATATAAAAGAAGAATAAATGCATGAAGTATTCATACGAATCTTCGTCGGACCATTCTCATTAATCAATTAATTTTATTTAATGATTTATTAATTGCTACTGATTAGTATATGAATTAATATATGCAGTTATTTACATATTGTAAGTACAGAGAGAGAAAATTTGTACATCATATGTTAACATTCATTTTATGAAGAATTCAAATTACTTACTTGATAAGCCAAAGGAAAGAAACTTGATCTATTACATATTTTACCTTTTGAAATGCATGATTGGATGAATGGAAGAAGGAAAAAAATTAGGAAATAAACTTCCTATTAGAATACCTTGTTTTCTATTAAAAAGGAAGAGAGTATATATATTTCCATGTATTTATTTGGTTTAGTAAAAGCACCATATATATCAACAAATCTCTTCTGGAGATTTATTATTATTATTATTATTATTATTATTATCACCACTTCTATAGTGAACAAATTTCTATACATTTATTTGGTTTAGTAGTTAATGCCATTGGCAAATATTTTTAGAACTTCAGGTTCCAATTTTACTTTGAAATAAAGCCTTTGTTTAGTACTTTAGATCCTAAATGGTACAACTTGATTTCATTATCAAACTTTAGGGTTGATTGCAATTGGAATTTATCATAATCTGAATTAGCTTTTCTAATAATTCAAAGCTTCACATCTCAAATTTATATATTTGAGTTTTGATATAAACCTTTTTTTTAAGAATGCAAACTTATATGCATAATTTTTATTTGAGAACTTCAGGTCTCCAATATTAAATAAATACAATGAAAAAAGAGGACTCTTCACATTTGTATTAGAACATGAGAATCATAATACTATTTCTCTTCAAAGAAATAGTATTTACCACATTTGTAATGTTATTTCAAACATATTATTCTTATGTTATGTCTTTAGGACATATCAACATCTTCTTTTGGAATTGCTCGCTTATTTTTTTCATGGCTTTATTTCAGCTTATGAAAACTTTAATCTTTCACCTTCGCACATATGAACTTCAGATTCTTATTCTTTCATATAGACTTAATACGATCTTTTAGATACGTATTATCCCTATATTTGTTTCTCTAAGAAACAGTGAAATATTTCTTCTGGAAATATAAATCATGTGGTAAAATTATTTCTACAGTTCTCATTCAAACTGAAATCCAAACAAAAAATTTCAAAATGAAAACCCTTTTTTTACCAAACAATGGAATGAGATCTAAAAGTTTAGATCTGAAATGATAAGATTGATAGAGCAAGATCTATGAGGTAAGATATATATATATATATATATATGTATATATATGTATATATATATATATATGTATATATATATGTATGTATATGTATGTATATAATGCAATCTGGAAAATTAGATGCATGATAGATAAGATCTAAAAAGAAAATTAACAGAATAAGGTCATAAATTACATTTTAGTCTATGGAACAACTTTAGTCTTAGATCAAATTTAAAATTATCACAAAAAATGGATATACATGAATGATAATTAAATAAGAGATTCGATGATTAAAATCTACAGATCTAAAAATATATATCATATGAACATGATAGTAAAATCTACAAAAGATCTGAAAAATTAGAATTAAAAAATAAGATCTACAACAAAACAAGATTTGAAATACATGGACAAAAAATAAGATGTACAAATATAATCAGATCTAAATAATTAGATCAATGATATAATGAGATCTAAAAGAAAAAAATTAATAGAATGAGATCTGAAAGATTTGGTCAATTAGATCAGAAAGATAGCTTACCATTTATAAGATTTATAAGAGCTTTGTGCTGATAACGTTTTATAAAATAAAAAAAGCAGAAGCCACTAGAGAGAGAACAATTTTATTCATTCAGAGATTAGTCATCCATTTTCATTACATTAGCACCTTTATATAAAGGCCTAGGAGCTTGGGATAGAACTAATCCCACGACGTGGAACTAATACAAATAAGTATATAGCATATTCACAATTTATATTATAACAATATATATAAATGTTATTTTATATATGTCTGAATTTTAGATTTTTAAAAATTTATATTTTGAAAATTATAAATTTATAAGTTAGTTTTGAAAATAAAGTTTTAAGATTTTACTTACAATTTTACTATTTTAAAAATATATAAAAATAGATTGATATAAAATAAATTTAATAATAAGATTTAATTTAATAAAATGTAATTTAATTAGTATATAATATGTTTAAGTATTTATTTAAAATTATATTTAATAAAAATAAAATAATAGATTTTGTAATAACTTTAGTAAACTAAAGATAGGAAGAAAAATTGAAATTGATTTGAAATGGTATTTGTTTAAGAATTATACTTAAATGAAATTTATTTGAAACATGTTGAATTTGAGATTTAAACATATAATTTTATAACTTAATAACATGATTTCGATTTAAGGTGAATAAACGAATATTTTCAGATTTAATTAAGATTGAGATTGAATATTTAGTTGACTTAAAGGTGTAATTGGGGATTTTATTTAATTGTTATTAAAATAATTAAGTGAATATTTTCCAATTTGAATTAAAGTTAAATGTAGAAATGTAAATGAAACTTATATTGAAATGTTTGTATATTTAAACTTTGAACCTTATTGGAATGGATTAGAAATCGATAAAAGTTGAAATTGTTTATTGAGAATTTGAAGTGAATCTTTAACCTTTTAAATTGAAAGTGTTGAACTGAGATTGATTTAAATTGAATTTTGAAATTTAAGTTGATTTGAATCGATTTGTGGAATTGGATGAAACAATTCTAATTTGGAAACTATTTCAGTATAATCTCTTTAAATAAATATAAATTATTTTGTCATACAAACTGTTTTAATTTATAACTATACACACACACACACACACACACACACACACTATTTTCAATATCCAAACTGTTTAAGCTGGAACTGTTATGATTTCAAAAGTGTTATGATTTCAAAAGTGAAGGTGTTATGATCTCGAAAGTGTAATAATTTCGAAAGTGTTATGATCTCGAAAGTGTTATGATTTCGAAAGTGAAATAATTTTGAAACTGTTATGATTATATAAATGAATATTTTTTCAAGCGAATAATGATATCGAATTTATATGGTTTTGAAATGAATATGATATTTTGATATGAAGTATGAACTATTTGAAATGAAATGACCATGGTGTGAAATAAGCATTTGGTTGTTAAAGAGACCGGGATCGGATATTGTCATACTCTCTGCCAATATCGAAAACCACTTTAACAACTATATACGTTGTCGAGATTCCAAAACGAAGTAGGATGGTTTAGTGGCGATTCTGTTGAGGTATTAACGTAGCCCTGACTTTCTGAGTCAACTTGATGTAGCTAAAACAGGAGTCAAGCCGGGCCAAGTGAGGTCATTCCTTGGATCAGACACATTTCTTCGATACTATTCTATTACTTTGTGATTTGATTGGGTGCATCTTTGATTTGGGAGTGTGTCTCAAGGTGGAGGGTAGTAGCTGCTATGCGTTACCACCAGTCCGGATGCGCAAATGGTATATCTACCCTGGCATTGCCCCACGTTCCTCATCACATGCCTTATTGCGCCTTCTACAAGTTTGGTTTGTACCGTACCTATAGAGTGCTTCCTGAGTATCCCATCAGTTTGGTGGGCTTACAGTATCTGTAACAACCCATAAATTTTAATAAATATTTTAATTCAATTTTATTTGAAACTTTGATTTTTAAATCATTTAAAAATTGAAAATTTGGAACTTTCCAATGTAATTTTGGATTTTGTTGATAATTATTTTTCCAAATATAATAAAATAAAGATTTTCAGAAAATTTTATATTTTGCTCAACTTTGGTCAAACTTTGACTTTCAGTTGAAATATTTAAATTTGAATTTTAAATTTCTAATTTTTTCCTTTGAAACTATATTTGATTCTGATATTCATTCTACTTTTCGTTTCGTCAAATTCTGTTTTATGCTTTTTAAATCTGATAAATTTCAGCGTTTTACACACGATTATTTTCAGTATTTTTCTGTTTATTTTCTATTCTATATTTTCTACTTCATTTCTATTTTTTTATTTTATTTTTTATTCCTATTTTGTTGGACTTTTTATTTCATTTTTATTTGTATTTTTTGGCTTAGGAAATTCTAAAGGACTTAAGTTTCTTTTCTCGGAAATGAAGTAATGCCTTTTCTTTTTCTAACCGTTCAAAACTTTGATTGCCCTAGCCATTCACTTCTCATTTACTCCTTAATTCATGTACGAAACTCCTCATTCATATCTCTTCTCATTCTCATTCCCTGACTACAAACTTTTACACTAAGTTCTCATGTTTTCCTCTTAGTCTTTTCCTTTTCTCTTTTCTTTTGTTTTTCTATTTGCAAGGTTCGGCCACCACCTCCTATTGCCGACCATCTCATCCTCACCACCACCACCTAACCGACCTTCACCACCTCATCACCATCCCCACCAACTGCCGTGAACCCTAGATCCAATCCATCACCAAAATTGCCTTGAAACCCTAGCCGATCTCCACCACTTCTTCTATATCCTCTTCACTAGCCTCGGCCACCCCTTATTCCTCCACCACCTTGCCTTGCCATGACCAATACCATACCATAGCCGTGCCTTTCTAATGTGACCTGATCTGACCAAGCCATTAACCCGATGGCCGAACCTTTAGTCTTAGGGCCGAGCCCAAAAACCATCATGGCCTTTGCCTTTTTGCCTTCTACATGAGTTTTGACATGCCACCTCTTTACATCCCCTAGCCGTGCCTTTTTCTTGCCTTGGCCGAGCCTATGTGCTCCAAAAACCATGATGGCCGAGCATGACTTGACGATGACCAAGCTAACTTGTGTTATAGTCGAGCCACTTATAATGGTTAACCAATAATTGTTCCAATTTGATTCATATTTGTTCATTGTTCTGATTATTATCTTGTGTTGAGTTATATTTTTTTGTATGTTTATATTATTATTTTTACAAGATTTGAATCTTGGCTCTCCATCTACTCGAATCTAAGTCATGCTTTGTCATGCTTTTCGAAGTTTGTTCATGTGTCTTGAATTGTTTACTCCAGCTTTAGAAGGTGAATTTATCACTCTCGACATCGTACTTATATATTTTGTGAAACGATGACAAGTGAATATTTAATAGTGATATTCCATGTTGATAGTAATTTCATATATGCCTGTGATATGATTATATGATGTTATAACCTGATTACAAACCTGTTACATCACCCGATATGATATACTATGCTATACTGTTTATTTTAGTTTCTGTTTCTCACACTGCAAGTTCCCTTTCACTATGGGTCTAAATGATACTTACACGAACAGACTTTAGAATAGGGAAAAATTGTTATGAGCTGAAATGATAGGCTCGAGCGATTTTTATTTGATTTAACTTGGGATTGCGGGTTTGAAATGACAGAACCCGGGATTTTTTTTATTACGGATTGAAATGATACATATCCGTATCACTTGACCTAGGTTAGAAAATATTATACAGACCCATGATTAATTTTAAATATTTTTCGAAAATTATTAAGTATTTTTGAAATTTAAAATATGAAATTTTAATTGAATTGTATTTAAATGATTTAAATAAATTTTATGGCGATTTTCTATAAGTTAAAAATGTATAAGTAAATAAATGGTGTAAAATGTAACTTAAAATATGACCTAACTTGATAATTGAAAATTTAGTTTTCAAATGGAAATTTTAAGTTTAACTTAGTAATAAGAATATTTTTTTATGAATGGGTAATTTTAAAATAAAGTATTAAGTTATTTGTTAAAAATTAAAAAAGTTAAGTAAAATAATGTATTTTTGACTTAATAAATGAATTATAGTTTAATTTGGATATTTTGTTTATAAAATTTTATTTTATTTAATCATAAGTTAAATGATATCCAAATAAATATTTTTGAAACGTGAGATATGTTTTATAAGTTAAAAATGGTGAAAACTGAAATTATAATGTTTCTGAAATGTTATAATATATCTTAGATTTGTATTGGCAGCATTTCCAAAATGCTATGGTTTTAAGGTAGCGTTTTTCTAAGTGCTACCATTTCTGAAAATGTACTGTATTTCGAAATACAGCTATATCTGCACTAATGTTTTCTAAGTACTGCTGTTTCTGAAAAGACAATATTTCTGAAATATTATTATATTTACAGTAACGTTTTCTAAGTGTTGCTGTTCTAAAGGATAATATTTTCGAACTGCTACTATATGTATTATCACATTTTCCAAGTGCTACGAATGCTATGATACAATGTGATTTTTTGAAATTGTTATAATTGAATGAATGAACTTAGAAATGCTACAACTTTAGAAATGAATATTATTTTTGAAAGATATTGACATTAAATTTAAATGGTTTAAATGAATATGTTTTGATTTGAAATATAAACCATTTTGAAATTTATAACCATGGGTTATAATAACGGTGGGTTGTTAAAGAGACCGGGATCAGATATGGGCATACTCTCTGTCGATAAAACTACTTTAACAACTATGTATGTGGTGGAGATTCCAGAATGAAATAGAATGGCGACGACGTTCTATTGAGGTATATACGTGGACCCAACACCCGTAAGTTGGCATAAGGTGGCTAAAACAGGAGCGATTCTCGGGGCAATGAGGTAGCTCTTCTAATCAGACACACTTCTTCATATGTCATTTTATTACTTTGTGATTGATTGGTGCGCACCTTTGATTTTGGGAGTGTGGCTCGAGGTGGGCGGTAGCTGCGGCTATGCGTTACCACCAGCCTGGATGCATAATTGGTATATCTAACAGGCTTTGCCTCGTTGTGTCGTATCACCTACCATAGCGTGCCTTATACGATTTTGTTTTGTACCATACCTATGGAGTGGCCTCTGACGACGCCCAGTACGGGGGAGATTATGGTATTGTGTAGACTATGGGAATATAAAAATGTGTTAAGGTGTAAAATGTAAAGCCTTAATGCTATTTTTAAATTACATTATACTTTACTTTAGACATTATTATAATAGTGTATATTACTACATAGTAAATAGTTTAACGGATCCTTAAAGAATGGGCGGTCCCAAACATCCTTTAAGTTACTTGTGCATTTTATTACAGTTCACTAGACCTGGTTTACATTGTACAAGTATATATGCACTGACTCGAGTGTTTTGTGTTTTCTCTATGCTCAGGTCAGCCTGAGTGTCAGCTTTAGATCTCATCTTCTAGAGCTAAAGGATTTGCTGGAGTTTATCTATCTACCTAGTTGTTATCTATTTCCATTCAGTATTTTCTATTCAGCTTATGTATTAGTGGACATTTATGTATTAAGATTTCGGTTGTATTTACTTTTCAAACTCTGGATTTTGTACTTGTCTTGCGACTCTGTGTTGTAGTAGCTTCATGAACTACTATGATTATTTCTATTTCCGTCGTGAGTTATTCTGATTTATCTGTGTCTGTGATTGGTTTTATTTGCTCCAAATTATATTACAATCTATTGTTTTGAATTATTCAGGTCAGACATGTGTGGTTTTATTGTCGATTTGAATGGTCCAAAATAGTGGGTCGTTACATTTGGTATCTGAGCGTGTTTTAGGCAAACCTTAGCCTGCGGAGCAAAAACTCATTAGAGATAGGGTAGACATACTGTCACAACCCATTTTTTCCGTACCGATTTAAACCGACTTTAAACGACACTCATCAATCAAATCGCACAGGAAGACGGATAGTGAAAGAAAGAAAGAAGGTAGAAATAGAAAGAAGATAGAAGAAAAGAGAACAAATCAGAATCTCACAGTGGAATGAATAAATTATAATATAAACAAATCTTCACACAAAATCAAAACTGTTACTTTAATAACATATACAGACCTCAAATCAGAGTTTACAACCACACAACTCGGACAGTTATATCAATCTTGTCCTTACAACAATAACCACACGACCAAAAACAGACTGAAATATAAACATCTATGAGAATACGTCTTCAGATCCAGCTCCTTCTTCTGTAGCTTCCACTCTTCCAGTTAAACCTGGAAATATGCTCGGTCTGACCCAAGCATATAGGAAAACACCAAGCCCGAGTCGGTCTGGTATACCAGGGTGAGAAACACATTCAACTTGATTATTAAAGTTTGAAAATCCTTTTGATAACAAAAGCATCTCGTAAGACCATGCCACAAATAAACATGTCAGGTTTATATCTTACGATAGCTAAAACATTTCTTATAAAATCCTCTGATATTATAATAGGGTTTATATACAAATACTTATTCAAATAGCTGAAATTGTTACATGATTAAATTCCAACATACTAGCCACAAAGTGGGTTATACAATCAAAACCGTAAAAGGCTCGTAGGAAGAATGGATTTACAATGAATGACTAGGCACTGGGGTACCACTTATCGCAGTACGTGGCCTAGATCACAGTACCGAGGATCCCTCCTGATCCCCTACAACACAAGACCGACTACCCCTTACTGGATAGCCCGAGCAAGATCACCCCGTGGTTGGGATCAGCAACCGCCCACACAGCCCAAATAAAAGGGACATCTAGACAGGGATGACCTCACCCTACTTGGGTGCTACCCACTTAGTCTTGCTGCATAACCCCTGATTTTCAGTCATTCTCGGTTGATGAGGCTTGAGGCTAAGCGTTACCTTTTTAGAACATATCACTTAGAATGCTCACCGTCCACCTGACGATGTTCTGAAAGCATTCATCCATACAAGTCCGTTCCGGGTTCGAACGGAACCGAAGGCACTATTCCTACTACATCAATTTTGGAATCATCCTCAGGACTAGTAGCGAGTAGCCCTTGCACTTCACTACTCCGTCTTCGACTCCAAGCTCTTGTCTTCATCACAAAAACGTTCTCATTGGATCAAAGTGGTTTTCGATTACAAATCCGATCCCGGTCTCTTCGAAACAACGTTCGCTATTTCCCGGTAAACTCAACCCCGGTTCTTTAGGAAATACTCCGACGAAATACAAGATCGAAGTTCACCTCCTAACCGTTTGTGGATGGGTCTCCTTATAACTCGTCCTAAAGAACAAATGAGTATATACGTACGGTATAGCACCTCGATCGGTAACCGTACCATATAATTCTCGAGACTCCTCTAGATATTTCCAAAGTCAGGTTTTGTCTAGTTTTGATAGTCGGTTATTTAACTATCAAAGCAATCAATCAATATAACAAAGTTACTTCCCATTGCAACCTTAAACCTTTTTCACTTTAAAAATCCAAACGGATTACCATTTATTTAAGAAAGCTTATTTCATTTGAAATATATATATATAAAACTATTTCCTTTCAAATCATACTTATAAGTTTCCAAATATTATTTCAAGTTTAATAAATAAAATATTCTTTATAAAAGTTATTATAAATTATTATTTAAACAACTTTTATTAAATAGATTTTAAATTGAAGAAAAATATGCTTAAATATTAATTTAATAAAAATTATCCTTTAAAGTATCATTATAAAATAATTTAAATACTTGAAACAATTTAAATTATATTTATTTATAAAAATTAAGAAGATTTTCAAAAGTAGAAATAAATAACTACATTTGATATTTCAAAATATTTATAAATATTTAAAACATTTCTAAAAATAATATTTATTTTCAAAAAAAACTAATTTCACAAATCAATCCAAATAGAACAAGGCTTATCAGTCCCAACGGTACTTATTAATTCACATTTCACAATTCACGGTCACAGATATTCAAATCAATCAACTTCCATAGATCGATTCACAATATATTCTTGAATATAATTAACAGGCACATAACAGATATATGCAAGAACAATAGATTCAAGATTATCATTGCTAGAAACAATTATACAGATATAATCAGATCAATGGCTTACACTATTCACAGCAATTTAGATTAACTATACAGCGGAATGGTGTTACTTTCCGCTGTCCAGATATCATCCAATTTGAACAATCTAATTAAACACAACTATTCAGTCGGGAATATTTCAACAGTTTAGCCGTAAAATTATTCAATGGCATACATTTCCAATTGGTAATTAGATCCTATCTAAACAAGCTTATACAATTTCACATATTTAACTTCACAATGGATCATACGACGATGTAATATCCGTCGATATGAACCATTCATTCCATAACACTTTTATGTGAAATTAAATAATTATTTAAAATATTATCACTTAAAGACTCAAATCCACTCCAAAGTATAAGCATTTATTTCTCTTTTATTATTTCAGTTATACTTCACTTTTAAATTAATCATTCCTGATTAATTATTTTCTAATTACATTAAGTAATTAGCCTCTAATTAATTACACAGTTTAATAATCCTTAACCATTTATAGTAATTAACCTTTAATTACTTCATTAATTAAATAAATTAATTACATTAACCCTTAATTAATTATAATTAATTATTTGATAGTCATTTATATTGATTAATTATTCCTTAAATCAATCAACCCTTAATCACCTCATTAATTACTATAAATTAAAAAAAATCTCTTAAGCACTTGATTAATTCAAAAGCTTAATTATAATGATCTTCTTAATTATCTTTACTTTACTCAAATTATTCAAATAAACTTTAGGTAAAATTTTGTCCTTAAATTTAAATCAAATACTGATAAACAATTTTCTTAAATAACCTTAATTAAGTATTAATATAAAAAAATTATTATTATTAAAAATCCTTGTTTTAATTAAATCTTAAATTATATTTAACATCAAAGATGTTTGTTTAAAGATTCACTTTGTGTAAAGACCCGAAAATCCGTACTCCTTTGAGCTGGCAACATTCCACAACAATCCAGCCAAAGAGGAACAAACTTCCGAACCTTTATGGTTTTATAAGAAGAAAGAGGTAGAAGAAAAGAGAGAAAGAAAGAAAAACAGAAAAACAAATACCAGAACAGGAAAGAACAACAGACAATATCAGAATCTCACAATCGCAGCGGAACAACATATAATAGATAAATGAATATTCATTAAAACAAAAGAACTATACACTTTATACATTACATCACATTACCTTCATTATCAGAGTTTACAACATCAAACAGCGGAAAAGAAATACTATATACAATAGATGATATGCTACACCATCCAGCTCGCCTCCAGATATCTGTAGCAACACCTGAATCTACAATGACCTGATAACCTAACTCTAGACTGTCCGTGTGGAAATTGGTGGGCACCCAGAGTTTAGGAAGGGAACAATAAACTCCAGGTCAGTCATGTGACTGGTGTGAGAACTAAAAACAGTTATTTATCTTTAAAACAAAGAATAGGATAATTTTTTTAAATAAATTCGCAATGCTTTTTAGAAAATGAGACTACCATAAGGCCTCCCGCACACACACAATGCAAACGCAGAATCGGAGGAGATTTCTCCTTATGATAGTCAAAGATGCTTACTACGCAAAATCAAATCATCTTTGATATTATTATTAGTGCATAGTGTAGAAAACAATTTCGAAAGTAGAATATAAATCTTAGCCAGCATAGGCATTTCGCACTTATGCCTACTATAGCTACTATGTTCAATAGCAGGTTACCGCCACATTCCATAGCAGGTAATACAACTAAAACCGTACAAGGCTCGTATTGTTTCTTTGGATTTCCAACAAATGGTCAGGCCAAGAAACTTCCCATTGCCACATGGAAACGCCTCTGGAATGACGTCCCGAGAACCTAACCGGATCTCTGCCAACACAAGGCCGGGTTACCCCTAACTGGGTAATTACTGACACGAATATGTCATTCCCCGATCATAACCGATCTATATCCGAGGATCCCCGATTTCCAACAACCACAAAGTAATAAATTTGCAGTAACCACATAGGTTAAGTATCTGGGCTCCATACCATGATACCACCTCTATCCAGAAGGAATGACATACACTAAAGGGGTGCTACCCCCTAATAACCTTGCCGCATCTTTCCTGTTTTGACCATTTCCGGGGTGTGAGGCTCGATGAAGTCTCGTCCACAAAGCCACGCTTTTAAACAAAAGCTGTGCTTTGGGCCACAAATGATCAAAGCAATGATCATCAAGATAAACGATCAAACAAATGATCCTATCACAAACGATCAACCAATGATCATTTCACAGCATCACTCAGTATGCCACATTACCAATTCGGGAATGTATCACTAGTAACCGTCAACTATATAACCTCTGAGCTCGTACGTCTCAGAGAAGGGTGTTAAGCTAAGAGAATAAATTCTCTGCCACCAACAGAAATATATTTGATAGAAACCAGCTTTACATCTCAAATTGTAACGTCAGACATACAATCCATACAAGTCTGTTCCGGGATCGAACGGAATCGAAGGTACTTACAAAGAATCCCTTGCAATCCGGATATTCACTAATCACGTCCGGACTTCCCGTCACTAAGGGTGATAAAACCTCTGTACCAGAGATCAGCCGATGCAGAGTAACTCGACGGTAATCCATCCGTTTTTCACAAATATCCAGTCTTCAACACCGGTCTTCAAATGCAATTCATAACGACGTATCACTATTCAGAATGGGTTATACGACCCCATGATCCTTTCCCGGCTAACCCGAATAGTGGGCGCTTATTTAAAAATAAGTGTGGCATTCAATTCAAGCAATCACAACAAATACCTATTTAAAGGTAAATATTGATAGTCGGTTATTTAACTATCAATAAAGATGCGCAACATCATCAGATTCCAAATAATTTTCCAAATTATTTATTTTCCCAAAAGTATCTTTACAAGATATATAATTTTCCACACTTCAAAAATAAACAACGTTTATTTTGAAACCAATTTTCCCTTTCCATTTATAATTTCCATAGTGAATTTATATTTCAAATTATCTATTGATCTACAGTTTTCAATAGATTTCAAATATTCAATTCCAATTTATCTTCAAAAAGATAAATTCTTAAAAACATTCCATTTCATATTGGAAAAGCATTTCCATACTTATTTAATAAGTAATTCACAAAATCTTATTTATTTTCAACAATTTGAAAATATTCAATATACTTAACCCATAGTTAAGTATATATTTCATCTTTTAAGGAAAACGTTCTTTTATTCACTTTTATTTGGGTCAAAACGAATGTTGCGTAAAACATCGTTACGACGACTCAAAATCACTAGTATAGGGATTCGAAATTAAATAGATATATAAATCCCAATACTATACAAAAATATTTCCTTTTGGAAATCATTTACTATAACAACAGTGTTATAGTCCATTATTTCCTTATTTTCTCGAAAACGTCTATTTCAACAATGAATGTTGAAATCTACGACTTCCTTTCCTTCTATTTCTCGAAAACGTCTATTTCAACAATGAATGTTGAAATCTACGACTTCCTTTCCTTCTATTTCTCGAAAACGTCTATTTCAACAATGAATGTTGAAATCTATGTTTTCGATACTTAATGCATTTTAAAACGTCTTTAAATCGTTTTAAATTCTATTTAAAACATCCTTTTCCCAAAAGATATCCATTTTATTTAACGATATATTCACTGTTCAAAAACGTGAATATAACTCCTTTAATAAACTTTTATATTCAATTGATCAAATTCAATTGATTACGAATTTATAAACAACGTTTATAAATTCTATTCCTATTTATAAACTTCGATTTATAAATTTCCTTTATTAATCCAATTCAATTTATATAACTCAATTTTATATCAAAGGTTCATATTATAAGTTGATTACTTATAATTCATTCATTCATTTACCAAATCGTTCTTTTTAAGCTTCACAAATTCCAAATCTTATTGCTTGTAAGATTCTTTTATATTCCATGACAATTTCAACGTATATAAAAAGAATTTCTTTATTTACAATTTCTATAAATATCTCATTTAAATGCCCAAAATCCATTTTATAAGTTAATGACTCATGAATCTTTTATTTTCAATATCTATTCATTTTATAACTTTTCACAATTTATAAATCTATAATTTTCAATGATCCATTTCATACTTCATTTTAACACATAATAAACTCGTTTATACTTCCAATATTTTTATTTATAAATATCAATTTATAAAATCTTTTATATTCATCCTTTATAATAATTCAGAAATCCAATTTAAATTATTATATAAATCTATTTATTTTTAAAAAAAAACTACCTTTGGTTATATTTCACAAAATCTTAAATCCTATAACTTTAAAAATTAAAATTTTAATTTAATTAAAAATGAATCAACTCAAAATTTCAATAAAAACATATACTTTGGAAAAAAATCAATTTCAAATCCTTTATAATTCAAAATCGTTAAAAATACTTTTAAAAATGGATCCGATGATGCAACAACATCCAATAGTCAATCATGGCACAAATATCATATATCAATATGATAATCAATAATCACACAATATCTATAATCATATAAATATTTGTGAGGAATCCAGTTGGATCCCTCCAACCTGTTTCCCTGCATCCAAAGATGTTAGCACAATACCCATTCCACTTCGAGGTGGAATATCGCGGTATATGGGATTTTATAAAATATATCATCCGCTTACTAACGGCGCAATAGGGTCCCATCCACTATACAATGCGGGAAATCAATCAATTGCAATATATACATATGCCAATATATATATATTGCTATATATAGATATATCCTATTATATCTAATATCTCAATCAAGCAAACAATCAATCAATCAATGAATTTTAAATATAACTATTTAAAATTTTAAATACCCTTTTTGAGTGAGAAGTTCTCACCTTTGCTTTTATTTTTCCATCCAATCCATCTTGACTTGATTTTTCTTGATTTATACCTTGTATAAACAATTTTATATAATTCGTTAATATTCGGATAAAATCGAACTATTAATTTTCACTTGATAATTTAATTAACCCGTGATTTTATTTTGACTAACAATTTCCTTTTAACAATTTGATTTAACAAAAATTTAAATTCCTTTTCATCCAATTAAATTTCTAACAAATCTTCTTTTACAAAAAATATTTTTCTTTACTGTAACTATTTTTTTTCTGTATATATTCAATTTAATTATACTTACTCCTTACTGTAAAAATAATAATAACCGATATCTTAAATTAAAAATTTAAACCACCTTAAAATAAATTTTTAAACATATAAATGTTTTGGATTACCTGAAATATACAGGAACTCCAAAATCGCGAGTTCAACCCTCGAACGAAACTGCTGCCCACTCACGAGCTTCCCCAGATCTGGCCCCCTTTTCGACAACGCGAACCCTAGCTATTCTGCCTTCAACGCGAGCACGAGCGTGCACCATCGTGAGTTTCCCCTCCCCCCTGTTCTCCGCCTTTGCTCGATTTAGCCTCCAACAGCAGTGGCGACTCACGAGCCACGAATACCTCTAGCCGCCGCCTTGCTTCCACGCCTCCAAATCGAGACCACTCAGATACGCGAACCACCCTATCGTGCTTGCAATGCTTGATTCCCCAACCCCATTGAACTGCCATCGCGACATCTTGCCCTAACCTAGCTACAGCGCGCCACCCCCCTACTACACGAAAGCAACTCTCATACTCTTTTGAATCGAAATCGACTTCGATTGTTTTTTTTTCCAGAGGATCTGAGTTTTTTTTTCGTGTACGAATTTTAAAAGAGGGAGGGGGAAACGAACGAATTAAAAAGGAGGGTGGCGTGATTCCTTTACAGGCTTCGGCCATTGTTTTTTCTTTCTTTCTTATTTTGAATCTGAGAAAATATAAATTGAAGCTGCGTGATAATTTAAAATGATGGGCAAGTATCGGCATTATAAAATAGAACGACATGATTTTTGAAGTACGTGATTTAACTATTGGTAGGGCAGCGGCTGCAGGAGTAGGGCGGCTAATATTGACAATTTATATGTTTAAATTCAAATTGAATTTGATTCAAATCCCATTGCATTTATACGTCGTGTGCTCACATAACAGCTCCGAAAAATACGAAACTTGAAATCTGGTAATAATACAATATTACGGACCCAATGGAACTAGTTTCGTCGAATTCCGAGACTGTATGAAAAATGACTATTTTTAAATATCGATTCGAACGATAAAATTTCAAAACTGAACAATTTACTTTGAAATTCAATTCCGAAGCTTCTATTATCTTCAGTATTATCAATATAAATTTTACAAGCCTTTGAAATATTTTTAATCAGCTTAAAATTGAAGATTCCAATTATTATTCAACTTTCAATCGATTAAATTTATAATTTAATCGCCAATTTATTATGAAAATTTGAAATTCAAGTCAAACCATCATTCAAATATTTAAAATTAATTTAAATATTTTCAAATTTAAATTGTTCAAAATTCTGGGTCGTTACAATCTTCCCCCCTTAAAAGAATTTCGTCCCGAAACTACAAGTTAGGAAGAAATGGTCCTTAACTCGTCTACTATTTTTTCACAATCCAAATAGTTTTATCAACTTACTAACCTAAATCTTCTTATTAGAGATTCATTATCAATTCAACTAGCTTTCTAACTTCAACTATAAGTTTTCAACAACATCGTTTACTTCAAAATTTAAATTTAAATTTAAATTCAAATTTTAAACTTCCAAAATTTCTCAAAATTTTTCTAACACCCGAAATTTTCGAAAAATTTCGCCAGCGTCTCCTTTGCGCGCTAGCTTGGTACGACTACAAAATGGCACCACGGCCCCTCAGAATCAAAAAGAAAAGAGAAAGCCAAGTGGCTGGAGAAGAAAATCATCAAATCTCATACTAAAATCGAAATACGTACCTTTTTGTCGAGCAATTCAATTTTTATCTTTGAAATCAAAATCCCAATTCCATTTCTTTTAATACACCTGTATAACCTGCTAGTAGTAGTATCCAATTCCAACATTCAAATCATTTTGCAAATTCCATTTCAAAATTTTCAATATATACTACTCATACCATCTTTAGCTTTACTATTGAAGTTACATATCCAATTTCATTCATTTTCAATCAATTTTACCTTTGGAATTCCCAAAGTTTCAATTCATCTTTAGTTGCTTACGACCAATTCATATGCCATTTTCCATTTAATTCAATAGTTTACAATTCATTTTCTTCATTCTATTCATTTCTAAGCATAACGAATTCATATTCATTCTAGTTTATAACTAATTTAAATTGATACCAATTCAATTTATTTTAATTTTCCAATTGATTCTATTCAATTTTATTTACATTCCATATTCATATTCATTCCATTTGAAATTATTTCACAAATTAATAAATTATCAAGTTAATTTACTTGAATTCAATCCACTTTATTTTATTTTCCAAGTTTGGATTTTTTATTCAACTTGATTCAAATCAAATCTCATTCCAATCAAATTTCAAATATTCTATAAGTTATCAACTTATTTTCATTCCAAAACAATTTAACAGCAATACCTCTTTTGGAAACCCAAAATGAACACCGATGATGCCGCGGTCATCATCGGAATTATTTTCCAGTGACCGAAAAGAGTTTAGAGCTTTTCATTCCTTCAAACATTTTTCCAAAAACCTTTGAAAATTCATTTTCAAATCAAAAAGGAATTTAATTTCTAAAATTTCCAAATTCTTTGAAAAACATTTCCGAAAACTTCTCTGGAATCCTATTTCCAATTATAAATCACATTTATAATTTATATTCTCAAATTTCATTTGTATATGGATTTTATTTTCTTATCTTTATCTCAAATTTTTTTCATATAACATTGATTTCAATTCTTATTCAATTTCAATAGTAATAGCTTAATATTATTACTTCCTAGCAACCATGCATCCATATATATTATAATAGTTTACAGAAAATCATTTCTTTTCTATACAAAAATAGTTTTGGGAAAAATTATTTCATTTACCCTATTTTTAAAACAATATCGTGTCGAATTGTTCTATTCAAGTGTTTAGAAACCCCTTCGATCCAGTTGTCCAGACTGTGCCGACGAAGGTTCATATGCCACTCAATAAACCAATCATCACAATATAAAACAAATTTTATATTCACTAACAAATACGCGCTCATATCTATTATTACACTCACACTCATTCTAGAGTACTACCGACTCTATCTCTAATGAGTAACACCCAACAGAGCCATGGTTGTCGCTTAACCATATGCTCTGATACCACTTGTAAAGACCCGAAAATCCGTACTCCTTTGAGCTGGCAACATTCCACAACAATCCAGCCAAAGAGGAACAAACTTCCGAACCTTTATGGTTTTATAAGAAGAAAGAGGTAGAAGAAAAGAGAGAAAGAAAGAAAAACAGAAAAACAAATACCAGAACAGGAAAGAACAACAGACAATATCAGAATCTCACAATCGCAGCGGAACAACATATAATAGATAAATGAATATTCATTAAAACAAAAGAACTATACACTTTATACATTACATCACATTACCTTCATTATCAGAGTTTACAACATCAAACAGCGGAAAAGAAATACTATATACAATAGATGATATGCTACGCCATCCAGCTCGCCTCCAGATATCTGTAGCAACACCTGAATCTACAATGACCTGATAACCTAACTCTAGACTGCCCGTGTGGAAATTGGTGGGCACCCAGAGTTTAGGAAGGGAACA
This sequence comes from Allium cepa, assembly GCA_030765085.1. Classification (NCBI taxonomy): domain Eukaryota; kingdom Viridiplantae; phylum Streptophyta; class Magnoliopsida; order Asparagales; family Amaryllidaceae; genus Allium; species Allium cepa. Next base: position 548,515,570 of record CM060938.1, read on the forward strand.
ATAAACTCCAGGTCAGTCATGTGACTGGTGTGAGAACTAAAAACAGTTATTTATCTTTAAAACAAAGAATAGGATAATTTTTTTAAATAAATTCGCAATGCTTTTTAGAAAATGAGACTACCATAAGGCCTCCCGCACACACACACAATGCAAACGCAGAATCGGAGGAGATTTCTCCTTATGATAGTCAAAGATGCTTACTACGCAAAATCAAATCATCTTTGATATTATTATTAGTGCATAGTGTAGAAAACAATTTCGAAAGTAGAATATAAATCTTAGCCAGCATAGGCATTCCGCACTTATGCCTACTATAGCTACTATGTTCAATAGCAGGTTACCGCCACATTCCATAGCAGGTAATACAACTAAAACCGTACAAGGCTCGTATTGTTTCTTTGGATTTCCAACAAATGGTCAGGCCAAGGAACTTCCCATTGCCACATGGAAACGCCTCTGGAATGACGTCCCGAGAACCTAACCGGATCTCTGCCAACACAAGGCCGGGTTACCCCTAACTGGGTAACTACTGACACGAATATGTCATTCCCCGATCGTAACCGATCTATATCCGAGGATCCCCGATTTCCAACAACCACAAAGTAATAAATTTGCAGTAACCACATAGGTTAAGTATCTGGGCTCCATACCATGATACCACCTCTATCCAGAAGGAATGACATACACTAAAGGGGTGCTACCCCCTAATAACCTTGCCGCATCTTTCCTGTTTTGACCATTTCCGGGGTGTGAGGCTCGATGAAGTCTCGTCCACAAAGCCACGCTTTTAAACAAAAGCTGTGCTTTGGGTCACAAATGATCAAAGCAATGATCATCAAGATAAATGATCAAACAAATGATCCTATCACAAACGATCAACCAATGATCATTTCACATCATCACTCAGTATGCCACATTACCAATTCGGGAATGTATCACTAGTAACCATCAACTATATAACCTCTGAGCTCGTACGTCTCAGAGAAGGGTGTTAAGCTAAGAGAATAAATTCTCCGCCACCAACAGAAATATATTTGATAGAAACCAGCTTTACATCTCCAATTGTAACGTCAGACATACAATCCATACAAGTTCGTTCCGGGATCGAACGGAACCGAAGGTACTTACAAAGAAGCCCTTGCAATCCGGATATTCACTAATCACGTCCGGACTTCCCGTCACTAAGGGTGATAAAACCTCTGTACCGGAGATCAGCCGATGCAGAGTAACTCGACGGTAATCCATCCGTTTTTCACAAATATCCGGTCTTCAACACCGGTCTTCAAATGCAATTCATAACGACGTATCACTATTCGGAATGGGTTATACGACCCCATGGTCCTTTCCCGGCTAACCCGAATAGTGGGCGCTTATTTAAAAATAAGTGTGGCATTCAATTCAAGCAATCACAACAAATACCTATTTAAAGGTAAATATTGATAGTCGGTTATTTAACTATCAATAAAATGCGCAACATCATCAGATTCCAAATAATTTTCCAAATTATTTATTTTCCCAAAAATATCTTTACAAGATATATAATTTTCCACACTTCAAAAATAAACAACGTTTATTTTGAAACCAATTTTCCCTTTCCATTTATAAATTCCATAGTGAATTTATATTTCAAATTATCTATTGATCTACAGTTTTCAATAGATTTCAAATATTCAATTCCAATTTATGTTCAAAAAGATAAATTCTTAAAAACATTCCATTTCATATTGGAAAAGCATTTCCATACTTATTTAATAAGTAATTCACAAAATCTTATTTATTTTCAACAATTTGAAAATATTCAATATACTTAACCCATAGTTAAGTATATATTTCATCTTTTAAGGAAAACGTTCTTTTATTCACTTTTATTTGGGTCAAAACGAATGTTGCGTAAAACATCGTTATGACGACTCAAAATCACTAGTATAGGGATTCGAAATTAAATAGATATATAAATCCCAATACTATACAAAAATATTTCCTTTTGGAAATCATTTACTATAACAACAGTGTTATAGTCCATTATTTCCTTATTTTCTCGAAAACGTCTATTTCAACAATGAATGTTGAAATCTACGACTTCCTTTCCTTCTATTTCTCGAAAACGTCTATTTCAACAATGAATGTTGAAATCTACGACTTCCTTTCCTTCTATTTCTCGAAAACATCTATTTCAACAATGAATGTTGAAATCTATGTTTTCGATACTTGATGCATTTTAAAACGTCTTTAAATCGTTTTAAATTCTATTTAAAACATCCTTTTCCCAAAAGATATCCATTTTATTTAACGATATATTCACTGTTCAAAAACGTGAATATAACTCCTTTAATAAACTTTTATATTCAATTGATCAAATTCAATTGATTACGAATTTATAAACAACGTTTATAAATTCTATTCCTATTTATAAACTTCGATTTATAAATTTCCTTTATCAATCCAATTCAATTTATATAACTCAATTTTATACCAAAGGTTCATATTATAAGTTGATTACTTATAATTCATTCATTCATTTACCAAATCGTTCTTTTTAAGCTTCACAAATTCCAAATCTTATTGCTTGTAAGATTCTTTTATATTCCATGACAATTTCAACGTATATAAAAAGAATTTCTTTATTTACAATTTCTATAAATATCTCATTTAAATGCCCAAAATCCATTTTATAAGTTAATGACTCATGAATCTTTTATTTTCAATATCTATTCATTTTATAACTTTCACAATTTATAAATCTATAATTTTCAATGATCCATTTCATACTTCATTTTAACACATAATAAACTCGTTTATACTTCCAATATTTTTATTTATAAATATCAATTTATAAAATCTTTTATATTCATCCTTTATAATAATTCAGAAATCCAATTTAAATTATTATATAAATCTATTTATTTTTAAAAAAAACTACCTTTGGTTATATTTCACAAAAATCTTAAATCCTATAACTTTAAAAATTAAAATTTTAATTTAATTAAAAATGAATCAACTCAAAATTTCAATAAAAACATATACTTTGGAAAAAAATCAATTTCAAATCCTTTATAATTCAAAATCGTTAAAAATACTTTTAAAAATGGATCCGATGATGCAACAACATCCAATAGTCAATCATGGCACAAATATCATATATCAATATGATAATCAATAATCACACAATATCTATAATCATATAAATATTTGTGAGGAATCCAGTTGGATCCCTCCAACCTGTTTCCCTGCATCCAAAGATGTTAGCACAATACCCATTCCACTTCGAGGTGGAATATCGCGGTATATGGAATTTTATAAAATATATAATCCGCTTACTAACGGCGCAATAGGGTCTCATCCGCTATACAATGCGGGAAATCAATCAATTGCAATATATACATATGCCAATATATATATATATATATATTGCTATATATAGATATATCCTACTATATCTAATATCTCAATCAAGCAAACAATCAATCAATCAATGAATTTTAAATATAACTATTTAAAATTTTAAATAGCCTTTTTGAGTGAGAAGTTCTCACCTTTGCTTTTATTTTTCCATCCAATCCATCTTGACTTGATTTTTCTTGATTTATACCTTGTACAAACAATGTATAATTCGTTAATATTCGGATAAAATCGAACTATTAATTTTCACTTGATAATTTAATTAACCCGTACTTTTATTTTGACTAACAATTTCCTTTTAACAATTTGATTTAACAAAAATTTAAATTCCTTTTCATCCAATTAAATTTCTAACAAATCTTCTTTTAGAAAAAATATTTTTCTTTACTGTAACTATTTTTTTCTGTATATATTCAATTTAATTATACTTACTCCTTACTGTAAAAAAAAAAAACTGATATCTTAAATTAAAATTTTAAACCACCTTAAAATAAATTTTTAAACATATAAATGTTTTGGATTACCTGAAATATACAGGAACTCCAAAATCGTGAGTTCAACCCTCGAACGAAACTGCTGCCCACTCGCGAGCTTCCCCAGATCTGGCCCCCTTTTCGACAACGCGAACCCTAGCTATTCTGCCTTCAACGCGAGCACGAGCGTGCACCATCGTGAGTTTCCCCTCCCCCATGTTCTCCGCCTTTGCTCGATTTAGCCTCCAACAGTAGTGGCGACTCACGAGCCACGAATACCTCTAGCCGCCGCCTTGCTTCCACGCCTCCTGTAACATCCCGCCTTTTCGCACACTTTAAACCGACACACGTGCCAATTCAAAGCATACGCAAGGGCGGATTGTTATGGGGTAAATAAGAAAAACAGTGAAGAAATAAAACAAAATAGAATCTCACAGCGGAAGGATAAAATATAATAATCAATATACAGTTCATGATAACTGTTTACAAAATATTTATTTTACTTATACAATGAATATCAGAGTTTCACATACCAATACAATCAATGCAGCGGAAATTTAGAGTGTGGTGCAATACTATAGATAATAATAATACGACTCCTTCGCCTTCGTCCTTCAAAGCTAAAGTCTTCGATCCTGAAACGCTCGGACTGACCCGAGCGAATTTGAAAAGACAAAAACACTCGAGTCAGACTAAAAGATCTTATGTGAGTTAAATTAACAGAAATAAATATGAGTACAGTAACTCAAGAGATGTTCGGGATTTACATCTCCTAAGGATCCGTTAAACTATTTACTATGTAGTATATTGCGCTATTATAATAGTGTCTATTTATAAAATAAACTTACTTTTAAATAGCGTTAAGGGGTTACCCATATAGCCCTTAACACAAATAATGCCAATAGTCTATACAGTACCGTAATACCTCTTGATCGGGAAGCTACCAGAGGATACTCCATAGGTACGACACAAATAGAAACTCGTAGTAAAGGCTCGGTATGGTAGGTGACACGGCACAACTAGGCAATGCCAGGGTAGATATACCAATTGCTATCCAGGCTGGTGGAAACGCGTAGCCGCAGTTACCGCCCACCTCGGACTAACTCCCCAAAATCAAAATATAGAAGTGGCCACTGAATCAATCCAAAATCAAAGTATAATATCGAAGAGGAGGGTCCGATCAGAGGAATGACCTCATTGGCCTGAGAATCGCTCCTGTTTTAGCCACCTTATGCCAACTCACAGGAGTCGGGTCCACGTATTTACCTTACAGGAAACGTCGCCACCACCTACTTCATTCTGGAATCTCCACCGCGTACACGGTTAGTCAAAGTGGTTTTCGGTATCGACAGAGAGTATGTCAGATATCCGATCCTGGTCTCTTTGCCAACCCATCGTTATTATAACACCGCGGTCATTTAAAAATAGGTTATACTTTAAAAATCAGAATAAACATTCCATTTCATAACCATGAATATGATATCATTTCAAAACCCAAAACCATATTTTATCACTTATCCCAAATATAATTCTTTTCCAAAATCAAAATGCTTTAACTTCATATCGTCTGAAAATCAAATATTTTCAAAGCATAGTATTTTGAAAATCATAATTTAAAACCATAACTTCTATAAAAAAAAACTTGAATGGTTTGGACATTCAACGGTATATGAATTAAATGGTTTAACTTAAATGTTACTTTGTAAAGAAAATAGTTCTCATGGCTTTACAAATACATTTCTTTATTAAAGTCTAAACCAGAATTTATATTATCTCTCTCAAGTTCCAAAACCACTTCAATTTATTTATATATACGTATATCCATTTTGAGTAACAATATTTCAAACTAAAATTGGATTTTATTCTTTCAACAGAATCAATTGTTCTATTAATTAGTCTTGAATATTCACATAAAATCCATAAATAATAAGACTTCAATTTCTAGTAATAAAATATATATATTTTCCCAATTCAAATTATACTAGAATATTCATTTCAATTTATTTTGGGAAAAATCCAATTATAAATATCATATCTTAAAATTTCCAAACTTAACATTTAAACATATGATATAAATTATTAAACTCCATTTTCTTAATTTTTTTTCCATTTTTAAATAAAGATTTTTATACACCTTTTAATTTCAAAATTTTCAACTTCATATGTATATATATGGAAGAATAATATTTATACAATATAAAATTTAAGATTTTTAGAAACCGTATTCCATCCAAACCATAGAAATCACATTTAAATAGTTATATATATACCGCGGTGCCTGTATATAATTTTCTATCCTATGGTCAAGTGATACGGATATTTATCATTTCAATCCGCAATTTAAAAGATATAAAATTTTGCGGTTATATATCATTTCAAACCACAATCCCGAATGAAATGAAATATGCATGATAATTTGCAATTTAATGATATACAATAAACATCCATTCACCAACATCATCCATCATCCAAATCGCAATCATCAATCAATATCAATCAATAACAATATTATATTTGATAATATATAACAGGTAATAACTGGCAATTTTATTCAATTTAAATTTAACGACCATAAATCTAACAGTTTATATTCAGTAATAAATTATATAACTGTTAACTAGCAGTTTCATGCAAACACAAATTCTAACTGTCAATTAATACGCAAAAAAATAAATTAAATTAACAGTTAAATTCAATAAATGCAATTCAGCATATATGAATGAAATAAGCACGCCAAATACTCATAAATAAATTCTATTCATTTCTAAAATTATTTAACAAACATAAAAGCTTCTAGTAGTTGTGAGTGGGTTAAAACACTCACCTTTGGAATTTAAATCGAATTTAAATTCAATTTAAACTCAAAATTTTTACGGTCTCCAAATCCATCCAAACTAGCGTCAAAACGTCAGAAATTCCGATACGATCCCAGCAAAACAAACAGCGCGTGAATCCGAGCTCGTATGCAAAAGTTATGGAAATTTGAAAAATGGAAAAATTCTGGTCCTGGGTCGACTTCGGGTTCGACTTCGGTGCGCCGCCTCAATTCCCCGGTGCTTGCTTGGAGTTTTCGCCAAAACGACCCGGAGCGACCCGAGTCATTTTCTTCCTGACCCGAAGTTGCTCTAGGGTTTTCTCCCCTGAAACCCGAAGCGCGACCAGAAGCTGCTGCAGATCCGAATTTTTTTTTTTTTTTTTTTAAAATTTGATTTTTTTTTTGAACTGACTGGGTCTAGGGTTAGCACCCATTGAAGAAGAAGAGGAGCTTGAAGAAAGTATACGCTCAGACGAAAAGAAATTAGGTGGAGGCTAGGGCTTGTAGCTAGGTTTATATAGAGGGTTTAGAGATAGAGTAGATAGTCCGTAGAATGAACGTGTGGAACAAACTATGGCCCAAAAAGCCCGCTATGCCTTCGGAACCGAATTTATTAAATCTATATATCCAAGTAGGTAATTTAAAATATTCTGAACGCGATGGAAAAAGTTTCACGTCCAAATTTGATCGTATGAAGAAGTTATGCTGAAAACAAAATTTCCAAATTGATTCAAATTGATTTTAATTAAATTTGATTTCAAGGCGTTTCAACCCCGTACGATCAAACGACAAGTCCGATCGATACGAAACTTGAAACCCTATAATAATTCACCGATACGGATCCGATGAAACTGGTTTCATCGAAATCCGAGTCCGTGACAAAAAAATGCTATTTTTATATTCATTAAATAAATCAAAATAAATTACAAAAATCCAAATTTTATATTATATTCTAAAATTGTCCAAATTTTATTACTTATATAATTTAATCAATTTCAAATGATTTAACAAGCTTGGATGTGAATTAAAATTATAAGTATATCAATTTGCAGTGTTAATTTCTGCACTTTCCTATATTTAAGAATTATAAAATTAAATGCTCAAAATCCCGTATATTAGATTTTAACTTTTATATACTCATTCTTTATCCAAATAGGGATGCCACATACTTTGGTTCATGATTCACAATATTATTCTTAAAGTTCATCTTAAATTTCAGTAACGTAATATTTAGCGTTAAATTCCCTTTATTTATGCAATAAGCGCAATTATTGAATTTGATACTCAAATTGATTTATAGATTCTGCTTTCAAAAAATCTATATCAACAATTTGGTCTAATTATAAATAGAATAAGTATTAACCTCATCTTATAGAATTAATTATTGCAATAAATCCAATTTACCATATCTTAAATCCAAATTAATAGATAAAGCTTGATTCCTTTATTAACTCCTTTGGTTTTCAATTAACCTTTTATGGTGAATATAAATTACAATGTATAATTGAAACCTTATTTCCATTTGATTTCACTATTTCATTAAAAATCCTCATATTCCAGCTAAATTTCAACTAACGTATAAATTAGCTATTTCAATTTCATTTAATTGCGATTATCATACTATAGAAATTAAATTCCATTAAATAAATAAATAAATGTTGATTCCCATCTATTTGCATTATATTACATTGGTACTTCTATTTACAACTTAGCTTTGTATAAATGTTTGAATGTAGAATCTTGTCTATTTCACGTATTAATTAAGCCTTAAAAATCAATTAATATTATATCCTTGGTCTAACCTCATTTTACCCATATTTATATTAATATATCCTTTGAATTAGGTAAATTACCATTGATTATCTACCTTAACTTATCAGACTCCACTAACGTAATGGTTAAATATTAATTCCATTTGTAAAAAAAAAACAATCCACAAGATTTGCATTTCACATTGCAAATGAATTCATAAATCTTGGCTTTCTTTTTCTTTGCTTCTTAAAGGCCAAATCAAACTACCCTATCATCACTAATTTATGGCAATTAATTGCAATTGATTCTCCATTAAACTACATAAGTTATCCAATTGAAACCTAAGTGAAACGTTTATTTATTTAAAAATCCTACTGTTTAAAAGAGTATATCATCTACGGTATAATTTACATTTGGCCTGATTTCTCATATATTTCATACAACAGTGAATTCCAATTTCTACCAACATTATGTTTAATATAAATTGGAAATCCAAATCATTGGTATTTCACAACCTTATTGCGTACATTTACGTATAGTTACACTAAGTCCATACACTGATTCATGAATTCATTAATTAATACACAATTTGCCTTTGTTTTCTTATATTAAGTTTATTACCGTTTTTAAGTACATTCATTATCGAACAATATTCATAAAAAATTTTATCTACACTTATTGCATTGGTTTATTCAACGGTCACCAAATGAAACAATCCTACTATTTATTTTAATATTAAATGAATCCCATTCTAGTAAATATTTTATTAATATTCACTAATTCAACATTTATTGGTTTCTTAACATTAACTTTTAACAAAGTGTGACAATTACATTATCCAAAACTATTGTCATAAAAATTAAATTGTTACATTAAATTCCAATTACTATAACAAATTACTACATTTTCTCAAATAAATCTTAAAGCCTTTTTTTTTTCTAAATCAGCTTAGAAATTATATTAATTTAACTCATTTAATATTATTAATTTAACGGGTCGTTACACCTCCAAATCGAGACCACTCAGATACGCGAACCACCCTATCGTGCTTGCGATGCTTGATTCCCCAACCCCATTGAACTGCCATCGCGACATCTTGCCCTAACCTAGCTACAGCGCGCCACCCCCTACTACACGAAAGCAACTCTCCTACTCTTTTGAATCGAAATCGACTTCGATTGTTTTTTTTTTCTAGAGGATCTGAGTTTTTTTTTCGTGAACGAATTTTAAAAGAGGGAGGGGGAAACGAACGAATTAAAAAGGAGGGTGGCGTGATTCCTTTACAGGCTTCGGCCATTGTTTTTTTTTTCTTTCTTATTTTGAATCTGAGAAAATATAAATTGAAGCTGCGTGATAATTTAAAATGATGGGCAAGTATCGGCATTATAAAATAGAACGACATGATTTTTGAAGTACGTGATTTAACTATTGGTAGGGCAGCGGCTGCAGGAGTAGGGTGGCTAATGTTGACAATTTATATGTTTAAATTCAAATTGAATTTGATTCAAATCCCATTGCATTTACACGTCGTGTGCTCACATAACAGCTCCGGAAAATACGAAACTTGAAATCTGGTAATAATACAATATTACGGACCCAATGGAACTAGTTTCGTCGAATTCCGAGACTGTATGAAAAATGACTATTTTTAAATATCGATTCGAACGATAAAATTTCAAAACTAAACAATTCACTTTGAAATTCAATTCCGAAGCTTCTATTATCTTCAGTATTATCAATATAAATTTTACAAGCCTTTGAAATATTTTTAATCAGCTTAAAATTGAAGATTCCAATTATTATTCAACTTTCAATCGATTAAATTTATAATTTAATCGCCAATTTATTATGAAAATTTGAAATTCAAGTCAAACCATCATTCAAATATTTAAAATTAATTTAAATATTTTCAAATTTAAATTGTTCAAAATTCTGGGTCGTTACACTTTGTATGATCACACTTTTTAAAATTTTGGGAACAATAGGATTTAAAAAATTTATATAACAAGATATTAAAAATAATAAACTTTGTTTAAATAAACAAAGCCCTTAAGCCCAAAGATTCACAACCTAAAACTAACCGACCCAACTCATCTTCACCACGCAACTAAACAGCCCAAAGCCCAACTAAAAAAACACCGAAACATTCACTGCCTTCTTCCCCAAAAACACGATTGAACCCACTCAAGTTCCACCTCTAGTAAACCATCCCAAAATCGAACAGCAACAGATTGCCTCGAAATAACACTCCCTCAACTCAAACGATAACATCGTCGAACCAAAAACGTCACGCACCCCAACGAGTCGACGAACAAACATCGCACAGCAACATGCCTGGAACAACGTGCACTGAAACGTGTGCACGTGTACGGCCAAAACTCCGGCCATCTCACTGTAGCGACGCCTCATACCATCTCCACATCGTCGCTCGAATCCAACATGCTATTTGCCGAAGCAAACTTCGCCGACGATCGAAATTCAAATACCAGTTCGAGAATTCAAAACGCGAAATCCACACTCCACCACAAAACCACCCACTTCTTCCACAACTAACCACAACCTCGAACACCATCCACCACGATCAAATGCTCACTCATGCAGCTACCTACGAGCTGATAACCTAGAACTCCAGTCGCTTCCTCGTTTCTCAAAATCGCCGCGAGTTAACCATGGCTACATCCTCTCTTACATCCTAAAAACAACATGCACGCACAACCAAAGGCCAAATCAAAAATTCCGCCACGGTCAAACTCTTACCTAAGTCCACCCGCACCTCCCTGACCTGACCATTCCGCCCCACGACGACAAAGTCGCCTGAATTTAATTTTTGAACTGAAAATGCTCTTCTCTAAATTTCTCAAACCATAGTTCACTAAAAATTATGATTTCCTCATTAAAATTCAAATTTTCATACAACAATCATAGTTGCATGTTTGAAATCCAAAATTAAAACTATTTATTTTTCATAAAAATACGGTTGTTTACTATAAATTTGAACTCTATCGAACTACACAATATAAATTTTCACAATTCTATTTTTAACACAAACTATAACAGAAAACAAACAGATTTCTAGTTAACATCAACATGTAGGATAGCCTAGGTGAAAAGATATTATTTTTGAATGCCAACCAATATAAATGTTTTCAGAAAATAGAGTTCTAGATTTTGAGATTTAGTTTCTCACCTTGAACATTTTTGATTTCAGAAGCCCTGAAATTTGATGTTGAAGTCTTTAATTAAAAAGTTCAAATCTTGTTTTTGAATTCTGTTGGTGTTTTGAATTTGAACAGAGATTTGCTTCTAGGTAGCTACACTTCGAGATTTTGCTTTACTGAGTATCTCTTCTTCTTAAAATTTAATTTTTTTTTGATGTTAACAATTTAGCAGAGGCTACTAACTTCCCTTTTCCTCTTTTCTTATATTTCTGATGCTTAAAATTTTTATCAGAGATATTTCTCTTTGGTTATTGATCTAAAACTTATGCATACATAACTTGCAACATAAATTTTTAGACATAAATGATATTATCTCTGCTGAGCCGAAAGATTTGAAAAGAGACTACAATAATTATGTTGGATTTTTTTTCTAAATTTTTACTACCAAGTGTAAATATGTATTGCTGATAGAAATTTTCTTTTTTACTGACCCATTGTTTTGCTTTATTAACTCAGGTTTTGTTAACTATTTTTGTTAACTGTAAATGACTTTAAATCTACATAAACTATAAAATGTTAATTATATATGTAAGTATAAAATTTGATAACCTATAGTTATTTTTGTTTTAAACAAAATTAGTGTTTGCATTCTATATCTTCACACAAATTTAAACATGAAATTTTCCATTTAAAACTTAAGATATAAATTAACACTTTATAAAACACTTCTTATATCATTTATTATAAAGCAAGAATTTCAATGTGATTTTAAATCATCCACAAAACTTTCATTTATTACTTATACAACATTGAAATATAAATGAGAAACTATTAAAATGATCTACTTTGCTAATATATTTGTATATGTGTTATTTTAAACAAAATGAAATAAAATAACATTTACACTTTCATACAATTTATACGAAATAAAACTTTGTTAAAAATAAAATTTATACTATAGATTAAATTTCAAAATAAATCAAGTCACTTCCTTCTTTCGTGATATAAAAATATATGACTTCAAACAAACTAAGTTTCATTAATATTTATGTGTAAATAGTTTTCTTCTATTTATTTAAGTGATTTTTATACACATTAATTTATAACATCTTCCCAATTAAATATTATAAATTTTCCTTTTAACTTTTCATAACATATATAAAAAAAATTCCTTATTCAAACTATATATATTTTTAGGAAACTTAAAATTATTTTATTCAATATAAACAACATTGTTTATATATACCAAGTCAAAGTATAATAATTTCACCTCATTAAGAATTTCCATCTAATTTTATTACATACAAATTTATCATCCTATATGTGAAAATAATGGATTTTCAATAAAATTTAAATTTCCTATTATATTTCAACTTTAGAATAAATATACATATTTATCTTTGAAACAAATACATATATTAAATCTAAAACAATATATATATATTTTACTTTAAAGCAAAATATACATTTAAGAAATTTTATTCAAATCAAATTAATAACTAAATATAGTTTGAAAAATCTAGTTATATTGATTTGGGGAAATTGTATATAATTATTAATCATTGATTAATGGAAAAATTGTATATTAAAATACAATATTATTGAATATTATAAATAATATTCACAACTCGGGATGTCCAAAATCCTGGAGAATTTCGTCCCCAAAATTCCATAGTTAAGCTAGTAAAAATTATCCACTCACAATAGAATAGATCAATAACAACTCAAACTACATTGGTAAACATATAGATTCACATCGTATATCAAAATATACATTACATTAAGCACTATCCAAAATATTCCTAAAGATGTTATCACCATCCATCAACCATGCATATATACACAGATATGTAACTACCCTACCAAACACTTAACATCCATGACGTCCATGGGTCAAAACACATACAAAAACACTATATACATCCTAGAGAAAACAACCCAACTCCTACTACGGACTCCCACTATCAGAGTCCTCCCTCTCAGGACCTGACAACTCCCTGACCTCTCCATCATTATCAGGAGCCAAAACATCCTCTGGGTTAGGTACTTTAGGAATGAAACCTTCACCAGCATCTGGTCCCTTAACAACTTCACCTATATCCCAAATGATAGCATCATCGTTCTCAGATTCGGGATCTTCTTCCACCTCGAATTCCTCCTCGTCGTCGAACTCCTCTTCTTCTTCGACCTCAAATTCTTCTTCGTCATCGAAGTCCTCAACTGGATCTTCTTGATGAGGTTGAGGCTGGGACTGAGGCTGCTCAACCGGCTCTTCTGGTGCCTCCGGCTCTTCTGGTGCCTCCGGCTCTTCTTCATACAAGGATGGCTCATTAAGTTCCCCCCTGATCCTTCTGACTTGATCCAAGTCACCCTCTCTTCTAGCTCGGGCCAAAGCTCCACCACGATGAATAATACGGGTTCTTTATAATCAAAACCAAATCCCAAAGATGAGATCCTAAGGTTTAGAATTCTACAAGCTAAGGAGTTCATCAAAGTTTACACTTTGAATTCATTCCACCACTTTGAATTCTCATTATCCAAGATTTTATAAAACCATCTTTTCAAAATAATTCAAATATATATATTTGAAATGTAATTATAGGTAGAGAAAATACACAACATATATATAATAAGTTTTTATAAACAACTTATTTCTTCAACTTATAAATCCATATATATAACAATAAGTTGTTATAAGGTTTTAAAATTTAAAACATCCCTAATTAACTTATCTAATTAATAATTAAAATTAATCACATTAATTAATCATCACATAATCTCTAGTTAATGACCTTCACATTAACTATTGACAATTCTTTTGATTATTTCTCTAAGTAATTATGCTTTAATTAACCATTTTTAATTTCAAATAAATTAATTTTTAATTACCAATTAATTCATCTCTAACTACTAAATTAATTAAGTGTCAACGACAACTTAATTAATTTTTAATTACTTGGTTAATTAATTTATCTCTAAAGAGTGGAAAATTTTCCAAAAATTTGCTAGTTTAAAAGCTTTCCAAATATCAGTTTAAGAGTTTTTTCCAAATTTCTCTAGTAAATAAATTCAATAAAATCCATTTTCCAAAGATTCAAATTCTAACGGGTTCAGTTTTCTAAGGGTATACTTAAGTCAAAAGGGCAACAAATGAATATACTTAAGGTTGACGGCTAAACCACTCAGAACCCAGATGATAAATTACTATCATCACATCCAATCATTTAAACATCATATTTGTTTAAAAAAATCATACTTTTTATATAGAAAAAATATTTGGGTAAAATTATTTCATCTACCCCTTTTTAAAACAATATTGTGTCCGTTGGCCTGGTTCAAGTTTTTAGAGATCCCTATCAATAACATTAGCTACTCATATTGACCAGAATCCATATGCCACTTAACCGATCAATTAGCACAATATAAAACCATTTTTATACAACTAACAAATACATGCTCTCGTATATATATACACACTCAGACTTAACAGATTGCTATAGACTCTATTCCTAATGAGCAACCCACTCGAACCTAGGTATTCACTCAAGCTAGGCTCTGATACCACAATGTCACAACCCATTTTTTCCATACCGATTTAAATCGACTTTAAACCACACTTGTCAATCAAATCGCACGGAATGACGGATAGTGAAAGAAAGAAAGAAGGTAGAAATAGAAAGAAGATAAAAGAAAAGAGAACAAATCAGAATCTCACAGCAGAACCAATACATTATAATATAAACAAATCTTCACACAAAATCAAAATTGTTACTTTAATAACATATACATACCTCAAATTAGAGTTTACAACCACATAACTCGAACAATTATATCAATCCTGTCCTTACAACAATAACCACACGACCAAAAACAGACTGAAATATAAACATCCACGAGAATACGTCTCCAGATCCATCTCCTTCTTCTGTAGCTTCCATTCTTCCAGTTAAACCTGGAAATTGCTTGGTCTGACCCGAGCATATAGGAAAAACACCAAGCCCGGATCAGTCTGGTATACCAGCGTGAGAAACACATTCAACTTGATTATTAAAGTTTGAAAATCCTTTTGAAAACAAAAGCATCTCGTAAGACCATGCCACAAATAAACATGTCGGGTTTTTACCTTACGACAGCTAAAACATTTCTTATAAAATCCTCTGATATTATAATAGGGTCTATATACAAATACTTATTCAAATAGCTGAAATTGTTACATGGTTAAATTCCAGCATACTAGTCACAAAGTGGGTTATACAATCAAAACCGTAAAAGGCTCTTAGGAAGAATGGATTTCCAACGAATGACTAGGCACTGGGGTACCGCCTATCACAGTACGTGGCCTAGATCACAGTACCGAGGATCCCTTCCGATCCCCTGCAACACAAGACCGGACTACCCCTTACTGGATAGCCCGAGCAAGATCACCCCGCGGTTGGGATCAACAACCGCCCACACAGTTGAAATAAAAGGGACATCTAGACAGTGATGACCTCACCCTACTTGGGTGCTACCCACTTAGCCTTGCTGCATAACCCCTGATTTTCAGTCATTCCCGGTTGATGAGGCTCGAGGCTAAGCGTTACCTTTTTAGAACATATCACTTAGAATTCTCACCGTCCACCTGACGATGTTCGGGGAACATTCATCCATACAAGTCCGTTCCGGGTTTGAACGGAACCGAAGGCACTATTCCTACTACATCCATTTTGGAATCACCCTCGGGATTAGTAGCGAGTAGCCCTTGCACTTCACTGCTCCATCTTCGACTCCAAGCTCTTGTCTTCATCACGAATACATTCTCATTGGATCGAAGTGGTTTTTGGATTACAAATCCGATCCCGGTCTCATCGAAACAACATTCGCTATTTCCCGGTAAACTCAACCCCGATTCCTTAGGAAATACTCCGACGAAATACAAGATTGGAGTTCACCTCCTAACCGTTTGTGGACGGGTCTCCTTATAACTCGTCCTAGAGAACAAACGAGTATATACGTATGGTATAACACCTCGATCGGTAAATGTACCATATAATTCTCGAGTCTCCTCTAGATATTTCCAAAGTCAGGTTTTGTCTAATTTTGATAGTCGGTTATTTAACTATCAAAGAAATTAATCAATATAACAAAGTTATTTCCAATTGCAACCATTAAACCTTGTTCACCTTTAAAAATCCAAACAGATTGCCATTTATTTAAGAAAGCTTATTTCATTTGAAATATATATATATAAAACTATTTCCTTTCAAATCATACTTATAAGTTTCCAAATATTATTTCAATTTTAATAAATAAAATATTCTTTATAAAAGTTATTATAAATTATTATTTAAACAACTTTTATTAAATAGATTTCAAATTGAAGAAAAATATGCTTAAATATTAATTTAATAAAAAGTATCCTTTAAAGTATCATTATAAAATAATTTAAATACTTGAAACAATTTAAATTATATTTATTTATAAAAAATAAAATGATTTTCAAAGGTAGAAATAAATAACTACTTTTGATATTTCAAAATATTTATAAATCTTTAAAATATTTCTACAAATAATATTTATTTTTAAAACAAAACTAATTTCACAAATCAATCCAAATAGAACAAGTCTTATCAGTCCCAACGGTACTTATCAATTCACATTTCACAATTCACAGTCCCAGATATTCAAACCAATCAACTTCCATAGACCGATTCACAATATATTCTTGAATATAAATAACAGGCACATAACAGATATATGCAAGAACAACATATTCAAGATTATCATTGCTAGAAACAATTATACAGATATAATCAGATCAATGGCTTACACTATTCACAGCAATTTAGATTAACTATACAATGGAATGGTGTCAGTTTTCGCTGTCTAAATGTCATCCAATTGAACAATCTAAATAAACACAACTACTCAGTCGGGAACATTTCAATAGTTTGGCCGTAAAATTGTTCAATTGCATACATTTCCAATTGGTAATTAGATCCTATCTAAACAAGCTTATACAATTTCACATATTTAACTTCACAATGGATCATACGACGGCGTAACATCCGTCGATACGAACCATTCATTCCATAACACTTTTATGTGAAATTAAATAATTATTTAAAATATTAAATCCACTCCAAAGTATAAGCATTCATTTCCCTTTTATTATTTCATTTATACTTCACTTTTAAATTAATCATTCCTGATTAATTATTTTCTAATTACATTAAGTAATTAGCCTTTAATTAATTACACAAATTAATTATCCTTAACCATTTACAGTAATTAACCTTTAATTACTTCATTACTTAATCGACTAAAATTAATTACATTAACCCTTAATTAATTATAATTAATTATTTTATGATCATTTATATTGATTAATTATTCCTTAAATTAATCAACCCTTAATCACCTCATTAATTATTATAAATTAAAAAAATCTCTTAAGCACTTGATTAATTCAAAAGTTTAATTATAATGATCTTCTTAATCATCTTTACTTTACTCAAATTATTCAAATAAACTTGAGGTAAAATTTTGTCCTTAAAGTTAAATCAAACACTGATAAACAATTTTCTTAAATAACCTTAATTAAGTATTAACATAAACAAATTTATTATTATTAAAAATCCTTGTTTTAATTAAATCTTAAATTATATTTAACATCAAAGATGTTGGTTAAAGATTCACGTTGTATGATCATACTTTTTAAAATTTTGGGAACAATTGGATTTAATTTTTTATATAACAAGATCTTAAAAATAATAAACTTTGTTTACATAAACAAAGCCCTTAAGCCCAAAGATTCACAACCTAAAACTAAACGACCCAACTCATCTTCACCACGCAACTAAACAGCCCAAAGCCTCCGAAACATTCACTCCCTTCTTCCCCAAAAACACGATTGAACCCACTCAAGTTCCACCTCCAGGAACCCGTCCCAAAATCGAACAGCGACACATCGCCTTGAAATAACACTCCCTTAAATCAAACGGTAACATCGCCAAACCCAAAACGTCACGCACCCCAATGCGTCGATGAAAAAACATTGCACACCAACATGCTTGGAACAATGTGCACTGAAATGCTTGCACGTGTACAGCCAAAACTTCGGCCATCTCACTGTCGCGACATCTCATCCCATCTCCACATCGTCGCTCGAATCCAACATGCTATTTGCCGAAGCAAACTTCACCGACGATCGAAATTCGAACACCAGTTCGAGAATTTAAAACGTGAAATCCACACTCCGCTACAAAACCACTCACTGCTTCCACAACTGACCGCAACCTCGAACACCATCCACCACGATCGGATGCTCACTCATGCAGCTACCCCCGAGCCAATAACCTAGAACTCCGGTCGCCTCCTCGTTTCTCAAAACGCCGCGAGTTAACCATGGCTACATCCTCTCTTAAACCCTAAAAAAAACATGCACGCACAACCAAAGGCCAAATCGAAAATTCCACCACGGTCAAACTCTTACCTAAGTCCACCCGCACCTTCATGACTTGACCGCTCCGCCCCTCGATGACAAAGTCGCATGAATTTAATTTTTGAACTGAAAATGCTCATCTCCAAATTTCTCAAACCATAGTTCACTAAAAATTATGATTTCCTCATTAAAATTCGAATTTTCATACAACAGTCATAGTTGCATGTTTGAAATCCAGAATTAAAACTATTTATTTTTCACAAAAATATTGATGTTTACTGTAAATTTGAACTCTATCGAACTACACAGCATAAATTTTCACAATTCTATTTTTAACACAAACTATATTAGAAAACAAATAGATTTCAAGTTAACATCAACATGTAGAATAGCCTAGGTGAAAAGATATTGATTTTTGAATGCTGAACCAATATAAACGTTTTCAGAAAACAGAGTTCCGGATTTTGAGATTTAGTTTCTCACCTTGTTTTTGATCTCAGAAGTCCTGAAATTTGATGTTGAAGTCTTTGATTAAAAAGTTGAAATCTTGTTTTTGAATTCTCCTGATGTTTTGAATTTGAACAGAGATTTGCTTCCAGGTAGCTACACTTTCAGATTTTGCTTTACTGAGTATCTCTTCTTCTTAAAATTTGATTTTTGTTTCTGATGTTAACAATTTAACAGAGGCTATTAACTTCTCTTTTCCTCTTTTCTTATATTTCTGATGCTTACAAATTTTAACAGAGATATTTCTCTTTGGTTATTGATCTAAAACTTATGCAAACATAACTTGCAACATAAATTTTAGACATAAATGATATTATCTCTGCTGAGCCGAAAGATTTGAAAAGAAACTAAAATAATTGTGTTGGATTTTTTTTTCCAGATTTTTACTGCCAAGTGTAAATATGTATTGCTGATAGAAATTTTCTTTTTTACTGACCCATTCTTTTGCTTTATTAACTCAGGTTTTGTTAACTGTCTTTGTTAACTTTAAATGACTTTAAAATCTTACATAGACTATAAAATGTTAATTATATATGTAAGTATGAAATTTGATAACCTACAGGTTTTTTTGTTTTAAACAAAATTAGTGTTTGCATTCTATATCTTTACACAAATTTAAACATGAAATTTGCTATTTAAAACTTAATATATAAATTAACACTTTATAAAACACTTCTTATATCATCTATTATAAAGCAAGAATTTCAATGTGATTTTAAATCATCCTCAAAACTTTCATTTATTACTTATACAACGTTGAAATATAAATGAAAAACTATTAAAATGATCTACTTTGCTAATATATTTGTATATGTGTTATTTTAAAAAAAGTGAAATAGAATAACATTTACACTTTCGTATAATTTATACCAAATGAAACTTTGTTAAAAATAAAATTTATACTATAGGTTAAATTTCAAAATAAATCAAGTCACTTCCTTCTTTTGTAATATAAAAATATATGACTTCAAACAAACTAAGTTACATTAATATTTATGTGTAAATAGTTTTCTCCTATTTATTTAAGTGATTTTTATGCACATTATTTATAACATTTTCATAATTAAATATAATAAATTTCCTTTTAACTTATCATAACATATATATAAAATTTTCCTTATTCAAAGTATATATAATTTTAAGAAACTTAAAATTATTTTATTTAATATAAACAACATTGTTTATATATACCAAATCAAAGTATAACACTTTCACTTCATTTAGAATTTCCGTCTAATTTTATTACATATAAATTTATCATCCTATATGTGAAAATAATGGATTTTCAATAAAATTTAAATTTCCTATTATATTTCAACTTTAGAATAAATATACATATTTATCTTTGAAACAAATACATATATTAAATCTAAAACTATATATACATATTTTACTTTAAAACAAAATATACATTTAAGAAATTTTATTTAAATCAAATTAATAACTAAATATAGTTTGAAAACTCAAGTTATATTGATTTGGGGAAATTGTGTATAATTATTATTCATTGATTAATGGAAATATATTATATTAAAATACAATATTATTGAATATTATAAATAATATTCACAACTCGGGATGTCCAAAATCCCGGGTCGTTACAAATACCCTAGAATGAGTGAAATCAATCTTAGAATCATTTCATTGTGAGAGAACGTATTTTAAAGTATTTTCGAAGGATTTTCGAAGGATTTCCTTTGAATTAGGAAATCAATCTTAGAATCATTTTCAAAGGATTTTCGAAGATTGTTTTGATATAAAGCTTTCTTGTTTTGAAATCAAATTTTTCTAAACTTCTTCCTTTCCTTATCCACCTTGTTAGTATATTCTATGTTTGGGATATTCGTTCGAGTTGAATCTAATCTTATCTTACCTTATCTATTCTTGTCTTTGTTTCTCAATTACCTCTGTCCTAAAATTCATTCTTGATTTTTCAGGTTGGGTCGTAGGAATACTAGAGGTAGGGTTCGTGGAGTTGCCCCAGTTCCTGAGCCTGCTGCACTAGTTAAGTTCACTACTCTCTGTAAGGAATACACTGAGCTTGGTGGTTCCAAGTTTACCAGGTTAGAGAGCATTATCGAGGCTCAGCAATGGTTGAAGGGATTGGAGAGGATCTTCTCAGATCTTGAGATCACTGATGCTCAAAAGCGTCAGTTGGCAGCTTGGTAGTTGAAGGGAGCAGCCTTGGATTGGTGGTAGAGTGTTACAGCTTACACTGTTGAGGCTGACATTTCTTGGGTGCAGTTTAGGTATAATCTTCTGCTTGTTTTGAATTTGGTTCAGTTTTCTCTTTTGAATTCTTTGTTATGTTTCTTTATCGTGCTTTAGGGATGCTTTTTTTGTGAAATGTATGCCCGAGGCAGGGAAGTCTCAGCTTATCGAGAATTCGTGGATCTTAAGCAAAGTGATATGTCATCTGCTGAGTACGAGAGGAAGTTCAATGAACTTTCTAAGTTTGGCCCTAATCTGATTGACACTCCTCTTAAGAAGTGTAACGACCCGCTATTTTGGACTATTCGCATCCGCAAATGTCGGACTTGAATAATTCAAAATACCGAATTGTTAATTTAAATTTGGCAAAACTGAACATATACAGTAAATAAATAATCACAGAACCACAGACACAGAGTAATAATATGCAGCGGAAGTAAAAGAGATAGTAGTTCATGAAGCTACTATATAAATATATAAGATGCATCAGAGTTTACAACAGAAGAGTAATACGATACATCAGGTACAAACCAGAATACATCACTGAAATCATCGAATACTGAAAGCTGGATAGATGGCTGGATCTCCAAGCGAAGCTCCAACTCCAGAGGCGAGCTCAAAAGCTGAGCCACTCAGTCTGACCCGAGCCTAAAGAAAAACACAAAACACTCGAGTCAGGATTAAAATTCGTATATCAATAAATCCAACTCAAGTGAAATAGCAATCGAAATACAAGTAACTCAAAGGATGTTGGAATCACCATCCTCTAAGGATCCGTGAAACTATCTATATGTAGCAGTGTACGCTAAATAGATAATGTCTATCAGTAATATAAAGTATCAAAATAGTGTTAAGGCGTTACCATTATCCCCCTTAACACATTTATATAAATGTCATAGTTTATACAGTACTGTAAACTCCACCGTAAACTAGTGGGATATCACGGAGTACTCCATAGGTATAACACAAAACAAATTCGTAGTGGTCGCGTATATAGGGATACAAGTATGACAAGGCACATGAGGCAATAACCAAGGTAGTGATACTACCGTTTACCTGATCCGGACTGGTGAGAACGCATCGCCGCGGCGATCGTAACACCGCTAAACAACACTCCTGAAAGTACGAGGGTGCACCAATCGATAACAAGTAATGAGTAGTAGTTACGAAGAAGTGTGTTCGCTCGATGTGGCTAACCCCATTTGGCCCGGCCCGGCTCCTGATTTTAGTCATTTCCAATTTGACAAAAGTGTTAAGGCTATCCATTATCATTCTCTTTCATCAGTCATCGCGTACATCATTCCAAACACTTCATTCTGGATCATCACTCCGCGTATAGTTATTAAAGTGGTTTTCGGTTTAGATAGAGAGTATATCCATAACCGATTCCGGTCTCTTTAATAACTTTCGTAATTATTACACCGATTGGTCGTTTAATATATTTCAAAACTAAGTCAAATTCAATTTCAATTAGAATTTATAATCAACATTTCATTTGTCTTTCACTATCAACAATTCAATTTCAATTTTTTATTTAAAACATTTCAAATAAGTTCGTATATAAGTTTCATTCCGAAATCATTTATATTGTTTAATTTTCATCCAAATCAATTTAAATTCATTTATCGATTTCGTTCAATATTCACTAAGCTAATTTATCATTTAAAACAATTTTCATTTAAATTTCCAATTCATTAAATCGATGTCTTAAGTTCAACTTCATTATATCAAAACTTCAAATTGAAATAAATTAAATTCGTCAAATCAATTCTTTAAATTACAAGTCTTGCGTTAATTTCAATAAATCATATTCATTTCAATAAATAACATTTTATTTCTTGTTAAAGAAATTCAATTTTCACTTATTTATTGACTTCGTTACAAATTTCAAACTCAATTAATAAAGAACTAAATTTCACATAATCGAGAAGTTTCAATCTCACTTATTAACTTACTTAAATAATTTTCCCAAACTTTAATAAATAAAGAAACTCAATTTCATTTATTAACGAAGTTCACACACACTTATTCAAAAATTCAATTTCTCTTATCAAAGAATTCAATTTTTATTCAATTATCAAATAATTCAATTATTAAATAATTTCAAACATAATTATTAAATAATTTCAAAACTTAATAATTACAAACTTGGTTATAAATTCAAACTTAATTATTAAATCATTTCCACTTAATTATGAATTCAAACTTAATAATCAAATCATTTCAACTTAATTATAAATTCAACTTAATAATTTTAAACTTAATTATAATTCCAGACTAAATTATAATTCCAAATTTAATTATTAAATGATTTTAAACTTAATAATTTCAAAACTCAATTATTACTAATTCCAAATTATTATTAATAAATCCAAATTTAATTATTAATTAATTTAAATTTCAAACAACGTTCTTTCATCAATTACTACGTTAATATTTGTTTCAGATTTCAGTCTTTACATTTTCCTTTCTAAAATTCAAATTCCAACTTCATTTCAAACTTATTCTTTGCTCGAATAAAATCATTATTTTATTTTTTCAAAATCAAATTATTGACCAATCGGGTTTATTTAATTCTCTAACCTAAGTCAAATTCAATTTGGGTATTTATCATTTCAACCCGATTCCAATTCAATTCAAAAATCAAAGCATAGCAAAGGGAACTTGCAGTGTGATAATTGGGATGGTGTCAAAGTAGATAAACAAGCAATAACAAAATCAATAACAATCCAATTCAAATAATCCTGAAATAATCGTATTAATTCACATTGTTGTTTGTGCAAATTAATATAGAATCTACGCTATCATTTCATGTAGATTAAAGATTATTACACTATTTATTCTATGCAATTCTACACTTTACATCAGTTATTCAATTTCATACTTCATCAATTAATACAACATAAATTCAAAAGGTTCAAGGGCAATTAAGCATTTCCTATATGTCAAATAATTAAACATTTAAGGGGTCATAATTTACAAATTTAACTAATCAAATTCAACACATATGTCGATTCAAATTTTTAACTATCCTACGTCAAATTAAATTGCATAATATTTATCACTTATTACAATTTAGCATCCAATATAAACAACAAACACTCAATCAATTATCAACCAACCGGGATTATCATCGTATAATTAACAGATAATGGTGTCAGATGTCACAGGTGAACTGATACAAGTAATAGCATATATCTAACAGTATAAATAACTAACAGCAGCATATTTCAATTGTCGTTTCAATTGAAATCAAATTTAATAAATAAAAGAATATTAATCGTGAGTGATTGCTCACCTTTCGAGGCTAGAGAGATTACAGAAGGTGATTCAGATACGCACACTGATACGGACACTGAAATTGAATTACGAATCCAAGCAAAGTGAGATGGGCACGAATTTGACGATCGAAGCTGGTAGATAAAGTCGATGAAAACAAAAATCAGTTTGATAGAGACAGAATATATATACAAAATGTATTTTATTAAAAAAAATTAAACTTTTTTTTAGAACCCAAACATACGCAGACACGTATCACAATGGTTTTCAACGTATATATCATTCTATATATACAATACAAAATGAAATCTTATAAACGTTATATTATTAACATATAACCCACCTTGTCTAAACAAATTTGTTATAGACTTATATATAGTTTGAAAACTTATATATACAAAACAAAGGAATATCATAACTTATTATATAAACATACTGTAACTCAATATAGCAATGTAAACAACTTTTGTAAGATTAAAATTATAACCTATAAACCGTAATAGATACATAACATATTAAAATCAAACATTTATACATTTTATACCTTTAAAATAACTACACACACATATATATAGGCTATTGCTAAATCATATACAGCGTATACTTTACAATAAATAAATAACTTTCAAAACATATATATAAATTAAGCTAACATACACAATACGCTGTAGCATAAATCTTATTATATAAACTACAATTCAAGTTATATATGTACACTATATACATACTTATGAACATATCAAATACATAATATCCTATAATATATACGCACAACTTCAAATGTTTAGAAACATAAACAGTAGCTTGTAATATATATAGATTGTTATAAATTTACACTGAAACACAACAGACACGTAAAATTTATATATATAAATCTTATATTTTATAACACAATATATGCAACCTTCGCTTTCAATGTGACTGACATAAAACTAACATGTTATATAAATAAAATTTGGACCATCTGCAGTTATTAAACAAACTTATTATATACTTAGTCTGAATACATTTTAAACCACAAACATAGGTTAATATTTTAAAACCTGTACATGTGTAGTTCAAAAACCAAGGACGTTTCTTAATAATTTTTTTAAGTAGAACCTAAATTGTACAAACTGACACATAAATATATACAACGCTAAGCTTATATAACACAACAGTACTACACTAGTTTATATAGTTTTCAAAATATTTATCATACTTCAAACAATTACTGGCATATATATATATATATCCATTAATACAAACAAATATATATATATATATATATATATATATATATAACCTGATAGACATGTTTATAGATTTCTAACCCATAATAAAAGAAATTTCAGTGGAAAGCTTACTCGGAAAAGATGGCCGAAAATGGTGATAGCGCATGGAAATAAGAATGGGAACAAGCACGCGGGTAAGAAAAAGAGGAGGCGGGTTGTCTGTTGCACTGCGATGAACGTGCCGAGGCCGAGCTTGAGGGAATTAGTCGGCTGATGGTGGAGGCGTGATGCACAGCGAGATGCGGCGAAATAGCGATGGGCGTGGTTGCTGACGTGCTGTGAGGAGGTGTGGGATGTTGGCAGCGGCCATGGCGGCGGACACGGTGAGGAGGCTGCGTTGGTGGATCTGCGGCTTCGGCTGCTCGTGCTTTAGAGGATGGATCGGCTACGGATTTGATGTTGTTCGATCTCATGTGAGCAATGAGGAAGATGAGCGGCCATTAGTTGTGCCGGTTGATGGACGTGGGTGGTGAGTTGGCTCGCGGTAATGGCTGTGCTCGGTGATGGGTTTTGACGATGTGGAGGGGAGATTGGCCGATGCTTTGGATGTGGGACCGTGAGAGAAAATAATGGTGGCCGAAGTGGATGCGGGCGGGTGGAAGAAGCAGGGAGAGGGGGAAGAGGCCGACGTGGAGGGGAAGACAAAGGGAAAAAGGCTTGAGTGAGTTATGCATGGGTTTTAATAATGAAGGGGAAGGCAAGGTTCATGCAAGGTGTCATGTAAAGCTTCGGAGGAAAAATAGTGAGGCATAACCTGGCTGAAGAGAAGAGGTGAGATTAAAATGAATAGGCAGAAGAGATGAATGTATAAATGATTCGAACGTGCATGAATATGAATGTCCATTATAAATTCACATGCATATTCATTTAATAAGCTATGGCTATTCGTAATGCACGGAGGGGAATTGAATGGTCACAACAATGTCAAAAGCCTAATTTTGGAACCTATACGATTTACCGTTTCACGGTTGTCGCTGTATAACGGACTCCAAAACACAGAATTGAATATACCGTAGAGATCAGCACGACGAGATGATCAAAATGGTATAAACATATCAGTGGTATAATTGAATTATAAAAATTCGAATTTTATAATAGCGGAAAATGCATGAAAAACGTAGAAAAATAAGATCGACGGAGCCAAAAATATCCGAATTTAGAAAAACGACAAGCTGACATCTTGCTCAGAAGATGGTTTAGAATTTTCCTATGTAAAAATATTGTAGTTTTGAAAACGTTTTATTTTCGTCGCTTTTTAACTGATTAAATTGAAGTAAATTTACGCACGAAATAAACTTTCATATTTTTGGACGAAAATTTACCAGTTGCTGTGTTTAAATAGATAAATTTCAAATATTAAATTTTATTTCAAAATTTTATCGTTTAAAATTCCCATAAAATTTCGCTTAATTAAATTAATTAAAATCGTTAAAATATCCGGGTTGTTACACTCTCCCCCACTCAAAACTTTTCGTCTTCGAAATGGAAGGAGGTAGGAGAATAGAAACAATCAAAAGAGAATAAACTTGAATTATATTATAAACAATTAATTTATACCATATGAGTTTCAATTTAAATAAATTTATATTCAACAATTTATTTTTAATTCAAGATTTTCATTAAATTGATTTGATTTCACATTTATTAACGTTAAGTACAAAGGTTTCTTTCAAATGAAATTCAATTGAACTAATTCAAGATACCCTCTTAAGTTGATTGTAACGACCCTAGATTTTATTTAATTTAAATTGATAATTAAATGAAATTCTGAATAAAAATTTATAATTGTTAATTATAAATAGAAGCGAGTTTCCCCGATCTCTAATGAAAATGTGTTAAATTACTTGAATTTAAATCTTATATTAGTGGTTTAAATAATAAATAATATACTTTGGACACAAGTATAAAAATAAATAAATAAATAAATTGATTTAAATTTTTTTTATAAATGATGATAATTTGAGTTATATGAAATATATGTATATATTGGATTTGAAATAAAATCTTGAATAAATGGTTTTAAAAATAAATAGAAATAGAAATGAGAATATTTATATATGATGAATTATAAATTATGAAGTAAATAAAATTAGACGAATTTCAAATAACATAGGGACTATAGAAATTTATTTACATTATAAAGTAATGTACAAAGCAAGGAAATAAATATAACAACTTTAAAATATGAAAACAAATGCAGTATAAGTATGTTCAAAACTGAAATATAAGTATGTAAACGAATTAGTTAAGAAACAAACATCATTAGAATAACTATTATAATATGTATATGAAGTAAAATAAAATAGAAATCTATCAAACCTAAATAAGTAAAATAAGTGAACATACCTATGAAGCCACAAGACAGTGCAAACACATTGCATACAAACAAATCTAAAATGGGCAAATAAAATCAAGTATATAAAGAAAGAAACAAAATAAAGTATGTAGAGAAGATTAAATAAGCAAAGTATACAAAATAATAAAATAACACAAGTGTGAACACTTAAATAAGAAACAAAAGAAAGCTATCATTATCATCTTCAAACATGCTGCAGCTGAGACAAAGCAAATATATATTTTTGTATGTACACTTGCAAATTAAACCAAACCAACAAGATTAGATTTAAAGTTAAAAAGAAAAGAAACAAATAAAATACATATACACTTAAACAAAATGCCATCTTATAACAATAATTAACAACACATTAAAACAGAAGTATTTATAGTATACAGTAATATACCTAAAACCTGGAAACAAGTATGCAGGCAAATATAAAGTAAGTATGGGCTGTAAGTAAGGCAGGAGCATGTGCATATTTAATGCAAGAAATCTTTGATACATCCAAACATTATCTTCACCCATGCTGTATTGTACAAACCAGATATCACCTTGTACAAAGGGATATCAATTGGTAGTTCTTTCCATACTTCAAACAAAATTCATTTCAGTTCGTTCCCAAGACTAAGCAAATCAGAGAAATATAGCAAGCATTTTCATTTTTTTTCAAACTTAAACAACTTCTCAACAAAATAAACAAGAAGATCAAGCTAGCAGTTTATAGCCTGTTCAAAAAGATGCAGCTCTGTTTAATTTCTTTTGCCAGGTGAGTAACATCACCTTTCTAATCTAAAAATGAATATGGTTACATTTTCTATGATAATTATTTTTGTGATATATATGTATGTTTCTCTGCATATATGGATGGATGTTATACACTTGTTGAAATCTCTGGAACAAAATCTTTGGAACAAACTGTTCCAGTTTTCAAGTTGAAGTTGATTCAAAGTTTATTATTATTATTATTTCCTGATAACTTTTAAAATTTCAAACATGATAAGTTGAAACTTAAACACCATCTAGATTTTGAAAACAAGTTTAAGTAGTTTAGTTTGAAAACTTCCTGTAAGTAAGAAAAATACAGTTGAAACTTAAATAATGGGATAAATCAAATGTCGTGTTATATTGATTCTTGTATATGCCTCGAATCATCTTTGAAAAGTATGATTTTTAAAATAAAAATCCAAATTTTAAATGTTGAATTGCATGTGAATTTGGAGATTGCCTGGAAATTGAGTTTTGGCCGAACTCTGATGATCTATGGAGTCGTGGTGGTCGAGCTTCCTCCTGGAGGTGGAGGAATGATCAGTGGCCCTAGGAAAAATACTTGGAGGATGAACGAAGCTTTGTGGTGGCGGCGGGAAGTGATCAAACTTCGGTGACCTAGTTTTGGGGTGGCCGATATTTTCTACTCGCGCGACGTCAACAATGGATCGAGTGTCATGCGGTTTCGTGGGGAGGTAGAGGGAAGATTGATGACGCTATGGACGGAGTTTGGTGGTGAATGGTGGTCGGAGTGTCGAGCGAACGGCGTTGACAGGTTGGGCTTTCGTTTGCAGTTCGAGTTCCAGGTTTGGGAATTACCACTCGATTTTGATGTGAAGTTGTTTTGAGTGTTTTGAGGATCGGGATCGTATGGATGGTCATTAGTCGACTGCTGGGTGATCGACTCTGGTGACGGAAGTTCGCCAGTGGCGAGTGCACGTGCACAGTTGATCGTGTGCACGTCTGAGTTTTTGGGTTCGGTGACGTTTTCGAGCATGTGGGGTTGGAACTCGGGGTCGAGTGCGTGACAACGACGAATAGACTCGAAGCAGTTTTATAACTTGAAGAAAAAGAGAGAAAATATAAGAAAGGAAGAAAGAAAACTGGGACGAGGAAAGAAGAAGGGAAAGGAAAGGGTATAGGCCGAGAATAGATGGGCGGGGAAAAGAAAAAATAAAAAGAAAGAAAGAAGAAGACTGGGGAGAAGAACAGGATGGGTGGGAGAGAGAGAGACGCGTGGGAAACAAGGTGGAGACACGGGTTTCACCCGGGTAAACCAAGTGTTTGCCTCGGGTCGGTTTTCTTTGCAAATCAACTTAATGAACTTTTAAGTTATTTTGCTAAGTAAAAATTAGTAATAATAAAATTGACTATGTTGTCAGGTTTTTAGTTAAGTTTTGATTTAAAACTTATGAAGAAAGTTGGGAAATGTAAAGTGTTTAATTAATTTAGGTAAGTAAATTTAAAAATATAATTAATTTATACTTGTAATTTAATAAATAACTTAAGGTTAAATAAATTTGTAATTAGAAATTGATAATTATAATCTCGTGTTTAATCAATTTTAAACTTAAAATTTTAATTTAATTTCTTAAAGTTATATAATAAATAATAGTTAACTAATTAAGGGATAAATTAAGGATAATTAATATGGTTAATAAATTAAAGCAATTAATTTGAAGATAATTAATCAAAGATTAATTAATTAATGTAAATGGTTAGGGATGATCACTTATTGGAATTTTATTAAAGTAAAGGGTAATTAATCAATTAAGGGTTAAATTATTAATTAAAAATAATTAATTAAATGGTGAATTAAATAATTAAAAGTTAATTAATTTATCATTAATGATTAATTAATAAATGATTAAAAATAATAATTAAATCAAAATGATTTGTAAAATTATTGATGTTAATTAACCAGGATTAGAAATTCATAAGAAATTAATCTGATTTGAATAAATCAGACAATTAAATGCTTGACCTTACTTAGGGATGATCGTATTTTGTATGATGCCTTGAATTAATTGTCCTGTCAGATCTGTGATATTTTATTCTGTGGTTTGTGCCGTGTATGATTTATTCATTTATTTACATCTGCATATTATCTGAGAATCTGTGAATGGGCGATAAGCTTTATAGCTATATCGCTTATCAACTATATTTCTATGTTTTAAATCTGTGATGATTGAATGATGTTGCACTACTGTGTATAACCCCTGGACCACACCATACACACACAAATATGGATTTCACGAAGAAATCGATTAAGTCACAGATTTTGAAATGATTTATAAAATTGAATATTTGAATTCAAATGATTTTGAAAATAGATTTGGGTTAAACGGTAAAGCTTTTGAAAA
This sequence comes from Allium cepa, assembly GCA_030765085.1. Taxonomy (NCBI): domain Eukaryota; kingdom Viridiplantae; phylum Streptophyta; class Magnoliopsida; order Asparagales; family Amaryllidaceae; genus Allium; species Allium cepa. The sequence continues at coordinate 548,547,327 of CM060938.1, forward strand.
AGGTTTTCACAGATAAAAGCTATTTTGAATAACTCGGTAAAATCTCCAATTTAAATAATTCAATTTGAATTTGAATTCAATATTTGGAATTGAATTCGATGATTGGAAATTATGGTTAAAGATATTATAAACAGGTTTGTATGAATTTAAACCACTTTTAAAATATTGGTTTGTGAATTTGAATTTAACCCAAAGACTTGAAATCGTATGAATGAATCAGATTTCCAAAATGTAAACTGTTCGTTTTTGAATGATTAAAGCTTTCAGATATGAAATGAAATTCTAGTTTAATTAAGGGAATTTCAAGATTTAATTGAAAAATGTTTTCCTAAGTTATGAATGAATTCTTTTTGAAAGCTATGAATTAAATCTGTTTATTTTTAACAGATTTAAATTGATGATTTGTTTAAATCAAATAGAAATAAAATTGTTTTGAAAGCTATAAGTTAAATCTTTGATTTAAAGATTTAACGAGTTAATCAAATTGAAATGGAAATTGATTTGGAAAATCTGTGAACGAGTCTTTTGTTTAAAAGATTAAAATGTGGAAATTGTTTAAACCGTTAAAGGTTGTGAAAATAAATCTTTTTTGTTAAAAGATTTGAAATGGTAATTGATTAAACCATTTGAAGAAAAGTTTTGGGAAATAAGTTGTGACTTAATTGAAATCCCATATCCATATGTTTTAAATGTTTTCGCTCACTATTCGGTTTAACCGGGAAAGGACCTTTGTGTCGTATAACCCATTCCGGATATGTGATTCGACGTTATGGATAGCATTTGAAGACCGGTGATGAAGACCGGGTATTTGCGAAAGCGATAGGATGACCTATCGATTGTTTCTGCACCGAGTCGCGCCGGTATAGAAACTCCCTAAGTGATGGGAAATCCGATCGGGATTGTGAATATCCGGATTTCAAGGACTTCTTTGTAAGTGCCTTCGGTTCTGTTCGATCCCGGAACAGACTTGTATGATTGTATGCCTGACATTACAAGTTGAGATATAAAGCCGATTTCTTTCAAATATATTTCTGTTGGTGGCGAAGAATTTATTCTCTTAGCTTAACACCCTTCTCTGAGACGTACGAACTCAGAGGTTATATAGTTGAAGTTATCAGCGATATATTCCCAATTTGGTAATGTGACATACTGAGTGTTGCTGTGAAATGATCATTGTGTTGATTATTTGGGATAGGATCATTTATTTGATCGTCTATCTTGGTGATCATTTCTATGATCATTTGTTGACCCAAAGCATGGCTTTTGTATAAAGTATGTTTTTGTGGACGTGACTTCGTCGAGCCTCACACCCCGTGAATGGTCAAAACAGGAAAGAAGCAGCAAGGTTATGAGGGGTAGCGCCCTTTAGGATATGTGCATTTCCTTCTGGAAAAGGGTGGTATCATGGTATGGAGCCCAGATACTTACTCATGTTGAAAACACTTTGTTATGATTGTGTGAATTGATTAGAGAGCTCTCGGATAAAGGTCCCAAAGGACCGGGGGATGGCATATTCGGTCAGTTGTTACTCAGTTAGGGGTAACCCGGCCTTGTGTTGGTAGAGATCCGGTTTGGTTCTCGGGGATGTCCATCCAGAGGCATTCTCATGTGGCAATGGGAAGTTCCTTGGCCTGATCATTCGTTGGAAATCCAAAGAAACAATACGAGACTTGTACGGTTTTAGTTGTAGGACCTATCATTCACTTATGGTGTCGCAACACTGTTTGGATGGTAGCTATAGTAGGCATACGATAATGGTCGTATGTTGGCTAAGATTTATATTCTACTTTCGAAATGAATTTTTCCTACACTATGCACTAGTAATAATATCAAATGTTTCTTTTAATGCGTATCAAGCATCTTTGACTATCATAAGGAGAAATCTCCTCCGATTCTGCGTTTGCATTGTGTGTGTGTGCGGGAGGCCTTATGGTAGTCTCATTTTTAAAAGGCATTGCGAATTGACTTTGAAAATCTTATGTTGAATGTTTTAAAAGATAAATTGTTTTTGTTGCTCACACCAGTCCCACGACTGATCCGGAGTTTATCGTTTCTTTCCTAAACTCTGGGTGCTCATTATTTTCTACACGAGCAGTCTAGAGTTGGGTTTTTCAGATAGTTAGATATAGTGGATTATCTGGAGTTAGTTCAGTCTTTAGACCGCACCAGTCTTGCCTAGCTTGGTGCATTGTTATTGGGGGTTCGAGCTTTTGCTGGATTGATTCTTGGAAATGGAGTTGCAGTTCTCGGAGTTCTTCCTTGAAGACTATTTAGAGTTATTTGTTCTGTATGCTAGATGTTGTTATCTATTTTCTTTCCGCTGCTATTTTATTGTATCATATCTCTGATGTATATTGATATCTATTGGATCATCTGTTGTATCAGATATTGTATCAAAGCTGTATATCAATGTATTATTCTTTTATTCCGCTGTGTTGTTTACTTAATGATTGTTATAAGCTCCGGCGAATCGGATTTGAACGATCGAATCTATGGCATTCGAATACGATCTGAAGTATGGATGTCGATTTTCAAGCGGGCAAATTCCGCCTCGTTACATTTGGTATCAGAGCTAAGGGTTGAACTTTATCTCAGGAGTGTAACACATTAAGTAGCTCATTAGAGATAGGGTGAAGTAAATCCTAGAATGAGTAATCCTTAAGATATCCGTTTTAATGCCTCAGTAAATTCTCTTACTATCCACTGATAGTAAGTATGAGTGCAAGAAGAAAACGAGATAGAGGACAGGGAATACGACTATAATTAGTCAAAACACTGTAACAACAGTGGAAACATCTTTCTTATCAAAATTCTTTGATTCGCTTCCAAATGTTTTTGATTGCTTCGTACCAGCTACAAAAAGAAGTTTCGGTGCGGTGATGCTCTACGAATCATTGTAGGAAATTTTTATTTCGTATCTTCATCAATTTCTTATCAGTTTTTCGTTTTAAACTATAATGAATTTGAAATTGAAATTTTAAATGAATTAGAAATTTTAAATTGAGTTTAATTGTTTAATAGAATATGAGGATAAAAATTGGATTAAATCAATAAAACGATTTCGTTTAAACTAAATTTGAAATTCTATTATAATTTCTTGTATCTATTGTTGATATTCTGATTTGGTGAGCCAAATGCAGAATTGATATCTAGTTGATCTGAAAAGATATTTCTTCTATCTTTCGTCTATCTCTGTATTGTTTTCGTGTCTGCGAATTTCGAGGACGAAATTCTTTTAAGGGGGGAAGTTTGTAACGACCCTAGATTTTATTTAATTTAAATTGATAATTAAATGAAATTCTGAATAAAAATTTATAATTGTTAATTATAAATAGAAGCGAGTTTCCCCGATCTCTAATGAAAATGTGTTAAATTACTTGAATTTAAATCTTATATTAGTGGTTTAAATAATAAATAATATACTTTGGACACAAGTATAAAAATAAATAAATAAATAAATTGATTTAATTTTTTTTTATAAATGATGATAATTTGAGTTATATGAAATATATGTATATATTGGATTTGAAATAAAATCTTGAATAAATGGTTTTAAAAATAAATAGAAATAGAAATGAGAATATTTATATATGATGAATTATAAATTATGAAGTAAATAAAATTAGACGAATTTCAAATAACATAGGGACTATAGAAATTTATTTACATTATAAAGTAATGTACAAAGCAAGGAAATAAATATAACAACTTTAAAATATGAAAACAAATGCAGTATAAGTATGTTCAAAACTGAAATATAAGTATGTAAACGAATTAGTTAAGAAACAAACATCATTAGAATAACTATTATAATATGTATATGAAGTAAAATAAAATAGAAATCTATCAAACCTAAATAAGTAAAATAAGTGAACATACCTATGAAGCCACAAGACAGTGCAAACACATTGCATACAAACAAATCTAAAATGGGCAAATAAAATCAAGTATATAAAGAAAGAAACAAAATAAAGTATGTAGAGAAGATTAAATAAGCAAAGTATACAAAATAATAAAATAACACAAGTGTGAACACTTAAATAAGAAACAAAAGAAAGCTATCATTATCATCTTCAAACATGCTACAGCTGAGACAAAGCAAATATATATTTTTGTATGTACACTTGCAAATTAAACCAAACCAACAAGATTAGATTTAAAGTTAAAAAGAAAAGAAACAAATAAAATACATATACACTTAAACAAAATGCCATCTTATAACAATAATTAACAACACATTAAAACAGAAGTATTTATAGTATACAGTAATATACCTAAAACCTGGAAACAAGTATGCAGGCAAATATAAAGTAAGTATGGGCTGTAAGTAAGGCAGGAGCATGTGCATATTTAATGCAAGAAATCTTTGATACATCCAAACATTATCTTCACCCATGCTGTATTGTACAAACCAGATATCACCTTGTACAAAGGGATATCAATTGGTAGTTCTTTCCATACTTCAAACAAAATTCATTTCAGTTCGTTCCCAAGACTAAGCAAATCAGAGAAATATAGCAAGCATTTTCATTTTTTTCAAACTTAAACAACTTCTCAACAAAATAAACAAGAAGATCAAGCTAGCAGTTTGCAGCCTGTTCAAAAAGATGCAGCTCTGTTTAATTTCTTTTGCCAGGTGAGTAACATCACCTTTCTAATCTAAAAATGAATATGGTTACATTTTCTATGATAATTATTTTTGTGATATATATGTATGCTTCTCTGCATATATGGATGGATGTTATACACTTGTTGAAATCTCTGGAACAAAATCTCTGGAACAAACTGTTCCAGTTTTCAAGTTGAAGTTGATTCAAAGTTTATTATTATTATTATTTCCTGATAACTTTTAAAATTTCAAACATGATAAGTTGAAACTTAAACACCATCTAGATTTTGAAAACAAGTTTAAGTAGTTTAGTTTGAAAACTTCCAGTAAGTAAGAAAAATACAGTTGAAACTTAAATAATGGGATAAATCAAATGTCGTGTTATATTGATTCTGGTATATGCCTCGAATCATCTTTGAAAAGTATGATTTTTAAAATAAAAATCCAAATTTTAAATGTTGAATTGCATGTGAATTTGGAGATTGCCTGGAAATTGAGTTTTGGCCGAACTCTGATGATCTATGGAGTCGTGGTGGTCGAGCTTCCTCCTGGAGGTGGAGGAATGATCAGTGGCCCTAGGAAAAATACTTGGAGGATGAACGAAGCTTTGTGGTGGCGGCGGGAAGTGATCAAACTTCGGTGACCTAGTTTTGGGGTGGCCGATATTTTCTACTCGCGCGACGTCAACAATGGATCGAGTGTCATGCGGTTTCGTGGGGAGGTAGAGGGAAGATTGATGACGCTATGGACGGAGTTTGGTGGTGAATGGTGGTCGGAGTGTCGAGCGAACGGCGTTGACAGGTTGGGCTTTCGTTTGCAGTTCGAGTTCCAGGTTTGGGAATTACCACTCGATTTTGATGTGAAGTTGTTTTGAGTGTTTTGAGGATCGGGATCGTATGGATGGTCGTTAGTCGACTGCTGGGTGATCGACTATGGTGACGGAAGTTCGCCAGTGGCGAGTGCACGTGCACAGTTGATCGTGTGCACGTCTGAGTTTTTGGGTTCGGTGACGTTTTCGAGCATGTGGGGTTGGAACTCGGGGTCGAGTGCGTGACAACGACGAATAGACTCGAAGCAGTTTTATAACTTGAAGAAAAAGAGAGAAAATATAAGAAAGGAAGAAAGAAAACTGGGACGAGGAAAGAAGAAGGGAAAGGAAAGGGTATGGGCCGAGAATAGATGGGCCGGGAAAAGAAAAAAGAAAGAAAGAAAGAAGAAGACTGGGGAGAAGAACAGGATGGGTGGGAGAGAGAGAGACGCGGGGGAAACAAGGTGGAGACACGGGTTTCACCCGGGTAAACCAAGTGTTTGCCTCGGGTCGGTTTTCTTTGCAAATCAACTTAATGAACTTTTAAGTTATTTTGCTAAGTAAAAATTAGTAATAATAAAACTGACTATGTTGTCAGGTTTTTAGTTAAGTTTTGATTTAAAACTTATGAAGAAAGTTGGGAAATGTAAAGTGTTTAATTAATTTAGGTAAGTAAATTTAAAAATATAATTAATTTATACTTGTAATTTAATAAATAACTTAAGGTTAAATAAATTTGTAATTAGAAATTGATAATTATAATCTCGTGTTTAATCAATTTTAAACTTAAAATTTTAATTTAATTTCTTAAAGTTATATAATAAATAATAGTTAACTAATTAAGGGATAAATTAAGGATAATTAATATGGTTAATAAATTAAAGGAATTAATTTGAAGATAATTAATCAAAGATTAATTAATTAATGTAAATGGTTAGGGATGATCACTTATTGGAATTTTATTAAAGTAAAGGGTAATTAATCAATTAAGGGTTAAATTATTAATTAAAAATAATTAATTAAATGGTGAATTAAATAATTAAAAGTTAATTAATTTATCATTAATGATTAATTAATAAATGATTAAAAATAATAATTAAATCAAAATGATTTGTAAAATTATTGATGTTAATTAACCAGGATTAGAAATTCATAAGAAATTAATCTGATTTGAATAAATCAGACAATTAAATGCTTGACCTTACTTAGGGATGATCGTATTTTGTATGATGCCTTGAATTAATTGTCCTGTCTGATCTGTGATATTTTATTCTGTGGTTTGTGCCGTGTATGATTTATTCATTTATTTACATCTGCATATTATCTGTGAATCTGTGAATGGGCGATAAGCTTTATAGCTATATCGCTTATCAACTATATTTCTATGTTTTAAATCTGTGATGATTGAATGATGTTGCACTACTGTGTATAACCCCTGGACCACACCATACACACACAAATATGGATTTCACGAAGAAATCGATTAAGTCACAGATTTTGAAATGATTTATAAAATTGAATATTTGAATTCAAATGATTTTGAAAATAGATTTGGGTTAAACGGTAAAGCTTTTGAAAAAGGTTTTCACAGATAAAAGCTATTTTGAATAACTCGGTAAAGTCTCCAATTTAAATAATTCAATTTGAATTTGAATTCAATATTTGGAATTGAATTCGATGATTGGAAATTATGGTTAAAGATATTATAAACAGGTTTGTATGAATTTAAACCACTTTTAAAATATTGGTTTGTGAATTTGAATTTAACCCAAAGACTTGAAATCGTATGAATGAATCAGATTTCCAAAATGTAAACTGTTCGTTTTTGAATGATTAAAGCTTTCAGATATGAAATGAAATTCTAGTTTAATTAAGGGAATTTCAAGATTTAATTGAAAAATGTTTTCCTAAGTTATGAATGAATTCTTTTTGAAATCTATGAATTAAATCTGTTTATTTTTAACAGATTTAAATTGATGATTTGTTTAAATCAAATAGAAATAAAATTGTTTTGAAAGCTATAAGTTAAATCTTTGATTTAAAGATTTAACGAGTTAATCAAATTGAAATGGAAATTGATTTGGAAAATCTGTGAACGAGTCTTTTGTTTAAAAGATTAAAATGTGGAAATTGTTTAAACCGTTAAAGGTTGTGAAAATAAATCTTTTTTGTTAAAAGATTTGAAATGGTAATTGATTAAACCATTTGAAGAAAAGTTTTGGGAAATAAGTTGTGACTTAATTGAAATCCCATATCCATATGTTTTAAATGTTTTCGCTCACTATTCGGTTTAACCGGGAAAGGACCTTTGTGTCGTATAACCCATTCCGGATATGTGATTCGACGTTATGGATAGCATTTGAAGACCGGTGATGAAGACCGGGTATTTGCGAAAGCGATAGGATGACCTATCGATTGTTTCTGCACCGAGTTGCGCCGGTATAGAAACTCCCTAAGTGATGGGAAATCCGATCGGGATTGTGAATATCCGGATTTCAAGGACTTCTTTGTAAGTGCCTTCGGTTCTGTTCGATCCCGGAACAGACTTGTATGATTGTATGCCTGACATTACAAGTTGAGATATAAAGCCGATTTCTTTCAAATATATTTCTGTTGGTGGCGAAGAATTTATTCTCTTAGCTTAACACCCTTCTCTGAGACGTACGAACTCAGAGGTTATATAGTTGAAGTTATCAGCGATATATTCCCAATTTGGTAATGTGACATACTGAGTGTTGCTGTGAAATGATCATTGTGTTGATTATTTGGGATAGGATCATTTATTTGATCGTCTATCTTGGTGATCATTTCTATGATCATTTGTTGACCCAAAGCATGGCTTTTGTATAAAGTATGTTTTTGTGGACGTGACTTCGTCGAGCCTCACACCCCGTGAATGGTCAAAACAGGAAAGAAGCAGCAAGGTTATGAGGGGTAGCGCCCTTTAGGATATGTGCATTTCCTTCTGGAAAAGGGTGGTATCATGGTATGGAGCCCAGATACTTACTCATGTTGAAAACACTTTGTTATGATTGTGTGAATTGATTAGAGAGCTCTCGGATAAAGGTCCCAAAGGACCGGGGGATGGCATATTCGGTCAGTTGTTACTCAGTTAGGGGTAACCCGGCCTTGTGTTGGTAGAGATCCGGTTTGGTTCTCGGGGATGTCCATCCAGAGGCATTCTCATGTGGCAATGGGAAGTTCCTTGGCCTGATCATTCGTTGGAAATCCAAAGAAACAATATGAGACTTGTACGGTTTTAGTTGTAGGACCTATCATTCACTTATGGTGTCGCAACACTGTTTGGATGGTAGCTATAGTAGGCATACGATAATGGTCGTATGTTGGCTAAGATTTATATTCTACTTTCGAAATGAATTTTTCCTACACTATGCACTAGTAATAATATCAAATGTTTCTTTTAATGCGTATCAAGCATCTTTGACTATCATAAGGAGAAATCTCCTCCGATTCTGCGTTTGCATTGTGTGTGTGTGCGGGAGGCCTTATGGTAGTCTCATTTTTAAAAGGCATTGCGAATTGACTTTGAAAATCTTATGTTGAATGTTTTAAAAGATAAATTGTTTTTGTTGCTCACACCAGTCCCACGACTGATCCGGAGTTTATCGTTTCTTTCCTAAACTCTGGGTGCTCATTATTTTCTACACGAGCAGTCTAGAGTTGGGTTTTTCAGATAGTTAGATATAGTGGATTATCTGGAGTTAGTTCAGTCTTTAGACCGCACCAGTCTTGCCTAGCTTGGTGCATTGTTATTGGGGGTTCGAGCTTTTGCTGGATTGATTCTTGGAAATGGAGTTGCAGTTCTCGGAGTTCTTCCTTGAAGACTATTTAGAGTTATTTGTTCCGTATGCTAGATGTTGTTATCTATTTTCTTTCCGCTGCTATTTTATTGTATCATATCTCTGATGTATATTGATATCTATTGGATCATCTGTTGTATCAGATATTGTATCAAAGTTGTATATCAATGTATTATTCTTTTATTCCGCTGTGTTGTTTACTTAATGATTGTTATAAGCTCCGGCGAATCGGATTTAAACGATCGAATCTATGGCATTCGAATACGATCTGAAGTATGGATGTCGATTTTCGAGCGGGCAAATTCCGCCTCGTTACATTGATTTAATTCAATTTATTAAGTTTCAAAACAAAAATTTTCTTCTATTAGTTTCATCTATTATTTATTCAACTTATTATTCTATTTATCTCCATAAACAGTTTACAAATTAAATTTAAGTGAATAACATTTATTGTACGCACTCACATTTTAAAGACAATTTATATTGTATATTATCCATTTTTTTAAATTAACAATTTCAAAGATCATAAATTTGAATAGTCATCATTTTTTTTATAATCATACTTATTCGACAAATTCAATTCTTCTTTATTCCAAATTATTTATTAAATTTATTCTACTTAATATATCTTATCATATATATATTAAGTATATTTACATTTATTATTACTACTCAATTTATTTAAAATTCCTTTGATATCATTTTCTACTGTATAATATTCAATTACATAATTAACTTTTGAAAATTTATGTAATTTATATATCATGCAATAGAGTATTATACAAGTAAATTTCTAATTCAATTCTCTCAAGTTTTAAATATTAATTCAAAATTTTGGTTTCATTTATAATTGATGTTATTCCATTTTTGGTCATAACTGGAATATCAATGTTGTGTGCGTTTCCACCACGACCGGAACAAGAAGAAGCAAGCAAGCGTATATAAGTCTGGGATTTCACTCATGATTCAAGTACAAAGGTTCATTTGGTAAAGCAAGGCAAGAGTTCGTTCGACACTACACTCCCCGAGTTCATCCGGTAATAAGTGTCATCTGGTACTTAAAACCCCTCGCTTTCGTCCGGTAGTTCAAGTGTTTGAGTTCGTTCGGTATTCGAACTCCCCATGGCTCATTCGACATTCCCAACACAAGATCCATTCGGTATTACCGATCCAAAACCACCTCTCCTATGCCTGCCGAACCACTTCACCACCCACTACCGGTCCAACATCTCCACTAAACCAATGGCGAACCGAAGCCTCACAGAATCAAGCACCGGACCAACCATCACCGGATGTCTCCCCACCGAACCAAGTGCACCGAACCAAGTCAAGACCGGACCAACCCTCTACACACCACCGAATCAAACTCCACCAAGCAACGACCGATCCAGAGCATGCCGAACCAAAGTTGCCTGTCCAGGTTGCATCAGCCCAGGTCCACCAGCAGCTATATACATCCAAGACCCCTGCCCCCAGCCTCACTCTATAAATAGAGGGGCAGGGGTACAACAATGGGGGAGAAGTTTGAGAGCTCAAGCCTGGAAGGAACTTTCAAACAACTTTGATATACCTGTATTCAAATCTTTGTACTTGTAATCGGATCGGAAAAGGAGAATAAAATATAAAGTGGACGTAGGCACATTCTGGCCGAACCACCATAAATCTGCGTGTCTTTTACAGTTTAGTCCCTGCTTTTTACGTATTTGCATAAACCACCCAAATCACCACGAATAACATAAAATCAACTAAATCATACGACTTGAAGGTGTTTGCCCATCTTTTTTGTAAAAAATTTTGGGTTATTTGCTGAGATCTGTGATTTGTGTTTGAATATTGCTGATTTGTGCTTTCACGGTATTTGGGGTTTGTGGCCAATTTTGGCGTAAACATTTTGGTGCTTTCACTGAGAAGAACCAGCACCCGCTACATTGGATAGAAGTTTGGATTTGGAAGACAATGACTAGGCAAAATAGTAGAAGGCAAAGGGCTGAGAGAAGCCAACCGGTAGGAAGTCAACAAGCATCCTCCGGAGCTGAGGAAGGATCAGCTTCGATCTACATAACCCAGGAAGAAATGAAAGCCATAACAAATTCACTGCAAGAGAGGTTGTTGAAGAGTCAACAAGAGATGATGCAAACTTTCTTGGAGCAAATGAGAGCTGCAGGGACCCTGAACTTAGGAACAACTACAGCGGCTGTGGATGCAGGACAAGGAGCTAGGGTTATGGAACCCAATGGAGGAGCTAGGGTTATGGAACCCAACGGAGGACAGGATACAGAGCCAGAGGACAATCGACAAGGGCTTGGGGGCAGGCCCGCAGGATCCAACACAGGAGGACCTTTGGAAGGAGTTCAACAGGCTAGAACCGACGTTGCTGCTAGCGAGCCACATGAAGAGTATGTACCGGAATACCCTCGGGGGCAACCCCCGACAGACAACGCTGGATTGGTAGATATAATCAGGAAGACTGTGCGGGGTGGTTTGACCAACGGAGACTTGGAAGGAGTGAACAGAAGTCCGTTCGCTCGAGAAATAAGGATGGCTCAGAATCCACCTAAGTTCAAGCTACCTAGCGTGGAGGTATACGATGGCAAGGCAGACCCTACGGATCACTTGATGAGGTACACCAGACACATGGAGGTGCTGGGGGCATCGGAGGAAGTGATGGCTCGATGCTTCCCTTTGTACTTAACGGACTTCGCTGCGATGTGGTTTTGGCAGCTGGGAGAAGGATCTATCAGGACTTGGAGGGAATTGGTGGAAAGGTTTTTGGGACAGTTTCGAGTTCATGTCAAGAGACCGAAGAACGTGATGACATTAACATCGGTGAAGCAAAGGATCGATGAATCGCTTAGAGCCTTTCTAACTCGATTCAGTGCCGCGGTTGCTTCGGTGGATCGGCCCGATCCATCGATGGTTTTAATGGCAGCAGTATCAGGAGTCAGGGAGAACTCGGATTTCAAGGTATCTCTGATACGAGATCCCCCACGGGATCTCGACGAATTCTTTCACGAGGCAGAAAGGTTCCTTCGGCAAGAAGATGTGGGTACGGATTTAAAGTTGAAAAAGGTTAATGCAGTTGAGGTTGGAGGACCATCCAGCAAAGGTTTGGATAAAGACAAAGGAAAAAGGAAGTTGGACGATGGTTCTGGAAATGCTAGGAAGCAATGGAAGGATCCAAAGTTTTCCACATACACAGGATTGAACGAGACGCTGGAGCAGATATACCTGGATACTCAGAATCGCCTTCCCTACCGGAGGCCGGCTAGGAGAGAACCAACAGAACGGGAAAGGACATCAGGAAGGCACCGTCTCTTCCATGATTTGTATGGACACGACACCAACAGCTGCAGGCACTTAAAGGACATAATTGAGGAGCATGTAAGGAATGGACAACTGCCACAATATGTTGGACCTCGAAATGCAACGGCGGGGCAGGAGCAACCGCTGCCTACCTCAAGCTACGATGGCGGGAGGCCCAGGAATGATGGTCGGTTGATCATCCATTGACCAGGTTATTATGAAATAAGTAGCGAACTATTGGCAAGCAACCAAGTCATTTACACATGTACGGGGACGGAGATAGCCCCTAGGCATGCTCTGAATGATGATAAACTGCAATGCTATGGTTTGTGAAATTTATCTTTTGCTTTTGGATTGGACACTGCTTTTGTTTTTGGTTTTCGGTTTTGGAGCTTGGATTGATCTCCCGGTTTTTCTTGCTTTTTGATTTGGATTTTCCTTTGGATGATTGTTTTCGGTTTTGGATGCTGGTTGGGATTTCTGGTTTTCTGGTTTTGATTTGGATTTTGGATTGGATTTTGATTGGATTTTTATCTGATTTTTGATAAACGGTCGTCAGGTATGGATTATGCCTGGCAAGGGGTGAGTCACTTCGCCCGAACATGGTAAATTGACTCATTCAGGTCGTCGAGTATGGACTATGCTCGGCAAGGGTCCGGAGTGACCCGGATTCGGCCTAGGACTTAGGCCCTGTATTATCAATTGTTATTTTCAGGTCGTTGAGTATGGACTATGCTCCACAAGGGTCCGGAGAGACCAGGATTCGGCTTAGGACATAAGCCATGGCATTACACAGCGTCCAGGGACACTGGACCAAGGTCGTCAAGTGTGGATTACGCTTGGCAAGAACCCGGAGAGGTTAACACAGCGTCCAGGGACACTGGACCAAGGTCGTCAAGTGTGGGTTACACTTGGCAAGAACCCGGAGAGGTTAGCTCAGCGTCCAGGGATACTGGACCAAGGTCGTCAAGTGTGGATTACGCTTGGCAAGAACCCGGAGAGGTTAACACAGCGTCCAGGGACACTGGACCAAGGCCGTCATGTGTGGATTACGCTTGGCAAGAACCCGAAGAGGTTAGCTCAACGTCCAGGGACACTGGACCACGATCATCAGATGTGGATCACGCTTGGCAAGAACCCGGAGAGGTTATGGATTTGGATATCAACCCAAAGAGGTCCTGGATTCGGTTATTGGCTATTGGATAAGGATACGGGATTGGCTCGGGCTTTGGTTATTGGATTTGGAATTGGACATCGACTCAGAGCAGTCAAGGATGATATACTCTGGCAATATGGCTATGGACTTTGGATAATGGATTCGGAACTATTCAAAACACGCCTTATTATCAAAAGGCATGTTTTGGGGGGCAAAGTGATATTCCATTTTTGGTCAAAACTGGAATATCAATGTTGTGTGCGTTTCCACCACGACCGGAACAAGAAGAAGCAAGCAAGCGTATATAAGTCTGGGATTTCACTCATGATTCAAGTACAAAGGTTCATTTGGTAAAGCAAGGCAAGAGTTCGTTCGACACTACACTCCCCGAGTTCATCCGGTAATAAGTGTCATCTGGTACTTAAAACCCCTCGCTTTCGTCCGGTAGTTCAAGTGTTTGAGTTCGTTCGGTATTCGAACTCCCATGGCTCATTCGACATTCCCAACACAAGATCCATTCGGTATTACCGATCCAAAACCACCTCTCCTATGCCTGCCGAACCACTTCACCACCCACTACCGGTCCAACATCTCCACTAAACCAATGGCGAACCGAAGCCTCACAGAATCAAGCACCGGACCAACCATCACCGGATGTCTCCCCACCGAACCAAGTGCACCAAACCAAGTCAAGACCGGACCAACCCTCTACACACCACCGAATCAAACTCCACCAAGCAACGACCGATCCAGAGCATGCCGAACCAAAGTTGCCTGTCCAGGTTGCATCAGCCCAGGTCCACCAGCAGCTATATACATCCAAGACCCCTGCCTCCTGCCTCACTCTATAAATAGAGGGGCAGGGGTACAACAATGGGGGAGAAGTTTGAGAGCTCAAGCCTGGAAGGAACTTTCAAACAACTTTGATATACCTGTATTCAAAGCTTTGTACTTGTAATCGGATCGGAAAAGGAGAATAAAATATAAAGTGGACGTAGGCACATTCTGGCCGAACCACTATAAATCTGCGTGTCTTTTACAGTTTAGTCCCTGCTTTTTACGTATTTGCATAAACCACCCAAATCACTACGAATAACGTAAAATCAACTAAATCATACGACTTGAAGGTGTTTGCCCATCTTTTGTGTAAACATTTTTGGGTTATTTGCTGAGATCTGTGATTTGTGTTTGAATATTGCTGATTTGTATTCATACACTGGTGCTTTCACGGTATTTGGGGTTTGTGGCCAATTTTGGCGCAAACAATTGAAATCATCTTTTAACAAATTTTAAGAATTAATTTCCGATTAATCTCAACCATTTTATAACTAAAATAAATATATATACATAATATCAAATCAATTCAAAATCTCCAATATATATTAATAATCGAGTCGTGTTTAGAAATTCAAATCAATTTATTTTTTTCCAAACCAAAAGTGTAGCAGGACTACAGAATAGTCTCTCCACTTCGAAACCCGAAAATGAATGTCGATGATGTGGCCGTCATCACCAAAATTATTTTCCAGCGACAAAAAAGAAGAGCTCTGATTTAAACATTTAAAATTCCTTGAAAACGATTCCTATTCGAAAATACTTTATATAATATACGTTTTAAAAACTTTAAATACAAGGTTTGAAACCTACCGGAAATTAAATTCCCAAATTCTTATTTCTAATTCATTTTAAATTTCAAATCAATTTTAACCCAGTTATATAAATTCATTTATTTATATTATGCAATAGTCAATTACAACAATAATAAAAAAATATTATTTTCAACAATCAATTCATTAACTATTTCATTTCAGCAAATTTTATACTTATATATAATAAAATCATTCAATACTATTTTATTCACCAAATTCGAAAAGATTATTGTGTCAGTTTGCTTTGTTCAAGTGTTTTGGAAATCATATCGATAGCGTTGATCAGACGAATCGATCGAAAACCCAAATCAACATTAACAACTCAAACAACACAATATATATAAAACATCTTTATATTAATATCAAATACACTTCCTTTGCTCGACGATATAAGAATGAATTTCAAATAAGGATAGGGTTTCAAATTTGATGGACTTAATCAAAGAAAATTTTGATTCGAAGATAGGTTCGAAAGAAAAATAAGATGATTTAAATAACAAATCGGGAGATGGATAACTTATATAAAACGCGGGCAACCTTAGTCGGTCGACCGTGACTTCAAGAATAAGATCGATGTACAATTCCGAGATAAATCAACATTCGATCTTAAGAATAGAATTCAAGCATAGCAGGAGATAGATAGCATCGTAAACCGATGATACAAAAATCTCCGGTAAATCGATGTCTATTGGAAAGGAGTTTCACTCTTTTACAAATCAATTTGAGATTGGCGAGATCGCCGATTCATTATAAGGGTCATTCGAAGTGGAGTTAGGGAATGCACCAGAATTGAAAGAAGACGAATAGTGAGGGACAAGAATGAATTTCGAAACCGAGGGAACGTTCCAAAATTCAAAGGAATTGAGTCAAAAGGAAGAGATTGAAACTCGAATGAGAGTGATTCTGTTAATACATTTACCAAATATGCTGTAACGACGCGTAAATTTAACCGGTTTTAGTAGCGTATTTAATTGAAATTTGGTTGAATTTTTAAACGATAAAATTTTGAAATAAAAGTTGAATATTTGGAATGCGTCTAGTTAGACATAGCAACTGGTAAATTTTCGTCCGAAAATACAAAAGTTTATTTCGTGCGTAAATTTACTTCAATTCAATCGGTTAAAAAGCGATGAAAATAAAACGTTTTCAAAACCAAAATATTTTTACATAGAAAAATTCTAAAACATCTTCTGAGCAAGATATCAATTTGTCATTTTTCCAAATTCGGACATTTTTAGCTCTGTCGATCTTATTTTTCTGTGATTTTCATGCATTTTCTGCTATTAGAAAATTTCGGATTTTTATAATTCAATCATACCACCGATATCTGTATACCGTTTTGATCGTCTCGTCATGTTGATCTCTACGTTATATTCAATTCTGTGTTTTGAAGTCCGGTACGCAACGGAATTTGTAAAATAGTGATCCGTATCGGTATCGTTCGGGTATTTGAAATCTAGTGTCTATTCAAATTTTCTCTGTACTAACCCAACGTCATTCAGCATTTATGTCCTCCTGAATTCAGGTCAGTGCCTTTCTCTAATCCCAATATTAACTAATTGTTGGTTCGTTCAATTTCTTACAGCTCTTCATTTTCTATTCGTTCACTTGTAAAACAAAATATACTAAAGTAATACACCCTTCTTCTCTGTTGTCTGAAAACCTTTCATTATCTTCTACTTTCACATGCCAGGCTTGAGAGTGAATGTGTTCCTTCTCCCCTCTGCCGGCCATTGACCACCCTCATGCGCGGCATCGCATAACCCCACACTTCCACGTCACTTCAATGGCCACCACCCTTGCATGCCGACTCTTCCCTCAAGGACTCGCCTACTCCGCCTCCACCTTCATTTTATCGGCCTCCTTTCACCACGACCGAGCCAAGCACAACCCGCGCAAATGCACCGGCCTCGCCTTCCACTCCTCCGCCTTCCACCACAGCAGCCAGACGCCGCCACTGCCACTATCGGCCATCCGCGGAAACTTTCCCTCTACCACCCTCGGCCGCGCCGCCCTCGCACCGAGCTCCGCCCCAGCCCGGCATTGGCTCGGTCCAACAACCTCGGCATCCGCCCTGGCCATCTCCGTCTGCCTTCCGCTCCACCCAAAACGCAGCAAGCACTTTCATTTCTCCACCTTCTTGCAATAACAACCCCCTCCTTCTCCTCGCTTTGAAATATACACATGTTTTTGCAGTAGCTTATGCACATAAATGATTTTGAGGTATATTTTAAGATTTGTTATTATATATTGTTTACGTAATATTTCAAAGTTTGTTTGGTTATAAACTTTATTGCTGATTATTGTATAGAATTTTTTTATTTAAATCACAAAAGTATAACATATGTTAGTTATATATACACATAATGTTTGTAAATGGTTTATATATATATATATATATAGTTGTAGCTGGGTACTGGTTGTATAGTTATTTACATCTGATTTAACTTAGTATTATATTTATTTAAGTGCAAGCTGTAGTTTATATTTTATGAGTGGAATGATATAAAGAAGTTATATGTAAGCTATATGCATTTTACATCTAGATAAGTACTCGAATTTTTAAAAGCGTACACTTGTTTATATATTGTTTATATTTATAGGTATAGATATAGTTATAATATATCATTGCTACATTTCAATATTATTTTAGGCGTACAGTTGCATATATTTTTTTACATATAAAATATACGACCTGGGTTCTTTATTTTACATGTAAGCTATAGTAGTTTTAGTCATATATCTTAGTTTATAATTTATGTACTGTTATTGTTTACAGATTTAAATTTGTTTAAAAATATACGTAAGTATATTATTGAGTCGGTTTACCTAGATACACAAGTGAGTTTATACTGTTTATTTGTACGTAAGTATGCATTTTTAAGTTATACAGTGTTCATTTGTCTAGTTTACATATTTTACTGAATGTATATATATTTGCAAATTTATATAATAATATATCCATGTTGTTTTATTAGTTTATATATAATAGGTTAATAATAGTATATATCGTCTGGTAAAGAAATTTTCGAAGTTTATGTTATAATGTGTTCCAGAAGCTTAGTTATGTTCATACGATCTCGTTTTGGTTTTAAAACAATGATAATAATAAAATAATAGAGTGATATATAATACTTATTCATTTATACTAGTATATGCGTGTGTTGTTTTGCTGGTGTGTGTGTGTGTGTGTGTGTGTGTATAAAGTGCAATAGTTTGTATTGTATAAGTACATATTTAAATTAGTATGTTGATATATATTGATTTTAAAATTTATAAAAGTATATTTTTACTAGTTTCTGTATGTGTAAGTCATCACACCTGTGCATTTTATTGTATCTATATAAGTTAGATTTCATGCATAAAGTGTTAAATTAATATATTTAAATTTGTTATTACCATTTGGTGGTAGCTTGTACTACATATATATGATTTCTGTATAACATATATAAGTTGTTTTGTTATATGAATAAGGGTGCACTGTTCTAGATATACACAATGTTTGAAAAGTCTATACGCATATATGTACTTAAACATAAATAAAAATTTGTTTTGAATATATAATATGATTTTATGAAACTAGCTATATATATATAAGTTTACTTATACTATTTATCTTCATCGACCTAAATTCTGATCTGATTTCGTTTATATCCTTGTTATCAGCTTTGGTTATCAAACTCGTGCTTGTATTCATAACTCGATTTCAATGTCCGTATCAGCGTGCGTATCCGTGTCATCTTCTCGTCCATCTCTAGCCTCGAAAGGTGAGCAATCACTCACGATTAATGTTCTTTTATTTATTAAATCAGATTTCAATTGAAACGACAACTGAAATATGCTGCTGTTAGTAGTTTACACTGTTATATATGCTATTTACCTGTATTAGTTCACCTGTGACACCTGACACCGTTATCTTTATATATGCAATAATAAATCCAGTTTGGTTGATAATTGATTGATTGGTTGATATTTATATTGGACGTTAATTTGTTAATGTTAAGTGATAAATAGTATGAAAAATTGGAATTGATATAGGATAGTTAAAAAATTTAAAACTGTTTTATACGTTAAATTTGATTAGTTAATTATGACCACTTTTAATTGTTAAATTAATTGACATGTAGAATAGTGATAATTACACTTTGAACCATTGAAAGTATATTGGATTAATTGTGTAGTATAAAATTTAAATTGAATGACAAGTGAAAAATCGTATAAATAATTAGTGGAATAATCTTTAATCTACATGAAATGATAGTGTAGATTCTAGAAATAATTATATTAATTCGCACAAATAACAATGCGAATTAATACGATTATTTAGGGATTATTTGAATTAATTATTGGATTGTTATTGATTGTTGTTATTGATTGTTGTTATTGCTTGTTCATATACTCTGACACCATCCCAGTTATCACACTGCATGTTCCCTTTATTATGCTTGATCTTGAATTGAAATTGGAATCGGGTTGAAATGATATATACTCAAATGAATTTGACCTAGGATAGAGAATTAAATAAAATCCGATTGGTCAATAAATTGATTTAAAAATAAAATAATGATTTTATTCGAGCAAAGAATAAGTTTTGACATGAAGTTGGAATTTGAATTTATGAAAGGAAATGTAAAGATTGAATTCTGAACAAATATTAACGTAGTAATCGATGAAAGAACGTTATTTGAAATTTAATTATTTAATAATTAAATTTGGAATTATTAGTAAATAATTTGGAATTAGTAATAATTGAGTTTTGAAATTATTAAGTTTGAAATCATTTAATAATTAAATTGAAATTATAATTAAGTTTGAAATTATTAAGTTGAATTTATAATTAAGTTGAAATGATTTGATGGTTAAGTTTGAATTAATAATTAAGTTTGAATTGATAATCAAGTTTGTAATTATTAAGTTTTGAATTTATTAATAATTAAGACTGAAATTATTAAATAATTGAATAAGATTGAATTATTTGACAATTGAATAAAAATTGAATTCTTTGATAAGAGAAAATCGAACTTTTGATTAAGTGAATTTGATCTTCGTTAATAAATGAAATGGGGTTTCTTTATTTATGAAGTTTGGAAAAATATTTAAGTAAGTTAATAAGTGAAATCGAAACTTCTCGATTATGTGAAATTTAGTTCTTTATTAATTGAGTTTGAAATTTGTAATGAAGCCAATAAATAAGTGAAAATCGAATTTCTTTAACAAGAAATGAAAATGTGATTTATTGAAATGAATAGGATTTATTGAAATTGACGTAAGACTTGTAATTTAAAGAAGTTGATTTGACGAATTTAGTTTAATTCAATTTGAAGTTTTGATATAATGAAGTTGAACGTAAGTAATTGATTTAAATGAATTGAAATTTAAATAGAAGTTGTTTTGAATGACAAATTTACTTAATGAATATGGAATGAAATCGATAAATGAAATTAAATTGATTTGAATGAAAAAGTAAACAATTTAAATGATTTCGGAATGAAACCCATATACGAACTTGAATCAATATTTGAATTGTTTTAAATAAAAATAAAAATTGAATTGTAAGACTTTGAAATGGTTATTTGGTAGTTTTGAAACGTAAATTTTGGAAATTGATAGTGAATGACAATTGAAATGTTGATTTATAAATTCTAATTGAAATTGAAATTGAATTGGTTTTGAAATTTATTAAATGACCAATCGGTGTAATAATTACAAAAGTTATTAAAGAAACCGGAATCGGTTATGGATATACTCTCTATCTAAACCGAAAACCACTTTAATAACTATACGCGGAGTTGTGATCCAGAATGAAGTGGTTGGAATGATGTACGTGATGACTGAAGAAAGTGAACGATAATGGATAGCCTTGACACTTCTGTCAAATTGGAAATGACTAAAACAGGAGCCATGCCGGGCCAAATGGGGTTAGCTGCCTCGAGCGAACACACTTCTTCGTAACTACTACTTATTACTTGTGATTGATTGGTGCACCCCCGGAATTTCAGGAGTGTTGTTTCGCGGTGTTGTGATCGCCGCGGCGATGCGTTCTCACCAGTCCGGATCAGGCGAACGGTAGTTTCACTACCATGGGTATTGCCTCCTGTGCCTTGTCATACTTGTATCCCTTTATACGCGACCACTACGAATTTGTTTTGTGTTATACCTAAGGAGTACTCCCTGATAGCCCACTAGTTTACTGTGGAGTTTACAGTGCTGTATAGACTATGATGCTTATATAAAATGTGTTAAAGGGGATAATGGTAACGCCTTAACAGTATTTTGATATTTATATTACTGCTAGACATTATCTATTTAGCGTATATTACTACATAGTAGATAGTTTAACGGATCCTTAGAGGACGGCTATTCCAACGTCCTTTGAGTTACTTGTATCTCAATTGTTATTTCACTTGAGTTGGATTTATTGATATAATAATGTTAATCCTGACTCGAGTGTTTTGTCTTTTGCTTTACGCTCGGGTCAGACTGAGTGGTTCAGCTTTTGAGACTCACCTTTGGAGTTGGAGCTTCGCCTGGAGATCCAACCTTCTATTCTGCTTCCAGTATTCGATGATTCCAGTGATGTATTCCGATTTGTACCTGATGTATCGTGTTACTCTTCTATTTTATCTGATTTAACTCTGATGTATCATATATATTTATATAGTAGCTTCATGAACTACTATCTCTTTACGCCCGCTGCATATTATTTCTCCGTGTCTGTGATTCTGTGATTATTTATTTACTGTATATCTGAGTTTTGCCAAATTTAAATTAACAATTCGGTATTTTGAATTTTTCAAGTCCGACGTGTGCGAATGCGAATAGTCCAAAATAGCGGGTCGTTACAGTTGGTATCAGAGCCTTTGGTAGCACTAGGCAAAACTCAGCATATAGGGTAAATGTATTTACAGAATCACTCTCATTCGAGTTTCAATCTCTTCCTTTTGACTCAATTCCTTTGAATTTTGGAACGTTCACTGTGGTTCTAAAATTCATTTGTGTCCCCACTCTTCGTCTTCTTTCAATTTTGGAGCATTCCATAACTCCATTTCGAATGACCCTTATAATGAATCTGCGGTCTCGCCAAACTTCGAATGATTTGTAAAAGGGTGAAACCACTTTATAATAGGCACTGATTTACCAGAGATTTCTGTATCCTCGGTTTGCGATGCTATCTATCTCCTGCTATACATGAATTCTATTTTTTGAGATCGAATGTTGATTTACCTCGGAATTCAGCATCGAGCTTATTCTTGAAGTTACGGTCGACCTGGTTAAGGTTGCCTGTGAATTAAATAAGCTTATCCATCTGCTGATTCTGTTAATTAAATTATCTTATCTTCTATTTCGAACCTATTATCGAATCAAAATCCTCTTTGATTTGATTTCCATCAAATTTGAATCTCGGTACTTATTTTGAAATCCATCCCTATATCTTCGAGCGAGGAAGTGTATTTATAAATTAATAATAAAAAGTGTTATATATATGGTGTTGTTTGAGTTGTCAATGTTAATTTGGGTTTCCGATCGATTCGTCTGATCAATGCTATCGATAGGATTTCTAAAACACTTGAACAGAGCAAACTGACACAATAGTATTTTCGAATTTGGTGAATAAATAGTTTTGTATGATTATATTATATATAAGTATAAAGTTCTGAAATTAAATTGTTAATGAAATTGTTGCCAGAAATAATAATATTGATTTCATTTATGGTTTGTAAATCATTGACTATTGAATAATACAAAATAAATGAATTTATAAAACTTGGTTAAATTTGATTTGGAATTTAAATAGATTTAAACTAAAATTTGAGAATATAATTTTCGGTAATTCCAAACTATGGTTTTAAAGTTTAAAATGTATATCATTTAAAATATTTTCGAATAGAAATGGTTTTCAAAGAATTTAAATGTTTAAATCAGTGCTCTTGTCTTTGTCGCTGGAAAATAATTTCGGTGATGACGGCCGCATCATCGACATTCATTTTCGAGTTTCGAAGTGAAGAGACCATTCTGTAGCTTTGCTACAGTTTTGCTTTGGAAATTTAATCGCTTTGAATTTATATACATGACTTGATTTATAATATATTGAAGATTTTTTTTTAATTAATTTAATACATTATGTATATATATTTATTTTATCTATAAATTGTTTGAAGATAATCGGAAATTAATGCTTAAATTTTCTTAAAGGATGTTGCAATTATTATTGAAGCCAAATTTTGAAAGAATAGTTAAATGTGCAATAATGGAATTAGGAAAATTTTACTAGCGTAATACTCAATTGCATTATATACAACTTACCTAAATTTTCAAAAGTTAATTATGTAATTGAATATTATACAATATAAATGTTACTAAAGGAAGTTATAAATAAATTGAGTGGTTATGATAAACGTAAAAGTACTTTATATATGTAATAAGAAATTAAGTGGTGTAAAATTTAATAATAATTTGGAATAAAGAAGAAATAAAATTTGTCGAATAAAATACGGTTATAATAAATGACTATTCAATTGTATGATCTTTGAAAGTGTTAATTTAGAAAATTGGATAATATATAATATAAATTGTCTTTATAAATAAAATGTGAGTGCGTATAATAAATGTTTTTCACTTAAATTTTAATTATAAAATGGTTAATAGAGATAAATAGAATAATGAGTCAATTGAACAATAGATTGATTAATGAAATAAAAATTTTGTTTTGAAAGTTAATAAATTAAAATTAAATCAACTTAATGAGATATTCTGATATTAATTGAATATTAATTGAATTTATGTTTAAAGAAACCTATTTGTATCTAACATTAATAAATGTGAAATTAAACGGAAACCTCGAATTTAATAACAAATTGTTGAATATAAATTTATTTAAATTGAAATTTCTATGGTTTAAATTAATTGTTATAATGTAATTCAAGTTCATTCTCTTTTGAATGTTTCTATTCTCCCACTTCCTTCCTTTTCGAGGACGAAAAGTTTTGAGTGGGGGAGAATGTAACGATCCGCAAATTTAACCGGTTTTAGTAGCGTATTTAATTGAAATTTGGTGGAATTTTTAAACGATAAAATTTTGAAATACAAGTTGAATATTTGGAATGCGTCTAGTTAGACATAGCAACTGGTAAATTTTCATCCAAAAATACGAAAGTTTATTTCGTGCGTAAATTTCAATTCAATCAGTTAAAAAGCGATGAAAATAAAACATTTTCAAAACCAAAATATTTTTACATAGAAAAATTCTAAACCATCTTCTGAGCAAGATGTCAGTTTGTCGTTTTTCCAAATTCGGACATCTTTAGCTCCGTCGATCTTATTTTTCTGTGATTTTCATGCATTTTCCGCTATTAGAAAATTTCGAATTCTTATAATTCAATCATACCACCGATATCTGCATACCATTTTGATCGTCTCGTCATGCTGATCTCTACGGTATATTCAATTCTGTATTTTGAAGTCCGGTACGCAGCGGAATTTGTAAAATAGTGATCCGTATCGGTGTCGTTCGGGCTTTTGAAATCTAGTGTCTATTCAAATTTCCTCGGTACTAACTCAACGTTATTCAGCATTTATGTCCCCCTGAATTCAGGTCAGTGCCTTTCTCTAATCCCAATATTTACTAATTGTCGGTTCGTTCAATTTCTTACATCTCTTCATTTTTTTATTCGTTCACTTGTAAAACAAAATATACTAAAGAAATACACCCTTCTTCTCTGTTGTCTGAAAACCATTCATTATCTTCTACTTTCACATGCCAGGCTTGAGAGTGAATGTGTTCCTTCTCCCCTCTGCCGGCCATTGACCACCCTCATGCGCGGCGTCGCATAACCCCACACTTCCACGTCACTTCAATGACCACCACCCTTGCATGCCGACTCTTCCCTCAAGGCCTCGCCTACTCCGCCTCCACCTTCATTTTACCGGCCTCCCTTCACCACGACCGAACAAAGGCCAAGCACAACCCGCGCAAACGCACCGGCCTCGCCTTCCACTCCTCCGCCTTCCACCACAGCAGCCAGACGCCGCCACTGCCAATATCGGCCATCCGCGGAAACTTTCCCTCTACCACCCTCGGCCGCGCCGCCCTCGCACCGAGCTCCGCCCCAGCCCAGCATCGGCTCGGCCCAACAACCTCGGCCTCCGCCCTGGCCATCTCCGTCTGCCTTCCGCTCCACCCAAAACGCAGCAAGCACTTTCATTTCTCCACCTTCATGCAATAACAGCCCCCTCCTTCTCCTCGCTTTGAAATATACACAGGTTTTTGTAGTAGCTTATGCACATAAATGATTTTGAGGTATATTTTAAGATTTGTTATTATATATTGTTTACGTAATATTTCAAAGGTTGTTTGGTTATAAACTTTATTGCTGATTATTACACAGATTTTTTTTGTTTAAATCACAAAAGTATAACATATGTTAGTTATATATATACATAATGTTTGTAAATGGTTTATATATATATAGTTGCAGCTGGGTACTGGTTGTATAGTTATTTACATCTGATTTAACTTAGTATTATATTTATTTAAGTGCAAGCTGCAGTTTATATTTTATGAGTGGAATGATATAAAGAAGTTATATGTAAGCTATATGCATTTTACATCTAGATCAGTACTCGAATTTTTAAAAGTGTACACCTGTTTATATATTGTTTATATTTACAAGTATAGATATAGTTATAATATATCATTGCTACATTTTAATATTATTTTAGGCATACAGTTGCATTTTTTTTTGCATATAAAATGTACGACCTGGGTTCTTTATTTTTACGTGTAAGCTATAGTAGTTTTAGTCATATATCTTAGTTTATAATTTATGTACTGTTATTGTTTACAGATTTAAATTTGTTTAAAAACATATGTAAGTATATTATTGAGTCGGTTTACCTAGATACACAAGTGAGTTTATACTGTTTATTTGTACGTAAGTATGCATTTTTAAGTTATACAGTGTTCATTTATCTAGTTTACATATTTTACTGAATGTATATATATTTGCAAATTTATATAATAATATATCCATGTTGTTTTATTAGTTTATATATAATAGGTTAATAATAGTATATATCGTTTGGTAAAGAAATTTTGGAAGTTTATGTTATAATGTGTTTCAGAAGCTTAGTTATGTTCATACGTTCTCGTTTTGGTTTTAAAACAATGATAATAATAAAATAATAGAGTGATATATAATACTTATTCATTTATACTAGTATATGCGTGTGTTGTTTTGCTGGTGTGTGTGTGTGTATATATATATATATATAAAGTGCAATAGTTTGTATTGTATAAGTACATATTTAAATTAGTATGTTGATATATATTGATTTTAAAATTTATAAAAGTATATTTTTACTAGTTTCTGTATGAGTAAGTCAGCACACCTGTGCATTTTATTGTATCTACATAAGTTAGATTTCATGCATAAAGTGTTAAATTAATATATTTAAATTTGTTATTACCATTTGGTGGTAGCTTGTACTACATATATATGATTTCTGTATAACATATATAAGTTGTTTTGTTATATGAATAAGGGTGCACTATTCTAGATATACACAATGTTTGAAAAGTCTATACGCATATGTGTACTTAAATATAAATAAAAATTTGTTTTGAATATATAATATGATTTTATGCAACTAGCTATATATATAAGTTTACTTATACTATTTATCTTCATCGACCTAAATTCTGATCTGATTTCATTTATATCCTTGTTATCAGCTTTGGTTATCAAACTCGTGCTTGTATTCGTAACTCGATTTCAATGTCGGTATCAGCGTGCGTATCCGTGTCATCTTCTCGTCCATCTCTAGCCTCGAAAGGTGAGCAATCACTCACGATTAATGTTCTTTTATTTATTAAATCTGATTTCAATTGAAACGACAACTGAAATATGCTGCTGTTAGTAGTTTACACTGTTATATATGCTATTTACCTGTATCAGTTCACTGTGACACCTGACACCGTTATCTGTTATATATGCGATAATAAATCCAATTTGGCTGATAATTGATTGATTGGTTGATATTTATATTGGACGTTAATTTGTTAATGTTAAGTGATAAATAGTATGAAAAATTGGAATTGATATAGGATAGTTAAAAATTTTAAAACTGTTTTATACGTTAAATTTGATTAGTTAATTATGACCCCTTTTAATTGTTAAATTAATTGACATGTAGGATAGTGATAATTACACTTTGAACCATTGAAAGTATATTGGATTCTTTGATAAGAGAAAATCGAACTTTTGATTAAGTGAATTTGATCTTCGTTAATAAATGAAATGGGGTTTCTTTGTTTATGAAGTTTGAAAAAATATTTAAGTAAGTTAATAAGTGAAATCGAAACTTCTCGATTATGTGAAATTTAGTTCTTTATTAATTGAGTTTGAAATTTGTAACGAAGTCAATAAATAAGTGAAAATCGAATTTCTTTAACAAGAAATAAAAATGTGATTTATTGAAATGAATAGGATTTATTGAAATTGACGTAAGACTTGAAATTTAAAGAAGTTGATTTGACGAATTTAGTTTAATTCAATTTGAAGTTTTGATATAATGAAGTTGAACGTAAGTAATTGATTTAAATGAATTGAAATTTAAATAGAAGTTGTTTTGAATGACAAATTTACTTAATGAATATGGAATGAAATCGATAAATGAAATTAAATTGATTTGAATGAAAAAGTAAACAATTTAAATGATTTCGGATGAAACCAATATACGAACTTCAATCAATATTTGAATTGTTTTAAATTAAAATTAAAATTGAATATTAATACTTTGAAATGGTTATTTGGTAGTTTTGAAACGTAAATTTTGGAAATTGATAGTGAATGACAATTGAAATGTTGATTTATAAATTCTAATTGAAATTGAAATTGAATTGGTTTTGAAATTTATTAAATGACCAATCGGTGTAATAATTACGAAAGTTATTAAAGAAACCGGAATCAGTTATGGATATACTTTCTATCTAAACCGAATACCACTTTAATAACTATACGCGGAGTTGTGATCCAGAATGAAGTGGTTGGAATGATGTACGTGATGACTGAAGAAAGTGAACGATAATGGATAGCCATGACACTTGTGTCAAATTGGAAATGACTAAAACAGCAGCCGTGCCGGGACAAATGGGGTTAGCTGCCTCGAGCGAACACACTTCTTCGTAACTACTACTCATTACTTGTGATTGATTGGTGCACCCTCGAAATTTCAGGAGTGTTGTTTCGCGGTGTTTCGATCGCTACGGCGATGCGTTCTCACTAGTCCGGATCAGGCGAACGGTAGTTTCACTATCGTGGGTATTTCCTCCTGTGCCTTGTCATACTTGTATCCCTTTATACGCGACGACTACGAATTTGTTTTGTGTCATACCTAAGGAGTACTCCCTGATAGCCCACTAGTTTATGGTGGAGTTTACAGTGCTGTATAGACTATGATGCTTATATAAAATGTGTTAAGGGGGATAATGGTAATGCCTTAACACTATTTTGATATTTGTATTACTGCTAGACATTATCTATTTAGCGTATATTACTACGTAGTAGATAGTTTAACGGATTCTTAGAGGCCGGCTATTCCAATGTCCTTTGAGTTACTTGTATCTCAATTGTTATTTCACTTGAGTTGGATTTATTGATATAAGAATGTTAATCTTGACTCGAGTGTTTTGTGTTTTGCTTTACGCTCGGGTCAGACTGAGTGGTTCAGCTTTTGAGACTCACCTTTGGAGTTGGAGCTTCGCCTGGAGATCCAGCCATCTATTCTGCTTCCAGTATTCGATGATTCCAGTGATGCATTCTGATTTGTACCTGATGTATCGTGTTACTCTTCTGTTTTATCTGATTAACTCTGATGTATCATAATATTTATATAGTAGCTTCATGAACTACTATCTCTTTACTTCCGTTGCATATTATTACTCTGTGTCTGTGATTCTGTGATTATTTATTTACTGTATATCTGAGTTTTGCCAAATTTAAATTAACAATTCGGTATTTTGAATTTTTCAAGTCCGACGTGTGCGGATGCGAATAGTCCAAAATAGCGGGTCGTTACATATGCTAAGTTTTGCCTAGAGCTACCAAAGCTCTGATACCAACTGTAACGATCCGCTATTTTGGACTATTCGCATCCGCGCATGTCGGACTTGAATAATTCAAAATACCGAATTGTTAATTTAAATTTGGCAAAACTGAACATATACAGTAAATAAATAATCACAGAATCACAGATACAGAGTAATAATATGCAGCGGAAGTAAAAGAGATAGTAGTTCATGAAGCTACTATATAAATATATAAGATGCATCAGAGTTTACAACAGAAGAGTAATACGATACATCAGGTACAAATCAGAATACATCACTGAAATCATAGAATACTGAAAGCTGGATAGATGGCTGGATCTCCAAGCGATGCTCCAACTCCAGAGGTAGGTCTCAAAAGCTGAGCCACTCAGTCTGACCCGAGCGTAAAGCAAAACACAAAACATTCGAGTCAGCATTAAAATTCTTATATCAATAAATCCAACTCAAGTGAAATAGCAATCGAAATACAAGTAACTCAAAGGATGTTGGAATCACCATCCTCTAAGGATCCGTTAAACTATCTACTATGTAGTAGTGTACGATAAATAGATAATGTCTATCAGTAATATAAAGTATCAAAATAGTGTTAAGGCGTTACCATTATCCCCCTTAACACATTTATATAAATGTCATAGTCTATACAGCACTGTAAACTCCACCGTAAACTAGTGGGATATCAGGGAGTACTCCATAGGTATAACACAAAACAAATTCGTAGTGGTCGCGTATATAGGGATACAAGTATGACAAGGCACTTGAGGCAATACCCAAGGTAGTGAAACTACCGTTTGCCTGATCCGGGCTGGTGAGAACGCATCGCCGCAGCGATCGTAACAACGCGAAACAACACTCCTGAAAGTACGAGGGTGCACCAATCGATAACAAGTAATGAGTAGTAGTTACGAAGAAGTGTGTTCGCTCGAGCTGGCTAACCCCATTTGGCCCGGCACGGCTCCTGATTTTAGTCATTTCCAATTTAACACAAGTGTCAAGGCTATCCATTATCGTTCTCTTTCTTCAGTCATCGCGTACATCATTCCAAACACTTCATTCTGGATCATCACTCCGCGTATAGTTATTAAAGTGGTTTTCGGTTTAGATAGAGAGTATATCGATAACCAATTCCGGTCTCTTTAATAACTTCCGTAATTATTGCACCGATTGGTCCTTTAATATATTTCAAAACCAAGTCAAATTCAATTTCAATTAGAATTTATAATCAACATTTCATTTGTCTTTCACTATCAACAATTCAATTTCAATTTTTTTGTAACGACCCAGGATTTTAAACAATTTAATTTAGAAATATTTAATTTATTTTAAATATTTAAATGATGGTTTGGATTGAATTTTCAATATAATTATGAATTTAACGATTTAATTATAGAATTTAATCTATTGGAAGTTGAATAAAAATTTGAATCTTCAATTTTAAGCCGATTAAAATTATTTCAAAGGCTTGTAAAATTCGTATTGATAACACTGAAGATTTTAGAAGCTTCAGAATTGAATTTGAAAGTGAATTGTTCAGTTTTGAAATTTAATCGTTCGAATCGATATTTAAAAATAGCCGTCCGAGGCACAGTCTCGGAATTCGACGAAACCAGTTCCATTGGGTCCGGAATATTGAATTATTCTCGGATTTCAAATTTCGTATTTTTCGGAGTTGATTTGTGATTACACGGCGAGTAAACGCATTGAAATTTTAAAACGAATTCAATATTAAATTTAAATTTAAATTTAAATTCTGTCAACAGCATCCCTTGAATCTTGCCTAAAATCACGTTGCCTCTCCCCAAAGTCATGCCGAGAATCACGATACGAAGATCGTGCAAGCATGGCCGTGTTCCCCTATTTCAACTTCAAATCGAAATAATCTCGTTCAACATTATTCAGAGAATTTTTTTTTTATGGCCGAAGCCTTTTTGTTCCCCCAAATCAAAACCGCTTCCTCTTCAGATTTTAATTTATGCCGAAGCCTTAAAATCCTAATCGCGTGAGGAGGGGGAGTTTCAGGCAAGGCGACGCGATGGTGCGCCGCACGATGGAGGGGGAGAGCGACGCGCGATGTCGTGGCAGAGGCGAGACGATGGGGGGGCGCGCGCGTAGGAGGGTTCGCGAGGTGGCAGTCGCGATTTGGTGATGTGGCGATTCATGGAGGAGGGCGGCGACGCCTCGCGCGAAGGCAGAAACGCTGAAGGTGGCGCGAGGGGCTTTCTCGAACAGTGGCGCGCGAAGTTAGTGGTTGTGCGATCGATGGGGGGGGAGGTACGACAGTCGCGATAAGCGACGGCGTCGCAATGATGGCGGCACGATGTCATCGACGCGGGGTGGACGCGATTGCAGTAAGGTATATATGTATATTTTTATTTATTTATTCGATTTCTAAATTTATATATATATACGCAGTTAAATTACAGTAAGCTAAAAAAAAAAAATATGGTTAAAAGAAATCTAATAATTAGTTAAATTAATTTATTAAAGAAGAAGATTAGTTTTAAAATTTAAAGTGTAGTCAAATGAAATTATAAAAGGAAGTAGTTATGAAAAGTTAGATTGTGATCTATATAAATTTATTTCTTATAGGTATATGTATATAAGATTTCAAATAAAACTATTACGCTCATGTATTTTAATTTGCTAGTTTGAAATAAAATTATCAGTTAAATATAAATTTAGTTTCAAATGAAAAGTATTTTTTTTATGTAGAAGAAAATTTGTTTAAAAGTAAATGTGCATATAAATATATTTGCCATCCTAATCAAATTTAAATTACTAGAGAAAAATTTATATAAGAGGATTTAGTTTTAAATATAAATTTTACAGTTAAATAAATTTATTTAAAAGCAATATGTTAAAGAAATTAATTTAAAGTAAAATGTTAGTTAAATAAATTTATTTAACAGGAATTTGGTTTAAGAGGAAATAAATTTATTAAAAGAAAGAAAATTAATAATTAGTTAAAATAAATTTATTTAAAAGGAAGGATTTATTTATAACAAATTTAATAGTTAAAAAAAAAAAATTTAGTTAATTTAATTTATAAAAAGGAAATTTAATTCAATTGAGAATTTCTAATTAGAATTATTTTAAAAGGAAAGTTAGTTAAAATAAATTTATTTAAGAAGAAATTGGTTTAAACGAAACCATGAGTTAATTTAACTATTAAAATGAAATCACCAATGAATCGAAATTATCAATTGAAAAATTTATTATTCGATCTGTTCGAATATTAATTGAATTGTATAAAATATTTATACTAGGTATAAATGAAGAAATCAAGATGAATTAAGATAGTGGATGGCAAACAGGGAATAAAGGTGAGAACTTCTCACTCAAAAGGAATTTTATTGTTTATTTAAATTTTAAATAGTTAAATTTAAAATTTATTGACTGTGTTGATTGAATGCTTGAATGATGATTGTTATATATATATTGGATGTGAATAGACCCTATACGCCGTTAGTAAGCGGAGGTTATTTATTACACACATATACCGCGATATTCCACCTCGAAGTGGAATTGGTATTATATTATATATATAGCAATATATATATATTGGCATATGTATATATTGCAGTTGATTGATTTCCCGCATTTTCTTTTAGCGGATGAGACCCTATTGCGCCGTTAGTAAGCGGATATATATTTATAAAATCCCATATACCGCGATATTCCGTCTCGAAACGGAATGGTATTGTGCTAATGTCTGTGGATGCAGGGAAACAGGTTGGAGGGATCCAACTGGATTCCTCACAAGTGTTTGTTTATTTTCATATATTGTGATATTTGATTGTTTATCATGGATGATATATGATGTTAGAAAATCGTGTTTGACTATTTGATGTGTTGCATCATCGGATCAAATTTTTGAAATTTAAAAACAACGATTTTTATTTCTAAAGGGATTTTTGAAAATATACGTTTATATAATATTTTTGGGATTGATCCATTATAAATAAATAAACGTTATAAAATTAATGTTATAAAAGTTATATTTTTGAGAAATATAGTTAAAAGTTGATTTTTGAAAATATGGGATTAGTGGTTTTATAAAATAATTTGAATTGGGTTTTCTAAATTTATTATAAGAAGTTTAAAAATAGGATTTATAAAATTTTTATTTTATAAATCAGAATGATGAAATTATAAAAGAGTTGAAGATGTTTAAAGTAATAATATAAATTGTTTTATATTAAAAGATTTATAAGTGGATATTTATGAATTTAGAATATCTTGAATTATAAAACAAGCTTTTATAAGTGATAGAATGATTTGTAAATGAATTTCATAAAGGAATGAAATCTATAGAATTTATGAAATTTGATTATTTTATAAATTAAAAAGATGAAATTATAAGGAGTTAAAAGACGTTTTAAAATAGTAATATAAATTGTTTTATATTAAAAGATTTATAAATGGATATTGATAAATTAAAAATATTGGGATTACAAAACGAGCTTTTATAAGTATTAGAAAGAATTGTGAATGAATTTCACAAATGAATGAAAGTTATAGAATTAAAACGGTGAAGTTATAAATAAATTTTATAAATAAAATTTATAAAGCTATTTAGGAAATAGATGTGGATAAATAAATGAATCTTAGAAGTTATAAGATTTATAGATTTGTGAAGTTTAGAGGAACGATTTTATAAATAAATAAATTATAAGTGTTTGACTTATAATATGAAATTTTAGTATATCATTGAGATATAAAATTGAATATATTTATAAAGGAAATTTATAAAAGGAAGTTGTTGTAAAATAAATAGAAATGAAATTTATAAACATTGTTTTATAAATTGAAAATGACTTATTTTGATAAGTAAATTGTTCTAATTTATTTATGGAGTTATATTCATGTTTTAGACAGTGAATAATTCCTTAAACTAAAATGAATAGAAGTGATGAAATTTATTAACAGTATATATTCACGTTTTTATATAGTGAATATTATGTTAAAGAATTATTTGGAATGTGATGTTTTAAATAGAATTAAAACAATCTAACGATGTTTTAAAATATATTGAGATTCGAAATCATAGATTTCAACATTTATTGTTGAAATAGATGTTTTCGAGAAATTGAAGGAAATAATAGATTATAACACTGTTGTTATAATAGATAATTTCCGAAAGGAAATGTTTGTATAGTATTGGGATTTATATATCTATTTTATTTCGAATCCCTATACTAGTGATTTTGGGTTGTCGTAACGATGTTCTACGCAACATTCGTTTTGGCCCAAATAAATATGGTTAAGTGAATGATTTCCTTAAAGAATGAAATATATACTTAATTTCGATTAGAATATATGGAATATTTTCCAAGGTTGAAAATAAATAAATTTGTGGATTACTTATAAAATAAATAAGTATGGAAATTGTTTTTCCAATGAGAAATGTAAAGTTTTGAGAATTTATCTTTCTGAAGATAAATTGGAAATGAATAATAGAAATTGCATATTCATGAATATTTTGGAATATAAATTCAATATAGAATTTATAAATGGAATTGGGAAAAATAGGTTTAAAAATAAAAATCGATTTATTTTTGAAGTATGGAAAGTTTATATCTTCTAAAGATATTTTGGAAAATAAATAATTTGAAAAATTATTTGGAATCTGGTGATGTTGGCATATCCATTGATAGTTCAATAACCGACTATCGATATTTACCTTAAATGGTACATGTTGTGATTTGTTTGAAATTGAATGCCACACTTATTTTTTTAAAATAAGCGCTCACTATTCGGGTTAACCGGGAAAGGACCATGGGGTCGTATAACCCATTCCGAATATGTGATACGTCGTTATGAATTGCATTCGAAGACCGGTGTTGAAGACCGGATATTTTTGAAAACGAGAGGGTTTCTTGTCGAATGTCTTTGCATCGACTGGTCCCCGGTATAGAGACTCCATATGTGATGGGAAATCCGATCAGGATTGTGAATATTTGGATTGCAAGGACTTCTTTGTAAGTGCCTTCGGTTCTGTTCGAGCCCGGAACGGACTTGTATGGATTGTATGTCTGACATTACAAGTTGAGATATAAAGCCGATTTCTCTCAAATATATTTCTGTGGTGGCGGAGAATTTATTCTTTTAGCTTAACACCCTTCTCTGAGACGTACGAGCTCAGAGGTTATATAGTTGAAGTTATCAGCGATATATTCCCAGTTTGGTAATGTGACATGCTGAGTGATGCTGAAATGATCATTGTGTTGATTATTGTGATAGGATCATTTATTTGATCGTCTATCTTAGTGATCATTGTGTTGATCATTTGTTGACCCAAAGCATGGCTTTTGTATAAAGTATGTTTTTGTGGACGTGAATTCGTCGAGCCTCACACCCCGTGAATGGTCAAAACAGGAAAGAAGCAGCAAGGTTATGAGGGGTAGCACCCTTTAGGATGTGTCCATTTCCTTCTGGAAAAGGGTGGTATCATGGTATGGAGCCCAGATACTTACTCATGTTGAAAACACTTTATGATTGTGTGAATTGATTACGAGCGCTCGGTGAAAAGGTCCCAAAGGACCGGGGGATGGCATATTCGGTCAGTTGTTACTCAGTTAGGAGTAACCCGGCCTTGTGTTGGTAGAGATCCGGTTTGGTTCTCGGGGATGTCCATCCAGAGGCATTCTCAGTGGCAATGGGAAGTTCCTTGGCCTGATCATTTGTTGGAAATCCAAAGAAACAATACGATCTTGTACGGTTTTAGTTGTAGAACCTGCTATTCACTTATGGTGGTCACCACTGTTTGGATAGTAGCTATAGTAGGCATACGATAATGGTCGTATGTTGGCTAAGATTTATATTCTACTTTCGAAATGAATTTGTTATACACTATGCACTAGTAATAATATCAAATGTTATTTTAAATGCGTATCAAGCATCTTTGACTGTCATAAGGAGAAATCTCCTCCGATTCTGCGTTTGCATTGTGTGTGTGTGCGGGAGGCCTTATGGTAGTCTCATTTTTAAAAGCATTGCGAATTGAATTTAAAAATATTCCTCTATTTTGATTTTAAAGTTAAACAAACTGTCTTGAGTTCTCACACCAGTCACATGACTGACTCGGAGTTTATTGTTTTCCTTCCTAAACTCTGGGTGCCCACCAATTTCCACACGGGCAGTTAAGAGTTAGGTTTATCAGGATATTCTGGATATTGTAGAGTTGCTGGAGGCAAGCTGGATGGCATGGCATATTACTTATATAGTATTTCTTTTTCCGCTGCACTGTTTGTTGATGTATGTTGTACACTCTGATGATATGATATGATGTAATGTAATGTAAAAAATGTAATAACAGATATAGTTCTTTGTTTAAAGATTATTCATTTATCTATTATATGTTGTTCCGCTGCGAATTGTGAGATTCTGATGTTGTTCTGTTGTTTCCTGTTCTGTTTTCTTTCTCTCCTCTTCTACCTCTTTCTTTTCTTAAAATCTTTCTTTTTCTTAAAAAAAAACCCTCTCAGTGTTCGGTTTTTCGGCAACGAAAAATCGTGTCCTGACAATGTGGTATCAGAGCTGTTGGTTAAGCGACAACCATGGTTCTGATGGGTATTACTCGTTAGAGATAGAGTCAGCAGTACTCTAGAATGAGTTTGACTGTAATAATAGATATGAGCGCGTATTTGTTAGTGAATATAAAAAAAAATTGTTTTTGAATCGGGTAAATAAAATAATCTTGCCCAAAACTATTTTGAATAGAAAAGAAATGATTTTCTATGGATTATTATAGTATATGGTTGCATGATTGTTAAGAAGTGATAATATTGAATTATTATCATTAGTATATAGGAATAAAATAAAATGGATTGAATTCAAGTAAACTAACTTGATTCATGGACTAATGAATGGGAATTTGAATTGGTTAAATTAAAGTTTAGTCGTGAGCTAAATTTGAAAATAAATTTGAATTGTATACAAATTCAAGTAAGTGAAAGAAATAACTTGAAATTCTCTTTGTTGATAATTAAGTAAATTCGGAATGAATTGAAATAATTGAAATGAATTAGTGAATGAAACTAATTTAAATTAGTAATATGAATTACTAAATGAAAGTTAATCGATAGAATTCAATATTTAGAATTTAGAATTTAAATTGAGAATTGAATTAGAATGAATTTGAGATTGTGAATTAAATTGAAGCGAAAAATTTAATAAAATTGGATATGTAACTTCAAGAATGAAGTAAAAACGTATAAGAAGCATATATTGGAAATTTTGCAATGGAATTGGCAAAATGGTTTGAATGTTAGATTTGGATGCTACTACTAGCAGGTTATACAGGTATATAAAGGAATTGAGATTTTGATTTCAAAGATAAAATTGAATTGCTCGACAAAAAGGTACGTATTTCAATTTCAGTATGAGATTTGATGACTTTCTTCTCTAGCCACTTGGCTTTTCTCTTTTCTTTTTGATTCTGAGGGGCCGTGGTGCCATTCTGTAGTCGTACCGATCGAGCCGCGCAAAGGAAACGCTGGCGAAATTTTTCGAAAATTTAGAGTGTTAGAAAAATTTTGAGAAAAATTTGAAAGTTTGAAATTTGAATTTGAATTTGAATTTAAATGGTTAGTAAAACAATGTTGTTTGAAACCTATAATTAAAGTTGGAAATCTAGTTGAAAAGATAGTGAATCTCTAGTAAAAAGATTTAGGCTAGAAAGTTGATAAAACTATTTGAATTGTGAAAAATAATAAAAGGGATAAGGGCATTCTTCTTAACTTGTAATTTCGGGACGAAATTCTTTTAAGGGGGAAAGATTGTAACGACCCAGGATTTTAAACAATTTAATTTAGAAATATTTAATTTATTTTAAATATTTAAATGATTGTTTGGATTGAATTTTCAATATAATTATGAATTTAACGATTTAATTATAGAATTTAATCTATTGGAAGTTGAATAAAAATTTGAATCTTCAATTTTAAGCCGATTAAAATTATTTCAAAGGCTTGTAAAATTCGTATTGATAACACTGAAGATTTTAGAAGCTTCAGAATTGAATTTGAAAGTGAATTGTTCAGTTTTGAAATTTAATCGTTCGAATCGATATTTAAAAATAGCCGTCCGAGGCACAGTCTCGGAATTCGACGAAACCAGTTCCATTGGGTCCGGAATATTGAATTATTCTCGGATTTCAAATTTCGTATTTTTCGGAGTTGATTTGTGATTACACGGCGAGTAAACGCATTGAAATTTTAAAACGAATTCAATATTAAATTTAAATTTAAATTTAAATTCTGTCAACAGCATCCCTTGAATCTTGCCTAAAATCACGTTGCCTCTCCCCAAAGTCATGCCGAGAATCACGATACGAAGATCGTGCAAGCATGGCCGTGTTCCCCTATTTCAACTTCAAATCGAAATAATCTCGTTCAACATTATTCAGAGAATTTTTTTTTTATGGCCGAAGCCTTTTTGTTCCCCCAAATCAAAACCGCTTCCTCTTCAGATTTTAATTTATGCCGAAGCCCTAAAATCCTAATCGCGTGAGGAGGGGGAGTTTCAGGCAAGGCGACGCGATGGTGCGGCGCACGATGGAGGGGGAGAGCGACGCGCGATGTCGTGGCAGAGGCGAGACGATGGGGGGGCGCGCGCGTAGGAGGGTTCGCGAGGTGGCAGTCGCGATTTGGTGATGTGGCGATTCATGGAGGAGGGCGGCGACGCCTCGCGCGAAGGCAGTAACGCTGAAGGTGGCGCGAGGGGCTTTCTCGAACAGTGGCGCGCGAAGTTAGTGGTTGTGCGATCGATGGGGGGGGGGAG
This sequence comes from Allium cepa, assembly GCA_030765085.1. Classification (NCBI taxonomy): domain Eukaryota; kingdom Viridiplantae; phylum Streptophyta; class Magnoliopsida; order Asparagales; family Amaryllidaceae; genus Allium; species Allium cepa. The sequence continues at coordinate 548,586,560 of CM060938.1, forward strand.
GTACGACAGTCGCGATAAGCGACGGCGTCGCAATGATGGCGGCACGATGTCATCGACGCGGGGTGGACGCGATTGCAGTAAGGTATATATGTATATTTTTATTTATTTATTCGATTTCTAAATTTATATATATATATACGCAGTTAAATTACAGTAAGCTAAAAAAAAAAATATGGTTAAAAGAAATCTAATAATTAGTTAAATTAATTTATTAAAGAAGAAGATTAGTTTTAAAATTTAAAGTGTAGTCAAATGAAATTATAAAAGGAAGTAGTTATGAAAAGTTAGATTGTGATCTATATAAATTTATTTCTTATAGGTATATGTATATAAGATTTCAAATAAAACTATTACGCTCATGTATTTTAATTTGCTAGTTTGAAATAAAATTATCAGTTAAATATAAATTTAGTTTCAAATGAAAAGTATTTTTTTTATGTAGAAGAAAATTTGTTTAAAAGTAAATGTGCATATAAATATATTTGCCATCCTAATCAAATTTAAATTACTAGAGAAAAATTTATATAAGAGGATTTAGTTTTAAATATAAATTTTACAGTTAAATAAATTTATTTAAAAGCAATATGTTAAAGAAATTAATTTAAAGTAAAATGTTAGTTAAATAAATTTATTTAACAGGAATTTGGTTTAAGAGGAAATAAATTTATTAAAAGAAAGAAAATTAATAATTAGTTAAAATAAATTTATTTAAAAGGAAGGATTTATTTATAACAAATTTAATAGTTAAAAAAAAAAAAATTTTAGTTAATTTAATTTATAAAAAGGAAATTTAATTCAATTGAGAATTTCTAATTAGAATTATTTTAAAAGGAAAGTTAGTTAAAATAAATTTATTTAAGAAGAAATTGGTTTAAACGAAACCATGAGTTAATTTAACTATTAAAATGAAATCACCAATGAATCGAAATTATCAATTGAAAAATTTATTATTCGATCTGTTCGAATATTTGTATAAAATATTTATACTAGGTATAAATGAAGAAATCAAGATGAATTAAGATAGTGGATGGCAAACAGGGAATAAAGGTGAGAACTTCTCACTCAAAAGGAATTTTATTGTTTATTTAAATTTTAAATAGTTAAATTTAAAATTTATTGACTGTGTTGATTGAATGCTTGAATGATGATTATTATATATATATTGGATGTGAATAGACCCTATACGCCGTTAGTAAGCGGAGGTTATTTATTACACACATATACCGCGATATTCCACCTCGAAGTGGAATTGGTATTATATTATATATATAGCAATATATATATATTGGCATATGTATATATTGCAGTTGATTGATTTCCCGCATTTTCTTTTAGCGGATGAGACCCTATTGCGCCGTTAGTAAGCGGATATATATTTATAAAATCCCATATACCGCGATATTCCGTCTCGAAACGGAATGGTATTGTGCTAATGTCTGTGGATGCAGGGAAACAGGTTGGAGGGATCCAACTGGATTCCTCACAAGTGTTTGTTTATTTTCATATATTGTGATATTTGATTGTTTATCATGGATGATATATGATGTTAGAAAATCGTGTTTGACTATTTGATGTGTTGCATCATCGGATCAAATTTTTGAAATTTAAAAACAACGATTTTTATTTCTAAAGGGATTTTTGAAAATATACGTTTATATAATATTTTTGGGATTGATCCATTATAAATAAATAAACGTTATAAAATTAATGTTATAAAAGTTATATTTTTGAGAAATATAGTTAAAAGTTGATTTTTGAAAATATGGGATTAGTGGTTTTATAAAATAATTTGAATTGGGTTTTCTAAATTTATTATAAGAAGTTTAAAAATAGGATTTATAAAATTTTTATTTTATAAATCAGAATGATGAAATTATAAAAGAGTTGAAGATGTTTAAAGTAATAATATAAATTGTTTTATATTAAAAGATTTATAAGTGGATATTTATGAATTTAGAATATCTTGAATTATAAAACAAGCTTTTATAAGTGATAGAATGATTTGTAAATGAATTTCATAAAGGAATGAAATCTATAGAATTTATGAAATTTGATTATTTTATAAATTAAAAAGATGAAATTATAAGGAGTTAAAAGACGTTTTAAAATAGTAATATAAATTGTTTTATATTAAAAGATTTATAAATGGATATTGATAAATTAAAAATATTGGGATTACAAAACGAGCTTTTATAAGTATTAGAAAGAATTGTGAATGAATTTCACAAATGAATGAAAGTTATAGAATTAAAACGGTGAAGTTATAAATAAATTTTATAAATAAAATTTATAAAGCTATTTAGGAAATAGATGTGGATAAATAAATGAATCTTAGAAGTTATAAGATTTATAGATTTGTGAAGTTTAGAGGAACGATTTTATAAACAAATAAATTATAAGTGTTTGACTTATAATATGAAATTTTAGTATATCATTGAGATATAAAATTGAATATATTTATAAAGGAAATTTATAAAAGGAAGTTGTTGTAAAATAAATAGAAATGAAATTTATAAACATTGTTTTATAAATTGAAAATGACTTATTTTGATAAGTAAATTGTTCTAATTTATTTATGGAGTTATATTCATGTTTTAGACAGTGAATAATTCCTTAAACTAAAATGAATAGAAGTGATGAAATTTATTAACAGTATATATTCACGTTTTTATATAGTGAATATTATGTTAAAGAATTATTTGGAATGTGATGTTTTAAATAGAATTAAAACAATCTAACGATGTTTTAAAATATATTGAGATTCGAAATCATAGATTTCAACATTTATTGTTGAAATAGATGTTTTCGAGAAATTGAAGGAAATAATAGATTATAACACTGTTGTTATAATAGATAATTTCCGAAAGGAAATGTTTGTATAGTATTGGGATTTATATATCTATTTTATTTCGAATCCCTATACTAGTGATTTTGGGTTGTCGTAACGATGTTCTACGCAACATTCGTTTTGGCCCAAATAAATATGGTTAAGTGAATGATTTCCTTAAAGAATGAAATATATACTTAATTTCGATTAGAATATATGGAATATTTTCCAAGGTTGAAAATAAATAAATTTGTGGATTACTTATAAAATAAATAAGTATGGAAATTGTTTTTCCAATGAGAAATGTAAAGTTTTGAGAATTTATCTTTCTGAAGATAAATTGGAAATGAATAATAGAAATTGCATATTCATGAATATTTTGGAATATAAATTCAATATAGAATTTATAAATGGAATTGGGAAAAATAGGTTTAAAAATAAAAATCGATTTATTTTTGAAGTATGGAAAGTTTATATCTTCTAAAGATATTTTGGAAAATAAATAATTTGAAAAATTATTTGGAATCTGGTGATGTTGGCATATCCATTGATAGTTCAATAACCGACTATCGATATTTACCTTAAATGGTACATGTTGTGATTTGTTTGAAATTGAATGCCACACTTATTTTTTTAAAATAAGCGCTCACTATTCGGGTTAACCGGGAAAGGACCATGGGGTCGTATAACCCATTCCGAATATGTGATACGTCGTTATGAATTGCATTCGAAGACCGGTGTTGAAGACCGGATATTTTTGAAAACGAGAGGGTTTCTTGTCGAATGTCTTTGCATCGACTGGTCCCCGGTATAGAGACTCCATATGTGATGGGAAATCCGATCAGGATTGTGAATATTTGGATTGCAAGGACTTCTTTGTAAGTGCCTTCGGTTCTGTTCGAGCCCGGAACGGACTTGTATGGATTGTATGTCTGACATTACAAGTTGAGATATAAAGCCGATTTCTCTCAAATATATTTCTGTGGTGGCGGAGAATTTATTCTTTTAGCTTAACACCCTTCTCTGAGACGTACGAGCTCAGAGGTTATATAGTTGAAGTTATCAGCGATATATTCCCAGTTTGGTAATGTGACATGCTGAGTGATGCTGAAATGATCATTGTGTTGATTATTGTGATAGGATCATTTATTTGATCGTCTATCTTAGTGATCATTGTGTTGATCATTTGTTGACCCAAAGCATGGCTTTTGTATAAAGTATGTTTTTGTGGACGTGAATTCGTCGAGCCTCACACCCCGTGAATGGTCAAAACAGGAAAGAAGCAGCAAGGTTATGAGGGGTAGCACCCTTTAGGATGTGTCCATTTCCTTCTGGAAAAGGGTGGTATCATGGTATGGAGCCCAGATACTTACTCATGTTGAAAACACTTTATGATTGTGTGAATTGATTACGAGCGCTCGGTGAAAAGGTCCCAAAGGACCGGGGGATGGCATATTCGGTCAGTTGTTACTCAGTTAGGAGTAACCCCGCCTTGTGTTGGTAGAGATCCGGTTTGGTTCTCGGGGATGTCCATCCAGAGGCATTCTCAGTGGCAATGGGAAGTTCCTTGGCCTGATCATTTGTTGGAAATCCAAAGAAACAATACGATCTTGTACGGTTTTAGTTGTAGAACCTGCTATTCACTTATGGTGGTCACCACTGTTTGGATAGTAGCTATAGTAGGCATACGATAATGGTCGTATGTTGGCTAAGATTTATATTCTACTTTCGAAATGAATTTGTTATACACTATGCACTAGTAATAATATCAAATGTTATTTTAAATGCGTATCAAGCATCTTTGACTATCATAAGGAGAAATCTCCTCCGATTCTGCGTTTGCATTGTGTGTGTGTGCGGGAGGCCTTATGGTAGTCTCATTTTTAAAAGCATTGCGAATTGAATTTAAAAATATTCCTCTATTTTGATTTTAAAGTTAAACAAACTGTCTTGAGTTCTCACACCAGTCACATGACTGACTCGGAGTTTATTGTTTTCCTTCCTAAACTCTGGGTGCCCACCAATTTCCACACGGGCAGTTAAGAGTTAGGTTTATCAGGATATTCTGGATATTGTAGAGTTGCTGGAGGCAAGCTGGATGGCATGGCATATTACTTATATAGTATTTCTTTTTCCGCTGCACTGTTTGTTGATGTATGTTGTACACTCTGATGATATGATATGATGTAATGTAATGTAAAAAATGTAATAACAGATATAGTTCTTTGTTTAAAGATTATTCATTTATCTATTATATGTTGTTCCGCTGCGAATTGTGAGATTCTGATGTTGTTCTGTTGTTTCCTGTTCTGTTTTCTTTCTCTCCTCTTCTACCTCTTTCTTTTCTTAAAATCTTTCTTTTTCTTAAAAAAAAACCCTCTCAGTGTTCGGTTTTTCGGCAACGAAAAATCGTGTCCTGACAATGTGGTATCAGAGCTGTTGGTTAAGCGACAACCATGGTTCTGATGGGTATTACTCGTTAGAGATAGAGTCAGCAGTACTCTAGAATGAGTTTGACTGTAATAATAGATATGAGCGCGTATTTGTTAGTGAATATAAAAAAAAATTGTTTTTGAATCGGGTAAATAAAATAATCTTGCCCAAAACTATTTTGAATAGAAAAGAAATGATTTTCTATGGATTATTATAGTATATGGTTGCATGATTGTTAAGAAGTGATAATATTGAATTATTATCATTAGTATATAGGAATAAAATAAAATGGATTGAATTCAAGTAAACTAACTTGATTCATGGACTAATGAATGGGAATTTGAATTGGTTAAATTAAAGTTTAGTCGTGAGCTAAATTTGAAAATAAATTTGAATTGTATACAAATTCAAGTAAGTGAAAGAAATAACTTGAAATTCTCTTTGTTGATAATTAAGTAAATTCGGAATGAATTGAAATAATTGAAATGAATTAGTGAATGAAACTAATTTAAATTAGTAATATGAATTACTAAATGAAAGTTAATCGATAGAATTCAATATTTAGAATTTAGAATTTAAATTGAGAATTGAATTAGAATGAATTTGAGATTGTGAATTAAATTGAAGCGAAAAATTTAATAAAATTGGATATGTAACTTCAAGAATGAAGTAAAAACGTATAAGAAGCATATATTGGAAATTTTGCAATGGAATTGGCAAAATGGTTTGAATGTTAGATTTGGATGCTACTACTAGCAGGTTATACAGGTATATAAAGGAATTGAGATTTTGATTTCAAAGATAAAATTGAATTGCTCGACAAAAAGGTACGTATTTCAATTTCAGTATGAGATTTGATGACTTTCTTCTCTAGCCACTTGGCTTTTCTCTTTTCTTTTTGATTCTGAGGGGCCGTGGTGCCATTCTGTAGTCGTACCGATCGAGCCGCGCAAAGGAAACGCTGGCGAAATTTTTCGAAAATTTAGAGTGTTAGAAAAATTTTGAGAAAAATTTGAAAGTTTGAAATTTGAATTTGAATTTGAATTTAAATGGTTAGTAAAACAATGTTGTTTGAAACCTATAATTAAAGTTGGAAATCTAGTTGAAAAGATAGTGAATCTCTAGTAAAAAGATTTAGGCTAGAAAGTTGATAAAACTATTTGAATTGTGAAAAATAATAAAAGGGATAAGGGCATTCTTCTTAACTTGTAATTTCGGGACGAAATTCTTTTAAGGGGGAAAGATTGTAACGACCCAGGATTTTAAACAATTTAATTTAGAAATATTTAATTTATTTTAAATATTTAAATGATGGTTTGGATTGAATTTTCAATATAATTATGAATTTAACGATTTAATTATAGAATTTAATCTATTGGAAGTTGAATAAAAATTTGAATCTTCAATTTTAAGCCGATTAAAATTATTTCAAAGGCTTGTAAAATTCGTATTGATAACACTGAAGATTTTAGAAGCTTCAGAATTGAATTTGAAAGTGAATTGTTCAGTTTTGAAATTTAATCGTTCGAATCGATATTTAAAAATAGCCGTCCGAGGCACAGTCTCGGAATTCGACGAAACCAGTTCCATTGGGTCCGGAATATTGAATTATTCTCGGATTTCAAATTTCGTATTTTTCGGAGTTGATTTGTGATTACACGGCGAGTAAACGCATTGAAATTTTAAAACGAATTCAATATTAAATTTAAATTTAAATTTAAATTCTGTCAACAGCATCCCTTGAATCTTGCCTAAAATCACGTTGCCTCTCCCCAAAGTCATGCCGAGAATCACGATACGAAGATCGTGCAAGCATGGCCGTGTTCCCCTATTTCAACTTCAAATCGAAATAATCTCGTTCAACATTATTCAGAGAATTTTTTTTTTATGGCCGAAGCCTTTTTGTTCCCCCAAATCAAAACCGCTTCCTCTTCAGATTTTAATTTATGCCGAAGCCCTAAAATCCTAATCGCGTGAGGAGGGGGAGTTTCAGGCAAGGCGACGCGATGGTGCGGCGCACGATGGAGGGGGAGAGCGACGCGCGATGTCGTGGCAGAGGCGAGACGATGGGGGGGCGCGCGCGTAGGAGGGTTCGCGAGGTGGCAGTCGCGATTTGGTGATGTGGCGATTCATGGAGGAGGGCGGCGACGCCTCGCGCAAAGGCAGAAACGCTGAAGGTGGCGCGAGGGGCTTTCTCGAACAGTGGCGCGCGAAGTTAGTGGTTGTGCGATCGATGGGGGGGGGAGGTACGACAGTCGCGATAAGCGACGGCGTCGCAATGATGGCGGCACGATGTCATCGACGCGGGGTGGACGCGATTGCAGTAAGGTATATATGTATATTTTTATTTATTTATTCGATTTCTAAATTTATATATATATATACGCAGTTAAATTACAGTAAGCTAAAAAAAAAAAATATGGTTAAAAGAAATCTAATAATTAGTTAAATTAATTTATTAAAGAAGAAGATTAGTTTTAAAATTTAAAGTGTAGTCAAATGAAATTATAAAAGGAAGTAGTTATGAAAAGTTAGATTGTGATCTATATAAATTTATTTCTTATAGGTATATGTATATAAGATTTCAAATAAAACTATTACGCTCATGTATTTTAATTTGCTAGTTTGAAATAAAATTATCAGTTAAATATAAATTTAGTTTCAAATGAAAAGTATTTTTTTTATGTAGAAGAAAATTTGTTTAAAAGTAAATGTGCATATAAATATATTTGCCATCCTAATCAAATTTAAATTACTAGAGAAAAATTTATATAAGAGGATTTAGTTTTAAATATAAATTTTACAGTTAAATAAATTTATTTAAAAGCAATATGTTAAAGAAATTAATTTAAAGTAAAATGTTAGTTAAATAAATTTATTTAACAGGAATTTGGTTTAAGAGGAAATAAATTTATTAAAAGAAAGAAAATTAATAATTAGTTAAAATAAATTTATTTAAAAGGAAGGATTTATTTATAACAAATTTAATAGTTAAAAAAAAAATTTAGTTAATTTAATTTATAAAAAGGAAATTTAATTCAATTGAGAATTTCTAATTAGAATTATTTTAAAAGGAAAGTTAGTTAAAATAAATTTATTTAAGAAGAAATTGGTTTAAACGAAACCATGAGTTAATTTAACTATTAAAATGAAATCACCAATGAATCGAAATTATCAATTGAAAAATTTATTATTCGATCTGTTCGAATATTAATTGAATTGTATAAAATATTTATACTAGGTATAAATGAAGAAATCAAGATGAATTAAGATAGTGGATGGCAAACAGGGAATAAAGGTGAGAACTTCTCACTCAAAAGGAATTTTATTGTTTATTTAAATTTTAAATAGTTAAATTTAAAATTTATTGACTGTGTTGATTGAATGCTTGAATGATGATTGTTATATATATATTGGATGTGAATAGACCCTATACGCCGTTAGTAAGCGGAGGTTATTTATTACACACATATACCGCGATATTCCACCTCGAAGTGGAATTGGTATTATATTATATATATAGCAATATATATATATTGGCATATGTATATATTGCAGTTGATTGATTTCCCGCATTTTCTTTTAGCGGATGAGACCCTATTGCGCCGTTAGTAAGCGGATATATATTTATAAAATCCCATATACCGCGATATTCCGTCTCGAAACGGAATGGTATTGTGCTAATGTCTGTGGATGCAGGGAAACAGGTTGGAGGGATCCAACTGGATTCCTCACAAGTGTTTGTTTATTTTCATATATTGTGATATTTGATTGTTTATCATGGATGATATATGATGTTAGAAAATCGTGTTTGACTATTTGATGTGTTGCATCATCGGATCAAATTTTTGAAATTTAAAAACAACGATTTTTATTTCTAAAGGGATTTTTGAAAATATACGTTTATATAATATTTTTGGGATTGATCCATTATAAATAAATAAACGTTATAAAATTAATGTTATAAAAGTTATATTTTTGAGAAATATAGTTAAAAGTTGATTTTTGAAAATATGGGATTAGTGGTTTTATAAAATAATTTGAATTGGGTTTTCTAAATTTATTATAAGAAGTTTAAAAATAGGATTTATAAAAATTTTATTTTATAAATCAGAATGATGAAATTATAAAAGAGTTGAAGATGTTTAAAGTAATAATATAAATTGTTTTATATTAAAAGATTTATAAGTGGATATTTATGAATTTAGAATATCTTGAATTATAAAACAAGCTTTTATAAGTGATAGAATGATTTGTAAATGAATTTCATAAAGGAATGAAATCTATAGAATTTATGAAATTTGATTATTTTATAAATTAAAAAGATAAAATTATAAGGAGTTAAAAGACGTTTTAAAATAGTAATATAAATTGTTTTATATTAAAAGATTTATAAATGGATATTGATAAATTAAAAATATTGGGATTACAAAACGAGCTTTTATAAGTATTAGAAAGAATTGTGAATGAATTTCACAAATGAATGAAAGTTATAGAATTAAAACGGTGAAGTTATAAATAAATTTTATAAATAAAATTTATAAAGCTATTTAGGAAATAGATGTGGATAAATAAATGAATCTTAGAAGTTATAAGATTTATAGATTTGTGAAGTTTAGAGGAACGATTTTATAAACAAATAAATTATAAGTGTTTGACTTATAATATGAAATTTTAGTATATCATTGAGATATAAAATTGAATATATTTATAAAGGAAATTTATAAAAGGAAGTTGTTGTAAAATAAATAGAAATGAAATTTATAAACATTGTTTTATAAATTGAAAATGACTTATTTTGATAAGTAAATTGTTCTAATTTATTTATGGAGTTATATTCATGTTTTAGACAGTGAATAATTCCTTAAACTAAAATGAATAGAAGTGATGAAATTTATTAACAGTATATATTCACGTTTTTATATAGTGAATATTATGTTAAAGAATTATTTGGAATGTGATGTTTTAAATAGAATTAAAACAATCTAACGATGTTTTAAAATATATTGAGATTCGAAATCATAGATTTCAACATTTATTGTTGAAATAGATGTTTTCGAGAAATTGAAGGAAATAATAGATTATAACACTGTTGTTATAATAGATAATTTCCGAAAGGAAATGTTTGTATAGTATTGGGATTTATATATCTATTTTATTTCGAATCCCTATACTAGTGATTTTGGGTTGTCGTAACGATGTTCTACGCAACATTCGTTTTGGCCCAAATAAATATGGTTAAGTGAATGATTTCCTTAAAGAATGAAATATATACTTAATTTCGATTAGAATATATGGAATATTTTCCAAGGTTGAAAATAAATAAATTTGTGGATTACTTATAAAATAAATAAGTATGGAAATTGTTTTTCCAATGAGAAATGTAAAGTTTTGAGAATTTATCTTTCTGAAGATAAATTGGAAATGAATAATAGAAATTGCATATTCATGAATATTTTGGAATATAAATTCAATATAGAATTTATAAATGGAATTGGGAAAAATAGGTTTAAAAATAAAAATCGATTTATTTTTGAAGTATGGAAAGTTTATATCTTCTAAAGATATTTTGGAAAATAAATAATTTGAAAAATTATTTGGAATCTGGTGATGTTGGCATATCCATTGATAGTTCAATAACCGACTATCGATATTTACCTTAAATGGTACATGTTGTGATTTGTTTGAAATTGAATGCTGTTTGCGTAAAAAATGGCCGCAAACACCCAAAGTCGTGAAAGCACCAGTGTATGAATATAATTCAGCGATATTCAAACACAAATTACAGATCTCAGCAAATAACCCAAATATGTTTGCACAAAAGATGATCAAACAACTCCAAGTCGTATGAATTAGTTGATTTTATGTTGTTCGTATTGATTTAGGTGGTGTATGCAAATACGTAAAAAGTAGGGGCTAAACTGTAAAAGACACACAGATTTATAGTGGTTCGGCCAAAGTGTGCCTACGTCCACTTTATATGTTATTCTCCTTTTCCAATCCGATTACAAGTACAAAGCTTGTAGTACAAGTGTATGAAAGTTGTTTGAAAGTTCCTTCCAGGTTTGAGCTCTCAAACTTGTCTGCCATTGTTGTACCCCTGCCCCTCTATTTATAGAGTGAGGCTGGGGGCAGGGGTCTTGGATGCATATAGCTGCTGGTGGGCCTGGGCTGCTGCAATCTGGCCTGGCACATCTGGTTCGGCATGGTCTTGGACCGGTGGTAGGTGGTGGGTGAGTTGGTTGGGCTAGGCACTAGAGTTGTTTGGTTCGGAGGAGTGCCGGTCCGGTGATGGATATGGTGGACCGGCAGTGGGTGGACCGGTAGTAGGAGAGAGTGGTTGGTCGGTCCGGTGAGGCTCTGGACCGGTGGAGGCTGGCTTTGGTTCGGTAGGAGGGGAAGTGGAGTTGGTTCGGTAGTGAGAGGGGAATGCCGAATGACCTTCACTTGGGAGTGCCGAATGACCTTCACTTGGGAGTGCCGAATGACCTTCACTTGGGAGTGCCGAATGGACTAAGGGAAGGCCGGATGTGATCTTACATTACACTACGGAATGTAACTTTAAACCCTTGATACCGAATGGAGTTTTATCCTTGAACCATGAGTGAAATCCCGACCTCCATCATTCCTTGTCGATATTCCGGTTTTGACCAAAAAATGGGATAACACTTTGCCCCCCAAAACATGCCTTGTGATAACAAGGCGTGTTTTGAATAGTTCCGAATCCAATATCCAAAGTTCATAGCCACATTGCCAGAGTAGATCATCCTTGACTGCTCCGAGTCGATATCCAGTTCCAAATCCAACAACCAAAGCTTGAGCCAATTCCATGTCCATCCGAACTCGACAACCGAGTCCCAAACCATCCTTATCCAATAGCCAACAACCGAATCCAGGACCTCTTTGGGTCGATGTCCAAATTTATAACCTCTCCGGGCTCTTGCCAAGCGCAATCCACACTTGACGGTCGTGATCCAGTGTCCCTGGGCGTTGAGCTAACCTCTCCGGGTTCTTGCCAAGCGTAGTCCACACTTGACGACCTTGGCCCAGTGTCCCTGGGCGCTGTATAATGCCATGGCTTAAGTCCTAAGCCGAATCCTGGTCTCTCCGGACCCTTGCCGAGCACAGTCCATACTCGACGACCTGAAAATAACAATTGGTAATATAGGGCCTAAGTCCTAGGCCGAATCCTGGTCACTCCGGACCCTTGCCGAGCATAGTCCATACTCGACGACCTGAAAATAACAATTGATAATATAGGGCCTAAGTCCTAGGCCGAATCCTGGTCACTCCGGACCCTTGCCGAGCATAGTCCATACTCGACGACCTGAATGAGTCAATTTACCACGTTCGGGCAAAGAGACTCACCCCTTGCCAGGCATAATCCATACCCGACGACCGTTTATCAAAAATCAGATAAAAATCTAATCAAGATCCAATCCAAAATCCGAATACAGAATCCAAAATCAAAATCCAAATCCAAAACCAGAAAACCAAAAATCCAAATCGGCATCCAAAACCGAAAACAATCATCAAAGGAAAATCCAAATCGAAAAGCAGGAAAAAACTAGGAGCTCAATCCAAGCTCCAAAACCGAAAACCAAAAAGGAAAGCAGTGTCCAATCCAAAAGCAAAAGTTAAGTTTCACAAACTGTAGCATTGCAGTTTATTGTCATTCAGAGCATGCCTAGGGGCTATCTCCGTCCCCATACATGTGTAAATGACTTGGTTGCTTGCCAATAGTTTGCTACTTATTTCATATTAACCTGGTCAAGGGACGATCAACCGACCATCATTCCTGGGCCTCCCACCATCGTAGCTTGAGGTAGGCGGCGGTTGCTCCTGCCTCGCCGTTGCATTCCGCGGTCCAACATATTGCGGCAGTTGTCCATTCCTTACATGTTCCTCAATTATGTCCTTTAAGTGCCTGCAGCTGTTGGTGTCGTGTCCATCCAAATCATGAAAGAGACAGTGCCTTCCTGATGTCCTTTCCCGTTCTGTTGGTTCTCTCCTAGCCGGCCTCCGGTAGTGAAGGCGATTTCGAGTATTCAGGTATATCCGCTCCAGTGTCTCGTTCAATCCTGTGTATGTGGAAAACTTTGGATCCTTCCATTGCTTCCTAGCATTTCCAGAATCACTGTCCAACTTCCTTTTTCCTTTGTTTTTATCCGAACCATTGCTGGATGGTCCTCCCCCCTCAACCGCGTTAACCTTTTTCAGCTTTAAATCCGTACTCGCATCTTCTTGTCGAAGGAACCTTTCTGCCTCATGAAAAAATTCGTCGAGATTCCGTGGGGGATCTCGTATCAGAGATACCTTGAAATCCGAGTTCTCCCTGACTCCTGATACTGCTGCCATTAAAACCATCGATGGATCGGGCCGATCCACCGAAGCAACTGCGGCACTGAATCGAGTTAGAAAAGCTCTAAGCGATTCATCCATCCTTTGCCTTACCGACGTCAATGTCATCACATTCTTCGGTCTCTTGACATGAACCCGAAACTGTCCCAAAAACCTTTCCACCAATTCCCTCCAAGTCCTGATAGATCCTTCTTCCAGCTGCCTGAACCACATTGCAGCTAAGTCCGTCAAGTACAAAGGGAAGCATCGGGCCATCACCTCCTCCGATGCCCCCAGCACCTCCATGTGTCTGGTGTATCTCATCAAGTGATCCGTAGGGTCTTCCTTGCCATTGTATGCCTCCACGCTAGGTAGCTTGAACTTAGGTGGATTCTGAGCCATCCTTATTTCCCGGGTGAACGGACTCCTGTTTACTCCTTCCAAGTCTCCGTTGGTCAAACCACCTCGCACAGTCTTCCTGATTATATCTACCAATCCACCGTTATCTGTCGGGGGTTGCCCCCGAGGGAACTCCGGTACATACTCTTCGTGTGGCTCGTTAGCAGCAACGTTGGTTCTAGCCTGTTGAACTCCTTCCAAAGGTTCTCCTGTGTTGAATCCTGTGGGCCTGCCCCCAAGCCCTTGTTGATTGCCGCCTGGCTCCGTATCCTGTCCTTCATTGGGTTCCATAACCCTAGCTTCTTGTCCTGCATCCACAGCCGTTGTAGCTGTTCCTAGGTTCTGCATCCCTGCAACTCTCATTTGCTCCAAGAAAGTTTGCATCATTTCCTGTTGACTTTTCAGCAACCTCTCTTGCAGTGAATTTGTTATGGCTTCCATTTCATCCCGGGTTATATAGATCGAAGCCGGTCCTTCCTCACCTCCGGAGGATGCTTGTTGACTTCCTCCTTGTTGGCTTCTCTCAGCCCTTAGCCTTCTACTGTTTTGCCTAGTCATTGTCTTCCAAATCCAAACTTCTATCCGATGTAGTGGGAGCTGGTCCTTCTCAGTGAAAGCACCAAAGTGTTATCCCATTTTTTGGTCAAAACCGGAATATCGACAAGGAATGATGGAGGTCGGGATTTCACTCATGGTTCAAGGATAAAACTCCATTCGGTATCAAGGGTTTAAAGTTACATTCCGTAGTGTAATGTAAGATCACATCCGGCCTTCCCTTAGTCCATTCGGCACTCCCAAGTGAAGGTCATTCGGCACTCCCAAGTGAAGGTCATTCGGCACTCCCAAGTGAAGGTCATTCGGCATTCCCCTCTCACTACCGAACCAACTCCACTTCCCCTCCTACCGAACCAAAGCCAGCCTCCACCGGTCCAGAGCCTCACCGGACCGACCAACCACTCTCTCCTACTACCGGTCCACCCACTGCCGGTCCACCATATCCATCACCGGACCGGCACTCCTCCGAACCAAACAACTCTAGTGCCTAGCCCAACCAACTCACCCACCACCTACCACCGGTCCAAGACCATGCCGAACCAGATGTGCCAGGCCAGATTGCAGCAGCCCAGGCCCACCAGCAGCTATATGCATCCAAGACCCCTGCCCCCAGCCTCACTCTATAAATAGAGGGGCAGGGGTACAACAATGGCAGACAAGTTTGAGAGCTCAAACCTGGAAGGAACTTTCAAACAACTTTCATACACTTGTACTACAAGCTTTGTACTTGTAATCGGATTGGAAAAGGAGAATAACATATAAAGTGGACGTAGGCACACTTTGGCCGAACCACTATAAATCTGTGTGTCTTTTACAGTTTAGCCCCTACTTTTTACGTATTTGCATACACCACCTAAATCAATACGAACAACATAAAATCAACTAATTCATACGACTTGGAGTTGTTTGATCATCTTTTGTGCAAACATATTTGGGTTATTTGCTGAGATCTGTAATTTGTGTTTGAATATCGCTGAATTATATTCATACACTGGTGCTTTCACGACTTTGGGTGTTTGCGGCCATTTTTTACGCAAACAAATGCCACACTTATTTTTTTAAAATAAGCGCTCACTATTCGGGTTAACCGGGAAAGGACCATGGGGTCGTATAACCCATTCCGAATATGTGATACGTCGTTATGAATTGCATTCGAAGACCGGTGTTGAAGACCGGATATTTTTGAAAACGAGAGGGTTTCTTGTCGAATGTCTTTGCATCGACTGGTCCCCGGTATAGAGACTCCATATGTGATGGGAAATCCGATCAGGATTGTGAATATCCGGATTGCAAGGACTTCTTTGTAAGTGCCTTCGGTTCTGTTCGAGCCCGGAACGGACTTGTATGGATTGTATGTCTGACATTACAAGTTGAGATATAAAGCCGATTTCTCTCAAATATATTTCTGTGGTGGCGGAGAATTTATTCTTTTAGCTTAACACCCTTCTCTGAGACGTACGAGCTCAGAGGTTATATAGTTGAAGTTATCAGCGATATATTCCCAGTTTGGTAATGTGACATGCTGAGTGATGCTGAAATGATCATTGTGTTGATTATTGTGATAGGATCATTTATTTGATCGTCTATCTTAGTGATCATTGTGTTGATCATTTGTTGACCCAAAGCATGGCTTTTGTATAAAGTATGTTTTTGTGGACTGTGAATTCGTCGAGCCTCACACCCCGTGAATGGTCAAAACAGGAAAGAAGCAGCAAGGTTATGAGGGGTAGCACCCTTTAGGATGTGTCCATTTCCTTCTGGAAAAGGGTGGTATCATGGTATGGAGCCCAGATACTTACTCATGTTGAAAACACTTTATGATTGTGTGAATTGATTACGAGCGCTCGGTGAAAAGGTCCCAAAGGACCGGGGGATGGCATATTCGGTCAGTTGTTACTCAGTTAGGTGTAACCCGGCCTTGTGTTGGTAGAGATCCGGTTTGGTTCTCGGGGATGTCCATCCAGAGGCATTCTCAGTGGCAATGGGAAGTTCCTTGGCCTGATCATTTGTTGGAAATCCAAAGAAACAATACGATCTTGTACGGTTTTAGTTGTAGAACCTGCTATTCACTTATGGTGGTCACCACTGTTTGGATAGTAGCTATAGTAGGCATACGATAATGGTCGTATGTTGGCTAAGATTTATATTCTACTTTCGAAATGAATTTGTTATACACTATGCACTAGTAATAATATCAAATGTTATTTTAAATGCGTATCAAGCATCTTTGACTATCATAAGGAGAAATCTCCTCCGATTCTGCGTTTGCATTGTGTGTGTGTGCGGGAGGCCTTATGGTAGTCTCATTTTTAAAAGCATTGCGAATTGAATTTAAAAATATTCCTCTATTTTGATTTTAAAGTTAAACAAACTGTCTTGAGTTCTCACACCAGTCACATGACTGACTCGGAGTTTATTGTTTTCCTTCCTAAACTCTGGGTGCCCACCAATTTCCACACGGGCAGTTAAGAGTTAGGTTTATCAGGATATTCTGGATATTGTAGAGTTGCTGGAGGCAAGCTGGATGGCATGGCATATTACTTATATAGTATTTCTTTTTCCGCTGCACTGTTTGTTGATGTATGTTGTACACTCTGATGATATGATATGATGTAATGTAATGTAAAAAATGTAATAACAGATATAGTTCTTTGTTTAAAGATTATTCATTTATCTATTATATGTTGTTCCGCTGCGAATTGTGAGATTCTGATGTTGTTCTGTTGTTTCCTGTTCTGTTTTCTTTCTCTCCTCTTCTACCTCTTTCTTTTCTTAAAATCTTTCTTTTTCTTAAAAAAAAACCCTCTCAGTGTTCGGTTTTTCGGCAACGAAAAATCGTGTCCTGACATTTTTACTTAAATCAATTCAAATATTGATTCAAGTTCGTATATAAGTTTCATTCCGAAATCATTTAAATTGTTTAATTTTCATCCAAATCAATTTAAATTCATTTATCGATTTCATTCAATATTCGCTAAGCTAATTTATCATTTAAAACAATTTTCATTTAAATTTCCTATTCATTAAATCGATTTCTTAAGTTCAACTTCATTATATCAAAACTTCAAATTGAAATAAATTAAATTCGTCAAATCAATTCTTTAAATTACAAGTCTTGCGTTAATTTCAATAAATCCTATTCATTTCAATAAATCACATTTTATTTCTTATTAAAGAAATTCAATTTTCACTTATTTATTGACTTCGTTACAAATTTCAAACTCAATTAATAAAGAACTAAATTTCACATAATCGAGAAGTTTCAATTTCACTTATTAACTTACTTAAATAATTTTCCTAAACTTTAATAAATAAAGAAACTCAATTTCATTTATTAACGAAGTTCACATTCACTTATTCAAAAGTTCAATTTCTCTTATCAAAGAATTCAATTTTTATTCAATTATCAAATAATTCAATTATTAAATAATTTCAAACATAATTATTAAATAATTTCAAAACTTAATAATTACAAACTTGATTATAAATTCAAACTTAATTATTAAATCATTTCCACTTAATTATGAATTCAAACTTAATTATCAAATCATTTCAACTTAATTATAAATTGAACTTAATAATTTAAAACTTAATTATAATTCCAGACTTAATTATAATTTCAAATTTAATTATTAAATGATTTTAAACTTAATAATTTCAAAACTCAATTATTACTAATTCCAAATTATTATTAATAAATCCAAATTTAATTATTAATTAATTTAAATTTCAAACAACGTTCTTTCATTAATTACTACGTTAATATTTGTTTCAGATTTCAATCTTTATATTTTCCTTTCTAAAATTCAAATTCCAACTTCATTTCAAACTTATTCTTTGCTCGAATAAAATTATTATTTTATTTTTTTAAAATCAAATTATTGACCAATTGGGTTTATTTAATTCTCTAACCTAAGTCAAATTCAATTTGGGTATTTATCATTTCAACCCGATTCCAATTCAATTCAAAAATCAAAGCATAGCAAAGGGAACTTGCAGTGTGATAATTGGGATGGTGTCAAAGTAGGTAAACAAGCAATAACAAAATCAATAACAATCCAATTCAAATAATCCCGAAATAATCGTATTAATTCACATTGTTGTTTGTGCAAATTAATATAATTATTTCCAGAATCTACACTATCATTTCATGTAGATTAAAGATTATTACACTATTTATTCTATGCAATTCTACACTTTACATCAGTTATTCAATTTCATACTTCATCAATTAATACAACATAAATTCAAATGGTTCAAGGGTAATTAACCATTTCCTACGTGTCAAATAATTAAACATTTAAGGGGCCATAATTTACAAATTTAACTAATCAAATTCAACACATATGTCGATTCAAATTTTTAACTATCCTACGTCAAATTCAATTGCATAATATTTATCACTTATTACAATTTAGCATCCAATATAAACAACAATAACTCAATCAATTATCAACCAACCGGGATTATCATCGTATAATTAACAGATAATGGTGTCAGATGTCACAGGTGAACTGATACAAGTAATAACATATATCTAACAGTATACATAACTAATAGCAGCTTGTTTCAATTGTCGTTTCAATTGAAATCAAATTTAATAAATAACAGAATATTAATCGTGAGTGATTGCTCACCTTTCGAGGCTAGAGAGATTACAGTAGGTGACACAGATATGCACACTGATACGGACACTGAAATTGAATTACGAATCCAAGCAAAGTGAGATGGGCACGAATTTGGCGATCGAAGCTGGTAGATAAAGTCGATGAAAACAAAAATTAGTTTGATAGAGACAGAATATATATACAAAATGTATTTTATTAAAAAAAATTAAACTTTTTTTTAGAACCCAAACACACGCAGACACGTATCACAATGGTTTTCAACATATATATCATTCTATATATACAATACAAAATGAAATCTTATAAACGTTATATTGTTAACATATAACCCACCTTGTCTAAACAAATCTGTTATAGACTTATATATAGTTTGAAAACTTATATATACAAAACAAAGGAATATCATAACTTATTATATAAACATACTGTAACTCAATATAGCAATGTAAACAACTTTTGTAAGATTAAAATTATAACCTATAAACCGTAATAGATACATAACATAATATATTAAAATCAAACATTTATACATTTTATACCTTTAAAATAACTACACATATATATAGGCTATTGCTAAATCATATACAACGTATACTTTACAATAAATAAATAACTTTCAAAACATATATATAAATTAAGCTAACATACACAATACGCTGTAGCATAAATCTTATTATATAAACTACAATTCAAGTTATATATGTCACTATATACATACTTATGAACATATCAAATACGTAATATCTTATAATGTACACGCACAGCTTCAAATGTTTAGAAACATAAACAGTAGCTTGTAATATATATAGATTGTTATAAATTTACACTAAAACACAACAGACACGTAAAATTTATATATATAAATCTTATATTTTATAACACAATATATGCAACCTTCGCTTTCAATACGACTGACATAAAACTAACATGTTATATAAATAAAATTTGGACCATCTGCAGTTATTAAACAACTTATTATATACTTAGTCTGAATACATTTTAAACCTCAAACATAGGTTAATATTTTAAAACCTATACATGTGTAGTTCAAAAACCAAGGACATTTCTTAATAAATTTTTTTAAGTAGAACCTAAATTGTACAAACTGACACATAAATATATATACAACGCTAAGCTTATATAACACAACAGTACTACACTAGTTTATATAGTTTTCAAAATATTTATCATACTTCAAACAATTACTGGCATATATATATATATCCATTAATACATACAAATATATATATATATATATATATATATATATATATATATATATATATATATATAACCTGATAGATATGTTTATAGATTTCTAACCCATAATAAAAGAAATTTCAGTGGAAAGCTTACTCGGAAAAGATGGCCGAAAATGGTGATAGCGCATGGAAACAAGAATGGGAACAAGCACGCGGGTAAGAAAAAGAGGAGGCGGGTTGTCTGTTGCACTGCGATGAACGTGCCGAGGCCGAGCTTGAGGGAATTAGTCGGCTGATGGTGGAGGCGTGATGAGCAGCGAGATGCGGCGAAATAGTGATGAGAGTGGTCGCTGACGTGCTGTGAGGAGGTGTGGGATGTTGGCAGTGGCCATGGCGGCGGACACGGTGAGGAGGCTGCATTGGTGGATCTGCGGCTTCGGCTGCTCGTGCTTTAGAGGGTGGATCGGCTACGGATTTGATGCTGTTCGATCTCATGTGAGCAATGGGGAAGATGAGCGGCCATTTGTTGTGTCGGTTGATGGACGTGGGTGGTGAGTTGGCTCGCGGTAATGGCTGCGCTCGGTGATGGGTTTTGACGATGTGGAGGGGAGATTGGCCGATGCTTTGGATGTGGGACCGTGAGAGAAGCAGGGAAAGGGGGAAGAGGCCGACGTGGAGGGGAAGACAAAGAGAAAAGGCTTAACTGAGTTATGCATGGGTTTTAGTAATGAAGGGGCAGACAAGGTTCATTCAAGGTGTCATGCAAAGCTTCAGAGGAAAAATAGTGAGGCATAACTTGGTTGAAGAGAAGAGGTGAGATTAAAATGAATAGGCAGAAGAGATGAATGTATAACTGATTTGAACATGCATGAATATGAATGTCCATTATAAATTAGCATGCATATTCATTTAATAAGCTATGGATATTCGTAATGCACCGAGGGGAATTGAATGGTCACAACAATGTCAAAAGCCTAATTTTGGAACCGATACGATTTACCGTTTCACGGTTGTCGCTGTGTACCGGACTCCAAAACACAGAATTGAATATACCGTAGAGATCAGCACGACGAGACGATCAAAATGGTATAAAGATATCAGTGGTATGATTGAACTATAAAAATTCGAATTTTATAATAGCGGAAAATGCATGAAAACGTAGAAAAATAAGATCGACGGAGCCAAAGATGTCCGAATTTGGAAAAATGAAAAACTGACATCTTGCTCAGAAGATCGTTTAGAATTTTTCTATGTAAAAATATTTTTGTTTTGAAAACGTTTTATTTTCGTCGCTTTTTAACTTATTAAATTGAAGTAAATTTACGCACGAAATAAACTTTCATATTTTTGGACGAAAATTTACCAGTTACTATGTTTAACTAGACGCATTTCAAATATTAAATTTTTATTTCAAAATTTTGTCGTTTAAAATTCCCACAAAATTTCACTTAATTAAATTAATTAAAATCGTTAAAATATCTGGGTTGTTACAAGAAGAATGAGAAGTTCATAACTGACGCTCGTCCGGAGTATTATGATCGTGTCGTCGCTCATGTGCATAGCCCTTTCACTAGTCTGATGGATATGGACATCGGATATGAGAATCCTACTTCTAAGGATCCTCTAGTTGCTCGTGCCGCTTCGTCTCAATCTTTCTCTAGTAACCCTAAGAAGAGGAAGTCCAGTTTTCATCAACAGAAGAAGAATTGGAACAAGACTCCAGGTTTGGGATATTCTTCTTCTTAGAGGCAGTCTGTCGATTTATCTTCCATTACTTGCTTCAGGTGTAATCAGAAGGGACACCATGCTAATAGCTGTCCTACTTTAGTTGGTGTTGCTGTTCCTCCATCTCAGTTGACTAGGCGTGATCTTTGTCATATTTGTCTACAGCCTGGCCATTTCAAGTAGGATTGTGCTACTCAGTAGAAGGGAAAGTCCTCTGGTATCTTTGCTGTTACTTCTGCTTCTTCACCTGCACCTGCACCTGTTCCTGCTCCTGCTCCTAGTGATACCAATGGTACTCTTTAGGGCACCTTTACTTTGTTTAAATCTCCTGTTCGTGTTTTATTTGATACTGGAGCTTTCCATAGTTTTATTTATATAGATCCCTGTGATAATTTTAAGCATCTCCTTTCTCCTAATTTTGCTGATGAGCCTTTGTTTCAAATCCTATTGGGGTTCCCGCGAACCTTAGTAGGATTTGTAACCAAGTGAAACTTCTCTATTTTGATCACCGTTTCAGTGGTGATTTCTATGTTCTAGGTTTTAATGCTTTTGATCTACTACTTGGGATGATTGGCTGAAGAGGCATGAGGCCGTTATTTCTTGTAAAACCCGATCTGTTTCTCTTGTGGATGATTTTGGTAATTCTTTGGTGATTCAGTGTTGCATGCCTCAGGATTATGCCGGCAGTTTTATTTATTCTCTTGACTCTTCTCCGAATGATCTTGATTCTACTCCTAGTGTCAAACTCTATCCCGATATATTTGGTGAAGTCACCGCTTTACCTCCTAAGTAAAAAATTGATTTCTGTATTGATCTTATTCTTGGAGCTCGACCTGTAGTTCTTCCTCCTAGAAGGATGGCACCCCGTGAGAAGGTTGAGTTGAGGAAGCAAATTGAGGACTTGTTCTATAAGGGTCTGATCAGACCTAGCCATTCAAAATGGGGAGCGGTGGTGGTTTTCGTCACTAAATCTGATGGTTCTTTAAGGATGTGTGTTGATTATAGGGAGCTGAACAAGCTCACTACAAGAAATAGATAACCTATGCCTCGCATCAATGATATGTTTGATCAGCTCCATGGAGCTACTATTTTCTCTCAGCTTGATCTTGCCATAGGTTTTCACCAGCTCAGAGTTGCCGAGGAAAGTATTCTCAAGACTGTTTTCTGTACTAAGAATGGTTAGTTATGCCTTTTGGTTTGCCTAACGCTCCCGCTTTCTTTCTTGATTTGATGAATCGTGTTTTTCGTGATATGCTTAATAAGTTTGTTCTCGTCTTTGTTGATGATATTCTTGTTTTCTCTAAGTTCGAGGATGATCATGAATCCCATTTGAGCTTTGTTCTGGGAACTCTTAGAAGTCGTCAGCTAAAAGCTAAATTTTCTAAATGCCATTTTTGGAAGGATGAAGTCCGATTTCTCAGGCACATTGTTTCTAGTAATGGAGTTTCTGTTGATCCAGTCAAGATCGCCGCGATCAATGTGAGTCTTTCTTTTCTTCTCTTTCTGTAATTTGATCATTCTATCTTTTCTGTGGTCCTTACTTCTTCCTATTTTGTTGCAGGACTAGAAAAATCCTACGACTCCATCTGATATCCGTAGTTTTCTAGGCCTTGCTGATTATTATCGGAGATTCATTCAGAATTTTGCTCAGATTTCTACACCTCTCCCCGCTTTGACTCGTAAGAATGCTAAGTTTATATGGAATGATAAGTGTAAAGCTTTATTCAATGAGTTGAAGTGTAAGCTTACTTCTGTGCCTGTGCTTACCGTTCCAAATGGAAATGAGGGATTAACGATACATACTGATGCTAGTCGTGAGGATTTGGGGAGCTATTTTGATGTAAGATGGGAAGGTCACTGCTTATGCCAGTCGCCAGTCGAATACCCATGAAGAAAATTATGCAGCTTATGATTTGGAATTGCTTTCTTTGGCTTTTGCTTTGAAGCTTTGGAGGCATCACTTCTGGGTGCTAAGTTTGAGCTCTTTACTAATCATTAGTCATTGAGACATATCTTCACCCAAAAAGATTTGAATCAGCGTCAGGTTAGGTGGCTTGAGTTCCTTTCTTCTTATGATCTCGCATTAGCTATACTACTGGGAAAGCTAATGTTGTGGTCGATGCTTTGAGTCGGAAGAATGTTACGTTATGTCAGCTTGTTGTTTCTTCTTCTCCTTTTTTGGATCGTATCATTGCTAAGCAGGATGAGGATAGGATCATTAGATTGAATAAGGAGAGTGTTCGTAGCAGAGTTGGTGATTGCAGTCTTGATGGTAGTAGAGCTCAGATCGATGATAAAGGGATTTTGAGGATTAATAATCGGATTTGTGTCCCGCATGTTGATGGATTGAGGCAAGAGTTACTTTGGGAAAATCATCGATCTAGACTTTCTATCCATCCTGGTGCGACGAAGATGTATCAGGATATGAAGAAGCTTTATTGGTGGAGAGGTATGAAGCGAGATGTCTCTATCTTTGTTAGTAGGTGCGTGACTTGTCAACAAGTCAAGACAGATCGTCAGAAGTCCCCTGGTTTGTTGTAGCCCCTTGAGGTTCCCAAATGGAAATAGAAACAGGTTTCTATGGATTTTATTGATGGATTACCGAGGACTCGAAGGGGTAATGAGAGTATTTGGATTATTGCGGATAGATTGACCAAATCAGCTCATTTCATTCCGGTCAAGTCTACCCGTTCTGTTTCTAGTTTGTCTGAGATCTATATGAGGGAGATTGTTCGTCTACATGGTGTTCCTATCAGCGTTGTTTGTGATCGAGATCCTATCTTAACCAGTTAGTTCTGGAAAGCTTTTCAGGAATCTTTGGGTACTCATCTGAATCCGAGCATTGCTTACCATCCGCAGACCGACGGTCAACCGGAAAGAGTGAATCAGATTCTCGAGAATCTTCTTTGTGCTTGTGTTCTTGATTATGGAGGATCTTGGGAAGATCATCTCCATCTCGTTGAATTCACCTATAACAATAGTAGGTATTTTCAGTCTTCTATTTTAATGTTATCTTAATCTTTTATCTATCTCATTTCATCTTTGAATTCAGGCTATTATTGCAATGTCTCAGTTTGTTGCTCTTTACGGAAGACCTTGCAGATCTCAATCTTGCTGGATTGAATTCGGTAACCGTTTGGTTCTTGGTCTTGATATGATTTTGGAGTCTTCTGAGAAGGTTGAGGAGATTAAGAGGAAGATGAGCAGTGCTCAGGATAGGTAGAAGAATTATACTGATCGGCGTAGAAGGAGTTTGGAGTTTTCTGTTGCTGATCTGGTTTTCCTTACGGTCTCTCCCTTAAGGAATGTGATTCGGTTTGGTCAGAGAGGGAAGCTTGCTCCTAGGTTTGTTGGTCCTTTCCGTATCTCAGAGAGGATTGGTTCTTTAGCTTATCATCTAGACTTTCCTCAGAAGTTTTCTGGAGTGCATAATGTATTCCATGTTTCGCATCTTCGTCGATATTTGCATGATCCATCTTTGATTGTCCAGCCTTCTGCTCTCGAGAGTTTGTATATTGAGCCTAATCTTATTGTCGAGAGGAAGCCACTTCTTATTATTGAAAGCGGTACGAAGCAGCTGAGAAGGAAATCTGTCAACTTGGTCAAAATGCAGTGAAGTACAGATGATCGGGATTGTACGTGGAAGACGGTGGAGAGCATGCGTGCTTCGAATCCGGAATTGTTTGTTTCAGATACTATTTTCTTTTGTGTCTTAACTTTCCTTGTTTTCATGTCTCGTTCCTTTTCGAGGATGAAAAGTTTTGAGTAGGGGAGAGTGTAACAACCCATAAATTTTAATAAACATTTTAATTCAGTTTTATTTAAAACTTTGATTTTTAAATCATTTAAAAATTGAATTGTTGGAATTTTCCAATATAATTTTGGATTTTGTTGATAATTATTTTTCCAAATATAATAAAATAGAGATTTTCTGAAAATTTTATATTTTGGTCAACTTTGGTCAAACTTTGACTTTCAGTTGAAATTTTTAAATTTGAATTTTAAATTTCTAATGTCTTTCTTTGAAACTGTATTTGTTTCTATTCGTTCTTCTTTTCGTTTCGTTAAATTCTGTTTTATACTTGTTAAATCTGATAAATTTCAGCGTTTTACACGCGATTATTTTTAGCATTATTTAGTTTATTTTCTATTCTATATTTTCTACTTCATTTTTATTTTTTATTTTATTTCCTATTTCTATTTTGTTTGGACTTTTTATTTGATTTTTATTTGTATTTGTGGGCTTTGGAAATTCTAAAGGGCTTAAGTTTCTTTTCTTCGAAATGAAGTAATGCCTTTTCTTTTTCTAGCCGTTCAAAACTTTGATTGCCATATCCGTTCACTTCTCATTTACTCCTTAATTCACATACAAAACTCCACATTCATGTCTCTTCTCATTTTCACTTCCTGACTACAAACTTTTACAGTAAGTTTTCATGTCTTCCTCTTTGTCTTTTCCATTTCTCTATTATTTTGTTTTTCTATTTGCAAGGCCCGGCCACCAACTCCTATTGCCGACCATCTCCTCCACACCACCACTACCTGACCGACCTTCACCACCTCATCACCATCCCCACCAAGTGTCGTGAACCCTAGATACAATCCATCACCAAAATTGCGTTGAAACCCTAGTCGATGTCCATCACTTCTTTCAAATCCTCTTCACTAGCCTCGGCTACCCCTTATTCCTCCACCACCTTGCCTTGCCGTAACCAACAACACACCATAGCCGTGCCTTTCTGATGTGACCTAACCTGACCAAGCCATGAACCCAATGGCCGAACCATTAGTCTTAGGGCGGAGCCTAAAAACCATAATGGCCTTTGCCTTTTTGCCTTCTACATGAGTTTTGACATGCCACCTCTTCACATCCCTTAGCCGTGCCTTTTTCTTGCCTTGGCCGAGCCTATGTGCTCCAAAAACCATGATGGCCGAGCATGACTTGATGATGGTCAAGCTAATTTGTGTTGTGGCCGAGCCACTTATATTGGTTAACCAATAATTGTTCCATTTTGATTCATATTTGTTCATTATTTTGATTTATTATCTTCTGTTGAATTATATTTTTATGTATGTTTATATTTATTTGTTTACAAGATTGTCTCTCCATCCACTCGAATCTAAGTCGTGCTTTGTCGTGCTTTGCGAAGTTTGTTCTTATGTCTTGAATTGTTAACTCCAGCTTTAGAAAGGTGAGTTTATCACTCTCGACATCGTACTTATATATTTTGTGAAAAGATGACAAATGAATATGTAATAGTGATATGCCATATTGATAGTAGTTTCATATATGCATGTGATATGATTATATGATGTTATAACCTGATTATAAACCAGATACATCACTTGATATGATATACTATGCTATACTGTTTGTTTGTTTCTTTTTCTCACACTACAAGTTCCCTTTCACTATGGGTTGAAATGATACATACCCGAACGGACTTTAGAATAGGGAAAAATCATTATGAGCTGAAATGATAGGCTTAAGCAATTTTTATTTGATTTAACATGGGATTGCGTGTTTGAAATGATAGATAGCAGGATTTTTTTATTACAGATTAAAATGATACATATCCGTATCACTTGACCTAGGTTAGAAAATATTATAAAGACCCGTGGTTAATTTTAAATATTTTCTAAAAATTATTAAGTATTTTTGAAATTTAAAATATGAAATTTTAACTTAAATTGGATTTAAATGATTTGAATAAATTTTATAGTGATTTTTCATAAGTTAAAAATGTATAAGTAAATAAATGGTTTAAAATGTAACTTAAAATATGAATTAACTTGATAATTGAAAATTTAGTTTTCAAATGGAAATTTTAAGCTTAACTTAGTAATAAGAATAATTTTTTTATGAAATGGGTATTTTTAAAATAAAGTATTAAGTTATTTGTTAAAAAAAGTTAAGTAAAATAATGTTCTTTTGACTTAATAAATGAATTATAGTTTAATTTGGATATTTTATTTATAAAATTTTATTTTATTTAATCATAAGTTAAATGATATCCAAATAAATATTTCTGAAATGTGAGATATGTTTATAAGCTAAAAATGGTGGAAACATAAATTATAATGTTTTTGAAATGTTATAATAAATCTTAGATTTGTATTGGCAGCATTTCCAAAATGCTGTGGTTTTAAGGTAGCGTTTTTCTTAGTGCTACCATTTCTGAAAATGTGCTGTTTTTCGAATTCTACTATATCTGCAGTAACGTTTTCTAAATGCTGCTGTTTCTGAAAAGGCAATATTTCTAAAATACTATTATATTTACAGTAACGTTTTCTAAGTGCTGTGTTCTGAAGGATAATATTTTTGAATTGCTACTATATGTATTATCACATTTTCCAAGTGGTACGAATGCTATGATACAATGTGATTTTTTGAAATTGTTATAATTGAATGAATGAACTTAGAAATGCTACAACTTTGGAAATGAATATTATTTTTAAAAGATATTGACATTGAATTTAAATGGTTTAAATGAATATGTTTTGATTTGAAATATAAACCATTTTGAAATTTATAAGCACGGGTCATAATAACGGTGGGTCGTTAAAGAGACCAGGATCGGATATGGGCATACTCTCTGTCGATATCGAAAACCACTTTAACAACTGTTTATGTGGTGGAGATTCCAGAATGAAGTTGGATGGTGGTGGCGTTCTATTGAGGTATATACGTGGACTCAACTCTCTTGAGTTGGCATAAGGTGGCTAAAATAGGAGTAATTCTCGAGCCAATGAGGTAGCTCCTCTGATCGGACACACTTCTTCATATGCCATTCTATTACTCTATGATTGGTTGGTGCGCACCTTTGATTTTAGAAGTGTGGCTCAAGGTGAGCGGTAGCTGCAGCTATGCGTTACCACCAGCCTGGATGCGTAATTGGTATATCTACCCTAGCATAGCCTCATTGTGCCATGTCACCTACCCTAGCGTGCCTTATACGATTTTGTTTTGTACCATACCTATGGAGTGTCCTCTAACGACGCCCAGTACGGAGGAGATTACGGTACTGTATAGACTATGAAAATATAAAGATGTGTTAAGGTGGAAAATGTAAAGTATTAATGCTATTTTTAAATTATATTATACTTTACTTTAGACATTATTATAATAGCGTATATCACTACATAGTAAATAGTTTAATGGATCATCAAAGGACGGGCGGTCCAAAGCATCCTTTAAGTTACTTGTGCATTTTGTTACAGTTCACCTGAGTTAGTTTACATTGTATAAGTATGTATGCCCTGACTAGAGTGTTTTGTGTTTTCTTTACGCTCAGGTCAGCCTAAGTATCAGCTTTGGATCTCATCTTCTGGAGCTAAAGGATTTTCTGGAGTTTATTGTCTACCTAGTTGTTATCTATTTCCATTCAGTATTTTCTATTCAGCTTATGTATTAGTGGACATTTATGTATTGGGATTTCTGTTGTATTTACTTTTCAGACTTGGGATTTTGTACTTCTCTTGTGACTCTGTGTTGTAGTAGCTTCATGAACAAATATGGTTATTTCTATTTCCACTGCGAGTTATTTTAATTTATCTGTATCTGTGATTGGTTTTATTTGCTCCAAATTATATTTCAATCCACTGTTTTGAATTATTCAAGTCAGACATGTATGGTTTTATTGTCGATTTGAATAGTCCAAAATAGCGGGTCGTTACAGTATCTGTATAAACTATGAAAGTATATAAAATGTGTTAAGGGGGATATGGGTAACGTCTTAAATCTATTTTAATACTTATTGATAGAAATATTATAATAGCATATATTACTACATAGTAGATAGTTCAATAGATCCTTAGAGGATGGAAATCCCAAACATCCTTTAAGTTACTTATATTTCAGTTGACACTTCACTTGAGTTGAATTAACTAGTATAAAAATGTTAATCCTAACTTGAATGTTTTGTGTTTTTCTTTATACTCGGGTGAGACCGAGTATCACGGCATTTGAGACTCACCTTTAGAGCTTGGAGCTTTTCTTGAAGATCTATCTCTATCTATTCAGATTTTCAATTTTTTCCAGTTGTTTTATTTATACTTATCACTGACTTATGCATTGACAATTTAGTGTATTTGAGATATTCTGTTGTATTTTGTTTCAACCCTGATATTTTATAATAACTTCATGAACTACTATTTATCTATTCCGCTGCTTATTGTTACATTACTCTGTGTCTATGATTTTATGATTGATTTATTTACTGTATATGCTAAGTTTAGCCAAATATAAATTAACAATCTGTTGTTTTGAGCAATTCAAGTCCGACATGTGCGGATGTGAATGGTTCGAAATAGCAGGTCGTTACAAGTGGTATCAGAGCTCTGGTTTAGGCAAAACTTAGTATATGGTGTAAAAATTAATTACAGAATCACCTTCGTTCGAGCTTGAATTTCTCCACTTTGATTCAGATTTCCTTTTGGCTTTTGTAACGTCTCCTTCATCCCGGAGTCCATTTTTGTCTATTCCTACTTATGTTCTTCTTGATAATAGAGCATCCCATAGCTCCACTTCGGTTGATCTCTATAATAAATTCGAGCACATCTTGCCACCTCAATTGGTAACTTCTTTCTTGTATGTATCTAACCCCATCGGCGGTCCCTCCAACCTTAGTATGATTTGTAAAGGGGTGGGACTCCTTTACAACATGCGTCGATTCACCAAAGATTTCTATATTCTCGATTTGATGCTTTTATCTCTTGTCAAGCCCGAATCGCTTCTATAGTAAACAACCAGGGTAATTCCGTTGTGATCGTATGTCGAATGCCTCGGGATTTGCAGACAGTTTATCTTTTCTGTCTAGTGATCTTGACTCCACCAGACAGTCAGGGATTACCCTGACGTATTGGTGAAGTCACTCCTCCATTACATGAGCGGAAATTTGAATTCTACATCAATCTTATTCGTAGATCTCGACCCGTTGTCCTATCTCCCAGACGAATAGTTTCTATGTATGGCAGTCATTCTTTTTGGATTTACCATTGCTTCTATCTTCTTTGTTGATTTCCTGAATCGCGTTTTCCACGATGTTCTCAACAAGTTCATCCTGGCTTCCGTCGATGATGTTCTTGCCTTGTCTAAGTCTCGGTTGACCCGATTAAAGTCATAGGCGATTAAAAAAAGACTATCCACCTTTCTCATTTGTCAATCAATTATCTTATCTTCCTTTCGATCCTATATTCTTAATTGGAATTCGCTTGGTTTGGATTCTTCTAAATATTAATCTATTCCTTATTTTGAAATCTATTCCCGAATCATTCTTTAAGAGAACATATTTATAATTAATATACATGTTTTATATTGTGTTGTTTGAGTTGTTAAGATTGATTTAGGGCTTCGATCGATTCATCTGGCCAATGCTATCAATAGAAATTTCAAAACACATGAACAAAGCAAACAGACACAATATTGTTTTCAAATTTGGTAAATGAAATAAATTTTGTATGATTATATTATATATATAAGTGTAATTTTTTGAAATTTTTTAGTTGAATGAATTGGTTGTTTGAATTGATAATACTAGATTATCATTTATTATTTGGTCAACATTCCCAAAACCATTGACTATTGTTGAATGTAAGAACATGAAATGTATAAACATGGTCTACAAATCTAATTTGCAAAATGAAATGAATTTAAATTAAAGATCTGAGAATTTATTTTTCGGTACTATTAAAAAATTTGATTTTTAAAGTTTTGGAATAATTCTTTGAAAGTATTTTCGCATGAAAATTGTTTTCAAAGAATTTTAAAAGAAGAAATCAGTACTCTCCTCTTTTGTCGATGGAAAATAATTTTGATGATGACTGCAACATCATCGACATTCATATTCGAGTCTCGAAGTGGAGAGACCACTTAGTATCTTTGCTACACTTTCATTTTGGAAAATGGATTTCATTTGAATTTCTCAAGTATGATTTGATTTATAAATTGGGTATGCATGTATGAATGTATGTATGTATGTTTGTATATTTGTTCAAAATGGTTCGAAGTGAAATTGCGATTTTAACTCTTAAGTTATGTTAAGTAATACTTTTTAATTATTGAAATAAAACAAAATTTTGAACAATTGGAGCGTCTAAATCGATTAGAATTGAAGTTTAAATAACTTGCAATAATTGAACTAGGATAAAATTAATTTGTATAATACTCAATTTCCAAAACACATATAACTTACCTGAATATTCAAAAAGTTAAAATGATAATGGAATTTTGTAATTGAAAGTTATACTAGGAAATTTAAGTAATACAAATGTTCAAACTAAATTTGATTAATAGAAATATTGTAAATAACGGGTAAATTTGTACAGTGTTCAATTATATTCAAGAACATTAATAAAACTTACTTGGAAAGGGTTTGAATGTAATTGAATTATATACAATAATAAATGTATGTAATAAGATGTTCAAAAATGAAATTTTAAGGGAGTTTGTAGATAAACTTTGATAGTTATAGTAAAGGTTTATCGCTTAATTTATGATCTCGAAAGTGTTATGATGCTATGATTCTGGAAATGAATATTTTTTCAAGCAAATAATGATATCAAATTTTTATGGTTCTGAAATGAATATGATATTTTCATATGAAGTATGCACTATTTGAAATGAAATGACCATGGTGTGAAATAAGCGTTTCGTTGTTAAAGAGACCAGGATCGGATATTGTCATCGTCTCTACCAATAGCGAAAACTACTTTAACAACTGTGTATGTGGTCGAGATTCCAGAACAAAGTACGATGGTTTGGTGATGATTCTGTTAAGATATTAACGCAGCCCTGACTCCCATGAGTCAGCTTGATGTGGCTAAAATAGGAGCTACAACGGGCCAAGTGAGGTCATTCCTCTGATCAGGTACATTTCTTCGATACCATTCTATTACTTTGTGATTTGATTGGGTCCACCTTTAATTTGGAAGTGTGTCTCGAAGTGGGCGGTAGCAGCTGCTATGCGTTACCACCAGTTCAGATCTGCAAATGGTATATCTACCCTGGCATTGCCTCGCACGCCTTATCACATGCCCTATTGTGCCTTCTACAAGTTTGATTTGTACCGTAGCTATGGAGTGCTCTCTGAGTATCCCATCAATTTAGTAGGCCTTACAGTATTTGTATAGACTATGGAAATATATAAATTATGTTAAGGGAGATATGGGTAATGCCTTAACGCTATTTTAATACTTTACTCTACTGATAGACATACTATAATAGCATATATTACTATATAGGAGATAGCTCCACGGATCCTTAGAGGATGGAAATCCCAAACATCCTTTAAGCTACTTATATTTCAGTTGACATTTCCCTTGAGTTGAATTTACTGGGATAAGAATGTTAATCCTAACTCGAGTGTTTTGTGTTTTGCTTTATGCTCGGGTCAGACTGAGTGACACAACATTTGAGACTCACCTTTGGAGCTTGGAGCTTTGCTTGAATATCTATCTCTATCTCTATCTATTCATATTCTCAGTTTGTTCTAGTTGTTTTATTCATACTTACCATTGACTAATGTATTGACATTTTATTGTATTTGAGATATTCTTTTGTATTTTGTTTTAACTCTGATGTTTTATAGTAGCTTCATTAACTACTATTTATCTATTCCACTGCTTATTGTTACATTAGTCTGTGTCTATGATTCTATGATTGATTTATTTACTGTATATGCTAAGTTTTGCCAAATATAAATTAATAATCTGTCGTTTTGAGCAATTCAAGTCTAACACGTGTGGATGCGAATGGTTCGAAATAGCAGGTCATTACATTGACTGATTCTTTAATTGGCGCAGAGACCATATGAAGTAGAGAAGAATCGATTGACACCTGGAATAGCACCTTCGGCATCACAAGTGGTGGACGTAACCTCACCACACAACAGAGCAGTAGCATCGGACTGGGAACTGATAGTTGCAACTACACTCCTCCAATTACCAACAATCGGGATCGCATAATCACAGAAGGGTTGAAATTGACAATACCAGATAGTGGAAAAGCACCAATCGAAGGGGTGTCAGTGCAAGCAGAGACATATGACATAGGGTCAGGGGTGCAAGGGGTAGACGGAGATGAAAGCGACTCATAGATAGGAGACGAATCAGAGACAAACGATGCCGAATTCGAGAATGAACGACCAGATCTGGTTAGTGAAAAAGTGCCAATATAAGGAGAAAGCCTTGGTTTACTTTTATGATTTTTGGCCATGAGAAGACACGGGGGAAAAAGAAGAGGAAGAGGAGGCGCGAGGTGGATTATGAGGGGGAAGGCTGAGGGAGGACGAAGAATCGTAAGGAAGCTGCCATTGGAAAATTATTATTTAAATTGCCTACTGTGATTAATTTTGGTTTTGAATAACCGAGTGTCCTTTTTTAGTAATCACATAGCCAAATATGTGTACAGACACAAACACACATATATCAAGTGTTATGTATTTTTTTTATTTTGTAACAAAGATAAGAAAATTTAAAATAGAATATGAATGATAGAAAGGAGTAGAAGATATGCGCTCCCATATTGCCGTTGAGGCAAGTAGTGCAGAAGAGATGGATGTGCATGATGAAAAATCACTGGATACATAGGACGATGAAAATTTTCATGTTAAAGTAGAGCATGCATCTACTTGCTCAAGTGAAACTACTACAAAATGGGTAATATTGAAGAATCTCAAAATATTAATGGAGGAGACCTGGAAGATAAATGTTGCTTCCTACCTTTGTACTATTGCAAGAAGTATTTGGGTTATGAAACATGTAATATAGTGTTGAAGATACTAGTTAATTTATAGTAAAGGAAAGTATAAGAAAGTATAACGCGGAAGCGGACATACCATATGTGATAAAATAAATTTTGCTTGGTTTTCTTTGCAAGAGTGTGGTCCACTTAGGTGCATTTCTCATTAGTAGAAACTACGAGGACAGAAATTATAAATTAACCAGCTAACATTATCAAGCATTGCTAATTTCCCATGAGCCCAAAGCAGCTGGTTAAAAGAATAAAAGGTTCTTGGTTAATGAGCAATATAGAGCATTCATATGGATTGTTATTATGTTTGATAATTAGGGTCTGGGTTATTTTATACGCATCGTTCGATTTTGCAAAACCGGATGATCGTTTTTGCACTCATTTTTGCATAACTAGCCAAAGAGGGCTTATGTAGTAGCCCTTATGATTTAGTCTTAAAAGCGCTTTAAGTGGCTTTAATGGTAACTTTGGCGTGTGCAGATATTTACACCCTTATTCTATTATCTATTATATTATATATAAATGAAATGAAAATTTAAATGCACATGCTCCTTTTTTATTTTTTTCCCAAAATTATTTTGTGCTACAACGTGTCCAAATAATTTCATTCTTCTAAACTTTTTACAATCTCCACCTCTATTATCTATCTATTTATTACATAATTTGAAAAGTTAGTGGTATGTTTTCACTTCCAAGTTTCTCTTTTAATTATATTATCTGTGAAACACCCGGAAACTTTAATAATAAATGAAAATTTAAATAAGGAAAAATGTGATTTTGTAAAAAAAGGACAAAATAGTATATTTTGATAAACGTTGGAATTAGGCCACAAAATCTATTCCATAGTGTTTGGAATGTCGTTTACAATTAAGAAACATATAAAACTTGTTAAATTTGATAAAATGATTTCAAATTTAGCGAAAACCATAACCAATGACATTTTCTTAAGTATTAATTTCAGGTTCAAAGCAAATAACGAAAGTTTACTACAAATAATACCCTAATCCTTACTCCTTTTCACTCTAAACCCTTGCCACCTCTTCATTTCTGTATGTTCCTTTTCTTATTTCTCCTCCTTCTCAAAAACTCAAATATCTTAAATTCTTATTTAATATCTGAAATTAAAACAAACAAAATCAAAAGAAATAAGAGAGAGAAGCGAAGAATTGAAGAGTAGAAGATTCAAATTAAGCAGAGCAACAAATCAACAAAGAAGGGAAGTGGTGGATTAAAATCAACCTAGAACACAACATTCCTTCGATGTGAGTGAATTGATTACAACATTAAGATGATTCATAAGCAATTAAATTCCCTTATAGTTATCATTATTTAAAAGTACAATTGTTGAATTTGGAATAGTAGTTTCAACCTATATTTCATTTGAGTTATAGTTTCATCTATAAATCAAAAGGAATATTACTGATAGAAAGCCTTAGGTGTTAATTTAACATAAATAATTATAGAAAATAGGAAAGGATAGAGTAATCCACTTTAAATTCTATAGATTAAACATTTATGTGATAAAGTGATGTGATTTGAATATATAAATGAGATTGAATACCCTTTAATTTCACCTTGAATTGATTATATAATTTGAAATATAAATAGATTTTGAGGCAAATATAGAGGTGGTTTATAGGAAAACTTTATATGAAGTTTCATGTAAACAAAACTAGAAATCACCACTAAAACAATATTAAGATGAACTTGAAGTTCATACTTGAATCGGCAAGAAGACAACCGAAATGAATAAAATAAAAAAATTATAAAAATCTAGAAAATCCTAACTGGATGTCTAGAACATTAATCAGATGTGTGGATTTCAAATGAACGTAACCTCAGAGGAATTAGTGCAAATTTGACTCGGTTCAGATGTCTAAATTACTTTTTAGATTTCTAGAATCGAAATTAGACGTCTGAGAAAGGAAGTCAGTGGTCTGAATGACTAGGAAACTATTGTTTAAAGAGGATTAGACGTTAGAAGTAAATTTTTAGACGTCTGAATTGCTTCAGCAAGCCCAAGTTGAACCTAGACCGGGTGTAAGCCAAGTGGGGCGAATATAAGAACTTGTCCCCACTTTATCAACTTTTAGGAGTTGACGTAGCTTAATAGACCTAGTGCAACAGAGAGTATCGGTTTTAAACTTGATCATGTATCTAGGTTCACACTTGGACATAACATGGAACTCGATAAGGCGTGCAATAACATGCAGTTGGAAGCTTTTATTATCACCGAGGCATGTCCGATCATATGTTGAACATGTTATAATCTGGAAGAGAGAAAAAGACATCTGCAATAGTAGGCCTTTATGTCTGTTTAGTGGTTGGTCCTATGGGAGAATCATATAGTGATTTCTTTATCTTCAAATTAAATGATAAACAACATAGACACGTTTACCATTGAGTAGGTGACACAAATGCTTCGGTAGTCCATAAATCATTGAGCAGTATACTCAGCATGAGCCCAGGCATTATAATGTTTCCTCAGTGTTTAAATATGATATACATGATTCTTTATTGGAAATGTTAACTCAATAATGGTTAGGAAGTTATTTATTAGGATCATATACTAGGAATTGACCTAGAGTTATTCGTTTTTGCTTGATTAACCCTCAGTCAGAAAACTTTGTAAGTTGTTTATGGATGTAGGTATAAATTGATTATACCCCATGGTTTGTAAAATAAACAATCCTTTATAAGCAATACACTAACACAAATAGACACCCTTAGTTCTGTAGATTATAGATGAAGTTAATTTCTTGTGAACACTATATTCTTGTAATACAGTTCATTCACTAGATTTTGTCTGATCCCCTCTTTTTCTTCCCCTTTTATACCCACTATAAGCGGAGGACTAGTAGATGATTTGGCCAAGATGCGATGCTTGGAGGAGAAGACTTGGTGCCTGGAGCTATATTATTTACAATTATTCTCAATGTACTTTATACTGTATTATTATCAGCCAGACTCTATGTTGTTATTTGAAGATATCATTGTATGGACTATGTATTACTGAGACTACTATCTCATTTGGCTTATTTTCAAAATGTATATTTTATTTTATTCTATTGTGTGATTTAAATGTGTAGACTACTCTAAATTTATATTACTCAATATATCATGTAATGTTCTAAAACCTTGACAACATGTACTTCTTGGTACATATGGGTTTGAAAGCTTTTTAAGCTTTGAATCAATGTGTTCGAAGGTGCAGATCACCACAGTTGGTATTAGAGCTTAGGTTCAGGATTAAGCGTGTACTGAGAAAGCATACTTGTATATTTTCAAAAATTATTATTATACATATCTTTACTACTAATAATGAAAACTCCCTGAACTTATTTCAACCGTATCTTTTTGAGTTACTGAAAATACCCTCCGTTTCACATTTGTCCCACGAAACCCTAAATCATTATCAGATCCAAACTCCGTCCTTCTCTCATATATTTGAAATTTTCTTCCCCAAAGTCAGTTTCTAAATCCCTTCTCCCCAGCCTGACTCAACAATCCGCCGCCACCGCACCCGATTTAAAAAAACAACCGCTATCGCCGCCCTCTTCAACCGCCTTCATCACCAGCGCCGCCTGAGCTTCTCCCGATTTTTGCCAACATCTATCAACAAAAATAGGTATTTATAATTTTTTTTTATATTGACAGGATTTTGAGTTGTTATCTTTACTCCGGATTCATCCCATTGTTTCTATGGTCGACTTCGTAAATAGAAAACTGAAATGAATGTTATTTTCAATGCCGAAGTATAATTTGCCTGTTACCTTGACTTGACTTACAGTTCACTCCTGTGGAGTCGGTCTCGCCTCATTTTGATATAGTGTTTAATGTATTTCTATGCTATGCCATATTTGATTAAGTCAGAAATATTCCTTTTAACCTCTTATATTATGAACTTGGTACATTTTATGAACTTTGTGTGCAATTTGTCTCATGCATTCAAAATAGCAAAGTTGACAGGATAATACACTTGAATTTGTTTAAATTGCCAATGTATTTCAGGTCGTACTATTTGAATAATAAGCCAATAATTTATTTATCCTAAAACCAGATCAGATGTAATGTTCAAGTAGTCATCATCTCTACTACTAATAATAATACTTCAATGACCATAAATCAACCGCGTCTTTTTGAAATTCCCGTAATACCCGATATATTCATAACAATGGTTAAAGCTTTTTATTGCATTTTGGATGGTTTTTTTATGATTAAATTTTAAGGATTATGATTAAAATTTAAGGATAAGGAGAACTATGAAACCAAATGAACAATAATCTGATTGACTTCTTTTTGAATTCATTTTTTTTTGTCATGGATTAAGGAAGGCTGAAAAAGAAGATAGTAAGGGGGTTAAGAGGACTTTTTAGTTACGAAACATTGGTCCATAACTTATACAATATCGACAGTGCTCTCTATGTAGCTTAAGTATTTTCATGGTACATGTATTCGGATGTATATGCTAGCTCTGTTATACTATTTCAGTTTTATGAAGTTCTAAATATTATATATTTGCTCAACTGGATGATATAGTCTGAGATTTTAATTTTTTTTAAATGAAGCATGTTATTTATTTTAGCTTAAGTATTTTCAGTTTTATGAAGCTTGGACTGAAGCACAAAGATCACATTGTTGCTTATGGAGAAGGAAACATATAATGCTTTACTGGAAATCATGAGACCGCTGATATCAACACATTTAAATGGGTATGATGGCATATCCAGGGAGTTGCTAACCGTGGGGCATCAATCCGTGTTGGCCGTGACACAAAGAAGGAAGGATAAGGTTAGTGTTTCACTTCATTGTTTTTCATACAAGTTTCTACCTTTTATTCATATTAATATATTGACATATAA
Source organism: Allium cepa (assembly GCA_030765085.1). NCBI lineage: Eukaryota > Viridiplantae > Streptophyta > Magnoliopsida > Asparagales > Amaryllidaceae > Allium > Allium cepa. Next base: position 548,626,282 of record CM060938.1, read on the forward strand.
CTTGATATTACACACACACACATTACAATTCGTAGGTTATTTTGAGGATAGAAGGCTAGCTTCTAACATGGATCCATATGTGGTTACTTCCATGATTGCGAAGACCACCATCCTCTAAATGCAATGAAATGTACCAGTTATCTCCATTTGCATTGAAAATTTGCATTTGCATTTTAAAAGAAAAAACATTATGTTTTGTTATTTGACATGTCAGTCATTTTCGTACTTTGCTTTGTTGTTCGTGATAATTTACTCTTAAAAAATGTATCAAATGATGCTTAGGTTGAGGAAAAGGTGTTGTTTCCTAAGGTCCAAGTCCTAAGGAGTCACGTGTTGACAGAGGATGGTTACTGTAACCGCTTAATGCAAATGAAGTGTTGATTCAGAAGTGGCACCTAAGTGGGCTGAATGAATAGGCTTTTGGGTCATAGTTTTGGTCAATTAGTGTGTGTATAAGTGTAGCTATTTATGTATGTATGATATGACTAGAATACGTAGCTCTAACATATATTGGGCAGTAGTATGATGTAATGCATTTGAATATCTTGAAGAAAATCAATATAAATGAACCAATTTTAAGCATACCCCATCCTCCTAACCACACACGTCTATATATTATAATTTATATATTAAGTATAGAAGTTTCATTTTGTTTCTCAAAATGATTATAATGTAACCGAATTTCCAATAAAATTAGTTCTTGATTTATTACTAGGTATTTATACTAAAAACTATTCCTATTGATAATAGGAATACTCAAACTCCAATGGAACATCTGGCACAAAACTATAAAACAACAAGATAACCTTATCCGTTTCATTAGCACGGGCTATTGAAAAGAAATATCGTATGTTTTAGTCCTAAAAATGATCAATTGGAATTCCAAGGGAAGGCTGCTTTCCTTTGGGCCATCATGTGCCCTCCTGGAAATAGGATCACGATTTAAAGAATCGAACTTCTAAGTAAACACAGTTTCATACTTTCATACATACATGTTAGGTTTACCTGTACGCTACTGAACGTGTCTCTCCACAATAGTTTGCTTTCCTGACTTTAAAATGTAATTCCATTATTTCAACTAACCTTTTGAGTTTATTGTGATTGCAGTTGCCTATGTAGTGTTGTGGAGAAACAAAGTGGTGTCGGGTGGCATTGTAGCGGCTGTAACTGTTGTCTACAAGGTTAATGAATTTTAAAAAATTGTTTACTCTACAAGGTTAATGAATTTGTTTCAAGTATAATATTAAAACACATATATATCAATTGGTTCTAATCATGTACTGTAGGCGTTAGTTAATGATTACACCTTATTAATATACAGTGTATAATTTGTTGAATTATATTATTTACATTTTCATGCTTTTATATCAATGTGTTATTTATAAGAAATAGCAAATATGAAGGACAGTTTTAGTGAAGTTGAGATCCATATTAGTGATACATGGTAATTTTGGTTATATAATTGACTGTTCTCTCATATCCGAGTACATCCAATGTGAGTATATCCAATGTGAGGGTGATATATCATCGACTTGACTAACTCTTTCTTTTTGTTTTGGTAGGTAGACAAAGCAGTCCAAGATATTGTATTTTCATCCTTTATTTAGAAGTATACCTCTGCAATGCTACAACAGTGACCGAAGAACCAAAATACACAACCAAAGGACATATAGTTGCTCAGGTAACTCAAAATTTATGTGCTATTATACGGTTGCTTTAATGTTTTTTTGTTAGGAAAATTGTGTTAATACCACTTGAAATAATACCAGCTTAAGTATTAAAAATGAACAGTGTCAGTACTATTGCTACTTGATGTTTCCACTTTCATGTTTTGGGACAAATGAATTTATAAATAAGTTTCTTTATTCTAAACTCTGAAAATAAAGATGCTTATATTTCCATATATTTGTTATAAATTATGCTTTTTAAGATAGTGCAGAAATCATATTCTTTGCAATTTCATTTTCGTAGAACTAGACTGAAGTTTGTTCATATCACCACCAAACAAGAACCGTGGGAATAAATTTAGTTTGACGGTAAATTTAAAAATAATAAGGGGAAGAAAGATGGACAAAATTATGCTAATATGTTTCCATCTAATGCTCTCTAGGTTGCAATTTGACCTTGCAACTTTAGTTTACTAACAAAGTGCTTTGCAAAAAATTAATTATGCATACAATTTAGTGTTTTGTTCACTGTTCCTTCACTATTGTCATATATCAGTTTCTGCTTTTAGATTATTTTACATTAATTTTCAGTGGTCATCATTTGAATAAGCAGTTGGTTGAATATTCTGACATTAACATAAGGAACCAGCAAGCCATTTTGTTTTCATTTTTTTACACAAATGCATGTTTAACAGTTAAACAAGTTAACTTTTCATGTATTAGTGGATGAGAAAGGAAACATTGTTAGGTGTAGTTTATGATTTCCCCCAGGCTGTAGTTTGTGTAAGACACATACACCAGGTAGTTGCACAGTCTAATTAATAACCAAAGCATACTCCTTTAGCAGAAAATAGAGCTGGAACTAAAGTAGAAGAAACATGTTTAAGCCTAGGGAAGTAAAATAAATCACTTTAACACACCAGCATAATGTATTATTATAATATTAATGACACATACAAAGGCAAATTTTCTTAAGTAAATTATAAAAAATAATCCATTGCTTAAATATACATGAAGTATCAATGATCAGAGCAAAACTAATATATTTGAGTTAACAAAGAAACGAATCATATTTATATATAGAACATTCAACACGTTATTTGTAGGAAAACAAATGACATAAGAAGTCAAAGTTCGAAGCAGCATTTTCTACATCTTCAACATCATAAATTACTACGTTATATATATTAAGAGCAGGTTCTAATCCGTTAATTACATATTGGGAAAAGTGGGGCCTTTTTACAATTAGAATATTTTTCATAGTACGCATAATACTGTAATAGAGGTTCTAGAATAGAATAGGCCTTTAACAATGATAAATTTTTGTTTTTACAAGGAGGAAAATCTTCAAATTATGCAGGCTATTCTGCTGGATCAGCTGAGGAGCTTTGGCAAGCAATTTTTGCTACCCCAATTGAATGGTGGGGCAACAGTGGGAATAAGGTACTGCAAAATATTAAAAATCAAAATTGTGACTAAATAACAAATGATGGCTTTATGCTTTTCACTGTAAAAAAAAGACATAATGCACAATAGAACCTTTTGCATTCATCAGTCACAACAAAGGTGTTCAATATTTTTAAGCTGTGGCACTGGTAGAGCCACATAAGGTCGAGGGAGGGTGGTCTTCCTGATAACTTGAGATTTTTAGCGAAAACCATTTTTAAAATAATGTAGTGAATATGAGGAGGGAAGAAAGATTGTTTTTTCTAAAATATGCGAGTGAGTTGTGGCTATGCTATATTTTCCTTTCTTTCCCAGTGACATATCTACACAGGCAAAACAATAGTATTAATACTGTAGAAAATGTACAATAACATATATTAAAGCATGCTAATAAAAGTTATATTTTTGCTAAGGAGTTATCCAAGTGATACAAATTTTACAAAGTAATGCACCTATCAGTTCAATCATAAAGTGGTGATCTCAGACAAGTACCATATACTATAAAATTATATCATGGTTTAAGGGACAGAGTGGCAGGATGGTGATGTGCTGATTGTAAAAGGGTGGTAGATGGACTAGAAGCAGTAAAAGAAAAACTAAAAGCAGCAGCATTTTATTGTCAGTGGTGAGGAGGATGGTTTAGCACCAGTAGTTAGGAGGTGTAGATGTTGAAGTGAGATGGTGGTAGGACATATTTGATATGCAGAGGCATGGATGTGCACAGTTTTTTTTGATTAAGGGTTGGTGGGTAAGCAGATGCATATAGTTGGTGGTGGAGTTGATTGAATGGAGATGAACTGAAGTGTATAAATGAAGGCAAAGGGGAGTGTTGTTTGTGTTGAGGCAGAGATGGGAAGAAGTGGTTTGTGTGTAGTGATGTTCAAGGGGATGTTTTGACAGTGGTGATGAAAGAGGAAGTATGAAGGCAGTTTTGGCAAAGAAGTATAATTGTGAGTAGGAGTGCAGGCAGGTGTATGTGAGTTGGTATGCAATGCTTGGAAGCGGTGATAGAAAATTGATGGTCAGAGGGAATGGAAGTGGTCAGATGTATGAACTGTCAGGTGACGGTGATGTTTGTTTTCAAGCAGATGGTTTTGGTGAAGTATATGCAGTAAGGGTTGATGAAGGTTGCTTGGTTGAGGTAGTAAGTGGCCACTGGTGGCCGTTTTGTAAGTAATGCAAGTGTTGATGAAAATGGCGAGGATGAGGTAGGCGGTGATGAAGATTTTGATGATGATATCAAAACATTTGAGCTAATCTTTGAAGTCTAACGGATATGGAATCATTTTATTTTAATGTAATTTATACCTCAATATTGAGAGCAAAAAATTATAATTAACTTCTTTAGAATGGTTGTTGATTTGATTGTGTGAACCATACAATTTTAGTATTTCTTTACCTTTTTACAGTTTGTGTGTGAAGATTATAATTCCATTATAATGAATCCATAGTTCACTGCATTCTCTCTCTCTTATATATTAGATTAGATAATGCAATAAATTTCATTCATCTTCTAAGTGAAGATTATTTCCTTTCCTCATTATCCTTCCTTTCTTGAAGGAGAATAGAAGCTTCCAAGAAAGGCAATGCCTTTGCAGGGATGTTTTATTAACCAAATCGAACACAGCATCAACCTATCAACTCCCAACCATAGTGCTAAATTTTCTTATATTTAATACTGATATTGTTTATTTTACATTTTCCAGATGATCATTGGGGACATGAAAAAAATTTCACCGATGATGCTGAAGCTAAAGAAAATGATCCACTGGAATGAGAAATATGTTGGCCCTTGAAACGCCTACAAGACCAGAAATTATGTAGATGTGGTAAAATAAGAATTTGTAAGCAGGCTCAATCATCTTTGCTCTATGATGTACTCTTAAAGGATATGTCTCTCCATACCCTACTAATAACTCATATTCATCGGGTTCATTCCCAGTATGTAATCAGCTGTAGTAACTCATCTGTTATAGATCATAAATTATAGTTTTGGAAAAAGAAAAGGATTTATTTTAAATTTTTACTGTGAGGTGAGATTGAGACAAGTAGTTGGAGAACATGGTAAGAAGAATAGCTGCACTGGAAACATATTGAATATTGTTCCACTGTCTAATGTAACATAGACCTCCAGGTGTCCAGTCAATGTTATTTCTATTGTTTTTGTTCATGCAAGCATAAACAAAATGTTTTGCTTTGCTTCTGTATTTCATTAGTACGAGCTTATTCTTTTAAGATAGTCTATCTTCCTTTAATAGTAGCAGTTGTTGTAAAATAAGACGTTGGTAAAAATAAAAATATATTCAAATTTAGAGGCCGATGTAGAAAGGATGGATAGAAATCAACATTTATGCACACGAAGACATGAAGGGTGTTCTTCATTCGCATTAACGACAGGTGTCTTAATGTAGGGCATGGGTATGGTTCTATACTTTGATGGAGAGCTGACCATCGTATCATTAAAGAATCAGCTAGCTATATCACAGTATATTAAAGAGCAATAATAAACAATTGGTTTTTGTGTGTATATTACAATACGAAGACAAAAGTCACTTGAAACGAATTTAAGAGTAGGTATTGTAGAATATGTACCATTACTGGAGTGTTTCTGTGCATGATGTGTATTGTTTGCTTCTGCATTTTAGAGTTACTATTTACTTTTTCTCTACATTTGGACCTTTGTTTAGTAGGTGTTTGCTGCTACTTTATACTTATCGTCTTCATTTGTTTACCATATCAATGTTGTTATTTTTTCACTGATGCATCATCGTGTCTTCTTAGCCAAATATCATTACATGTCTTCATCATTCGAACTTCATGCAATGGGTGATTTAATTTCTTTTCCTCCAAATTCTCTATTAATAAAATCAGCAGCTCTCTTTTCTTTCCTTTCATCTTCCTTCTTTTCTATTTTATATTTTCGATAACTATTGTAATTGTTTTGTTATTAATTGATTTTTTATTGTGTCGAACTTTATTTAGTATGTAGTAACACTACACGAGTGCATTGTTGCATTAATGCATGCACATTGTACATCGTGATTAGATGCAGGTCCAACTGGACGTGCATATATACTCGTATAAGTATAATGTAAACACAATCTTCTATTCCAGTAATTCTTAACACTATCTAAGTAAAGTTGCTAACAATTCCTATTTACAGATAGGTGAGAATGAGCAATCAAACAAGAAATAATTATGGTGAGGCAGCTAAGGTTTTGAGCATGAACATTCCTATATGGTTGCACCAATATCTTCTGGAAAGAGGCCTGATTGAACTTAACCCCAATAGAGGACCCACAATGCAAGTGCAAGGTGCAGCCTCATCTCCTTCGCCTACTTTGGATTTCCCATGTTGTTGGGAAATTTTCAGAGTTTGGAGGAAAGAATTATTACGGGACTGAACCATTTGTTGATATATAGGTATGGTTAAGGAATTTTGATAGGATTTCACTATGATGGGTGTAGAGGATGCAGCGAAGAGATAGTTAGCTTTTCGGCATTTGCAAGGAGAAGTCTTAAAACTGTTGGAGGATTTTTACTATTGAGAAAGATGAGACTGGGATTTCTTGGATTGATTTTAAGAGGCGTTTTGGGACTAAGTTTATTTCAGAGGCAGAATGGGAAGTAGAGTTAGTGAAGTTCATTAATTTGGAGCAAGGTGACCATAACGTCAAAGATTATGCGAATTGGTTTATTCAACTGGTGAAGTATGGCTTAGACCTTATCAATACACCAGTGAAAAATTCCATGGGTTGAATCCGTCTTTTAGAGGTATTGCTTTAAGCCACGTACCTAGTAGAGCTACTTTTGAGAGCTTAATCGACATGACGTTTTTGAATTCAATTAGAAAGGAGGAACCTAAGAAGGAAGAGGTGAAGCCAGTTCGGTTAGAGCACCGTAGAAGTGGAATGGGAGCTCAGGGCAAGACAAAAAAGCCAAAGTTTAAGTATATGAAGTTCTAAGGCAAAGAGGATCTAGCAAGGGGTTGTAGGATGAGCGTTGTGAAGATTAAAAGCTACAATTGCAACCAACTTAGGCACATGAATAGTGAGTGTCCAAATGCACCCGAGATTTCTCCTAGGTGGTTCCAACATATGTACTTGATGTTATTCTTAGCTCGAGTTCTACTTTAGTATGGATAAGGGAATGAAGGTTGTCATAGTAGGCACGTTAACTCTTTCTGATTTATCTTTTCATATTTTAGTTGACATTGGAGCATCACACTCATTTATTTTGAGTAGATTAGTAGATGAGTTGCACTTAGAAACTAGTATAGTTACATATCTTGTAGTAGTATCCAACTCTTTTGGAGGATCGACTCATTTATCAATGATTTGTAAGGTTTTGAAGTTGCACATATTGGGTGTCGAGTTTGATTATGATGCTTTTATATTGGTATTTTCTAGGTTTGATATAATTTGGGAATAAACTAGATGACTATGTATAGAGAAGTGCTTGATTTTGATAGGAAGGTGGTTTGATTATATAGTGGATGTAGCCTTGAGGTATTCTATGATCCGAACAGTACAGTTATATTGAGTTACCTATATTCTTTAGATCTGTCATCCGATTAGTCAGTTTCAGTACTAGTAATTCCTGACTACCTATATGTATTTTCCAAAGTCTCTATTCTTCCTCCTCATAAGGAGATTGAACTTATTTTGAAAACAATGCTAGACCTATCGCCTTACCTCTTAAGAATATGGCTCTTAAAGAAAGATGTGAGCTAAATAAGCAAGTAAATGAATATTGAAGAAGGGCTTCATTAGGAGAAGTATTTCAAAGTGGGAGCACCAATTGTCTTTGCTACTAAAGCAGATAGCTCTTTAAGGCTTTGCGTCTATTATCATGAGTTGAATAAACAGACAAAAAAGAATCATTGTTCGCTGCCATGTTTAGACAATCTCTTTAATCAGTTACTTAGAGCAAAGGTATTCTCTCAGCTTGAACTAGCTACCAGATTCCATCGGTTGCGTATAGTTGAGGATAGTATTCACGAAATTGCTTTTTGCACATTCGATAGACTTTAGGAGTGGGTAGTCATGCCATTTGGACTAACCAATGCACTAACATATTTTGTCGACCTTATGAGTCGAGTCTTCAAATGGTTGCAAAATAAGTTTGCGGTTGTATTCGTTTGCGACATAGTTTTATATTTGAAAAGTGAGGAAGAGCGCATGTTTCATTTAGGAGAAGTGCTTAATACTCTCCATAGGCATAAGATAAAGGTGAAAATTTTCAAATGTCACTTTTGGTACATGAAGATTCACATTTTAGAACATGTTGTCTTTGAGCATGGATTAGCGTTTAATCCTAATAAATTTGCTACAGTACCAAATTAGCATGTACCGAAGAATTCTATAGAGGTGAGAAGTTTTCTTATTTTTGACTGGCTGTAGGAAGTTCATTAAGGACTTCGTTAAAATTTTCGCACTGCTAACACGCCTTACCAAGAAAATTTTGGTTTTTTCATGGAACTTAGAATGTGAAGATGCTTTTTTTAAGATGAAGGAGTTGCTGACTAGTGCACCTTTTTTAGTACTTCTAGATGGTATGAAGTCATTCGTAGTGTACACTGATGATTGTGGTACATGACCGAGTGTAGTGTTGATGCAGGAGGGTAGAATTGTTTGTTATATTAATCAACATTTGAAGGTACACTAGAGAAACTTTCCCACCCATGATCCCAAGTTGATAAGCATTGTCTTCATCCTCAAATCATGGAGGCATTATCTTTTACGGGGGCAGTTTAAGCTATTAATGGATCATAAGTCTCTATTGTATTTATTCTCTCAAAAGGATTGAATTTGAGGCATGAGAGGTGGATGGAGTTCTTGATGCTATATGATTTCAGTATCTCATACGCTCCAAGCATGGGTAATGTTGTAGCTGATTCCTTATATAGGAAGCATACAATGTTGACCCTATGTTTTTGAAATGAAAGCACATGGAGTTTGCTAAACCATAATTTGTTTCTATATTCAAGGTGTGTGTAAAAGGAGGCATGTTTAAAAAATTCCAATAATATCCTTTGGCTTTTTGATAATTCACAAGATTGTTTGAAATTTTATTCATAAGTTCGAAAGATAAAATAGGAAAGTCTAAAAAACTATAGGCAATAGGCTAAAATCATGTTCTTTATTCAATCACGAACATGTTACAAAATATGCAATTATCTAATTGTTCAAACTCTTATTTACAAATATGTCATCTTATCCCTCATTATCCTGTATATCGTTAGCTTTTTCTTGAGCTCTCAGTGAAGAGAACTTGGAGAAGATCCTAATTGAAAAAAGTGATAAGAGTGTGAAAGAGATCAAGGGCCCCTTTCAATGAGGGGGCGCATATCTATTTATAATAGTTAGAGGGCGGTAGACTTGGTTCCATTGGCGATGTGAGACTTTATGGCGCAACTTGTTACTATCCTGGTGGTGGACTGAAACATGGAGCATGTGATGAAATGTGAAGGCTCTTGAGGCTTTATAAAGGAAAATACTCTGCATCCTCTTGAACTTGATGTTGTGAATGACTCTGATCTTCTTTCTTTGCATCACCTTCGACATTCTTATCGTGACCTGATGTGCACATAAATATGCATATTTTTACTACCATGTTTTATCAAAGTAAATTAAATAAATGATCATATTAGGTGTTTTAATATGTTAAACCAAAATTCAAATGATTTCAAATCGTCACATATTCATCTTCATCCAGGGGAAAAATGGTCATTTTTGTGTATATATTAATTTTCAAAAATTTAATTGAAAATTTCATGTTATTTTGTAGGAATTTAAATTCAAATACAAGTGGCTTCATATGCATACACAAGAGTAAATACAAAGGAATGGAGATGGAAATAGTTCATTTCATGAATCATGGAGGACCCCACCTACCCACACGTCTTCATGTGCAGATTAGAGGTTAATTCACATGCTAATAGAGTTTAAAGCTTCAAACACATCTAAATGAGGATTATTTGAAGCTAATGATAACTTGGCCACCACACTTCCTAAGAGTGTATTTTGGACATTCCCAAAAAAAGTGGATTAGGGTTTTATACATGTATAAATACCATTTATCTTCATGTAACCCTCTCCTCTTCTTTAGGTTCTCTTCTCTTAGTCTCTCTTAGGCCCTCTTCCTCTTAGTTAGTTGTTAGCTTAGAAATAAAAGAAAGCTTTTCTTTTCTTTTCATGACTACTTAGCCATTTCTTTCATGTAATTTTTTATGCAACTTTAATGCATTGCTTTTTTTTTTCTTGTTTACTTTCTTTCATGCTAGTAGTGTAGTTTGATTTTAATGCAAATAGATTAGTTTTATTTCTTATTCATTTAGCTCTTTTTCCTCTTCTTTTTGTTTCATATTGCAAGCTATATTTTTTGATTTGATAACAAACATGAGAGGCTAAACCCCTTCAATTTATGGAGACTGAAGCTCTCTAATTATGAAGCTTCAACGTCGTGATCATTTATGTTCTCTTTTTGTGTTTAACGGAGACATTTGAAGTGGCTTAATGATGTTGTTTAGCTTTGAATTTTATACTCTATGTTGTTCGCTATGCTTAAACAAATAAAACACAAATTACATCTTCATCTAAATATGATTATGGCAAAAAAGTGAATGTTAAAATTAAAATTTGATGGCTTATATTTCTAAACAATAGTTAATAGGCCATGCTTAAAATAGGTTTTGCTTTCAACTTGTTGTCATATTTCATGAGATTTAAATGTATATTAGTGGTTGTGTTATAGTTTGATGGTTTACATTGAGCTAATTAATAGCACAAATATACCATACTTATGATAAACACATCAACTAATTTCACTAATGACCAAAATAGAGATCAAAACTTCATTTTGTTGATTTATGTAACCTAGAGAGTGGAAATTATCTCTAAATTGTCTTAACACTCTCATATTTTTATCAAATTTCTTTTGTTATTTAGTTTATTTACATTTTTAATTCACTCTTGACTTGGTATAATTTGATTGAATAGAGATTTAAAATCAACAATTCCCTACGGATCGATCCGTACTCGCCACGTACTACGATAGTATGCCGTGCGCTTGCGGTTAAATTTTAATTTAGATTTGTTCAATGGTTTTCTAATTCTATAGAATTTTCATCGTCAAACAAGTTTTTGGCGCCATTACCAGGGAATTGATTTGATTTTAAGTTTCTATTCTTTGATTTTTTTTATTTTGTTGTTGTTGTGTGTTTGTGTTGTGTATGAATTTGCACTTAAAAACAAAAAAATTATTTTTGTGTGTGTGATTGTTACTTGCATTTGTTTGTGTGTTTGCATTTGCAATTTTCTATTTCAATAAAAAAAATACAAAATTTCATTTGAAAAAAAAATTCCATTTCATTTTCATTTTCAATTTGCATTTACATTTTCAATTACAATTACAATTACAATTTTCAATTCCTAAAACTTGCACTTCTGTCCATCCTTCATTTTCAGTGTACACACATCAGTGCACTGCCACCAAAACCCCAAAATATACCTCTGCCTGAAACCACTTCACCATTTCCTTGCAAACATCACAAACTACTGCTCCGATCACCATCTTCTTTGTGCACTTCAAACTGTGCATGTGCACACATTCTCCTCCAATGTAAACTGCTACATTCAACTCGCTTATCTCAGTGCACAACAACTACTTCCAGTCACCATAACAACTATTTCCCATTTCTTCCCCAATACCACTACCTTCATCTCATCTTCATTCACAGATAAACTGACCAACCACATCTACATCCTCATCTACAAACTTCTGCACCATAACAGCCTAGTTCACAACTACATACCATCTTCATTACCATAAATCTACCATCCACCCAGTCACACTATCATCACCATACCATTGCTCTGTGCACACTGCAGTGCATCATCAGTGACTATCCCTCTGCACTTCGCAACTTATCCACTACCCTTGCATTCACCGCAACCACACACTGATTACCTTACATACCACAACAAAACTCAGTTCATCCACTGCCTACATTAAAACTGCACGACCATCACCGTGTTACCCAGACTTCACCAGATTCAAACCACAATTGCCACTGCATATTCATACCATTTTCCATTAATCTGCTCTACTAACATCATCATATCCACACACTTCAAAACTGCTACTGTGACATAACCTGTTAGAAATTGTTAGAAATGAATGAATGAGGAAGTGGGGAAGAGGAAGAATAAGAGTGCGTATTGAAACAAAGTCCCACATCATGGGATATTTGTTTCAATATCACCTTATATATCACAACCCATTATACTAATTCAAAAGAAAAGAAGAAGGTGACATGAAGACTTGTGGCAATGTAGGCTTTGGGCCTTCATATTAAAATGTCAAAGACTGGGCCTTGGGCCTTGGGGCTCTTGGGATCTCGTGATTAAATGGGCCACCGACTGCCGCTTGGGCCTACATGCGCTAAAACGGCTATTTTTCAATCGGGCGAGTCTGTTCGTCTGAATGGTCACCGGATGCAACCATTCACTTCCAGGCACGCGCACGCAACGGTCACTACTGTTGGTTTAAGGGTCGCAACCTTTCCAACAGTCACGACCGCTCCGAATGGGCACCTCCTCCGGCCTATAAATAGGCGGCCAGAATCTGAGAATGGATTATTCAGTTCTATCTCAAATTCTGTTCCTTCTTCCTCCAACATCTCTCTGTTCTAGTGCTATAATCTCTTCAGTTCGTCGACGCTCCGTCTGCAATCACGCTGCGGGGCTGGTCCGTTTCATCCTGGGGAACAAATTGCTAACACCCGTGAAACTACATACGGCGGCAATATTGTTTCAAGGAAACAGTTTTTACTGGACTCGGACTCTTTAATCGGTAATACTTTTCATACGGATCTAGTCAGGCATTTTTGTGTTACATTTATCAAATTAGTGACAGTTTTTTGCCGTTACTACTTCTGTATTATTCTGTAACCGTTATTGAAGTTACATTTGGTTTCGTAACACTTTACGGTAGTTGCGAATAACATTCTTGAAACAATATTGATTGTTGTAGACGACAATGTCTCAAAATAGCAACAACAATAATTCTGCACCAACACAGATGGTGACAAACACTCAGACAACGCCTCTGCTTCCGACAATGGCACTGTCTCATGGAGAAAGGCCAGAAAAGTTCAACAGGATAGACTTCAAACGTTGGCAACAGAAGATGTTGTTTTATCTAACAACATTAGGCCTCGCCAAGTTTCTGACCGAAGATGCTCCTGAAGTTGGCGAACTCGAACCCGATGCAATCAAAGTGGAGGCCGCAAATTTCTGGAAAAATTCTGACTTTATGTGTAAAAACTATATTCTGAATGGTCTGGATAATAGCCTCTACAATGTCTATTGTACTGTTGCAACATCCAAGGAACTCTGGACGGCCTTGGACCGAAAGTACAAAACTGAAGATGCAGGCATGAAGAAATTCATCGCTGGAAAATTTCTCGACTTCAAAATGGTAGATTCAAAGACTGTGATCGACCAGACTCAAGAAGTACAACTGATCATCCGTCAACTGCATGATGAAGGGATGATACTTAGCGAATCTTTCCAGGTTGCCGCAACCATTGAGAAACTTCCTCCATTGTGGAAGGACTTCAAAAATTACCTTAAGCATAAGCGTAAGGAAATGACAATGGAAGAACTCATAGTTCGTCTGCGAATAGAGGAAGATAATAGAAATTCTGAGAAAAAGATCTCTCAGAATATGGCTGCCAAAGCAAATGTTGTTGAGTCAGATAAACCTAACAAGAGAAAACGTGAGAATGCGCCTCAGAAGTCGAAGAAGAAATTTCAGGGTCCTTGCCATAACTGTGGAAAGAAGGGGCATAAAGCAGCCGAATGTCGCGCTCCCAAAAAGAAGAAATTAGAAGCAAATACGGCTGAAGTTACAAATGGCATTTCTGATATGGATTTATGTGCAGTAATATCAAAATGCAACCTTGTTGGTAATTCATGGGAATGGTTTGTGGACACAGGTGCCACTCGACCCATATGTGCTAATAAGTGGATGTTTACAACTTATAAAACTGCAACTGATGATGAACAACTTTTCATGGGCAATTCATCTACATCAAAGGTCGAAGGCAAGGGAAAAGTTGTGCTGAAACTAACTTCTGGAAAAGAGCTTACCTTGAGTGATGTTCTTCACGTTCCAGAAATCCGCAAGAATTTGATATCAGGGTCCTTGCTTAGCAAGCATGGTTTCAAATTAACCTTTGTATCCGATAAGTTTGTATTATCAAAGAATGGAGTGTATGTAGGAAGAGGATATGTATGTGATGGTTTATTCAAGGCAAATGTAACAACTATTGTACCAAACATTGATATGAATAAAAGTGAATCTTCTGCTTATATTGTTGACTCTTCTAACATATGGCATTCTAGATTAGGGCATGTTAATTTTGATACACTGCGAAAAATGATTAATCTAGAATGTATACCAAAATGTAACATAGACTCCAACTATAAATGTCAAGTTTGTGCAGAAGCAAAATTGACAAGAACCTCGTTTCATCATGTTGAACGAGAAACTGAACCTCTAGACCTTATACACACTGATGTATGTGATTTGAAAATGTGTCAAACTAGAGGAGGAAAAAGATATTTCATTACGTTTATTGATGATTGTACTAGGTACTGCTATGTGTATCTCCTTAGAAGCAAGGATGAAGCATTCGATATGTTTAAACAGTATAAAGCAGAAGTTGAGAATCAACTCAACAGGAAAATTAAAGCTTTAAGAAGTGATAGAGGAGGAGAATATGAATTTCCTTTTGAGGAATTCTGCGCTGAGCACGGTATTATACACCAAACTACAACACCATATTCACCTCAATCGAACGGTATAGCCGAACGGAAAAATAGAACTCTTAAAGAAATGATGAATACTTTATTAATCAGTTCTGGCTTGCCAGATAACTTTTGGGGAGAAGCTATTCTTTCGGCAAACCATATTTTAAATAAAATACCACGAAAGAAAACATCCAAGTCTCCTCACGAACTTTGGAAAAATAGACCGGCATCCTACAAATACTTAAAAGTGTGGGGGTGTCTTGCCAAAGCAGAGATACCTAAACCAAAGAAGGTCAAGATAGGACCAAAAACAATTGATTGTGTATTCATTGGATATGCACAAAATAGTGCTGCTTATCGACTTTTAGTACACAAATCTGAAATTGATGATATTCATGAAAATACCATCATTGAGTCGAGAAATGCAAGATTTTTCGAACATATATTCCCTTTAAAGCAGGGCACTGATAGTGATGCTCATAAGAGACCAAGGGAAGATGAAATCTCCAATTCTCTTGAGGATACTGAAGACAACCTTCAGCAAATAAGTGCTGATCAACAAGTGGAGGAACCAAGGAGAAGTAAAAGGTCTAGAACCTCAAAAATCTTTGGACCAGACTTCTATACCTTTATGTTAGAAGATGATCCATTGACATACAAACAAGCTATGTCCTCCAGCGATGCCCCTTACTGGAAAGAGGCTATTAACAATGAGATAGAATCCATTATGGCTAATCATACCTGGGAATTAGTTGATTTACCTCAAGGATGCAAGACCTTAGGTAATAAATGGATATTTAAAAAGAAATTGAAACCTGATGGTTCAATAGACAAGTACAAAGCTCGTCTTGTAGTCCAAGGATTCAGACAAAAGGAAGAACTGGACTATTTTGATACATATTCACCAGTGACGAGGATAACATCAATTAGGATGCTTATTGCAATTGCATCCATACTTGATTTAGAAATACATCAAATGGATGTAAAAACTGCATTTTTGAATGGTGACCTAGAGGAAGAAATATATATGAAGCAGCCTGAAGGGTTTCTGAGCTATGGAAAGGAAAATAAAGTATGCAAATTAGTAAAGTCGCTTTATGGCCTTAAACAAGCTCCAAAACAATGGCATGAGAAATTTGATGAAACTATGTTATCAAATGGATTCACAATAAATGAATCAAATAAATGTGTCTACATGAAACACACACATTTAGGATATGTCATTGTTTGTCTTTATGTTGATGACCTGTTGATCCTAGGAAATAACAAAGCCATAATAACATCTACAAAGAATATGTTATCCTCTAGATTTGATATGAAAGACCTAGGAATGGCTGATGTGATATTGGGTGTCAAAATTTTGAGAACATCAAAGGGATATGCATTATCCCAATCACATTACATCGGTAAGATACTTGAAAAATTCAAGCAATATATTATAACTATTGCAAAATCACCCGTAGATATGAACCAAAATTGGGTAAAGAACACTGGTGATGGTATCTACCAGCTTGAATACTCTCGTATACTAGGAAGTATCAAGTATGTTATGAACTGCACTAGGCCAGATATCACATACGCTGTAAGTAAGCTGAGTAGATTTACCAGCAATCCTGGTAAACATCATTGGAAAGCGATAATCAGAGTTCTAGGATACCTAAAGTATACACAGAACTATGGTATACACTACACAAACTACCCTTCAACAGTGGAAGGATACAGTGATGCCAGCTGGATAACTGGATCACAAGATACAAAGTCTACAAGTGGATATGTGTTCACATTAGGAAATGGAGCAATATCATGGAAATCATCCAAACAGACTTGTATAGCTAGATCTACGATGGAATCAGAGTTTATTGCACTAGATAAGACCGCAGAAGAAGCAGACTGGCTTCGAAGTTTCTTGGAAGATATTCCAAATTGGAGCAAACCTGTGCCTCCAATATGTATACATTGTGATATTCAATCAGCAATTGGAAGAGCTAATAGTACACTATACAATGGTAAATCTAGGCATATTCGTCGTAGACATAAAACAATTAGACAAATTCTCTCTAATGGAGTTATCACTATAGATACATAAGGTCAAAAGATAACATAGCGGATCCACTAACTAAAGGCTTGCCAAGAGAGAAAGTTCAAACCTTATCGATGGGAATGGGGTCAAGGCCCATAGAATAAAAGTTTTTTTTAATGGAAACCCCACCTAGTTGACTGGAGATCCCAAGATCTAGGTTCAAAGGGACAACTAAGTTTAAGAGAAACTTACAGCACTGTTACTCACAAAGCATTCCTATGATAAGTCAGTGCTTTGTTTGTTGGAAAAATAGGATAAGTATTGATACTTTTAATGATGTCTGTACTTGAGGAATTGTGAATACCCTTTACAGAATCACCTAAGTAAGTGAGAAGGCGCCGCTTCAAAGAAAATTAAAAGGCCAAATTCTCTAAGCACTTATGATACCAGGCAGGTGTTCAAGGCAAAAATGAACACATACAGAGAACGAAGGATTATAAGAAACATTTGTCGTGTGTTATCTATTGTAGAATTACACAAAAGGCTTACAGTTCAAGGACATTCTATGTCTGCTGATTCGCCTGTAATTCAAATAGGTAAACACTAGGAAAGTTCAAGGCCTCTGTGCTACTTTAACCGATACGATAAATAGTTCATGAAACTAAGAACAACTATTCATTCATGTGGGGGATTGTTAGAAATTGTTAGAAATGAATGAATGAGGAAGTGGGGAAGAGGAAGAATAAGAGTGTGTATTGAAACAAAGTCCCACATCATGGGATATTTGTTTCAATATCACCTTATATATCACAACCCATTATACTAATTCAAAAGAAAAGAAGAAGGTGACATGAAGACTTGTGGCAATGTAGGCTTTGGGCCTTCATATTAAAATGTCAAAGATTGGGCCTTGGGCCTAGGGGCTCTTGGGGTCTCGTGATTAAATGGGCCATCGACTGCCGCTTGGGCCTGCATGCGCTAAAACGGCTATTTTTCGATCGGGCGAGTCTGTTCGTCTGAATGGTCACCGGATGCAACCATTCACTTCCAGGCGCGCGCACGCAACGGTCACTACTGTTGGTTTAAGGGTCGCAACCTTTCCAACAGTCACGACCGCTCCGAATGGGCACCTCCTCCGGCCTATAAATAGGCGGCCAGAATCTGAGAATGGATTATTCAGTTCTATCTCAAATTTTGTTCCTTCTTCCTCCAACATCTCTCTGTTCTAGTGCTATAATCTCTTCAGTTCGTCGGCGCTCCGTCTGCAACCACGCTGCGGGGCTGGTCCGTTTCATCCTGGGGAAAAAATTGCTAACACCCGTGAAACTACATACGGCGGCAGTATTATTTCAAGGAAATAGTTTCTACTGGACTCGGACTCTTTAATCGGTAATACTTTTCATACGGATCTAGTCAGGCATTTTTGTGTTACATTTATGAAATTAGTGACAGTTTTTTGCCATTACTACTTCTGTATTATTCTGTAACTGTTATTGAAGTTGCAGTTGGTTTCGTAACACTTTACGGTAGTTGCGAATAACATAACCGACACTCACTGCTGCTGCCATAACCTCTCACCATCCATCTACTTACCGATCAACTATGCAGCCATTACTCACTGACAGTGAATATCTCCTGACCAGACAAAAGTGCACTGCCTCATCATCATAGAAACCACTTGCTTTGCTCCTCCACTATACACCACTGACATTATTCCATCAAAACAAACCAGTGCACACAAACCATCCCACTTTCACAGCAACAAACTTCTTCACATTTCCTAATCAATATACTTTCCCTGACCTCTGCTATACAACCATTCCCTTGCTGTGTGCTACTGCCATCAATATTCCCAGCTTCATCAACATCCTTCACAAATCACTGCTTCAACGCAATTCAAAATCCATCGCTTCATTACATTCACTCCATTACATTTCGTCACCGTCTGTCAAACTGCCGCAACTCCACAAAAATACCACCTCTGCCCTCCACAATCCACTACATACAACTACTGCCATCAAAGTTTACCCATACTTGCTGATTGACCACACTTTCCCTTCCTCATCCAAACATCGTCCCACTCACTCACCAAAGTGAACACAGCCACCAACTAGTCACAACCAACACGCGCAACACACAACTGCTACTACACTTCATTTATATCACATTCATCTCAGAACTGCAGCTCCATCCCACTTCAAACTGTTGCTTTCCCTTCAGTACAAAGCCTTCACTTCACCCGCTCAAACAAACAACCAGACATCAACATTGCTACATTTCTTCTCTGTCGCTTACAACTCCCTCACTTCCCCCAAATCACCGCGACAACCCCACCCCCCCTCCCAAACCCCCCCAAATCCAACTTTGAACTCAAATCGCCTTACAATGCTTGTAATTGACGCGCTGAAATTCCAATCGACCACAATCACACACCAAACAACAACCTGACATTGAACAATCCTCTGCAGCCGCACGTAACACCATGCAAACAATCGCCAACTCGAATCACTTCATCACTAGCAATTCGCAAACCAAAGCTTCCATTCGAACTCGAGAATTGCTCCGCCTCGACCTGAAAACAAACCCTCCTTTCTTTTATAAAAAAACCCGAGTTTGTTTTCTTTAAACTTTTTATTTAGTGAACGTGTTTTTTGGAAAGTGAATTTGGTTTCGTCTGTTTTAAGTTGCCTCTTTGATTTAAAGAAAAAATAAATATAAAAACTGTATATATTTTATTTTTATTTTTTAGGTTGTAGGAAATAAAAAGAAGAACCGCTTGCCAAAAAATATATAGCTCGCTTGCTTGCTAAAAAAATAAAAATTTGCTGCTACAAAATAAATTGTTAATAAATTCTGCACGCTTTGGTATCGTGCTCTTAGCTCTTGTTTTTATCTGCTTTGCATTGTTTGTTGCTTGCATTTTATATAAAAAAAATTCATTCGTAGTTGCATTGTTAATATACGTTTAATTTCTGCTTTGCATTTTATTTTAGAATTTGTTAATAATAACGGTTAGACATCGATAACACTTAGTTGTATATTGACAAATTGTCTTCATTGAACAATTTACTTTCTTGATGTCTAGGCTACGGTAGAGTAATAACCACTTATAAATATTATGGTGATTTGTAAATATTATAATGGTTGTTCCTCTGAAGGTACTTAAACCTTCGGCTGCATTGCTACGTTGATTTGTGGTGCACTGATAAATCCTATCTGTTACCTAACTAAGAACTATCTTGTTGATTTAATACAAAGTGTGATTATACAATTTTGTGTCAACTTAGGATATAAAAATTTGTAATTAAACCTTTGCATGCATTTAGTTGCATTAGTTCATGCATATTTTTAAAAAATAAACAAAAAAAATCAAAATCCAAAACAAAAAAATTGTAAATATTTCTTAACTTAGTCTTTTTTAAATCCTTTCTTTCGAAATTTATTTTTCAATCAAAAATCAAAAAAATAAAATTACTTAGTTTTTTGTTAGAAAATAAAAAAAAATTATAAAACCTTTTCAAAAACAAAAAAAAATTGAAAAACCAAAATACAAAACAAAAATCAATTTTTGAAAAGTAAATTCTATTTGTAAATATTTTTCCTTAATAAAAAAACCAAAAAATTCTTGAAAATGTCCGAATTTCCTTACTCACGTGAATTTTACGATAGTTGTGAAAATCAATATAATCCATATAATTTCACACCAAATTCTTATGGATATTTCAACAACAACCATTGTTTAAATGATTCAAATATTGAACCATAAAATTTTCAAAATGCCGACCAATCTTCAAATCTTGAAAATAACATTTCGTCTTTACTTGAAATCTCTACACAACAAAATCAAATGATAAATGATTTGTGTAATTCTTATTTGTGTGATAACTCAAGTCAAAATTTTCAAAGTAATCAAGATTTGAATTCACTTCAAAAGCAAACGATTTTGAGTATAACCCATGTCAATTCAATTTTGAACTCCAAAATGAATTTCAAAATCAAAACGAAAATGTGTTTCAATTTTCAAATAATTTTGGTAAAAGTAATCTCGACTATGATGCGAGTGAAATTTTTTGTTTTCAACAAATCCAAATTGAAAATTCTCAAGTTCATAACTGTAACGATCCGTAATTTCGCTACTTCGAAAATGAGAGATTTCATTTGTTTTAAATTTAAAAAGGTTTAAAACTTAAATAAATAAGTTAAATATAATAGATAATAATAGAAAAATTATTTATTCTTATAGTGATAATTTAAGAAAAGTATAAAATTTGGATTTCAGAACAAATCAACAAAAATTAAATTTTGTTAAAAATAAATAAATGCTTAAATAAATAGGTTTAAATATTTATTTAAAAAGATAAATATTATTGGAAACATCTAATAAAGATAATAAAAGTATATTAAAATATTTATAAGTATGTTAATAATCGTTTAACAAAAATAACCAAATTTTGTCGCATTTTGTCAGTTTTACATACACCGTAAAATTGGAGATTTTGATATTATTTAAATATGATTTTAAAATATAAAGAGACGTTTTTTAATTTATTTAAAGAAGTTAAAAAGTTCATTTATAAATTTGGTTTACATAAATAAATAGTTTAACTAAAACGTCAAAATATGACCGTAAACATTTTGTCGAAAACTGACGTTTTGTCGATTAAAAGTTGTCGCAACGTTGTCGCACCTTTATTTTCTTATGTAGGAACATATATTCAAATAATATAAGTATTAATTAATTCACTAATCAAATTTACTTTTACTAAATAAAGTTAGAACTTCTAGAAAACAATTAAGAAAAAGTAAGCACAAAAAGACAAAAATATCATTTCAAAGCAAAAGCAAAACATCAAATCAAAGAAACATAATTATTACTTACTTTACTTAATATCTAAGTGAAAATGACATAAAATAATGATTTGAAATGTGATGTTAAGTGTTGAAAAAAAATAAGATTACTTTAGAAGTAAGTAAGGTTATTTTGGTAGTTTGGTAAAGGGATATTTTGGTAATTTACCACTTCATTTCTTTTTCTTTAAATAAGACCACCATTCTTCCACTTTCTTTACACAATTTTCTACATTCTTCTTCTTCCTTAAAGCTCTCTTTAATGGCTTCTTCTTCTCTTCCAAATGCTTACTAACTTTTTTCAAAACCATATCAAATCAACTCCAAATGCCACCGAACTTTACCAAAGACCTTAGAATACCATTAGAACATGCTTTAGCATCTAAGAAGTAAACAAATGATGGAGGAAGGAGTGGAATAGGGCATGGCCGAACCTATGAAGGAAGAGGAGCAAGTTCGTGAAGCTTCAGAGCGAAAAAAGAGAAGGAAGTGCCGCCGATTAATTCCAAGGAGCTAGAAGCAAATTCAAGGTGCCGCGGAAGCTATGCCGGATTTTCGGGAGTTTGAAAGAAGAGGTCGATGCATAAAGCAAAAAAATGGAGTAGAAGTTGATTAGTTGAAGTTTAAGTGAAGTGTTGTTGCAAATGAATGTTGGTAGGAAGAATTGGTTAAGTTAAAGGTGAGTACTCATATTTACTAATAAATCCATAGCTTATTTCAAGTATAACGATTTAAAAGTTTAAATATGTTGGATGATTAAATGTTTGATGATTTGGTTGATATTATTATTGATTATATGTTTATGATATGGATGATAACTTGGTTTGATAAATGATAAGAGAATGATTAGTAATTAACCATAGTTAATTAAATGAGAATTAAATTCATACAAATATGTGTATGGAAGTTATTTAGCCTCTTAATGATTTTAATGAGTTAAAATAGTTTAAATGTGATTTAAAACAAATTTGAAGCGTTTCGGACAAGTTTCGAACCAATTCATAAAATTGGTCAAAATCGAACTCGTCGCGTAGCGGCAGTTCGTAAATTTCGACCCTCAACTTCAAATTAATGTAGGGAGAGAATTGTAAGTTGGATTTTTTCAAAATAATAATTCTTTGGTCCATAATGATAATTGTTTTCCAAAGAAGAAAGAAAATCAAGATTTCAACGAGTAGATTTTGAAATATGTCCAAAATAATTTTCTAAAAACATCGCGGTTTTGCAGTTCAAAATCCAAAACGAGATTTCTTTATAAATGATATTTTTAAATGAATAAAAATATGAGATAAATATGATAAATCTATTAAAATGGTTTAAAAGAGATTTGGAATGAAAATATGAATTTTCAAATATTAAAAAGTTGTTTAAATCAAATAAGCTTATATAGCACTTTTCGTAGTATTTTTATGCTGCGAATTCTATAGCATTTTGAATATGAGTTTAAACGTAACGATATTTTCTAGAATCAGTTATGAATGTTTTTAAAAGAATAATTAAGTGTTTTAAATGATTATTTGGAAGTTTAATAAATCATTTCTAAAATGAAGATTAATAACTGAGTATGCGGAAACGACTATTACATTTGTCCCGCCTGTGAGATCTGGGAAGATAAAAAGAGGGTGCTTAACTAAGGCTAGGGATGGAGCAATCAGTGCCTTGAATTTACCTGGTCTATGATTTCTCTTTTTAGGCGAGGGGTGGAATAGATCGAAAGGAAAGCCTGGATGCTCTAAAAAGATCATATTTAAGTTTTTCGAAAATAAAAGAAAACAAATAAATTCTTTGAATGTTAATTGACCACTTAACGTCTTTTTATCAATGATTAGTACGAAGGAAGCAGGATCGGATTTGAGTGATTCCTATCAAAAAATCACTTCAAACTAATTTTTGAAACAAAACATATTGAAGACAAAGATCGTTAAAAGACAAAGATATTCATAATGTAGGATAACTTGCCATTAGTCCCTGAAGGTGAAACTTGCCATTAGTCCCTAGAGGTGAAACTTGCCATATTTAAAGTGGCAGTAGTGCTCTGTTATGAAAATCTTCGATTTGCAAGAATATGATTTGAAGTTGAGAAAAAAATCTTTGATTAAGATTTAATGAATAATTGGGAATATTTTCCCTAAGTTAAAAGTATAACTTTAATATAAGAAATTCTTTGATTAAGATTTAATGAATAATTTGGGAATATTTTCCCTAAGTTAAAAGTATAACTTTAAAATAAGAAAATCTTTGATTAAGATTTAATGAATAATTTGGGAATATTTTCCCAACATTAAAAGTGTAACTTTAGTATAAGAAAATCTTTGATTAAGATTTAATGAATAATTTGGGAATATTTTCCCTAAGTTAAAAGTATAACTTTAATATAAGAAATCTTTGATTAAGATTTAATGAATGATTTGGAAAGGTTTTCCTAAGTAAAAGAGAAATGATTTGGAATTATTCCAAGATTTAAGAAAGGTTTAAAAAAACCAAATGATTTGATAAACGAGGCTTATTGATTCCACATACATTTGAAAAGAAAATGGAATAACTTGAAAAGATTATATCTAAGAAAGATATTCGATTTAAAAGATGAAGTAATTGATTGATGATTGATATCCACGTATGAACTTAACATCCTTTTAAAGCGATGATTGGCTTCGAAGGAACCGGAGTGGGATTTGGATGATTCCTATCCAAAAACCACTTCGAACCAATGTATACGTTCGAAAGTGAAGACATGTTGAAGATGATGATTATTGAAGAACGTAGATCTTTATAGCGTGAAGACTGCTTGTTGAGCATGCTCTGATTGGCCCCCATTATAGAGTTATTTATAACAGTGGTCTCCTTATGATGGAGATTTTTTGGATTGCAAGG
This sequence comes from Allium cepa, assembly GCA_030765085.1. NCBI lineage: Eukaryota > Viridiplantae > Streptophyta > Magnoliopsida > Asparagales > Amaryllidaceae > Allium > Allium cepa. The sequence continues at coordinate 548,650,953 of CM060938.1, forward strand.
GCTTCTCGCCTAGTAATGGCCGAGGTAAGTGCCTCGGTTTCGTTCAGTCCTAGAATGAACTTGTATGGACGAATGTCCGATATTGCATTTGTGAGACACAACGTTTGTCTTTTACAAATGTACATCAGTGGTGGCGGAGAAGGCAACTTCTCTTAGCTTAACACCCTCCTTGAGACATACGAGCTCAAGGGTCGTATTTTTGTGGGAGTCAAATAGTGATCAAAGGAATGGTAGTGTGGCATTCAAAGTGGACCCTGTTATGATCAAAGCGTGGTTTTGTATGAAAAGCGTGGCTTTGAAGAAATTGAGCGTAGCCTCACGAGCCTCACACCTCGGTTATGATGGGATTCTATGTGATCAGATGTATGCTCGCATTTCGGATAGTAGTGATTTGGGTTATCAGATGTTCTGATCCCCAAGTACCAGATACGTCTGGGCCTCATGGTAGGGATGCGCGAAGTCTGAGTCCTTGGATGTTATTCGTAGATTGCATCAACTTTTAGCCATTTATGTTGTTGTATAACGACGTCTGAGTCATGGATGTAAGCCGTGGATACAGATTGATCTTTCCACTAGTTTCCTATCATGTTGGAAATCCAACCCCAATACGAGATTTACAGTTTTGATTGTATTCCCAGAATAATTGTAATGACTTGCAAACATTTCAGCTACCCCTTTTTGGTATTATATATTCCGTTCGGTATATTCCGTTGACCCAGTCCGGATATATTCCGTTAGACTTAGTCCAGATATTGGTACCTTGTTTGAATAAGTTTATTTGAAAAGTGTTTTCAAAAGAATGTCATTAGAAATAATATCAAACGTTTTGACATATAAAAGTGTTTTGGTTGTCATAAGGTAAAAAACCCGTCCGTGTTTATGTGTGGGCATAGTCTTATGAGATACCCTTCTTTTCAAAGGTTTTGATAATATAGTCATTTAAAGTTCGAGTATCTCACGCTGGTTTATCAAGCCTGATCCAGGTATTTTTAATACTCGGGTCAGATCCGAGTAGTTTCAGGTTGAGTTGAAGACGGTTGGAGTTTCCAGAGAAGAGTTGGAGATCTTCATCTTCGTATGGACGTATTCTATTATCCACCGTACTTTGTGTAATTTGTTTGATGTTTGTCAGCAATTGTAAGGACAGATGTTTATAACTGTCCAAACTGAATTTAGGTTAGACTCTGATATAGTATTTTAAAATTTTCCACTGTAAAAATTATTATTGAAATAATATATGTTATTCCATTCGTGTGAGATTCTGTTCTGTCTTTATTTTCTTTTCACCCTTAATGATTCGCTTATTCGTGCAGTTTGAGTTGGACATATGTGGTTTATTGTCGATTCAAACGGTACGGAAAAACGGGCCATTACATTTGGTATCAGAGTTGAAGGTTAAGCGAGAACCTTGTCTTTGGTTGGGTAAAGACTCATCAGAGATATGGTTAGTAATGCCCTAGCATCTCATTAGAGAAAGGGTTAGTAACACCCTAGAATGAGTTTGAGTGTATTATATATGAGAGCGTATTTATTAGTGACTAATAAAATGTTTTGTGTTGATTTATATGTTGAGTGATTTATGGATTCTGATCGATGTGTCTGATCACCATTACCGATGATTGTTCCTAAACACTTGAACAAGGCGAACCGACACACTGATTTTGAAAAGATTAGTAAATGAAATAATTTTACCTAGGATTATATTTTGAATATAAAGTATATATTTTGAAAAGTTGTATAGTTAGAAATCAAGATTAGCAAAATTTAAATATGAACATCTTGTAATTAGAATTTCACAGTTTGACTATAAGATGTTTCATAAAGATAATCCATAAGCAAGAAATTTGATAATGTAATTAAAATCATTAATACTTATTCCAAAAATAATAAATTAAGAAATGATAATGTTAAGTTACTACTATAAATTGATCAATTGTTTGGTTTAAAAGTTTAAGTACAAATACCTTGTGAAATAAGTTTCATGATTTGACTATAAGGTGTTTGATAATAAGATTTGTTTAAGGAATGAACATATAAGCTGAAAATGTATCTAAATAATAGAAAATGGCTTTGTAAAAGTTATATATAAAAGGAATGAGAATTTAAGTTCGAGTAAAACAATTGTGGTAATTTAAATGGAGTTAATTAGTATAAGATAAAATGAATTTATAAGATAGGTTTTACAAAGTAATCTCTAAAGGATTTTGAAAATGGTACTATTTCAAATAAAAAAGGTACTTTATGTTAACTAATTCGATTGGCTCGAAAATAAACTAAATATGGACAAGTGATTTGTTCAGATGGTAAGCACTTCTCTTAAGTATTACTCTTCTTGTTAAGAGGATATATGATACTATTGGTAGTACCCAGTTCCTTGGATTGTTTTGGAGTTACTCGATCTATATAATTTTCTTAAGTTAAAGAAATAATGTGAATCATTGATTAGTAATCTTTATAAAAGTGTTTTAAACCAAAGATAAATTAGGGTCACTAATTGATAAGATAAAGTGTTATTTTTGACGATTTTGGACAGTCGAAAATTTCCGAATCATACCTAACTCAGAGCTAAGGAATTTGTGAAAACTTTTGGTAAAAGATTGTGAAATATCCCGAGCAAATGAAATTGGCTAAGTATGATTTATAAATGTGATTATAAACAAAAAAGGAAATTATAACCAAGAAAATGTTTTATTAATGAATTCTAGCATTAATTAAGAATTGGACTTAAGTCTTTAAAAGCGACTGATTTGCATAAGTCATAAGATGTAATAAACTTAAGCGATAGTTTTACGAAATGATTCATAAATAATATTAGTGTTAAAGGAAATATACTAAGTTGAAGAATCATGGGAAGAAAAATTATAATAAAGATAAATTATCTTTTGAGTGAAAAATGGTTTCATTAGAATATTTTTCTTTAATAAAAATATTTCGAAATAGATAATTAAAGGGATTATATAAAGAAGCACCTTTATAAAGTGTTTGATCTTAAGATAAATTTTTATGAAAGTTTTTGTGGGTTAATAAATACATATGTTATGTAAATCATTTCATCACACAAATTTTGTTCTAAAATTCGAGTTCGGAACTTTGAAGTATTTACACCAATCCGAAAAAGGATTTATCACTCGATTCTTGACGATGAACATTGATGAGGATTTTTGATTAGGTACTTGAGTTTTCTATCATAGTTGAGAGCTATGCAAGGAAAGCAAAGGTTTCTGAGCAAAGAGTCTGATCAGAGTCCGCACTAGAGGAACAGGGGGTCGATACTAGTTCGGAAACAAAGTTGTGTATTCGAATAGGAGATCGAATAACATATTTTATATGGATTATTTGTGTATGTTATATGAATTTAAGTTTAAAAATAAATGTTTTGGGCAAACTTTTGTTTTGAGTAATTTCGAGGGCGAAATGCTTTTAAGTAGGGGAGAATGTAACGACCCGTAATTTCGCTACTTCGAAAATGAGAGATTTCATCTGTTTTAAATTTAAAAAGGTTTAAAACTTAAATAAATAAGTTAAATATAATAGATAATAATAGAAAAATTATTTATTCTTATAGTTGATAATTTAAAAAAAGTATAAAATTTGGATTTTAGAACAAATCAACAAAAGTTAAGTTTTGTTAAAAATAAATAAATGCTTAAATAAATAGGTTTAAATATTTATTTAAAAAGACAAATATTATTGAAAACATCTAATAAAGATAATAAAAGTATATTAAAATATTTATAAGTATGTTAATAATCGTTTAACAAAAATAACCAAATTTTATCGCATTTTGTCAGTTTTACATACACCGTAAAATTAGAAATCTTGATATTATTTAAATATGATTATAAAATATAAAAAGACGTGTTTTAATTTATATAAAGAAGTAAAAAAGTTCATTTTTAAATTTGGTTTACATAAATAAATAGTTTAACTAAAACGTCAAAATATGACCGTAAAACATTTTGTCGAAAAACGACGTTTTGTCGATTAAAAGTTGTCGCAACGTTGTTGCACCTTTATTTTCTTATATAAGAACATATATTCAAATAGTATAAGTATTAATTAATTCACTAATCAAATTTACTTTTACTAAACTAGGCTAGAAACTTCTAGAAAACAATTAAGAAAAAGTAAGCACAAAAAGACAAAAACGTCATTTCAAAGCAAAAGTAAAACATCAAATCAAAGAAACATAATTATTACTTACTATACTTAATATCTAAATGAAAATGACATAACGTAATGATTTGAAATGTGATGCTAAGTGTTGAAAAAAATAAGATTACTTTAGAAGTAAGTAAGGTTATTTTGGTAATTTGGTAAAGGGATATTTTGGTAATTTACCACTTCATTTCCTTTTCTATAAATTAGACCAACATTCTTCCACTTTCTTTTACACCATTTTCCGCCTTCTTCTTCTTCCTTGAAGCTCTCTTTAATGGCTTCTTCTTCTCTTCTAAATGCTTACTAACTTTTTCAAAACCATATCAAATCAACTTTAAATACCACCAAACTTTACCAAAGACCTTAAAATACCATTAGAACATGGTTTAGCATCTAAGAAGTGAACAAATGATGGAGGAAGGAGTGGAATAGGGCATGGCCGAACCTATGGAGGAAGAGGAGCAAGTTCGTGAAGCTTCGGAGCGAGAAAAAGTGCCGCCGATTTCATTCCAAGGAGCTAGAAGAAAATTCAAGGTGCTGCGGAAGCTCTGTCGGATTTTCGGGAGTTTGAAAGAAGAGGTCGATGGCATAAAGTAAAAGAAATGGAGTAGAAGTTGATTAGTTGAAGCTTAAGTGAAGTGTTGTTGCAAATGAATGTTGGTAGGAAGAATTAGTTAAGTTAAAGGTGAGTACTCATATTTACTAATAAATCCATAACTTATTTCAAGTATAATGATTTAAAAGTTTAAATATATTGGATGATTGAATGTTTGATAATTTGGTTGATATTATTGTTGATTATATGTTTTTGATATGGGTGATAACTTGGTTTGATAAATGGTAAAAGAAATGATTAGTAATTAACCATAGTTAATTAAATGAGAATTAAATTCATATAAATATGTATATGGACGTTATTTAGCCTCTTGATGATTTTAAATGAGTTAATATAGTTTGAATGTGATTTAAAACAAATTTGAAGCGTTTCGGACAAGTTACGAAGCAATTCATAAAATTGGTCAACATCGAACTCGTCGTGTAGCGGCAGTTCGTAAAATTCGACCCGTGACTTCAAATTAATGTAGAGAATGAATTGTAAGTCGGATTTTTTCGAAATAAAAATTCTTTGGTCCACAATGATAATAGTTTTCCAACGAAGAAAGAAAATCAAGATTTCATCGTGTAGATTTTGAAATATGTCCAAAACAATTTTCTAAAACCATCGCGGTTTTATAGTTCAGAATCCAAAACGGGATTTCTTTATAAATGATATTTTTAAATGAATAAAAATATGAAATAAATTTGATAATCTATTAAAATGGTTTAAAAGAGATTTGGAATGAAAATATGAATTTTCAAATATTAAAAAGTTGTTTAAAGCAAATAAACTTATATAGCACTATCCGTAGTACTTTTATGCTGCGAATTCTATAACATTTTGAATATGAGTTTAAACGTAATGATATTTTCTAGAATCAGTTATGAATGTTTTTAAAAGAATAATTAATTGTTTTAAATGATTATTTGGAAGTTTAATAAATCATTTTTAAAATGAAGATTAATAACTGAGTATGCGGAAACGACTAATACATTTGTCCTGCCTGTGAGATTTGGGAATATAAAAACAAGGTGTTTAACTAAGGTTAGGGATGGAGCAACCAGTGCCCTGAACTTACCGGGCCTATGTTTTCTCTTTTTAGGCGAGGGGTGGAATTGATCAAAAGGAAAGCCCTAAAAAGATCATATTTAAGTTTTTATACAATAAAAGAAAAGAAATAAATTCTTTGAATGTTAATTGACCACTTCACATCTTTTATCGATGATTAGTGCGAATGAACCAGGATCGGATTTGAGTGATTCCTATCCGAAAATCACTTCAAACTAATTTTTGAAATAAAACATATTGAAGACAAAGATCGTTAAAAGACAAAGATATTCATAATGTAGGATAACTTTCCATTAGTCCCTAGAGGTGAAACTTGCCATTAGTCCATGGAGGTGAAATTCACCATATTTAAAGTGGCAGTAGTGCTCTGTTATGAAAATCTTCGATTTGCAAGAATATGATTTGAAGTTAAGAAGAAAATCTTTGATTAAGATTTAATGAATAATTTTGAGAATATTTTTCCTAAGTTAAAAGTATAACTATAATATAAGAAAATCTTTGATTAAGATTTAATGAATAATTTGGGAATATTTTCCCTAAGTTAAAAGTATAACTTTAGAATAAGAAAATCTTTGATTAAGATTTAATGAATAATTTGGGAATATTTTCCTAAGTTAAAAGTATATAACGTTAATATAAGAAAATCTTTGATTAAGATTTAATGAACAATTTGGGAATATTTTCCCTAAGTTAAAAGTATAACTTTAATATAAGAAATCTTTGATCAAGATTTAATGAATGATTTGGAAAGGTTTTTCTAAGTAAAAGAGAAATGATTTGGAATTATTCCAAGATTTAAGAAAGGTTTAAGTAAACCAAATGATTTGATAAATGAGGCTTAATGATTCCATATACATTTGAAAAGAAAATGGAATAACTTCAAAAGATTATATCTAAGAAAGATATTCGATTTAAAAGATGAAGTAATTGATTGATGATTGATATCCACATCTGAACTTAACATCCTTTTAAAGCGATGATTGGCTTCGAAGGAATCGGAGTTGGATTTGGATGATTCCTATCCGAAAACCACTTCGAACCAATGTATACGTTCGAAAGTGAAGATATGTTGAAGATGATGATTATTAAAGACCATGGATCTTTATAGCGTGAAGACTGCTTGTTAAACATGCTTTGGTTGGCTCCCATTATAGAGTTATTTATAGAAGTGGTCTCCTCGTGATGGAGATTTTTTGGATTGCAAGGGCTTCTCGCCTAGTAATGGCCGAGGAAAGTGCCTTCAGTTTCGTTCAGTCCTAGAACGAACTTGTATGGAAGAATGTCCGACATTGCATCTCTGCGACACAACGTTTGTCTTTTACAAATGTACATCAGTGGTGGCGGAGAAGACAACTTCTCTTAGCTTAACACCCTCCTTGAGACGTACGAGCTCAAGGGTTCTATTTTTGTGGGAGTCAAATAGTGATCAAAGGAATGGTAGTGTGGCTTTCAAAGTGGAACCTGTTATGATCAAAGCATGGTTTTGTATGAAAAGCGTGGCTTTGAAGAAATTGAGCGTAGCCTCACGAGCCTCACACCTCGGTTATGATGGGATTCTATGTGGTCAGATGTATGCTTGCATTTCGGATAGTAGCGATTTGGGTTATCAGATGTTCTTAGGCCTAGGTACCAGATAGTCTGGGCCTCATGGCAGGGATGCGCTAAGTCCGAGTCCTTGGATGTTATTCGCAGATTGCATCCACTTTTAGCCATTTATGTTGTTGTATAACCGCGTCTGAGTCATGGATGTAAGCCATGGATACAGATTGATCTTTCCGCTAGTTTCCTATCATGTTGGAAATCCGACCCCAATACAAGATTTACGGTTTTGATTGTATTCCCAAAATAGCTGTAATGACTTACAAACATTTCAGCTACCCCTTTTTGGTATTATATATTCCGTTCAGCATATTCCGTTGACCCAGTCCAGATATATTCCATTAGACTTATTCCAGATATTGGTACCTTATTTGAATAAGTTTATTTGAAAAGTGTTTTCAGAAGAATGTCATTAGAAATAATATCAAACATTTTGACATATAAAAGTGTTTTGGTTATCATAAGGTAAAAAACCCGTCCGCGTTTATGTGTGGGCGTTGTCTTATGAGATACCCTTCTTCTCAAAGGTTTTGATAATATAGTCATTTAATGTTCGAGTATCTCACGCTGGTTTATCAAGCCTGATCCGGGTATTTTTAATACTCGGGTCAGATCCAAGTAGTTTCAGGTTGAGTTGAAGACAGTTGGAGTTTCCAGAGGAGAGCTGGAGATCTTCATCATCATATGGACATATTCTATTATCCATTGTATTTAGTGTAATTTGTTTGATGTTTGTCAGCAATTGTAAGGACAAATGTTTATAACTGTCCAAGCTGAATTTAGATTAGACTCTGATATTGTATTTTAAAATTTTCCGCTGTAAAGATTATTATTGAAATAATATATGTTATTCCATTCGTGTGAGATTCTGTTCTATCTTTATTTTCTTTCTACCCATAATGATCCATTTATTCATGCAATTTGAGTTGGACATATGCGGATTATTGTCGATTCAAACGGTACGGAAAAACGGGCCATTACAATAACTATAAATTAGATTTTGTTGAACAAATGGACGAAATCTACAAGGATCACATGGATTTGTTGTTCGAAACATATATGAAACAACGTGAGAAACAAAACCAAATCCCAATATATGACGAGTCAAATGATAATCTATTTTTTACCCAAATCGACGATTTTCAAATAACAACTTTTGAAATAGAAAATGACGATCTTAATGAAGTTGTTGAAAATATGGTAATTGAGTTGGATTTCAATTCATTTGAGGGTGAGAACCTTGATTTAAATTTCGATCTTCCTTTTTTCGATTTCGTATATGTGAATACAACAGCGTTGGATTTTGTACTTGATTTATGTGATGATGTTGTTAATAATCCAACAAAGGAAGACGAATTTAATGAATACAAATTTTTTGGACTTTTTGAAAAGGAGTTGTTAAATTCCGACGAGGAAGATTTAAATCACCATTTTGATTTTGAAATCGATAATTTTGAAGAAGTTTTCAATGAGGAGTTTGAACTTCAATTTGGTGAAAATAAACTTAAATTACAATCAATTGTTTTATCAACCCCAAAAATCATCGAAAACAAACAACCCATTCAATTTTTAATAAAACGACATTCGTTTTTCCAAATCAACATTCAACTGCAAAATCTTTTACGGTTAGGTTTTCTGAGCTTAAGCTGTGTCTCGTATAATTGATGAGACGAATGAATCGGTCTTTGAGACACTGTTTCATTTACTTTTTGACGATATACTTAATGAGGCCATGTAAATACATTTCATTTTCATGTAAATAATGATAAACGTTCCTTTCACTTGGGTTGACTATGGGGACACAATCAAAATCAAGTGCGGAGGGAGTCTCATCTTCATTTTTAATTTTTCATGGTTTATTTTTACATTTTCTTTCCAAAACTTAGAAAATAAAATAAAAAATCTAAAAAAAAATTCATTTTTGTAAAGCATTTTTGATTTTTTTTAAAGAAACACTATAGGATAGTTATATGGTTTTGGTTTATTAAATTGAAAACTTTGAAAATTTAATTGTCTTAACAAAAACAAAAATGAAGTTTGATTACAAATAACAATGATTTAACTAGTATATAGGAAGATTCGTATATGTTAGTTATGAAATACATCCTGATTGAAAATATTTGTTTTAAAAAGTGGTTGGTTTAAAGTAAGGATATAACATTTTTTTGTCTTTTAAGTTAAATGGTGCTAAGATAATAGTGCGAAACTCTCTCTTCTAAAAAAAAAATTTATTTCTTGTATATGAGTTTATATTTTTCAATAAACACCTAGAGTCATATGTTCACACTTGTGTGTTCACTCGCCATGCTCTGTATCCTTCTCATGTAAGCCCGAAAGGTAGTGCACGATCAGTATATCTGGCCTCAGTTTATCTAAATTAGGTGTATATATAAAAAAGTTCTTTTCAAAAATGCCTACAGTCGATAGGTGTTCACTCGTCACGCTCTATATTCCCCTCACGTAAGCCTGCAAGGCAGTGCATCGGTAATATATTTAGCCTCAGTTTACTTGAGTTAGGCATATGTAAATATTTCTTATATCAATAAAATTTTCAAATAAGAGAGAGTAAGCAATTGAATTCCAAGCACTATTTTAACTTATTTGATTTGACTTGTTATTGAAAAGAAATGAGTATACCACTTTAATAAACTTTGATAATCAACTAAGTATCCATTTCATAGTTACACTTTGTTATCAACCTAAACTACGAGTTTAAATATAGTCTATTTGTTATGATAACATCGTTTTTATTAGAAAATTTGATGAGTAAATGACTAAAATTTTCAAGATAATAATCAAAACCTATATTTAACTTATGTGCGTCGATTTAAAAGTAAATCCTTCATTGTAAATATTTCTAAAAATTTGCATTCATCTCTTTGTAAATAAATCTTGCATTTAGGATTCTTCGCTTTGCATTTTGGATTTTGTAGGTATTACCTGCTGAAAACCTCATAAGACAACACTCTTCCTACTTGGGACACCCAGAGGTTTAACGGCTTATCGCATATGCTCAATGCAATCGTGCTCTCTACAAAAACGGATTTATCTCAGTTTTTCTTTACTCGAGGACGAATGAAAAGTAACTGTGGGGGTATTTGATGTGCACGTAAATGTGCATATTTTTACTACTATATTTTAACAAATTAAATTAAATAAATGATCATATTGACTGTTTTAACACATTTAAACCAAAATTCAGATTATTTCAAATCGTTACATATTCAACTTCATCCAAGGGCAAAATGGTCATTTTTGGGCATATATTAACTTTCTAAAGTTCAATTGAAAATTTCTGTGTTATATTGTAGGAATTTAAATTCAAATACAAGTGGCTTCATGATGATATATGCATGCATAAGAGTGAATATAAAAGAATGAAGATGGAAATAATTCATTTGATGGATCATGGAGGACCCCACCTACCCACATACCTTCATGTACAAATTAGAGGCTAATTCACATGCTAATAGAGTTTAAAGCTTCATGCACATCCAAATGAGGATTATTTGAATCTAGTTATAACTTGGACACCACACTTCCTAAGAGGGTATTTGGTGCATTCCCCAAAAAAGTGGATTAGGGCTTCATACAGGTATAAATACCCCTTATCTTCATGCAACCCTCTCCTATTCTTTGGGTTCTCTTCTCTTAGTCTCTCTTAGGCCATCTTCCTCTTGGTTAATTTTTAGCTTGGAAATAAAAGAAAGCTTCTCTTTTCTTTTCATGGCTACTTAGTCATTTCTTTCATGTAATTTTTTTATGCAACTTTAATGCGTTGCTCTTTTCTTTTCTTGTTTACTTTCTTTCATGCTAGTAGTGTAGTTTGATTTTAATGCAAGTAGATTAGATTTATTTATCGTTCATTTAGCTCTTTTTCCTCTTCTTTTTTTCATGTTGCAAGCTATATTTGTTAATTTGATAATAAACATAAGAGACAACACCCCTTCAGTTTAGACGTAATGAAGCTCTCTAATCATATAACTTCAACATTGTGATAATTTATGTTCTCTTTTTATGTTTAATGGAAACATTTGAAGTGGTTTAATGATGTTGTTTGGCTTTGAATTTGATAGTCTATGTTTTTCATAACAAATCGGCTATGCTTAAACAAACAAAACACAAATTGCTTCTTCATCTAAATATGCTTATGGTAAAGAAGTGAATGTTGAAATTAAAATTTGATGGCTTATATTTTTAAACAATAGTTAATAGGCCATGCTTAAAATAGATTTTTCTTTCAACTTTGTTGTCATATTTCATGAGAGTTAAATGTGCATTAATAGTTGTATTATAGTTTAATGGTTTATACTGGGCTAATTAATAGCATAAATATACCATACTTATGATAAACACATCAACTAATTTTACTAATGACCAGAAGAGAGATCATAACTTCACTTTATTGATTTATGTGATCTAGAGAGTCGAAATTATCTCTAAATTGTCTTAACACTTATATTTTTATCAAATTTCTTTTGTTTATTAGTTAGTTTATTTAAATTTTTAATTCACTCTTGACTTCAGCATAATTTGATTGAATAGAGATTTAAAATTAACAATTCCTTGCGGATCGACCTATACTCACCACGTACTACGATAGTACGTCATGCGCTTGCCGTTAAATTTTAATTTAAATTCATTCGACGGTTTTCTAATTCTATATAATTCCCTTCGTCAAACATGACCCTTCGTTATTCTTTCGTCTTGATATCATTTGGTAACCTCTTATTTAAAATCTTTGGCATTAACTTTCTTAATAGCTTATAGTGTGCTTTTAGTCAATATTCTTTGTTGATTTGATAACATGCGGCATTAGTAAAGCACTACGTGGCATGGAATGCGCACAGCGTTACTTGAATGGCGACATTGAAGAGAAGACAACATCAAAGAGATGAACCGTTAACTAAATGCAGTATTGGCTAGTTTCGGCATTAATAAAATGCATTATGAATTATATATGACATTGATACTTATGCCATGTGGCTTTAATGAAATGCAACATGGATGGAGTTCAATATTCATGAAATGCAGCATTGATTAGTGCATGACGCCCATTGCTTTGTTGATGATCTACAACATGAATTCCTTAATTCCTGTATTAAGCTCTTAGCCTTGACATAAGGTCTTAACTCTGACATGACTTTGAGCTTTGAAATCATATGCTCTTGAGATAGCAAGCCTTCGACATTGTTTATCATATTACAATTCTTTTCTTTTGACATAAATGCCTTTACTTACATCCTTTGTAAATTTTTCGGATAACAGAGTTTATTTCAAAAAAAAATTTGACCTTCATCAGACATTACACCAGGGTTGTTAGCAATTGTAGAAGTTTAGCCTTCGCCTATGGTCCATATTGGTTCATGCCAGAACAAGACATAGAATTATTGGGTATTTTTGAGAAGTTGAACAATGAAGAGCAGTTGAGTCACTTGGATCGTTATTCCGTTGGTTCAAATGGAAGGTTGAAGAGAGTTGGTAGGTTGTGTGTCCCTCTTGTTAAGAGTTAGTAGACATGGTCTAGTAAAGTCCCATTGTTCTAGGATGAGTATTCATCCTAGTGTGACATATGTATCATGATATGAAGAGAGTATTTTACCGATCTAGTATGAAGAGGCCTATAGCGGAATATGTTTCCAAGTATGTGACTTATAAGAAGGTAAACGCAGAGCAAAAGAAGCCCATTGAATTATTATGGTTGTTGGATATTCCGAAGTGGAAACAGGAAGGTGCCTCTGTGGACTTTATTGATGGACTACCTAGGAGTAGAAATGAGAATGAGAAGATTTGGATCATAGTCAATCAACTGACCAAATGCACTTATTTTATTCCAGTCAGGAGTACGAAGATGGCTGCATCTTTGGCGACCTTATACGTGAGAGATAGTTTGGTTGCATGGTTTTCTTTATAGCATTGTCAATGACCGAGATCCACATTTCACAAGTGTGTTTTCAAGGAGTCTTCAAGAGGCCTTAGGCACCGAATTAAATTTGCATACCACCTGTCAGTGACAAACGAACGAGCAGACCGAGAGGGAAAATCAAGTATTGGAGGACTTGCTAGGATGTGTATCGTAGATTTCTTGGGATGATCAATTTCCATTAGTGGAGTTTGCATATTATAATAGATATCAGGCAAGTATTGGAAAGGCACCATTCCAGGCGTTGCATGGGACGCCTTATAAATCACCATCTTGTTAGTTGACACAATATATAGAATTATTCTTGGGAGACTTCGAAGAAAGTAGACTTGATGCGCAGAAGGATGAAGACTACCCAAGACAAGCATAAATCATATACTTAAATGCACATTGTGGTCTTTGTAAAGGTCTCGCTACTTAGACACATTATGGATCTTCGTAATTAGGGAAAGTTAGCACCAAGGTTTGTAGAGCATTTTTCGATCAAGGAGAGAGTAGGAAAGTTAACTCATGGAGTGGATCTTCTTGGAAAAATTGGCAAGAGTTCATAATGTCTTCTTCGTGTCATATTTGCAGAAATACCTTTATGATTCAACTACTATGGTTGAGCCAAGTTAGTTGGAAAAAGTTGAAGTGGAGAGAAAGTCACGTGTTCATCATGCACTATAGCAACCCAGTTTTGAGCAGTAGTTAATTAATAGCGATTTAATTAATCAAATGGATTTTCGACTATTAAATTAGAATAATTTTGGAATTTTATTTGGGAATATTGAAATTTGACAACATAGTAATTAGTGATGAAATTAAATTATTTTGGAAATAATTGTTTATTTAAAAGGTTATCGAATAAATTATTTTAGAAATTATTTAATAAATGCACATAGATTGTGAATATGAGATATCTAAATATCACCTTTAGCTAAACACCCGACATTTAATAACTATTGATTGTTGTGATATGATTGAATTAGTTGATTTGGATGATGATTGACATTGTGATGGATGATATTTTGATTGGCTGTATATTGCATAATGGTTTTGGTATATCCATATTTTCACCATGTTATTATCACTATTGATATGTCGATCACTTGGACCCTAAATTTTACTATGGACCCTTGGACATCCTTTTTGAAATGTGTATTATTGGATGCATTATTCACTACTTTGGTAGAAATGTGATTTTATTGCCGTTTAGCGATATTTAAATATCATTGAGAAATTAGATTTTTAAATTTGAAAGCTTTTAATTAAACTTTTAACATTTATAAATTTATATATCTTATAAAAAATTAAATTTGTAAATTAAGTTAAATCAAAAATTTTAAAATAAATTTGAAATTCATTTAATAAAATTTTAAATTCTAATTTTTGATAATAATATAAAATTAAAAAAAGGAAATAAAGAGTTGCAAAATTTTCCATAACTTTATTGAGTAAAAGAAATGGTTGCAAAGGAATTGATATTTTGAATTTCAACCATTTAGTGATTTTGGAGTATTTATACTTTTCAAAAAGGAATTATCTTGATTATGTAAATTTGTACAGTACGTGAAATCTTGATACATCAATAAGTTATTTTATGATATTTGATAAATGGAAGCTGACTTTACTTCGATGATTTGATAATTTGAAAATTTTAAACTTTGAAGATTAGTCGTGTAAATTATGTGTAATATATCAAATCCATTTGAAGTTGATAAATTTATTGAAAAAAAAGAAGTTTAAAACTACGAAACCCTTATGTGAAATTTGAAGTAAAAATGAAGTTATTCACAAACATATTACACTTGATTTTGATTTAACTTACATGAGGATTTTTAGTCTTGACTCGAGTATTTTGTCTTTTCATTATACTTGGGCCAGCCTGAGTATTTCAGTGTTTTGAAAACATTTGTTTCTCGAAGATGAGGATGGATTTAAAGATCATGTTTATTATTATTATTCCGCTGCACTAATTATTATTATTATTCCACTGCACTAATCATGCTGTTGATTAAATTATATAACTTCGATGTATTGAAAAATGTGAATTAAATGTATATCGTAAAACAGCTTCATGAACTGTTTATGTATTTATTATATTTTGTCATTCTATGAGATTCTTTATCCTTTTTCTTTTGAGTAAAAACCCCTTGATAATCCATCCTTCTGAACTGTTTGAGGTTGACATGTGTGATTATTGTCGACTTGAATTGTTTAAAACAAAAATGAGGTCGTCACATGAATCTTTTATGTTTTTTTAAAAGAAAGGTTGGCATCAGTAGTCACTATATTTTAAATAGTTGTTCATGGATTTAGAAATCCTTTTATAAGTATTTTATTTATTTAGGCTATGGCGTAAAAACTTAAACTTTTGTTTTACAACGACATTAGTAAAAATTATAAAGAAACAGAGTCAATTTCTTTGGTTTTAAACACATATGCTATTATTTCATAAAACCATTTATTTATTAAGAAGTTAAAATAAATTAACATTTGATTTTATATAGGGTTGTAAAATTAATTCTTATAGACCAAAACCAATTAGACTATTTTGAGATGAGAAGGATTTCTCATTTGCTAAGTTCTGTACGTTTGTTTCATTTCTTATTTTGTTACAGTAAAACCAAACTCTTATATCCCTCTTTTAGAAACCTAATTTCAAGCCTCGAGAATTCTCTCTAGTAGATTAATTAATATTCTTATGAAGCTAATAATTTCAGATAAAGAAATCTAAAATGTATTCACTTCTTATTGGTGATTTTTATTTCAGTTTATAGTAGGTGAATTTGGTTTTCCTTCGGTATTTTGATTGAACAAATCTAGGGTTTTCTAGTAAAGCAAAACTTGGCTGCTGTAGTATTTTACTGTTAAATTCAAAGAAGAAAGGTGAGTTGAACTCACAACTATTTGTAACTATAATATCATGTTGAATAATTAAGAAGTAATGAATGATTTCAGTTTTGGTTGATGTCTGTTGATTGTACTATGTTAGTTTTATTTGTTATTCTAAAACATGTTTACAATAAACTATACTCAAACCCTAATCTGTCTTGATCCTGTATTTCATTAAAGTACGATGGTTTGAAAGTTTGCATGCTTTAAGATTGAATTAGGAAATCTAGTACTAGATCGTCGAAACCCCAAATCAAATCATCGGGGCCTCAAGTTCGGTCGATACTACTTGGTGCATGCTCCAAGCAACGACGTCGATCAACGGGTACTTTTAGACTAGTTAATCGGTTATTAACTTGGAGCAGTAGCTCCAGGCCATGCCTTATAACTCTTGCTGCCTTGTTTCCTTGTTACTTCGTCTTGATGTTTGGATGATTTTCTTTCATTGTTTTAAGGCTTGTTTAAGATGATTTACCTGACCATTTTTGGATGTCTGAACCACTTGGATACTCTTATTTTCATTAAGAGAATGCTCTATGGTACTTTGCCAAATGCAATATTTCATTGCATCGATTTACAAAGCTTCTTTCAAAGGAAATTATTTGAAAACAAATTGTTTTAAAAATGTATATACAAAAATAAACATATTTTAGATAAGAATGATTTTGGAATATATATTTATATATACACATATAACATATACACACTTTAAATTTCAAAGTGATTTTGAAGCAAATTATGTGTAAGTATAGATATGAATTAAATCGTGTTTGCTATTATATATATTATTACTCTCTTTAATTAATATTTCAAATAAATTTCTAAGCAACACTATTATCTATACAAATTCACAATCTCTCTTAGATGAGAAATTGAATTAAGTGGTCTGGTAAAACAAGTGGTATGAAACGCTTGCATTTACTTCATCGGTTAATTCTTGAACATGTTTGATTGAACATTTATTAACACAGTAATGGAATTTACTAACTTTTAGCAAATATTCGAGTGACATCATATGGTTATGGGACATTAGGCGACACTCTTATGATTACTAATCGAAAGTGCATAACACTTATTGATGAGTTTTAAGACTCATTCTTAGGTGATCGGTTTAGGCGGATTAAATGGGTTTTCAGACTCAACTTATGATACTCGTTTTCTAGTGAGTTATAATTTGCGAGGTGTAATCTCTTTGTGTTGGCGCACGAAGGGCGAGTCTATTGTGTCGACTTGTGACGTGCAAGTCTATTACTTACATATATGATTGATAATTTAGATGCTCTTATTATGATAATTTATATGACATTATTGTGTTTATGAGCATAAACTTAACTATAAATCATGAATCATTAAATGCAAAATAGAAATACTTCTTTTTGGATAAAGGAACAGATAATTCAATTTATTTCTGTATCGATCATGATATATATAATAACTCGCGCATCTATTTCAAATGCGTATCCCATTTTTGCATAGAAAAGTTATGAAAATTCATGATAAGCAACTGGGCGAATTGTATGTATTATTACGTTAGTGAACAATTTATGGATATTTATCCTTGACATTTATGCAAGTTTGTTATGATCAGTAGCTCATCTTTTGTAATAATTAGAGATAGTCTGACCTAGGTTTTATTTTAATGCTCAAATCAGATCGAGACATTTCAGGTTCAGGGACATTGACCATGGATTCATGTGCATGTTTGGAGTTTGAGAAGATTTTGCATTATGCAGCTTTTTGTTATCTCATCATTAGGCTTAGCGAGATTTTCATTTGTTATCTCTTCAGCTAATTTGTGTCCTATGTATATGTATGTATATAATATTTTGGATTCGGATAGTGATGATTATATGATGCATATTTTTGGGTAGTGAGCTTTGTATTTTATTTTGAGACTTGCCTTTTGTTATGTGATGTGTATAAACGCGAGTCTAGTATTTTATTTTGTAGACACATACGTTTAGGTGTTGTTGATGTATATATTATTTCCGTTGTGACATTTGATTATGTGTTATCTGATATATTACGTATTGCTTTGAATTAGATTAAACCATTGTATTATTGTTTTGCACCTGGATATGATATGTTGAGTTACCACTTGTAGAAAAGAAAGAAAAATATAGTCACATTATTCGACAGATTCAATACTCGCCTAAAGTAATTTTACAGATGGACGCTCCTAACAAGCCCTGTTCTCTACACTAAAAGACATTATTACCCAGTAATACCCTTTATTAGTATGAGTCTCGAGGTGTGGTGTTATATCTATCTTCACTATCAATTCATAATTGAACTCTATATATATTACAAGTATAAAACATACCAATTATCTTTTATATGTTGACATATTTAACACATAAATCACTTTTCATAGGTACTAATACAGAACATTCTATGAATTCCTTTTTGTTTCAAAATATTGTCAGGGTGAAAGTTGGGCTAAGCTAGTATATCAAGGTAAGTGAAAGTAAACTAAAGGCATAATCATGAAAGAATCCATCATGGCATACTAACACGCAAGGAAGATAACTAAGAAAATAGAGCCAAATGTAGGTCCTTCATTATAGAAGCTTCAATTACAATTTGCTCTAACGGCCATTACTCAATTCAAAGCTCTCTATACAAAGTGGATAAAGAATGAAAAATAAAATGAAGGAAAACTTAGAAAACTCGAACCTTTTCTAGGTAGGGGTACATGCTATTTATAAAGAATTAGAACTATTGGATTATTAACACATGACACTTTTGTAGAAGTTGGAAGTCATGATTAATCCACGTGGCACATGATCGAAATGAAATGTGGCACATTTATTTGGTGGTAGTTCTCGGTTCAAGATTACACGTGGTAACTCTCTTAAAACCTCTTGCGCAGGTTCTAACATTCTGTTCTAGAGTAGCAAGTGACAGCTCTACTCATCATGAAAAATAGATTCTTCATGGATTTTAGTTCATGAATTGAACGCAATAATGTCTTCGAAATCTTCCTCAATAGTTTAAATCACCCCCTTTCATAATTATTATCGATAGCATGTTGAAACTCCCCAAACTATAGGTGATGGCTTCATTGAAATCTCTACGATAGCCTTTATTCACCATTCAAAGGTTGTATGTGATATTACAAAAAACTTCTCTCGATAGCTTGGCTTATTACTTGGAAAATGGTATGTGAAGGCTTTATAGAACTTCCCACAATGGTACTTCTACTTTGTCAAGTGACAGCTTCCATAAACATATCACGATGGCTTTATTCTTTCATGTATAAAGTATTCACATGGAAGCTTCTTGCATATTACTTTATAAACTCTTCACCATAGCTTAAAAAGGAAACACTTCACGATAGCTCACAGGAAACTCCACTTGATTGCCCACCAAAATTTACTTTGATAGCTCTTTCGAACCTTTTACGATAGCTCTTTGGAACTCCTTCCAATTGCTTTCTGGAGGACTCTTCGCGATAGCTCTTTGAAACTTTCCTTGATAGCTTTATGAAAGACACTTGGTGATAGCTCCTTGGAACTTTCCTCGATAACTTTATGGAAGACTCTTCGCCATAGTTCTTTTGGAGATTCTTCACGACAGCTTTACTTAAGATCATCACATGATGGCCTTATGTGACTCTTAGCGATGGATTTGTTTTAATACTTGAGAATAGCATATGATGGTCTTATGGAACTCTTCATGATGGCTCTTGTGCTTGTCTCACGAAATCTTCACGTCTTGTTATTTAGTAAAATTTGGAGTATAAAAATTATATTTTCCAAAATTGGAAATTATTTTCCATTATTACATATTTCTTTATTTTAAATAATTCTTTTCTAGATACTTTTCCAAAATTCACATTTTATAAATAATTTAGATATTATCCAATGTTTGGACATCATTTGATCAAACTCTAAAACACTTTAAATAAAACTAAAACCTTACTTAAAAACTTTTTTCTAGAATTTGCACTTTACTATTCAATATAAATAGTTTTCAAAATATTCCTTAACTTCAAACGTTTTATCTAAACAAAATACTTTCCAAATACAGTTCATCTTTACATCAACCTAAAAATTTCCTTACCATCCAAAAGAAGATGATCAAAATCCATTCATTATTCAATTCCGAAATCAAGATCAAACAAGTTTTATCCTTTAACAATTGCAATGTATATCCAAAAAGAAGTCTTCCCTTTTCTCCAAAGTTCTTTATTATAGTAAATTCTAAAACATACTTCCAAAGTCTCTTTTCATACCAGCTTTTTCAAATCCATTTTTCTATGTCACATACTGTATAAATAAATCACTTAAATATAATATTAACTAACACTAATATCAATATAATAACAATATATTCTTTTCCTTTTACAACTTTTCTTAATCCCAAAATATCAAATTCTGAAATATCAATTGGGTGAATCATCCATATCTCGAAAACATCATCAAAATCTAAAAACACCTATGAATGAGATATCATCAAGTATATCAAGTCTAGCATACAACAATGTCCAGGTATATCCCTCAATCTCGAATAACGAAATACCATCAACAGTCAAGATAATAATATAAACATACTATCCGTAAAATCATATATAATAAATGATATAAGATTCCCTTATACTTTGGACCTTTATCATATACCATGTGCATACATACATCTATGTATGTATATATGTGTTGTATTTCCTTGTAATCTTCATTGCATTGTGATTCCTCTAGCCTGTTTTCATTTTGCCTGTACTCTGGCTTCTTCTGTTGCAAGTGTTCATGTACGCTTGTTTTGATCATTTTATTGTACTTATATTTTTGGACTGCACCTGTGTTGAATCCAGTTTTGGGTTTGACCTTGTGCTCATGTTGTGACATTATTTTTATTGCACTTGAGTCGAACCCGGCTTTTGATTTAGGTTTGACCTGTGCTCACCTGTCCCTGTAATTTTATCAAGTGTATATATCAGTGTGCACGGCCTTGTGGCATGTACAGTGATACACTGTGCATGTCACAAGCTGTTCGTGTATGATGAATTCAAATTTAAATGATGACGAACAACCCAAATAACTGAGGTAAATATTATTTTCAAAATTACATTTTATTTTGTACTGCAAAAATATTTTATTTTCAATTTTACTACGTCGGTACTTATTTTTGCAGATTGCTCAGATGCTAGATTGAAGTTGAAGATAAAACACGAGTGAATGAGTGAATTGTAGTGAGGTGCATTTGTAAATTAAAAATTATGATGTAATCAAATTTGTATTATAATTGAAATTGTATATATATAGTGAGAGCTTGAAATTTGTACTATTCAAAAATTGTAATAAATATTTGTTTGAATAAAATTTCTGTTTGAATTCAAATTCTGTGTTATTTATTTTATTCAGCAAATATTTATTTAATCTATGAAAATAAAATAGTACATTAACAAATACATTTAAATGAATATATATATATATATATGTTTATTATCATCAAACAAAAATCATATACTCGCATATTCAACAATCTCCCCCTTTTGATGATAACAAAAATATATTTAAGATTTTGAATATGTTAAATGTATTTGATCATTGATATACTCTATTTGCTCCCCCTATTTAAATGCTTCCTCTCTACACAAAGCTCCTCCTTCATATATGCATACAATTAAAAATATGCAAATGAGTCTAGATGCAAATAGAAAATATTTGACCTTTGCTTGATTTTATTTGACAAAATCTTAATTTTTCTCTCCCCCTTTTGTTATCAGCAAAAGAGTAATAGTGGTAGAAAAATGGAGATAAAGTGATAGATATTAATATAACATTAAAACTCAATCGAATATAAGTATTAAATTTCAATAAAAAATCAAACAAAAATCATAAATACTCTATTTGAAACATATTCCACTTTAGAATGATGAGAATGATGTCATCATATAAAACCATACAGTTTTGTCTATTTGTGGTATATTTTTATCAGGAATTTGGATATCTACCAATCATGCATAACCGTTAGGACTTTAAATGAGATTAGTAGTATTCAAATTTTTTCTTAAAAAAAATGAATTCGAGTATCTTCTAACCACGCATAACCGAAAGGACTTTTAAATGGGATTAGAATCAACTTGTTTATTTAATAAATCAATTTTGATGTGCGTTCCATACATGCATAACCGTGAGGACTTTTAAATGAGCATGGAAGCACATAATCAAAAATTCCAAGTAGTTCACCCATGCATAACCGTGAGGTCTTTTAACTGAGAGTGAATACTTTGGTTTTTTATTTTTATTTTTATTATTATTACTTTTTTTATTTTTTTTATTTTTTAAATATAAAATGAAAAACGAATGGTTCCTGTTTAAAGTACCGCATGTCGACAAGCTATATTTAATTTTGATGAGTAATGGTCGTTAGAAATATGATAGGAATAGAGATTGTCATGGAATTTTTACCAACAAAAAGTTTTTATAACTCTTGTTCAAATTTATAAATAAATTTACTAAATATACCATCTCAAGTTATAATATATGATTAAGATTAACACTCATCACTTTTTCAATCACTATTTATCTTTTTGATAACCATTAAGGAGTCAGATTAGTCAACGTAATCATTTAAAATCATATTCAAAATAATTGTAAAACCAAATTTTACAAAATGACTAATTTGAAACAAGGTCAATAATGATTTTCTAGAAGGGATTTTATAAGAAAAAATGTCTGCTTTTTGAAAATTACATGAAAAATATGCAGATATTTTCTTTGAAAAACGATGCAGTTACTAAATGTCCCAACATAAATCACGTTCCACTAGTAATTTCTATCAACTAGATTACTAATGTAATCGGCATCTGAATTTCTTTTCACTCAAACTTATCATTAGTTGAATGTTACAGACCAGATCATGAGTTTTGCAACAAAATATCTCAAAATCATTTTTAACAACTTTTTAAATGAAATTCTCTTGAATTTGAATTGAAGCCGTGTAAATAATCAAAAACCATGAATATAGAGTCAGCCATAAAATAACCAAATGTATTATCATCCAATAATACGCTATTATTAATCCAAACTAATATATATGAAGTAGTTCAAAGATTCTAGTGATTTTTATAGTGTTCTTGGAATGAGAATATAATTGGCCAACTATTTTGAATAAGTCAGAATCAAAATCATCATTTATTTCATCATCACATTATTGGCTGGTCTAATTCTGATTACGGTGCACATTATCACATTTAATATATCGTTCAAAATAAATGTACCATTACCTGTTTTACCTTTACGATATTTTTCGTTGTTGTTCATTGTGATTCTGTCACCTTTGTACTAGGCTAAGGAACTTTGCTTTGTCGCCCGTTGTGTTTCTGGAACCGCCAGAATCCAGATAACACTGTTATTGTTCCTTAGCCTGCCACCACACCTACACGATAAAAGATTTTTGTGACCTATTTGTTTTTATAGGCCCATTGTTTTTAGTGGCAGAATATTTTGAAAAATAATTTCGCGGAGATCCATAACTATTTATATATGTTCCTTTTGGCACCCAGATTTGTTTAACTGTGAGAGATTTTATATTTGTGCCTTTTTTAACCCAAATTGGTTTGGTTTTTACGTGTTTGGGTCTATACCAACAATTATTTTGATTGTGTCCAAATTTTCTACAAATTGTGCGCATTTGACTAGGTTAAATTCACTCCTAACATTTTCAGATTGATTATATCCAAGTCCTTGTCTAACTATATTAACTGTTTGTTTCCCTAAGAGCATATTCAACGATTTTTCTCTTTTGGACAGTTTATCTAAAGTTATTGACAGTTGTTCGACTTGTGTTTTGAGAGATTCATTTTCGTTTAATAATTGTGGCACCTTTTAACAGAATTTTCTCTTCTTGTATTTTCACTCTCTTTCAAAATCAGAATTTCATTTTCAAGCGATTTAATTTTGATTTCTGATTTTTTAATCTCTTCTTCGAATGTTGGACACTTATCACACTTAGGGATCCTACTTTGATAGGTTTTAACTAATTGTTCAAGCTATTCATTTACTTCTATCAAACTATCTCTTTGTGATTCAATTTTAGCGTATTTCTCCCTAAGTCGTTCAAAACAACCATTTACTTCGTGGAAATATATGAGTAATTCCGAATGAGTGAGTTTTGATACTTTGCTTGGCTCGTCATCGTCGCTATCAGATATATTACCTTGAAGGCACATATCTGCTTTCTCACTCTCACTGCTAGTACTTTGATTATCTTCATCACTTGTATTGCACTTGGCTGCAAAATTTCTCCTTTTTGATTTCTTTTCAAAGTCACGTCGATTTTGAGGACAATTGGGCTTGATGTGTCCGGGTTGGTTGCACTTATGACAGATGATTTTTCCCTGTTCTGTATTATCTAAAATTTTGATTATTCTGCTTTTTAATTTTTGATTTAGTGTTGGATTTCCGTATTTGTGGTTCCACCTTTTTAATTTCTTTATTACCATTTCCAACTCTGTTGCTCCATCATCATCGTCATCATAATCACTTTTAGTTGTTCCTTTGAGAGCTATTGATTTCTTTCGAGTATCTCCTCCTTCACGCTCTTCCTTGAATTTCATTTCTATCTCACAAGTGGTGAGATTTCCGATGAGTTCTTCAACTTTGATTTGTTTTAAATCTTTTGATTCTTGAATGGCAGTTACTTTTGCTTCAAAACTTCGGGAAGGACTCTGAGGATTTTTCGGACTATTTCCAATTCCGTGTATGGTTTTTCGAGAGCTTTTGATTTGTATACGATGTTGGAAAGCCTTCCATACATCTCTTTAACATTTTCTTCCTTGGCCATTGTAAAATTCTCGTATTTGCTACTCAGCATGGCAAGGCAAGATTCCTTGACTTGAGATGTTCCTTCGTGAGTCACTTCTAGTGTGTGCCATATTTCCTGCACAGTTAGACAATGTAAGACACGATTAAATTCAAACCGATCTAATGAACAAATAATTGAATTCATAGCTTTGGCATCAATATTCTGTAACTTGTTTTCTAGATCTATCCATTGATCCTTCAATTTATTTATTTCTTGATTATTTACAATTATAGTTCGTGCTTTATACCCTGTCTCAACAATATCCCAAGCGTCAATGGTTTTCAGAAAAATTTCCATCCTATTTTTCCAGTAAGGATATTCACCATTGAACATTGGTGGTCTAACTATGGACTGACCCTCCGCAAAAACATTATTAAAAGAAGCCATTTTAAAAATTAAAATTTTCAAAACAAAAATTGGTTTTTGAAAAAAAAATCAAATTTTTAAAAACAAAAATTGACTTCTATTCCTAACTCTGATACCACTTGTAGGATCGATTTCACCCTCGAAGGGGGTGAATAGGGTGATGCTATTAATTATAAAAATTATTGTGGAAGTTTATATAAAATTATTCTCAACACAGATATATCAAAATAGCAGCACAGATAATAGCAGAATAATAAATGCAGAAAAAGAACGACATAAAATTTACCCAACTTCGGCAAAACTTTTCCTACGTGCTGCCCTCAAGGTTTCTACTAGAAATTAAGCAGTCAGACGCTTACACACGTAAACACACGACACCCGCTATCGACTAGCCTTAACTCTACGCTCAAAATCCTGCCACAACTCAGCCACTGAGTTGCGAATTCTCAAACTATGCCACGTAGTTTGCCTCTAGTCACACGACTAGAAATTATAACGTTTAAAAGAAGAATTTAAAACAAATTAAAAACCCTAATTTACAAATTAAGCCCAAATTATAAACAAATAAAATTATTATAATGGCCAGCCCCCTTTTGTATCTTCGGCCCGTTTTTCTTTTATTTACTCCATTCCTTTCTTTCATAAAATGGCTGCCGTTCCTTGTTCGTTCTTCTTCGATCTGTAATTAGGGCTTTGAAATGCCAACTTTAAATTGATCGATTGAAACGGGATTTTGCTCTCTTGCTCTGTCGATCGATCGTCTCTTCACTTGGCTCATGGCTCCTTCGATGATCGAGTTCGATCTTGCTCCGGTATGTAATTTGTTGTTTTGCTTTACTGTTTTTTCTTACTTGAACTCGATGATTAAAACTGTCGATGATGAATGGGATTTATAGAAGTTGAATTCCTATATTTGCGTTCGTCTGATAGTTATTTGATTTCGTCAATACTATGCTCGGCCATTCGATCTTCGTTTGGATGTTCGAGATGATTACTGACTTGTTCCAATTCGTATATATTTTGCTTGGTTGACACGGTTTCGAAACTTGGTCATCACAACGTTGATTTACTTTGACGTTGTTGATTTCGTTCTTTAGGCCGTTCATTTTCTTGGCTATCACGGTTTCGAATTCTTTTTGCATTTGACTTTGGCATTTTGATTTTTGACCCACAGCTTCTTCTGATGCTTGTAGATTGACTTCGGTCATTTTTGAACCTTCCTGATTTGCTCCGTTGACATCGGCTTTGACTTTGTTTGAAAGTGTTTATTTCCTTTGCGCTCGACTCTGGCCATTAAATGTTTACTACCTCTGGTCATTTGCGTCCTGTAGCATACTTGATTTGTTTGATTGCTTTGAACTGTGCTTTGTTCGAACATGTATACGGCTGCTTTCATTTGTATATGTGTATATTGTTGTTGTTGAGCCACCGAGTCGGTTTGCATTCGTTTCACTTGAGTTCTAAATATTATGGCTTTAGGTTTCTGGTATTTGACATTGTTTATGTTTTTTGTTTGTGGTCATCCAGCTTTGCCTAGATTGTGCTTTTATGCCATAGTTTGTATTCTCTGGTTTGATGAAGTTTCATGTTGCCACCTCTAGTTTACCTTGAACTTCAACTGTGCTCGAGTCTGGTTTATGTTGTATTTGCATGCTTAAGTTGTAACTGCAACCATATGTATGCTGTATATTTGCTATTTGTAGTTGTAGTCTTGAGTTCTGGACTTGTAGTGGTCTGGAGCTCACGTTGCATTCATTAGTAGCTTATCACGCATGTATATATTAAGTTATATGTTGCAGACTTGAATCGATTACATATGTGAACATGTTGACCTTATGTTACTGTTGGACTTCTTGTATACATCATTGTTTAAATGTGAATTGTCTTTACTGTGCCTTACACTTGTAGTCAGGTCTACATGGAGTCTGTTCTTTGTGTCCACTGCTTTATTTTGTTCTGGACTGAGTCACTTGTATCAGTAGTGTTGCAGTGTTGTTTTGAGGTGTAATCTGGTTCAGGATGAAGTTGCACTGGGTTTGAATTTGGTCTTGGTTCATTGCTGTATTGTGTTCACTTGATTACTGAACTGCCTTTGTATTGCTTCATGCCTCTGAGTTGTGTGTTCATGAAGTTTAACTACTCTGGTTTCATGAAATCTGGTTGTAGTTGAGTTTGAGCCATTTGTTTCAGCTACCATGTGTATACATACATCTATGTATGTATATATGTGTTGTATTTCCTTGTAATCTTCACTGCACTGTGATTCCTCTAGCCTGTTTTCGTTTTGCCTGTACTCTGGCCTTTTTCTGTTGCAATTGTTGTACAGTTGTTTTGATCATTTTATTGTACTTATATTTTTGGACTGCACCTGTGTTGAATCCAGCTTCAGGTTTGACCTTGTGCTCGCGTCGTGACATTGTTTTTATTGCACTTGAGTTGAACCCGGCTTTTGATTTGGGTTTGACCTGTGCTCACCTGTCCCTGTAATTTTATCAAGTGTATATATATCGGTATGCACAACCTTGTGGCATGTATAGTGATACACTGAGCATGTCACAAGCTGTTCGTGTATGATGAATTTAAATTTAAATGATGACGAACAACCAAAATAACTAAGGCAAATATTATTTTCAAAATTACATTTTATTTTGTACTGCAAAAATATTTTATTTTCAATTTTACTGCGTCATTATTTATTTTGCAGATTGCTCAGATGCTAGATTGAAGTTGAAGATAAAACACGAGTGAATGAGTGAATTGTAGTGAGGTGCATTTGTAAATTAGAAATTGTGATGTAATCAAATTTGTATTATAATTGAAATTGTATATATAGTGAGAGCTTGAAATTTGTACTATTCAAAAATTGTAATAAATATTTGTTTGAATAAAATTTCTATTTGAATTCAAATTCTGTGTTATTTATTTTATTCAGCAAATATTTATTTAATCTGTGAAAATAAAATAGTACATTAACAAATACATTTTAATGAATATATATATATATATATGTTTATTATCATCAAACAAAAATCATATACTCGCATATTCAACAGTCGATCTTATCTTTTCTTCAACTGATTACTTTCTTATTTCTCATGCACAAAACTTTTCTTCTCGTCAAAATAGTCAGCCCACATTTCTGAGAAAAAATTTGGTAATGATTTTTACTCTTTTTCTTACTCATTTTTCTTGTTGTTTTAGTGAAATTTTGCCTTGCTTTCACCTATATATTGTTCGGCCATAGCCTCCTCCTTTACCACCACCTTCATCACCACCTTTGTAACGACCCATAAATTTTCGATAATTAAAATAGCTAATTTAATAAGTTTTCGTGATTTAATGTTAGAAAAAATTTGTAAGTCGTTTGGAATAATAATAAATGTTGAATCCATTGGGTATAATAGAGTAATTGATTGATAAGTAAAATTTATTTAAAATCAAATATTGAATATCGAACAGGTGAATTGTTTAAATTTAATATTTAAAACTTATTGAATGATAGAATAACTGTAAAATGAAAATAGAATTCTAAATTATGAATTGGTTTTAAAAGTCAAATCTTATAAGTTTGATTTCAATATTTCAAAAGATAATGAATTATTGGATAAGCGAAATTGTTTAAATTTAATATTTGGGATTTATTGAATAATTTAATAATGGGAATTGAATAACCGTATAATGGAAATGGTTGTTCTATAAATTTTAATTCGTTCAAAAGTTAAATTTTTAAATTCGTTTTGAATATTTCAAAAGATAGTGATTTAAGAATAATCCAATTGTTAAAATTTAATATTACAAAGGTTTGAATAATTAAAATTGAATTTGACATGATAAATTTGATATTGAAATTTAATATATGAAAATAGAGTGAATAATTGAAATTTGATTTAATATGATTCAAATTGGTTTTCAAAGTGAATGTAAGTTATATTTGGATTTTAATTGAGTAAATAAGATTTTAAATTTGGAATTTATTGGGTAAATTGAATAACGGGTTTAATATGATTAAAAATGATTTGTAAAATTTTATTTTATCATATTGGAGTTATAGTGATGTTATAGAACTTTTAAAACTGAATTACAATTTATTTGTGAAAAGTGAATATTTTAATATTTAATTGTCGATTGAAAATAGCCAATTTTTGAACAGTCTCAGAATTGGACGAAACCAGTTCCATTGGATCCGTGATAGTTAGTTATTATCGTATTTCAATTTTCGTAGCAATCGGAGTTGTCATTTGACCGTGGCAGCTCGAAACGCATCGAAATTGTTTTAATATTAATTTAACGAGTTAAAATAGTCATTTTTCAAACGGTCTCGGATTTCGACGAAACCAGTTTCATCGGATCCGTAATGTGATATTATTGTAAGGTTTCAAATTTCGTGTCAATTGGATTTATCGTTTGTCCGGGGCAAGCCAAAACGCCTAGAAAATCGCTTAATCGGTTTAATTTAAATTTGATCGTTTAATTCCGTAACTCACACAGATGGCCGAGCTAGCTTCCGAAACCTGTTCTATTGTGTCCGAAACGCGGGATAAACCCTAGAAACGTCAGTCACCGCGCGTAAATCGGAGTTCGGAAACCCCGGAATGGATAGTGTTCGTCGTTTCTATAAATACCCCTTTATTCACAAAAAAATAAAATAAAATAAAATAAAAAGAGGGTTAGGGTTGAGCTTCAGGCCGCCACTACCATCAATGGCCGATACACTTCCTCCTTCCTCCCTATTTTTCTTCGCATCTGTTGATCGTTAGCGAAAATCATCAACTGGAAAGTCGAAGTACTCGTCGAGCACTACGTATCCAACGGCTGAGATCGTCATCGGAGCAACGTGGGGGAGTAGGGGAGGCCGCGACCTGCTGCCGTACGCACGTGTTTCTAGACCTTTAGGGGTGGCCGAGTTCAACGTGGCTCTGGCCGTGGGTAGCTTTCGGCGTTGGCTTCGAAATGGTGATGGCCGATCGTCATCAAATCGACTGTGGTGGGTGCAAATTTTAAACCCTAGATGATGTATTGGGTTCGGTTTCAACGGCCTGGGGCAAGCTCGCGCGTGGGAAGAAGATAGGGGCAACGGCTCAGATCTAAAAATTCAAAATCATGCGGCCGGGATTGGATTAGGTATAAAGACTAAATTAAAGCTGAAATTAATTTATATATAAATACGGGTTAACTTTAAACTATCATATCTTGTTCATGCGAGGTCGGAATCGTACGAAACGAATTGCGTTGCAATTGTTTTGTCGAGCACTACGCAATTGAGCTGGATTGGAATCATTTGGAGCTCGAGAAAATTTTGATTTAAATCGAACGTCGTTCGATTTGATTTAAAATCGGAAAATCAAGGTGAGTGTTTTATAACGCTCACAACGTACTAAATATCTTTATGCTAGTTAAATTGACATTATGAAGTGATATGAATTTTATTTGTCGTTGTTTGATAGAATTTAATTGTCATATAGATTGTCGTTTGAATTAACCGTCGAAAATTAAATTGGCAGTTAAAATTGAAATTGAAACTGAAATTGAAATTGAATTGCGATTTAATTACCTGACATTGATAACTATGAAATTGTGATGAATTGTATTATGTATTGGATGATGTATTTCGATGGATGCTATTGGTTGATATTTAAATGTTTGGATGTTATTTGCTTATATATACTGTTATGCATACATATGATACCGTGATTTTATTTAAGTGATATATATTCATCCCTGACATTTAATTGAAATAAATAATTACTTGGCCATAGGATAGAAAATTATATACGAACACCGAATTGGCTAAATTAATAAATTTTAAAAATCGTTGATTTGAAATTTATTTAAATGTTTTGATTTGAAGGTTATAAATAGAAATCGATTTATAGAAATTGAATTTATCGAAAAATTGAGTTTGGAATGTTGAAATGAATTTTGGTTAGTGGAATTTTGTTAAATAATTAAGTTGAGACTTTGAAATTTGGAAATTGGATATGATTGAATGTCGAAAATTGATTTGTTTAAAGATTTAACCTTAATTCGAGCTTTGAATATTACTAAGAAAAGCGATATAAAAATGATATTTTGAAATCGAGTTTGGAATTGAATCATATTTGGAATTGGGATTTAAACTTGAATATTGTAGGATAATTTTGTTAAGTATTATAAATTGACATTTTGAGAAATCAAGCTCCAAATCGATATAAATTGAAATTAAATAAATTAAAGGCGAATGTAAAATTGAATTAATTCGAAGTAAAAGTTGACATTGATTTGAATTGAAATCGAAATTGAATCGGTAGAATGGAAATTGAAATTGATTTGAATTGGGAAGTTATAATTGAAATGGATTGGTTTTGAAGCTGTTTTATTTTGTTTTCCAAATTTCTCGGTTATATAAACCATTTTGAATACTTAAACTATTTTAATCCATTTTAAATCTACTTAACCCAATTTAAATTATTTTGAACTAAATTTATCTATTTCAAATCCATTTTAAGATTTTAAAGTATTTTAACTATTGTAATTACTTAAAACTACTTTTAAACTACTTAAAACTATTTCTAAAATTTTAAGCTAGAAAATAAGGTGAAATGTTATATTTAAACCTTAAATTTAAATACGAATTGAGTTAAACGAAGTTGCAATCTAAATTGAAATCCGAAATGAATTTGAAATCGAAATGAGATATTGATGCGGGAAAATGATTTTGAAACGAAATATGACATTTGGAAAGATACGATGATTTTTGAAATAGATTTAATTTTGAAGCGAATATGATATGTCGATATCAATTATGAATCGATTTGAAATGTAAAAGAGCCAATGGTGTAATAATACGTAGTTATTAAAGAGACCGGGATCGGATATGGACATACTCTCTGTCGATACCGAAAACCACTTTAATAACTATTATACGCGGAGTGTTGATCCAGAATGAAGTGGATGGTTTGGTGAACGCGTTGACTGAAGAAAGAGAACGATTATTGGATGACCCCTGATATGACTAAAACAGGAGCCGCGCCGGGCCATTGAGGTTCGCCACCTCTAGCGGACACACTTCTTCGATACCATTTCTATTACATTTGTGATGCGATTTGGGTGCACCCCTTGATTTGGGAGTGTTGTTTCGCGGTGTTGGGGTAGCTGCTGGCTATGCCCAACATCAGTCCGGATCACGCAACTACTAGTATCCTAGTTGGTATTGCCTCATGTACCTTGTCATACTGATTATCCTATTCGCGACCACTACGTTTTGATTTGTACCTTGAGTATATGGATTGCCCTCTGGTGA
This sequence comes from Allium cepa, assembly GCA_030765085.1. NCBI lineage: Eukaryota > Viridiplantae > Streptophyta > Magnoliopsida > Asparagales > Amaryllidaceae > Allium > Allium cepa. The sequence goes on from CM060938.1 coordinate 548,683,635, forward strand.
CTTCCGGTTTTGGGGAAACTACGGTCTTGTATATGCTTTTGGGAATATAAAAATGTGTTAAGGGGGATTATGGTAACGCCTTAACGCTATTTTGATACTTTATATTACTGATAGACATTATCTACTTAGCGTACATTACTATATAGTAGATAGTTTAACGGATCCTTAGGAGATGGAAAATCCCGTAACATCTCTTGAGTTATTGCACGCACGTCGACACTGGATATGAGATGTCAAACCCCGTAAACATCTCTGACGCCGTTACACTCATATTTATTTCCGATTGATTTAACTTTTATAAGGATATTTAGTCCTGACTCGAGTGTTTTGTCTTTTCATTACGCTCGGGTCAGACCTGAGTTTTCAGATTTTGAAGACCTATTCCGGAGGACGAAGACGAAGATTTGGTATACTATTACTATTATTATCTTTGCATCATGATGTCTGCTGCATTATTTAATTGTTCTGTTGTATATGTATAACTCTGATAAATGTTGTATAATAATAATCAAATGTATTCATTTCAAATGTATTCATTTAATTAACAGCTTCATGAACTGTTATTTTATTATTATACTTTAGCCTTCCGCTGTGAGATTCTGTGTTGTTTCATTTCCTTTATTTCCCTTCCTTTTCTTTTCTTAATTACCCCAATAACTATCTGCCCTTTTAATGGTTTGGATTCGACATGGGTATTTGATCGTCGGTTTAAACTGTCCAAAAAGGCGGGTCGTTACAGTTGGTATCAGAGCTTTGGTTTAGCGATAAACCTTGGCTCTAGTGGGGAATAACTCATTGAAATAGAGGTAAACTATATGAATGAGTTGAGTGTATATGAGAGAGCGTATTTGTTAGTGATATAAAATGTTTTATATTGTGTCGGTTGATTTGTTGGGTGGCTTATGGATTCTGGTCAATACGAGTAATTAACGTCATTGACAGGGATCTCTAAACACTTAAACAGAACAATTCGACATAGTATTGTTTTGAAATTGGGTAAATGAAATAATTTTGCCCTAATTATATTTTGTGTATAAAGAATTTATTTCAAAAGTTTATTGTGATCAATCTAGCTTATTTGGTTGTTGGAAATGAAATATTGGCTATCAACATTAATCGGATATTGTAATTTAAATAAATTAGGTGAAATACAAAATGAACTATGATAAAACACTTGTGGGATGTTTTAAGAAAGAAAATCCTATAAGAATATTTTATAAAGGTGACGTATGAATTAAAATAGAATTAGATTGAAAAAATTTGAATTTAAGACCCGGAGATTTTGAAAATGGTTCTCAAAGTTTTGAAGAAATATATGGTAATATTAGTTGAAAATTGGTTATGGAAATATTTTGAAAGGATTTTTAAGAAGGAATGAATATAGTACTCCTCTCTTATGTCACTGGAAAATAATTTCGGTGATGACTGCGCAGCATCATCGACGTTCATTTTCGAGTCTCAAAGTGGGGGAGACTTCTAAGAAGCTTTGTTTTTCTTCAAAATTATTTTTAGGTAAATGGGTTTTGGTTTAAACTCCAAAGGTACGATTTGATATATATAAAAAAATACCAAATATAAGTAAATATGTTTATTTCAAATGATTTGAAAAGAACCGGGCATTTAAAATTCTAAGTTATGTTAATTAGAAATTTTCAAATTATTTGAATGAAATGTGAATAACCAAAATTTATAAATAAGAGGATTTAAATAAATTAAATTTGTGAACAATTCTAATTAAGTAAAACGAAATTCTATAAATTTGTATAATACCAAAATTACAATCTGATAACATATAACAAGACTTACCAAATATTAAAAAGTTAAACGATGTTTTGGATATGTAATGAGATATTGTACAAATAAAAAGAACCTGGAAGTAATTGAAATATACAAGTAAGGAAAACTAAAATGTATGTAAATGGAAATTGGGTTGTGAAAAATTTAGTTATATACTTATGTATATTCTAAAGTGATCAATGAAAAATTTGAATAAGTAAGTGAACTTAAGAAAGAAGATAAATGAACCGTATTATATCTTTGTAAATTGGTTATAGAAAATAAATATAAAATTGCAAAGGGATTGTGAAGAAAAAAATTGAATTGGTAACCTTTAAGATAACTGTAAACTAAGAAAAGTCATTTATGAGAGGTTAGACTTTTATAGGATGATTAATAAACTAAAGTGCTGGGTAATAAAATGTTCCATAAATAAATTTGTTATTAACTAAAATTATGAAAATGCAATAAATGAAAACAAAGGAATTTCTTATAGCTGAGAATCAAGTAGAAAATGAAATTGGATTTAATTAAATGATATAGAATGTTTAAAATGAACTTGAGAAAAAAAATTCCTTGATATGATGTTTAAGAAAAGATAATGTTGAAGAGTATGCTATGTAAAGAAATAGATATATTAACTAAATAATGGATTGTGAATAATTAATTGTAAATAAAATGAAATTCAGTAAAATAATTTAATATAGATAAATTGGATAGAAATCCATTGGAAGGTAATACGTGAGATTGTACGTATATTATTTTATTCGCATAACGATTTGATCCAAATACGAGCATAAAATTTCGAGATGATTTATATAGATCCAAGTTAGGATTTTTCACTCGATTTTCGACGGCGAACCCTAGATATGGATTTTTAATTTGATTCTGGAATTCTCTATCATAGTATATGGCTATGCAAGGAGAGTAACAGTTTCCAATCAAGAAACCAAATCTGAGTCCGCACTAGAGAGTCGGGTGAACGATGCTAGTTTGGAAGTGAAATTGTGTGATCGAATAAGCGATTAGATTGATATTGCTTACGGATGATATATGTACGGCTTACGGATTTAATTAAAGTTAATATTGGAAATATAAGATGCCAAATATAAAATGATTCTTTTAAATTGTATAATTGGAATTGAAGGAGATAAACCAAATTGAATGTAAAATTAATATTTTGGTTATGTGGGGTATGATTTGGTTGTTATATGATTGTTAGTGGATTGCATATAATTCATTAAGTGTTAATGAAATTGAAAGCTATAAATCACTGAAATCAAATTGAAAGTTAAATGAATTTAATTTGATTCAAATTGGAAGTGAACTAATGTAAATATAAATTAGTGAATGTTAACTAATTGAATTGAGGATGAATGTTAGAAAAATCCAACGTTAATGAATCAACTATGATTAAAATTGAAACCTAGTCAATAAATATTAATGAGAAGTGAATTTATATTGATTGGTTATGGATTTGTTGGATGATAGTTGATTGATGGTTGCATTTGTTGTTTTGTTGCATTTGCTATGTTGGCACATGTAGTTGTTATGTTGCTATATTGTGTATATTGATATTATTTTCATATATGCATGTTTCTCATGGTTTGTTGAGTGTTTAGTAGGTGCGGATTGCGCTTGCTTCGCATTTGGAGCTCGCTTTCACGCTATATTATTCGTATATGCTCGCTAATAAAAATATAAGGTACATGTTTATTTTATCATTGGATTTGGTGATTTTTGATGAGCCACTTGGCTTTTGGATTTTCTTTTGTTTGTTTGGGGCCCGTAGAGGCGTTTTGTAGTTGTACCGATCGAGCCGCGCAAAGGAGACTCTGCCGAAATTTTTCGTAAATCCGGGTGTTAGAAAAATTTTCAAGTTTAAAAAAAAAAAAATTTATAACTTGTTTTGATAACTAACTTTTAAAGTTAGAAAGCCGTTCGGAGTGACTTAGTGGGTAACTTTGGATAAAATACATCTAATGTTGAATTCTATACTTAGTTCCTTTTCCCTTCTTTTTCCTTTTCGGGGACGAAAAGTTTTGAGTGGGGGAGAGTGTAACGACCCATAAATTTTCGATAATTAAAATAGCTAATTTAATAAGTTTTCGTGATTTAATGTTAGAAAAAATTTGTAAGTCGTTTGGAATAATAATAAATGTTGAATCCATTGGGTATAATAGAGTAATTGATTGATAAGTAAAATTTATTTAAAATCAAATATTGAATATCGAACAGGTGAATTGTTTAAATTTAATATTTAAAACTTATTGAATGATAGAATAACTGTAAAATGAAAATAGAATTCTAAATTATGAATTGGTTTTAAAAGTCAAATCTTATAAGTTTGATTTCAATATTTCAAAAGATAATGAATTATTGGATAAGCGAAATTGTTTAAATTTAATATTTGGGATTTATTGAATAATTTAATAATGGGAATTGAATAACCGTATAATGGAAATGGTTGTTCTATAAATTTTAATTCGTTCAAAAGTTAAATTTTTAAATTCGTTTTGAATATTTCAAAAGATAGTGATTTAAGAATAATCCAATTGTTAAAATTTAATATTACAAAGGTTTGAATAATTAAAATTGAATTTGACATGATAAATTTGATATTGAAATTTAATATATGAAAATAGAGTGAATAATTGAAATTTGATTTAATATGATTCAAATTGGTTTTCAAAGTGAATGTAAGTTATATTTGGATTTTAATTGAGTAAATAAGATTTTAAATTTGGAATTTATTGGGTAAATTGAATAACGGGTTTAATATGATTAAAAATGATTTGTAAAATTTTATTTTATCATATTGGAGTTATAGTGATGTTATAGAACTTTTAAAACTGAATTACAATTTATTTGTGAAAAGTGAATATTTTAATATTTAATTGTCGATTGAAAATAGCCAATTTTTGAACAGTCTCAGAATTGGACGAAACCAGTTCCATTGGATCCGTGATAGTTAGTTATTATCGTATTTCAATTTTCGTAGCAATCGGAGTTGTCATTTGACCGTGGCAGCTCGAAACGCATCGAAATTGTTTTAATATTAATTTAACGAGTTAAAATAGTCATTTTTCAAACGGTCTCGGATTTCGACGAAACCAGTTTCATCGGATCCGTAATGTGATATTATTGTAAGGTTTCAAATTTCGTGTCAATTGGATTTATCGTTTGTCCGGGGCAAGCCAAAACGCCTAGAAAATCGCTTAATCGGTTTAATTTAAATTTGATCGTTTAATTCCGTAACTCACACAGATGGCCGAGCTAGCTTCCGAAACCTGTTCTATTGTGTCCGAAACGCGGGATAAACCCTAGAAACGTCAGTCACCGCGCGTAAATCGGAGTTCGGAAACCCCGGAATGGATAGTGTTCGTCGTTTCTATAAATACCCCTTTATTCACAAAAAAATAAAATAAAATAAAATAAAAAGAGGGTTAGGGTTGAGCTTCAGGCCGCCACTACCATCAATGGCCGATACACTTCCTCCTTCCTCCCTATTTTTCTTCGCATCTGTTGATCGTTAGCGAAAATCATCAACTGGAAAGTCGAAGTACTCGTCGAGCACTACGTATCCAACGGCTGAGATCGTCATCGGAGCAACGTGGGGGAGTAGGGGAGGCCGCGACCTGCTGCCGTACGCACGTGTTTCTAGACCTTTAGGGGTGGCCGAGTTCAACGTGGCTCTGGCCGTGGGTAGCTTTCGGCGTTGGCTTCGAAATGGTGATGGCCGATCGTCATCAAATCGACTGTGGTGGGTGCAAATTTTAAACCCTAGATGATGTATTGGGTTCGGTTTCAACGGCCTGGGGCAAGCTCGCGCGTGGGAAGAAGATAGGGGCAACGGCTCAGATCTAAAAATTCAAAATCATGCGGCCAGGATTGGATTAGGTATAAAGACTAAATTAAAGCTGAAATTAATTTATATATAAATACGGGTTAACTTTAAACTATCATATCTTGTTCATGCGAGGTCGGAATCGTACGAAACGAATTGCGTTGCAATTGTTTTGTCGAGCACTACGCAATTGAGCTGGATTGGAATCATTTGGAGCTCGAGAAAATTTTGATTTAAATCGAACGTCGTTCGATTTGATTTAAAATCGGAAAATCAAGGTGAGTGTTTTATAACGCTCACAACGTACTAAATATCTTTATGCTAGTTAAATTGACATTATGAAGTGATATGAATTTTATTTGTCGTTGTTTGATAGAATTTAATTGTCATATAGATTGTCGTTTGAATTAACCGTCGAAAATTAAATTGGCAGTTAAAATTGAAATTGAAACTGAAATTGAAATTGAATTGCGATTTAATTACCTGACATTGATAACTATGAAATTGTGATGAATTGTATTATGTATTGGATGATGTATTTCGATGGATGCTATTGGTTGATATTTAAATGTTTGGATGTTATTTGCTTATATATACTGTTATGCATACATATGATACCGTGATTTTATTTAAGTGATATATATTCATCCCTGACATTTAATTGAAATAAATAATTACTTGGCCATAGGATAGAAAATTATATACGAACACCGAATTGGCTAAATTAATAAATTTTAAAAATCGTTGATTTGAAATTTATTTAAATGTTTTGATTTGAAGGTTATAAATAGAAATCGATTTATAGAAATTGAATTTATCGAAAAATTGAGTTTGGAATGTTGAAATGAATTTTGGTTAGTGGAATTTTGTTAAATAATTAAGTTGAGACTTTGAAATTTGGAAATTGGATATGATTGAATGTCGAAAATTGATTTGTTTAAAGATTTAACCTTAATTCGAGCTTTGAATATTACTAAGAAAAGCGATATAAAAATGATATTTTGAAATCGAGTTTGGAATTGAATCATATTTGGAATTGGGATTTAAACTTGAATATTGTAGGATAATTTTGTTAAGTATTATAAATTGACATTTTGAGAAATCAAGCTCCAAATCGATATAAATTGAAATTAAATAAATTAAAGGCGAATGTAAAATTGAATTAATTCGAAGTAAAAGTTGACATTGATTTGAATTGAAATCGAAATTGAATCGGTAGAATGGAAATTGAAATTGATTTGAATTGGGAAGTTATAATTGAAATGGATTGGTTTTGAAGCTGTTTTATTTTGTTTTCCAAATTTCTCGGTTATATAAACCATTTTGAATACTTAAACTATTTTAATCCATTTTAAATCTACTTAACCCAATTTAAATTATTTTGAACTAAATTTATCTATTTCAAATCCATTTTAAGATTTTAAAGTATTTTAACTATTGTAATTACTTAAAACTACTTTTAAACTACTTAAAACTATTTCTAAAATTTTAAGCTAGAAAATAAGGTGAAATGTTATATTTAAACCTTAAATTTAAATACGAATTGAGTTAAACGAAGTTGCAATCTAAATTGAAATCCGAAATGAATTTGAAATCGAAATGAGATATTGATGCGGGAAAATGATTTTGAAACGAAATATGACATTTGGAAAGATACGATGATTTTTGAAATAGATTTAATTTTGAAGCGAATATGATATGTCGATATCAATTATGAATCGATTTGAAATGTAAAAGAGCCAATGGTGTAATAATACGTAGTTATTAAAGAGACCGGGATCGGATATGGACATACTCTCTGTCGATACCGAAAACCACTTTAATAACTATTATACGCGGAGTGTTGATCCAGAATGAAGTGGATGGTTTGGTGAACGCGTTGACTGAAGAAAGAGAACGATTATTGGATGACCCCTGATATGACTAAAACAGGAGCCGCGCCGGGCCATTGAGGTTCGCCACCTCTAGCGGACACACTTCTTCGATACCATTTCTATTACATTTGTGATGCGATTTGGGTGCACCCCTTGATTTGGGAGTGTTGTTTCGCGGTGTTGGGGTAGCTGCTGGCTATGCCCAACATCAGTCCGGATCACGCAACTACTAGTATCCTAGTTGGTATTGCCTCATGTACCTTGTCATACTGATTATCCTATTCGCGACCACTACGTTTTGATTTGTACCTTGAGTATATGGATTGCCCTCTGGTGACTTCCGGTTTTGGGGAAACTACGGTCTTGTATATGCTTTTGGGAATATAAAAATGTGTTAAGGGGGATTATGGTAACGCCTTAACGCTATTTTGATACTTTATATTACTGATAGACATTATCTACTTAGCGTACATTACTATATAGTAGATAGTTTAACGGATCCTTAGGAGATGGAAAATCCCGTAACATCTCTTGAGTTATTGCACGCACGTCGACACTGGATATGAGATGTCAAACCCCGTAAACATCTCTGACGCCGTTACACTCATATTTATTTCCGATTGATTTAACTTTTATAAGGATATTTAGTCCTGACTCGAGTGTTTTGTCTTTTCATTACGCTCGGGTCAGACCTGAGTTTTCAGATTTTGAAGACCTATTCCGGAGGACGAAGACGAAGATTTGGTATACTATTACTATTATTATCTTTGCATCATGATGTCTGCTGCATTATTTAATTGTTCTGTTGTATATGTATAACTCTGATAAATGTTGTATAATAATAATCAAATGTATTCATTTCAAATGTATTCATTTAATTAACAGCTTCATGAACTGTTATTTTATTATTATACTTTAGCCTTCCGCTGTGAGATTCTGTGTTGTTTCATTTCCTTTATTTCCCTTCCTTTTCTTTTCTTAATTACCCCAATAACTATCTGCCCTTTTAATGGTTTGGATTCGACATGGGTATTTGATCGTCGGTTTAAACTGTCCAAAAAGGCGGGTCGTTACAACCTTGTTGACTGCAAACCTCCTCTATCTCCACTGATCTACCTGGCCGTGGCCTCTATGATGCAAGATCCACACAAAAATTAGCAAACACCACTTGAAACTACCATAGCCGAGCGCACCAATGCCTTCACCACTTTACCACCCCTCTCGGCCACCATTTGCACCATCTCCACCAGCCCATACCTGATCATAAGCCACTGCTACACCATCCCTTAATATCCACCAGTCATGGCCGTGCCAATTGGAGCCATGGCCGAACATTGTTGATGTGCCAAAATTTCCTTTTGTTGCCTTGACCTTTGTTTCATGCATAACAATTTCCATTCCTTCATACCCTAGCTAGGCCGACCCTATATGACCCATACTTGACCAAATACATCATCATGGCCATGCCTTATCACCATATGGCCGAGCATTGTAATTGTGAAAGCAAGTCCAAGTTAATTGATTCTTTGTTGTGGATAAATTCTAGCTTGTTTATAAATTCTAGTTTGTTTAATTTTATATTTTGGGTTGTATATACATGTCCAATATATTGTTTTGTTTCATATGCACAAGACAACTACTTTGGCTCTCCCCACATTTGAATCGTAGTCGTGTTTTCATGCCTTTTGGATCTCTGTTGTATGTCTGAATTGGTTATCTCCAGCTTGTAGAGGTGAGTATTTCTCACCAGACAATTTATACTTATATAATTAGTAAATCGACATCATGTGAATCTGTAGACATTATTATCATGTTATAACTGCCCATACTATTGTCATATGATGTTCACCCTGTTTATACACCTGTCATATTATCTGTTACCGTTATATAATGTTATTCTATTTATTTATACCAGTTTATCACACCGCAAGTTCCCTGTAAAATAGAATCACTATGGGTTGAAATGATACATACCCGAACGGACTTTAGAATAGGGAAAAACCGTTATGGGCTGAAATGATAGCCCTGAGCGATTTTTATTTACTTTTCCTTTACTTGGGATTGCGGGTTTGAAATAATAGAACCCGGATTTTTTCCTTTGTAAATTGCGGATTGAAATGATATATTATCCGTATAATTTGACTTATGTTGGAAAATTTTATATAAGACCATTGTATATTTTCTAAAATTTTTAAATTATTCTAAAATATAAATATTATGATATTTTGATTTAAATTTAATTAAAAATGATTTTATAAAAATATTAGTGATTTTCTACAAGTTAAATAAGTGAAATAATTAAATGGTAGAGTAGAATTTGAGGTATAAGTTAATTTTGGAATTTATGATTCTGTTTATAAATGTAGTTTAAATTAAGTAAGAAATATGATAATTTGATTTTAGTTGAATTTAAAACGATTTTTATAAAGTGTTATTGATTTTTCTATAAATTAAAAATAGTTGAATAAATAAATGTTTATAATTGAAATTTGGAGCATAACTTAACTTGGAAAATGTGAAATGGGTTTTAAAAATAAAAGTTAAGTTAAGAAATAAAATAGAATTTAATTTAATTTATGAAATGGAAAATTTAATTAAAATGTAAAGTAAATGAAATGTTATAAAATTGTACATTAATTTAATTAGTAAATTATTAAATTTTAATTTTACGAAAATCTCACTTTATATAATCATAAATTAATGGGTACTTAAATGATGGATTTTAAAGTGAGAAATATGCTTTTTGTAAGTTAAAAATGGTTTAAATCAAATTTAATTTTTAATGAAATTGTATTGTAATTTTGGAACTTATTTAATAGCATTTCTGAAATGCTATCATTTCTAAAGTAAAGGATATTACAGCATTTTGTAAATGCTGTAGTTGATACAAATGAACTATAACTAAAAATGAACTAATGGCTATTACAGCACTTTGTAAGTGCTGTAGTTGTAGAAAATTAACTTGAAACTAAAACCTATTACAACAGTTTTAAATGCTATCTTTGTCGATTGGATTGTTTTCAAATATAATTTCCGTAGCATTTTTTAAGTGCTACGAAAGTTGAAATTTCACTGTTTGAATAAATTTAAGTGAATAAATGAATTCTGAAAAGACTAAAATTTGGGAATTAAATACTTGATTATTTAATAGAATAACTTCATTTTTAAATGGTTTAATGGAGTATTTTAAATTGAAATATAAAACCATTTGAAATGTGATTTGAAATGGTATTTAAATTTAAATAAAAGTAAATGAGGTTTAGAATGAAATGATATTGTGATATTTTGAAATGAATTTGAAATGATATTGAATTTTGAAATGATATTTGATTTAGAAGTATAAAATACCATTTTGGGATTTTAACCATGGGATGTATATAATTTATGGTTTAACTGATCCTTAGAGGATGGGCGATCCCAAGCATCCTTTAAGTTATGGTGCATTACTACTACAGTTCGCTTGAGTTGGTTTACATTATATAAGTATGTATGTCCTGACTCGAGTGTTTTGTGTTTTACTTCACGCTCGGGTCAGCCTGGGTATTTACAACTTAGCTTTGAATTTATTTTCTGGAGCTAGGAATCACTGGAGATTCTGCTGGTTTAGTTATCTATTCCCTTTCAGTTTCAGTTGTTCAATTTTAGTTTTGGTATTTATAAACTTCTATGTATTTGAGATTTCTATTATATATGTTTTTCAGACTGATATTATGTATTTGTTTTGAGATTTTGTTATAGTAGCTTCATGAACTACTATGGTATTTTAATTTCCACTGCGAGTTATTCTGATATATCTATGTCTGTGATTCTGTGATAGTTTTTCATTTGCTCCAAATTTATTTACAAAATGGTATTTGGAGCAATTCAAGTCCGACATTGTGGATGCGAATGGTTGAAAATATTGGGTTGTTACATCACCGGCTCAAAAACATCTGCAAATTCTCTTGCTACTCGAACCTGACTTAACACTTCTTCTAGTTCCATTGCACTGAACAAAGCACAAACACTCAAGTGAGAAACCTTTACTGAGAGTATAATTCGGTTATAACTATCAAGGTGTTTAACGATATTTCCCTATCCCGGCAACATATTCTAGCCTCATATCTACCCAACCAATCCATACCCAAAATGACTCCAAATTCTACAAAATCAAAAACATATAGACTGCATGTAAACTTATGACCTAATGCATCAAGTTCTAACTGGTTAAATCTCATTGCCAGAGCTGCATACCCTCCTATCGGATTTTCAAACTTTAAGGAAGTAACAAGGTAGGTGGGTTCTAAACATAATGTATCAAGCATACACTAAGATATAAATGAATGTGATGCACGAATATCAAAAAATACTCTAACTATTCTACTCTAATTTAAAGCGTACCTTCCATCAAGGTCTTTCCAATCTCAGCAGCAGTTGGCCTAGAACACGATGGTCCAATAGCAAAGATTTTTTCCTCGTCCACCTTGACTGGTTCTGGACATTGTTTCTTGTAATGTCCAACCTTGTCGTAGTTAAAGAACCTTACACCCTTCTTGCCAGTGGACTTCTTTCCCTTGCCAGTTTGGCATTCATGAGCATAATGACCCTTCTTATTGCACTTAAAGCGAACCATATTAGCCTTTGCCTTCTTGGCAGCTTCTCCCTTCGGGGTTCCCTTCTTCTTGAAGAACTTCCTCTTCTTACCAACAGAACTATGGGTTTCTACCTATTTCTCCTTCCCATAAGTAACAAGCATCTCCTCATGTCAGATTTCCATTTCCATAACAATATTACAAGGATCAAGAAGATGCAGCATGGTTGCTCTAGCAATCTCAGGTCTCAATCCCTAAATATACTTCTCATTGCTCTTGATGACGGTGTCTATGGTAGCATATCCATATGTAGATAACTTATCATACTTCATAGCATACTCAATCGCCAACATCTTGATTTTCACTAAATCCATGAACTTCCTCAACAATACCGACTTGGTGAATTCTAATAGAAATCTCTCTTCGAGTCTCCTTCAAAATTCTACCTAAATCAACTCTTCCGCGAGAACTCCAACAGTAACTATATTCCACCAATGAAGCGCTTCTCCCTGCAACTACCTACAGGCTAGTCTCCTCTTAGTCTCATCATTCAACCCCAGGTCTGTGAAGATTGTCTAACATGCAAAAGCCAATTCTTAACTTTTGTAGCATCCTCTATTTCCAAAGATGGCTTCCTAACAAGACTGGTGTAATCTCTGATCAATTTAGCATAGTTGTTGCCAACTGGGGCCACGAGATTAGCTCCTCAAACATTTCCAGCATTAACCCTAGCTACTCCTACTACAGCTCCTGCTTGCACCATATTCACAAAGAATTGATACATAATCCCCATATCTACTAGCGAAATTCTAGCACCTATGTTGGAATTTGCTTGTTCACCTTGATTTCTCCAGTTAGGTCAAGCATTTCCATTTGTAATGGAACTTCCTCCTTTGAGATTTCCTCTTCCGTTTCCTGCCCACATATCTTCCTTTCTCGTAAATCCGCATATGAGCCTTAGTAAGGTACAGAAGAACGGTCTAAGAGAGAGGGGAATACATACTTATATATATATATGTCAAATAAAAGTATGTTACTTTAGTGTTAACCCATATCCCAATCTTATTTTCCCATTCATTGGATTATGTTTCGAAAAATCATTTTAAGTCTAAAATTTCTTTTAAGTTTTCATAAACCTATGTTCTGATACCAACTTGCAACATCCCCAATTTGGAGGCCCAAAACTAATAGCTACGGATGTTGTAGTCATCCATATTATTAATTTTCGGTGACCAAACGCGATAAAGTTAGATACATCGATATAATTGAAACACATGGATATGAAATTTTTTAAAACCATAAGACAAATTTCTCATTCCGTTTCAATCATATTTCAAATTGATTACATAATCCCAAATTCGAGAACCACGTTCAGAGAAAATATAATTATTATAAAATAAGCCAAGAATGACATATGAAGATGACCCCTTAGATATTTAGAGTCTAAACATAGGCAATTAAGCAACTTTTCCTTTACATCAAAACAGGGCGGAATCAAATAGAAAAGAACTCCTATTAGCTAGCTTGCCTCCTGCACATCTCTAGAAACTTATTCGTCTAAAGGAAAACCTAAAAAGCTCAACTCTCAAACTATTTATAATTAATTTAGCACCCGAGATTATAAGGGGAAAACATAAACTTCGAGTCAGACATAAAGCTTGGTAGGAATAATAACCTACCATCTCAAATCATTTAGATATCCAGTGAGACCATGCCGCTCAGTGGAATGAGATTTCCCCTCGCTAGTATCTTACCCAAAATTTATAATAACCATTACTATGCTCATACATCCATTATGGTTAAAAACATAGCAATTCAAAATATATCACGATGATTGGAAACAAGCAAAATATATCCTGGATTTTCCATCCCTATTCAATTGACTATCTATTATGGTTATAATCTCTAGGGTCACTATTAACCTATTAGTTATCATGGGTTGACTAATAACCAGTTCAAAGCTTATTGACTATTTTCCGGTCTCATAGTTTTCAGGGATCACTAAGAACTTATTGCTCCCTACCAGTAACTTCATTCAATTATTTTATGGGTTCTCCCTAAACCTATTGTTATCTCCCATAACTTACCTTATATGATAGTTTTCATGGATTGACTATGAACCTATTAATCTTGGTCAATAACTCTCTCCAGATATAGTTTTCATGGGATCACCATGATTCTATTGGCCCTTGCTTATAGCTCTCTCTCCAAACATAGTTTCCATAGGTTTATATGAACCTGTCTAAATGGATAACTTCTTGATCAGTCTTTGGGCATCCTATGTTCTTGTCTACCTGACCTCCTAGATGCAATTCTACACTTTCAGGAGTTAACTCAAATTATATTCACTGTTGGGTCAACCTAGTTGGTAATTCTACACTTTCTCCCTAAAATAAAGTTATGGGTCCATTATATAGGGAATGTGCTTAAAAAAGAAGAACATACAATATTTGATCATAACAATAATAATACCATCATTTATGGTTTTATATCCTTGAAATCATTTTCACATGAAGTGTGGTTAATCCTTTTAACCCACTATTCTTATCGAGGAAAGCTTCTTCAAAAACTCCAAAACTATAAACCATTTCAAAGCTCATTTGTATTGCCATGGGGTTTCCTTTTAAAAATGAGATTGGATTCTTTTTTTTGAAAACTAAAGCTTTCGAAACCTAAGACTTTTACTTTCAAAACCATTAGAACATCTCTTTCGAAAGCATTTGAATCTTCATTTCAAAAAACAAAACATATGTCTTTCGAAACACTTTAAAACATTTCTTTTGAAAGCTTAAAAACCATTCTCTCAAACCCATCAAAACATCACTTTCAAAGTATTAAAGCATATCTTTCTAACTTGTAGAAGCATAGCTTCGAAACCATTTGAAAGTACCTCTTTCAAAACCATTGGATTTTTACTTAAAAATAACTTTTGAGTCAAAGTGAATATAAACGAAAGTAACCCTTTCGAAACCATTAACCTTCGAGTAAAAGAGTTTGGAAAAACAGATGGCGTCAGAACCATCCTTTTAAAATCCTCAGTCTTTATGAATATATAACAATATGAAGGATAGCTTCGAAACACCTTTTAAAGCCATTGCCTTCGAAACGTTTAGTTTAAATGGCTACTATAGCCCATTCGAAAGCATTGGGAAGTAGCTTGTTATATTTATAAATAAAAGCTTACCTTTAGAACTCATTGGAAACCTCAACCTATACGAAGGGTATGAAGACGGCATCATGGTTTTGACTTGGTTCAAACTACCCTTTCCAAAGACCTATTTTAAAACATAAAACATGACAACTCATTCGAAAGCTATTCTTTCAAAGCAAGAAGGCAACAACCTCTTCGAAAGCTATATTCAATCCATTTAGAAAGCATCCCTTTGAAATCAAGGCAAGCGACATCTCATTTAAAAGTAAAATAAAGACCTTTGAGACCCATTTAAAATGGCCTCAACCCCTTCGAAAGCATGGTTTCGACTCTATACCATTTGATTTTCTCCAATTCACTATGTACCAAAGTGTTGATACCATGTGTATTAGTTTCGACTTGGTAGGGGCGGAAGTACGAGGTTGAAGGGTTGCTACTGGAAGTGGCAAAATAATAAATCTGTATAAAAATGTTTTATTGCCTTTTTAAGCATATGATTTTCAACTAACTTGCATATTTGTAAAAATATAATTGGTTGCCATAGTCTTTACCAATATCTTTTCTAAGGACTGCCGAATTTATCCAGAATTAATTAAAAATTAATTTACAAAATAGCCTTTCCCTTTAATAAAACAATTAAGACATTTAAGTCCTCCAACTTAAAAATTTTAATTAACATAGTAAATTACTTGGAGAAAATCATCAAAATTCACTTTTAAATATCATTTAACATATATAAATTTTAGACCTAAAATCCTTTATATGATAGCCGAAACAAATTCTTAAACCCAATTATTTTTTCTTCCTTCAAAAATTCGTAATAAATTATCCATAGCTTTGATAATTATGAAAATTTGAACCCGTCTCCAAAATATTGTTTTACGTAACATAATAAATCCTCATAGCATTTGAAACCCAACATAATTTTAACCTTAAAATCAAATCAAACATTTATCAAACATTCTTATTTAAAACAAACATGGCATATAACTCATGCATATCATCATTAAAATCATCATAAAGGTTTTAAACTTAATCCAAAATTAAATGCTCTTTAAAAAATAAAATGAGATGGTTTTGATTATTATTCACCTTGCTTTGGATAAGGAACTTGAGAATTGATCTTGCTTAATTCTACTTACTTGATTCCTTAGCTTTCAATTGATTTTTCTCATCTTTTTTTCTTAGGTTATGGCCGACGTGAGATCTTTGGTTTATGTTTCAGAATTATGAACTTGTGAAAATGAAAATGGAAACAAGGTTTTAGAGGTTAAGGGTTATGGTGGATTTTCCATAATGCCCTTGCCTAATTCTTTTATTAATTAACTTATTAAACCATTTCCATGAGCTTATTCTTTTAATTATTATTTAATTAAGCACGGCCTCTATTTAGTTTTTCAAATCTCTATCCCCTTATAACTCTAATCTTTACATTATTCTATTTAATTTATCTAATTAAATATCCTGAATAATGTTATTTAAAATTAGGGATGTTACACAAAGTTAAGATAGAAATATGGCTATCTAAGCTGTTATGAACATATCTATAAATCAGTTGCAAGACGTGACGTTACATGGATGTTTATGTTGGCAATTTTTGGATTATACTTAGTTTATCGAGTTTAAGTGATGTATTTTGATCAGTCCACATATCAGACAAATTTTGAGATATATATTACCATTTCTATTGTGATATTGATACCGATGTGATCGTTTATTTATACATATTCCTGACATGTGAGTTATTCAATTCTAGAACTCATGTACATCAACGTCAACATGAGGTACGTGTATCTAGATATCTTCAGGTATTGAAACTTATCCATGTTCACTCAAAGTAATGTATATGAGAGATCACTCCTTTCTTGCCAATTAATTCAAGTTATCGAATGGTAAACTCCCTTAATAATTCAGTTACTAGGGTCAAGGCATTACAAGCACCAAGAGGTTACATATTGATAGTTATTATAAACTATGGATTGAATCACTTGAGATTTTCGTGCTGGGTAATCATAACTAAGGTCAAATAGGAGATCTCAAAGTGACGATGCTATACGGTCTCAACTTCATAATACTGTGGGACTTCAATATCGATACTATACTTTAATTATAGTTAAATCATGGCATGGAAATCTATTGAGAAACTATAGTTGGGTCTGAGTTAAGTCATTATAAGTGAAATACCATTTAATAGAGAATTCATCTCCTCGGTTCTAAGAAGTTGGTATCACGGTAATCTGTAGTTAACTTAAAGCCAAATCTCTGCCTATAGCAGTAAGATTAATAATAATTGTTATTATAAACCAGAGTTTGTATTTGGACTAACCAAATTAAATATGGATGATAATTGTACTCCGACCAAAACCAAATTTCATAAGTCCTAAAGTGATATAATTTAGATAAATAGAATTTGATAATCACTGCTAACAAGTATCGCTTATAGTAACAAAATTGGATTTTACCGAAAAGATATGTGAATGTTAATATTCGATTTGGCCAAAATATCACACTACCAGCTATGGTGATGTGTGAACGTTAATAGTCGGATGGTTCGGTGTTAATCGCCGACTAAATTTACAATTTTAGGTCGCACAACTATAATGATGAATGCTTCGAAAAATAACATGATATAATTAATTTATAAAATGTTGTAAATTAATTAAGTTAATAATATTTGAGAAATATTAATTATGTTTAATTTTTTTGATGTTTGGGGTTGTTTGTAATTATTTGAATGCATACACACACACACACACACACACACGCATCGATATATGATATCAGTGTATTTTTAAATTGGTTTAAATGAAGTATAATTACATGAAGGGATTTACAAAAAATTTATGCCTTTTGATGGAAAGTAATTTCGATCATACCATGTAAAGAGAGAGAAGTAGAGAGAGCGAGAGAGAAAATTAAGGGATTTGATTATAGAGGTTTTAATTAAAAGAACGAGAAATATTTCTTTCTTTCCATTCAAAAAAAAATACTAATTCATTTTCTATAGACGTTCATATTTCATTCACTTTTCTCTTCTCTCCTTCTAAACTTTCATACTAGGAAAAAAGACGAAGATCTCCAAAGTATTATTAACTCCAAAAAAATGCATATATCAAATAAAATTAAATACAAGTGATTCATCATTCTCGTGCAAGGAATGGATGTGGATCTTGGAGATCTAAGGAGAATTCTTCATACAATGTGTGAATTTTCAGCTACATCATAAGGTAATTATCCAATCTCATTTTGATTATATGTTACACCCTATTAGTATAGTTTGGATCTAGCATTCGCTACATCTCATTTGATTATATGTTTCATTGTGTTTGTATAGTATAGATACCATGTCTTATATAACGAATTTGTACATGTCTATGTAATCCAATCGAATGTTCGTTATTGTTTTTAAATTAATTTTTAATTTGTAAAAAAATTAGATTTAAAACTAATTTTAATTAGTTGAAATAATTTTGTAGTATATTATGTATACCAATATAAGTGGACAACATATATTGTTACTTGAACCCATTTTTAGAATTAAATTTAAGTTTCATGTATTTCTTTAGTTAAAAATGTAAAATACATTTGATTATTATCTACATATATTTAGATATATGTTATTTTAACTCAAAACTTATAAGAGAACTTTTTTATAGATTATAAAACTAATTTTGGACTCTTCCTAAATTAGGGCTAGTTTTCATATTGCTAATATTAAATTTTAAAACATATACAGTTATTTTTTATATACATATATATTATTTTGAGTTTAAAATATAGTTTGTAATTATTTGTATACGTGTTTATATATCAATTCAAATTTTTAAAGGACGTTTGTTTAAAATCATAAATCTAATGGTCGACTCCTTCCTAAGACAAAACTGGATTTCTAAATGTTAATTAAATTTATTATGGATAGTGGTTTAAGTGTTAAAATGTTGATATGAAACGACATTGAAAGTATGGGTAAAGAAAGGAGAAAAGTCTTATACCTTTTCCTCTTCTTAGATGTGCATAAAGCTCATTAACTGTCATATTATAAATATAAGAACACTATTGTCAATTGGTTAAAAATATATCATAACATGTTATACATAAGTATAAGTAATCAAATATAAATTGTCATTATTTTATATGTTTTAAAATAAAACTATGAACAACAAATGCATATATAAAGAGGGAATGTGTCTATCACATGTAAATCCAAGCACCTATGAACGTACACATTGACCATGTACATTGCTTATATGCTGCACCTACACTACACATATGAGCATATTTAGTGCAATCATTGTATATATTTAATTTAAATCAAATTAATTCCATTTTAAATAGATTGAATAAAATATGATTTTATTTAAAACAAATTTTAGATTGGATCTAAAATCAACTGAACTTCTTAGGCTCGAAAAAGATCCCAAATGATTTTTTCTTCTAAATTAACCCATTTAACCCACTTCTACCTGACCTAGTTCCACAAACACAACAATATAAGAGGTATATGGTACGCATACATATTGCGAGAATTAGTAAATTATAATTTCATATATATGTTACATATAATTTGAAAATATTTAATGCATATATAAATTGAAATGAATTGTAAACTATCTAATTAGCTTGGCCAATTAAGAATAAATTTAGTTAGATTCTAAATTGGAAACTTTAAACACCTTCATTCAAATTTGGTTTATGTACATCAAATATATATGTTATATTTTAAACGGTAATGTTATCCAAAGCCTTGGGCCGACTATAAAACAGTGGTTACAGAGGTCATACTTAATTGTTGATGGTAGCAGGGTCAAGAAATGAGTCTACTTCGGGTCGTTGAGAAGTTTGCTTCGAGTCAAGGGAGTGTGTACTCTCTATAACTACCTGGATATTTTAACGATTTTAAATAACGTAATTAAGTGAATTTTGTGAAATTTTAAATAATATAAATTTTTAATAAAAATATGATATTTGGAATACGTCTATTTAAGCATAGAAAATGGCAAATTTTCATCATAAAATATGGAAGTTTATTTTATTGTGTAATTTTATTGTAACATCCCGCCTTTTCGTACGATTTAAACAGACACACGTGCCAGTTCAAACCATACGGAAGGGCGGATTGTTATGGGGTAAATAAGAAAAACAGAGAAGAAATAAACAAATAGAATCTCACAGCGGAAGGATAAAATATAATAATAAAATATACAGTTTATAAAACTGTTTACAAAACATTTGATTCTTCTTTATACAATTAAATATCAGAGTTCACATACCAACAATATCAATGCAGCGGAATATAGTGTAGTGGAATAAAATAGTAGGTAGGAATATTAAAATCTTCGTCTTCGTCCTCCAGAGCTAAACTTCAAATCCTGAAACGCTCAGACTGACCCGAGCGAATTGAAAAGACAAAACACTCGAGTCAGAACTAAAAGATCTTATGTGAGTTAAATTAACAGAAATAAATATGAGTGCAGTAACTCAAGAGATGCTCGGGATTTACATCTCCTAAGGATTCGTTAAACTATTTACTATGTAGTATATTGCGCTATTATACTAGTGTCTAGTTGTAAAATAAACTTACTTTTAAATAGCGTTAAGTGGTTACCCATATAGCCCTTAACACAGAATATATTCCCATAGTCTATACAGTACCGTAATCTCCCCCGTACTGGGCGTCGTCAGAGGGCACTCCATAGGTATGGTACAAAGCTAAAATCGTATAAGGCGCGCTAGGGTAGGTGACACGGCACAACTAGGCAATGCCAGGGTAGATATACCAATTACGCTTCCGGGTCAATGGTAACGCGTAGCCGCAGCTACCGCCCACCTCGAACAAACTCCCCCAAAATCAAAAATAGAAGTGGCCACTGAAATCAATCCAAAGTCAAAGTATAATATCGAAGAGGAGTGTCCGATCAGAGGAATGACCTCATTAACCCGTCGATCGCTCCTGTTTTAGCCACCTTATGCCAACTCACGGGAGTTGGGTCCACGTATTTACCTTACAGGAAACGTCGCCACCATCCTACTTCATTCTGGAATCTCCACCGCGTACACGGTTAGTCAAAGTGGTTTTCGGTATCGACAGAGAGTATGTCCATATCCGATCCCGGTCTCTTTGCCAACCAATCGTTATTATAACACCGCGGTCATTTAAAAATAGTTTATATTTAAAAACCAGAATAAATTTTCCATTTCAAAACTATGAATTCGATATTAATTTAAAACCCAAAATCATATGATATCATTTTATCTCAAATATAACTCTTTTTCCAAAATCGTACTGGTTTAAAATATAAATTCTGGAAACCAAACATTTGAATTATATTTTCAAACATAATATTTTGGAATTCATACTTTTAAAACCATACTTCTAAAACTTGAATGGTTTGGATATTCAACAGTATATAAAATAAATGGTTTACTTTTAAGGTTACTTTGTAAAGAAATTATTTCCAGGGCTTTACAAATATACTTCTTTATTTAAAGTCTAAACCAAATTTAAATATCACTTTCAAGTTCCAAAACCACTTCAATTTCTATTTATATATATATCCATTTGGAGTATTAATATTTCAAAACTAAAGTTGGAATTTATTCTTTCAACAAATTAAATGTTCTATTATTTAGTTTTGAATATTTACATAAAATCTATAAATAAAACTCCAATTTCTAGAAATTAACTATTTTCTTAAATTTAAATTTTACTAAAATATTCTAATTAAGTAAATCTTGGAAAATCCATTTATAAATATCATACCTTAAAATTTCCAAACTTAAACATATAAAATAAATCACCAAATTCCATTTTCTCAAAAAAATTTCATTTTATTCAACAGGTTTATACACAGCTTAAATTTAAAATTTTAACTTCATATGTATATATGTAGAAGAATAATATTTATAAAATATCAAAACTTAAAATTTTCATAAACCGTATCCCATCCAAACCATAGAAATCACTTTAAAATATTTATATATAGACCGCGGTGCCTGTATATAGTTTTCTATCCTATGGTCAAGTGATACGGATATTTATCATTTCAATCCGCAATTTAAAAATAAAAATTTGCGGTTATATATCATTTCAAACCACAATCCCGAAAGAAATGAAATATGCATGATAATTTGCAATTTAATGATATGCAATAAACATTCATTCATCAACAACATCCATCATCCAATCGCAACCATCAACCAATACTAAATCAATATCAATATATATCCGAGAATATATGACCTGTAATAACTGGCAGTTATATTCAAAAATAAATTTAACACTATTAAACTAACAGTTTATATGCAAATAAATAACTATAACTGTAAATCTATATGCAGTAATAAAATTAAATGAACAGTTATATTAAATAAATGCGATTTAACAGATATGATGAATAAAACATGCCAACAGTCATACTAAATTTCTACTCATGTCTAAAATGAATTTAACAAACATAAAAACTTTTAGAAGTTGTGAGTGGGTTAAAACACTCACCTTTGGAATTTAAATCGAATTTAAACCCGATTTAAACCCAAAAATTCGCCCGTTTCAGAATTCGTCCAAACCAGCATCATCAAGTCCGGAATTTAATTACGATCCTAATAAAAA
The DNA here is from genome assembly GCA_030765085.1 of Allium cepa. Taxonomy (NCBI): domain Eukaryota; kingdom Viridiplantae; phylum Streptophyta; class Magnoliopsida; order Asparagales; family Amaryllidaceae; genus Allium; species Allium cepa. The sequence goes on from CM060938.1 coordinate 548,706,463, forward strand.
AATCTCGCGTCAATCGGATATCGTATGACGAAGTTATAGCGAAAAATCGAGTTGAAAAAATTAAAAAAAACAAGAACAAATGGAACACATTACACTCCTTTGCCACGTCACCTTGCTTGTGGCTACAGTGCCCTGTACGCAACACCCAGTAACTCACGCAAGAATGCTTCTGAACTCTGGCATCTTCACGCACGCGCCGCCGTTTCAACAACGCTGACCTACCACCACCAAGGCCGCGCGCGGTACCCAGACGAGCCACCTCCTCCTCTCCATCACCTCGACCTCCGAGCGCGCCCACCACGTGCCTACCGCCCAGAACAAGGAACAGCCGCCGCCTATATATGCTAAATCCTAATCGAATACTGACGCCAATCCAACTGTTGAATCGCCAAACAAATTACATAGATGTGCTCCCCATCGTCCATACTACAATACCCAGAAACAGAATCTCGATCCGATGAAGTTTTGTGCGGCGATGATGAACGGTTTTGGGGCTGTTTGAATTTATTCTGGATGAACGACAGCTCCAATTGAAAAACGAACTACACCATGAGATTACGCGTATCGAATACTTCAACATATATTTTTTCTGGAATTTTCTGAAATTTTTGAGTTTTGACTTTTGATTTTGAACTGTGGATAGATCTGGAATTGGATCTGAGATGTATCCATTGAGGAAGAAAGAAGGTTGAAGAAAATGAACCTACAGCAAATAGACAATAGGGTGAAGCTAGGGTTTATGATCGCATATATATAGACAAATAGAAGAAGGCTAGGTGGGTACGGATAACGAACGCGCTAGACGGTAGTTGGCCCAAAAAGCCCGTTCTGACCCCGGAACGAAATTTATCAAACCCATATATCCAGATAGGTATTTTAAAATATTCTGAACGCGATGAAAAAAGTTTCACGACCAAATTCGATCGTATGAAGAAGTTATGCTGAAAACAAGATTTCCAAATTGATTTTTTTATAAAATCGATTTCAAGGCGTTTCGCGTCCGTACGATCAAACGACAAGTCCAATCGATACGAAAATTGAAACCCTATAATAATTCACCGATACGGATCCGATGAAACTAGTTTCGTCGAAATCCGAGTCCGTGACAAAAATAGCTATTTTTAATCTTTATGAAATAAATTAAAATAAATTATAAATCCAATTTTTATATTTCAACTTCTAATATTGGCCAAATTTCATTCCTTATATAATTCAATCTATTCCAAATGATTTAACAAACTTGGATGTGGATTAAAATCTATAAGTATATCAATTTTGCAGTGTTAATTTCTGCACTTCTTATTATTTGGAATTATAATTTTTATTCTCAAAAACCCAATTATTAATTCTTATACTCTTATACTCTCAACTTGAATCCAATTAGATAAATAGATTTGATTTCTATTCCAACTCATTTGATTGCAAATAAACTTTTTACCATACATTAAATTCCAAATTATTAATAAACTTTTATTCCCATTTCCTTTACACACAATCATCGTATTATAAAGGTATCTACATTATTCTCCATTGGTTTGCCTTAACTTATTTAAGGTAACCTTACATTAATATCTATTGCTATGTTTTCAAATTATTCTTCCCTCATTCTTCTTTACTATTATTAATTCCAATCTTAACGAATTCAACATTATAGGTTTGATAAATTTATTAAATTCACTCAATTGTTTACAATTCCATTTTAAATCCAATAACGTAATATTTTACGTTTAATTCCCTTTTACTTGTAGTAAATACCCTTTGTTGGATTTAATATTCAAATTATAGATAAAATCGTGCTTTCCAAAGTTATATCAACAATGTCCAACTAAATTTGAATTAGCTTTAACTTTATTCTATGGAATTAACTATTGCAATAAATCCAAATTACCATAAATTACATCCAAATAAATAAAGCTTGATTTCTATTATTCAACTCAAAATATATCAATTGTCAATTCCATAAGAAAAAATTAACATTTGGTTCATACTTTTTACAAATAACTCCCATTTCTTTCAAATAATAATTACATAAACTATTTGATATTAAATCCATTAAATTGCAATAAATTCAATTGATTGCAAACAAATTTGGGTTTTTATTTGGTTATACACAAAATTTCCGTCATCACTTGCCTAACAGAGTTATTATCACTTAAGATCTCATTGCATCCACATTTTCACATTTTCATTTCTTAGTTTCTATACTTTATTTTACATAAATTATTATAAATGGGATTTCCCTTGGTTACATCTTATTTGTATTTAACATTACTCATATACTAATCTATTCCACCTTAACTGCGGTAAATTGGCGGGTAAATTGAATAAATTCCCAAATTTAAATTAACAAGAAACAAGAATAGGTAACATACAATAGTCGTTTACTCTAAATTCTAATCACCTAAATAGGCTTTTATTACTTGCAAATAAATGTTACTATTTATTTTCATAGTACAAATCTCAATAATTATCCCATTTTAATTTGCTTAGGCCATTTATTTCACTATACATATCTACATAAATGGACAATTTATTCAATTCATTAAGTATCAATTCTATTAAGCCCTATTTATATTTTATGCATTCTTCTATTACCTTACAAAAGGAATAACTTTTAACTCACACACGAAAAACCAAAACCGTCATAAATCCGATAAATTCCCAAATCGAAGTTTGTACATTGTACACAACTATTATGATTTCTCACAGAATGTTGAATTTATTAAATGACCATTTATTAAAATTTAATTCCCTTAATTGAATCAATTGCTTATTATTATATATATTCATTTCATTCTACCATTCCTTCCCATTATAAATTCATTAACGTATTTACACATCTCTATCTTTCAAATATTAATAACCAAACTTGATTACAAACACTGTCCTTATCAATCTTCATAAATTTGTTCAGATCTATACTCCTTTATATAATTAGAGTTTATGTCTCTATTAGATTTCTTTTTCACTACAGGCATAAATTATTACTATCTACACTAATTACATCTTTGTATTAATGAACACCATTCAAGTTAATATTTGTACTACATTCACAGATTCAACATTTGTTTGTTTCTTAAAATTTACTTTAAATCAAATTGTGACAATTTGCATTATCCACATTTATCGTCATAAAATTTATAATTTTACACTAAATTTCAACTACTATACCCAATCTCTACATTTATTCGTCAACAAATTTGAAATTATATTAATTCAATTTATTAAATATCATAAATTTAACGGGTCGTTACAATCTCCCCCACTCAAAACTTTTCGTCCCCGAAAAGAAAAAGGAAGGGAGAAGGAAGAATAACACAGTATTTCTAACTTCAAATATTAACTTATATTTTACTGGATTAATTTCCTTTAATGAAATATACTTGTTTTATAATCAATCATATCCTTTAATACTTGAATTATTAAAGTTGGAAAAATATTTTAACAAAATTCTAAGTCCAAAATTTACGAAAATTTTTGGCAGAGTCTCCTTTGTACGGAGGGACTCTGGAGAAAATATAATATCCAAATATACAATATATTACATATATATCCAAAATAAAATATCCCAACACGGGAAAATATATAAAATAGCGCTTTATACGAAATCCGGAAACGTACCTATTTGTCGGACACTATACGTTTTTATTTTGGAACCAAAAGCAGTAGCAGTTGCTTCCATCACCTGTATTCACTTATGTAGTCTAAAAGTTAAATATTTATATTACAGTGAAATGTTTGGGTAGATTCAATCATTCATATCCAATCAAATGCAACAACCATAAATTTTAACAAACAGCACATGCCACCAACAGACAACCATTCAATCAAACAATCAATTTGTTGTTCGGGTTCAAATTCTGAAATTGTACGGAATGAAGAATAACTATCAATTGCATCCGTTACTCAACAGTCTTAGATGGAACAAAGATAGATTATTTGTTCATCCCATAACTCCAAAATTCCTTACCCAACAAACATACATCAACCAAACAATCCAAACCAACACCAAAATAGTTTATTTACATTTATTTCATAATTCAGTGGTTTGATTTTCTTTCCTTCATTTATGGGGGAATTTCTTTGTTTCTTACAAGTTTTATTTTCCAACTATCACAAAATTCATTATATTTGTATTTCCTTTTATTACTTAAGTTTCCTTCTATTACCTAAGTTTATAAAATAAATTCTCATTAATAACAACAAATATTTTGAATATCTTTATTTCCTTACTCTTCACTTGTAAGATTTCCCTTAAATTCTTAATCTGCTAACATTCATTCTTATAAGTGGAAGTTTTTATTTATCCATTAACTATGAATTGCAGTCATTTAATTTTTCCTACTTTCCATTATATTAGAATAGGGAAGATTAAAACATACTTAAGTCAATAATCATACAATCAATTCTTATTTTGAATTTCATTTTATATACTTAGGTTCATATCATCTATTAATAATTCTTAACCCTTTTTCAGTAAAATTTCAATTATACCCTAAGTTTATACATTAAATTCTTATTTATAACAATAATTTATTGAATACTTCATTATTTCCAAAATTCTACTTGTATAATATCCTATTTAAAATTCTTATTTAACATTTCAACTTTTATATTTGGGTAAGTTATTTATGTCAAAGAAAGTGCAATTGAACTTATACAAGTTGAATCTCAATTCTCTAAATTAAATTTGATGTTTATCTATATTTCTCTTTGTCTCATATGTATGCAATTCCTCTTTATAACTTTGCAATTATTCTCTTATTTAAATTAGAGGTTTCAATTCATTTATTACTTAACTTTTATTTCACTACAATTTAACAATTAATTAATTAATGGAGAATTTTAGAATTGGATTCCGGGTCAGATTTTAATTTATTTCAAAATAATAGATAAATAAGTTCTTACAACTCAATATCTCTAATTATAGTTAGAACAATAAAAGAATTTTTTTTTTTTTAGAAAATTTCAGAATAAATCTGCAGTAGAATTTACTACTTTGGCTTTTTCCCTTCGAAACTCGAAAACGAAAGTCGATGATGCGGCCGTCATCACCGAATTTATTTTCCAGCGACAGAGAGGAAAGTACAGAATCTAAATTTTTCCAAAATCTTCTTTTTAAAACATTTCGTCCGAATTATACTAAATATTTATGCAAGAAAATTTATAAACCAAATCAATAAATTTCACAAATTCTTTGAAAGCAGATTTGGAAAAATCCCGGACTTAAGTTTTAAAATCTCCAATTTGATTTATCATAATTTCAACTTAGCTTCAGTTATTATAAATATTTTATTTCCTAACACCCAATCTATAGCAGCTAAATATATATATATCTTTATAAAAATATTTTTATATATAGAAAATATAATAGGCAAAATTCTTTCATTCACCTATATTAAAACAAATATTATGTCGGTCTGTCCTATTAAGTGTTTAGAAATCCCTATTGAAGACATAGCGTCCCATGCATCAACCAGAATTTATAAATACAAAGCGGAACAGATTAACACAATATAAAAATCTTTTATAACACTAACAAGTACGCTCTCTCATATATATATATACGCTCAGTGACTCCCATAGGGTATTACTATTCTATTAACAAAGAGTCAAACCACACAAAGCCAAGGTTTATCACTAAACCAAAGCTCTGATACCAGATGTAACATCCCGCCTTTTCGTACGATTTAAACAGACACACGTGCCAGTTCAAACCATACGGAAGGGCGGATTGTTATGGGGTAAATAAGAAAAACAGAGAAGAAATAAACAAATGGAATCTCACAGCGGAAGGATAAAATATAATAATAAAATATACAGTTTATAAAACTGTTTACAAAACATTTGATTCTTCTTTATACAATTAAATATTAGAGTTCACATACCAACAATATCAATGCAGCGGAATACAGTGTAGTGGAATAAAATAGTAGGTAGTAATATTAAAATCTTCGTCTTCGTCCTCCAGAGCTAAACTTCAAATCCTGAAACGCTCGGACTGACCCGAGCGAATTGAAAAGACAAAACACTCGAGTCAGAACTAAAAGATATTATGTGAGTTAAATTAACAGAAATAAATATGAGTGCAGTAACTCAAGAGATGCTCGGGATTTACATCTCCTAAGGATTCGTTAAACTATTTACTATGTAGTATATTGCGCTATTATACTAGTGTCTAATTGTAAAATAAACTTACTTTTAAATAGCGTTAAGGGGTTACCTTTATAGCCCTTAACATAGAATATATTCCCATAGTCTATACAGTACCGTAATCTCCCCCGTACTGGGCGTCGTCAGAGGGCACTCCATAGGTATGGTACAAAGCTAAAATCGTATAAGGCGCGCTAGGGTAGGTGACACGGCACAACTAGGCAATGCCAGGGTAGATATACCAATTACGCTTCCGGGTCGATGGTAACGCGTAGCCGCAGCTACCGCCCACCTCGAACAAACTCCCCCAAAATCAAAAATAGAAGTGGCCACTGAAATCAATCCAAAGTCAAAGTATAATATCGAAGAGGAGTGTCCGATCAGAGGAATGACCTCATTAACCCGTCGATCGCTCCTGTTTTAGCCACCTTATGCCAACTCACGGGAGTTGGGTCCACGTATTTACCTTACAGGAAACGTCGCCACCATCCTACTTCATTCTGGAATCTCCACCGCGTACACGGTTAGTCAAAGTGGTTTTCGGTATCGACAGAGAGTATGTCCATATCCGATCCCGGTCTCTTTGCCAACCAATCGTTATTATAACACCGCGGTCATTTAAAAATAGTTTATATTTAAAAACCAGAATAAATTTTCCATTTCAAAACTATGAATTCGATATTAATTTAAAACCCAAAATCATATGATATCATTTTATCTCAAATATAACTCTTTTTCCAAAATCGTACTGGTTTAAAATATAAATATCTGGAAACCAAACATTTGAATTATATTTTCAAACATAATATTTTGGAATTCATACTTTTAAAACCATACTTCTAAAACTTGAATGGTTTGGATATTCAACAGTATATAAAATAAATGGTTTACTTTTAAGGTTACTTTGTAAAGAAATTATTTCCAGGGCTTTACAAATATACTTATTTATTTAAAGTCTAAACCAAATTTAAATATCACTTTCAAGTTCCAAAACCACTTCAATTTCTATTTATATATATATATATCCATTTGGAGTATTAATATTTCAAAACTAAAGTTGGAATTTATTCTTTCAACAAATTAAATGTTCTATTATTTAGTTTTGAATATTTACATAAAATCTATAAATAAAACTCCAATTTCTAGAAATTAACTATTTTCTTAAATTTAAATTTTACTAAAATATTCTAATTAAGTAAATCTTGGAAAATCCATTTATAAATATCATACCTTAAAATTTCCAAACTTAAACATATAAAATAAATCACCAAATTCCATTTTCTCAAAAAAAATTCATTTTATTCAACAGGTTTATACACAGCTTAAATTTAAAATTTTAACTTCATATGTATATATGTAGAAGAATAATATTTATAAAATATCAAAACTTAAAATTTTCATAAACCGTATCCCATCCAAACCATAGAAATCACTTTAAAATATTTATATATAGACCGCGGTGCCTGTATATAGTTTTCTATCCTATGGTCAAGTGATACGGATATTTATCATTTCAATCCGCAATTTAAAAATAAAAATTTGCGGTTATATATCATTTCAAACCACAATCCCGAAAGAAATGAAATATGCATGATAATTTGCAATTTAATGATATGCAATAAACATTCATTCATCAACAACATCCATCATCCAATCGCAACCATCAACCAATACTAAATCAATATCAATATATATCCGAGAATATATGACCTGTAATAACTGGCAGTTATATTCAAAAATAAATTTAACACTATTAAACTAATAGTTTATATGCAAATAAATAACTATAACTGTAAATCTATATGCAGTAATAAAATTAAATGAACAGTTATATTAAATAAATGCGATTTAACAGATATGATGAATAAAACATGCCAACAGTCATACTAAATTTCTACTCATATCTAAAATGAATTTAACAAACATAAAAACTTTTAGAAGTTGTGAGTGGGTTAAAACACTCACCTTTGGAATTTAAATCGAATTTAAACCCGATTTAAACCCAAAAATTCGCCCGACTCAGAATTCGTCCAAACCAGCGTCATCAAGTCCGGAATTTAATTACGATCCTAATAAAAAAAATCTCGCGTCAATCGGATATCGTATGACGAAGTTATAGCGAAAAATCGAGTTGAAAAAATTAAAAAAAACAAGAACAAATGGAACACATTACACTCCTTTGCCACGTCACCTTGCTTGTGGCTACAGTGCCCTGTACGCAACACCCAGTATCTCACGCAAGAATGCTTCTGAACTCTGGCATCTTCACGCACGCGCCGCCGTTTCAACAACGCTGACCTACCACCACCAAGGCCGCGCGCGGTACCCAGACGAGCCACCTCCTCCTCTCCATCACCTCGACCTCCGAGCGCTCCCACCACGTGCCTACCGCCCAGAACAAGGAACAGCCGCCGCCTATATATGCTAAACCCTAATCGAATACTGACGCCAATCCAACTGTTAATCGCCAAACAAATTACATAGATGTGCTCCCCATCGTCCATACTACATTACCCAGAAACAGAATCTCGATCCGATGAAGTTTTGTGCGGCGATGATGAACGGTTTTGGGGCTGTTTGAATTTATTCTGGATGAACGTCAGCTCCAATTGAAAAACGAACTACACCATGAGATTACGCGTATCGAATACTTCAACATATATTTTTTCTGGAATTTTCTGAAATTTTTGAGTTTTGACTTTTGATTTTGAACTGTGGATAGATCTGGAATTGGATCTGAGATGTATCCATTGAGGAAAAAAGAAGGTTGAAGAAAACGAACGTACAGCAAATAGACAATAGGGTGAAGCTAGGGTTTATGATCGCATATATATAGACAAATAGAAGAAGGCTAGGTGGGTACGGATAACGAACGCGCTAGACGGTAGTTGGCCCAAAAAGCCCGTTCTGACCCCGGAACGAAATTTATCAAACCCATATATCCAGATAGGTATTTTAAAATATTCTTAACGCGATGAAAAAAGTTTCACGACCAAATTCGATCGTATGAAGAAGTTATGCTGAAAACAAGATTTCCAAATTGATTTCAAATTGATTTTTTTATAAAATCGATTTCAAGGCGTTTCGCGTCCGTACGATCAAACGGCAAGTCCGATCGATACGAAACTTGAAACCCTATAATAATTCACCGATACGGATCCGATGAAACTGGTTTCGTCGAAATCCGAGTCCGTGACAAAAATGGCTATTTTTAATCTTTATGAAATAAATTAAAATAAATTATAAATCCAATTTTTATATTTCAACTTCTAATATTGGCCAAATTTCATTCCTTATATAATTCAATCTATTCCAAATGATTTAACAAACTTGGATGTGGATTAAAATCTATAAGTATATCAATTTTGCAGTGTTAATTTCTGCACTTCTTATTATTTGGAATTATAATTTTTATTCTCAAAAACCCAATTATTAATTCTTATACTCTTATACTCTCAACTTGAATCCAATTAGATAAATAGATTTGATTTCCATTCCAACTCATTTGATTGCAAATAAACTTTTTACCATACATTAATTCCAAATTATTAATAAACTTTTATTCCCATTTCCTTTACACACAATCATCGTATTATAAAGGTATCTACATTATTCTCCATTGGTTTGCCTTAACTTATTTAAGGTAACCTTACATTAATATCTATTGCTATGTTTTCAAATTATTCTTCCCTCATTCTTCTTTACTATTATTAATTCCAATCTTAACGAATTCAACATTATAGGTTTGATAAATTTATTAAATTCACTCAATTGTTTTCAATTCCATTTTAAATCCAATAACGTAATATTTTACGTTTAATTCCCTTTTACTTGTAGTAAATACCCTTTGTTGGATTTAATATTCAAATTATAGATAAAATCTTGCTTTCCAAAGTTATATCAACAATGTCCAACTAAATTTGAATTAGCTTTAACTTTATTCTATGGAATTAACTATTGCAATAAATCCAAATTACCATAAATTACATCCAAATAAATAAAGCTTGATTTCTATTATTCAACTCAAAATATATCAATTGTCAATTCCATAAGAAAAAATTAACATTTGGTTCATACTTTTTACAAATAACTCCCATTTCTTCCAAATAATAATTACATAAACTATTTGATATTAAATCCATTAAATTGCAATAAATTCAATTGATTTCAAACAAATTTGGGTTTTTATTTGGTTATACACAAAATTTCCGTCATCACTTGCCTAACAGAGTTATTATCACTTAAGATCTCATTGCATCCACATTTTCACATTTTCATTTCTTAGTTTCTATACTTTATTTTACATAAATTATTATAAATGGGATTTCCCTTGGTTACATCTTATTTGTTTTTAACATTACTCATATACCAATCTATTCCACCTTAACTGCGGTAAATTGGCGGGTAAATTGAATAAATTCCCAAATTTAAATTAACAAGAAACAAGAATAGGTAACATACAATAGTCGTTTACTCTAAATTCTAATCACCTAAATAGGCTTTTATTACTTGCAAATAAATGTTACTATTTATTTTCATAGTACAAATCTCAATAATTATCCCATTTTAATTTGCTTAGGCCATTTATTTCACTATACATATCTACATAAATGGATAATTTATTCAATTCATTAAGTATCAATTCTATTAAGCCCTATTTATATTTTATGCATTCTTCTATTACCTTACAAAAGGAATAACTTTTAACTCACACACGAAAAACCAAAACCGTCATAAATCCGATAAATTCCCAAATCGAAGTTTGTACATTGTACACAACTATTATGATTTCTCACAGAACGTTGAATTTATTAAATGACCATTTATTAAAATTTAATTCCCTTAATTGAATCAATTGCTTATTATTATATATATTCATTTCATTCTACCATTCCTTCCCATTATAAATTCATTAACGTATTTACACATCTCTATCTTTCAAATATTAATAACCAAACTTGATTACAAACACTGTCCTTATCAATCTTCATAAATTTGTTCAGATCTATACTCCTTTATATAATTAGAGTTTATGTCTCTATTAGATTTCTTTTTCACTACAGGCATAAATTATTACTATCTACACTAATTACATCTTTGTATTAATGAACACCATTCAAGTTAATATTTGTACTACATTCACAGATTCAACATTTGTTTGTTTCTTAAAATTTACTTTAAATCAAATTGTGACAATTTGCATTATCCACATTTATCGTCATAAAATTTATAATTTTACACTAAATTTCAACTACTATACCCAATCTCTACATTTATTCCTCAACAAATTTGAAATTATATTAATTCAATTTATTAAATATCATAAATTTAACGGGTCGTTACATTTATTTTAATTTAAATCAGTTAATATTAGATGATAATAAAATATTTCTCAAGCCTGAATATTTTTATGTAATAAATTTGTAAATCATCTTCTGAGTGAGATGCTATATTTCCTTTCGAAAAATTGGACTGTTATTGCTCTGTTTATTTTAATTTCGACAAATTAGCAGCATTTTCAACACCGGATATCGACTTTTGATAAGATTGTCGTATCGCTGATATTTGTGTACTATTTTGATCATCTCATTGTGCTAATCTCCGTAGTATATTCAGTTGTCAATTTCGAAGTTCGGGAAGCGACGAAATTTATGGAACGATTTTCGTATCTGTTCCGCAATTTGGCTTTTGGATTTTCGTGACCATTCATTTCTCACCCTGTGTAAACCAACACCTTGTTGTTATTTTATATTTTCCAAAGAATTCTATTCTGACTATTACTATTCCTACATTTTAAAATATTGTTGTTTCGTTTCCGATGTCAGTTCATTGTTACATCTTCACTTTTCTCTATTGTTTTCTTTAAAAATAATAAAAAATGATTATAATATAAATGTTGTTTGTGTACTGAAGCATAGCACGCATGAATCTGGAACATGCTCTTTGCCTTTCAGGTTGCCATGCCAACCTCCTATTTGATCGGCCCATTTGGCCGAGCTTGTTTCTTTCACCGCCACCAACTTTCCCTTCCTCCGGCTTACAACCTTTGCCAACCCCGAGAACCACACCTAAAGGCCTGGCCTTCCACCTCAACTTTGCCACCATTTTTCCTCCAGCTTCACCATCCCCTAATCGCCCATGCCTCCTAGACCCTGCCGAACTTCACCACACAAGCTACCCTGACCGCAAAGTTTATCCCATCGGCTGAGCATCACCTACTCTTCTCTTTTCCATGTTCTTCCCACCTAAGAGCAGCATATATCTAGGTATGTGTTATATATTGTTTATATATATGAGCTTATATAGTTTATCTCAATTTATTATATGAAGTTTTTGTGTATTATATAAAACTGTATGATCTGTTATATGAAAAAGTTATGTGAGTTTGTATAATCTGTTATATATATATATATATCATAGTTTACCTATATAGGTATGCATAATAGTTTCGGCATATATATAAGTTTTGTTTTGCTTGCTCATTTCATTTTCATTTCCAATTTTTCTTTTGAAATGGGTCTAGTTTAAGTTGCTTTATTAGGTAAGTTTGTACTAATTATTATATATTTGCACAATTAGTTCATTTATAAATTTTGCTGTTATATATATATAGGTCGGCTATAGATTTTAGCTTGAAAAAGTAATATATCTATGTGTATTTGACAGAGTTTCGATTTTGAAGACTTGTATGTATGTCAGGTCTATATATTTTATTGAATGTATATATATATATATATATATTGTATATTTTATAAGTTGCATAGATACTTTGGATATGTATAATCTACACGTATATAGTCTGCGTACATTTTTTCTTAACATGTTCATCTATTTTTTATGATCTATATATTAGCATAAGTTATTGTATGTTGTTTTGTATGTATGTATAAAATAGGTTATGTATTTACTTAAACTTTTTTAATACTTTAATATAGATTTATTATAGTTGTAATATATATATATATATATATATATATATTAAGTATAATTTTAAAGGTATATTTGCCATATAGTGTGTGCATACATTTTGTCGATATATACATTCTACATAAATATATTTAGTTTATTGTAGTTTGAGATTTTATTTGTTGTATATATGATCTTTTATGTTCAGAAATATAGTTATATTGATTTTTTTAGTTATTGATTATAAATTTTAATAAGTATGTAAGTTATACATATATTATATATTAATCGGTATATCTATTTGTTTATATAAGTATATATGATATAGATTTATGATAATATTTATTTTTATGTTATAAGTATGTATTTTATTTTAACTATATGTTTTAAATTGATTTTAGAAAATTTACATATATGAAATAATATCTTGTTTCATCGATCTCGTGCCTTCTTGACTTACATTTCAATATCGAATTTGTCATATACATTACTTACTTTCGATGTCCCGTGTGTGTATCTGTGTCACTATCATCTTCTTATCCCTCTAGCCTTGAAAAGTGAACAATCGCTCATGATTAATGTTCTTATATTTATTAAATTTCATTTCATTTGAAACGATAATTGAAATATGCTGCTGTTAGTTGTTTAAGTTGCTATATATATGCAATCATCTGTATCTGTTCACCTATGACATCTGATTCCATGATCTGTTATTTATTTTATCACCGATGATATATGCCTGTTACTGATTGTTATATTATTATCATATATGTATCACTCTACAAGTTCCCTGTTAGTATAGAATTCCCTATGGGTTGAAATGATACATATCCGAACGATCTTATAGAAAAGAGAAAATCGTTATGGGTTGAAATGATAAACCCAAGCGATTTTCATTGAATTGAATTTTTTATTGTGGGTTGAAAAGATATATACCCGTAGATAGTTAAATTGCGGATTGAAATGATAAATATCCGTATCACTTGACCATAGGATAGAAAATTATATACAGACATCGTTGGTCTATATATATATATGTATGTATGTATGTATGTATTTTGCAATGATTTTTAAAGTTTTAAAAAGGAAATATATATAATTTTAATAAAAATTGATTTTTAAATATTATATAATTAAATGTTATTTTTATAAAGGTTTAAAAATTAGATTTTTAAAATTAACTGTTGGAGGTTTTAAATTATAAGTTAGTTTTGAAATTTTAAACTTTAAGAATTTACTTATAATTTTACTATTTAAAAACATGTATAAATTAGTTTTATTATAAAATAGATTTAATAATAAGATTTAATTTAATAAAGTTTATTTTAATTAGTATATAATATGTTTTAAGAATTTATTTAAAATTATATTTTTAAAAAGAGATTTTTATAATAATTTTAAATCAATTAAGGTTTGAAAGTTAAATTTGGAATTGAATTACTTAAATAAAATTGATTTGAAATTATTAAATTTGAGATTTTAAAGATAAGATTTTATAACTTGATTTCGAGATTAAAGTGATTTAAATGAATATTTTCAAATTCACATAAATTGAACAGGGATATTTGGTTTATTTAATATTTGAAGTTTTATTTAAATGTTATTGGAATGATTAAGTAAATATTTCAAAACTAAATAATAGTAAAGTGAATTTGATATATATATATATATATATACACGAAATTTTCAAATTTAGTTTTGTAAATATTTGAATATTTAAAGCTGTGAAATCTATTGATATCAAAATGGTTTAATTTGTAGTTTAATTTTGTATTTGAAATCGATATAAATTTAATATGGATTATTGAAAACTTGAATTGAATTAAAATGGATAAATTGAGATAGAATTAAATTAAATTTTCGAATTCGAGTTGATTTGAATTGATTTGTGAAATTTGGAGAAATTATTTTATTATGTAAAGTATTTTAATATACATAAATATTTTACTTTATAAATTATTTTATTTTATATACTATTTTTAATATAAAAATATTTTAATATATATACAACTTATTTTTAATATAAACTATTTTAATATATAACTTATTTTTAATGTAAACAATTTTAACTTATAACTATTTCTAATATACTAATTGTTCTATTATATAAACTATTTTATTTTATGCACTATTATCAATATCTAAACTTTTTAGAGGAAAGTGCTATGGTTCCCAAAGTTATGATTTTCAAAGTGTTATGATTTCAATGCCTTATGATTTCAAAGTGTTATGATTCCAAAAGTGTTATGGTTTCAAGTTTTATGGTTTCAAAGGTGTTATAACTTTGAAAGTACTACGATTTTGAAATGAATATACTTTAAGGGAATAGTGATATCAGGTTTGATATTGTTTGAAATGGATGTGATATTTTGGTTTGGAAGTATGATATTATGAAATGACTACGGTATTATAATAACATTTGGTTGTTAAAGAGACCGGATCGGTTATTGTCATACTCTCTGCCAATACCGAAAACCACTTTAACAACCGTGTACGTGGTGGAGATTCCAGAATGAAGTTGGCTGGTTGCCGACGATCCTATATGAGGTATATACGTGAAACTGACTCCCGTGAGTCTGTTTAAGGTAGCTAAAACAGGTGCAATTGACGGGCCAAGTGAGGTTGCTCCTCCGATCAAACACACTCCTCCGATACCATTCTATTACTTTGTGATTGATTGGGTGCACCCTCGGATTTTGGGAGTGTGGATCGAGTTGGGCGATTGCTGCGGGTTTGCGTTACCAACAGCTCGGAAGTGTAATTGGTATATCTACCCTGGCATTTCCTAATTGTGTCGTGTCACCTACCATATAGAGCCCACTACGAGTTTGTTTTATGTCGTAACTATGGAGTTCCCTTTGGTAGCCTCTATTTTACGAGGGTATTATGATATTGTACAGACTATGGCACTATAAAATGTGTTAAGGGGGGTATGGGTAACGCCTAAATGCTATTTTAATAGTTTACTTTACTATAGACATATTATAATAGCGTATTCTACTACATAGCTGATAGTTCCACGGATCCTTAGAGGATGGGTGTCCCAAACATCCTTGGAGTTACTTGTATTTCAGTTGATATTTCATTTGAGTTGGATTTATTGATATAAGAATGTTAATCCTGACTCGAGTGTTTTGTGTTTTGCTTTATGCTCAGGTCAGACCGAGTGTCACAGCATTTGAGACTCACCTTTGGAATTTGGAGCTTCGATTGGAGATCCATCTATCTATTCAGTTTTTAGTTATTCAGTTGACTCCAGTGATATATTCAGATTTTGGTTATTTGACTATTGTATTGAAACTTCTATGTATTCGAGACTTCTGTTGTATCTTGTTTAACTCTATGTATATATATGTATGTATGCATGTATATGTATGTATGGTAGCTTCATGAACTACTATTCTTTTTTTTTGCTGCTTATTGTTATACTACTCTATTTCTGTGATTCGGTGATTATTTTATTTAGTGAATATGCTAAGTTTTGCTAAATATAAATTAACAATCTGATATTTTGAGCAATTGAAGTCTTACATGTGCGGATGCGAATGGTTGAAAATATCGGGATGTTGTAGTTGGTATCAAAGCTCTGGTTTTAGGCAAAACATAGCATATAAAGTAAATTTAATTACGGAATTACCTTCGTTCGTGCTTGAATTCCTTCCTCTTTGACTTGAATTTCCATTGAATTTTGGAACGTTCTCCTCAGTTCCAAAATCCATTTTTTCCTCTCCTTATTCATGTTTCCTTGATTTTGGAGCATCCCATAGCTACCTTGAATTATTAGTAAAGGAGTGAAACTCCTTTACGGCAGACATAGATTCACCTGAGATTTCTGTATCGTCAGTTTAGATGCTGCTATCTCTTGCTATGCTCGAATTCTATCTCCTACGATCTAATCTTGGTTTGCCTCAGAACTCCACATCGATCTTATTCTGGAAGTCACGGTTGACCCAGTTAAGGTCTCCGCGATTTATATAAGTCTTTCCATCTTCCTATTTTGTAATTTAATCATCTTATCTTCGTTTCTAGCTTATCTTCTAGTCAAAATTCTACTCGATTAGGGTCTCTCTAAATTTGAATCTCTATCATTGTTCTATAATCTATTTTGTATCATCGAGTGAGGGAGTGTATTTGTAATTAATATTAAAATGGTTTATATATTGTGTTGTTTGAGTTGTTATTGTTGACTTAGGGTTTCGATTAATTTGTCTAATCAATGTTATCGATAGAAATTCCAAAACACTTGAACAGAGAAAACTGACACAATATTGTTTTCAAATTTGTAAATGAAATAATTTTGTGTATGATTATATTATATATAAGTATAAATTTTCCTGAAATTAAATAGTTAACTGAATTGGTTGTTAAAAATGATAATATTTGATTTTTCATTTATTGTTTTGAAAATCATTGACTGTAGCTATATGATATAAATAAATGAATTTATAAACATTGTCTACAAGTTGATTTGGAATTGAAATGAATCTAAATTAAGAATTTTAGAATTCAATTTTAGGTATTTTGAAATTTGATTTAAAATTTTAAGGTATATTATTTTAAAGTATTTTTAAATTGAAATCGTTTTCAAAGAATTTTAAATTTTTTTAATCAATACTCTCCTCCATTTGTCGCTGAAAAATAATTTCGATGATGACTGCAGCATCATTGACATTCATTTTCGAGTTTCAGAGCGGAGAGACCATTCAGTAGTTTTGTTACACTTTAGTTTTGGAAAATAAATTTGATTTGAATTTCTTGGGTATGATTTGATTTTATATATATGTATATGTCTATAGATTTGATTTGATTTGATGTGTGTATATATATGCATACATTTATCTCTAAATGACTTGAATTGAAATCGGAAGTTTAACTCTTAAATTTATGTTAAAGGATGATTTCAATTATGAATGTAGCCAAAAACATGAATAAATATTCAAATTTGAAATAATTGAAAAAAATTACTTGTATAATACTCAATTTGCATTCCAATATAACTTACCTAAATTATTCAAAAGTTGAATATGTAATTGAATAATATACAATATATAATGATGTTAAAGGAATTTATAAAATTGAAATTAAATCAACTTAATGAAATAGCTTAAATTGAAATCATCAAAACATGAAGACAAATGAATATTATTTATTTATTAAAATGGATTTAAACCAAATTAATTGAATATAAACCAATTTTAAATTAAATGAAATTTATATGCTTTTAAATAAATTGTTTTATTTTATTCTTCAAATCTATTTTTCTTGCTAGTCGTTCATATTCTCCTACCTCCTTCCTTTTCGGGGCCAAAAGTTTTGAGTGGGGGAGAGTGTAACAACACAGATTTTAACAATTTCAAATAATGTAATTAACTGAGTTTTATGAAATTTTAAATAATTGAATTTTGAAATAAAAATTTGAGATTTGGAATATGTCTATTTAAACAGAGGAAATCGTAATTTTCATCAAATAATATGGAAGTTTATTTTATTATGTAATTTTATTTTAATTTAAATCAGTTAATATTAGATGATAATAAAATATTTCTCAAACCTGAATATTTTTATATAATAAATTTGTAAATCATCTTCTGAATGAACGTCATATTTCGTTTCGTCAAAATTGGACTGCTATTGCTCTGTTTATCTTATTTTCGACAAATTAGCAGCATTTTCGGCACTGGATATCGACTTTTGATAGGATGGTCGTATCGCTGATATATGTGTATTGTTTTGATCATCTCGTTGTGCTGATCTCCGCAGTATATTCAATTGTCAATTTCGAAGTTCGAAAGGCGGTGAAATCTACAGAACAATTTCGGTATCGGTTCCGCAATTTGGCTTTTGGATTTTCGTGACAGTTCATTTCTCACCCTGTGTATACCAGTTGCCAGTTGTCTTTTTATATTTTCCAGAGAATTCAATTCTGACTATTGCTATTCCTACTATTTCAAAATATTCTAGTTTCATTTCTGATGTCAGTTCATTGTTTCCTCTCCACCTTTCTCTACCATCTTCTTTAAAAATAATAAAAATTGATTATAATATAAATGTTGTTTGTGTACTGAAGCATATCACGCATGAATTTGGAACATGCTCTTCGCCTTTCTTCTTGCCATTCCAACCTTCTATTTGATCAACCCATTTGGCTGAGCTCGTTTCTTTCACCACCACCAACTTTCCCTTCCTCCGACCTACAAACTTCGCCAACCCCAAGCACCACACCTAAACGCCTGGCCTTCCACCTCAACTCAGCTACCATTTTTCCTCCATCTTTACCATCCCCTGATCGTCCAGGCCTTCAGGCCCAGCCGAACTTCAACACACAAGCTACCCTGATCGCAAAGCATATCCCATCGACCGAGCATCACCTATTCTTCCTCCTTTCCATGTTCTTCCCACCTGAGAGCAGAATATATCTAAGTATGTATTATATATTGTTTATACATATGAGCTTATATAGTTTGTCTTAATTTATTATGTGAAGGTTTTGTGTGTTTATATAAATATATGTGAACTATATAATCTGTTATATGAAAAAGTTTTATGAGCTTGTATAATCTGTTATATATATATATATCATAGTTTACGTATATAGGTATGCATAATAGTTTCGGCATATACATACATACATACATACATACATACATACATACATACATACATACATATATGTTTTGTTTTGCCTGCTCAATTCGTATTCATTTCCACTTTTGCTTTTGAAATGTGTCTAGCTTAAGTTGCTTTATTAGGTAAGTCTGTACAAGTTATTATATATTTGGACAATCAGTTCATTTATATATTTTATTGTTATATATATAAAGGTCGGCTATAGTTTTTAGCTTGAAAAGGTAATATATCTATGCATATTTGATAGAGTTTCGATTTTGAAGACTTGTATGTATGTTAGGTCTATATATTTTATTGAATGTGTGTGTGTATATATATATATTATATACAGTTTATAAGCTGCATAGATACTTTGGACATGTATAATCTACACGTATATAGTCTTTGTACATTTTTGTTTAATCTGTTCGTATATTTTTGTTTTGTTTTATGGTCTGTATATTAGCATAAGTTATTGTATGTTGTTTTGTATGTATGTATATAATAGGTTATGTATTTACTTAAACTTTGGTTAATACTTTAATGTAGATTTATTATAATTCTAATATATATTTTAAGTATAATTCTAAGGGTATATTTGTCATATATAATGTCTACATATGTTAGCACCAAAATCGGTCATTATCACTCTTGAGTAGGATTATGTGGAGAGATTAATGAAGAAAAGAAATTAAAACTGAGGGATGTATGCAAAACTAACTGCAAAAACAAGAACACCAAAATTATAGTGGTTCGGCATAATTGCCTATGTCCACTGTTAATATAATCTTTATTGCTTTCCTCTTACACTTGAATACAGATACAATCCGTAAGCAAATAGCTCGAATACAAGTTTTAACTGAAAGAAAGCTAGTGTAGAAAAAGGCAAAGTGTCCTCGGAGTTCTCGAAAAAAGGTCCCTTTTCACTACACCCCTGCCCCACTATTTATAGACGAAGATAGGATGGACTTCCTTATCAGGCCTAGGAGCAAAGTACCATGGCCCATATATGGGAACCTCAAGTCGACCAACCCAGGCATGCCGAGCGAGATACACTGAACGACAAATGCCAATCCAAGATGCTCGAATGGTGGTGACACCCCTTTTAAAATCAATACCGGCTAACCTATCTAGGCCAAGCCATATGTGACTTACGTCGTTGACCGAGCCACACGTTCCAAACCAACCTGACCGAGCCATGTGTAACGAGTTACCCAGACTAAGCGATACATGCCGAGCGATGTGTGCTGAGTTACCCAGACCGAGCGGCACATGCCGAGCGACGACACCCAACTGACCAAACGATGTGTGCCGAGCGGTCTTGGCCGAGCGACGTGTGCTAAGTTTCCCAGACCGAGTGAAACATGCCGAGCGACGACGGCTCAACTGACCGACCAATGTGTGCCCAGCGATCTTGGACGAGCGACGTGTGATGCCCCACCTCTATGCTCACAATAACAATGGGTATTAAAAGAAATACTGTCTGTTATTACGAAGAATAAGGCTGGATAGGAGCGGCCATCCGTAGTTAGGCCTTACACTAGTATTGGTTATCTCGATAGGAGTGGTATATATTTTTATTTTTTTTCATCTCTTATTTATTTACTCCCATCAACATATCCAATTCCAGTATAAAACGAACTATGATGGTTCATAATAGTTTAGGACAATAGATATAATAATAACACAGATAATATAAATGCGGAACACAGATAAAACAAAAATGTCTCATATATATAATAACTGATGTCAGTTACAATACATGTGATACAATACATATGATACAACTACAACTGTCGACTCTGAAAGTTACATATACAAGTACATTATCGTAAATAACATACATGAATATACAACATCCTGTACTATGACAACATCTACTCCAAATGATATAAAGAAACTTCATAGCTCTAGTAGCAACCCAAAGCAAGATATCTACAACCTGTAATAACTCGGTCTGACCCGAGTATTAAATTCAAAAGAAAATAATACACGGGTCAATCTAATTCAAACTCAGTTATTAGTGCACAGAAGCAATAATAATTAAGTAACAAATAGACGACAGTCACAATAAATCTCGTCTATCCGATCCTTAAATAAAGAAATTGGATAACGATAAATATAACACGTAACAGTGTTAAACAACAAATCAGCAAATCCAAATTATCAATGAAGATAAATTAAAAAGATTGTCAATGAAGATAATTTAGAAAACAATAGCATTGCCTAAACGACAATTAACGACAAATTCTAATTATTAAATAAATAATTAGAAACTCATAATCTAATTATCAAATTGATAATTAGATAACAACAAAATCATCAAATTAAACCAAATTAAAATACAATTCAAAACATATTGAATTGAATAAACGAAATAGTTCAAACAATTGAAATATCAATTAAAAACTTCAAATCCGATAGGGCTGCAGTGCACGCTTGCATGCACTGCCTCGCCACTACGGTAACGAACATCAACTCGAGTAGGGCTGCAGTACACACACGCGTGTACTGCCTCGCCACTACAGCATATGGAATACCAAAAGATCAATAAATTAAAAGCAATTAGAATATCAATAAAAGCAATACCGTGTGGCTGCAGTACACACTTGCGTGCACTGCCTTGCCACTACAGTGATGATGTACCCAAAAATCAACGAACCAAAATCAATGAAGAATTAAATATCGATGCCACAACCTCAATGGTCAAAGCAGACAGACATGGACAATGTGCACGTATGTACACAATGAAAATTCACAAACGAACACAAGGTCAAATCCGAATTACCGGACTCAACTCAAATGTAATTAGAAAAATAAATCCAATTGCGTGGAGACTACATCAAGTACATAGTTCAAAGGTAAGCATACATATATACAACAGCTCGAATAAACAATGCGAGCTCAAATCGAAGTGTGTACGATCTGCAGGAATATGCAACTTGGTATAGCATATACACAATGATACTAAGCAGTGGTTATCAAACATCAAGTCATGAATGTACTCAAAAATGATATAAGTGCACAGTGCAGTGAAACCAAGTCATGAAGGTAGGCAACAACTACAGTTCAAATGCGACGACTGTATGATGTAATATGATGATACTACATCATGAAAGCAACTGTAGACTGTCTCGAAGACAAACTCAAGTAGAACAGACAATTACTGGAGCAATTGCAACAACAACACAACTAAAAACTACAAATGTATGAAGGCAGCAAGGCCAACAGACCATAGTCATTATGAAACTAAATTATAAAGACTGCAGTATACTCAATTAAACATGACTCAAAACATCATTGCTGAAGATGAGAAGAATCGAGTGCAGACAGCACATACCAAATGAAATATCACTGTAACATATATATATGTATGCATATAAATGATGTTCAACAAATTACAAACCGCTCATAACATAGTAATTCGAATAACAATGCAAGCCCTAGAAGGTCCCAGTGAAATTGACTTTCAAGTGCAAGCCTCGAGTAAACATGAAATGGTGATATAGCTATTTAAAGTGGATATGCAAGTGCAAACTCAAGTGGTGCATAAAATTTGGTTAGCTGTGCTACAGGGGGCTAGTGCATACTACTGAAATGCATGCACGAATTAACAGTGCTACGGGTGGCAGTGCATACACATAAAGTCAAAGATCGAGACAAACAAACATGAACTGATAGAGGACGCAAGTGGCTTTAGGAAGAAAGAAGCTCAAAATTTCACTTTTTAGCATGTAATTACAACCTGCAGTGACTACAAGTGAGTGACCACAAAACTACTCCATAAGGAGATGAACACTGATAATACTCAAATATATACCTAAATGCTCAGATGACAAAGTTCATAAAAGAAATCAACAGTAGAAAGTTCAACCACAAAAGTCAAAATCACCACATAAACAACATCACAAACCGAGGTCAAAAAGATAAGAATCGAACAGTTCAGATTCGAAACCGTGGTGCCAAAGAATCAAATAATCGAACCAAGTCACGGTTCAAAACCACATGAATTGAAAAAGTCAGTGAACAATCTCAAATATCTATACAAAATCAATGGCCAACTCAAATCAGTTAACACTTCAAACAAATATATATACGAACACAATTAAGGAGATTAAACTCATATAACCAAAATCAAGATTTTCGAATGAATTAGATGTGAGAGATGAACACTCACCTTTGTCGCCAAATCGAAGTAGCCGATGACCATCGATTGAACGAAAGGAACGCTAAACACTTCGACGTCTTCGAATCTGCTCAAAGCTCTAGCGGAAAGGAGGAATGAACGAGAAGAACGAAGCCGCCATTCCTTTTTTTTCTTCGTTTAGGGTTCGAATCAAAAATGAAAAATGGAGAGAGGGGACCGGGTCGAACCAAAATAAGAAGGGAACGACATCAAAAATTTTAAAGGAATATTAGGCCGAGATAATTTTAAAGCCCGTAACCCTTTAAACAAATTTTTTTAATGAATTTCAACCCGGTTAAAAACTCCCACAATCAACTAGCTAGCACATTAATCGTTTAACGACGATTATAAATAAATACGAAATCCCGGGTTGTTATAGACTCCCCTTCTTATAAAAATTGCGTCCCCGCAATTTTCATAATTAAAGGTGTCAATAACAATTATTTTTCTAACATAAGCCGTTAAGCTAGAAAAATAAAGGTAGAGAATTCAAACATCAAAGAAATCTTTTGATTCCAATAAAAGAAATTCACAAATTCTCAAAAAAATTTAATTATCAAGTTGATAAGTCAGAAAACAACAACGCTGAATAAATGCAATTATCAGCAATATTCAATTATCAATTAGACAATTAAAATTTTGAGATCACAAACAACAATATCTAATCATCGATACGATAATTAGAAAACAGCAAAATCTAGTTATCAACAAAGATAATTAGAAAACATGAACTTCATAATCAGCCAATTCTAACTATCAACGGAGATAGATAGAAAACAACAATTCAATATAATCAATATAATCTTGAATCAATTAGAGACTAGAAAATCTTATAATCAGCAAGATTAGCAATTACCTAATTATCGAAACGATAATCAGAAATCTCAAATCAACAAATATTCGATATTCAAAAACGATAATCAAATCAACAAATATTCGATTATCAAAAACGATAATCAAATCTCAAATCAACAAATATTCGATTATCAAAAACGATAATCAAATCAACAAATATTCGATTATCAAAAACGATAATCAAATCAACAAATATTCAATTATCAAAAATGATAATCAAATCAACAAATTTCGATTATCAAAAACGATAATCAAATCTCAAATCAACAAATATTCGATTATCAAAAAACGATAATCAAATCAACAAATATTCGATTATCAAAAACGATAATCAAATCAACAAATATTCGATTATCAAAAACGATAATCAAATCTCAAATCAACAAATATTCGATTATCAAAAATGATAATCAAATCAACAAATATTCGATTATCAAAAACGATAATCAAATCAACAAATATTCGATTATCAAAAATGATAATCAAATCAACAAATATTCGATTATCAAAAACGATAATCAAATCTCAAATCAACCAATATTCGATTATCAAAAACGATAATCCAATCAACAAATATTCGATTATCAAAAACGATAATCAAATCAACAAATATTTGATTATCAAAAACGATAATCAAATCTCAAATCAACATATATTCGATTATCAAAAACGATAATCAAATCAACAAATATTCGATTATCAAAAACGATAATCAAATCAACAAATATTCGATTATCAAAAACGATAATCAAATCTCAAATCAACCAATATTCGATTATCAAAAACGATAATCAAATCAACAAATATTCGATTATCAAAAACGATAATCAAATCTCATAACATCAAATATCTAATTATCACAAACGATAATCAGAACTCATAACATCAAATATCTAATTATCACAAACGATAATCAGAACTCATAGCATCAAATATCTAATTACCTGCAGATAATTAGATTTAACAAATATCTAGAAATCAATTAAGATACTCTAGAAAATCAACATAAAAGGTGGATCGATCCCATCATATGGCGAGTTTTAGCTATGCCGCACGTGCATCTCATATGGCCGAAGCCTACCAAGTACCGTCATCATAATTTTGGCGCCCATCATATGACCCGAAGGTCCAACATATGACCCGAAGGTCTGGTACTGGTATTTGACCCGAAGGTCCATCATATGACCCGAAGGTCCTCATAGTGGCTCGAAAGCACACGAAAATCATCAAATATTTCAATTAACGAGTCCGGAATTAACCAAAATAGCAAACACACATGTCCCATACCATGTGTTTTACTAAATTATTTAAATCTCTTCATCGTTTCCTTGAAAGTGCAAAATCGTGTATTCCAAAAATAACATTTCACATTCTCAAACGAACAAGTCCGAAATTAAGCGAATCAGTAAAAGAAAGGGGTCATAATCCTCGATTTTGCTGAAACGTTTAAATCGCTTTCTCATTCTTTTGAAAACGCAAACTGCAAAACTTATGAAAACAATTTCATTTATTTTATAAAAGTAATAATTTACATTCTCAAACGAACAAGTCTAAAATTAAACGAATCAGTAAAAGAAAGGGTTCATAGTCCTCGATGTTGCTGAATCGTTTAAATCGCTTTCTCATTCTTTTGAAAGCGTAAAATATAAAAAAATTGAAAATAAATTTTTTAGTTTGAAACAATTTTTAAAACACGTGATTAAAACAGTAACATCAGTAGCAACTTCGACAAGGAAATTGTACTACTCAAAATACCGTAAAAACGGACGACAAAATCAGCATTGCGGAATAACCGCTTGAAAATCTACTTTAAAACTTGACGGTTACTGAAGCCAAAGCGACAATAATAGTCATATGTCAAAGTCTCATCAAAATAATTTGCATCAAAATATAATATTAGTGAATTTCCATTCATCAAAATGTCAACAAAACACCGTGCTTCAAAAATTTAGCATCGATGTAAAAATTCCGTTATAAAAATAACGGCAACAAAATACGTTTAGAACCAAACATCGGTTCAACGTAAAAATAATACAGTAACGTGCAACTTAAATTTGCACGTATACTACAAAATGAACAAAGAAATCAGTCGAATATATCTTTAATGAAGATAATTCAAAACAACAAAATTTCAACAAAATCACATAACTGCAATCGCTTCGAATCCTCGAATAGGATTCGAAATTTTCAAGAAAACAAAATAAACACAGCTATATAAACAACAATGAAATTTATTTCAATTTCATATTTTGATTTTTAAATCAAAAGGTTATCAGCCGTACTCAGCGAAGACAGTCACTGTTTCCGCTGCGCACTCTGATAAACAGAACACACTCAATCAAATCATTAAACACAATTTCACTTTTTATTTTTAAATAAAGATATTTAAAACTTTGCAACATATTTTCAAAACTTTAGTTTTGACTCAAAGCACAAACAAAACATCGACTAATAGTTGTAACACATGTTCCGTCTAAGTTATGTTTTATATTATGTCCATAAACCCCAAGCTCTGATACCCACTGTGACGCCCCACCTCTATGCTCACAATAACAAAGGGTATTAAAAGAAATACTGTCTGTTATTACGAAGAATAAGGCTGGATAGGAGCGGCCATCCGTAGTTAGGCCTTACACTAGTATTGGTTATCTCGATAGGAGTGGTATATATTTTTATTTTTTTTCATCCCTTATTTATTTACTCCCATCAACATATCCAATTCCAGTATAAAACGAACTACGATGGTTCATAATAGTTTAGGACAATAGATATAATAACAACACAGATAATATAAATGCAGAACACAGATAAAACAAAAATGTCTCATATATATAATAACTGATGTCAGTTACAGTACATGTGATACAATACATATGATACAACTACAACTGTCGACTCTGAAAGTTACATATACAAGTACATTATCGTAAATAACATACATGAATATACAACATCCTGTACTATGACAACATCTACTCCAAATGATATAAAGAAACTTCATAGCTCTGGTAGCAACCCAAAGCAAGATATCTACAACCTGTAATAACTCGATCTGACCCGAGTATTAAATTGAAAAGAAAATAATACACGGGTCAGTCTAATTCAAACTCAGTTATTAGTGCACAGAAGCAATAATAATTAAGTAACAAATAGACGACAGTCACAAATAATCTCGTCTATCCGATCCTTAAATAAAGAAATCGAATAACGATAAATATAACACGTAACAGTGTTAAACAACAAAACAGCAAATCCAACTTATCAACGAAGATAAATTAAAAAGATTGTCAATAAAGATAATTGAGAAAACAACAGCATTGCCTAAACGGCAATAACGACAAATTCTAATTATTAAAAAAATAATTAGAAACTCATAATCTAATTATCAAATTGATAATTAGACAACAACAAAATCATCAAATTAAACCAAATCAAAATACAATTCAAAACATATTGAATTGAATAAACGAAATAGTTCAAACAATTGAAATATGAATTAAAAACTTCAAATCCGATAGGGCTGCAGTGCACGTTTGCATGCACTGCCTCGCCACTACGGTAACGAACATCAACTCGAGTAGGGCTGCAGTACACACACGCGTGTACTGCCTCGCCACTACAGCATATGGAATACCAAAAGATCAATAAATCAAAAGCAATTAGAATATCAATAAAAGCAATACCGTGTGGCTGCAGTACACGCTTGCGTGCACTGCCTTGCCACTACAGTGATGATGTACCCAAAAATCAACGAACCAAAATCAATGAAGAATCAAATATCGATACCACAGCCTCAATGGTCAAAGCAGACAGACATGGACAATGTGCACGTATGTACACAATGAAAATTCGCAAACGAACACAAGGCCAAATCTGAATTACCGAACTCAACTCAAGTGTAATTAGAAAAACAAATCCAATTGCGTGGAGACTGCATCAAGTATACAGTTCAAAGGTAAGCATACATATATACAACAGCTCGAATAAACAATGCGAGCTCAAATCGAAGTGTGTACGATCTGCAGCAATATGCAACTTGGTATAGCATATACACAATGATACTAAGCAGTGGTTATCAAACATCAAGTCATGAATGTACTCAAAAATGATATAAGTGCACAGTGCAGTGAAACCAAGTCATGAAGGTAGGCAACAACTACAGTTCAAATGCGACGACTGTATGATGTAATATGATGATACTACATCATGAAAGCAACTGTAGACTGTCTCGAAGACAAACTCAAGTATAACAGACAATTACTGGAGCAATTGCAACAACAACACAACTAAAAACTGCAAATGTATAAAGGCAGCAAGGCCAACAGACCAGAGTCATTATGAAACTAAATTATAAAGACTGCAGTATACTCAATTAAACATGACTCAAAACATCATTGCTGAAGATGAGAAGAATCGAGTGCAGACAGCACATACCAAATGAAATATCACTGTAGCATATATATATGTATGCATATAAATGATGTTCAACAAATTACAAACTGCTCATAACACAGCAATTCGAATAACAATGCAAGCCCTAGAAGGTCCCAATGAAACTGACATTCAAGTGCAAGCCTTGAGTAAACATGAAATGGTGATATAGCTATTTAAAGTGGATATGCAAGTGCAAACTCAAGTGGTGCATAAAATTTGGTTAGCTGTGCTACAGGTGGCTAATGCATACTACTGAAATGCACGCACGAATTAACAGTGCTACGGGTGGCAGTGCATACACATGAAGTCAAAGATCGAGACAAACACACATGAACTGATAGAGGACGCAAGTGGCTTCAGGAAGAACGAAGCTCAAAATTTCACTTTTTAGCATGTAATTACAACTTGCAGTGACTACAAGTGAGTGACCACAAAATTACTCCATAAGAAGATGAACACTGATAATACTCAAATAAATACCTAAATGCTCAGATGACAAAGTTCATAAAAGAAATAAACAGTAGAAAGTTCAACCGCAAAAGTCAAAATCACCACATAAACAACATCACAAATCGAAGTCAAAAAGATAGGAATCGAACAGTTCAGATTCGAAACCATGGTGCCAAAGAATCAAATAATCAAACCAAGTCACAGTTCAAAACCACATGAATTGAAAAAGTCAGTGAACAATCTCAAATATCTATACAAAATCAATGGCCAACTCAAATCAGTTAACACTTCAAACAAATATATATACGAACGCAATTAAGAGATTAAACTCATATAACCAAAATCAGGATTTTCAAATGAATTAGATGTGAGAGATGAACACTCACCTTTGTCGCCAAATCGAAGTAGCCGATGACCATCGATTGAACGAAAGGAACGCTAAACACTTCGGCGTCTTCGAATCTGCTCAAAACCCTAGCGGAAAGGAGGAATGAACGAGAAGAACGAAGCCGCCACTCCTTTTTTTTCTTCGTTTAGGGTTCGAATCAAAAATGAAAAATGGAGAGAGGGGACCGGGTCGAACCAAAATAAGAAGGGAACGACGTCGAAAATTTTAAAGGAATATTGGGCCGAGATAATTTTAAAGCCCGTAACCCTTTAAACAATTTTTTTTAATGATTTTCAACCCTGTTAAAAACTCCCACAATCAACTAGCAAGCACATTAATCGTTTAACGACGATTATAAATCAATACGAAATCCCGGGTTGTTACACGACGTGTGCTGGGTTACCCAGCCCGAGCGACACACATTGAAATGTACCCACCGAACCGCACATAATCACTGAAGCATGCCAATTGCATCAAACCCTTATATCCTTAGGCTTTTCTTGGCCAGAATCTTGTCTAGTGCTAACGACAATATCTTCAACTGTCATTTTGTAGCCGGGCTAAGGTGTCGGGTAACATGTGCCCCCCAAAGTGTGTCGTGTGAAGCAACATGACATGCTTTGAATCAGTAATCAGTTCCTACTTTCAAAAGCCTAACGTACACGAACTCACGTAGGCCAAAACGTGGCTGACTTTACTTAGTTATATTTTCTTTCTCTCTTCCCTTCCTTTCCTCCTTTTTTTTACAAGAGTGAGGTCGGATTACGAAGCCCATCCCACTCGTTCAGCCTAACTAGGATGTTTAGGCATGTTGCCTTGCCGAACCCATGTAACATGGTGACTGGGTCCACAGGTGAATGCCGATTCACATCCCCCTTCGTATAAAAGCCTCAACTCTTACTTTCTCCTTCTACTTTTACTTTATCATTCTTTTCCTTCGAGCCTACTTAAAACCCAAGCTCCACTCTTCCACAGAACTGTCTTGCTCCTTCGCTCGGTCATCTTTCTCAGCACATTCCCCCATCATTCTTGACTCTAGGCCCCGAAAATTATTCACCTCGGTTCGAAACTGCTATATAGGTAAGGATCTACGCTCCGCTTGGAGTTATTAGGGCATGTCTATCTGGACTTGAACTAAGCTCGAGCCGTATACGCATACGATTCTTCATGGCGTGTAGGAGAAGAGAGGGATACAAGGAGCGAAAGGATAAGCAAAGGTAATTGAGAAGGAGTTTGACATAGGCATTATTAGAGAGAGAGGTGGGTAGGTTTGGGTTCGGTGCTCAGGCTACAGTCTCCTGCTTAGCACAATGGTCGACGAAGAGAAATCGTTAGGTTCATAGGGTAAGGTTGGATCTGTAGGCACTCCATGGAAGTCTGGGTTATTAGGAAATGTGTGTGGTCGGTCGGTAACTTTTTATGGAAGTGGCGCTAGAGAGAGAGAATCATAACCCCTCGAGGTGTTATAGGTCGGTAGGACTTTGGAGCTTGTAAGAGTAGTGGGCACAGGTTAAATTAGGCGCTCGACATTTAGTATGGGAAGTTGGTAGTGTGCGGTTCGGTCAGTTATTCGGTGGAGAGTTGTTCGATACCGAACAGTGTAATGCGGCTGGGTGAAGGACCACTAGGAGTGTTTGGTATAACGAGCGAGGATGTCGTTCGGTAATTAGAAGGGAGCATGATGGTGTTGTCGGTCTAGCGGTCGTTCGGTAATTAGAAAGTGAGAGTAAGCAGGATGGTATTGTCGGTTCATTGGCCATTCGGTAGGTTATGAATAGATGGTTCGGTACAGGGGTTCAGAAAGACGATCGACCTTGGACTTCGAATCGGCATTGATAACCAAAATCTGATCCACTTAAACATAGCACATGTTAAGGCCATATATATCCATGCCTAACCATAGGACAATAAATATTAACAAGAACTTAAATACATGAACATATGGAACTAGTTTTGATTAACAACTCCGTAGTTTTTGGGGACTATAAACACGAGTTCAACTTAACAAAAACTAACAACAGCCTTCGACATATAATGCCACTGTTTGATTTCAAGAACCCTACTACCGAATCATAGGACAAGCTCTCGAAGATGGTCAGCAATGACGATCTTCGAATATGATAGCTTAATGCTCAATCACACTTCATCGGTTTTTAAAGCTTTCATTTTTTTTTTGTACTCATGTCTACGATTGCACTAGTCCACACACCACATGAGGAGAAATTTTTGTCATTATATCTAATATCGATTGTCTTTCAAGTATAGTTCAAACGGGATTTTATCCACATCCATTGCTCTTTAAAGATGTCCAGAAAATCAAGCTCTGCTACAATTTTTGATATGCTTGATCCAGGCTCCCAATAGGAGGTAGTATGTACTTTGGACCCACCGACAGCCTCCACGCAAGGTATTCCAGATCCATCTGCTGCAGTTATTGGCCCGACACCTGATGCTATAAATGGATCAATTATCCTGGATAATCCGACCGATCCTCAAGCTTCAAAAATCAATGAAACTGCACTTCGCCGGCTACGTTCGATCTATGGAATCCGTTTTGACGACGTATTATTTCCATCGGGACAAGATCGTCTTCACCTGCCCCCAGTTGGATATACAGCTTGCAACAAATCCATGGGCTGGGTCGGTAGCGTGCCACCTTTCAACTCCTTTCTCCACGATGTGCTACAGTATATCGGGATTGCCCTGACACAGCGATATCCCAATAGTCATGCGTTCATCTATGGCACTTGTATTCTCTTTTTGAGCATTCTATTCAGGCTCCCCACTCCTGGTGACATCCGCTACACCTCGCTTCAAAAGACGGTATGATAGTCCATCTTTCATATTTCTCGAGCCACACTCCAAGTGTCAGATTCTGAAGGGGGCATGGAGTAAATTCATCCAATATAAGTAGGAATGGTTCTATGTACGTTGTCCCTCGGGCTTTGCGAGAAGATGGCTAGAAGGGAGTAAGTTCCTTTTCTGGATCAATATTTGTCTATAGCACAAAGTGCATTCTTTCTAAACTTCTTTCGATTTTTACAGGTATCAGCCCACGTCCCGAAGGCACCGGGTATTCTGAGGCCGTCGAGGCCATTTCAGCTATTCCCGTGGGAGACTGGGAAATCAAATCCGTTATTTCCTACGAATCACTTTCAAAGTTTGGATTGTTGGCGGAAGGTCGTCGAACAAGTCTCCATCATAGCGCCACTATAACCGAACCTACCTCGAAAAAAGGCAAAAGGCAAGCTGGGCCTTCGATGCCTTCCATAGGAGGGACCCTCGATGTATCCGAAGAAGGTGAAATAAAGGAGGCCGAGGCGGCAAAAACGACCAATGAGAACTTAGGATCTAATATAGCACCTATAACCGACGTACCTGACATCACCAAATCGCTTCCCCCTTCGAAGAGGCAAAAAAACTTAACCTATAAATTGAAGAAGAAAACAGTTGGTGGGACTGCTAAAGTTACTATCACTCCAGTCGAGAAAATATCGTCTCCCCAACATCCAGAGGGTTCACTAAAAGGTCTTTCAGACCTGACCATCCCCGACGACTTGTTGAATTATGATTTTAAGGACCCAGGAGACATGGCGCTTAATTTGCCCACGAGAGGCATGTAGGTGATTCGGTCGGTCGACGTGGAGAGTCAACCTCAATTAGTAAAGCAAAAGAAACTGGTCCGTCAGGGGGAATCACTAGGACAAACACGAAAACTTACAATTCACCCTGCATTTAAACCTCGGCCATCATGTTATTCTTGATAATTTGTCCTCACTTAATTTCTATGCAGGTGGTATGGGGCGCACTCACGGATTCGACCGCCTTCGTGGGTCTTCCATCTTTCATCACTCCAGCCGAGACTCGAGGTCTGGTAGACACCGAGACAGAGACGACAACAACGACAGAGACTATCGTCCTCGAGATTCGTCATTGTCTCGAAGGAAAACTTACAACCATTCTTCGTACCCCAATGATCCTCCTCCTCCTCAACCAAAACAAAGCAGGGAGAAATCTACTCAAAGAGGATCTCAATCTGAAGCTCCTCGCGACCAACACTCTGGTTCATCAAGCACCAGGCAATCTCGCAAGCCTTACAAGAAGTCCGTGGTTTCGTCTAAACAAACTTCCTCCCGCCCCTACACACGATCCATCGATAGCAGAAAAGTTAGTTGAGGTTAAAGCCACATTTCCAAAAATATGCTTTGATGGATTAAAATTTCTCCCTGCGATCCATCCTATTCCAAGGCATGTTAAACAAAGTGCCATTGCTTGCAATAATGATGTCTATGTCCAACACAATGCATTCGTCCATTTGGCGGAAAAAGTTTCTGAAGTTTCTATGGAACGTCAATATGAAATTGATCGCCTGAAACTTGAGGCCATCCACGATAAATATATCATCAAAGCCCAAAATGAAGATCTTTCTTTGCATAAATCTAAGCTTGAGGTCACCTAGAAGAATGCTAAGGACACTATTGAGGCGGTCAATCACTTGGAGGCCATACAAAAAAAGGAAATTGATGAGGCGGTCCAACGTTGTGGTGCTTTAGCCTTAGAAATGGACTCCATCCAAAAAGAAAAAGATGTTCTCGCTCAGCGAGTTAAGGAATTGGAGGATCTACTCCTTAAAGAAAAAGAAGAAAAACCTGCTGCTTAAGAGGAGTCACAACGATATTGTGATGAGATTGTCGCTACACGACTTCTAAAAAAAGCTTGATGAGGAGCTCTCCAAAGATGAAGCATTGAAGGACGCAGCCTGTGAGGAGGGTAAAAGAATGGCGCTCTCGAAAATTGATTCTCGCCTCAAGGCTGCTATTAAGGCTGGTACGGAGAAAATTAAGTGCCTGTTTGATCCACTAATTGCTCGATACAATGCTAGGGTTCTCATGCACCAAGATCTATCTTTTCTAGGCGAGGGTTACCTCGAATCATTAGCTGAGGCATGGGACACCTTGATAAAAATCAAACGAGTAGAGCTGGGCGTCGAGGAGGTTGATGAGGATTTTCTCGTGAAGGAAGTGCTACGAGGAAACGAGCCTTCTGACTTATCTACAGCCAAAGCCCTTTACGGAAGAGATTCCTCCTCATCAAAAGGGAAGGACAATGTTGTTGGTCCATCCGGGACTAAATCTCAAGTTCTTCCCTCTGTTCAGCCGACCGGTCGTTCTCCACTCGATCCATTTAAACAGCCTGTTAGTTATGATCAAGAGAAACCCAAGCTTGATATCCGCATTCTGTCCCCTATCCCAGAGGATGAGACTCCTAAAACAGCTGAGAGTCAGCCAGTGACTGGTACTTAACCTTCCTTTCTAAAATTCAAATAACCATCGCTTCTTAGTGGGAAATAAATGTATTCTGACATTTGTCTTTTATAACTTCGTGTAGGCCATTCTGACCCCAAACCAACTCCAAGGAGCGATGCCGCCAAGGAGATGGAAGAAAAATTGGGAGAGGCATCTCACACTAGAAATGCGCCCGGGCCCGGTGCTCAAATGATCGGGGCTCTCGATGAGGACAAACTTGAGAACCCCTGACCTACAGAAGAATACTACGAACCTGAAATAACGGGTGCCTCCAAACATACTTCGAACTGAGCATGGAGGAGCAAACCATGGAAGAGGGGAAGAAGAAAGTTGAGTATAAGGTTGAGCCCCAAGTGGTGGAATTGGATGATCCCCTAAAGAGGCCCTTGAAGGTCATTCTCCCCGACGGGAGCAGGCCACTGGATGTTCCTCCTCCATGCCAGGGAACCATATCACTAGGAAGTAAATCATCCAAGAGGAAATGCTCGGGTGAGGAACCTTTGGAGAAGCCGAGGAAGGAAAAGAAATAAAAAAGTAGCCATCTGATCATGCCTTATTGTGACGACCCGATATTTTTAACAATTTAAATTGGAATAATAAATTGATTTTAAATATTTAAAAGTTAATTGTAAACTTGACTCCCGAATATTTATATTTACTTGATAATTAAATTATTAAGTTATATAATTTGAAATTGGGTAAATTATTGAATATGGGATTTTAAGCCTATTAATAACAATTTGAAGGCTTATAAAATTTATAATGATAGGACTGAAGATAATAGAATGGTTGGAATTTAATTTAAAGGTGATTTATTCAGTTTTAATAATATATCGTTTAAATCGATAGTTTAAAATATACTATCTACACCATCTCTATTTTATTTATATTTATGTATGCTTTTAAATAATACAAAAAGTATATGTATACATTTATAAGTATAGGATAAGCATGACATGGTGAAGACAAGTGGCATGACATGGACCATACACCTATCTTAGGATGAAATAGAATTATGACACATAACCCCATTAGGTGTCCATGTGTAGAAACATCTTAAGACACCTAAGTAGACATGTGTTAACATTCTAAAGCTTGTGCAAAAAGAAGTAGACAAGTGTCCAAAACTAAAATTACCAAACTAGCCTTGGAAATTACTATGTAAAGGGTGGAAATGTTCACTTATTTTTCTTTTTTTTCACAAAACAAAAACAAAAGTAAGATAAAGTGAAAAAGCTTGGAGAAAGCCAAGGAAAAAGAGTCAAGTCAAATACACAAGTTTAAGGTGAGAAAACCTATTTAAATTTCTAGTATTCATGTTATTCTTGAAGAGATGATAGTTGTAAGTAAAAGTGGCTCGGTTCTTCCAAAAACGCAGCTTAGTAATTTGACCATAACTTTCTCAATTCATAATAAAATTTCGATTTCTTAGATGTTCTGGAAAGGATACTTCATGTGTTACAACTTTGTTGTTTTGTGCTTTCTGTAATTTGGATGTTAGCTATGTCAAAATTGAATCTTTCTACTGTAATCCCGAGAGCAAAACCAATAGTAGCTCTGTGCTTAAGGCTGAAACTAAATTGGCCATAACTACTTCGTTCCTCAACCGATTTCGATAAATTTAGATGTTCCAGAAAGCTTAGACTTTGTTATAAAACTTTTAAGTTTTGAGTTTTTCAAAATTTCGATGTTATCTTGGACAGAATTATAACTGTTCATCGCTGTCCCGAGACAAAATGACAGAAGTTATGAAATTCAAATCTCAGAATTGTTTTATCCATAACTTTTACAATTCTTATAGGAATTCGGTAATTTTTAATGTTCCGGAAAGATCAGAAACTAAGCTACAGCTTTTTATTTATTCATTTTGCTTGATTTCGATGTTTTCTATGCTAAAATTGCAATTGTTGGTCGCTGTCCTGCAAATGCATAAGTTCAGGCTAAGCTTAATGTTTTTAGTAAAATGGTCATAACTTTTGAACCGTTGATCCAAATTCGACGATCTTGGTCATTCTGGAAAGCTAACGGAAAGGCCTATAACTTTTATTTGTATCATTTTATTAAATTCGTTGACTAAAATGTTGAAAAACCTCTTGCAAACTCGTTGTCCTGTTGTTGTAGAGTACTCAGCGTCTTGTGCAAACCTGAGCTAGTATTTGCGTATGACTTTTGCGTTTCTTATCCAAATGCTATAATTCTTAAAGTTTTGGAAACTGCAGAAAGAACGTGATAATTTTCATTTGTATCACTTTTTAAAATTCGGCCATATATATATATATGAAATTGAGGTGCAAACTCGGGTTACATTTCTGCCCGAAATGAACATGTTTGTTTCAAAGAAAAGGGCCTTACTTGTTAGATTTTTATCATCGATTTGATAAAAAATTCGATGGGTTTTCCTTTCATGGTGGTTGAGTATACTAAGTAAATTACTTTAAAGAAGTATTTTCACACAGAAGAATTAATCGAGGATGCGATATAAGAACAGAGATAATTTAGTTAGTTTGTTAATGGAAACTAAGAAGTTAATTAAGATGAGTAGTTAATGATT
The DNA here is from genome assembly GCA_030765085.1 of Allium cepa. NCBI lineage: Eukaryota > Viridiplantae > Streptophyta > Magnoliopsida > Asparagales > Amaryllidaceae > Allium > Allium cepa. The sequence continues at coordinate 548,744,298 of CM060938.1, forward strand.
GTGAACAATTAATATAATATAAGCAATTAAAGGTTAATTAAATTCTAGAGTAATTAATAATTTGGAATAATCAATGATTGATTAAGGTAATTAATCAATGTAGTTAATAGAATTTACTAATAAAAGAAGTCGAAGAAAAATTACTTAATATCATAAATCAAAAGGGGTAATTATTGGTAATTACTTAATTAAGGATTAATTACTTGTTTAATTAGTGTAACAAAATTTATGGAGGGTTAGTAAATTTATGAGCATGATTAATTCAAGGATTATTAATCAATGTAAGTGATTATAAGTTAATGAATCTGAGAACTTAATCCAAGTAGATAAGTTAAGATGAATAATGATGGGTTGACTAATTAAATTGATTTGGAGTTAATAAATGCAAATGAAGGAATCTAAGTGATTAAGGTTTGAAAATTCAATTAGAATCAATTGACTTGATTTGTGTGATTAAGCTTTGCTTATGATTAGTTGAATGGTATTGGATGCTTTGAATGAGTTGATATCTCTGATATGAAATGTTGTGTATTTCATTTGGATAACTTGGGTTGATGATATGAGTTTCGAAGAGACCGGGATCGGGTATTGGGAAATACCCGAAACCACTTCGAATTTTATAAATCGATTTGTGAAATCAATAGGCTAGAATGAAGTGATTTAAGTGAATTGGATTATTTTATCTAAGTTTGGTACTTAGAAATTGATGTGTGGAATAAGTGATGTCTAAATAAATTGTGGCTTTGTGAATTGATATGAGTACCCGGGTTTTAATTCAGTTGTATGCTTTGGTATTACATGTTAGATGGGTCTACTCACGCTGGTTTCCAGCCTGACCCGGGTGTTACTTTGGTGTAATGCTCGGGTCAGACCGAGTATTACAGATTTTCAGGTAGGTACGTTCTGGAGCTCAAGAGACGAGCTGGATGGCAAGTACGTATAGAGTATTTCCGCTGCAGTATAGTATTATATATCCGAGACATGATTTGTATATGATCAGTGACTGTATATATGTGAAACTTTGATGTATTAAAGTGTAATCAACAGATAAAATATTCTTTTGTAAACTGTTATTATTTATTATTATAATTTATCCGCTGTGAATGTGAGATTTTGGTGTTCTGTTCTTCTTCTTCTTCTTCTATCTCTTTCTTCTTTTCCATAACTATCTGAAATTTTCGGGTTTGAAAATTTTGGGTCGTTACACTTATCCAACCCGAATAAGTCTGAATTATATAGTTGTTTCTATTTGTTTTCATAGTCGTTGTGAATAGACGTTTTGCTCCGAATTCAGGAGAAATTGTAGTGGAACCTTATTTTGGATTAGTGAAAAAAACTTTGTTTCTTTGTTTACGGTTGTTACCCGGCACCTTGGTCCGGCTACAAAACAACAATTGAAGATATTATCGTTAGCACATACAAGATTCTGACCAAGAAGAGCATGAAGGTATACGGGTTTGATGCAGTCGACATGTTTTGGCATTTTGGCGGTTCGGCAAGAATGAACTGGCCAGCTCGAGATCGCCCTGTATGGGCCAAGTCACCTCAGCCTTGAGGCCTGTGTAGGGACTCCAGCCTATCTTCATCTATAAATAGAAGGGCAGGGGCACAGTGAAAGGCACCTTTTTTCGAAAACACTGGGGAGACTCTAACGCACTCAAGACTCATCCTATTTCAGTTAGCATTTGTATTCAAGTAGTTGGTTTACGGATTGTATCTGTAATCAACTATTGAGTAAAGCAATAAAGAATAAATCTAAAGTGGATGTAGGCAGTTACGTCGAACCACTATAAATCCGGTGTTCTTGTCTTGCATTTAATTTAACATACTGTTCTCTGTTTTAATTTACTTTCTTCATTAATCTCTCTACACAATCTTTCTCAAGTGTGTTAGTGACCAATTCAAGTAATAACAACGATGATTTTCGTTGTTCAGCTTACTATATAACTTGTAGCCCAAATTTGAAATCTTGTGACTACACAAGCTTCGTTCACTTCCATATGACTCGGTAATTTTTGGAATCGTAAATCCTCTAGTCCACGCTCTGGGGACTTAGAATACTTTTAGTCCACTCTCTAGGGACTTAGATATTTTTTGAATCATTTGTACTCTAGCCCGCACTCCAGGGACTCGGAGCACTATAGTCACGCTTCGAGGACTTAGATATATTTATATTGTTTATACTCTAGACCATGCTCTGAGAACTTAGAGATTTTTAAGTCGTTTATACTTTGGTCTGTGCTCTGTGGACTCAAAGTACTCTAGTCCACACTCTGGAGGCTTAGAGATTTTTAAGTTGTTTATACTCTATTCCGCGCTCTGGGGACTTAGAGTACTCTAATCCGCACTCTGGGGACTTAGAGATTTTTAAGTCGTTTATACTTTGGTCCGCGCTCTAGGGAGTCAGAGTACTCTAGTTCGTACTTTAGGGACTTAGAGATTTTTAAGTCGTCTATAATCTGGTCCGTGCTCTTAGGACACAGAATACTCTAGTCTGCACTTTGGCAACTTAGAGATTTTTAAGTCGCTTATACTTTAGTCCGCGCTTTGGGGACTCAGAGTACTCTAGTCCGAACTTTGGAGACTTAGAGATTTTTAAGTCATTTATACTCTAGTCCGTGCTATGGGGACTCAGAGTACTCTGGTCTGCACTCTGGGGACTTAGAGATTTTTAAGTCGTTTATACTCTAGTCATGCTTTGGGGACTCAGAGTACTCTAGTCCACACTCTGGGAACTTAGAGATTTTTAAGTAATTTATACTCTAGTCCACACTCTGGGGACTCAGAGTACTCTGGTCCACACTCTAGGGACTTAGATATTTTTAAGCCGTTTACACTCTACTCCGCGCTCTGGGGACTCAGAGTACTCTAATCTGCACTCTGGGGACTAAGAGATTTTTAAGTCGTTTATATTCTAGTCCGTGCTCTGGAGACTCAAAGTACTCTAGTCTGCACTCTGGGGACTTAGAGATTTTTAAGTCGTTTATACTCTAGTCCACGCTCTGGGGACTCAGAGTACTCTAGTCCGCACTCTGGGCACTTAGAGATTTTTAAGTTGTTTATACTATATTCCACACTTTGGGGACTCAGAGTACTCTAGTCCACACTTTGGGGACCTAGCGATTTTTAAGTCGTTTATACTCCAGTACATGCTCTGGGGACTCGGATATTTATTTTTATTTTTTTCGATTGATTTTTAACATTGCGCATGCGTTCATATGCCGGACAGAGTAATGTGATTTAATTTTTTCCATGGAACTACAACATACGGAACATCGATGGTTCATAGAAAAGCCACTTCAAGCCTTTATTATCAATAATCAAATAGGAACAACTGAATTGTCTTATTACATGCCGAAAACATAAGAAAAACATACTGGAAACAATTGCAACTACAATACAAAGGAAACAACTAAGCGTAATAACGTCGTAGATGCTCTCTATTCCATGCTCGAGGGAGTGTCACGCCATCGACAGTTGCTAGCTTGAAAGTTCCCTCTCCAAGCTTTCGTTCAATGATGTATGGACCTTCCCATATGGGATTCATATGCGATGGGATCGGAAAAACTAGCTTCAAAAAGAGATCTCCCACATCAAAGATTCTTGGTTGGACTTTTCATTATAATATCGAACGACTCGGTGCCTATATGCATTCGTCCTTAAATCAGCTTCTTCACATTTTTGGTCAACAAAGTCCAGTGATTCCAGTATAAGATCCGATTCGTCTTATGGTCATAATGAGTTACCCGATGTGAAGGAACTCAAGTTCCACGGGTATACCAGCTTTCATTCCATATGCCAATATGAATGAAGTGTGTCCAGTGATGGACTTGTGGGTAGTTCTGTAAGCCCAAAGTGCTATCGGAAGCTCGTCCACCCACTTGCCTCTAGCCATCTCTAAACGTTTTTTCAATATGGATTTGGTTATTTTGTTTACGGCTTCTACTTGTCCATTGGCTTTTGGATGAGAAACTCCTGCAAACCTTTTTTCAATGCCATACTTTTGACAAAATTCTTTAAACTCCCTACTTTCGAACAGAGTTCCATTGTTTGTAATGATAGTTCGGGAGGCCAAAATGGCATATGTTGTTTCGCACAACGAAATTAATGACATTTTTGATGGTGATTGTAGCTAAGGGCTCTGCTTCCACCCACTTGGTAAAGGACTGCAACTATTGCGTATTTGGCACCACCTTTGGAGATTGGCAAGGAGCCGATTATATCGATTCCCCATATTGCAAACGACCAAGGGCTATCCACTTGGTTGAGTTCTATCGGCAGAGCTCACGGGATTTTCGCATATTTTTGACATTTATCGCATCTTCGCACATAGTCCGTGGCGTCCCGATTCATGGTTGGCCGATAGTATCAATGGCGGAGGATCTTTTCCTCTAATGTCTGCCCCCCAGTATGGTCGCTACATTCTCCATCATGAACTTCTTTTAAGACCCTTTTATCTCATCGAGGGCAATGCACCAAAGTAAGGAGACTGAGAATCCCTTCCGATAAATTATTCCGTCCTACATTACATGTCGCGAAGCCTTGCGAATGACTTGTCGTCTTTCATTCTTTCTTTCGGGCAAAACCCCATATAGCAGGTATTGCTTGAATGGGGTTATACATAAATCCTTCTCGATTTCTATTTCTAATAGAAAATCTACTTCTATCTCATTTATACTCGAAGCATGTAAGATTTCGACGGGAACCAATCCCATCTGTTGTGCATCACCAATACTTGTGAATTTTGCCAATGAATCATCTTCCCCATTTTTTTCACGTAGGATGTACGAAATATAGTAATATTCGACGCCTGCCAACAGCTCTTGAACCCGAGAAAGGTATGAAGCAAGTCTCTGCCCCTTTGCTTGATAGTCTACTTGCATCTGGTACACTAGCAATTGTGAGTCATTAAAGATTTCAACCGATTTTACTCCAAGTTCTCTGATAAGTTTCAAGCCAGCAATCAATGCTTCACACTCGACTTCGTTATTTGTAGTTGGGAAATTGATCTTCAAAGCATAATGAATTGATTGGTTTTTGGAGTTACAAGAATTACACCAGCCCTAGAACAATGGTCGTTGGATGCGCCTTCGGTGTATAATTTCCATCGAATGAGGGGAATAACATCGTCACTACTTGGCTCGTCTGATATGGCGAATTCTGCAATGAAGTCCGCTAGCCGTGCTCTTGGATAGCCCTTTGTGGCAGGTAGGTGATATCATATTGACTCAACTCAATATTCCACTTCAACAACCTTCCATAGGTTTCGTGTCGTTGGAGCACCTGTCGCAGAGGTTGATCGGTATAAACACCGATTGGATGTGCCTGAAAATATAGACGAAGCTTGCGTGATGCGATCACCAAACAGTAGGCTAGCTTCTCAATCTTGGGATAATTTCTCTCCACCCCCATTAGACGTTTACTAACATAAAACACTGGCTTTTGTATTTGGTCCTCCTCACGAACCTAGGCCGTACTGATGGCATGTTGAGACATGGCCAGGTATGCATATAACACTTCATGGTCTACAGGCTTTGAAAAAACCGGAGAACTTTCCAAATGTCTCACCAGAGCTCGGAAGGCATCCCCACAGTCGGGTGTCCATTCAAAATTTCTCTTCCCTTTCTTTATCACATCAAAGAAAGGAATACATTTATTGGTCGCTTTGGATATAAACCGACTCAACGCGGTGACCTTTCCATTCAGGCTTTGTACTTGCTTCATAGTTATGGGCGCTTGTATGTCTCGAATAGCCTGAATCTTTTCTGTACTAGCTTCAATTCCCTATGGATTGACAATAAAGAAAAAACTTTCCCGACGCAACACCAAAGGAACACTTTAGTGGATTGATTTTAATTTCGTAGTATTTAAGTATATCAAACATCTCCGCTAAGTCTCGAATTTGGTCGTTTGATTGTCGTGACTACACGAGTTTGTCATCCATATAGACTTCCATTGTTCTATAAATTTGGTCTTTAAACATCTGATTTACCAAGCGCTGATAAGTCGCTCTTGCATTCTCCAATCAAAAAGGCATCACTACATAACAGTACAATCCAACGTCCATGACAAAACTAGTGTGTTCTTGATCTGGAATATGGATTGGAATTTGATTGTATCTCGAATATGCATCGATAAATGATAATAACTCGTGTCCGGCAGTTGAGTCAACCAGCTGATCAATTGTGGGTAAAGGGAAACTATCCTTAGGGCATGCCTTGTTCAGGTCTGAATAATCAACATAGGTCCGCCATTTGCCATTCACTTTTCTTACTAGCACGGGGTTGGATACCCATTCAGTGTAGAGGGTGTCGCGAACGAACCCATTGGCTTTGAGTTTATCCACCTCCTCTTTGAGAGCAGCGAACCTCTTCGGGTCAATACCACTCCTTTTTTTGTTTCACAGGTATATATTTTGGGTCAACGTTCAACATATGACTTGCGATGGTGGGTGAAATGCCGCACATATTAGAGTGGGTCCAAGCAAAAACATCCAGGTTTGCTTGGAGGAAATCAGTTAGGCCCGTAGACATCGAGGGAGTGAGTTGTGATCCAGTCTTGAGCACACGTGATGGGTCATGGTGGTTGACTAAAATGTCAATTGTTAGTTCAGCTGGTGCAGCTTTCGGGTCCTTAGGTTCTTCATCATCGTATCTTGGATCTCAGTCTTTGTAGATCCGACCCTGCTGCCTGAGCTAAGGCTCGAGCGCTACATGTCAATTGTGCGCTACCTGGATGTAGATAGAGTTGTCCACAACCTTTCGCCTCTCACTCCGTTGGGTCCCTCTCAACTCAGCCACATGCCTAGTCGCCATGTACAACCCTAACTCCTCTATCCGTCTAAAACTTCAAAGTCAAACACCACAAGGCCAAAGCTCCTCGAAACTCTTCCAGGGCCGGTTGGCCTAGAAAAACATTATACGGGGAATCAACATCCAACACAATGAACGGTAGGATCCGTACCCTCCTACGTTCAGCTTCACCTAATTCAAATGGTAATTCAACAAAACCTATCGTGTCAGTGGCTGCAACATTAAAACCGTTAATGGGGGCTTTAGATGGTTTCAGATCTTTTGCCTCGATTTTCATTTGGTCGTACGCCTTCTATACTATCATGTTGATAGAACTTCCACAATCAATCAATATTCTTCTCACAAATACTAGCCCAATCGTTGTCGAAATGACCATCGGGTCAATGGTAGGTGCCTCTACTCAATCAGCATCTCTACTTCTAAACACTATATATCATCAGTCATCATTCGCTGTTGTTTCGCTGGAATCCCATCATCCGAGTTCGAGCAGCATTCAAAGTCCATGTGTTTCAAGGAATTAGCATAGCGTTCCATTTCTTGCAACTCTTGTCTACTGGATGGGGCCCACCGACTATCATGTTTATGATTAGTCTACCTACAATCCGAGCAGGTTCCTCAGGATGGCGTAAAGCTTGCCCACGACTGGGGTCTGACATTCCTTGTCTGCCTTCCTACGGATTCTTGACAAACTACTTTAACTTCTTTTGCCGAATCACTTTTTCTATAGCGTCATGGAGGTGTCTGCATTCCTCAATGTTGTGCCCGTAGGTCTCGTGAAATCGGCAGTACTTCCCGGTCTACTTTTGTTTCTTAGTGGATTCCTTTGGGCGCGGCTTTCAGTATTGGAAGGTGTTACAAGTTGATAAATAAATATTCTCTAGAGATGCGTTCAGAGGAGTGTATTTGTTGTAGTTCGGGATCCTTGGCTTCTACTTTTCGGCTTCCCTCTTTCTTCTAGAATTTTCCCTTCCAGACGCTTTAGACTGCTCGGGCTTGTTTTGAACATTAATCTTGACCTTTCTAGAATTGTTACCAGCCTGTTTTATCGCAATGTTACTTTTCACCACCTCTTTGCCTGGCCCTGGAGACAGCCTCGCCTCTTCCACAGGCTTCCTCCCTTCTCATGAACTGGTGTGCCTTTAAATAAAAACATTCCAGGGTAGCCGGAGGTTTTTCTACCAGCCAATCACCAAACTATGAGTCTGGATCTACTCCCCACATCATGGCCATAAGAATAGTGTGGTCATTCGGGTTGTTGACTTTAGTAGTTGTAACGTGAAATCTTTGCAAATATTATTTTAAGGACTCCCTGGGGCTTGAATTACACTGGATAAAGACATCACATCCTTTGGACGAGTGGTATGAATTCTGGACTGCTCCACAAATTTCGTTACTAACTCATTAAATCTGGAGATCGATCATGGAGGAAGTCTAGCGAACCACATGGTAGTGATTCTAGGTAAGTTTATTGGGAAATATCTACACTTAGCCGCATCATTCGCCATGGCTGAGTCTATCATCCACTCATATCTCATCACATGCTGTCGGGGATAGTCTTCTCCTCATAGGCTAAAATAGTTGGCATACTAAACTTACATGGGTGTTCAGCCTGTAGGATAGCATCTGTTAACGGAGTATGAATTTCGTCAATGCCCCAATCATCATTGGACAAGCCCTGATTTTCCCTCATTAGCTGTCACCATGGTTGGCAAGTCTGTGGTCTGGATGGGAGGTGGCAAGTTGGACTCCGTCCTGCGTGACCATCCTAGATGGTGCCTCCTTAATGGATGATCTCCCAAATGAGCGTCCTGCTTCATTTCTCCCATGGTGAGCCGGTCGGTCAGCTTCACTCACGCCATGGATCCTAAGTTTCCCATTCCAACTTGAGAGCGGACTCCTAAATGCAAATGAAGGGTCACGGCTCCAAGTAGGGAACCTGGACCATTCCTGTTAGATTGATCTACTGCACCTGCTTGCGTTGCTTCAATTCTGCGGCTTCTATGCCTGGGATGTTCATCAGACAAAGCAGAGCTGTCAAATGATGAGTAGCTAGCGGGACTTCCTCCATCATTCTGATGTTGTTATTGTGTAAGACGGGTCATGAGATTGGCGTTAGATTGAATCTGCTCAATAAGCTGTCTTCTGCTTTCCACGAGTTCTCTCATCAGCTCTTTTAACTCCGTTCTGGTGACAACTTCTATTTGGTTTAGGGCGGTGGTGGTCCCTGCACCTAGATTAGCTTGTTGATTGCTGGTCGTACTTGTTGGACGCTAGCGGTCTCGTTGACATCCGCATTATGGGAGGCTGATCTGGTACGCGATCTTCCATTGTAGAGTAATTGGTAGGAACTCTGAGTAGAGTCTATGAACTTCTTTTGAACGAACTTGGATCTTCTTTAGGGGATTTCTTCAATACAGTAGCGACAAAGTAGATCTTAACGGCCTGAGAATGTTACTCTCAGTGAAAGCACCAAAATGATAGCACCAAAATTGGTCACTAACACCCTTGAGTAGGATTATGTGGAGAGATTAATGAAGAAAATAAATTAAAACTGAGGGATGTATGCAAAACTAACTGCAAAAACAAGAACACTGGAATTATAGTGGTTGGGCGTAACTGCCTACGTCCACTATTAATATAATCTTTATTGCTTTCCTCTTGGACTTGAATACAGATACAATCCGTAAGCAAATAGCTCAAATACAAGTTTTAACCGAAAGAATGCTAGTGTGGAAAATGGCAGAATGTCCTTGGAGTTCTCAAAAAAAGGTCACTACACCCCTGCCCATGCATTTATAGACGAATATAGGCTGGACTAACTTCTCAAGCCTAGGAGCAAAGAACCTTGGCCCATATATGGGAACCTCAAGTCGACCGACCCAGGCATGCCAAGCGAGATACACTGAACGACAAATGTCGATCCAGGATGGCCGAATGGTGGTGACTCCCCTTTTACAATCAATACCTGCTAACCGGTCTAGGCCAAGCCACATGTGACTTACATCGTTGACCAAGCCACACGTTCCAATCCAATCATACCGAGCCATGTGTGTCGTGTCACCCAGACCGAGTGGTACATGCCGAGCGATGTGTGCTGAGTTACCCAGACCGAGCGGCACATGCCGAGTGACGACGACCCAACTGACCGAATGATGCATGCCGAACGATCTTGGTCGAGCGACGTGTGCTGAATTTCCCAGACTGAGCGGTACATGCTGAGCGACGACGACTCAACTTACCGACCTATGCGAGCCGAGCGTCTTGGCCGAGCGACATATGCTGAGTTACCCCGCCCGAGCAGCACACAACGAACCGTACCTACAGAACCGCACATAATCGCCGAAACATGCCAATTGTATCAAACCCTTATATCCTCAGGCTCTTCTTTGTCAGAATCTTGTCTAGTACTAACGAAAATATCTTCAACTGTCATTTTATAGCCGGGCCAAGGTGCCGAGTAGCAGCTACATTTTATACATATATACATTCTACATAAATATGAAATAATATCCTATTTTAAATTGATTTTAGAAAATTTACATATATGAAATAATATCTTATTCCATCAATCTCGTGCCGTATTGAATAACATTTCAATATCAAATTTGTCGCAGACATTCCTTGCTTGTCGTTGTCCCATGTGTGTATCTGTGTCCATGTCATCTTCTTGTCCCTCTAGCCTCGAAAGGTGGGCAATCACTCACAATTAATGTTCTTATATTTATTAAATTTGATTTCAATTGAAATGACAATTGAAATATGCCGATGTTAGTTATTTAACTTGTTATATATATACTATCATCTGTATCTGTTCACCTGTGACATATGGCACCATGATCTGTTATTTATTTTATCTTCGATAATATATGCTTGTTGCTGATTGTTATATTATTATCACATATGTTATCACTCTGCAAGTTCCATGTTAGTATAGAATTCCCTATGGGTTGAAATGGTACCTACCCGAACGATCTTGTAGAATAAGATAAAATTGTTATGGGTTGAAATGATAAACCCAAGCGATTTTCATTGAATTGAATTTGGGATTGTGGGTTGAAAATATATATACCAGTAGATATTTAAATTGCGGATTGAAATGATCAATATCCGTATCACTTGACCCTAGGATAGAAAATTATATACAGACACCGTTGGTCTACATATATGTATTTTGAAATGATCTCCAAAGTTTTAAAAAGGAAATATACATATATGGTTTTAATAAATATTTATTTTTAAATATTATATATATAATTTAATGTAATTTTATAAGTTTTAAATATTAGATTTTTAAATTATATGTTTGGAGATTTTAAATTATAAGTTAGTTTTGAAATTTTGAATTTTAAGAATTTACTTATAATTTTACTACTTTAAAACATGTATAAATTACTTTTAGTGTAAAATAGATTTGATAACAAGTTTTAATTTAATAAAGTATAGTTTAATTAGTATATAATATGTTTTAAGTATTTATTTAAAATTATATTTTTTAAAATGATTTTATAATAATTTTAAATCAATTAAAATTGGGAAGATAAGTTTGGAATTGAATTCTAAAATAATATTCTTTTAAGAATTTTACTTAAATAAAATTGATTTAAATTTGAGATTTTATGATATGATTTTATAACTTGGTTTTGATTAAAAGTGATTAAAATGAATATTTCCAAATTTACATAAATTGAAATGGGATATTTAATTTATTTAAAATTTGAAATTTGAAGTTTTATTTAAATGTTATTAGAATGATTAAGTAAATATTTCAAAACTAAATAATAGTAAAGTGAATTTGATATATATATATATATATATGAAATTGCCAATTTTTTTGTAAATGTTTGAATATTTAAAGCTGTGAAATCTATTGAAATCGAAATGGTTTAATTTGTAGTTCAAATTTGTATTTGAAATCGATATATATTGAATATGGATTACTGAAAACTTGAATTGAATTAAAATGGATAAATTAGGATAGGATTAAATTGAATTTTGGAATTCGAGGTTATTTGAATTGATTTGTGAAATTTGGGGAAATTATTTTATTATATAAAGTATTTTAATATATATAAATATTTTACTTTATAAATTATTTTATACACTATTTTTGATACAAAACTATTTTAATATATATAACTTATTTTTAATATAAACTATTTTATAATAAACTATTTTAATATATAACTTATTTTTAATATAAGCTATCTTAACTTATAACTAATTTTAATATACTATCCATTTCAAATCATATCAAATCTCATATCACTATTCCCTTAAAATATATTCATTTCAAAATCGTAGTACTTTTAAAGTTATAACACCCTTGAAACCATAACACTTGAAATTATAACACTTTAGGAATCATAACACTGGGAAAACATAACATTTTGAAAATCATAACTTTGGGAAACCATAACACTTTCCTCTAAACAATTTAGATATTGATAATAGAATATTTTGTAATAAACTATTTTAATATATAACTTATTTTTAATATAAGCTATCTTAACTTATAACTATTATATAAACTATTTTATTTTATATACTATTATCAATATCTAAATTGTTTAGAGGAAAGTGTTATGGTTTCCCAAAGTTATGATTTTCAAAGTGTTATGTTTTCCAAGTGTTATAATTCCTAAAGTGTTATAATTTCAAGTGTTACGGTTTTAAAGGTGTTATAACTTTAAAAGTACTATGATTTTGAAATGAATATATTTTATGGGAATAGTGATATAAATTTGATATCATTTGAAATGGATATGATATTTTGGTTTTGAAGTATGATATTTTAAAATGACCGCGGTGTTGTAATAACGTTTGATTGTTAAAGAGACCGGGATCGGTTATTGTTATGCTCTCTGCCAATACCGAAAACCACTTTAACAACTGTGTATGTGGTGGAGATTCCAGAATGAAGTAGGATGGTTGGCAACGATCCTATATGAGGTATATTTGTAGACCTGACTCCCGTGAGTCAGCTCCTCCGGTCGGACACACTCCTTCGATACCATTCTATTACTTTGTGATTGATTGGGTGCACCCTTGGATTTTGGGAGTGTGGATCGAGTTGGGCGATTGCTGCGGCGTTGCATTACCAACAACCCGGAAGTGTAATTGGTATATCTACCCTGGCATTGCAGAGTTGTGCCGTGTCACCTACCATATCGAGCCCACTACTAGTTTGTTTTGTGTCGTACCTATGGAGTGCCCACTGGTAGCCTCTAGTTTACGAGGGTATAACGATACTTTATAGACTATGGCACTATAAAATGTGTTAAGAGGGATATAGGTAATGCCTTAATGCTATTTTAATAGTTTACTTTACTATAGATATATTATAATAACGTATTATACTACATAGTAGATAGTTCCATGGATCCTTAGAGGATGGGTATCCCAAACATACTTTGAGTTACTTGTAATTTAGTTGTTATTTCACTTGAGTTGGATTTATTGATATAAGAATGTTAATCTCGACTCGAGTGTTTTGTGTTTTGCTTTATGCTCGGGTCAGACTGAGTGTCATAGAATTTGAGACTCACCTTTGGAGTTTGGAGCTTCAGTTGGAGATCCATCCATCTATCTAGCTTTCAGTTATTTAGTTGACTCCAGTGATATATTCAAATTTTGGTTATTTGACTATTGTATTGAGACTTCTATGTATTCGACACTTCTGTTGTATCTTGTTTAAATCTGTTATGCATATACATATACATATATATATATATATATGATAGCTTCATGAACTACTATTCTTTTGTTTCCGTTGCTTATTGTTACATTACTCTGCGTCTGTGATTCTGTGATTATTTTATTTACTGTACATGCTAAGTATGCCAAATATAAATTAACAATCTGATATTTTGAGCAATTCAAGTCCAATATGTGCGGATGCGAATGGTTGAAAATATCGGGATGTTACGCTCTGGGTCATCTCGTTATCAACTTCGGGTCGGTATGGATGGCTATTAGAGGTTGGTACTGCCCCGGGTCGGTGTAGTATTCAGTCTGGGTCAATACCCAGGTCGGCTGTGAGAAGTACTTGGGATCAGCAATCACCTACTAGGGGTTGGCATAATTATTTAGGAGTGGCATATGTATCTAGGATCGGCATATTCAAATCAAGTCGGCAATGACTTCGGGTGGTGGAATAGAGACTTGAAGTTAGCATTGGTAGAAAGCTCGAATTGGCATAACTGGAGGGGATCGGCAAAAGCCTGGAATGTATTATAGTAATCATTGGATCTAAATACCTTATTCTGTTCGAAAAAAGGATAGTGAAAGGTGGAGCTCAGTTCGGTATTCTACATGTTTGCATTCGAGTCGGCACTGGGCATGAGAGATTTTTGTTCGGCATATGAGATCAATGGCTTTTAGTCGGCATCTTTGGAAGCGTTCGACATTTAGAGGTCGACAATGAGGGATCGACATGTTTGGGTCGGCAGTGTTAACTTATTAATGTTGGGCCGAGTTCTCTTGGTGATGGGCCCAAGCGACTGAAGAGATGTTTAAGCTCTAAGATGCTAGGCTATCTCCATCTATAAATAGAGGGACATGAGTCCATTTTTGGGATATTTTCCGAGACCTTAATGAAGACTCTGCCATGTTTGTATTCTATTTCCTTTTGCTCCAACTTGTATTCAAGCTTTTTCTTGTGGATTGTATCTATGTGTAAGCAATTATTAAATCAATAAAGAATATATTCAAAGTGGAAGTAGGCATTTAATGCCAAACCACTATAAATTCTGATGTTCTTGCTTTTTACTATTTTATTTTGCATATGTTGTGTTATTCCTCTTTTTCCATTTACTTTCTTCATTTATCTCGCTACATAATTCTATTCTAGGGTGTTAGTGACCAATTCTAGTGGTAATGGGTAACTTTATATATAATAAAATCATGTAATAATTCATATAAAATGGTCTCTACGTTATTAATTTTATCCTAGGCCGGAAATCAACTTTATTTAAATAGTTAGATTTATAATTTAAAATATGTTGATTTGCGTATACAATTTAAATTAATTATTAATTATTTCTATAATTATCAAACAAACTATATGTTTGGCAATATCATCACATATAAGGGTTTGTGCATATATATGAATCCATGAAAAAATGAAATTACCTTTGTGATCCTTCCGCTTGTCCTGCCTTAATCTATGTATGCTTAGTAGGAATCTGATTCCACCTTCTTGATCTAGCAAGGATCAAAGAACTATAACCATCGAAAGATGGGAATCTTCTAAATTTCTAGAATGGAGTAAGGAGGTGGTCGACCTTATCATTTGGAAGCTAGGTTCTTTTTTCGTTTTCTTCTGGAAATAAATGAAGGAGTTTGAGACGCTATTTATAGAAGATTTATTGAGAGAGTTATCTACCACTAATGACTCCTAAAATTCAAAGAAAAAGAAAATCCTCCACCTCCAATAATGGAGCCCCTTTTTTCTCTCATTTATTTGTTATTTGTTAGCATAGTTAAACTCATTAAACATGTATTAACATTATATATTAATACATGCTAATACACAAACCCAAATAATTACTGAAGACATCCTTAATTTTCCAAGAGCAACTACAGTTACTAATGGCACCATAACCACTAAAGGACTCATAATTACTATATCTTATATATTAACTTATTTAACTAATTTATAACATATTATAAATAAGTAAATAGGGTGATATTTGAAGATTGCACATATTTGGTTGTGCGGCTAATATACGTAAATTCAATTAGCGATTAATATTGAACATTTTAATATGTGACAATTTGGCTTAATTAATCACTTACAAATCATTTTCGGTAAATTTATATTTTAGATTGATTTAAGCAGCACCCTTATGCAATGGTATATTATGTACACATTCTTTTCATTATAATAGTATCACTTCTGATATATGGAGTTTGTTCATGATCAAAACTCCAACAGTATATGTATATAACTATTTAGTCCATTTATAAAGTCTATATGTATACTTTATTTTGGTTGAAATTAGTTTCAAATTTAGGCAGGGTATGTCCCTTTAATTTTCAATCTTCCACGTGCACTTAAGGACTTTGGATCCACAATCCAATATCTTCTCGATGGTCATTCTAGATGAAATCGAGATATGAGCCTTAGTGAATGGATATGTATTATATTTTATATTATGTCAACTATATCAATTTTTCTTTATCCGCCCATTCGATAAACTATTTATCATGTGGCAGCCATAGACAATGCATCTTATCTTTTCATGAGTTCCTGATTCCTTTTTGCAATTCCTATAGCATTATTCATGTCACAATAAATCATTGGACATTTAATCGAGGAAACCATGTTTACTCATCTATAAATTTACGTACACATATTTTATTGCAGTGCTATTTCTAGGAGATGCACTCATCCAACTAAAAGTTGCTGCAATTTTTTTTGGGACTCTTTTCGTCATAAGACCTTGGTTAAGGTTAAAACTTCAAAATTAAGATTGTCTTACTACGCTTAATATTTTTAAAGGAGTTTCAGAATGAACATCCTCACAAGAATTTCATTGTTTCATAAACAATTCTCGGTATTTCATAAATATCCAAAAACATTTCACTTGGTAAATTTTCAAATATGATTCCATTTTTCTATTATATCAAATATGTATGTAAATCTAATTCAGTACACAACATATGGGGTGGAACTTACTTCTAATGCATAAGGAATCTCATATACTCATTCCACGAGAACATTTCTTCTTTAAAATTCATATTAAACAACTTCAATACTAGTATTATGTACTATGTTTAGGGTAATTTGAATGTCCCATCGTATCATATATTTTGGGCATTGATGTCATGTCTTTTAGCATAAATAGTTAAGTTGTTTATTTATATTCTTAAAAATTATTGGATACATGTTTCAATCTTTCTTTATAATAAGGATATACTTTCTCCGCATTTTGACCATGATCAAACTTTTTGATTTTCAGTCAAAATACATGTTCCAATTATTATAATCTTGATTAAAAACAACTTAATCTCATATTCATTCATCGCTCCCACTAATCCCGAGACATCTACTGTTTGCATCAATAGAGTTCAACAACTATGGGTGAATTCCTAATGAAATTAGCCAAGGTGATAGCGATATCGATTTTAAATTCAACATTTGAATCAATTAAATCATTTCCCAACTAACTTTCTTATTAGGTATACAACTTTCCAATTACAATTTTTTTCGTCTGATGGATCATATTTTATCCGGTATACCTTGAAAATCATATTTCAATTGTATAGTTGGATTCCATTTCAAACTTTATCAACATCTTATCAAGTGGGAAAGTATATACTTTCATGACTTAGATGCAACTTAGGAGATTAGCATTCAATCTTCTTTTCTTTTATTAGGAAAATCACATTTTCTCTTTGGCATATGAGACTCCTTAACAAAGGATCTAATTTGCTATGACCTTATTAGACTTTATTTATTCTGTGTTGTCTATATTTCATTCCATTATCTTGAATCTTATCAAAGTCAAACACATTGCCATTAAATAATTTAGACTTAAGTTCCTTATTAAGAAGGTAGCATTTCCTAAAATAATGTTTTATTTCTTAACACGATTGAACAAGCTTCTAAAATTTTGTATAATTTTCATAAAAATGAACCTAGCTTTAAGTTTAACCAATTCATGCACCAAACTTATGTTGTAAAATTCGTATCTTATCCTTTCAAGATGTAACCTATCCTAAGTCAAATCATTTATGAAAAACATACGTATCTATATATAAATTTTTTTTTGTGTGTGTCCTTCAAGAATGATTTACCATGACTTTACTCATGTAAATCAAATCATAATTTAATCATTCCTTATACATCATAATATAACAAAGGAGGAGTAACATTTAAGAACCATATTTTAGATATTTATTGGAACTCTTTATCCAATATACTCACCATATACAATCATGTAGAAATACTTTTAGTTCTTTTGCACGTTGTCAATTTTACTTCTAAATATACTATAGAAATTTAACTCGATGTATCAATATACATTAGTCTATATTGCACACATTTAAATAGTAAAATAAAGTAGATGAATTTAATTTTGGTATTTTTGATTACAATATCTTTGTTGGTCTATCCCAAGCATAATGGTTGCTCAGGTCCAAAATCAATTTGGATAATACATAAGATACTCCATGATATCAACCAAGATTATATCAAATATGTTTATACTCCCACTAATATGAACATTACTATCAAGCACTCATGACATACTGCATCATGATTCACAATCGCAGATATACGAAATCATTCTTCTTATATAATGTAGAACGTTTCAATGGTCAATAATATAGTCTAAATTTCCAAAATTAATTATAATTAATATTTAAACACTTATATAGTATTTTAAGCCAACACACCACCTAGTCAAGAATACGAATATTAACGAGACATATTTTCGTATGTATATTATGTATCATACACACATAAACCGTGTATATTTCCAATCAAATCAAAAATAGTTATATTTTTATTAAATAATATTAGTACTCTTCAAATATATGTGTCCATTAGCCAAACTTATATGATGTGCTCACACTGTTTCTACCACTACTATAATAACCAGCCTTTTTGGACAGTTTAAGCTAACAATAAACCACACATATCTAACCCAAACTATTCAATAGGCAGAATATTAATGGGATTTTTCAAATGAAATAAGATTGAAAAGAACAAAATACAGAATCTCGTAGCGAAAGGATAAAATATAATAAAAAAATTAAATACATAAATAGTTCATGAAGCTATTTTTCAACAAAATCATAATTTACATATTTTCAGGCAGAATAGACAGTTGCTATAATATTAGTAGATATTGTCCTCGACTCTGTCTTCGTCTTCAGAAATAAGTGTCTTCGCTAAACTGAAATACTCGATCTGACTCGAGCGTAAAGTAAAACAAAAGCACTCAAGCCAGGACTAACATTCTTATGTAAGTAAGTCAACTCAAGTGAAATGTACATTTAACTCAATAAGTGAAGTGCTTAGGTTTAAATAAACATCATCTTTCACACTATAAATCGGTTCAGTTCAAGTACTGATTTTCATGTTTGTTTCCATTAGATCATTATTAAATTTAACTTCAGATTTCAATTTTCACTTAAAGCTATTTCATAATCCATAATCCAAACCAAACCATATCAACATTTCCAATCCCGAATTAAATAAATTCAGGTTTCAACTTTCACATCAACTTAAGGTTTAACGGTTCAAATTTCTCATTTAAACTATTTACTCAATTAACTCCAAATTATCATGTTTCATCTGTCAAATCAAAATCTTTAAATTTCAACTTTTACTTTAAAATCAACTACATAGAAAATCCAAATTCATATCTTTCATACATCAATTTATTATTGACAAATTGATTAAACCCTTTAAAGTCCTACTTGAAATTTTATACTATTATGTTGATTAAATCTTTAAATTGAATCCATCATATCTCTACACAAATTTTAAATTAATTGATCAAATCAAATCAAATTTAGGATTAACTTAAACATTTCCATTAAAATCTATTAAGTTAAAATCAAACAACAAGTTTAAATCTAAAAATCCAATTAAAACTTTCATTAAATCAATTAAATTTCAATTTCATAGTTTCAAGTTCAAACATATTTAAAATTAATTTATTTCTAAATCAATTTATATAAGCCCAAAGTTGTTTTATATCGGGTATATATCATTTCAAACCAAAGTGATTTCCAAACTATCAGGGAACTTGGAGTGTGAGAACAATAATAACATAAATAACATAACATGTCAATGACTAACATGCGTGCATAATTAACAATTTAATATATACACATGCATAACTAACATATCACATATGTCACATATCATAAATAGCATAAGTGAATATTTCAAATTCTAACATGTCATACACTAATATAACATATAAATATATAACATGACATATATACAAGGAACTTGCAAGGTGATTTACAATAAAATAACATTGCATATCATTTTTTTTCCAAACATGACACATTATTTCCACATAGCATAGGTGACATA
This sequence comes from Allium cepa, assembly GCA_030765085.1. Taxonomy (NCBI): domain Eukaryota; kingdom Viridiplantae; phylum Streptophyta; class Magnoliopsida; order Asparagales; family Amaryllidaceae; genus Allium; species Allium cepa. Next base: position 548,764,167 of record CM060938.1, read on the forward strand.
TTATTAAAGTAGCTTGTGCAACATATGATTTTATTAGTATAACACTTTTTTTTCAAGATAGCATATGTGACACATTTCAACATGGCATATATAAAAATTTTCCATGCATAACACATTTCTAACATATCATATGTGACATATTTAACATATATATGTGACAATTAATCAAATCAACATAGCATACTATTTATGACATATAAAACACCATGTTCATGTGAATATTATAACACAAATTCAAGAGAACATAACAACATATATCACATATTCCTATCTAAAGCAAAAATTTCTCATAACATTTCAATCGATGTTATTTACCTAACAATAAAAATGTTAATCGTGAGTGATTGCTCACCTTTCGAGGTTAGAGAGTTTTTGAGAACACAAATAGATTGATCCAAGTTGAAATCCAAACACGACAAGCTAATCAATCCTATCAAAGCAACAACCCAAAAGCAAAGCAAAGAATGATAATGCAAATCGAACAAATTGTGTTTTCTTCTTCATTTTTTTTATAAAATAGAGGAGGAGGGGAGAGGCTAGGAGTTTGGCTATGGCCTAGGGGAGGGCTTGAGGGTGGAGATGGCCGAGAGGAGGACGGAGGAGATGGTCGGAATTGGTGGTGGATGGCGACGGTAAGGGGAGAGACGATTGAAGGTTTTTGAAGAGAGGAGGGATAGAGTTTGAGGATTTGTGATTTGGAGTTTTGGAGTTCTGTAGATCTGAGGAAGAAGGAGAAAAGTGCTTAGAAACTCAATAAAAATAATCTCTACGTACTTGTTTAATCAGATAGGAAACATAAGGTCAATGTGTGGGAAAAGAAAGGGTCCAAGATCTCTTAGGGTTTCTAGGGCACTTGGTATACTAAGGAGCCCATTAGTATAAAACAAACCCAATAAGACTTAGCCAAAAAAATACAAATATACACTACAAATTTATGCCAATTTTTCACAGTAATTTATATTTTTAGAGCAATAGAAATTTAATTTTGATGAAACTAAAAGTGGAATCCTTCCTAAAACTTAATGTAGTATCCACAAAAAAATTAAAATTAAAATTTTCAAAATTTAAATTTTCAAGCCAAATTCAAAATTTAATTATTGCACTAATTAAAGAGTTGAATTACAACTGTAATAAATTCATTAATTATAATTTAAATTCCAATAAATTCATTTATTTTGATTTACATTCTTATTATTCAATCAACAATACCCTATGAATTATATTAACGTATGTTTATATTTTATTACATTTATTATTTTACCGTTAACATCTCTTACCATATTAACTGCAACAATTAATTACATAAAATTTTGTTGATTTTCAAATTAATTCCAAACATATTAAATAATGAGAAGATAATGAATAATTATTACTTTTAAGTAATTTTATCACGTTTATAAATTTATTATTTACAAACGAAGATTGTAACTACTTACCACATCACTGATTCCATATTCTATATTAGCTAATTTTAATCAATTACATATAATCTCACCATTATATACATCCTTTAATTTATTTCATTATTTACAATTATAACCAAATCAGCCTAAATTTATTTCAATTGATGGAAATTACATTAAGTAGTTACAAATAGCATTCAAACAACATTATTAAATCATATTCTAATTATTTCCTTAATAATAAATAAAAAAATTAATTTCTCACAATGTTAAAATTGTATTTAATTTATTATTTTTAATTATCAAAATTTACTAGTTGTTACACTCTCCTCCACTCAAAAATTTTCATCCTCGAAAAGGAACAAGAAGAGATAAAGACACTAATATTATTTTTCAAGATAATCAATTTATAAACAGTTTAAACTTACATCACTAAGTATATTAGATAAAATATATCAATTTATAAACAAATAATTCTTTCATATTCAAGTCTGATAAAAGTTTGAAAATATTCACTTTCACTAAAAAAAATCGGCATAGTCTCCTTTGCACGGTTAGGTCCAGAAAAATAATAATATCAATAACTACAATATATGTATCATATTTCAAAAATAAAACATTCGAAACCACAGGAAAACAACAAAATATCGTTCCAAAACCATAATTCAAAAACATACCTATTTGTCGGGAAAAAAACTTTATTTATGAAACCAAAAGCAGTAGTTAGTACTTCCATAAATCTGTATTTCACTTATATAATACAAAAGAGTTAAAATTATGTAAAAGATTATATATTAGTTGTTTCCATAATTATGTAAAAGCAGTAGTTAGTACTTCCATAACTCTGTATTTCACTTCCATAAGGTCTTGCACACTGATATACACTTGCTTGTTAAAACTGCAGTGATAGGTGAGCACAAGGTCAACCCCAAGCCAAGGCTGGATTCAACTCAAGTGCATATGGGTCTCGACCAAAACAACACAACATGCTCAGGTCTAAAAAGCATGACAACAATGCAGACTGGGCACAAGTGCACCAGACCACCAAAATAACCAGACTTCAACATACAACAAAATTGAACCCAGATAACAGAAATTTGCACAAGGATAAAGCAAGTATGACTCGAGAAAAACAAGATAGCAACTCAGAGGGAAACATCATACATGTATACATGTTTGCACACATGTATACATATATGAAGTAACAAACCAGAACAGTCATCAATGTAGACTGAAATGAGCAAGATGAACCAGACAAGAGACAAACATGAACACACACATACAACATGTCAGAACCTAGACCGGTCAGAGCATTCAACGGCCACAACAACAACAAGCTAAGTTTCAACATGAAACATGAAGTCTCCAAATACACATGAATAATTTCAAACATGGATTCACAGCAAATACAAGACACACAAGAAGACTCATGATCACACATAAGCATACAAACCAACATGAGAACATGGAACTTAAACAACACCATGCTAAAACACAGTAATAATGTCACATTAAAACAGACACAAATGCATGCATTCAGATATGTACAACACAATACAACCAAAGTTGAAGCCGAGGAATCACACACTCATATACATACATATATGTATGTATATACGTGGAGATGATACATCAAAAACAAGACAGTGAAGAAGATTTCTGATGTATAACATTGAATATGGAAGTGCATATGCTCATATGGTAGAGCAAGGTACACAAGAAAAGCAAACGCATACAACAAATTCAGGAAGGAGCAGAATAATGAAACGGGAAGGGGTAAATTGAACAAGTCAAGCCAGAAATTAGAAAATCAAACCAAGGAAATATATTCCAAATATATACAGAACGATTCAAATATATGAATACATCGGAGAGTCAATATATCAAAAATGACCTAGTCAGAAATCAGTGGTTCACTCGATCAAATAATCCATGGCCAAAGTAAAATCTTAAAATGTTTCAAGCCGAAAGTATATACGAAAACATAGAAAATCAATTCCTATAAATACCCAAATTTGTCATTGGAAAATCATCGATTCTAGTTCAAACAAATATCAGAGCAAGCCTTGAAATATATCACGACCAAATTTATAACTCGGATCGAAGTCGAGTTACTAGCAAGACGATTAAAAAACAGCAAAATCAAAATCATACCAAGGCCATGACCAAAGAAAATCTCGACTCAATTGAAGCGACTGCAAGCCATCATAAACAGAGAATCGATTGACGAAGTAATTCAAAGCAAAATCATCACTTCAATTGAACGATTTGAATCGACGGCTTCAAATTAAACAAAACCTAATTTCAGATTGCAAGTAACAAAATGAACTGCATGGACTAAAAGAGATATGGGCCGAAGAAAAAGAATAAAGGAGAGAGGTTTTTTTAACTTGGGCCGTGTCTTTTTGTATTGGGTTAAGTTTTAATTTAGGTTCCGTTTAGTTTTTATTTTGGTACTTTTGTTTGTTTTTTTATTTAAGTATAACTTTAATTGTGTAACCTGGTAAAAACTATGGGGCATAGTTTGAGAATTTGCAACTTAGTGGCTGAGCTGTGGCAGGGTTTTGAGCCTAAAGATTATGTTAATTGAGTTAGCGGGCATTGCAAGTTTACATGTTTTGTAAGCATCTGATTACTTAATTTCTAGTAGAAACCTTGGAGGCAGCAAGTAGGCAGGTTTTTACCCAAGCTGGATAAATCTGTGTGTGATCTCTACTTCATTACTTTCTATTTTTTATTTATTTCGGCATTAATTTTTATTATTATTAGTACAACCTATTCACTCCCTTAAGGTGAAAACAATCCAACAAGTGGTATTAGGGCTAGGAAGAAAAACCAATTTTTTGTTTTAAAAATTTGATTTTAAAAAATGACTTCTTTTAGTAATGCTTTTGCTGAGGGTCAATCACAGTTAAACCACCCATGTTCAATGGTGAATATTCTTAATCGAAAAATAGAATGAAATTTTTTCTGAAAACCATATATGCATGGAATATTGTTGAAACGGGATATAGGACACCAACAATAATGGTATATAATCAGGAATTCAAAAATCTATGGATCAATAGAAAGATTTCAAAAATAAACTGCAAAATGCTAATGCTAAAGCTATGAATTCTATTTTTTATTCATTAGATCAAACTGAATTTAATCATGTCTCACATTGTCTAACTGTGCAAGAAATTTGGCGCATGCTTGAAGTGACTCATGAAGGAACCTCCTAAGTCCAAGAATCTCGCCTTGCCTTGCTTAATAGCGAATACGAGAATTTCATAATGTCAAAGAATGAAAGTGTCAAAGAAATGTATGGACAATTTTCTAATCCTGTAGGCAAATAAAATCTCTAGAAAGACCATACACAAAATTGGAACCCTCAGAATTCTTCCATGAAATTTTGAAGCAAAAGTGACTACCACTCAAGAATCAAAAGATCTGACACAAATTAAAGTTTAAGATCTCATCGAAAATCTCACCACTTATGATCTAGAAATCAAATTCAAGGAAGAACGTGAAGGAGGTGATACACAAAAGAAATCAATAGCTCTCAAAGGAATAACGAAAAGTGAAGATGATGATGATGATGATGATGGAGCTTCTGAACTAGCATTTATATTAAAGAGATTCAAAAGGTGGAACCGCAAATATAGGAATCCTGTCCTAAATCTACAACTAAAGAATAGAATCGTCAAAGTTCTAGACAACTCAGAAGAGAAGGAGATCATTTGTCACAACTGCAATAAACCTGGTCATATCAAACCAAATTGTCCTCAAACTCGGTTCAACAAAGGAAAGGAACATAAAAGGAGAAGCTTTGCAGCTACTTAGGATGAAAGTTATGAAGTTCATAATAGCACTAGCAGTGAGAGTGAAAGAGCATATCTATGTCTTCGAGGAGAAATAAGTGACACTGATGATGACGAGCCAAGCAAGGTATCAAAACTTACTCATTCGTAAATGCTTATATATTTTCATGAAGTAAATGGCTGTTTTGAAACACTTATGGAGAAATATGAAAAAATTGAATCATAAACAGATAGTTTAATAGAACAAAATAAGCAGCCTCAACAATTGATTAAAAATTATAGAAATAAGAGCCCTAAATGTAATAAATGTCCATCATTAGAAAAGGAAATAAAAAAAATCAGAAACTAGAATTAAATCACTTGAAAATGAAATCTTGATTTTGAAAGAAAATGAAAACACTAGGAGAGAAAATTCTATTAAAAAGTGCATGTTGTTGTTAAATGAAAGTGAATCTCTCAAGTCACAAGTCCAATAATTGTGTACAACTTTAGGAGTTCTCTAAAGGAGAAAAGATCACTAAATATGCCATTAGAGAAACAAACTGTTAATACTGTTAGACAAGGACATGGGTATACTCGATCTGAAAGAGTTAGAAGTGAAACTAATCGTGTAAACTCCAAGTGTACGATTTGTAGAAAAATTGTACATAATCACAACAATTGTTGGTATAGACCCAAACATGTAAAAACTATACCAATTTGGATTCCTAAAGGCACGAATGTAAAATCCCTTAAACTCAAACAAATTTGGGTGTCAAAAGGGACAAACATAGATTGTCTTAGTTCTACAAAGTGTTGTTTTTCAAAACCATTTATCACTAACAATCATATACCTATAAAAACAAATAGGCCACAAAATCATTCCTTGTGTAGGTGTGTTGGCAGGCTAAGGAACAACAAGAGTGGTACCTAGATTCTAGCTGTTCTAGGCACACGATGGACGACAAATCAAAGTTCCTTAGCCTTACAAAATACAAAGGTGGCAGAGTCAAAATGGGCAACATACGATGTATTATATGTTGAAAGTCTAAACCATAATTTGATTTTAATCAACCAATGATCAACTGAGAAAATTTGAGCACCACAATTAAACTTGAGAAGGATGAAAAAGGTAAGATAGTTGATCAGAAGAAATATCGAGGAATGATTGATCACTTCTTTATCTTACTACTTCTTGACATTATGTTCTCTATTTGCTTGTGTGCACGGTTTCAATTAAATCCAAAAGAATCTCATTTTAAAAGCTATGAAAGGATTATAAGGTATTTGTTGCACATACCACGGTTTGGTCTATGGTATACAACTTATGATAACTTTGATTTAAAAGGGTATTCAGATGCAGATTATGCTGGTAGTCTACTTGAAAGAAAAATTACCAGTAGAATGTGTTTTATGTAGAGACATTCATTAGTTGCATTACAGTTCCAAAGAAAATGTCTGCATAAATTTCATGTTAACCCGCCTTTTGGAGAGGCCGTAAGTAGGTGGATTTAACTAAGTTGACGTCCAGTTATCGAGGATGGAATGCGGTAGGTTGGATTCGACAAGATGGAAAGATAACGCATCACGTTTGGAAGGTAGTTCGGCTATGTTAGTGTGGCTCGGCAAAATGTGGTTCGGCCAGGGAGGTCGTCCGGTCTGGGAGGCATGGTTTGATCAGGAAGGGTGGCTCGGCAATGTGGTTTGTCCTTGTGGCTCGGTAGGAATGGAAGGAACTGGCTCGATATGTAATGGGGCTCGGTTTCTTTGAGTCCTAATGTCCTTTGCTTCGGGTTGACGCTCGGTAGCTCAGTGGGATATAAGGCCGTTTCGGCATAGAACATCGCTCGTCATAGGACATCGCTCGGCATAGGGCATCGCTCGGCAGCCTCGTGTCCAAGTAGTTGTTGCTTCAGGTCAACTTCATGGGATGTGGCTCAGCAATAGGAGTGGGGGTCGGAAGGCCTTGCTTCGAGTCAGAAGCATCGTTGCTTCGAATCCTGAGGCACATGACTTATGGACATCACTTGGGTAGCTCAGTGGAGTATTGGGTGGATCAGCTGTGTCGCTCGGTGAAGGTTAGAAGTTCGTACATGGCTCAGTCATTGGTGGAGTGGATCGGCATAGGTCGGTCAACACGGTAGTGTAGGTCAATCATGATGAAGGATGTTGGTTTGGCTATGGTCCTGTTGGGCCCGGACTACTCAGGAAGCCCAGTAATTCGGGATTTGCCTATAAATACAGCATGTGGGTCTCCGGATGGGGTGATCTTCTTCTCGACTCTCTTGATTTTTATCTTTGAAGGCTAAGGCTAATCTACCATTTTGTAACTGTAATTTTTTGTTACAGCAATTAAAAGGAAATTTCCGGAGTGGATGTAGGCCGGAGTTAGCCGAACCACTATAAATTCTATGTCTTTATTGCTTTCTCTTTAATTTTTACTGTTCTTCATATTTATAATCTCTACATATATTCTATATGTGATCTATGATTGGTATTTGGAGTTTTCACTTGAAATTGGGTGTTTGTGACCAATTTTGGTGCTAACATTTTGATGCTTCACTGAGAAATGAACTCAGGGATTTGGGAACATGAATTCTAGAAAGCAATGCCTAGACCACCAACAAGAAAGCAGGTTGCAGAAAGAAGTCAACAAGAGGGAAGTCAGAAGGCTTCCTCTGGAGCTAATTAAGCCTTCGTCTACATCACTAGGGACGAGATGCAGGTCATGATGAATTCCATAGAGGAGCAGATGATGAAACAGCAAGAGGAGATGATGCAGGCTCTTTATAGGCAATTTGGACAATCGGGGCTGCAGGTGCTCAAGTTCTTAGAGCTGGATTAGAGGGACTCAACCAGCAGGCGGACAGAGTGAATCAGCAGGGGGCAGCTCCCAATCAACAAACAACTATTAACCTGGACATACCAAGATTCGAGTGCACACCACCAGATAATGTTGGACCAATCCATGGAAGAATATTAGGTGATACTGTGCAACCCGGCATCAACAGGACCACGGGGGTACGTGACGAGGAGTATGTGCCATAATTTCGGCCAGAGTTTGAGAGCAGCTAGGAAGTATGGATAGGGAGCAACCCTTGGTTGGAAACGTTGGATTGGCTGACATTATTTAGCGGACTATTTGTGGAGGTCTGACAAATAGGGATTTGGAGGGAGTCAACAAAAGTTCATTTACCCGGAACATCAGGACGGCTAGGAATCTGCTCGATTTCAAACTGCCCACTCTGGAAGTATACAACAAGAAGATGGTTCCCACTGACCATTTGATAAGGTATATAAGGCATATGGAAGTGCTGGGGGTAACAGAGAATGTTATGGCCTGATGTTTCCCCAGTACTTTGCCGATATAGCTGCTATGTGGTTCAAGCAGCTGCAGGATGGATCCATTGGAACATGGATAGAAGTGGTGGAAAATTTCTTAAGTCAGTTTTGAGTTCAGATAAAAAGGCTAAAGAACGTGATGACACTGATGTCAGTTAAATAGAGGGCGGATGAATCGCTTAGGACAGTCTTAACTCGGTTTAATGTAGCAGTTGCTTCGGTGGATCGGCCGGATCCATCAATGGTTCCGATGGCTGAGGTATTTGGAGTCAGGGATAATTCGATTTCAAATTATCGTTGATACGAGACCCACCATTGGATCTCGGGGAATTCTTTCATGAAGCTGAGATATTTTTTCGACAAGAGGATGCATGTTTGGATATGAGGTCAAAGAAAGTAAACATGTTTAAGGATGGAGGACTGCCCAACGAAAGCTCGGGTAAGGACAAGGATAAAGGGAAAAGGAAGCGCTGGGGAGAACCAAAATTCTCCACTTACACAGGATTGAATGCAACATTAGAGCGAATATTATTGGATACTCAGGATCGCCTTCCTTATCGAAGCCTGGCAAGGAGGGAACCCTCAGAATGTGAGAGGGCATCAGGAAGGCACTATCTCTTTCATGACCTGGACGGGCATGATACTAATAGCTGCCGACATCTAAAGGATATAATCAAGGAGCATGTAAGGAATGGTCATTTATGACAATATGTTGAAAGTCGAAACACGGCGGTGGAACAGGAGCAGCCATCGCCTACCTTGAACGACGAAGGTGCGAGGCCCAGGAATGGTGGCCTGTTGGTCATCAACTAATCGTGATGGTTTGGATTAAGTAACAAACTCCAAGAAAATGGCTAAATCATCTACTCATGTACGGGGTCGTAGATAACCCTTAGGCAAGCTCTGAGATGATGGTTTATCGAGACGCTCCGGTTTGTGAAATCTGTTTTTTCCTTTTGGCTTGGATATTTTCTTTTTCTGCTTTGGTTTTGGAGTTCATTTTGAACTCCCAATTTTGTTGGTTTCTTGGTTTGGATTTTTGGTTTGGATGCTTGATTTTTAATTTGGATTTTGATTTGGACTTTTGATATGGATTTCTGGTTTTCTGGTTTGAATCTACGTTTCAGATTCAATTTTGATTGACTTTTTGTCTGTTTTTTGGTTAAAATGTCATCAAGTATGGACTATGCTCGGCAAGGGTCCGGAGAGACCAAGATTCGGCCTAGGACTTAGGCCCCATATTATCTATCGGTTACTATTTTTGGTCGTCGAGTATGGACAATACTCAGTAAGGGTCCGAAGCAACTAGGATTCTGCTTAGGACTTAAGCCACGGCGATATTCAGCGTTCAGGGACACTAAACTAGGGTTACCATCGGTCTAGGACTTAGGCCAAGGCATTGCTCGGTATAGGTCGTCAGGTGCAAGTTGCGCTTGACAAGAACCCGGAGAGGTTACGGATTAGGATATTGGCTATGAACAGCTAAGGATTTGGGCATGGACTACAGCGGTCTCGGATTCGGATATTGACTCGAAGCAGTCATAAATTTGGATAAGGATACACAATGACACTTGGATAAAAAGGATTGGATTATGAAATGGAAGATATGGCTATGGATAACATGTGGACTTCAGACATCGAATTTGAGGCTATTCAAAACACACCTTCCAAATAGTAAGGCATGTTTTGGGGGGCAAAAGTTAACCCGCCTTTTGGATAGGCCGTAAGCAGGCGGATTTAGCTAAGTTGACGTCTCACTTAACGAGGATGGAATGCGGTAGGTTAGAGTCGACTGGATGGATAGATAACTCATCACGTTTGCAAGGTGGTTCGGCTATGTTAGTGCGGCTCGACCAAATGTGGTTCGGCTAGGGAGGTCATCCGATCTGGGAGGCATGGTTCGATCAGGAAGGGTCGTTCGGTCCGGGTGGATCGGCAAGGTGGTTCGTCGTTGCGGCTCGATAGGAATGGAAGGAACTGGCTCAGTATGGAATGGGGCTTGGTTGCTTCGAGTCCTAATGTCCTTCGCTTCGGGTTGTCTCTCGGTAGCTTAGTGGGATATAAGGTCGCTTGGCATAGGACATCGCTCGGCATAAGGCATCGGTCGGCAGCCTCGTGTCCAAGTAGTTGTTGCTTCAGGTCAACTTCGTGGGATGTAACTCGGCAATAGGAGTAGGGGTCGGCAAGGCCTTACTTAGAGTCAGAAGCATCGTTACTTCAAGTCCCGAGGCGCGTGACTTCGGCACGTCACTCGAGTAGCTCGGTGGAGTATCATGTTGATCGGCCATGCCGTTGGGTGAAGGTTAGAAGTTCGTACATGGCTTAGTCATTGGTGGAGTGGATCGACATAGGCCGGTCGGCACGGCAGTGTGGGTCGGTCATGATGAAGGATGTTGGCTTAGTTATGGTCCTGATGGGCCTGAGGTAATCAGGAAGCCCAGTAACTCGGGATTTGCCTATAAATACAACATGTGGGTCTCCAGATGGGGTGATCTTTGTGAAACCCCACCTATGTACTCACGCTAGCCAAGGACGCTGGGGTAATGTCGTCGACTAGCACGAAGAATAAGGCTGTTGAGGAGCAACCATCCATGTAATTGCTTTGTGCGAGTACCGATATGTTTGATAGTATGTCACATGTTTCATTTCAAGAGGAAATTAGACATATCAAATACAAACTCAAAGCTACTACACAGTGGCTACGTGGTCTTTGGAAATAAATATAGAAATAAGCATAACACAAATCAATCACAGATATTCATATCACAAAGGAGAAACAGATATGAATATATGACATAAAAGTGTACATCAAAGTAGTGGTCATGAAAGATCCACTACAGCATAAAAGAATAGATACAAGTGCTAGACAAAAGAATATGTATACGTAAAGGAGTCTCTATCTCGAATGTATAATAACAAAAACTACTAAACAAGAGTAGTTAGCCAAAGTCAAAAGCTAGTCTCAACTAAGGAGTCAAGCAGAAGCACCTGTGACATCTCGGTCTGACCCGAGTATTATTTAATAAGAAAATAATAAATGGATCAGTCTAGCTGTAAATATCAAATAAAATGAGATAGGATAAGAGATATAACAAAAACGTATGATAACAATAATGTCATACTATGAAAAGTATACATCAGATAACAACAAAAATCATACAATATCTTAAGAATCTTAGAAATAAAAAAGAATGTCATATTCCTTATTTTATTCACCAAATCACAAATATTGACAAATATATCAATGCCAATCAAAAAATTGGTGCAACGCAAATTTTAGAAATCGTCAAAATTAGAAATCTAGAAAATATAAAGGGGGAGGCCTATCGCAAACGGGAGCATGAGAACTCACCAACACGTGTATCACAAACATCGACGCACCTAGAAAGATACTTCCCATGCATAAATAGACATCGACGCACGTAGAAAGATACTCCCCATGTATAAACAAACATCGATGCACCTGGAAAGATATGTCACATGCATAAACAAACATCGACGCACCTAGAAAGATACACCCTATGCATAAACAAACATCGACGCACCTAGAAAGATACGCCCCATGCATAAACAAACATCGACGCACCTAGAAAGATACACCCCATGCATAAACAAACATCGATGCACCTAGAAATATATGCCCCATGCGTAAACAAACATCGACGCACCTAGAAAGATGCGCCCCATGCTCCAACCTATCAGGCCGATTGCTCCACGAATGGTCCAAAGACCACAAGTCGCTAGCCCATAAAAGAAATGAGATGAAGCTCAATAAAACGAGGTACAGTCTCCCACGTGGACAAAGAGACATGGCACATCGCTAGCCTAAACCATAAAATGATCATCATCGATCAACAAGTAGTGTCTATTACACAAAGCTAGTAAATAAATGAGTTTAGCTTCATGTCCCATAACCACTGGCTTAACTTAAATATTTACGAATAAATTGTAGATTTCCACTCTAAGATTGTCACAAGAGTTTCAATCGGACAAGTCTAAGAATTAACCGACAAAGTAAACGCAAGTATTTCATATCACTTGTTTTGCAAAGTCGTTTAATTGGATTTCTCAAACAAATGAGGAAAAGATTTTTATATACTAATAGTTTGGAAAACGGTTTTATAAACGAACTTTGTATTAAAAATAGAGTTGAAATCATCTATGAGAAAGAGTTTGAATATTTACTACTAGTATAGAAACCTTTGTATTTCAAAGTGACAGATCACACAAATGATTTAAAAACAATCAATCACCAAAAATTCACATACGAAGACGTGAATCAAATCCATTGAAATCGATACCGAATCCATCAAAATGGATATTCCCAAAAATTCAAAAAAAGAAATTATCGAAATCAACAAAAGTGATAACAACTAATCGGAGAAACGAGAATCGATTAAAAATTGAAAATCCACACAAAACTGCCTAATTTAGGCAAAAATGCAATTTCCCAGATTCAGTCGACTGGACTCTGAAGCCAGTCAACTGATTCAATGCCTGGAAACTCTCTGTTTCCAGCTTCAATCGACTGAACACAGAGTTCAGTCGACTGACACATCCCTAGAATCACTCGATTTCCAGGCTCAGTCGACTGAACTCAAAGTTCGGTTGACTGATACAGGGGCCAGGATTTTCTGGTCCTAGGTTCAGTCGACTGAACTCAGAAGTTAGTCGACTGAATCTGCAAATTTCAATCTTCTCAGCCTAGCCCAACCAAGGGAAAAAATCCAACAAATGGCGATCGGACAAGCAATGGGCACTAGGGGTTTATGCCAATCGGTAACCCAGCCCTATAGGCTCTTCGATACACCACCAAAAACATGTTCAAACATCAAAGCTATGATTTTTAGAGATTTGACCTCAAAACGCCAAAAATTGGAATATTCATAAAACCAATTTAATCCAAAGCAAATGAATAAGGAATAGGTGTTAGGAATCACTACCTAATAACTATCAAAGATATAGACATAGATGTGAGTTCAAAAACTCACCTTTTACTCAAAAACACAAGTGAGAAGTTATAAGCCAAGGCAAGAACAACCACTCTTCAATTTTAACCCAAGAAGCTTCAATCTAAGCTCATAAGAAAGACATTTCCTAAGTTAGGGTTTAGGAAATTTCTGAAATTGAAGAGGAATTAAGATGGAGAAGATGAAGAGAATGCTTACTTAAGTTTCTCCTTGATTTCTAGCTTGAAGTTGATAATTCCTAAGAGAATTAGGGCTTAGGAATTCCTAATTTCTTTTCTCTTCCTCCATTTTGACTAAAGCTTGAGTGTTAGGAAATATTATGAAGGAATGAAGAGGAGTGGAGTGGAGTTGGGTTAATATGTTGTGTTAATGGGCTGAAACCCAAACCCAAAGCCCTAAATGAAAACATCGAAATTTTAATCAACTCCAAACATATTGATGTTTATATTCAAAAAGTTCGCAAACTCCATTTTGAACTCAACGGAAGTGGTCACGAGTCCTAATTCAACTGTATGCAAAAAGTAGTACTTCGTACTTTAATCCGACTTGCTATACTTAAATAAAATATTTAAATATATAATCGTAAAATATGCGGGTTGTTACAATATTCTTCTCGGCTCTGTTGTTTTTTATCTTTGAAGCCTAAGGCTACTCTACCATTTTGCAACTTTAATCGATTGTTACAGTAATTAAAAGAAAATTTCTGGAGTGGACGTAGGCCGGAGTTAGCCGAACCACTATAAATTCTGTGTCTTTACTGCTTTCTCTTTAATTTTACTGTTCTTTATATTTATACCCTCTACATATATTCTATCTGTGAGCTGTGACTGGTATTTGGTGCTTTCACTTGGATTTGGGTGTTAGTGACCAATTTTGGCGCTAACATTTCATTTCAACTGATTTTAATTTAGTAGACATTTCTATAAAACCTCTTCCAGAAAATAGTTTTTGTCGTCTTCGTCTTAATTTAGGAATTTTAGAAATTTGATTTTGTATTTTTTTTGGATTTGATCTTAAACGCCTAGATTAACTCCCTACGGATTATCAAAAAGATAAATTGTGAATAAAAAAAGTGATGATACATTATGACTTGAGACAGTGTATTTAGTAAATTTCTTTAAAAATTTAAACAAAATTTGTAATAACTTTGGTTGGTAAAAATTCCATGACCATCTCTATTCCTATCATATTTCTAACGACCATCACTTATTAAATCCGATATAGTATGTCAAAATATGGTATTTAAATAGGAAATTATTCATTTTTAATTAATTAGCAATAAAATCATCCAAAAGTACTCACTTTCATTTAAATTTCCTTATGGTTATGCACGGTTGAAGTACTTGGAATCATTGATTATATGCTTTCGTGCTCATTTAAAAGTCCTTACGGTTATGCATATATGGAACACATCAAAATTGGATAAAATAGGCGAGTTGATTCTAACCACATTTAAAAGTCCTCACGGTTACGCTTGGTTAGAAGATGCTTGAAATTCATTTTAAACAAAAATTAAGGAATACTAATAATTTCATTTAAAAGTCCCAACGGTTTTCATGGTTAGTAAGTATTTAACAATTTCATGTCATAAATATAACATAAATAGATACAACTTCATGGTTTTATATACCACATCACCCCTATTACTCTAAAATGGAATATGCGCCTAATAGAGTACTTATGATTTTTGTTTGATTTTTTATTGAAATTTAATATTTATACTCGATTAGGTATTAATGTTGCATTAATGTCTATCACTTTATCTCTATTTTCTAACAGTATTACTCTTTTGCAGATAACAAAAGGGGGAGAGAGAAGTTAAGATTTCGACAAATAAATTCAATTTTTTTATTTGCATACTCTCATCTAGGTCCATTGCATTGCTTATTGATTTGCATTTTTTTTATTTTCATGCATAAGTGAAGGGGGAGATTTGTTGTAGGGATAGTATTCAAATAGGGGGAGTTAATAAAATTAGTCAAGACAAAATACATTTAATAAAGTCAAAATCTTAATATATGTTTGTTATCATCAAAAGGCGGAGATTATAGAATATGCTAGTATATGATTTTTGTTTGATGATAATAAACATATATATATTCGTTTAAATGTATTTGTTATTGTACTATTTTAATTATTTTTCACATAATTAAATACATATTTGTTGAACAAAATAAATAACTCATAATTCATATTTAAACAAATATTTTATTCAAGTTTTTTTTATTACAAATTCAAATATTACAAATTTTAGCTCTCACTACATTTACACATTTTCAATTACAACACATTTTCACTTTACAGTTCTTCATACATAATTCATCTCACTACATATTCACTCTCACTCGTAGTTCATCTTCAATTCTATTCCAGCCTGTATTCCGCATCTGAAATATCTGCAATATAAAAACTGACGTAGTAAAATTAAAAAGGAATATTTTGCAGTGTACAATGAAGTGTGTATTCGAAAATATTATTTGCCTCAGTTATTTGGTTTGTTCGTCATCATTTCATTTAATTCATCATGCATGAACAACTTGTGACATGCACAGTGTATCACTGTACATGCCATAAGGTCATGCACACCGATACACATTCTTGTTAAAACTGCAGGGACATGTGAGCGTAAGGTCAAATCCGAGCCAAGGCTGGATTTAACTCAAGTGCATATGAGTCCCGACCAAAACAACAAAACATGCTCAGCTGCAACAAGCATGATAACGATGCAGACCAGATACATGTGCACCAGACCACCAAAATAACCAGACTTCAACATACACAAAATTGAACCCAAACCACAAAAATATGCACAAAGATAAAGAAAGTATGACTTGAGCAAAACAAGATGGCAACTCAGAGGGAAACAGCATACATATCTACATGTATGCACACATGAATACATATATGCAGTAAAAAACAAGAACAGTCATCAATGCAGACTAAAATGAGCAAGATGAACCAGACCAGAGACAAACATGAACACATACATACAACATGTCAGAACCCAGACTGCTTAGAGCATTCAACGCTCACAACAACAACAAGCTTAGTTTCAACACGAAATATGAAGACTCCAAATACACATGAATCATTTCAGACATGGTTTCGAAACAAATGCAAGACGCTACAAGAAGACTCATAATCACACATGAGCATACAAACCAACATGAGAACATGGAACTTAAATCAAACCAGGCTACAACACAGTAACAAGCTCACATTAAACCAGACACAAATGCACGCATTCAGATATATACAACACAATACAACCAGATTTGAAGCCAAAGTATCACATACACATATACATACAAATATTTATGTATATACATGGAGATGACATATCAGAAACAAGACAGTGAAGCAGGTTACATGTGTATAATGTTGAATACGGCAATGCATATGCTCATTTAGTCAGACAAGGTGCACAAGAAAAGAAAACGCGTACAAATAATTCAGGAAGGAGCAAAATAATGAAGCAGCGAGGGATAAATTGAACAAGTCAAGGCAGAAATCAGAAAATCAAACCATGAAAATATATTCGAAATATATGCAGAAAGATTCAAATATATGAATACATCAGAGAGTCAGTATATCAAAAATGACTAAGTCAGAAATAAGTGGTTTGCAAGATCAAATAATCCACAGCCAAAGTAAAAATCTCAAAAAGTTTCAAGCTGAAAGTATATACGAAAACATAAGAAATCGATTCCTATAAATACCCAAATTCACATCGACAAATCTTCGATTCGAGTTCAAGCAAATACCAAAGCAAGCCTTAAAATATATCACGACCAAATTTATAACTCGAATCGAAGTAGAGTTACTAGCAAGACGATTAAAAAAAATCAAAATCATACCAAAGCCATAACCAAAGAAGAGCTCGACTCAATTAAAGCGACCGTCAGGCAGCATAGCCAGAGAATCGATTGACGGAGTAATTTAAAGCAAAATCATCACTTCAATCGAACGATTTGAATCAGTGGCTTCAAACTCAAAAACCCTAATTTCATACCGCAAGTAACAAAAGGAACTGCTTGGACTAAAAGAAACACGGGCCAAAGAAAAAGACTAAAAGGGAGATATTTTTTTAACTTGGACCATGTCTTTTCGTATTGGGTTAAGTTTTAATTTAAATTTTTGTTTAATTTTTATTTTATTACTTTTGTTTGTTTTTTATTTAAGCCAAACTCGAGTTGTGTAACTAGGTACAAACTATGGGGTATAGTTCGAGAATTCGCAACTCGGTGGCTGAGTTGTGGTAGGTTTTGAGCTTAGAGATTAGGTTAATCGAGTTAGCGGGTATCCCAAGTTTATGTGTTTTGTAAGCATCTGATTACTAAATTTCTAGTAGAAACCTTGGGGGCAGCACGTAAGCAGGTTTTTACCGAAGTTGGGTAAATCTGTGTATGATCTCTACTTCATTACTTTCTGTTATTGTTTTTATTTCCGCATTTATTTTTATTATTATTAGTACAACCTATTCACCCCCTCCCTGTAGGGTGAAAACAATCCTACATTTAATTCTGGATAACCATATCAGTTCGAATTCATTTTTTTAATTTACCTAAGTATATTAGGTTTTTTTCGGTTGAATCCATTCCTGGATTCCCAAGTCCATCTGGTCAAAGCATATCATACAATACTTCTTCACGGAGGATACTTCTCCATATCTTTTACTTCAAAATATTTCATACCATATATAGTACCCTTTCAAAATCAGAACTTCAAATATTACACTTATATAAATTCCATTATACAACGTTTCATTTTCAGATCGAGTACTTTCCATAATCAATAGTCTCAAATATATCAAATTATTCTTATATAAATTCCGTTATATATTTATCTCTTTAGATCGAATACCTTCCAAAATCAATAATCTTCAAAATCACCTTATACTTATATAAAGTCCATCTTATATAAGAGTCAAAAAATTTCTAAAATCAATTGTGCTACATAAAAAGAGCCATATGGGATTGAACATCTTTTCTTTATAAATGATTTTGAACTTAGAATAGTTTTGAATCTAAAATAGTTTTGTAAAATAGTTTTTTTAAATATTTTTGTAAAATAACGATGAATTAAAAATAGTTTTGGACTAAAGTAGTTTTGAAGTTGAATAAAATAAAATAAATAAAAATAGTTTTGTAAAATGGTTTTGAATTAATAGTGGTTTTGCATAAAAAAATTCCAGTTTAAATTACAAAGGATATCAAACCCAACAACTTTCATTTTCAGCGTCAAAGCATATCAATTATATTAGAACATAAGATGTACATATTTCATCATCACATAATGTCACATTTGATATCTCGCTTAATCACACAATTTCGCTTTCGAACTAGTATTGTTCATTCGACTTCCTTGGCACAGACATTGATAAGGTTTTTTTGACTAGAAACCATCATTCTCCTTGCATAGCTATATACTATGATAGAGAATTTTGGAATCAAATCAAAAAACCATATCAAATATTTTCCATCAAGAATCGAATGAAAAATCCTAACATAAAATGATGTAATTCACCTCAAACTTGTGTGCTCAAATCCGAATCAAATTAATTATGCAAAAATAACAATATACGTACAACTTACATATTTATTCCAATTTGTTTCATCACAATTACATTTTCAATTCACATTATAAATATTATTCATTTATACACATATTGTCTCTTATTAATTTATATAAAAAAATTGTCCATTTAATGAGAAAATCATTAATAAATAACATTACTATATCTCGCTTCATTTTAAATCATATTCATTTTCACATATACTATTTCTCATTTAATACTACATTTATTTGGGTATCATTTCATAAGAAATAACAATTTATAAAGCTCAACTTCTTTCATAAGACATTATTCGAGTTTAAAGTTATCACAACTTAATTATAATCATTTCTTGCAATATCCATTTATTTCATAAACAATTTACAGGTCATGACTTTATTTATAAATACTATCTTTTTAGTTCATATTCGTTTATCCAATTAGTTTTCACTTTTACTTTTCAAATTGTTTATGACACGTTTCATAAATTTTAACTAAGTTTATAAACACTTCTACAACCATTTAACTTTATTTATAACTTGTTTTTTTTTCAATTTTAACTCAACGCTCCAATACTTAAATTCACACTTATAGTACCATATTTCACCCTAAAAGTACATACAAACTTTCAGAATCATTTTCTTAACATAAATTTAACAATTCAATTTTATTTTTTTTACTCATTTTTCCTTTTCCAAGTAAGGTTATAAAATTCAATTTTTTTAATTTTATATTTTTACCAAGTTTTACACTAAAATTAATTTCAAAATTTTAGACTGTCCATAATTTTATAACGTTCCATTTTATTTCAATAGTTGAAACTACCAATTAACAAAACAACCAGATTCACAACAAAACATTTCAATTTCATAAACAAATGTTCAAATTATTCACTTTGAATAATACTACTATTATTTACAAAATATTAGGAAACCAATTTCTAAAACATCGAAATTTTAGTTTTCAAATTTTCAGTTCAAATTCTCTTTATTAAGAATAAACTTAAAAATCATGTTCATATAATCATTCACTTTATTTTCTTTAATACACCATTGTTAAACTCGTTTTATTTTATAATTTCAAATCAACAATAATAGCCAACGTTTGTAAACTGACTAAATACAACTGATTAACAATAAATATAATAATTAAATTTTATCATTTCCTGAAACAAACAAATCACAAATAACTATATTATATGTTACATATAAAGGAATAACTTTTTTTTATAACTATAATATTAGGAAAAATTATTTCATTTCAAAACTATAAAAAAATTATAACACTAACAAATACGTGCTCTAGTGTGTGTGTACACACACTCAAACTCATTCTAGAGTATTACTAACCCTATCTCTAATGAGTTAGCTCCAATAGACTAAGGTATCTCTAAACCAGAGCTCTGATATCAACTGTAACAACCAGCCTTTTTGGATAGTTTAAGTTGACAATAAACCACATAGGTCTAACTCAAACTATTCAAAAGACAGATTATTAATAGGATTGTTCAAATGAAATAAGATTCAAAAGAACAAAATACAGAATCTTACAACTGAAGGATAAAATATAATACACAAATTAAATACATAAACGGTTCATGAAACTATTTTTTAACAAAATCAAAAGTTACATTTTTTTCAGGAAGAATAGACAATTGTTACAATAGTAGTAGATACGGTCCTCGAATCCATCTTCAGAAATAAGCGTCTTCACTAAACTGAAATACTCGGTCTGACCCAAGCGTAAAGTGAAACAAAAACACTCTAGTCAGAACAGAAGTTCTTATGTAGGTACGTCAGCTATAGTGAAATGTACATATAACTCAATAAGTGAAATGCTTAGGTTTAAATAAACATCATCTTCCACACAATAAATTGGTTCAGCTCAAATACTGATTTTCATGCTTGTTTCCAATTGTTTCATTATTAAAATCAACTTCAGATTTCAATTTTTCACTTAAAGCTATTTCACATTCTATAATCCAAACCGAACCATATCAACATTTCTAATCCCGACTTAAATAAATTCAGGTTTCAACTTTCACATCAACTTAAGGTTTAACGGTTTAAGTTTCTCATTTAAACTATCTACCTCAATTAAATCCAAAATATCCAGTTTCATCATTCAAATAATTTTTTTTAAATTTCAATATTTACTTCAAAATCAATTACTTAGAAATTTCAAATTCCTATCTTGCATATGCCAATTTTTTTGACAAATCAATTAAACCTTTTAAAGTCTAACTTGAAATTTTATACCATTATGTTAACTAAATCTTTAAATTGAATCCATCTTGTCTCTACGTAAATTTTAAATTAATTGATCAAATCAAATCAAATTTAGGATTAACTTAAACCTTTCCATTAAAATCTATTAAGTTAAAATCAAACAACAAGTTTAAATCTAAAAATCCAATTAAAAGTTTCATTAAATTAATTAAATTTCAGTTTCATAATTTCAAGTTCAAACATAAATTTAAACTTATAATATTCCAAATATATTTCTAAATCAGTTTATTTAAACCCAAAGTATTTATATCGGGTATATATCATTTCAACCCAAAGTGATTTCCTAACTATCAGGGAACTTGGAGTATGAGAACAATAATAACATAAATAACATAACATGTCAATAACCAACATGTGTGCATAATTAACAATTTAATATATACACATGCATAACTAACATATCATATGTGTCATATTTCATAAACCACATAAATGAATATTTCAAATTTTAACATGTTATACACTAACATAACATATAAATATATAACATGACGTATATATAAAAGGAACTTGTAAGGTGATTTACAATAAAATAACATGGCATATCATTTTTTCCAAACATAACACATTATTTCCACATAGCATAGGTGACATATTATTAACATAGCATGTGCAGCATATGATTTTTAACATAACACTTTTTTTTAACATACATATGTGACATATATCAACATGGCATATATAAAAAAAATTACTAACATAACACATTTTCTAACATATCATATGTGACATATTTAACAGATAAATGTGATAATTAATCAAATCAACATAACACACTATTTTGTGACATATAAAACAACATGTGCATATGAATATTATAACACAAAATTCAAGGGAACATAACAACACATATTATATATTCCTATCTAAAGCAAACATTTCCCATAACATTTCAATCGATGTCTATTTTCCTAACAATAAAAATGTTAATCATCAGTGATTGGTCACCTTTAGAGGTTAGAGAGTTTTTGACAACACAAATAGATAGATCCAAGTTGAAATCCAAACACGACAAGCTAATCAATCCAATCCAAAGCAACAATCCAAAAGAAAAGCAAAGCACGACAACGCAAATCGAACAAATTGTGTTTTTTTATAAAATAGAAGAGGAGAGGAGAGGCTAGGGGTTCAGCTATGGCCTAGGGGAGGGCTTGGGGTTTGTGGCCTTAGAGAGGGTGGATATAGCTAAGAGGAGGAGGGAGGAGATGGTCGGAGTTGGTGGTGGAGGGCGACGGCAAGGGGAAGAGGATGGAAGGGTTTTGAAGAGAGGAGGGATGGAGTTTGGGGATTTGTGATTTTGGAGTTCTATATATTTGAGGAAGAAGAGTACGCAAAAGTTTCTCAATGTAAAAAAAATCTGTACGTACTTGTTTAATCAGATAGGAAATAGAAGATCAATAGGTGGGAAAAGAAAGGGTCCAAAGTCTCTTAGGGTTCCTAGGGTCTCTTGGTTTACTAAGCAGCTCATTAGTCTAAAACAAGCTCAATAAGACTTTGTAACAACATGAGATTTCGAACCATTTGCATCGGCACATGTCTGACTTGAATTGCTCAAAACAACATATTGTTAATTTTATACTTAGCAAAACTCGGCATATACATTAAATAAATTAATCAAAGAATCACAAACACAGAGTAATACAACAATAAGCAGTGGAATAGATAAATAGTAGTTCATGAAGCTGCTATAAAACATTAGAGTCTGAAATGAAATACAATAGAATCTCAAATACAAAAGCAACTGAAGATTCTGAACATAAATGACTGGAATAAACTGAAATAACTAAAAGCTGGATAGATAGATCTTCAAAAAAAGCTCCAATCTCCAAAGGTGAGTCTCAATGCTATGACGCTCAGTCTGACTCGAGCATAAAGCGAAACACAAAACACTCGAGTCAGGATTAACATTTTTATATCGGTAAATTCAACTCAAACTAAATGTCAACTAAAATACAAATAACTTAAAGGATGTTTGGGATTTACATCCTCTAAGGATCCGTGGAACTATCTGCTATGTAGTAATATACGCTATTATAATATGTCTATCAGTAAAGTAAAGTATTAAAATATCGTTAAGGCGTTACCCATATCCCTTTTAACACATTTTATATATTCCCGTAGTCCATACAGTACCGTAATTCCTCCATAAATTGGTGGGCTATCAGAGGGCACTCGGTAGGTATGATACAAACCAAACTCGTAGAAGGCGCTATAAGGCATGTGACTAGGCATGCGAGGCAATGCCAGGGTAGAAATACTGTTTGCACTCCCACACTGGTGGCCACGCATAGCAGCTACTACCTCCCACCTTGAGACACACTCTCAAATCATAGGTGCACCCAATCGAATCACAAAAGCAATAGAATGGTATCGAAGAAATATGCTCGTTAGGGGGAATGGCCTCAGTTGGCCCAATATAACTCCTGTTTTGGCCACATCAAGCCGACTCACGGGAGTCAGGGCTGCGTAAATACCACATATAGAATCGTCGCCGAACCATCCTACTTTATTCTGGAATCTCCACCATGTACACAATTGTTAAAGTGGTTTTCGGTATTGGCGAAGAGTATGACAATATCCGATCCCGGTCTCTTTAACAACTAAATGCTTATTTCACACCGTGGTCATTGCAATTCAAATAGTTCATACTTCATATCAAAATATCATATTCAATTCAAAACCATATCAATTCGACATCATTATTCACTTTAAATAAAATTCATTTCCAGAATCTAACACCTTCAAATTTATAACCCTTTCAAAATCATAATACTTTCGAGATCATAACACTTTTGAAATCATAACACTTCCATCTTAAATAGTTTAGATATTGAAAATAGTATATATATTAAAATAGTAATAAATTGAAATAGTTTATATATTAAAATAGTCGTAAATTAGAAATAGTTTATATTTATTTAAAGAGATTTTACTGAAATAGTTTCCAAATTGGAATTGTTTCATCCAATTGCACAAATGGATTCAAATCAACTTAAATTACAAAATTCCATTTAAATCAATCTCAGTTCATCAATTACAATTCAATTCAAATTCTCAACAAACCATTTTGAATTTATAACGATTTCAAATACAGATCTGAACTACAAATTAAACTATTTCAATTTCAATAGATTTCAAAGTTTAAATATTCAAGCATTTACAATAACTCGATTTGACAAATTTCATTTATGTTTCAAAGTCAATTTTACTATTATTTAGTTTTGAAATATTCACTTAATCAATCCAATAAATTTAAATAAAATCTCAAATTACAAATTTAAATAAAAACTAAATATCCCATTTCAATTTATTTAAATTTGAAAATATTCATTTAATCGCCTTTAATCAAAAATCAATTTATAAAATCATATCTTTAAAATCTCAAATTCAATAAGTTTCAAGTCAATTTTATTTAAGTATAATTCTTAATCAAATACAATATCAAGTCAATTTCGATTTATCTTCCCAACCTTAATTTATTAAAGTTATAACAAAATTTATTTTTTTAAATATAATTTTAAATAAATTCCTAAACATATTATGTACTAATTAAATTAAATTTTATTAATTTAAATCTTATTATTAAATTTATTTTATAATAAATTTATTTTTATATATTTCAAAATAGTAAAATTATAAGTAAAATCTTAAAAATTATATTTTCAAAACTAACAAAAAAATTTAAAATTTCCAAAATATATAATTTTAAAAATCTAAAATTTAGACATATATAAAAATAACATTTATATATTATATTTTAAAAATCAATATTTATTAAAAACCGTATATCTCCTTTCAGACTTTGGAAATCATTTTCAACGGTGTCCGTATATAATTTTATATCCTATAATCAAGTGATATAGATATTTGTTATTTTAATCCATAATCTAAATATCTACGGGTATATATCATTTCAACCCGCAATCCTAAAAATTCAAAATCAATGAAAATCGCTTGGGTTTATCATTTCAACCAATAATGATTTTCCCCTAATCTATAATATCGTTCAGGTATGTATCATTTCAACCCATAGAGATTTCTAACAGGGAACTTGTAGAGTGAGATCAAATATGATAATAATATAACATATCAACACAGGCGTATATCATCAAAACACATTTAATCATAATATAAATAACAGCTTATGGTGTCATATGTCACAGTTGAATAGTTACAAAATAATGGCATATCATATGTTGCAATTTATATAATTAATGGTTCAAATTTAACAGCATATTTCGATTGTCATTTGAAGGCGAATTAAATTTATTGAATATAAGAATGTTAATCGTGAGTGTTTTCTCACCTTTCGAGGCTAGAGGAAATGGATGAGTATACGAAGCAATTGACATGGATAAGCACGAATCAGACAAAACAAGAAATTGCTGTGATACAAATCGGGACAGTGGCAAAGCAAAACAACTAGCTGCTGCAATTTTCAGACAGCGAGCATATAGAGCAAACAAAGCAAGTAACTGTAAGAGTTCGAATCGATAAATCAATATTTATATGTATAATATAATATATATACATCTTGTTTTAAATAGATCAATACGATTCAATATTTATATATTTTTAGATTAAACAATATAAATCAATACAATCATTATATAATGCTGCATAAAATGACCATTTTTAACAAACATCCACCTCCAACAATTTAACATCATTATTCTTAGAACCGGTCAACAGAGCCAGACTTTACTATATATATATACCCCTTAATATATATTTAAAATAATGTTATATACTTAAACAATATATGAAAGCAACGTGTAAAAGCATGCACACAAACACACGAAGTAGAAGTATATATATAATATACAATATGAAAGAAAGGTAGGTAGGGAAGACGTTCTCCTTGCATATATATTAGAACCATGTATATATTATATAAAAGAGGATCATTACGATAGGAGGAAGTCAAAGGGCAGTTGCGAGGCTTGGCAAGGGAGCGGAGCGGCAAGGCACGGGCAGAGAAGTGGAATGGGATAGAGAATGAGGTCGATGGTGCAAAAGAGGGTGGGTTCGGTTAGAGGATCTAGGCGGAGGGAAGATGAGGCCGGATGCTGTGTGGCTTTGGTTATGGTCGGATAAGGTGTTGGTCATCGGTGGTGACGTGGAGTAAGGGGCCGAGGGGTGGAGAGGTGATGGCTACTGTAGGGATGATGGAAGGCACGGAGGGGGAAATGGGAGATGGGTCTTGCGGGATGGTGAGGTGGAATGGGTGGGATAGATGGAGCATGGCGGCTTGTGTGCATGGTCGCCACGTTGGTAGGGTTGAGGCAATCAAGGGGAAAGGTGGCCGCTCTGCGTGGCAAGGAAAGGTGGGGTTCATGGTGGTGGAAGTCGAGAACGGTGCAAGGCTTGGGCAAGGGCCGTACACATGCAGGAGGGATCGGAGTGATGGCTTCAATTTTGAAGGCATCAAGCACAACAGAAGGGAGGCCACGTGTTGCAACCTGACATGCAAGGAACGAGCATGGATTTGAGAAAAACTTATGCTATAGGAAAACAAATATAAACTTGGAAGGAGGTGGAAGAAAAGCATATCTCATATATATATATATATATATATAAGTAGCTTGTAATATGAAATATTTTATAAGAACGTAAAAGAGAAGGTAAAGAAATAAAATAAGAGAGTGGAGAGATATGCACGAACCGACCAATAATAAATTTAAGCGATGGAATAACAACAGGCAACAGTTGTATTCTGGTGATTATAAAAGCCTATTGGCTATTAGTATTCAATCGATAAATTAATGAAAGGTCTTAAGGAAACAAAACGGCAAAACCGGCACCAATACGGCCAACAGTTTTTGTCAAGTACCTGATGCCAAAATGTACAAATAAATACACTATGGAGATCAGCACGACAAGACGAACAGAATTTGTAACAACCCGTAAACTTTTATTAAATTTTATTTGTTTTGTTAGTATAAATTTTTGTGAAAGTTTAAACGATAAAATTTTGAAATAGAAATTTTATATTTGAAATGCGTCTATAACAACTGGTAAATTTTCATCAGATAATATAGAAGTTTATATTCTAGTGTAATTTTATTTTAATTTATATCAGTTAAAAATTGATGGTAATAAAATGTTTTCCGAACCTAAATATATTTCTATAGAAAAATTTCAAATCATCTTCTGAGCAAGACGTCATATTTCGTTTCTCCAAATTTGGACTATTATTGCTCCGTCTATCTTATTTCTGGCAGATTTGCAGCAACTTTGGTACCGATTATCGACTTTTGATATGATGATCGTACCGCTGATATCTATATACCATTTTGATCGTCTCGTCGTGATGATCTCCATGGTATATTCGATTGTAAATTTCAAAGTCCGATGTGCGATACAATCTGCGTAACGCTTAGCGTATCGGGTTCCGCAACGGAGTCTTCTCATTTCCTAACTCTTCGTATCCCACTGTCTTTTAACATATAGCTTCTAGCCTTTTTATTTTCCTAGAAATGCAACCCTTGGCCTTTACTATTCCTATTATAAATTTATATTTCTGATTCATAATTCATTTGCTCCTCCTTTAATTTTTTTCCCTTTTCGTGCCTCTCTCTGAAAAATATATTTATATAAATTAAGATTTCATATGAATCTACGTTCTGAAGCATATGCATGCCAGGTTCGTCCTCCTTCCTCCACCTGCATGTGCAAGATCCAAGAGCCGCAGCATTTCCCTACCTCTAGTCGAAGCCTCACTCGACCATCACTCCGCACAGTAGCAGCCGACTTCCCTTTGCCATGTGCTCCACTTCGCCTACAGTTTCCTTGTAACCAACCGTAACCGCCACCTATTTCCATGGCGAGCAGGCAGCCATCACCACCACCACCTCGCCGCTCTCCTCCGACTTCGACCTACGCTACCTTGGGCGTGAGCATCCCAATTATCTGCCTCTTCCACTTCCTATTTGTGTGCATCTCCTCTGTATATAGGTACATCCTTAGGGTTGATTATTTAGTTCATATATATATATTCTTAGTATACATATATATATGCCTAAAATGTTATGTACAGATTCTCGGGTATACATATATTACTTGTAAATAAATGAGTTATACTGAAAGGTTCACATGACATACCTACTATTTATTTGACTTGTTCTGTCTTTTGTTTTGGGTTTTATTTGCATTAAGATTTGTAAAAAAGATGGGTATATATAATATCGGTAATTATATTAAAGGTTTGGATTATAATATGCTTAGAATATTATATACAACTTATTTAAAAATACGTATAGTATATGTTTGAAATACTCACTTAAATTTGGTTAATATCTTTAAATTAGTTTTGTGTAACAGCCTCAATGTATATATAGTGCTTAAGTATTAGTTTAAGGAAAAATATTAGTTTCAAAAATTAAAGTTTAAATTTTATACATATATAACTTACATATATCAGTCCATTTATATGTTGATTTATAGTTTGGCATGGGTATATTTACGCTATATGTTAGGTTTACATTTTATTTTAACATTTTGGGGAGGTGTATACATATTAATTCAGTATGATTTGAAATTAGAACGTGATTTTGTATATGTACAAGCTTGTAATTGAATTATATTATATGTTGTTTTTTTACATGATATGTGTGTACAAACCATATTAGTATTGTATATTTTCTGTTGTATAAAATTTTAATATTATATACATATATATGTCCACCACACGTATGACACTTAAGTTGATTTTAAATGTACTATATATGTGTTTAATTTAAACCGATGAGTTTGAAATGTATATATATAGTTAGTATAAAATGTGTTTAAATTTAAAATATGTTTTATATATGTAAATAGTTATATATATATATATATCAGTTCACTTAACCATTTATCATCATCGATTCAGTTCTGATTTGACTCCATCAATTCATATTTATCAGCTTTGTTCGTCGAATCGTGTCCATCTTGCTTCGTTCGCAATTCGTGCTTGGATTCATAACTCATTTCACTTGTCAAAATCTCTCTAGCCTTGAAAGGTGATCAATCACTCACGATTAATGTTCTTATATTTATTAAATTTTATTTCAATTGAAATGACAATTTACATATGCTGCTATTAATTGTTTAATTATGGTTAGATATGCTATTATCTGTATCTGTTCACATATGGCATATGACATCATATCATGTTGTTTATATTATATTGTTATTGATGATATATGCCTGTTGTTATATTTTATATTATCTATTATCACTCTGCAAATTCCCTGATAGTATAGAATTCACTATGGGTTGAAATGATACATACCCGAACGGACTTTAGAATAGGAGAAAATCGTTATGGTTGAAATGATAAACCCAAGCGATTTTCATTTGATTTGAATTTGGGATTGCGGGTTGAAATGATATCTACCCGCATATATTTTAATTACGGATTGAAATGTTAAATATCCGTATCACTTGACCGTAGGATCGGAAAGTATATACAGACACCGTTGGTCCATATATATATATATAAATATTTTGAAATAATTTCTATGGTTTTGAAAAAAAATATGGTTTTAAATAAATATTGGTTTTTAAATTATTATATATATATATATGGAAATTTTGTAGAAAGATTCAATAATACTATTATTGGGATTGATTTAATACATATAACATGTTTAAGTATTTATTTAAAATTATATATCAAAATAGATTATTGTAATAATTTGAATAAGTTAAGGTTGAGAAGATAAAGTTTAATTAATCAAAATTGTATTTAGCTAAGAATTCAACTAAATTTAATCGATTTGAACTATTGAATTTGAAATTTAATATTTGATTTGATAACTTGACTTTTGATTTAAAGTGATTAAATGGATATTTCAAGTTTAAATAAATCAAAGGGAATATTTAGTTTAAATGTAGTTTACAGTTATTTAAATTAATGAGTGAATATTCCAAAGACTATACGATAATGAAGTTAAATGAAGATCTATATGAAATTGTTAAATTTAGTTTGAAATGTTGAATATTAAAGCGTTGAAATATACTGAAATTTAAATGGTTTATTTGTGATTCAGATCTGTATTTGAAATCAATATAAAATTTGAATTTGTTATTTAGAAACTGAATTGAATTAAAATGGATAAATCTAAATTGAATTAAATGTGAATTTGGAACTCGAATTGATTGGAATCTATTTGTGGAATTGAGGATATACATACATATATATATATATATATATATATATATATATATTTAATGGAAATGACATGCTGGTTTTGAAGTATAAATTTATTTAAATGGCTACGGTGTTATAGTATATGCTTCTAATTTGTAGATAGTTCCGCAGATCCTTAGAGGATGATTATCCCAAACATCCTTTAAGTTAATTGTATTTCAGTTGACATTTCACTTGAGTTGGATTTATTGATATAAGAATGTTAATCTGACTCGAGTGTTTTGTGTTTTACTTTACGCTCGGGTCAGACTGAGTGATTCAGCATTTGAGACGCACCTTTGGAGTTTGGACCTTCGCTTAGAGATCCGACTATCGATTCGGCTTTCAGATTTTCCAGTTGACTTGTTCAGAGAGGTCATCAGTTGTATTGGAGACCTCACTATATTTGAGATATTTTACTGTATTTTATTTCTAACTCTGATGACTGTATAGTAGCTTCATGAACTACAATTTATTTATTCCGTTGCATTATATTACTCTGCGTCTGTGATTTTGTGATTGATCTATTTATTGTATATGCTGATTTTTGCCGAATTTAAGTTAACAATTCGATATTTTGAGCAATTCAAGTCCGACATGTGTGGATGCGAATGGTCGAAAATATCGTATCGTTATAGTTGGTATCAGAGCTTTGGGTCTAGGCAAACTTAGCATATATAATAAATTTATTTGCAGAAATACTTTCATTCGAGCTTGAATGTCTTTCTCTTTGACTCTATTTCCTTTTAATTTTGGAACGTTCCCTGCTGTTCCAAAATCCATTATCTTCTCTCCTTATTCGTGTCCTTGATTCTGGAGTATACCATAACTCAACTTCGAATGATCTCTATAACAATAGGCGATCCCGCCAATCTTTGATTGATTTGTAAAGGGGTGAAACTCCCTTACACTTGGCATTGATCACCGGAGATTTTTGTATCCTTGGATTTCGATGCTATCTATCTCTTGCTCTATCTGGATTCTATCTCTGGCGATTGAATGTCCATTTGCCTTAGATTTCCACATAGATTATATTCCTGGAGTCACGGTTGACCGGTTATGTGACGCCCCACCTCTATACCCATGCTAGCCAAGGACACTACGGTGTAATGCCGTCAACTAGCACGAAGAATAAGGCTGGATAGGAGCGGCCATCCTTAGTTAGGCCTTACACTAGCATTGGTTACCTCTATAGAAGTGGTATATATTTTTATTTTTCATCTCTTATTTATTTACTCCCATCGACATACCCAATTCCAGTATAAAACGAACTACGATGGTTCATAATAGTTTAGGACAATATATATAATAATAACACAGATAAACTAAACACGGAACACAGATAACAAAAATCTCATATATATATATATATATAACTGATGTCAGTTACAATACATGTGATACAGTACATATGATACAACTACAACTGTCGATACAGGATGTTACATATACAAGTACATTAACGTGAATAATATACATGAATATATAGCATCCTATACAAGTACACTGACTACTATACAATGACGACGACTACTCCAAAAGATATGAAAAGACTTCATAGCTCTAGCAGCAACCCAAAGCAAGATATCTACAACCTGTAATAACTCGGTCTGACTCGAGTATTAAATTCAAAAGAAAATAATACACGGGTCAGTCTAATTCAAACTCAGTTATTAGTGCACAGAAGCAATAATAATTAAGTAACAAATAGACAACGGTCACAATAAATTTACCTATCCGATTTTTAAATAAGGAAATCGGATAATGGTAAATATAACACGTAACAGTGTTAAACAACAAATCAGCAAATTCAAATTATCAACGAAGATAAATGAAAAGATTATCAATGAAGATAATTTAGAAAACAACAGAATTACCAAAACGGTAATTAACTACAAAATCTAATTATTAAATAAATAATTAGAAACTCATAATCTAATTATCAAAAAGATAATTAGATATCGACAAAAATCATCAATTTAAACCTAATCAAAATACGATTCAAAATATATTGAATTGGACATACGAAATAATTCAAACAATTGAAATATCAATTAAAATGTCACTTCGGGTTGGGCTGCAGTACACGCACGCATGTACTACCTCGCCACTACGGCATATGGAATATGCAAAAGATCAATAAATCAAAATCAATTAGAATATCAATAAAAGCAATACCGTGTGGCTGCAGTACACACTTGCATGCACTGCCTTGCCACTACAGTGATGATGTACACAAAAGATCAACGAACCAAAATCAATGAAGAATCAAATATCAATTCCACGGCCTCAATGGTCAAAGCAGACAAACATGGACAATGTGCACGTATGTACACAATGAAAATTCACAAACGAACACAAGGTCAAACCCGAATTACCGGATTCAACTCAAGTGCAATTAGAAAAACAAATCCAATTGCATCGATGCAACGCAAACCGACCAGGGCGAACTGCATAAATGAATACAAGGGTAAACTGCAACCAAAAAAAATGCAGCCACCACAAGATCACAAGCTACAGAGCTCTAAATATTTCAACTTGAAGTCAACATGCATGCAACAGAGAAATGAATTATGCAAGCAAGAACAGAATGCAACTGCACAAAACTGGTTAGCAAGGTGCATGCACAAGTGGTACAAGACATGCAAGCTATCTCAAAAAGTGATATAAGCTACTGAACCCAATGAATGACAACCCCAAGTACTCATGTACAACAACAATGAAATCAATAGCAAATGGCACTAAACCACAAATAAATTACAAAGACCCAGTCCCTGCTACCTGGACTCAAAGGAAAAACAGATACCTACAATGAAGATATGTACACAGTGGCGCTGGCAACAACTATTACAATGATCCAGCAGCATAAAAAAACTGGAACTCAAGTCAATGCATAATTTAAACAACAGTGAACAATTGACAATATCAAGTCAACGTCAGTGATACAGCCTCTAAATGGAATGGCTATAAATATCCATATATGAACACTGTAACAACTCAAGTTAGTTGCATCAGCCTCTACAAAAATCAAATGTGTAAATACAACTAAGTTCAATTGAAACTGGACAGAACAAACTTCAAAAAGTATCTGATTCAAATGCATATACAGGAATGCAATGGTTCTTACAAAATATGCTACAGGATGATCCAACACAATGCATGCAACCAGAATGGTCACAGACATGAACACGCAAATACTTAATGCAGTTGTGAAACATCACTATGAACAGGCCAAGTCTAAACAACATGGCAAGACAGTGATTGAATGACCACAACCCAAAAATTTAAGCAATGTCAAGCTCGAATATCAGAACCCAAGCCAGGACGTACAAAGATCAAAGAATTCACAAAGTCAACTGTAAAACTTAAAAGTGCAAGCTTCAGAAAGTATATACACGAAGATTACACTGCAATAAGACGAGAAACAAACATGTATCACAGCAACAAGTGATGTACACATGAATGCAAAGAGCAACTACAACAGACAATGAAATTCAAGTTCAATTTCAATCAACACAGTATTACCCAAAACATGAACAAGGGTACAAACTGGAATGTAACCCGAATTCAAAGTCTCAAAGCAAATGCAAAGTCAAAGTTTAATAAAAATCAATGTCGAACCATTTTTGCAGGTAACTGATTAATACCAAGACAGTTCCAAACCCAAAATACTTTAAAAATCAATTTCAAGCTTAAAAGTGAAGGCCGATGTCAACTAAAAATCAACGCCGTGATGGCCAAGGCGAAAAGAGCAAACAAGCCAGAAACCAAAACATCCAGATAATCCAGTAGCTTTGGCAATTGAACAGAGTCAATATCAAGACTCAGTTCAAAACACATCAGTAAAACCAAAGGAAACGACATAGTATTTTACGAAAATCAAAGCTAAGGCCGAAGTCAACATGAATTAAAATACCAGTGAATTCGAGAGCAAAGAAGACAGTGTCAAAGAAAAATCAATACTGTGTAAACCAAGTAACCAGAAAATATACAATTTTGATTATGTCAGATAAATCATCTACGACGAAACCAAATCGAACATGAAGCATAGTACTAAGTTCGAATTACAGATGTGAGTGAAGAGGATCACTCACCTTTGTTTCAACGCGTGCCAATACCAAAAGATCGAACCAGTCAGAGACGCAGTGGTTAGGCGTCTTTGAAGTTGCGAAAACCCTAATTTGAAGAGAACGAACGAGCACGAGATGAAGCCGCCATTAATTTTCTTTCGTATGTTTTGTTTCTAGGGTTTCGAAATTGAATGAAGGGAGAAAGTCGAAAGGGTATTAGAATTTATCACTGCATTAAAACAAATGAAAACGTGGGCTACAATATTTTTCTAAGTCCACAAACCCTCAACAAACTTTTGAAAAGAATTTCGACCTGAATAAAAATCAATTAGCAATTAACAAACCAATCTAATCGTCATTTGACGATAATTAAATAATTGCGAAATCCCGGGTTGTTACAGACTCCCCTCCTTATAAAAATTTCGTCCCCACAATTTTCATAATTAAAGTCGTCAATAACAATTATTTTTCTAACATAAAATGGTTAAGCTAGAAAAATAAAGGTCAAGAACACAAATGCCAAAGAAATCTTTTAATTTCATAAAATAAATTCACAAATTCTCAACAAAAATCTAATTATCAAATAGATAATTCAGAAAACAGCAAAACTGAATAAATACGATTATCAGGAATATTCAATTATCAATTAGATAATTAGAATATAGAAATCAAAAAACAGTGATATCTAATTATCGATACGATAATTAGAAAATAACAAAACTTTATTATCAACAAAGACAATTAGAAAACACCAAATCACAAATCGTAAAACCGCAAACATTTAGTTCTCAACCAGATAATTTGAAAACAACAATTATCTAATCAACAAAAACGATAACCAAAAATCTCAAATCAACAAATATCTAATTATCACAAACGATAATCAGAATCAATAAATATCTAATTATCAAAAACGATAATCAGAATCAACAATTATCTAATTATCAACAAAGATAATTAGAACTCATATCAACAAATATTCAATTATCAAAAACGATAATCAGAAATCTCAAATCAACAAATATCTAATTATCACAAACGATAATCAGAATCAACAAATATCTAATTATCAAAAACGATAATCAGATTCTCAAACCAACAAATATCTAATTATCACAAACGATAATCATAAATCTCAAATCAACAAATATCTAATTATCACAAACGATAATCAGAATCAACAAATATCTAATTATCAAAAACGATAATCAGAATCTCAAATCAACAAATATCTAATTATCAAAAACCATAATCAAAAATCTTAAATCAACAAATATCTAATTATCACAAACGATAATCAGAAATCTCAAATCAACAAATATCTAATTATCAAAAACGATAATCAAAATCTCAAATCAACAAATATCTAATTATCACAAATGATAATCAGAAATCTCAAATCAACGAATATCTAATTATCACAAATGATAATCAGAATCGACAAATATCTAATTATCAACAAAGACAATTAGAACTCATATCAACAAATATCCAATTACCTGCAGATAATTGGAAACAACAAATAT
Source organism: Allium cepa (assembly GCA_030765085.1). Classification (NCBI taxonomy): domain Eukaryota; kingdom Viridiplantae; phylum Streptophyta; class Magnoliopsida; order Asparagales; family Amaryllidaceae; genus Allium; species Allium cepa. Next base: position 548,800,277 of record CM060938.1, read on the forward strand.
CTAGAATCAATTAAGATAACTAGAAAATCAACATAAAAGGTTGGATCGATCCCATCAGATAGTGAGTTTTTAAGCTACGCCGCATGTGCATCAACAAATGGCCGAAGCCTACCATTATCAACATAATTTTGACGCCCAACAAATGACCCGGAGGTCCAACAAATGACCCGAAGGTCTAGTACTAGTATTGACCCGAAGGTCCAACATATGACCCGAAGGTCCAACATAGTGGCTCGAAAGCACACGAAAATCATCAAAACAGCAAATATTTCAATTAACGAGTCCGGAATTAATCGAAATACACATGTCCCATACCACGAGTTTTACTAAATAGTTTAATTCTCTTCATCGTTTCCTTGAAAGTGCAAAATTGTGTATTCCAAAAATAACATTTCACATTCTCAAACGGACAAGTCCGGAATTAAGCGAATCAGTAAAAGAAAGGGGTTATAGTCCTTGATTTTGCTGAAACGTTTAAATCGCTTCCTCATTATTTTGAAAGCGTAAACTGTAAAAATTTTGAAAACAAAATTTTTTTTGAAACAATTTTTAAAACCCGTGATTAAAACAGCAACATCAGTAGCAACTTCGACAAGGAAATTGCACTTCTCAAAATACCATAAAAACGGACAACAAAATCAGCATTGCGGGATAACCGCTTGAAAATCCACTATAAAATTGACGGTTACTGAAGTCAAAGCGACAGTAATTTTTATACGTCAAAATCTCATCAAAATAATTGGCATCAAAACATAATACCAGTTAATTTTCATTCATCAAAAATGTCACAAGAATCTTCTCAAAGATCAAAAAGAATGTCATACTCTTTATTTTTATTCACCCAACCATAAATATTGACAATTATATCAATGCCAATCACAAAAGTTAATGACACACAAATTCATCAATGCACAAATATTGATAATTATATCAATGCCAATCACAAAAGTTAATGACACACAAATTCACCAATGCACAAATATTGATAAGACTTATCAATGTAAATCACGAAAATTGGTGAAACACAAATTCTAGAAATCATCAATGGAAATCCAGAAATCACAAAAAGGGGGAAAGGCCTATCACAAAACGGGAGCATGAAAACTCACCAACACGTGTATCACAAAATGGAACGCTATTCCATGGTTGCTAACCATTAATTTTGGGCCGAAGCTCCACAAAACGGCCCGAAGACCATGGGTCGCTAGCCCACCAAATTGAGCCAAAGCTCCACAGAAACGGGGTTTAGTCTCCCTCGCAGACAAAGTGACATCGCACATTTGCTAGTCTAAATCACAAAAATGATCATCAACGATCATCAAGAAGTGTCAATTACAGTAAGCTAGTAAATATATAAGCTTAGCTTCATGTCCCATAACCACTAGCTTAACTTAAATATTTACAAACAAATTGTAGATCTCCACTCGAAAATTGTCACAAGAGATTCGATCGAACAAGTCCAAGAATTAACCGGCGAAGTAAACGCAAGCATTTCATACCACTTGTTTTACTAAGCCGTTTAATTAGATTTCTCGTACGAGTGAGGTAAATGTTTGTATATACTAGTAGATTGGAAAACGGTTTAAGAAACGAGCTTTGTAATAAAATAGGGTTGAAATCATTTTGATGAAAGAGTTTTAATATTTACTAATAGTATTGAAACCTTTATATTTTTAAAGTGACAAATCACAAAAATGATTGTAGGAACAATCAATCACTAAAATTCACATACGAAGACGTGAATTAATTCCAAAGAAATCGATATCAAATCCATCAAAGTGGAAATACCCAAAAATTCCAAAAATAGATGTTATCAAAGGTGATAACAACTAATCGGAGAAGAAGAATCGATTAACAATTGGAAAAACAAAGCAAAACGAGCATAAATAGGCAAATAGGGAAATAGGAGCAGGTCGGTTGACCGAACTGCAAATTCTGCAATTCCTACCCTATTTAATAAAAGTGCAATCTCTCACTCGATTTGCAACCGGTCGAGCACGAACGCTTGGGGATTACGCCCATCGGCTACCCGGTCCTATTGGCTCCTCGATGCATCACCAAAAACATGTTCGAACATCAAAGTTAGGATCTTTAAAGATTTGAACCCAAAACATTAAAAATTGGAATATTCACAAAACCAATCCAAATCAAAATCAAATGCACATGAATAAGTTTTAGGAATTCGTACCCAACAATCAAAGATAGTTATAGACAAAGAAGTGAGATAAAACATCGACAAATAGTTGTAACACATGTTCCATCTAAGTTATGTTTTATATTATATCCATAAACCCCATGCTCTGATACCAAGCTATGATGCCCCACCTCTATACCCATGCTAGCCAAGGGCACTACGGTGTAATGCCGTCAACTAGCATGGAGAATAAGGCTGGATAGGAGCGGTCATCCATAGTTAGGCCTTACACTAGTATTGGTTACCTCGATAGGAGTGGTATATATTTTTATTTTTCATCTCTTATTTATTTACTCCCATCGACATACCCAATTCCAGTATAAAATGAACTACGATGGTTCATAATAGTTTAGGACAATATATATAATAATAACACAGATAAACTAAATGCGGAACACAGATAACAAAAATCTCATATATATATATATATATATATAGCTGATGTCAGTTACAATACATGTGATACAGTACATATGATACAACTACAACTGTCGATACAGGATGTCACATATACAAGTACATTAACGTGAATAATATACATGAATATATATCATCCTATACAAGTACACTAACTACTATACAATGACGACGACTACTCCAAAAGATATGAAAAGACTTCATAGCTCTAGCAGCAATCCAAAGCAAGATATCTACAACCTGTAATAACTCGGTCTGACCCGAGTATTAAATTCAAAAGAAAATAATACACGGGTCAGTCTAATTCAAACTCAGTTATTAGTGCACAGAAGCAATAATAATTAAGTAACAAATAGACAACAGTCACAATAAATTTACCTATCCGATTTTTAAATAAGGAAATCGGATAACGGTATGTATAACACGTAATGGTGTTAAACAACAAATCAGCAAATTCAAATTATCAACGAAGATAAATGAAAAGATTATCAATGAAGATAATTTAGAAAACAACAGAATTACCAAAACGGTAATTAACAACAAAATCTAATTATTAAATAAATAATTAGAAACTCATAATCTAATTATCAAAAAGATAATTAGATATCGACAAAAATTATCAAATTAAACCAAATCAAAATACGATTCAAAATATATTGAATTGGACATACGAAACAATTCAAACAATTGAAATATCAATTAAAACGTCACTTCGGGTAGGGCTGTAGTACACGCACACATGTAGTGCCTCGCCACTACGGCATATGGAATACGCAAAAGATCAATAAATTAAAAGCAATTTGAATATCAATAAAAGCAATACCGTGTGGCTGCAGTACACGCTTGCGTGCACTGCCTTGCCACTACAGTGATGATGTACACAAAAGATCAACGAACCAAAATCAATGAAGAATCAAATATCAATTCCACGGCCTCAATGGTCAAAGCAGACAAACATGGACAATGTGCACGTATGTACACAATGAAAATTCACAAACGAACACAAGGTCAAACCCGAATTACCGGATTCAACTCAAGTGCAATTAGAAAAACAAATCCAATTGCATCGATGCAACGCAAACCGACCAGGGCGAACTGCATAAATGAATACAAGGGTAAACTGCAACCAAAAAAAATGCAGCCACCACAAGATCACAAGCTACAGAACTCTAAATATTTCAACTTGAAGTCAACATGCATGCAACAGAGAAATGAATTATGCAAGCAAGAACAGAATGCAACTGCACAAAACTGGTTAGCAAGGTGCATGCACAAGTGGTACAAGACATGCAAACTATCTCAAGTCAACTGTAAAACTTGACAGTGCAAGCTTCAGAAAGTATATATATGAAGATTACACTACAACAGGTCGAGAAACAAACATGTATCATAGCAACAAGTGATGTACACATGAATGCAAAGAGTAACTACAAAAGATAATGAAATTCAAGTTCAATTTCAATCAACACAGTATTACCCAAAACATGAACAAGGGTACAAACTAGAATGTAACCCGAAGTCAAAGTCTCAAAGCAAATGCAAAGTCAAAGTTTAATAAAAATCAATGTCGAACCATTTTTGTAGGTAACTGATTCATACCAAGACAGTGCCAAACCCAAAATACTTTCACAAAAATCAATTTCAAGCTTAAAAGTGAAGGCCGATGTCAACTAAAAATCAACGCCGTGATGGCCAAGGAGAAAAGAGCAAACAAGCCAGAAACCAAAACTTCCAGATAATCCAGTAGCCATGGCAATTGAATAGAGTCAATATCAAGACTCAGTTCAAAACACATCAGTAAAACCAAAGGAAACAACATAGTATTTTAGCAAAATCAAAGCTAAGGCCGAAGTCAACATGAATTAAAATACCAGTGAATTCGAGAGCAAAGAAGACAGTGTCAAAGAAAAATCAAAACTGTGTAAACCAAGTAACCAGAAAATATACAATTTTGATTAAGTCAGATAAATCATCTACGACGAAAACAAATCGAACACGAAGCATAGTACTAAGTTCGAATTACAGATGTGAGTGAAGAGGATCACTCACCTTTGTTTCAACGCGTGCCAATACCAAAAGATCGAACCATTTAGAGACGCGGTGGTTAGGCGTCTTTGAAGTTGCAAAAACCCTAATTTGAAGAGAACGAACGAGCCCGAGATGAAGCCACCATTAATTTTCTTTCGTATGTTTTGTTTCTAGGGTTTCGAAATTGAATGAAGGGAGAAAGTGGAACGGGTATTGGATTTTAGCACCGCATTAATACAAATGAAAACATAGGCTACAAAAATTTTCTAAGTCCACAAACCCTCAACAAACTTTTGAAAAGAATTTCAACCTGAATAAAACTCAATTAGCAATTAACAAACCAATCTAATCGTCATTTGACGATAATTAAATAATTGCGAAATCCCGGGTTGTTACAGGTTATGGCCGACCGCGACTTATATAGGCTTATTCATCTTCTATTTGGTAATTGAATTATCTCATCTTCGTTTGAGCTTATCTTCGAACAAGAATTCTATTTGATTAGGGTTCCTCTAAATTTGAATCTCTATTTTTGTTTTGAAATCGATCCTTGAATCATCCTTGGAAAAAATTGGGTTTGGTTTTAGAAATTTTTTTATATACCGAAATTATTATCTTGATAAGTATGATTTTATTCTATATATAAAAGAGAAAATGTTATCGATAAGGATTTGGAACTTTGAAAACTATACAAGAAATTGATTTATATAAAAATGATTTATAACTAAAGGGTTTTGAATTTGAATTGCGGGGAATTGAACTCTGGTGTTTTGAAATTGGTTTTAAGACTTTGGAAATTATATAAATATGATTTAAAAGTATTTTCTGAATAAGAAATGTTTTAAATGACATCAAATGAGTTCTTATGATTTCAAAGAAATTTAAAGAAGTTTTCAAGAAAATAGAAGTCTAGAACTCACTTATGTCGCTGGAAAATAATTTCGGTGATGAGTGCATGCATCATCGACATTGATTTTCGGGTTTCTGAGTGGGGAGAAATGCCACTTTGGTAGCTTTGTTATGCGAGTGATTTTATGAAACCAATTTTAATTTTAAATTCCGAAGTATAATTTGATTTTCGAAAGACATATGTATATATATTAGAACGATTTGAAGTGAGCCGGTTTTCAGTCCTTGAGTTTCAGATTTATTTGGTATAACCTTATCTATTGGAATTGATTTACTGATTTGCTGCTAATTTCCAACTCTTGGATTGGAAAATTTGGTTTCTCCGACTATTTTGAATGTTCGAACACTTCCAAATCAATGTTTAATTTTTAAAGCTAATTAATTTTCAAAAGGTAAATTGGATTTTCCATATATGGAAATAAATAGTTTAAAGGGATTAAACTTGGAAATTGTTTTGGATATAATTAATTTTGAGGAAAATATTTGGTTTTGAAAATAGAATGGATAGTAAAACCCAGTATTTATATGATGGTTTTGCAAATGAATTTGTTTGACCTAAATTTTTTCTATTTGGAAACCTGGATTATTTTCTAAACCTATTGTTTTGAGAAACTTTGAAACTGAATATATGTAATTTGGAAGAAATGATTTAGCGAAATCATATATGATTTTGAAACTGAAATGTTATTGAAAGGAATTGAAATTGAGAACCTTTTTTAATTAAATAGTTGATTTGGGAGATACCGAACTTATATAAAATTGACTTGTATAAGTATGAAGTTGATTTGAAAACTGTTGATTTGAAAAGGTACTCAATTTGGAAAGTGAAACCTTATATAATCGAAGTCTATATAAGCATGATTTGATATACTATTGATTTTGGAAAGTATTCGATTTGAAAATGAAATCTTGTATATAATGGGCTTTATATAAGTATGATATTTGAAAGTGATTTGAAAAAGGTACTATATGATACATATTTTCGAAGTAAAGGTATGGAAAGTGCCTTCTGCTTGATATTTTCTTTGTGGCCACATTGTGGATTCATTCTATCGATATTATTCTCTCTGATTTTGGTTTTTCGGATGTGATACTCGAGTGTCCATTGAATTCCATGGCGATCTCCATGGTCTTACGAGTACGACTGCATAGCGTAATTTGCTTGGCTGAGATGGCTTGAGGGTACGGATGTTTCCTGAGGGATCCAGGCGTAACCATTGTGTATCTGCGATCTATGTAGGTCGTTTTTAGTGGAAAAATCCGTAGGTTGAGATAGCTTACAGGTATGGGGGATCCAAGCGTAACCATTGTGTATCTGCGATCTACTAGTCATCATGGAGTAATTCGTAGGGCTGAGATAGCTTACGGATATGGAATTTCCCGGGAGATCCAGGCGTAACCATTGTGTATCTGCGATCCATGGTTAGACAATGTCTTGGTTTAGTTGTTTTGTTTGGATTGTACTTTCCGTATTTTTTTAAAGGTTTTTCAGTATTTTCACTGGGTGTTGAAACAAGTATACTAAGTACCTGAAGAATTCTAGCTTTGCGCCTGATCAACGCATCGCCAAAGTCTGCAAGAACGAGGAAAAACTTGTGGAAACATCGAGTTAAAAAGTATTTTCGAAAGGAAAATTTGTTTCGATATAAAAGAATTTTATTATAAAGAATTTTGTTATAAAGGTATTTTATTATAAAAGTATTTCCAACAAAGATTTTTTTTTATTAATATTTGAAATTGAAATTCTTATGGTTTGAATTAACTATTCGTGCCCAATAGTATTCTTTCGAATCTACCTTATCTACTCAGCTTTATTTATTCACCTATATTCTGTTTTCCCGAATCTACCTTCCTTTCCTTTTGAATATAATCTTTAAAATATTGTTTATTTATATACTACATGGTTTAAATGTAAATTATTAGTATTATAAATATTTAGAAGTTCTTAATTGAATAAAACATATTTAAAGTAGATGATTATTGAATTATTAATAGTATTTGAAAAGTATCTTAAGATAAAATTTATGAACTTACAAATTATGGATTTATTATTTTCAATAGCTTCTTTGTAGATATAAGTAACGATGTAAATAATTATTTTCAAATAGTTTCCATATATTTATAAGGGTGTTATTTAAACAAGGAAGCAAGAAATGTTACAAATAGGCTTTGAAAAATATTAAAGTATTAAAGAAAATTGAATTTCAAATGAAGTTCTCAAATGAATATTTCAAGTAAAATTTATATAGTTTTAAAATTGATCGTTTTACCTTGTTTTTCAGTCTATTTTTCTTTCTGGTTGTTTCTATTTTCCTACCTCCTTCCTTTTCAGGGACGAAATGTTTTGAGTGGGGGAGAGTGTAACGACCCGTAAATTTTTATTAAATTTTATTTTTTTTATTAGTATATATTTTTGTGAAATTTTAAACAATAAAATTTTGAAATAGAAATTTGATATTTGAAATGCGTCTATTTTAACATAACAACTGGTAAATTTTAATCAGATAATATGGAAGTTTATATTCAAGTGTAATTTTATTTCAATTTATATCAGTTAAAAATCGATGGTAATAAAATGTTTTCCGAACCTGAATATATTTCTATAGAAAAATTGAAAATAATCTTCTAACCAAGACGACATATTTCGTTTCTCCAAATTTTGACTGTTATTGCTCCGTCTATCTTATTTCTGGTAGATTTGCAGCATTTTTTGTACCGATTATCGACTTTTGATATGATGATCATAGCATTGATATCTATATACCATTTTGATCGTCTCGTCGTGATGAACTCTATGGTTTATTCGATTGTCAATTTTAAAGTCCGGTGTGCGATGCTATCTGTGTAACGCCTAGCATATCGTGTTCCGCAACTGAGTCTTTTGATTTCCTAACTCTTTGTATCCCGCTGTCTTTTAACCATATAGCTTCTAGCCTTTTTATTTTCCTAGAAATGCTACTCTTGGCCTTTATTATTCCTGGAGTAAATTTATATTTCTTTTTCAGAATTCATTTTCTCCTCCTTTCATTTTTTTTCTTTTCGTGCCTCTCTCTAAAAAATATATTTATATGAATTAAGCTTTCATATGAACCTACGTTCTTAAGCATATGCATGCCAGGTTCTTCCTCCCTCCTCCACGTGCACGCGCAAGATCCAAGAGCCGCACCATTTCCCTACCTCGGCCGAAGCCTCCCTCGACCATCACTCTGCACAGTTGCAGCCGACTTCCCTTTACCGTGTGCTCCACTTCGCCTACAGTTTCCTTGTAACCAACCGAAACTGCCAACTGTTTCCATGGCGAGCAGGCAACCGTCACCACCACCACCTCGCTGCTCCCCTCCGACTTCGACCTGCGCTACCTTGGGCGTGAGCAGTCCATTGATCTACCTCTTCCACTTCCTATTTACATGCATCTCCTCTATATATAGGTAATCCTTTGTGTTAATTATTTAGTACATATATATATATATGCTTAGTATATATATATGCCTAAAATGTTATGTATAGATTCTCGAATATACGTATATTACTTGTAAATAAATAAGTTATACTGAAAGGTTCACATGATATACCTACTATTTATTTGATTTGTTCTGTCGTTTGTTATGGATTTTATTTGCATTAAGATTTGTAAACAAGATGGGTATATATAATATTGGTAATTATATTAAAGGTTTGGGTTATAATATGTTTAGAATATTATATACAACTTATTTAAAAATAAGTATAGTATATGTTTGAAATACTCACTTAAATTTGGTTAATATCTTTAAATTAGTTTTTTGTAATAGCCTCAATGCATATATAGTGCTTAATTATTAGTTTGAGGAATAATATTAGTTTCAGAAATTATAGTTTAAATTTTATACATATACAACTTACCTATATCGGCCTATTTATATGTTGATTTATAGTTTGGCATGGGTATATTTACACTATATGTTAGGTTTACATTTTATTTTAACATTTTGGGGAGGTGTATGCATATTAATTCAGTATGAATTGAAATTAGAATGTGATTTTGTATATGTACAAGCTTGTAATTGAATTATATTATATGTTGTTATTTTATTTGATATGTGTGTACAAACCATATTAGTATTGTATATTTTCTGTTGTATAAAATTTTAAAATTATATGTGTGTGTGTGTGTGTGTGTGTGTGTGTGTGTGTGTGTGTATGTCCACAATACGTATGTACACTTAAGTTGATTTTAAATATACTATATATGTGTTTAATTTGAACCGGTGAGTTTGAAATGTATAAATATATATAGTTATTATAAAATGTGTTTAAATTTAGAATATGTTTTATATATGTAAATAGTTATATATATATATATATATATATATATCAGTTCACTTATACCATTTAACATCATCGATCCAGTTCTGATTTGATTCTGTCAATTCATATTTATCAGCTACGTTCGTCGAATCGTGTCCATCTTGCTTCGTTCTCAATTCGTGCTTGGATTCATAACCCATTTCACTTGTCAAAATCTCTTTAGCCTTCAAAGGTGAGCAATCACTCACGATTAATGTTCTTATATTTATTAAATTTGATTTCAATTAAAACGATAATTTAAATATGCTGCTGTTAATTGTCTAATTCTGGTTAGATACGCTATTATCTGTATCTGTTCACCTATGGGGTATGACACCATATCATGTTGTTTATATTATATTGTTATTGATGATATATGCCCGTTGTTATATGTTATCACTCTGCAAATTCCTTGTTAGTGTAGAATTCACTACGGGTTGAAATGATACATACCCGAATGGGCTTTAGAATAGGAGAAAATCGTTATGGGTTGAAATGATAGACCTAAGCGATTTTCATTTGATTTGAATTTTGGATCGCAGGTTGAAATGATATCTACCCGTATATATTTTAATTACGGATTGAAATGTTAAATGTCCGTATCACTTGACCGTAGGATAGGAAAGTATATACAGACACCGTTGGTCCATATATATATATATATATATATATATATATATTTTAAAATAATTTCTATGGTTTTGAAAAGAAATATATGGTTTGAAATAAATATTGGTTCTTAAAATATTATATATATATATATATATATATATATATATATGGAAATTTTATATAAAGCTTTAATAATAATATTATTAGGATTGATTTAATACATATAACATGTTTAAGTATTTATTTAAAGTTATATATCAAAATAGATTATTGTAATAATTTGAATAAGTTAAGGTTGAGAAGATAAAGTTGAATTAATTAATATTTTATTTAGCTAAGAATTGTACTAAATTAAATCGATTTGAACTATTGAATTTGAAATTTAAGATTTGATTTGATAACTTGATTTTTGATCTAAAGTGATTAAATGGATATTTCAAGTTTAAATAAATCAAAGGGAATATTTAGTTTAAATGTAATTTACAATTATTTAAATTAATGAGTGAATATTCCAAAGACTAGATGATAATGAAGTTAAATAAAGATCTATATGAAATTGTTAAATTTAGTTTGAAAATGTTGAATATTAAAGCATTGAAATATACTGAAATTTAAATGGTTTATTTGCGATTCAAATCTGTATTTGAAATCAATATAAAATTTGAATTTGTTATTTAGAAACAGAATTGAATTAAAATGCATAAATCTAAATTGAATTAAATGTGAATTTGGCACTCGAATTGATTGGAATCTATTTGTGGAATTGAGGATATACATATTTATATTCAATGGAAATGACATGTTGGTTTTGAAGTATTATTTTATTTAAATGGCCATGGTGTTATAGTATATACTTCAACTTTGTGGATAGTTCCACAGTTCCTTAGAGGATGGTTATCCCAAACATCCTTCAAGTTAATTGTATTTCAGTTGATATTTCACTTGAGTTGGATTTATTGATATAAGAATGTTAATCCTGACTCGAGTGTTTTGAGTTTTTCTTTACGCTAGGGTCAGACTGAGTGATTCAGCATTTGAGACGCACCTTTGGAGTTTGGACCTTCACTTAGAGATCCGACTATCGATTTGGCTTTCAGCTTTTCCAGTTGATTTGTTCAGAGAGGTCATCAGTTGTATTGGAGACTTCACTGTATTTGAGATATTTTGCTGTATTTTATTTCTAACTCTGATGTCTGTATAGTAGCTTCATGAACTACTATTTGTTTATTCAGCTGCATTATATTACTCTATGTCTGTGATTCTGTGATTGATTTATTTACTGTATATGCTGAAATTTGCCAACTTTAAATTAACAATTCGATATTTTGAGCAATTCAAGTCCGACGTGTGTGGATGCGAATGGTTGAAAATATCGGGTCGTTACAGAATTGTACACAGATATGAGCGATATGACCAAGTTATCAAAACTCAATTTTTCACTGCCATGCTGCTGCTAAAATGCCGAAAATAAGATAAACGGAGCCAGAGTCTTCCAAATTTGGCTAAACGAAATATGACGTCACACACAAAAATATAGCGCCACCTATTTACCTCACTACTTGCCTCACCGTCGAACTTTGATACCCTCACGAGATGCCACCATCGATCCACCCCCTATAGCGACGCCTCGATGAAGTCACGCTCTACTCAAGCGCATGCTCGTGGCCCTGACATCGCGCACTAGCGCGAGAACGACTCGCGACACCCAATCCTTCGCCGACACCATCTCTCGACGCCATGCACAAGAACAGTAGCCACGCTGCCATGCCCCAATCTTCCTCGAGTTGCCAGCCCATAGGCCTTTCCTTTACGAGATCCAGTTCCGCGATTGATTTTGGATGAAGTCGATCTTCTTTTATCTTTAGATACGAATTCGAAGTGCGTTTTATTTGATTAGGATGAGGCTGCCATGGATTCTTTGTTTTGATTTTAACGGAAGGGGAAAATGAATCTACAGTCACGATTCATATATATATATATATATATATATATATATATATAAATGAACGAAGTCTATTTTATTTGGCCATTTCGATTTTAGTTTGAGGGAAGAGGGACATCTGGAATGCAATTAAAGAAGGCAGTGGACACGTATCCTTAAGGGATGAAATGTGTTTAAATTTGTTGATTATATAAGAATATATATTTTAATTCAAATTCAACTTCAAATATTCTCGATTTACACAATCTAAAATTTTGAAACCCTATCGGGGCATGCCGCTAGGCATTTTAATGTTAAACCCCTATTTCGAATGCAATGGAAAAGGTTTCGAGGCCTAATTCGATCGTATGGAGAAGATAGTTTTTTGGACCAGTTATTTATTTTAAATTTCGATATAACTTTCAACGCGTTTGCTTATCGTATGCCCAAATTATCACTCCAAACACTACGAAAATTGAAATCCGATAATAATACAATATTACGGATCTAATGGAACTGGTTTCGTTGAACTCCGAGAGTGTGCCTCGGAAGGCTATTTTTAAATATCGATTTAAACGATAAATTTCAAAACCGAACAAAGTACTTTCATATCCAACTTTAACACTTCTACTATCTTTAGTATTATCAATATGAACATTCTAAGCTTTGAAAATATTTTTAATCAGCTTAAAAATCAAGATTCAATATTTTACCAACTTCAACAAATTAAAATCAATAATTTAATTTCCATATAAACAATGATATTTGGAATTCAAGTTTAAATAACATTCAAATATTTAAAATCAATTAAATATTCCATTTCAAATGTTCAAAATTTTTGGTCATCACATTCTTTCCCCTTAAAAGAATTTCGTCCTGAAATTACTCGTTAAGAAGAATGATCCTCAACCCGTTTATTATATTCCCCGAAACCAAACAGTTTTCAACTTTCCAAAATAATCTTTTTATTAAAGACGCATTTTCACTTCAACTAACTTCCCGAAATCTTTTATGGTTTACAAACAACATGATTTACTCCAAAATTCAATTTTAAATTTAAATTTTCAAAATTTCCTCAAAATTTTTCAAACTCCCTAAGTTTTCGAAAAATTTCGCCAGCGTCTCCTTCGCGTGGCTAGGTTGGTACGACTACAAAATGCCACAACGGGCCTCCAGATTTCAAAAGAAAACAAAAAGCCAAGTGGCTAGACAAGAAAATTATCAAATTTCATACTGAAATTCAAATACATACCTTTTTGCCGAGCAATTTAAATTTATCTTCGAAATCAAAAATCCCATTCCTTTTCCTTTATAACACCTGTATATCCTACTAGCAACAAGGTCCAATTACAACATTCAAAATCATTTTATTCACTTCTTTATAAGATTTTCAATATCTATTTTATTCAAGTCCGTATGATACACATATATCATTTGTATGCAATATCAAATTCGATCGCTCACTCAATCACACAATTTCACTTCCGAACTAGTATCGTCCACCCGACTTCCTGGTGCGGATTCAGATTTGGTTTCTTGATCAAAAATCGTAATGCTCCTTGCATAGCCGTAAACTACGATAGAGAATTTTCAGAATCAACCAAAAATCCATATTTAGGCTCGCCGTCGAAAATCGAGTGAAAAATCATAACTCGGATCGATGTAACTATCTCGAAATTCTGTGCTCGAATTCTGGATCAAATCGTTATGCGAATAAAATAATATATGTACATTCCACGTATTTATTTCAATTGATTATTAGCTATATCAATTTTCATTTCCTTTATTCACATTGATTTTCATTCACTTATTCACAATCACCTTTTCACAATTTTCAGTTTAATCTTCGTTCATTTATTAATTTAGAATATTTCTCAACTCAAAAATTACTTAAGAATTCCATTATCTGTTTCTTAAGTTCAATATAAGTATTCTATATACTTCTTATATTTAATGTTCAATTCATCACTTTGGTTGGAGCACTTTGGTTTTATCACTACTTTTATTCAAACTAGATTTCCAATTCCATACGAATTCAATCCATTTCAAACCATATTTGATTTGCCATTCCTACAACCAGTTTCAGTTACTTATTTTATTTCAATACTTTACTTCATTTGGTCCAATTTGACAAATTTCTCAATTTCACTTAATTTATCACAAATCAAATTCAATTTCCATTCGAGTTTCCCTAAATTTTCAAACTAATTTATTTTTCAAGCAAATTTCTAAATTTATTAATTATCAAACGTATTTATATTCTGTAACATTTTAAATAAGATTCTAGAGTCTTTTAAAATATTCAAAAATCATTTTGAAATAAATTTTATCCAAAATCCTTTGCATTTCTAAAATCAAACTCAACTTTTGTAAACAATTCCAGTTTAAAACATTTTTAGCAGCAATTCCTCTCCTGTAAACTTGAAAATGAACATCGATGATGTTGCACTTATCACCGATGTTATTTTCTAGCGGTCGAAACGAGTTTAGTGCCTTTATCCCTTCAAAACCATTTTTTTCCAAATATTTTTAAATTCCAAACCTTTGAAAATCATCTTCAAACTCAAAAGAGATTTTATTTCCAAATTTCAATTTTTTTCAAAAATATTTCCAATTATTTCTCTGGAATTGCATTTCATTTTATAAATCACATTACAATTCACATTTACAAATCCCATTGGTATATGAATTTATTTTTAGCTCTTTGTCATGATTTCAATTCAATAATTTATGATAATAATTTAATATTATTACATCCTAACATCCAAGCAACCATATAATATAATAATTTACAAAGATTATTTCCTTTTATATACGAAAATAGTTTGGGTAAAATTATTCCGTTTACCCTATTTAAAACAACACTGTGTCGGTTTATCTTGTGAAAGAGTTTAGAAACCCCTATCGATACAGCTGGCCAAACTGCACCTACTAGAATCTATAACAATCAACCGATAAGTCAACATAATATAAAACAATTTTATATTCACTAATAAATAGGCGCTCATATGTAACGACCCGCCATTCATTCCATAGAATGACACATCATTAATAAGAAAGAAAGGGATAGAAAGAGAAAAGATAGAGAAGAGAGAAGAAACAACATCATAATCTAAACAGTGGAACGAATAAATTATATTAATAACATAAGATATTACATAGTATACAACATCAATCAGAGTTACACAGATTATACATTACATATTAGACAGTTATAAACACCTGTCTAGTTATTACAACTCAATACAATACAGAGATATCAGTCACAGCGGAACACTATAAATATCTACAATGCTGAAGCCTCCTGCTCCGTGTCTCCTTCATAATTCGTCAAAGCCAACTAGAATCCCTTGGCTACTCGTAAAAATTTGAGTACCCAAGATTTTAAGAAAAACAGAAATAAACTCCGGGTCAGACATGGGTCTGGTGTGAGCAACAGGTTAAGGTTGCTTAACTTTCAAAAAACCTTTTGAAAACAAAGGGTATCAAGTAAGACTCCCTACACATAAACATGAGTAAGTTTTTACCTTACGCTAACCAAAACATTTGATAGGAAATCCAGTGATATAGGTCTAGGGTTTTCAAGTAAATAGAAAATAGCCGAAATTGTTACATCTATTAAATTCCAGCTACTAGCCACAAAAGTGTGTAATACAATCAAATCCGATGGCACTTATTGGATTTTGGATTCCATACAATGGCAGAGCTACTGGGGTACCGCTCGTCATAGTACGTGGCCTAGATCAACATACCGAGGATCCACCCTAAATACCTTGCAACACAAGGCCGAAACCGTCCCTTACTGGACATTCCCGAACAAGACAACCCCGCAGTTGGTGTGCATATCCAACTGCCCACTAAGCCGAATAAAAAGGGACCTCTAGACAGGGGAAAATCTCGTCCTACTTGGGCACACTTAGCCTTGCATCACCTCCCTTGTTTTAGCCATTCCTAGTTGATGAGGCTTGAGGCTACAATTACCTTTATAGAACACATCTCTTAGAATGCTCATCGTCCACCTGACGATGTTCTGAAAGCATTCAATCCATACAAGTTCGTTCCGGGTTCGAACGAAACCGAAGGCATTATCTCGTTACACTCATTTTGGAATCACCCTCAGAGTTAACGACGATAACTCTTGCACTCTGAATCTTCATCTCGAATTTGAGAGTACTACCCCGTTAAACTCATATTGGAATCACCCTCAGAGTTTTAACTACGAATAGTCATTACACCTCGAGTCTTCACTCTTCACTTGAGATTCACGACCTATCGTTAATTTGGATCGATGTGGTTTTCAGATATCCAAATCTGGAAACCCGATCCCGGTCTCATCGAAATCCAAAACGTATCTTTTAAGGCCAAGTTGTTTTAGAGTTTAAAACAATTCAATTTCAATATCCATATACACACAAATAGATAATTCACCTTTCACAATAGACAATCTACATTATCATCACAAACAAATAATCCATATTATCATCACCAATAGATAATTCATATTATCATCACAATGCAACCAAAGCATCCGTATCACAGCGTTACTTATCTCAAAGCTGAGATCTCAAACCATTCAAGGCAACCAATATCATCCATTCATACATAAGAAATGATCTATAATCACACCTTCTATAATTAATTTAAAATGAATTAAATTAATTACTTCCATCTCTAATTAATTTAAGGTGAATTAAAATAATTACTTTCAACATATAAATCTTGCTTACATAACTATTAATTAATTACAAATTAATTAATTAATTATTCTGTAATTATCCCCTTAATTAATCACCTTTGATTAATTAACCTTTAATTATTCAAGTAATTATCCTTTAATTAATTTCACAAATTAATTATTCTTAACCAAAACAGTAATTAACCTTTAATTACTTCATTAAATAATTAACTATAATTAATCCTTAATTAATCCTTAATTAATGACATTAATTAATGACCTTTAATCACTTATTATTGATTAATTAATCTTAATTAATCAATCCTTAATTATATTAATTAATGATAATTAATTACATTTAATTAATTATCTTATTTAAATTAGTTACAATAAGTAACTAATCTTTAATTAAATCACAATTTTTAATCAAATTCAATAATTAACTACCCTTAATTACTCCATTAAATAAATAAATTACTCCTTAATTAATTTCTTTAATTAATCCCTTGATTAATTACAAAAAGTAATTATACTCAAATTACTTCCATTATTAAATCATCTTCCACTAATTACCTCCAGTAATTATCATTAATTACTTCACTAAGTAATTGTACTTCATTAATTACATTAAGTAATTATTATCAAATCATCCAGTATTTAAATTAATTAAACTTAATTAATTAATTTAAACCAATCACATTAAGTTCAATTAATTACATTTAGTAATTAATTCCTTAATTACTTCCATTAAGTAATTACACTTAAATAAATTTCACAAATGATTATCATAAATTAATCAATCTAATTACTTATTAAAATTAATCACATTAATTAATTATTAAATAATCTCATGTTAATGACCTTCATTAATAACTAACAATTCTTTAATTACTTTTCTTAAGTAATTAACTTAGATTAATCATTATTAATTACAAATTAATTTATCTTAATAACCAATTAATTAACCTTTAATTATTTAATTAATTAAGTGTTAACTGTAACTTAATTAATTCTTAATTACTTACTTAATTAATTATTAATTATTAATTAAAATATAATTAATAATCCTTTATTACAATTTAATTATTCCTAATTAATTAACTTAAACCTTAATTAATTAATTTAAACCTTTAATTACTTATTTAATTAATCCAAGTCATTAATTAATTAAATAAATTAATTATCCATTTAATTTCCTTAAAAATTTAATGAATTACAAATCATAAAATTCTAATTAAATTGAAGAAAAACATTATTCTTATTAATGATTAAATTATCATTATCAAAGCATTTTAATACCAGATTAATTTAAAATTACCTTTAAATTTATCTCCAAATTTTATTTTAAATTTAAGATTTAAAATGAATTACAAATTAACTTTAACAAAGTTTAAAACAATTTAAAAACCTTTAATTTCACATGTTAAAGAAATACTCATTTAATAAAGAAGTTTAAAAGAATTTAAAACCAAATTCATTTTTAAGTTCAAATCAATTTAAATTACACTTTAAACATTCAAAATTGTTTAAATCATTTTAAATTTAAAAACTTTCCTTCATTTCAAAACTGGAATACATGTTTAAATTTGAATCCAGATTAGACTTTAGATTTTAAAACTCTACTTACATTTTAAAACTCTACTTACATTTTAAAACTTCTTTTTTAAAATTCAAACTACTTAAACATTTTTAAAGTAGTTAAAACAATTCAAATTTATAAACTTTATTTTTTTTTAAAAACTGAGATTTAAACTTGAATCAGTTTTAAAAACTTTGATTTAAACTTTACTTTCATTTTAAACTCAGTTTTTAAATCCATTTTAAATTAAAAAAAAATAGAACAAACAGGTTCTTTAAAACCCATAACATTATTATTACCCGAGGCAACCTATATTACTTCGAGTCAAAACCCCCTTTACTCCGAGCAAACCATCTACTTACTTCGAGCCAATCACCATTAACTCGAATACAAATCAGAACCAAAGCAACTTCACCAGAACACAGTGCACCGTGCACATGCACGGTGCCGTTGATCATCTCCGGCCACCTCCGGTGGTCTTCCCACATCAACAATCACTCAAACATCACTCCACGATAATCAGATCGTGTCCAATTCTTGAAATCGAATTCGAGATGCTAAATCCCAACCTGGAAACTTAAAGAAGCCACTGCACCCAAACCTAGCAACGCCTCGACCACACAACTCCGATCACCAGAAAATCTGCTACTCCGGCCAAGACTTCACCTACGACCAACCTTCCATCTCCCAAAACCTAGTAGCACTCGATCAATTATAGAAGACGTGTTGATCGAATTTCTTAACCTAGTTAAAACTAGGGTTCCAGAAGAAAACCCACTGCTGCAACTTCCTCGATGAAATGCAACACCATCCAGTATTTTTCCTATCAACTACGATCACTCTTCCATCATTACCCAAAGTTTCGACCTTCTAGGTTGTAGAGATCACCCAAAAATCCCAAAATTTCATTTCCAGTTCATTCCCAATCTGCACATAATTCTCATTTCTAGAAATCTTGATTTTAGTGTTAAAAATCATGTTTTGGTTTATGTATTCAATTTAAAATACTGAATCTATAAATTTCACAGTTTGAATTTTGATTTATATTAAGCATGCACTGATGTTTTGGTTTTACAGAGATACTCATGCTTTAATTGAACTTGATTAATTTTTTAAATCTTAGTCTATGATAAATCAAACAACATTGGTTTGTAAATGAAGTCCTAACAAAAACTAGATCAGGTGGTAAGGAATTAAAAATGAAATGTTGAGCCTGGGAAACAAAATAAGAACAGAGCACACAATCACATATGCACACCATTACATCCATATAAATATACTGAGATATACTTAAAAATGCATTCACAAACATATTTGTTTTCAGAGGTAAACAAGCAACATAATTATACTTCAACCATTTAAACTGTGACGTTACTAACCAGACATGGAAAATGAAGACAGAGCTCCAATTTGAAGTTGCTGAAATGATCTTGATTAAAACTTGTTTTTCTTTTGTTTAGAAACTGAGTTGCTTGCTGAAAACTTGAGTTGCTGGAGTTTTAAAACTTATTTTTAAAAGGAACTACATGCATGCTGGCTTGATTTCCAGATTTGAAATAATGCAGGCTTTGCTTTGTTTTTTTTGAAAATGATTTGCAGTCTTGCTTTAAAAATGAGTTACAGGCTTGAATCTGATTTTTGGTTTTTAGAAGATTGATTGCAGATTTTTGTTGTTGAGAATAGTTTGAGTTTCAGATGTTTGATTACTGATTGAAGATGGTTACAGAATTTAGTTTTGAAGAGTTGTTCTCAGATTTGCATTGCATTTTGGGTTTAGAAAAAGAATAAGAATGAAAGAAGATTTGTTTATATAAAGACTAAAATACTTATAAATAAAAATAAAAGAAAAAGCTAAATTTTGAAATGCCACTTGTCTTCTATTTTAGCATTTGTCATTAGATATGCTTAACAATTTACACTTGTCTTTTAAGTTAATTAGTATTTGTTTTTTTTAAAAGTTAATATAAGATTATGGTTACTAAATTAGTTAATAAGTATATACTTATATATATAGATAATTTAAAAAGAAATAAAACAATTATATCCATAAATAAAAGTTTATACAAATATTTTAAA
Organism: Allium cepa; assembly: GCA_030765085.1. Classification (NCBI taxonomy): domain Eukaryota; kingdom Viridiplantae; phylum Streptophyta; class Magnoliopsida; order Asparagales; family Amaryllidaceae; genus Allium; species Allium cepa. Next base: position 548,821,014 of record CM060938.1, read on the forward strand.
TCCAAAACAATTTAAAATCTATACTTTGAATTTCAAAACTTTAAATTCAAATTCAAATCAAATTCTAAAATTCAATTTGAAATAACAAACTATTTTTATTAAAATCCATTTGTTAAAAACATTACATTATTAATATTGTTTTAAAGTAACTCATTTATCAACTTAAAATAATTTATAAAAGAAATTATCTCTTTATTAATAAGTTACTTATTTTATCAAACTATATTTAAAAAGAAAACAAAATAAACTTATTGTTAATTAAATTAGATTTAAATTTAAGCTAAAAACATTTTAAACAATTACTTTATCAATTTAAAACCATATAGTTATTTATTTAAATAGCTTTGAAGAGCTTTATATTAAATAAATCAAAATTTCCAAATCACAAAAAATATTAGAATTAGAAAATATGCCTTTATTGATTAAATTTAAAAAAACTTATCTATTTACAATATATATACAAAAATATATGCATTATAAATAGATAACAATTTAATTAGCTTTTAAAAAGATAAATTCACCAATTAAATTTTTATTAAAGGAAGATTATTAAATCAATTCAAAATATTATTAACAAAAATTATCAAATCAATTTAAATTTTAATATAGATTATTAAATTGATATTGCCAAAAATTCCGGGACATCACAATCCTCTCCCCTTAAAAGAATTTCGTCCCCGAAATTTAAAACAAAGGTAATTTAATAATCTAATTAAAGATTTTAATTTTAAAACACAAGCATATATCAATGATATGCTAACAACCATAGCAACCAATTCACCCAATGAAACAAATCTAACTATCCAGACAAAATTCTGGATAGAGTTTCCTCGAGTTTCCCAAGTATATATACCGGAATACTCGCTCTACATAATCCAAACAATCAATACTACTAAGCTACAGGGCTCCTACTCATCTAGATCTACAAAACTAAACAGGATATCACACTACAGACGAGTCTGACTCAACAACCAAACCTTCCTGAACAGCTGGTTCCACAACCAGTGATAGATCATACACGCACTCCCTCAGGGATACGTGAAACACATCGAATCCCAGTTATCCAAACCGGCAATTTAATCTTGAAGATCAGTCACTTATCCTTACAAGAACACAGAAAGATCCAAAACACCTTGGAGCTAGCTTCCCATTCTTACCCAAAACTTATAGCTCCTTTAGATCGGAGAAAACTTAACCAAAACCAAATCTACGACTTCGGAATCCAAATTCCTCCGTCTCTTATCCACAAAACTCTTCGAATGTCCCTGGGCTGCCTACATCGTTACTGATCAGCTCAACCTTTGCTGATGCCTCTAAAAACAAACTGGACCAAAAACAACCCAACCCAATGATCTCCTCAAGATCAATCAAAAATCGTGAACACAAACTCTACTCCACAAATATCAAAAGACTAAACTTACTTCTCCTTATCCTGAAAATAAATAAATAGAAACACTCCCAAACTTCCTCCGCTGCATAACTCTGATCTGGAGTAGATAAGAATGCTGATGATGAACATGAGCACAAACTAGACAACACATCCCAGAAATATGGTTCCACATATCCATAAAAGAATACTAAGAAGTTCCACCAAAAAAACTGAGCTACTTCACCAACCTCTATCTCTAGGAATCATCCTTCTACTAAGCTGAACCACCGGTTTCACTCCTGGAATCCTAGTCTATACGAAAACTCAATCTCCCGATGCGGACAAACCTTTGGCTTTCCTAAAGACGTCCGGAAAATCTCTGATAACTTAAGAGAACACTCAATTATCGCAAGTCACTTTTGCGATCAACCCAGATCAATTTCCAAAGAAATTGTTCTCCCTTTACCAATCAGAACAGCTTATGCTGGTCTAGCCAATCCATCGAAGAAACGGATCCACTCCGCTACTTCTGAACTCCACCTCCAGAAAAACTGCTCAGCTAGAAGACCTCCTGCCAGCACCCAGAATACTCCGAGCTGCACTGCTGACACCGATGCCAAAGACTTCCTAATCCAAAAATCTTCGAGAAACTCGGACCTCAAAGCAAACAGAAACACCATACTGAACTCAGCCACAACACTGAAGCAGACACACTTCCTAAAACTTGTTCCAAAGAAACGCCTTCAGAAACATCCATAGTCACTGCATCTTATCACACAGCTACTACTTCCTGAGGTATCAAGACACCATTACTCGCTTCTGCTCAGTCGACAGATCCAAACTCTACTCATCAAATTCTGCACTCCAAAGATGGACTCCGAACCTTTTAAAGGTTTCCTTTAGAGATCGATGAAATCTTTATACCACTGCACAAACTTACTTGAGACGGTATTGGGTCTACCGTCTCGTCAGATCCACTTCCAACCTCAAGACTCAAACTCCAACCAATGGTAATAGTCGTGTTACACACACCAGTACCTTATCTACCTTTATAACTTATGTTGGAAAACCAGAACAGGTAACCCAACAAATAGGTAGAAATATATATAAATATATATATATATATTAAAAATACAAATACGCTCTCTCAAGAAAGAAATCACTCCAAAGCTTAGGTATTCACTCAACCTAGCGCTCTGATACCACTGTAACGACCCGCCATTCATTCCACAGAATGACGCACATTAATAAGAAAGAAAGGGATAGAAAAGAGAAAAGATAGAGAAGAGAGAAGAAACAACATCAGAATCTAAACAGCGGAACGAATAAATTATATTAATAACATATGATATTACATAGTATACAACATCAATCAGAGTTACACAGATTATACATCACATACTAGATAGTTATAAACACCTGTTTAGTTATTACAACTCAATACAATACAGAGATATCAATCACAGCGGAACAATATAAATATCTACAACGCTGAATCCTCCTGCTCCGTTTCTTCTTCACAATTCGTCAAAGCCAACCTGAATCCCTTGGCTACTCGTAAAAATTTGAATACTCAAGAGTTTAAGAAAAACAGAAATAAACTCCAGGTCAGACATGGGTCTGGTGTGAGTAACAGGATAAGGTTGCTTAACTTTCAAAAAACCTTTTGAAAACAAAGGGTATCACGTAAGACTCCCACACATAAACATGGGTAATTTTTTACCTTACGCTAACCAAAACATTTGATAGGAAATCCAGTGATATTATAATAGGTCTAGGGTTTTCAAGTAAATAGAAAATAGCCGAAATTGATACATTTATTAAATTTCAGCTACTAGCCACAAAAGTGTGTAATACAATCAAATCTGATGGCACTTATTGGATTTTGGATTCCATACAATGGCAGGGCTACTGGGGTACCGCCCGTCACAGTAGGTGGCCTAGATCAACGTACCGAGAATCCACCCTAAATCCCCTGCAACACAAGGCCGGAGTCGTCCCTTATTGGACAGTCCCGAACAAGACAACCCCACAGTTGGTGCGCATATCCAACAGCCCACTAAGCCGAATAAAAAAAGACCTCTAGACAGGGAAAAATCTCGTCCTACTTGGGCACGACCCACTTAGCCTTGCCGCACCTCCCCTGTTTTAGCCATTCCCGGTTGATGAGGCTTGAGGCTACGATTACCTTTATAGAACACATCTCTTAGAATGCTCATCGTCCTCCTGACGATGTTCTGAAAGCATTCAATCCATACAAGTTCGTTCCGGGTTCGAACGAAACCGATGGCATTATCTCGTTACACTCATTTTGGAATCATCCTCAGAGTTAACGACGATAACCCTTGCACTCTGAATCTTCATCTCGAATCTGAAAGTGCTACCCCGTTAAACTCGTATTGGAATCACCCTAAGAGTTTTAACAACGAATAGTCCTTACACCTCGAGTCTGCACTCTTCAATTGAGATTCACGACCTATCGTTAATTTAGATCGATGTGGTTTTCGGATATCCAAATCTAGAAACCCGATCCCGGTCTCATTAAAATCCAAAACGTATCTTTTAAGGCCAAGTTGTTTGAGAGTTTAAACAATTCAATTTCAATATCTATATACACACAGATAGATAATTCACCTTTCACAATAGATAATCTACACTATCATCACTAACAGATAATCCATATTATCATCACCAACAGATAATCCATATTATCATCACCAACAGATAATACATATTATCATCACAATGCCACCAAAGCTTCCATATCACACAACATTACTTATCTCAAAGCTGAGATCTCAAACCATTCAAGGCAACCAATATCATCCATTCATACATAAGCAATGATCTATAATCACACCATCTATAATTAATTTAAAATGAATTAAATTAATTACTTCCATCTCTAATTAATTTAAAGTGAATTAAATTAATTACTTTCATCATATGAATCTTGCTTACATAACTATTAATTAATTATATATTAATTAATTATTCTCTAATTATCCACCTTAATTAATCACTTTTGATTAATTATCCTTTAATTATATTCAAGTAATTACCCTTTAATTAATTTCAAAAATTAATTATTCTTAACTAAAACAGTAATTAACCTTTAATTACTTCATTAATTAATTAACTATAATTAATTACATTAATCCTTAATTAATGACATTAATTACCTTTAATCACTTATTTTTGATTAATTAATCTTAATTAATCAATCCTTAATTGCATCATTAATTATATTAATTAATGATCCTTAATTACATTTAATTAATTATCTTATTTAAATTAATTACAATAAGTAATTAATCTTTAATTAAATCATAATTATTAATCACATTCAGTAATTAACTACCCTTAATTACTCCATTAAATAAATTAATTACTCCTTAATTAATTTCTTTAACTAATCCCTTGATTAATTACAAAAAGTAATTATACTCAAATTACTTCCATTATTAAATCATCTTCCACTAATTACCTCCAGTAATTATCATTAATTACTTCACTAAGTAATTATACTTCATTAATTACATTAAGTAATTATTATCAAATCATCCAGTGTTTAAATTAATTAAACTTAATTAATTAATTTAAACCAATCATATTAAACTCAATAAATTACATTTAGTAATTAATTCTTTTATTACTTCCATTAAGTAATTACACTTAAATAAATTTCACAATTGATTATCATAAATAATTAATCTAATTAATTATTAAAATTAATCATATTAATTAATTATTAAATAATCTCAAGTTAATGACCTTCAATAACAATTAACAATTCTTTAATTACTTTTCTTAAGTAATTAACTAAGATTGATCATTATTAATTACATATTAATTTATCTTAATAACCAATTAATTAACCTTTAATTATTTAATTAATTAAGTGTTAACTGTAACTTAATTAATTCTTAGTTACTTGTTTAATTAATTCTTAATTATTCATTAAAATATAATTAATAATCCTTAGTTACAAATTAATTATTCCTAATTAATTAACTTAAACCTTAATTAATTAATTTAAACCTTTAATTACTTATTTAATTAATTCAAGTCATTAATTAATTAATTAAATTAATTATCCATTTAATTTCCTTAAAAATTTAATGAATTACAAATCATTAAATTCTAATTAACTTTAAGAAAAACATTATTCTTATTAATGATTAAATTATCGTTATCAAACTATTTTAAAAACAAATTACTTTAAATTTACTTTTAAATTTATTTCCAAATTTCATTTTAAATTTAAGATTTAAAAATGAATTAAAAATTAACTTTAACAAAGTTTAAAACAATTTAAAAACCTTTAATTTCACATGTTAAAGAAATACTCATTTAATAAAGAAGTTTAAAAGAATTTAAAACTAAATTCATTTTTAAATTCAAATCAATTTAAATTATACTTTAAACATTCACAATTGTTTAAATCATTTTAAATTTAAAAACTTTTCTTCATTTCAAAACTGGAATACATATTTAAATTTGAATCCAGATTAAACTTTAGATTTTGAAACTCTACTTACATTTTAAAACTTCATTTTTAAAATTTAAACTACTTAAACATTTTTAAAGTAGTTAAAACAATTCAAATTTATAAACTTTTTTTTTTAAAAATTTAGACTTAAACTTGAATCAGTTTTACAAACTTTGATTTAAACTTTACTTTCATTTTAAACTCAGTTTTTAAATCCATTTTAAATTTAAAAAAAAAAAACAAACAGGTTCTTTAAAACCTGTAACATTATTATTACCTGAGGCAACCTATATTACTTTGAGTCAAACCCACTTTACTCCGAGCAAACCATATACTAACTTCGAGTCAATAACCATTAACTCGAATACAAATCAAAACCAAAGCAACTTCACCAGAACACAGTGCACCGTGCACATGCATGGTTCCGTTGATCATCTCTGGTCACCTTCGGTGGTCTTCCCACATCAACAATCACTCAAACATCACTCCACGATCATCAGATCGTGCTCCAATTCTCGAAATCGAATTCGAGATGCTAAATCCCAACCTCGTAACTTAAAGAAGCCACTGCACCCAAACCTAGCAACGCCTCGACCACGCAATTCCGATCACCAGAAAATCTGCTACTCCGGCCAAGACTTCGCCTACGACCAACCTTCCATCTCCCAAAACCTAGTAGCACTCGATCAATTATAGAAGACATGTTGATCGAATTTCTTAACCTTGTTAAAACTAGGGTTTCAGAAGAAAATGCACTGCTGCAACTTCCTCGATGAAATGCAACACCATCCAGTATGTTTCCTATCAACTACGATCACTCTTCCATCATTACCCAACGTTTTGACCTTCCAGGTTGTAGAGATCACCCAAAAATCCCAAAATTTCATTTCCAGTTCATTCCCAATCTGCACCTAATTCTCATTTCTAGAAATCTTGATTTTAGTGTTAAAAATCATGTTTTGGTTTATGTATTCAATTTATAATACTGAATCTATAAATTTCACATTTTGAATTTTTATTTACATTGAGCATGCACTGATGTTTTGGTTTTACAGAAATACTCATGCTCTAATTTAACTTGATTAAATTTTTAAATCTTAGTATATGATGAATCAGACAACAATGGTTTGTAAATTAAGTCCTAACAAAAACTAGATCAGGTGGTAAGGAATTAAAAATGAAATCTTGAGCCTGGGAAACAAAATAAGAACAGAGTACACAATCACATATGCACACCAATACATCCATATAAATATACAGAGATATACTTAAAAATGCATTCACAAACATATTTGTTTTCAGAGGTAAACATGCAACATAATTATACTTAAACCATTTAAATTGTGATGTTACTCACCGGACATGGAAAATGAAGACAGAGGTCCAATTTGAAGTTGCTGAAATGATCTTGATTAAAACTTGTTTTGCTTTTGTTTAGAAACTGAATTGCTTGCTGAAAACTTGAGTTGCCGGAGCTTTAAAACTTATTTTTAAAAAGAACTACATGCATGCTGGCTTGATTTCCAGATTTGAAATAATGCAGGCTTGGCTTTGTTTTTTTTTGAAAACGATTTGCAGTCTTGCTTTAAAAATGAGTTACATGCTTGAATCTGATTTTTGGTTTTTAGAAGATTGATTACAGATTTTTGTTGTTGAGAATAGTTTGAGTTTCAGATGTTTCATTACTGATTGAAGATGGTTAAAGAATTTAGTTTTGAAGAGTTGTTCTCAGATTTTCTTTGCATTTTGGATTTAGAAAAAGAATAAGAATGAAAGAAGATTTGTTTATATAAAGACTGAAATACTTATAAATAAAAATAAAAGAAAAAGCTAAATTTTGAAATGCCACTTGTCCTCTATTTTAACATTTGTCATTAGATATGCTTAACAATTTACACTTGTCTTTTAAGTTAATTAGCATTTGTTTTTTTAAAAGTTAATATAAGATTATGGTTACTAAATTAGTTAATAAGTATATACTTATATATATAGATAATTTAAAAAGAAATAAAACAACTATATCCATAAATAAAAGTTTATACAAATATTTTAAAATCCAAAACAATTTAAAATCTATACTTTGAATTTCAAAACGTTAAATTCAAATTCAAATCAAATTAGTAACGACCCATAATTTCTATCATTTGAAATTCGTATATTTAATTGATTTTAAATATTAACAAGTTAAATTTCTAAGTCGAATAAATTATATTTCGAATATCTAGATTTAATTGGATAATTAAATAGATAATTTAATATTTGAAATTACAGAAATAATTGGAAATTGGGTTTAATGTGATTAAAATTGATTTGTAAAGTTGTATTTAATCATATTGGAGTTAGAATGATGTTGTAGAACTTTTAAAATTGAATTTAAAGTTAATTTGTGGAAATTGAATATTTTAATATTTAATCGACGTGTGAAAATAGCCATTTTTCAAACAGTTTCGGATTTCAACAAAACCAATTTCATCAGATCCGTAATGTTATATTATTGTAAGATTTCAAATTTCGTGTCAATCGGATTTACGGTTTGTCCGGGGCGAGCCAAAACGCATAGAAATTAGTTTAACCGATTTAGTTTAAATTTGACCGTTTCTTTCTGTAACTCGCACATATGATCGAATTGGCTCTCGATACCTATTCCATTTTGTCTGGAACGTGGGTTAAACCCTAAAAATGTCAGTCGGTACGCTTCGTTTGGAGTTCGGAAAAAAAATCAGGTGAATAGTGTTTTGAGAATTTTCTATAAAAGGACTTGATTTCTCAATATTTGCACTCAAAACCCTAATTCAGAAACCATGGCCGCCATTTTTTTTGATTTCCACATCCAGAAACTTCCGATCTTCATCCCCTCTAATCTCCTCATCCGTCAACTTTCGTGAAAAACCCCCAACTACAACTTTGTAGAGCATCGAGAGATCTTACCATCCAACGGCTATGATCTTGATCGACGCAGTAGATCGATGGGAAAACGAGTTTGAATGGTCGATGGTTGCATGCGGTTTTTGAAAAGGGGAGGCGACCGAGCTTCACATGGTTCCTGCCGTGGGTGGCGTGCGCGCATGCGGAGGCAGGGGAAGTTCTTGATCATCGTCTGGTCGTCATCTGGTGATGCGGCATCAAGCAAAGTCGAACGACAATGGGTTCGAACTTGGGAGTTTCGAACGCGAAGAAGAAAAAGGGGGGCGGCCCAGATCTTTAGTCTTGGAATCGAACGGCTAGAATTGATTTAGGTTATAATTAAAATAAAAGTTGTAATTTACATATATTTAAAATTCGTACGAACTTTAAAACTTCATAACTTTTTGATACGAGGTCAGAAATGGACGAAACGACTTGCGTTGGAATTATATTGTCGAATACTACGCAATGGAGCTGGATTGGAGTTGATTGGAGCTAGTGTGAATTTTGGGTAAAATTAAATGCTCATTTAATTTTATTTGGAATAAAACACTACAATTGTTATTGGAAGCAAGGTGAGAACTTCTCACTCAATCGAATTAGTTTCGATTTAAATTTTAAAATAGTTAGATTTAAAATTTCTTGATTGTGTGATTGAATGATGATTGCTATCTGTTGTATTGAAATACACCCTATACGCCGCATATTAAGCGGAGGTTATTATACTAAACCCATATACCGCGATATTCCACCTTGAAGTGGAATTGGTATTATATATGTACTTGGAGTTGATTTCCCACATTATATAGCGGATGAGGTCCTATTGCGCCGCATAATAGCGGATAATATTTTATATAACCCGTGTACCATGATATTCCATCTTGAAACGGGCTTGGTTTGTGCTAACATCTGTGGATGCAGGGAAACAGATTGGAGGGATCCAACTGGATTCCTCAACAGTATTGATTTATCTACAGATATTTGCGATATATTCTGTTATTATATTGGTGTATGATGTTTGGATGCCGTGGTTAATTTATTGGTGCAGTTGTTGCATTGGGCCTATTTTTGGAGTTTTAAAAATGTTAAAGTAACGATTTTGAATTTAAAAGGATTTTCAATTGATTTTTTGAAAGTATATGTTTTATTGAATTTTGGAATGGATTCATTTTAAATAAATAAACGTTATAATTTTTATGTTATAAAAATTATGATTTTTGTGAAATATAACCGAAATGTGATTTTTGAAATAAGTAGTTGATTAATTTGTAAAATGGTTTAAATTGGGATTTTTGAATTATTATAAACGGTTTAATAAAAGATTTATAAAATCGATATTTATAAATTAAAATATTGGAATTATAAAACGAGTTTTTATAAGTGTTAAAATGAAGTATAAATGGATTTCATAGGTGAATGAAGTTTATAGATTTATAAATTGTGAAGTTATAAAATGAATAGATTTTGTAAAATAAAAGATTTATAAGTAATTAACTTATAAATTGGATTTTGGCATTTAAATGAGATATAAATAGAATTTGTTAATTAAGGGATTTTATAAGTTGAAGTTTTTATAAAATATATAAATGTGAATTTATAAACATCGTTTTATAAATCCGAAATCAATTGAATTTGATAAGTAAATATGAAAGCTTACTAAAGGAGATATATCCACGATTTTGGACGGTGGATAATCCTTTAATTAAATATGTAGAAGTGTCAAATTTGGTAAACGATTTATATTCACGATTTTGGACAGTGAATAATATATTAAAGAAATGTTTTAGGAAGTGATATTTTAAATAGAATTAAAATGATTTGAAATTGTTTTAAAATGTGTTAAGGATCGAAACCATAGATTTCAACATTCATAGTTGAAATAGACGTTTTCGAGAAATAAGGAAAAGATGGACTATAACACTGTTGTTATAGTAAATGATTTTCGAAAGGAAATGTTTTCGTATAGTATTGGGATTTATATATCTATCATATTTTCGAATCCCTATGTTATTGATTTTAGGTTGTCGTAACGATGTTTTACGCAACATTCGTTTTGACCCAAATAAATGTGTTTAAAGTGAACATTTTCCTTAAAAGAATAAAATATATACTTAATCGTGTTTTAAGTATATTGAATATTTTGTAAGTATTGAAAATAAATAGATTTGTGAATTACTTATTGTTGAATAAGTATTTGGAAATGTTTTCCAATGTAGAAATTGAAATGGTTTAGAGAATATATATTTAAAAAAAAAGATAAATTGAAGTGAATATTTGGCAAGTTATTTAATTTATGGAAGATAAACAAAAAAGGGCCTAGTGATCGTTATAGTGCTGAATATTTGTTGGTTTGCTTTGATAATTAAATAACCGACTATCAATATTTACCTTTAAATGGGTATTTGTTGTGATTAACTTGAATTTGAATGCGACACTTATTTTAAAATAAACGCTCGTTATTCGGTTTAGCCGGGAGAGGACCTTTGGGTCATAAATCCCATTCCGAATAGTGATACGTCGTAATGGATAGCATTTGAAGACCGGTGTTGAAGACCGGATATTTTCGAAAACGGAAGGATTGCCATCGAATGTCTCTGCATCGGCTGATCCCCGATATAGAGATTTTATCATCCTTTGTGATGGGAAATCCGGACGTGATTAGTGAATATCCGGATTTGCAAGGGCTTCTTTGGAAGTGCCTACGGTTCCGTTCGATCCCGGAACGGACTTGTATGGATGTGTGTCTAACGTTACAATTTGAGATGTAAAGCTGGTTTCTATCAAATACATTTCTGTTGGTGGCGGAGAATTTATTCTCTTAGCTTAACATCCTTCTCTGAGACGTACGAGCTCAGAGGTTATGTAGTTGATGGTTACTAGCGATATATTCCCAACTTGGTAATGTGGCATGCTGAGTGTTGCTGATCATTTGTTGATCAAAGCGTGGCTTTTGTGAAAAGCGTAGCTTTGTGGACGAGACTTCGTCGAACCTCACACCTCAAAAATGGTCAAAACAGGAAGAATGCAGCAAGGTTATTTGGGGATAGCGCCCCCATAGGGTATGTTCATTTCCTTCTGGATAGAGGTGGTTTATGGTATGGAGCCCAGATACTTAACTTATGTGGTTGCTGCAAATTTATTTCTTTGTGGTTGTTGGTGAATCCCGGGATTTAGGCCGGTTACGACCGGGGGATGGCATACTCGTGTCAGTAGTTACCTAGCAAGAGGTAAACCGGCCTTGTGTTGGCAGAGATCCGGTTAGGTTCTCGAGGCGTCCTTCCAGAGACGTACCCATGTGGCAATGGGAAGTTCCTTGGCCTGACCATTTGTTCGAAATCCAAACTCCAATACGACATTGTACGGTTTTAGTTGTAGAGCCTACCATTTACTTATGGTGGTCACCATTGTTTAGATGGTAGCTATAGTAGGCATAGTGTGAAATGCCTATGCTGGCTAAGATTTATATTATACTTTCGAAATGTTTTCCTACACTTTGCACTTATAATCATAATATCAAAGAAATTTGCGTATCAAGCATGTTTGACTATCATAAGGAGAAATCTCCTCCGATTCTGCGTTTGCATTGTGTGTGTGTGTGCGGGAGGCCTTATGGTAGTTACATTTTCTAAAAAGCATTGCAGATCTATTTGTAAAATATTTCTTTGTTTGTTTTAAAGATATAAACTGTTTTAAGTTCTCACACCAGTCCCATGACTGACCTGGAGTTTATTGTTTCCTTCCTAAACTCTGGGTGCCCACCAATTTCCACACGGGCAGTCTAGAGTCAAGTTATTAGGTCATCCTGGAATTCAGGAGATGCTGTGGAGCTCAAGGGGCAAGCTGGATAGCGTGGCGTATCAACTAGTATATAGTATTTCTTTTTCACTGTTTGCTGTTGTAAACTCTGATAATGTAATGTAATGTGATGTAATGTAATAAATGGATACAGTTCTTTTGGTTTAAAGATTATTCATTCATCTATTATATGTTGTTCCGCTGCGATTGTGAGATCTGATATTGTTTTGTTGCTTCTTCTTTCTTACTTCTTCTATCTTTTTTTCTTCTTCTTAAACCCTAAGGGTTCAGTTTTTCGGCATTTGATTGTTCGGCAGTTGATACAGTGGACGTATTAATGTCAATTTTCGAGAGTCGAAGAATCAGATCTTTACAGTTGGTATCAGAGCATTTAGTTAAGCGACAACCTTGGCTCTGTTTTGTGTTACTCATTAGAGATAGAGTCAGTAGTACTCTAGAATGAGTGTGAGTGTAATAATTGATATGAGCGCGTATTTGTTAGTGAATATAAAAATGTTTTATATTGTGTTTGCTTATCCGTTGAGTTGTTTATGAATTCTGGTCGGTGTGGGAAGTACAACCGTATCGATAGGGGTTTCTAAACTCTTAAACGAGATAAACCGACATAGTATCATTTAAATGGGTAAATGAAATAATTTTACCTTGATTATACTTTATATATAAAGAAATAATTTTTTAGAATTATTAAAGAGTATATAAATTGATTGTTTGGTTGTTGAAATTGTAAGAATATATATAAGTTAATTAAAAGATGTTTGAATAATCTAAATAAAAGAATAAATTGTATAAGCAAATGAATTATTAAGTATGGAATTATTATTAACGTGATTTACAATTGTGAAATAATCTTATATATAAGAAGCGAAACTATATGAATATATTTATAAATATGAGTTGTAAATAAAAATGAATTTGAACTATGAATTGAAAATGTTGAATCCTGTTTATTTTGGAAATTATTTTCCAAAATTAAAAGTTAAATAGTGAAATTATATAAGAAAAAGACTTATAAATGTGATTTATGAACAAAAGGAATTTTTTTAAGAGAATACTAAGCACTGAATTCACTACTGTTACTGGGAAGTAATAAGGGTGATGACTGCAGCATCATCAGTATCATTTTCAAGTTTCTGTGTGATGGATTTGCTACCATAGTAAATTGAAATTGAAGTTTGATTGGGATAAACAAATTTGAAATAAAAAAATCCAGGCTGTAATTGTTGAATATAAGTAATCAAGTTTTGAACTTATAATATGAGATAATAAATTTGACTTTGGTAAAAGTTAAATAGAATTTACTTTAGAATTGGAATCTGAATTGGATTTATAAGTGGAAATTTAAGTTAAGTTAAACAAATGATGTTTGAAATGGAATATAACTTGAGTAATGTTGAATGAAGTTGATTTTGGTATCGAAGTAAATTAATAAAGTGAAGTGATGAATATGAACTTGAGTTATGTAATGAAATTCAACTTTTGTGGTTAAATGAATTAGAAATTGAATTAATAAATGGATTGAATATTAATCAATCAAATGTAAAAGAATTGATATAGAATAATGAATGTAAGTGTTAATTCATTAGAAGCTAATGAAGTGGAAAAAAAATTGAATAATTGAAAGGAAAGTCAATTAGATATTAAACCAATTGGAAATTAAAAGTGTTAAACCAAATTGAAATTAGACAAAGTGAATATGAATTGTTGAATGTAAATTTAATAAATTTGATTGTATTGAATATACATTGATTGTTAGATTGTTGTTAGTTAATTGTATAGAAATTCATATGAAGTTGAATTGATAAAAATTGAAAGCTATGTAATTTGATTTGAATGTGGAAGTGAACTAACTTGAATGTAAATAGTGAATATAAACTAATTGAAAATGAGTAAATGAATGTTAGTAAAGTCTAATGTTAATGAATCAAATGTGATTAAATGAAAAACCAATTCATTAAATATTAATGAGAAGTGAATGTATATTGATTTGATAGGGATTTGTTGGATAAGTTGTTGGATGATAGTTGTTTGGTGGTTGCATTTATTGCTTTTTGTTGCATTTGCTATATTGGCACATATTGTTGTTGCTTCTGGTATATGTTGTATATCGATATTATTTACTATATACATGTTTCTCATTGTTGTTGAGTGTTTAGTAGGTGCGGATTGGGCTTGCTTCGCATTTGGAGCTCGCTTTCATGCTTAGCCGTATATGCTCGCTAATAATATATAAGGTACATATCCCGGATTACATATCGTACTTTTACACTTTTTTCCCTACGGGATGCCTCATTACTTTGATGAGATGCATATTTGTGATATATATATTGCCATTTTTTTTTCGGATCGAGCCGCGCAAAGGAGGTTATGGCGAAATTTTCTAAAAATTTAAGGCGTTAGAATATTTTTGAGAAATTGGAAAATTTTGAAAACTATAACTTCGATTTTGGAGTGAAAAGTTAAACGATATAGTTGGTTTTGAAAAGATAACTAAGTATGATTTAAAAACTTAGTAAAGTTATTGTAAGAAGTTCAACTATTGGATTTTGGGAAAGTTAAACACTTAAGTGAATTTGAAATCTAATTTGAATGGATGTTTGAAAAGTTAATGGATTTCAAGACTTTTTCTTACTTGGTAATTTCGAGTACGAAATTCTTTTAAGGGGGGAAGTTTGTAACGACTCAAAATTTCTGTCATTTGAAATTCGTATATTTAATTGATTTTAAATATTAACAAGTAAAATTTGTAAGTCGAATAAATTATATTTCGAATATCTAGATTTAATTGGATAATTAAATCGATAATTTAATATTTGAAATTACAGAAATAATTGGAAATTGGGTTTAATGTGATTAAAATTGATTTGTAAAGTTGTATTTAATCATATTGGAGTTAGAATGATGTTATAGAATTTTTAAAATTGAATTTAAAGTTAATTTGTGGAAATTGAATATTTTAATATTTAATTGACGTGTGAAAATAGCCATTTTTCAAATAGTCTCAGATTTCGTCGAAACTAGTTTCATCGGATCCATAATGTTATATTATTATAAGATTTCAAATTTCGTGTCAATAGGATTTACGGTTTGTCCGGGGCGAGCCAAAACGCATAGAAATTAGTTTAACCGATTTAATTTAAATTCGATCATTTATTTCTGTAACTCGCACGTATGATCGGATTGACTCTCGATACCTATTCCATTATGTCCGGAATGCGGGTTAAACCCTAAAAAGTCAGTCGGTACGCTTCGTTTGGAGTTCAAAAAAAAAAATCAGGTGAATAGTGTTTTGAGAATTTTCTATAAAAGGACTTGATTTCTCAATATTTGCACTCAAACCCTAATTCAGAAACCCTGGCTGCCTTTTTTTTGATTTCCACGGCCAGAAACTTCCGATCTTCATCCCTTCTAATCTCCTCATCCGTCAACTTTCATGAAAAACCCCCAACTACAACTTTGTAGAGCATCGAGAGATCTTACCATCCAACGGCTATGATCTTGATCGACGCAGTAGATCGATGGGAAAATGAGTTTGAACGGCCAATGGTTGCACGCGGTTTTCGAGAAGGGGAGGCGACCGAGCTTCACGTGGTTCCTGCCGTGGGTGGCGCGCGTGCATGCGGAGGCGGGGGAAGTTCTTGATCATCGTCTGGTCGTCATCTGGTGGTGCGTCATCAAGCAAAGTCGAACAACAATGGGTTCGAACTTGGGAGTTTTAAACGCGAAGAAGAAAAAAAAGGGCGGCCCAGATCTGTAGTCTCAGAATCGAACGGCTAAAATTGATTTAGGTTATAATTAAAATAAAAGTTGTAATTTACATATATTTAAAATTCGTACGAACTTTAAAACATCATAACTTTTTCATATGAGGTCGGAAATGGACGAAACGACTTGCGTTGGAATCATATTGTCGAATACTACGCAATGGAGCTGGATTGGAGTTGATTGGAGCTAGTGTGAATTTTGGGTAAAATTAAACGCTCGTTTAATTTTATTCGGAATAAAACACTGCAATTGTTATTGGAAGTAAGGTGAGAACTTCTCACTCAATCGAATTAGTTTCGATTTAAATTTTAAATTATTATTTAAAATTGCTTGATTGTGTGATCGAATGATGATTGCTATCTGTTGTATTGAAATAGACCCTATACGCTGCATATTAAGCGGAGGTTATTATACTAAACCCATATACCGCGATATTCCACCTTGAAGTGGAATTGGTATTATATATGTACTTGGAGTTGATTTCCCGCATTATATAGCGGATGAGACCCTATTGCGCCGCATAATAGCGGATAATATTTTATATAAACCCATGTACCATGATATTCCGTCTTGAAACAGGATTGGTATTGTGCTAACATCTGTGGATGCAGGGAAACAGGTTGGAGGGATCCAACTGGATTCCTCAATAGTATTGATTTATTTACAGATATTTGTGATATATTCTGTTATCATATTGATATATGATGTTTGGATGCCGTGGTTGATGTATTAGTTCTCACACCAGTCCCATGACTGACCTGGAGTTTATTGTTTCCTTCCTAAACTCCGGGTGCCCACCAATATCCACACGGGTAGTCTAGAGTTAGGTTATCAGGTCATCCTGGAATTTAGGAGATGCTGTGGAGCTCAAGAGGCGAGTTGGATGGCGTGGCGTATCAACTAGTATATAGTATTTCTTTTCCGCTGTTTGTTGTTGTAAACTCTGATGATGTAATGTGATGTAATGTGATAAATGGATACAGTTCTTTTGATTTAAATATTATTCATTTATCTATTATATGTTGTTCCGCTGCGATTGTGAGATTCTGATATTGTTCTGTTGCTTCTTCTTTCTTACTTCTTCTATCTTTTTTTTCTTCTTCTTAAACCCTAAAGGTTCGGTTTTCCGGCATTCGATTGTTCAACAGTTGATACAGTGGACGTATTAATGTCGATTTTCGGGAGTCGAAGAATCGGGTCTTTGCAAAATTATAAAATTCAATTTGAAATAACAAACTATTTTTATTAATATCCATTTGTTAAAAACATTACATTGTTAATATTGTTTTAAAATAACTCATTTATCAACTTAAAATAATTTATAAAAGAAATTATCTCTTTATTAATAAGTTACCTATTTTATCACACTATATTTAAAAAGAAAACAAAATAAACCTTATTGTTAATTAAATTAAATTTAAATTTAAGCTAAAAACATTTTAAACAATTACTCTATCAATTTAAAACCATATAGTTATTTATTTAAATAGCTTTGAACAGCTTTATATTAAATAAATCAAAATTTCCAGATCATCAAAAATATTAGAATTAGAAAATATGCCTTTATTTATTAAATTTAAAACAAAACTTATCTATTTACAATATATATACAAATATATATACATTATAAATAGATAACAATTTAATTAGCTTTTAAAAAGATAAATTCACCAATTAAATATTTATTAAAGGAAGATTATTAAATCAATTCAAATTATTATTAACAAAAATTATCAAATCAATTTAAATTTTAATATAGATTATTAAATTGATATTGCCAAAAATTCCGGGACATCACATCGTACCTATTATTACACTCAAACTCATTCTAGTGTGCTACTGACTCTATCTCTAATGAGCAATCCCCACCAGAGGCAAGGTTATCGCTTAACCAATTACTCTGATACCACTCTGTAACGACCCAATTTTTTGACGCCTGAAAGTCGACATCAATACGTCCATTGTATTAATGCCGAACAATCGAATGTCTTAAAACCAAACCGTTAGGGTTAAAGAAGAAGAAGATAGAAGAAGAAAACAATAGAATCTCACATTTCGTGGCAGAACAACATATAATAGATAAATGAATAATCTTTAAAACAAAGAACTATATCAATTTATACATACATCATCATAGTTTTACAACAACAAAACAACGGAAAAGAATATCATATACTAATGTTACGCCTTGCCATCCAGCTTGCTCCTGATCTCCACAGCATCTTTTCTGACTTCGCTCTAGAACAACTGATAACCTGACTCTAGGTTGTGCGTGTGGAAAATTATGGGCACCCAAAGTTTAGAAAGGGAACAATAAACTCCAGGTCAGCCATGGGACTAGTGTGAGATCTTAAGAATAGTTATTTTCATAAAGAAAGGAAAAGAAATCCGCTATGCTTTTAAAAAATGAAACTACCATAACGCCTGCCGCCACACACACAATGCAAATGCACTATCGGAGAGGATTTCTCCTTATGATAGTGAAACATGCTTGATACACAAAATCTTTTTAATATTATCATTAGTGCATAGTGTGGAAAACATTTCGAAAGTATAATATAAATTTTAGCCAGCATACACATTTTGTAATATGCCTATTATAGCTACCATGTTCAATAGCAGGTTACCGCCACATTCCGTGGTAGGTTATACAACTATAACCGTATAGGGTGCATATTGTTTCTTTGGATTTCCAATAAATAGTCAGGATAAGGAACTTCCTATGCCACATGGGTACGCCTTTGGAGGGACGCCTCGAGAACTTACCCAGCTCTCTGCCAACACAAGGCCGAGTTACCTCACGCTGTAATGAAGCTGTAACTAGGTAACTACTACACGAGTATGCCATCTCCCGGTCGTTACTGACCTTTATCCGAGGATCCTCAACCATAAAGCAACAACCACAAAGTAATAAAATTTGCAGCAACCACATAGGTTAAATATTTGGGCTCCATACCATGATACCACCTTTTTCCAGAAGGAAATGGACATACCATAAGGGCACGACCCTTAATAACGTTGCCGCAACTTTCCTATTTCGACCATTTCCGGGAAGTGAGGTTCGACGAAGTCTCATCCACAAAGCTACGCTTTTCACAAAAGCCATGCTTTGATCAACAAATGATCAGTATATCTTAGCATGCCACATTACCAAATTGGGAATATATCACTAGTCACAATCAACTACATAACCTCTGAGCTCTTACGTCTCAGAGAAGGGTGTTAAGCTAAGAGAATAAATTCTCCGCCACCAATAGAAATATATTTGATAGAAACCAACTTTATATCTCAAAGTGTAATGTCAGACACACATCTATACAAGTCCGTTCCGGGTTCGAACGGAACCGAAGGCACTTCAAAGAAGCCCTTGCAATCCGGATATTCACTAATCACGTCCGGACTCCCCATCACAAAGGGTGATGAAATCTCTATACTGGAGCAACTCAGTGCAGAGACATTCGACAAGTATTCCTTTCGCTTTCAAAAATACCTAGTCTTCAACACCGTCTTCAAATGCAATCCCATTCTGTCGCATCATTATTTGGAATGGGTTTTATGACACAAAGTCCTCTCTCGGCTAATCTGAATAATGAGCGCTTATTTTAAAAAAAGTTTTACATTCAGATTTCAAGTAAATCACAACAAATTTCCACTTTGATCTTTTTAACAAAAGATCTATCACAAAGATTCGATGTGGTTTTCGGATAACCGTTTGGAATCCGACCCCAGTCGCATCGAAATTCAAATGTCATTTAAAGGCCAATATTGATAGTCGGTTATTTAACTATCAATCAATATTCACAACAATCACCAGATTTAAATAATTTTCCCCCAATTATTTATTTTCAAAATATCTTCGCAAGATATATTTTCACACTTCAACACTTCAACAACAAATTTCAAATCACTAAATTATTTATTTCCAAAATATCTTCGCAAGATATATTTTCACACTTTAACACTTTTAAAAACAAATTTCAAATCACTTTCCTCACGCGGTATAAATTTCTAAATATTTATTTATTTGCACTGAGAATTTGCCAAGTTTGAATACTTCAAAATGATTTAAATCACTTATCCAAAAATATATACTTGGAAATATTTAAATAAAAACTATTTTAAAACACTTTATTTAAAACATTAGTTATGAAATTTTATATCAATATCTCATATAAAACTCAAGTCCAAACAATTTAGAAAAATAAAATTGTTAGATAAAGTGTAGTTATTAAAATAACCATTTTCTAAATCAAATACCAATTCAATCTTTAAAATAACCACTTCTATAATCAATTAATAATATTCACTTTAAAGATTTAAAAAATAATTTTCGAAAAATAATTTCTCCAAAAATTTTCTTTTTAAAACCAATTCTTGAACTTTAATTTATACTTTAAAACCTACTTTGAAAACATACTCGGCTTTCCAGGGAAAATATACTTTCCATTTCAAAATGATCCATTTAAATCAACTAATAAATCCTTTTCAATTTATTTTAAATTTACATTCTAAATCTGTAAATTTCTTTCCACACTTAAAAATATACCATTATTTATTTTTAAAACAAATTTCCCTTTCCTTTTTAAACTCCCATTGTGAGTTAAATTTCCAAATATCCACTGATATACGATTTTCAAATCGATTTCCATATATTCACTCTCAAACACCAAATCAAATTGGATTCAAATACTAAATCAATTATCATATCAATTTCCCAAAGATTTATTTTCAAATACCACATCAATTTTCAAATTGATTCTCAAATTTATTTCAAACACCAAATTGATTTCTAAATTTATTTCAAACACCAAATCAGATTCCAAATTGATTTCTAAAATCACTAACCTTTTAAAATAAATTCCTTCATTTCTCCCAAACTATTTAAAATCTGAATTTTAAATAAATTCTTCAACTTTTAAATAATATTACTGAAAATCCATTTATTAAAATCCGTTCCCCATATTTTGGAATTTATTCAATAGGATTTCAAAAATCACTCTTTATTTAATTCTCTAAAATGAATTTACTAAAAAATTTCTGCTTTATTTTCCAAAAATCCAAACTTTTATTTCTAGTATCCTATGATACCAAAAATATATTCGGCTAAACTATAACCTTCAATAAATTTCAACTATCAATATAATCATTCACACCAATATAATCATTCACAGATTATCACGTCACATCATATACAAATAAATTCAACAAAGTGAGGAATCCGGTTGGATCCCTTCAACCTATTTCCCTGCATCCACAGATGTTAGCACAATAATTTAAATACCAATTCCATTTCGAGGCGTAATATCTTGGTATATGAGATTATATAATATCATCCGCTATTATGCGACGCATAGGTTCTCGTCTGCTATATAATGTGGGAAATCAATCACTCCAAATATATATATACTGCTATATATACTACCACATCTGAACAGTCTATCAATAACTGAAATTTTAATTATATTCAATTGAGTGAGAAGATCTTACCTTTAACTATGCATACAACCCATTTTAATTCCAGCTTGATTTCACGATTTTTTTGAACCTTGTAACAAACATCATAAGGTTCTATTAATTTTCGAATTAGTCAAACAAATTAACTATTTTTTTTTCATTTGATGCTTTTAATTAACTAATAATTTATTTTAAAAATTAAAATTTGATTTTAAACTAATTTGTTTTTAACAAAATATTTTCTTTTCTTTTTCTTTGAAAGCCTTACTTATAAAAATTAATTTATATAGATTCAAAAAAATCAAATTTTATGTAATCTTTCAAATATTTCAAACTTCCATTTTTCTGTTTTTAAACTAGAGCATGCATGTGGATATATACATTTACAAAAAAATCATTTTATATCTTTACTATGAATCCTACTACTATGTCAAACATATATATATATTTATATATATATATAATTATTGGTTTAGATTAAAACAGGCTGCTATTATACATGTCAATTTAAACTTTAAATTAAACTTGATTTAAACAACCGTTTTACCTCAATCCAAACGAGAAAGCAACAGTCGAACCTCCATGCCATCTTCTAGTCGAGTGCGCCACCTATTTACCTCACTACCCGCTTCACTGTCGAACTTTGATACCATCATGAGATGCCGCCGCCAATCCACCCCCTAGCGGTGCCTCGATGAAGTCGCGCTCGACTCAAGCGCATGCTCGTGGCCCTGACATCGCGCACTAGCATGAGAACGACTCGCGACACCCAATCCTTCACCGCCACCATCTCTCGATGCCGCGCACATGAACGGTAGCCGTGCTGCCATGCCCCGCTCTTCCTCGAGTTGCCAGCCCATAGGACTTTCCTCCACGAGATCCAGTTCCGCGATTGATTTTGAATGAAGTCGATCTTCTTTTATTTTTATATACGAATTCGAACAGCATTGATTTGATTTGGATGAGGCTGCCATGGATTCTTTGTTTTGATTATTTTATTAAATCAATTTTTTATATATTTTTTATTATAATATTTTATTAATATATATTTAATAAAAAAAAATATATGTAAAAAATGTATATAAAAAATGATAAAATATTAAAAAAGAAAAAAAATAAAATGTAAAAAAAATTATAGAAGAAAATAAAATAAAAGTATGATAAAAAAATAAAAAATAATAGAAAAATTTAAAAAAATAAACGATAAAAAAAGTTATCAAAGCATTCAAAGCATTCAATACAATCCAAACATTCATAAATAAGATCAATTGATCACCTAATTAATTTAAATCAGATTAGTCACTTATGAATAAATTATTAATCCTGGTTAATTAATTATTAATTAATTTCAAACCATTTTAATTAATTATTCTTTAATCACTTATAATTAACCTTTAATACAACAATTTAAATATTTTTTTATCACTTGATTAATTAAATTTATTCATTAAATAATTACTTTTTTAATTAAGTAATTATCCTTAAGTAATTAACTATCCTTTAATTAATTTTTATTAATTAACTTAATAAATAAATTGATTATACTTAATTACTTTCATTAAGTAATTTATCTTTAGTTAATTCCCTTAATTAATAAATCAATTAATTAATCCTTTCATTATCCACATTAATTAAAGATGAACCTTTTTATCTTAATTTATTACCTAATTATATCATTTAAATCTTTTAAAGTTAAATGCTTGAAATAAATTTTTGTTATACAAAATCACCTAAGAACTTTTATTAATTAAAAATTAATATACTTTCTTATTTACCTATAATTACACCATTTTATTTTATTTGAAATACATGGGAATTTCAAAAGCCAAAACAATTTCAAAACATTTAACTTTTAAAATTTAAACTTTGATACTTGTTTTAAAAACTTGTTTTAAAACTTTAAAATTTAGTATATACTTACCTTTGAAAAACTTGTTTTACATTTTCTTTTACCATTAATTTGTATTTAAAAACTTCTCGAAACCTGGTTCATGTTTCTATTAAATTTTAAAACCTAGAATCATATTATCTTTTCAAACTTTAAAACCTGTACTCAAACTAAAACAACTCGAGACCAAATGAAATTTTCCCGAGCAACTACTCGAGCCAGAGCCTATCTTCCCCGAACACGAACCCAAGTCCTCCCAAAACATCACAATTCTTTGATACACAGAACACATGTGCACGTGTACACCACGGCCAACCATCTCCGACCATCGCGGTGACCAAGGTTTTAAATCTCGGATTTCGGTCATGTCTCGTCTCGAATAATTTAGAGAACTTATCTCGTATCGGGTGAGATCTCGAACGAGATGAGTGCATCTCGGTCGTCCATCTCGGATTTACATCTCGGTTTCTAAAATTCATTTCTAAGTTATCTCGGAGTATATGTCATGTTTTAAATTAATTTTCATACACCTAAATTTATAATACTAGTCACTACCTTAAGGAAAACACTATGCAGTTACCTTGAATATATCACACGCTTATCATTAGTAATTTACTATGGAAAAATATCACTTGTATCATGTTAAATAAACAAATAACTAGATTTCATGAATAATGTTCGATATAATGTCATATGAGATAAAGTAGACAAGAAATAAACCATAACATATGCACCTTTACTTTGTTTGATCATTCACTTGACTTTTCTACACAATATAGTGTCTCATTTCTACCTTTTATGATTTATAGTACTACAAGGGAAATCTTAATTTTATAACTTTAAATACAAAAGTCTACAAGTAGAATTAAGATATTCTATGTCTGATTATAGTATTTAATTATTAGCAAACAAAATCTTATTAAGCAATTAATAACTTAGATATTTCAAACAAACGTAGAAAATAGCATACATAGTACAAACAATTTTCAAATATTTAGTAATATTATAATAAAAGCGAAAAAATGATGTACGAATGAACATGTAATCATCAGATGAAATTAATAGATGAAATAGAATTCCTTTGTTGCTTAAAAATAAGCCTTGAGGAAAAATATTATAGCAGCAAAGACTAAATGAAATCAAATTGGGAATCCATTTGGAACATAAAGTTAAATAAGTGAATCCCAAAATTTATAGCCACAAAAAAATAGGGTTAGGGAAAAAACTCAAGAAAGTGTCGGAAAAAGAACATTGAAATCAAATGTAAATTAATTTGGATCAGAAACCTAAATGAAAATCATAAAGTGAAATACTTACCATAATCGATGTAGATTTTATCATCTTCTTACACTTGTCACTGCCGTAAAATAAGAGATAAATATTAAATGAGATTTATATAAGAAACAAGGTTAAAAAGGTACAATTCATATGGCTTAAATTAAGGTAAAGGATGAACCAGCCCTACACGGAAAAAGGGTTGATTTTTCCAAAATTCAACAACTCGGCCGATATCTCGCTGTTAAATCTCGTCCGAGATTCCGAATGAGATAGCGAAATATCATCCGAGATTTGGGTCAGACGAGATTCAAATGAAATAGCCTGTTTTGAATCGCCCAGGCTTAAAAACGAGATCTCGGCCGAGATGAGCGAGATTTAAAACCTTGGCGGTGACCACCCACAAGTCGCCGATCACCTCCTCCGATGACTCGACCATCCATCACCATCGATTTGTTTGAAATTCAAAAACGAGCCGATCAACCCAAAACTGGAACTAAACCTTCAACTAAAAGCAACCACGCACCGCCACGATTGACCGCCAGACACCCGTCGAACCAACCCAGAGCAGCGTTACATCACTACACGTCATTTCCCCTAAGTGTGATCACTTCAAGTTCACCCATGACCATGCAATGCTTTCGAAAACCACGACGAACCCAACAGGGTCTTAAACCCTAAATCGATTTCGTTACACCACTTCGATGATTAAAAAACCCAACCATCAATTTTCCTTTGATCTCCATCACGTCAACCTCCTTCAGACCCAAGCTCGAAGCTCGATTCTTTGTTGGTCGACGGGAATTGATGAAGAAGCCAATTCTGATCAATCGACGAAGAATCGAGCTTCGAGCTTGGGTCTAAAGGAGGTTGACGTGATGGAGATCAAAGGAAAATTGATGGTTGGGTTTTTAATCATCGAAGTGGTGTAGAAACATCGATTTAGGGTTTAAGACCCTGTTGGGTTTGTCGTAGTTTTCGAAAGCATTGCATGGCCGTGGGTGAATTTGAAGCGATCGCACTTGGCGGAAATGACGTGTGATGATGTAATGCTGCTCTGGGTTGGTTCGATGGGTGTTTGGTGGTTAATCGTGGTGGCACGTGGTTGTTTTTAGTTAAAGGTTTAGTTCTAGTTTTGGTTTGATTGGCTCGTTTTCGAATTTCAAACAAATCGATGGTGATGGATGGTCGAGTCGTCGAAGGAGGTGATCGGCGACTAGTGGGTGGTCACCACGATGGTCTAAGATGGTTGGTCATGGTGTACACATGCACATGTGTTCTATGTGTCAGAGAGTTGTGATGTTTTGGGAGGACTCGGGTTCGTGTTCAAGGAAGATAGGCTTGGGCTCGAGTAGTTGCTCGGGAAAATTTCGTTTGGGCTCGAGTTGTTTTAGTTTGAGTACAGGTTTTAAAGTTTGATTTTTAAAATATTTCAAACTCCCATTTTTCTGTTTCTAAACTAGAGCATGCATGTGGATATATACATTTACAACAAAATAATTTTATATATTTACTTTAAATCTTACTACTGTGTCAAACATATATATAATTATTGGTTTAAATTAAAATAGGCTGCTAGTATACTTGTCAATTTAAACTTTAAATTAAACTTTATTTAAACAACTGTTTTAACTCAATCCAAACGAGAAAGTAACAGCCGAACCTGCATGCCATCTCCCAGTCAAGTGCGCCACGTATTTGCCTCACTACCTACCTCACTGTCGAAGCTTGATACCATCATGAGATGCCGCCGCCGATCCACCCCCCATAGCGGCGCCTTGATGAAGTCACGCTCGAATCAAGCGCATGCTCGCGACCCTGAAATCGCGCACTAGCGTGAGAACGATTCGCGACACCCAATCCTTCGTCGCCACCATCTCTCGGCACTGCGCACATGAACAGTAGCCGTGCTGCCATGCTCCGCTCTTCCTCGAGTTGCCAGCCTACAGGCCTTTCCTCCACGAGATCCAGTTCCGCGATTGATTTAAATGAAGTCAATCTTCTTTTATTTTTACATATGAATTCGAACTGCGTTGATTTGATTTGGATGAGGCTACCATGGATTCTTTATTTTAATTTGAATGGAAGGGGAAAATGAATCTATAGGCGCGATTCATATATTTCTAATTTTTTTTTTAATTTTTTTATAAATGAACGAAATCTATTTTTATTTGGCCATTTCGATTTTAGTTTGAGGGAAGAGGGACATCTGGAATGTAATTAAAGAAGGCAGTAGGCACGTATCCTTAAGGGATGTAACATGTTTAAATTTGTCGATTATATAAGAATATATATTTTTAATTCAAATTCAAATTCAAATCGTCTCGATTTACACACTCTAAAATTCCAAACCCCTATCGAGGCGTGCCTCTAGGCGTTTATAATGTTAAACCCCTATTACGAACGCAATGGAAAAGATTTCGAGGCCTAATTCGATCATATGGAGAAGATAGCTTTTTGGACCAGTTATTTATTTTAAATTTGGATACAACTTTCAGCGCGTTTGCTTATCGCATGGCCAAACTATCACTCCAAATACTACAAAAATTGAAATCCAATAGCAATACAATATCACGGATCCAATGGAATAGGTTTCGTTGAATTTTGAGACTGTGCCTCAGAAGGCTATTTTTAAATATCGATTTAAATGATAAATTTCAAAACTGAACAAATTACTTTCAAATCCAACTTTAACATTTCTATTATCTTTAGTATTATCAATATGAACTTTCTAAGCTTTGAAAATATTTTTAGTCAGCTTAAAAATCAAGATTCAATATTTTACCCAACTTCAACAAATTATATTCAATAATTTAATTATCAATGAACAATGATATTTGGAATTCAATCTTAAATAACATTCAAATATTTAAAATCAATTAAATATTCCATTTCAAATGTTCAAAATTTTGGAAGTTCAAAATTTTGGGTCGTCACACCCGGTCTCCTCAAGATCGAGTTAATGAATTTGGTTATATTCAACAATAATGTGAATGATCGCATATGGGAACTAAATTCCCTATACTTTTCATAAGAAGTAAACGTACATGCACTATCAATTCACCCAAAGCATGATCAAGTCATATAAACAACTTCTATTCCCTTTTTTAGTTAGCTAACCCTTTATTAATTAAAATTTCTTTTATTAGTAATGCTCATTTTACCTAATAGAACTTTTATAAATTAAACTTCATATATTGACCCGGGATTTTGGTTATTTGAATTTGAAATATTTAATTAATTTTAATTATTGAAAAGTTAATTTTATAAGTCAAACAACTTAAATTTCAAATATAGGGATTTAGTGTGAATAAAAATGATTTTGAAAGTTGATTTAAATTCTGTTTAAATAAAAATTAGGATAGTAAACTTTTAAATTTGAATTAAAAATGATTAGAATGGTTTTAATACTAATTCGTTTTAATAACGTGTGAAAATAGCCTTATGAGACACTATCTCAGATTTTTACGAAACTAGTGCCATTAGATCCATAATAGTGAATTATTGTATTTTTTAATGAATTTTATGGCGTTCGGATGTATCGTTTAGTCTTGCGAACTCAAAACGCGTAAAAATTAACACTACAAGAAAATGTTACATTAATAGCAAGTAGGGATTGCATGAAAACTTGGCGTGCTATGGTTAACGAGTTGGTGTTAATTTAGGTTAAATTGATAGCTTGTTCCAATGCAATTATAACATAAAAGATTAAATCGGCGGTTCCCATTGCATTTCCCTCCCCGTTATTTCTAGGCCGCCAAATTTTCCTTTTCACATTCACTTCCTTCTCCACTCACGATTCTCCTCTTTACCCTCTTCAATATCAAATTTCTCTTTAATCTAAAAGCTCTGCAACCCTCTCTTCCTCAAAACTTGATTTCGGCCAATTCTCGAATCTTAAGCACGATTATAATATCCATTGTAATCCGTAGCTCCAATTTGACTATCATACTCGAAGGTTCAATGAAAAACCCCTATTTCACCGCGTGAGGTTTTCAATCCAGATTTGGATATTAGGTACAACTTTTACTTCTTGTTTTGAATCCATTTGAGATTTGACTGTTTTGTCGTTCTATTTCATTTAATAATTAGACTTTATGGTTATAATTGAATTTCATGTATATGTATATTGTATATCTATATTCCAAGTTCATATAGTTGTTAAGACATAATTGAAATGATTGATTAGTGGAAGAAACCACCAAATTTTCAGTTGGAACATTTCACTTCAACACATTTTGCTTTTAATAGCAAACTGTGTCAGCATTGGAACAATTCTTGCTATCTTAGATGTATATAATGTGCAAAAAGCAAACCATATAAGAAATACTTCATGATTTTCAAATTTTAGCATAGCACACTATAAGAAAATATACTATTAACAACAATATATGTCAGCGTTCAAAGTTTAATTACCGTTATAGTTTTGATAAAAAACAAAAAATTAAGCATAAAATACAATAGGCCATAGTAAACAGAAGAATATACAGAAATGTAGGTATCTGAAGTGACCTGCTAAAGAGACGATAACAAAAGCCCATGTGAGTATGTAAATATAATGTATAATATGAGTACAAAATCCAAGACTGTGTATGATGTGACACTACAATACCTGCTGGACATGAATCTCAAGTGTATATATATAGTTATAATGCATCATATATGTTGGTCTACATCATCACTGTGCCATCTAGTAGGCTCCCCCAGAAAATATAACCTCTATAGCTATTTTCTTCTATACATCAAAAATTAGTTTTAATCAATTGCCTTGCAAACATTTTTACAAGGAGTTGTAGAAATTGATATGCTGGTTGACAAGTTGTCTGCTTCATATAGATTCGGTGGAGAGTTAGCAAACTGGATTCTTCCATTGCATTCATCTCTTGCATTAGCAGATCAGCGAAAGGTGTATCTGTCCCCACCACAAAATACACGAAAGGTAATGTTTGTGTCTAATTCAATCAGTAGTAAGTTTTCATAGAAGAAATTTTCCTTGCCCCTAAATGAACTAGAAAATGGTTGATGTATGTTGCTACAATAAGCAAGATGCAGGAATATAACTGGCTAACTGCTGCATTTTTTCATAGCATGATGACTCGGTATTGCTAGGCACATCATGATCTAAACTGTTTGCATTTTGGTTTGACCTTGGCTAGAACTGCTTGCATTCTGGGCTGAACTGTATGACACCATATGACAAGGACATCTATCTTGATTGATGAAGATGCATGTGGAGTGGTTCGCGTTGAAATGAAAACTAGCAAATGAGTGACAGAACTGCAACATTGGGTTAGGCACTGGCACTGGCTGGCAGGCGCTAGACATATGACTGAATCACGGACTTGAAGGAAGTGTCAGGACTGGAATCCATGCTAGAGCTCCGTTAGAATCCATGTTAAAATAATATAATTTGATTTTTTTGAAAGCTAACTTCTGTATATAATGGAATTAGGTCTAATACTAGTTCCATTGTAGTTAGATTAAGGGTATTTGGTATAAAACGCTAGGCGGGAAGCCTCGTTTGGAGTTCGAAAATTTAAATTGTGAATAGTGTTGGATATTTTCTATAAAAGGACCCTTGGTCTCATTATTTTTCCCAAACCAAATTCTCGGTCGTAGTAAATCCAAGCAACTAGAGGCCGATTTGGGCGACGACTCTAAATAGAGAATGGTGGCGCTAGCAAGATGAAGGCAGCGTTTGGTTGGATTGTCGAACGACGAAGCCAGGTAATAAGATATCGCTTATATAGATTGAGGCGGCGGTGGCAAATTGGGGAAATTGGCAGCTGTTGTTTAAGCACATGAATTTGAATGAGGAAGGATTAAGCACGTGAGTATTATATTAGGATTCGTTAAGTTTTAGTTAATTAATCAACGTTTTATATAATTCAAATCCTTATAAAATCCATATCTTGTTCATACTAGGTCTGATCGATATGTCGTTTTTGCCATTGCGTTCGTATCAAGATTATCTACATCAACGAGTTGGATTGGATTAGGATGGAGCTTTTAGGAATTTCAGCTAAAAGTCAAACGCTGCAATATTTTAATTCAAACTGCAACGATTTAGAGATAAATGGAGTTTTGTTGAGTTAAACTCACCTCTCTAGCGCGCTTATATTTTACATAAGTGTGGATATTTTTATTGATGCCTGTTGTTGATTGTTTGGATGATTTACTATTTTATCAGTTGGTTTTGGGTTAATTCCCGCCATTGGAGCGGATAACCTTTTTAGATATACCCGCTTAGTTGCGGATAACTCTTATCATATGATTATATACTGTATGTGATGTAGAGGACGGTTAGAGGGATTCAATAGGATTCTTACCATTGTTGATTTTACTTTTCATATATATTATGATATATGATTTGTTGGATGCCATATTTGATGACATGGACATGATTTTGCCTATTTAGTGTTATAGTAGCACTTGGCCTGATTTTTAGTATTTTTGAATACTATAAAATTATGATTTTGGTCTAAAATGGATTTCAAAGCGATTTGGAAATTATGTATGCTTTAATGATTATTTATGATTATTAAAAGAGGAGATTTATCTTAAATTAAATATAGGCATGATTTTTGGAATTTTGAACTAATGGTTTTATAAAATGTTTTAAAGAGAAGTTTGTATTATATTCTAGGGATTTAAAGAGGTGGTTGTTTTTAAATAATAATGGAAAGATTTTGGAATTAATATTTATAAGGCATTTTATGTAAAATAAGCACGTTAAATTAAAGATTATAAAAAGAGCTTTTATAAATAGAAGTGTGATGTATAAAGTAATATTTTATAAATAAAGTAGTAGATTTATAAATATTAAAAATGGATTTGTATTGATATTTGGAAAATAGATTTGTAAGTAGGATTTTATAAATAAATGAGATTTATAAATGAATGGATTTATAAAGAAAATTTTATAAATAAAGAGATTTTACAAAAAGAAGTTTTATGAAGTAGAATGGAGATTTATAAACATAGTTTTATAAATATGGAAATGATTTATGTTGAGATTTGAATGTGGATTTTTATAAAGGAAATACATTCACTTTTTAAAAGTTAAAATATTCTTTTAAAGTAATGTTTTAAAGGAGATATTTTCAGATGGAGTTAAATAGTTGTAAAAGGAGATTTAAAATGTACTAAAGGATGAAGACATCGATGTCAACATTTATTGTTGTGATAACTGTTTTTGAGAAAGCAAAGAAGACATAGACCATAACACTGCAGCTATAAAAATTGATTTTCGAATGAAAGTGTTTTATATAGTATATGGGATTTACATAATATAAATAGTCGAGACCCTATTTATTGTTTTGGGTTGTCGTAATGATGTTTTACACAATAATCATTTTAAGAACATATGTGTTTAAAGATATTTTGAGATAAATATTTAGAAAGTGATTTAATTAATAAAAGACTAATTAGACAGGCCCCGTGTCTGCTTGTGTGCTAGATTGTATTTTTGGCCATTTTTGGTTCCTTGACTTGATGTGGGAACCGATTAGGCGTGCACTTAGTACGAGGCTAACTGTGTAGGATTGATTATTGTTTAGTGTTAAGAATGATGATTCGAGTCGGCGGGGTAAGTATGGTACTCCAACCTACTGAGCTTCCTTCTTGGCCGAAGGATAGCAAGTTGAAAGTTGAAAACGTGATAAGCCTAGTAGACTTAGTTTCCATATGAGGTTGAGGGCCTTTTATCGGTTGTTGGTTCGGAGATATTAGGATCGGATTATCCAAAAATCACTTTGGACCAATGTATGCATTCAAAAGTGCAGGTTTGTTGAAGATGATTCTTAAAGATGGAGATCTTCATGATGTAAGGCTATTTGCCACTAGCCCCACGATTTCATATTATGTGTTTATGGTATCAGTAATGCTTCATTTTGAAAACCTTCCATGTAAGTACTGATTGCTACTAATCCAAGGGATGATTCTCAACAGGATGTAGCAGGAGAGTGCCTTCAGTTTATCCTGTTCCTTGACAACTTTTATGGACAAATGCCTGACGTTGCATTTCTAGAACTACATACAATGGTTTTTACAAACGTACATCTCTTTGGTGGTGTAGAAGATAATCCCTCTTACACTTAACACCCTTCTCTGAGGCTTATGAACTTGGGAATTGTACGTTTATGGAAATCAATTAGTTTGTAATTGGAAATGATAATGTGGCATTCAAAGTGGAATTTTCTCTATAAAAGGCAACATGTTACCTTAGTCCTCACATAATGGGAATGACAAAAACCGCTAGATGTGGTAGGGCTATATGGGTCGCTCCTATTAGGAAATGGTCATTGCCTTTCTATATTTCCCTCGATATATCAGGTATGTTGGGTACGCTGGTGGCCATGGATCGATCGGGAACGACTGAGGTGATGGAATATTCGGTACTATCTATGGTAAAGGTAGGCTAGTTCTGCGTTGGTATAGGTTGGAGCCTCGATATATTCCTCTAGAAATGTATTGTACAGAAGGTAGTCCCTTACCTGTCATTGTATGCAATCCATTGTCCGATATTAGCCTTTACAGTTTTAGTTGTAAACCTATTATTCTAGAATTTAATAGATGTAACAATTGCAGCTATTATTAATATGTATTTGTATCCTAGACACTATTATAATATCATAAGATTTGATATGAAGTGTTTTGGTTATCGTACGGTAAAATCTCATCTGTGTTTATGTGCGGCGTTGTCTTACGAGATATCTTTATTTTGAAAGGTTTTCATAACTTTAAAGATCCAATAGAGATGTGTTTTCACATGCTGGTTTGACTGACTTATTCGGGCATTATTCCCTTCCAATGCTTGGGTCAGACTGAGTATATTTACAGATTCAGTTTGGATTCATTGGAGCATCCAAAGATGAGCTGGAAATCTTCAAGTCGTATTCATGTATGTGTATATTTTCCGCTGCATTAGTTACTTAATTTATCAGCATTTGTGAGGACAGATTGATATAACTGTTCAGGTTGATGATTATTTATTTGTGTACTTTAATTTAATATATGTATATTACAGTTTCTCTATTGTAAAGATCATTGATATTATATTATATGCTCATCCGATGCGTTGTGAGATTTGTGTTGTTTGATTTTATTTCTCTATTCTCTTCCTTCTTCTTTTTTCTAACTATTTGTGTTTTCGTTCAATTCGAGTTGGATATGTGTGGTTTATTATCAGCTTGAATAGTGTGGCATTACAGGTTGTTATAGTTCATATCAAAGTTAAAGTTTGACGAATACCTAGGCTTTGGTGGGGTACTCATTATAGATAGGGTCAGCAGCACCTTAGAATGTGTTTGAGTGTGTGCGTGTATGTGTGTGTGAGTGTGTATTTGTTAGTGATATAAAAATGTTTTGTATTATGTTGGTTGATCTGTTCAGTGGCTTATGGATTCTGGTCAATACGAATAATTAATGTTATTGATAAGGATCTCTAAACACTTGAACATAGCAATTCGATATAGTGTTGTTTTGAAATTGGGTAAATGAAATGATTTTACCTTGTTTATATTTTATATATAAGGGAATAATTTTTCAAAAATTATTACAGTTATATATGGTGTGTTTGGTTTTTAGAGGATGATAATATTCAATTATTATCATGTATTGTTTGTTGTTTGTGCTTTAATAATTTTTTTTATTATAATCTAAATAAAGATAAACATTTGTAAAATGATTTATATAAGAAAGTGAATTTTATAAACATGAATTATAGAGTGTTGATTATGGTTAAAATAATCAAAATTTTTGAAATGATATTATATAAGAAGTGAAATTATATAAGTACATTTATAAATTTGGGTTATAAATAAAAAATGAATTTATAACAAGAAATTGAGAATTTAAATCCCGATGGTTTTTAAAATTGTGTCTGAAAGGTTTTGGAAGAAATAATAATAGTATTATTTGGAAAATACTTTGATTAGAAATATGTTAAAATGGAACTTAAAAGAGATAAGAAAGCACTGAACTCACTTAGGTCGTTGGAAAATAATTCGAGTGATGACTACATCATCACCGGCGTTCATTTTCGAGTTCTAAGTGACGGATTGCTACCATTATGGTTTGCTACAAAAGTTTGTTTTAGTAAAATAAAATTTTGTTTTGGCAAATAAAGATTGTTTTAGATTTCAAAAGTACGATTTGACATACAAAAAGTGTTATATATATTATGATTTCAAATTGAATTCTAAAAAATTTCACTGAAGTATTTTGTAAAAAAATAAGAAAATAAGGTTTTGTAACTTATAGTTGTAAAATATTAAATTTGTTAAATATTTTGGTTAAATAAGGCAAATTGGAAATTTTATATAGTCTTGGGATGGAAAATGTGAAATGAATATAAGTTTATAAAGTGATTATGTAACCGCAAGGTGTAATTATAGAATGTGCATGAATTCAAGTAAAGAATTATGAAATTATAAGTAGATAAGTTTTATATAACCGATAAATTTATGTAAATGGAAATAAAACCAAATTTTAAAAATGGTTAAATATTTTGGTTAACAAAAGAAAGTCTAAAATTGAGCTATGATTTGAAATTTAACTTAAGTTAAATGAAGTTGATTGTGATTTAAAATGAATATGAACTTAAGCTTTAAAGTGATAATAAAAATAAGTTGTGTTGCATAAAATGTTTATAATAAACTTACGTAATGTTTTTATGGAATGGTTCCTAAGTTATATTAGTAATAAATGAAATATACTAAGAACGAAATGAATGTGAATAAAATGAACGTGAATAAAAGAATTTAGTATAGTTAAGAAACCAATTGAAATGAATATGTAAGTTTTATGTAGATCATTCTATTCGCATAACTGTTTGATCTAGATTCATGTACATGATTTCGAGGTGATCTACACCGGTCTGAGTTAGGGTTTTTCATTCGATTCTTGAAAGTGAATTCTAGATACAAATTTTTGATATATTTTGAAATTCTCTATCATGATATATGGTTATGCAAGAAGAGTGACGGTTTCTAATCAAGGAACCGGATTGGAGTCTGAACTAGAGAAGTCTAGTGAGGATACTAGTTTGGAAATAAAATTGTGTGATCGAGAGAGGGATCAGATTTGATATTATGTATGGATGGTCTATAGACATCTTATGGGTTTTGGTATAATTGTATTCTATAACTAGTTAACTTTGTTTACTAGTAATTCCAAACGCTATTAAATAAGGATGCATGATGGTTTCTTTGGTTGCATATGGTTGCTATATTATTCTATGTTATATAGTGATTTTACTTTCCATATACTCGTTCTCATTTGTTGCTAAATGTTTAATAGATACCGACGGTGTATGCTTCGCATTTGGAGCTTTCACATTATGTTAATCGTACTGCTCGCTAATATTAAGAAAAGGTACACATCTTAGATTACATATCTCATTTTATGTTTTCCCTATGGAATCCCTCATCCTTGAAATGAGATGTATATTATTCAAGTATTGTAAATTTCCCGATCAAGCTACGCAAAGGAGAGGCCAGTGGAATTTTTCGTAAATTTAAGGCATTAGAAATGTTTGGAGAATTTTGAGAAATTTTGATAACCAAATTTTTATTTTTGTGTTTATAACTTGGAATGATATTAATTGTTATCGGCGAATGAATTTAAACACTTAGGGAATTTTATAATCTATTTCAGCTAATAGATTTTGGAAAGTTAATGAGTTTTGCGGCATTTTTCTTGCCTTGGCAATTTCTGAAACACCCCATATATCTTAGTATACCCAAAAAGGGAACACTAAAAGATGTGGTGCATTATAGGTATAGCGAAAGCATCACAGAGACTAAGATTCACTAGATAAACAAATAAAAACAATGGAAAACATTTAATGGTGTCTCTGTATTCAAAATAAAACTTCATAAATAAGTCTAAAAAAGATCACATGTCTCAAATACCAAATACACATGTCTTATGAAAACTGGATCTCAGTCTCATAAAATCATAGTGGAATAATAAAAATCACCCTTCTCATAAAGTACCAGTACATCCAAAGCCAAATGGAAACAAAATTGAAAAGAAGAAGAATACATGAAGAAAAATCCGCAATTGAATGTCCAAGAAATCTGAATCTACCGTCCTTGCCTATGTTGGCCTATGGGGGGAGGAGAAACAGAGGAGTGGGCCAGACTGTAAGTCTGGTGAGTGAAAGTAACTACTAGTACTTTCAAGCAAGATAAAGATAATAGTCTTAGCAACAGTTCTAGTATAAAAGGGAAATAAATGAAAGATATAACCAGGATAAAATACTGTTTAACTTTTTGCTTTGATTGTGATTGTTCGCACTTGTCACAGATTGCTGTGATTAGGCTGAAATCCTAATCCAATTTAGTTAGGCCGATTCCTAATTTCACCCATTGACCGGCCTTCTATCTTTG
The DNA here is from genome assembly GCA_030765085.1 of Allium cepa. Taxonomy (NCBI): domain Eukaryota; kingdom Viridiplantae; phylum Streptophyta; class Magnoliopsida; order Asparagales; family Amaryllidaceae; genus Allium; species Allium cepa. Next base: position 548,858,369 of record CM060938.1, read on the forward strand.
TTGTGCCACTGTGAGCTAGCCCCATCCTTTGGAACCTATGAAAAAAGATATTTGTTTAGCGCTTGGAATGCAGTAGCGATTTACTTACCCTAATTGATGCCGCATGCTTGGTCACCACCGGTACGCACCAACTGTCACTCTCTATTTTGATCTCTTATCTACCCTAATCAGCATAGACGTGCCCGACCTCACCTAATCTGTTGTGAGACCATCGGCCCTAGTCTGAACGGGTCCTGCCCAGTCCCACCTAAGAGTTTTATGAGACCATCGGTCCTACTCCGAAAGGGAATGCTGCCGGTACGGGTCCTAACAAACAAAATATAGTTGCGCCTCTTGCCCAAATCCCCCAATTTGAGCTTCTATCTATTTGCCACTTATGTACTCTGTATCCCAGCCTCACCTAACTATTGTGAGACCATAAGTCCTAGTCTGAAAGGGTCTTGTCCAGCCTCACCTAATCTGTTGTGAGACTATCAGTCCTAGTCTGAAGGGAATGTTGTTGGTACGGGAACTACTTCTGTCTTTACTTATTAACTTAGTGTAAGTTTTTAAAATTCATCTGTTATTTCTGTTATATTTGCTTATCAACATAATCTAAGTCTTGAAATAAGCCTTTTTCAGTTCTTTCTGTTTAATTATAACCTATGTTATAATTGCTCTTCTATTCTGTCTTTTTAGTTATAACTACTAGTTATAAACTAACTTGCAAATATCTTGAATTTGCCTATTTCAATCTATCTTCTTTTTATTACAGTTCTTCTTATTTTACATCTAATTTCTATAAATTTAGTGTTTAGTTCTATTTAATCCATATTTTTGAATTATTCTCTTTTAAATGTTCTATTCGCGTAAAAAGGAATAAAAAGAAACTAAATTCGTGTAAAAAGGAATAAAAAGAAACTAACATTTACAAGCTAAATTATAATTTAAAACAGATATAAATAAAATACAAATAACTATAAATAACTGTAAATAACTGAATAAAATAGCTAAATAAAAATAGCTGAATAAAATAGACTGAAAAGAACTTCAAAAATTAACCATAAATAACTTATATAAAAACTGTCTCAAAATTGCAGAAAAACTACAACTATTGAGAACCCTATTATTTTAAATTACTTAAAAATCTAAAATAATCACTAAACACTTACCTGTGATGCTTTGCTCTATTCCTTGATCCACTTCTAGAGCATAGAGTATTTTTTATTAAGAAGATCTTCTCTTTATAAAAATATTCTATTTAGGATCTAGCCACAGGCAGTGAACCCAAATAGGAGAAAAATCTGAATAAGAAAAATAGCCAGGCCTAGGGTCTTATTTATAGTATGGTTTAGGGATCTCTGACCGTTGGATTTGAAGATTAAATCTGGTGCAACCACGTCATAGGCTTGCTGGGAACCGTCGAATGGAAGCACGAACGCACAGGATTGGAGAGAAGTTGAAAAACACGTCATATACAAAACTGGATGAAATGTCATCCCCAGGCATGCCAGGGGTCGACCTATAGGTCGATCTAGCAATGTCGAGAGTCAACCTGACCTTATATATACATAAATTTTCGTTTCTTGTTTATTCATATCTTTTTCGTTTTAGCTCGGATTTGGAAAAAATATATATATGGAAATTGACCATAAAATTACCACAAGCACAATGGTGCAACTCCATAGTTCGATTCTAACAATTTCACAAATTTATTTTATTATTTAATTAATTCGTTAATTAATTATTATAGCTTAAATTTTGAGTTGTTACATTCTCCCCTCTTTAAGGGATTTCTTCCCCAAAATCTCTAAGGACGGAAGAATGAAATAAATATTTCATCCAAATTCTATAACCATATACTCAACCACCATCCATTACACCCATTGTCCTTAGGTTTTCTAATGCAATTTATGATATATATATATATATATGTATGTATGCAAATAGTGTAGTGTTAATGTCCCTAACTAATGTAAAAGATTAGGCGGTCTACCGATTCAGTCGACCTCGTTTTTAAGCAATCATGTCCGTGCCATGTATCCAAATGAATGAAAATTCCCTAACGGCAACTGATAATTCTATATGCATGCTACAATCATAATCCAAATGCAACAATCATATACTAATCATCCATTTATAACAACCATGGAAATAAAATAAAAATGCAAATGCACACACATCCATATGCATATGCTTTAGTGACATAGTTAGGCCGATCGCTAAGAGATAATAGCGCCAATATATATATATATATATATATATATATATATATATATATACATATATATATATACATATATATATATATATACATATATATATATATATATACATACATATATATATATATATATGCGTCCATTAACATCCACTAGAAAACATTTGCGTCCACTAGCTTCCAACATACATAACATGTTCTAGTCACATGTCTACATTCAGTCCTGCCATCCATAGGTTAAATCCTAAGATTTACCCTCCCAAAGGATGCTAAAGGAAAGAACCTATTCAAAACTAAAGATGGAAAAAGAAATTTCAAGATGTACCATCAAAAAGATACAGATAAGAGATACATATTTTCTCCTTATCCTCCCACGTAGTGTGCTCAATACTATCTCCCCACCGCACCTTAACTAATGGGACTTCCTTATTTCTAAGCTTCTTGATATCATGTCCAACAATCTTGGTAGGAATGCGACGAACCGATGCTTCTCTCCACTTCAACTTCCTTGGGTTGAATAGGTTCCACTACCTCTGCTGAATGTGTAAGCACTTTCTCAAGTGCGAAACATGAAAAACATCATGAACTCCTACGAGCCTCTCTGGTAGCTTTATCCAATATGCCATCTTCCATACCCTTTCCATAATGGGGAATGGTCCTATGAATCTGGGAGCAAGTTTCCCACTTGATCCAAATCTTACTACCTTTCTTAGCAGAGATACCTTAATGAAAACAAAATCTCCTACTTCAAAATCAATGTCCCTTCTCCGCTTGCCTACATAGGATTTTTGCCTATCTTGGGCCGTCTTCATTCTTCTTCTAATTAAATCAATCTTCCCTGAAAACCATGTCGGGACCAAGTAGCAATCTCTCTGCAGATTCCAACTAACATGAAGGCGACTTGCACGAATTTCCATAAAGAGCTTCAAAAGGTGCCATTCCAATGCTAGCTTGGAAACTATCATTATAAGAGAACTCCACTAAAGGAAGATGCTCCTTCCAAGTTCCTTCAAAATAAAGAATGCACATCCTCAACAAATCCTCAAGAACTCTATTAACTCTTTCCGTTTGGCCGTCCGTTTGAGGGTGATATGCCGTACTCAATCTGAGCTACGTCCCTAAAACCTCTTGCAAGCTTCTCCAAAACTCACCAGTAAAGATAGGGTCTCTATCACTCACTATGCTAGAGGGGACTCCATGAAGTCGGATTATCTCACGAACATATAAGGATGCTAAATAAGGTGTTGTCCTCTTACTCTTGACCAGAATGAAGTGAGCGCTCTAAGTTAAACGATCTACAATCACCTAAATACTGGTATTACCTTCCTAGATTGGGGTAAGCCATCTATGAAGTCCATCAAAACACTATCCCACTTCCTTTCGGGTACATCCAATTGTTGAAGCAATCCACTAGGCTTTTGCTGCTCCGCCTTAACTCTTTGGCATACTAGACATTTAGCCACAAACTCTGCTACATCCTTCTTCGTGCCACTCTAATAAAATACTCTCTTCATGTTCTTATACATCTTATCATCTCCCGAATGAATAGTCATTCGAGAATGGTGCTTCTGCTAGAACTGCTCTGATCAAATCACTAGTGCGGAGGACACAAAGTCTTCCATCTCTCCTTAGCAACCCTTGACTATCAATGGAATAGCGTTGGAGATGTCTAGAGACCTCTCCTCTGCTAATCATCTTTAAATATCCACAAGCTCTGAATCCTCACGCTACATTGAACTAATCTGATCTATAAGGGTAGGCTTAACCTCAAGTGCTGCTAACAATCTAGGGTAATGTCCGTAGAGGGCTTAAAATCAAAGGTGGAAATAAACTCTAGGCTTTCCACTCTATGAACATTGGACTAAGGTTGCTTTCTTCCTACTTAACGCATCCGCAACAACATTCCCTTTACCAGGGGTGTAAGCTATCTCAAAGTAATACGATGCTAGAAACTCCATCCAATGCTGCTGCCTCAAGTTTAAATCCTTTTGTGAGAATAGGTACTTCAATGATTTATGGTCAGTGAAAAGCTCGAACTTCACACCTAGCAGGTAATGTCTCCAATACTTGAGCGTGAAAACAATAACAGCTAACTCCAAATCATGGGTAGGGTAGTTCTTCTCATGAGTCCTCAACTGTCTACTTCCATAGCAAACTACCCTTCCTTTTTGCATCAATACTACCCCAAGACCTATCCCACATGCATCTGTGTATACTGTAAAAGGCATAGCTCCATCGGGTAAAACTAACACCGGTGCACTAGTAAGGTCCTTCTTTAGCATCGTGAAGGAATCCTCACAATCTATGTCCAACACGAATGCCGTATGCTTCTTAGTGTGGCGAGCAAGCGGTGCTGAAATCTTAACGAAATCTCTGATAAACTTCCTATAATAGCTAGCCAAATCTAGGAAGCTTCTAACTTCGGTAGCATTCTTAGGGGCCTCCCAATCTTGTATGGCTACTATCTTAGCGGGATCAATAGCTAGACCCTCTTTCGAGACTACATGCTTAAGAAACGCACCTTCTTGCACCAAAACCGACACTTCGAGAATTTTACTTTCAACTAATGAACACGAAGTGTACGAAGAGCCTCCTCAAAATGAATAGCATGTTTTTCCATACTCTTGGAAAACACCAAAATGTCATCCACGAATATTACCATGAACTTATTTAGGACATCTTGAGAAACATGGCTCATCAAATCTACAAAATAGACTAGGGCATTGGTTAGCCCAAACGACATAACCAACCACTTAAATAATCCATCGGTTGTCCAAAATGCTGTCTTATCGATGCTGTCGTCAGCAACCCTAAGTTGATGAAATCCAGTCACTAAATCAAGCCGAGAAAATACCGAAGAGCAAACCAACTGATCGAAAGGATTGCCTGTCCTAGGAAGTGGGTAATGGTTCTTCTTCATGAGCATATTCAACTCTCTAAAGTATTTGCAAAGTCGAAGGGATCCATTAGTCTTTATAGCGAAGACGACTAGCGCTCCCCACTTAGATATACTCTGTCTGATGAAGCCTTTTTCTAATAGCTCACCGATCTACTTGCTTAACTCTTTCCTCTCCCCAAATGCCATATATCTTATAGGCTATGCCACTAGCTTAGCATTGTCATTCAGATAGATCCTAAATTCAATCTCTCTCTTAAGGGGTTAGTCCCCTAACTTCCTCAAAAACGTCTACGAAATCTCTAACGACTAGAACGAAATCTAAATCTCCTAGTGATGTATCGGGGAATAAAGGAAGCTCAACATGGCTGACCCATATGGGTCGCAAGATACGTTAAGAGTCCTTCTGCTGCATGTCTCTAATCTAACGACTTTCCTCTCGCCATCTAATATCACTCCATGAGTGGATAGCCAATCCATCCCCAAAATCATCCCATATCTCGAAAATCCAAGTACGTAGTTGTCGCAATCAAACTCTACGCCTAGTATAATTTTTTTGAAAACATACAAATCATGGATAAATGTGTCGATCCTCCTATGGGGTTTGAAACAACTATAGGTTCTACTGCTAGAGAAATATCTAAGTGCAAACAATCGACTAAGGAATTAGAAATGAAAGAATGTAATGCTCCAGAGTCAAAAAGAGTCCGAATAGGAAAATCCAAAATAGAGATCAAACCTTCTACAGAGACTTTCCTACCTAGATCTGGTCCACTACTAGAAGGTGCTGCATCCGAATCTTGTACATGCGCTGTTGGTGTGCATGCTTTCTGCCCCATCCCTTGAAGATAAGCTCTACTAAGGTGCCTAGTCTGTCCATTATTGTAACACCTCCCCTTCATCGAGCCTTTCTTACTGTCCCTTGCGAAATGCCAACCAATCCACAACCGTGACATTTCCCGCCTTTCTTGATCCGCTTTTGAGGTCCTCCTTCTTTCCTCTTGTCCTTATCCTTCTCATTCTTCCACCACTGTTTCTTACAGTTTTTTGATTTAAGGACCTCCTTAACCTCCCCCTTCAACTGCCCTGATGCAAGCTGAACTCTCTATCAGTCCTCCAATCCTAACAGCCCAAATATCCACTCTATATCCCTTAACCAAGCTCATACCTCCATGAAATCCTCTATGTCGGAAAATGTATTACCTCCTAGACTAGCGAAGTCCTTGCATATTGACCACTGCAGGTGGATTAATGGGATCTCCACCTATTGTTGTTGTATTGGGCGATTGCCCTTGCACCTCTAGTACCATAGCTCTAAGGAACCATTCGGCCATATTATGCAAAGAAAAGAAAATATAGGCTTGGAAAAATCGAAATAAGGCTGAGATGGACTTTGAGGGGATTTTGATAAAAACTCTTCTATACTTGAAAACCATTTCTATAGTAAGAGTTTCTTTCTGAAAAATTATATTAGTTTAAAGATAAGTTAATTTGAAAAATACTTAACTTTTAAAACAAGTTTTTAGGAATCCTATAACCTTAGCCTCTGATATCAAGTGAAATACCCCACACCCTTTTGTATACCCAAGAAAGGAACACTAAAAGATGTGGTGCATCATAGTTATAGCTAAAGCATCATAGAGACTAAGATTCATAAAACCAATAAATAAAAACAACGGAAAACATTAAAATGATATCTCATTATTCAAAATAAAACTACGTAAATAAGTCTAAAAAATGTCACATGTCTCAAACACAAATACACATGTCTTATAAAAAGTAGATCTCAGTCTCATAAAATAAGAGTATAATAATAAAAACCATCCCTCTCATAAAGTACTAGTACATCCAAAGCCAAATGGAAATAAAACTGAAAGAAGAAGAATGCATGAAGAAAAACTCCGCAACTGAATCTCTAAGAAATCTAAATCTACTGTCCTTGCCTCTGCTGGGCTATGGGAGGGGGAAGGGGAAATAGAGGAGTGGGTCAGACTATAAGTCTGGTGAGTGAAAGTAACTAGTAGTATTTTTAAGCAAGAAAAGATAACAGACTTACCAACAGTTCTAGTATAAAAGGGAAATAAAGGAAATATATAACCGGGATAAAATACTATTTAACTATTTGCTTTGATTGTGATAGTTTGCACTTGTCTTCGATTGTTGTGATTAGGCTGAAATCCTAATCGTATTTTAAATAGGATGAATCCCAATTCTACCTATTGATCGGGCTTCTACCTTTGTTGTGCCATTGTTACGCTAGTGGGTCCTATAACAAAAGGCACCTATTTAGCACACCTATTTAGCGCTTGGAACACGGTAGCGATTTATCTCCCTAATCGATACCGCACGCTCGGTCACCGCTGATACACACCAACTGTCACTCCCTATTTTGACCTCTTATCTACCCTAATCAGCATAAGTGTGCCCAGCCTCACCTAATCTATCGTGATAACATCAGCCTTAATCTAAAAGCGTCTTGCCGAGTCTTATCTAAGTGTTTTGTGAGACCATTAGTCCTAGTCTGAAAGGTAATGCTGGCGGTACGGGTCCTAACAAACAAAATCTAGTTGCACCCCTTGCCCAAATTCCCGATTTGGCCTTCAATCTATTGGCCAATTATTTACTCTGTGTCCCAGCCTCACCTAACTATTGTGAGACCATCAGTCCAAGTCTGAAAGGGTCCTGCCCACCCTCACCTAATCTATTCTGAGACCACTAGTCCTAGTTTGAAAGAGAATATTATTGGTACGGGACCTGCTTCTCTCTTTGCTTATTAAGTTAGTATGAGTTTTTAAAATAAGCCTCTTCTGTTATTTCGGCTATATTTTCTTATTAACTTAATCTAAGTCTTAAAATAGGCCTTTTTATGTTCTTTCTGGTTAATTATAACCTATGTTATAGTTGCTCTTCTATTCTATCTTTTTAGTTGTAACTACTAGTTATAAACTTGCTTGCAAATGTCTCAAATTTGCCTATTTCAGTCTATCTTCTTTTTATTATAGTTCTTCTTATTTTACATCTAATTTATATAAATTTAGTGTTTCGTTCTATTTAATCCATATTTGCGAATTATTCTCTTTTTAACGTTCTACTCGCGTAAGAAGGAATAAAAAGAAACTAACATTTACAAGCTAAATTCTAATTTAAAACAGATGTAAATAGAATACAAATAACTATAAATAACTAAATAAAAGAGCTAAATAAAAAAAGCTGAATAAAATAGACTGAAAAGAACTTTAAAATTAACTGTAAGTAATTTATATAAAAACTGTCTCAAAATTGCAGAAAAAGTACAACTATAGGAAAAAGTACAACTATAGAGAACTCTATTATTTTAAATTACTTAAAATTATAAAATAATTACTAAACACTCGCCTGTGGTCCTTAACATTATTCCTTAGTCTTCCTTCATCCACTTCTAGAGCGTAGAATATTTTTATCGAAAAGATCTTCTCCTTAGAAAATATTATATTTAGGGTCCAGCCTCAGCTAAAGAACCCAAATAGGAGAAAATCCGAATGAGAAAAATAACTAGGTCTAAGGTCATATTTATAGTGTGGTTTAGGGATCTCAGACCATTGGATTTGAAGATTAAATATGGTGCAACCACGTCATAGGCTCGTTGGAAACCGTCGGATGGAAGCACGAATGCACAGGATTGGCAAGAAGTTGAAAAACACGTCATATACGATGCTGGACGAAATGTCGTCCAAATACAGGGGCAGGTCGACCTTGGTGTCAGCCTAGTCATGCTAGGAGTCGACATATAGGTCAACCTAGTAATGGAAAGAGTCGACCCTAGGCTTGACCTGACCTTATATATATATATATATATATATATGTGTGTGTGTGTGTGTGTGTGTGTGTGTGTCTATGTATGTATGTATTTTTCGTTTCTTGTTTATTTCGTATCTTCTTCATTTTAGCTCGGATTTTGACAAACTATATATGGAAATTGACCAGAAAATTAGCACGGATACAATGGTGCAACTGTAGGATCGATTTCACCCTAGAAGGGGGAGAATAGGATGATACTAATAATTATAAAAATTTAATGCAGAAGAATATAAAATAATTGCAACACAGAGATAACAGAATAATAGCAGAATAAGAAAAAACAGAAATAGAACAACACAGGTTTACCTAGCTTTGGCAAAACCCTACCTACGTGCTACCCCAACATTTCTACTAAAAATTAAGCAGTCGGACGCTTACACACATAAGCTCGTGACACCCGCTATCGACTAACCTAACTCTACGCTCAAAACCCTGCCACAACTCAGCCACTGAATTGCGAATTCTTAGACTACACCACCATAGTTCATCCCTAGTCACACGACTTGAAAATTACAAACGATTAAAAAAAAATTACAAATTGAAAAACAATTTAAAATACAAAACCCTAGTTTTAAAAAATATAAGCCCAAAAAATGGGTCGCCCCAAATTATAACTTAATAAAATAAAATTTGTCTCCCTTTGTGTTTTCTTCAACCTGTAACTTTTTTTATTCCATGCTGTTCCTTCTTGCAATCTAGGGTTTGTAATTTAAAGCGCTGATCTAATCAATTGCTGGTCGTTCCACAATTGGCTTCAATGCTTCTTCGATTTGGCTTGCAATCACTTTCAATAAGTCGAGTTTGAATCAATGCTCTAAACTGGTACATGAATTTCCTTTTTGATTTCGATTATGCTCGACTTTTGATTCGAGTTACCGATTTGATTTTGATTTAAGAGTATACCCTGAATTTTTGTCTTGAACTCAATGTTAGTTCTATGCCTATGATGATATAGGATATACAGGGTTTGATTCCCTTAATTTCTATTTGAATTGATTCATTTGAATTTGTTAGTTAATTTAGCTCGGCCAATTGATTTTGCTTGCATGCATGTAATGTTTTCTGACTTTTTCAATTCGTATATGTTCATTTGCTTGATTCTCACAGCTTGCATCTGATTTTGACATGATTACTTCCTTTTTGCTATGATTTCAGCTTCTTCGAAATTCTAATGATCCGGATTCTTTTGATTATTTATTATTACTTTGGCTACTGATTTGTGATATGAGAATTTGAGATAAGTATTTGACTTTGACTTGTTTAATATTACCTGGCTTCGACTTTGGTATAAAACTGCTAGCTTGATTCCTATAAGAGTGTAAATGTTGAGGCTTGAACTGTACTATTGATTTCGTTGATTTATGACGACTGGTATCATTAGAATGCTTCGAGTCATGCATATATGTATATTTGTATGCTTCTGAACAATTTATTGTTGTGGTATTTTTGACACTTTCTGCATATCATTGAATTGGTTTATTTGCTCTATATATGATGCACGTTGTGTCTGGTCTGGTTTTTCTTTGAGTTTGGTTAAGTTGTTTTTCCTTTGGTATTTGAGTCCATGTCTCTTGTTTGCAATTTTGTGATGAGTTGCTCCAAGTATAATTATGTTGTTGTCATTACAATCAAGTCTTCATTGATCAGTGTTTGTAACTGCACCTGTTTGCATGAGTTTCATTGATGTTGTGTTCATTGCTTTATGTTTAGGCCATTGTTTCACTTGTAGTTTGGTTTCATTGTATACATATCTGGTCATTCATATATAAGTCTGGTCAAAGCATTTAACTATTTGAACTTGTACTCGACCCTTTGGTCGAGACTTCATGATTCTGCACTGTGACTATGTATGTAGTCTTGTAAGTATTTTCCACTAGCTTCATTTCCAGTTGCTTTTGAACTCATATTAGGTGCCATACCTTCTCTGCTATGTTGTTGGTCTTGACCATTGACGCAGCGGATTAATCAAAATAAACTTCAATCGATGAAAGTAGCGATCGATGGAATGAAGATATCGAAATGCCCAAATTCGTTGATCCGAAGATACCGAATTCTAGCTATCTCAAACACGTTGATAGCGCACTATACCGTGTTCCAAGATCTACGATTCTTCACACGTTGATCTAGCGCACTAGATTCCGTGAATCGGCTTCTACGATCGTTGAATCGAGCGCACTCGATTAACCGAAAGAGGAGATAGGAGATTACACTCAACTACCAATTTAAGATGAAAGCACACAGCAATCAACAAGAAATATTATTCCAGAATCAACCTCCCCAAAATGTACAACACACTCGCTATTTATAGAGTTTACAACCCAACTGTCCCTTAAGTCGTACACGGCTTATGACTCACTATAAGTCGGCGACGACTCAATGCACACGGTTTAACACTTACAACACCATGCCGACTCAACGACTCACGACTCATGACTTAGGACTCAAGATACATACTCATATTACAACAGAACACATAGGTCGTGAACAGCTCACGACTTAACTAAGGACCGACTCAAGACCCACACGACTCAAGCTTCCAAGTTCTTTGCGGCATGCCTCTTCGAGTGACTTAGCTAGGTCGTGTTTCGCCCCCGACTCATGGCCCTTAATTGCTGAAACTTTCCCCTTCTTCCTGTTAAGTCGTAAACGACTTATGGATGAGTCGTTGAGTCGTGTACGACTCATCTCACTCGCACACCTCAAATTCCTGCTAAGTCGTAACTCCTTCTCTTCTTTCTTGTTAAGCCGTAGCTCTTTCCTCCAAGCTTTGTTAAGTCGTAGACGACTTATGCCCTCTTCATTAACTCGTATACGACTCAAATCTGCTTCCTTTATACAGCTTAAAGTGTTGTTAACTCGTGACTTGTTATCACGTGATTCATTAAGTCGGAAACGACTTAATTCTACCCTCCTAATTCGTGAACGACTTAACCTCTCCATGAGTCGTGTACGACTCATCTCTGGTAGAGTTTTTGGTTGCGTTTCTTCTCTGTTCTGAGCTGCATCATCCTCCCCTGGCTGAGAAAAATTCGTCCTCGAATTTGTAAATTCTTCCCTATCAGATTGTCCATCTCCATAATATGGCACAAGATGCTTAACATTGAATACGTCAGAAGTGTATACATCCTCCGGCAGCTTCAACTTATAAGCATTCTCATTGATCCGTTTCACAACTTCTACAGGACCAATTTTTCTGGCTTTCAACTTGTTATAAGCGCCTACTGGAAAACGATCTTTGGTTAACACAGCATACACCAAATCTCCTTCGTTAAATTCAACATTTCGTCGCTTTAAATCTGCAACTCGCTTATACTTCTCATTTGCTTTCACCAATCGTTCCTGAACGATTTTATGACATTCAGTCAATTCATCAACAAAATCAGTAGCTCGTTTAACTGTCCCCTTTGACTGTGGTACTACTGCCAAATCCAACGGTCCCCTGGGTAAATTTGAATATACAATCTGGAATGGACTGAATCCTGTGCTACGATTCACTGCATGATTATGAGCAAACTTTGCCTGGCATAACTTCATGTCCCAACTTTTCAGATTATCTTTCACCAAGCATCGCAACAAATTTCCCAATGATCTGTTCACAACTTCGGTTTGACCATCTGTCTGCGGATGATACACGCTGCTAAAGTTCAACTTCGTTCCCATCATCTTCCACAAACTTAACCAAAAGTGACTCAGAAAACGAGTATCTCTATCCGACACAATAGACTCTGGCAATCCATGAAGTCGATAGATCTCCTTGAAAAATAACTGAGCAACACGAACAGCATCCGTCGTCTTCTTGCAGGCAATAAAATGTGCCATTTTAGAAAATCTGTCAACCACTACATATATAGAATCATTACCACGCTGCGTTCTCGGCAATCCCAATATAAAGTCCATACTCACATCAACCCATGGCCTAGCCGGTACAGGCAACGGTATATACAACCCAGCATTGGTCGCGGTTCCTTTCGAAACTTGGCAAATATGACATCGCTCCACAAACCTTCCCACTTCTTTTCACATCGACGGCCAAAAGTAAGACTGTGAAATTAACTGTAAAGTACGATCACGGCCCACATGTCCTTCCTCATGCAACTCCCTGATAATTTTCAATCTTAAGCTACAATCCGGAATGCATAAACGATTTCCTTTAAACAGAAAACCATCCACCAATATGAATTCATCAGCATTCCCTTCCTTAACTTGTTCAACAAATTTCTTAAAATAAGGATCTTCTTCAGTTAGCTCTGGCAATAGCTCGAAACCCGTCACTTCAATTTTCATTGTCGTTAATAGATGACTCCTCCTACTCAAAGCATCAGCTACCCGATTCGTCACTCCCGACTTATGTTTAACAACGAAAGTAAATTGTTGCAAATAGGCAATCCATGATGCATGTCTCGCAGAAATCTTGTCCTGCCCCTGCAAATGCTTCAACGCCTCATGATCAGTGTACAAAACAAACTCCTTCTGAAATAGATAATGTCTCCAATGTTTAATCGCTTGCACAACAGCATAGAATTCAACGTCATATGTACTGTATCTCATCTTTGCCCCTGACAACTTCTCACTGAAATAAGCAACTGGCTTCCCATTCTGACTCAGAACTCCTCCAATACCAACTTTCGAAGCATCAGTATGCAATTCAAACAACAACTGAAAATTCGGTAAAACAAGAATTGGTGCTGCCGTTAATAGTTCTTTGATTCGTTCAAAAGCAACTCCCGCTTCCTCTGACCATACAAACTGTTTCCCCTTCATGCAATCAGTCACTGGAGCCATCACGCTGCTGAAGTGTGGAATGAATCTTCGGTAGAATGACGCTAGCCCATGAAAACTCCTCACCTCTGTAGTTGTCTTTGGTGGTGGCCAATTTCTGACTGCTTCAACTTTATTCTGGTCAACTTGAATACCCTTTCCTGAAACAACATAACCCAGAAATAAAACACTTCTTGTCATAAACACACATTTCTTCGTAGCAGCATAAAATTGTTCTTCACGAAGAATAATCAACACTTCCCTCAAATGTAGAACATGCTCCTCCATACTCCTGCTATATATCAGAATATCATCGAAATAAACCACCACGAACTTCCCAATGAATGGTCTAAAGATTTGATTCATCACCCGCATGAATGTACTAGGTGCATTTGATAAACCAAATGGCATAACCAACCATTCGTATAACCCCTCTCTCGTCTTGAAAGCTGTCTTCCATTCGTCTCCCGGTCTAATTCGAATCTGGTGATAACCACTCTTCAAATCAATCTTAGAAAATATAGTTGCCCCACTCAACTGGTCTAACAAATCATCCAACCTCGGCATAGGAAATCTATAGCGGACAGTAATCTTGTTCAAAGCTCTACTATCTGTACACATTCTCCATGTTCCATCCTTTTTCGGTACCAACAAAGCTGGCACAGCACAAGGACTCAAGCTTTCCTGAACACGTCCCTGCTCAAGTAACTCTTCCACCTATCTCCTCAACTCCTCATGTTCCTTCGGACTCATTCGATAATGTGGTCTATGCGGTAATACGACTCCCGGAACAAGATCGATTTGATGTTGAATGTCTCTTAGTGGCGGTAACTCCTTAGGCAACTCTTCTGGAAATACATCTTCAAATTCTTTCAAAACTGGCTTCACTTCTCCTGGAATTTCAACCTCTTCACTACAATCTTGTCCAATCAACAAGAATACTTCAGGCTCTTCTTCAACTTCCTTAACAAACTCCTTCAAAGATAATAAAGTTTTCAGCTCTTCAATCTCTTCCAGCTTGCTCTCCTTCTGTTGTTGCTTCTTGGGAACCAAAGTGATTTTAGTACCCTCGAACATGAAACTATAGCTATTGGCTCGACCATCGTGTTGTACTGCTCGATCAAACTGCCATGGTCTGCCCAACAACAGATGACATACGTCCATGTCTACAACATCACACCAGATTTCGTCTTTGTATTTCTTCCCAATTGAAAATTTAACACAAGCTCTTCGTCCAACCTTCACCTCTCCTCCCTTTCTTAACCAAGCCAACTTGTACGGTTTCAGATGTTTCTCAGTCTTCAATGATAACTTCTTTACAGCCTCTGTGGAAATAATATTATCACAACTCCCAGCATCTATGACAAACTTGCAAACTTTCCCCAGAATAGTACATGTCGACTGAAATATGTTGCTCCTCAACCAACTACAGTCCTCCTCTTGCTTTGGTGTGAGACAAGACCTTCTCATCATCAGATTACAACCTTCGTCTCCTGACACTTCTTCCTCCTCCTCAACATAAGGTGCATTTGAACATTCTGCCTCCTCACCATTAGCCTCAATCTCAGCAACCATTGCTCTCTTCTTCGGCTTCGGACATTCATTGCTTTTGTGACCCAACTCCTGACAATTATAACATTTGAAACTACTGTTAACCTTCGCCTTCTCAGCCTCCTTCACCACTGGCTTATTGACAGGTTTAGGTACATTAGAACCTCCACTAACACCCCTCGCTTGATTATTGGAATTAGTAAACACACCACCTCCATGCCTTCCTTGCTTCTCCCAAGCCAACGCTTTCTGATGTGCCTCTGCCACTGATCTAGGATCAAACATATTAACCATATCCTGGATCTGCATTCTCAATCCGCCAATGAATCTAGCAGTTAGCTGTTCTTCTGTCTCCATTATATCATTCCTGGCAATGAGTTGGTAAAATTCATCTGCATAATCACTAACAGATTTCGTCCCTTGCCTCAGATTCTGCAACCTCTGGTACATAAGTGACTGATAGTTGTAAGGTAAGAAAGTAGATCTCATCAATTTCTTCATCTTCTCCCAAGATTCTATCTTTGACTTCCCCATTCTCTCCCTGGTAAGTTTAGTTTGCTGCCACCACGCCAAAGCTCTCCCCCTCAACCTAGTAGCAACCAACTTTACTCTCCTATGCTCAGGAACCTCCTTGAAATCAAAGATCTCTTCAACACTTGATACCCAATCAAGAAATTCTTCAGCTACCATCCCTCCTTTAAACTCCGGAATCTCCATCTTCATTCCCGATTCCCAACGTCGATCATCATCAATAACCCGATACTGTCGTTGTCTCTGATCTCGGTCTCTGAAATGAATACTTCCCCTCTCACCATCAAACTCCTCATCAAAGTCTGATGCATATCGTTGTCTTTCACGCCCTCCAACATCTCTACCACCACTCCTACTACCAACATCCCGTCTATCATGATCATCAACATTCCTCCTACTTCGATTATCAACACTCCTAGGCTCTTGACTTTCTCTCCTCTCCCGTTCTGAATGTGATGACACTCTACTACCCCCACGGATGGATTCAGGTGAATTTCTTCTTCTACTTTGATTCATATCAATCATAAGCTTTTCCAACCTACCAATGCCTTCATCAATCTTCTCATGCATACGTTGTTCCATTTGATCGGCCTCTTCTCGTCTATATAATGCTTCAACATTTTGATGGCGATTAGCTCTCCTTGGTGGCATGGTTGAAAACTCTTCACAATCTTTAACAAGTACTTTAACAAATCAAAACTTCAACACAAAATCAAACAAGTCACGGTTCCTTAGCTTGCTTCAAACTTCAAAACAACTTCACAAGGCTCGGCTACTTCTTAAGTATACACGGCCTTCCTTCAACTATAATAGCAAAGTGATGCTTCAACTCTTGGCTCAAACCCCTTTTCAACTTTGATCCGAAATGAAATGGATCTAAAGTTCTCCTCTTGTTGCAACTTCAAGATGAACACAACGAACACAACTTCAAACTTCAACTTCAAATACTTGGCTCCAAGAATCAACTTAGCTATGATTGGCTAAGTATGGCTCTGATACCAAACTGACGCAGCGGATTAATCAAAATAAACTTCAATCGATGAAAGTAGCGATCGATGGAATGAAGATACCGAAATGCCCAAATTCGTTGATCCGAAGATACCGAATTCTAGCTATCTCAAACACGTTGATAGCGCACTATACCGTGTTCCAAGATCTACGATTCTTCGCACGTTGATCTAGCGCACTAGATTCCGTGAATCGGCTTCTACGATCGTTGAATCGAGCGCACTCGATTAACCGAAAGAGGAGATAGGAGATTACACTCAACTACCAATTTAGGATGAAAGCACACAACAATCAACAAGAAATATTATTCCAGAATCAACCTCCCCAAAATGTACAACACACTCGCTATTTATAGAGTTTACAACCCAACTGTCCCTTAAGTCGTACACGGCTTATGATTCACTATAAGTCGGCGACGACTCAATGCACACGGTTTAACACTTACAACACCATGCCGACTCAACGACTCACGACTCATGACTTAGGACTCAAGATACATACTCATATTACAACAGAACACATAGGTCGTGAACAGCTCACGACTTAACTAAGGACCGACTCAAGACCCACACGACTCAAGCTTCCAAGTTCTTTACGGCATGCCTCTTCGAACGACTTAGCTAGGTCGTGTTCCGCCCCCGACTCATGGCCCTTAATTGCTGAAACTTTCCCCTTCTTCATGTTAAGTCGTAAACGACTTATGGATGAGTCGTTGAGTCGTGTACGACTCATCTCACTCGCACACCTCAAATTCCTGCTAAGTCGTAACTCCTTCTCTTCTTTCTTGTTAAGCCGTTGCTCTTTCCTCCAAGCTTTGTTAAGTCGTAGACGACTTATGCCCTCTTCATTAACTCGTATACGACTCAAATCTGCTTCCTTTATACAGCTTAAAGTGTTGTTAACTCATGACTTGTTATCACGTGATTCATTAAGTCGGAAATGACTTAATTCTACCCTCCTAAGTCGTGAACGACTTAACCTCTCCATGAGTCGTGTACGACTCATCTCTGGTAGAGTTTTTGGTTGCGATTCTTCTCTGTTCTGAGCTGCATCAACCATTCACTTGTTGCTCCTTGTAATTGTAGTCTGGTTTGAGTTGAGTTGCATCCCTGATGATCTTCATATATACTTGAATATGGTCTTGACCTTGGTTTCCTTGTAATCTGGTATAGGTTGCTCTGACCAGTTCATTGAGCATGTTACATTTGGATTGCACCTGTGTTGAATCCAGCTTATAGCTCGGGTTTGACCTTGTGCTCAAGTCGTGACTTTATTTTTATTGCACTTGAGTTGAACCTGGCTTTTGGTTGGGTTTGACCTTGTGCTCACCTGTCCCTGCGGTTTTGTCAAGTGTAATCAGTGTGCACGGGCTTGTGGCATGTACAGTGATACACTGTGCATGTCATAAGCTGTTCATGTATGATTAATTCAAAAATGAATATGATGACGAATAACTCAAATAACTGAGGCAAATAACATTTTCAAAATACACATTTTATTTTACACTGCAAAAAATATCTCTTTTTCAAATTTACTACGTCAGTGTTTATTTTGCAGATAACTCGGATGCTGGATTCAATCTGGAATAGATTTGAAGATAAATATGAGCGAATGAGTGATATGTAGTGAGGTGCAAATAAAAATTGTGATGTGCAAATAAAAATTGTGATGTAATCAAAATAGTATTGTAATCAAAAATTGTGTGTGTGTATATATATAGTGAGAGCTCAAATTTATACTATTCAAAAATTGTAATAAAATATTTGTTTGAATAAAATGCTTGTTTGAATTTAATTTCTATGTTATTTATTTTATTCAAAAAATGTTTACTTAATTATGTTAAAAATAAAATAGTACATTAACAAATACATTTAAATGAATATATATATATATGTTTATTATCATCAAACAAAAATCATATACTTGCATATTCAACAATCTCCCCCTTTTGATGATAACATACATATATTTAAGATTTTGAATTTATTATATGTATTTGATCACTCAATTTGCTCCCCATATTTGAATGTTCACTCTCTACAACAAAGCACCCCCTTCATATATGCATGAAAATAAATAAAAATGCTTGTTTGAATTTAATTTCTATGTTATTTATTTTATTCAACAAATATTTATTTAATTATGTGAAAAATAAAATAGTACATTAACAAATACATATATATATATATATATGTTTATTATCATCAAAAAAAAATATACTAGCATATTCAACAATTTCCCCCTTTTGATGATAACAAACATATATTTAAGATTTTGAATTTATTATATGTATTTGATCACTCAATTTGCTCCCTCTATTTGAATGCTCACTCTCTACAACAAAGCTCCCCTTCATATATGCATGAAAATAAATAAAAATATGGAAATGAACCTAGATGCAAATAGAAAATACAAAATAAAATATTTGACCTTTGTTTTTCAAAATCTTAACTTTTCTCTCCCCCTTTTGTTATCAGCAAAAGAATACTAGTGCTACAAAAATAGAGATAAAATGATAGATATTAATACAACATTAATACCCAATCGAGTATAAATATTAAATTTCAATAAAGAATCAAACAAAAGTCATAAATACTCTGTTAGGTGCATATTCCTCTTTAGAACAATAGGGATGATGCAAAACTATATAGCTGTGTCTATCTGTGGTATATTTATATCAGGAATTTGAATATATACTAACCATACATAACTGTTAGGACTTTTAAATGAGATCAGTAGTATTCCAATTTTTTTTAAGATGAATTAAAGTATCTTCTAACCACGCATATCCGTGAGGACTTTTAAATGAGATTAGAATCAACTTGTCTATTTAATCAATCAATTTTGATATGTGTTCCATACATGCATAACCATGAGGACTTTTGAATGAGCATGAAAGCACATAATCAAAAATTCCAAGTAACTCACCCATGCATAACCATGAGGACTTTTAAATGAGAGTGAATACTTAGGATGTTTTTATTGCTAAAAATATAATAAAATGAAAAACGAATGATTTCCCATTTAAAATACTACATATTGACATACTATATTAGATTTTGATGAGTGATGGTCGTTAGAAATGTGATAGAAATAGAGATGGTCATGGAATTTTTACCCATCAAAAGTTATTATAAATATTGTTCAAATTTTTAAAGAAATTTACTAAATATTCCATCTCAAGTTATAATATATGATTGATGTCAACACTCAACACTTTTTCAACCACTATTTATCTTTTCGATAATCTGTAGGAAGTCGGATTAGTTAATGTAGTTATTTGAGATCAAATCCAATTATAAAATCAAATTTTCTAAAATGGCTAATCTAAAATAAGGTCAACAAAAACGATTTTTTGGAAGGGGTTTTAGAAAAAGGTCTGCTAATTAAAAATCAGTTGAAGTGAAAAATATGCAGATATTTTCTTTGGAAAAACGATGCAACTACTGAATGTCTTAACGTAAATGATCACATTCCACTAGTAAATTTTCTATCAACTAGATTACTAGTGTAATCTGCATCCGAATTTTTCATTGACTCAAGATTATCATTAGTTGGATGTTATATACCAGACCGTGAAGTTGCAACGCATACTTCAAATTTTTTTTTACACCTTTTAAATGAAATTCTTTTGAATTTGAATTGAAGCCATGCAAATAAACAAACAGTGAACATAGTGTCAAATCTAGTAAAATAAACAAATATATCCACGTGTATCTTGAGTAATCATCAACGAACATTGTTAGTCCAAGCAAATCTATATGAAATAGTTTAAAGATAATTAATCAAAATTTTTAAAATCAAAGTCAATATTTATTTCATTATCACATAACTGGCTGATTTAATTTGGATTATGGTGCAGATTATTACATTTAATACATCATTCAAGATAGATGTATTGTTACCTATTTTACCTTTACGATAATTTTTCGTTGTTGCCCATTGTGATTCTGCCACCTTTGTACTAGGCTAATGAACTTTGATTTGTTGCCCGTCGTACGCCTCGAATAGCCAGAATCCAGTTAACACTGTTGTTATTCCTTAGCCTGCCACCACATTTACACAAAAAAAGATTTTTATGACCTATTTGTTTTTATAGGTCCATGGTTGTTAGTGGAAAATGATTTTGAAAATTATGTTTGAGTAGACCAAACGTTATTTATAATTGTTCCTTTCGGTACCCAAATTTGTTTGACTTTAAGGGATTTTATATGCATGCCTTTTGGAACCTAAATTGGAATGGTTTTCACGTGTTTGGTCTATACTAACAAATATTATGATTGTGTCCAGTTTTTCCACAAATTGTGCACTAGGAACTTACTTGATATATTTTGCTACCAACACATTTAGATCGAGTATGCCCATGTCCTTATTTATCAATATTGACTGTTTGTTTTCCTATAAGCATATTTAACGATCTTTCTCCTTTGGAAAATTTTCCTAAAGTTGTAGACAATTGTTGGACTTGTGTTTTGAGTGATTCATTTTCATTCCATAATTGTGTGCACTTTTTAATCGAATTTTCTCTCTGTGTTTTCACTTTCTTTCAAAATCAGAATTTCATTTTCAAGCGTTTTAATTTTAATTTCAGATTTTTTAATTTCTTTTTCGAATGATGGACACTTTTCACACTTAGGGCACTTTTTTTGATAGTTTTTAACCAATTGATCAAGCTGTTTATTTAAATCTATCAAAGTATCTCCTTGTGATTCAATTTTACCGTATTTCTCCCTAACTCATTCAAAATAGCCCTTTATTTCGTGGAAATATATAAGTAATTCCGAATGAGTAAGTTTTGATACCTCGCTTGGCCTATCATCTTCTCTATCAGTTATATCACCTTGAAGACACAGATCCGCTTTTTCACTCCCACTGCTAGTGCCTTTATCATCATCAATTTAATTCCACATGGCTGCAAAACTTCTCCGTTTCGATTTCTTTTCTTAGCCGAGTCGATTCTGAGGACAATTGGGCTTGATGTGACCATGTTTATTACATTATGATAGATGATCTCCCGCTCTTCTTGGTTGCCTAGAACTTTAACTATTCTGCTTTTTAGTTGTTGATTCAGAGTTGGATTTTCGTATCTACGATTCTACCTTTTGAATTTCTTTATTATCAATGCCAATTCAGCTGCTCCTTCATCATCTTCACTATCATCACTTTCTATTGTTCCTTTGAGAGCTATCAATTTATTTCGAGTATCACCTCCTTCACACTCTTTCTTGAATTTCATTTCTAGCTCATAAGTGGTGAGATTTCCAATGAGTTCTTCGACATTGATTTGTTTCAAATCCTCTGATTCTTGAATGGTTGTAATTTTCGCTTCAAAACTTCATGGAAGGACTCTGAGGATTTTTTGGACAATTTCCAACTCCGTGTATGATTTTCCGAGAGATTTTGATTTGTATACGAGATTGGAAAGTAGTCCATACATCTCTTTGACATTTCCATCCTTGGACATTGTGAAGTTCTCATATTCGTTACTAAGCATGACAAGGTGAGATTCCTTGACTTGAGATGTCCTTCGTGAGTCATTTCAAGCGTGTGCTAGATTTCCTACGCAGCTAGACAATGTGAGACACGATTAAATTCAATTTGATCCGATGAAAAAATAATAGAATTCATAGCTTTATCATTAGCATTCTGTAATTTATTTTCAAGATTTTTCCATTGATCCTTTGGTTTTTCAATTTCTTGGTTATCTACTACTATAGTTGGTGTCCTCTATCCTGTTTCCACAATATTCCAAGCGTCAACGGTTTTTAGAAAAAAATTTCATTCTATATTTCCAGTAAGCATATTCACCATTGAACATTGGTGTCTAACTATGGACTAACCCTCAACAAAAGCATTATTAAAAGAATACATTTAAAAATTTTAAAATAATTTTTTTTTAAAAAATAAAAATTTTAAAACAAAAATTGATTTTGTTCCTACCTCTGATACGACTTGTAGGATAGATTTCACCTTAGAGGGGGGTGAATAAGGTGACACTGATAATTATAAAAATTTAATGTGGAAAATATAAAATAACCGCAACATAGATATAGCAGAGTAATAGCAACACAAATAATTTCAGAATAATAAAAAACAAAATAGAACAACACATATTTATCCAGCTTCGGCAAAACCCTATCTGCGTGCTGCCTCAAGGTTTGTACTAGAAATTAAGTAGTCAGAAGCTTACACATGTAAACTCGTGACACCCGCTATCGACAAACCTAACTCTATGCTCAAAATCCTGCCACAACTCAGCCACTAAGTTGCGAATTCTCTAATTACACCACCGTAGTTCGTCCCCCAGTCACACGATTATAAAATCAGAAACGATTAAAAGAAAAATTACAAATTAAAAATCAATTTAAAATATAAAACCCTAGTTTTAAAAAAATAAGCCCAGAAAATAGGTCGGCCCAAATTATAACTTAAGAAAATAAAATTTGTCTTCCTTTGTGTTTTCTCCAGCCTATAACTTTTTAGTCCATGCCGTTCCTTTTTGCGATCTAGGGTTGTAATTTGAAGTGTCGATTCTAATCAATTGTTGGTCGTTCCACAATTGGCTTCAATGCTTCTTCTATTGGCTCGCGGTTGCTTTTAATAACTCAAGTTCGAATCAATGCTTTGAACTGGTACGTGAATTGCCTTTTTGATTTCGATTATTCTCGACTTTTGATTCGAGTTACTGATTTGATTTTTATTTAAGAATATACCCTAAATTTTTATCTTGAATTCGAATGCCCGTTCCATGGCGATGATGATATGGGTTATATAGGGTTTAATTCCCTTAATTTCTGTTCGAATTGATTCATTTGAATTTGTCAGTTAATTTAGCTCGGCCATTTGATTTTTCTTGGATGCTTGTGATGTTTTCTGACCTTTTGAATTCATATATGTTTGTTTGCTTGATTCTCACGGCTTGTGTCTGATTTTGACATGATTCCGTTCTTTTTGCTATGACTTCGGCTTCTTTGAAATTGTGATTACCTGGATTCTTTTCATTTTTTATTATGACCTTGGCCATTGATTTTGTGATATGAGAATTTGAGATAAGAATTTGACTTCGAGTTGTTCAATATCACCTGGCTTTGACTTTGGTATGAAACTGCTACCTTGATTCGTGTAAGACTGTAAACTGCTTCATTTTTGTTCGAGATAGAATGCATTTGTTTGATTGTCTCTTGATCACTGTCTTGCTTGGAGTTCTGTAGCCTGCATTGGTTTCCACTTGTAAACATACATTCATTTATGTATGTATATAGGTGTGTGTTTATAGAGTCTAGTTTCAATGTGTACGCACACATCTCTATTGCATATTCACTTAAGTTTCCGTTGTATCTCATATTTCACTACATATTTACTTGTAAATGTTGAGGCTTGAACTATACTGTTGATTTCGTTAATTTATGATGACCGATATCATTTGAATGCTTTGAGTCATGCATATATGTATGCTTATGATTAATTCATTATTGTGGCCTTTTTGACACCGTCTGCATATCGTTGAATTGGTTTATTTGCTCTGTATATGATGCATGTTGTATATGGCTGGTTTTTCTTTGAGTTTGGTTAAGTTGTTGTTGCCTTTGGTATTTGAATCTATGTCTCTTGTTTGCAGTTTTACGATGAGCTGCTTCAATTATAATTATGTTGTGGTCGTTGCAATCAAGTCTGCATTGATCATTGGTTGTAACTACACCTGTTTGCATGGGTTTCATTAGTGTTGTGTTCATTACTTCATGTTCAGGCCATTGTTTCATTTGTAGTTTGGTTTCATTGTATACATATCTGGTCATTTATATATAAGTCTGCTCGAAGCATTTTAATATTCGAACTTGTACTCGATCATTTGGTTGAGACTTCATGAGTCCGCACTGTGATTGTGTATGTAGTCTTGTAAGCATTTTCCACTGGCTTCATTTCCAGTTGCTTTTGAACTCATATTTGGTGCCATGCCTTCACTGCTATGTTGTTGTTCTTGGCCATTCACTTGTTGCTCCTTGTAATTGTAGTCTGGTTTGAGTTGAGTTGCATCCCTGATGATCTTCATGTATACTTGAATCTGGTGTTGACATTGGTTTCTTTGTAGTTTGGTATAGGTTGCACTGACCATTTCATTGAGCATGTCACATTTGGATTGCACCTGTGTTGAATCCATCTTTTAACTCGGGTTTGACCTTATGCTCATGTCGTGTCTTTATTTTTATTGCACTTGAGATGAACCTGGCTTTTGATTGGGTTTGACCTTGTGCTGACCTGTCCCTGTAGTTTTGTCAAGTATATATCGGTGTGCATGGCCTTGTGGCATGTACAATGATACATTGTGCATGTCACAAGCTGTTCGCGCATGATGAATTCAAAAATGAATATGATGACGAACAAGCCAAATAACTGAGGCGAATAACATTTTCAAAATACACATTTTATTTTACACTGCAAAAAATTTCTTTTTTAATTTTACCACGTCAGTGTTTATTTTGCAGATAACTCGGATGCTGAATTTAATTTGGAATAGAGTTGAAGATAAATACGAGCGAATGAGTGATATGTAGTGAGGTGCAAATAAAAATTGTGATGTAATCGAAATTGTACTGTAATAAAAAATTGTGTGTGTGCGTATATATATAGTAAGAGTGTAACAACCCGCATATTTATCGGATTTATATTTAAATATTAAATCGTTAATCGGATTTTGGTCCGAAAAGCTACTTTTTGCAAACGGACATAATAGGACTCGAGACCATTTCCATTGAGTTTGAAATGCTGTTTACAACATTTTTAAGTATAAACATTGATATGAGTGGAGATAGTAGAATTTCACTACTTTTTCACTTGAGACTTTGGGTTGGGCTTTTAGCCTATTAGACCCAACCTTCACCCCTTCTCTTCATAACTTCATTTCTATTTGCCTAAGTCTTCAAGCTTCTTCAAAAATGGTGGAGGGAATGGGAAATTAAAATTCCAAAACTCAAATTCAATTGCAATCCATCTTTCTACTCCAAATTCAAGAAGAAGACATTGGATTCAAGCTTCTTGTGCTTAGATAGAAGAGGGATTGATTCTTGCTTTCTTAAAACTTCATTTTCATTGATATTTGGTGTAAAGGTGAGATTTTTATCTCACAATTCTAGCCTATAACTATATTGGACTGTTGGGAATGATTCCCTATCACTTTTGCATGCATATTAGCATTTGATTTGGATTGGATTGGCGAAAAACTCCAATTTTTAGCGTTTTGGTGAATTTTCTGCACTTAGGTCGTTCTGGCCATTTTTGGTGCTCGAAGTTAGGTCGCTCGCGACCTAACCCTTGGGTCGCTCGCGAGTTAGCACCATAGGTCGCTGGGCCATCTA
The DNA here is from genome assembly GCA_030765085.1 of Allium cepa. NCBI lineage: Eukaryota > Viridiplantae > Streptophyta > Magnoliopsida > Asparagales > Amaryllidaceae > Allium > Allium cepa. The sequence continues at coordinate 548,884,503 of CM060938.1, forward strand.
AATGCTTGTTCGGTGTTAGGTCGTTCGGGCTTAAGTCGTAGGTCGTATGGACCCTAGGTCGTAGGTCGTTCTGGCCATTTCTAACGTCTTCGGAGTTAGGTCATATGGACCTTAGGTCGTAGGTCGTATTGACCTAGGTCGTAGGTCGCTAGACCCTGTCTCCTTAGGTCGCAAGACCTTGTAAACCGTTAGGTCGCGTGACCTATATCCCGTAGGTCGTTGACCCCCTTAAGTCGTTAACTCGTTAACACGTACGGCTCTTAACCATTTTAGGTCGCGTGACCTTGTACTTGACTTAGGTCGTTAGGTTGTAAGACCCTAAGTCGTTTTCCATTAGGTCGCTAGTCCTCATACCGATAGGTCGCTGGACCTTAGGTCGTCCCACATTACGTCGTTGCTGGCCTTAGGTCGCGTGACCTTGTTTAGACCGTAGGTCGTTAGGTCGTACGATCTTAGGTCGCCTTACCACTTAGGTCGCTTGACCTATTCAAATGTTAGGTCGCGAGTTCCTTAAGTCGCTCGTCTCTCTTAGGTCGCTCGCTTCTGCTAACTCGTGAACACCACTAGGTCGTTTGACCCCTTAGAACCCTAGGTTGCAACCATTAGGTCGCTCGACCCTATTCCTCTTAGGTCGTTAGACCTTATTTTGTCTTCACTAGGTTGAACCCCGTAAGCAGTGGCGTTTCCCACGCGCCCCCACCTTGGGGGGTTGCCACCTCCCCTGGACCCCCCCTCTGTAGGGGATCTTATCTGAAAAACATTGAGCTGATTTCCTTGGATTTTATTCATATCTCCGTATGTGATCTTTGTGACTGATTGTTTCTACAATTGCTTCTGTGTTTTGTCACTTTATAATATAAAGGTTTCAATACTAGTAGTAAATATCAAAACTCTTTTAACAAACAATTTCAACTCTATTTTTAATAAGAAAGCTCTTTTCTTAAACCGTTTTCCAATCTATTAGTATATACAAACCTTTACCTCACTCGGATGAGAAATCTAATTAAACGACTTAGTAAAACAAGTGGTATGACGCTTGCGTTCACTTCATCGGTTAATTCTTGGACTTGTTCGATTGAACCTCTTGTGACAATTTTATTAGTGAAGATTTACAGTTTGTTCGTAAATATCTAAGTTAAGCAAGTGGTTATGGGACATGAAGCTAAACTTCTATATTTACTAGCTTATTGTAATTGACACTTCTCGTTGATCACGACGATCATTCTGATGATTTAGACTAGCAACTGTGCGATGTCTCTTGTTGCGAGGTTAGACTAGACACCACTTGTGTGATTCCACTCACACATACCTTTTTGCTTTTTGGTTAGTCTGGACCTTAATCTGTGTGATTCCATTCACACATGTGGGGTAGCTCCCCTTGGTCTTCGGACCGTCATGTGATAGGCCTCTTTCTCTTTTCTATGATTTTTGGACTTCTTGCATTGATTTCTAGAATTTATGTCATTGACTTGTTATGAGTACAAGTTTGGGGTATGATGCCCTTTCCGAATCTTTGAGAAGATTCTTGTGATATTGATTATCTCTTATTGATTGATCTTCTGTTGATCATTATTTACATACTTATAGTGGTATGTCATTATGGATATTTTATGTTTATGCCATATCTTTTATGTTATATCATGTCATCTGATATTTATAGCTAGACTGACCCGTTTATTATTTTCTTAAATAATACTCGGGTCAGACCGAGATGTTACAGGTGCTTCTGCTTGACTTCTTCCCAGGGATTCATCACTCTGACTTTTGGCTAACTGTTTAGATTAGCAGTTTTTGTTGTATACACTTGAGATATAGACTCATAGTTGTATTCTTTTGTATAGCACGTGTTGCTATTCTTTTGTATTATCGTGGATCTTACTGACCACTACTCTGATGTACAATTTCATGTGTTAGTTATATATTCATATCTTCTTCCGCCTTTGTGATATGGATATCTGTGACTGATTTGTGTTATGATTGTTTCTATGTTTGTTTTCGAAGAATATTTATAGCCACCGTGTGATAAGCAATTACATGGATGGTCGCTCCTCAACAGCCTTATTCTCCATGCTAGTTGACAGCACTACACCGTAGTGTTCTTGGCTAGTGTGGGTATAGAGGTGGGGCGTCACAAAGAGCTCAAATTCGTACTATTCAAAAATTGTAATAAAATATTTGTTTGAATAAAATGTTTGTTTGAATTTAAATTCTGCGTTATTTATTTTATTCAACAAATATTTATTTAATTATCTGATCAATAAAAGAGTACATTAACAAATCCATTTAAATGAATATATATGTTTATTATCATCAAAAAAAATCATATACTAGCATATTTAACAGCAACTCCCTTGGCTCGATTCTGACAATTTCACAAACTTATTTTATTATTTAATTAATTCATCTATTAATTATTATAGCTTAACTTTTGGATTGTTACAATTTCAAGGATGATATTTTTTAAGGTGCAAAGTCTGTAACGACCCAGGATTTTGGTCATTTGATTTTGAAATATTTAATTAATACTAAATATTGAAAAGTTAATTTTTTAAGTTAAACAGCTTAAATTTTAAATATAGGGATCTATGTGAATAATAATGATTTCGAAAGCTGATTTAAATTCTGTTTAAATAAGAATGAAGATAGTAAACTTTAAATTAGAGTTAAAAGCGATTGGAATGGTTTTAATAATAATTCATTTTAATTGGCATGTGAAGATAGCCTTCCGAGATACTATCTTGGATTTTGAGATTAGTGCCATTGGATCTGTAATAGTGAATTATTGTATGTTAGCGAATTTTGTGGCAATTAGACATATCATTTAGTCGTGCGAGCTTGAAATGCGTAGACATTAATTATGAAAATTTAAAATAATATAATTTAATTTTTTGAAAGCTAACTTTTGTATATGATGGAATTTGGCCTTGATAATAATTCCAATATGTTTGAAATGAGGTATTTAGTATAAAACATTAGATGACACACCTCGTTTGGAGTTTGAAAATTTAAAGTGTGAATAGCGTTTGGATATTTTCAATAAAAGGACCGCTAGTCTCGTTATTTTGCCCTAACAAAATTCATCAAACCCTAGACGCCATTGAAAGTCCATTATCCAATGACCGTAATTCATCCAAGCCACTAAAAGCTGATTTGGGTGATGATTCTAACTACAGAAAGAGTTAGGTGAGATGAAGGCAACAACCGGTTGGATCATCAAACGACAAAGCGAGGCAACAAGAAATCGCCTGGAACTGGCATGACTAGGGTTCAACTTTTCGACATCGACGTTAGCATCTAGGCGGAAGCATTGGCGGGGTTGAAATCATCTTGGCTAGGTGCGTCGACGATGTGGATGCGGTGATGTGATATTGATACAGGTGGCAAATTATGGAAGTTGGCGACTATTGTTCGAGCACGAAACAAGGAAGGATTATGTAACGAACACCCTTTTGGACAGTTCAAATCGACAGTAAACCACACATGTCAGATTCAAACCACTCAAAAGGGAGGATTATTATGGGGTAAATAAGAAAAAGCAGAGAAAGAATGAAAACAACACCGAATCTCACAGCGGAATGACAAAGTTTAATAATCAAATAAAAAGTTCATGAAGCCGTTTTACGAATAACATTTGATTACTCTTTTACAATATAGAATCAGAGTTACATACAATAGAAATAAATAACTATGCAGTGGAACAACATGATGTAATGGAAATAATATAACAAATAATAATAGTATACAAATCTCCGTCTTCGTCTTCCAAAAGCAGCCTTCGATACACTGAAAAGCTCAGACTGACCCGAGCGTAATGAAATGACCAAACACTCGAGTCTCAACAGTAAATAAATATGGTTGTAACAACTTCAGAGATGTTTACGGGGTTTGACATTTCCTCTCCAGTGTCAACATGAGTGCAATAACTTAAGAGATGTTCGGGATTACCATCTCCTAAGGATCCGTTAAACTATCTACTATGTAGCACAATATGTTATTATAATAGCATTAAGGCGTCACCCATATCCCCCTTAAAACATTTTTATATATTCCCACAGTCTATACAGATACCATAAGCCCTGCCAAACTGAGGAGATACTCAGGGAGCACTCCATAGGTAGGGTATAAACCAAACTCGTAAAAGGCGCTATAAGGCATGTGACAAGGCATGTGAGGCAATTTCCAGGGTAGGATACCACCACTTTGCGGATCTGGACTAGTGGTAACGCATAAATGCTACCACCACCCACCTCGGAACACACTTCCATAATCAAATTGAGGGGTGGCCATCAAATCAATTACAAAGTCATAATAAGGTATCGAAGCAATGTGTCCGATCGGGGGTGCGACCTCACTTGGCCTTACATGGCTCCTATTTTGGCCACATTAAGCTGACTTAGAAGAGTCAGGGCTACGTAAACATCTCACATAGAATCGTTCGCCAAACCATCCTACTTCATTCTGGAATCTCCATCATGTAAACAGTTGTTAAAGTGGTTTTTGAAATTGGTAGAGCATGACAATATCTGATCCCAGTCTCTTCAACAACCAAAAGCTTATTTCACATCAGATGGTTCTTTTACATTTCTAAAATCAATTCATAATTGATATTAAAATATCATATTCAATTCAAACCATATCACTTTTGAAATCATATTCACTTTCATATGTTATTTCACTAGAAAATATCATTTCAAATCCCGATTTAGGTTATAACATCATTTGATTATATTCGCAATTAAATCAAGGATTTAAATATAACACTTCCACTTTACATAGTATAAAAATTTAGAAAAAGTTTAGATAGTTATAAATAGTTAAAATAGTTAAAATAGATTTAAATAGTTTAATATAGGTCAAATAGTTTAAAATAGGTTAAAATAAATTTAATAGTTTGAAATAAATTTAATAGTTTAAAATAAATTTAATAGTTTAAAATAAATTAAAATAGTTTAATAGTGAAAATCTTAATAATCAGGATTTTTAAAATAATATATCTTTAAATAGTTTATATCAAATAATGAATTTGAAATTAATATCAAATTAAACTATTTCTTCCATTTCAACAAATCAACAAAACTAATTTTTTTTGAAAACAAATTAACAAAATCATTTAAATTTATATTGATTTCAAATTCATGTTGAACCGTAATTTTAAAGCCTTCAAATTCATAGATTTCAAAGTTTAGATATTCAAACATTTCGATAACTCAATTTCGATAATTTCATTTACATTTTACAATTCAGACTTTGAAACTCAATTTAATTTGTTCAAATAATTCATTTAAACAAATTCTAATTTCAACACTTATACCTTGGATTTCGAAAATAATTCAATTTATATAAATCAAATTTTATTTCAAAATATCATTCAACCGAATTCAAATTTTAAAGATTCAAAATCATTTAATTTAACCAATCCGGTATCCGTATATCATTTTCTACCTTATGGTTAAGTGATACGGATATATATCATTTCAATCCGTAATCAATTTAAATTTTACTGATATATATCATTTCAACCCGCAATCCCGGAGTAAAATTCAAATCCATAAAACCGCATGAGTTTATCATTTCAACCCATAACGATTTTTCCGTAATCTATAGATCGTTCGGGTATGTATCATTTCACCCATAGTGATATTCCTAGTAGTAACTAAGGGATTTGCAATAGCTAAGAGAACTTGCAGTATGATATTCATATATATAAAATAACATAACATCGAATCATCCAATATCAACAATTAAGCATCCATCACAGTCATCATTGGAACCAACCAATAAACATCAATAGATAACTGATTATCATTAACAAATATAAACTTGCAAATTAAACTTCAATATTAAATCAAATGGCAATTAAATTCAGTAAAGGTCATATTTTACTGGAATGATAATTTGAATGTACCAAACATCAACCAGTCGAATTTTAATACATATTAAATTCAATTTAACCAACAAAAGATAATCTATTATTTGTGAGTGGGTTAAAACACTCACTTTCGATTTCAAATCGATTTGAAATAAAAAATAAGGCCTAAAATTCAACAGTTTCAGATTCGTCCAAACTAGTTGCATAGTGTCTGAAATTTCAATACGATTGTAGCGGAACAAACCACTCGTAAATCCGACCTCGCATACAAAAGTTATACAAATTAGAATGATTGAAATATAAATAAAAATTAAAATAAGCAAATAATTAATGGATGCCACGTCACCTTCAGGAAACTCGTGAAACCCTAGCTACAACATCAGGTCGCGATCGAACATGAAGGCGCCACCATATGCAACCTTCGACCAATTTTCACCGCCGACTCCATCATTTTGACCACGATCGACCAATGCCAGGACCTTCCACTCTCCGAGCCGACCTCCCCTATGCCATTGCCATCACCTCCGGTGCCTTTGATGGACAGTCACCGTCGCTTCCATAATCATCCAATACCAACAAATCGCGACCACCTTGACACAAACGAATGACAGATCCAAGACCTGCTTGACCCCACCTTTTCAACGCCGCCTCCCGATCGTCGATTGCACGATGATCCGCCGTTGAATCATGAAAAACCTAATATGAACAGCCAAGGTTCATCCTCAATTTCTAGTCAAACACTGATTCAAATCGAAAAATTAACAGCAGCAGTGGATTACGCTCATCTAGAAATTTCTGATGATATATAATTTGCTAGGGTTTGATGTAACGACCCAGAGTTTTGGTCATTTAATTTTGAACATTTAATTTATTTTAAATGTTGAATTTGAATTATTGATTTATTTTGAATATGGATATTTTAAAAGAACCAGTAAAATAGTTTAACATTCTAGATATATCGATTAATTGGATTTGGTAAATATAAAAATTAACATTTGAAATTGGACATATATGTGAATCTGGAAGTAAATGGGCATGGAAATGATTTCTAAAATTTATTTAAATTCTACTTAGATTAGAATTATAATATGGACCTTGGACTGGAATAAAAAGTCGATAGGTTTAAATTTTGAATTTATATATTTATTTAATAGTAAAATTTAATACATAGTGATAGTGTAAATTATTGAATTTTGATTCAAAATGAATCGGAATGATTTCTAATATAAATACAAATTCTATTTGAATTATAATGAAGTTTGTAAATTTTAAAGATCGGAATTTTAAATGATTTCAACGATTTTGAAAATCGCTTGATTTAATCGATGAGTTAAAATAGCCTTCTGGGGCACAGTCTCGGAATTCGACGAAACTATTTCCATTGGATCCGTAATAATATATTATTATCGGATTTCAAATTTTGTAGTGTTTGGAGTTACCATTTGGTTGTACGAAATAAAAAGACATTGAAATAAATATCGAAAATTCAATATTTAAATTCGATTTAAAATGCTATCTTTCACATACGATTGAATTAGGCCACGAAATATGTTCCATTTTGTTCGAAATAGGGGTAAAACAGTATGAATGTCAAGGGGCAAGTCTCATTTGGAATTCGTCCGAAAAAGTACGTTAATATTGGAAATAATATTAAAATAATTTGTATATGTGTATATATATTATAAAGCATAGTAAACCCTAGTTCTCTTCACTCAGTCGCCGTGTAACATTTCAATGGTCGAAACTAACCATCCTTCCCCTTCAGTTTTCGATCAATACATCAACCTATATCAAAAATCTTCAAGTAAGAAAACGTAAAGCTCTTCAATGGTTGAGGTCGTAAATAACGTGGTAGATCGTAGAATTTTGGGTGCATTTGTAGGGTGTTTCATGGCGTTTTTCTCAGCCATGTGGTGACTGAGTTTGACCAGACTTCGGCCAGGGGTGCAAGGGGCTATGGTGCTTCATTTGGCTATGATCGATCAATCTAAGGCGATCTCATGGAGGAGCGGCGATGGATGGAAGATCATGTGTGATGGGTTCCGTTGCCCGTACCTTGCATTCGTGAAGACGAGATAGAAAGGTGTGGCCTAGATTTCGTTTAGCAAATGTGCGACCATGATCTAAGGTTTCAAATTAAAATAAAAAAAGAAAAGTGAAATTATATAAACTTATATTCAAATCTTTAAAATTTTATATCTTTTGCATAGGTTGTCAAAATTGGACGAGACTGGCGGTGTTGGAATCATAGCGATGAGCACTACACTGTGGTGTAGATCTAGAGTCATTCGGAGCTAGTGAAAATTTTAGGTTAAATCGAACGTGTTCGATTTAATTTAAAATTTTCGCGTTTGGCAATTTTAAAACTCAAGGTGAGTTAATATCAGTCAATTTTGGACTGCTGGCTTCAATTTTAAAAGGTTAAATTTAATTAATAATTGATTGATTAAATTGATGCATTTTATCAGCTGTATGTGATATTATATATAGTAGTATATATAAATATTGGAGTGATTGATATTCTCACATATATATAGAGATGAGACACTATGCGCTCTGCATAACAGCGGATGATCCTATATGCCATGATATTCCACCTCGAAGCGGAATTGGTATTTTATTGTTGTGCTAAAATTTGTGGATGCAGGGAAACAGGTTGGAAGGATCCAACTGGATTCCTAAAAATAATGAATTTAATTGCATATATAGTGATATATGATTTTGTTGAACAATCTATGACAGATTATTATGTGATTTAAATTGATTGGTTGTTTTGGCAATTAACCTGGATTTTTGTTGCTTTTAAATACCAATAAAAATATGGTTTGGATTTGGAAGAATTTTAAAAAGGATTTTGAACTAATATGTTTTTAAAGAGTTTTAGCTTAATAAATTGGATAAAATAAATGGTTTTAAAATTTGTACTTAGCTAAATCGGGTTATTGTGAAAAGAGATTTTGGAATAAAAATATACAAAAGAATTTGTAAATAATAAATTCTTAAATGGTACTTGTTTAAAAATAAAAGATTTTCAAATTCATGATTTAAAATATTTTTGGAGATAGAAGTAAATTTGGGAAATAAGAATAAATTTGGTTAAACTGGAGTTCAAGTGAGATTTCCAAATTTACGAAACGGAATTGGAATCGAGGAACTTGACTTGTTTAAAAAAAGGATTTTCAATTATTAAATTGGTGATTTTAAAAGTGTTAAATATACTCTAGAAATTAGTTATTTAAGTTTTTAAATTGTTTAAAACATATTTAATTATTAAATTTTAATATGGCTTTGTAGAATAACTTTTATTTAAGTATATATATATAAATCTAGATTTAACTGAAAATTTATTTTAAAAGCTTACAAACATCATTTTGAGATAATATTTTAAGTAAAGTTTTTGGAAAGTAATGGTATACTCGCGTGGCGTAAATCGAAGGCAGTGAGTGCCTGCAACTAAGTCTTGAATTTCTCTGGGATAGAGACGTAACCATTGAGCTGTGATCCATGCTTTGATACCGCAGTGGTACTTTGCATATTATTTTCAAAAGGGTTTTCAAATATTTTTGAAAAGGATAATTTTTGAACATACTGAATTCGATAAGACAAGTTCACATACTTTGGATAAAGAGATTTAACTTATTTAAATTTAATTAAATAAGATTTGGTGTTTTTTAGTGGAAAATGAAGTGTTTGGTTGAATCAATTGTTTATTTGATAGTTAAATAACCAATTATCAAAATCTGGACCCAAATATAACTTTGGAAATATGCGGAAGAGGTACAAGAATTATATGGTACAGTTACCGTTCAAGGTGCTATAATGTACGTGTAAACTCGTTTCATTCTTCTAGGACGTTTATAAGGAAATCCGTCCACTAACGGTTAGGGGGTGATCTCCGATCTTATTTTCGTCTGTTTATTTCCTAAAGAACCGGTGTTGAGTTTACCAAGAATATCGAACGTTGTTCCGAAGAGACTGGGATCAGATTGTTATTCGTAAACCACTTCTATCCAACGGGTATGTTTTCATAATGAAGAAAAAAGTATGGAGTCGATGATGGAGAAGTGAAGTGCAAGGGCTAATCGCTGCTAATCCTGAGGGTGATTCCAAAATGGATGTAGTAGGAATAGTGTCTTCGGTTCCGTTCGGACCGGGAACAGACTTGTATGGATGAATGCTATTAGTACATTGTCATTGGAGGACAATGAGCATTCTAAGTGAATATTTCTAAAAAGGTAATCGTAGCCTCTAGCCTCATCAACCGGGAATGACTAAAAAGCAGAGGAGATGCAGCAAGGCTAAGTGGGTAGCACCCAACTAGGATATGTGTAACGACCCAGAATTTTTATTGATTAAAATTTGAATATTTAATTAATTTTAAATATTAATAAGTGAAATTTATAAGTCGAATAAATTTTATTTCGAATAATTGGATTTAATTGAATAATTAAATCAATAAATTAATATGTGAAATTACAGAAATAATTAAAATTGGGTTAAATATGATTGAAAATGATTTGTAAAATTTTATTATATCATATTGGAGTCAGATTGATATTTTAGAACTTTTAAAATCAAATTAAAAGTTAATTTGTGAAAACTGAATATTTTAATATTTAATCGACTAGTGAAATTAGCCAATTTTCGAACAGTCTCAAAATTGGACGAAACTAGTTCCATTGGATCCGTAATAGTTTGTTATTATCGGATTTCAATTTTCGTAGCAATCAGAGTTATCGTTTGATCATAGCAGCTCGAAACGCATCGAAATCGTTTTAATATTAATTTGGCGAGTTAAAATAGCCATTTTTCAAAAAGTCTCAGATTTCGACGAAACCAGTTTCATCGGATCCGTAATGTGATATTATTGTAAGGTTTCAAATTTCGTGTCAATTGGATTTATCGTTTGTTCGGTACGAATTAAAACGCATCGAAATCATTTAAATCGGTTTAATTTAAATTGAACGTTCATTGCCATAACTCGCACAGATGTCCGAATTAGCTTTCGAAACCTATTCCATTGTGTCCGGAACGCGGGGTAAACCCTAGAAACGCTGGTTACGGCGCGTAAATCGGAGTTCGAAAAATCCGGAATGAATAGTGTTGTTTTATTTCCTATAAATAGACCAACACCATTCACAAATAAAATAATAAAATAACCTAACCCTAATTTGCAAAGCCAGCCGCCACCATTATTACGAAGGGCCGAAAATTTTCAATCTTCTCTTCTTTCAATCCATTCATCAATTCAAAGAACGTTCAACATCAAAGTTGGAGAGCACGCAACGATCTTCAGATCTATACGGCTGTGATGGGTTTTGGAGCAACGAAGAGGGAGCAAAGGGGGGCCGACGCACGCATGTTGCGCACGACATTCCACATGCTACAGGGGGCCGAGCTCAAGGGGGAGGTAGGCGTGGGTAGCTCTCGACATGGCGAGTTGAACGGCATCACCTGATCGTTGCATAGCTCGTTGTGGTGGAAGAATAATTCAACCCTAGTTTGGAGTGTTGGGTTTGTGCGCAGCCTGTAGACGTGCGTGAGTGAAGGAGATGGAAGAAAGGAGTCACGGCTTGGATTTCATCAAGAAGAATCAACGGCTGAGATTAGTTTAAGTTATAAAAATGTTGATTTATTTATATTTAATTCGTGTAAAACTTTGTAAAATCATAAATTTTTCATACGAGGTCGAAAACGCGCGAAACCAGTGGCGTTGGAATCGTATGGACGAGCACTATGCTATGGAATTGGATTGGAGTCGTTTGGAGTTAGTGAGAATTTCGGGTAAAATTAAACGTCCGTTTAATTTTATTCGAAATAAATCGCTAAAACGAAATTGAAATCAAGGTGAGAACTTCTCACTCAATCGAATCAATTTCGATTTTATTTTAAATAGTAGATTTAAAATTTTTGAATGCATGTTTGAATGATGATTATTATCTATTGATTGTTAAAATAGATATTATGCGCCGTTAGTAAGCGGATGTTATTTATTAAAAACATATACCACGAATATTTCATAAACAGTGAAATTGGTATTATATATAATAGCAATATATATATATATTGGCATATGTATATATTGCAGTTGTTGATTTCCCGTATTTTTTAGCAGATGAGACCCTATTGCGCCGTCTATTAAGCGGATAATATTTTAAATCCCATATACCACGATAATTTCGTACTGGAGCGAAATTGGTATTGTGCTAATGTTTGTGGATGCAGGAAAACAGGTTGGAGGGATCCAACGGGATTCCTCAACAGTATTTATTTGATTATGGATATTTTGATATTCGTTGATTATCATATACGATATATGATGTCGTTGTAGTCGTGATTGACTATTTGGTGTGTAGCATCATTGGATCAAATTTTGGAATTTTAAAATGATTTTAAAGTGAATTTTGAAAATATGCTATATTTTTGGAATTGATTCATTTTAAATAAATAAACGATATAATGTTAATGTTATAAAAATAATGATTTTTGAGAAATATAGTTAAAAGTTGATTTTGAAAATATGGGTTAATAATTTTATAAAATAGTTTAAATTGGGATTTTTGAATTTATTATAAAAAGTTTAAAAAATAGGATTTATAAAAATTGATTTTTTTATAAATCAAGAGAATGGTGAAATTATGAAGGAGATTAAAGATGTTTTAAAATAATAGTATAAATTGATTTTATATAAAAGAATTTATAAATTGGTATTTATAAATTAAAAATATTTGAGTTATAAAACGAGTTTTTATAAGTGTTAGAATGAATTGTAAATGAATTTCATAAATGAATGAAATTTATAGAATTATAAACGGTGAAGTTATAAATGGAATTTTATAAGCAGTAGGTTTATAAAATTTATAAAGTTATTAAAAGAATGGTTTTGGATAAATAATTGAATCTTATAAGTTATAAGATTTATAATTATGAAGTTCAAAGGAACGATTTTGCAAACAAATAAATTATAAGTATTTAACTTATAATATGAACCTTTGGTATATAATTGAGTTATGAATTGAATATAGGGTAATAAAGGAATTTATAAACATTGTTTTATAAATCCGCAAATGACTTATTTTGATAAGTAAATTGCTATAGCATATTAAAGGAGTTATATTCACGTTTTAGACAGTGAATAATCCTTTAAGATAAAATGTATAGAAGTGATGAAATTGGTTAACCTAGTATATTCACGTTTTGAATAGTGAATAATATGTTAAAGAAAATGTTTTGAATGTGATGTTTTAAATAGAGTTAAAACGACCTAATGATGTTTTCAAAATGTGTTAAGATTCGAAATCATAGATTTCAACATTCATTGTTGAAATAGACGTTTTCGAGAAATAGAAGGAAATGGTGGACTATAACACTGTTGTTATAGTAAATGATTTCCGAAAGGAAATGTGTTGTATAGTATTCGGATTTATATATCTATTTTAATTTCGAATCCCTATACTAGTGATTTTGGGACGTCGTAGCGATGTTTTACGCAACATTCGTTTTGACCCAAATAAATATGTTTAAGAGAATGATTTCCTTAAAAGAATGAAATATATACTTAATTTCGATGTGAGTATATTGAATATTTTCCAAGTGTTGAAAATAAATGGATATGTGAATTACTTATTAATAAATAAGTATGGAAATGTTTTTCCAATATAAAGTGAATATTTTGAGAATTTATCTTTTTGAAGATAAATTGAAATGAAAAATTGAAATCGTATATGCATGGATATTATGAAATATAAATTCACTAAGGAATTTATAAAAGAAAGTGGAATTTGTTTAAAAATAAATATTGACTTATTTTTGAAGTGTGAAAATTATATATCTTGTAAAGATATTTTTGGGAAATAAATAATTTGGAAAATTATTTGGAATCTGGTGATGCGTGCATATCCATTGATAGTTCAATAACCGACTATCAATATTTACCTTTGAAAGGTATTTGTTGGGATTTGTTGAATTTGAATGCTACACTTGTTTTTAAATTATAGCGCTCGTTATTCGGATTACCCATTCCGAATAGTGATACGATGTAATGGATAACATTGATGACCGGTGTTGAAGACCGGATATTTTTGAAAGCGAAAGGACAACTCGTCGAATGTCTTTGCATCGAATGGTCCCCGGTATAGAGACTCCATATGTGATGGGAAGTCCTGACGTGATTAGTGAATATCCGGATTGCAAGGACTTCTTTGTAAGTGCCTTCGGTTCTGTTCGAGCCCGGAGCAGACTTGTATGGATTGTATGTCTGACATTACAAATTGAGATATAAAGCCGATTTCTTTCAAATATATTTCTGTTGGTGGCGGAGAATTTATTCTCTTAGCTTAACACCCTTCTCTGAGACGTACGAGCTAAGAGGTTATGTAGTTGAAGGTTATCAGCGATATATTCCCAATTTGGTAATGTGACATGCTGAGTGTTGCTGTAAAATGATCATTGTGTTGATCATTGGTGATAGGATCATTTATTTGATCGTCTATCTTGGTGATCATTTCTATGATCATTTGTTGACCCAAAGCATGGCTTTTGTATAAAGTATGTTTTTGTGGACGTGACTTCGTCGAGCCTCACACCCCGGAATGGTCAAAACAGGAAAGATGCAGCAATGTTATGTGGGGTAGCTCCCTTTAAGGCATGTGCATTTCCTTCTGGAAAGGGTGGTATCATGGTATGGAGTCCAGATACTTACTCATGTTGAAACACTTTATTTATGATTGTGTGATGATGGTGACGAGCTCTCGGATAAAGGTCCAATGGGACCGGGGGATGGCATATTCATGTCAGTTGTTACCCAGTTAGGGGTAACCCGGCCTTGTGTTGGCAGAGATCCGGTTTGGTTCTCGGGGATGTCCTTCCAGAGGCATTCTCATGTGGCAATGAGAAGTTCCTTGGCCTGACCATTTGTTGGAAATCCAATTCCCAATACGAAACCCTGTACGGTTTTAGTTGTAGAACCTGCCATCTAATATGGTAGCTATAGTAAGCATAATATAATGGTACCTATGCTGGCTAAGATTTATATTCTACTTTCGAAATATCTTCTACACTATGCACTAGTAATAATATCAAATGTTTCTTTTTAATACGTATCAAGCATCTTTGACTAACATAAGAAGAAATCTCCTCCAAGTCTGCGTTTGCATTGTGTGTGTGGCGGGAGGTCTTATGGTAGTCTCATTTTTAAAAGCATTGCGAATTGACTTTAAAAATATTCCTCTATTTTGATTTTAAAGATAAATAAACTGTTTTGAGTTCTCACACCAGTCACATGACTGACTCGGAGTTTATTGTTTTCCTTCCTAAACTCTGGGTGCCCACCAATTTCCACACGGGCAGTTAAGAGTTAGGTTTATCAGGATATTCTGGATATTCAGGAGTTGCAGGAGGCAAGCTGGATGGCATGGCGTATTACTAGTTTATATAGTATTTCTTTTCCGCTGTTTGTTGTTGTTGTTGTACACTCTGAAGTTATGATGAAATGAAATGTAATGTAATGTAATAACTGATATAGTTCTTTGTTTAAAGATTATTCATTTATCTATTATATGTTGTTCCGCTGCGATTGTGAGATTCTGATGTTGTTCAGTTATTGTTTTCTTTCTATCCCGTTCTATTCTCTTATTTTCTTTCCTCTCTATTTTCTACTATCTTCTCTCTTCTTCTCTCGTTTTATTCTTCTTAAACCCTAACATTTCGGTTTTTCGGCAACGAAAGATCGCTATCGTTACATTGGGTATCAGAGCATATGGTTAAGCGACAACCATGGCTCTGTTGGGTATTACTCATTAGAGATAGAGTCAGTAGTACTCTAGAATGAGTTGAGTGTAATAATAGCTATGAGTGCGTATTTGTTAGTGAATATAAAATTGTTTTATATTGTGATGATTGGTTTGTTGAGTGGTATATGAACCTTCGTCGGCGCAGCCTCGAAACTGAATCGAAGGGGTTTCTAAACACTTGAATAGAACAATTCGACACAGTATTGTTTTAAAATTGGGTAAATGAAAAAAATTTACCTTAATTATATTTTATATATAAAGAAATAATTTTTCAGAATTATTAAAGTGTATATAAGTTGATTGTTTGGTTGTAATAAATATACATTGGTTGATATATGATTGTTAGTTGATTGATTGTATATAATTCATTAAGTGTTAATGAAATTGAGTTAATGAAATTGGAAGCTAAAGTAATTGGAATTCGATTGGAAGTTAAATGAATCTTAAATAGAATTGAATTTGATTTGGAAGTGAACCAACTTGAATATGAATTATTGAATATAAACTAATTGAGAATGAATGTTAGTAAAAACATCCACTGTATATGAATCAAATGTGATTAAATTGAAAACCATTTCATTGAATATTAATGAGAATATGAATGAATATTTATTGGTTATGAATGATAGTTGGTTGATGGTTGAATATATTGCTTTTACGACATTTGCTATATTGGCATATATAGTTATTATGTTGCTATATGTTGTATATCGATACTATTGTCTATATACATGTTTCTCATGTTGTTTGTTGAGTGTTTAGTAGGTGCGGATCGCGTTTGCTTCGCATTTGGAGCTCGCTTTCGCGCTATATTAGCCGTATATGCTTGCTAATAAAATATAAGGTACATATCTCGGATTAAATATCGTACTTTTACACTTTTTCCCTTCGGGATGCCTCATTACTTGATGAGATGTATATTTGCGATATATGTACTGTCATTTTTTTTCGGATCGAGCCGCGCAAATGAGACTATGGCGAATTTTTCCGAAAACTTAAGGCGTTAGAAATTTTTTGAGAAAATAGGGAAAATTTTGAAAAATTTAACTTTGATTTGGAATTGAAAGTTAAACAAGATAGTTGTTTTTTGAAAAGATAACTAAGTATGATTTGAAAACTTAGTAAAGTATTATAAGAAGTTTGACTATGGATTTTGGAAAGTTAATAGATTCTGTAACTTTTCTTACTTGTTAATTTCGAGGACGAAATTCTTTTAAGGGGGGAAGATTGTAACGACCCAGAATTTTTATTGATTAAAATTTGTATATTTAATTAATTTTAAATATTAATAAGTGAAATTTATAAGTCGAATAAATTTTATTTCGAATAATTGGATTTAATTGAATAATTAAATCAATAAATTAATATGTGAAATTACAGAAATAATTAAAATTGGGTTAAATATGATTGAAAATGATTTGTAAAATTTTATTATATCATATTGGAGTTAGAATGATATTTTAGAACTTTTAAAATCAAATTAAAAGTTAATTTGTGAAAACTGAATATTTTAATATTTAATCGACTAGTGAAATTAGCCAATTTTCGAACAGTCTCAGAATTGGACGAAACCAGTTCCATTGGATTCATAATAGTTTGTTATTATCGGATTTCAATTTTCGTAGCAATCGGAGTTATCGTTTGATCGTAGGAGCTCGAAACGCATCGAAATCGTTTTAATATTAATTTGGCGAGTTAAAATAGCCATTTTTCAAAAAGTCTCGGATTTCGACGAAACCAGTTTCATCGAATCCATAATGTGATATTATTGTAAGATTTCAAATTTCGTGTCAATTGGATTTATCGTTTGTCCGGTACGAATTAAAACGCATCGAAATCATTTAAATCGGTTTAATTTAAATTGAACGTTTATTGCCATAACTCGCACAGATGTCCGAATTAGCTTTCGAAACCTGTTCCATTGTGTCCGAAATGTGGGGTAAACCCTAGAAACGCTGGTTACGGCGCGTAAATCGGAGTTTGGAAAATCCGGAATGAATAGTGTCGTTTTATTTCCTATAAATAGACCAACACCATTCACAAATAAAAAAATAAAAATAACCTAACCCTAATTTGCAAAGCCAGCCGCCACCATTATTATGAAGGGCCGAAAATTTTCAATCTTCTCCCCTTAATTTCTTTCAATCCATTCATCAATTCAAAGAACGTTCAACATCAAAGTTGGAGAGCACGCAACGATCTTCAGATCTATACGGCTGTGATGGGTTTTGGAGCAACGTAGAGGGAGCAAAGGGGGGCCGACGCACGCAAGTTGCGCACAACATTCCACATTCTACAGGGGGCCGAGCTCAAGGGGGAGGTAGGCGTGGGTAGCTCTCGACATGGCGAGTTGAACGGCATCACCTGATCGTTGCATAGCTCGTTGTGGTGGAAGAGTAATTCAACCCTAGTTTGGAGTGTTGGGTTTGTGCGCGGCCTGTAGACGTGTGTGAGTGAAGGAGATGGAAGAAAGGAGTCACGGCATGGATTTCATCAAGAAGAATCAACGGCTGAGATTAGTTTAAGTTATAAAAATATTGATTTATTTATATTTAATTCGTGTAAAACTTTGTAAAATCATAACTTTTTCATACGAGGTCGAAAATGCACGAAACCAGTGGCGTTGGAATCGTATGGACGAGCACTACGCTATGGAATTTGATTGGAGTCATTTGGAGTTAGTGAGAATTTCGGGTAAAATTAAACGTCCGTTTAATTTTATTCGAAATAAATCGCTAAAAAGGAATTGAAATCAAGGTGAGAACTTCTCACTCAATCGAATCGGTTTCGATTTTATTTTAAATAGTTAGATTTAAAATTTTTGAATGCATGTTTGAATGATGATTATTAACTATTGATTGTTAAAATAGACATTATGCGCCGTTAGTAAGCGGATGTTATTTATTAAAAACATATACCGCGAATATTTCATAAACAGTGAAATTGGTATTATATATAATAGCAATATATATATATTGGCATATGTATATATTGCAGTTGTTGATTTCCCGCATTTTTTAGCAGATGAGACCCTATTGCGCCGTCTATTAAGCGGATAATATTTTAAATCCCATATACCGCGATAATTTCGTACTGGAGCGAAATTGGTATTGTGCTAATGTTTGTGGATGCAGGAAAACAGGTTGGAGGGATCCAACTGGATTCCTCAACAGTATTTATTTGATTATGGATATTTTGATATTCGTTGATTATCATATACGATATATGATGTCGTTGTAGTCGTGATTGACTATTTGGTGTGTAGCATCATTGGATCAAATTTTGGAATTTTAAAATGATTTTAAAGTGATTTTTGAAAATATGCTATATTTTTGAATTGATTCTTTTAAATAAATAAACGATATAATGTTAATGTTATAAAAATTATGATTTTTGAGAAATATAGTTAAAAGTTGATTTTGAAAATATGGGTTAATAATTTTATAAAATAGTTTAAATTGGGATTTTTGAATTTATTATAAAAAGTTTAAAAAATAGGATTTATAAAAATTGATTATTTTATAAATCAAGTGAATGGTGAAATTATAAAGGAGATTAAAGATGTTTTAAAATAATAGTATAAATTGATTTTATATAAAAGAATTTATAAATTGATATTTATAAATTAAAAATATTTGAGTTATAAAACGAGTTTTTATAAGTGTTTGAATGAATTGTAAATGAATTTCATAAATGAATGAAATTTATAGAATTATAAACGGTGAAGTTATAAATGGAATTTTATAAGCAGTAGGTTTATAAAATTTATAAAGTTATTAAAAGAATGGTTTTGGATAAATAATTGAATCTTGTAAGTTATAAGATTTATAATTATGAAGTTCAAAGGAACGATTTTGCAAACAAATAAATTATAAGTATTTAACTTATAATATGAACCTTTGGTATATAATCGAGTTATGAATTGAATATAGGGTAATAAAGGAATTTATAAACATTGTTTTATAAATCCGCAAATGACTTATTTTGATAAGTAAATTGCTATAGCATATTAAAGGAGTTATATCCACGTTTTAGACAGTGAATAATCCTTTAAGATAAAATGTATAGAAGTGATGAAATTGGTTAACCTAGTATATTCACGTTTTGAATAGTGAATAATATGTTAAAGAAAATGTTTTGAATGTGATGTTTTAAATAGAGTTAAAACGACCTAATGATGTTTTCAAAATGTGTTAAGATTCGAAATCATAGATTTCAACATTCATTGTTGAAATAGACGTTTTCGAGAAATAGAAGGAAATGGTGGACTATAACACTGTTGTTATAGTAAATGATTTTCGAAAGGAAATGTGTTGTATAGTATTGGGATTTATATATCTATTTTAATTTCGAATCCCTATACTAGTGATTTTGGGACGTCGTAGCGATGTTTTACGCAACATTCGTTTTGACCCAAATAAATATGTTTAAGAGAATGATTTCCTTAAAAGAATGAAATATATACTTAATTTCGATGTGAGTATATTGAATATTTTCCAAGTGTTGAAAATAAATGGATATGTGAATTACTTATTAATAAATAAGTATGGAAATGTTTTTCCAATATAAAGTGAATATTTTGAGAATTTATCTTTTTGAAGATAAATTGTAATGAAAAATTGAAATCGTATATGCATGGATATTGTGAAATATAAATTCACTAAGGAATTTATAAAAGAAAGTGGAATTTGTTTAAAAATAAATATTGATTTATTTTTGAAGTGTGAAAATTATATATCTTGTAAAGATATTTTTGGGAAATAAATAATTTGGAAAATTATTTGGAATCTGGTGATGTGTGCATATCCATTGATAGTTCAATAACCGACTATCAATATTTACCTTTGAAAGGTATTTGTTGGGATTTGTTGAATTTGAATGCTACACTTGTTTTTAAATTATTGCGCTCGTTATTCGGATTACCCATTCCGAATAGTGATACGACGTAACTGATAGCATTGATGACCGGTGTTGAAGACCGGATATTTTTGAAAGTGAAAGGACAACTCGTCGAATGTCTTTGCATCGAATGGTCCCCGGTATAGAGACTCCATATGTGATGGGAAGTCCTGACGTGATTAGTGAATATCCGGATTGCAAGGACTTCTTTGTAAGTGCCTTCGGTTCTGTTCGAGCCCGGAACAGACTTGTATGGATTGTATGTCTGGCATTACAAATTGAGATATAAAGCCGATTTCTTTCAAATATATTTCTGTTGGTGGCGGAAAATTTATTCTCTTAGCTTAACACCCTTCTCTGAGACGTACGAGCTCAGAGGTTATGTAGGTGAAGGTTATCAGCGATATATTCCCAATTTGGTAATGTGACATGCTGAGTGTTGCTGTAAAATGATCATTGTGTTGATCATTGGTGATAGGATCATTTATTTGATCGTCTATCTTGGTGATCATTTCTATGATCATTTGTTGACCCAAAGCATGGCTTTTGTATAAAGTATGTTTTTGTGGACGTGACTTCGTCGAGCCTCACACCCCGGAATGGTCAAAACAGGAAAGATGCAGCAAGGTTATGAGGGGTAGCTCCCTTTAGGGTATGTGCGTTTCCTTCTGGAAAGGGTGGTATCATGGTATGGAGCCCAGATACTTACTCATGTTGAAACACTTTATTTATGATTGTGTGATGATGGTGACGAGCGCTCGGATAAAGGTCCATTGGGACCGGGGGATGGCATATTCGTGTCAGTTGTTACCCAGTTAGGGGTAACCCGGCCTTGTGTTGGCAGAGATCCGGTTTGGTTCTCGAGGATGTCCTTCCAGAGGCATTCTCATGTGGCAATTGGAAGTTCCTTGGCCTGACCATTTGTTGGAAATCCAATTCCCAATACGAAACCCTGTACGGTTTTATTTGTAGAACCTGCCATCTAATATGGTAGCTATAGTAAGCATAATATAATGGTACCTATGCTGGCTAAGATTTATATTCTACTTTCAAAATATCTTCTACACTATGCACTAGTAATAATATCAAATGTTTCTTTTTAATACGTATCAAGCATCTTTGACTAACATAAGAAGAAATCTCCTCCAAGTCTGCGTTTGCATTGTGTGTGTGGCGGGAGGTCTTATGGTAGTCTCATTTTTAAAAGCATTGCGAATTGACTTTAAAAATATTCCTCTATTTTGATTTTAAAGATAAATAAACTGTTTTGAGTTCTCACACCAGTCACATGACTGACTCGGAGTTTATTGTTTTCCTTCCTAAACTCTGGGTGCCCACCAATTTCCACACGGGCAGTTAAGAGTTAGGTTTATCAGGATATTCTGGATATTCAGGAGTTGCAGAAGGCAAGCTGGATGGCATGGCGTATTACTAGTTTATATAGTATTTCTTTTCCGCTGTTTGTTGTTGTTGTTGTACACTCTGAAGATATGATGAAATGAAATGTAATGTAATAACTGATATAGTTCTTTGTTTAAAGATTATTCATTTATCTATTATATGTTGTTCCGCTGCGATTGTGAGATTCTGATGTTGTTCAGTTATTGTTTTCTTTCTGTCCCGTTCTATTCTCTTATTTTCTTTCCTCTCTATTTTCTACTATCTTCTCTCTTCTTCTCTCTTTTTCTTCTTCTTAAACCCTAACATTTCGGTTTTTCGGCAACGAAAGATCGCTATCGTTACAATATGTCTATCACCTTTCTAGATAACCTCGGATATTATCACTACGTGTGAAAGGAGCTCGGAAAGGGTGGGAACACCCAGGCTAATAGCATATTTGAACTATCCCGGTCAGGGATAGTCCAGCCTAGTGTTGGCAGGGATCGGTAGGTTCGATCTCGATACAGTGTTTCTAAACATGTACTGTGATAGATGGTACCCAAGTGCCTAGTCATTCAGCTGGAATCCATTCTCTAATAAGAGCCGTACGGTTTTAATTTTTCCAAACTATGCTGAAACATGAGATGCAAGCATTTCATCTATTTGAATAAGTATTTGTCTTAGTCACTATTATAATGTCAGAGGATTTTGATATGAAATGTTTTGGTTAACGAAGGGTAAAAACCCATCGTGTTTATTTTGGCGCGGTCTTACGAGATACCTTTGAAATTCAAAGGATGTTTGAAAATTTTAATAATTCAAATTGAGTGTGTTTTCTCACGCTGGTTTTCCAGACTGACTTGGGTATTTTTATTATATTGCTCGAGTCAGACCGAGTATTACAAGTTCAGGTTTGGATACTATGAAGCTAAGGAGATGTGTTGGATGGCGAAGACATATTACTCGTACTTCTTTATTATCGCTGTAGTGTTTTGTCTGAAATTGCCAACAATTGTGAGGGAAAGTTGCTATAAGTGTCGAGGCTGGTAATTATTGAATTGTGTACTTTGATGTGAAATATGTATATTACAGTTTTGATTTGTGTAAAGAGCTATTGATATTATATATTGTTCTGTCCATTGTGAGATTCTGTTTTGTTTTAGTTTTCTTCTTCTTCTACCTCCTTTCTTTCTCCTCAATGATTTGTCTTTTCGGCATTCGATCGATTTGCATGTTATACAGTAAGCGTATTTATGTCGAGGTGGTCGTGAAGTGCAGGTCTTCACATGTGGTATCATAGCTTAGCTTGGCGATATACCTAGGCTTTGGTGGGGTTTACTCATTAGAGATAGAGTCAGTAGTACTCTAGAATGAGTTTGAGTGTATTAATAGATCCGAGCGTGTAATTATTAGTGAATATAAATTGTTTTTATATTGTGTTGACTTATCAGTTGAGTGTTTATGAATTTTGGTCGGTTATCGATAGGGGTTTCTAAACTCTTAAGCAAGGTAAACCGCCATAGTATTGTTTTAAAATGGGTAAACGAAATAATTTTGCCCAAATTATATTTTGATCTAAATGAAATAATTTTCTGAAATTATTATATATATATTTGGGATGTTTGGTTGTTAATATTGTAATCAAAAATACATTATAAAATTTGAAATGGTTTTATATATAACCAAATAGAAATTGTATAAGAATAATTTATATAAAGGATTATAACTAAAATTTGATTTAACCAGAATTTAAATCTCCGAAATTTTGGGAAAATTGTTTTAAATTGATTTGAACTAGGTGTCTAGGATTTGTAAATCTTGAGAATTTTGAAATGCTTAGCAAGGTGGTTTGAATGGAATAATGGAGCATTATTTGAAAATATTTTTGGAATAGAAAATTGTTTTAAAATGAACTCTAGAAGTAAAGAAGCATTGAACTCACTTTGGTCATTGGAAAATAATCCTCGTGATGATGGCCAGATCATCAATATTCATTTTCGAGTTTCTAAGTAAAGTATTGCTACCGTGGTAATTGAGTATGATTAATTGTTTTGGACTTGTTTGATAAACGAGTTTGTTTTAGAAATTCCAAAGGGGAATTGTTTTGGGTAAAACCAAGTTGTTGTGGAAATCCGAAAGCATGGTTGATATACCAAAGTGAATATACGTATGTTTAAGATTTCAAAATGATTTGAAATAAAATTGGGTGATTGAATTCTGGGGTTTCTATTTAAAAGATTTGTAAAGTTTAGAGAAATTTGTTATTGAACATATCAAATGATGTCGATATAAATAAGAAAGGAAAATAGAAATTTTGTCCTGGAATTAAAATTTAACTTGATTAAATTAAAGTGAATGAGATGGGTTGAAATTTAACTTAAGATAAGCTAAATAAAAATTTAAGTTGGAATTGAATTGAATGGAATATAAAGTTGGAATGTAAGAAGATTAAATAATTATGAGTTATAATTATTGAATGAAATGGATACACTTAAGCTATTGAGTGATATAGATAATCCAGAGTTATGATAATAAAATGTAAATGGACTCAAGTAAGCAATATAAGATTTTAAGTTTAAATAAGTGTTTGAACTTATGAATTGAGAAATAAAAAGGGAAAAACCTAAATGAATATGGTAATGATGTATAAAGAATGGAAATTCAAAATTTGAATTTTTAAATAGACAGTGAATTAGGATTGAGTAAATTGGATGTAAATATGAATTGTGAAGTGATTGTATAATATATGTTATAAGTATTGAATGAAGGTAAACTTAAGTACGAAATTCAAGGGATTATGAATAAATAAGTTGTATAACTTATTACACTAGAAAGGTGAAAAAGCATAACAAGTTAAAAAGGTTAAGTAATTGATAACAAGGAAGTAATTCAACTTAAAATAAATGAATTTAACATAATTTTGGGATATGGATTTGATAAGTTGGGTATGAACTTAAGTTATAAGCTGAATATAAACTTAAGTAATGATATGGAATATTATAATAAACCTTAGAAATAATTTTGTAAAATGGTTTATAAATAAATATCTTAGAATGGAATGTCGTTCACTATAAAATGAAGCGAATAAACCATGTGAATTAAATGAAAGTGAATGGAAAATATGTAATATAAGTCGAAGTAAAGCTAATAAGAATATGAGTGCATAAACCATGTTATAATAAACTAAATTGTTCAAGAATTGATTTGTATGGAATGATTCCCCAATAATATAGTATAAACTGGATATACTAAGTAAATGGAAGTGAACAAATTGAATGAATCAATTTAAAAGGAATTAGAATTTGGTTGCCATGAAAGTTTGAGTTAAGTGGTTACTTATGAAATGGATTCATATATATAATTAATATGGACTGGAATGTTGTTTAATGTAAAATAAAGCAAACAAAGTTGGTGAATAACTTGAATGGGAATCAAATGGAGATTAGATAAATTGGTTTAGAATCAGTTTAAAAAGGGTTAAATTGAAGCTGGATAAAATGGATTTGCATTTAATGAAAGTGAATAGGGAATGGAATGCAAATAAATTGCTTGTGAATCAATTTGAATTGAATAAAAATGAATTTATGCAAATAAGGCATATATTAATCAAATTTGAAATGAACATGAGGTTGGGTTATGAAGTTTATATCTGTAGCTAGTTAAATGAATGAAATATTATTAAAATTTCATGTTTATGAACTTACGTGCTTATTTTGTCTAAGTACATGTATAGGAGGATGTTGGATAGAGTTTTGGTTGCGTAAATGCATATAAAATAAGCCGCTCGCTTAATAACGCTGATATGAGGTACGGCTATGCAATAAAATAAAGAAATGATTATATATTAGTATATAATTTGTTTTTCGACCATGTGGGTCGATGTATATATATTTATCTCTCTTGTGATATTGTAAAAGACTCCCCGTACAAAGGAGACTCTGTTAAATTTTTTTGGAAATTTAAGTTGTTAGAATTTTTTGAAAATTTTGGTTAACCAGAAAAGTTGATTTTTGGAACGGTATTAGAAATCAAGGTTTTGAGTTAGGACTGGAAACAAATTGTTTTGGATAGAAACTAAATGGGTTTAGAAAAGTTAATCGGTTTGGAAGCATTTTTCTTACCTTAGAAAATTTTGGGGACGAAATTTTTATAAGGGAGGATGAATGTAACAACCTGGGGTTTTGGTCGTTTAATTTTGAACATTTAATATTTTAAATGTTTAATTTGAATTATTAATTGATTTTGAAAGAATCAGTAAAATAGTTTAACATTTCAGTTATAGCGATTAATTGGATTCGGTAAATATAAAATTTAATATTTGGAATTGGGAAAATATGTGAAACTGGAAATAAATGGACATGGAAATGATTTCTAAAATTTATTTAAATTCTATTTAGATTAGAATTATAATATGGACCTTGGAATAGAATAAAAAGTCGATTGGTTTAAATTTGGAATTTATATATTTATTTAATAGTGAAATTTAATATATAATGATAGTGTAAATAATTGAATTTTGATTCAAAATGAATCGGAATGATAATATAAGTATAAATTCTTTCTGAATTATAACAAAGTTAATAAAATTTAATGGTTGGAATTTTAAACGATTTCGATGATTTTGGAAATAGCTCGATTTAATCGACGAGCTAAAATAGCCTTCCGAGACACAGTCTCAGAATTCGACGAAACTAATTCCACTGGACCCGTAATAGTGTATTATTATCGGATTTTAAATTTCATAGTATTTGGAGTTACCGTTTGGTCGTACGGAAAAGAAACGCGTTGAAATAAATATCGAAAATTTAATATTTAAATTAGATTCAAAAAACTATCTTCCACATACGATCGAATTAGGCCTCGAAACATGTTCTATTGTGTTTGGAATAGAGGTAAAATATTATAAATCCCAGGTGGTACATTTCTTTTGGATTTCGTTCGAAAAAGCACGTTAATATTGGAAATAATATTAAGATACTATTATATACGTGTATATATACTGTAGAGCATAGTAAACCCTAGTTCTCTTCACTCAGCCGCCGCATAACATTTCAATGACCGAAACTAACCATCCTTCCCCTTTAATTTTTGATCTATTCATCAACCTATATCAAAAATCTTCAATTAAGAAAATGTAGAGCTCGATGAGCTCTAGAGATTCAACGTCGTGATCGTAAATAACGTGGTAGATCGCCAGAATTTTGGCCGCGTTTGTGGAGTGTTTCGTGGCATTTTTCTCAGCCATGGGATGACCGGGTTTGACCGGACTTTGGACAGGGGTGCTAGGGGCATTGGTGGTTCGTTTAGCTATGCTCGATCGATCTCAGGCATCTTGTGGAGGAGCGGCAATGGATGGAAGGTCGCGAGTGATTGGTTCGGTTGCCTGTAGCTTGCATTCGTGAAGAAGAGAGATAGAAAGGTGCGGCGATGGATGGAAGGTCGCGTGTGATGGGTTCGGTTTCCTGTAGCCTGCGTTCGTGAAGAAAAGAGATAGATAGGTACGGCCTAGATTTCGTTTAGCAAATGTACGACCATGATCTAAGGTTTCAAATTAAAATAAAAAAGAAAAGTGAAATTATATAAATTTATATTCAAATCTTTAAAATTTCATATCTTTTGCATACGTTGTCAGAATTGGACGAAACTGGCGGCGTTGGAATCGCATTGACGAGCAATACACTGTGGTTTAGATCTGGTGTCGATCAAAGCTAGAAATTTTTTTTGGTTAAATCGAACATGTTCGATTTAATTTAAAATTTTCACGTTTGGCAATTTAAAACTCAAGGTGAGTTAATCTCACTGAATTTTGGACTGCTGGCTTCAATTTCAAATGGTTAAAATTGATAGGTTAAATTGATGAATTTTATTAGTTGGATGTGATATTATATATAGATATAAATATTGGAGTGATTGATATTCCCGCATATATATAGCAGATGGGACCCTATGCGCTTCGCATAATAGCAGATGACCCCATATACTGCGATATTCTGCCTCGAAGCAAAATTGGTATTTTTATTCTTGTGCTAACATCTATCGATGTAGGAAAACAGGTTGGAGGGATCCAAATGGATTCCTTAAAAATGTTGAATTTAATTACATATATAGTAATATCTGATTTTGTTAAATAATCTGTGACTGGTTATTGTGTGATTTAAATTGATTGAATGTTATGGCAGTTAATCTGGATTTTCGGTGCTTTTAAATACCAATAAAAATGTTATTTGGATTTGGATGAATTTTAAAATGGATTTTGAAGTAAAATGTTTATAAAGATTTTTGGGTTAACAAACTGGATAAAATAAATGGTTTTGAAATTTTTACTTAGCTAAATTGTGTTATTGTGAAAAGAGATTTTGGAATAAACATATATAAAAGAATTTGTAAACAATAAATTCTTAATTGGTACTTGTTTAAAAATAAAAGGTTTTAAAATCATGATTTAAAATATTTTTGGAGATAGATGTGAATTTGGGAAACAAGAATAAATTTGGTTAAACTGGAGTACAAGTGAGATTTCCAAATTTACGAAATGGAATTGGAATCGAGGAACTTGACTTGTTTTAAAAAGAGGATTTTCAATTATTAAATTGGTGATTTTAAAAGTGTTACATATACTATAGAAATTAGTTATTTAAGTATTTTAAATTGCTTAAAACATACTTAATTATTAATAGTTACTTCATAATGATTTATAAAGATAATTATTAAATTTTAATATGGCTTTGTATAATAACTTTTATTTAAGTATATTTATCTGGATTCAACCTGAAAATTTATTTTAAAAGCTTACAAGCATTATTTTGAGATAATATTTAAAGTAAAGTTTTGAGAAAGTAATGGTATACTTGTGTGGCGTAAATCGGAGGTAGTGAGTGCCTGCAGGTAAGTCTTGAATTTCTCTGGGAAAGAGATGCAACCATTGAGCTGTGGTCCATGGTTTGATAATGCAGTGGTACTTTCCATATTATTTTCAAAAGGGTTTTCAAATATTTTTGAAAAGGATAATTTGTGAATATACTGAATTTGCTAAGACAAGTTCACATACTTTAGATAAAGAAATTTAACTTATTTAAATTTGGCTTAAATAAGATTTGGTATTTTTCAGTGGAAAATGAAGTGTTTGGTTGAATTGATTGTTTATTTGATAGTTAAATAACCGACAATCAAAATCTGGACCAAATACAACTTTGAAAATATCTGAAAGAGGTACGGGAATTATATG
This sequence comes from Allium cepa, assembly GCA_030765085.1. Taxonomy (NCBI): domain Eukaryota; kingdom Viridiplantae; phylum Streptophyta; class Magnoliopsida; order Asparagales; family Amaryllidaceae; genus Allium; species Allium cepa. Next base: position 548,913,667 of record CM060938.1, read on the forward strand.
GTACAATTACCGTCTCGAGGTACTATACTGTACGTGTAAACTCGTATCGTTCTCTAGGGCGTTTATAACGAAATCCGCCCACTAATGGTTAGGAGGTGATCTCCGGTCTTATTTTCGTCTGTTTATTTTCTAAAGAACCCGGTTGAGTTTGCTGGGAATAACGAACGTTGTTTCGAAGAGTTAGGGATCAGATTGTTATCCGAAAACCACTTCGGTCCATTGGAAACGTTTTTGTAATGAAAACAAAAGCATGGAGTTGAAGATGGAGTAGTGAAGTGCAAGGGTAATCGCTACTAATCCGGAGGGTGATTCCAAAATGGATGCAGGGAAGTGCCTTCGGTCCCGTTCGGACAGAGAATGGACTTGTATGGATGAATGCTATAAGAATACTGTCATTGGAGGACAATGAGCATTCTAAGTAAATATTCCTAAAAAGGTAATCGTAGCCTCTAGGCTCATCAACTGGGAATGACTGAAAAGTAGGGAAGATGCAGTAAGGCTAAGTGGGTTTCACCCAAGTAGGGTATGTCTATAACCTTTCTAGATAGCCTAGGATATAATCACTACGTGTGAAAGGAGCTCGGAAAGGGTGGGAACACACGGGGTGATAGTATATTCGGTCTATCCAGGTCAGGGATAGTCTGATCTTGTGTTTGCAGGGATCGATAGGTTTGATCTCGGTACAGTGTTTCTAGACATGTACCGTGACTGGTGGTACCCAAGTGCCTAGTCATTCTGTTGGAATCCATTCTCCAATAAGCACCATACGATTTTGATTGTGCCCAACTATGCTAAAATGTGAGATGCAAGCATTTCAGCTATTTGAATAAGTATCTGTACTTAAACACTATAATAATATCAGAAGATTTTGATATGAAATGTTTTGGTTACGTAAGGTAAAAAGCCATCTGTTTATTCGTGGCGTGGTCTTACGAGATACCTTTGATTTTCAAAGGATTTTTTAAAGCTTTAATGATTCAAATTGAATGTGTTTTGTCACAATGGTTTTCCAGACTGACTCGAGTGTCATTTTATTATAATGCTTGGGTCTGACCGAGTATTACAGGTTCAGGTTTGGATATTATGGAGCTAAGGAGACGAGCTGGATGGTGAAGATGTATTACTTAGTGTTTTTTTTTGAAATTGCCAACAATTGTAAGGGCAGGTTGATATAACTGTCCAGGCTGGTAATTATTGATTTGTGTACTCTGATGTGAAATATGTATATTACAGTTTGATTTGTGTAAAGAGCTATTAGTATTATATATTGTTCTGTCCGTCGTGAGATAATGTTTTGTTTTAGTTTTCTTCTTCTTCTACCTCCTTTCTTTCTCCTCAACAATCTGGCTTTCCGGCACTCGATCAATCGGCATGTTATACAATGAGAGTATTTATGTCGATTTTCGGTGGTCGTGAAGGGCGGGTCATCACATTTGAGGAGTTTGATTTTGAAATTTGTTTGGAGATTGAATTTAGTGTTTGAAGAAGAATTGGTTTCTTCCACTAGAAGAAGGAGATAGTTAGATAGAATTGTACATACGAAAATCAGAAATAGTAAGGCTGCTAGGGTTAGAATAAACTATTTATATGGACAAGGACTTATAAGAAAGAAAAAACAATATATTGGATTAGTTCGTAACGACAATAATGACCCGTAAACCCCATTCTGCTTCTAGAACGAAAGCAAGTCATCCCATATGTCAAAATAGATGTTTACGATATTTTTAAACTCAATGGAATATGTTTCAAGTCTTAATTCCATCGTATGAAGAAGTTAGCTTTTAAAATCAGCTTATTTCAATTGAATTCAACTAAATTGATTTCCATGCGTTTCAAGCCCGTACGATCAAACGAAAAGTCTGATCGCTACGATACTTGAAATCCTACAATAATTCACTGTTACGGATCCGATGAAACTAGTTTCCTCAAAATCCGAGACAATGCCCAAAATGGCTATTTTCATAGTAATTAAATAAATTATTATTAATTAATTAAATCACTTTTCAATTCCAATTTTATAATTAACAAATTTTATCATTTTTGATTACTTAGTAACTTATAATCTTTTTTAAAAAAGTTTCCATATCAATTCAATGTTAAATATTACAGTAGTTACAGTGTTCAGTTTCAATGGCAATAAATTCAATTGATTATTAAATTAAATTCCAATAGATCTATTTATTTGATCTTTCATCTTGTTATTCGATCCACTATCATCTTATGGATATAGTTAACATTAGTTTATATCTTATTACATCAAAAATCTACCATTATCATCTTTATTCATATTAATGCAATATTTAATTAAATTTATTGCAATTTATTTCCCATTTAGTTTCACAAATTAAATAAATAGGTAACAAATAACAATTGTCACCTTTTACTTAAGTTAATTTCATTTATAAGTTTATTATCTTCAAACAAATGTTATAACTACTTACCCAACACTAATTTTTATCTAATTACAATTGATTATATTATCTCGCCATTTAATACAACATTTAATTTATTTCCTTATCTATAATTTCTAACCAGATTTAACTCTTCAACCATTTCAATTAATTGAAATTGCATTAAAGTAGTTATCAATTACCTTATCTTAACATTATTACATTCATTTTAGTTATTTTTCTTATTAATAAATCATAAATTTTTATTTCTTCCAATATTAATTTACAAAATCTTATTAAATTCAAAATTTTGATTATCGGAAACTTACAGGTCGTTACACTCTCCTCCACTCAAAAATTTTCGTCCTCGAAAAAGAAAAAGAAGGAATTAATATATCTTATTCAAAATATTAAATTTATAAAAACTTAATTTACATAATTAAATAATTTAAATAAAATATGTCAATTTGTAACAATTAAATCTCTTTTATTCAAGTTCAATAAAGGTTTGAAAACATTTCCACTTTCACAAAATTTTCTAAGTCTAAAATTCACGAAAAATTTTAAGTAGAGTCTCCTTTGTACGGAGAGGTCCAGAAGAAATAATAATATCAATAATAACAATGTATATCTAATACTTCGAAATAAAATATCCTAAACCATGGGAAAAACACTATAATATTGCTATAAAACTGTAATATGACAACGTACCTATTTGTCGGGCAAACAAAGCTTATTTATGAAACCAAAAGAAACAGCCATTGCTTCCATAAACCTGTATTTCACTTATAAAATCTAAAGGAGTTAGAACAATGTAAAAGAGAAATATTTGGTTGTTTCAATTTATAGCAAACAAGCTAACACAACATAACAGCAATCACTTGTAGACAAAACCATACAATCATCACATGCAATCAAAGTAATCAATCATACATCCATAGCAACCAAAACAAATGGTTTGTTTGGGTTCAGAAAATTTTAATCATATAAAATGATAAATATACTACTATGTATACCATATACTCAACAGTCTTAGATAAGCTTAATAGATCATTTATGCATCCTAAACAATTTAAAGTATCACTTTCCAAACATCCCATAAGGTAAACAACCAATAATTCTAGATATTCTTTTAGTTTATTCTTATTACTTTCTTTTCATATCATTTACTGTTCTTCTGTTTCATTCATTCATACAATGATTAGTTTTATTAATTTAACTTTATTACTTACAATTTCATTTCCTGTTCATCCATAAACGTCATTTTATCTTTTCATTACTTTACATTCATTGCTTACATAAGTTATTTCCATTTCAATCATTAGATTATCCGTTATTATGTAAGCCTCTTTACAATTTAATTCATCATTAATAGATAATTTTTTTTTCATTTATTTCTTCCATATATAGTATTATTGAATACTAAATCCATTTCTAAATTATTTCAACATTTTATGAAGATATAATCATTCAATTAATATAGTTTTAACTTTTACTTTTCATTTTTAATTACAAATAGCCGCAACATCGACTTAAGTTCATAACCATTTAATTACAATATTCACTCTTTCTATAAATTCAGTTAGTAATATTTCAAATTATTAACTTAAGTTTATAACAATTTATAACATCAGAATTCTTATTTATAGATGTGACGACCCAGATTTTTTCCAACAATTTAAAATAGAATTGTTAATTGATTTTAAAATATTTAAAAGTTAATTTTAACTTGAAATTAAGATATCGATATTTACTTGATAATTAAATCATTGAATTATAGGATTTAAGAAATGAAATTAATAATTGAAATTGGGTAAATTGTTGAATCTGGGATTTCAAAGCCTGTTTAAAATAATTTGAAGGCTTATAAAATCTATAATGAGGATATTGAAGATAATAGAGGGGTTGAAATTTAATTTAAAAGTAATTTGTTCAATTTTAAAAATATATCGTTTAAATTGAATTTGAAAATAGCCTTCCGAGGCACAGTCTCGGAATTTGACGAAACCAGTTCCATTGGATCCGTAATAGTTAGTTATTATCGGATTTCAATTTTCGTAGCAATCGAAGTCGTCATTTAACCCTGGCAACTCGAAACGCGTAGAATAATTTTAATCGATTTAATTTAAAATTGGTCATTTACTTCTGTAACTCGCGCATACGATCAAACTCGCCTCCGAAGCACGTTCCATTTTATTCGGAACGCGGGTAAAACATTGTAATCACCTAACGACATTGCTTAAGTGGAGTTCGAAATTTTAAATGGCTATTAATGAGACGTTTTGGGGAGTTTTATAATATAATATAATTAATAACCAAAGATATTTTTATCCAAGCGTATTCAGGAATCCTTCGATCACTTCCTTTTTCTTTCCGTCCCCTTCTATTTCTCTGAACACGGCAAATAAAAAAAATTGGAACGGAGATTCCTTTCCTCCCTCTTTCTCGAATTAAAATCTCATTGAAAAAAAAAAACAACAAATAATAGCATGGCGACGCGGCGCATTCAAGCTCGAACTCGAGCTGGGAAGGATGGGGCAGGGTCGAGATTGCTCGAAGGGTGGTTTAGGGTTTCGGTTATTTGGGTTAAATCGCTGCGCGCGATGGTTGTTTTGAGGCGAGGCTGCTTCGATGTGGGTGAAGTTTGTTCGAGGCTCGAGGATTGCAGCCGTAGGTGATTGAAGGTAGCGCGAGTGAGGCGGGTGTAGCGACTGCAGTCACGATCGAACGTGAGGCGGTGGCTCGAGTGGAGTAGCGGTGGCGATTTCGAATCGCAGGAGCTTCTTTTAGGAAGTTGGGTCGGCGACAGGATTTGAGGGAAGGCTGTGAGGTATTTTCCTTTGTTATTTTGTCAAACTAAATATATGCATGAAAAAAATTTAAGTGCTGTAGTGTTTATAAAAAGAAAAGAAAAGAAAGGTACATAGCTTACTCCTTACTATATAGTTAGAAATACATGTATACCTATTTTATCTATTTGTTTGATTTTAAAATAATGGAAATATATTTGTTAAATTAGCTTATTCAATTGTAATAATAATTTATTTATTTAACAGGGAAATAATTTGAATTACATTACTGGTTAATTAAATCTATTAAGTGGTAATTGTTTAAGTGCAAATGATAATAGACTGTAAACGTTTTTTTTACAAGGTCACAATTATGACGTAATCAAAGACAAGATTGAAAGGGATTGCAATTAACAGCAAAGGTGAGTAAATCTCACTCTGTTGGATTTTTATTTAAATTTAAATGGTTAAATTTAAATGGTTGCATGATTGAACTGATTAATGTGCACTGTGAACTGATGATCTGATGACTTTGGTTTTGGGTTGATTCTTGAGTTGATTGTTGCTTGACTCGGAATATTCGGGTTGTAAATTGTTTAAACTTAAATCATAAATAAGTAAATGTCTTCAAAGATAATAAAGGTAACGATTGTGGTTCATTAAATTAGTAGGTAATTAAAATGAATAATTAATTAATTAAATCAAATGATGAATTTGGGTTAACTAATTAAATTTAAATTAACTAGAGTGGCCATTGGGTGATGTAATAAGTAATTACTTAGTGCAATTAATAATGTAATTACTTGGTGTAATTAATCAAGTGATAATTAAGATAATTTATTAAGGAGAATGAATTTATTTAATTGAAGTAAAAAAAAAAGGGTGATAATTGCAGGTGGAGATAAATCAAGTATGATTTATACCGTGGTTTAATTAATATAATTAGTTTAGATTTAGATAAATTGAAATATAATTGGATTCAATAACTTATATAATTAATGAAGTAATTAAAGATTCTATTAACTAAGATTAATTAAACCATAATTTGTGACTTATGAAGAATTAATCAATATTAGTAGTTCAGGATTAATGTAATTAATATAGTTAATTTATTTATGAAGAAATTAAAATTACTCATTGATCTTGGTTAAGAATAATTAATATCGTGAAGTTAATTAAAGATAATTACTTGAATGCAATTGAAAGATAATTAACCCAGGGTGGTTAATTAAGATGAATAATGACGAGTTGACCAATTAATTGATTTGGAATTAATTTAACGTTAAATGAAGGAATCTAGGTGATTGAGGTTTGAAATTCAATTTGAATCAATTGAATTGATTTGTATGTGATTAAGCTTTGCTTATGGATGGTTGAATGGTATTGAATGTTTTTGAATGAGTTGATATAACTGATATGAGATGTAATGTATTTCATTTTGATAACTTTGGTTAGGATAACATGAGTTTCGAAGAGGTCGTGGTTCAGGTATTTGGGAAATACCCGAAACCACTTTGAATTTTTTTGTAAATTGATTTGTGAAATCAATAGGCTGGAATGAAATGTTTTTAAGTGAATTTGATTATTTTATCTAAGTGTGGTACTTAGAACTTTATCTGTGAAATAAGTGTTGTTTATAGCAACTTGTGAATTGATATAACCCCGGGTTATATGAGTTGTTTTCTTTGGTATTCCATGTTAGATGGGTTTACTCATGCTGGTTCCCAGCCTGACCCGAGTGTTACTTTGGTGTAATGCTCGGGTCAGACCGAGTATTACAGATTTTCAGGTAGGTACGTTCTGGAGCTCAGGAGGCGAGCTGGATGGCAGGAGCGTATAGAGTATTTCCGCTGCAGTATATTATTATTATATCCGAGACATGATTTGTATATGATTAGTGACTGAATATATGTGGTACGTATGTGAAACTCTGATGTAAATTAAAATGTAATCGATAGATATAGTATTCTTTTGTAAACTGTTATTATTTATTATTATATTTTATCCGCTGCGAATGTGAGATGTTTGGTGTTCTGTTCTTCTTCTTCTTCTTCTACCTCTTTCTTCTTTAATAACTATCTGGAATTTTCGGGTTAGAAAATTTCGGGTCGTTACATTTGGTATCAGAGCTGAAGGTTAAGCGAGAACCTTGGCTCTGGTGGGGATTACTCATTAAATAGAGTTCGTAGAACTCTATAATGAGTTGAGTGTACATATATATGAGCGCGTACTTGTTATTTTCTTATATAAAGGTTTTAAATGGTTTTATATAAAAGTATATTTTGATATCTAAAACAATATTTCCTTCTAATAAAAATTAAGGTGATTGGGTGTTAAATTATTGGAATTAAGTTAAGAAGGACTATAATACGACCAAATTAAAATAAAATTAATTAAAAATGAAATTCTAGAATTAGAACCCAGAAATTAAAATTGTTTGAAACTTTAAATGAACAAAGTTAAATTTGGTTTAAAAAGGTTAAACCAATCTTTGTGAATATAGCTCGAATTATATAATTCGAGATGGTTTAAATTTGACGTTGGAATTGAACTCATTCAAATTAAATCCGATTTGAATTAATTGGATTTGGATGGAAGATGTATAAGTTCAAAAAGTTAATGAAAGATTTGAATTGGATTGAGTTGAAATGATTGAAATTGAAGTGGGTTCAATTGAATGGATGCTAGTGCAAAGTAAATAGAATAATTTTGGAATTGTAATTTATGTGGAAGTGGTTTAAAATCAAAAAGGAATTTGAAATAAAGATTGTAAATGAATTTATAAATTGAAATAAACTTCATAAATAAATGAGATTATAATTTGGAATAGAATTCCAAAGAATATTTGAAAAAAAAAGTAAGACGGAAATTCCAGAGTAATGTTTAGATATGAATTGGGTGGATTGGGAAAATTTAAAATCCCTTTGGATTTGAAAGTGATTTCAAAAGGTTTTGGAGAAATAATAGTATTATTTCAAAATAAAAATAAATAAAATAAATAAATAAATTTGGTGATGAATTTGAAATCTGGGAGATTTGGAGTTAAAAAAATATTTGGAAGTGTTTTTTTTAAAAGAGATAAAGCATCGAACTCTTTCGGTCACTGGAAAATAACGTCGGTGATGACTGCAGCATTATCGATGTTCATTTTCGAGTTTCTAGAAGAGAAATTGCTACCAAATTGTTTAAAATTGGAATTGTTTGTAAACTGGGTTTGGTTTTGAAGTTCAAAGGGATAATTGAATTCGCCAAAGAATTTTGGATATAGTTGAATCCTAAGGTGATATTGAAATTTGGAAATTTGTTTAAACTCTGGAATCTTGATTAAATGTTTATGGAATAATAAAAATATATTGGCTAAATAAAATGTATAATTCTAAGTAAAAAGTAAATGTGAATGTAATTGATTATAAATAGAAGGTGTAAAATTGAAATTATACTTAAGGTTGTAAGTTTAAAGATCAAATGGAATTTGATCTGAAATTGGAAGGAAATTGAGAATCAATTCAATTTGCATTGGGAATGAATCAAGTCCAATGGAAATTGGAGTTAATTAAATTGGGATTGGGTTAATTTATAAGGAGTGGTAATTTAAATTGGATTATTGGGGAAGTGAACAGTTTTGACTCTAGACCATTTTCAATGTAAATTGTTTTAATATAAATAGTTTTTAATCTATTTTCTTATCTATTTACTATACAACTTTCTTTTTAAAACCTAAACTATTTTATACTGGTTTTGCCACTACTTTTGGAACTCTTTACCTATTTTACAACTGTTTTATACACTAATCACTAATTTTCAACTAAGTTACGAATTAATTTCTATTTTACAACTATTTCGCAATTATTTAAGATTTTTATAACTATTTAACTATTTTCCAATTCTTTTACAATTAGTCAATTATTCTACAACTATTTTGCAAACTATTGATTATTTTTCAACTACTTATCTATTTTCAAAGTTTTCAAGCTATTTCCTAAATATAAACTGGTCAGAGTTCAAACTATTATTGATTAAAGTACCCAACTGAGATAAGGATTAAAGGAATAATGCAAATGGGGATTAATGTAAAGGTAAATAAGGAATGTGAAATGGTTCTTTTGAACTGAAAGAATATTTTGAGAAATATGAAATGAATAAAGATGGAAATTGGATATTTCTATGGTTTTTGAGAGTGTTTGGAGTATAAAAGGGTTTTATACAAGAAAGTAAGGAACCAAAGGTTTAAAGATTTATATATATATATATATATATATATATATATATATCTGAATATATATAAAGGATCTTATGAGGATTTTGGGAAAGGCTTTTGATTTTTGGGAAAAATCAATATTGAGTTTTGGAAAGCCTATTTTGAGAATTATCGATTTTGGGATAATCGATTTTGTGTAAAGGAGCTTTGTATGATATCATACTAGATGTATGATTTGAAAATACTATATGTGTATAGTATAAAATATTTTGATGATGGCTCTGGGGAAAAAGGCGTCCCCTTGAAATGAACTTCTCAGGAGTGCCACTGGGTGGTGCTGCCTGGAGCCCGAGGGGGTTCTAAAGTTGATCCTGTGAGGAGTCCGGACAAACTAGTTCCTGAGGATTATGAGTTGAGTTTACCATAGCGTAAGTCGTGTGTGCCGCGGAGAGCCAACAGTTACATGGACTTTTGTTGTGACTGCAACGTAACCCAGGATGTAACTGCGACCTATGGTAACATTGCGAAAGTCGTGTGTGCCGCTGAGAGCCAACAGTCTGCGTTTGAGTTTATCCCGGTAGACTGCGACCTATGTAGGAGTGGAGAAGTTTCATTTTGATAGCGAGACCAGAGGCCGCGGAGAGCCAACAGTTACATGGACTTTTGTTGTGACTGCAACGTAACCCTGGATGTAACTGTGATCTGTTGTGTGGGTTCCATGGCGTAATCGAGAGTGCCGCGGAGAGCCTGCAGTTACATGGACTTTTGTTGCGACTGCAACGTAACCCTGGTATGTAACTGTGACCATGGAATGGGGGTGATGATTTCCAGAGCATCCTCACTAAAAAAATATTTTCTCTATTTTCAAAATTGTTTTCTATATTTCAATAAAATTGTTTGCCAAGTATTTTCACTGGGTGTTGAAAACGGGTTTACCAAGTACTTATAGATTTTCAGTTCTACGCCTGATCAACGTATGACTGAATTCCTATGAGAACAAGGATGAACTGGTTGAGACATCGAGTTATAAGAAATATTTTATATATAAAAAAAAAGCTATTTTAATAATATTATGAGATTTTAAAGGCATTTCTAAATTTTTAGAATGAAAGAGTTGGAATTTGGGAAAATAAAAAGGGGAAACTCCAAACTGGAATTATAAAAAAAAAAAAAATTGGACTCAGGAAAAATTTAATGAAGTAATTTTCTTTGTAATAAAAGTTGAAAGTAAGCTAATAAATAATTATTTGATAAAGTATGTTAATAAAATTTAACCTTGGTAATTAAATGGATTGTAAATGAATAATGGAGTTTGGAAATTAATTAAAATTGTAAATAGAATTCGAGTTAGATTTGATAATGAATTATATAGGAGGGGATGTTGTAAAATAAAAAAATAAAATAGAGTTGGATTGAAAATGTGATGGTTTGAACTACAAATAAAATTCAAGGGTGATTTGAATAATATTTAATGAGATTTGCAAGTGGATTGGATATAAGAGAAGTGATTATAATAGAAATAGTTTGAGTTGCAAAGCAAAATCCAAGTGAATAGAGATAATTGAGATGACCATGTATTAATAAAATAAATTCGAAATTGAATTAAATAAGTAAATTTAAAATTTAAAATGGGTTACTGGGATTATATAACAAATGGATGAAGCCTGAAGAAAAAAAAAAATTGAATCAAACCTTAATTGGAATTGGTGATAAATTGAAAAGGTAGATTTAATTTACAATGAAGGATATGGGCTAACTGAATTAAAGTGGAATTTGATTTAATGAGAATCAAATTTAATGGAAGTGAACTTAAGTGATGTTGGAATAAATTAAAATAATTAACTTAAGTTTAAAGTTTATGGAAGTTTGGCTTCGAATAAGGATAAAAGCCTATTAAATTAAAGCTTGGATAAAATTAGTTTGGAAATGGTTGTAAATTTAGAAATATTGAATATGCTAAGCTTAATAAATAGTTTGAATGAAGTCAATAAGGTGATGAAATGAAATGCGTATGTATGGTTGGTGAATAAATTAAAATGGAATTGAATTAAATAAAACTGTGTTGGAATCAATTTTAATTGGTTATAAAACTTAAACAATTAATTTTTCACATGGATATTATCAAATTGCGTAGAATGATTGTCGTTTAACGTAAACGAGATTTAATTAAATTCTATGAATTAGTGAAAGCAAATATAATTGATTTTTGAATCAATTGAAGTGAATTTGAGCTTGATTGGATTAAAAATAAATGGAATGTAAACATTTGAGTAGTAAACCATTAAAATTGAATGAAATGGTATATAAATTGGTTTAAAACAATGGAATTAGTTTTGAAATCATATAAAGTGCTTGTATAAGTTAATTAGAATGCATTTCTTTTAGAATTGATGTGTTGTAGTTGTTTAAGCAAGAGAAATGTTATAACCTTCATACATATGGCACTTACATATTTAAATTGAGTAAGTACAGGTACATGAAGACTGTTTGGTTGATTTGGATTGTGCTAATTGCTAATGTAAATAAGCTGCTTGCTTAAAATGCTAAATAAGGTACGCCTATACAATTAAAATAGGAAATATGAACTGTTTTTGCTTTTTCCGACCGTGTGGGTCGATGTATACATATTTATATCTTTTGTCAAATTGCAAAAGCTCCTCCGTACAAAGGAGACTCTGCCAAAATTTTCTGAAAATTTTGGGAGTTAGAAAATTTTTGGAAAATTTTGGTTAACGACAAAACAATTTCAAATGGGAAACTTAAAATAAACTAGTAAAATGAAACTAATATGAATCAGTTTAAATGAAAGATATAATTCCATATTAGAAATCGAAAATAAATTGAATTCATATGAAACGGTGGAAACTAAGTTGAATAGAAGAATGTAAAGGCTTCTGTAAGAAAATGTATACAATGATTTGAAAGATTTCGATTGGATATTGTTGTTAAATAGAATATGCAGGTGTTATAAAGGAAAAAGGAAATTGGATTTGGTTCTAAAAGATAAATTTGAATTGCCCGACTGAAAGGTACTTATTGTGATTCTGTATGATATTGGATTGGGTTTTTGATGTAGCCACTTGGCTTTTGTTTTCTTTTTGGAATTTGGGAGCCCGTAGAGGCCTTTTGTAGTAGTACCGAGCTAGCCGCGCAAAGGAGACGCTGGCAAAAATTTTCGGGAATTTAGGAAGTTAGAAAAATTTTGAGATAATTTTGATAGTTCAAAAATTAGGTTTTTAATTGACATTTAAATGATCGAGAAAAGGGGTATCGTTTGATATTGTGAAAGAGTTTGGAAGATAGTAAGAATAATAAAGGGGGTTTTTATGAAAGATAATTGTTAAGTTGTAGAACTGTTTGGTTTTGGGAAAAAGTTGACCGGTATGGGACATTCTTCCTAACTAGTAATTTCGGGGACGAAATTCTTTTAAGGGCGGAGGAATGTGACGACCCAGATTTTTTCCAACAATTTAAAATAGAATTGTTAATTGATTTTAAAATATTTAAAAGTTAATTTTAACTTGAAATTAAGATATCGATATTTACTTGATAATTAAATCATTGAATTATAGGATTTAAGAAATGAAATTAATAATTGAAATTGGGTAAATTGTTGAATCTGGGATTTCAAAGCCTGTTTAAAATAATTTGAAGGCTTATAAAATCTATAATGAGGATATTGAAGATAATAGAGGGGTTGAAATTTAATTTAAAAGTAATTTGTTCAATTTTAAAAATATATCGTTTAAATTGAATTTGAAAATAGCCTTCCGAGGCACAGTCTCGGAATTTGACGAAACCAGTTCCATTGGATCCGTAATAGTTAGTTATTATCGGATTTTAATTTTCGTAGCAATCGAAGTCGTCATTTAACCCTGGCAACTCGAAACGCGTAGAATAATTTTAATCGATTTAATTTAAAATTGGTCATTTACTTCTGTAACTCGCGCATACGATCAAACTCGCCTCCGAAGCACGTTCCATTTTATTCGGAACGCGGGTAAAACATTGTAATCACCTAACGACATTGCTTAAGTGGAGTTCGAAATTTTAAATGGCTATTAATGAGACGTTTTGGGGAGTTTTATAATATAATATAATTAATAACCAAAGATATTTTTATCCAAGCGTATTCAGGAATCCTTCGATCACTTCCTTTTTCTTTCCGTCCCCTTCTATTTCTCTGAACACGGCAAATAAAAAAAAATGGAACGAAGATTCCTTTCCTCCCTCTTTCTCGAATTAAAATCTCATTGAAAAAAAAAACAACAAATAATAGCATGGCGACGCGGCGCATTCAAGCTCGAACTCGAGCTGGGAAGGATGGGGCAGGGTCGAGATTGCTCGAAGGGTGGTTTAGGGTTTCGGTTATTTGGGTTAAATCGCTGCGCGCGATGGTTGTTTTGAGGCGAGGCTGCTTCGATGTGGGTGAAGTTTGTTCGAGGCTCGAGGATTGCAGCCGTAGGTGATTGAAGGTAGCGCGAGTGAGGCGGGTGTAGCGACTGCAGTCACGATCGAACGTGAGGCGGTGGCTCGAGTGGAGTAGCGGTGGCGATTTCGAATCGCAGGAGCTTCTTTTAGGAAGTTGGGTCGGCGACAGGATTTGAGGGAAGGCTGTGAGGTATTTTCCTTTGTTATTTTGTCAAACTAAATATATGCATGAAAAAAATTTAAGTGTTGTAGTGTTTATAAAAAGAAAAGAAAAGAAAGGTACATAGCTTACTCCTTACTATATAGTTAGAAATACATGTATACCTATTTTATCTATTTGTTTGATTTTAAAATAATGGAAATATATTTGTTAAATTAGCTTATTCAATTGTAATAATAATTTATTTATTTAACAGGGAAATAATTTGAATTACATTATTGGTTAATTAAATCTATTAAGTGGTAATTGTTTAAGTGCAAATGATAATAGACTGTAAACGTTTTTTTTACAAGGTCACAATTATGACGTAATCAAAGACAAGATTGAAAGGGATTGCAATTAACAGCAAAGGTGAGTAAATCTCACTCTGTTGGATTTTTATTTAAATTTAAATGGTTAAATTTAAATGGTTGCATGATTGAACTGATTAATGTGCACTGTGAACTGATGATCTGATGACTTTGGTTTTGGGTTGATTCTTGAGTTGATTGTTGCTTGACTCGGAATATTCGGGTTGTAAATTGTTTAAACTTAAATCATAAATAAGTAAATGTCTTCAAAGATAATAAAGGTAACGATTGTGGTTCATTAAATTAGTAGGTAATTAAAATGAATAATTAATTAATTAAATCAAATGATGAATTTGGGTTAACTAATTAAATTTAAATTAACTAGAGTGGCCATTGGGTGATGTAATAAGTAATTACTTAGTGCAATTAATAATGTAATTACTTGGTGTAATTAATCAAGTGATAATTAAGATAATTTATTAAGGAGAATGAATTTATTTAATTGAAGTAAAAAAAAAGGGTGATAATTGCAGGTGGAGATAAATCAAGTATGATTTATACCGTGGTTTAATTAATATAATTAGTTTAGATTTAGATAAATTGAAATATAATTGGATTCAATAACTTATATAATTAATGAAGTAATTAAAGATTCGATTAACTAAGATTAATTAAACCATAATTTGTGACTTATGAAGAATTAATCAATATTAGTAGTTCAGGATTAATGTAATTAATATAGTTAATTTATTTATGAAGAAATTAAAATTACTCATTGATCTTGGTTAAGAATAATTAATATCGTGAAGTTAATTAAAGATAATTACTTGAATGCAATTGAAAGATAATTAACCCAGGGTGGTTAATTAAGATGAATAATGACGAGTTGACCAATTAATTGATTTGGAATTAATTTAACGTTAAATGAAGGAATCTAGGTGATTGAGGTTTGAAATTCAATTTGAATCAATTGAATTGATTTGTATGTGATTAAGCTTTGCTTATGGATGGTTGAATGGTATTGAATGTTTTTGAATGAGTTGATATAACTGATATGAGATGTAATGTATTTCATTTTGATAACTTTGGTTAGGATAACATGAGTTTCGAAGAGGTCGTGGTTCGGGTATTTGGGAAATACCCGAAACCACTTTGAATTTTTTTGTAAATTGATTTGTGAAATCAATAGGCTGGAATGAAATGTTTTTAAGTGAATTTGATTATTTTATCTAAGTGTGGTACTTAGAACTTTATCTGTGAAATAAGTGTTGTTTATAGCAACTTGTGAATTGATATAACCCCGGGTTATATGAGTTGTTTGCTTTGGTATTCCATGTTAGATGGGTTTACTCATGCTGGTTCCCAGCCTGACCCGAGTGTTACTTTGGTGTAATGCTCGGGTCAGACCGAGTATTACAGATTTTCAGGTAGGTACGTTCTGGAGCTCAGGAGGCGAGCTGGATGGCAGGAGCGTATAGAGTATTTCCGCTGCAGTATATTATTATTATATCCGAGACATGATTTGTATATGATTAGTGACTGAATATATGTGGTACGTATGTGAAACTCTGATGTAAATTAAAATGTAATCGATAGATATAGTATTCTTTTGTAAACTGTTATTATTTATTATTATATTTTATCCGCTGCGAATGTGAGATGTTTGGTGTTCTGTTCTTCTTCTTCTTCTTCTACCTCTTTCTTCTTTAATAACTATCTGGAATTTTCGGGTTAGAAAATTTCGGGTCGTTACATTTGGTATCAGAGCTGAAGGTTAAGCGAGAACCTTGGCTCTGGTGGGGATTACTCATTAAATAGAGTTCGTAGAACTCTATAATGAGTTGAGTGTACATATATATGAGCGCGTACTTGTTATTTTCTTATATAAAGGTTTTAAATGGTTTTATATAAAAGTATATTTTGATATCTAAAACAATATTTCCTTCTAATAAAAATTAAGGTGATTGGGTGTTAAATTATTGGAATTAAGTTAAGAAGGACTATAATACGACCAAATTAAAATAAAATTAATTAAAAATGAAATTCTAGAATTAGAACCCAGAAATTAAAATTGTTTGAAACTTTAAATGAACAAAGTTAAATTTGGTTTAAAAAGGTTAAACCAATCTTTGTGAATATAGCTCGAATTATATAATTCGAGATGGTTTAAATTTGACGTTGGAATTGAACTCATTCAAATTAAATCCGATTTGAATTAATTGGATTTGGATGGAAGATGTATAAGTTCAAAAAGTTAATGAAAGATTTGAATTGGATTGAGTTGAAATGATTGAAATTGAAGTGGGTTCAATTGAATGGATGCTAGTCCAAAGTAAATAGAATAATTTTGGAATTGTAATTTATGTGGAAGTGGTTTAAAATCAAAAAGGAATTTGAAATAAAGATTGTAAATGAATTTATAAATTGAAATAAACTTCATAAATAAATGAGATTATAATTTGGAATAGAATTCCAAAGAATATTTGAAAAAAAAAAGTAAGACAGAAATTCCAGAGTAATGTTTAGATATGAATTGGGTGGATTGGGAAAATTTAAAATCCCTTTGGATTTGAAAGTGATTTGTAAGTGATTTGGATATAAGAGAAGGGCTGTTGGATGAAATGAAAGTGAAATATAATAGAAATGGTTTAGGTTGCAAACAAAATCCAAGTGAATAGAAATAATTTGAGAATGGCCTTGTATTAATAAAATAAATTCGAAATTGAATTAAATAAGTAAATTAAAAATTTAAATGGGTTACTGGGATTACATAATAAATGAATAAAGCCTGTTGGAATCAAACTTTAATTGGAATTGGATTATCACACCGAACTTGAGTTCGGTAGCATATCAATTTGAAGTATAAATGAGTTAAGTATGTGTTGGATATTACTTTGATGAATTGATAAGGTGAATTAAATTTAAAATTAAAGTGGATGGGCTAACTAAATTTAATGGGATTTGATTTGATGAGAATCAAATTTAATGGAAGTGAACTTAAGTTGAGGTGGAAATAGATTGAAGTAATTAGCCTGAGTTTAAAATTTATGAAAGCTTGGCTTCGAATAAGGATAAAAGCCCATTGAATAAAAGCTCGGTTTAAATTAATTTGGGAATGGTTAGTATTACACAAGCATGGAATGTGTCGAGCTAAATAAAATGATTGTGAATAAATTAAAATGGAATTGAATTAAATAAAACTGAGTTGGAATCAATTTTAATTGGTTGTAAAACTTAAATAATTCACATGGATATTATCAAATTGCGTAGAAATGATTATCGCTTAACGTAAGCGAGATTTAATCAAATTAAATGTTATGAATTAGTGGAAGCGATATAATTGATTTTTGAATCAATTGAAGTGAATATGAGATTGTTTCGCTTAAAATGAGTTGAATGCAAGTAATTGTGTGTAAACCATTAAAATTGAATGGAAATGCATATAAATTTGGTTGGAAACAATTAGATGTGCTTTAAACATATAAATTGCTTATTGGAAGTGTTTGGTGCTTGTTATTTATGTAATGTTTGTGTTTAGCTATTAAAAGTAAGTGAAATGTTAATAGATTTTCTATGTATGACACTTATGTATTTAAATTGAGTAAGTACAGGTACATGGAAGCCATTTGGCTAGATTTGGGGTATGCTAATTGCTAAATTTATAAGCTGCTTGCTTAAAATGCTAAATAAGGTACGCCTACGCAATAAAAATAGGAAATATGAACTGTTTTTGCTTTTTCCGACCGTGTGGGTCGATGTATATATATTTATATCTATTGTCAAATTGCAAAAGCTCCTCCATACAAAGAAGACTCTGCCAAAAATTTTTGGAAATTTTGGGAGTTAGAAAATTTTTGAAAAAAATTGGTTAACAACAAAACAATTTCAAAATTGGAAATTACAGTAAACTAGTAAATGGAACTAATATGAATCAGTTAAATGAAAGATAAAACTCAATATTAGAAATCAAAAATAAATTGAATTCATATGAAATGGCGAAAACTAATTTGAATAGAAGTGTGTATGAAACTTATGTAAAGAGATGTATAAAATGATTTTAGAATATTGTGATTGGATATTAGTGCTAAACAGGATATGCAGGTATTATAAAAGAGAAAAGGAAATTGGATTTGATTCCAAATGATAAATGTGAATTGCCCGAAAAATGTATGTATTTAAATATCTGTATGGAATTGGATTGGGTTTTTGATGTAGCCACTTGGCTTTTGTTTTCTTTTTGGGATTTGGGAGCCCGTAGGGGTCTTTTGTAGTAGTACCGAGCTAGCCGCGCAAAGGGGATGCTGGCAAAAAAAATTCTAAAATTTAAGGAGTTAGAAAAATTTTGAGAAAATTTTGATAATTCAAAATTTGGTTTTAAATTAAAATTGAAAGAATTGAGCAAAAGGGTATTGCGTGAAAACTATAGAAGGTTTTGGGACGTTGGTTAAGGATAGTGGGTCTTTAATAGAAGATAATTGGTAGAATGTTGAATTGAGAGTTTTGGGAAAGGTAAACGGGTATTGAATTATTCTTCCTAACTAGTAATTTCGGGGACGAAATCCTTTCAAGGGGGGAGGAATGTGACGACCCGAAATTTCTGACAATTTAAATTGGAATATTTAATTGATTTTCAATATTTGAGAAGTTAATTTTAACTTGAGTTCCAAATATTAATATTTATTTGATAATTAAATTGTTGAATTATATAATTTGAAATTGGATAAAATGTTGAATATGGAATTTTAAGCCTGCTAAAAATAATTTTAAGGCTTATAAAATTTATAATGATGATACTGAAGATAATAGGATGATTGACATGTAATTTAAAAGTGATCGTTTACTTACGTAACTCGAACATACGACTAAATTAGCCTCAGGAACACGTGCCATTGTGTTCGGAACGTAGGTAAAACCTTATAATCGTCTAGCAGTAATCTTTAACAGGAGTTCGAAAGTTTAGTAGCAATTAACGGTCATGTTGGAAGCTTTACAATACAATAAAAAAATTAAAACCCATACTCGTACTCAAGAAGTTTCCCCAGGATTCTATTTCATTTTCGTTCCCCCTTCTTTATTCTCGAAGCCAATGGAACTCGTCAAACGAAAAATAATATTAACAAGATATTTTCATTTTCAACGTCGTGCTCTGTAACGACCCGCTATTTTGGACCATTCAAATCGACAATAAAACCGTACATGTCCGACTTGAATAATTCAAAATACCGAATTGTTAATAAAATTTGGCAAAACTTAAAATATACAGTAAATAAATCAATCATAGATCACTTACACAGAGTAATACAATGCAGCGGAATAGATAAAGAATAGTAGTTCATGAAGCTACTATATACCTCAGAGTTAGAAATAAAATACAACCGAATTGTTCAAATGCCATGAAGTCTCCAATGCAACAGATGGCTTCTCTGAACCAATCAACTGGATGACTGAAGGGATAGATAGCTGGATCTTCAAGCAAAACTCCAACTTCGAAGGTGAGTCTCAAATGCTGTATCTCTCAGTCTGACCCGAGCGTAAAGCAAAAACACAAAACACTCGAGTCAGGATTAACATTCTTATATCTATAAATCTAACTCAAGTGAAATATCAACTGAAATATAATTAACTTAAAGGACGTTTGGTGTAACGACCCTAGATTTTAATTTAATTTAAATTGATAATTAAAAGAAATTTTGAATAAAAATTATAAAATTAAATATAAATGGAAGCGAGTTTCCTCGATTCAAATAGAAAATATATATATATAGCCATATGGATTTGAAATTTTGTATATATGTGAATATATATGTATATATTGGATTTTAAATAAATTCTTATATAAATGATTTTGAAAAATAAATAATACACTTTGGACACAAGTATAAAAATAAATAAATAAATTGATTTAAAAATTTATAAATGATGATAATTTGAGTTGTATAAAATATATGTGTATATAGAGAAATATAAAACAATAATTTTTAAAATAAAATTTATGATAATTATTTAAACTAAAAGTAGAAGTAAATATGCTATGCAAGTATAAAAAAACAAAGTTGTAAATAAATTTCAAAGTAACAAGGCCTAAACAAGTATAAAAGTAAACATGTAGGCTGAGAAAACAAGTAAACAAGAAAATGTAAATATATTTAATAGCTTGCAAAAGAAAGGATAAGCATACATTCAAGTATGGTACAAACAAATGAAAATGTAAGTACACAACATATTAGCCACCACATTTTCATAAAAATATGTGTTGCCTGTAAAGTGAATATGGGTTTTGCACATAAGAAACTAAAGTGTTTATGTATAGAAGGAACAAACCTGCAAAGTCAATGAAGACAAGCATCTAGGCTATAAACAAAAGCATAGCAAATAAAATACTTGTACCTGATATTGTATAAACAAAGTTTCAGCCGAGCAAATAAGGAGATAATAAAATAAATATGTGATGAACTCAATGTTAAAAGCAAACACAAATCAAACAGCATATCTATATAAGTGTATGCAAAATGTACTTGCAAGAATTAAAATAAGATGACTGTTACATTGAAGCATGAAGCATTTAATGCTTTCAAACCAGCCCATAATACAAAAGAAATCATCAGCCGAAAAAAAAATAAAAAATGAAAGCATCTTCAACCATGCTTATAGTACAAAGAGAAGGTAACATCACCTTGCATAAAACCATAATCAACCTGTACAACTCCTCTTGTATATATATATCAACTTATAAACTTGCTTTCCTATATATTTTCATCAGCTCGTTCCTTGAAGCTAAAATCTGAAGTAGGTACTACTTCATACTTAAACAAGGATTCAAAATTTAGATAACAATACAATCAACTTCAAACCAGAGGATCAAATTAAAAGCTTTAGCTTGAAAATGCAAATCTGTTTCCAAATTGAAGAAACCTATTCATTTCCTGGAAATCAGGTGAGTAACTTATGCTTGAATAAAAATCACTGTGAGTAAACAAATTTATATTGATACTTAAATATCATCAAGTTTGAGTATAAATACTTGGTGTATGAAGCTCTGTTTGTTTTTGTGAAGTTGATCTGTGAGTTGTTGTTCCTTTCTCCTCTGTTCTTTTGTTTTCTTCCTTTCTGAGCTTACAGGTTGCTATCAAACAAGAAACAAAACTCAAACTCATATTATCAAATTATCATTAGGCTTTGGTTTCAAAAGAAAGTTACGTATTGAAGTATGAACTAGAATCTAAAAATAGATTTAAGAAGAATAGAAATATACAGTGAAAAAAAAAATTGCATCAGTTTCCAGTAAAACTCCAACTGATGGATTCAAAAAATCTTTTACTCTTCTTTTGATTGATGATTGAACTTAGGACTTAAACAAAAAATGTTTATATCATTGTAAACTAAGCATTAAAATTTAGTTAAGATTAAAACAACTTAAAATTCATCTCTGGAAACCCAAAATCTTGAACAAACTCAAGATGGACCAAAATTTGAACTTCGCGAAATGGTGATTTATATATATAACTTGAATTCATATTGGAAATGATGATTTTTGAGATAGGTTTTGTGATTTTTAGTTGTGTAGTTTGGGTGCAGTTCGAAGTTGAAGGGAGTGTGGTTTTTGGGGAATTGCCAGTGATTGGGTTGACCGGGGAAGACGCGACGTGGTCTGGAGGTGGGAAGGTGATCGAGGGTTCTAGGAAAAATACTTGGAGGATGAACGAAGCTTTGTGGTGGCGGCGGGAAGTGATCAAACTTCGGTGACCTAGTTTTGGGGTGGCCGATATTTTCTACTCGCGCGACGTCGACGAAGGTGCGAGTGTCACGCGGTTTCGTGGGGAGGTAGAGGGAAGATTGATGACGCTATGGCCGGAGTTTGGTGGTGAATGGTGGTCGGAGTGTCGAGCGAAAGGCGTTGACAGGTGAGGGCGTTCCAGTTTTTTTTTCGTGTTCCAGGTTTTTGTGATATGCTCGATTTTGATTTCTGACGAAATTGACAATGATGGATGGTCGAGTTAGCCATGCGTGTTGCCGATGATGTGGCAAGGTGGTTGGGATTGATAGGAGAAGCTCCGGTCGTTGGTGCATATGCACCATTATTTTTGTGTATCAGTGAGGAGTTTTAGGGAGAAGAAGGGGGATGGGTTGCGTTGCGTACAGGAAGTCTCGGGGAAAATGGTAAATGACGCGAAGGGATACTCGAGTAAATCGAGTAAGTGACTCGAAGCAAATCGAGTCTGGGCTCGAGTAAAAGTTGTTGCAGGTTTTTTTTTCTTTTTTTTTAACCTGAAACTGTTTTGGTTTGAGAATTTTAAAACCAATTTAAATTTTAAACCAAGATTTTTTAAAGGTGAGTTCAAATTGAAATGTTAATATAAATTCAAGTTGAAGGTAGAGTTTAGTTTAAACATAAATAAGTTTTAAATTCAAATTGTTTTAATAACTTAAAAGCAATTCAATATATATTAAAGAAATTTGAAATGGAGTTGAAATTTTAAATGAAAATTTTAAGCAAGTTGAAATTAAAAGTTTAAATTTAAATTTAAATCTGAATTAAAGATAAATTTGAATCCTAGTCTGAAATCAAAGAAGTTTTAATATTTAAATTGTTTAAATTTGATTTGTGATGATAATTAAAACATTAGTTAGAAAAGGTTTTAAAATTGAATTAGTAAAGATAAAATGATATGCACTCATTAAATTAGTTCAAGTGAATAATTGATTAATTTATTTAAATCAAGAAATTAAGATTTGAGTTAAATTAATTAAGGTAAATAAATTTGTAAATAAGATTTATTAAATTAATAAAGAGTTTTCTTTTAAACAAATGATTAAGGTTATTTAATCAAGTAATTAAGATTTATTAAGTTACAGTTTAGAACTTAATTAATTAAATAATCAGTGATTAAATATATGATTTTAACGGTTAATTATATGATAATTAACGATAGTTAAATTGAGTTTAATTACTTAAGAATAGTAATTAAATAATTATGAATAGTTAATGAGAACCATTTACTTGAAATTTATTTGATAATAAATGTGAAAAGAATTATTCATAGAAATTTAATCTGATTTAAATTAATCAAATAATTAAATTAATCCTATCTATGGATGCTTGGATTATATTGGATGGTAAACTGTTTGATATCCCTGTTATATGATGCTTTATGATTATCCTGATTTGTGTTGTGATCTATGATGAAATTTATTATCTGTGATATATATATATGTCTGCGAATCTGTGTATGAAAGATAAGCGTTATAAATTCATATCGCTTATCGAATATATTGTTGTATTTGATCTGTGATGATTGAATGATGTTGCACTATTGTGTTAAACCCTTGACCACACTTATACACACACCAATATGGATTTCACGAGGAAATCGGTTAAGTCACAGATTTTTGAAATAGTTTAAAATTTGAAAATTTAAATTCAAATGTTTTGGAAATGGAATTGGAATAGAAGTGAAAAGCTTTTGAAATGGAATTTCAAAGATGGAAATTTATTTTGAATAACTGGATTAAGTGTTGGAATTTAAATACTTTAATTTAAATTTGAATTCAATATTCAAATTGAATTCTGTAATTTGAAACTAGGGATTAATGATATTATACTAGTCATTATGAGTTAAATCATTTTTAAAAGTATTATTTTTGGGAATTTGAATTTAACCCAAGGAATTGAACTCGTATAAATGAATCAGATTTCCAAAATGAAAACTATTGTTTTCAAATGATAAATACTTTTAGATAAGAACTGAGATTCCAGTTAATTAGGGGAATTTCAAGATTGAATAGAGAAATGATTTTCCTAAGTTATGAATGAATTCTTTTTGAAAGCTATGAATTAAATCTGTTTATTTTTTAACAGATTTAAATTGATGATTTGTTTAAATCAAATTGAAATGAAATTGTTGTGAAGGCTATAAGTTAAATCTTTGATTTAAGGATTTAACGAGTTAATCAAATTGAAATGAAGATTGATTTGGAAAATCTGTGAATGAATCTTTTGTTTAAAAGATTAAAAATGTGAAAATTGTTTAAACCGTTAAAGGTTAGGAAAATGAATCTTTTTGTTTAAAGATTGAAAATGGTAATTTATTTAAGCCATTTGAAGAAAGTCTTGAATTATTAAGTTGTGACTTAATTGAAATCCCATATCCATATATTTTTAAATATTGCGCTCACTATTCGGGTTAGCCGGGAAAGGACCTTTGGGTCGTATAACCCATTCTGAATATGTGATTCGACGTTATGGATAGCATTTGAAGACCGGTGATGAAGACCGGGTATTTGCGAAAGCGATAGGATGACCTATCGATTGTCTCTGCATTGGGTAGCTCCTGGTATAGAGACTCCATATGTGATGGGAAGTCCGAACGTGATTAGTGAATATCCGGATTGCAAGGACTTCTTTGTAAGTGCCTTCGGTTCTGTTCGAACCCAGAACAGACTTGTATGGATTGTTATGTCTGACATTACAATTTGAGATATAAAGCTGATTTCTTTCAAATATATTTATGTTGGTGGCGGAGAATTTATTCTTTTAGCTTAACACCCTTCTCTGAGACGTACGAGCTCAGAGGTTATATAGTTGAAGTTATCAGCGATATATTCCCAATTTGGTAATGTGACATGCTGAGTGTTGCTGTGAAATGATCATTGTGTTGATTATTTGTGATAGGATCATTTGTTTGATCGTCTATCTTGATGATCATTTCTATGATCATTTGTTGACCCAAAGCATGGCTTTTGTATAAAGTATGTTTTTGTGGACGAGACTTCGTCGAGCCTCACAAACCGGTAATGGTCGAAACAGGAATTGTGCGGCAAGGTTTTCAGGGATCGCTTCCCTAGGGTATGAGCATTCCATCTGGAAAAGGGTAGTATCATGGTATGGAGCCCAGATACTTACTCATGTTGAAACACTTATTATTATGGTGTGATGTTGGTTAGAGAGCTCTCGTTTAAAGGTTCCAAAGGACCGGGGGTGGTATATCTGAGGGTTTGTAATATCCCTTGGGAAAAGGGGTTCCCGGCTTTGTTTAGCGGAGAACGGTGGTTCTCGGGGCGTCCATCCAGAGGCGTTTCCATGTGGCAATGGGAAGTTCCTTGGCCTGACCATTTGTTGGAAAATCCATTCTTCAAATAGGAGCCTTGTACGGTTTTAGTTGTATAACCTGTCATGGAATATGGCGGTAACCCGCTATTGAACATGGTAGCTATAGTAGACATAGTTCGAAATGTCTATGTCGGCTAAGATTTATATCTTTTTTTTCGAAATAAATTTTTCTCTACACTATGCACTAGTAATAATATCAAATGTTCTTTTTAATGCGTATCAAGCATCTTTGACTATCATAAGGAGAAATCTCCTCCGATTCTGCGTTTGCATTGTGTGTGTGTGCGGGAGGCCTTATGGTAGTCTCATTTTTAAAAAGCATTGCGAATTGACTTTGAAAATCTTTTGTTGAATGTTTTAAAAGATAAACTGTTTTTGTTGCTCACACCAGTCCCACGACTGATCCGGAGTTTATTGTTTCTTTCCTAAACTCTGGGTGCTCATTATTTTCTACACGAGCAGTCTAGAGTTGGGTTTTTCAGATAGTCAGGTTTAATAGGTTATCTGGAGTTAGTTTAGTCGTTGGACCACACCAGTCTTGCTGAGCTTGGTGATATGTGATGGGGGGGGGGGGTTCGAGCTTCTGCTGGATTGATTCTTGGAAATGGAGTTGCAGTTCTTGGAGTTCTTCCTTGAAGACTATCTTAAAGTTATATTGTTCCGCTGCTAGATGTCATCTATTTTCTTTTCCGCTGCTATTTATTGTATCATATCTCTGATGTATATTGATATCTATTGGATCATCTGTTGTATCAGATATTGTATCAAAGCTGTATATCAATGTATTATTCTTTTTTTCCGCTGTGTTGTTTACTTAATGATTGTTATAAGCTCCGGCGAATCGGATTTGAACGGTCGAATCTGTGGCATTCGAATACGATTTGAAGTATGGATGTCGATTTTCGAGCGTGAAAAATCCCAGTCATTACATTTGGTATCAGAGCTAAGGTGAAACTTTAGCTCAGGAGTATAACACGTTAAGTAGCTCATTAGAGATAGGGTGAAGTAAACCTTAGAATGAGTAATCCTTAAGATATCCGTTTGAATGCCTCAGTAAATTCTTTTACTATCCACTGATAGTAAGTATGAGTGCAAGACGAGAACGAGATAGGGGACAGGGAATGCGACTATAATTGGTCAATACTCTGTAACAACAGTAGAAATAACTTTCTCTATCAATTTTCTTTGATTCGTTTCCAAATTCTTTTGATTGCTTCGTGACAGCCACAGAAAGAAGTTTCGAGATAATGGTAGCTCTACGATTTGTTATAGAAAATCCTTATCTTTATCGATTCTTATCGGCTTTTCGATTTAAACTTTAATGAATATGAAATTGAAAATTGAAATTGGAAATAATGAATATGAATTAGAAATTTTAAATTGATTTAAATTGATTAATTGAATATAGAGCTTAATTTGAATTGAATCAATGAAACCATTTTGTTTAAAACTAAATTTGAAATTTTATTATAATTTC
The DNA here is from genome assembly GCA_030765085.1 of Allium cepa. NCBI lineage: Eukaryota > Viridiplantae > Streptophyta > Magnoliopsida > Asparagales > Amaryllidaceae > Allium > Allium cepa. The sequence goes on from CM060938.1 coordinate 548,940,569, forward strand.
TTGTATCTATTGTTGATATTCTGATTTGGTGAGCCAAATGCAGAATTGATATCCAGCTTGATTTGAAAAGATATTTATCTATCTAGCTATCTCTGTGTTGTTTTCGTGCCTGCAAATTTCGAGGACGAAATTCTTTTAAGGGGGGAGTTTGTAACGACCCTAGATTTTAATTTAATTTAAATTGATAATTAAAAGAAATTTTGAATAAAAATTATAAAATTAAATATAAATGGAAGCGAGTTTCCTCGATTCAAATAGAAAAAATATATATATAGCCATATGGATTTGAAATTTTGTATATATGTGAATATATATGTATATATTGGATTTTAAATAAATTCTTATACAAATGATTTTGAAAAATAAATAATACACTTTGGACACAAGTATAAAAATAAATAAATAAATTGATTTAAAAATTTATAAATGATGATAATTTGAGTTGTATAAAATATATGTGTATATAGAGAAATATAAAACAATAATTTTTAAAATAAAATTTATGATAATTATTTAAACTAAAAGTAGAAGTAAATATGCTAGGCAAGTATAAAAAAACAAAGTTGTAAATAAATTTCAAAGTAACAAGGCCTAAACAAGTATAAAAGTAAACATGTAGGCTGAGAAAACAAGTAAACAAGAAAATGTAAATATATTTAATAGCTTGCAAAAGAAAGGATAAGCATACATTCAAGTATGGTACAAACAAATGAAAATGTAAGTACACAACATATTAGCCACCACATTTTCATAAAAATATGTGTTGCCTGTAAAGTGAATATGGGTTTTGCACATAAGAAACTAAAGTGTTTATGTATAGAAGGAACAAACCTGCAAAGTCAATGAAGACAAGCATCTAGGCTATAAACAAAAGCATAGCAAATAAAATACTTGTACCTGATATTGTATAAACAAAGTTTCAGCCGAGCAAATAAGGAGATAATAAAATAAATATGTGATGAACTCAATGTTAAAAGCAAACACAAATCAAACAGCATATCTATATAAGTGTATGCAAAATGTACTTGCAAGAATTAAAATAAGATGACTGTTACATTGAAGCATGAAGCATTTAATGCTTTCAAACCAGCCCATAATACAAAAGAAATCATCAGCCGAAAAAAAAATAAAAAAAAATGAAAGCATCTTCAACCATGCTTATAGTACAAAGAGAAGGTAACATCACCTTGCATAAAACAATAATCAACCTGTACAACTCCTCTTTTACATATATATCAACTTATAAACTTGCTTTCCTATATATTTTCATCAGCTCGTTCCTTGAAGCTAAAATCTGAAGTAGGTACTACTTCATACTTAAACAAGGATTCAAAATTTAGATAACAATACAATCAACTTCAAACCAGAGGATCAAATTAAAAGCTTTAGCTTGAAAATGCAAATCTGTTTCCAAATTGAAGAAACCTATTCATTTCCTGGAAATCAGGTGAGTAACTTATGTTTGAATAAAAATCACTGTGAGTAAACAAATTTATATTGATACTTAAATATCATCAAGTTTGAGTATAAATACTTGGTGTATGAAGCTCTGTTTGTTTTTGTGAAGTTGATCTGTGAGTTGTTGTTCCTTTCTCCTCTGTTCTTTTGTTTTCTTCCTTTCTGAGCTTACAGGTTGCTATCAAACAAGAAACAAAACTCAAACTCATATTATCAAATTATCATTAGGCTTTGGTTTCAAAAGAAAGTTACGTATTGAAGTATGAACTAGAATCTAAAAATAAATTTAAGAAGAATAGAAATATACAGTGAAAAAAAAAATTTGCATCAGTTTCCAGTAAAACTCCAACTGATGGATTCAAAAAAATCTTTTACTCTTCTTTTGATTGATGATTGAACTTAGGACTTAAACAAAAAATGTTTATATCATTGTAAACAAAGCATTAAAATTTAGTTAAGATTAAAACAACTTAAAATTCATCTCTGGAAACCCAAAATCTTGAACAAACTCAAGATGGACCAAAATTTGAACTTCGCAAAATGGTGATTTATATATATAACTTGAATTCATATTGGAAATGATGATTTTTGAGATAGGTTTTGTGATTTTTAGTTGTGTAGTATGGGTGCAGTTCGAAGTTGAAGGGAGTGTGGTTTTTGGGGAATTGCCGGTGATTGGGTTGATCGGGGAAGACGCGACGTGGTCTGGAGGTGGGAAGGTTATCGAGGGTTCTAGGAAAAATACTTGGAGGATGAACGAAGCTTTGTGGTGGCGGCGGGAAGTGATCAAACTTCGGTGACCTAGGTTTGGGGTGGCCGATATTTTCTACTCGCGCGACGTCGACGAAGGTGCGAGTGTCACGCGGTTTCGTGGGGAGGTAGAGGGAAGATTGATGACGCTATGGCCGGAGTTTGGTGGTGAATGGTGGTCGGAGTGTGGAGCGAAAGGCGTTGACAGGTGAGGGCGTTCCAGTTTTTTTTTCGTGTTCCAGGTTTTTGTGATATGCTCGATTTTGATTTCTGACGAAATTGACGATGATGGATGGTCGAGTTAGCCATGTGTGTTGCCGATGATGTGGCAAGGTGGTTGGGATTGATAGGAGAAGCTCCGGTCGTTGGTGCATATGCACCATTATTTTTGTGTATCAGTGAGGAGTTTTAGGGAGAAGAAGGGGATGGGTTGCGTTGCGTACAGGAAATCTCGGGGAAAATGGTAAATGACGCGAAGGGATACTCGAGTAAATCGAGTAAGTGACTCGAAGCAAATCGAGTCTGGGCTCGAGTAAAAGTTGTTGCAGGTTTTTTTTTCTTTTTTTTTAACCTGAAACTGTTTTGGTTTGAGAATTTTAAAACCAATTTAAATTTTAAACCAAGATTTTTAAAAGCTGAGTTCAAATTGAAATGTTAATATAAATTCAAGTTGAAGGTAGATTTTAGTTTAAACATAAATAAGTTTTAAATTCAAATTGTTTTAATAACTTAAAAGCAATTCAATATATATTAAAGAAATTTGAAATGGAGTTGAAATTTTAAATGAAAAATTTAAGCAAGTTGAAATTAAAAGTTTAAATTTAAATTTAAATCTGAATTAAAGATAAATTTGAATCCTAGTCTGAAATCAAAGAAGTTTTAATATTTAAATTGTTTAAATTTGATTTGTGATGATAATTAAAACATTAGTTAGAAAAGGTTTCAAAATTGAATTAGTAAAGATAAAATGATATGCACTCATTAAATTAGTTCAAGTGAATAATTGATTAATTTATTTAAATCAAGAAATTAAGATTTGAGTTAAATTAATTAAGGTAAATAAATTTGTAAATAAGATTTATTAAATTAATAAAGAGTTTTCTTTTAAACAAATGATTAAGGTTATTTAATCAAGTAATTAAGATTTATTAAGTTACAGTTTAGAACTTAATTAATTAAATAATCAGTGATTAAATATAAGATTTTAAAGGTTAATTAAATGATAATTAACGATAGTTAAATTGAGTTTAATTACTTAAGAATAGTAATTAAATAATTATGAATAGTTAATGAGAACCATTTACTTGAAATTTATTTGATAATAAATGTGAAAAGAATTATTCATAGAAATTTAATCTGATTTAAATTAATCAAATAATTAAATTAATCCTATCTATGGATGCTTGGATTATATTGGATGGTAAACTGTTTGATATCCCTGTTATATGATGCTTTATGATTATCCTGATTTGTGTTGTGATCTATGATGAAATTTATTATCTGTGATATATATATATATATATATATATATATATATATATGTCTGCGAATCTGTGTATGAAAGATAAGCGTTATAAATTTATATCGCTTATCGAATATATTGTTGTATTTGATCTGTGATGATTGAATGATGTTGCACTATTGAGTTAAACCCTTGACCACACTTATACACACACCAATATGGATTTCACGAGGGAATCGGTTAAGTCACAGATTTTTGAAATAGTTTAAAATTTGAATTTTTAAATTCAAATGTTTTGGAAATGGAATTTGAATAGAAGTGAAAAGCTTTTGAAATGGAATTTCAAAGATGGAAATTTATTTTGAATAACTGGATTAAGTGTTGGAATTTAAATACTTTAATTTAAATTTGAATTCAATATTCGAATTGAATTCTGTAATTTGAAACTAGGGATTAATGATATTATACTAGTCATTATGAGTTAAATCATTTTTAAAAGTATTATTTTTGGGAATTTGAATTTAACCCAAGGAATTGAACTCGTATAAATGAATTAGATTTCCAAAATGAAAACTGTTGTTTTCAAATGATAAATACTTTTAGATAAGAACTGAGATTCCAGTTAATTAGGGGAATTTCAAGATTGAATAGAGAATTGATTTTCCTAAGTTATGAATGAATTCTTTTTGAAAGCTATGAATTAAATCTGTTTATTTTTTTACAGATTTAAATTGATGATTTGTTTAAATCAAATTGAAATGAAATTGTTGTGAAGGCTATAAGTTAAATCTTTGATTTAAGGATTTAACGAGTTAATCAAATTGAAATGAAGATTGATTTGGAAAATCTGTGAATGAATCTTTTGTTTAAAAGATTAAAAATGTGAAAATTGTTTAAACCGTTAAAGGTTGGGAAAATGAATCTTTTTGTTTAAAGATTGAAAATGGTAATTTATTTAAGCCATTTGAAGAAAGTCTTGAATTATTAAGTTGTGACTTAATTGAAATCCCATATCCATATATTTTTAAATATTGCGCTCACTATTCGGGTTAGCCGGGAAAGGACCTTTGGGTCGTATAACCCATTCTGAATATGTGATTCGACGTTATGGATAGCATTTGAAGACCGGTGATGAAGACCGGGTATTTGCGAAAGAGATAGGATGACCTATCGATTGTCTCTGCACTGGGTAGCTCCTGGTATAGAGACTCCATATGTGATGGGAAGTCCGAACGTGATTAGTGAATATCCGGATTGCAAGGACTTCTTTGTAAGTGCCTTCGGTTCTGTTCTAACCCAGAACAGACTTGTATGGATTGTTATGTCTGACATTACAATTTGAGATATAAAGCTGATTTCTTTCAAATATATTTCTGTTGGTGGCGGAGAATTTATTCTTTTAGCTTAACACCCTTCTCTGAGACGTACGAGCTCAGAGGTTATATAGTTGAAGTTATCAGCGATATATTCCCAATTTGGTAATGTGACATGCTGAGTGTTGCTGTGAAATGATCATTGTGTTGATTATTTGTGATAGGATCATTTGTTTGATCGTCTATCTTGGTGATCATTTCTATGATCATTTGTTGACCCAAAGCATGGCTTTTGTATAAAGTATGTTTTTGTGGACGAGACTTCGTCGAGCCTCACAAACCGGTAATGGTCGAAACAGGAATTGTGCAGCAAGGTTTTCAGGGATCGCTTCCCTAGGGTATGACCATTCCTTCTGGAAAAGGGTAGTATCATGGTATGGAGCCCAGATACTTACTCATGTTGAAACACTTATTATTATAGTGTGATGTTGGTTAGAGAGCTCTCGTTTAAAGGTTCCAAAGGACCGGGGGTGGTATATCTGAGGGTTTGTAATATCCCTTGGGAAAAGGGGTTCCCGGCTTTGTTTAGCGGAGAACGGTGGTTCTCGGGGCGTCCATCCAGAGGCGTTTCCATGTGGCAATGGGAAGTTCCTTGGCCTGACCATTTGTTGGAAAATCCATTCTTCAAATACGAGCCTTGTACGGTTTTAGTTGTATAACCTGTCATGGAATATGGCGGTAACCCGCTATTGAACATGGTAGCTATAGTAGACATAGTTCGAAATGTCTATGTCGGCTAAGGTTTATATCTTTATTTTCGAAATAAATTTTTCTCTACACTATGCACTAGTAATAATATCAAATGTTCTTTTTAATGCGTATCAAGCATCTTTGACTATCATAAGGAGAAATCTCCTCCGATTCTGCGTTTGTATTGTGTGTGTGTGCGGGAGGCCTTATGGTAGTCTCATTTTTAAAAAGCATTGCGAATTGACTTTGAAAATCTTTTGTTGAATGTTTTAAAAGATAAACTGTTTTTGTTGCTCACACCAGTCCCACGACTAATCCGGAGTTTATTGTTTCTTTCCTAAACTCTGGGTGCTCATTATTTTCTACACGAGCAGTCTAGAGTTGGGTTTTTCAGATAGTCAGGTTTAATAGGTTATCTGGAGTTAGTTCAGTCTTTGGACCACACCAGTCTTGCTGAGCTTGGTGATATGTGATGGGGGGGGGGGGTTCGAGCTTCTGCTGGATTGATTCTTGGAAATGGAGTTGCAGTTCTCGGAGTTCTTCCTTGAAGACTATCTTAAAGTTATATTGTTCCGCTGCTAGATGTCATCTATTTTCTTTTCCGCTGCTATTTATTGTATCATATCTCTGATGTATATTGATATCTATTGGATCATCTGTTGTATCAGATATTGTATCAAAGCTGTATATCAATGTATTATTCTTTTATTCCGCTGTGTTGTTTACTTAATGATTGTTATAAGCTCCGGCGAATCGGATTTGAACGGTCGAATCTGTGGCATTCGAATACGATTTGAAGTATGGATGTCGATTTTCGAGCGCGAAAAATCCCAGTCGTTACATTTGGGATAACCATCCTCTAAGGGTCCATGGAACTATCTATAAGGTAGAAATATACACTATAATACCGAGGTCATTTCAAATTAATTTATACTTTACAACAAAAATATCTTTTCATTATATATATATATACATAAATATTTAGAGTAGAATATTTGTAGTTTCCTCAACTTAACAAATCGTTTTCAAAATCAACCCGACCATCCTATTCAAATTTAATTCAATCTCAATTTATAAATTTTTATACAATTCAGTTTTTTTGATCAAACAAATTCAAATTTTATTCATTTCAAATACAGAACTAAATCAAAATTTTACCGTTTAAATTCTACTATATTTCAACGCTTTAATATTCAACAACTCAAAGTTTGATTTAACAGTTTCATATAGATCTCGATTTAACCTTGTTAGTTAGTCTTGAAATGTTCACTAAATAAATTAAATATTTATTTAATAACCCAATTTACCTTTAAACTAAATATTCCTTTCGATTTGTTTAAACTTGAAACCTCCATTTAATCATTTAAATCAAAATCAAGTTATAAATCGAATCTTAAATTTCAAATTCTTTGGTTCAAATAATCCAATTAAGTAAAATACTTAACTAAATACAATTTCAATTAATTTAACTTTATCTTCTCAACCTTAACTTATCCAAATTATTACAACAATCAATTTTGAAATATAAATTTAAATAAATACTTAAACATATTATATGGATTAAATCGATCTCCAAAATATTACTATTAAATCTATATATATAAAATTTCTATTTTCATATAATATTTTAAGAATTAATATTTAATAAAACCGTATATTTATTTTCAACCCATAGAAATTATTTTCAAAATATTTATACATATGGACCAACGGTGTCTGTATATAATTTCATACCCTATGGTCAAGGGATACAGATTTCAATCCGAGATTTAAATATACGGGTAGATATCACTTCGACCCATAATCCCAAATTCAATTTTTATTGAAAATCGCTTGGGTTTATCATTTCAACCCATAACGAAGTTCTCCTATTCTAAAGTCCGTACGGGTATGTATCATTTCAACCCATATTGAATTCTAAACTACGGGGAACTTGCAGAGTGATAACAAATAATAAAATAACAGACATATATCATCAATAACAGTATAATATAACAATGGGATATGGTGTCATATCCCACAGGTGAACACATTTGCAAACAACAAAATATATAGCAATGTAAATAACTAACAGTAGCATATTTCAATTTTCGTTTCAATTGGAATCAAATTTAATAAATAAAAGAACGTTAGTCGTGAGTGATTGCTCACCTTTCGTGGCTGGAGGGTACCGAAGGTGATACGGAAACACACACTGATACGGACATGGAAATTTGATTTACAAATCCAAGCAAAGCAAAATTGGAACGAATTTGATGAACAGAATCTGGTAACAGAAACGACGGGAACGGATCAAAATAGCTTGATATAAAGTTTTGGACGAGACGCATATTATATTAATATTTCACTTAAACCCATTATTTTAAAATACATATTCATTTGAAATAAATCCCAAATAATTTTTTATATATATATATATAACCAAAATCAATAAAATCTTTATAGCTTGTATATGCACTTTGACCTAATCATTTATACCCATATAAACTTGACAGTTTAGATATATAAATTAACACAGGCAATATAAATTTTGTTTTTATTACTGTTTACTAAAACAACTACTAATGTGTATACAACCGCTTATAAATAAAATATACTTTTTATATTAACTCACTATGCAGACTAAAAAAATTCTTGTAACTTAAATATAAACAATTGCCTATACATATTAATATAATCTGAAAAAAAATTTAGAATAGAAAACATGGGAATTCAAAATTCATGTAGTTGCAGCCTAAATCAAAAAGGTAAATTCATATACAGGTGAACATGCAGCTATATGTATAAGTAAATTATTGTTACCTTACCCAAATGAAAAGACTCAACACCAAATTTCCATAACCTATGTATTTAAACTGACAACGTTTATATAAGTAATATAAACAAAATACTTTCCTTCTAGTGAATAAAACAATACATCTAACAACACTTAAAACTTTATACATTTTTCTTAAACAGTTAAAACTATATACATATATTATATTTAATTTAGACATGTAAAATAAAATAAAATTTAAAGTCCAACTTTATCTCCAACAGAAACAAAATCTTACAACTTACTCATATTTTTGCTTTTACATCAATTCAAAACATAAAAATTTAAAACTACATTTAATTCGAACCCAATATACTTAGTACACTTTAATATAATAATATCTGAAACCATACACTGCAAATACTACCCATAACATACGCACACCATACAAAAGTTATAACCCAAAACATACGCACACCACACAAAAGTTATACCAATACATATGTAAACTATATAACTACAATATCTTATATAAACTATTTATAAACTTATACAACTATGCAGACAACCCATACAATCTGCCTATATACTAGACTCATATTATAACAGAAGCTGGACATATATATACAACAGTTATGAATCTATTACTTAATGTATATAAATAATTTACACAGAATACTATACTTATATTTAAGATACATATACTAACCCAAAAAGGAAGGAGAAAGGTCGAAGTCAGGGGTGGTGGGGAGCTCGGAGGGGAGCACGGCACTGCTTCATGCTTCGGCATGGAAGAGGAGGGGAGACAAACGGAGAGGTGGATGGTGATGGCCTCGGTGGCTTGAGAGTGGATAGTGCAAGAAGAAGGAGTGATGTAACGTTTGGTGAGTGGTTACGTGAAGGAGGAGGAAGTGGTTTATGAATGAGGAAGAAAGTGAAAAGGTAAAGGCAAATGGTTCAGATCTAAATATATAGGAATAAGGCAATGGATGCAACGTATCCAACATTTACATTTCAAAACTGGCGAAATTAAAGGTAGTCATCGATGCGTTGAGTGACGGGGTTTTAAGGCACGAAATAAATATGTGAGAAATGAGCTGGCTGCAATTTATTATGTACGTTATTATATGTACTATTTATTTTTGAAACGTAAGTATAGAAAAGGAAAAGGAAAAGTCAGAGCAATACGAGCCAGAAAAAAAATGGGAAATCAATATAACCAAAATGGTAACGGTCTAATTTCTTGATTTCAGCTGAAAATTATTTAAGCAATAAATTTATTGCTTGGCAAGCAAGGCTCAGGTTGAAAAGCAAAGGAAACAAAAGTTCCAATATAAAGTAAAGAGAGAGAAACGAAGTTAAAAAGGGAAAGAAAAATAAAGTGAATCGTTTTAAAATAATAATTACGACGTATACAAATGTATACGTTTGATTTTCGAAATTGCTAAACATAAATTCAGGAAAATGGAAAGCAAATATATAATGATGTATGGGAAGAAAGAAAGTCACCGAAATCAATTGTAACGGTCACCTGCAATATTTTCTCCTGAACACATATATCCAATCAAAAGAAATTGTAACGCTCAAAAGCTTTGATTTAGGAAAAGGTTATTAAAACAAGTTACTGCTGGCTACAATCAAATATTTATGTTTTGAGGGAACAGTTTCTTACCTTTAAAATGCAATGAAGACAAAGAGAAAATAACAGAGACGGCAACAAATCAATCAATCAAGTGAATGAAAAAGGCAACCGGGAAACGTATCAAATTAAATATTGGCAGTAACGGTCACCCTTTTATTTAGCTGACAAATATTAAAGCTATAAAGGCAATTAACATATCAACCGTTCAAAAAGATAAATACAACGTATACAAAATTATACGCTTAATTTTTGAAATGATGGCAACGGCTAAAATTTAGCAACTGATGAAATAATTACTAAAGTAAAGGATAGTGGCTATTGCTTGATAATAAATTTATTATCAGCAATTTTTAGCTTGAATTTAATAGAATTTCCCAATGAAATAAACTTTGTTAAAATAAATTGAAAATTAAAAATCTGCTATATTTAAATATACGTATTCTAAATATATAAACATTTTATTTAAAAATTCAATTATTATAAGATTTCACAAATATTTAATTAAATACGTTATAGAATCAATTAAAATTGTTAAAATTTTCCGGGTCGTTACATGCTCAAGAAGCTTCCTACCCCCCTTCTATTTTATTCCGGTTCTCCTCCTTATTCTCGAATGTCTTCGTTCCTCTCTATTCAAAAAGAAAGCAAACCTGTATAAAATATATATATATATAAATCGCCACTTCTTTCAGTGAAAATCCACGAACCCATAATCAACCAACCTACATCGATCTATATTCGATCGAGATGAAGGCAGACTCGAGCAAGACGCAGCGACGAAGTCGCGGCCGAGCGATTTTGTGAGCTCGTTTTCGAGCCACCGTGAATCGCGATGCCTCAAGAGGCTTGAGCCCCTACGCGCGGTCGACGATTGGAGTAGAGCTTCGAGAATCGGAGGTGGGGGGGGGGGGGGGTTCGTTGTTTTGGGGATGCTCGAATTTAGTCAGAGCAGTCGAAGGCTAGGGTTTCAATTCGCGTGTCGAGGTGGTGATTCGCGATGCTGGGAGAAAGGCAGAGACGAGGGCAGCGTTGAACGAAGGGTATGAGCGAGCTTCACAGCGAGTGACGAAGTGGGGTGGATCTAGCTTTGGGGTTGTTCGGCGATCGCGTGAATGGGAGCTCGTTTGTCTCAGGCTCGAGCTCAAGTTGTGGGGAAGAACCGGCGTTAGGCTTCGGTCGTGAGGGCAGAGGAAGGGCGAGTCGAGATCGATTGCGAGGCTGAAGGTATAGTTTCGTTAATTTCTTTCCATTTCTACGTTTAATCGAAAAAATTTTCATAAATTTATTCACAGTGGAGTATATGTACAGGCAATTTTTCTATATATATATATATATATATATATGAATAAGATTTCGAGTATATGAGTATTTATAAAAGTTAGATTTTGAAATCTATAAATTATTTTATAAGAATTTGAAAATAAGAAGGGTTTGAGATATACAGTAGAGTTATAAAGATTTAGTTTAGATCAAATTTTTAAATTGAAATTTGTGGATTCTTAAATAGGTATGAACTTGTAAATTAAATTGTTTACCAAAAACTAATAGCTAAGTTAATTTAGAGTTTTCCATCCCAGTAGATTTCATTTCAAAAATGAGAACCATTATTTAGAACCAGTTAATAAAATTTATTTAATGTTAAAAATAAATTGTCAAATTAGATCAAATTATTAATAAATTATAATGTTTATACAAGGTCGAAAACCATGAAGACAAGCCGAGATTGGATGGATTTACAAATCGAAAGCAAAGGTGAGTAAGTCTCACTCTGTTGGATTTTTATTTAAATTTAAATGGTTAAATTTAAATATTTGGTTGCATGATTGAACTGATTAATGTGCACTGTGAACTGATGATCTGATGACTTTGGTTTTGGGTTGATTCTTGAGTTGATTGTTGCTTGACTCGGAATATTCGGGTTGTAAATTGTTTAAACTTAAATCATAAATAAGTAAATGTCTTCAAAGATAATAAAGGTAACGATTTGTGGTTCATTAAATTAGTAGGTAACTAAAATGAATAATTAATTAATTAAATCAAATGATGAATTTGGGTTAACTAATTAAATTTAAATTAACTAGAGTGGCCATTGGGTGATGTAATAAGTAATTACTTAGTGCAATTAATAATGTAATTACTTGGTGTAATTAATCAAGTGATAATTAAGATAATTAATTAAGGAGAATGAATTTATTTAAATGAGTAATAAAAGGTGATAACTTCAGGTGGAGATAAATCAAGTATGATTTATACTGTGGTTTAATTAATATAATTAGTTTAGATTTAGATAAATTGAAATATAATTAGATTCAATAACTTATATAATTAATGAAGTAATTAAAGATTCGATTAACTAAGATTAATTAAACCATAATTTGTGACTTATGAGGAATTAATTAATATAAGTAGTTCAGGATTAATGTAATTAATATAGTTAATTTATTTATGAAGAAATTAAGATTACTTATTGATCTTGGTTAAGAATAATTAATATCGTGAAGTTAATTAAAGATAATTACTTAAATGCAATTGAAAGATAATTAATCCAAGATGATTAATGAAGATGAATAAATGATGGGTTGACCAATTAATTGATTTGGAATTAATTAACGTTAAATGAAGGAATCTAGGTGATTGAGGTTTGAAATTCAATTTGAATCAATTGAATTGATTTGTATGTGATTAAGCTTTGCTTATGGATGGTTGAATGGTATTGAATGTTTTTGAATGAGTTGATGTAACTGATATGAAATGTAATGTATTTCATTTTGATAACTTTGGTTAGGATGACTGTAACGCTTCGATTTTTTCGTTGCCGAAAAACCGAATAGTTATGGGTTTAAGAAAAAGAAAATTTAAGAAAAGAAAAAGAGAGAAAAAGGGAGGAAAGAAAATAGAAAATTTTTAAAATAGAAAGAAAAGAGAATAGAAAACATAGAAGGGGAAAGAAAAATAGAACATAATTTTAAAATAGAACGGAACAGAAAGAAAACAGAACAACATCAGAATCTCACAATTCGCAATGCTTTTAAAAATGAGACTACCATAAGGCCTCCCGCACACACACACAATGCAAACGCAGAATCGGAGGAGATTTCTCCTTATGATAGTCAAAGATGCTTGATACGCATTTAAAAGAACATTTCATATTATTATTAGTGCATAGTGTAGGAAAAATTTATTTCGAAAGTAGAATATAAATCTTAGCCAGCATAGACATTCCGAACTATGCCTACTATAGCTAACTATGTTCAATAGCAGGTTACCGCCACATTCCATAGCAGGTTATACAACTAAAACCGTACAAGTCACGTATTGTTTCTTTGGATTTCCAACAAATGATCAGGCCAAGGAACTTCCCATTGCCACATGAGAATGCCTCTGGAAAGACATCCCCGAGAACCAAACCGGAACTCTGCCAACACAAGGCCGGGTTACCCCTAACTGGGTAACTACTGACACGAGTATGCCATTCCCCGATCGTAAACGACCTTTCTCACGGGATCCCGAAAACCAACAACCATAAAGTAATAAATTCGTAGTAACCACATAGGTTAAATATCTGGGCTCCATACCATGATACCACCTCTATCCAGAAGGAAATGTACATACCCTAAAGGGAGCTACCCCTCATAACCTTGCCGCATCTTTCCTGTTTTGACCATTTCCGGGGTGTGAGGCTCGACGAAGTCACGTCCACAAAAACATACTTTATACAAAAGCCATGCTTTGGGTCAATAAATGATCAACACAATGATCACCAGATAGACGATCAAATAAACGATCCTATCACAATAATCAACACAATGATCATTTCAGCAACACTCAGCATGTCACATTACCAAATTGGGAATATATCGCTGATAACTTCAATTATATAACCTCTGAGCTCGTACGTCTCAGAGAAGGGTGTTAAGCTAAAAGAATAAATTCTTCGCCACCAACAGAAATATATTTGAAAGGAATCGGCTTTATATCTCAACTTGTAATGTCAGACACACAATCCATACAAGTCTGTTCCGGGCTCGAACAAAACCGAAGGCACTTACAAAGAAGTCCTTGCAATCCGGATATTCACAATCCTGATCGGATTCCCCATCACTTAGGGAGTCTCTATACCGCTGCAACTCAGTGCAGAGACAATCGACAGGTCATCCTATCGCTCTCGCAAATACCGGGTCTTCAACACCGATCTTCAAATGCAATTCATAACGACGTATCACATATTCGGAATGGGTTATACGACCCCATGGTCCTTTCCTGGTTAACCCGAATAGTGAGCGCTTATTCAAAAATAAGTGTAGCATTCACATTCAAACAAATCACGTCAATTACCCATTCAAAGGGAAATATTGATAGTCGGTTATTGAACTATCACTGGATATGCACACATCACCAGATTCCAAATAATTTTCCAAATTATTTATTTTCCAAAATATCTTCACTAGATATATAATTTCAATACTTCAAAAATAAATCAATATTTACTTTTAAACAAATTCTCCTTTCCTTTATAAATTCAATAGTGAATTTATATTTCACAATATCTATTGATATACGTTTTCAATTATCCATTTTCAATTTATCTTCAAAAAGATAAATTCTAAATATCACTTCATATTGGAAAACAATTCCATACTTATTTAATAAGTAATTCACAAATTTTATTTATTTTCAACACTTGGAAAATATTCAATATACTTAAATCGAAATTAAGTATATATTTCATTCTTTAAGGAAATCATGCTCTTAAACATATTTATTTGGGCCAAAACGAATGTTACGTAAAACATCGTTACGACAACCCAAAATCACTAGTATAGGGATTCAAAATTAAAATAGATATATAAATCCCAATACTATACAAAACATTTCCTTTCGGAAATCATTTACTATAACAACAGTGTTATAGTCCACCATTTCCTTTTATTTCTCGAAAACGTCTATTTCAACAATTAACGTTGAAATCTATGGTTTCGAATCTCAACACATTTTAAAACATCGTTAGATCGTTTTAATTCAATTTCAAATATCACATTCAAAACAATTTCTTTAACATATTATTCACTATTCAAAAATGTGAATATACTACGTTAACAACTTTCATCACTTCTATTCATTTTATTTCAAAGGATTATTCACAGTCAAAAATGTGACTCCATAAATAAGTTATAACCATTTACTTATCAAAATAAGTCTTTTGCGAATTTATAAAACAACGTTTATAAATTCCATTTCTATTTATTTCATAACTACTTCCTTTATAAATCTCCTTTATTAACCTATTCGATTTATAACTCAATTATAAATCAAAAGTTCACATTATAAGTTAAATGCTTATAAAACGATTATTTTACAAAATCGTCCTTTTAAACTTCATAGTTATAAATCTTATAACTTATAAGATTCAATTATTCATCCAAATATATTCTTTAATAATTTCATAAAATTTATAAATCTTACTATTTATAAATTCATTTATAACTTCACCATTTATAATTTTATAAATTCCATTCACTTATAACTTCACCCTTTAAATTCTATAAATTTCATTCTTTAATGAAATTCATTTTCACTTCATTCAAACACTTATAAAAACTCGTTTTATAACGTCTATATTTCAATTTATAAATATCCATTTATAAATCTCTTAATATAAATCAATTTATATTATTCTTTTAAAACGTCTTCAAATTCCTTTAAAAACTTCATCCTTTTGATTCATAAAATAATTAAATTTTATAAATTCTATATTTCAACTTTTCATAATAATTCTAAAATATCTCGATTAAACTATTTTGTAAACTCAATAGCATCATATTCTCAAAAATCAGTTTTTAACTATATTTATCAAAAATCATAATTTTTATAACATTAAAAATTATAACGTTTATTTATTTATAATGGATCAATTCCAAAATATAGTATATTCTCAAAAATCACTTTAAAAATCATTTTATAATCCCAAAATTTGGTCCAATGATGTTACACACCAAATAGTCAATCACGACAACAACGATATCATATATCAATATGAAAATCCATCAAATATCAAAATATCTGAAATCAAATAAATACTGTTGAGGAATCCAGTTGGATCCCTCCAACCTGTTTTCCTGCATCCAAAAACATTAGCACAATACCAATTTCGCTCCAGTACGAAATTATCGCGGTATATGTTCTTATTAAATATTATCCGCTTAATAACGGCGTATAATGTCTATTTTAACAATCAATAGATATCAATCATCATTCAAACATGCATTCAAATATTTTAAATCTAACTATTTAAAATAAAATCGAAACTGATTCGATTGAGTGAGAAGTTCTCACCTTGGTTTTAAATTCTGTTTTAGCGATTTATTTCGAATAAAATTAAACGGACGTTTAATTTTACCCAAAATTCTCACTAACTCCAAACGACTCCAAACCAACTTCATCGCGTAGTGCTCGTCCATACGATCCCAATGCAACTGGTTTCGCGCGTTTTCGACCTCGTATGAAAAAGTTATGAATTTTTAAAGATTGTACACGATTTATATAAACTTTTTACAATATAAACTAACTAATTTTATACCAAAGCAAATCTTGGCCATGTGATCTGCATCTAAGGCCTCTCCCCCTTCTTCCCAAATCACGTTATCCTCTTCCAGATATACACGCACAAACCGAACCCACTTGTAGCAATTTAGGGTTAAATCTTGCTCTCTCATCGTCAACTTTGAAGTCGATCAGAACGCGCCAAATCGAAGGCCTTCACCTCCCCTATGCACGGCCTGAAGGCCATAGAACTCGGCCCCCTCCCTCCTTGGGAAACGCGCATGCAAGGCAGCACGGTCGGCCCCCCGTAGCCCCCTCCACACGACACCATATTCGATCATAACCGTTGAATCTCTAGCTCTCATCGCCCTCTTCAATTCTCTAGTTGAAACCTAAGGCTAATTGTCGACGGATGAGGAGATAAACGAGGTGGAAGTTGGGAGTTTTCTGGCCATACATTGCAAGGGTGGCGGCTAGGGATTAATATTAGGTTTTTATATTTTTTTTTTCTAAATTTATGAAGAGAGTGGGTGTATTTATAGAAGAAAATCGAACACTATTCATCCGGAAATTCCGAACTCCGATTTACGCGCCGTAACCAGCGTTTCTAGGGTTTACCCCGCGTTCCGGACACAATGGAATAGGTTTCGAAAGCTAATTCGGAAGTATGTGCGAGTTATGGCTATAAACGCTCAATTTAAATTAAACCGATTTAAACCGATTTCTAGGCGTTTTAATTTGTACCGGACAAACGGTAAATCCAATTGACTTGAAATTTGAAACCTTACAATAATATCACATTACGGATCCGATGAAACTGGTTTCGTCGAAATCCGAGACTTTTTGAAAAATGGCTATTTTCACTCGTCAAATTTAAATTAAAAATAAATCGATGCGTTTCGAGCTGCCACGCTCAAACGATAACTCCGATTGACATGAAAATTGAAATCCGGTAATAACTAACTATTACGGATCCAATGGAACTGGTTTCGTTCAATTCTGAGACTGTTCAAAAATTGGCTATTTTCACTAGTCGATTTAAATATTAAAACATTCAATTTTCACAAATTAACTTTTAATTCGATTTTAAAAGTTCTAAAATATCGTTCTAACTCCCATATGATAAAATAAAATTTCCCAAATCATTTTCAATCATATTTAACCCAAATTTCAATTATTTCCATAATTTAACGTATTAAATTATCGATTTAATAATCCAATTAAATTCAATAATTCAAATAAAAATTTATTTGACTTATAAATTCACTTATTAAATATTGAAAATTAATTAAATATTCAAATTTTAATTATTAAAAATTCTGGGTCGTTACAATCTTCCCCACTTAAAAGAATTTCGTCCTCGAAATTATAAGTAAGAAAAGTTACAGAATCTATTAATTTTCCAAAAATTCATAGTTAATACTTCTTATAATAACTTACTAAGTTTTCCAAATCATACTTAGTTATCTTTTCAAAAACAATTACTATTGTTTAACTTCAATTCCAAATCAAAGTTAAAGTTTTCAAAATTTTCCAATTTTCTCAAAAATTTTCTAACGCCTTAAATTTTCGGAAAAATTCGCCATAGTCTCCTTTGCGCGGCTCGATCCGAAAAAAAAAATGACAGTATATATATCACAAATATACATCTCATCAAGTAATGAGGCATCCCGCAGGGAAAAAAGTGTAAAAGTACGGTATGTAATCCGAGATATGTACCTTATATTTTATTAGCAAGCATATATGGCTAATATAGCGCAAAAGCGAGCTCCAAATGCGAAGCAAACGCGATCCGCACCTACTAATTACTCAACAAACAACATGAGAATCATGCATATAGACAATAGTATCGATATACATCATGTAGTAACATAATAACTATATATGTCAACATAGCAAATGAAACAAAACAACAAATGCAATATATATTCAACCAACTATCATCCAACAATTCATAACCAATATATATTCATTTATATTCTCCTTAATATTAATGAATTGGTTTTCAATTTAATCACATTCGATTCATTCACAGTTGATGTTCTTATTAACATTCATTCATATTTTCAATTTGCTTATATTCACTAATTCATATTCATAAATGTATTCATATAGTTTCACTTCTTATATATATAAGTTTATTTCACAATTGTAAATCACTTTAATTATAATTCAATTCTTATAATTCTTTTTGCTTATACAATTATTCTTTAATTTAGATTATTCAAACAACTAAACAATCAACTTATATACACTTTAATAATTCTGAAAAATTATTTCTTTATATATAAAATATATAATCAAGGCAAAATTATTTCATTTACCCAATTTTAAAAATCAATACTGTGCCGAATTGTTCTATACAAGTGTTTAGAGATCCCTATCAACAACGTTAATTACTCGTATTAACCAGAATCTATATACCACTCAACAAACTAATCATCACAATATAAATTTTTTTTTATATTTACTAACAAATACGCTCTCATAGCTATTATTACACTCAAACTCAATCTAGAGTACTACTGACTCTATCTCTAATGAGTAATACCCAACAGAACCATGGTTGTCGCTTAACCATAAGCTCTGATACCAAATGTAACGCTTCGATTTTTTCGTTGCCGAAAAACCGAATAGTTATGGGTTTAAGAAAAAGAAAATTTAAGAAAAGAAAAGGAGAGAAAAAGGGAGGAAAGAAAATAGAAAAATTTTAAAATAGAAAGAAAAGAGAATAGAAAACATAGAAGGGGAAAGGAAAATAGAACATAATTTTAAAATAGAACGGAACAGAAAGAAAACAGAACAACATCAGAATCTCACAATTCGCAATGCTTTTAAAAATGAGACTACCATAAGGCCTCCCGCACACACACACAATGCAAACGCAGAATCGGAGGAGATTTCTCCTTATGATAGTCAAAGATGCTTGATACGCATTTAAAAGAACATTTCATATTATTATTAGTGCATAGTGTAGGAAAAATTTATTTCGAAAGTAGAATATAAATCTTAGCCAGCATAGACATTCCGAACTATGCCTACTATAGCTAACTATGTTCAATAGCAGGTTACCGCCACATTCCATAGCAGGTTATACAACTAAAACCGTACAAGTCACGTATTGTTTCTTTGGATTTCCAACAAATGATCAGGCCAAGGAACTTCCCATTGCCACATGAGAATGCCTCTGGAAAGACATCCCCGAGAACCAAACCGGAACTCTGCCAACACAAGGCCGGGTTACCCCTAACTGGGTAACTACTGACACGAGCACGCCATTCCCCGATCGTAAACGACCTTTCTCACGGGATCCCGAAAACCAACAACCACAAAGTAATAAATTCGTAGTAACCACATAGGTTAAATATCTGGGCTCCATACCATGATACCACCTCTATCCAGAAGGAAATGTACATACCCTAAAGGGAGCTACCCCTCATAACCTTGCCGCATCTTTCCTGTTTTGACCATTTCCGGGGTGTGAGGCTCGACGAAGTCACGTCCACAAAAACATACTTTATACAAAAGCCATGCTTTGGGTCAACAAATGATCAACACAATGATCACCAAATAGACGATCAAATAAACGATCCTATCACAATAATCAACACAATGATCATTTCAGCAACACTCAGCATGTCACATTACCAAATTGGGAATATATCGCTGATAACTTCAATTATATAACCTCTGAGCTCGTACGTCTCAGAGAAGGGTGTTAAGCTAAAAGAATAAATTCTTCGCCACCAACAGAAATATATTTGAAAGGAATCGGCTTTATATCTCAACTTGTAATGTCAGACACACAATCCATACAAGTCTGTTCCGGGCTCGAACAAAACCGAAGGCACTTACAAAGAAGTCCTTGCAATCCGGATATTCACAATCCTGATCGGATTCCCCATCACTTAGGGAGTCTCTATACCGCTGCAACTCAGTGCAGAGACAATCGACAGGTCATCCTATCGCTCTCGCAAATACCGGGTCTTCAACACCGATCTTCAAATGCAATTCATAACGACGTATCACATATTCGGAATGGGTTATACGACCCCATGGTCCTTTCCCGGTTAACCCGAATAGTGAGCGCTTATTCAAAAATAAGTGTAGCATTCACATTCAAACAAATCACGTCAATTACCCATTCAAAGGGAAATATTGATAGTCGGTTATTGAACTATCACTGGATATGCACACATCACCAGATTCCAAATAATTTTCCAAATTATTTATTTTCCAAAATATCTTCACTAGATATATAATTTCAATACTTCAAAAATAAATCAATATTTACTTTTAAACAAATTCTCCTTTCCTTTATAAATTCAATAGTGAATTTATATTTCACAATATCTATTGATATACGTTTTCAATTATCCATTTTCAATTTATCTTCAAAAAGATAAATTCTAAATATCACTTCATATTGGAAAACAATTCCATACTTATTTAATAAGTAATTCACAAATTTTATTTATTTTCAACACTTGGAAAATATTCAATATACTTAAATCGAAATTAAGTATATATTTCATTCTTTAAGGAAATCATGCTCTTAAACATATTTATTTGGGCCAAAACGAATGTTACGTAAAACATCGTTACGACAACCCAAAATCACTAGTATAGGGATTCAAAATTAAAATAGATATATAAATCCCAATACTATACAAAACATTTCCTTTCGGAAATCATTTACTATAACAACAGTGTTATAGTCCACCATTTCCTTTTATTTCTCGAAAACGTCTATTTCAACAATTAACGTTGAAATCTATGGTTTCGAATCTCAACACATTTTAAAACATCGTTAGATCGTTTTAATTCAATTTCAAATATCACATTCAAAACAATTTCTTTAACATATTATTCACTATTCAAAAATGTGAATATACTACGTTAACAACTTTCATCACTTCTATTCATTTTATTTCAAAGGATTATTCACAGTCAAAAATGTGAATATAACTCCATAAATAAGTTATAACCATTTACTTATCAAAATAAGTCTTTTGCGAATTTATAAAACAACGTTTATAAATTCCATTTCTATTTATTTCATAACTACTTCCTTTATAAATCTCCTTTATTAACCTATTCGATTTATAACTCAATTATAAATCAAAAGTTCACATTATAAGTTAAATGCTTATAAAACGATTATTTTACAAAATCGTCCTTTTAAACTTCATAGTTATAAATCTTATAACTTATAAGATTCAATTATTCATCCAAATATATTCTTTAATAATTTCACAAAATTTATAAATCTTACTATTTATAAATTTCATTTATAACTTCACCATTTATAATTTTATAAATTCCATTCACTTATAACTTCACCCTTTAAATTCTATAAATTTCATTCTTTAATGAAATTCATTTTCACTTCATTCAAACACTTATAAAAACTCGTTTTATAATGTCTATATTTCAATTTACAAATATCCATTTATAAATCTCTTAATATAAATCAATTTATATTATTCTTTTAAAACGTCTTCAAATTCCTTTAAAAACTTCATCCTTTTGATTCATAAAATAATTAAATTTTATAAATTCTATATTTCAACTTTTCATAATAATTCTAAAATATCTCGATTAAACTATTTTGTAAACTCAATAGCATCATATTCTCAAAAATCAGTTTTTAACTATATTTATCAAAAATCATAATTTTTATAACATTAAAAATTATAACGTTTATTTATTTATAATGGATCAATTCCAAAATATAGTATATTCTCAAAAATCACTTTAAAAATCATTTTATAATCCCAAAATTTGGTCCAATGATGTTACACACCAAATAGTCAATCACGACAACAACGATATCATATATCAATATGAAAATCCATCAAATATCAAAATATCTGAAATCAAATAAATACTGTTGAGGAATCCAGTTGGATCCCTCCAACCTGTTTTCCTGCATCCAAAAACATTAGCACAATACCAATTTCGCTCCAGTATGAAATTATCGCGGTATATGTTCTTATTAAATATTATCCGCTTAATAACGGTGTATAATGTCTATTTTAACAATCAATAGATATCAATCATCATTCAAACATGCATTCAAATATTTTAAATCTAACTATTTAAAATAAAATCGAAACTGATTCGATTGAGTGAGAAGTTCTCACCTTGGTTTTAAATTCCGTTTTAGCGATTTATTTCGAATAAAATTAAACGGACGTTTAATTTTACCCAAAATTCTCACTAACTCCAAACGACTCCAAACCAACTTCATCGCGTAGTGCTCGTCCGTACGATCCCAACGCAACTAGTTTCGTGCGTTTTCGACCTCGTATGAAAAAGTTATGAATTTTTAAAGATTGTACACGATTTATATAAACTTTTTACAATATAAACTAACTAATTTTATACCAAAGCAAATCTTGGCCGTGTGATCTGCATCTAAGGCCTCTCCCCCTTCTTCCCAAATCACGTTATCCTCTTCCAGATATACACGCACAAACCGAACCCACTTGTAGCAATTTAGGGTTAAATCTTGCTCTCTCATCGTCAACTTTGAAGTCGATCAGAACGCGCCAAATCGAAGGCCTTCACCTCCCCTATGCACGGCCTGAAGGCCATAGAACTCGGCCCCCTCCCTCCTTGGGAAACGCGCATGCAAGGCAGCACGGTCGGCCCCCTGTAGCCCCCTCCACACGACACCATATTCGATCATAACCGTTGAATCTCTAGCTCTCATCGCCCTCTTCAATTCTCTAGTTGAAACCTAAGGCTAATTGTCGACGGATGAGGAGATAAACGAGGTGGAAGTTGGGAGTTTTCTGGCCATACATTGCAAGGGCGGCGGCTAGGGCTTAATATTAGGTTTTTATATTTTTTTTTTCTAAATTTATGAAGAGAGTGGGTGTATTTATAGAAGAAAATCGAACACTATTCATCCGGAAATTCCGAACTCCGATTTACGCGCCGTAACCAGCGTTTCTAGGGTTTACCCCACGTTTCGGACACAATGGAATAGGTTTCGAAAGCTAATTCGGAAGTATGTGCGAGTTATGGCTATAAACGCTCAGTTTAAATTAAACCGATTTAAACCGATTTCTAGGCGTTTTAATTTGTACCGGACAAACGGTAAATCCAATTGACTTGAAATTTGAAACCTTACAATAATATCACATTACGGATCCGATGAAACTGGTTTCGTCGAAATCCGAGACTTTTTGAAAAATGGCTATTTTCACTCGTCAAATTTAAATTAAAAATAAATCGATGCGTTTCGAGCTGCCACGCTCAAACGATAACTCCGATTGACACGAAAATTGAAATCCGGTAATAACTAACTATTACGGATCCAATGGAACTGGTTTCGTTCAATTCTGAGACTGTTCAAAAATTGGCTATTTTCACTAGTCGATTTAAATATTAAAACATTCAATTTTCACAAATTAACTTTTAATTCGATTTTAAAAGTTCTAAAATATCGTTCTAACTCCCATATGATAAAATAAAATTCCCCAAATCATTTTCAATCATATTTAACCCAAATTTCAATTATTTCCATAATTTAACGTATTAAATTATCGATTTAATAATCTAATTAAATTCAATAATTCAAATAAAAATTTATTTGACTTATAAATTCACTTATTAAATGTTCAAATTAATTAAATATTCAAATTTTAATTATCAAAAATTCTGGGTCGTTACAATGACATGAGTTTCGAAGAGGCGGGGGTCGGGTATTTGGGAAATACCCGAAACCACTTCGAATTTTTGTAAACTGATTTGTGAAATCAATAGGCTGGAATGAAATATTTTTAAGTGAATTTGATTATTTTATCTAAGTGTGGTACTTAGAACTTTATCTGTGAAATAAGTGTTGTTTATAGCAATTTGTGAATTGATATAACCCCGGGTTATATAAGTTGTTTGTTCTGGTATTCCTTGTTAGTTGGGTTACTCACGCTGGTTTCCAGCCTGACCCGGGTGTTACTTTGATGTAATGCTCGGGTCAGACCGAGTATTACAGATTTTCAGGAAGGTACGTTCTGGAGCTCAGGAGGCGAGCTGGATGGCAGGAGCGTATAGAGTATTTCCGCTGCAGTATATTATTATATATCCGAGACATGATTTGTATATGACCAGTGACTGTATATATGTGGTATGTATGTAAAACTCTGATGTATTAAAGTGTAATCAACATATAAAATATTCTTTTGTAAACTGTTATTATTTATTATTATATTTTATCCGCTGCGAAAGTGAGATTCTGGTGTTCTGTTCTTCTTCTTCTTCTACCTCTTTCTTCTTTTAATAACTATATGGAATTTTCGGGTTAGAAAATTCCGGGTTGTTACAAATTCTTAATTGGAGAAGCCATACTTTAAGAAATAACTTGAAGTATGAGAGGAGATGAATAGAAATGGAGGTAGAGAAGTTTTTCTGGAAGAAATAGGTATTTATAGGAGTTATTGGCCGTTCAAAATGAATTGTTACTTGGTAGTTACAAGAATTTGAAGTTAGAAATTGTAACTACTTTTTGACTGTTATATGTCGACATGGGGGGATGGGGTGTGTCGACATGGTCTAGACAGAATGACCAAGTTAAGTTATTTTTGATTTCTAAGTTTATTTTTAAACTAGTGGACCTATATAAATTTAAAATAAATAACTATCAGAGATATATAAAGATGGAAAACAGAGAATAAGATAGCATTACTTATATTAGTTAATAGTACATAATATTAACCAAAAAAAATAGAAAATACAAAGATAGATAAAAGATAGCTAGAGAGATAATGGCTAGGATTAGTTTGATGAAGATGATGATAAGGACAAGCCAAGTTTCCTGCCTATCTTCCCAAAGAACTTGTCGATCTTGGTAGAGATTTTATCCATTTTCTTGCTAAAAGATCTCTTAAGAACCTTTTGGTTTTGAGCAAGTATCTTTTGGTTCTTGAGTATGGTTTTGTTGAACGGATTGGCGGGTATATGTGGATACTCTATACTTTCCAAAGAGGTATATTCATCTTCCTCTTCTTCTTCCATTTCCATTCATTCCCCTTCTTCTTCCTCTTCTTCTCCCTCTTCTTCCATCTCTTCATGAGCAAGTCTCTCTTCCTTTTCGGTAAGTGTTTCATACGGTTGAAACATAAGTGGGATTTTCATAAGGGAAATGTTCTCATGATTGAATACTTTCCTACTTACAAACTCTTCCTTTTTAACATCCACACCAAAATAATTGAAAATCCGAGTAAGATAGATTCCATGGTAAAGAGTGTTTTCTCCCATAGTAAAATTTTTGGGTCTTAACTCATCCAAAATAGTTTGTGCCCAATTAATATCATATTTTCCAAATATAGCAAAAAGAGCTTTACACACTTTTGAGGTGGGATTATTGTAGTTTCCCGATGTAACGACCCTAGATTTTTATTTAATTTAAATTAATAATTAAATTATTTTTTGAATAAAAATTTGTAGAATTAATTATAAATGGAAGCGAGTTTCCTCGATTCAAATAGAAAATATGTAAAGTCATATGGATTTGAAAATTTGTATATATGTGAATATATATGTATATATTGGATTTTAAATAAATTCTTAAATAAATGATTTTGAAAAATAAATAATAAACTTTGGACACAAGTATAAAAATAAATAAATTAATTGATTTAAAAATTTATAAATGATGATAATTTGAGTTATATAAAATATATGTGTACATAGAGAAATGTAAAACAATAATTTTTAAAGTAAAATTTATGATAAATATTTAAACTAACAATAGAAACACAAAAGGAATAGAAGACAAAAGAAGTAATAAAACATATACCAAATAAAGTCAAATAAGAAATAGAAACAAATGTATGCATACAAACAAATACAAATATAAGCATAAACAAAACAAACTCAATATAATGCAGCCTGTAGATAAGTATGCAAGACAAAAATCTAAGTACAAACAGATAAAAAAAACTAAGAAAATAGGCAGCCAAATTAAACTAGATATAAGCAAACATAGGAACTAGTACTCGTGCATTTAATGCTAACACACTTTAAACCTTTTTCAGCCTCAAATATAAAAGCATCTATGTATAAACAAAAGATGTACAAAGATTATAATCACCTGTATAAAAGAATAATAAAAAAAATGTCTTTAATCAAGAAAAGCATGATATCAGCCGAGAAAAGGGAATGCAAGTAATGTAGCCATGCATGTTGTACAAAACAATAATATATATCCCTGTACAATACAAGTATCTCAGCCCATCTTCTCAGTACAAAGTATGTCACCCTGAATAAATAAACAAGTACAAGCAATAGCAACATAGCTCTGTAAAAAAAAACAGCCCATGTCCTTGGTACAAACAACATTGTCACACCCTGTACAAAAACATATCAACCTGTATGCTTGCTTCCTCATATATCATCTTCATTTCAGTTTCGAAAATCATAAGCTAAGAAAAATCTGAAGTAAAATCCATTTCAAACCATAAACAAAACCTCAATCTTAAGCAAAGCAATGTTCCTATTGGAAAATCAAAGCCTGTGACAAAAGAAAACAAGCTCTGTCATTTTTCTCTGGAAAACACTGTGAGCAAATTTTCCTTAAATCTATTATGTGTCTGATGAATGCATGAATAAACTTTTCTCTGGTACATGTCCACCTGGTTTGCATATACATCTGAGAATATTTGAATGCTCTGAGAATAAGCATAGTTTAAATATTTTGAATGCTCTGTTCCAGGCTTTGATACATATGTATGTTCTGTGTTTTAAAACTCTGAACCCAAGTTTGCTTCAAGAGAAAAAAAAAATCAATCTCTCTTGATCCATTAACTTTTTGAACTTGGGATTAAGACAAAAGTTGTTTGTTACAACATATATTCAGTTTTAAAAATGTATACAAGTTAAAATAACTTGTCAATGTCTCTGGGAAACAAAAGAACTGAGCACAACCTCAATTTTGTTAAGATTCAAACCACTTAATTCACAAATTCAGATATGGGAATTGAATTCTCATACCAAAACATGATTTTTAAAGCTTAAATCATAATTTTTAATGTTAGGAGTCAAGAGCGGTTCGCATTTGTTTGAAATTCATTGACTCGGCAATTGCCGGTGATCGGCTAGTTCGTGGAGCTCGAGGTTTTGTGTGGAGATGGAGGAGTGTACGGTGGTTGCAGTAAAAATGGTGGAGGTGGTTCACAATCACTGTGGCGACGAAGATAGTTCGATTAAGTTTAGAACCCTAGTTTTTATCTGGGTTAAGTTTTGTTTTGGTTCGACTTCCTCGGTGCATCGAGCTGCACGTACGTTTGGGGAATGGAAGCTTTGGGGTTGTCGATGACGTTTCTGAAGCCGCTGGCACTCCGGTGGTTGGAGGTGACGGTGAGGGTGAAATTTGGCAATGGGGTCTGAAGTTTGTTTTAGTTCATTCGTTCGAATTTTTTTTCTCGAGATGGTTCGAGGATCGGTGTTGCGAGGTGACTCAAAGGAAGGTAGTCGACGAGTCGATGGTTGGAGCTAAGTTAGATGCTGGCCAGGTACCGTGTGCATGTGCACCGTGAGACGCGTGCAGGTGGAAGAAAGAATTGGGAAGGAGAAGAAGAAGTGAGTTTGGAGGAAGGTTTGCTCGCTGTTGTTTTGCTCGAGATTAGCCCGGGTAATTTGAATGCCTAACCCGAAGTGGTGAAATGTCTTACTCGAAGCAATATTCTGTTGCCTCGGGTTAGTTTAGTTTGGTTACAGGTTTTTAATAAAAACCTGTCACTATTTTTAAATTTTAAAAAAAAATTGAAATTTGGATTTTTATATCAAAAGTTTTAAATCAAGGTTTTTTAAACAAGGATTAAAATCAAGTTTAAAACTATGTTAAAAAGGGATTTTGTTCTCAAGCAGGTTGATAATGTGACTCGAAGATGTTTGGTTTTGGACTCGGGGAAATGTTAGCTTGTCTCGAGTAAAGTTAGGTTACAGGTTTCAGAAAACTGTCTGTTCGGTTTTCTTTTAAAAAAAAAAAATTGAAACCTGATTTTAATATAAAGTAAAAATCAGAATCTAAGATATGGATCCAAATTAGTCTTTGTATCCTAATTTGAAAAATAAAGAAAGTTTTATAAAATTTAATATTTAAACAATTTAAAAAGGGTATAAGAATAATTTAAATTGTTTTGAGTTTAGATGATTGATTTAAACTCTAGTATAAATTTCTGTATAAAGATAAATGTTTTACAAAATTTAATTTTAAAAAGAGTTTTAACTTGGTTAAAATTGTAAAGTTAAATTTGTGGTTATTTCAAATTCTTTTAATATGAAATAGAATTTAAAAGTGAATTTGAAACAACATGTTTTTAAAATGTATTTGAATATGATAATTAAATCATTACTAAAACGATGTTTTAAAGAAAAGTAAGGTTTAATGATTTATAATCCATCTAATTTTTAAGGTA
Source organism: Allium cepa (assembly GCA_030765085.1). Taxonomy (NCBI): domain Eukaryota; kingdom Viridiplantae; phylum Streptophyta; class Magnoliopsida; order Asparagales; family Amaryllidaceae; genus Allium; species Allium cepa. Next base: position 548,969,667 of record CM060938.1, read on the forward strand.
ATTAAATGGTTAAATTAATAAGTTAATTAATTTATGATTTAAATTAATTAAGTTATTAAGGGATGTTTATTAATTTAGAATTAATTAATCTTGTAATTAATTTAAAGTAAATAAATGGTTGTAACCAATTAAGATGACTAATTGATATTGATTACTTATTTTGGAAATTAATTAAGACGGATTACTTTAAAATAGTAATTAGAGTTGAATTAATAATGTTTAAGTGATTGATAAATTTGTTATTAACTACTTAAGTTAATTTGAATGATTAATTATGAAATTGTTTTAAAGATTTAATTAATTAATATGATTAATTAAGAATAATTTAAATTAATTAAAGTGTTAGATAAATAAATTTATATCAAATGATTTGTAAAATAAATCAGGATTGGATAATTAAATTCATAAGTAATTAATTTAGTTGGAAATAAATTGTATTGATTAGGATTAAACGATAAATTAATCCTGTTTATAAATGATTATTAAATGCTTGACCTTACTTATGAATGATTATATTGCATTGTATTGTATGGGAAACCTTGAATTGACTGTCTTATTTGATCGGTAATATTTTGTTCTGTGACTGTGTATGATTTATCCATTTATTTACATTGTTATATTATCTGTGAATCTGTGAATTGACGATAAGCGTTATAGTTATACCGCTTATCAAAGATATTGTTGTACTTAAATCTTTGATGATTGAATGATATTGCACTATTGTGTTAAACCCCTGGACCACACCATACACACACAATTATGGATTTCATGAGGAAATCGATTAAGTCACAGATTTGAAATGATTTATAAAATTGAATATTTGAATTCAAATGTTTTGAAAATGAATTGAGATTAAAGTGAAAAGCTTTTAAAATGGAATTTCAAAGATGAAATATAGTTTGGATAACTTGATTGAGTTTTGAAATTTAAATATTTTGATTTAAATTTGAATTCAATATTTGAAATTGAATTCTATGATTTGGAAACTAGGATATAAAGAAAAGTTATTCAACTTATAATAAGTTATATGGGTTTTTAAACCATTTTTGAGGTGTTATTTTGGGAATTTGAATTAACCCAAAAGATTTAACTTGTATAAATAAGGTCGAATTTCTTAGAAACGAAAACTACTTGTTTTCAAATAATAATAGCTTTCATTTTAAAGAAAGGATCTCCCAATTATGTTGAAAAGGTTTCAAGCTGAAATAGAATTGAAATGTTTTGAAAGCTATGAAATGAATCTTTGATTCAAAGGCCGAATGAGTTAATCCAACTTGAATTGAAATTGTTTTTGAAAGGCTATGAATGAATCTTTGGAAATGATTTTGAAAGCTATAAGTTGAATCTTTGATTTAAAGATTCAGCAAGTTAATCGAATTTTGAAAGCTATGAGTTAAATCTTTGATTTAAAGATTTAACGAGTTAATCCAATTGAAATGGAAATTGTTTTGAAATCCGTAAATGGAATTTTGTGAAATTAATCTTTTGTTAAAAAGATTTGAAATGGTAATTGGATTAAACCATTTGAAAGAAAGTTTTGAATTATTAAGTTGTGACTTAATTGAAATTCCTTATCCATATGTTTTAAATGCTGCGCTTACTATTCGGGTTAGCCGAGAAAGGACCTTTGGGTCGTATAACCCATTCCGAATATGTGATACGTCGTTATGGATAGCATTTGAAGACCGGTGGTGAAGACCGGGTATTTGCAAGAACGATAGTATGACCTATCGATTGTCTCTGCACGGAGTTGCAACGGTATAGAGACTTCCTAAGTGATGGGAAATCCGATCGGGATTGTGAATATCCGGATTGCAAGGACTTCTTTGTAAGTGCCTTCGGTTCTGTTCGAGCCCGGAACAGACTTGTATGGATTGTATGTCTGACATTACAAATTGAGATGTAAAGCCGATTTCTTTCAAATATATTTCTGTTGGTGGCGGAGAATTTATTCTCTTAGCTTAACACCCTTCTCTGAGACGTACGAGCTCAGAGGTTATGTAGTTGAAGGTTATCAGCGATATATTCCCAATTTGGTAATGTGACATGCTGAGTGTTGCTGTGAAATGATCATTGTGTTGATCATTTGTGATAGGATCATTTGTTTGATCGTTTATCTTTGTGATCATTTCTATGATCATTTGTTGACCCAAAGCATGGCTTTTGTATAAAGTATGTTTTTGTGGACGTGACTTCGTCGAGCCTCACACCCCGGGAATGGTCAAAACAGGAAAGATGCAGCAAGGTTATGAGGGGTAGCGCCCTTTAGGGTATGTGCATTTCCTTCTGGAAAAGGGTGGTATCATGGTATGGAGCCCAGATACTTACTCATGTTGAAAACACTTTGTTATGATTGTGTGATGATGGTGACGAGCGCTCGGTTAAAGGTCCCAAAGGACAGGGGGATGGCATACTCGGTCAGTTGTTACTCAGTTAGGGGTAACCCGGCCTTGTGTTGGTAGAGATCCGGTTTGGTTCTCGGGGATGTCCATCCAGAGGCATTCTCATGTGGCAATGGGAAGTTCCTTGGCCTGACCATTCGTTGGAAATCCAAAAAAACAATACGATCTTGTACGGTTTTAGTTGTAGAACCTGCTTCCTCAGGAGGTAGCTATAGCAGGCATAATATAATGGTACCTATGCTGGCTAAGATTTATATTCTACTTTCGAAATGATTTGTTCTACACTATGCACTAGTAATAATATCAAATGTTTCTTTTTAATGCGTATCAAGCATCTTTGACTAACATAAGAAGAAATCTCCTCCAAGTCTGCGTTTGCATTGTGTGTGTGGCGGGAGGTCTTATGGTAGTCTCATTTTTAAAAAGCATTGCGAATTGACTTTGAAAATCTTTTGTTGAATGTTTTAAAAGATAAACTGTATTTGTTGCTCACACCAGTCCCACGACTGATCCAGAGTTTATTGTTTTCTTTCCTAAACTCTGGGTGCTCATTATTTTCTACACGAGCAGTCTAGAGTTGGGTTTTACAGATAGTTAGGTTCAGTGAATTATCTGGAGTTAGTTCAGTCTTTAGATCACACCGCACTTGCTTATCTTTGTGCATCGTTATTGGGAGTTCGAGCTATTGCCGGATTGATTCTTGGAAATGGAGTTGCAGGTCTCGGAGTTCTCTTTTGAAGACTATCTTAGAGTTATATTGTTCCGCTGCTAGATGTTATCGTTTTCTTTTCCGCTGCTATTTATTGTATCATATCTCTGATGTATATTGATATCTATTGGATCATCTGTTGTATCAGATATTGTATCAAAGCTGTATATCAATGTATTATTCTTTTATTCCGTTGTGTTATTTACTTAATGTTGTTATAAGCTCCGGCGAATCGGATTTGAACGGTCGAATCTATGGCATTCGAATACGATTTGAAGTATGGATGTCGATTTTTGAGCGGGCAAAATTCGAAATGTTACATTTGGTATCAGAGCTAAGGGTTGAACTTTAGCTCAGGAGTATAACACATTAAGTAGCTCATTAGAGATAGGGTGAAGTATCCCTAGAATGAGTATATCCCTAAGATATCTGTTTGAACGCCTTAGTAAATTCTTTTACTATCCACTGATAGTGAGTATGAGTGCAAGAAGAGAACGAGATAGGGGATAGGGAAATACGACTATAAATGGTCAATACCCTATGACAGTGGAAACAATCTTTCTCTGTCAATCTCCTTTGATTCGTTTCCAAATTTCTTTTGATTTGCTCCGTGGCAGCTCCAGAAAGAAGTTTCAATATGATTGTGGCCTACGAATCGTTGTAGAAAATTCTTTCTTCATACTTCATTGATTTCTTATCATTTTTTGATTTAAACTTTAATGAGTATGAATTTGAAAATTGGAATTGGAAATTTTAAATGAATTGGAAATTTTAAATTGAGTTAAAATTGATTAATAGAATATAGGGCTAAATTGAATTATATCAATAAAACGATTTTGTTTAAAACCAAATTTAAAATTCTATTGTAATTTCTCGTGAATACCAAAGTCCGAAGAGGGACAAATTGGTATGTATTCTGAGATATTCTGACTGGAGTTTGGAACTCATATCTTAAGTTTGAGGAATTATAAGAGATCGAATCTGTCTATCTCTGTGTTGTTTTCGTGCCTGCGAATTACGAGGACGAAATTCTTTTAAGGGGGGAAGTTTGTAACGACCCTAGATTTTTATTTAATTTAAATTAATAATTAAATTATTTTTTGAATAAAAATTTGTAGAATTAATTATAAATGGAAGCGAGTTTCCTCGATTCAAATAGAAAATATGTAAAGTCATATGGATTTGAAAATTTGTATATATGTGAATATATATGTATATATTGGATTTTAAATAAATTCTTAAATAAATGATTTTGAAAAATAAATAATAAACTTTGGACACAAGTATAAAAATAAATAAATTAATTGATTTAAAAATTTATAAATGATGATAATTTGAGTTATATAAAATATATGTGTACATAGGGAAATGTAAAACAATAATTTTTAAAGTAAAATTTATGATAAATATTTAAACTAACAATAGAAACACAAAAGGAATAGAAGACAAAAGAAGTAATAAAACATATACCAAATAAAGTCAAATAAGAAATAGAAACAAATGTATGCATACAAACAAATACAAATATAAGCATAAACAAAACAAACTCAATATAATGCAGCCTGTAGATAAGTATGCAAGACAAAAATCTAAGTACAAACAGATAAAACAAAACTAAGAAAATAGGCAGCCAAATTAAACTAGATATAAGCAAACATAGGAACTAGTACTCGTGCATTTAATGCTAACACACTTTAAACCTTTTTCAGCCTCAAATATAAAAGCATCTATGTATAAACAAAAGATGTACAAAGCTTATAATCACCTGTATAAAAGAATAATAAAAAAAAATGTCTTTAATCAAGAAAAGCATGATATCAGCCGAGAAAAGGGAATGCAAGTAATGTAGCCATGCATGTTGTACAAAACAATAATATATATCCCTGTACAATACAAGTATCTCAGCCCATCTTCTCAGTACAAAGTATGTCACCCTGAATAAATAAACAAGTACAAGCAATAGCAACATAGCTCTGTAAAAAAAACAGCCCATGTCCTTGGTACAAACAACATTGTCACACCCTGTACAAAAACATATCAACCTGTATGCTTGCTTCCTCATATATCATCTTCATTTCAGTTTCGAAAATCATAAGCTAAGAAAAATCTGAAGTAAAATCCATTTCAAACCATAAACAAAACCTCAATCTTAAGCAAAGCAATGTTCCTATTGGAAAATCAAAGCCTGTGACAAAAGAAAACAAGCTCTGTCATTTTTCTCTGGAAAACACTGTGAGCAAATTTTCCTTAAATCTATTATGTGTCTGATGAATGCATGAATAAACTTTTCTCTGGTACATGTCCACCTGGTTTGCATATACATCTGAGAATATTTGAATGCTCTGAGAATAAGCATAGTTTAAATATTTTGAATGCTCTGTTCCAGGCTTTGATACATATGTATGTTCTGTGTTTTAAAACTCTGAACCCAAGTTTGCTTCAAGAGAAAAAATCAATCTCTCTTGATCCATTAACTTTTTGAACTTGGGATTAAGACAAAAGTTGTTTGTTATAGCATATATTCAGTTTTAAAAATGTATACAAGTTAAAATAACTTGTCAATGTCTCTGGGAAACAAAAGAACTGAGCACAACCTCAATTTTGTTAAGATTCAAACCACTTAATTCACAAATTCAGATATAGGAATTGAATTCGCATACCAAAACATGATATTTAAAGCTTAAATCATAATTTTTAATGTTAGGAGTCAAGAGCGGTTCGCATTTGTTTGAAATTCATTGACTCGGCAATTGCCGGCGATCGGCTAGTTCGTGGAGCTCGAGGTTTTGTGTGGAGATGGAGGAGTGTACGGTGGTTACAGTAAAAATGGTGGAGGTGGTTCACAATCACTGTGGCGACGAAGATAGTTCGATTAAGTTTAGAACCCTAGTTTTTATCTGGGTTAAGTTTTGTTTTGGTTCGACTTCCTCGGTGCATCGAGCTGCACGTACGTTTGGGGAATGGAAGCTTTGGGGTTGTCGATGACGTGTCTGAAGCCGCTGGCACTCCGGTGGTTGGAGGTGACGGTGAGGGTGAAATTTGGCAATGGGTTCTGAAGTTTGTTTTAGTTCGTTCGTTCGAATTTTTTTTCTCGAGATGGTTTGAGGATCCGTGTTGCGAGGTGACTCAAAGGAAGGTAGTCGACGTGTCGATGGTTGGAGCTAAGTTAGATGCTGGCCAGGTACCGTGTGCATGTGCACCGTGAGACGCGTGCAGGTGGAAGAAAGAATTGGGAAGGAGAAGAAGAAGTGAGTTTGGAGGAAGGTTTGCTCGCTGTTGTTTTGCTCGAGATTAGCCCGGGTAATTTGAATGCCTAACCCGAAGTGGTGAAATGTCTTACTCGAAGCAATATTCTGTTGCCTCGGGTTAGTTTAGTTTGGTTACAGGTTTTTAATAAAAACCTGTCACTATTTTTAAATTTTAAAAAAAAATTGAAATTTGGATTTTTATATCAAAAGTTTTAAATCAAGGTTTTTTAAACAAGGATTAAAATCAAGTTTAAAACTATGTTAAAAAGGGATTTTGTTCTCAAGCAGGTTGATAATGTGACTCGAAGATGTTTGGTTTTGGACTTGGGGAAATGTTAGCTTGTCTCGAGTAAAGTTAGGTTACAGGTTTCAGAAAACTGTCTGTTCGGTTTTCTTTTAAAAAAAAAAAATTGAAACCTGATTTTAATATAAAGTAAAAATCAGAATCTAAGATATGGATCCAAATTAGTCTTTGTATCCTAATTTGAAAAATAAAGAAAGTTTTATAAAATTTAATATTTAAACAATTTAAAAAGGGTTTAAGAATAATTTAAATTGTTTTGAGTTTAGATGATTGATTTAAACTCTAGTATAAATTTCTGTATAAAGATAAATGTTTTACAAAATTTAATTTTAAAAAGAGTTTTAACTTGGTTAAAATTGTAAAGTTAAATTTGTGGTTATTTCAAATTCTTTTAATATGAAATAGAATTTAAAAGTGAATTTGAAACAACATGTTTTTAAAATGTATTTGAATATGATAATTAAATCATTACTAAAACGATGTTTTAAAGAAAATTAAGGTTTAATGATTTATAATCCATCTAATTTTTAAGGTAATTAAATGGTTAAATTAATAAGTTAATTAATTTATGATTTAAATTAATTAAGTTATTAAGGGATGTTTATTAATTTAGAATTAATTAATCTTGTAATTAATTTAAAGTAAATAAATGGTTGTAACCAATTAAGATGACTAATTGATATTGATTACTTATTTTGGAAATTAATTAAGACGGATTACTTTAAAATAGTAATTAGAGTTGAATTAATAATTTTTAAGTGATTGATAAATTTGTTATTAACTACTTAAGTTAATTTGAATGATTAATTATGAAATTGGTTTAAAGATTTAATTAATTAATATGATTAATTAAGAATAATTTAAATTAATTAAAGTGTTAGATAAATAAATTTATATCAAATGATTTGTAAAATAAATCAGGATTGGATAATTAAATTCATAAGTAATTAATTTAGTTGGAAATAAATTGTATTGATTAGGATTAAACGATAAATTAATCCTGTTTATAAATGATTATTAAATGCTTGACCTTACTTATGAATGATTATATTGCATTGTATTGTATGGGAAACCTTGAATTGACTGTCTTATTTGATCGGTAATATTTTGTTCTGTGACTGTGTATGATTTATCCATTTATTTACATTGTTATATTATCTGTGAATCTGTGAATTGACGATAAGCGTTATAGTTATACCGCTTATCAAAGATATTGTTGTACTTAAATCTTTGATGATTGAATGATATTGCACTATTGTGTTAAACCCCTGGACCACACCATACACACACAATTATGGATTTCATGAGGAAATCGATTAAGTCAAAGATTTGAAATGATTTATAAAATTGAATATTTGAATTCAAATGTTTTGAAAATGAATTGAGATTAAAGTGAAAAGCTTTTGAAATGGAATTTCAAAGATGAAATATTGTTTTGATAACTTGATTGAGTTTTGAAATTTAAATATTTTGATTTAAATTTGAATTCAATATTTGAAATTGAATTCTATGATTTGGAAACTAGGATATAAAGAAAAGTTATTCAACTTATAATAAGTTATATGGGTTTTTAAACCATTTTTGAGGTGTTATTTTGGGAATTTGAATTAACCCAAAAGATTTAACTTGTATAAATAAGGTCGAATTTCTTAGAAACGAAAACTACTTGTTTTCAAATAATAATAGCTTTCATTTTAAAGAAAGGATCTCCCAATTATGTTGAAAAGGTTTCAAGCTGAAATAGAATTGAAATGTTTTGAAAGCTATGAAATGAATCTTTGATTCAAAGGCCGAATGAGTTAATCCAACTTGAATTGAAATTGTTTTTGAAAGGCTATGAATGAATTTTTGGAAATGATTTTGAAAGCTATAAGTTGAATCTTTGATTTAAAGATTCAGCAAGTTAATCGAATTTTGAAAGCTATGAGTTAAATCTTTGATTTAAAGATTTAACGAGTTAATCCAATTGAAATGGAAATTGTTTTGAAATCCGTAAATGGAATTTTGTGAAATTAATCTTTTGTTAAAAAGATTTGAAATGGTAATTGGATTAAACCATTTGAAAGAAAGTTTTGAATTATTAAGTTGTGACTTAATTGAAATTCCTTATCCATATTTTTTAAATGCTGCGCTTACTATTCGGGTTAGCCGGGAAAGGACCTTTGGGTCGTATAACCCATTCCGAATATGTGATACGTCGTTATGGATAGCATTTGAAGACCGGTGGTGAAGACCGGGTATTTGCAAGAACGATAGTATGACCTATCGATTGTCTCTGCACTGAGTTGCAACGGTATAGAGACTCCCTAAGTGATGGGAAATCCGATCGGGATTGTGAATATCCGGATTGCAAGGACTTCTTTGTAAGTGCCTTCGGTTCTGTTCGAGCCCAGAACAGACTTGTATGGATTGTATGTCTGACATTACAAATTGAGATGTAAAGCCGATTTCTTTCAAATATATTTCTGTTGGTGGCGGAGAATTTATTCTCTTAGCTTAACACCCTTCTCTGAGACGTACGAGCTCAGAGGTTATGTAGTTGAAGGTTATCAGCGATATATTCCCAATTTGGTAATGTGACATGCTGAGTGTTGCTGTGAAATGATCATTGTGTTGATCATTTGTGATAGGATCATTTGTTTGATCGTTTATCTTTGTGATCATTTCTATGATCATTTGTTGACCCAAAGCATGGCTTTTGTATAAAGTATGTTTTTGTGGACGTGACTTCGTCGAGCCTCACACCCCGGGAATGGTCAAAACAGGAAAGATGCAGCAAGGTTATGAGGTGTAGCGCCCTTTAGGGTATGTGCATTTCCTTCTGGAAAAGGGTGGTATCATGGTATGGAGCCCAGATACTTACTCATGTTGAAAACACTTTGTTATGATTGTGTGATGATGGTGACGAGCGCTCGGTTAAAGGTCCCAAAGGACTGGGGGATGGCATACTCGGTCAGTTGTTACTCAGTTAGGGGTAACCCGGCCTTGTGTTGGTAGAGATCCGGTTTGGTTCTCGGGGATGTCCATTCAGAGGCATTCTCATGTGGCAATGGGAAGTTCCTTGGCCTGACCATTCGTTGGAAATCCAAAGAAACAATACAATCTTGTACGGTTTTAGTTGTAGAACCTGCTTTCTCAGGAGGTAGCTATAGCAGGCATAATATAATGGTACCTATGCTGGCTAAGATTTATATTCTACTTTCGAAATGATTTGTTCTACACTATGCACTAGTAATAATATCAAATGTTTCTTTTTAATGCGTATCAAGCATCTTTAACTAACATAAGAAGAAATCTCCTCCAAGTCTGCGTTTGCATTGTGTGTGTGGCGGGAGGTCTTATGGTAGTCTCATTTTTAAAAAGCATTGCGAATTGACTTTGAAAATCTTTTGTTGAATGTTTTAAAAGATAAACTGTTTTTGTTGCTCACACCAGTCCCACGACTGATCCAGAGTTTATTGTTTTCTTTCCTAAACTCTGGGTGCTCATTATTTTCTACACGAGCAGTCTAGAGTTGGGTTTTATAGATAGTTAGGTTCAGTGAATTATCTGGAGTTAGTTCAGTCTTTGGATCACACCGCACTTGCTTATCTTTGTGCATCGTTAATGGGAGTTCGAGCTATTGCTGGATTGATTCTTGGAAATGAAGTTGCAGGTCTCGGAGTTCTCTTTTGAAGACTATCTTAGAGTTATATTGTTCCGCTGCTAGATGTTATCGTTTTCTTTTCCGCTGCTATTTATTGTATCATATCTCTGATGTATATTGATATCTATTGGATCATCTGTTGTATCAGATATTGTATCAAAGCTGTATATCAATGTATTATTCTTTTATTCCGCTGTGTTATTTACTTAATGTTGTTATAAGCTCCGGCGAATCGGATTTGAACGGTCGAATCTGTGGAATTCGAATACGATTTGAAGTATGGATGTCGATTTTTGAGCGGGCAAAATTCGAAACGTTACACCCGACCTCGGAATAATGGTGTGTTGAATAAGAAGGTTGACAATTCTTGCTTTTGGGCGGAAAAAGCGCTTCTTGAAATCCATATGGTCATCGCTTTCAAAAATGTGATGAAAAGTCTCTCGATCGGTTTCATTGATTTGAAATTGCGAAAGATTCATACCGGTAGATTTGCAACCCAAAATAGTACCCAAAATATCAGAATCCAAAACAATAAGTGTTCCTTTAACACTACTCTAAATTTGATCTTCTTTTCCATTATAAAATTCACGGTTTAGGTTTGCATGAAACATTTTCACAAGGTTTGGATAACAAACGAAGTCATTTTGCTTGTTATCAATCAAGCTAAGAATGGAGTTTTCTTCAAAAAGTTGATCGATTTCATAAGAAGGAAAATCATCAAAAATAGCAAATTTTCCCGTATTGACTTTACCATAGTTTACATAACTTATGTAAGCTTTGATAGCCTCCGGGTCATTAAAAAGATCATTTTTGATGGATTTGGTCAGCCTCATAGTTGATAGGGTACTTGAGGAAGCCATTGATAAGTGTTTGAGAGGAGTAGAAGATAATGAAGAAAGTTTGAATTATGAGAATAAAGTGAAAAGAGATGATAAGAGAAGTATATTAAATAGATTCTCTAAAGTCATGTTCTCTGGTCAAGAGGTATCTTTTCAGAATTTTGAAGTAAGTGAAAAGGTGGAGGGAAATTCAAAAGTTTGAATTCAAATTTTGAAATCAAATTTCTGAGAGACATGTCGACATGGGGTATCCTGGCATGTCGACATGTGCCTGTTGAATTTGAAAAGGGGCGTCTATTTCTAAAATCTAAGAAATTCCTAAAATCTTAAGAAAACTAATCTATATTCTATATCTATATATAATTCCAGTAATAATATTAAATATAATAATATTAAAATATTTTAATATTTAAAATATTATAAAAATAATATTATTTTGAATTTAAAAATTCAAATTTCATAGGGTGCTTTTGAATTTAAAAATTCAAGGAATTGCAAACAAAATCAAAACAAACAAGCATCCAATAAAATTAAAATAAATGTGTACCTCTTTTTAGATCCAAACTCCGATCGTCTTCCGATTCGAGAATAGCAGTGAAGCACAGATTTGAATTATCAGTTTTCTTCTCATCATCACTGGATGAATCTGAATCGTCAAGAGTTACTGCATATGCCTTCTTTCTTTTCCTTAGTTGTTCGTTATTTGTTTGAAATGTCTGTTTGTCTGGATATGGACAATCTATCTTGTAGTGCCCTGTTTTGTTGCAGTTGTAGCATCTATCACCATTGTTGTTGTTGTTGTTGTTGTAATTGTTGTTGTTCTCCAAAGTATTTCTAGAATTCCTTTGATCATTTCTTTTAAAGTTATTCATCTTTCTATACTTCAGAAATTTTCTGAAATTTCTGGTCATGAAAGCAATTTCTTCATCACTATCTTGTTCTGAATCTCCAGTTGTTGCTTTGAATACGATCGATTTCTTTTCCGTTGCCTTAGATTCTTTTCTTCCTTGTAGTTGAACTTCATAAGACATTAGATTACCGATTAACTCTTCGATCTTCATTTGACTAACATCATTTGCCTCTTCAATAGTAAGTGTCTTTTGATCCCATTCTGGAGTGAGTGAATTGAGTATTTTTCTGACTTGATCTTCTTCTGAGAAACCCTTTCCTAAAGCAATCAATGAATGTACAATATCTTGAAATCGACAATACATGTCGGAAATGGACTCATTTTCATGCATTTTAAACAATTGAAACTGGTTAGTTAATATGGAAATTTTAGTCTGTTTAACTTTGCTTGTTCCTTCATGAGTTACTTGCAAAGTTTTCCAGATTTCAAATGCAGACTTAAAAACAGAGACTCTATTAAACTCATTCCTATCTAGTGAACAAAATAGTATATTCATAGCCTTAGAATTGTTTTGTGCAACCATCTTTTGCTCAGTAGTCCACTGGGCAAAATTAGTAGTTGGTTCAACATATTCAATTTGTGTCATATTCCAAGTATCTAAACTTATGGATTGTAAATAAATTTTCATCCTACATGCCCAATATGCATAATTACTGCCATTAAAAAGTGGTGGTCTGACAGTAGACTGACCTTCTACAAATGAACTAGTGTTAGTGCTTGTGTTGACAGAAGTAGTGGTGACAGGAGTGACATTATTAGTGTGTTGTGCCATTAAAACTTTTCAAAATTTTAGATTATGAAAATAATGAAAACCAATGCTCTGATACCAATTGTGGGGGATGCGGATTAAGGATCTTAAGGCAGAAATAACACTATAGGGGGGTGAATAGTGTTTTAAAGAATATATGAACTATATGACTAAATTAAAACTTTCAACACAAATCTAAACAGAATTCTAACACAGAATGATCACAGAACATATAACAAATGCAAATAGTAAAGTAAAGCAAGTAAAAGGAGAGAACACACCGGATTTTATAGTGGTTCGGAATCCTCCTACATCCAGTCCTGCACCAAGGCAATATCCTTGTACAGATTTTTATAAGCCAATATCCAAATTACAACCCTCAATTTCTAAGGCCTTGAGGACCCCTCCTATCTCCGAGTCTAGGGTAAACTCTCTTGATTTACGGGACACAAGATCACCCTAATACTTCTTAATAACAATCCTTTTGAATGGATAGACTCTATGGACTTTTTGAATACAAATTAATCCTATAACTCTGAATAACACTTTGATCTTTAGTAGGATGATGGAGAATCAAATAGAGAGAGTATCTAAATGATTTCCTATTGAGAATTTGGCAGAATGATGGCACGATCTTGAAAATATTAAGTTTTATGGATATGGAATGGTGGAGAAGAAAGAGTGAAGAAAATAAGAAAGTAGTTGTTAAAAAAATTCGTTTTGGAAGCCTTTATATAGATGCACAACAGTCATAACCATTGGCGAAAGGTTTTCGAACGAATGGACACTTATTTTGAAAATTGAATTTTGAATCCAACTGTCACCATGTCGACATGGGGTATCCCCATATGTCGACATCCATCGGTTCAAAATTATAGAAATGTTGTTTTGTAAAGATAATTGAATTTAAAACAAGTTGAAACTTCTCTGAAGCAAAGTAAAGTGTTTAAACAATATTTTGAGATAGAGAATGAATATAAAACATTATTTTAAATATATATATATATATATAATTGATACAGACCGTCAATTATATAAGTAATATTTAAAATCAGAATAAGTTTTGATGTTTTAAAAATAGAAGTTTTTAGAATCAGAATAGAGGAATATTTCAAGGCTAAAACAAAGTTTGAAAATATTTTTGAAAACATGATTTTGAAAGCTAAAACATTATGAAAACAGATTTAAAAACATTTTGAAAAATCTATTCAAACTGAAATTGCAAGAACCTTCCTACAGAGCTCCTCCATAGGACTCGAGAACTTGTACAAAGTATTTTAAATGATTTTGATTTTCGTGGGTTTGTAAGCCACTTGCCGTAGGTTTGTAAGCTACTTGTCCTGGGTTTGTAAGCCACTGGTTTCGATAGAAATTGGATTCCATCCCAAAAGAAAATTGGAAGAAAGATGAGAGTGATATTATGAAGTTTTAACAAAATACTAGACACTTATCTTGAGATCTTGAAATCTTGATTCTCTAGAGTCTTGAATCTTGAATCTTTAATCTTCATCTTGATGCTTGAGTCTTTATACTGATCTGTCTCCGATACCTGCATTTACTTCCTATATACATATATATATATGTATATCTATCTATATGGAAATGTTAGTATATATTTTATAAAGTAAAGTATAATAACTATATAAGGTTGTTGTCATCAAAACATCATCAACTCGGTTCCTAACACTTTCCATCATTTATTGTGATTTTTATTATTTCTCCCCTTTTGGAATTATCAAAAAGGATTTATAGCTTTTTAATTGTAGACATTATTTCCATTCCATTGAGTATTTAACAATTGTTGTAAGATTACATAAATATAAACAGAAATAACACACAAAAAAGGAAATTTCATTAATCACATTAATCGATTACTTTCATACGTTTTTATCATTTTTATACAAAAGATGGAATCCTAAGAAATCTAAGGATCTTTTGGGGAAGCTTTATCTTGATCGTCTCCTTTATCTTCATCCTTGGAAGAACTTGCTTTTTCTTAGAAGATGTCGCAGTTTGTTCAAAAGGTTCTTTCTCCTCGTCAAAAAGTTTGGAATGTTTCGAAGGAGTAGGAGAAGGCACTGGAGTTGGCCCATCATCTGAAGGTGGTGTAGGACCACGAACCCTTTGAAGAACCCACTTTAGAATGGGTAATACAATTGAAAGTGACTTTTCAACTGTGGCTAGGCGAGAAGCAAAAGATATTTCGAAACTATCAATGCGCTTAGCTAATAATTTTTGATTCCTAGATAAAATAAGCTGATTTTGGAGAGTTAAGTTGTGAATACTCTCATTTGGATTCGTCTTAGTGCGAGTCTCCAAAATATCATCTTGGCACGTATAATCAAATGGTGCAGGGAGGAGTAGTCTCGTGATAGTTCTCCACCTCTTATGATGGTTCAGGTTGTGTTTGAGATGGAGGCCCAGCTTGTCTGGCTTGACGACGTCGTGCCCACTCTTCAAATGGTATAAAATCCAGAGGATTTTCCGGTAAGTGCATTAGGGAGAAAATTTTTATGCATGCATATTTCAGAGAAATTTCTTCAAAAGTGGATAAATATGAGGGGATGTTGTGAGTTCTTAGAAGTCCCATGATATATGTAGGATAAATGATGGATGGGCGTGAGCGAGTCTAAAAATGTTTGAGCTTGTCAAATATAAATTTTGCCCAATTGACCCTTGTTCCACTGAATATAGCATATAGGGCCTTGTGCTCTAGTTTCATGATTTTCTCATGACTACCAAGGTAAGGAATGATAGTATCGATAATCATTATAGTGAGAAGTCTCGCCATAGATTGTAGGTATTTGGATGCAAATCTAGGCACTCCATCTTTCCATATTTGATTTGTTATATTATCTCTCGGTTTCAAACGCATATTTGGAATATTATATAAATCTTCTTCGGTGTCGGAACATCCGAGAGTTCGACATGATCCTTGGAGTAAGTCGAATTATGTCACTTTAAACACTAGACCATAGCCAATTATCATCGTTATCAGTGTTCCAAACTGCTGTGCTATCCAAATTAGCATAGAAAAGAAATATGGCTAGCTGATCTATTTGGATGTTATTGGGATTAAAGGATATCGATGTTTCCAAACCAGCACTTTCATACTAATCATACATTGGAAACTTTAACAAATTATAAAACGGACCTGTATGGAGTTTCTTCTTTTTAATATCCTCATATCTCTTGATTGAATGTGCCACACGATTCATCCATCGCTTAATTTGATCATCAAAGCAAACTTGGGGATGGATGAAGTTGCTTGATCTTGTCGCTTAGAGATCTTAGGGTTTTTTGTTTTAGGAGCCATCGAATTCGAGCGAGTTTGGAAGAGAAAGTAATTTTGAGAAGTGGGGAATCGACCGAGCAGTAGAAATGAAATGAAACTTAAGTGAAAAAACTAAAAAAAATAGATGTTATCTTGGTACTTAAGAGCGTCGATTGAATTTCAAACATCTGGAAGGTAAATCAGACATCTGATTTAACCTAATTTGAAGGCAGTGAATAGAATCAGACATCTGGTTGTTGGTGGCAGACGTCTGGAATTGCTCGAGTTGTAAATTTTGAAAGGCATAGAGAATTATCACACGTCTGCTTGTAGAATCAGATGTCTGGAATAGGTCGAAGTATTATTTATGTAGGACAGATAGTTTTCTCAGACGTTTGGATATAATATTAGACGCCTGAAAATGGTCTAAGTTTTTATCTTATGGAGTCAGATACTTTGTTCAGACGTTTGGTCAATAGTTCAAACGTCTGAAATAGACTGGTTTCTATCAGAGATAATTTTCAAACGTCTGGAAGGTTATATCAGATGTTTGATGTATGCATGATGGTCAAAAATTTGTGTGATACTAGAGTGTCGGACGTTTAATGGCTAAGTTCAGATGTCTAAAATGACCATTTTGTCTTAAAATAGCCTAATTTTGAAGGGTGTTGCTTATTTTTCGACCTTTTATTTTTAATAATGCATAGTATCATTATTTGTGAAACAGAATTACAAATATGCATAGATAAAAAATACAATGAGAATAATTAAATTTATTTGGATGACGATAGAGCATTGCGATCTTCAGACTTGTCATCCCTCCATGGCTGGAATGAAGACCACATATTTCCACGTTCATGAGTTCTCGGGAAACCAGAGAATCACCTAGGTAAAGGATCCAAAGGTACAATAAGAGGCATAGGGATCCAAAGGATTGCAAGGAATTGGAAGTTGTTTATGTATATCATTTTTTCATGAATTGCAAAATTTTATCGCTACTTGTCCAGAAAACTTAGTCGTCGTGAAGTGACCTTTTGCTTAAAATATAATTCTTGTCGTAAATCTATTTGTTGCTTTTGATAGTGATGTATCTCATCGATTTTCTCCTTGGTGTTAGGAAGGACAAATAGAGATCGTTTGGATTTCTTTTTATCGGGAGTGAATCCCATGTGGTAGGAGGACCACCTATATGTTGGTTCCTGATTTGGTGTAGGAGTGGGAACGCGATGAGGTATACCCGCTAAGCTATTCGTTGTTGGTGTCGAGAAGGAGAGATGATAGTTGTCAGAAGACATGCTTATATTTTCTATTGTAAAAATATGAAATCTATATATTCTTTACTTTTTGTTTTGTACGAAGTTATTTATATATGATTTTAAAGGTTATTCATAGGTAATTTCAGAAAACAACCACCTAAAAAATTTAAGGTGAAGGAGTTAACAATTTTAATTTTTGGATATAAAACTTTTAGCTAAACATAGAATAAATGAAAATGTAGTATTATTTTAGAAGATCATTAAGAGAGTATATTCCTAAATCGCATCGCAGTTTAAGAAATGTTTGTTCATTTAGTGGTTTTGTGAAAAAATCTGCTATTTGATTCTCGGTCTTTACTTATTCTAATGTAATAATTCCTTTTTCTCCATTGTCACGAAAAATGATGTCGTATATCTATATGTTTAGTACACAAATGATTTACATTTTTTTTGATAGATTTATTGCACTCGTGTTATCGTAATATATTGGTGATTTGTTGATATCTTTTCCGAAATCCGTAAGTGTTTGTTGCATGTATATCACTTGTGCACATGCTAGAGCCGCCGAAATATATTCAGCTTCGCAAATAGATAAGGAGACACAATTTTGCTTTTTCTAAACAATGAAACTAATGATCGTCCGATAAAGTGACAAGTTTCGCCAGTATTTTTACGATTTGTTTTACATCCACCGAAATCCGCATCACTATATGAAACTAGTCCAAACGATGATCCCTTAGGGTAAAACAAACTGTAATCTCTTCTACTTGATAGATATCGTAAGATACGTTTTAAAGTTCTCAGATGAGATTCTTTTGGTTTTGCTTGAAATCGGGTACAAAGACATACACTCATCATAATGTCGGGTCGACTAGCCGTCAAATAAAGTAAGGAGCCAATCATACTATGATAATTTTTTCATCAAAATCTTTTTCGTTATCATCTTTTTCCAAGTGAACCTAGTACTCATCGGTGTTGGTTTGCTTGAAGTTTTATCTATTTCAAAACGGCGTAATAGGTCGTTACAATATTTTTCTTGATGAATAAAGATACCATTTTAAAGTTGTTTTATTTGTAAACCCAAAAAGAAATTTAATTCTCCTATGTAAGACATTTCAAACTCATTTTTCATAATATTTGAAAATTGATTACAAAGATTTTCATTAGTTGAACCAAAAATAATATCTTCTACTTAAATTTGTACAACTAAAATGTCGTAATTTTCTCGTTTAATAAATAAAGCATATCGATTTTACTTATTTAGAAACCAGATGTAATTAAATGATTTTTAAGATGTTCGTACCAGGCATGGGGGGCTTGTTTTAAACCGTATATGGCTTTTTGCAATTTAAAAACACGGTTGGGATATTTTTCGAGAACAAACAATGGAGGCTGTTCAACATATACGTTTTCTTTAATAAAACCATTTAAAAAAGCACTTTTGACATCTACTTGAAATAATTTAAAATTGTGATGATTTGCAAAAATAAGTAATGTACGTATGGCCTCAAGTCTTTGTTGAGTCAAGATTTTTATAGAGTTTTGATTTCTGACAAAGGGATAAGCCGTGATCGACAAGACAAAGTGATAAGCCGTGATCGACAAAAAGAAGTTATTTATTAAAGAGACACAAAGAGCTCCATATGTTAGAGGTTGATTATTTGGTATGTTAGTAATGTTATTTATGTTAAAATCTATCCTCAAATAATCTTATACCTTCAATCTTTGAATATATATATATATGAATGAGTGCACATTAACTGTGCAATCTGGGCTAAAGCGGTCGACCGGTTAAAACAAGGCAGTCGACCTTTTCTGCCCAGAATGCTCAGTTAACGTGCACAAGTGTACATAATGTATATATATTCAAATTCCTTTCTACTGGTCCTTTTTGACCCGTCGACCGTTTTCAAACAGAAAGCAA
Organism: Allium cepa; assembly: GCA_030765085.1. NCBI lineage: Eukaryota > Viridiplantae > Streptophyta > Magnoliopsida > Asparagales > Amaryllidaceae > Allium > Allium cepa. The sequence continues at coordinate 548,988,927 of CM060938.1, forward strand.
CCTTTCGTATAGACACTTCCTTTTCTTCAACGGTTGCTTCTCTTTCTCTTCACCAATGATCATGACCTTTGTTTGTACCTTTTCACAAAGGGTTACAACTGTTTATTTCTTATATAAACATCATGAAATCATTATTCCAATTAACTAATTTCTATTATTCTAATCTCTATTCTATTGATCTCAATCTTATACTTTCAAGCGCTCAAATTGCTCATATTCTATCATATATCATTTTTGAATCCTGAAATTTATTTAACATTCTTTTGATTCAATACGATATCCACTTCCAAATCTTCATATATACAAATATTCTATTTGAGGATAAGATTATAGGAAGTTTTTACTACAAGTGACAAAATAGTGTTAGCAAGAACACATACCATCAACAAACAATTATTTTCATCTTTGTTGAAGTCCTCTGTGTTGTAAGAGGCAAGTGTTGAAGTCCTCGGTGTTGTAAGAGGCAAGTGTTGAAGTCCTCGGTGTATTAGAGGCGTGAAATCCCGTTCGTTTGCTCGGGTGTTGTAAACCTGTTCCTCCGGGTGAAGCGAGGTAGTTGGTAGTGAAAATCCAGATAGAAGTCTGGGATTGGACGTACAACGGTGCTCCGAACCAGTATAAAAATCTCTTGTGTGCTTTTTCTATTTTACTGAATTTTCTATTATCTGTGATTAGTCATATTTTTGTGTGTTATACATCATATTACACGATCCGTGTGTACTATATTAGCACGTACACATTTTCATTTGGTATCAAAGCACGGTCATCATATAACCGTAACACAGTTATTTGGTATATTCTTGTAATATGGCAAATAACGCAAGTACTAGCACTCAAAACACCACTTACACCGAAGGTCAATCGACACAAAGACCTCCATTTTTCAATGGTCTTAACTATAGCTATTGGGCAACACGCATGTCATTCTTTATGCAATCAAATAGTTATGATGCCTGGAATGCTACTCAAAAAGAAATAGTGAATCCAACAACTGATTATTCAGAATGGACAGCGGCTGAGAAAACGGCAGCAGCCGTAAATGCAAAAGCAATAAATATGTTGTTTTGTGCATTAGACCAAAATGAATATAACCATGTTAGTATCTGCACTACTGCATATCAAATTTGGCAAACGCTGAAAACCACTCATGAAGGTACTAACAAGGTTAAACAAGCCAAAATAGCCATGTTGAAAAGTCAATTTTAAAATTTCAAAATGAAACCAAATGAGACAATCAATGATATGTATTCACGTTTTCAAACTATCCACCACGCACTTATTGGCTTAGGACAAAAGTATTTTGATTTTGATGTTGTTTCAATAGTCCTACATTCTCTGACTAGTGAATGGGAAGGAAAAGTATTAGCAATTGAAGAAGCTAATGAACTTTCCGTCATGAAGCCAGATGAATTGATAGGAAATCTAATGTCCTATGAAGCTAACTTGCAGACTAGAAAGGAACAAAAAGAAGAAAAGAAGAACGTGGCATTCCATGCTGAAAAAGACGAAAATGAATCAGAGTCTGAAGATGAAGAACTGTCATTCATAGCAAAAGGTTTCAAAAAATTGCTAAAACAGCGAAAAGCCAGTCGTTATAACAGAAAGAAATCTGGATCAAATAACCAACATCATTCGCTATAGAATGCTTCAACTGTCACAAAAAGGGGCACATGCACAAGGATTGTCCGGAGCAAAAGAAGAAGTCAGAAAATGACAAATTAAAATATAAGAAGGACAAATCAAAGAAACGAGCATTCTCGGTAACGTGGGATGATACAGACTCATCAGAAAGTGATAATGATACGGAAGATGAACAAGCAAATGTCTGTTTCATGGCAATAGAAGATGAGGTACAAATTCCTACATTTGATGAAGTACTTGATATTAATGCTGAATTGATAGTCAAATATAAAGACATAAAACGACAGCTAAAAGAAGCCAAAGCAGATTTGAGTAGAGCAGAATTTGAACGAGATATGTTAAAAGACGAGAAGAAAATATTAGAAGAAGAACTTGAAAAACTTCAAGAATCATCATCTAATGTTGACTCTCAGTTATCTCTTTTGAGTCAAGAAATTGAAACTCAAAAAGAGAAAAATGATACTCTCACTACTAAAAATCATGAGCTTAAGGCAAAAGTCAAAATTCTGGACCTAGAAAAGGCTAGTTTACAAACTAAGTTAGATAACATTACTCAAAATGTTTCTAACTTTAACAAAGGACGAGAAAATTTGACAAAAATCATTGAAAGTTCACAATCTGTTTCAAATAAACAAGGTTTGGGATATAAGAAACAAGAAACCAAGAAACATCTTGGTAATGAAAGGAAGAAGAAAGTACAAAAGATTGAAGCTAAGAAAAATCTTAGTTTATTATATTCCAAACCAAAACTAGTTGTGAAATTTCAGAAGAAAAATGTCAAGACTATCAAAATATGGGTTCCTAAAACAAATAACAATTTGATTAGGAACAAATATATTCAGAATTTCATGAATACCGTGCATCTTAATACAAATTATATATATATAAAGGGGATACCGGACCCGTATGGGTTTGGACTCCTAAGACCTAACTCTTAGGACCCATAAAAAGTGAGTACCATGGACCTAATTTTATATTTTGCAGGTCCCACTTAAGAAAAGAGGAAAGTGGATATTGGACAGTGGTTGCTCGAAGCACATGACTGGAGACAAGAGCTTATTGACAAATATTACATACTTAGATGGTGGCTCCGTCACTTTTGGAGATAATTCAAAAGGCTATATCATTGGCAAAGGCGATGTGAGCAATTGGGTACATCTAACTTACCTCTCATTACCAATGTTGTAATAACCCTAGTTTTCTAGTAATTTATTTCTTTTAATTATTAAATGTTGAAGTATATTTTATATAATATTTTTGTAAAACAATAACATTTTAATAATAACTGTGTAAAATCTAGTGTATTTATAAACTGTTAAATATCGCGTTAAACGACGCGTAAAATTTAGGGTAAGTAGCGTAATAAAACGTATAAATTTAAACGTTATTTTTATAGAAATTTTTGATGTTTTGTATTACGTCAGTTTGACGTATTGTAAAAATCATATTTTTAAATTTTTTTTGGAGTAAAATATCAGTCGGTGATTTTTAAGAAACGACTTTTGTTGTAACTGTCAAATTGTTTTAAATTTTGTATATACTTTTTCCATTCTAAAGTCTTTGACTATTCTTGCCATTTCATTTATTTCAATCAAATCTTTTAGTAACGAATGCATTTACTTCAGATGTTAAGTACATGAGTCGCATATTGTTTTCATCCAGCTATGCCTGACTGTTTCGTTGCCAAGAGTCACGCAAGCTATCCAAAGCAATCTAGGAATAATTTAGCACGCATAAAGTAACGTTCAAAACGAGCTGAAATGAGAGATCAGTGCATGCTTTAATTACCATCTTCGTGTAACGTTCAACATTGAAGAGACTGGAATAAATCTCTCGGCCTCCCTTGTATTTCATACGATTTAATTTTTAGAAACTGGAAATTCATAAAACACGCACGTCTCATTCCTCCAATCACACTCGGCCTTCCTTTATGTCGAAATTTTCTGTTTCTCAATCAAGATTTGTCGCCTTTCACATGCCGTGACTAAGCAAACTCTCCCCTATAAATACATTAGCTAATCAAATGTTCTCTGCATAGTCTTCATCTTCTTTGTGCAGAGCTTTTATCAGGTAAATTCTTTTATTCTTGTAAATCCTCTCTTTTTCCTTGCTCTCTCAACTTTTGCTCGGCCTTACCACCAGTGTTTTTCTCGCCCAGTCCCACGTGCTTTTATCTAGAATACATTCACTAGGCTGGAACTCTTAGATTCATATATATGCATAGTTTCAAGTTGAGAGTGGAAAGTTGTGAAGAAAATTTGGATTTACCTGACACAAGTATGCATGTCTCTGATTCAGAGGCATGTTGTATTTAGGAACAGAGGGATTGCATATTTAGAACATAAAATAACAATGAAATGCCTTTTGATAGCATGAGTTTTAGGAATTTTGGCCAACTGGAAACTCTGTTTTCTTTTATAAGAAGGAAATTTTTTTTTTTTTTTATAGGATTGCCTTGGGAGTTTTGCCATGCCTTGTATGTTTGCATATGAGGTTCTCCATCTTGAGACAGTAGATAGCAGAGAGATGCAAGTGTAGGCAGAGACTGGCGTGAGTTTTTTTTGTTTTTTTTTTCTTCTTGCATAGGATGTTAGACATGTTTATAATTTGAAAAAAAAAAAAGGAAAAGGAGGAGTCTGCGGATAACAAAGGGATGACGTTAGGCCTACAATGCTTGGAAACATAGTTGCTGAGTTTAGTTAAATGCATGCATGCGTGAGATAACTGAGATGCATTTTGTGCGTGAGTCTTCAGGCATATCATATAGGCAGTTTTTTTTTTTTGGAAAGTTTGACCGTGTTGGTTGTTCATAAGGCATTTCACTGTAATATGTTACAAAGGGAGAAAAGAAAAGAGAAGGATAACAGAGAAGAGGAAGAGGGAGAGAATAGGGAAGAGTGCGTATGTGCACATGGCATATCAGTGCAACATGCACCCAGTTGCTTGACCGAGCCTAGCGCATGCACTTCACCACTAACCTGAGTTGTTTAGTAGTAGGCTGGAGTTTGGTAAATGCTAGTAGAAGAAGTAGGTAATAGCTGTTTTATCGAAGCTTGGGAAAGCATGGTTCCGTGTTTAAACTTTTGAGAGTTTTGTATAGTTTAGGTAACGAATTTTCTTGTCTTTTGAACATGTTACCCCTGCCAACAGTTCATGTTATAGAGAAATTTTGTTTAGTTAGTATTTAGTGTGTATGGCTGTGAGACGATGCGTGTAGTAAGGTGATGCACAGACTCGTGCATATCTCAGTTATGCACTATGTTTGCCAAAACCCTGAACCATTGCCTTGAACCATTTTTATTTTTTTTTGGGCCTAGCTGCCTATGCATTTATTTTGGATATGAGGTGTAGTGGGAATGGTCGAGCAAAGTTGAATCAAAAATTTCTTTTTTCTCTATTCGTTCCAATTGGTTCAAATATTTGCTTTAACCGTAATTTGAAGTCGCATATTTGTTTATTTGGATTTTCTTCCAGATTTGATCAAATCGTTACTACCGCTGCGAATTGATCGTGCTTTCTATACTCTTATTCGGGTATATTCGTTGTTGAATAGAAATCTTTCTGCAGCCTTCAAGTGAGTATTTCTCACCAGACATACGTATATATATTTTGGTGAATTATCGCAAGTGTATGGGTAAAATTTTATTTAAATATTATCTGTCTGTAATATACGTAGGATGTTAAACCCCATTTAAATTGACGTCTCATCAGTTATTTATCTGTTGTAATATTACTGCAGTTATATTATTAAATGTTTATTTACTGTTTTAAATCATCACTGCAAGTTCCCTGTAAATGTAAATCGTTAAGGCTGAAATAATAGGCTAAGACAATGATCATTTTTCATTTATTCAGTTAACTGTTTAAATTTTAACTTGGGATTTGCGGGTTTGAAATGATAGAACCCGGGGTTTATAAAATTGCGGATTGAAATGATATAAATCCGTATCACTTGACCTAGGCTAGAAAATTTTATACAGACCCGTGGTTCCTATAATACTTTTCTGAAATATTTTAAAATTATTTTAAATGGAAGTTTATAATATTGTGGTTTAATGTATTTAAGGATTTTATAAAGATTTAAAATGATTTTGAATGAGTTAAGATGTTAAGTAAATAAATGTATCTTATTTGGAAAAATTTCTGGATTTCTGTTAAAGATGAGATTTCAGTTAAGAAATAAATTGATAATAAGTTATATTTGGAATTTAACTAAATTGTTAAGTTAATAACCTATTACAGCATTTAAATGCTGTCTTTTAAAATTGGACTGTTTTGACCCGTAACTTTAGATAGCATTCCATAAGTGCTACAGAAATTGAAATTTGATTATTTTTAAAATTTATGGAAATTAATTTTGGGTAAAAGTGAAAATTTTGGAATTTAATATGTGATTAATAGAATTTAAGAAATTGATTTGGATGGTTTTAAAGGAAGAATTTAACTTTAAAATTTGGTAAAGGAAATAAATTCCAAAATAAATTGAATAAATTAAATTGGCATATTATAAAGTGAAAGATTTAAATCAATATTTGATATTGAAGGAATTTGAAGTATATTTCGATTTTTAAGTATGAATACCATTTTTAACTGCAACCACGGGTTATAATGACGTTTGGTTGGCAAAGAGACCGGGATCGGATATGGACATACTCTCTGTCGATACCGAAAACCACTTTGACTAACCGTGTACGCGGTGGAGATTCCAGAATGAAGTAGGATGGTGGTGACATTTTCTTGAAGGTAAATACGTGGACCCGACTCCCGTGAGTTGGCATAAGGTGGCTAAAACAGGAGCGATCGACGGATTAATGAGGTAGCACCTCTGATCGGACGCACTTCTTCGTATGCCATTCTATTACTTTTGTGATTGTTTGGTGCGCACCTTTGATTTGGGAGTGTTGTTCGAGGTGGGCGGTAGCTGCGGCTACGCGTTTCCATCGGTCCGGAAGCGTAGCTGGTATATCTACCCTGGCATTGCCTAGTTATGCCGTGTCACCTACCATAGCGAGCCTTGTACGAGTTTAGTTTTCTCCCGTAGCCCGTGTGGTATCCTCTGGTGGCTTCCCGATCAGGAGGGACTATGATATTGGATGGACTATTGGGACTATTACATGTTAAGGGGAATATTGGGTCACTCCTTAACGCTATTTAAAAGTATGTTTATTTTAACATAAACACTATTATAATAGCGCAATATACTACATAGTAAATATTTTAACGGATCCTTAGACGATGGGCGATCCCAAGCATCCTTTGAGTTACTTGCTCTATATTACAGTACACTTGAATTAGCTTACATTATATAAATATGTATGTCCTGACTCAAGTGTTTATGTTTTATTTTACACTCGGGTCAGCCTGAGTTGCAGCTTCAGTTTTCTTTCCACGGAGTTAGGACATCCCGTAGATCATTCGTGCTGCCGGAAGCTTTTCAGTCTATATCTTTTGTAATCTAGACCTTTGAAGACTCTGTTTCTATTTATGTTTAAAAACTGTATTGAAGATTTTAAACTATGTAATTTGTTTGGCTAAAGATGTTATAGTGGCTTCATGAACCACTGAATTTTTATTTCCGCTGTGAGTTTCTGATATCTGTGTCTGTGATTCTACGTTTTTGATTTCATTTGCTCCTAAGCTATTTACAATCTATTGTTTTGAACTATTCCAGCTCGACATGTTTTATTTATTGTCGAATTTGAATGGTACAAAATAGTGGGTCGTTACAAATGTCATGCTAGTTAGAAATTTGAAACACAATTTACTTAGCATTAGTCAGTTATGTGACAAGAGTTTTACAATTTCCTTTTCGGATAATAAGTGTAGTATTTTAGATAAAGACCATAATTTAGCTTTCGAAGGTTATAGAGACAGAAATATATATATTCTGAATATGAATATTAATCATAATTCAGATATGTGTCTTGTGGCTAATGATAATGATCCATGGTTATGGCACAAACGCTTCTGTCATATAAACTTCAGAACTATTGACAAGCTAGCCAAAAACGATCTAGTTAGAGGACTACCCAAAATAAGTTTTAAGGTTAAAAACATCTGTGACGCATGTAAATTAGGAAAATTGACCAAATCATCAAATCCAAGAAAGTCATATCAACATTACAACCACTTGAGTTACTACATATGGATTTATTTGGACCTACTAGGGTTCAGTCAATAAATCACAGTCGATATGTGCTTGTAATTGTTGATGATTTCTCCCGTTACACATGGACAATTTTCTTAAAAAACAAAAGTGACACTTTCGATCATTTCAAATCTTTCGTCAAAAGAATTCAAAAATCAAAAGGGATTAAAGTTAAAAATATAAGAAGTGATCATGGCGGAGAGTTTGAAAATAATGAATTTGAACATTTTTGTACAAAGAAAGGTATATATCATAATTTTTTGTTTCCCAGAACTCCACAACAAAACGGAGTTGTAGAACGGAAGAACCGAACTTTACAAGAATGTGCAAGAATATTATTAAATGGAACCACCTTACCAAAACATTTCTGGGCAGAAGCCGTCGTAACTTCCTGTTATGTTTTAAATCGTGTGTCCATAAGACCTCTTACCAAGAATACTCCTTATGAATTATTTAACAAAACAAAAGCCTAAAATCTCATACTTCAAAGTTTTTGGTTCCAAGTGCTTTATTTTAAATACGAAAGACCAGCTTGGCAAATTCGATCCAAAAGCCGATGAAGGAATATTTGTCGGTTATTCGGAACGAAGCAAGGCCTATCGTATATTTAATAAACAAACCAAAACTATTGAAGAATCACTTCATGTCTCTTTCGATGAATTCTATCAGCATCCTCAAAATATATCAGATGATGACGAAACAATAGTCACTGATAATCCAATCATCACAAATGTTGATTCTGACTCGGAAATAATTATTGAGAATATTCCTCAAATATGTGAGTTACAATCACCACCAAGGATATTAAGAGACCATCCGGCCCAAAATATAATTAGTGAAGTAACATCACATGTCAGAACAAGGAGTCAACTCAACCAAATGGGTCATGTCGCTTTTCTCTCAAATATCGAACCTAAGAATCCAAAAGAAGCTGCTGCAGACGATTACTGGATCATTGCCATGCAGGAAGAACTAAATCAGTTCGAGTGCAATGACGTTTGGGAACTTGTTCCAAGACCAACTGATCAGTCAGTTATTGGTACTAAATGGGTCTATAAAAATAAGGCTGACGAACAAGGAAATATCACCAGAAATAAAGCAAGATTAGTAGCACAAGGGTATAATCAGAAAGAAGGTTTCGATTATGAAGAAACTTTTGCACCAGTTGCTCGATTAGAAGCTATTAGAATCCTATTATCTTTTGCTTGTCACCATAATTTCAAACTTTATCAGATGGATGTCAAAAGTGCATTTCTCAATGGATTTATCAAAGAGAACGTATATGTCGAACAACCTCCTTTGTTCGTACATGAAAAATATCCTGACCATGTGTTCAAACTTAAGAAAGCTTTGTATGGTTTAAAACAAGCACCTCGTGCTTGGTATGAACGACTACGTAGCTATCTTATTAACTCAGTATTTCAAATAGGCAAAGTCGATCAAACTTTGTTTATCAGACATTCTCAAAAGGATATTCTAGTTATTCAGATATATGTAGACGATATCATCTTTGGTTCAACAAACGATAAACTCTGTAAGGAATTTGCAAATATTATGACCAAAGAATTCAAAATGTCTCATATGGGAGAACTTTCATATTTTCTTGGACTTCAAATCAAACAACTTCCGAATGGTATCTTTATTAATCAAGAAAAATACTGCGGAAATCTTATCAAACGCTTCGGGTTAAATAACACATCTGGTAAACCTACTCCTATGAGTACAACTACACATTTGGAAAAAGATAAAAATGGTAAGAATATTGACCAGAAACTATATCGAATCATGATTGGCTCTCTTCTTTATCTTACAGCAAGTCGTCCAGATATAATGATGAGTGTTTTTCTATGTGCATGCTTTCAAGCAGATCCAAAGGAATCACATCTACGAGCAGTGAAACGTATAATCCGTTATCTTAATAATACCAAAGATTTCGGTCTTTTTTATCCAAAAGAATGTCCATTTGAATTTGTATCATATAGTGATGCTGATTTTTTAGGCTCTCGAACGGATAGAAAGAGTACAAGTGGTACGTGCCATTTTATTGGAAAATCACTTGTCTCTTGGTTTAGTAAGAAACAAAATTGTGTTTCACTATCAACATGTGAAGCTGAATACATATCAGCGGCTCTCGCTTGTACTCAAGTAATATACATGCAACAAACACTTCAAGATTTTGATATTCATTTATCAAATTCTATTATATACTGTGATAACACAATTGCTATAAATCTTTCTAAGAATCCAGTGAATCACTCCAAAACCAAGCACATTGATATCCGCCATCATTTCCTTAGAGACAATATTGAAAAAGGAAATATATGTCTCGAATATGTCCAAACTGATAGTCAACTAGCGGACTTTTTTACTAAGCCTCTACTTGAGTCTAGTTTCATTAAATTTCATAGAGAACTTAGTTTAATTTCTAGAAAAGAACTTGATAAGTAATCAATAATGTTATATTCTTAAGTTCTTTTCGGATTATTTTTGTTATTGCTATATTAGGAAATTGAATACGAGCTTCTAATTTTTTTCTACGGCCAAGTTTGCATGACAATTCTCATCCACAAGCTTATATATAAGAATTTTTTTTATATAAGCTTGACAAAAAATATTGTTTTTATCACTTCCTATCTAAGCCTAAAATTTTATACATATAGTTCATTATGGAACATATTTGTGATGAGTATGCTCAAAAGTCCCATATTTCGGTCACAAGTTCTGAGCTAGAAGAATATTACTCTCCTGAAACTCCAAAACACAAATCAAAGTGTCATCACCAATGCATTCATACTCCTGGCAATACGCTAACTTCGAAACGAGCAAAGAAGGTGTTTTTTTGTTCACTCCATACCAGAGAGAAGATCAATGAGATTCATCATTATCAAAAACATCAAATCGATCTTCAAAGACAACTGCATTATGAGCAACAACTGACTTCGGAACGACTATCTCTTCTAGAAAGAATGGTATCATTCTTTTGTGGTTCAAACAAACATGGCGTATACGAGCCAATGCCTCATGCACCTTCATCCTCTAGAAGCCCAAATTCATGGGATAAAAACTATGCTCGGAATGAAGGAGCGAAAGAAAAATAGTCGCCATGGAAAGCACGCATTGCCGATGTCAAATAAGAGACTTCCGACCATAATTCCTCTACCTCTAATTAAATTTGTTTCAATATTATGATTGTATTCTCGTATTTGTTTTTATGAACTGATATATATGTGTGTGTGTATATATATATATCATGTTTTGAATAAACTCAATATTATATGGACCGTTAACACTCAGAAATACAAGCAAGAAGAAGGAAAGACAACTCACAAGCAAACCAGTCGACCGGCCAAATACCACCGGTCGACAGTTTTTGCTTCTGTATGAAAACGGTCGACCGATGATTTCAGGGTGGTCGACCGGTTTCGAGCAGTTTTGTTTTTTTTAAAAGCACATACGGTTATTTTTTTTTCACTCCATCTCTTCATTTTTTTCAACAAACTCTCATAACCCTAGAACTAAATTCTTCTACCAATCTCACCCAAATGGCTCCTCCACAAAAGAAATTAAAGCAAGCTTCTACCTTCGAAACTCAACCAATCGATCTCTCTGTCAGGAAGTGGCTTGTGGATCCAATCGCAGTCAAAAGGTGGAATGAGATGAAGGATTTTACAATCCATCCAGGTTCTTTTGTTAAATTTTCAGATTTCTCTAGTTACGTATTCTTGGCTTAGCAAAGGATGCCGACATTGAAAACCTAATTGACTTTGATCAAAACAATGTGGAAATTAACCATGTAATGATCAAATTATTCTATGCTAACCTAAATTTAGAGAAAAACAAGCCAGAGAATCCTAATTATTGTCTTTGGTCCGTTGTTTGTGGCAAAGAAGTGTTCATCTCATGTGATAGGATGGCAACCGTTCTTGGTTCTTCGTTTATCGGTGAAAAATTCTCATGTAATTTTTGCAATGTTCATGTCCGTAATCAAATTAGCCATCAATTTATTGAAGATGACAAGGATAGTACTAAGTCTATTGGTTTACGGCCTTCTGCAAGAATTCTTCATCATACTCTTATGCACTCTCTATTACCGAGAATAGGAAATTTTGATGCCGTCTATAAAGAAAATTTCAAGGTATTATACTCAATCTATGGGGGTATTCGTATAAATTGGATTGGTATGATCTTTGATGAGATCTTGAAAGTAAATGATTTCTCTAGGCCACACTTGTTCTATAACGAGTATATTATGCGTCTCTTGCTTGATTGTGGCATTGAACCTCCCAAGTCTTCAATTTCCAAACCAAAAGTCATCAACAAAGCATCGATTAAAAGAATGAAGCTTCCCGCTCTGTACTTTAATATTATGCCTTTTGAACAATGGAAAGAACAAGGACATAAAGAAGCTTTATCACGATCATCCCTCCCTAAACCTGAGGAAGTTAAACTTTTATGACCATCTTCCTCAACAAAAGAATCACTTGACAATATTGCTCGAAATCAATTCCTTCTCGAAGCACGACTTAAGCGCATGAATACAAAAATGGATAAAGGCTTTAACAAACTTAAGTCTTTCTTCGTTTCTATATGGGAAGCAATATCATGTGGTACATCATCTTCGTCAATGCAAGCTCCAGACCTTGGCAAGCGTCTAGCTCCTCCTACTTTTGCTTGGACATCTTCGGAGGAGCGTACAAGCTCGGGAACTAGTCATGAACGTGGAGACGGAAAATCTCAGCTTGTTGAAGAAGAAGGAGAAGAAGAAGAGGGTGAGACGGAGTCAGATTAAGTCTCTTTTAGTTTATTTTTTTGCATTCTTATGACTTTAGTTTTTGCTTTAAAGACATTATCTGGCACCTGTACTAAATAGTATCGTGTTTTAATTCGTACTAGACTTGTGTGTATTATCATCTTGTGTGAACGTTACTCTTGATCTATGGTAGTAGTTTTATGTTGCTAATAATCTCATTTACATCCTCCATTTAACAACTCCTTTTCGTCGATGACAAAGGGGGAGAAAATTGTGCTAACAGTATATATGCAGGACACAATCTCAGGGGGATATCATATACAGGGGGAGATTCATAACTATGTTTTCATCAAACAAAAAGGGGGAGAATGTTGAGTCAAGATTTTTATAGAGTTTTGATTTCTGACAAAGGGATAAGCCGTGATCGACAAGACAAAGGGATAAGCCGTGATCGACAAAAAGAAGTTATTTATTAAAGAGACACAAAGAGCTCCATATGTTAGAGGTTGATTATTTGGTATGTTAGTAATGTTATTTATATCAAAATCTATCCTCAAATAATCTTATACCTTCAATATTTGAATATATATATATATATATATATATATATATATATATATATATATGAATGAGTGCACATTAACTCTGCAATCTGGGCTAAACCGGTCGACCGGTTAAAACAAGGCAGTTGACCGTTTCTGCCCAGAATGCTCAGTTAACGTGCAAAATTGTACATAACGTATATATATATATATTCAAATTCCTTTCTACTGGTCCTTTTTGACCTATCGACCATTTTCAAATAGGAAGCAACCTTTCATATAGACACTTCCTTTTCTTCAACGGTTGCTTCTCTTTCTCTTCACCAATGATCATGACCTTTGTTTGTACCTTTTCACAAAGGGTTACAACTGTTTATTTCTTATATAAACATCATGAAATCATTATTCCAATTAACTAATTTCTATTATTCTAATCTCTATTCTATTGATCTCAATCTTATACTTTCAAGCGCTCAAATTGCTCATATTCTATCATATATCGTTTTTGAATCCTGAAATTTATTTAACATTCTTTTGATTCAATACGATATCCACTTCCAAATCTTCATATATACAAATATTCTATTTGAGGATAAGATTATAGAAAGTTTGTACTACAAGTGACAAAATAGTGTTAGCAAGAACACATACCGTCAACAAACAATTATTTTCATCTTTGTTGAAGTCCTCGGTGTTGTAAGAGGCAAGTGTTGAATTCCTCGGTGTTGTAAGAGGCAAGTGTTGAAGTCCTCGGTGTTGTAAGAGGCAAGTGTTGAAGTCCTCGGTGTTGTAAGAGGCAAGTGTTGAAGTCCTCCGTGTATTAGAGGCGTGAAATCCTGTTCGTCTGCTCGGGTGTTGTAAAACGTTCCTCCGGGTGAAGCGAGGTAGTTGGTAGTGAAAATCCAGATAGAAGTCTGGGACTGGACGTAGGACGGTGCTCCGAACCAGTATAAAAATCTCTGGTGTGCTTTTTCTATTTTGCTGAATTTTTTATTATCTGTGATTAGTCATATTTTTGTGTGTTATACATCATATTACACGATCCGTGTGTACTATATTAGCACGTACACATTTTCAGTCTTGCTACTGGAGCAAATGTTTCATCGTAGTAGTTATCTTCTTCTTGATTATAATCTTGAGCAACTAGGCATGTTTATTTCTAACTATATTTCCTTATTCATCTGCTTTGTTTTTGAATACCCATTTTGTTCCAATAACCGATTGATTTTCTGATCTGGGTACTAATTCCCAAACATTATTACATTTAAATTGATTTAATTCTTCTTGCATGGCTATTATCCAAAAATTATCGTTTGAAGCTTCTTTATAATTTTTTGGTTCAAAATTTGACACAAATGCAATATGACTTTTTGGGTTAAGATGATTTCTAATTACTCTGGAATTGAGATCTCCAATGATTTTATCTTTTGGATGATCTTCTAAAGTTCTAGGAGATGATACTAAAGTATGATTTTGTGCATTTATCTCATTACTAAAAGAATTTGTTGTATTTTTTATTGGAATTATTTCTTCATCATCATTAGTATGATGATTAAGAAAATTTTCATCAAAAGAAACATGTAAACTTTCTTCAATTGTGTTATTTCGTTCATTAAAGTTCTGCCTTGCTATGATCCGAATATCCAACAAAGATTCCTTCATCGGCCTTCGGGTCGAATTTTCCTAAATTATCTTTTGTATTCAGTATAAAACATTTTGATCCAAAAGTTTTAAAGTATGATACTTTAGGTTTTCTTCCAAAAAATATTTCAAAACAACTATGTTCAGTCATAGGTCGTATCGTTACTCAATTCAAAACATAACAAGCCGTAGCAATAGCTTCAGCCCAAAAATGTTTTGGTAGACCACTATTATTTAACAGTGTTCGTGCGCATTCTTGTAACATAAGATTTTTTCTTTCTACTACACCATTTTGTTGAGGTGTGCGGGGGAAAGAAAAATTATGACTTATACCCTTTTTATTACAAAAATTAGTAAAAAGATCATTTTCGAATTATCCACCGTAATCATTTTGAATATTCTTAATTTTCAAATCCATTTGAGTTATAATTCTTTTAGAAAAATTTTAAACATACCAAAGGCGTCACATTTATGTTTTAAAAATAAAGTCCATGTATATCTTGAAAAATCATCAACTATTACGAAAACATATTTGTTGTGATATATAGATCGTACTTGAGTTGGACCAAATAAATCTAAATGTAATAATTCTAATGATTGTTATGTAGAAATATTATTTTTAGATTTAAAAGAGCTTTTCTTTTGTTTTTCAATTTGATAATCGTCACATAAATTTTCTACTTTATAATTTATTTTAGGTAAACCTCTAACTAGCTCATATTTTGCTAATTTATTAATATATTTAAAATGAATATGACAAAATCTTTATGCCACAACCATGGATCGTCATGTTTGGCGGTTAAACATAGATTTGAATTTTGATTTATATTCATATTTAAGACATAAATATTTTTGTTTCTAGAAGCCTCAAAGATAAGTTGTTTGTTATTGTCGAAAATATTATACCTATCTTTTTCAAAATTGATTTGAAAAACTTTATCGCATAATTGACTAATACTAAGTAGGTTATGATTTAAATTTTTAAATAACAAAACATTTGTAATAATAGGAGAGTTTGAAATACCAGAATTGATGACTTCTCTGATAACAACGACGTATCCTTTTGAGTTATCTCCAAAAGTTACCGTTCCACCATCGATGTATGTTATATTTGATAACATTTTTGAGATTCCGGTCATATGCTTAGAGCATCCACTATCAAGTATCCATTTCTCCTTATTTTTTATTTTAGGTACCTACAAAATAAAATATGATTTAATTGGTATCCATATACTTTGTTGGGGTCCTAGATGTTAGGAGGAGCAGGTAGCCATACGCAAGAAGGTTTTGTACCTTTATGAACAATTTTTTTATTATAGACTATGTAGTCTAAAAAATTATTAATATGTTTTTGTCTCAAATTACTATTTGTCTTAGGAATCCAAATTTTCATATTTTTGGTATTCGTATTAGACTTAGGTGATTTTTAGTCTTTTGATAAATAAAACTATCTTTCTTAATATTATTCCCTTTTTGTTTAGCAGTATTTTTAAATCCCGTTCCATTTCTATTACCTGAAGGTTTCAAAGTGTTGATAAGATTTTCATAATCTTGTTTTCCTTTATTAAATTTTGAAACATTATTTGTAATTTTATCTAATTTTTCTTCTAACTCTAAATTTTCAATTTTCAATGTTTCTATATTACTTTTCAAGTTTATATTTTCTTTAACAATTTATCCTTTTCTAGTTTAACTTTTCCAAAATCGTTAGATATAGTCTCATTTTCAACTAAACTATTTTTAATTTTTTCTTGAGATAATTCTAATTCCTCCTTTAAAATAATTTTTTCATCTTTTAACATTCCTACTTCAAGTTCCAATTTATTTAATTTGGCTCTATGTTCTTTAGTCAATTTTTTAATTTGTCTAAATTTATCATCTAATTCCATGCTAAGTTCTAATAATTCATCATATAGCTAAGTTCGGGACATACTGTAATATCTTGGAATTTTTGACAATAACAATTTAATAATCTGTATTAAAATTAAATTAATATTGATAATTTTGCTAATAATAATTAAAATTGATTTAATTTTCTTCTTCAATAAATATTTAATTTTTTATTTTATCTTTTAAAATAATAAATTGGTTTCTATTTATAATATAAATATATAGTTTATATTGTAAATAGATTAGTATTGTTTTAAATTTAATAAATAAAGCTTATTTTCTAATTCTAATATTTTTAGTAATTTGGAAATTTGTTTTTATTTAATATATAAGCTTTTCAAAGTTATTAAATAATTAATGTTGGTTTAAAATTTAATAAATAAATCATGATTTAAAATTCTAATATATATATATTAATAATTTGGAAATTTTGATTTAATTTAATATTAAGTTTTCAAAGCTATGTAATAAATAAATATATGATTTTTAAATTGATAAGATAAATGTTTAAATGTTTAAAATAATTTTGGCTTGAGTTTTAAATTTAATTGAATTAACAAAAAGTTTTATAGCTTAATAAAATAAGTAATTTATTTATAAAGACATAATTTCGTTTATTATTATTTTAAATTTAATAATAAGATATTTCTAAAATAATATTAATGGTGTATTGTTTTACAAATAAATTTTGAATAAAAATAGCTATTGTTATTTCAAATTTAATTTGTATTTATAACTTGATTTTTAAATATTAGATTTTGAATTTAATTTGAATTTAAATTCCAAAGTATAAATTTTAATTGTTTTAATTTTCATATGTATAAGCTTTATTTATAAGCATAATTTGTTTTTATTTCTTTTAAAAATTTATTTACATATTTAATATTAACTAACAAATTAAAAATTAGGCTTAATACACATATTAACTTGTAAATTAAATACTAATTACTCTAAATAGGACAAGTGTTGTATGCTTTAAGCCTCCTTTAACAAGTGTTATAAGATAAACATTTAAATTAAACAAATGTTCAAAGATTAACATTTCACTTGACAAATGTTGAAATTTTTTACAAGTGTCATTTTGTTTTAAATTTTTCTTTTATTTAATAAAATCTGAAAATACATCTATATAAACATGCATTTTCACTCTTGTTTCTTTTATCATTTTTTTTTCTAATCAAAGAAAATTTCAACTTGTCTTTTTTCACAAATCTGAAACATGAAAACCCAAATTAGTTTACAAATACAAAATCAAAAATGCATATTCAAAATACTTGTACAAATCTAAAGCAAGTCTGCATCTTCAAATCATACTTGCATCTTCGAAACCCTGCACAAACCATTCATAAACTCCTCATTATCTAAGTCAGTAATTATCTACAAGAAGCAAATCTTCTTCATTCTCTTTTCCCTGCAAAATTTCAAATCTACATGCAACCTGGAAATGAAGCAACTGCAGTTTTTAATCAAGGCCTGCCCGCATGCACTTTTTCAACTTGAGTATTAAAAGAAGCTTTGAATTCAATCAAGATTCTTTGATGTTATCAGCAAATTCAAAGGCAAGATAATTGGTCTGCTACAAATTCAAAGAAAAAAACATATCATCAGAGGCTCTGCTTCTTTTAAAAACTGTGAGTAACCTTTTAAAAATTTAAAATCTAAATTTTGGTTACATGATTTTATGTTGAGATGAATAAGCATAGCATGTTATTATAAGTTAATATCCGATGTAAGTATTATATGTGTGCATGCTGTAATTCTCTGTTCTGTTCTGTTTCCCAAGCAAAACTGTGATTCAAATCTTACCTTTTACTTTAGTTTCTGATATAAGGAAATTTATAAAGTAATGTTGTTTGATTTTCTTAAGTTAATACTTAAAATTTTAAGTAAGTTAAAAAAAATAGTTATTGTCGCTGGAAACATAAAAATAGCAATGCATGTTAATTTTAACCAAAAATCCAAACATATTAATTTAGTAATTCAGTTTCATAAATCAAAAGCATTAACTAAAGCTTGATTTTTAAATCAAGAATTATGATTTTTAGGTTGCAGTTAGATATTGAACTGAAATAGGATTTTAAGCATTTTCTAGTGATCTTTGAATTGGGAGGTCTCGGGTTTCTTCTTAGTAATAAAGGAGTGTTTGTTGATGCTAAGAAAAATCATGGATGGTGATGGATATCGTTGTGGAAGGTATAGTTTTGAAATTTTATTTTAAACCCTAGTTTTTATTTGGTTTAAAGAATCGGTCATTTCGGTTTGTATAATGGATCGAGTGTTATGATCTTTTGGAAGTTGTTAGATTGGCCGTAGTTGAAGTTGAGGCCGGAGGGGCTGATCTCCAGGTGGTCGGAGCGACGAGTTTTTGTCATTGATAGGTTTGAAGGAAAACCTGATTTTTTCTGTTTCCAGGTTTGAATTTGGGTGTTCGATAGTGTTTTCGAGGATGGTAGTTCGATTTGATGTTCGTGGTGAGTTGTATTGTTGGCGTCTGATGTGTAGCGATCATCAATGATGATCTATGGTGGTCGGAGTCGCCGTGCATATGCACAGTGATGAAATTTACAGATGATGTTTTGGTTTAGTTTGGTAGCAGGGGAGTTGTTTGGTTTGCTCGAGTAGATGTTGTGAGTTGCCCGAAGTGGTAGAGTGATTTACTCGGGGAAGATGGATTTTGTCTCGAAGTAATTTTTGTTGTCTCGAGTTGTTTTAGTGTTTCAGGTTTTTACAGAAACCTGAAATCTCAGTTTTAAAATTTTTAAAAATCTGAAGCTTTTGAATGTTAAGAAAATTTTAAACCTGGTTTTAAATTTAAGTTTAAATTTTAGAATCCAGGTTTAAATTCAAAATCTCAGTTTTAAATAATAAAAATAAAAGTAATAAAGTTTAAACTTGAATTGTTAGCTTCTTTTAAAAGTAGCTGAGTAGTTTTAAATTTATAAAAATGAAGTTTTTAAAAAAATATGAGCAAGTTTAAATTTAGATTTAAATCTGGAAATAAAAAGTTAAATATGAACTTCAGTTTTTGAAATTAAAAGAAGATTTAAATTTGAAAGATTTAAACAAAATGTAAATTGAAATTATTGAAATTTTGAAAAGAAATTAGTTTCAAAACTCTTCTGAATTTCATTTCTAAGACAAACACTTGTTTGTCTTGGAATTTTAAAAGTTAAATTGTTTAAACTTTGATTAAGTTTAAATTTATTCATTTTAAATCTTGTATTTGAAATGAAATTTAAAAGTAAGTTCGAAAGTACTTTGTTTCAAATAAATTTGTTTTTTTACATAATTAAGAAATGTTTTAACTTTAAATTAAGTTAAGAATTAATGTTTTGAAATTAATTTATTAATGGAGTATTTAAGGAATAATTTATTTATTTATTTATTTAATTAATTAAGGTTTAATAAATATTGATTAAGGGTTAATCAATTTGAAATTAAAGATCATTAATTGGATTTTTAATTAATGATTAAAGAATTATTAATTAAGTAATTAAGTTTTAATCAAGGTTAATTTATTTAAATAATTAAGTATTAATTAAGTTTTCAGTTAACTCTTAATTAATTAAATAATTAGACTTTAATTTATGGATAATTAAAGATAATTTAATTTGTGATTAATCTAAGTTAATTACTTAATGAAATAATTAGAGAATGGTTAATGATGGTCATTAACCAGGATTATTTAATAATTAATTAATGTGATTAATTTTTTTTATATTAATTAGATTAATTAATTTAATAATAATCATTTGTGAATTGTTGAGTATAATTACTTAATGAAGTAATTAAGAAATTAATTACTTAAGGTAATTAATTGTGTTAAATGTGATTGTTTAAACTGATTAATTAAGGTTAATTAATTTTAAACACTTGAGGTTTTAAAGATAATTACTTAATGTAATTAATGGATTGGAAATTACTTAGTGAAGTAATTATTTGATAATTACAAGTTGTAATTAATGGAAGATGTTTTTAAGAATGGAAGTAATGTGGAATATAATTACTTAATAATTAATCAAGGGATTAATTAAGAAATTAATTAAGGAATAATTAATTTGTTTTAATGAAGTGATTAAAATTAGTTAATTACTGAATATGATTAATCTGGATTGATTAATAATTATGGATTAATTACTTAAGGTAATTAATTTAAGAAGATAATTAATTAAATATAGTTAAGGATCATTAATTAATTAATACAATTAATGATGTAATTAAAGTTGATTAATTAAGATTAATTAATCAATGATAAATGATTAAAGGTAATTAATTAATGTAATTAATTAAGGATTAATGTAATTAATTATAGTTAATTAATTAATTGAAGTAATTAAATGTTAATTACTGTTTTTGGTTGAGAATAATTAATTTGTGAAATTAATTAAGGATAATTACATGAATGTAATTAAGGATAATTAATCAAGGGTGATTAATTAAGGTGATTAATTTGAATGATCAATTAATTGATTGTAATCAATTAAATGGTTGAGTAAGAAAGATTTTTATTGATGAAATCATTAATTTAATTTATTTTAAATTATTAAAGATGAAGTAATTAATTTAATTCACTTTAAATTGATTAGAGATAGTTAATTTAATTCATTTTAAATTAATTATATTGTGATTAAGTAAATCATTGCTTATGTATGAATAGGTGATAATGATTGCCTTGAATGGTTATGATCTCAGAAATGAGATAAGTGATGTTGTGTGGTATGAATGCTTAGTTGCATTGTGATGATAATATAGATTATCTATTATGATGATGATATGGATTACCTATTTTGATATGGATCATCTGTTTATTATGAAATGTTGATTATCAATTGTGATCTGTGAGTTATCTATCTGCATATAGATATTGTATTGAATTGTTTTAAACTTTAAAATAACTTGGACCTAAAAGATGGCGTTTTGGATTTCGATGAGACCGGGATCAGGTTTCCATATTTGGATATCCGAAAACCACATCGATCCAAATTAACGATAGGTCGTGAATCTCAAGTGAAGATGAAGATTCAGGGTGCAAGGGTTATTAT
This sequence comes from Allium cepa, assembly GCA_030765085.1. Taxonomy (NCBI): domain Eukaryota; kingdom Viridiplantae; phylum Streptophyta; class Magnoliopsida; order Asparagales; family Amaryllidaceae; genus Allium; species Allium cepa. The sequence goes on from CM060938.1 coordinate 549,010,581, forward strand.
CGTTAACTTTGAGGGTGATTCCAGAATGAGTGTAACGAGATAATGCCTTCGGTTTCGTTCGAACCCATAACGAACTTGTATGGATTGAATTCTTTCAGAACATCGTCAGGTGGACGATGAGCATTCTAAGTGATGTGTTCACTAAAGGTAATCGTAGCCTCAAGCCTCATCACCCGAGAATGGCTAAAATAAGGGAGGTGCAACAAGGTTAAGTGGGTCATGCCCAAGTAGGACGAGATTTTGCCCTGTCTAGAGGTCCCTTTTGATTCGGCTTTGTGGGCGGTTGCTAGCTACAACCGCGGGGTTGTCTTGTTCGGAACTATTCAGTAAGGAATGGTTCCGGCCTTGTGTTGCAGGGGATTGGGAGTGATCCTCAGTACGTTGATCTAGACCACGTACTGTGACGGGCGGTACCCTGGTAGCCCTGCCATTGTATGGAATCCAAAATCCAATAAGTGCCAACGGTTTTGATTGTATTACCCACTTTTGTGGCTAGTAGCTGGAATTTAATAATGTAACAATTTCGGTTATTTCTTATTTATTTGAAAACCCTAGACACTATTATAATATCACCAGATTTCCTATCAAATGTTTTGGTTAGTGTAAGGTAAAAACTTTTCCATGTTTATGTGTGGGAAGTCTTCCGTGATACCTTTCTTTTCAAAAGGTTTTTTAAAAGTTAAGCAACCTTAACCTGTTACTCACACCAGACCCATGTCTGACCCGGAATTTATCTTCTGTTTTCTTAAACTCTTGGGTACTCAAATTTTTATGAGTAGCCAAGGGATTCAGGTTATCTTTAACGATTTATGGAGGAGCAATGGAGCAGGAGGCTTCTGCGTGTAGGTATATAGTATTCCGCTGTGTTGATTTCTCTGAGTTATTCTTTGTATTGTATTGAGTTGTATAACTAGACAGGTGTTTATAACTGTCTAGTACGTGTTGTACTATCTGTGTAACTCTGATAATGGTTGTAAACTATGTAATATTTATGTTATTAATATAATTTATTTGTTCCGCTGTTTAGATTCTGATGTTGTTTCTTCTTTCTCTTCTTTCTTTTCTCTTTTCTATCCCTTTCTTTCTTTAAGATGATACGATTTTCCATGGTGAGAAAGTCGGGTCGTCTCACATACCTCATCAGTTTATTCCATAAAATACACATTATCTTGTTCTTCGTCATTATCTCCGTCACTGTCTGATGATGATGAAGAATCCGAGTCATCCATGTTACTTTGAAAGCTTTCTTCTTTTTGGATTTTTCAAATTTGTTCTTCTTTTTATCATTGTTGAGATTGGGACAATCTTTCTTCATATGTCCAAATTGATCATATTCATAGTATCTGATTGATGTTTGATGATTAGAGCTTGATTTTCCTCCTTTATGAAATCTGGTCATTTTCCTAAATTTCTTTAATTTGTTGTAGTTTTTGGCAACAATATGATTTCTTCTTCGTCTAAGTCAGAGTCTGCATTTGTTACTGGGAATGCTATGTTTTACTTCTCTGAATTTTGTTCTTTTGTTGCCTGCAAATTAGCTTCATAGGACATTAAATTTCCTATCAACTCTTCAACTAAGAGTGTCGAAAGATCATTAGCTTCTTCGATAGCTAATACTTTTCTTTCCCACTCAGGAGTTAAAGAATTGAGTATTCTAGATATTAAGTCAAAATTTGTGAATTTGACTCCAAATGCCATTAAATCATTTTGAATGGTTTGGAATCTAAAGTACATGTCTACTATAGATTCATTTTGTTTCATTTTAAATGATGAAAATTGATTTTGTAAAATTGAAATTTTAGTTTGTTTAACTTTGTTTGTGCCTTCGTGTGTAACTTGTAAAGTACGCCAAATATCATATGCAGTGTTACATAACACGACACGTGAAAATTCATTCTTATCTAATGAAAAAAAATAAAACATTCATAGCTTTTGCATTATTAGAAGCTGTGTTCATAGCAGTGTCAGGTGCTTCATATTTATTTTGAGGGGCTAATAAAATTTCTAATCCATTAGCTTCCACAAAAATTCTCATATGTGTTGACTAATATGCATAGTTAGAACCATTAAAAAGTGAGGGTCGTGCTGTGGATTGATCTTCTTGAAAAATATTTACCATATTAAAGTGATTCAAAAACGTGTTACTATACTTTGATCAAACCTTGCTCAGATACCAATTGAAAGTCTACAGGGTGGATCGTGTAGTGTATGTGTAAGTATATGTGACAAAATATATGATGCAACTAAAACAATATTAATCTAAGTAAATGTAGAATAAGCACACCAGGATTTTATACTGGTTCGGACCTCCTGTCCTACGTCTAGTCCCGAAGCTCCCCTTCGGAATTCGAATATCAAACACCCTCGCTTCTCCGGAGGAATAGTCTTTGTTACAATAAGTTGTTCTTGTCAAATGTGTGTTCTATAACACGGATAATGAATAATTAGTACAAATGCTTCCAATATATATCTAGAGAGTATTGTCTATGAAGAACTGAATATTTGAAAGAGTGAAATACACGTATAGATTGCTGGAGATCAAGAATATATGATAGAGTAAGTAATTAGAGAGCATAAGTAAGTAAGGTAAACTATTCTCTTGATTCTTGATGATATATACAGTTGTAGAGAGGTTTCTTGAGTAGTTGCATCAATTAACAAGTGCTCTATAGTTGCTTTTGTTGATGATGAAGAGTTGTAGCGAAAAGAAGCGGAGATGTCTATTCGAATGTGGTAGTTGAAGTTTAAATTTAAAATTCGAGTCTGAAATCAGACGTATGGAATATGTTACAGACGTTTCATACTATATATATATTTTTGAACATAGTAGTAGATTAAAGTTTGAGTGCAATTGCCAAACGTCTGGTTCAGTTTGCCTATTGTTCCAAATACCTGTTTCAAATGTTTTGCTTTTGCAACCAGACGTTTGATATTGTGCATATCAGTTTTTGTGCTCTTTTTCTTATGCTTCTTTGATCCTATCGACTTGTACTCTCTTGTATTGTTCTTTGACCTTGTTTTGTCTTTTTAGTGATGTTGTTCTAACAAGTACCTATATATATATAAATATATATGAATATTTGATTTCCATTGTATAGTTGTTGTCATTGAAACAGTAGATTTGATTTCCTAACACCGTAGTCTATACAGATACTGTAAAACCCACCAAACTGATGGGATACTCAAGGAGTACTCCATAGGTACGGTACGAACCAAACTCATAAAAGGCACGATAAGGCATGTGACAAGGCACGTGAGGCAATGCCCAAGGTAGGATACTACCGTTTAGTGGATCCGGATTGGTGGTAACACATAGCAACTACTACCGCCCACCTTGGAACACACTACCATAATCAAATCGAGGGGGTGGCCACCAAATCAACCACAAATCATAATATGGTATCAAAGAAATGTGTTCGATCGGAGGCGCGATCTCACTTGTCCCGGCATGGCTCTAGTTTTAGCCACATCAAGCTGACTTAAGTCGGGCTACGTAAATACCTTACACAGAATCGTTCGCCAAACCATCCTCCTTCATTCTGGAATCTCCACCATGTATACAGTTGTTAAAGTGGTTTTCTGTATTGGCAGAGAGTATGACAATATCCGATCCCGGTCTCTTTAACAACCAAATGCTTATTTCGCACCGGATGGTTTTTTACATTTCCAAAATTAATTCATAATTGATATTAAAATATCATATTCAATTAAAACCATATCACTTTCAAAATCATATTTACTTTCATATGTTATTCCACTAGAAAATATCATTTCAAATCCCGATTTAGGTTATAACATCATTTGATCATATTCGCTTTTAAATCATGGATTTAAATATAACATTTCCAATTTATGTAGTCTGAAACACAGAAAATAGTTTAGATAGTAATAATAGTTTAAATAGTTAAATAGTTTAAAATAATAGTTTAAACAGTTTAAAATAGGTTAAAACAGATTAAATAGTTTAAAATAGATTAAATAGTTTAAACTAAATTAAAATAAAGTAATATAGTTTAAATAGATTAAACAGTTTAAAATAGGTTAAAACAGTCTATAATAAATGAAAATAGTTTAGTAGTGAAAATCTTAATAATCAGGATTTTTAAAATAGTATACCTTTAAACAGTTTATATTAAATAATAAATTTGAAATTAATATCAAATTAAAATATTTCTTCCATTTCAACAAATCGACAAAACTAAATTTTATTTCAATGCAAATTCCCAAAATCATTTAAATTTATATTGATTTCAAATCCATGTTGAACCACAATTTAAAAGCCTTCAAATTCATAGATTTCAAAGTTTAATATTCAAACATTTCAATAACTCAATGTCGATAATTTCATTTATATTTTACAATTCAAACTTTTAATTTCTTCAAAAAATTCATTAAACAAATTCTAATTTCAACACTTAAAGCTTGGATTTCAAAAATATTTAAATTTATATAAATCAAATTTTATTTCAAAATATCATTTAACCGAATTCAAATTTTAAGGATTTAAAATCATTTAATTTAACCAATCCGTTGTTCGTATATAATCTTCTACCCTATGGTGAAATGATACAGATATATACATTTCAACCTGCAATCAATTTAAATTTTACGGATTTATATCATTTCAATCCGCAATCCCTAAATAAAATTCAAATCCATAAAAGAGCTTAGGTTTATCATTTCAACCCATAATGATTTTTCCCTAATCTATAGATCATTCAAGTATGTGTTATTTCAACCTATAGTGGTTTTCCTAGCAACAACTAAGGGAACTTGCACTGTGATATCCATATATAAAAAATAACACAACATCCAATCATCTAATATCAACAATTAAGCATCCATCACAATCATCATTCGAAACAACCAATAAACATCAATAGATAACTGATTATCATTAACAAATAAAATTGGAAAATTAAACTTGAATATTGAATCAAATGGAGATTAAATTCAATAAAGGTCCTATTTTACTAGAATGACAATTTAAATGTACCAAAAATCAACCAATCAAATTTTAATCACATCATAAATTCAATTTAACTAACATAAGATAATCTAGTAGTTGTGTGTGGGTTAAAACACTCACTTTTGATTTCAAATCGATTTGAAATCCAAAATAAGGCCCAAAATTCAACAGTTTCAGAATTCATCCAAACCAGTTCCATAATGTCCAGAATTTTGATACAATTGCAGCGGAACAAACCACTCATAAATCCAACCTCGTAATAAAAGTTATGCAAATTAGAACGATTGAAATATAAATAAAAATTAAAATAAGCAAATAGTTAGCAGATGCCACGTCACCTTCAGGAAACTCATGAAACCCTAACTACATCATCAGATCGTGATCGAACATGAAGCCGCCACCGTATGCAACCTTTGACTAATTTTCTCTACCGACTCCATCCTTTGACCACATCGACCAACGCGAGGACCTTCCACTCTCCGAACCAGCCTCCCCCATGCCAGTGCCATCACCTCCGATGCGTTGGATGGATAGCCGCCTTTGCTCCCATAATCATCTAATTTCGGCAAATTGCGACCACCTTGACACGAACGAATGGCAGATCCAAGACCTGTCCGACTCCATCTTTCCAAGGTCGCCTTTCGATCGTCGATCGGATGGCAATCCATCATTGAATCATGAAAATCTTAATACGGACGGCTGAGGTTCATCCTCAATTCATGCTCAAATGGTGATTCAAATCGAAAAACGAACAACAGTAGTGGATTACGCTAGTCGACAGCTTTCCAACGATATATAATTTGCTAGGGTTTGAGGAGTTTTGATTTTGAATTTGATTTGAAGATTGAATTGAGGTTTTGAACTGGCATTGGTTTCTGCCATTAGAGGAAGGAGATAGTCAAATAGAATTGTACATACTGGAATCAAAAATCGAAAGGCTGCTAAGGTTAGAACAAAACTATTTATATGGACAAGGCTCGATAAGAAAGAACGAACAACATATTGGATTAGTTCGAAACGACAATAACGATCTGAAAAGCCAGCTCTGCTTCCAGAATGAATGCGGGTCATCCCATATATATCAAAATAGATGTTTTCGATATTTTTAAACTCAATGGAATGAGTTTCAAGTCTTAATTCCATCATATGAAGAAGTTAGCTTTTAAAATCAGCTTATTTCAATTGAATTCAATTAAATTGATTTCTACGCGTTTCAAACCCGTACGATCAAACAACAAGTCCGATCGCTACGAAATTTGAAATCCTATAATAATTCACTATTACAGATCCGATGAAATTGGTTTCATCAAAATCTGAGATAGTAGCCAAAATGGCTATTTTCAGATTAATTAAATAAATTATTATTAAATTTAGTTAAATCATTTTTTCAATTCGAATTATATAATTAAGAAATTTTAAATTTTTTTAATTACTTAGTAACTTATAATCTTTTTAAAATAAGTTTCCATGTCAATTCAATGTTGAATATTACACAGTTACAGTGTTCAGTTTCAATAGCAATAAGTTCAATTGATTTTAGTCCGCGGGTGCGGCGCAGTGGAAATGAGGCTTGGGTTCTGGTAAAAAGACCCAGGTTCGATTCCTACCATGCGATTTCCTATCCTATATAAATTTACAAGGGGGTATGGGGGCTTGGATCAGCGGACAACTTTACTATACCCTCCTCAGGAGTTTACCGGCCTGCTGGGTTCTCGTGGCAATAAATCCATTTATTTGATCTTTCATCTTATTATTCAATCCATTATCATCTTATGGATATAGTTAATATTAGTTTATATCTTGTTACATCAAAAATCTACCATTATCATCTTTATTCATATTAATGTAATATTTAATTACATTTATTGCAATTTATTTCCAATTTAATTTCACAAATTAAATAAATAGGTAACAAATTACAATTGTTACTTAAGTTAATCACACTTATAAGTTTATTATCTTCAAACGAATGTTATAACTACTTACCCAATACTGATTTTATCTAATTACAATTGATTACATATTATCTCACCGTTTAATACAACATTTAATTTATTTTCTTAACTACAGTTTCTAACCCGATTTAACTCTGTAATCATTTCAATTAATTGAAACTGTATTAAAGTAGTTATCAATTACCTTACCTAACGTTATTGTATTCATTCTAGTTATTTATGTTATTAATAAATCATAAATTTCTATTGCTTCTAATATTAATTTACAAAATTCTGATTAAATTCAAAATTTTGAATTATCGAAAAATTACAGGCCATTACAGATTAGGCGCGTTGAGTATTATATTAAGGTTAATTAAGTTTTAGTTAGTTAATTAACATTTATATAATTCAAATCCTTACCAAATCCATATCTTGCTCATACGAGCTCCGATTGATGTGCCGTTTTCATCATTGTTTTCGTATTGAGATTATCTACGTCATCGAGTTATATTGGCTTAGAGTGGAGCTTATCGGAATTTTAGTTAAAAATCAATGCCGCTCTATTTTAATTCAAACCGAAATGCTTTAGTGATAACTGGAATATTGATGAGTTAAAATCAACTCTCTAGACCACTTATGTTTTATATAAGTGTGGATATTTTTATTGATGCTCGTTGTTGAATGTTTGGATGATTTACTGTTTTATCAGTAGGTTTGGATTTATTCTCGCCATTGGAGCGGATGACATTTTTATTTATACCCGCCTAGTTGCGAATGACCTTTGTTATATGATTATATATTGTATGTAATGTAGTGAGATAGGTTGGAGGGATCCAATAAGATCCTCGCCGTTGTTGATTTCATTTTCCATATATATTGTGATATATGATTTGTTGGATGCCATATTTGATGACTTGGACATGATTTTGCCTATTTAGTGCTATAGTAGCATTGGGATTTATTTTTAGTATTTTTGAATAATATAAATTAATGATTTTGGTCTAAAAAGAATTTCAAAGCAATTTGGAAATTATGTATGTATTAATGATCATTTGGGATTGTTAAAAGAGGAGATTAATCTTAAATTAAATAAAGGCATGATTTTTGTAATTTTGAATTAATAGTTTTATGAAATGTTTTAAAGAGAAGTTTGTATTATATTTTAGAGATTTAAAGAGACGGTTGTTTTTAAATAAAAATAGAAAGATTTTGGAATTAATATTTATAAGGTATTTTATGTAAAATGAGTATATTAAATAAAAGGTTTATATAAAGAGATTTTATAGATAGTTGCGTGATTTATAAAAGTAATACTTCGTATACAAAGTAATAGATTTATAAATGGAATTTTATAAATATCAAAAATGGATTTGTAATTGATATTTGATAAATAAATTCATAAGTAAAATTTTATAAATAAATGAGATTTGTAAAAGAATTGATTTTTAAATAGAATTTTATAAATAAAAAGATTTTACAAAAAGAAGTTTTATGAAATAGAATGGAGATTTATAAACATAGTTTTGTAAACATGGAAATGATTTATATTTAAATTTGAATATAGATTTTTATTAAAGAATTACATTCACATTTTAAAAGTTAAAATAATATTTTGGAGGAATGTTTGAAGGTGATATTTTTAGATGGAATTAAATGGTTTTAAAAGGTGATTTAAAATGTACCAAGGGATGAAGATATCATTTTAACATTTATTTATGTGATAGCTATTTTCGAAAAAGTAAGGAAGGCCCGAACTATAAAATTGTTGTTATAATAAGTGATTTTGGAAAGGAAGTGTTTTACATGGTATACGGGATTTACACAAGTATAAATAGTCGAATCCCTATACTATTGTTTTGGTTTGTCATAACGATGTTTTACGCAATATCCGTTTTGACCCAACAAAGCGTTTTCTGGAAAATATGAACCTTTCCTCAAAAGATTTCTAAGTATACTTGTTATGAATTTATGTACATAGAGATATTTTCTAAGTGTTGAAAATGAAATGGTTTGTATATATACTTATACCTTTGAGAGAAGTGTAACGAATGTTTTCCAAATATCAAAAGATTAAAATGGTGTTGAGAACATATCTTTCTAAAGATATTTTGATATAAATATTTGGAAAGTAATTTAATTAATAAAAGACTAATTAAAGAGGCCTAGTGACTGCTTGTGTGCTAGATTGCCATTTTTGGATCCTTGAATTGATGTGGGAACTGATTAGTCGTGTAATTAGTACGAGGCCAACGGAGCAGGCTTGATTATCGTTTGGATGAAGAAGGATGATTCAAGTAGGGCAGGGTGACTATGGTGCTCCAATCTACCGAGCTTCCTTCTTGGCCGAAGGATAGTAAGTTGAGAGTTGGAAACGTGATAAGTATACAAGATTTGGTCTCCATATGAGGTTAAGGGACTCTTATCGATTGTTGGTCCGAAGAGATCGAGACAGATTTATCCGAAAATCACTTCGGACCAACGTATGTGTTCGAAAGTGCAAATTTGTTGAAGATGGAGATCTTCATGATGTATTGCTGCTTTTCACTAGCCCTGCGATTCCATATTACGTATATATGGCGGCAGTAGTGCTTCATTCTGAAAATCTTCGATGTAAGGACTGCTCGCTACTAATCCTAGGGATGATTCTCGATATTATTTAGTAGAAGAGTGCCTTTGGTTTTTCCCGTTCCTAGATGACTTGTATGGACGAATGTCTGGCATAGCATTTTTAAGAACCACGTACATTGGTTTCTACAAATGTACATCTGTTTGGTGATATAGGAGGTGGCTCCTCTTGCACTTAACACCCTTCTCTGAGACGTATGAATTCGGGGATTGTACTTTTATGGAAATCAATAGTGTGTTGTTGGAAACGACAATGTTGCATTTAAGGTGGGATTTGTTTTGTGAAAGCTAATATGTTACCTTAGGCCTTACATATCGAGAATGACAAAATATGGTAGATGAGGCAGGGCTATGTAGTTCGCTCCTATTAAGATAGGGTCATCACCTTTTTAGATTACCCTCTATATGTCGGGTATGTTGGGAATGACTGGGATAATGGGATATTCGGTACCATCTATGGTAAAGGTAGGCTGGTACTATGTTGGTAGAGGTTGGAGCCTCGGCACATTCCTCCGAAAATGTACCGTATGGTAGGTAGTCCCTTACCTGACTTTGTATGGAATCCATTCTCCAATACGAGCCTTTACGGTTTTAGTTGTAATCTTATTATTTTGGAATTTAATAAATAGAACAATTTTAGCTATGATTAATATGTATTTATATCCTAGACACCATCATAATATCAGAAGATTTGATATGAAATGTTTTGGTTATCGTAAGGTAAAAACCTGTTCATGATTATGTGCGGAGTGGTCTTTCGAAATACTTTTGTTTCGAAAGGTTTTTATAAATTTAAAGATCCAATTGAATTGCGTTTCCACATGCTAGTTTACCAAATTGATCCGGACGTTATTCCCTTCAATGCTCTCGTCAAACTGAATATACTTACAGATTCAGTTTGGATGTTTTGGAGCTTCGGAAGACAAGCTGGAGCTCTTCAAGTCATATTCACGTGTATGTTTATTTTCTGCTGTATTGGTTATTTAAATTATCAGCATTTGTGAGGAAAGATTGTTATATCTGTATGGACCGATGATTATTTATCTGTATACTCTGATTTGATGTATGTATCTCTTTTGTAAAGATCATTGATATTATATTATATATGTTGTTCTGCGTTGTGAGATTCTGTGTTGTTTGGTTTTCTTTCTCTTTCTCTCTTCTCTTCCTTCTTCTTTCTTTTTTCCCCAACTATTCGCCTCTTCATTTAATTTGAGTTGGACATATGCGGTTTATTTCGGCTTGAAACTTGCGGAATTGCGGGTTGCTACATTGCACTTATTAATGAAATTCCTTTTAATTAAACTTCTCTCAATTTAAAACTCCTTTAAGTCTTCTCTATTAATAAAACTTCATCTATTAATTAAAGTTCGCTTGTTAATTAAAACTTCACCATTCATTTCAACACATTTCATTCTCTCAAAAGTATTTATATAATTATCTCAATGCTATAAGTATATTCACGGATCCATAACAAGTTTTACTTACTTAAAACACAATCAAAGAGGTTAAGAACAAATGTCACTCAAACATTGTTACTATGAACCCCTTCTCTCTTTTATACTTTAGAACTTATACTCTTATATCTTTTCTCAAAAGATTCTATACTTGTTATTATCTTTATAATTCCATTATTATGGATCTAATTATGTTCCAAAGTCAATTAAACATATTTTACCACATTAAAATATTATTCAAGGGTTTAAAGTAAATGTTACTAAAATGTTCTTTACAACAACCCAGAAACATTCATTTTTAATATTCTCAAAACATTTATTATTAAGGTGACAAATACATTTCTCGCCATAATCTTTATTTTAAATCTCAATTATAAATCCAATTATAATCTCTTGTTTCTACACAAATTTAACAAGATTATATACTTTTATTTAACTTCACAAAAACCCTTCCCTTTAAAAAGAGTACTAAAATCTTGTTCTTCTTTTATCACTTTATAAAAACACTTAACTTCATAAAACCACTTATTTTCACAAAAAGAGTTAAAATCCAAACCTTCCTTTATTTATTTATTTATAAAAGACTTAAGTTACTTTTCCAACTTATACTTTTACTAAAATCCTCTTTAAAATGATATTATATATACATATTAAATTTATTTAAAACTAGAATATTTAATATAAATTCTAAAAACAATTTAAAATGTATTATAAGTTAAGGTATTTAATCCTTAAATAAAATAATTACTTAATTTTATAAAAGCTATACATATACACATAAAATATACCTAAAATACTTAAATTTAGATTTGAAATATTTTACTTAAAACATTACTTTAAAATACTTTAATTTACAACTTATTTAAAAACCATAAAAAGCGTGTCTTATAATTTAAATCCCTTTACTTTGAAATTCAGAAATAATTATAAAACATATTTAAACATTCAAATTCTTTTTAAAATACTTTAGTAGCTTTAACTTCTTTAAAAAGACTTCAAAAAATATCTAAAGTAAAAGCCCTTTATACTTTACTAAAAACAAAGATTCTCAACACAATTTTATTTTACAATTTATATAAATTTCAAATTAATTCCTTTCAATCGGACACACTTAAAACATGTGTACCTAATATATATTTCCATAATGATTTATATTTCAACCAATTTAACAAGTGTTAAATACAGGGGATTTTTCAAGTGTGTTTATAGCAATAGATTCGCTTTGACCATTCACAACATGGTATCACTTTTCACACAGCAATATCGTAGTGTGAATAATAAGTCTGGGCCATGATACATATTTTAGAGGTTTAAAACATATATTATATTGCATATAATTTTTTAGTTGTTTCAAAAGCAAAAAGGGCTCCAAAAGTAGTAACCTGCATTGTTATCAATTTTTAACTTATATATTGCTTAACAAGCAAATATCACAACAAAATTCAATTCAATTGGCGAGTAGACTCACCAAAATTCTAGCTAATGCTTTCAATTTTTTGCTTGATGTAACATCAAAAGCCATTTGTTTTTAGCTTTAAAATTTCATTAGCTCCAAACTCAACAAATCCAACTCAAGTTTTTATATAACATTGACATGAATCCAATGCAAAAGATCGCGGTCAAATCCGATCTCGTATGAGCAAGATACGAATTAATAAATATTTCAAAATTAATTAATCACTTAAACAATTAGGTAACTAATTAATTACCTTTCTAATCACGTTTAGAAGCTAATCGTAATTCGTTCAAACCCAGGTTGCAACTTCATATCTCCCCTCCATTCATTTAGATATCACCTCCCCTATAGGCCACCTCCAGCAGTGCACCACCACAGTCGACTCCCATGGGAAAGACCAATCCAATGCTGCCTGAGTTGCCACCCTCAATGACCTTACCTCTTTGACGAACCCAAAATCATTGCAACCGATGAGCGCAGATCCACGATGCCATGAGCCACTATATCCCAATCCAATCGGTCATCTTTCTCCTTTCCTTTAGCTGCACATTTTTCATGTTGAACATTTTGCCTAATTTGGCACTATTATCATGAATGATCTAAGTCATTGGATGAGGGGCCAGGTTTTTATGGGTTTCGGCAAATGAGGGAGAGGTGGGTCCTTTTCATAGATTTTTCTCCAACGCTATTCACTTTCAAAAAGTCAAGAACTCTGATCGAGGCATTCTAACTAGCCAATACCTCTATTTTGAACCCAATGGAAGTGATCTAAAGTCCTAAAAAATCAATCTGTGAAATTTGAGTTTTCAGCCCATCGGTAAAATCAATTAATTTCATTATCCAAATATTTTTCAAACTAAAAATTATGGAAAAATCATATATTCATTTAAAAATTCACCAATAGAATCAAGTCATTTTATTAATAATTTATTTTCTTATTATCTATAGAATTTTAATCAAATTTGAATATTAAAACAAATTAAATATTCCCACTCAAAATGTAAAATTTGCGGGTTATTACATGTAAATTTCCGACCTTACAATTTCTGATAGGTATATACAATAATATAGTGGAAAATAAAAATATTATAGTAGGTGAACATCTAGCTCTACTTCATGAGCTCCATGTCCTACCAACGACAACTCAGAAAAATACTCGTTCTGATTCGAGCAATATAATAAAATTACACCCGGATCAGTCTTGAAAACCAGCGTGAGAAAATTCAAGTAATATGGAAAATATATAATGATTCCGTGGGACCTTGCCACTAAGGGTGGAACAAGTTTTTACCTCACAAGAACAACGTCCATAGATGAAATATGAAAAACAAATCAGAACAACAATCCAACCAAATAAGGATGAACATAGGTAAGATCAAAATCCAAATTTAAAGAATGGATACAAATAATTAAACATTGAGAAGAACTCTGGACGCTTCTCGGCATAATTAGCAAAAGAATTCAAAGATTTGAATTAAATCAGGAAAGACAAATTTTCCAATAATAACAAGAAGGGTGTGCCCCATACCAAAAATATACCTTTAGACAATATGCTTGAGAGGGTCATTTTCTCTATGACTCTCTTGGAAATGTATAAGCCGGACCCCACCAACCTTACAAATAATCCGAGTATTTCACATCTCTGCACATACAATCAAGTCCAATCTAGAGTAGACATAAAGATACCCTAATGGGAGTAAACCTACATAGCTTGACGTCCACTCGCTGTTTGGTTTTAATCATTTTGGATAAAGGATATCAACGCTCAAATGAGCAACAAATCATCTAGGATTGATGAAACTTAAAAGAAGGAAAGATTGGTTTCAAGATTTGAATTAAAATAAGGAGAATTAATTTATCCAACATGACTAAGAGGGTGCATACCCTACATCGAAAGTACACCTCCAGATAAAATATACTTGAGAGCCCACGCCAAACACGGAACGGTCTCGGGAGATTCTAAGCTAGGCCATGTAAACCTTAATGCGGGCATCCAAATATACTCACATCAACAGATGCATGCTACCACAACTTTCTAGGTAATGTGAATATACCATAATGGGTGCAACCCAAATGCTCTTTGGTTTTAGTTATCCGTAGGGTTGGATGCCAATGCACAAAACGAGCGGTAAATCATCTTAGATTGACGAAGCATAATGAATGATATCAAAATCGATATTTAATAAATCAACTATCGAAAGTATACAAATGATTATATATGGGAATTAGATCGCATGTACTTGTCACCAATAAACGAATTAAGATTTAAAACATTTGATTCTTACTTGTGCTTGATTTTCACATCAAAAAATTTGTAAAATACTTTAGAAACACTCTTTAAAATATTCTTTTAAAAGGGAAAATTATATTTCTAAATGTGTTATAAAGAAGGTCAAAATTAATTGTCTTCGAAAACATTGCTTACCATAAATCCCAAAAAAACATACATTTAGCCTTATTCCTTTTTAAGGATTTTTTCATTTATAAACTATCATTTATAAATTTAAAACAACATTTATTATCTTGGAAAGTAATAAATAAATTTAAATACTTTCACAAATTTTGAGCAACATTAATCATCCTAAAAAATAATTGATATAATTAGTTTATAAATTTTAAAACCACATTAATTATCCTAAAAGTCCATAAATCAAGTTATAACCTTTTAAATTATTTCAAACAACATTAATTAACCTTAAGAATACTAAATCAAACTTATAATCTCTAATGAATTTAAAACAATGTAAATTATCCCGAAAGGGAATTGATCAAATTTATAATCATTTATAAATTTGAAACCATATTAATTATCCTGGAATATAATAAATCTAATTTATAACTTCTTTTATAATTTTCAACCAAAACTTAACCTTTATTTTCAAAATTATCAAAATATTTGAAAATATAGTTTAAACAACCATCATAGTCCAAAATGCAATCAAATATTTATTTTGTAAAAGTCAAGCACAAGTTCAACCTGCACAAGGGTTAAAAGAGAGGAAATTTCATAAGTCACGGTATAACAGAAATTGATATAATGGCACTGACAGAATTCAAATAGTATGTCACAAATACTTCAATCAAACATCAATATAAGTGATATAAAAATGTAAGTATGATGCATATAACAATAAATAAATAATGGCAATAAACTCCATAGGATCTCTTTACAAAAGTGCTCTGTAATTTTATATATAAAACACTTAGGAGTGTCCTGTAATGGCTTATTTGCAACGAAAACACTCTGACATCTTCCATTTTGTAATGATCTGTCGACACTATTACATCCATGGTATTCAAGTTCCGAACACCAAAGTGCTGGAAAGATGAATTGTTCAGGTAAAATAAAAAGAAATAGAACATGAAAGAAGAAACACAATATCAGAATCTCATATACGAAACGATAATATATAATATTTGTAATGACCTAGAATTTTGAATCATTTAAATCAACAATTATCCACTCATGTTAGACTTGAATTGCTTAAAATAACAGATTGTTAATTTATATTTGGAAAAACTTAGCATATACAGTAAATAAAATCAATCACAAAATCGCAGACACATAGTAATATAACAATAAGTAGTAGCATAGGTAAACAGTAGTTCACGAAGCTGCAATGAAAACATCAAAGTTTAAAACAAAATACAATAGAAATCTCAAATATAAAGTAGTCTCAAATACAAAGGTAACTAACAAGACTGAACATAAGCAACCGAAAATGACAGAAAGCTGAACAGAGATAAGACAGATCTTTAAGCAAAGCTCCAAGCTCCAAAGGTGAGTCTCAAATGCTATGACACTCAGTCAGACCTGAGCATAAAGCAAAACACAAGACATTTGAGTCAGGATTGACATTCTTATACCAGTAAATTTAACTCAAGTGAAATGTCGACTGAAATACAAAATAACTTAAAGGATGTTTGGGATCATCATCCTTTAAGGATCGGTTAAACTATCTACATACATAGTACAATACGCTACATAGATAATGTCTATAGTAAAATAAACTATTAAACTATCATTAAGGTGTTACCCATATCCTCCTTAACACATTTTATATAATGCCATAGTCTATACAGTACAATAAACTCCACCAAACCGGTGGGCTATCAAGGAGCACTTCATAGGTATGACACGAACCAAACTCGTAAAGGGCATGATAAGGCATGTGACAAGGCACACGAGGCAATGCCTAGGGTAGAATTCTACCGTTTTGCGGATCCGGACCAGTGGTAATGCATAGCAGCTACTACCACCCATCTTGAGACATACATCCAAAAATCAATAAAATCACAAAGTAATAAAATAGTGTCGAAGAATTGTGCCTGATCAGAGGTGCGACCTCACTTGGCCCGGCATGGCTCCTGTTTTAACCATATCAAGCTGACTGTTATATCCCTGAATTTTTGACAATATCAATTTAATAATCTTTATATAAATTAAATTGATATTGACAATATTGATTAATAAAATATGATTTGGTTTAATAATTTGATTAAATAAATATTTAATTTGTGATTTTTATCTTGTAAAAGCTAAAATAAATGTTTTAAATTTTAATATATATATATATATATATATATATATATATTTGTATATAGATTATAGATGATCTTTATTTTAGAATTTAATAAATAAATAAAGTTTTGTTTTTAAATAATATATTGAGTAATTGGGAAATTATGTTTTAAATTAATTTTAAGTTTCTCAAAGTTATTTAAATTAATAATTATATGGTTTGTAATATTTAAAATAAATGTTAAATTGTTTAAAGTTTTATCTTAGCTTTATTTTTGTTTAAATAAAAAGTTTATTTCTTTTTAAATATTATTGATAAATGTGATTTGAGAATATTTTATATAAGTTTAAAATATAAAATAGCATATGGTTTAAATTTATTTATTAATAAAAGTGATTTATAATCTTTTTATAAATCATTTATAATTTGTTAAATTGTTATTTTCAAGCCATAATAATAAATGTATTATTTTCCCCTAAATATAAAAAGAATTAAAATAAGAAATATAATCTTCATTTTAAATTGAATAAATTGATTTTAATTTGGAATTCAAAAGTTTAATTTGATTTGGAATTTTATTTTGAAATTCAAATAAATAGATTCTTAAAATATTTGTATAAGTTTTAATATATAATTTGTTTCATTTACATTTGCTTTAAATAAGAAAATCATATATATTCATATAAGTATAAAATAAATTAAAAGAAAACCCTTTATAAACATTTAAAAATATAACTAAATTATAAAAAAGACAAGTGTTAACTATTAAACAATCTAAGCTACATGTGTCTATTTTAAAATAAAGAAACATGACAAGTGTCATTGTTTTATTTTATTTTATTTTTATTTTGAATTAAAATAAATTTCAACATTATAACCATTTTCATTTCTCCTCTCATTCTCTTTTCAAAATCAAAGAAAACATTACATTTAAAAATCTGAAATCCCTGAAATCTACTCTTCAATAATCAAATGTTTGCATATCTAAAAATTACTCAAAGAAGATCAACCTGCAGAATGAATTCCTACATAAAATCAAGTCTGCATTCTTTCAAAAGGCCTGCATGCAAACTACAATCCTGAGAACTAAGTCTACATTTTCATAGAGCCTGCAAAACCTTCTCTGGAAATTGCCAGCAAGTAACCTAGAATTAAGGCATTTTTAGACCTGCATGCATGAAGTTTTAACGGAAATAAAAGCGCTTTCATTGTCAATACTGCTCTGTTCTTCTGTAGAAAGGTGAGTAACACTTCTTTTTAAAAAATTTAAGGAAAATTTGGTTGTTTAAATCATGTTTAAATAAGTTGTATTTGAATATTTGATTAAACTCCTGTGCATTTGTGATGTGAGTTATATGAATACTTTGAAATGCCTGAAGAACATTTTTGTTCTAAGATTTCAAGCCTGGTTTCAACTTAAAACATTCCTCTTTGTCCATTAATATTTAAAACTTAGGATTTAGGTAAATATTGTTTGTATCAGGATATGAACTAAATTATAAAAATTTATTTAACTTAAATAGAAACTGTAATTTACTCAGGAAATCAAGTTTAAAAGGGGAAAACTCATGCCACTGTTAAAATTCCAATTTGTTAATTTAGCAATTCAGGTATGCAAATCAATACCTTAGACAAATTCATGATTTGTAAATGTAAAATCATAAATTCTAAGTGGGGTTTGACTATGCGTTACTGTTTTGACCCAAAATTGGGTTTTGGAGTGTCTCTGTTGATTCAGGTGAATTTGGGGTTCACGTTTTCGTATGATGGAAGATGGGTGATCAGGGAATCAAGGAAAAATAGTTGTACAGTGATCAAATTGATATGGAGTCAGCGGTGTTCAAAATTTTTCTGTAACCCTAGTTATATCACAGGTTAAGAATTTTGGTCGTTTCTGTCTAAATGTGAGTTTGAGTGTTGAGATGCTTTGTGAAATGGTAGATGGGTCCATGACGAAGAAGTGGCCGAAGTTTCAACTTCAATAATGGTCGGAGGGGGAAGAATTGGCAGTTGACAGGTTTGGGGTTTTGGGGTGCACTGTGTTTCTAGGTTTGTGAAGAGAGGCTGGTTTTGATTTTCAGGTGAATGGGATTGTTTTGATGATTGTATTGTTGAGTGGGGTTGTATTCTGGTGTGTTGACGCTGCCGGAGTTGACTGGAGGAGGCCAGAGCCACCATGCATGTGCATGGTGCTCATAGTTTTTGATGATTAGAAATGTTGGGTGTTGTTAAGTTTGGGAAGTGCAGATTGTACACGAGTAAGTACTCGAGCCAATTGAGGGTTTTCTTGAAGTTGGGTGGTTCTTGACTCGAAGTAAAATAAGTTGAGCTCGAGTTATTTTCATTATTTCAGGTTTTGTTTCTATAACCTGTCTGTTTCAGGTTTTTAAATTTTAAACTAAATTTTAAATAAATGGGAAGCAAAGCAAGTTTTAAATTATGAATTCAAATGAAATTGAGTTCCAAACTTCAAATAAATAATTTGCAGAAATAAAATATTTAAAAAAAAAACCTGTATAGTATTTTATAAAGTGATTTATAAATCTGAAAATGAGATTTAAAATAAGATTTTAAAATTTAAGTTTAAATCCAGATTTGAATACCTGAATTCAAATTGGAATTTGAATCTGAAGTTTTCAAAGGAAATAAGTTGATAAATTCAAATGTTATAATCAAGTTTGAATATTTTAGTAACTATAACATGTGTTTTTAAAAATCTGAAATGAGAATTTAAAACAGGATTTTAAATTTAAATTTTTAAATCTGAATCTGAAATATGATTTGAATTCTAGTTTGAAATGAAATAAGATTTTGAATATAAATGTTTCAAAATCACTTGAATATTTAAAAAATAATTTAAATTTATCTAAATTGATTATGGATTAAAAACTATTTTTGCCTTGGGAGATAAGCAATTCTTTTAAAAAGGTTTTTAATACTTAAACCTTGTTTAAGTTTAAATTTGATTTCATTTTAATTTTAATATTAAAATGGGATTTAGAGAAAATTTAAAAGCACATTATTTTTAAATTACTTTGATAATGATAATTAAATCATTAATGAGATTAATGATTTTCATTAGGTTGATTTGAACTTAATAATTTATTAATTAATCAAGGTAATTAAGTTTTTAATTAATTAATTTAATTAATTAATAATTAGGTTAATTAATTAAATAATTAAGGGTTTTATTTAATTAATTAAAGGACTGGTAAGTTAATTAAGATTGATTTAAATAATAATTAAGAAATTAATTAATTAAATATGGTTTGATTTAATTTAATTAATGATCTGAATTTATTAATCAAGTAATTAATAATTAATTAAGTTTTTGATTATCACTTGATTAATTTAATAATTAAAGGTTAATTAATGAGTTTTGTAATAAAATTAAGGATTAATATTGATTAATTCAGTTAATTACTTTAGAGAAGTAATTAAAGTTTTGTTATTGGTTAATGAAGGTCATTTACTTAGTATTATTTTGTGATTAATTAATGTGATTAATTTTAATGATTAATTGTATTAATTAATTTAAAGATAATCATTTGAGAATTGTTTAAGTATGATTACTTAATGAAAGTAATTAAGGAAATTAATTACTAATTGTAATTAATTGAGTTATTTTGATTAATTAAGTTAATTAAGTTTAATTAATTTAAATTAATCACTGGCTGATTTGAGAAGTAATTACCAATGTAATTAAAAATGAATAATTACTCAGTGAAGTAATTAAGATGATAAACTACTTGATGTAATTTAATTGAAGGATGCTTGAATAAGGGAGGAGTTTTGGAATTAATTACTTTGTGTAATTAATATGTAATCAATATGCATAATAATTACTTAAAGGAAGTAATTAATAATTAATGACTTAGTGAATTAATTTAGGTTTTGATAATTGAGTTATTCAAAGATAATTAAAGATGAAATTGATTAAGTTAATTACTTAATGTGATTAATCATGGGTGATTAATCAATATAGATAATTGATAATTAATTTAATAGGGTAATTATTTAAAATAATTAAGGATCATTAATTTATATAATTAAAGATGTAATTAAGAATTGATTAATTAAGAACAATTAATCAATGAAGGAATTAATTAATGTAATTAATTAAGGATGTAATTAATTAATTAATTAATGAAGTAATTACAGGTTAATTACTGAATTTGGTTTGGATTAATTAATTTGTGAAATTAATTAAAGGTTAATTAATTGAATATAATTAAAGGATAATTAATCAAGATGATTAATTAGGGTAATTTGTTGAGAGTAATTAATTGATTGATTTATATTTAATTAAGGAATATTTAAGCAAGATTTATATAGATGAGTAATTAATTTAATTTATTTTAAATTAATTATAATAGAAGTAATTAATTTAATTCATTTTAAATTAGTTATAGAATGGATTAATAAGTCATTGCTTGTGAATGTTGATTGATACTGGTTACCCTGAGTAGTTGAGATCTCAGATATGAGATAAGTGATGTTGTGTGATTTGGATGCTATGGTTGCATTGAGTTGATAGTATAAATTATCTGTTTGGAATGATACTATGGATTATCTGTTGTGATGATAATGTTAATTACCTATTGTGATGTTGTGTATTATCTACCTGTATGTATATAGATAATATTAAATTGAATTGTTTTAAAACTTTAAAACAACTTGGACCTAAAAGACACATTTTGGATTTCGATGAGACCGGGATCGGGTTTCCATATTTGTATATCCAAAAACCACATCAATCCAAATTAACGATAGGTCGGGAATTTCAAGTGAAAATGAAGATTCATAGTGCAATGGTTATCGTCGTTAACTCTGAGGGTGATTCCAAAATGAGTGTAACGAGATAATGCCTTCGGTTTCGTTCGAACTTGGAACGAACTTGTATGGATTGAATGCTTTCAGAACATCGTCAGGTGGACAATGAGCATTCTAAGAGATGTGTTTTCTAAAGGTAATTGTTGCCTCAAGCCTCATCATCCGGGAATGGCTAAAACAGGAGAGGTGCAGCAAGGCTTCGTGGATAGCTCCCACTGGAGAGCAAGATTTACCCGTGTCTAGAGGTCTCTTTTTATTTCGGCTGTGTGGGCAGTTGGACGTATGCCAACTGCGGGGTTGTCTTGTTCGGGACTGTCCAGTAAGGGATGGTTCCGGTCTTGTGTCGCAGGGGAGTTAGGATGGCTCCTCGGTACGTTGATCCAGGCCACGTACTGTGACGGGCGGTACCCCAGTAGCCTTGCCATTGATGGAATCCAAAATCCAATAAGTGCCAACGGTTTTTATTGTATTACCCACTTTTGTGGCTAGTAGCTGGAATTTAATAAATGTAACAATTTCGGTTATTTCTTATTTACTTAAAAACCCTAGACCTTTTATAATTCACTGGATTTTCTATCAAATGTTTTGGATAGCGTAAGGTAAAAGGTTTTCCATGTTTATGTGTGGGAAGTATTACGTGATACCTTTATTTTCAAAGGTTTTTCAAAGTTAAGCAACTTTAACCTGTTACTCACACTAGACCCATGTCTGACCTAGAGTTTATCTTCTGTTTTCTTATACTCTTGGGTACTCAAATTTTTACGAGTAGCCAAGGGATTCAGGTTAGTTTGACGAATATTGGAGGAGCAATGGAGCAGGAGGCTTCTGCATTAGATATGTAGTTTCCGTTATGTGTTCTCTTTGTTGTGTTGTATTAAGTTGTAAATACTAGACAGGTGTTTATAACTGTCTAGTATATGTGATG
The DNA here is from genome assembly GCA_030765085.1 of Allium cepa. NCBI lineage: Eukaryota > Viridiplantae > Streptophyta > Magnoliopsida > Asparagales > Amaryllidaceae > Allium > Allium cepa. The sequence goes on from CM060938.1 coordinate 549,033,306, forward strand.
TGAATGTTGTGTATCTCTGATTGTTATTGTATATTATGTAAATACTTATGTTATCAATATAATTTATTCGTTCCGCTGTTGAGATTCTAGTGTTGTTTCTCCTTCTCTTCTTTCTTTTCTTCTTCTATCCCTTTCTTTCTTAATAGATGATGCGATTTTCTATAGTGAGAAAGTGGGTCGTCATAGTTGGTATCAGAGCATTAGGTTGAGTGAATACCTAGGCTCTGGAGTGGTGTCTATCTTGAGAGAGCGTATTTGTAAATTTTTAATATATTTATATATATTTATTTATTTCGACCTATCTATTGGGTTACCTGTTCGGGTTTTCCAATATAGGTTATAAATGTAGATTGGGGGTAGTGGTGTGTATAACACAACTGTCGTTGGTTGGAGTTTGTATGTTTGAGGTTGGAAGTGCATTTGTCGAGACTGTAGACCTAATACCGTCTCGAGTGAGCTTTGCAGTGGTGTAAGGACTTCATTGATCTCTGAAGGTAACCTATTAAGGTTCGGAGTCATCTTTGAAGTTGGAAGGGTATAGTTTGGATCTGTTGGCTGAGCAGAAGCAAGTGATGGTATCTTGATACCTCAGGAAATAGTGGCTGTGTGATGAGATGCAGTGACTATGGATATTTCCGAAGATGATTTCTTTGGAACAAATTTAAGGAGTAGGTCTACTTCGGTGTTGTGGCTGAGTTCAACAGGGTGTTTCTCTGTGGTTTGTTGTCCGAGTTTCTCGAAGAGCTTTGGATTGGGAATTCTTTGGCATTGGTATCAGCAGTGCAGCTCGGAGTGTTCAGTGTGTCGGCAGAATTTTCTGGCTTAGCAATTTACTGGAGGTGGAGTTCAGAAGCAGTGGAGTAGAATCCATTTCTTCGATGGATTGGCAGGACCAGCATAAGTTGTTCTGATTGGTGAAGAAAGAACAGTTTTCTTTGGATTTTAGTATGGATTGATCGCAAAAGTGACTTGCGATGATTAAGTATTCTCTTGGATTGTTGGAGATTTTTCTGAATGTTTTCAGAGAAGTCGGAGGTTGTCCGCATTTAGAGATTCAGTTTTCTTATTGACCAGGATTCCAAGTGTTGTACCGGTGGTTCAACTAGTTGAAGGTTGGTTCCTTGAGATGGAATTTTTTGAAGCAACTCAGGATTTGAGGAACTTCTGGGTTTTCTCTGGGTTATCAGAGATCTTCTTGGTTTGTTGTCCAATTGTGCTTGTGTTCTTCATCAGCATTCTTTTCTACTCCAGATCAGAGTTGTGCAACTGAAGCAGTTTGGGAGTGCATCTGCTTTTCTTTTCCAGATAGGAGAAGCTTGTTTTCTTCTGATGATGGTGAGTGGAGTTGTTCTTAATCTTGGTTGATCGGGGAGGATCATTCTGGTGGATTGGGTTTGGTCCAGTTTATTTCTTGAGACATCAGCAAGGATTGAGCTGATCAGGTAGGATGTAGGAAGCCTAAGATCGTCTGAAGAGTTTTGTGGATCTGAAGTCGGAGATCTGATTTTGGATAAGTGTTTGATTTTTTGGATTGAATTGCCAGTTTGGACAACTGGAATTCGATGTGTTTTACGTATCTCTGAGGGAGTACGTGTATGATCTAATTCTGGTTTTGGAATTAGCTGTACAGGGAGATTTGGTTGTTGAGTCAGACTTGTCTGTGGTCTGATGTCTTGTTCAGTTATAGATCTAAATGAGTAGGAGTTTTGTAGCTCAGTAGTGTTGATTGTTTGGGTTTTATAGAGCGAGTATCCCGGTGTTTACTTGGGAAACTCGAGGAAACTCTATCCAGAATTTTGTCTGGATAGTTAATTTTATTTGATTGGATGAATTTATTGCTATGGTTGTTAGCATATGTTTGAAGTATGCTTGTGTTTTAAAATTAAAATATTTTTAAATAGTTTATTAAATTACCTTTGTTTTAAATTTCGGGGACGAAATTCTTTTAAGGGGAAAGGAATGTGATATCCTGGAATTTTTGACAATGTCAATTTAATAATCTTTATATAAATTAAATTAAACTGATATTGACAATATTGATTAATAGAATATGATTTGGTTTAATAATTTGATTAAATAAATATTTAATTTGTGATTTTTATCTTTTAAAAGCTAAAATAAATGTTTTAAATTTTAATATATATTTATATATTTGTATATATGTTATAGATGATCTTTGTTTTAGAATTTAATAAATAAATAAATTTTTGTTTTCAAATAATATATTGAGTAATTGGGAAATTATGTTTTAAATTAATTTTAAGTTTCTCAAAGTTATTTAAATTAATAATTATATGGTTTGTAATATTTAAAATAAATGTTAAATTGTTTAAAGTTTTATCTTAGCTTAATTTTTGTTTAAATAAAAAGTTTATTTCTTTTTAAATATTATTGATAAATGTGATTTGAGAATATTTTATATAAGTTTAAAATATAAAATAACATACGATTTAAATTTATTTACTAATAAAAGTGATTTATAATATTTTTATAAATCATTTAAAATTTGTTAAATTGTTATTTTCAAGCCATAATAATAAATGTATTATTTTTCCCTAAATATAAAAAGAATTAAAATAAGAAAATAGAATCTTCATTTTAAATTGAATAAATTGATTTTAATTTAGAATACAAAAGTTTAATTTGATGTGGAATTTTATTTTGAAATTCAAACAAATAGATTCTTAAAATATTTGTATAAGTTTTAATTTATAATTTGTTTTATTTACATTTGCTTTAAATAAGAAAATCATATATATTCATATAAGTATAAAATAAATTAAAAGAAAACCCTTTACAAACATTTAAAAATATAACTAAATTATATAAAAGACAAGTGCTAACTATTAAACAATCTAAGCTACATGTGTCTATTTTAAAATAAAGAAACATGACAAGTGTCATTGTTTTATTTTATTTTATTTTTATTTTGAATTAAAATAAATTTCAACATTATAACCATTTTCATTTCTCCCCTCATTCTCTTTTCAAAATCAAAGAAAACATTACACTTAAAAATCTGAAATCCCTCAAATCAACTCCTCAATAATCAAATGTTTGCATATCTAAAAATTACTCAAAAAAGATCAACCTGCAGAATGGATTCCTGCATAAAATCAAGTCTGCATTCTTTCAAAAGGCCTGCATGCAAACTACAATCCTGAGAACCAAGTCTGCATTTTCATAGAGCCTGCAAAACCTTCCCTAGAAATTGCCAGCAAGTAACTTGGAATTAAGGCATTTTTTAGACCTACATGCATGAAGTTTTAACAGGAAATAAAAGCTCCTTCATTGTCAATACTGCTCTGTTCTTCTATAGAAAGGTGAGTAACACTTTGTAACATCTCGCCTTTTTGCACACTTCCTATCATGCTGCACCCTCCAAGTGCAATGGCAGACACACATGACGATTCAAACCATACGGAAGGGCGGATTGTTATGGGGTAAATAAGAAAAACAGAGAAGAAATAAAACAAAACAGAATCTCACGGCGGAAGGATAAAATATAATAATCAAATATACAGTTCATGAAACTGTTTTACAAAATATTTTATTTTACTTGTACAATGAATATCAGAGTTACCCAAACCAATACTATCAATGCAGCGGAATTAAATGGTGTAGTGAAATAAAATAGTAGATACTAGTAATACAAATTGTCTTCGTCCTCCAGAGCTAAATCCTCAAATCCTGAAACGCTTGGACTGACCCGAGCGAATTTGAAAAGACAAAAACACTCGAGTCAGAACTAAAAGATCTTATGTGAGTAAAATTAACAGAAATAAATATGAGTACAGTAACTCAAGAGACGCTCGGGATTTACATCTCCTAAGGGTCCGTTAAACTATTTACTATGTAGTATATTGCGCTATTATAATAATGTCTATTTATAAAATAAACTTACTTTTTAATAGCGTTAAGGGGTTACCCATATAGCCCTTAACACGGAATATATTCCCATAGTCTATACAGTACCGTAATCTCCCCCGTAATGGGCGTCGTCAGAGGGCACTCCATAGGTATGGTACAAAACAAAACTCGTAGTAAAGGCTCGGTATGGTAGGTGACACGGCACAACTAGGCAATGCCAGGGTAGATATACCAATTGCTATCCGGGCTGGTGGAAACGCGCAGCGCGCAGCTGCCGCCCACCTCGAACAAACTCCCCCAAAATCAACAATAAAAGTGGCCACTGAATCAATCCAAAGTCAAAGTATAATATCGAAGAGGAGTGTCCGATCAGAGGAATGACCTCATTGGCCCGAGAATCGCTCCTATTTTAGCTACCTTATGCCAACTCACGGGAGTCGGGTCCACGTATTTACCTTACAGGAAACGCCGCCACCAACCTACTTCATTCTGGAATCTCCACCGCGTACACGGTTAGTCAAAGTGGTTTTCGGTATCGACAGAGAGTATGTCCATATCTGATCCGGGTCTCTTTGCCAACCAATCGTTATTATAACACCGCGGTCATTTAAAATAGTTTATACTTTAAAACCAGAATAAAAATTCCATTTCAAAACTATGAATACGATATCATCTTAAAACCCAAAACAATATGATATCATTTTATCCAAATATATTTCTTTTCCAAAATCATACTGCTTTAAAATTTAAAATATCTGGAAACCAAATATTTGACTTATACTTTCAAAGCATAATATTTCAAAATTCATATATTTTAAAACCATAACTTCTAAAACTTGAATGGTTTGGATATTCAATGGTATATAAAATAAATGGTTTGACTTTAAGGATACTTTGTAAAGAAAATAATTTCCATGGCTTTACAAATATATTTCTTTATTTAAAGTCTAAACCAAAATTTAAATATCACTTTCAAGTTCCAAAACCACTTCAATTTATATATATATATATATATATATATATATATCCATTTGGAGTATTAATATTTCAAAACTAAAGTTGGAATTTATTCCTTCAACCAAATTAAATGTTCTATTATTTAGTCTTGAATATTTACATAAAAATCCATAAATAAAACTCCAATTTCTAGCAATTAAATATTTTCTTCAATTAAATTATACTAGAATATTCATTTTAAATTTATCTTGGAAAAATCCAGTTATAAATATCATACCTTAAAAATTTCCAAACTTAAACATATAATATGAATTATCAAATTCCATTTCTCAATTTTCCCATTTTTATTTAATAGATTTATACACAGCTTAAATTCAAAATTTTTAACTTCATATGTATATATATAGAAGAATAACATTTATAAAATATCAAAATTAAAATTTTTTATAAACCGTATCCCATCCAAACCATAGAAATCACTTTAAAATAATTTATATATAGACAACGATGCCTGTATAAAATTTTCTATCCTATGGTCAAGTGATACGGATATTTATCATTTCAATCCGCAATTTAAAAATAAAATTTGCAATTGTATATCATTTCAAACCACAATCCCGAATGAAATGAAAAATGCATGATAACTTGTAGTTTAATGATATACAATAAAACATCCATTCACCCATCATCAATCAAAATTATTTCAAACATCATCAGTTTAACAACCATCAATATATATACAATATAACAAGAAATAATTGACAGTTATTAACTAACATTTTATATTCAATTAAATTTATAACTGTTTAACTAGTAGTTTATATGCAAATAAATAAATTCTAACTGTCAATTAATATGCAATAAATGAATTAAATTGACAGTTAAATTAAATAAATGCAAATTAACCGATATGCTGAATAAAACATGCCAAACAATCATAAATAAATTTCTACTCATATCTAAAATAAATTTAACAAACATAAAAACTTTTAGAAGTTGTGAGTGGGTTAAAACACTCACCTTTTGAATTTAAATAGAATTTAAATTCAATTTAAACTTAAAAATCCAACGGTCTCCAAATCTGTCCAAACCAGCGTCATCAGATCCGGAATTTAATTACGATCCTAACAAAAGAAATTTCGCGCGAAACGGGCAACATATGAAAAAGTTGTTCAATTTTAATGAGTTGAAACAAAAATTAAATAAAACAAAATTAAACAACAACCTAATTAAAGTTTGCCACGTCATAAAGCTTCTTCTCAACTCACGTATGCTCGTCCAGGGAATGAACCCATTTCAACGCACGCCCTCCCCATCTTTGACCGTGCCTTTAGACCGCCCCAGGCCACCAGACGCGCCTCCACCATTACGATTTCCCTAGCCGAGCTCTCCAATACCCAGAAACCAATTTGCAAATAGTCGCTCCAAATCAAAACGCCCAAATTGACTTAGGTTTCGAATTTCCTGATTTTGACCGCGATTTGCCGCTGACTCGAGTATCGATTTCGAAAACAGAGAGTGCACGTAGATTCGTATGGATGAAATCTACAACATATATTTTTTTTTTGGAATTTTTCTGAGATGTTTGAATTTTCATTTGAAATTTGAATAGAAATAGATCTAGGCTTGCATCCATTTGAGGAGGAGAAGGAGTTGAAGAAAAGAACGTACAGACAAATGATAGAAGATGGAGGCTAGGGTTTTTTTTGATCGTCTATTTATAGATAGATCGCAAAAGAATAGGTGTGCACGAACTTTAACGTGCAAACGGAAGTGGTCCCAAAAGATAAATAATATTAATTACACACGTTACGGATTTAGGAAATAAATAAATTCCTTATCATTTACATTTTATTTTAACGTATATACAAATGTAAATCTAGACGTTTCGTTTACGTTTCAAAATATATCCACAATTTTATTAATTTCCAAATTGATCTAAGCAAATTTAGATGTAAATTAAAAGATGATAAGTCTATCCATTGCAGTGTTAATTTCTCCACTTCCTTATATTTAGAAATTATAAATTAAGTTTTCAAAAGCCTATTTTTGATTTTCAAACTTTTATATACTCATCTTTTACCAGTAATAAGGATACATTAACATTTGTTCATGGTTTCACCTTATTATCCTCAACTTCCATTTTAATTTTCAATAATTACAATTGTTGAATGTTGATATTTTAATTAAATTTATACATCTTGCTTTCTATAATCTATATCAACAAATGGTCCAATTATAAATAGAATTAGCATTAACTTCATCTTATAGGATTAACTACTCCAATTACAAAACAAATCTACGCTAACTGCACGATTTAAGTCAATTTTGTAATTGAGTCTACATTAAACGTTATAAATTATAAATTGGAACCTCAATAAATTCGCTTATTGATTTAAAATCTTTCTATTCAGTAAATAGACATTTTATGGGTATAAATAACATTTGAATTATAACACATGTCATTAGTGCATGCTTCATTTCTTATAAACTCCCCTTTATTAACTAGAACACATTAACCAAAACAAAATAATTAATTTAGATTTATTTCAATCGATTGCCATTCTTAACTTAACATACTCAAAATGGTTAACCTAAATAATTGTTACCCTTTTACACTCAAATTCACTTACAACCATCATTACAACAATGTTGCCATAGATTTAGATTTGATTAAATAAATTAGATAAATGGGTAAAGTTTTGTAATTATCACTAATGCCAAATATATATGCATTAATTACTACTTATTATTATGAATTCATTTATTAATTTACTAGTTGCCTTTGTCTTCTTATATCCTATTTACTACCAATCTTTCTATTTAGTTATAGTTTATCAATATATATATACCTAGGCAAATCAAGTTCTTGTCTTTTCTGTTATTTCAATTAAATCGGGTATGCACAAATAAATTCTTTATAACTTATTCTTACAAAATTTATTTACATGCATTCAGTTACATCTAATTTAATGCATTGATTTTCATTTATAAATTAAAGGTTTTTCCTTTAAAAGCTTTTATTACTAACCATACTCCAACCTCTATAGGACATTGATTTATTAAATTTGCACTTATTATGCATACTTTTAGCAACTCATATATACTTTGCGTCTATTCCCCAAATTTCACATTCTATTGTTACATAATTTGCATTGATTACTATTTATTATTATTGCTTTACTGATAAATTAGATATTTGCATTGGTTTTGCTTATGCTAAATTATTTTCCCATAATAAATAAGGTTTCAAAACAATCAATAACATTTCCTTAGCCCAAACCCTGTTTACCAATTATTTTCCTTCAATAATTCATGTTGCTATAAATACGTACATTTACACTTTATAGTTATTCTAATATACCTATTCCAACACTCTTAACCCTTATCTTTACTTTCACCCACTTGTAACATAAATTTTTATTTTCAAATTTATTCCCATTTACAGTTAATCAATGTTATTTTACATTAACCAATTTTAATATTCACCTTTAATTTCACATCTTCAAAGTATATCTAGGAAAAATCTTTCCACCACTTAATTTACTGAATCTTATGCAGTCTTACTATAAATAGGTTTTAAATTACCATTACTGTACATTCAATTACTATCCAAAGTATTTATTCATAAATCAATTCGATATATACGTTTGTTTCCTTCTATTTGATTTATACCTAGTATACATTTTTCTAAATCCTGTTTCATTACCTTCATTAAATGGTTATCGCATTGAGATCAAATTTATTAGCTTATATCGCATTATTACCATTAATTAAAATTGGCTTAATTTTTTTTTATTCAATACTCTAAATAAATAACATATTATTCCATAATTACTCTTGTTTTCACATATTCCATTCAAAATTTAAACCACAATATTTACATTATTTTATTGAATTGGAAATCTCATTTTAAATTGTTAACTTTTAATAAGAACAAATGGCAACACCAAATTCCTAACATTCATTTTATTAAAAATTATGGAAAATATGACAAATTTAGTTAACGAAATTTTCGGGTCGTTACACACTTCTTTTTAAAAATTTTAAGGAAAATCTGGTTGTTTAAATCATGTTTAAATAAGTTGTATTTGAATATTTGATGAAACTCCTGTGCATTTGTGATGTGAGTTATATGAATACTTTAAAATGCTTGAAGAATATTTCTGTTCTAAGATTTCAAGCCTGGTTTCAACTTAAAACATTCCTCTTTGTCCATTAATATTTAAAACTTAGGATTTAGGTAAATATTGTTTATATTAGGCAATGAACTAAATTATAAAAATTTATTTAACTTAAATAGAAACTATAATTTACTCAGGAAATCAAGTTTAAAAGGGGAAAACTCATGCCACTGTTAAAATTCAAATTTGTTAATTTAGCAATTCAGGTATGCAAATCAAAACCTTAGACAAATTCATGATTTATAAATGTGAAATCATAAATTCTAAGTGGGGTTTGACTGTGCGTTACTGTTTTGACCCAAAATTGGATTTTGGAGTGTCTCTGTTGATTCAGGTGAATTTGGGGTTCATGTTTTCGTATGATGGAAGATGGGTGATCAGGGAATCAAGGAAAAATAGTTGTACGGTGATCAAATTGATATGGAGACAGCGGTGTTCAAAATTGTTCTGTAACCCTAGTTATATCACAGGTTAAGAATTTTGGTCGTTTCTGTCTAAATGTGAGTTTGAGTGTTGAGATGCTTTGTGAAATGGTAGATGGGTCCATGACGAAGAAGTGGCCGAAGTTTCAACTTCAATAATGGTCGGAGGGGGAAGAATTGGCAGTTGACAGGTTTGGGGTTTTGGGGTGCACTGTGTTTCCAGGTTTGTGAAGAGAGGATTGTTTTGATTTTCAGTGAATGGGATTGTTTTGATGATTGTATTGTTGAGTGGGGTTGTATTCTGGTGTGTTGACGCTACCGGAGTTGACTGGAGGAGGTCAGCACCACCATGCATATGCACGGTGCTCATAGTTTCTGATGATCAGAAATGTTGGGTGTTGTTAAGTTTAGGAAGTGCAGATTGTACTCGAGTATGTACTCGAGCCAAGTGAGGGTTTGCCCGAAGTTGGGTGGTTCATGACTCGAAGTAAAATAAGTTGAGCTCGAGTTATTTTCATTATTTCAGGTTTTGTTTCTGTAACCTGTCTGTTTCAGGTTTTTTAATTTTAAACTAAATTTTAAATAAATGGGAAGTAAAGCAAGTTTTAAATTATGAATTCAAATGAAATTGAGTTCCAGACTTCAAATAAATAATTTGCAGAAATAAAATATTTAAAAAAATAAAACCTATACAGTATTTTATAAAGTGATTTATAGATCTGAAAATGAGATTTAAAATAAGATTTTAAAATTTAAGTTAAAATCTAGATTTGAATACCTGAATTCAAATTTGAATTTGAATCTGAAAGTTTTCAAAGGAAATAAGTTGATAAATTCGAATGTTATAATCAAGTTTGAATATTTTAGTAATTATAACATGTGTTTCTAAAAATCTGAAATGAGAATTTAAAACAGGATTTTAAATTTTAAATTTTAAATTTTAAATATGAATCTGAAACATGATTTGAATTCTTGTTTGAAATGAAATAATATTTTGAATACAAATGTTTCAAAATCACTTGAATATTTAAAGAATAATTTAAATTTATCTAAATTGATTATGGATTAAAAACTATTTTTGCCTTAGGAGATAAGCAATTCTTTTAAAAAGGTTTTTATTACCTAAACCTTGTTTAAGTTTAAATTTTGTTTCATTTTAATTTTAATATTAAAATGGAATTTAGAGAAAATTTAAAAGCACATTATTTTAAAATTACTTTGACAATGATAATTAAATCATTAATGAGATTAATGATTTTCATTAAGTTGATTTGAACTTAATAATTCATTAATTGATCAAGGTAATTAAGTTTTGTAATTAATTAATTTAATTAATTAATAATTAGGTTAATTAATGAAATAATTAAGGGTTTTATTTAATTAATTAAAGGATTAGTAAGTTAATTAAGATTGATTTAAATAATAATTAAGAAATCAATTAATTAAATAAGGTTTGATTTAATTTAATTAATGATTTGAATTTATTAATCAAGTAATTAATAATTAATTAAGTTTTTGATTATCTTTTGATTAATTTAATAATTAAAGGTTAAGTAATGAGTTTTATAAATAAATTAAGGATTAATATTGATTAATTCAGTTAATTACTTTAGAGAAGTAATTAAAGTTTTGTTATTGGTTAATGAAGGTCATTTACTTAGTATTATTTTATAATTAATTAATGTGATGAATTTTAATGATTAATTGTATTAATTAATTTAGAGATAATCATTTGAGAATTGTTTAAGTATGATTACTTAATGAAAGTAATTAAATAAATTAATTACTAATTGTAATTAATTGAGTTGTTTTGATTAATTAAGTTAATTAAGTTTAATTAATTTAAATTAATCACTGGTTGATTTGAGAAGTAATTACCAATGTAATTAAAAATGAATAATTACTCACCGAAGTAATTAAGATGATAAACTACTTGATGTAATTTAATTGAAGGATGCTTGAATAAGGGAGGAGTTTTGGAATTAATTACTTTGTGTAATTAATATGTAATCAATATGCAGAATAATTACTGAAAGGAAGTAATTAATAATTAATGACTTAGTGAATTAATTTATGTTTTGATAATTGAGTTATTCAAAGATAATTAAAGATGAAACTGATTAAGTTAATTACTTAATGTGATTAATCATGGGTGATTAATCAATATGGATAATTGATAATTAATTTAATAGGGTAATTATTTATAAATAATTAGGGATCATTAATTTATATAATTAAAGATGTAATTAAGAATTGATTAATTAAGAACAATTAATCAATGAAGGAATTAATTAATGTAATTAATTAAGGATGTAATTAATTAATTAATGAAGTAATTACTGGTTAATTACTGAATTTGGTTTGGATTAATTAATTTGTGAAATTAATTAAAGGTTAATTACTTGAATGTAATTAAAGGATAATTAATCAAGATGATTAATTAGGGTAATTTGTTGAGAGTAATTAATTGATTGATTTATATTTAATTAAGGAATATGTAAGCAAGATTTATATGGATGAGTAGTTAATTAATTTATTTTAAATTAATTATAATAGAAGTAATTAATTTAATTCATTTTAAATTAATTATAGAATGGATTAATAAGTCATTGCTTGTGAATGTTGATTGATACTGGTTACCTTGAGTAGTTGAGATATCAAATATGAGATAAGTGATGTTGTGTGATTTGGATTCTATGGTTGCATTGAGTTGATAGTATAAATTATCTGTTTGGAATGATACTATGGATTATCTGTTGTGATGATAATGTTAATTACCTATTGTGATGTTGTGTATTATCTATCTGTATGTATATAGATAATATTAAATTGAATTGTTTTAAAACTTTAAAACAACTTGGACCTAAAAGACACGTTTTGGATTTCGATGAGACCGGGATCGGGTTTCCATATTTGGATATCTGAAAACCACATCAACCTAAATTAAAGATAGGTCGTGAATCTCAAGTGAAAATGAAGATTTAGAGTGCAAGGGTTATCGTCATTAACTCCGAGGGTGATTCCAAAATGAGTGTAATGAGATAATGCCTTCGGTTTCGTTCGAACCCGGAACGAACTTGTATGGATTGAATGCTTTCAGAACATCGTCAGGTGGACGATGAGCATTCTAAGAGATGTGTTCTCTAAAGGTAATCGTAGCCTCAAGCCTCATCAACTGGGAATGGCTAAAACAGGGGAGGTGCAGCAAGGCTTCAAGGGTAGCTCCCACTGGAGAGCAAGATTTACCCTTGTCTAGAGGTCCCTTTTTATTTTGGCTGTGTGGGCAGTTGGACGTACGCCAACTGCGGGGTTGTCTTGTTCGGGACTGTCCAGTAAGGGATGGTTCCGGTCTTGTGTCGCAGGGGAGTTAGGATGGCTCCTCGGTACGTTGATCTAGGCCACGTACTGTGACGGACGGTACCCCAGTAGCCCTGCAATTGATGGAATCCAAAATCCAATAAGTGCCAACGGTTTTGATTGTATTACCCACTTTTGTGGCTAGTAGTTGGAATTTAATAAATGTAACAATTTCGGCTATTTCTTATTTACTTAACAACCCTAGACCTATTATAATATCACTGGATTTCCTATCAAATGTTTTGGTTAGCGTAAGGTAAAAACTTTTCCATGTTTATGTGTGGGAAGTCTTACGTGATACCTTTCTTTTCAAAGGTTTTTCAAAGTTAAGCAACTTTAACCTGTTACTCACACCAGACCCAAGTCTAACCCAGAGTTTATCTTCTGTTTTCTTAAACTCTTGCGTACTCAAATTTTTACGAGTAGCCAAGGGATTCAGGTTAGCTTTGACGAATATTGGAGGAGCAATGGAGCAGAATGCTTCTGCGTTAGGTATATAGTTTCCGATGTGTGTTCTCTGTGCTGTGTTGTATTAAGTTGTAAATACTAGACAGGTGTTTATAACTATCTAGTATATGTGATGTGAATGCTGTGTATCTATGATTGTTATTGTATATTATGTAAATACTTATTTTATTAATATAATTTATTCTTTCCGCTGTTGAGATTCTAGTATTGTTTCTCCTTCTCTTCTTTCTTTTCTTCTTCTATCCCTTTCTTTCGTAATAGATGATGCGATTTTCTGTAGTGAGAAATTCAGGTCGTCACACAGACTCACAAGAGTCAGGGCTGTGTTAATACCTCATACAGAATCGCCACCAACCATCCTACTTCGTTTTGCAATCTCCACCATATACATAGTTGTTAAAGTGGTTTTTCTGTATTGGTAGAGAGTACAACAATATCCGGTCCTGGTCTCTTTAACAACCGAAAGCTTATTTCACATCGTGGTCGTTTTATATTTCAAAACAGTTCGTACTTCATATCAAATTGTCATATTCATTTCAAAATCATATCACTTTCGCTTATTCACCTTAGAATCATATTTATTTCCAAAATCTTAACCACAAAATAGGTTCGACCATCATATCAAATTATTCGAATTTAAATCCATCAAATCTAAATTATAACAGTTCCAACTTAAACAGATTGTATATTGAAAATATTATATATATATATATATATATATATATATATATATAGAAATAGTTATAATTTAAAATAATTTATATTTAAATAGGTTATAGATGAATTAGTTTATATACTAAAATAGTTTATATTCAAAATAGATTAGAGGTTAAAATAATTTGTATATTACAATAGTTTATATATACTGAAATTAATTTATGTCTTAAAATAAATTTTCAATTAGAATTGTTTCTTCAAATTCACAAATCAATTCAAAACAATTTTAGTTCTAAAATTCAATCTCAGTTTAACAATTTCAATTTTGATTCAAATTCTCATTAAAACCATTTTTAATCTATATTGATTTTAAATCCAGGTTTGAACTACAATTTAATCTACTTCCAATTTCAATAGGTTTCAAAACATAAATATTCCAACAATTTACAATAACTCAAATTGATAAATTTCATTTATATTCCCAAATTCAACATTTAATTTTATTTTAAACTTGAAATATTCACTTAATCATTTTAATAAACATTTAAATAAAATCCCAGATTACAAATTTAAATCAAACTTAAATATTTAAATTCAATTTTATTTAAATTTAAATATTCATTTAATCCTCTTTAACCAAAATCAAGTTATTATGTTATAAAATCATATCTTTAAATTCTCTAATCAATAAGTTTCAAATCAATTTTATTTAAATTCAATTTTTAAATGAATCAAATTACAAATTAGCTTTAACTTATCTTACACGCCTTTATTTATTAAAGTTAATATAAAAATTTATTTAAAATATTAAAATAAATTTAAATAAATATTCAAACATATCATATATATACCAATTAAATTAAATCTTATTGTCATTAAATTTATTTTATATTAAATGTTATTTTACATATTAAAATAATAATAAAATTATATGTAAAATCTTAAAATTCATATTTTCAAAACTAACTTATAAATTTAAAATTTCCAAATATATATAAATATAATTTTAAAAATCTAAATTTTATGCATATAAAATAAACATTTATATATCATATTTTAAAAATCGATATTTATTAAAATCTCTATATTTCCTTTCAAACTTTGGAAATCATTTTCAAAATAGACCAACGGTGTCCGTATATAATTTTCTATCCTATGGTCAAGTGATACGATATTTATCATTTCAATCTGCAATTTGAATATTTATGAGTATATATCATTTCGACTCGCGATCCTAAAACTCAAAATCAATGAAAATCACTTAAGTTTATCATTTCGACCCATAACGATTTTCTCCTAATCTATAAAACCATTCATGTACGTATCATTTCAACCCATAGGGAATTTCTAAACTAATAGGATACCTGCAGAGTGTGAAGAAATATGATAATAATATAACATATCAACAATAGGCATATATCATTAGTAACAAATAAAATATGATATATATATATATATATATATATATATAACAGGTAATGGTGTCATATGTCATAGGTGAACAATTGCAGATAATGGCATATCATTTAAATAACTTAACAATTCAAATTTAAGAGCATATTTCAATCGTCATTTCAAGTGAATTAAATTTACTAAATATAAGAATGTTAATCGTCAGTGATTGCTCACCTTTCGAGGCTAGAAAAATCTGATGATGAAACGATATACGAATCCAAGCACAAATTCCAAAGAACGGCACGATGTGCACAAATTCGACGAGTAAAGCAAAGCACGCCGGATATGAATTAACGAAACAAAATATATACATATTTGTATGGAATATATATACCTATATAAATTATATTTCACAATCAACATTTAAATTTAAACACATATTAAAATAAAGAATCTTATTTCTTCTATTTCAAAATCATTATTTCTTAAACCACATATATTTTAAAATCAAAACATATATACATTATATTCTTAAAATCATTACTTAAGCCAATATTATTGTGACGACCCGTCTTTCAATTCCCAGAAAGACGTATCATCATTAAGAAAGAAAGAGATAGAAATAGAAAAGATAGAAAGAAAAGAACAACCATCATCAGAATCTCACAGCGGAAATGAAACAAAATATAATATTACACATATCCATTACATAGTTTTACATATCAGAGTACACAAAATAATACGACTTCATTACATCTGACATTTTAAGAGTTTGCCAAACCATACAACCCAAAATACAACATCAAAAGTCACTACAGCGGATAGAGATAGATAAGTACGTCTGGACTCCAGCTCCAGCTTCTAAAACATTTTCCAATCCCAACCTAATCACTTGGCTACTCATAAAAATTTGAGTACCCAAGAGTTTATGAAAAAAAAAAAATAAACTCTGGGTCAAACATGGGTCTGGTATGAGTAAATAAGTTAAAGTTGTTTAACTTTAAAATCATTTGAATACAAAATGTATCACGTAAGACTCTCCAGAAATAAATACGGGTAAGTTTTTACCTTATGCTAACAAAGCATTTGATAGGAAATCCAGTGATATTATAATAGTGTATAGGGTTTTCAAGTAGATAGAAAATAGCCGAAATTGTTACATGATTAAATTCCAGCTACTAGCCACAAAAGTGGGTGATACAAATCAAAACCGTAGGGTCTCGTAGGGAAAATGGGTTTCCATCAATGGCAGGGCTACTGGGGTACTGCTTGTCACAGTACGGGGCCTAAATCACCATACCGAGGACCACTCCCGATCCCCTGCAACACAAAACCGGAACCATCCCTTACTGGACAGTCCCGAACAAGACAACCCCACAGTTGTGGCCAACAACCGCTCACACAGCCGAAATAATAATGGACTTCTAGACAGGGGAAAATCTCGTCCTACTTGGGCATGACCCACTTAGCCTTGTTGCACCTCCCCTGTTTTAGCCATTCCCGGTTGATGAGGCTTGAGGCTACGATTACCTTTAGCGAGCACATCTCTTAGAATGCTTATCGTCCACCTGACGATGTTCTGAAAGCATTCAATCCATACAAGTTCGTTCCAGGTTCGAACGAAACTGAAGGCATTATCTCATTACACTCATTTTTGGAATCACCCTCAGAGTTAACGACAATAACCCTTGCACTCTAAACTCCATCTCGATCTTCACTTTGAGATGTCACGACCTAATGTTTAACTTGAATCGATGTGGTTTTCGAAAAATCAAATTTGATTCCCGATCCCGGTCTCATCAAAATCCAAACGCCATCTTAAAGGCCAAATTGTTTAAAGATTTAAACAATTCAATTCAATTTTAAACATAACATCCACACAGTATTATCCACAGATAATAACCAAAATCTATCACAGATATATACAATATCTCATCACAGAATATCTCAACTATCATCCAACAGATATCAACCAATTCAGATATTCAATTCAAAACAATCATCCATAAGCAAACACATCTTTAATTCATATTATAATTAATTTAATTAATTCAAATTAAATTAATTATTTAATAATTAATCACTTACCTCGCTTAATCAATCATTATTTAATTAATCACAATCATTTAATTAATTAATCACTTCTTAATTAACCTCATTATCAAATAATAAATCTTTAATTAATTAATAACCCTTTAATTATTAATTAATTAATTACTCTAATTATCCATTATTAAACTTGATTAAAAATTAATCATTCCTTAATTCGATTACTAATTAACCCTTAATTTTACAATTAATTAACCTTAATTAATTGCTTAATTAATTACAAATTTTAAATTAATTTATCTTAATTACTTAATTAATTATAAATTAATTAACCTTAATTATTTAATTAATTAAGCTTTAACCACTAATTAATTAACTATTAATTTTGAATTAATTAATGTTTAATTACCTTATTAATTAACCTTAATAAATTTATTAATTAATTCTTAATCACTAATTTAATTAATCATTAATCACTTAATTGAGTAATTACTAATCACTTATTAATTAATCTTTAATTATCAATTAATTATAATTAATTATAATTTAATTTAATTCTTAATTATCCATTTATTAATCCATAATTAATTAATTAAACCTTAATAAATTAATTAATCTAAAATTATTATTTAATTTAATCTTAATTACTTTATTAATTAAAGTAAACTTTAATTCTAAAACTTAATTAATTTTCAAAACAAAACAATTTCATTAATCGCTTAACATTCGAATTTTTGTTTAAACTAATTACTTTTTAAAAGTTAAATTTAAATGAATATAAAATTATCTCAAAATTTAATTATCAAAGTATAAAATACTTTAAATTAAAAAGTTTAACATTTCCTCAAAGCAATTTGAATAAATTTTAAATTTTAAACTTAAACAAATTTGAAAACTTTTTTTTAAAACATTACTTGTATTTGGTTTGACCCGACCAAAACCAAAACAAACGTAAGTACCAAACCCCTCCTCTTCCCTTTCTATTTCTTTTTTTTAGTTTAGTTTAGATCTAAACTTAACCCAATGCTGGAGAGGATCACCTAACCATCTCGAGTACAAACTCGAGCTCTAACCCAAATTACCCGAGCAACAACCCAAAGGCACTCGAACCCAAAAGAATTTGGCACAACAACATTACTATGCATGTGCACAGTTCACCAACGGCGTCGCCACCAACGGCGACACCCCCTACAGGTCGGCGATCGAGCACACATCCTTTTCAGACCCTCAAACCAAAATCTCAAAGCTCGAAACAAAATCGAGTATCACCGACGAACCTGAAACCAAAACTTCACCAGAACCCCCCCAAATCATCACGATTCTGATCATCGATCGCCTCGAAACTTCGGCCACATCACCGTGAAACCTCCCCGCTACTAACTCTACGATCTTATGCCACTCGATCCACTACAAGCTTCCAGTCAACCCATTATTCGAACGCGACCAAAACACAACACAAAACCCCAGTCTCCCCAATTTCTAATCCCCTAATGATTAATTATCACATCCACTATTTTTCGCGGGTTCACTGATCATTAATACAACCCCGACCCAGATCTCAACCACTAGAACTCACCTAGTCGCCATAATTTTGCTCAAAGACCAATTTTAGTTATCAACAAAATACTTGCTCAAATTCAATTTAAAAATCCTGATTTTTACCTTAAAAATCGTGTTTTACAAAGTAGATTTAAGATGTAAAATTGATTCAACAAATTTCAAAACTTGATTTTATCATATTATTAAAAAATTCACTATAACTTCCTAATTCGGAAGATTTTTAAACAAATTCTTTTTGAATAACCATTTAAGCCTTAACACATGTTTAAATAATCCTACTGCATTTGAGAATTCAAGCTTAACAATGATTTGTTAAATAAATTTTTAAATTTTCGTTTAAATTACTCTGTAACTTGAAAATACAGAGAAACATCAGGCAATTATAAACATGCATATTTTAAAACAAAATAAACACAAAAATTTCATCTATATATTTACATGCAAGACATATCACATTACAGAATATAACTTTACTTAATTTTTTAAATAAAAATTTACTCACCTGTATTATTTTTAAGCAGAGACCCAAAATTTAAATTCTAGAAAAAAGAAATGACTGTAGTTTTTAACTTGTTTTCCACTCTAATTCAATCAGCATTTAATGGAAGAGCTTTAAATTTGCCTTTCTGAAATTTGATGATTTTTCAGGAACCTTGATCTTTTTTTTTTAGATTTTGCTGTAATTTGTTTTGCAGTTTTGAGATTTTGAAATGAGGCTTGAATGTTTGATTGAACTTTTGTGGAAAGAGTAGAAATTTATGAAGTTTAGATTTTGAAGATGAAGAGTGATTTTTCTTGCTTTAGAAAATGTGAATGGGAAAAATTAGAGAAAGAATATGAAGTAGCCTTTTATATAAAAATTTTGTTTTTATAAAAATTTAAAGAAAACAAATTAAAATTGTGAACTTGTCAATATACATTGTTATCTTCTTAACACATGTTATTTGTGTGCTTTAAATTGTAACAAATGTAAATCTTCATGCAAAAAGAATTTTTAAATGTTTTTATTAATTAATTTTCTAAATTTAAAATACATTTTTAATTCATATAATTCAATTCTTCTTAAAGAAATAAATAAAAATCAAATTTCATATTCTAAATAAAATCATAGAAATACACCTTTAAAATCAAAATATGATTTAAGATATAAATAACTCTATTTTGAATTTCAACTTAACAATTCAAATTAAAATTAAAATTCAATTTAAAAATCAAATTTGATATGTACACAATTTTAACAAATCCATTTCCATGTGTATATATTAATTTCAATCAATACACATTTACAATCCATTTATTATTGTTTTAAAATAACAAATTTATCAATTTAAATTAATTTATTAAAAAGATTATCACATTTAAATTGAGTTTGAAATTCCGGAATATCACAATTATATTTTTTTAAATACATATATAAAAACGAAATCTATACATATATTTAAATCAAGATATATATATATATATATATATATATATATATATATATATATATTAAAATCAAGATATCTATATTATTTTAAAATCTAAATACATTTCAAAATCAACATAACTATGTATATAATAAATTAAAACACTGTATTTATAAAATCCATACATTTCTTTCAAAATTTCTTCAAATAATTTTTTAAACATTACCATGAAAATAAATATATATATATACATACTTTCCAAGATATAAACATTAATGTAAATACAACATACTATAAATATATACATCTCCGTATTAACGAAACATATTTTATATAAATATATACATTTTAGAATACAAAACATATTATATATAAGTATACACATTTCTGATATTTATAAAGCATATCACGAAATTCTCTAAACAACACACACACATACACCTCTATAAAAAACATATAAATAAATAAAAGAGAGATGAACTGACAAGGTTGGAGATGGGAAGGAATTGTCGAAAGTTGAGCAGGCACGGTTGATTAGCTTGGTAGTAGGTTGACGTTGATTGTTTTGGAGAGAGGAGAGCGATAACAGGCACAGGGAAGTGGACAAGTTAGTATCAAAGGCAGGGCGAAGGTTGTGGGCGGCCATTGGTTGAGATGTGGAAGGCTGCATGGAGAAGCAAGGACGAGAGCTATGTAGGCAGAAAGGTGAGCTCGTGGTTGCTATGCAGGTGGTAGAAGGTGGATTAGGAGAGGCTCGACTTGCATCTTTTTTTCTATATAGGTGCGGTTGTTGCTTTTGTGGTAAATGGTTGCGTGGCAGGGAAGGTGATGGCGAGGGGATAGGTTAGGCGATGGGTGCTAGTGATGTGGCGATGAAGTAAAAGCAGAGGTGGAAGGCTCGGTGCACGTGGGCTGGAAGGTATGCGTGGAATGACGTGGAACCAAGCTGGGTCTAGGTTGGTGTAGTGATGGTGGGCTGGAGGTTTGCTACACGTGTGGAGGTAGGGACGGTGAACTGCTGCTATGGGTTCATGATGGAAGGAGATGATGAGACGAGCACGCATGAACAGGTTCAAGAAGCTTATAAATTTTTTATGTGGCATGAATACAAAAGATGGAAAAGCAGGTGGGAAGAATGGAGGTGAAAATATAAGCTTTTGTTTTTTTTCTTGTTTTTGAAACAAAGCATGGAACAAAAATCAAAGAAAGGGGAAGAGACAAACCAGAAAATATTCAAGACAATGGAAATTGTAAAAGCCCAAAGCTGAAATATTGATGGCCGATGGCTATTGATTATCACGGTGGATAATGAATGGTCACAACAAATCAAAAGACTCCAGAAATGGTACCGATATGTTTAACCGCTTTGCAGTTTTCGCCGCGTATCGGACACCGAAATACACAATTGAATATATTATGGAGGTCAGCACGACGATGCGAATAGAATAGGATATTAGCGATATGACCATTCTATCAAAAGTCGATATTCGCTGCCAACTGCTGCTAATTCACTGAAAATAAAATAAACGGAGCTACAACAATCCAAATCTGGAAATATGGAATATGACAGCTCACTTAGAAAATGATTTAAATTTTATTATATAATCATATTCAGATTTCGAAAATATTTTATTTCCATCAAATTAACTGATTTTAAATTTAAAAAAATTTACACAACAAAATAAACTTCCATAATCCCTGATGAAATCTGGCATTTGCTATGTCTAAATAGACGTATTTCAAATGTCAAATTTTCATTGTTAAATTTAATTATTTAATTTCAAGAAAAATTTCACTTAATTAAGTTATAAAAACTGTTAAAATTTATGGGCCATTACACTCTCCCCCACTCAAACCTTTACGTCCCTGAAAGGAACGAGATGGGAGAATAGATGTAACAGAAAGATAAGATAGATTTGAAATACATAGTATTAGATATAAGAGTTAATTTAAAACCATATAAATTTCATTTTTGAACATCTTATTACCTACATTTATATTGTAATTATTCAATTACATATCCTCATATACATTTTAACTTTTGAATGTCTTAGGCAAGTTATATATGTTTAAGAATGCAATTGAGTATTTTACAAATAAATTTTATCATAGTTCAACTGTTTCAAGTTTTTCAATTCCATTTCTCATATAAGACACTCCAATTATTCAAAAATTTCGCTTCATTCCAATAATTTGAAAACCATTACTTAACATAAACTTAAGAGTTAAATTTCTGGTTTCACTTCGAAACATTTTGAAACAAATACATAAATATATAATTTATACATCAAATCATACTCAATAAATTCAAATCCAAAACAAAAATGCAACAAAACTGCTAAATAGTCTCTTCACTTTGAGACCCAAAAATGAATGTCGATGATGCTGCAGCCATCGCCGAAATTATTTTCCAGCGATAAAAGAAGAGAGTACCGAGTTATTTCTTTTAAAATTATCTGGAAAACAATTTTCATTTGAAAATTCTTTCAAATAGTGTATATTTTCAAAATTTTGAAAACCAAATTTGAAGAACACTGGAATTAAATTCTCAAATCCTATATCTTAAATTTAAGTTCATTTCCATCTCAAATCAATTTATAAACCATGTTTTAAAAATTCATCTCCTTATAATATGCAATAATAGTTAATGGTTTGTAAATGTTAACAAAATAACAATGATAATCTAGCATTATTATTTTTAACAACCAATTCATTAACCATCTAGTTTTAGAAAATTATATCTTTATATATGAAGTATAATCACATAATTATTTCATTTGCCAATTTTAAAACAATTTTGTGTGAATTCACTGCCAACTACTATCAAAAGTCGATATTCGCTGCCAACTGCTGCTAATTCACCAAAAAAATAAAAGGAGCTACAACAATCGAAATTTGGCGAAACGAAATATGACGACTCACTCAGAAAATGATTTACATTTTTATTCTATAAAAATATTCAAATTTTGAAAATATTTTATTTCCACCAAATTAACTGATTTTAAATTTAAATAAATTTACAAAACAAAATAAACTTCCATAATCCCTGATGAAAAATCTAACATTTTCTATGTCTAAATAGACGTATTCCATGTTATCCTGCCTTTTGCCAATGCCGTGACACCAAGAAATTGACTAGGAATCAAAGACAGTTCATCCCATAAAACGGTATACACAGGTACGCTATGGATACTAGTAATTTTTCCCTAGTGTGGATTGAGCTATAATTAACATGACACGACAATCAAAGCTATGAAAGCCAATGTTACAAATTTCAAGTCAATCCGAGTTCATATGCTTAAGATATGATCGATGCAAGCCAAGAAAATCAACTCATTCGTATCCATTAGTCCGTCTCCATCGCATCGGTTTCGTTCGAATCCATTCGGGGCAACGTTATTTGTATCCATCCTCAATCGCATCCATCAACAGCGGCCACCTTCATGTCCATCGAAATTGGACTCATTCACATCCATGTAACACCATTTCATATCCATCCTACCTATGCCACTTCGTATCCCTCGCATCCGCTCTGTTTCGTATCCATCGCTTGAAGAGATTATGTATCGCTTCCACTTACGCACAAGTTCATACTGATTATTGCCCAGTTTGTATCGATCGGTCAATGATTGATACGAAACACGCCACTAATATACGATACAAAACAATATTTAATAGGCATCGTTGCGAAACCGGCCTTCAGTCGATACGAAGAATTTAAGTTTATATCGATACGAATTGGAATTGAGACTATTGATATGAAGTGGTCACTATACTATCGATACAAAGTGAGGTGCAGCCGAGCGATACGAACAAGGCCATGCCGGGTCGATACGAAAAGGCGCATCCATAGGAAAGACTCGATCACTCAGCATGAAAAGTGGATTGATCCAAATAGTTACTGCCACATCATCAGGCATCACGTGTCCAGAAGCGAAGCGCATAGATCGACGCGAACAGAAGCAATGCAAACTCAGTAGCCTTCAACAAATCCAAAATTGCATAGATCATAACTCAAAATCTACAAGTCCAAATGCCACCAAATTTTCACAGGAGCTTGCGTGCAACCTCAGTAATGTGCATGATCGTTCTCGACTTGATTGGGCTAAATCTTGATCGATACAAATTTCATCCGTATCGATCACAGGTCGAGTCCAAACGACCGGGGATCGATCGCGTGGGCCTGGCCATATGAGAGAAGAGGTCTCTCGAGATCTGAGCGAGATATTTGCTACCTACGCCTATAAATAGCAGCCCAGGACCTACTGAAAAAGGACTTTGGGCTCTTCTACGTCCAGACTCTTCTGAAATCATCATTATACTCGAATTTTTCTGTTGTAACTCATTGTAATTAGCAAGCAAAAATCAATAAAGTCAATCATTTCATAGTGAATGTAGGACATACGTCGAACAACTTTAAATCCATGTGTTTCTGTGCGTTTTTTTTGCTTATCATTGGTGTATTTGTTAGATTTTCCTCTTTTTTCATTTATATTCTTCATTTTATCTCTTCAAACACATCCGAAGAGTGTTGTGCCCAATTTTGATATAAACACTTTGGTGCTTACATTGAGAAAACCCAGTTTTTCTCCTGCTCATTGGATTTACTATCAATATCAGATTGCACAAATCTAAGAAGAAGATCCAGATTTCAAGCCTAAAGTTCTTCCATCCTCTTCAGATTGATACCAAGTCTAGGAAAGAGTTACGCTATACATCATGATCAACACTAGGACTACTTCAACAGCTGTAGATCAAGAAGGACGGGACCGACAGAACCCTCCACAACTTCCTCCTACCATCAGAATGATGCCGGACCTTCTGACCCGCAAGGCCCTGTCACTAGAGAATAATTTCAATTGCTAATGCAAGAGCTGACTCAAAGCCACCAACAGCTTACTCAACAACTCCGTGCCAACACGGAATTGACCAATCAACTGAATCATCAAAGACAAAGGAGATCCAAAAGGGATCAGGTTTCCTATTCATCCACCGAGAGTTCAGCCTCTTCTGACTACCATCATAGATCCACGAACCCACGGCTGGACAGAAGCTAAACACAAGCTACTAGACAGCAGCACACCTTGAGTCTTGGGCAACTGAGGGTTGGTCCGTCAACTAGCCATTAGACTGGACCCTCCTCCCGAGGAGGTAATGTTTCTTATCATACTACTGACGATCGTGGTACAACTGCCGCCATCAATGCCACCGCTACCATTGATTTGGGAGTCAATGCCTGAAATCGAACGGATCCGAACCATCGCCAACATGAATATACTCTAGAACCCTATGCCCCAGAAGGCCTATAACCAAGGAGGCGAGACATAGACCGCCGACCGCATCTGGCCCATCCTCGCATTGTGGAACCCGACCACACCTTGGATCAACATGCCTAGAACTTCCAGATGTCGAATATCCCAACAATGATCCGTCAGATGATCTGTGAAAGCAACGGCCTCATCAATGACGACTGGAGAATCTCTTGAAGTCATACCCCTTTCATTGATGATATACTCTACGCTGAACCACCTTAGCTATTCAGGAGCCAACTCTACCCGTTTATGAAGGGAGCTCTGATCCTAATCAGCATATCTTAAAGTACGAATGGTTGATGAATGCTATACGAACCGAGGATGCAGTTAAGTGTTGAAGCTTCCCGATTTCCCTAAGGGACATAGCAACTATGTGGTTTACTCGTTTACCACCTCGATCGATCTTGTGTTTTGATCAGTTGGCAACAAAGTTTGTTAAACAGTTTTGCATGCATGTTAGAAGGTTGAAAGATGTTAATACCTTGTCTAGCGTCATTCAAGCTCCTGGAGAGACATTTAGACACTATCTAGAGAGGTTTGACGCTACATGCACTGAGATTAGTAATCCTAATGATAACTAATTTTTGATGGCACTAACTAAAGGGATCGATCCTGACTCTGAATTCGGCAACTGGTTGGCCGGAAAACCTCCTGCATCATTGGATCGTTTCTATTCTAAGGCAGCCCAGTTCTTGAGAATGGAAGATGCAAAATAGTCAAGGAAAGAGGATGATGCAGGACCCAGTGTAGAAGGAATCCAGAGCAATGTTGCTGGTAAAAAAATCGGGGAGAGTTTAAGAAAGGTACAACCGAACATACAGAATAAACAGAAAGGCAATGGAAATTAAAACAGGAAATAGGATCAGAATCGTGGGCCGCGACGTAGAGCTCCCATGTTTGACAATTATACTACTTTAAATACGTAACTGGAAAATGTGTATTTACGGACCAGTAATAGTATTCAGTATAAGAAACCTGCTCCAAATCAATCATTGAATAAACAGATTCAAACGGGAAAGTTTTGTAGATTTCACTATAGTTGTTATCCCGGCTTTTGGTACGGCCGTGATACCAACAGCTTAATAAGGAGCCGAGGACGGTTCGTCATGAAGATTGGTTATATGCAGGGTTGCTATGGATATTGATGAATTTTTGTTCAAGTCAGAATCAAGCTACAATTGACAAAACATGACAAGAAAAGCTATGAAAGCCAACATCCTAAATTTCAAGTGAATCCGAGTTCGTATGCTCAAGCTATGATCGATACAAGTCAAGGAAATCAATATAACCACGTCCATCACTTCGCATCCATCTATTCATATCCATCAAAAGTTCTGCATGTTCGTATCCATCTTGAACTACACCATTTGTAACCATCCAGAAAGGCCTTGTTTGTATCCATCTAGAACTGCACTATTCGTATCCATTCGGAAGGGCCTTGTTCGTATCCCTCACGTACGCTTAACTTCATATCCATTTGGTCTGGTTCAATTTGGATCCATCAATTGAAGTCAATTCATATCGATTGATAAACGATCGATACAAATGAGACAACGAACGAACAAAACGAAAATGACTTGGACCTATCGATAGGAAACAGCCCCCAGCCATCGCAATCGATCGATACAAACAGAATAGTTGCGATCGATGCGAACATAACTCAAGCAGATCGATACGAACAGAGCGAGATCTAATCGATACGAACAAGACACTACTGATCGATAGGAACAAGGCGCATGCATTAGGAAGACTCGATTGTTCAACATTAAAAGTGGATCGATCCGAGGAGTTAGTACCACGTAACCTTGCTGGCACGTGCTCAAGAACGATTCGAACAGTTCGATACAAAGTGTATCGATACAACAAAGATAGCCTAGAGAAAACATGAGCTTGCATCGATCATAACTCACAATCTACCAGTCTAAATGCTACCAAAATTTCACAAGATCTTAAGTGCAACCTAAATAATGTTCATGCTCAATTTCAACTCAATTGGATCAAATCTTGATCGATACGAAATTGGTTCGTATCAATCATGGACCGAGGGCAAATCACATGGGATCGGCCGCATGGGCCCGCCACATGCCAGAAGAGGTCTCCCGAGATCTGAACGAGATATGCATCATATGCCTATAAATAGCATCCTAGAGCCTGGAGAAAGAGGACTTTTAACTCTCCTACGTCCAGACTCTGCCGAAACCATTTTTGCACTCCAAGATCACTGTTGTACTCAAAATTTACCACTGTAGTTTGCTGTAATCAGTTGTAATCAGCAAGAAAACATGAATAAAGTCATCAATTTCATAGTGGGCGTAGGCTATACGCCGAATCACTCTAAATCACTGTGTTTTTTCGTGTTTTTCTGATCTGTTTTTGAAGTATTTGTTAGATAATTCTCTTTTTACATTTATTTTCTTCATTTTATCTCTTCAAATATTTCTAAAGAGCGTTGTATCCAATTTTGGTACAAACACTTGGCGCTTTCACTAAGAGAACACAGCTTTTTCTCCTGCTTATTGGATCTACTATCGATACTAGATTGCATAAATCTAAGAAGAAGATCCAAATCTCAAGTTCAGAGTTCTTTCATACTATTCAGATTTGCATCAAATCTAGGAAAGAACTTCACCATCCACCATGGTTAGCACAAGGACCGCTTCTATAGCTGCAGATCCAGAAGGACGGGATCAACAAAATCCTACGCAACTCCCTCCAACTAATCAAAATGCTGCCGGACCACCAGATCTGTCAGGCCCTGTCACCAGGGAAGAGTTTTAGATGCTACTACAAGAGTTGACATAGAGTCAACAACAACTTACTGAATAACTGCGCGCCAATGCAGAATTGACCAACCAGCTAAATCGCAAAAGGCGTAGGAGATCCAGGAGGGATCATGCTTCTTATTCCTCCACCTAGAGTTCAGCCTCTTCATATTACCATCATTGATCTATGCGCCCACGGCTGGATGGGAGTTACATTCAAGCTACCGGACACCAACATACGGTAAACATTGGGCAACCGAGAGTTGGCCCATCAACCAGCTAATAGACTGGACCTTTATCCCGGGAAGTTCTATTCCTCATTGCGTCACAGAGAACCGCACTTCCACCGCTGCTATTGAACCAGGAGTTGATGCCCGAAAGCGGACAGACCTGATCCAATGCCAACGTACTCTCGAGCCTTATATCCCTGAAGACTTAAAACCAAGGAAGCGAAACCTGGACCGTCGATCGCGTCCGTCCCAGACTCGCATCGTGGAACCCGACCATACCTTGGCCCAACATGCTTAAAATGTCCAGGTGTTGGATATACCGACGATGATCCATCAGATGATCCAAGAGAGTCAAGACCTCACTAATGACGACTAGGGAATCTCCTGGAGTCATACTCCTTTTACTGACGAGATACTTTATGCTGAACCACATCGGCGATTCAGGATGCCGACTATGCCAGTTTATGAAGGAAGTTCTGATACTAACCAACACATCCTGAAGTATGAGTGGTTGATGAATGTTGCATGAGCTGACGATGTAGTTAAATATCGAATCTCTCTGGGGGGAATAGCTGCCATGTGGTTCACTCGTTTGCCACCTCGATCTATCTCGTGTTTTGATTAGTTGGTGACGAAGTTTGTTGAGAAGTTTCGGATGCATGTAATGAGCTTGATGGATATTAACACTCTGTCTAGTGTCACTCAAGCACCTAGAGAGACACTTAGGCATTATCTGGAAGGATTTCATGCCGCATGTGCTTAGATTAGCAATCCCAACGATAATTCAATTCCGATGGCACTAACTAAGGGGATTGATCTCGATTCTGAATTCGGCAACTAGTTGGCCAGAAAGCCTCCTACTTCGTTGGATTGTTTCTATTCCAAGGCAGCCCAATTCTTGAGAAGAGAGGATGTGAAATAGTCCAAGAAAAAGGATGACACATGGCCCAGTGTCGAAGGAATCTAGAGTAATGTAGCTGTTAAACAATCTGAGGAGAGCTCCGGAAAGGTGCAATTGAATATTCAAAATAAACATAATCAGCAAAGAGGTAATGGTGATCGAAATAAAAAATGAGATCAGAATCGTGGTCCACAACGTAGGGCTCCCATGTTTGATAATTATACTCCTTTAAATACGTCACTAGAGAATGTGTACTTACAGACTTGTAATACCATTAAATATAAGAAACCCGCCTTAAGACCATCATCAGAGAAGCAAATCCAAACAGGAAAGTTTTGCATATTCCACGATAGCTACGACCTTAAAAAGAATGAGTATCATCACTTGCAAGTTCTCAATGAAAAGTTGATAAGAGTTAGAGCAGTTTGTTTGGGCGCCGAAGTCTAGAGGTGCGGGACCATCGAATCAAAATCATGTACCGAATCAGGCGAGACAGGAGAAACCCGCTTGTACCGGCGGGAGGCTAGTGATAAATACTGTTAGTGGTGGTCCTCATCCAACAAACCGAAGCTGGAAGGAAATGGAGTCTTATGCCTGTTTTATTAGGCATGTGAACTTCAAGTGTTTTAGTGGTTTTGATGACGGGGCTCCGGCCAAACAACAGAAGACGATGAATGACGACATCGTGTTCCGAGATAGAGATGCTGACAAGGTCGAAGGCCCCATTATTAATCCACTTGTCATATCAGCTCAAGTAGGTCCTGCTTGGAAGAAGAGGATCCTAGTTGACAACACAAATTCTTTAATATACTATTTAAGTGAGCCTACGACCAAATGAAGATGGAGGCTAAAGATTTGAAGCCTTGCCATTCCCATATTCATGGCTTCAACGGAAGTGCAACCATACACACCGAAGTGGTGGAATTGCCAGTGGACTTAGGAACCGAAGAACGCCGTAGTGTTTGGATATTAAAATTTGTTGTGCTGGATGGACTTGCTGTATAATGCTTTCATAGGCCGACCGACCCTAGCTGAGTTCAGGGCTACTATTGCTCCATGGTGTTTGACTCTAAAGTTCCCTATCGATTGTGGAGTTGGAGTCTTTTTAGGAGATCAGGCTGCTGGACGACCCTATTATGTTGCTGAACAATGAGATGCACAGCGAAGAGAAAAAGGAAGGGCGTTGAGGAATCTCACAGCGTCCATTCTGTTGAAAATTGACAATTAATGCTTGGGACCAGGCCCGAGCACCCCAACCTATTCCAAAGAGATCTTGACCCGAGAGATAATGGAAGCTCGAAGATGGCACATTTAAATTATCGACCGTTGGCAGTCTTACTCTGCAAGAGCCTGGGACAGCAAGAGTCTTCGTCGCTACTACACATGACAGGTGTTATTTATTTAGTCTACTTTTCATTTGCAATTTGTTTCTGCATTTCAAAATTTGAATTTGTAATAAGGCAACTGACTTTGCCGTATTTTCTTATTTCAGCAATAAAATGCAATCTCTTCGAGCCAGAGCTATGATTTATTGAATGTATCATACAACCATCACGATGCATGAAGAGCTAAATTCCATCATACGGTAGGATTTGTTCAAATAGGGAGTAACTGTGATATGACTAGTGACTCACTAAGTTAAGCCCAAGCTCAGGAGCAAGCCATCACACTGAAGCTAAAGAAGGATTGACACAGACAATCCTTTAACTAACTCTAGTCTCCCAGAGTGTAAGCTGGAGTATAAACTTATAAATGCGGTTTCGAGGAGGGTGGATCCGTCCACCTAACGACCTTGCCTGTAACTGAACCAAGTTCGAGGAGGATGGATCCCTCCATCTAACGACCTCACTTGTTAACTCAAGGTGGATGTGAATCCACCATCCACGATCCTGATAAATCCGCCATTCTTGGAGTGCAAACGAAATTCAAACACCTAAACAGACGTGGATGATCGTCTTTGTGCCAACTCCAAATTCTCAGAGTGCGAATTGAAGTATAAACATCAACTCCAAGTTCCCAGAGTGAAAATTGGAGTGGCCAAGTTCCCAAAGTGTGAACTGGAGTGTCAAAATCAACCACCTTCAGATTCCTGGAGTGCAAACTGGAGTACAAATGTCGACTAACTCCAGATTCCTAGAGTGCGAACTGGAGTACCGACCGCAATTAAATCTAAGTCCCCAAAGCATGGACTGAAGAATAAACATCGACTAACTCTAAATTCCCAGAGAGTGGATTAGAGTTTAAACACAAAACGGATATGAATTGATCATCCATAACACAACTTCGAGTCCCTAGAGTATGGTCAGAGTATAAACATAACTCGGGTGTGAATGACCACTCGTAAACTAACTTAAGTCCTGGAGCATGGACGTATACTCAAAACTTAGACAGGCGTGACCGACCGCCAATGTACAAATTCAAATCTCTGGAGTACGAATGTGATCATTAATTAGTGAGCGAGTGTGATTCGACCACTCGAACCTCACTTGTTTCAGCATCAATTCAACGACGATAAGCTCGACGAATTGAAAGCGAAATGCGACCGCTAGCCGATCTTTACCACTCAACCCCTGAAACTAGGGGCAGAACTTAAGTGTAGACCATTGACTAAAGCAGCGCAACATCAAAATTCAACTTAATCTCTAGTCATGACTCATGTACGTGATTTCAAGATTTGACAAATAAACTCAGAACCCAATCCAAAAGTCGGAACTTCACAAGTGCACTGAACAAGAATCCACATGCTGGAACACTTAAGCAAATAAAAAATCATTGAGTTGAAGAAAAATAGAATTTCATTTCAACAACATATGGAAGGAATTTATATACAAGTAATTCCCAAAAATCCTATTAGTAGGGGCCGAACCCGCATCTGTACACGGCCTGCAAAAGCAAAAAAAGTCCTCTCTTCTCAAAAATGAGCCGAGGAGAAGCATCCATTCTTTCTTCTTCTTCGGTTTCCCCTTCAGTGTGGATCAATTGGAGCTTTCACTTTGTTTTCTCTTCGAGTCCTTGCCTTTCGGTGGCCGAACTCCAGTCGGGGGCATTATGTTCACTTCCTCCTCCGAACTCACATGTATGAGTATGCTACCAGAAGGCGGAGTCGGAGGGACCAGATCAACTGTAGGAGCTTGGGTAGGCACGGTGGTGTCAAAAACCGTTTCACCGGGAGATATCATCCTTAACGGAGCTGGGCCGGGTCCTGCCATTCCACCTCCAAAGCTGTCGATCTGGGCTTCTGCTTCCATTTCAGCATTAATCTCAACTATAATCTCCTCCTCATGAAGTGTTTGCACATTACCAGGAATGCCTGCAGTTGGACCTGAGGAACTAGTCGCCGGTGCACTTCCGCTCATGATGAATGGCAGGTCTGCAAAGGGGTCACTGTGATGACCGAGAAATTTCTCCATTATCTATTCATCAAAGGAAAGTGTGCACCCCTGCGTTCCATCAATAGATGTGGTAGTTGTTGTAGGTACCTCTTTGGTTACAATAGCCTCCAACACATGATGCGATTCTTGATTGGCAGGCGACGCGACCGATGTAGCTCCAATCACTGGAAAGAAACAAAGGAAACTATTATTAAATATTTCGAGTAACGCTCCCGTTTTCGCATAAATATGAGCAATATTTAAAGTACCTTCCTTAGTTCAACTTGTTGGCGAATGAACGGACTCAGAAAGTTGCTCGCTAGCTTGGGATATCTGCGGCTCATTAGGGTTGTAAGCACAAATAGATTGAGAATCGGCCGCAGAAGTCGGTTTAGCTTGAGTCGACACAAGAGTTTCAGGACTTATGTCACGGTCCTCGACACCTGAACCTTCTCCAACCTCTAAGTTCTGAGCGCCAAGCTTCTCTTTCTCATAAGAAATCATAGCATCATGGAGAATTTTCCTTTTGCTTTGTTCAGCACTTGGCTTTCAAGATCGAATTCGTCGACCGATTCACCTTGATGGGCAAACTTCTCATCCTCCACTAATCGGCCCCAGGCATTGTATAAGCGTGTCAGATAGTTATCAAGTCAGGCTAGGTTCCTATTCTTCAAGACTTGGAATTATAAGTAATGAGGAGATCTTCAATGTCAGCCTCTAGCTTGGAATCTACCATTCGAACCTTCTCCTCGACCTCAGTCTCCACCTTCCGGACCTTAGCCGTTGCCGCATCCCATTCGCCTCGAAGCACTACGGCCTGTTCACATGCCTTTTGGGTTGCGCTATTTGCATCATCCCTTTCTTTGATGATTCCGAAAATTTTGGCTTTGAGCTCATTAAGTTCATTAAGAGCTGCATCCCATTTGGCTGTGACAGTGGTGTTCTGGTGGCCCATCTCCTCCACCAGTGAAAAATGTGTCTACTGCATCCTTTCCATTAGCAAATTCGCCTCATCGGCCTTTTGAGTAGCCTCTATTTTTGATTTCCAAGAGGATTCGTCTTCATCGTTAAGCACTTGAATAATTCGATCCTTTTGAGTGAGCTCGGCTTCTAATTTCTCTATGGTAGCCGCCCGCTGAAAGGCCAGCTTTGATGCTTTCTCTGCGGCTTCCCCCCACTCCTTGTACTGACTGTTGATATCATGAATATAATCATGCATTGTGTTCTATGCTTCCGCTAGAATTCTCTTTAAGTGTGGGGAAAGATGTAGCCATCAAAACAAATATTCAAAAAATCCTTCTTCCATTGGGCGATATCAATCGCTCCTTCTCCTGTAGGCTCGGTGATTTCCTGCTCAGTAACAATGGGCGTTGTCGTTTCAGTTCTCCGGTGGTAAGGATCAGGCCTTGGAATGTGAGAAGACGGTTTGTGACGTGGAGGCTCCGGGGAATGTGTGACATAAACGGGAGGTTGTGTAGGGATTCTAGGAGATGGAGAACGGGATTAGGATCGATGTTTGTAGTTCTTGTCCCTTTCTCTGTCATATCGTTCCTAGCTAGAGCACATACAATCGTAATACCTCTCCGCCACTCTCCTACAGGACTCATAGTATGAAGAATATCGGCGAGCTGAATGAAGGCTCCACAGCATCGACCCTCGTCCAGACATTGTATCTGCAAAGAAAAAGAAGAACAGAGTTAGTAATCTCCTGAAGTAAACAGCTTGCGATCGGAAAGCATTTAGTTCCGTGAAGTGTATATGTATGTGCAACCCCCCGGCCAACCGGAAATGTCAGCCACACTTGTCGGAAGAGACTTGCTTAAGTCTAAGGCACTCTGAAGCTTCTCCAACCGGCATCGTGTTAAAGTTACACATAATCCAGGATTGGGATATCGGCAAGCCCTTCGAAAAGGTTCTCTGCTTACGAGGGAGGAGCCTCTGAAATTCTAATACCAGAGGCAGGCAAAGACACAATTATAGATTTCCATCTCAAAGGTTTGTGGCGCTTATAAGCTGCAGCCTTGCCTTTTCTCCTTCCTTCAGAAGTTTGGAAGGTGTCAGAAGGACTAGCTATAGGTTCATCTTTGATAGATGTATTTTCCTCATCTCCCTCTTCAGCTATTATGACCTCGGGCGTTTTACGCTTTAGTCGCCTTGTCGAGGCAGCCCTCAGGGTTCTTTCAAGTCTTATACGTTGGCTCTGCTCGATTAGCCCGACGGTTCTCAAATTTCTGCCTGTTAGAACCGAATCGATGCCCCTCATTTCACTCGGAATTTCTTGAAGGACCCGTACCATTTCTTTAAAGTGCACGCCCTCAGGTCGTGGCATTGCGGCTGTAAAGAAAAGAAGATATTAGTTTTAACATCAACTACGATTATCATGGTAGCAACTGGAAAAGATTACAGCACTTACGTCTGACTAACCATTGGCTAGCAAATCCTGGAGGGCATCGGACATAGAGCCATTCCATTTTAAAGTAACTCAGCCTGGTCCAGGATTCCGTTACAACTTGACAACTCCTGACTGACTCTAGAAATGTGAACGAGGGACTATTTACCCGACTCTTAACGTTGAATAAATATCTAATTTCGATCGGGATCGGAGGTCGGAAAAGATGCTCCATAAATACAATAAACAGACTGTTGAGCAGATCATATCCATTCGGGTATAATTGGGATGGGGCAATCCCAAAGAAAGACAGCACTTCTCTAATATACTGGTTAAATGGAGGAAGTGTTCCTGTTGTACATGCATGGCGATTAAAATCAATAAATCCCTCTGGGGAGCATGCAGCCTGTCATTCGGTCCTAGTAATAGGACGTCGTCCAACGATAGACCGTGCCTTTGGCATATCTGCCCCAACATATCTTCGAAAATGTTGGACATAACAGAATCTTGTAGATTACCGATGAACCTGGCACCTGGCAGCTCATCCGGAGCCGGATCAATGATCTCGGCCACAGTGGCCGGCAACTTTATTACTGGGAAAGATGGATTTTGAATTTCCTACTGTAGTGAGCTTGTAGACTCCATGACTAACTAACTTATCAAAAACCATCATTAGATGACAATAAGCCGGTGTGTCCCGCAGTGTGAAGTGTGTGAAGGTATTGCGCAGTGCTACATATTACTTGAGAAATTCTATAGAGTTTGAAAGAATATTAAAACGACAAGACTTCAAAATTCAACTGAAGTGACCATCATCGCTGACCGTCACAACCATGCCATCCAGATTTTAGAGACTGATGCGAGATAGTGTTTGTTAAATTACAGTTCCATTGACGAGCTTTGAGGGGTAGTCAAATATGAAGTTTAGCAGTTGAGTTTAGTCGTGCAAGACCAAAGCTCGTCGGAGTCAAAAAATCAAACCTTCATGAAGTTCATGTCCATCAAAGTCAACGCTCGGATCGTTCAGTGTAAAAGCCTAAATTTCATATCAGTTAGAAACTTCAGTTTCGTATCAATTAAAAGTTTGTTAACTTTGTATCGATCGAGACTCAACAACTTCGTATCAATCGAGACTCAGCAGCTTCGTATCGATCGGATTATGTCATGTTTCGAATCAATTAGAACTTGCTAGCTTTGTATCAATCGAAGATTGAAGGATTCATATCGACCGTCCACCCTAGATTTCGAATCGATCCTTGGCACTTCATCTTCGTATCGATAACCTTAAGTAGATAAGAATTATCACCACCCTGGATCAATACGAAATCCACCATTCGTTAATCAGTTTATCATCGATACGAATCCTAGGCCATAAATCGATACGAAGTTAAGTCTTCTTCTTCTTTTCATCGATGCGAAACTGAAGCTGTGCTACCCTTCACACTTCATCTTCTCCTAAAATCATTCGGGTGTTATCCATTCATCCCTTGACCGCATGTCGATCGCCTCCGGCCACCACATCGTTAGAACCAGTCACGAAGGAAAATGGGATGGCATGGAATTCAAAGTCTCATCATTTTCAAAACAAGTTTGTAGTTAATTTACCTAGTTACGGTAATTAATTGGAAGGATCAAGATTCAGTTTGTATCGAAGGCAAGAGTATTATCTCGATACTGTAATGTCTAGAGCGATAAGAAAGCCAAAAGAGAATAATGATTAGTGGAAATATGGCTAATTACAAACACTAATATATGGACCCAAGAAGTGAAGGGAAACAATTTGTCTCCCAGTCATTACGACCGATCCCAACCGGTTTCTCATCGGATCAATACGAAGTGTACAATTTGTATCCATCGTATCATATGTTATCAATACAAAACGCTTGTTCGTATCCACAGTTTTTGACTCCATCTAAGATGCATCGACACGAACTGCACTGTTCGTATCCATCAAAACACGACCCATGAAGACTTGTATTCATCGATAAGAATAATGCACGGGGGATAAAGTTGCCTGTTCATATCCAATCGATACGAGTTCACAACTTTGTATCTACCATATTGAAAGTTGCAGGGATTCACAGCCATCGATGTGAAGATCATCACGGAATAATATTTGGATAATTCAACTCTATCGATAAGAGATTCATGTTCATTCATCCCTGATCGACCCATGATAGGATGGATACGAAGGAACACTCCAAAATGACCATCAAGCGTCGTTACAACTCGAATTTCACATCGATTCTGATGAGGATCGATACGGAATTCGATACAAAAAACTGAAAAACTGACAACGACTCATTAGTGTACGAACATTAACAGGAGTCAAGCTAACATACATTCATATACAATGAACTAACATTCAATCTTTAAAATTCACAGGAATTGAATACTCGTCCGATGATGACAACAACAAACGAAATATTATTATCATACGGCACTCGGTTACAACAATTCACAGTACAACAATTGGCAGTCTACGGTTCATAATTTATGTTTCTATGGATCAATCAAAGGTCACAGCCCTTAACGAAAAGAAGATAACTGTTTAAAAAGTCAGATATAACTTTTTAGAATGAAGATTTCAGCTTTTCAAAGCATGTCGTGTTCTCACAAGACGTACTTTGGCAGGAAAATGTTATCCCGCCGTTTGGCAAGGTCGTGATACCAAGAGCTTAACCGGAAGCCGAGGACTGTTCGTCCCAAAAATTGGTTATATGCAGGATTGCTATGGATATCGATGAATTTTTTCCAAGTCCGAATCGACCTACAATTAAAAAGACATGACAGGAAAATCTATGAAAGCCAATGTCCTAAATTTCAAGTCAATCCGAGTCCATATGCTCAAAATACGATCGATACAAGTCAAGGAAATCAACACAACCACGTCCATCACTTCGCCTCCTTCTATTCATATCCATCAAAAGTTTAGCATGTTCATATCCATCTAGAAATACACTATTCGTATCCATTCGGAAGGGCCTTGTTCGTATCCATCTGGAAGGGCCTTGTTCGTATCCATCGAGCCTCGGCTATTCGTATCCATCATGTGCGCTCAATTTCATATCCATTTGGTCTGGTTTGATTTCGAATCCATCAATTAGAGTCAATTCATATCGATCGTTCAATGATTGATACGAATGAAACAACGAACGAGTGATATAAAGACGACTTTGACCTATCGATACGAAACAGCCCCCAGCCAACGCAATCGATCGATACGAATAGAATAGTTGCGATGGATGCAAACATAACTCGAGCGAATCGATACGAACAGAGCAAGATCTGATCGATATGAACAAGACACTACCAATCGATAGGAATAAGGCGCATGCATTAGGAAGACTCGATCATTCGGCATAAAAAGTGGATCGATCCGAGGAGTTAGTGCCACATCAATTTACAGGCACGTGCTCAAGAACGATTCGAATATATCGATATGAATAAGACAGCCTAGAGAAAATACGAGCTTGCATTGATCATAACTCACAATCTACCAGTCCAAATGCTACCAAATTTTCACAGGAGCTTACGTGCAACCTAAAGAATGTTCATGCTTAATTTCGACAATTGGATCAAATCTTGATCGATATGAAATTCGTATCGATCACGGACCGATGGCAAGTCACATGGGATCGATCGCGTGGGCCCGCCCACATGTCAGAAGAGGTCTCCTGAGATCTGAGCAAGATATTTGCATCATATGCATATAAATAGCATCTTAGGGCCTACGAAAAGAGGACTTTTAACTCTCCTATGTCCAAACTCTGCCGAGTCCATTTTTTCACTCCAAGATCAATGTTGTACTCGAAATTTACTGTTGTAGTTCATTGCAATCAGTTGTAACCAACAAGAAAACATCAATAAATTCATCAATTTCATAGTGGACATAGGCTATACGCCGAACCACTCTAAATCACTGTGTTTCAGCGTGTTTTTCTGATATGTTTTTGAAGTGTTTGTTAGATAATCCTGCTTTTACATTTATTTTCTTCATTTTATCACTTCAAATACTTCCAAAGGGTGTTGTTCCCTATTTTGGTACAAATAATAGCTATGGCCATAACGCGAATAAGTGCCGTCATTTGTAGAATATAATTAAGAAGTTGATACATTGGAGAAAGTTGGAGCAGTTTTGCAGGCGTCGCAGTCAGGTGGTGCGGGTCCATCGAATCAAAACTATATAATAAATAAGGCGAGATAGGAGGAACCTGCTCGTACCGACGGGAGGTTAGTGATTAATACTGTTAGCGGTGGTCCTCATCCAGTAGACCGAACTGGAAGGAAGTGGAGTCGTATGCCAGTTTTATTAGGCATGCGAGCTTCGAATGTTATAGTAGTTTGGAAGACAGGCTCCGGTCAAATAACAAAAGACGATGACAGTTGACATCGTATTTCGAGAAAAGGATGCCGATAGAGTCGAAGTCCCAACCATTGATCCACTTGTTATTTCAACTCTAGTAGGTCCTGCTTCGATGAAGAGGATCTTAGTAGACAGTGGAAGTTTTGTGAACATACTGTTCAAGCGGGCCTATGATTAAATGAAAATGGAAACAAAAGACTTGAAGCCTTGTCAATCTCGTATTCATGGCTTCAATGGAAGATCAACTATACCCACTAGAGTGGTGGAACTACCAGTGGAGTTGGGAATTGAAGAACGCCGGAGTGTCTGGATATTACAGTTTCCTGTATTGGACATAGACTCGCCATACAATGCTTTCTTGGGCCGACCAGCCCTATCTGAATTTGGGGCTGTCATTTCCCCAATTGTGTCTGACTTTAAAATTCCCTACTGATAATGGAGTTGGAGTCTATCAATGAGATAAGGCTGCTAAACGAGCCTGTTATGTTGCTGAGCTGCAAGAGGCGCATCGAAAAGAAAAGAAAAGGGCTTGAGGAATCTCTGCGTCCACTTTATTGAAAATTGACAGCTAACGTCTGGGCTTTGGCCCAGGTAACCTAACTAATTCCCAAGGGATCTTGACCCGAGAGATACCCAAAGTGAAGAAGAAAGTAAAGATAGTCAAGCTTCCCCGGCCGAGCCGACGATTGATGTTTCGATCGACGATAATGACGATTCTAAAACGATAATGATTGGATCTTAGCTAAGCCAACAGATGCAGGAGGAATTGGTTGAATTTCTTCAGGAAAACCTCGAGGTTTACCTTGACACATTCTGACATGTGTGGAATCTCCTAGGACATAGCGAGCCACACATTGAATATTGACCCACGTCATGTTGCTGGTCAAGAAAAGAAGGCATGGTATGGATCCAGAGAGATCTGCCGCCCTAGAGAAGAGGTAGAAAAACTCCAATCGAACGGGTTTATCCGAGATGCATTATATCCGAAATGGGTGTCAAATCCTGTGCTTGTCTGAAAGCCAAACGAGAAATGGAGAATATGCATTGATTACTCAGACTTGAATAAGGCTTGCCCTAAAGAAATTTTTCCACTTCTCCGAATCGATCAACTCATAGACTCAACAGTTGGACATGAACACTTATCCTTCATGGATGTGTATTCTTGCTACAACCAGATACCCGTGCACTTAACTGACCAGAGCATGCCGGCTTTATAATCAATTTGGGACTTTACTGTTATAAAGTCATGCCATTCGGACTCAAGAATGCCGGCACAACTTACCAATGATTGGTTAATCGAATGTTTGCCAACCAGTTCGAAAAAACCATGAAGGTATATGTGGACGACATGATATGAAGTCAAGATTCTCCACTGATCATATCAGAGACCTGGAATCGATGTTCAACATCGACCAAATAGAGACAGATTGGGTATTTAAGGTCGTTCCCGATAAGGAGTCATGAATGATTCCGTTCAGAAACTATCTCGAGCATGGGACCCTGCCGGAGCACAGGGGTGAAAAGAGACAAGTTCTTCGAAAAGCTTCATGGTTCAATATTCAGAATGGAGTCATGTATAGAAGAGGGTACTCTGTTCCTTTACTTCGTTGTATCGCTCACGATGAAATCAAATAGGTATTCACGATGTACACGAAGGAGAATGTGGCGATTACATTGGGGGGCAAGCTCTTGCCAAGAAAGTGCTCCGATATGGATACTATTGGCCGACTGTAAATCGTGATGCATCGGACTATGATAGAAAATGTGACAGATTTTAGAAACACGCTCGGATTCCTAGGGCCCCGCCTACCGAAATAACTTAGATGGTCAGTCCATGGCCGTTTGCAGTATGGGGTATTGACATTATTGGTTCTCTACCTCTGGCCAAATGTTATGCGAAGTACGCCATCATCGCAGTTGATTACTTTACCAAGTGGGCGGAAGGTGAACCCCTTGCTAAAATCACGACAAAGAAAGTGATCAACTTTGTAATATGCAACAGTATCTGCCGATTTGGTCTCCCACATACCATCGTCATAGACAACGGAGCCCAATTCGACAGTGTTGAATTTAAGAATTTCTGCCAATGGTTCCACATCCAAAAGAAGTTCTCCGCAGTTGCACACCCTCAAGAGAATGGAGAGGTTGAAGCTGTTAATAAAGCTATAAAGTCTATTAGGAAGAAACGACTAGAAAAGTCTGGGGGCAAATGGGTTGACAAACTTCCTATGACTTTATGGGATTATCAGACAACCCATAAATCCACGACCGGC
The DNA here is from genome assembly GCA_030765085.1 of Allium cepa. Classification (NCBI taxonomy): domain Eukaryota; kingdom Viridiplantae; phylum Streptophyta; class Magnoliopsida; order Asparagales; family Amaryllidaceae; genus Allium; species Allium cepa. The sequence continues at coordinate 549,075,238 of CM060938.1, forward strand.
CACACTTCATTCTCTCTTTCTTATGGTTCAAAAGCCGTTATTCCAGTTGAGATGGAAGCACCTTCTCATCATGTGACTTATTATGATCCGAAAACAAATGCTATATTACTTGCCGAATCTCTGCATTTATTTGATGAGAAGCGTAAAGAGGCTGATTTGAGGGCAGCCGCATAACGAAGTCGAGTCGCTCAGTTATACAATGTCAAGGCCTAACCCTGAACCTTCGAACTCGGTGATCTCATCCTTAAGAGAATTTACCCGGTTCCTTTACATATGAAACCAACGTGGGAAGGGCCTTATATTATTCAACAAAAGCTCAGAGATGACACATTCAAATTATCGACCGTTGACGGTCTTACTCTGCCGAGAGCCTAGAATAGTGAGAGTCTTTATCGTTACTATATGTAACAGGATCTGTTTATTTACTCGGTCTACTTTTCATTTGCAATTTGTTTATGCATTTCAAAATTTGAATTTGTAATAAGGCAACCGATTTTACCGTATTTTCTTATTTCAGAAATAAAATGCAAACTCTTCGAGCCAGAGCTGTAATTTTTTGAAATGCGTCATACGACCACACTATGCACGGAGATCTAAGTTCCACCATGCAGTGGGATTTATTCAAATAGCGAGTGACTGTGATACGACCGGTCACTCACTACGTGAAACCCGAGCTCGGGGACAATCCATCACACTGAAGCCAAAAGAGGATTGATACACGACAATCCTTTAACTAACTCCAGATTCCCAGAGTGCAAACTAAAGTATAAACCTATAAATGCGGTTTCAAAAAGGGTGGATTCGTCCACCTAACCACTTTTCCCGTATTCAAACCAAGTTTGAGGAGGATGGACCCGTCCATCTAATGACCTCACTTGTTAACTCAGGGTGATTTTGAGCCGATCATCCATGATCTTGATAGATCCGTCGTTCCCAGAGTGTGAACGAATCCTAAAGCCTCAACAGATGTGACTGGCCATCTGTCGACCAACTCTAGATTCTCGAAGTGCGAACTGGAGTATAAACGTGAATGCCAAATGGGTGTGATTGACCACCCATCAACTAACTCCGGATTCCCAGAGTGCGAACCGGAGTATAAACATCAAATAACTCCGGATTCCCCGAGTGCGAACTAGAGTATAAACATCGACTAACTCTAAATACACAGAGTGCGGATTAGAGTATAAACACAAGCCGGGCGTGAAATGACCACGCATAGGACAACTTTATGCCACTAGAGTGTGGGTCAGAGTATGAGCACAAAGTGTGATTGGACCACCTGAACTCGTCTTGTTTTAGTCTTGCTTTAACGAAGTTAAGCTCGATGTATTAAGGGAAAACAATGATTGCTAACCAATCTTTTCAACTTATCCTCGGAACTGGGGGCAGAACTTAAGTGCCGACCACCGATTGAGACAGTGCAATATCGAAATTCGACTTGACACTCGGACCCGAAGCCGTAGCTCTAGAGCTTAACAACTAAACCCGGGTCTGATTTAAAAACTAAAACTCCATAAGTGTATTGAATGGAAGTTCGAGAGCTAAAGAACTTTAACAAATGAATAAAACTGAGTTAGGGACAAAATAAAATTTTATTCCGACTATTCTTTGGAAGAAAAGGATAAGTACAAAACTATACCGAAAGTCGTATTAGCAGGGGCCGAACCCGCATCTATACACGGCCTAAAAAAACAAAAGAAAATTTCTATCTATCCATCAAAAATAAGCCATGAAGACATGTTTATTCTCTGATTTTCTTGTTCTTCTTCTTCTTCCTCGGAGTCAATCCGCTGGAACTGCCACTTGGCTGCCTCTTTGAACCCTTGCCCTTTGGCGGCAGAACTCCAGTCGGGGGCATTCTGTTAACTTCCTTCTCCGAACTCACATGGATCGAAATGATTCCTGAAGGCGAGTCGGAAGGATAGAATCGATGTTCAAAGATGGAGGAGGCACACTAGTACCAATGGTCGTGCCACTCGAGGAGATCATCCGTAGAGGAGCTGGGCGAGGACCCGCCATTCTACCTCCAAAGCTACTGGCCCGTGTAGCTGCTTCCATCTCGGCATTATTTTCGGTTATTATCTCCTCCTCATGAATTGCTTGAGCCTTGCCGGGAATGCTAGCATTTAGGTTTGAGGAGCTAGTCACAGGTGCGCCACCACTCATGACAAACAGCCGATCAGCAAAGTGTCACTATGACGATCGAGAAGTTCCTCCATCATCTTTTCATCGAAACTAAGTGTGCTCCCTTGTACCCCCTCCGTAAGTGCAGTAATCGTTGTCGTGGTCGCTTCTATTATGATAGCGTCCTGCTCATGATGCAACTCTTGGTTTGCAGGGGGCATGGCAGATGTAGCTCCTATCATTGAATAGAGACAAATAAAATGTTATTAGTGATTGCTTCAAGTAACACTTTCCACTTTGAATAAGCACAAGAGATGTTCAAAATACCTTCCTTAGAAAGATTTGTAGGCAGAACTGGAGTAGTTTCAGTGACATGCTCGTGAACTGGAGATAAATGTTATTGATCAGGATTATAAGCAGGAAAAGACTGAGCATCAACCACGGATGTAGATTCAGGCTGAGTTGGTGCAAGAGTTTCAGAACCTACATCATGGTGCTCAACATCAGAACCTTCTCCAGCCTCCAAGTGCTGAGTGCTAAGTTTCTCCTTTTCATATGCAATCATGATGTCATGGAGAACTTTTCTTTCATCTTCACTCAGCATCTGGTTTTCAAATTCGAACTCATCGACTGATTTCGCGTGTCATTCAGCCATATCATCTTCCACCAATCGACCCTAAGCGTTAGACAAGTGTGATGGATAGTTATCGAGCCAGGTCAGGTCTCGGTGTTTCAGAACATTAGCATTATATGTGACAAGGAGATCTTCGATATCGGCCTCCAACCTGGACTCGGCTATCTTCAATTCATTTTCAATCCTGGCCTCGGCCTCTTTAATCTTAAGTGCTGCCCCGTCTCTCTCGTTCCATAGCACCACAGCCTGCTCGCACGGCTCCTAAGCATCTTTCTTTGCATCACCTTTCTCCTTGACGATTTCAGAAAATTTGGCCTTAAGCTTCTCAAGCTCCTTCAGCGCAGTGTCCCTTTCGGCCATGATAGTGGTATTTTGGTGGGCATCTCCTCAATCAAGGCGAAATGCATTTGTCGCATCCTTTCCATAGAATGATTTACCTTGTCGGCTTTCTTATTGGCTCCCATTTCTGATTTCCTGGAAGATTGAGCCTCATTGTTAAGCACTAGTATAATGTGCTTCTTTTGAGCAAGAACAATTTCTAACTTCTCGATCGTTTTCGCTTGCTCTAGGGCCACCGTCGAGGCTTTATCCACAATCTTCATCCACTTCCGGTATTGGCTATAGACATCATGGATATAATCATGCATAATTTGCTCTGCCTCAACTGGAATTCTCTTTGAATGCGTAGGGATGATGAAGCCGTCAAAACAAATATTTAGGAAATCTTTTTTCAATTGGCGATTTTGATCGCTTCTTTCCCAGTGGGCTCGGTGACAGCTTGTTCAATGACAGTGGGAGTTTCAGCCTCGGTTCTACGGTGTTGTGAATCAGACCTTGGAACTTAAGAAGATAGTTTTTAGCATGGAGGCTCTAAGGGTTGTTTCCCATGATCGGAGGGTAGTGTTGGAGCTCGAGGAGGTGGAGAACGTGATTGGAATGGATGTCTGTATTCTCTATCTCTGTCCCTCTCCCTTTCATGACGTTCCTCGCTAGAATAACCACGATCGTGGTCTCTATCGGCTTCCCTTCTATGGGACTCATAGTATGAACTGGATGACTGGCATGCCGAGCGAAGGCTTCCTAACATAGATTCTTGCCTAGTCATCGTATTTGTAAAATTGAAAGACTTTTTTAGTGATCTCCAGAAATGAGCAACTTTTGATTGGAAATTGTGTGGCGCCGTGTAGCGTATGTATGCATGTGTTAAACCCCCTGACCAACCAGTTATGTCGGCCACACTTGTAGGAAGTGAATTGCTTAAATCTAAGGCACTTTGAAGACCTTCCAATCCGGTGTTGTGTTGGAGCGACACATAGTCCGGAATTGGAATGTCGGCAGCCCTTCAAAAGGATTCTCTGTTTGCGAGGGAGGAGCCTCCGAAACTTTAACACCGGAGGCTGGCAGGGACACGACTATGGATTTCCATCTCGAAGACTTATGGTGCTTATGTGCAACTGCCTTGCCTTTCCTCCTTTCCTCCAAATCATGAGAACAGTCAGGAGGCCCGGCTACGGGTTCGTCGTCAGTGGGCATATTTTCTTCGTCGCCCTCCTTAGCTATTACAATCCTGGGCTGTCTATGTTTAGCCTGTCTTGTCAGGGCTGCCCTAAGCAATCCCTCAAGTCTTATGCTCTGGTTTTGATCGATTAGCCTAAAAATCCTTAAGTTTCTATATGTAAGCACCAAATCATTTTCTCTCATCTCGCCCGATACTTCCTAAAGAATCCGTACTATTTCTTTAAAGTGAGCACCTTCGGGTCATGGAATTGCGGCCATAAAGGAAAGAAGATATTATTTTCAATCAGTTACGACTGTCTCGTTAGCCACTAGAGAAATTCTAAACACCGGCTGGCGAACCACAGAGGGCACCGGACAAAGAGCCACTCCCTCTTTAGGTAGCTAAGCCTGGTCCAGGATCCCGTCACCACTAGGCAATTGCTAACTACCTCTAGAAACATGAATGAAGGATTGTCTCTCCGACTCTTGACATTAAACAAGTATCTGACTTCTTTCGGAGTCGGGGGCCGAAAAAGTTGTTCCGTGAATACAATGAATAGACTCTTCAGCAGTGAATATCCGTTTGGACGTAACTGCGATGGAATGATTCTAAAGAAAGCTAACACTTCTCGAATATATTGGTTGAATGGAAGAAGTGTTTCCACTATGCATGAATGTCGATTAAAGGGGTGTGAATCCTTCTGGGGGAGCGTGTGGCCTGTCAATCGGGCCGTGTAGTAGAACGTCGTCTAATGGTAGACTGTGTCTTAAGCATATTCGCCCCAACATATCTTCGGAGATATTGGATGGCATAGAATCTTGGGGATTCGTGATAAAAGTTTCTCCTAGCAGCTCCTCCGTAGCTGGGCCTATAACTTTGACTGTAATGGTCGGCATCTCTATTGTTAAGGGAAGTGGACTTTGATCCCCCTACTGTTATGAACTTCCAGTTTCCATAACTAATCAACTCAATAAAAGTAATCATTAGATGATAATAAGCCCGTGTGTTCCCTAATGTGAAGTGCGTGAATGTGTTGTGCAGTGTAGTGCTATATAATACTTAAGAAATCCTACAGAATTTGAGAAATGTTCAAATGATAAGACTTCGAGGTTCGACCGGAGTTACCGTCATTGTTGACCATCCCAACCGTACCATTCAGACTTAGGAAATTGATCCAAGTTAAAGTTCATAAAAATTGGTCAAGTTACAATTCCATCGACGAAATTCAAAGGGCGGTTACTTATGCGATGAAATGGTTAAGTCCAACTATGCAAGGCAGAAGCTCGTCGGAGTCAAGTGTTCAAGTATGCATGAAATTTCGCATCCATCGAAGTCCAAACTTGGATTGTTCCTCGAAAAGGCCTTAACTTCGTATCGACCAAGGAATCTCCATTCTGTATCGGTCCGAAGCTTTCACTTCGTATCGATCAAAATCCGTTGGCTTCGTATCGATCAATTCACATTGACTTCGCATCGATCGGGTTAAAACGAAGTTCGTATTGGTCAAAAATTACCAGTTTCGTATTGATCCCAAACCATGAAATTCGTATTGATCACCTGTTATGGGTTTCGTATCCGTTGGAGGCTATTCGATTTCGTATTGATTGTCTCTAACGATACAACATTGTGGATCGACACGAAGTTTTTTATTTCATCGATCGATTACTCACCAACAAAAATCTCATGCCCAGAGTTCATACGAAGCCAAGCCCTCTCTTCCCATTCATCGATACGAAGTTAAAGCTATACATCCCTTCTCACTCCTTCTTCCCCAAATGGCCTTAATTCCATTTCCTTCAACCTTCCCTGATCTTGCTCCAACCCATCACAGGCCTCCTTACTAGAATCAACCATGAATATGGGTTGAATGGCACATGGACTCGGGTCTCGTCATTTTTTTATATGGATTTATTCATTAGTTACGTAAATCAAAGTATAGATTTGACAGATTAAAGTGTTGCACTGATTTGGAGGTGAAGGTAATTACCAATTCCCATTTCTTCTATCGATACAAAAGTAAGGCTGAAGGGAGAATGAGAAAGTAAAAAAATACTCTAAGTATAAAAGCGTTATATACGGTTCGACCTAAAGGAAGTGCTGATTCGCCTCCCAGTTAGAATGACCAGTCAAGAGCAGTCTATGATTAGCCATTGTGGAGTGCTCTCTTCGTATCCTTCTACACCATCGATGCCAAACTACCATCGCATCCATTCACAACCGATTCGAGGTGAAGCAATTTGAATCCATACAACATGTGACACAAAGCACCAAAGACAAAGCTCATGTGAGTTGTTCGAACACATAAAGATGCATTGATACGAAATGATCATTTCGAATCCATCACTTTGAAGCCCACAGAAATTCATATTCATTGATACGAACGAGACAACAGAGACTTGTTTGGACTATTTCGATCCATCAGCGATCCATCGATGTGAAAAGGCATCTTCATATCTATTGCTCTAAAATTCATAGAAACTCATATCCATTGATATAATATCTTCCAAAGAGCTATTAACATGTGTCGATGTCATCGATACGAAGATAATCTCCCAACTTCTAAAATTGATCCAGGAAAGGACTAATGCTGAGTGATATTCCAAAATGACCATCAAACGTCGTTACAACTCAAATTTCACATCGATCCAGGAGAGGATTGATACGAAACTTGATTCTAAAAACTGACTGAACTGACAGTGACTTGTGAACATGCGAATGTTAACGGGATTCAGATTAACATACACACATGTATGTCGAACTAATATTCAATTTTCAAAATTCATAGAAGTTGAATTCTCACCTGGTGACAATTACAACAACGAACAACAATTTTCTATCATTTAATACTATGTAACAATAGTGCACAGTACAACAATTAGCAGTCAAGAATTCATTATTTGTATTACCGAAGATCAATCAAAGTTACATCATTCGACGAGAAGACAACAATTATTCAAACAAGTCAGATAAAACTATTCAGAATGAAGATTCCAGCTTTTCAGAGCATGTCATGTTCTCGCAAGACGTACTTTAGGGGGAAAATGTTATCCTGCCTTTTGGCAAGGCCGTGAAACTAAGAAATTGACTGGGAATCAAAGACAGTTCATCTTGAAAAATGAGATACATAGGTTCGCTATGGATACCAGTAAATTTTTCCCCGGTCCGGATCGAGCTACAATTAATATGACATGGCAATCAAGGCTATGAAAGCCAACATTACAAATTTCAAGTCAATCTGAGTTCATATGCTCAAGATATGATCGATGCAAGCCAAGAAAACTAACTCATTCATATCCATCAGTCCATCTCCTTTGCATCGATTTTGTTCGAATCCATTCGAGGCAACTCTCTTCGTATCAAACCTCAATCGCATCCATCTATAGCGGCCTCCTTCTTATCCATCGGAATTGGATTCATTCGCATCCATGGAACACCATTTCTTATCCATCATACCTATCCCACTTCGTATCCCTCGCATCCGCCCTATTTTGTATCCATCGCTTGAAGAGATTTCGTATCGCTTCCACTTACACACATGTTCGTACTGATTATTGCACAGTTCGTAACGGTTGGTCAATGATTGATACGAAACATGCCACCAATATACGATACGAAATAACATTTAATAAGCATCGATAAAAAACCGGCCTTCAATTAATACCAAGATTTTAAGTTTATATCGATACGAATTGGAATGGAGACCATCGATACAAAGTGGTCACTATGTTATCAAAATGAAGTGAGGTATAGCCGAGCGGTACGAACAAGCCCAAGCCGGGTCGATACGAACGAGGCACATCCATAGGAAAGACTCGATCGCTCGGCACGAAAGGTGGATTGATCCAAAAAGTTAGCTCCACATCATTAAGCATCACGTGACTAGAAGCGATGCGAACAGATCGATGCGAGTAAAAGAGATACGAACTCAATGGCCTTCAACAAATCCAAACTTGGATCGATCATAAGTCAAAATCTAGAAGTCTAAATGCCACAAAAAATTCACAGGAACTTGCATGCGACCTCAGAAATGTTCATGATCGGTCTCGACTCGATTGGGCTAAATCTCGATCGATACGAATTTCATTCATATTGGTCACGGATCGAGTCCAAACGACCAGGAATCAAACACGTGGGCCTACCCACGTAAGAGAAGAGGTCTCCCAAGATCTGAGCGTGATATTTGCTACCTACACCTATAAATAAAAGCCCAAGACCTACTGAAAAAGGACTTTTGGCTCTCCCACATCCAAACTCTGTCGAAATCATCTTTGTACTCGAATTTTATTGTTGTAACTCATTATAACCAGCAAGAAAAAATCAATAAAGTCAATCATTTCATAGTGGACGTAGGCCATATGTTGAACCACTCTAAATTCGTGTGTTTCTGTGCGTTTTTCTTGCTTATCATTGGTGTGTTTGTTAAATTTTCCTCGTTTTTCGTTTATATTCTTCATTTTATCTCTTCAAACACATCCGAAGAGTGTTGTGCCTAATTTTGATACAAACATTCCAAATGTCAAATTTTCATTGTTAAATTTAATTCTTTAATTTCAAGCAAAATTTCAGTTATCTTATAAAAACCGTTAAAATTTACGGATCGTTATAATATTTCAAAAGGTCTTATGCCAGAAAGAAAACCTTTATATGCATACATCAATCAGAGAAAATCAACGTACCATCAGCTCGGACAGTTATAATAATCTGTCCTCATAAAGGCCGATAGATACAATCTAGTAATCCAGTGGAAAATAAATACAATGAGAAATCGTCCAGGTCCTCTCTAAGAGCTCCAATGAACCATAGTTAAATCTAGAAACATACTCGAGCTGACTTGAGCATTATAAAAATAACACCCGGATCAGCCTGGTAAACCAGCGAGAGAAACTCAAATCATATAGATTTATTATATCTTAAAACCCTTAAAAATATGGGTATCTCGTCAGACCATGCCGGCAATAAACACGGACGAGTTATTATCTTACAATAACGAATCCATTTCTATTATAAAATCCAGTGATGATATGATAATATCTAATATGTGAAATATAAATAATCATATATCTACGATGCAAGTAAGCTTACATCACAACAATAATAGGCAACGGCTAAGCCACGTTCGTTAATTGTGTAGGATTTCCATATAGATCTCTTCAGGGAAGTCGAATCTGAACCACTGCATAAGGACTAAAGATTTCCTTCTGAAGCGTCGTACATCCCCAGTGAATGTACCATACAAAAACCATAGACGGTCTTGCCAGGACCTGATGCATCGTTATGGCATGCATATCCCAATAAGCATCTCTGGAAATAGAGTCGCATGCACCCTATATGTTTGCCAAATCTATTTGCTATGTCTCTTATCTCTGTTTTTAGTCATACCCGCTGATGAGGCTACGTCCGGCATTCCAGCCCATGAGTCATCAATGGAATAAATCTTCCATATAAGCTCTAACTCGAACAGATCTTCCACACAAGCTCCAACTCGAACAGATCACGGAACCACACATGAATTCCCATATCTAAACAGATCTCGTAACCATACATGGATTCCTGTAACCCAATAGATCTTGGAATCACACATGGATTCCGATACCTTAGCAGGTCTTGAAATCACACATGGATCCCCACATCCTGAATAGATCATGAACAACTACATATATTCGAGCATCTCAAACAAATCTCGATTCTCCGTATAGATTCCAACATCACGAAGAAATCATGACCTAATTACGAACCAATCACAAACCAATCACGAAGTAATCATGAACCTCTCCCAAATAATAGAACACGTATATGGTTTTGGAGTGGTTAAGGCAAGTCATCTCATATAAGTACATTCCCTCGCTTACCGGGTGCTTCAGAATCAACCGATCGATTTCTCGAGAATCTCAACCCTGGTTCTTTGGGAAACAAACAAACAATACATAAGATCAAAGATCATCCCCTAACCGTTTAAGTAGATGGATTCCCTTACTGTTATCCTAAAAGAGCAAAACAAGTTTATACGTACAATATAGTACCATCGAATACCATATAATACTCAAGTTTCTTCTAGATTTTCTAGAGTATATTTTGGCCAAGATTTGATAGTCGGTTATTTAACTATCAAATAAATAATCCAACACAATGAGCATAATCACATATGGGAAACTAGTTCCCGTATATTGTCCATAAGCAAGTAATACACAAAGCACGATCGAACAAACAAGCAAGATCTAGTGATATAAATGGCTTCTAAACCCCTTTTTAATTAATCTTCCTTTATTAATTGAAACTCCATTTGTTATTTAAACCCCACTATTTAATTCAAACATCACTATTCATTTTCAACAAATTTCTACGCTTCCCAAAATTATTCATATACTGAACTCAATCGTTTAAGCGTATTAACAAATCAATTTCAGAAGGCTTAAGACAAATGTTACTCAAACACTATCACTACAAACCCAATAAAATTTCACTTCTGATTATCTTTAAAACTCCATTTAAAAGACCTATTAACATAAGTAAGCATAATCAAAATAGGTTAAAGGCGAATTATAGCAACATATTTCCACAACAAACCCAAAAAAATTTCATACTTGTTATCCTCTTTAAATTCCCATTATTAAAGATATAAGTAGTTTCCTAAACATATTTATAATATTTTAACACTTCAAAATATTATCTAGTGGTTTAAAAACAAATGTCACTAAAACATTGTTTACAACAAACCTCAAAACCGTTTACTATTCCGTTATCTTTAACATTCTATTTTATAGACCTAATATGTGAGCATATATATTCCTACAATTTTCCCATAATTTATCAATCTATCCAATTTAAAATTTGTCAGTTATCATGGATTTCAAAGCACGTTTATAACGACCATTTTAACAACCCACAACTATACCCGATTCGAGTTGACAATAAACCACACATCCAATCCAAATTGAGCGAAGATGCGAATAGCTAGAGGTAAAGAAAGAAGAAGAGAAAAGAAGAAGAAGCGAAAGAGAAACTAAAAAAACATAGAATTTCACAATCGCAGCGGAACAACATATAATATAATATCAGTAAACTTTAAAAGGGAAACCATAGTATAATTTACATACATCCATTAGAGTACAATAACAAATCACAATCATCAGCTTAGTTATAATAACATATCCTCACACATACTGATAATGTTAAATAATAATACAGTGGAAAACAAACATATACGTGGATATGACCTGAAGACCTCCAGCTCGTCTACTGAAGCTCCAAAGCATCCAAAATCAAAATTAGCAAATATGCTCGGTCTGACTCGAGAAATGAAATGGAAAAATGCCCAGATCAGTCTGGTAAACCAGCGTGAGAAAACACACATCTCAACTGAATTTGAAAGTTATAAAAACTTTTATAAAAACTGTAATTTATCCAAACAAAGGTATCTCGTAAGACCACGCCACACATAAACACGGACAAGTTTTTACCATACGATTACCAAAACATTTCATCGCAAATCCTATTATATTGTACAAGTGTCTAGTATACAAATAATACTAAAATAGTCGAAATTGTTACATTGGTTAAATTTGAGAACGTATTTACAAACAAAATGGTATACACATATTGTAGAGGATATCCATTTTGGAAATATCCTCAGGATTAGTAGTGACTAGCCCTTGCACTTTACTGCTCCATCTTCGAATCCAAACTTGTTTCCACGAAACGTACAAACCAGATCGAAGTGGTTTTCGACAAACTAATCTCGATCCCGGTCTCTTCGAAACTATCAACGCATTTGGCCAGTATTGATAGTCGGTTATTTAACTATCAATTAATATTTCCAAATAACCATCCAACAATAAATAATTTCCCAAATTATTTATTAACCTCAAAGATATCTTCACAAGATATATTTCAATTCCAATCCTTTGAAAACAGTTTCAAACTATCTTCCTTTTTCAAAATAAATTCCAAGTATTTCTATTTCTACTGAAATCACCAAGCAAAACTTTAGATTTAAAAATAATTTAAAACACTTTATTGAAAAATATATGATAAACATTTAATTTAGAAAGATTACTTCAATAGTTAATTTATAATAATACTTTTAGAAATAACTAAAATAAGGTTCCTTATAACTATACATTAGATTTTCTTCTTTAAACAAAATACCAAATCATTCTTTAAATAATTATTACGATAATAGATTAAACAAAATACTTACTTTAGAGTTTACTTTAAAATATTTAAATTAAAACTACCTCAATAATTGATTAAAAATATATACTATATGAATATTTGAAAATAAGGTTACTTTATAAAATATACACTAGGTTCTCACTATTAAAACAAAACACTAAGTTACCTTTTAAATAATTACTACGATAATAGATTGAAAAAAATATTTACTTTAGAATTTAAACATTTAGAAATAATAAATTTCCAAGAACATACTTTTTTTTAAACAACATTAAAACTTTTATCTTATTTTTAAAAACTTACTTTGAAAACGTACTTGGCTATCTAGAGAAATATACTTCTCTTCACATTCTTCTTGAAATTTCAAATTTCAAACACTTGAATCAGTTTCCAAATTGATTTCCAATTTACTCCCTTTTACTTCAAAATCTATTAATTCCAGATTTTATTTCTTAATTATGATATAAATATTTTTAACTGAGAATACCAATTTTGATTTCTCAAATTACTTCTTAATCCTTTCAAATAAATTTAAACTTCGAATTTTAAAATAATTCTTTATTCCTTTAATTTATATAACTTAAGTTTACAATTCATTAATTTCGGTTTATTCAAAATTTCATTTCATACTCGAAGTTATTTATTATTATTTCCATATTACTTCTATTTCTTTTCAATTCATTCTTAATTTATTCAAATTTTCTAAGATTATTTCGTTTACAAATTTACTTCCTTTATTTTATTTCCAAAATCTAATATATATATTTTCGGTAATTCATTATACCCAAATATATCCAATCAAATCATAACGTTCAATATTCCGATATATTCATCATAGAATATCAAGTAATCACAACAGAGAATATTAAATAATAAATGTTGAGGGGTCCAGTTGGATCCCTCCAACCTGTTTTCCCTGCATCCAAAGATGTTAGCACAATATAATATGCCAATTCCAAAATTACCATACTATAGCACATCAATCAATTCAACCATTCAAACAATTATTTAAATTCAATCATTTAAATTTAAATTTAACTGAGTGAGATTAACTCACCTTTCCTTTGTTGTTTACAATCCATTCCAAACTGGCTTGTTTCCTTGATTTTTAAAACCTTGTATGACAATCCGTGGTTTATTATTATTTGAACCAATCAAACAATTATTCACAATTTATTTATTTTATTAACTAATGATTAAATTTTAACCTTAGGTGTAATTAACTAATTATTAAATTTAAAACTAAACCACTTTAAATAAATTAATTAGTTAACCATTCAATTTTAACTAAATAATTATTATTATTTTAAATGGAAACCACATCCGATAAAAATGATCTTTACGAGTCTCAAAAATATAACCTTTATATAAATTCTACAACATTTACAACTTCTATATTACCCAAATCTTTTACATACATATACTAAATTTGAGACAAAATGGCTTTTATCGTTACTGTAAAAAATTTTTTTTTTTCATATTATATATGCATATAAATTCTCTGCTAACAAAACTTCCTGCTTTAAACCATATATATATATCCTGTTTATATGTACATATAATGATGAAATTTAAATTAAAATATACAACTCTATACCTTACTGCACATAAATTTTTTTAAAACAGTAGAGGTATAATAATTTCCTTCTGAACTCATATATCAAAACAAAATTATTTTACTATAAAATGCCTTTTCTGTTTCTATACATGTTTATATTAATTCAGATTTGCCCAATAAACTTTCTGTATATAATTTAAATCTCAACAGTAATTTATTAAATTTCAAAATTAAATTGCAAATTAAAGAATACCTTACTGCCTACAGTACTAGCTTCTGCCATTGAACAACCTCCCTCATCTCTCGTCGAAGTCGCTAACGCCTTCACCTCGCCTCGGCCCCGGAACTAAACGCGAGCTTCTCGAGGAGAATCACCGTGCCTAGAAACCATCTCAACTTCGAAACGCCATACACTGCTTCATGCGATTCCGATCCACCATCACCATCTCGAATCGAAACGTTCGACTTGGGCCTCGGTTACCGCTGTCGAACCAAGCTTCGACTAGACTCAAACGGCGATCCTAGTCGCGGTGCCCAGACAGTCGAGCCACATGCTACAGGCGAGCCCTCCCTCTTGCGATAAACAAAATCGATTTGTCGCGATATTGATTTCGAGAGCCACAATTAATTTAAGAAGGGGAAAGTTTGATTTCAATTCGAAGAATGAAGCTGAGATGAGGAAGATGTCGTTCCTTAATACTTTATATTTTGTTTTCCTACGGGTTGGCTTCTGAACGAAGGATAAAGGAAGATTGCGTGATTTAACGAAGAGGAGGAGACAACTAGGGCGACGGAAAACAGATGCTAGGGTGGCTCGTAGCTGATGAAAAGAAGCGATAGATGTGAAATAATTGCGGCTGGTGAGGTTGCTTATGTGATAATACACATATAAAATTTAAATTAAATTTTCGTTGTAAGTTTCAACGCGTTTATGTAGAGTATGCTCGCACAACAACTCCAAAAACTACGAAAATTGAAATCCGATACTAATACACTATTTCGGATCCAATGGAACTAGTTTCGTCGAATTCCGAGACAGTGCCTCGGAAGGCTATTTTCAAATATCGATTTAAACGATATATTTTCAGAACTGAATAAACACTTTTTAGGTTCAAATTTAAAAGTTCTATTACCTTCAATATTATCAATAATAAGCCTTCAAATTATTATTAACCGATTTAAAACTCCAGATTCAACATTTAACTCAGCTTCAAATTATTTAATTCAATAATTTAATTATCAAATTTTTTTAGTGATATTTGAATTCAAGTTAAAAGTTTTACTTTTAAATATCTGAAATCAATTAAATATTCCAATTTATATTGCTTAAAAATTCCGAGTCGTCACACTCCTCCCCCTTTAAAAGAATTTCGTCCCGAAATTACTAGTTAGGAAGAATGGTCCAATACCCGTTTACTCTTGCCAAAACCAAACAATTCATCATCCCACCAACTATCTTTTATAAAGACCCATTACCATTCTTACTAACTTCTCCAACTCTCCCATAGTTTCAAACAATATTACTTACTCAATTATTCAAATTTCAATTTTAAATCAAATTTAAAATTATAAGAATTTTCTCAAAAAATTTCTAACTCTCTAAATTTTCGAAAAATTTCGCCAGCGTCTCCTTTGCGCGGCTGCTCGGTACAACTACAAAATGGCTCTACGGCCTCCCAAATCCAAAAAAGAAAACAAAAAGCCAAGTGGCTAGATCCAAAAACCCAATCAAATTATATACAGAAATTTAAACACATACCTTTTTGTCGAGCAATTCTAATTTATTATCTGAAATCAAAACCAATTTTCCTTTCCCTTTTTCATACCTGCATATCCTGTTTAACAATAATATCCAATCACAACATTCAAAAACCTTTATTTGACTTCTTTCCAAAATTTCAATGTTCATTCCATTTAAGCTCGTACGATGTACCTATATCATTCGTACGCAATACCGAATCCGAT
Organism: Allium cepa; assembly: GCA_030765085.1. NCBI lineage: Eukaryota > Viridiplantae > Streptophyta > Magnoliopsida > Asparagales > Amaryllidaceae > Allium > Allium cepa. Next base: position 549,091,189 of record CM060938.1, read on the forward strand.
CGCCTACTCGATCACATAATTTCACTTCCAAACTAGTATCGTCCACCCGACTTCCTAGTGTGGACTCAGATCTGGTTTCCTGATTAGAAACCGTCATTCTCCTTGCATAGTCATAACTATGATAGAGAATTTCCAGGATCAATCAAAATTCATATGCAGGGTTCGCCGTCGAAAATCGAGTGAAAAATCCTAACTCGGATCGATATAACTATCTCGAAATTCTGTGCCCGAATCCGGATCAAATTTGCTATGCGAATAAAATAATATATGTACATCCTACATATTTGCCCCAATTGATTATCAACTACATCAATTTCCTTTTATTCCCATTTATTTTTATTATTATTCACTTATCAACACTTTCCCTTGCCACAACTTCCAGTTTTAATCGTTTTGTACTCCAATTCCAAATAAATTTAGTTTGCTTCAATTTGCAAATTAATTTCAAACCTTAATACTTTTATCCAAATTTCATTTTCTGTTTTACTTGAGTTTAATCCACCTTCCAATTCAAAATATCGAGTTCAATTCATCTCATTTCAAACGATATTCGATTATTCATTCCTTAAATTAGTTTCACTTACTAATTTGTTTTTATATCTCAAATAAAAGTTTGTTTGCAAACTTGTTCTATCTTTAATATCTTTGAACAATATCTTCAGTTCATCTTACTTTACTTATACAATTTAAATTAGATTTCAATATTCAGTTGTAATTCTATTTGCTTACAAATTTTAATTCACTTGTCATTAGTGAAAATTTTCAAAAGATTCAAAAAATTTCTAACTCCCAAAATTTTCGAATTTTTTTGGCAGTCTCCTTTGTACGGAGGAGCTTTTGCAATTTGACAAGAGATATAAATATATATACATCGACCCACACGGTCGGAAAACAGAAAAACAGTTCATATTTCCTATTTGTATTGCGTAGACGTTCCTTATTTAGCATTTTAAAGCAAGCAGCTATTTATTTAAGCAATTAGCGAAGTCAAAACCAGTCAAACGGCTTCCAAAAACCTGTACATATGCAATTTAAACATGTCAGTGTCATATATACAAAGTTTATTAACATTTCACTTTATTATAAATAACTAAAACGTGGATTCTATAAACAGTGCATATTATATACTTCCATAAGCACATATGAAATATTTCGACACTTATTTTGAATGCTTCCAAACAATATTCAAACCATCCTATTTAATTCAAATGATTTCACAACTCTCTTACTTAACTTAAATTCATTTTAAGTCCAAGCAAACTCATTTAAATTGAATTAATTTCCAAAAGCAATCTAACTCCCATTTTTATTTGAAGTCAAGTTCTCATTAATAACTTAGGTCAATTAACTCAATTACTAATTTCAATTACCAAACAAGTTTTATTTAAAATCATTTCATAAAACTCGACACCACCATATCTCAAATTACTTAAGTCAAGCTTTTATTCAAATATTACTTAAGTTATTTTATTTTCGTGAAGTTATTTCAACTTTAAACTCAAGTTATATATATTTTATAAACACTTTCCAATTTAAATCCTTAATTTGATTTCAATTACCAACCAATTTCATCTACTAACTATTTAAATTAGTTTATTCAGTCAACCATTTTGAATTCATACTTCCAATTATATTCAATTCACCGACAACCCAAGCTGAATTCATTTACACTTCATTGCTTACATTCAATTTATTTCTCATCCAAAGAAGCCCATATTTATTTCAATTGATTCAAAAACCAATTTTATTGGCTTCTGTTAAACCATATAATTTATACAATCTCGTTCACGTCAAACGACAATTATTATTTTTGTGCAAGTTCAAAATATTTACTTAAAAGAATATTCATTCCAGTTTATAACTAATTTGAATTGATACCAATTCAATTTATACTTAGTTCGATTTCATTTTAATCGATTCCGTTCAATTTATTTTGCATGCTATATTCTCATTCATTTATTTGAATCCATTTATTTATCTTGGAACATTTCATATTGGTTACATCGAATACTCATTTCATAATTTATTTGCAAACTAAACATTGACCACATTAAATTGGTATTCGACTTCCATTTAACCAATTCAAGTTCCATCTCCATATTTTATTACCAATTAATTATTAGTTTGTTTATTCAAGGTTTATTCCCAATATTTGTTTTTATCTCAAACCACTTTAACTATTTTACTGGAGGTCAATTTATTTTATAATTTAAGTTTTGGATTTTTCATTCACTTCCCAATATTCAAATCAATTTTATTTTGGCTTATTTATTTCACTTCTAAATTTTATAAGTCACAAACTTATTTATTCTTCATACTTCCATCAATGGACAACCAAACCCATTCACATTTTACTTTTAACTCGGAATTATACATTTTATTTAGCCAATATATTTGTATTATTCCATAAACATTTAAAATAAGATTCCAGAGTTCAAATAGTTTTCCCAAAATCTCAAAATCACTTTTGAAATCAACTACATCCAAATCATTTGGCAAATTCAATTATCCCTTTGAATTCCAAAACCAAACCCAGTTCGAAAACAATTCCAATTTAAAATATTTAGGTAGCAATTCCTCTCTTGGAAACTCGAAAATGAACACCGATGATGTCACGATCATCATCGGAATTATTTTCAAGCGACCGAAAGAGTTTAGTGCTTTTATCCCTTTAACAACATTTCAATTTTTTTTTAATTTCCAAATCTCACAAGATTTCAAATACAACTCAAAATATTTCCAAAATGTTAATATTATTCCTCCAACCCTTTGAAAACCGTTTTCAAACCCAAAGAAATTTAATTTTTTCCCAAAAATTCTAAATTGCAATTCCTTTAAATCTATATTCAAACGTTCTCTGGAATTTTATTCCAAAATTATAATCACCTTTACAGTTTACATTTACAAATCTCATTTGTATATGAAGTTCATTTCAATTTATAAATTATATTTATAATCCATATTTCAAATTCCATTTTGTTATATTAATTTATCCTTCAACTTTGGTTATAAGTTTTCAATTTCTTATTCAATTTCTACATAATAGTGTTAATGATTTAATATTATCATTCCTTAACAATCAAGCATCCAAATACTATAATACTATACAAAAATTATATCATTTATATACAAAAATAATTTAGGTAAAATTATTTCGTTTACCCTACTATAAAACAATATTGTGTCGAATTGTTCTATTCCGGTGTTTAGAGATCCCTATCAATAATGTTAATTACTCGTATTGACCAGAATCCAAAAACTACTCAATAAACCAATCAACACAATATAAAAACATTTTATATTCACTAAAAAATACGCACTCATATCTATTAATACACTCAGACTCATCCTAGAGTACTATTGACTCTATTTCAATGAGTAATTCCCACCAGAGCCAAGGTTGTCGCCAACCTTCAGCTCTGATACCAAGTGAAATGACCCGCAAATCCGTACCCCTTGAGCTAACACTATTCTACCTAAATCAACTCAAGTTGTACAGAATTATGAATCATTTAGGTTAAAGAAGAAGGGGTAGAAGAAGAAAATAGAAAACAACATCAGAATCTAACCATCGCAGCGGAATAAAATATAATAGATATTAACATATCTTTACACAAAAACAAATATATCTGTTTATATATTACATCATCAGAGTACATCAATTACAGCTCAACATCAATAACATACAACTGGGTATACAGCTAATCAACATAACGGAATATACATATAAAGCAAGTACGAAAAGTACGTATCGTCATCCAGCTCGTCTCCTGAGCTCCACAACATCATATCCTATATCCTATAATACTCGGTCTGACCCGAGCATTACAGTTAAATAACACCCGAGTCATTCTGGAGTACCAGAGTGAAAAAATCACACTAAATTGATTATTAAAGTTTTAAAAATCTTTTGAAAAACAAAAGCATCTCGTAAGACCACGCCACAAATAAACATGTCGGGGTTTTACCTTATGATAGCTAAAACGATTTTATAGAAATCCTCTGATATTGTAATAGGGTCTATTTACAAATACTTATAAAATAGCCGAAATTGTTACATTATTAAATTCTAGCTACTAGCCACAGAGTGGGTAATACAAACAAAACTCGTACAAGGCTCGTAGGGAGAATGGATTTCCAACTAATGACTAGGCACTGGGGTACCACCTGTCACAGTACGTGGCCTAGATCACAGTACCGAGGAGTACGTCCGCTCCCTTGCAACGCAAGACCGGGACTACCCCTTACTGGATAATCCCGAGTGAGATCACCCCACGGTTGGGATCAGCAACCGTCCACTAAGCCGAAATAAAAAGGAACATCTAGACAGGGATGACCTCACCCAGCTTGGGTGCTACCCACCTAGCCTTGCTGCATAACCCCTGATTTTCCGTCATTCCCATTTGATGAGGCTTGAGGCTAAGCGTTACCTTTTAAGAACATATCCCTTAGAATTCCCATCGTCCACTCGACAATGTTTCGCAAGCATTCATCCATACAAGTCTGTCCCGGGTCCGAAGGGAACCGAAGGCACTACTCCTACTACATCCATTTTGGAAATATCCTCAGGATTAATAGCGACTAGCCCTTGCACTTTACTGCTCCATCTTCGAATCCAAACTTGTTTCCCCTATACGTACAAACGGGATCGAAGTGGTTTTCGAGAAATTAATCTCGATCCCGGTCTCTTCGAAACGATCAACGCATTTGGCCAATATTGATAGTCGGTTATTTAACTATCAATTAATATTTCCAAATAACCATCCATTATTAACCTCAAAGATATCTTCACAAGATATATTTCAATTCCAATCCTTTGAAAACAGTTTCAAACTATCTTCCTTTTTCAAAATAAATTCCAAGTATTTCTATTTCTACTGAAATCACCAAGCACGAACTTTAGATTTAAAAATAATTTAAAACACTTTATTGAAAAAAATATGTTAAACATTTAATTTAGAAAAATTACTTCAATACTTAATTTATAATAATACTTTTAGAAATAACTAAAATAAGGTTTCCTTATAACTATACATTAGATTTTCTTCTTTAAACAAAATACCAAATCATTCTTTAAATAATTATTACGATAATAGATTAAACAAAATACTTACTTTAGAGTTTACTTCAAAATATTTAAATTAAAACTACCTCAATAATTGATTAAAAATATATACTATATGAATATTTGAAAATAAGGTTACTTTATAAAATATACACTAGGTTCTCACTCTTAAAACAAAACAATAAGTTACCTTTTAAATAATTGCTACGATAATAGATTGAAAAAAATATTTACTTTAGAATTTAAACATATAGAAATAATAAATTTCCAAGAACATACTTTTTTTTAAACAACATTAAAACTTTTATCTTATTTTTAAAAACTTACTTTGAAAACGTACTTGGCTATCCAGAGAAATATACTTCTTTTCACATTCTTCTTGAAATTTCAAATTTCAAACACTTGAATCAATTTCCAAATTGATTTCCAATTTACTCCCATTTACTTCAAAATCTATTAATTCCATATTTTATTTCTTAATTATGATATAAATATTTTTAACGGAGAATACCAATTTTGATTTCTCAAATTACTTCTTAATCCTTTTAAATAAATTTAAACTTTGAATTTTAAAATAATTCTTTATTCCTTTAATTTATATAACTTAAGTTTACAATTCATTAATTTCGGTTTCTTCAAAATTTCATTTCATACTCGAAGTTATTTATTATTATTTTCATATTACTTCTATTTATTTTCAATTCATTCTTAATTTATTCAAATTTTATAAGATTATTTCGTTTATAAATTTACTTCCTTTATTTTCTTTCTAATATCCAATATATATATTTTCGGTAATTCATTATACCCAAATATATCCAATCAAATCATAACATTCAATATTCCAATATATTCATCATAGAATATCAAGTAATCACAACAGAGAATATTAAATAATAAATGTTGAGGGGTCCAGTTGGATCCCTCCAACCTGTTTTCCCTGCATCCAAAGATGTTAGCACAATATAATATGCCAATTCCAAAATTACCGTACTACAGCACATCAATCAATTCAACCATTCAAACAATTATTTAAATTTAATCATTTAAATTTTAATTTAACTGAGTGAGATTAACTCACCTTTCCTTTGCTATTTGCAATCCATTCCAAACTGGCTTGCTTCCTTGATTTTTAAAACCTTGTATAACAATCCATGGTTTATTATTATTTGAACCAATCAAAAAATTATTAACAATTTATTTAGTTTATTAACTAATGATTAAATTTTAACCTTAGATCTAATTAACTAATTATTAAATTTAAAACTAAACCCCTTTAAATAAATTAATCAGTTAACCATTCAAATTTAACTAAATAATTATTATTATTCTAAATGGAAACCACATCCGATAAAAATGATCTTTACGAGTCTCAAAAATCTAACTTTTATATAAATTCTACAACATTTACGACTTCTATATTACCCAAATCTTTTACATACATATACTAAATTTGAGACAAAATGGCTTTTATCTTTACTGTAAAAATATTATTATTATATTTTTTTTTCATATTATACATGCATATAAATTCTCCGCTAACAAAACTTCCTTCTTTAAACCATATATATATCTAGTTTATATGTACATATAATTTTGAAATTTAAATTAAAATATACAACTCTATACCTTACTGCACATAAATTATTTTTAAAACAGTAGAGGCATAATAATTACCTTATGAACTCATATATCAAAACAAATTTTTTTACTGTAAAATGCCTTTTCTGTTTGTATACTTTTTTATATTAATTCAGATTTGCCAAATAAACTTTCTGTATATAATTTAAATCTCAACACTAATTTATTAAATTTCAAAATTAAATTGCAAATTAAAGAATACCTTACTGCCTACAGTACTAGCTTTTGTCGTCGAACAACCTCCCTTATCTCTCGTCGAAGTCGCTAACGCCTTAACCTCGCCTCGGCCTTGGAACTAAATGCGAGCTTCCCGAGGAGAATCGCTGTGCCTAGAAACCATCTCAACTTCGAAACGCCATCAAATGATTCACGCGATTCCGATCCACCATCACCATCTCGAATCGAAACGTTCGACTTGGGCCTCGGTTATCGCTGTCGAACCAAGCTTTGACTAGACTCAAACGCTGATCCAAGTCGCGGTGCCCAGACGGTCGAGCCACATGCTACAGGCGAGCCTTCCCTCTTGCGATAAACGAAATCGATTTGCCGCGATATTGATTTCGAGAGCCACAATTAATTTAAGAAGGGGAAAGTTTGATTTCAATTCGAAGAATGAAGCTGAGATGAGGAAGATGTCGTTCCTTAATACTTTATATTTTGTTTTCCTACGGGTTGGCTTCTGAACGAAGGATAAAGGAAGATTGCGTGATTTAACGAAGAGGAGGAGACAACTAGGGCGATGGAAAACAGATGCTAGGGTGGCTCGTAGCTGATGAAAAGAAGCGATAGATGTGAAATAATTACGGCTGGTGAGGTTGCTTATGTGATAATACACATATAAAATTTAAATTAAATTTTCGTTGTAAATTTCAACGCGTTTATGTAGAGTATGCTCGCACAACAACTCCAAAAACTATGAAAATTGAAATCCGATAATAATACACTATTTCGGATCCAATGGAACTGATCGTCGAATTTCGAGACTGTGCATCGGAAGGCTATTTTCAAATATCGATTTAAACGGTATATTTTCAAAACTGAATAAACACTTTTTAAATTCAAATTTAAAAGTTCTATCACCTTCAATATTATCAATATGAAGTTTATAAGCCTTCAAATTATTATTAACCGGTTTAAAACACCAGATTCAACATTTAACTCAGCTTCAAATTATTTAATTCAATAATTTAATTATCAAAAATTTTTAGTGATATTTGAATTCAAGTTAAAAAATTTACTTTTAAATATCTCAAATCAATTAAATATTCCAATTTAAATTGCTTAAAAATTCCGGGTCGTCACAACTTGAGTCAACTGAATAACTGAAATCTGAATAAATATAAATAGTTCTCCAAGCGAAGCTCCAACCCCAAAGGTGAGTTTCAAAACCAGTGACACTCAGTCTGACCCGAGCATAAAGCAAAACACAAAACACTCGAGTCAGGATTAACATTCTTATATCAGTAAATCCAACTAGAGTGAAATATCAACTGAAATACAAGTAATTCAAAGGACGTTTAGGATAACCATCCTCTAAGGATTCGTGGAACTGTCTACTATGTAGTAAAATACACTATTATAATACGTCTATAGTAAAGTAACCAATTAAAATAACGTTAAGGCGTTACCCATATCCCCCTTAACACATTTTATAGTGCCATAGTCTATACAGTACCTTAGTACCCAGTAAACTGGAGCTACCAGAGGGGACTCCATAGGTACGAAACAAAACAAACTTGTAGTGGTCTCGATATGGTAGGTGACATGGCACAACTACGCAATGCTAGGGTAGATATACCAATTACACTTCCGGGCTGTTGGTAACGCAAAGCCATAGCAATCGCCTAACTCGATCCTACTTTCAAAAATCTAAGGGTGCACCCAATTAATCACAAAGTAATAGAATGGTAAATGATGGAGTGTCCCCAATCGGAGGAGCTACCTTACTTTGCCCATCAATTGCTCCTGTTTTAGCCACCTTAAGCTAACTCACGGGAGTCGGGTCCATGTATATACCTCATATAGAATCGTCGCCACCATCCTACTTCATTCTGGAATCTCCACCGCGTACACAATTGTTAAAGTGGTTTTCGGTACTGGCAGAGAGTATGACAATAACCGATCACGGTCTCTTTAACAAACATACGTTATTATAACACCGTGGTCACTTCAAAATATCATATTTCAAACCAAAATATCATATCAACCATATTAATTTGAGATCATTACTTACATAAAATAATATTCATTCTCGTAATCATAACGCTTCCAAATCATAACGCTTCCAAATTATAACTCTTTCGAAATTATAACACTTTGAAATTATAACACTTTGGAAATTATAACACTTTGAAAACATAATACTTCGAAATAATAATACTTTGAAATCATAACCCTTCCCACTTAAACATTTAGATATTAAATAGTATATATAATAAAATAGTTATAAATTTGAAATATATTTATTAAAATAATTTATATATTAAAATAATTATAAATCAAATAGTTTATATTAAAATAATTAGTATATTAAAAATATTTTTACATTTAAAATAGTTTATATATTAAATTAATTAGTATGTTGAAATAATTATAAATCAAAAATAGTTTATATTAATATATATAAGTATATATATATATAAATAGTTTTCATTTATAATAATATGCTTTATAAGATAAGATAGTTTCCTCCAACTTCACAAATCGATTCAAATTAACTCGAATTCCAATATCCCATTTCAATTCAATTCTCAATAAACCATTTTTTATCGTTTTCAAATATATTGATATAAACTATAAACTAAACTCTTTCAACTTCAATATTTCAAAGCATCAAATATTCAAACATTTACAAAACTAAATTAGACAATTTCATATATATATATATATATATATATATATATATATATATATATATATATCAAATTCACTTTACTATTATTTAGTTTTTAAATATCTACTTAACCTTCCAATAACATTTAAATAAAACTTTAAATTACAAATTTAAATAAACTAAATATCCCATTTCAATTTATATAAACTTGAAAATATTCATTTAAATCACTTTTAATCAAAATCAAGTTATAAAATCATATCTTTAAAATCTCAAATTTTATAAATTTCAAATCAAACTTATTTGGGTATAATTCTTAAATAAATACAATTTTAAACTATTTCTATTTCTCTTTCAAACCTTAATTTATTAAAAATTTATAAAATCTACTTTTAAAATATAATTTTAAATAAATACTTAAAACCATATTATATACTAATTAAACTAAATTTTATTAAATTAAAGCTTATTATTAAATCTGTTTTATATTAAAATTAATTTACACATATTTTAAAATAGTAAAATTTATAAGTAAATTCTTAAAATTTATAATTTCCAAAACTAACTTATAACTTTAAAATTTTCAAACATAAAATTTTAAAAATCAGGAATTTAAAAATATATAAAATAACATTTTCTACATATAATGTTTTGAAATCAATATTTATATAAAACCATATATATTTCCTTTTTAAAACTATAGAACTCATTTCAATATGTGTGTGTATATATATATATACTAATGGTGTCTGTATATAATTTCTATCCTATGGTCAAGTGATACGGATATTTATCATTTCAATCCGCAATTTAAATATCTATAGGTATATATCTTTTCAAACCGCAATCCCAAAATCAATTTAATGAAAATAGGTTGGGTTTATCATTTCAACCCATAACGATTTTCTCATATTCTACAAAATCGTTCGAATATGTATCATTTCAAGCCATAAGGAAATCTATACTAGTAGAGAACTTGCAGAGTGAGAACAGTGATGATAATAATATAACATATCAATAATAGGCATATATCATCAATATAAATAACAGATAATGGTGTCAGATGTTACAAGTGAACAGATACAGATAATAACATATATATAGCAATTTAAATAACTACAGTAGCATACTTCAATTGTCATTTCAATTGGAATCAAATTTAATAAATATAAGGATGTTAATTGTGACGTCCCACCTCTATACCCACGCTAGCCAAGAACACTACGGAGTAGTGCTGTCAACTAGCACGGAGAATAAGGCTGTTGAGGAGCGACCATCCATGTAATTGCTTATCACACAGTGGCTATAAATATTCTTCGAAAACAAACATAGAAATAAGCATAACGCAAATCAGTCACAGACATCCATATCACAAAGGCGGAAGAAGATATGAATATATAACTAACACATGAAAGTGTACATCAGAGTAGTGGTCAAAAGATCCACAATAATACAAAAGAATAGCAACACGTGCTATACAAAAGAATACAACTATGAGTCTATATCTCAAGTGTATACAACAAAAAACTGCTAATCTAAATAGTTAGCCAAAAGTCAGAGTGCCGAATCCCGGGAAGAAGTCAAGCAGAAGCACCTGTAACATCTCGGTCTGACCCGAGTATTATTTAAGAAAATAATAAACGGATCAGTCTAGCTATAAATATCAGATGACATGGTATAAAATAAAAGATATGGCATAAACATAAAATATCCATACTGACATACTACTATAGGTATGCAAATGATGACCAACAGAAGATCAATCAATAAGAGATAAATCGATATCACAAGAATCATCTCAAAGATCCAAAGAGGGCATCATACCCTAAACTTGTACTCATAACAAGTCAATGACATAAATTCCAGAAATCAACACGAGAAATCCAGAAATCATAAAAAGAGAAAGAGGCCTTTCACATGACGGTCCGGAGACCATGGGGAGCTACCCCATATGTGTGAGTCGAAATCACACAGATTGAGGTCTAGACTAACCAAGAAGGCAAAAAGGTATGTGTGAGTGGAATCACACAAGTGGTGTCTAGTCTAACCTCGCAAACAAAAAGACATCCTACAATTGCTAGTCTAAATCATAAGAATGATCGTCATGATCAACGAGAAGTGTCAATTACACTAAGCTAGCAAATATAAAAGTTTAGCTTCATGTCGCATAACCACTTGCTTAACTTAAATATTTACGAACAAACTGTAAATCTTCACTAGAAAATTGTCACAAGAGGTTCAATCGAACAAGTCCAAGAATTAATCGACGAAGCAAACGCAAGCGTTTCATACCACTTGTTTTACTAAGCCGTTTAATTAGATTTCTCATCCGAGTGAGGTAAAGATTTGTATATACTAATAGATTAGAAAACGGGTTTAGAAAAGAGCTTTGTTATTAAAAATAGAGTTGAAATCCTTTTATTGAAAGAGTTTTGATATTTACTACTAGTTTTGAAACCTTTATAATTTAAAGTGACCAATCACAAAAGCGATTATAGAAACAATCAATCACAAAGATCACATTCGAAGATGTGATAAAAATCCAAGGAAATCAGTTCAGCAAGTTCTGTTGAATGTTTTTCAGATAAGATCCCCTACGAAGGGGGGTCCAGGGGGGTGGCAACCCCCAAGGTGGGGTTGCGGGGGCAACGCCACGGCTACGGGGTTCGACCTGCCCGGTCAGGTCGCGGGGGTCCAGGGGCAGCGCCCCGTCCAAAACGGTACGACCTAGTGAAGACAAAATGAGGTCTGACGACCTAAGGGGGATAGGGTCGAGCGACCTAATGGTTGCGACCTAGGGGTCTTACGACCTAACGACCTAAGTCAAGTACAAGGTCACGCGACCTAAAATGGTAAAGAGCCGTACGTGTTAACGAGTTAACGACCTACGACCTACGACCTAAGGTCCCTACGACCTACGACCTAAGGTCCATACGACCTACGACCTAAGGTCCATACGACCTACAACCTAAGGTCCATATGACCTAAGGTCCATACGACCTACGACCTAAGCCCGAACGACTTAACACAGAGCAAGCATTTAGATGGCCCGGCGACCTATGGTACTGACTCGCGAGCGACCTAACGAGTTAACTCGTGAGCGACCTAATTCCGAAGTGCCAATTCTTCCAGAACGACCTAACGTTAACTCGTAAGCGACCTACGACCTATGGACGAGCGACCTAACTCCGAACGAGCTAAAAATGGCCAGAATGACCTAACGTTAACTCGTAAGCGACCTACGACCTATCGACGAGCGACCTAACTCCGAACGAGCTAAAAATGGCCAGAACGACCTAGTAGCAGTTTTTCACCAAAATCACTAAAATTTGGAGTTTTTTTGCCAATCCAATCCAAACCAAATGCAAATGTGCATACTAAAGTGATAGGGAATCATTCCCACCAATCCAATATAGATATAGACTAGATTTGTGGGATAAAAATCTCACCTTTGCACTAAAATTTATGAAGATGAAGCTTGAGAGCAAGGAGAAGCAATCCAAAGCTTGAATCCAATAACTTCTACTTGAATTTGGAGTTGAATGTTGGAGTTGCAATTGAATTTGAGCTTGGAGTTTTAATTTCCCATTCTCTTCACCATTAATGTCAAAGCTTGGGTTAGTTAGGAAATTTATGAAGAGTGAGGAGAAGAGGGTTGGAACTTGGGCTTAATAGGCTAAACTAACCCAAAGTCCAAAGCAGGAAAAGTTAGTGAAATTTCACTAACTCCAAACCTATCGATGTTTATACTTAAAAAAGTTGTAAACGGCATTTCGAACTCAATGGAAGTGGTCTCGAGTCCTAATTTGACCGTTTGCAAAAAGTAGCTTTTCGGACCAAGATCCGATTAACGATTTAATATTTAAATAAAATATTTAAATATAAACTCGATAAATATGCGGGTTATTACAGACTCCCCTCCTTAAAAAAATTGCGTCCTCGCAATATATATATATAAGATGGAAATAAAAAGCAACAACCATAAAAGCATATTAACACAAGAGAAATTTAAAATAAGAAGTTTACCTCAAAGAGCAGGAGTAAGCAAGTCTGGATGTGTACGCTCGATGAATTCTCTGGATTCCCAAGAACAATCCTTAGGATTTGAGGACCATTGAACCTTCACAAGCGGAACATCTTTATTTCGAAGTCGTTTAACCTCAGAAGCTATAATTCGAATAGGATGCTGCTCATAAGTTAAATTCGGCGAAACTTCAATTTCTTCCACAACAGCAAGATCAAGAATAGAATCGGAATCCCGAAGGCATTTCCGTAATTGAGAAACGTGAAAAACATCATGCATAGCAGAAAACTGAGCCGGCAATGCAAGGCGATAAGCCATGGAACCAATACGTTCAGTGATAGGAAATGGCCCAATATATCGAGGCGCTAACTTCCCCGATCGACTGAAACGTACAACTCTCTTCATAGGTGAAACACAAATAAAAACAGGATCCCCAACAGAAAATTCTAATTTCCTTCTTCGATTATCGGCATAGGATTTTTGTCTACTCTGGGCTTCTTTCATCCAATGTCGAATAAGTTCAATCTTTTCCGCGGAATCACGAATAAAGTCTGGACCTAAAACCAGCTTGTCACCGGCCTCAAGCCAACAAGAAGGAGATCGGCATGGCCTTCCGTAGAGTGCCTCGAAAGGTGCCATACCAATACTAGATTGGAAGCTATTATTATAGGAAAATTCAACAAGTGAAATATGATCTTCCCAACTTCCACCAAAATCAAGCACACAAGCACGAAGAAGATCTTCAAGAGTTTGATTCACACGCTCGGTTTGTCCATCGGACTGGGGGTGATAAGCGGTGCTAAAATTAAGCTTCGTTCCTAAAGCTTTTTGAAGACTCTTCCAAAATCCACTAGTAAACAATGGATCACGATCGCTAACAATAGAAGTAGGAACTCCATGCAATTTTACAATTTCCTTGACAAATAGTTTGGCCAAAATAGGAACGGTTCGGTTAGACCGAACCGGAATAAAATGGGCGGATTTAGTAAGTTTATCAACAATCACCCATAAGCTATCATGACCCGAACGAGAACGGGGAAGGCCATCTATAAAGTCCATGGAAATTTGATCCCACTTCCAAATTGGAATTTCTAAAGGTTACAATAACCCACCAGGCCTTTGATGTTCGGCCTTGACAAGTTGGCAAGTCATGCAACACTTAACAAAGTTAGCAATATCAGATTTCATTCCCTCCCAATAATAAAGTCGCTTCATATCAGCGTACATTTTACTACTACCGGGATGAATGGTGAATTTAGAACGATGGGAATCTTCTAAAATATCTTTACGAAGATCTCCAATATTTGGTACGATAAGTCTACCAAATTTTCGAATGCCGCCACGAGAATCAATATCAAAGTCTTTCAAACCTTCAATATCAATTTTATCCTTAACATTTTGGCCGAGAAGAGCCAATTCAGGATCTAGCCCTTGAGCTTCAAGAATGCGGTCTAAAAGAGAAGGATGAGCCTCAAGGCTACATAAAACAAGCGATGAGCATAAATCGGATACGCGCTCTCGAATCTCACAAGTGGATAAAATCTCGAGATCGTTCCATTCGGATATCATCATAGAAACAACTGCTTGTTGTTTACGGCTAAGAGCATCGGCGACACGATTACCCTTACCGGGGGTATAAAGAATATCAAGATCATAAGGTGCAAGAAACTCGAGCCAACGCTGTTGACGTAAATTAAGTTCTTTTTGAGAAAATAAATATTTCAGAGACTTATGATCCGTATAAAGAATAAATTTCTCTCCCAATAGATAATGACGCCAAATCCGAAGGGCGAAAACAATAGCCGCGAGTTCTAAATCATGTGTGGCATATCTAGTCTCGGCCGGCTTTAATTGCCTAGAAGCATAAGCAATAACACGTTCTTTTTGCATAAGAACGGCACTCAAACCAACGTGACTTGCATCGGTATAAACAACAAAATCTTGATTCCCCACGGGAATAACAAGAATAGGAGCATCGGAAAGGAGTTCTTTCAATTTCTGAAAAGAGGCTTCACATTTGTCCGACCAAATGTATTTAACTCCCTTCTTAGTCAAGCCAGTAAGAGGCACGTCAATCTTAGAAAAGTCTTTAATAAAACGACGGTAATAGCCCGCCAATCCGAGAAAGCTATGGATTTCAGTCACACTCTCAGGTCTTTTCCAATCTTGAATCGCTTCAATCTTTGAAGGATCCACGAAAATTCCAGATTCGGAAATAATATGACCGAGAAACTTCACACGAGATTGCCAAAAGTGGCATTTAGAAAATTTCGCCTTTAATTGATTACTCCTAAGAGTTTCCAATACAATCCGAAGATGTTTTTCATGTTCCTCCTCAGTTTTTGAATACACAAGAATATCATCAATGAATATGAGAACAAACCGATCGAGGAAATCTTTGAAAACTCGATTCATGAGGTCAATGAAATAAGCTGGAGCATTCGTTAACCCAAATGGCATAACAAGCCATTCATAAGATCCATATCAAGTACGGACTAATGTCAAAGGAATGCTATCCTCTGCGATGCGAAGCTGATGGAAACTGGTAGCCAAGTCCAATTGTGAAAAGACCTTAGCACCACTAAGCTGATCGAATAGATCATCAATCCAAGGTAAAGGATATTTATTTTTAATAGTCAGATCATTAAGCTTGCGATAGTCAACGCAAAGCCTAAGCGTACCGTCGGATTTCTTCACGAAAATAGCCGAAGCTCCCCAAGGTGAGGAACTAGAGCGAATAAATTGCTTCGTCTCCAATTCGGATAATTGTTTACGCATCTCCTCATTTTCCTTATTGGACATGCGATAAGGAGGACGAGTAATAGGTTGAGCTCCAGAAACAAGATTAATTCTGAACTCAATTGCTCGTTTAGGTGGTAAACCTAAAACGGGCTTGAATATGTCGGAAAATTCACGAACAACGTGAATACGAGAAATAATATCATCTTCATCATCATCGTCGTCATCACGAGGATTTAAAGAATATAAAGATGCCACCAAACAGGATTCTGAATCTTTAAGATTAACAGAAATCTGTTTAACAGATAGTGGATGTCGGAGATGAATAGTCCGCTCAGGACATAGGATATGGGCTTGATAACGGTTAAGCCAATCCATTCCCAAAATTATTCCAAAGCCTAAGTAACGCATGACATGCAAATCGGCTAGGAAAGAAAAATCACATAAAATAATCTCCACATCTTTACAAAGCAAACTAAGAGTTGCGGATCCACCATCAGGATTCGCAATTTTTAAAGAAGTCATCAATGCAGTAACACTTAAGGAAAAAGTGTCTACCAGTTCCTTTGATATAAAAGAATGGGATGCACCCGTATCAAAGAGAACTCTAATAGGTTGATCATCAAATAAAATAATACCATCAAGAATGGAATGAGAAATACCTTGGCCACGAGATGTGTTGCCAGGGGCTTGAGCCACATTCAACTTTCCTTCCTTCTTGCCTTTACGCTTGAGGCATTGATGTATGTAATGATCCGGGCTCTTACAATAGCGACAAGATTTGGGCTTAGAGCACTTATTCGCATAATGATCCCCAGACCCACAGTTGAAGCAACTTGCACCACTAGGAGAAGGAGACTTTGCCACAGGGGTTGCCTGCTTACCCTTTTTGTTGGGATAAGGACCCTTGAATTTGTTTGGCCTCTTCTTGTTGTTGAAGTTTGGTTTAGCGCCTTCCACTTCAACATCACTCTCCCTATCAGCCTCTTCAAGACGAAGAGCGATATCGACGAGTTGATCAAATGCGACTTCTAGTTTCAGGAGTAGTGGCTTCTTAAGATTCTTATTTAAGCCATAAACGAACCTCTGGTTCTTCTTCAATGGGGTGCTGATGTATTCAACCCCATATTTGGAAAGCGACTCGAAGGCTGCGACGTAATCAGTCACAGAGGATTGACCTTGAACCAGGTCTATAAAACGTCGAGCCAAGGTTACTTTCCCAGCTTCTGGTACAAACTTTAACTCGAAGCGTCTCTGAAATTGCTCCCAGGTGAGATCCGCTTCATTAATTTCTGAAATAAGGAGTTCGTACCAGTCCAATGCTCTCTCCTGGAGCATGCTGGAAGCCACCTAAACGCGGTGGAGATCGATAAGGTTCATGCGAGAAAAGATTCGATCGCATGATTTTAACCAAGCCTGGACCTCGATGATATTTTCCGAACCTTTAAAGGGCTTCCCACCCAAGTTGGTGTAATCGCTGCACAAGCGTGCAAATCCCGACTTTGGGTGAGTAGATTCCGGGTTAGCTCCAGCTGCTTGAGCATTAGTTACTAAATCAAGAAGCTGTTGAGCAGTCATAAAAACTCCATCCGGGGGAGCAGCACCAGATGATCCAGTTCTGGGACGGCCTGGTCTAGACATTCTCTTCCTTTAAGAAAGAAAGAAGGGAAGGAAGAAGGTTATTCACCAATGAACATCAAGCAATCTTGATAGATAAAACAAGGAATCATAAAGGAAATAGGATGAATCAGTACGAAGACTCGAATTAATCCTATGGTATGACTTCTAAGATAGACTTAGGACGATGATCCTTGTTAAGTTATTCTACATCGTTTCGAAGTTTGGCTCCGATACCAAGCTGTGACGCCCCACCTCTATACCCACGCTATCCAAGAACACTACGGAGTAGTGCTGTCAACTAGCACGGAGAATAAGGCTGTTGAGGAGCGACCATCCATGTAATTGCTTATCACACGGTGGCTATAAATAATCTTCGAAAAAAACATAGAAATAAGCATAACGCAAATCAGTCACAGACATCCATATCACAAAGGCGGAAGAAGATATGAATATATAACTAACACATGAAAGTGTACATCAGAGTAGTGGTCAAAAGATCCACAATAATACAAAAGAATAGCAACACGTGCTATACAAAAGAATACAACTATGAGTCTATATCTCAAGTGTATACAACAAAAAACTGCTAATCTAAATAGTTAGCCAAAAGTTAGAGTGCCGAATCCCGGGAAGAAGTCAAGCAGAAGCATCTGTAACATCTCGGTCTGACCCGAGTATTATTTAAGAAAATAACAAACGGATCAGTCTAGCTATAAATATCAGATGACATGGTATAAAATAAAAGGTATGCAAATGATGACCAACAGAAGATCAATCAATAAGAGATAAATCGATATCACAAGAATCATCTCAAAGATCCAAAGAGGGCATCATACCCTAAACTTGTACTCATAACAAGTCAATGACATAAATTCCAGAAATCAACACGAGAAATCCAGAAATCATAAAAAGAGAAAGAGGCCTTTCACATGACGGTCCGGAGACCATGGGGAGCTACCCCATATGTGTGAATCGAAATCACACAGATTGAGGTCTAGACTAACCAAGAAGGCAAAAAGGTATGTGTGAGTGGAATCACACAAGTGGTGTCTAGTCTAACCACGCAAACAAAAAGACATCGCACAATTGCTAGTCTAAATCATAAGAATGATCGTCATGATCAACGAGAAGTGTCAATTACACTAAGCTAGTAAATATAAAAGTTTAGCTTCATGTCGCATAACCACTTGCTTAACTTAAATATTTACGAACAAACTGTAAATCTTCACTAGAAAATTGTCACAAGAGGTTCAATCGAACAAGTCCAAGAATTAACCGACGAAGCAAACGCAAGCGTTTCATACCACTTGTTTTACTAAGCCGTTTAATTAGATTTCTCATCCGAGTGAGGTAAAGATTTGTATATACTAATAGATTGGAAAACGGGTTAAGAAAAGAGCTTTGTTATTAAAAATAGAGTTGAAATCCTTTTATTGAAAGAGTTTTGATATTTACTACTAGTTTTGAAACCTTTATAATTTAAAGTGACCAATCACAAAAGCGATTATAGAAACAATCAATCACAAAGATCACATTCGAAGATGTGATAAAAATCCAAGGAAATCAGTTCAGCAAGTTCTGTTGAATGTTTTTCAGATAAGATCCCCTACGGAGGGGGTTCCTGGGGGGTGGCAACCCCCCAAGGTGGGGGTGCGGGGGCAACGCCACCGCTACGGGGTTCGACCTGCCCGGTCAGGTCGCGGGGGTCTAGGGGGCAGCGCCCCCGGCGGGGTGCGGGGCAGCGCCCCGTCCAAAACGGTACGACCTAGTGAAGACAAAATGAGGTCTGACGACCTAAGGGGGATAGGGTCGAGCGACCTAATGGTTGCGACCTAGGGGTCTTACGACCTAACGACCTAAGTCAAGTACAAGGTCACGCGACCTAAAATGGTAAAGAGCCGTACGTGTTAACGAGTTAACGACCTACGACCTAGGTCCATACGACCTACGACCTAAGGTCCCTACGACCTACGACCTAAGGTCCATACGACCTACGACCTAGGGTCCCTACGACCTACGACCTAAGGTCCATACGACCTACGACCTATGGTCCATACGACCTACGACCTAAGCCCGAACGACTTAACACCAAATAAGCATTTAGATGGCCCGGCGACTTATGGTACTAACTCGCGAGCGACCTAACGAGTTAACTCGTGAGTGACCTAATTCCGAAGTGCCAATTCTTCCAGAACGACCTAACGTTAACTCGTAAGCGACCTACGACCTATGGACGAGCGACCTAACTCCGAACGAGCTAAAAATGGCCAGAACGACCTAACGTTAACTCGTAAGCGACCTACGACCTATCGACGAGCGACCTAACTCCGAATGAGCTAAAAATGGCCAGAACGACCTAGTAGCAGTTTTTCACCAAAATCACTAAAATTTGGAGTTTTTCTGCCAATCCAATCCAAACCAAATGCAAATGTGCATACTAAAGTGATAGGGAATCATTCCCAACAGTCCAATATAGATATAGACTAGATTTGTGGGATAAAAATCTCACCTTTGCACTAAAATTTATGAAGATGAAGCTTGAAAGCAAGGAGAAGCAATCCAAAGCTTGAATCCAATATCTTCTAGTTGAATTTGGAGTTGAATGTTGGAGTTGCAATTGAATTTGAGCTTGGAGTTTTAATTTCCCATTCTCTTCACCATTAATGCCAAAGCTTGGGTTAGTTAGGAAATTTATGAAGAGTGAGGAAAAGAGGGTTGGAACTTGGGCTTAATAGGCTAAACTAACCCAAAGTCCAATGCGGGAAAAGTTAGTGAAATTTCACTAACTCCAAACCTATCGATGTTTATACTTAAAAAAGTTGTAAACGGCATTTCGAACTCAATGGAAGTGGTCTCGAGTCCTAATTTGACCGTTTGCAAAAAGTAGCTTTTCGGACCAAAATCTGATTAACGATTTAATATTTAAATAAAATATTTAAATATAAACTCGATAAATATGCTGGCTATTACATTAATCGTGAGTGATTGCTCAACTTTCGAGGCTAAAGAAACAAGAAGATAACACAGACACAGATATGCACATGGAACAACGACAAGATAGGAATTGCTGTGATAAATCGATTTGAGATGGTAAGTTAAGATGGCATGAGATCGATGGAACAAGATATATTATACATAAATATAAATTTTCAAAAATCAATTTAAAACGTATATTTTCAAACCGATATTGAATTCAAACAAAAATAAAATTTAATTTATATGTATTTCAAACATGATTGTTTTAGATTAAAACACATATATTAAAATCAACATATATTTAAAATAATATATGTATTTGTTTTCAAATAAATATTAAATTCCAACTCATAAAATATCTATATATAATTGAAAACCAAATTCACATATATCTACAGATAAACTAATGTATATATGCATATATACAAACTTACATACATGTTAGAATTTAAAAGCAGTATTGTTATAAACCTATGTGTGTATATATATACATGTGTAAAATCAACAATATAAATATAACTAATATTATAGGCTGATATATATAAGCTTACTGTAAGCTAAACATATATAAAGCATATACTGGCTAAAATATATATCATATATGCCGTTGTCGTGCTTATATATATATGCAAACATATCATATATCTCAAAGCAAAAGAAATTGAAACCCAAAGATGATAGCAATTTCTTCAAGCAGGCTTTATATTAAAACCAAACTCATATAAATCCAACAGCAAAACTAATATAAACTTTATATATATATATATATATACACACACATACATACATACACACACACACAAAAACTCATACTGTAAACATCAGACTGCTAATATATATATATATATATATATATAAACGTATGTATAAAACATTAAAAATAAAATATACACCAGACTGCTAATATACTCGGATATACTACATACGTATAAAACAAATTATAAAAAGAAATAATGTGACGACCCGGAATTTCTGAATATTTGAAAATGAAATATTTAATTGGTTTTAAATATTTAAAAGTTAATTTACAACTTGAATTTTAAATGCCACTATTTATTGTGTGATTTAATTATTTAATTAAATAATTGGAAATTAGGTAAATTGTTGAACTTGAAATTTTATGCTTGTTAAAAATATTTCAAAAGCTTATAAAAGTTATATTTGTAGTACTAAAGATAATGAAAGCTTTAAAATTGTAATTTGAAGTGTTTTGTTCAGTTTTAAAAATATATTGTTTAAATTGATATTTAAAATTGCCTTCTGAGGCACATTCTTGGAATTCGACAAAACCGGTTCCATTGGATCCATAATAGTGCATTATTACTAGATTTTAATTTTCATAGCTTTGGAATTTTTCATGTGGTCGTACGATATATAAACGCGCTGAATGAAAATTCAATATAAATACTGGGTCCAAAAAGCTATCTTCTCTATACGATCGAATTTGGACTCGAAACCTTTTCCATTATGCTCGAAATAGGGGTATAATATTATAAACGCCTAGCGGCATGCCTCGATAGAGGTTCGAGATTGTAAGTTGCATTTATCGAGAAATTTGAATTTGAATTTAAACTAAATGTATATATATATATATATATCCTCATACAATCGACAAATTTAAACACATTTCAGCATTTAGAACACGTGTCTACTACCTTCTTCGATCTCAAACCCGATGTCCCTTTCCCTTCAACAAAATCGAAATGCCCGAACATTTTTTTTATTTCAATCCAGGTGTTCCTGTTTTAGAAAGAAATAGCCTGCTAATTCTCTTTCAAACTTATTCAAAATCAAATTCATTCGAGAAATAAAAATGGCGTCCCTCTTTCAATCGTTCAGTGAAAAATCAAACAAAAATTCCTAAACGAAATTCGAACGGCATCGAGTATCGGAATGGAATTAATTCGAGAAGAGAGGAAAGGGGCGACATCGACATCATTTGAGGGGCTCGAACCAAGAATCGGTGGCGTGTCGCTACAGGAGCTTGGGCTTGTTAGTTTTGTATTCGAGAAGGTTGGGCTGTCGGTCTTCGGTGAGGGGTTGGGACGCCTGGTCGCTGTGGTCGAAGCTCCTCGATCGTTTGATGGAGTAATCTAGGGGTGGTTTATGTGGATGCGCTCAAGGGATCGAAGATGTTTGGGTAGCGTGGTTTCTTTCCAGTCAATTTCGATTTTATATATATATATATATATGAGTATATGCAGTAAAACAGGAAATTTTTCCAGAAATAATATATATACTATAGCAGTTTAGTAATATATATACATGCATGTTTTATATACTGAGATAAACAGGGTATATATATATATATATAAGACTTAGGTAAATATAGGAATTTTAAAAATGTTCTATGGAGTTTATTAAAAAGCAGATTTTTAAAGTGTATATAGGTTGTTTCGATAATAATAATAATAATAATAATAATAATAATAATAATAATAATAATAATAATAATAAATATAAATATTGGAGATTTATCTGGTTAATTAACCTATTTAATTTTTTTTATTTACTAAAAATAATTTATCCAAGGAAAATTAGTTTAAAATAAATAATTAGTTATTTAAATCAAAAGGAAAGCAATGGTTCAATTAGTTTAAATATTAATAAAACATCTAATGTTTATACAAGGTTTGAAATGGTGAAACCAAGTCGAGATTGAAGTGGATGGCAAACAAAGGTCAAAGGTGAGTTAATCTCACTCATTTGGATTATTGGTTAATTTAAAATAGTTTAAATTTAAAAAAATTCGATCGATTGCTTGAATTGATGTTTATTTATCAGACTGGATGTTGTATATTATGTATAGTAGTATATAAATTGGAGTGATTGATTTCCCGCATTATATAGAAGATGAGACTCTATGCGTCCCGCATAATAGCGGATGACCCTGTATACCGCGATATCCCCCTCAAAGTGGGATTGGTATTTTTATATTGTGCTAACATATGTGGATACAGGAAAACAGGTTGGAGGGATCCAACTGAATTCCCTAAAATGTTGAAAATTTTATATTCAGCGATGTGATTTATGTGATAATCTGTGATAATTATATTGTTTATATTGGGAATTGAAATTATTGAATGTTATGGCTTGGTTGAATATATGTTGGTATTTGAGAAAATGAAAAATATATAAAGCTTGAATTTTTAAAAGAAATAAAAAGGGAAATTTTTAAGTAAAATAATTATAGAGAATTTGGATAAAATAAAGATTGAATTTGGAAAAGTATAAAAGTTTGATTTTTAAATTCTATTAAATAAATTCTGAGTATGGAAACGAAGATAGAGATTTTAATAAATGAAAATAAAAGAGTTGGAGACTTAATGATATTGTTATATAATTTAAAGGATTTTATTTTCAAATTTAAGATTTAATTGTTTGGGAAGAAATAAAGGGGTAGGATTTTGGGTAAAGTATAAAGTGGGTATTTCGGATTAAAATAAGATTTTAAATTATAAATATAGAAGTAAATAGGGAATTATTAGGTTTTGAAATAAATTTGGGTAAGTAAAGGAATTTGTTTTTGAAATGGAGTTAGTTTTGAAAATCGATTTGAAAACTGATTAATTGGTTGAAACTAGAAAACGAGAATGAAATTATGGAATTTATAAATGGGGTTTATAAATAAAGTGAAATATTTATCAGAACATAATTTGGAGGTATAAATTCACGGTGGGAATTTATAAAGAAATGAGTAATTTGTTTAAAAAAATAAATAGTGGTTTATTTTTAAAGTTGTGGAAAGGAAAGTGTATTTCCTTGGAAGGCCAAGTATATTTTCAAAGAATTTCCATGTATAAGTTAGAGGTTTTAAAAGAATGTTTAGCAAGAAATTATTATTTAAGGGTTTTAAAATTGTTAAAAGTAAATATTTATTAAGTTAATTATATAAATAAATTATTTGAAAGGTTTGACTAGTATTATGATTTTAAAGATAGCTATTTAATATTTATACCTTATAGAATAACTTTTATTTTAAAATTAGTTTTGGTTTAAGTTTTTATTTGAAAACTCTGTATAGAATTTCATATCTTTTATTTTTTTAAATAAAGTCTTTCAAGTAGTTTTGTTTTAAGTGTTTTAAATATATATTTTGGATAAAGTGATTTAAATTATTTAAAAATATAAAGTATTAACGCTTGGTGATTTTCAGAGGAAATCAAACAATTGGGTAGAAATTATTCCACGAGAGAAAAGTAATGAAAACTATTTTCAAGGTGTTAAAAATATGGGAATAATATATGGGGTAGATATTTTTGAAATAAGTAAATAAATAATTTGGGAAATTATTTAGGCCTAATGATTGTTTGTGAATGTTATTTGATAGTTAAATAACCGACTATCAATATTGGATAATGCGCTGATCGTTTCAAAGAGACCGGGATTTGGGTTAATTTTTTGAAAACCACTTCGATCCGGTTTTAATCGTTTTCGTAAGGAAGACAAGAGCTTGGAGTCGAAGATGGAGCAGTGAAGTGCAAGAGCTAATCGCTACTAATCTTGAGGGTGATTCCAAAATGGATGTAGTAGGAGTAGTGCCTTCGGTTTCGCTCGAACCCGAAACGGACTTGTATGGACGAATGCTATCAGAACATCGTAAGGAGAACGATGAGCATTCTAAGTGAACGTGTGCTAAAAAGGTAACGCATATCCTCGAGCCTCATCAACCGGGAATGACTAAAACAGGGGAGGTGCACACAAGACTAAGTGCCAAGCAACCAATTAGGGTAAGGTCTTCCCTGTCTAGAGGTCCTTTTATTTTGGCTATGTGGGCGGTTGCTGATCTCAACCGTGAGATGATCTTATTCGGACTATCCAGTAATGGGTAGCTCTGGTCTTGTGATGCAGTGGATCAGGGTGGATCTTGGTACGGTGATCTGGACCACGTACTGTGGCGGGCGGTACCCCAGTAGCCCTGCCATTGATGGAAATCCATTCTCCCTACGTGCCTTTACGGTTTTGTTTGTAGAACCTAGTATTGCTGGAATTTAATACTTTAACAATTTCGGCTATTTGAATAATTATTTGTATATAGACACTACTATAATGTCAGAGGATTTTATAAGAAATGTTTTGGTTATCGTAAGGTAAAAACCCGACATGTTTATTTGTGGCGTGGTCTTACGGGATACCTTTGATTTTTAAAGGATTTTGAAACTTTAATAATCCAATTGAGTGTGTTTTCTCACGCTGGTTTTCCATACTGACTCGGGTATTGTTTTATTATAATGCTCGGGTCAGACAGAGTATTATAGAATATAGAATAGGATGCTGTGGAGTTCAGGAGACGTTCTGGATGGTGAGACGTATTACACGTACTTGATGGATATTCCGTTGTGTAGTATAAGCTGTTTATAGTTAGCTTTGTGGGGACAAGTTATTATAACTGTCCAGCATTTGGCTATTGATTGTGTTGTTGATTTGAGTTGCACTCCGATGATGTAATATATAAATCAATACAGATCTCTTTGTGTTTTAAAGCTGTTGTTATATATTGTATTTATTCCTCTGCGATTGTGAGATTCTGGTATTGTTTTCTATTTCTTCTTCTACCTTCTTCTTCTTAAACCCTAATGGTTCAGTTTTCCAGCATTCGATCGTCCGGCATTTAATACAGTGGACATATAGATGTCAATTTTCGGGAGTCGAAAAATCGGGCCGTTACAAATAAAATATACGTACGTAAAAACAAAGCTTTATATACTTTACCTTATATGTATATAAAACGCAACGGATAGAATATAAATTGTAAAACAGGCTTCATGCGAAAATATATGTGCTAGAATATATAGATAAAATATATGTATAAAAAAATAACAATATATATATATATACCTTGGCCGCAGGGGAAAAAGACAAACCGAAGAGGGAAACCATAGAAGCTGCCAGGTTAGGCGATCG
Source organism: Allium cepa (assembly GCA_030765085.1). NCBI lineage: Eukaryota > Viridiplantae > Streptophyta > Magnoliopsida > Asparagales > Amaryllidaceae > Allium > Allium cepa. The sequence continues at coordinate 549,117,991 of CM060938.1, forward strand.
GAGGAGCATATGGTAGGTCTTGAAGGGCTCGGCTTGGCTATTGATTGTGGCGCACTGGAGGGTGTGGTTGGTCATTGGGCTCGCGTGTGCGGTGGGACGCTGATCTGGGTAGGGGCAACTAGCATGGAGGCGGGAGATGGCGTACGCCCGCGAAGTGATAGATGGAGAACGAGAGATAGGAGAGGGAAGGAGATCGTCGGTCGTTGGTGGAGTGCTCAGGTGAAATGAACGGTGGAGATGGGTCTACTGGTGAGGCCAAAGGGTAAGGAGAGCGAGCTTTAGTTGTGGCAGAGGATCGTGGAAAGAAAAGTAAAAAGAAAAATGAGCAGGTCGAGTGCTACAGGCAAAAGAAGAAGGAGAAGCAAGATTCCGTGTTAATTAAACTTTTTATATATAATTTTTTTTTCTTAAAATATGCCTAGAACAAAGAAAGGAAGGGGAAGAGAATTGAACCGTTAATATGATAAATTTCAATGAGAATAGTAATAGCCAGAAAATTTTGGGGAAAATAAAAGGCTAGTGACTGAACAGTTTCACGATAGATAAACCAATGTTCACAAGGCACCAAACCGATACCGATACGGTTACGTTTTCATGGATTCCACTGTGTATCGAACTTCAAACCACAGAATTGAATATACCGTAGAGATCAAATGACGAAACGATTAAAATGATATACAAATATCAGTGGTACGATCATCGTATCAAAAGTTGATAATCGGTATCAAAAAATGCTGCTAAATCGCCAAAAATAAGATAAACGGGGCAATAAAAGTCCAAATTTAACAAAATGAAATATGATGTCTCACTCAAAAGACAATTTACAAATTTATTATATAAAATATTCAGATTTGAAAATATTTTATTATCATCAAATATTAACTGATTTGAATAAAATTACACAAGAAAATAAACTTTCAATTTTTCTGATGAAAATTTACCAGTTGCTATGTTTAAGGAGACGTGTTCCAAATATTAAATTTTATTTCAAAATATTATTATTTAAAATTTCACGCAAAAATTTATTATTCACGTTATTAAAACCATTAAAATCTATGGGTCATTACAAACAAACAATCTCTACATCTGGCAAGACCAGTCTATCCCCATTTGGCTTTCATACATGGCATGGATAAAAACCGAATATTTCATCACCCTGGTTACTACCGATCTATCTGAGGTGTGTCATAGCATTCACTACATACCCAACATATAAAGGGTTACCTAGAAAGGTGATGATCATATCCTTATGGTAGCGAACTGCATAGCCTTGGGGCATACCCTGTTTAAGCCATTACCGTGTGATGAGCCTTAAGTTAACGTTTACCTTTCATATAGCATATTCCACTTTGAATGCCATATTGCAATTCCTTCGATCACTATTGACTTTCATGAACATACAACCTTTGAGCTCGTACGCCTCGAAGAAGGGTGTTAAGCTAAGATAAGTTGCCTTCTCCACTACCAAACAGATGTATGTTTGTAAAAGTCAACATTATGAGTTCAGAAATGCAATGTCAGACATTCATCCATACAAGTTGTCTAGGAGCATAAAAAACTGAAGACACTCTCCTACAACATCCTGTTGGGAGTTACCCTTATGATTAGTAGCGAGAAGTCCTTGCATATTATGGATTTCCATAATGAAAGCACTACTACTACCATACATACACGATATGGTAAATTTCACCTCGAGGGACTAGTGTCAAGTAGCCCTACATCACGAAGATCTCCACCTTCAAAATCATCATCATAAACCTACACTTTGGAATACATAAATTAGTCTGAAGTTGTTCTCGGATAAATCCAACCTTGGTCTCTCCGGACCAACAATGATAAAGAGGTCCTTGACCTCATACGAAAACCGAGTCTTGGAGACATATCATGTTTCAAACCCTCAACTTGTTATCCCTCGACATAGAAGGAAGCCTAGTAAGGATGGAGTACGATAGACATTCCATATTACTCGAATCAACATTCTTAATCCAAATGAAAATCAAGCCTACTCAATCAGCTTCGTGCTAAGTGCACGACTAATTTGTTCCCAAATCAAGTCAAGGAACCAAAAAATGGGCAAATTTGATAGTCGGTTATTTAACTATCAAAGCAAGAAGCAATACCTAGCACATAAGTAGCCACTAGGCCCATTTAATTAATCTTTTACTAGTTAAATCAATTTCAAAATATTCACTTCAAATTATCTTTAAAAGATATATCCTCAAAACCATTTCAATCTTTTGATATTGGAAAACATTTCCATATGCTTATATCAACGGTATAAGTATATTTAATAACAATACCATTTGGAGACACACCACATATATTTCTATAATCGTTCAACTCCTGAGTTCTTACGCCTCCAAACGAGTGTTAGGTATAGGAAGCAATGCTCCTACACCACCAAACCTTTAGTACGATCATAAGAACTAATTTGTATATTTTCCAATGGAAGGACAAAACATCAATTTATTGGGTCAAAATGAATGTTGCGTAAAACATCATTACGATAATCCAAAACATTAGTATATGAATTTGATTATATATATATATATAATCCCATATATTATATAAAACTTTTTCTTTCGGAAATCATTTACTGTAACAACAGTGTTATAATCCATGCCTTTCATACATTCCCGAAAACGTCTATTTCAACAATAAATGTTTTAATCTATGTTTTTGATACATATCACATTTTAAATCAATTTTCAAAATTATTAAATTCCATTTGGAATTATTACTTTCAAACATTACTTTAAAAAGATAAATTACTTTTTAAAGCCATTAACTTCATCAAAAAAAAATAGTTCAAAACTTTCCTTTAAAAGATCATTTAACTCTTAAAAAATTGAATATATTTATTTTATATAAAAAGTTATATTTAAATCCCAAAATAAATTATTTTCATGTTTATAAATCCCCTTTCGATTTTATAAAACTTCTAATTTATACAATCTCTTTGTTTATGAAATCCTATTATAAGTCATTCTTTTATAAAAACTCATTTTACTATCAAAATCCACTTATAAATCCATTTCTTTATAAATCTAATTTATTTATAAAATCCGTTTATATATCCATTTACCAAATAAATTTCAAATACATTTACAAATTCTAATTATAAATCTACTTCTTTATTATAAAATATCACTTTTATAAATCTTTATATAAACTATTCAAAAATCTCTAATAAAACATATTTCTCAAAAGTATACTTTCATAACGCCAAAAATCATACTTTTTATTTGTTTAAAAACAAATTCATTCTTTTTGATAATCTAAAAGTTATTAAAACATATATACTTTCAAAATCACTTTGAATATCATTTCCATTCGAAATTACTATTTTATAATATTTTTAAAAGACTATAATTATGGCCTAGTGCTACCATAGCACTAAATAAGCAAAACAATCCATGTCATTAAATATGGCATCCAACACATTATATATAAAAATATATGAAAAGTAAAATCAACAATGTGAGGAATCATGTTTGATCCCTCTAGCCTGTCCCCTGACATAATATCAAATAATATAAATCAACCGCTTCGAGACGGGGTTCGTATACAAAGGGTCATCCGCTATTACACGGCAACATAATAAGGTCTCATCCGCTCTATCAGGCTGGAATATATCCAAACCAAATAATAAATATAGTATATAGTCTAAACAGGCAACAATCAGCATAATTAAAATTATTTCCACTTATATAAAAATATAAGTAGGCCAAAGATGTGAGTTTATTCATAGAAATTTCAGAAATTGCCAAAGCGCATTGTTTTGAATTAAAATTGAATGGTTGTTCTATTTAACCCAAAATTTTCACTAATTCCGAATCTATCCAATCCAACTCCATAGCTCAGTACTCGCTGATACGAATGTGACGCAACTTGTCGTCCCCAAAACCTACCTCGTATGACCAAGTTACGAAATAACTAACATTTGATATCATTAAATTATAATTAGAATAATTAGTTAAATTAAAATTTTAATTAACCTTCTCCACCTTAAATGTCATTCTAGGAAACATGTGCATGAACCCATCAACACCGACGTTTACACGGTGGCCATGCCTCCTACGCTTCATCGGAGCTCGATCAGATGACGCTGCTACCTTCGTCATCATGAGCCACGCCTACGCCCCCAACTATGGCATGCTTGGTCATCGAAATTTCCGTTAATGGCATGCCCTTAGTCGTGCGAACGCAGCCCATATACGCTTCCATTCATCGATGATTCGACAATCCTGTTTTTATTGCATAGAGCTCGTCGAGCTCTTCACCTTCCTAGTTGTGGTCGGAGGCTAAAAATGTGTGGATGGAGAGAAATCGAGGGAAGAAGATGGTTGAATTTCAACTATTAAAATTTTAACGGAGGCGATTGAAAATTAAGTTTAGGGTTTTAACAAATGAAGGAAAGTTGATGGCCTTTTATAGAAAAATTTCACGGCATATTCATCCTTGAAAATTTCGAACTCCATACGAAGCGCACCGCCTGGCGTTCTATATATTATACCCCTATTCCGAACACAATGGAATATATATGGGGAGCCAATTCGATCATAAACAGAAGTTAGCTTTTCAAAATCGAATTATATTAATTAAAATTCCTTTAATTAAATCCTACATGTTTCGAACTCGCAGGACCAAACAATAATGTTCGATTGCCACGAAATTCAACGGCATATAATAATTCACTATTACGGGTCCAATGAAACAAGTTTCATCGAAATCCAAAATAGTGCCCTAAAAGGCTATTTTCACACGTTAATTAAAACGAGTGATTTCCAAAATCTGTCTAATCACTTTTAAATCCAATTTAAAAGTTCACTATCCTTCTCTTTATTCAAACGGAATTTAAATCACTTTTGAAGTCATTTTCATTTACATTAAATTCAAGATTCAATTTTTTAAACAATTGAAAATAATTAAATTTGACAATTTAATTATAAAATAAACCGCTATATTCGAAATATATGTTATTTAAATTATAAAATTAATTTTTCCAAAATTTGTCAAAAATTTTCCGATGCCTTGAATTTTCGGAAATTTCGCCAGCGTCTCCTTTGCCTGGTTCATTCGAAAATTTTCACAATACACACGCACACAGATATTTATACATCTCATCTTCAAGAAGGAGGCATTCCGTAGGGAATTTTTTAATAAAAGTACGATATGTAATCTGAGATATGTACCTTTTATTAGTTTTAGCAAGCATATATAATCAATAAAATGTGAAAGCGAGCTCCAAATGCGTAGCATATGCCATCCGCACCTACCAAAAACTCAAAAACCAATGAGAACAAGTATATAGAAAGTAATATCTATATATAACATATACCAATACAATAACTATGCAAGTATAGAAAAAATAACAGGAGAGACCATCAAACAATTTATATTCATTCAATTGATTCATAACCATATCAATTTACATTTTCCAATGTTAATAGTTAATTTACTAAAGCCTGTATGATGTACATATGTAACGATCCCGATTTTGAGTCAAATTTAATTTGATAATTAATATTAGAATTTTGAATTTAATTGTTAATTTATTTGAATTTTTCCAAATAAATAAAATATGTGTCTATTTTATATAGATTGTAAATAGAATTTTAGATTTGAAATTCCAAATAAAAATATCTAGGAAATAAATTCGGATTTTAAAAAAATTGGAAAATAAATAGATTATAAATGGAATAAAATACATATTTATAAAAAAAAGATATTTGTTTGTTTATTCATTTATAAATACAAATTGATTGCAAACTGAATTTTGATTTTGAAATTTAAAAATAAATGCTTTGAACAATATATTGGATTTGGAAACTCTATAATTTAACACTAATAAAAAAATTGTTTTGTATTTGTAATATGTATATATATATATATATATATATATATACACACATGGCGATTTGAAAGTTATATTTTGAAATTGATATAAATAAATTTACAAAAGCTGTTTAAGAATCAAATTCTAATATATATATGTTTATTTATTAATGTATATTTAGTTTTAAAAATCATTTTCTTTAAAAGTTGTATATATAATATAAAATAGGAAATAATAAATACATAATACATATATAAATATAAAACATAAGAGATAAATTAATTCACAAATTATGAAATGAAAAGGTTTAAAACACAATTTATAAATTAATTTAAAATGAGGACTTAAACATAAATTTGATACTATTCACGTTTGTAAAAAATATGAATACAAACAATTAACAAGTGTAGGCATTTTAATATGAGAGTTAACAAATGTAACTCTTTTAAATATGAAATTTACAAGTGGTGAAGATGTTTCCGTTTAAAATTACAATATAAATAAATATCAAAGACTTTGAACCAGACTGATACATTTTTCACTCTCCTTCTTCAATTCTTCTTTCATCCTCCATTTCAAAACTAAAATTAGAAATAAAAAACAAACAATAGTTTTCTTCTTCTTCCCGAAAAAGAAAAATCAGCAATCAAATTTCTTTTAACTCCTAAAACCTGAAGGCAATCAAGAAATGTTACAGACTAAAATATAAATCAATTTAACATTTAAGTAAGGATTCAAACTCAAGTGAATTAAAGCAAAGAATCTTCTCAAAAAAGATCAGATCTACTCAGCAATAACAAATTCAACAAAATCAATATCAAAAGGTTCCAGATCAAATTTCCATATCATTTTCCAGAATTTCAGAAAATCAAAACAAAATTCCTAGTTCTCTGTTTTTCATTTCCAAGTGAGTAAACTTACTTTAAAAATAACTTTAAAATCTATTCCTATGTTTGTTAGCAGTAATAAATGTAGTAGTAATGTAGTATATAATGTTTATATGAATGTTGGGTGTGAATGCATGTATTTATAAGGGTATGTCTGTGCAAATATCTATGCATATGTATATACTCTTTTCTCTTCTTATTTATAGGCATCAAATTTATAAAAAAATTCATATCCCTCCCTGTAATCGAATTTAGGCCTTGATCTTTAAATAAATATGATTGTAAGATTATAATTTTATTTTTAAATAAATAATTTCAAAATAGGATTTTACAGTAAATATCAATTATATGTCGAAAATCAATTTTCATAATTTTGTGATTTGATTTCAAAAACAAGTTCGTAATAGGATATGATGAATTTTGATATTAAAATCTAGGTTTTTAATTTTGTATTCATCGAGAGATTATGAGTCGATCGATTCTGGGCTATTTGTAAATTTCTGGCGATCGGCATGGTGGTTATTGACATGATCGTTGTCGAAGTTAGCCGGAGAGTTGACGATCACAGGAAAAATGAAGTGAGAATTTATCGATGGCCGTGGTGGCCAGGCGACTGCAGTATAGGGTTTTGAGAGCAGTTTTGTGGAGATGGTTGCCGAGGTGATCTTGATGATGAGAGGGCATCAGTGTTGATCGTATGTGGGGTAAACGGTTCATCATGGCGTGGTTTTGGGTTGGTCGGCGTGTGTTCCTAAGGTCGGAGGCGATGGCCACGGGGAGGTTTTCCAATTGGGGTGGGTTTCAGGCTTGGGTCGTTAGGGTTTGTTTTCGTTTCTCTGGCGATTTGGCGAAGCTGGGCGGTCGAGAAGATAGTAGAGGTCGCCGTCGACTTGCGAGCTTGGTCGGCGAGGTGACGGAGTCGGCTTGATTGCCGTGTACGTTCACGGTGTATGTTCGTACCTGATGTCATTCGATAGTTTGGGAAAGAAGCAAGTCACTCGAGTCTGGTTCGAGTTTTAGTTCGAGCACGGGGAGCTGAAGTGTTTGCTCGAGTATTTGATCGGGGAGGATGGTCTTGGGCTTGGGCTGTTTTGAAACATAACAGGTTTTTTTAATAAACAAGAAAGATACGTTTCCTGGTTTTAAAAATTTTAACAAAAAACATGAACCAGGGTTTAATGCAAATGAATGGTAAAATAAAAATGGAAAAAAACAAGTTTTTCAAAGGTAAGTATATACCAAGTTTTAAAGTTTTTTTAAAAACAAGTTTTCAAAAACAAGTTTCAAAGTTTAAATTTTAAAGTTAAATGTTTCAGAATTGTTTTGGTTTTTGAAATTACCAAGTTGTTTCAAATAAAATAAAATGGTGTAATTAAGAAGTGATTAAGGAAGTATATAAAACTTTAATTAATAAAAGTTCTTAAGTGATTTTGTATAACAAAATTTATTTCAAGCATTTAAATTTAATAAGATTTAAATTATATAGTTGGGTAAGATAAAAAGGTTTATCTTTGATTAATTAGGGTGGATAATTAAAGAACTAATTAATTGATTAATTAAGGTAATTAATTAAAGATTAATTAATTAATGTAAGTAATTAAAATATAATTACATAAAGGATAATTTCTTAATGTAAGTAATTAGATGAATAATTACTTAATGTAATTAATTAAAAGATGATTTATTAATATAAGTAACTAGAGATAATTAATTACTTGAAGATAATTACTTAATGTAAGTAATTATATAATTAAATAATTAAAGGAATAATTAATTAATTATTAAAGGTTAACTAAAGAATAATTGAAGGATAATTAATTTATGTGATTAATTAATTAGGGTAATTAATTTGAGGATAATTAATTAATTAAAGGTTGATTAATTAATGAAAGTGATTATAGGATAATTAATTAACGTAATTAAGGATAATTTATTAAATAATTTAATAATTAAAGGTTGATTAATTTATTATTAAAGATTAATTAATAAATGATTAAAGAATAATTAATTAAAATGATTTGTAATTAATTAATGTTAATTAACCATGATTAGTGATTAATCTGGTTTAAATTAATTAGATGATTAATTAATCTTACTTATGGATGTTTGGATTGTATTGAATGCTTTGAATTGTTTGATATCCCTGGTGTGTGCTGCTCTGTTATATGAATTGCTTTGATTTGAGCTGTGATATATGTAATTTATTTATCTGTGATGTATTTATATTGTTTATCTGTGAATCTGTGAATGAAGATAAGCATTATAGGATTATACCTCTTATCAATATTGCCGTGCTTGGATTGTGATGATTGATGATGTTGCACTATTGTGTAAAACCCCTAGACTACACTATACACAAATATGGATTTCACGAGGTTCCGGTTAAGTCACAGATATTTGAATTTAATATTATTTTATTTAAAATAATAAAATTGTTTTAAAATTGAATTTTGAATCCAAAATGGTTTGGAAATGGAATTGGGTTAAATATGAAAAGCTTTTGAAAGGAGTTTCGAAGATAAAATTATTTAAATAACTTGTTAAAGTTTTGAAATAAAATAGTTTGATTTGAATTTGAATTCAAGATTTGAAGTTGAGTTCTATGAATATATGTTGGAAATTATGGTTTAAAAAGGTTATACAAGTTATATAATATATTGGTTTTAAACCATTTTAAAAGTATTATTTTGGGAATTTAAATTTAACCCAATTTTATACTTTTAAAGCTATAACTTATGAATATTTGATCGAATTTTTCTGAAACGAAACTCTTTGTTGTCAAATAATAATAGCTTTCAAATAAAGAAAGGATTTCTAGTTTTGTTGAAAGGGTTTCAAATTTGAAATGGACTTGTTTTGAAAGCTATAAATGAATCTTTGTGAAAGATTAGTGAACTTTGTAAAGTGAATTTTTTGTTTAAAAGACTAAAAAGTGGAAATTTTTTTAAACCATTCAGAAGAAAGATTTTGGGCTTTAAGTTGTGACTTAACTAAGATCCTACTATATCCATATGGTTTTTAAATTATGCGCTCATTATTTGGTTTAGCCGGGAGAGGACTTTATGTCATAAAACCCATTCCGAATAGTGATACGACGTAATGGATAACATTTGAAGACCGGTGGTGAAGACCGTGTATTTTCGAAAGTGAAAGGATTACCCGTCGAATGTCTCTGTACCGAATAGCCCCGGTATAGAGATTTGATCACCCTTTGTGATAAGGAGTTCGGATGTGATTAGGGATTATCTGGATTTCAAGGGCTTCTTTGGAAGTGCTTTCAGTTCCATTCGAACCCGGAACGGACATGTATGGATTTATGTCTGACATTACACTTTGAGATGTAAAGCTGGTTTCTATCAAATATATTTCTGTTTGGTGGCGGAGAATTTATTCTCTTAGCATAACACCCTTCTCTGAGACGTACGAGCTCAGAAGTTATGTAGTTGATGGTTACTAGTGATACATTCCCAATTTGGTAATGTGGCATACGAAGTGTTGCTGATCATTTGTTGATCAAAGCATGGCTTTTGTGAAAAGCGTAGCTTTATGGACGTGACCTCATCGTACCTCACAACCCGAAAATGGTCGAAATAGGAAAGATGCGGCAAGGTTATGAGGGTCGCGCCCTTTAGGTTATGTCCATTTCCTTCTGGAAAAAGGTGGTATCATAGTATGGAGCCTAGATATTTAACCTATATGGTTGCTGCAAATTTATTACTTTGTGGTTGTTGGTGTTGAGGATCCTCGGATAAAGGTCGGTAACGACCGGGGGATGGCATACTGTGTCAGTAGTTACCTAGTTACAGAGATAACCTAGCCTTGTGTTGGCAGAGAGCTGGTTAAGTTCTCGGAGAGTCCCTCCAGAGGCGTACCCATGTGGCATAGGAAGTTCCTTCGCCTGACCATTATTGGAAATCCAATCATACAATACGTGCCTTGTACGGTTTCAGTTGTAGAACCTGCCATTTAACATGGTAGCTATAATAGGCATACTATAATGGTACGTATGTTGGTTAAGATTAATATTATACTTGCAAATGTTTTCTGCACTATGCACTAATAATAATATCAAAGGATTTTCGCGTATCAAGCAAGTTTGATTATCATAAGGAGAAATCTCCTCCAATTGTGTGCTTGCATTGTGTGTGTGTGGGGAGGCCTTATGGTAGTATCATTTTCCAAAAAGCATAGTGGATTTCAATTTTAAATGCCTTTGCTATTTTTGTTTTCAAGTAAACTGTTTTTGTTTGCCTACACCTGTCGCATGACTGACCTGGAGTTTATTGTCCCCTTTCCAAACTCTGGGTGCCTACAATTTTCCACACGGGCAGCCTAGAGTCAGATTTTCAGATAATCAGCTAGTAGATATAGATTCGTTAGCCTTCAGCCTTCTGTTTGGAAATCTTAAACTCTTTAGTCTTTGAAAACTTTGGATTTTGGCTATCGCATTGTGCTTCTCTTCAACATTCCGGACTTGCTTAATACAACATGATAAGGAGGTTCGATCTATCTTTTGGATTGGAGCTTTGGAATTGGAGATGCATTCTATTGGATTTCTCTTTCTCATGGAGTCTGTGAAGATGTTTTTTTCCGCTGCTGTTCTTTCCGCTGTTGTATTTTGGCTCTGATATTGACTTTCATTTGGATCAGATGTTGTATCTGTTGTGTATCAATGATATATTCATTTCTTTTTCCACTGCGTTGTTGTACTTAATGTGTTATAAGCTCTGACAAACCAGATTCGACGTTTGAATCTGCGGCATCCGAATGGGGTGAAGTATTTGGTGTCGATTTTTGAAGGTCGAGTCAGGGTCGTTAAAACATATATCATCCATACGCAAAACCATACCTAATCGCTCACTCAATCACACAATTTCACTTCCAAAGTAGTATCGTTGACCAATCTAGTGCGGACTCAGATCCGGTTCCTTGATTTGGAACTGCCAATCCCCTTGCTTGGCCATATACTGTGATAGAGAATATCAGAATCAATCAAAAATCCATATCCAGTGTTTGCACCGTCAATAATCAAGCGAAAAATCCTGACTTAGATCGGTGTAAGTCACCTCAAAATTATATATTTGAATATGGATCTAACCTTTATGCGAATAAAATAATATACGTACAACTTACGTATTTATTTTAAGTGGTATCTTATTATATCCCATTCTTCTTTTTATTCAAATTATTTATATTCACTTACATTATATTCACATTTAGTTAATTCTCATTCAATTAATTTACCTTCAATTGATTTACATTCAATTATTCACTTTCAATTGATTAACATTCATTTATCAACATTCATTTATTTACTTTACGATTTAAGTTTATATTTATTTCTAGCAACCAACATTTCAAAACATATTCAATTTATTTTACAACTTAAGTTAAATTTCATTTTATAACTCGAGCTCATATCCATTTTACTTGTTTATTACAAACCAAATTCAATTTCGCTTAACTTTGCTTAAGTCAAATTTCATAATTCAATTTCAAATTTGCATTTTTTAACATTCATATTCAACAAAATTTTTTTTAACTCACTAATTCTCAAAATTTATAAGTTATAAAACTTAGTTTCTTATGTTTTCAGCAAAACATTTAGATAACAACTTCCAAAATTTAAACGCCCATTTTTAATTTATTATTATATTTTTCAAATCATTTTGAAATCATATATATACATAATTCCTTTGTATATCAAATCATAATTTGAATTTTAAAATCAAAACTAGTTTTACCAAAACAAAACTCAAATGTTAGAAATCCATCACTTAGAAACTCGAAAATGAATGGCGATGATGCTAGTCATTACAATAATTATTTTTCAGCGACCGAAGTGAGTTCAGTTCTTTTTATTTCTTTTAAATCCTTTTTGTTTATAAATCATATTTATAATTTTTCTTATAAATAATTTCACTTTGGTTACATAAAACCATTTTTAAGTTGTTTATCTTAGTTTACAGTATAATAATAACAACTTTTATCAGAACACAAACAACAAACAACAAATGATAATAAACAAATATTATCATTCACTAACAACCAAACACACCATATACAACTATAATAATTTCTGAAAAATTATTCCTTTATATATAAAATATAACCAAGGTAAAATTATTACATTTACCTAATTTTTGAACAATACTATGTTGGTTTGCCTTGTTTAAGCGTTTAAAAACCCCGATCAATAACTGTGGCATCCCACGTATCGACCAGAATTCATAAGGCCACTCAACAGATAAATCAATAGAATCGAAAACATTTTTATGATCACTAACAAATACATGCTCGTATCTATAATATACTCATACTCATTCTAGGGTATTGCTAACCCTATCTATAATGAGTATCCAACCAAAGCCTAGGTATTCGAACAATCCTAAGCTCGAATACTAATTTTAATGACCAACAATAACACCCTATTTGAGCTAACAATAAACCATACATGTCCAACCCAAAGCGAGCGATGTAACAACCCGTGAAATTCGATAACTAAATTGGTTAAATTAATAGGACTTTTGCAGTTAAATTTAGAAAGAAATAAAAATTTTATAATTATAATAAAGTGAATGAAAAAAATGAAATGTAGGAATAGTAATTAAAACTAATTATTGACAATTGTAGTGAAATCCCAATTAATTGAAACAATTGTAAGGTTTTATTTGATTGAAATTTGTAATTCAGAAATAAATTCAAAGTTATAATAATTAATGAAATATTACGTAATAAACTGTAATTTGATAAAATTCAATGTTAGTGAAGTAATTTAATATTTGTTGCTTGACAATAAAGTATGAATGGGATTAAATTAGGAAAATGGTGATAAGCATTACTTGTTTACCCATTTATTTGGTTTATTGCAATAGATTTAAATCCATAGGAATTAAACGAAATTAAAAACTGCGTTAAAATGAAATTAGTTGATGACTGTAAAAATATTAGGGTAATCGGATATATGCTAGCGTAAAATTTATCCTTAAGATGATGATTGATTGAATAAAAAGGAATGAGAATAAAGATTTATTAATTTAAATTTAATAATGGGATTTATTGCGAATAAATAAAATTAAATATCTAAATTTTGGGTTTAAATTGAATTTAAATTCAAAAGGTGAGCGTTTTAACCCACTCACAACTTCTAAAATTTCTTTTGTGTGTTAAATTAATTTCTGATGTGATTAGAAATTTATTTATGGCTGTTTGGCATATTTTTATCATCATTCTTGTTAAATTGAATTAAATTGTTATTTAATTTATTTTTGAATAAAAACTGCCAGCAAATACCTGTTATTTATTATCTATTCTATATTAATGTTATTGTTTGAATTGGATGATGATTTTGATAAATGGTTGATGACTGATATTGGATGTATGGATATTGTATTTTATATCGTTATAAATTGCAAGTTGTTATGCATTTTTATTTCATTCGGGATTGCGGTTTGAAATGATATATAACCGTATTTTTATTTTAAATTACGGATTGAAATGATAAATATCTGTATCACTTGACCATAGGGTAGAAAATTATATACAGATACCGTGGTCTATATCTATAATATTTTGAAAATGATTTCTAAGCTTTTGGAAATAAATGTATGGTTTAATGAATATTGATTTTTGATATTATATGAATATTATTTTTATATATAGTTAAATGCTTGAATTTAAGCTATGTTTAAGTTTGTTAAATAAAAATTAAGTTCAATAATAGAGTTTGATTTTTATTAAAATAAATGTGAGTAAGTATTTAAATTTTATTTTAATATAGAGTGTATAATGATTTAAATAAATTAAGATGGGGAGATAAATTGGAGATTTATTTGAAATTAAATTTATTTAAGAATTAAACTCAAAAGTTGATGTGAAATTTATTAAATTGGAAATTTTAAAAGGTATAATTATTATAACTTGACTTTGGGGTCAAGGTGAATTAAATGGGTATTTCAAGTATAACTGAATCGAAGGAAATATTTAGTTATTTGAAATTTGAGTTTTTATTTAAATGATAATGGATTTATTATGTAAAATATTTCAAAACTAAATAATAGAAAATTTAATTGTTGAATCGAAATTATCAAATTTAGTTTTGAAATCTTGGAATATCTAAAGCCTTGAAATATATCAAAATTGAAATTTTTTATCGAAATTGAAATGTTTCGAAGTAATGAATTTCATAGTATTATGTTTTAAAAATGTTAAAATTTTAAATGTTTGGTTTCAAAGTGCATAAATTTGAAATCTATGATTTTGGAAAGGGATATATTTGAAATAAAAATGATATTATATTGATTTGGGTTTTAATAAAAATGATATCATGCTGATTTGGTTTTTGAAGTGGAAATTATATCGTATTTTATGGTTTTGAGTGGATATTATATTCTGGTTTTGAAGTATAAACTATTTTGAAAAGACCGTGGTGTTATAATAACGTTTGGTTGTTAAAGAGACCATGATTGGAAGTTGTCATACTGTCTGCCAACTCCGGAAACCACTTTAACAACCGTGTACGCGGTGGAGATTCCAGAATGAACTAGGATGGTGACGACGTTCTATTAAGGTATATACGTGGACCCGACTCCCGTGAGTTGGCATAAGGTGGCTAAAACATGAGCGATTCCATGCCAGTAAGGTAGCTCCTCTTATCGGACACACTCCTTCGATATTATATTCTGACTTGGAGATTCATTTGGCGGCCACTTTTGATTTTTGATTTTAGGGATGTGGCTCGAGGTGGGCGGTAGCTACGCGCTATGCGCCACCACCAGTCCAAATAGTAATTAGTATATCTACCATGGCTTTGCCTTGTGTGCTGTGTCACCTACCCTAGCGCGCCTTGTACGAGTTTGATTTGTGTCGTACCTATGGAACATCCTCTGGTAGCCTCCCGATCAGGAGGTATTACGGTACTGTATAGACTATTGGCACTATTACGTGTTAAGGGCTATATGGGTAACCCCTTAATGCTATTTAAAAGTAATTTTATTTTATTATAGACATTCTTATAATAGCGAAATATTACTACATAGTAAATTGTTTAACGGATCCTTAAGAGATATGAATCCCGAGCATCTCTTAAGTTACTGCACTCACGTTAGACACTGGATAGGAGATGTCAAATCCCGTAAACATCTCTAACGCCGTTCCACTCATATTTATTTCTGTTGATTTAACTCACATAAGATCTTTTAGTTCTGACTTGAGTGTTTTGTCTTTTCAATTCGCTCGGGTTAGCCTGAGCATTTCAGGATTCCAAGACTTTATTTCTGGAGGACGAAGACGAAGAGTGTATTACTATTATCTATTATATTATTCCACTGCATTCATACTGTTCCGCTGCATTATTTATTGTTCTCTGATATGTGTAACTCTGATATGTAGTATAAGTATAATCGAATATTTTGTAAAACAGCTTCATGAACTGTATATTTGATTATTATATTTTATGGTTCTGCTGCAAGATTCTGTTTTGTTCTTTTTCTTTCTTTGCTTTTTCTTACTTACCCCATAACAAACCGCCCTTCTGTATGGTTTAAGTCTGATGTGTGTGGTTTATCGTCGAATTAAAGCGTACAAAAAGGCGGGATGTTACATCTGGTATCAGAGCTTTGGTTTAGCGATAAACCTTAGCTTTGTGGGGTCTGACTCTTTATTAATAGGGTAGTAATACCCTATGATGAGTCGCTGAGTGTATATATATGAGAGCACGTATTTGTTAGTGTTATAAAAAGGTGTTCATATTGTGTTAATTTGTTTCATTTTGTGTTCATAAATTCTGGTTGGTGCATAGGACGTTATGACATCAATAGGGATTTATAAACACTTAATAGGACAGACCGACAAAATATTTGTTTTCAATATAGGTAAATGAAATAATTTTGCCTATTATATTTTCTGTCTATAAAGTAATAAATTTTATAAAAGTTATATTTGGTTGTAATGTATTGGGTGTTAGGTAATGAAATTTATAAATATTGATTGGAAACCAGTGTTAAAGAAAATAAAATAAAATGAAAATAGGAAATTTAGAATTTAAGTTCTAGGATTTCTGAAAATTTCTTTTGAATGATTTTGGAATATAGTAATAATATTATTAGAAGTATTTTCTGATATAAATATTTCAATATGATTTGAAAGAATTGTTTTAAAGAAATTTTGGAAGAAAATAAGTTCTGTACTCCTCTCTCTATCGCTGGAAAATAATTTCGGTGATGAGTGCACACATCATCGACATTCATTTTCGAGTTTCAAAGTGGGAAGGCCACTGTAGTAGTTTACTACATATTTATTTTGATAAACAAATATAAAATTTTGAATTGTTTAAATATAATTGGATATATAAGTTGTAAGTATATGCATTTATCTATTATTTTTAAATAATTTGGATAAAACCCGGTATTTAATTATTAAATTTCCATTAATTAATAGTTTCAATTAGTGTAGTGAAATGAAATTCAACTAACAAATTGAAACCTCTGAAGGAAATAAGAGATTTAATGCTAAGTATAAATGAAATTTCAAGAAAATTGAAATCGTAACCTATAAAACAAAGGATATAATTTTTGAACATTAAATTAAATTAAAAGAAATAAGAAAATTTGTATACTTTTCTATTGCATTGTTATAAGCATATATATATAACTTACCAAATAATAAAAGTTACAATGTTTAATAAGAAAATGCAATACGATATTATGCAAGTAAAACTTAAAGTAATGAAAGTATTTAATGAAATTCTTTAATAAATAAAATTTGATGTTGTAGTTGTTATAAACTTAAGTATAATTGAAAATGTTACTATGATTAAATATAATAGAAAGATAAGCATTATAAACAAATGATTATAGACTTAAGTAAATAAATTGAAATGTTGGGCAATTGAATAATTGTAAGAAATAAATGGAAAAAAAATATAAATTAAAAAGATAAATCATTAAATGAAATAAAAGGGGAATCAAACAACAAATGTATGAAATGAAATATATAAGAATTTGATCTATTTTCTGAAATTGTTGGTTGTTATTTTGATTTATGAGTTGGTTGGGTAAAGGATACTTTTAATTGCTTAGATTTATGAATAATCTATCGAGTTATCTATGACTGTTGAGTAAGTGGAATACTTCATAGTTATTTGTCATTCTATGTGATTTAAAGTGTCTTAACCCGAACAAACCAATTGTTTGTCTTGCTTGGATGGTTGAATTGTATTTGATGGGTGTGTTGTGGGTTGCAATTGATTGTTGTTACATTGATTTTATGTGACAGTTGTATACTTTTTTGCAAGTGATAGTTGTTTATATTGATTTGTTCGCTATTGATTAAAACAACTTTAAATATTTCATTTTATATAATTATTAACTCTTTTAGATTATATAAGTGAAATACAGGTTATGGAAGCAATTGCTACTGCTTTTGGTTTCATAAATAAGCATAAATTGCCTAATAAATAGGTACGTTTTCAGATTATGGTTTATAACGTTATTATATTATATTTTTTCCCATGTTGGAATATATATTATTTTGAAAAATATATGTTGTATATTGTTATATTTGATATTATATTTTCTCTCGAGCCTCTCCATACAAAGGAGACTCTGTTGAAATTTTCCGTAAATTTTGGACCTAGAAATTTTTTGAAAAAAAATGTTTTCCAAACTTTATTAATTTGAGTATAAAAAGATTTAATGGCTATAAATTGGTCTATTTTATTCAAATTAATTAATTTTGTAAATTTATTCGTTTATAAAGTTAATATTTTAAATAAGATGTATTGTTTACTCAATTCTTTCCTTCTTGTCCTTTTCGGGGAAGAAAAGTTTTGAGTGGGGGAGAGTGTAACGACCCGTGAAATTCGATAATTTAATTAGTTAAATTAATAGGATTTTTGTAATTAAATTTAGAAAGAAATATTTTTTTTATAATTATAATGAAGTGAATGAAAAAAAATGAAATGTAGAAATAGTGACTAAAACTAATTATTGACAATAGGAGTGATATCCTAATTAATTGAAACAATTGTAAGGTTTTATTTGATTGAAATTTGTAAATTGGGAAATAAATTCAAAGTTATAATAGTTAATGAAATAATACGTAATAATCTGTAATTTGATAAAATTCAATGTTAGATAAGTAATTTAATATTTGCTGCTTGACAATAAAGTATGAATGGGATTAAATTAGGCAAATGGTGATAATCATCACTTGTTTATCCATTTATTTGGTTTATTGAATTAGATTTAAATCCATAGCAACTAAACATAATTAAAAACTATGTTAAAATGAATTTAGTTGATGACTGTAAAAATATTAGGGTAATTGGATATATACTAGTGTAAAATTTATCCTTAAGATGATGATTGATTGAATAAAAAGGAATGAGAATCTATATTTATTAATTTAAATTTAATAATTGGATTTATTGCGAATAAATGAAATTAAATGTCTAAATATTACGTTAATTGAAATTTAGATGAAGTTGAGAATATTAAGGTAATATTTGGAAATAATGTTAATGTTATTCATAATTGGACAATTTGTTGAATTATAAGAATGGGAATAAAGATTTATCAAATTTTTGGGATTTCAACTATAATAATTGGAGTAATTGCAATTAAATGAAAATAAATATCTCAATATTACGTTAATTGAAACTAGATGGAATATGAGAATGTTAATGTAATAGATTTTGAATCAAATGTTAATATCATCCGTTTGATAATAATGAATTGAATAATAGAATGAAAAGTAAATTAAATAGAATTTTTGGAAATTAAAATTATAATTTTGAATTTAATGAAATTGAGGTTAATACTGAAATTGATAAATTAATCAACTCTAAATTGACATTTAAATTTGTTTGAATCATTGTAAATGATTAAGAAATCGAAAATGATGAAATTTGTCAATTGTCGAATTGAATTTGAAATTTTGATTTAATTAACTAGAAAATAGCCATTGTAACGACCCCACTTCCTAAGCCCGGGAAGAAGTATCGTTAATAAGAAAAGAAAGAGGTGAGAAAGTAGAAAAGATAAGAAAGAAAGAAAGACAACATCAGAATCTCACAGCGGAATCGAATAAAATATAATATAACAACATAAGTATTACATAGTTATATAACATCAATCAGAGATACACAGATAATACATCACATACTAGACAGTTATAAACACCTGTCTAGTTCATACAACTCAACTCAAACAAATGACTCAGAGATACCAACACAGCGGAACTATAAATATCTACAATGCTGAAGCCACCTGCTCCATTGCTCCTCCAGAATTCGTCAAAGCTAACCTGAATCCCTTGGCTACCCGTAAAAATTTGGATACCCGAGAGTTTATGAAAAACAAAAATAAACTCCGGGTCAGACATGGGTCTGGTATGAGTAACAGGTTAAAGTTGTTTAACTTTGAAAATCTTTTGAAAACAAAAGGTATCACGTAAGACTTCCCACACATAAACATGGAAAAGTTTTTACCTTACGCTAACCAAAACATTTGATAGGAAATTCTGTGATATTATAATAGGTCTAGGGTTTTCAAGTAAATAGAAAATAGCCGAAATTATTACATGATTAAATTCCAACTACTAGCCACAAAAGTGGGTAATACAATCAAAACCGTTGACACTTATTGGATTGTGGATTCCATACAATGGCAGGGCTACTGGGGTACCGCCCGTCACAGTACGTGGCCTAGATCAACGTACCGAGGATTACTCCCTTCATCCCCTGCAACACAAGGCCGAAACCATTCCTTACTGAACAGTCCCGAACAAGATAACCCCGCAATTGGTGTACATCCAACCGCCCACAAAGCCGAATAAAAAGGGACCTCTAGACAGGGGAAAATCTTGTCCTGCTTGGGCATGACCCACCTAACCTTGCTGCACCTCCCCTGTTTTAGCCATTCCCGGTTGATGAGGCTTGAGGCTGCGATTACCTTTATAGAATATATTTCTTAGAATGCTCATCGCCCACCTGACGATGTGTTGAAGGCATTCAATCCATACAAGTTCGTTCCGGGTTCGAACGAAACCGAAGGCATTATCCCGTTACACTCATTTTGGAATCACCCTCAGAGTTAACGATGACAACCCTTGCACTCTGATTCTTCATCTTCACTTCAGATTCATGACCTATCGTTAATTTGGAATCGATGTGGTTTTCGGATGTTCCAAATGCGGAAAACCTGATCCCGGTCTCATCGAAATCCAAAACGTGTCTTTTAGGGCCAAGTTGTCTATTTAGCCTTAACAGTTTAATTCAACATCATCAATATACACACAGATAGATAATTCATAATATCAAAGTAGATAATCATATCATCATCATAAACAGATAATCAAAATTATCATCCATCAGATAGTTAAATATTATTCTACTTAAACCAAGCATCCATATTACAAGATATTACCCATCTCATATCAAATGAAATATCAATATCCTTCATTTATAAGCAATGATTTAAAATCTTACCATTTGTAATTAATTTAAAATGAATTAAATTAACTACTTCTATCTCTAATTAATTTAAAGTAAATTAAATTAATTACTTCATTCATAAATCCTGCTTATACAACCAATCATTAAATTTATACAAATTAATTAATTAATCTCTAGATATTTATCTTGAGTAACTCCTCTAATTAATCATTTTCTAATTACAATAATTAATTAGTCTTTAATAAAATTTTCAATTTAGTTATTCTAAGTTATTTCTAGTAATTAACTTTTAATTACTTCATTTATAATAAATTACATTTATTCTGAATTAATTACATAAATTAATTTCCACATTTTATATTATTTCTTAATTAAACAATTCTTAATTTGCATCATTAATTATATTAATTAATGATCTCTAATTCAGATTAAATTACTTTATTAATCACATTACGTGATTAATCTTTAACTAAACACAATTATTAATCACCTTTGATTAATAACAACCAGTAATTAAATATCCTTAATTGCTCATATAAATAAATAAATCATTTCATAATTAATTATCTCCATTAATTAATCCTCCGATTAATTTCAAAAGTAATTATCCAAATTACTTTATTAATATATCATCTTTCACTAATTACATTCAGTAATTATCATTAATTACTTCATTAAGTAATTGTGCTCCATTGCATACACTAGTAATTAATCAATTTAGCAAATGATTTCTTTAAATTAATTAAAATAAATTAACCAACTTAAATTAATCATCTTATCAAAATTAATTACCATAAGTAATTAATCTCTTAATTACTTTCATCAAGTAATTACCTAATTAATCTAATTAATTATCCAAAGTTAATCATATTAATTAATAAATTAAAGATCTTTAGTTAGTTATCTACATTTAATAATATTTCTTAATTTACTTCTTAATTGACCTTTATTTATTAACTTTGATACATAGGTCATTCCTTAATTACCCTATTATCCTTAAGATAATTCATTTCTTAATAAATGATTTTATTAACATCACATTTTAAATTTGCATTCAAATATCATTTAAATTGAAGATTCAAATGTCTATAATTTAAATTCAATTTAAGATCTTTTTAAATAAATGTAAATAACATTTATTATTTACATATGAACTTATATAAGAAAATCTTTTAATTTAAACTCCTTGAATCTTAATTCAAATTTAAATTTCCAAAATACATTAATATTTAACTTGCAAATCTCAAGTTAAACAATTTATTTACTTTTCATTCAAAAATCTTTAATTAAAGAATTCTCAAAATCAAGTAAATTTTATTTGAAACAAATTTACGTTTCAAAACTATTTTATTTGGACTTATTTTTAAAACATTCATATTCAAACTGATTTAAATTTTCAGATTGAATTCTAGGTGATCTTGAATCAAGTTATCTTTAACTCCAAACTTTTGATTTAACTTCCTAAACAAAACTTGAATTGAAAACTGACTTTTCACATCCAAATCCAATTTAAACTTTTAAAATTCAAACATCCATTTGAATCAATACCTTTAAACATTCTAATTGACTGCTGCAACATTTTGTTTCAGGTCTAACTTTGAAAATCTGGAAACTATCAGGTTTTAAAACCTGAAACTCATTTTAGTATTAAAAACTGCATTTTAGATTTTAAAACATAAATTTGAATTCATACTTCTAATTAGATTTAGACTTTGTTAAATCTTAGTTGACAACTTAAATTCAATTACATCAAGATTTCACTAACTTACCATTTATTTTGCTTTAAATTTTAGTTTAGATTTAAATGTGCAGGTTGTTTACACAGCCTGTAACAATATCAACTTTCACCTGAGACCAAAGTAATATACTTCGGGTCAACTGCCCCTGTGCTTCGAGTAAAAATGCAATTTACTCGAGACTTCCCCGAGTCCAAAACCCTGCATACTAAAAACTATGACCATTTAAACCTGGAAACCATCACAATTTATTCACTCACTTCAGTGCTTCGAGTCTTCCACCACCTTGCTTCAAGTCATTTACTCAAGTTACTCGAGAATTCCCTGAGTTTATAATTTAGCTTGTTGGTTCTTCTCTTATTCAAATTTGCTATGTTGTTTTAGTTTTCCAGAGCAGCATCCAAAATTATTTATCTTAAATAGAATTTAAACTCTACTTTATGATGAAACAACAAGTTTTATTTATAAACTAGATCCTTAATGTTATCAAAATCAATTAATAATAATTTATGGATTCAAAACACAAGCTTGAAACTGAACCTGCACTGTCACAGCTACTACAACCAGTACACAAACATTCATCCCTATATGTACAGAATAATGCATACATACAAAGTATCTTTGGTCCAGATCTTTACCCATACAACCAGATAGTATATTTATGTTTTAAAAAAAATAAAGTTTCTCACTTGAAAATGAGCAGAGCAGGTTTTTTAATGAAAACAGTTTTTTTTTTTTTTTGAAATTGCAGGCTTTTAAATATGTAGAGATTTTCATCTCACAGACACACAAAGAAATGAAGATATAAATATCCACACAATATATTTAAACATTCAAAAATTAGAATGCAACAAGTTTAAAAACTTAAGTTTAAAAGAGTTACTCACAGCAATGGGAAAACAAAGCAAGTTCAAATAGAACAGTTGGACTGCAGGTTTATAACCTACTGTAATTCCCTTCTCACAATAATCCAGGGTAAAATGAATATATAAATGTTCAATCAATATATTCAGGCATTCAAATATTTGAATGTATCAGGTTTAAACTTAAGAAATTTTAAAACTGTTACTCGCCTGAGTTTGAGTTCTACATACAGGGTTGCATTACAAGAATATAGATCCTGTTATTATCTTATTTCACAATCACACAAAATTTGAGCCATTTATCAACATAAAAACATAGTTATCCTAATACTTAAATCTAACAACCAAATACTTAAGTGTAAGAACAAGTTATTTAAAACTAAATTAAACTTCAGGCATGAATTTTCACAAAACAACTATGCAATATGCAATATGTCAAGTAGTTCCAACTCAGAAATGTCCAGATAATGAAATAAATGGATATTCACACAATATGTCAAGCATTCAGACATTAACATGTATAAGATTAAACTTAAGTAATTTTTTTTTTAAAGGGTGTTACTCACCTTGCATTTGGAAGAGACAGAACATTTTTGCTTTGCAACAGCTAATTCTTCAAACTGAAACTGTTGTACAATATTTTTTTGTTTTGACTTTGCATTGATGCTTCAGTTATTAAAATACATGTGTTTTCTATGAAAGACTATGCTGAACGAATTAGAAAGCATGTATATGAAAAAGGTTATAGGGGAAGGTGATAACTGGTGCAACAATTTCTTTGTAGGTACAAAATTGTTTTATTAGGCAAGATATTTGCATACACTTGAATTGACAAATTATGTGCTGAGATGATAGTGATTAAGATTTTGTTCCTCTATTAGTTAACATAATTATAATTACATACAGTTGTGTAAGTGTACAATTCTGCAGACACACTTTAGCTTGTATATGAAGCTTCATGTTTACAAATATTTGTTTTTATTTGTTTCTAGTTCGAACTATAGTATACATTTTTTTTTTGTGAACTGTTATTTCATACTTTGACTAATCCATTTGACTTGAATGAAGATATTTTTATTCTGTTTTGCATTTGCTTCAGCCTGCATACTTATCTACAGTCACAAATTTGCATTTGTTTCTAGCTATTTTTTTTACTTATTTGTTTTCAAATCAGTTTTGTTTCACAACTTACTTTATTTTGTCTCTTACATTTCAAAACTCTACAGGCTACACACTTATGACTTTGTCAGGTTGCTTATTTTTAAGCTAACTTTACTTTGCATTTGTATTTCCTTGCCTGCATATTTGTTTTGTTACCTTAGCATTCTTACTAGCCTGCACATTTGACTTTGCAGGTTATAAATTTACATTGCCTTGATTCTTTGTTTAGCTATTTTGTTTATTTTGTATTTTATTCTTGATTTATTCTTTGGATTCAAATTTATAGTTTGTGTTGTAAGTTTGTTTATTCTGTAGTTTGTGTTTCACTTCATTTCTTATTTGTATTTACATTTGTATTTTAACTATGACTAACAAATATTTTAATTACTTGTTATTATTTTATTTTATACTTATATTAATATTAATAATGTTTATTTTAATTTAAACATTTTGAAAACCTTTATTTTTAAATTTCCAAATCATAAATTTTATTCAAACACACATATAAATAAAGTTGACATTATTAAAAATTCATTTGTAAACATTTACATAATTAATATAGTTCATTATTAAGTCAAAATGATTTATAAAAGAATTTATCTCTTTATTAATAAACTACTTATTTTTATCAAGCTAAAAATTAAACAACCCCTTTTTCTAAATTTAAATGTAAGCTAAAATTATTTTAAACAAACTAAACTGTAATCTTGAGTAATTTAAAATCATATAATTATTTATTTTTATAGCTTAAATATCAAATTTCTAAATTTTCAAAAATATTAGAATTAGAAAACATATCTATTTATTAAATTAAACAAAGATTTTCTATTTACAATATATATACAGATATATACATTATAAATAGAAGGCAATTTGATTAACTTCAAAAGATAATTTATCAGTTAAATATTTATTTAAAAGAAGATTAATAAATCAATTCATATATTATTAACAAATATATCAAATCAATTTAATTTTTAATGTAGATTATTAAATTGATATTGTCCCAAATTTCCGGGATATCACATTCTTCCCCCCTTAAAAGAATTTCGTCCCCGAAATTTAAAACAAAGGTAATTTAATAATCCAATTAAAAGTTTAAATTTGAAACACAAGCATATATCAATATAAACTAACAATCATAGCAACCAATTCATCCAAACAAACAAATCTAACTATCCAGACAAAATTCTAAATAGAATTTTCTCGAGTTTCCCCAGGTATAAAATACCGGGTTACTCGCCCTATAGAATCCAAGCAACCAATACTACTATTAAACTACAGAGTTTCCACTCATCTAAATCTACAAAACAAAACAGGAAATCAGACCAAACTCAAGTCTGACTCAACAACCCAAATTCCCTGAACTGCTGACTCTAAAATCAAAGGTAGATCTTACACGTACTCCCTCAGAGATACGTGAAACACTCCTAATTCCAGTTATCCAAAATCAAATCTCCGATTACGGACTCCAAATTCTTTCATCTCTTATTCACAAAACTTTTCGGATGATCCTGGGCTTCCCTCATCTTTACCGATCAGCTCAATCCTTGCTGATGCCCTATAAACAAACTGAACCAAACACAATCCAACAAATTGATCTTTCCAAGATCAACCAAAACTCAGAATACAACTCTATTCCAAAATCAGAAAACAGAACTCACTTCTCCCGCATCTAGAAAAGATAGAACATGAGCACTCCAATCTGGTCTTAGATTCTGAGAAATTTCCCGTAGAACTCTCTAATCCAAACACTGCAATATCCAATTGCTTCCAAACTAAAACAGCTACCACCCTGCTTCCGCTGCGCCACTCTGACTGAACAGATGAAAATGCTGATGATGATCTCAAGCACAACTGGTCAACACCTTCCAAAAATAAAACTCAGAAGTTCCTCCAAAATTCTGAGCTGTTTCACCAAACTCAATTTCCAGATGTTGACAAACTCTAACTTCCAGAAGACATCTAGAAAAAATCCCTGAAACCCCAAAAGAACACCCAAACTATCGCAAGTCACTTTTGCAATCGATACATCCAAATTTCAAAGGAAACTGCTCTTTCTCCTTTTACAAATCAGAACAGCTTACAACTTATGTGGCCAATCCATCGAAGAAATGGAACCACACTGCTGCTTCTGCATTCCATTACAGAAAAACTGCTAAGCCAAGATCCCATGCCAATACCGAAAACCTCCAAGCTGCATTGCTGCCACAGATGCTAAGATTTCCTATCCAAAGTTCTTCGAGAAACTCGGACCTCAAAACAAACAAAACACCCTGCTGAACCCAGCCACAACACCGAAGCAGATACACTTCCAAACTCTAACTCATCCAAACTCTAACACTTCAAATATGAACTCCGAACCTAAACAGGTTTCCTTCAGAGATCAATGAAATTTTTACACCATCCAAAACTTATTCGAGACAGTATTAGGTCTACAGTCTCGACAATTACACTTCCAACCATTGATAGTTGTGTTACACACACCACTATCAAACTACCTTTATAACTTATATTGGATAACCCGGACAGGTAACCCAACAAATAGGTAGAAATATATATATATATATATATATATATATATATATATATATATATATATCAAAATTACAAATACGCTCTCTCAAGAAGAAATCACTTAAGAGCCTAGGTATTCACCCAACCTAGCGCTCTGATACCACTGTAACGACCCCACTTCCTAAGCCCGGGAAGAAGTATCGTTAATAAGAAAAGAAAGAGGTGAGAAAGTAGAAAAGATAAGAAAGAAAGAAAGACAACATCAGAATCTCACAGCGGAATCGAATAAAATATAATATAACAACATAAGTATTACATAGTTATA
The DNA here is from genome assembly GCA_030765085.1 of Allium cepa. Lineage (NCBI taxonomy): Eukaryota > Viridiplantae > Streptophyta > Magnoliopsida > Asparagales > Amaryllidaceae > Allium > Allium cepa. The sequence goes on from CM060938.1 coordinate 549,145,774, forward strand.
TAACATCAATCAGAGATACACAGATAATACATCACATACTAGACAGTTATAAACACCTGTCTAGTTCATACAACTCAACTCAAACAAATGACTCAGAGATACCAACACAGCGGAACTATAAATATCTACAATGCTGAAGCCACCTGCTCCATTGCTCCTCCAGAATTCGTCAAAGCTAACCTGAATCCCTTGGCTACCCGTAAAAATTTGGGTACCCGAGAGTTTATGAAAAACAAAAATAAACTCCGGGTCAGACATGGGTCTGGTATGAGTAACAGGTTAAAGTTGTTTAACTTTGAAAATCTTTTGAAAACAAAAGGTATCACGTAAGACTTCCCACACATAAACATGGAAAAGTTTTTACCTTACGCTAACCAAAACATTTGATAGGAAATTCTGTGATATTATAATAGGTCTAGGGTTTTCAAGTAAATAGAAAATAGCCGAAATTGTTACATGATTAAATTCCAACTACTAGCCACAAAAGTGGGTAATACAATCAAAACCGTTGACACTTATTGGATTGTGGATTCCATACAATGGCAGGGCTACTGGGGTACCGCCCGTCACAGTACGTGGCCTAGATCAACGTACCGAGGATTACTCCCTTCATCCCCTGCAACACAAGGCCGGAACCATTCCTTACTGAACAGTCCCGAACAAGATAACCCCGCAGTTGGTGTACATCCAACCGCCCACAAAGCCGAATAAAAAGGGACATCTAGACAGGGGAAAATCTTGTCCTGCTTGGGCATGACCCACCTAACCTTGCTGCACCTCCCCTGTTTTAGCCATTCCCGGTTGATGAGGCTTGAGGCTGCGATTACCTTTATAGAATATATTTCTTAGAATGCTCATCGCCCACCTGACGATGTGTTGAAGGCATTCAATCCATACAAGTTCGTTCCGGGTTCGAACGAAACCGAAGGCATTATCCCGTTACACTCATTTTGGAATCACCCTCAGAGTTAACGACGACAACCCTTGCACTCTGATTCTTCATCTTCACTTCAGATTCACGACCTATCGTTAATTTGGAATCGATGTGGTTTTCGGATGTTCCAAATGCGGAAAACCCGATCCCGGTCTCATCGAAATCCAAAACGTGTCTTTTAGGGCCAAGTTGTCTATTTAGCCTTAACAGTTTAATTCAACATCATCAATATACACACAGATAGATAATTCATAATATCACAGTAGATAATCATATCATCATCATAAACAGATAATCAAAATTATCATCCATCAGATAGTTAAATATTATTCTACTTAAACCAAGCATCCATATCACAAGATATTACCCATCTCATATCAAATGAAATATCAATATCCTTCATTTATAAGCAATGATTTAAAATCTTACCATTTGTAATTAATTTAAAATGAATTAAATTAACTACTTCTATCTCTAATTAATTTAAAGTAAATTAAATTAATTACTTCATTCATAAATCCTGCTTATACAACCAATCATTAAATTTATACAAATTAATTAATTAATCTCTAGATATTTATCTTGAGTAACTCCTCTAATTAATCATTTTCTAATTACAATAAGTAATTAGTCTTTAATAAAATTTTCAATTTAGTTATTCTAAGTTATTTCTAGTAATTAACTTTTAATTACTTCATTTATAATAAATTACATTTATTCTGAATTAATTACATAAATTAATTTCCACATTTTATATTATTTCTTAATTAAACAATTCTTAATTTGCATCATTAATTATATTAATTAATGATCTCTAATTCAGATTAAATTACTTTATTAATCACATTACGTGATTAATCTTTAACTAAACACAATTATTAATCACCTTTGATTAATTACAACCAGTAATTAAATATCCTTAATTGCTCATATAAATAAATAAATCATTTCATAATTAATTATCTCCATTAATTAATCCTCCGATTAATTTCAAAAGTAATTATCCAAATTACTTTATTAATATATCATCTTTCACTAATTACATTCAGTAATTATCATTAATTACTTCATTAAGTAATTGTGCTCCATTGCATACACTAGTAATTAATCAATTTAGCAAATGATTTCTTTAAATTAATTAAAATAAATTAACCAACTTAAATTAATCATCTTATCAAAATTAATTACCATAAGTAATTAATCTCTTAATTACTTTCATCAAGTAATTACCTAATTAATCTAATTAATTATCCAAAGTTAATCATATTAATTAATAAATTAAAGATCTTTAGTTAGTTATCTACATTTAATAATATTTCTTAATTTACTTCTTAATTGACCTTTATTTATTAACTTTGATACATAGGTCATTCCTTAATTACCCTATTATCCTTAAGATAATTCATTTCTTAATAAATGATTTTATTAACATCACATTTTAAATTTGCATTCAAATATCATTTAAATTGAAGATTCAAATGTCTATAATTTAAATTCAATTTAAGATCTTTTTAAATAAATGTAAATAACATTTATTATTTACATATGAACTTATATAAGAAAATCTTTTAATTTAAACTCCTTGAATCTTAATTCAAATTTAAATTTCCAAAATACATTAATATTTAACTTGCAAATCTCAAGTTAAACAATTTATTTACTTTTCATTCAAAAATCTTTAATTAAAGAATTCTCAAAATCAAGTAAATTTTATTTGAAACAAATTTACGTTTCAAAACTATTTTATTTGGACTTATTTTTAAAACATTCATATTCAAACTGATTTAAATTTTCAGATTGAATTCTAGGTGATCTTGAATCAAGTTATCTTTAACTCCAAACTTTTGATTTAACTTCCTAAACAAAACTTGAATTGAAAACTGACTTTTCACATCCAAATCCAATTTAAACTTTTAAAATTCAAACATCCATTTGAATCAATACCTTTGAACATTCTAATTGACTGCTGCAACATTTTGTTTCAGGTCTAACTTTGAAAATCTAGAAACTATCAGGTTTTAAAACCTGAAACTCATTTTAGTATTAAAAATTGCATTTTAGATTTTAAAACATAAATTTTAATTCATACTTCTAATTACATTTAGACTTTGTTAAATCTTAGTTGACAACTTAAATTCAATTACATCAAGATTTCACTAACTTACCATTTATTTTGCTTTAAATTTTAGTTTAGATTTAAATGTGCAGGTTGTTTACACAGCCTGTAACAATATCAACTTTCACCTGAGACCAAAGTAATATACTTCGGGTCAACTGCCCCTGTGCTTCGAGTAAAAATGCAATTTACTCGAGACTTCCCCGAGTCCAAAACCCTGCATACTAAAAACTGTGACCATTTAAACCTGGAAACCATCACAATTTATTCACTCACTTCAGTGCTTCGAGTCTTCCACCACCTTGCTTCAAGTCATTTACTCAAGTTACTCGAGAATTCCCTGAGTTTATAATTTAGCTTGTTGGTTCTTCTCTTATTCAAATTTGCTATGTTGTTTTAGTTTTCCAGAGCAGCATCCAAAATTATTTATCTTAAATAGAATTTAAACTCTACTTTATGATGAAACAACAAGTTTTATTTATAAACTAGATCCTTAATGTTATCAAAATCAATTAATAATAATTTATGGATTCAAAACACAAGCTTGAAACTGAACCTGCACTGTCACAGCTACTACAACCAGTACACAAACATTCATCCATATATGTACAGAATAATGCATACATACAAAGTATCTTTGGTCCAGATCTTTACCCATACAACCAGATAGTATATTTAAGTTTTAAAAAAAATAAAGTTTCTCACTTGAAAATGAGCAGAGCAGGTTTTTTAATGAAAACAGTTTTTTTTTTTTTTTGAAATTGCAGGCTTTTAAATATGTAGAGATTTTCATCTCACAGACACACAAAGAAATGAAGATATAAATATCCACACAATATATTTAAACATTCAAAAATTAGAATGCAACAAGTTTAAAAACTTAAGTTTAAAAGAGTTACTCACAGCAATGGGAAAACAAAGCAAGTTCAAATAGAACAGTTGGACTGCAGGTTTATAACCTAATGTAATTCCCTTCTCACAATAATCCAGGGTAAAATGAATATATAAATGTTCAATCAATATATTCAGGCATTCAAATATTTGCATGTATCAAGTTTAAACTTAAGAAATTTTAAAACTGTTACTCGCCTGAGTTTGAGTTCTACATACAGGGTTGCATTACAAGAATATAGATCCTGTTATTATCTTATTTCACAATCACACAAAATTTGAGCCATTTATCAACATAAAAACATAGTTATCCTAATACTTAAATCTAACAACTAAATACTTAAGTGTAAGAACAAGTTATTTAAAACTAAATTAAACTTCAGGCATGAATTTTCACAGAACAACTATGCAATATGCAATATGTCAAGCAGTTCCAACTCAGAAATGTCCAGATAATGAAATAAATGGATATTCACACAATATGTCAAGCATTCAGACATTAACATGTATAAGATTAAACTTAAGTAATTTTTTTTTAAAGGGTGTTACTCACCTTGCATTTGGAAGAGACAGAACATTTTTGCTTTGCAACAGCTAATTCTTCAAACTGAAACTGTCGTACAATATTTTTTTGTTTTGACTTTGCATCGATGCTTCAGTTATTAAAATACATGTGTTTGCTATGAAAGACTATGCTGAACGAATTAGAAAGCATGTATATGAAAAAGGTTATAGGGGAAGGTGATAACTGGTGCAACAATTTCTTTGCAGGTACAAAATTGTTTTATTAGGCAAGATATTTGCATACACTTGAATTGACAAATTATGTGCTGAGATGATAGTGATTAAGATTTTGTTCCTCTATTAGTTAACATAATTATAATTACATACAGTTGTGTAAGTGTACAATTCTGCAGACACACTTTAGCTTGTATATGAAGCTTCATGTTTACAAATATTTGTTTTTATTTGTTTCTAGTTCGAACTATAGTATACATTTTTTTTTTGTGAACTGTTATTTCATACTTTGACTAATCCATTTGACTTGAATGAAGATATTTTTATTCTGTTTTGCATTTGCTTCAGCCTGCATACTTATCTACAGTCACAAATTTGCATTTGTTTCTAGCTATTTTTTTTACTTATTTGTTTTCAAATCAGTTTTGTTTCACAACTTACTTTATTTTGTCTCTTACATTTCAAAACTCTACAGGCTACACACTTATGACTTTGTCAGGTTGCTTATTTTTAAGCTAACTTTACTTTGCATTTGTATTTCCTTGCCTGCATATTTGTTTTGTTACCTTAGCATTCTTACTAGCCTGCACATTTGACTTTGTAGGTTATAAATTTACATTGCCTTGATTCTTTGTTTAGCTATTTTGTTTATTTTGTATTTTATTCTTGATTTATTCTTTGGATTCAAATTTATAGTTTGTGTTGTAAGTTTGTTTATTCTGTAGTTTGTGTTTCACTTCATTTCTTATTTGTATTTACATTTGTATTTTAACTATGACTAACAAATATTTTAATTACTTATTATTATTTTATTTTATACTTATATTAATATTAATAATGTTTATTTTAATTTAAACATTTTGAAAACCTTTATTTTTAAATTTCCAAATCATAAATTTTATTCAAACACACATATAAATAAAGTTGACATTATTAAAAATTCATTTGTAAACATTTACATAATTAATATAGTTCATTATTAAGTCAAAATGATTTATAAAAGAATTTATCTCTTTATTAATAAACTACTTATTTTTATCAAGCTAAAAATTAAACAACCCCTTTTCTAAATTTAAATGTAAGCTAAAATTATTTTAAACAAACTAAACTGTAATCTTGAGTAATTTAAAATCATATAATTATTTATTTTTATAGCTTAAATATCAAATTTCTAAATTTTCAAAAATATTAGAATTAGAAAACATATCTATTTATTAAATTAAACAAAGATTTTCTATTTACAATATATATACAGATATATACATTATAAATAGAAGGCAATTTGATTAACTTCAAAAGATAATTTATCAGTTAAATATTTATTTAAAAGAAGATTAATAAATCAATTCATATATTATTAACAAATATATCAAATCAATTTAATTTTTAATGTAGATTATTAAATTGATATTGTCCCAAATTTCCGGGATATCACAGCCATTTTGGCCACTGACTCGGATTTCGACGAAACTAGTTTCATCGGATCCGTAATGGTGAATTATTATAGAATTTCAAGTTTCGTAACGATCGGACTTGTTGTTTGACCGTACGGACTCGAAACGCCCAGAAATCAATTTAATTGAAATCAATGAAAATCAATTTGAAATAACTTGATTTTAGCATAACTTGTTCATACGATGGAATTTAGACCCGAAACCTACTCCATTGATTTTAAAATCTTTAAAAACATCAATTTTGATATATGAGTTGACCCAATTTCGTTCCGGAGTCGAAACGGGCTTTTTGGGCCATTTATTGTTCAACGGTCCGAACCAATCGTGTCTATTCATCTCTATTTCTGACCTACCTATATATACCTTTTTATAAACCTTAATTGTTCCTCAATGTCAATTGTCTGTACGTACAATTCCTCGTTGCCTCCTCATCTCAATGGCAGACAATTCCAGATCCAATTGCAATTCAAAAATCAAATTGAAAATTCAATCTCCTCAAATTATATCAAATTTAATATGGATTCGAAGCTCTCATTGAACGCATCTCATATCTGCGATTCATTTTTGGATTCGAATCATCGTTTGTCCTGTAATCACGAATCATTCTGGCTGTTCATATGGATTTCCGACGATCCAATGGCGGATCGTCGACCAATCGACAATCGGTTGGTGCCGTTATGAAGAGCTCGTCGAGAGGGTCAGGGATCTGGTGCTCGTTCATGATGCAGGGTCTCGAATCCACCTGAAACTGGAAAAGAACATGGTGGCAGCGGCGGTACAAATCGTGACCGGAGGCGGCGAAGTCTAGGTCATGGGTGCGCCTTGGGTCGGAAGACGTTGGGAAGTGCTTAGATCGTGGAGACAGGCGGCGCAGGTGGCGTGATTTTCGATTGAAAGTGGCGGAGGGACGGGTTCTGTAGGGTTCGGTGGTCCGGGTCGTGTGTTCTGATGCATGCGAGAGGAAGATGGCTCTGTACGTGCTGACGTGTCCCTGAACGTAAGTGTTTTGTTTCTATTTATTTTTATTTTATTTAAATTTGAATTCAAGTGTTCTAGCGCGCGTAACTTTCATATACGAGGTCCGTTTTGGACGCGATTTTCTCCGCTAAGTTCGTATTGCAATTTCGGACATTTTGGCGCTATTTGGATGAATTTTGAGACTATTCAAATTTTGGGCTTAAATTGAATTTAAATTAAATTTAAATTCAAAGTGTGAATGTTTTAACTCACTCGCAACTTCTAAAATTTCTTGTGTGTGTTAAATTAATTTCTGATGTAATTAGAAATTTATTTATGGCTGTTTGGTATATTTTTATCATCCTTCCTGTTAAATTGAATTTATTGAATTAAATTGTTATTTAATTTATTTTTGAATATAAACTGCCAGTAAATACCTGTGATTTATTTATTTATTTATTTTTTTTGAAAAGCAAGAGCAAAGAGCTCACTTTATTAACTAATGTAGCATTACAAACATAGAGCTTGACTTACAAAAAAAACAATTACAATTCTCCAAGATAACCACAAAACCATGATAACATGACTACAACAAAAGACATTAAATTAGCCAGCAACATCAACAACAAACTGTAGTACAACTAAACTAAGACTCAATAAAGAAATACATGGCAATAGCATTGCAACCAAATGAACCGGTGATGATAGGAAAATAAGGCAATGCATGATATCTCCATCATCCCTCTATACCAATCAAGACCATCAGCAACTAACAACAACTCTTCATAAGAATGATCTTCAGCAAATAACCTGAAATGAAAGCATGCTATAGCAAGACCTGTGTATCAGTCATCATAATAAAATTGATTTCCAGAATAACATGTCAACCGATGGAAACTTCACACTTTAAAATGAGAGCAATTTCCAGAAACCTCCATAGTGAAGCAAACTATCAGAATTTCTGAGAAATACATAGAAGAAAGATGATACATCATACTTAACATGTTATTTATTATTTGTTCTATATTGATGTTATTGTTTGAATTGGATGATGATTGTGATAAATGGTTGATGATTGATATTGGATGAGTGGATGTTGTATTTTATATTGTTATAAACTACAAATTGTTATGCATTTTTATTTCATTCGGGATTTCAGTTTGAAATGATATATAACCGTATTTTTATTTTAGATTACGAATTGAAATGATAAATATCTGTATCACTTGACCATAGGGTAGAAAATTATATACAAACACCGTGGTCTATATCTATAATATTTTTAAAATGATTTCTATGGTTTTCGAAAGAAATATATGGTTTAATGAATATTGATTTTTGATATTATATGAATATTATTTTTATATATTGTTAAATAAAAATTAAGTTTAATAATAGAGTTTGATTTTTATTAAAATAAATGTGAGTAAGTATTTAAATTTTATTTTAATATAGAGTGTGTAATGGTTTAAATAAATTAAGATAGGGAGATAAATTGGAGATTTATTTGAAATTAAATTTATTTAAGAATTAAACTCAAAAGTTGATGTGAAATTTATTAAATTGGAAATTTTAAAAGTTATAATTATTATAACTTGACTTTGGGGTCAAGGTGAATTAAATGGGTACTTCAAGTATAAATGAATTGAAGGAAATATTTAGTTATTTGAAATTTAAGTTTTTATTTAAATGATAATGGATTTATATGTAAAATATTTCAAATCTAAATAATAGAAAATTTAATTGCTGAATCGAAGTTATCAAATTTAGTTTTGAAATCTTGGAATATTTAAAGCCTTGAAATATATCAAAATTGAAATGTTTTATCGAAATTGAAATGTTTCGAATTTATGAATTTCAAAGTATTATGTTTTAAAAGTGTTAAATTTTCAAATGTTTGGTTTCGAAGTGTATAAATTTAAAGTGCTATGATTTTGGAAAGGGATATTTTTGAAATAAAAATGATATTATATTGATTTGGGTTTTCATAAAAATCATATCATATTGATTTGGTTTTTGAAGTGGAAATTATATCGTATTTATATGGTTTTGAGTGGATATTATATTCTGGTTTTGAAGTATAAACTATTTTGAAAAGACCGTGGTGTTATAATAATGTTTGGTTGTTAAAGAAACCGGGATCGGAAGTTGTCATAATCTCTGCCAACTCCGGAAACCACTTTAACAACCGTGTACATGGTGGAAATTCCAGAATGAAGTAGGATTGTGGCGACGTTCTATTAAGGTATATACGTGGACCCGACTCCCGTGAGTTGGCATAAGGTGGCTAAAACAAGAGCGATTCCGGGCCAGTGAGGTAGCTCCTCTTAACGGACACACTCATTCGATATTATATTCTAACTTGGAGATTTATTTGGCGACCACTTTTGATTTTTGATTTTGAGGGTGTGGCTCGAGGTGGGCTGTAGCTGCGCGCTATGTGTCACCACTAGTCCGGATAGTAATTGGTATATCTACCCTGGCATTACCTTGTGTGCCGTGTCACCTACCCTAGTGCGCCTTATACGAGTTTGATTTGTGTCGTACCTATGGAGTATCCTTTGGTAGCCTCCCGGTCAGGAGGTATTACGGTACTATATAGACTATTGGCACTATTACATGTTGAGGGCTATATGGGTAACCCCTTAACGCTATTTAAAAGCAAGTTTATTTTACTATAGACATTTTATAATAGTGAAATATTACTACATAGTAAATAGTTTAACGGATCCTTAGGAGATGTGAATCCCGAGCATCTCTTAAGTTACTGCACTCACGTTAGACACTGGATAGGAGATGTCAAATCCCGTAAACATCTCTGACGCCGTTCCACTCATATGTATTTCTATTGATTTAACTCAATAAGATATTTTGTTTCTGACTCGAGTGACGCCGTTCCACTCATATGTATTTTTGTTGATTTAACTCAATAAGATCTTTTAGTTCTGACTCGAGTGTTTTGTCTTTTAAATTCGCTCGGGTCATCCTAAGCATTTTAGGATTCGAAGACTTTATTTCTGGAGGACGAAGAGGAAGAGTGTATTACTATTATCTATTATATTATTCCATTGCATTCATACTGTTCCGCCGCATTATTTATTGTTCTCTGATATGTGTAACTCTGATATGTATTGTATAAGTATAATCGAATATTTTGTAAAACAGCTTCATGAACTATATATTTGATTATTATATTTTATCGTTCCGCTGCAAGATTCTGTTTTGTTCTTTTTCTTTTTCTGCTTTTTCTTATTTACCCCATAAAAACCTGCCCTTCTGTATGGTTTAAGTCTGACGTGTGTGGTTTATAGTCGATTTAAAGCGTATGAAAAGGCGGGATGTTACAAGCGATGATGCGAATAGTTATATGAAAAGAAAGAAGAAAGAAGAAAGAAGAAGACAAAAGAAGAAGATAAAGAGAAATTAAAATAAACATAGAATCTCGCAATCGCAGCGGAACAACATATAATATAATATCAATGAACTTTACAAGAGAGAATCTGTAATATAATTTAATACATCCATTAGAGTACAGCAATGAATCATAATCATCAACATGGATAGTTATAATAACCTATCCTTACAAATATTGATAATTTTAAACAACAATACAGTAGAAAATAAACATATACATGGGTATGACCCGAAGACCTTCGGCTTGTCTGCTGAAGTTCCAAAACATCTAAATCTAAATCTATAAATATGCTCGGTCTGATCCGATCATTGAAAGGGAATAAAGCCCGGATCAGTCGGCTAAACTAGCGTGAGAAAACACATCTCAACTGAATTTCTAAAGTTATAAAAACTTTTCTTTATCAAAACAAAGGTATCTCGTAAGACCATGCCACACATAAACACTAAGAGGTTTTACCTTATGATAACCAAAACATTTCATATCAAATTCTGTTATATTATACTAGTATATGGTAAACAAATAATATTAAAATAGCCAAAATTGTTCCATTGGTTAAATTTGATAGCGTAATAAGTTTGTAAACAAAAAGGCAGGCACGTATTAGAGAATGGATTTTCACATAATGGCAGGTAAGGGACTACCTTCTACATAGTACATCTCCAGAGGAATGTACCGACGATATACAAACAATCCTACGCATCTAGCAAGACCGATCTATCCCTATTTGGCACTCATACAAGGCCTGGATAAAAACCGAATATGTCAAAACCTCGGTCGTTATCGACCTATCTCGGACGTCTCGTAGCTTACACCATATACTTGACATATGAAGGTTTATCTAGAAAGGTGATGATCATACCCTTATTGTAGTGAACCATATAGCCTTGCATCATAATCTTTTTAAGCCATCACCAGGTGATGAGGATTAAGGTAACGTTTACCTTTCACAGAGCACATTCCACTTTGAATGCCACATTACCATTCTTTTGATCACAACTTTCATGGACATACAACCTCTGAGCTCATACGTCTCAAATAAGGGTGTTAAGCTAAGAGAAGTTGCCTTCTCCGCCACCAAACAGATGTACGTTTGTAAAAGTCAACGTTGTGATTACAAAAATGCAATGTTAGACATTCATCCATACGAGTTGTCCAAGAATAGGACAAACCAAAGGCACTCTCCTACCACATCCTATCGGGAGTAATCCCTAGGATTAGTAGTGAGAAGTCCTTGCATATCGTAGATTTTTCATAACGAAGCACTACTGCCACTATACATACATGATATGGTAAATTTCACCCCATGGGACTAGTGGCATGTAGTCCAACATCATAAAGATCTCCCTCTTCAAAATCGTCATCATAAACCTGCACTTTTGAATGCATACATTTGTTCGAATTGGTTCTTGGATAAACCCGACCTAATCTCTCCAGAACGAGAGCGATAAGCGTTCCTCGACCTCATACGGAAACCAAGTCTCATTGACATATCACATTTCCAACTCTTAACTTACTATCCTTCGGCCAAGAAGGAAGCCCGATAGATCGGAGTACCATAGACACTCCACACTACTTGTAACAACCCGCATATTTATCGATTTTATATTTAAATATTTTATTTAAATATTTTATCGTTAGTCGGATTTTAGTCCGAAAAGCTACTTTTTGCATACGGTCGAATTAGGACTCGGGACCACTCCCATTAAGTTTAAAATGCCGTTTGCGACCTTTTTGAGTATAAGCTTCGATATGTTTGGAGAAAGTTGACTTTTGCTACTTTTCACTTTGGGTTTGGTTTTGGGCTCAGCCCTATGTTAACTTATGCTCAAATCTGAGCCACTCTTCCCCACTCACCCTTATTCTCTTCTCTTTTCAGTTTTCTTAGCATTAATGGTGGGAGAGATTGAAAATTAAAACTCCAAAACCCTAGTTCCTCTTGCAACTTCAAATTCCTAGCTCCAAATTCAAGAGAACCCATTGGTAAGCTTCTTCTTCTTCTTCTCCAACTTATTCTTTTACCAATTTCAGAAATTCCTAAACCTAATTTTGGGAATGTTCTTGTTGTTAAGCATAGATTCAAGCTCATTTGGGTTGTGTTGAAGAGAGGTTGATTCTCCATTTGCTTTCAAGCTTCTTCTTGGTAGATTTTGTTTAAAGGTGAGATTTTTATCTCACATCTATGACTATAAGTATCTTTGGTTGTTAGGTATGAATTCCAACAATTATTCATGTGCAATTGCATTTGATTTGGATTAGATTTGTAAATATTCCAATTTTTGGTGTTTGAAGCCAAATCTTTAAGAATCATAACTTTGATGTTTGATCATGCTTTAAGAGGTGTTTCGGAGAGCCTATAAGGCAGGGTTGTCGCTTGGCATTAATCCCTTGTCTTCGTCGCTTGTCCGATCGCTTCCGTTTGGATTTTCGCCCATTTTTGGGCAAGGCTGATTTTTGCCTACAGGGGGATTTCAGACGTCTGAACCCAATTTCAGACGTCTGGTTTCAAATTCAGACGTCTGGAATTGGTCCCTGGAAAACGCGAAAAGGCAGAGAAGAATTTCAGACGTCTGGAAATCCATTCAGACGTCTGGTTAGTGGTTCAGACGTCTGGAAGGTAATTTCAGACGTCTGAAATGTGCAATTTTGCCTATTTTCGCTGTTTTTGAGTATATGTCCAACTTTATTCGATTTGTGTTGATTCCCTTTTTGTTGTTATCATTTATTATGGACTTTGATGACATTTTCATCGTGATTTTTGGGAATATCCATTTTGATGGATTCGGTATCGATTTCTTTGGATTTTATTCACGTCTTCGAATGTGAATTTCGGTGATTGATTGTTCTACAATCATTTTTGTGATTTGTCACTTTAAAAATATAAAGGTTTCAATACTAGTAGTAAATATCTCTTTCAACAAAATGATTTCAACTCTATTTTCAATAACAAAGCTCGTTTCTTAAACCATTTTCCAATCTATTTGTATATACAAACCTTTACCTCACTCGTATGAGAAATGTAATTAAACGGCTTAGTAAAACAAGTGGTATGAAACACTTGCATTAACTTGTTCGGTTAATTCTTGGACTTGTTCGATTGAATCTTTTGTGACAATTTTCTAGTGGAAACTTGCAATTTGTTCGTAAATATTTAAGTTAAGCTAGTGATTATGGGACATGATGCTAAACTCATATATTTACTAGCTTAGTGTAATTGACACTTCTTGATGACCATGACGATCATCTTTGTGATTTAGACTAGCAATGTGCGATGTCTCTTTGTCTGCGAGGGAGACTAAATCCCGTTTTGTGGAGTTTCGACTCAATTTGGTGGGGTAGCAACCCATGGTCTTCGGGCCGTTTGTGGAGCTTCGGCTCAATTTGTGATGGTTAGCAACCATGGAATTAGCATTCCGTTTGTAATACACGTGTTGGTGGGCTTTATGCTCCCGTTTGTGATAGGCCTCCCCCTTTTGTGATTTCTGGATTTCTTGAGATGATTTCTAGAATTTGTGTTTCACCAATTTTCGTGATTTCCATTGATAAGTTTTATCAATATTTGTGCATTGGTGAATTTGTGTGTCATTGACTTTTGTGATTGACATTGATATTATTGTCAATATTTGTGGATTGGTGAATTTGTGTGTCATTGACTTTTGTGATTGACGTTGATATTATCGTCGATATTTGTGGTTTGGTGAACGAAATAAGGAGTATGACATTTCTTTGATTCTTGTGTAGATTTGGTGATATTGATTAATCTCTTGTTGATTTTCAATTACTTATATATATCACAGCTTGGCATAGTGATTATTATGTGTTTAGCCATATCTCTTATTCTATATCGTTTCACCTGATATTTATAGCTAGACTGATCCGTTTATTATTTTCTTATTAAATAATACTCGGGTCAGACCGAGATGTTACAGGTGCTTCTGCTTGACTTCTCTCTTGGGATTGATTCCTATGACTTTTGGTTAACTACTTAGATTAGTAGTTTTTGTTGTATACATTTGAGATATAGACTCCATAATGTATACTTATTCTTTTGTGTAGTTCATGTAACTATTCTTTTGTGATATTGTGGATCTTTTTAGACCAACTACTCTAATATACACTTTCATGTGTAATATTCATATCTATTTCCGCCTTTGTGATATGAATTGTCTGTGACTGATTTGTGTTATGTTTATTTCTATATTTGTTTCCGAAGACCTTTATAGCCACTGTGTAGTAGCTTTGAGTTTGTGTCGGTATGTCGGATTTCCTTTTGAGAGGAAAAGATATATTTTTATCCGGTATATCGGTACTCGCACAAAGCAATTATACAGATGGTCACTCCTCAACAGCCTTATTCTCCGTGCAAGTTGACAGCATTCACAGTAATGTTCTTGGCTAGCGTGGGTATAGAGGTGGGGCGTCACAGCTTGGTATCAGAGCCAAACTTCGGAACAATATGGAATATTATAACAAGGATCATCGTCCTAAGTCCATCTTAGGAGTCGTGCTTTAGGATTTTATTCGGGTCTACGTACCGTCTTATCCTATTTTCTTTTATGATTCCTTGTTTTGTCTATCAAGATTGCTTGATATTCAATTTGGTGAATAACCTTCTTCTTCCTCTTCTTTCTTTCTAAAGGAAGAGAAATGTCTAGACCTGGCCGCCCCAGAGCCGTGCCATCTAGCACTCCACCCCAGGATGGAGTTTTTATGACTGCGCAACAGCTTCTTGATTTGGTAACTAATGCTCAAGCAGCTGGAGCTAACCCGGAACCTACTCACCCAAAGTCGGTATTTGCACGCTTGTGCAGCGATTACACCAATTTGGGTGGGGAGCCATTCAAAGGTTCTGAAACTGTTATTGAAGTCCAAGCTTGGCTTAGAACATGCGATCGCATCTTTTCGCGGATGAATCTTATTGACCTTCACCGAGTTCAGGTGGCCTCTAATATGCTCCAAGAAAGAGCATTGGACTGGTACGAGCTTCTTATTTCTGAGATTAATGAAGCGGATCTCACTTGGGAGCAATTCCGGGAACGCTTCGAATTAAAATTCGTGCCAGAAGCTAAGAAAGTGACGTTGGCTCGACGATTTATAGACCTTGTTCAAGGTGAGTCCTCCGTGACTGATTACGTCGCCTCCTTCGAGTCGCTTTCCAAATATGGGGTTGACTACATCAACACCCCTCTGAAGAAGAATCAAAGATTTGTTTATGGCTTAAACAAAAGTCTCAAGAAGCCATTACTTCTAAAATTAGAAGTTTCTTTCGACCGACTCGTTGATATCGCTCTTCGTCTTGAAGAGGCGGATAGAGAGAATGATGTTGAAGTGGTGGGTTCCAAACCAAACTTCAACAATAACAAGAAGAGGCCAAACAAATTTAAAGGTCCTTATCCCAATAAAAAGGGGAAACAAGCAACCTCCGTGGCAAAGATTTCTTCCTTTGGCTGTGGGGAATGCTATAATTGTGGTTCGAAGGACCATTATGCGAACAAGTGCCCAAAGTCTCTCTCTCTTGTCGCTACTGCAAAGTTCCCGGACATGTTATATCTTCATGCCCCAAGCTTCAGGGCAGGAAGGAGGGAAAGTTAAATGTTGCTCAAGCCCCTGGCAACACATCTCGTGGTCAAGGTATGCCTCATTCTATCCTTGATGGAATTATTTTATTTCGTGATCATCCTATTCGAGTTCTTTTTGATACGGGTGCGTCCCATTCTTTTATATCAAAAGAACTTGTTGATGCTTTTTCTTTGGATGTTTTGTGTTTGATGACTTCTTTGAGAATTGCGAATCCGGTTGGTGGATCCGCAACAATCAGTTTATTGTGTAAAGATGTCGAAATTATTTTGTGTGATTTTCCTTTCCTAGCCGATTTGCATGTCATGCGTTATTTAGGCTTTGGAATGATTTTGGGAATGGATTGGCTTAACCGTTATGAAGCTCATATCCTATGTCCTGAGCGGACTATTCATCTTCGACATCCTCAATCTATTAAGCAGATTTCTATTAATCTTAAAGATTCAGATTCCAGCTTGGCTGCATCTTTATATTCTTTAAATCCTCGTGATGACGACGATGATGATGAGGGTGATATTATTTCTCTTATTCACATCGTTCGTGAATTTTCCGACATATTCGAGCCCGTTTTGGGATTACCACCTAAGCGAGCAATTGAGTTCAGAATTAATCTTATTCCTGGAGCTCAACCTATCACTCGTCCTTCGTATCGTATGTCTAATAAAGAAAACGAGGAGATGCGTAAACAATTATCCGAATTAGAGACGAAGCAATTTATTCGCTCTAGTTCCTCGCCTTGGGGAGCTTCGGCTATTTTTGTAAAGAAATCCGATGGGACACTTAGGCTTTGCGTTGACTACCGCAAGCTTAATGATCTTACTATCAAAAATAAATACCCTTTACCTCGGATTGATGATCTATTCGATCAGCTTAGTGGTGCTAAGGTCTTTTCACAATTAGACTTAGCTACTGGATTTCATCAGCTTCATATTTCAGAGGATAGTATTCCTTTGACATCGTTCCGTACTCGTTATGGATCTTATGAATGGCTTGTCATGCCATTTGGTTTGACGAATGCCCCGGCTTATTTCGTTGACCTTATGAATTGAGTCTTCAAAGATTTTCTTGATCGATTTGTTCTCATCTTTATTGATGATATTCTTGTGTATTCAAAAACCGAAGAGGAGCATGAAAAACATCTTCGGATTGTGTTGGAAACTCTTAGGAGTAATCAATTAAAGGCAAAATTTTCTAAATGCCACTTTTGGCAATCTCGTGTGAAGTTTCTCGGTCATATTATTTCCGAATCCGGAATTTCCGTGGATCCTTCAAAGATTGAAGCGATTCAAGATTGGAAGAGACCGGAGAGTGTGACAGAGATTCGTAGTTTTCTCGGCTTGACGGGCTATTACTGTCGTTTTATCAAAGACTTTTCTAAGATTCCCGTGCCTCTCACTAGTTTGACGAGGAAAGGAGTTAAATACATTTGGTCGGACAAATGTGAAGTTTCTTTTCAGAAATTAAAAGAACTTCTTTCTAATGCTCCTATTCTCGTTATTCCCGAGGGGAATCAAGATTTCGTTGTTTATACCGATGCTAGTCGCGTTGGTTTGGGTGCCGTTCTTATGCAAAGAGAACGTGTTATTGCTTATGCTTCTAGGCAATTGAAGCCTGCTGAGACTAGATATGCCACTCATGATTTAGAGCTCGCGGCTTTTGTTTTCGCCCTTCGTATTTGGCGTCATTATCTTTTAGGAGAGAAATTTGTTCTTTATACCGATCATAAGTCCTTGAAATATTTATTCTCTCAGAAGGAACTTAATTTGCGTCAACAGCGTTGGCTCGAGTTTCTTGCACCTTATGATCTTGATATTCTTTATACCCCCGGTAAGGGTAATCGTGTCGCCGATGCTCTTAGCCGTAAGCAACAAGCAGTTGTTTCTATGATGATATCCGAATGGAACGATCTCGAGATCTTATCCACTTGTGAGATTCGAGACCGCGTATCCGATTTATGTTCATCTCTTGTTTTATGTAGCCTTGAGGCTCATCCTTCTCTTTTAGACCGCATTCTTGAAGCTCAAAGGTTAGATCCCAAATTGGCTCTTCTTAGCCAAAATATTAAGGATAAGATTGATAATGAAGGATTGAAAGACTTTGATATCGATTCTCGTGGCGGCGTTCGGAGATTTGGTAGACTCATCGTGCCAAATATTAGTGATCTTCGTAAAGATATTTTAGAAGATTCACATCGTTCTAAATTCACCATTCATCCCGGTAGTAGTAAAATGTACGCGGATATGAAGAGACTTTATTATTGGAAGGGAATGAAACTTGACATCGCTAACTTCGTTAAGCGTTGCATGACTTGCCAACTCGTTAAAGCCGAACATCAAAGGCCCATTGGGTTATTACAACCTTTAGAAATTCCTATTTGGAAGTGGGATCAAATTTCCATGGATTTTATTGACGGCCTTCCCCGTTCTCGTTCGGGTCATGATAGCTTATGGGTGATCGTTGATAGACTTACTAAATACGCCCATTTTATTCCCGTTCGATCTAATCGAACCGTTCCTCTTTTGGCCAAAATCTTTATCAAAGAAATTGTTAAATTGCATGGAGTTCCTACTTCTATTATTACCGATCGTGATCCATTGTTTACTAGTCGATTTTGGAAGAGTCTTCAAAAAGCTTTAGGAACGAAGCTTAATTTTAGCACCGCTTATCACCCCCAGTCCGATGGACAAACCGAGCGTGTGAATCAAACTCTTGAAGATCTTCTTCGTGCTTGTGTTCTTGATTTTGGTGGAAGTTGGGAAGATCATATTTCACTTGTTGAATTTTCCTATAATAATAGCTTCCAATCTAGTATTGGTATGGCACCTTTTGAGGCACTCTATGGAAGGCCATGCCGATCTCCTTCTTGTTGGCTTGAGGCCAGTGAGAAGCTGGTTTTAGGTCCAGATTTTATTCATGATTCCACAGAAAAGATTGATCCTATTCGTTATAGGATGAAAGAAGCCCAGAGTAGAAAAAAATCCTATGTCGATAACCGGAGAAGGAAGTTAGAATTTTCTGAGGGAGATCTTGTGTTCATTCGTGTTTCACCTATGAAAGGTGTTGTACGTTTCAGTCGATCGGGAAAATTGGCGCCTCGATATATTGGGCCATTTCCTATCATTGAACGTATTGGTTCCATGGCTTATCGCCTTTTATTACCGGCTCAATTTTCTGCTATCCATTACGTGTTTCACGTTTCTCAACTTCGGAAATGTCTTCGAGATTCCGATTCTGTTCTTGAGCCCGGTGTTGTGGAAGAAATTGAAGTTTCGCCTAATTTAACTTATGAGCAACATCCTATTCGTATCATTGCTTCGGAAGTCAAATGACTTCGAAATAAAGATGTTCCTCTTGTTAAAGTTCAATGGTCTTCAAATCCTAAGGATTGTTCTTGGGAATCTAGAGAGTACATCGAGCGAACACATCCGGACTTACTTTCTCGTGCTCTTTGAGGTAAACTTCTTATTTCAAGTTTCTTTTGTGATTGAATATGCTTTTATGGTTGTTACTTTATGTTCTCTTCTTAAATATTGCGAGGACGCAATTTCTTTAAGGAGGGGAGTCTGTAACAACCCGCATATTTATCGATTTTATATTTAAATATTTTATTTAAATATTTTATCGTTAGTCGGATTTTAGTCCGAAAAGCTACTTTTTGCATACGGTCGAATTAGGACTCGGGACCACTCCCATTGAGTTTAAAATGCCGTTTGCGACCTTTTTGAGTATAAGCTTCGATATGTTTGGAGAAAGTTAATTTTTGCTACTTTTCACTTTGGGTTTGGTTTTGGACTCAGCCCTATGTTAACTTATGCTCAAATATGAGCCACTCTTCCCCACTCACCCTCATTCTCTTCTCTTTTCAGTTTTCTTAGCATTAGTGGTAGGAGAGATTGGAAATTAAAACTCCAAAACCTTAGTTCCTCTTGCAACTTCAAATTCCTAGCTCCAAATTCAAGAGAACCCATTGGTAAGCTTCTTCTTCTTCTTCTCCAACTTATTCTTTTACCAATTTCAGAAATTCCTAAACCTAATTTTGGGAATGTTCTTGTTGTTGAGCATAGATTCAAGCTCATTTGGGTTGTGTTGAAGAGAGATTGATTCTCCGTTTGCTTTCAAGTTTCTTCTTGGTAGATTTTGTTTAAAGGTGAGATTTTTATCTCACATCTATGACTATAAGTATCTTTGGTTGTTAGGTATGAATTCCTAACAATTATTCATGTGCAATTGCATTTGATTTGGATTAGATTTGTAAATATTCCAATTTTTGGTGTTTGAAGCCAAATCTTTAAGAATCATGCTTTAAGAGGTGTTTCGGAGAGCCTATAAGGCAGGGTTGTCGCTTGGCATTAATCCCTTGTCTTCGTCGCTTGTCCGATCGCTTCCGTTTGGATTTTCGCCCATTTTTGGGCAAGGCTGATTTTTGCCTACAGGGGAATTGCAGACGTCTGAACCCAATTTCAGACGTCTGGTTTCAAATTCAGACGTCTGGTTTGGAAATTCAGAAGTCTGGAATTGGTCCCTGGAAAACGCGAAAAGGCAGAGAAGAATTTCAGACGTCTGGAAATCCATTCAGACGTCTGGTTAGTGGTTCAGACGTCTGGAAGGTAATTTCAGACGTCTGAAATGTGCAATTTTGCCTATTTTCGCTGTTTTTGAGTATATGTCCAACTTTAATCGATTCGTGTTGATTCCATTTTTGTTGTTATAATTTATTATGGACTTTGATGACATTTTCATCGTGATTTTTGGGAATATCCATTTTGATGGATTCGGTATCGATTTCTTTGCATTTTATTCACGTCTTCGAATGTGAATTTCGGTGATTGATTGTTCTACAATCATTTTTGTGATTTGTCACTTTAAAAATATAAAGGTTTCAATACTAGTAGTAAATATCAAAACTCTTTCAACAAAATGATTTCAACTCTATTTTCAATAACAAAGCTCATTTCTTAAACCATTTTCCAATCTATTAGTATATACAAACCTTTACCTCAATCGTATGAGAAATCTAATTAAATGGCTTAGTAAAACAAGTGGTATGAAACGCTTGCGTTTACTTGTTCGGTTAATTCTTGGACTTGTTCGATTGAATCTCTTGTGACAATTTTCTAGTGGAAACTTACAATTTGTTCGTAAATATTTAAGTTAAGCTAGTGGTTATGGGACATGATGCTAAACTCATATATTTACTAGCTTAGTGTAATTGACACTTCTTGATGATCATGACGATCATCTTTGTGATTTAGACTAGCAATGTGCGATGTCTCTTTGTCTGCGAGGGAGACTAAACCCCGTTTTGTGGAGTTTCGACTCAGTTTGGTGGGGTAGCAACCCATGGTCTTCGGGCCGTTTGTGGAGCTTCGGCTCAATTTGTGATGGTTAGCAACCATGGAATTAGCATTCCGTTTGTGACACACGTGTTGGTGGGCTTTATGCTCCCGTTTGTGATAGGCCTCCCCCCCCCTTTGTGATTTCTGGATTTCTTGAGATGATTTCTAGAATTTGTGTTTCACCAATTTTCGTGATTTCCATTGATAAGTTTTATCAATATTTGTGCATTGGTGAATTTGTGTGTCATTGACTTTTGTGATTGACATTGATATTATTGTCAATATTTGTGCATTGGTGAATTTGTGTGTCATTGACTTTTGTGATTGGCGTTGATATTATCGTCAATATTTGTGGTTTGGTGAACGAAATAAGGAGTATGACATTTCTTTGATTCTTGTGTAGATTTGGTGATATTGATTAATCTCTTATTGATTTTCAATTACTTATATATATCACAGCTTGGCATAGTAATTATTGTGTGTTTAGCCATATCTCTTATTCTATATCGTTTCGCCTGATATTTATAGCTAGACTGATCCGTTTATTATTTTCTTATTAAATAGTACTCGGGTCAGACCGAGATGTTACAGGTGCTTCTGCTTGACTTCTCTCTTGGGATTGATTCCTCTGACTTTTGGTTAACTACTTAGATTTGTAGTTTTTGTTGTATACATTTGAGATATAGACTCCATAATGTATACTTATTCTTTTGTGTAGTTCATGTAACTATTCTTTTATGATATTGTGGATCTTTTTAGACCACTACTCTGATATACACTTTCATGTGTAATATTCAAATCTATTTCCGCCTTTGTGATATGAATTGTCTGTGACTGATTTGTGTTATGTTTATTTCTATATTTGTTTCCGAAGACCTTTATAGCCACTGTGTAGTAGCTTTGAGTTTGTGTCGGTATGTCGGATTTCCTCTTGAGAGGAAAAGATATATTTTTATCCGGTATATCGGTACTCGCACAAAGCAATTATACATATGGTCGCTCCTCAACAGCCTTATTCTCCGTGCTAGTTGACAGCATTCACAGTAATGTTCTTGGCTAGCGTGGGTATAGAGGTGGGGCGTCACACTACTCGAATCATCATTCTTAATCCAAATGATAATCAAGCCACTCAAATAGTTTCGTGCTAAGTGCACGAATAATCAGTTCCCACATCAAGTCAAGGAACACAAAAATGGCCAAATTTCATAGTCGGTTATTTAACTATCAAAGCAACAAACAATACCAAGCACATAAGCAGTCACTAGGCCTATTTAATTACTCTTTTATTAATGAAATCAACTTCTAAATATTTACTTCAAATTAACTTTAAAAAAGATATATCCACAAAACCATCTCAATCTTTCGATATCGGAACACATTTCCATATACTTATATCAACGGTATTAGTAAATTTAAGAACATTACAATTTTGGAGACACGCCAATTGTAGCGACCCGTAAATTTTAACTGTTTTAATAATGTAATTAAACGGAATTTTGTGAAATTTAAATATTTGAATTTGAAAATAAAAATTTAATATTTGGAATACGTCTAATTAAACATAGCAGCAGGTTAATTTTCATCTGATAATATTGAAGTTTATTTTCTAGTGTAATTTTATTTTTATTTATATCAGTTAAAATTTGATGATAATAAATGTTTTCCAAACCTAAATATATTTATATAGAAAATTTATAAATCATCTTCTGAGCGAGACGTCATTCTTCGTTTCATCAAATTTAGACTTTTCTAACTCCGTTTATCTTATTTTCGACAGAATTTCAGCATTTTCGGTACCGATTATCGACTTTCGATAGGATAATCGCACCATTGATATCTATGTACCGTTTAGATTGTCTCATTGTGTTGATCGCTATAGTATATTCGTATGTGTGATTCGGCGTCCGATGGACGGCGAAATCTATGGAATGATTTTCATACCGGTTCCGTACTTCGAGACTTTTGGTTTCTTTTTTCCATTCATTTACCTAGCTTATGTACCAAAAGATATTCTCATTTAATAAATCTCTGAATTCATACCTGACTTTTTCCATTTCTTCTGTTCCCAATATATTATCCCTTTAAATTTCAGTTTCTGGTTCACGTGCTCTTAATTTGGAAATATATATATATATATATATATATATAACATCTCTGAGCCTATTCTTATTTTCAAGCTATAGCTCCATGTGACGACCCTGACTCGACCTTCGAAAATGGCACCGAATACATCACCTGTATTCGAATACCGCAGATTCAAACGTCGAATCTACTTCGCTGGAGCTTATAACACATTAGATAAATACAACATAGTGGAAGAAAATGAATAATTTTATCATTGATACAACGTCATGAATACAACATTTTGATACAATGAATATCACATAATCAGAGATACACAACAGCGGAAAAGATAACGATGGAGGAGATAATTCCAACATGGTCTTCAAAAGAGAATGAATCTACAAACTGCATCTCCAATCCAAAGCTCCAAAGCTCCTTGGCAAACAGCTCACAATCCAAAAGCTCAAATCACCATCATCGTTGTATTAGCAAGGTCATTCATCAATGCAATCGCCAAGATCCAAAGAATTCTGAATGGAAAGCTGAGGGCTACCTAATCTATATCTATCTGAAAATCCAACTTTAGGCTACCCGTGTGGAAAATTGTAGGCACCCAGAGTTTAGAAAAGGAACAATAAACTCCAAGTCAGTCACGGGACTGCTACGAGCAAACAAAAACAGTTTATCTTTAACAAAGTAAAATAAAAGAATTTAAAAGAAATCCGCAATGCTTTTTGGAAAATGAAACTACCATAAGGCCTCCCCACACACACAATGAAAGCACACAATTAGAGGAGATTTCTCCTTATGATAGTCAAACATGCTTGATATGTGAAATCCTTTTGTTATAATTATTAGTGCATAGTGGAAAACATTTGCAAGTATAATATTAATCTTAGCCAACATACGTATAATTATAGTATGCCTACTATAGCTACCTTGTTAAATGGCAGGTTCTACGACTAAAACCGTACAGGGCGCGTATTGGTGATTGGATTTCCAACAATGGTCAGGCTAAGGAACTTCCTGGGCCACATGGGTACGCCTCTTGAGGAACGCCCCGAGAACCTAACCGGATCTCTGCCAACACAAGGCCAGGTTACCTCTGTAACCAGGTAACTAATTGCCAAAAGTATGCCACCCCCGGTCGTAACCAATCTTTATCCGAGGCCTCATCACCAACAATAAAAAAGCAATAAGTTTGCAGCAACCACATAAGTTAAGTATCTAGGCTCCATACCATGATATCACTTCTATCTAGAAGAAAATGGACATAACCCTGGGGGCACTACCCCCAAATAACCTTGCCGCATCATTCCTGTTTCGACCATTCCGGGTTGTAAAGTCCGACGAGGTCACATCCACAAAGCTACGCTTTTCATATAAGCCATGCTTCGATCAACACAAGATCAGCAGCACTTCGTATGCCACATTACCAAATTGGGAATATATTACCAGTAAATATCTACCACATAACTTCTGAGCTCGTACATTTAAGAGAAGGGTGTTAAGCTAAGAGAATAAATCTCCGCCGCCAAACAAAAATGTATTTGATACAAACCAACTTTACATCTCACAGTGTAATGTCAGACATACATCCATACAAGTACGTTCCGGGTTCGAACAGAACCGAAGGCACTTCATAAAGAAGCCCATGCAATCCGGGTATTCACAATCCCGATCGGACTCCCCATCACATATGGAGATCTCTATACCAGCGCGACTCAGTGCAAAGACATTTGATGGGTAATCTTTTCGTTCTCGAAAATACCCGGTCTTCACCACCGGTCCTCAAATGCTATCCATTTCGTTGTATCATTATTCGAAATGGGTTTTATGACACAAAGTCCTCTCCCGGCTAAACCAAATAATGAGCGCAGTACTTAAAAACATACAGATATATGGGATCTTAGTTAAGTCACAATTTAAAGCCAAAAACCTTTCTTCAAATGGTTTAAACAAAATTACCATTTTCAAATCTTTAAACAAAAAGATTCACTTCACAAAGTTCACCAATCTTTCACAAAGATTAATTCATAGCTTTCAAAACAATTCCATTTCAAATTTGAAACCCCTTTCAACAAAAACTAAAAATCCTTTCTTTATTTTAAAGCTATTATCATTTGAAAACAAATACTTTACGTTATGGAAAATCCGATCAAATATACACAAGTTATAGCCTTTAAAGGTATAAACCAGAAAATCAACGAACTGTCGTATCAATGGCAAGTTCTAATTTGAATTAAATTTAATTTACCTAAATAATTTATTTAAAACAGTTATATATATATATATTGTATACACCTTTCAAACCATGATTTCAAAAATAATTTCAAATAATATTTAACAAGATATTGTTTATTCAAAACTAAATTTCAATTTCAAAACTTCCCTTTCAAAGGCTTTTCATGTTCAATTCAATTCCATTTCAAAAACCATTTGAATTCAAAAACTTCTACTTTAAAACAAAACAATATTTAGATTTCAAAATATCTGTGACTTAACCGATTTCCTCATGAAATCCATATTTGTGTGTGTATAGTATAGTCCAGGGGTTTTACATAATAGTGTAACATCATCAAGCATCACAATCGAAGCACAACAATATCGATAAGCTGTATAATCCTATAACGCTTATCTTCATTCATAGATTCACAGAAAATTAATATACATTCATCACAGATAAATAAATTACATTCATCACAGCTCGAATCAAAATAATTCATATTACAAAGTATCACACATCAAGGATATCAAACAATTCAAACATTCAATAAAATCCAAACATCCATACGTAAGATTAATAGATCATTTGATTAATTTAAATCAGATTAATTACTTATGAACAAATCACTAATCCTGGTTAATTAATATTAATTAATTACAAAAAAATTTGAATTAATTTTCCTTTAATCATTATTTGATTAACCTTTAATAATTAATTAACCTTTAATTTATTAATTAATCATCCTTAATTAATAAATCAATTAACCTTTAATCATCAATTAATCCTTAATTATTTAATTATTCTTTAATTAATTATCCTTAATTAACTTCATTAATTAATTAACCTTCAATTAATTACCATTAATTAATTATCCTTAATTAATTACAATAAGTGATTATCCTTAATTACTTATATTAATAAATCATGATTTAATTATATTGAGCTACCTTTTAATTACTTCATTAATAAACTTAAATCATTAATTAATTACTTTTAAGTAATTATCTTTAAGTAATTAATTACCTTTAATTACTTATATTAATTAATCTTAATTAATTAATTAATTATCCTTTATTGTAATTACACAAAGTAATTATCCCTTAATAACATAATAACCTTTTATTAATTACATTAAGTAATTATACTCAATTAATCTCATTAAGTAATTATCCTTTAATTACTTAACTCATGATTAATAAATCCTTAATTAATACTTAGTTAACTTTTAATTAAGTAAATATCATTGAATTTTAAATTAACATAACCCATTTATCTCAATTAATCACTTAATTGCATTCAAGATTATTTGATAACTTTTTAAATTAATTATCATTAACAAATGGATTATCTAAGGACATTTAAGTAAATCAATAATTGAAATCATTTCTTTAATTAACAATATAATTACAATACTAAATTTATTTAAAATAGACTTTAAAATAAAAGTTATATATATATAAACACTTTTAAAATTGAATTAATTTGAAATAATTTCTTTAAAAACTTAACTACACCAAAATTAGAATAAAGCATTTATTATTCTAAAAGAATTAACAAGAAAGTGTTTAAACTTGTTGTAAATTTAAATTTGAAAAAAAATTGTTTTATATAAAAACAAAAACTGTTTTCAACACCAACTTGAGACTACTTCGGGTTTTCACCCGAGTCAAATGCCTATTTCCCCGAGACCCTCTTCGAGTTACTTCGTTTTTTTTTCTTTAAAACTTTTGATTTAACATTTTTAAACTTGTTATATGTTAACCACCACGAACCTACTCGAGAACATCCCCGAGCCAACTTCTCAACTACCCGAGCATGACTTCGAGACAAAACCCATGTTCTCAACCCTGACACCCAGATGTTCATGTGCACGTGCACGATCGCCAGAGCGACTTCCGACCATCACCATGGCCTCCGACACGCCCCCGATGACCACCCTGATCACCATAACCACCCAGATCCTCGACGCATCTACAAAATCAAATTCGAGCATGGTTGAACAAAACTGAACCCACTGACCAACCTAAAATGTCTCGACGCTGACGATCTGACCACCTGGAACCCTGCCACTCTAGCCAAAGAAACGTCAGGCTCCCCTCTTTCTATTCCCCCGGGTCCGATCACCACAATTACCTCAACGACAACGAATTTCCCACATAAACTTTGTCGACCAAATTGGGTTACTAAACACCAATTCTATGTCGAACATCACCCACGATCATCTAAAAATTCTCTACCTATTTTTCCTAAGTTCCCCGATACTCTAGCCTTCTCTAGCTCCAACCCTGACGATTCCAGAACACGTGATCATCGGAATTCGACCAAAACTCAATATCCCTTCATCTCGAAATTTCTCAACAAAGACTAACTTAAAAATCTTGATACTATTCTCTAAATTCACTATTTTCGAATACGAATCATATTATAGAATCAAAACATAAGTTCTAAATAATCGAGTTTCTGACTTTATTTTGTTTTCACTGTTTTTACTTCTTCCCAGATAAAATGCTTGATAATAATATTTTTAAACATTTTAAGAGAAATGATATGTAGTTAATTCAACATATTCCGTTTGGCCATTACAAGCTATAGAAGATTTAGGGGAGCGGAATTGAAATTTTTGAACTAAATTTAAAAACCTATATATGTTGAACAGAGGCAGATTTTGCCTGTTTCCCAGACATGCACACAAAGTATACATACATATAGGCATATTAACACAATCATATATATATATATATATATATATATAGCTTCACTTTTTAACTGCAAAGATTTCCACATGCTGCTCAGATATAATAGATTTACGAATTCATAAGGGTAGTTTTGCACACCTGATACAAAATAGAGAACTGGAAATGTTTTAATTTTGAAACCGGAACCTTGATGTTGATCACCAATTGATTTTGATCTTTTCATTTAGTTGAATCTGATTTGGACTTGAATTCATTTGAGTTGAATTTGCCTTGTTCTTGATCAGGTTAAAGATAATTGAGATTTTTGATTTTCCAAGTTTGAGTCTTTTGCACTATTTTGATTTGTATTTGTTTTGATCTTCATTTTCTTTGGTTTGTATAATTTTTTTTTCTTTTTTTTGATCTGTAGTTTTGTTTCAGGTTTGTTAGAGAAAGACAAAGAGATTGAGAAGCCTGGTTATTTCTTTTAATACATGTTAAATAAAATTTAGTTTTAAAATAAAAAATATATTTTCCACTTGTCGATATTAGTTAACACTTGTAATTGCATATGCTTATTTATTGTCAAATGTCAAAACAATGTACTTTTGTATTTAAATCCTTAGTTAGGTTTATATTTATGTTTTTAAACCTTTTCATTTTATAATTTATGATATAATTTGTGAGTTAATTTATTTCTCATGTTTTAAAGGTTTATGTATAAATTCAATTTATTTCATGTGTATTTTTAAAAGAAAGAACAATAATTTTTTTATCAAATCTTATTTAAATTTTAAACTTAAGTTAAAATATCTTTATATAAACCATTTTATTTCAAAGATATATATGTAAGTTTAAAGCTTTTATTTATTTACATATATACTAACTATATTTACTTCCAAGTATATAAAAGAGAATTATCTTAAATCTTTTATTACTTCTTAAATAACTTAAAAAAATGATTTGAAATAAAATTATACATTACTAATAAATAATCATATATTTAAATATGTATTAATATATTAGTTTCTTTAATTATAAAGTTTTTAAATCAAATTTATCAATAAGATATGTATCTTTAAATTTCAAACCAAAATTCTATTTACAATCTATGAAACAAACACATATCTTTATTTAATTAGGAAAATTTCAAATTAATTCACAATTAAATCCAAATTTTGATATTAATTACAAAATTAAATTTAAATCAAAACCGAGATCGTTACAGTTTCCCCCTTAAGAAAATTTCATCCTCGAAATTTGCTAGACAGGGAGACAATAAAGAATAGATGGACATACAAAGATAGAGAAATAGTTTTCCAAATCAAACTGAAATATTTATTCTGCATTTGGCTTGCAAATTAGAATATCATCAATAAATACGATAATAATCTCATACAGATCTTCACAAAATATTCGGGTCATCAGATCTACGAAATATGCACGGGCATTGGTTAGTCCGAAGGGCAACAAACCATTTGTAGAATATATTTGGACCTCAAAGAACAGACAAATGGATGCAATTCAATTTAACTTCATATTTTATTAATCAGTTCATTTCAATTTAAATTCCAAATTTATTGAAGTTAAGAATGAAAAGAAACCTATGAAGAGAATACAAAATAGGAACTTATCTACAACGATACGTAGGGCCACTATCACACCAAAGCTTCTTCCCGAGGCTGCCACGAAGCAATCAAAGAATTGAAACTGGATCAAAGGAGATTGAGAAGAGTTTTTTCCTTGCTGTTTCAGGGTATTGACCATTTGTAGTCGTACTTCTCTATCTACTATCTCGTCCTCTTCTTACACTCATACTCACTATCAAAGAATAGTAAGAGAACTTACTGAGGCATACATACCGATATCTTAAGGATATTCTCATTCTAGGGTACTTGTAAACCTTTCTCTAATGAGTTACCTAATGTGCCATACTCCTGAGCTAAAGTTCTTACCCAACTTTCAGCTTTGATACCAATTGTGACGACCCTGACTCGACCTTCAAAAATCGGCACCGAATACATCACCCATATTCGAATGTCGCAGATTCAAATGTCGAATCTGGTTTGTCGGAGCATATAACACATTAGATAAATACAACACAACGGAAGAAAATGAATAATTCTATCATTGATACAACTCCATGAATACAACATTCTGATACAACGAATATCACATAATCAGAGATACACAACAGCAGAAAAGATAATGACGGAGGAGATAATTCCAACATGATCTTCAAAAGAGAATGAATCCACAAACTGCATCTCCAATCCAAAGCTCCAAAGTTCCCTGGCAAACAGCTCACAATTCAAAAGCTCGAATCACCATCATCGTTGTATTAAGCAAGGTCAGTCATCAATGCAATCGCCAAGACCCAAAGAATTCTGAACGGAAAGCTGAGGTCTACCCAATCTATATCTACTAGCTGATAATCTGAAAATCTCACTTTAGCATGCCCGTGTGGAAAATTATGGGCACCCAGAGTTTAGAAAAGGAACAATAAACTCCAGGTCAGTCATGCAACTGGTATGAGCAAACAAAAACAGTTTATCTTTAACAAAGTAAAATAAAAGAATTTAAAAGAAATTCGCAATGCTTTTTAGAAAATGAAACTACCATAAGGCCTCCTCGCACACACATAATGCAAGCATATTGGAGGAGATTTTTCCTTATGATAGTCAAACATGCTTGATACGCAAAATCCTTTTGGTATTATTATTAGTGCATAGTGGCAAACATTTGCAAGTATAATATTAATCTTAGCCAACATACGTACCATTATAGTATGCCCACTATAGCTACTATGTTAAATGGCAGGTTCTACAATTAAAACCGTATAGGGTGCGTATTGGTGATTGGATTTCCAACAATGGTCAGGCTAAGGAACTTCCTGGGCCACATGGGTACGCCTCTAGGGGGACACCCCGAAAACCTAACCGGATCTCTGCCAACACAAGACCGGGTTACCTCTGTAACTAGGTAACTAAGTGTCACGAGTATGCCACCCCCCGATCATAACCGACCTTTATCCGAGGCCTCGACAGCAACAACCACAGTGCAATAAGTTTGCAACAACTACATAAGTTAAGTATCTGGCTCCATACCATGATACCACTTCTATCTAGAAGGAAATGGACATACCCTCAAGGGGCGCTACCCCCAAATAACCTTGCCGCATCTTTTCTGTTTCGACCATTCCGGGTTGTGAGGTCCGACGAGTTCATGTCCACAAAGCTAAGCTTTTCATAAAATCCATGCTTCGTTCAACACATGATCATATCCACATTACCAAATTGGGAATATATCACTAGTAAATATCAACTACATGACCTCTAAGCTTGTACGTCTCGGAGAAGGGTGTTAAGCTAAGAGAATAAATCTCCGCCACCAAACAGAAATGTATTTGATAGAAAACAGCTTTACATCTCAAAGTGTAATGTCAGACATACATCCACGCAAGTCTGTTCCGGGTTCAAACAGAACCGAAGACACTTCATAAAGAAGCCCTTGCAAATCCGGGTATTCACAATCCCGATCGGACTCCCCATCACATATGGAGATCTCTATTGTAACGACCCGCAAATCCGTACCACTTGAGTCAACACCATTCTACATCAACCGACTCAAGTTGAACAGAAATACAAACCATTAGGGTTAAAGAAGAAGAGGTAGAAGATGAAAATAGGAAACAACATCAGAATCTAACCATCGCAGCGGAATAATATAATAGATAATAAAAGATCTTTACACAAAAACAAATACTATATCTGTTTATACATACATCAGAGTACATCATCATCATAGTTCTACATCAATAACATACAACAGGATACACAGCAGAATAATAATCAAATACGGAAGTACGTATCGCCATCTAGCTCGTCTCCTGAGCTCCATAGCATCCTTTCCTATATTCTATAATACTCGGTCTTACCCGAGCATTACAGTTAAATAACACCCGAGTCAGTCTGGAATACCAGCGTGAGAAAAAATCACACTCAAATTGATTATTAAAGTTTCAAAATCCTTTGGAAACAAAAGCATCTCGTAAGACCACGCCACAAATAAACATGTCAGATTTTTACCTTACGATAGCTAAAACACTTTTTATTAAAATCCTCTGATATTATAATAGGGTCTATATACAGATACTTATTAAAATAACCGAAATTGTTACATTTATTAAATTCCAGCTACTAGACACAGAGTGGGTAATACAAACAAAACTCGTACAAGGCGCGTAGGGAGAAAAGATTTCCAACCAATGACTAGGCACTGGGGTACCACTTGTCACGGTACCTGGTCTAGATCAGCGTACCGAGGATTACTCCCGAAGCCCTGCAACACAAGACCCGGACTATCCCTTACTGGATAGTCTCGAGTAAGATCACCCCGTGGTTGGGATCAGCAACTGCACCACTAAGTCGAAATAAAAAGGGACATCTAGATAGGGATGACCTTACCCGAAAATGGGTGCTGTCCACCAAGCCTTGCTGCATAACCCCTGATTTTCAGTCATTCCCGGTTGACGAGGCTTGAGGCTAATCGTTACCTTTTTAGAACACATCCCTTAGAATGCCCATCGTCCACCTGACGATGTTCCGAAAACATTCATCCATACAAGTCCGTCCCGGGTTCGAACGGAACCGAATGCACTATTCCTACTACATCCATTTTGGAAATATCCTCAAGACTAGTAGCGACTAGCCCTTGCACTTCACTGCTCCATCTTCAAATCCAAACTCGTTTTCCCATGAAAATGTACAAACGGATCAAAGTGGTTTTCGAGAAATAAATCTTGATCCCGGTCTCTTCGAAACGACTAGTGCATTTGGCCAATATTGATAGTCGGTTATTTAACTATCAATTAACATTCACAACATCCATCACACAATAATTAATTTCCCAAATTATTTGTTTACCTTAAATTATCTTTGCAAGATATATTTCCAATTTCCATCCTTTGAAAACAGTTTCAAACTATCTTCCTTTTACAGAATAAATTTCCCAAATGTTTTCTATTTCCTCTTAGATAACCAAGCACAAAACTTAGATTTTTAAAATAATTTAAAAACACTTCATTGTAAACTATGATTAACATATAAATTTAGAAAAATTACTTTAATACTTAATTTAAAATAATACTTTAGAAATAATTAAAATAAGGCTACTTTATAAATATATACTAGATTTTCTTCTTTAAACAAAATACCAAATCATTCTTTAAATAATTATTACGATAATAGATTTAAAAAAAATACCTAGTTTAGAATTTAAACATTTAGAAATAAAAAATTTTCTAAAACATGCTTTTTAAAACAACATTAAACTTTTTATCTTATATTTAAAAAAATTATTTTGAAAACGTACTTGGCTATCCAGAGAAATATACTTCTCTTCATATTCTTCTTTAAATTTCCAATTTCAAACACTTGAATCAATTTCCACATTTATTTCCAATTCACTCCCTTTTATTCCAAAATCCATTAATTTCATATTTTATTCCTTAATTAAGATTTAAAATTCTTTTAACTGAAATACCAACTTTAGATTTCTCAACTTACTTCTTAATCCTTTTTAAATAAATTTAAACTTTAAATTTTAAAATAATTCTTTATTCCTTTAAAATAATATCACTTAATTTTACAATTCATTAATTTCCGTCTGTTCAAAATCTTTTTCTTTTTTTTTTCTTTTCATACTCGAAGTTATTTATTAGTATTTTAATATCACTTCCAGTTCTTTTCAATTCATTCTTAATTTATCCAAATTTTCTATAATATTTCGCTTACAAATTCACTTCTTTTATTTTCTTTCCAAAATCCAATTTATATATTTTTGGTAATTCATTATACTCAAATATATCCAATCAAACCATAACATTCAATATTCTAATATAATTCATCATAGAATATCAAATAATCACAACAGAGAATACTAAATAATTTAAATAAATGTTGAGGGATCCAGTTGGATCCCTCCAACCTGTTTCCCTGCAACCACAGATGTTAGCACAATATAAAATACCAATTCCACTTCGAGGTGGAATATCGCGGTATATGGGATTAAATATAATATTATCCGCTATTATGCGGCACATAGGGTCTCATCCGCTATATAATGCGGGAAATCAATCATTCCAAGATGTAATATATACTATAATATAGCTGATGTGCACGTAAATGTGCATATTTTTACCACCATATTTAATCTATTTAAATTAAATAAATGATCATATTGGGTATTTTAACTTGTTTAAACCAAAATTCATATTATTTGAAATTGTCACATATTCATCTTCATCCAGGGGCAAAATGGTCATTTTTGTGCATATATTAATTTGAGAAAATTTAATTGGAAATTTTTATATTATTTTGTAGGAAATTACACTCAATTACAAGTGGGTTCATGAAGGAATATGCATGCACAAAATGAATACAAAGGAATGAAGATGGAAATAATTCAAAGTGAAGAACATGGAGGACCCCACATACCCACCTACCTTAATGTACAAATTAAAGGCTAATGCACTTGCTTTTGGAGTTAATGGCTTCATGTAAATTTAATGGGGGATTAAGACATGTTAATGTTTACTTGGCCTCCACACTTCCTAAGGGGCATTTTGGGTACTCCCCAAAAATATGCATTAGGGTTTCTAACTTGTATAAATACCCCTTATGTTTCATGTAGCCATCTTCCTCTTAGTTAGTTAGTTTTAGTTTAGAAAATAAAAGAAAGCTCTCTTTCTCTTTTCATGGCAACTTAGCCATTTTTCTTCATGTATTTTTCTTTTTTTTATGCAATGTTATTTAGTGTTTCCTTTTAATTACATGTTCATTTTCTTTTCTTGTTTATTTTCTTTCATGTTCTAGTATAGATCTCTTTTATTTTATGCAAGTAGAATAATTTTTCTTTTCATTTTGCTCTCTTTCTCTCTTCTTGTTTAATGTTGTTTTCTACATTTGTTCATATGATAACAAATATGAGAGCTTAATCCCTTCAATTTAGGGGTAATGAAGCTCTCTAGTATGTAGATCCAACATTTTGATGTTTATGCTCTCTTTATGTGCTTAATGAGAATGATTGAAGTGGTTTAATGATGTTGTTTAGCTTTGAATTTGATAGTCTATGTTGTTCATAACAAATAGGCTATACTTAAACAAACAAAACACAAATTGCCTCTTCATTTACATATGATTATGGCAAGGAAGTGATTGTTGAAATTAAAATTTGATGGCTTATATTTATAATTAATAGTTAATAGGCCATGCTTAAAATATATTTTGCTTTCAACTTTGTTGTCATATTTTATGAAATTTAAAAGTGTATTAGTGGTTGTGTTATAGTTTGATGGTTTATATTGAGCTAATTAATAGCACAGATATAACATACTTATGATAAGCACATCAACTAATTCACTAATGACTAGAAAAGAGAGATCATAACTTCATTTTGTTGATTTATGTAATCTAGAGAGTGGAAATTGCCTCTAAATTGTCTTAATACTCATATTTTTATCAATTTTCTTTTGCTTGTTTTTCTTCTTTTCTAGTTTAACATTCTCTTCAACCTTGGTATAATTCGATTGAATAGAATTTTAAAATCATCAATTCCCTGCGGATCGACCCGTATTCGCCGCGTGCTACATTCGTACACCGTGCGCTTGCGGTTATTTTTAATTCAAATTCGTTCGACGGTTTTCTAAACCGATAGAATTTCCGTCGACGAACAAGTTTTTGGCGCCGTTGCCGGGGATTTGTTTTGATTTTAATTTTCTATTCTTCGAATTAGTTTGTTTGATTTTTATGTGTTTTTGTCTCGTGTGTGCGCATTTTAAAAAAGAAAAAAAATTGTGTGTTTGTTTGGTTTTTGTGTGCATTTGTTTGTGTTCTTGTTTGTTTTGCATTTTCATTTGCATTTCCATATTAAAAAAAAAGAAAAAAAATCACAATTTCATTTCTAAGAATATTTCCACTTCTTTTTGCATTTACAACTTTCATTTTACAAGTTCTTGTTACAATTTCATTCTCTTTTCATAGTTCTACATTTACATTGTCAAACACTGTTGCTTCTCTGTCTACATTTTACAACACTGCAAATTTTCAGTTGTGCATTGCTGTGCACTGTAGTTTCTTGATTCTGCCTTGCTTTACAACTTCACCCTCCCTCTGTCATAACTACCCTGCTCCTCCACCACCAAAAGCACCTTGCCACCAACATATCCAACTCCCCCACTCCCCCTCCAAACTTCAAAACTGCTCCACTGCTTCAACAGAGTTTCACCACCAACCCTTCAAACTACCCTCAGGTACCTGACTTCATTCACCACACTTCACATCAAACATTCCTTTCCCGTTACACTTCATACCATTCTCAGACTTGCATTTCAAGCTTGCATTCATTTCAAACTTCACCCAAACAATTTACATCTCGACCTTCACTTCCACTTCGCCACACAACAGCACTTACAAACTGCCAATTTCCTGGAACATCACTGACCTGAACCACTTCTAACCACATTCACCCATAGCTGCAACAAACTTCAACCTCATCAACTTCACCCCATTAAACTAACCAAACTGACCATCAACATTTCCTCATAACTACCCCTTCTTCACTTCTGATACCACTTACAACAAAATCCCCTTCAACAGCAACCACCAACAAAAAAAAAAGATACTGACCACCCATTAAGTCGCCATACAATTCATTCACCATATCTCACAAACTTCACCACCCAACAACAGCCACTTCACTCCATTACCCTGACATTACCTTCCAATCCCATTCTCACTTCCACTTTGAGCATTACCCTCTTGCACCAGCAGCAACAAAACAATCTCCTTCAACATATCATCGAAAAGCAACAATAGACAACTGCAACAGTCGACGATATACTAACCATTCATCTACTTCATCAACTTCTCTATAACCCACGAACCAATTCACTGCCCAAAAACTACAATTCAATACTCCACCGCCACCAAATCTTCTCCATCGCCTGAAACCGCTACTCCATATCCACAAACCACAGCGATTATCACCAAAACTGCTGCTTTCAACAAACGAACTACCACGACCATCACTTCCAAGCATCAACAGTTCGGCAACACCGCGACACCAGAGTCACGTCACCTTCCTCCAATCACCGCGACCACTTCCTCCCACCATCGCCACCCAATCGAACTCGAAATCGCCACTTCAACCCAGTTCGATCGCCTCGCCGAATCACCCAAATCATCAATCGCCAAAATAAAAAAACCTTACTGATTGCCAGCGATTGCGTTTTGAACGCTAATTTGAACGAATTTCACTTTGGATTTGTTTTCGATTCAGTGCTGTTTTGTTTTGAAAGAAAAATGGGGTTGTAGGAATGTACGTGTGAGTTTGGGCCTCGGGTTCATCTGTTTGGGCCAGGTGGGGTTGTGAATGGGCCGAGTCTGATAATTTTTATTTTTTTTGTTAACTCTTTTGTTTTGATTTGCTTTGTTTTGCTTTTGTTTTAAAAAAAAAACAAAGAAACTACTTTCAAATTGTTTTATTTTCTCTTGTTTATTTTGTTTTGAATTGATTTCTTCTTGATATATATTAAAAAAAACAAATTTTTTTTTTTAAGTAAAACCCTACTTTTAAGTTTCCTTTCAAAAAAAAAACCAAAAAAAAAAATATTGTATATATCTTAGTTTTAAATTTTCAGGTTGCCAAAGCAGGAAATAAAGGAAGAATAGCTTGCTGAAAATTGCTTCCTGAGCTAGCCAAAATAAATTGCTCTACTTGCTAAAAAATTCTGCTTTCATTTCTAGTTTTATTTGAATTGAATTGTTGGTTGCTTGCATTTGCATTTTAAAAAAAAAAATTCATTCGTAGTTGCATTGTTAATACACGTTTAATTTCTGTTCTGCATTTCATCTTGGATTTTGATTAATAATAACGATTGGAAATCGATAACACTTAATTGTATATTAACAATTTGTCTTCTTTGAACAATTTAAATTATTGGTGTTTAGGCTACGGCAGAGCAATAATCAGTTATAAATATTACGGTGATTCGTAAATATTATATTGAATTGTTTCTCTGAAGGTACTTAAACCTTCGGCTGCATTGCTACGGTGATTCGTGGTGCACCGATAAATCCTGTCCGTTACAAGGCTGAGAATTATCTTGTTGATTTAAGACAATTTGTGATTATATAATTTTGGGTTAACTTAAGATAAATCATTTGTAATTAACCTTGCATTCATTTAGTTGCATTAGTTCATGCATATTTAAAAAAAAACAAAAAAAATTCAAAATTCAAAACTAAAAAAATTAATAAATATTTCTTAACTTAGTTTTTTTTTTCCTTTGAAAATTTTCAAATCAAAATTCCAAAAATCCAAAAAAAAATTAAAATCAAAAATTCAAAAAGAAAACCTTTTCAAAAAAAAAAAGTTGAAAAACCAAAAATTAGTTTCCCTTTTGAAAAATAAATTCCATTTGTAAATATTTTTCTTTTACCAAAAATAAAACACAAACATTCTTGTAAATGTCCGAGTTTCCCCACTTACGTGAAGTTTACAATAGTTGCGAAAATCAATATAATCCATATGATTTCACTCCAAATTCGTGTGGATATTTTAACGACAACTATTCTTTAAAAACCACAAAATTTTCAAAACGATGACCAAGCTTCAAATCTTGAAAATAGTATTTCACCTTTACTTGAAATCGCTACACAACAAAATCAAGAGATAAATGAGTGGTGCAATTCATATTTGTGCTATAACTCGAATCAAGGTTTTCAAAATAATCAAAATTTGAATTCACTACAAAATTCAAATGATTTCGAGTGTAACCCATGCCCATTCAATTTCGAGTTTCAAGATGAATTTCAAAATAAAGACGAAAATGTAAATCAATTTTCAAATAATTTTGGCAATGCGAATTGTTTCAATAATGATACGATCGAAAACTTTGGTTATCAACAAATTCAAAATGAAAGTTTTCAAATTCATAACTATGAATTTGATTTTGTTGACCAAATGGAAAAAGATAACGGGGATTTATTACTTGAAAAATACAAAAAAATTTGTGAAAATAATAATCAAATCTCAACTTGCGAAGAATCAAATAATAATCTACCGTTTATCGAAATTGACAATTCTTGTTCTCAACAAGTCCAAATCGAAAATTTTCAAGTTAATAATTACAAATTTGACCTTGTTGAGCAAATGAATGAAATTTACGATGATCACACGAATTTGTTGATTAAAACATTGGAAAATTTTCATGAGAAACAAAATCAAGTTTCAATGTGTGACGAGTCAAACGATAATCCATCTTTTACCCAAATCGATGATTTTCAAACAACAACTTTTGAAACTGAAAATGATGATCTTAACGAAGTTGTTGAAAAGACGGTAATTGTGTTGGATTTCAATTCTTTTGAGGGTGAGAAACTCGATTTAAATTTCGATCTTCCTTTTTCTGAAAATTTGAATACAACAACTTTGAATTTTGAACTTGATTTATGTAATAAAGTTGTTGATAATCCAACAAAGGAAGACGAATTTAATGAACACGAATTTTTTGGACTTTTGGATGACGAGTTGTTAAATTCCAAAGGGGAAGATGAAAATCACCATTTTGATTTTGAAATCAATAATTGTGAAAATGTTTTCAATGATAAGCTTGAATTTCAAATTGGTGAAAATAAACTTGAACTTCAATAAATTGTTTTGTCGACCCTGAAAATCATCGAAAATAAAACAACTCGTACGATTTTTAATAAAACGACATTTGTTTTTCCAAATCGACAATCAACTTCAAATTCTTTTACGATTTGGTTTTTCGTGCTTAAGCCGTGTCTCACGCATTTGACGAGACAAATGAATTGGTCTTTGGAAGACCGTTTCATTTACTTTTTGACTATATACTTTCTCATCTCTTGTAAATAATAATCTTTCATGTAAATATTAGATTTTTATTTTATTTTTCTCCTTCCACTTGGGTTGACTGTGGGGACACGGTCAAAATCAAGTGTGGGGGGAGACTCATTTTCTTTTTGTTTTTTCATGATTAAATTTTCATTTTTTCTTCCAAAACTCAAAAAAAAATATCAAAAATTTAAAATACAATTTTTTTTTAGCATTTTGATTTATTTTTAAAGAAACACTATAGGATAAATATATGGTTTTGGTTTATTAAATTGAAATTTTTGAAAATTTATTCGTCTTAACAAAAACAAAAATGAAGTTTGATTATAAATAACAATGGTTTAACTGGTATATAGGAAGGTTCATACGTGTTAATTATGAAATACATCCTAATTGAAAATCTTTGTTTTAAAAGTGGTGAATTTAAAATAAAGGATATAAAAATTTTTTTGTCTTCATGGTTATGCAGGGGTGATTACTAGGAATTTTTGATTATGTGCTTTCATACTCATTTAAAAGTCCTCACGGTTATGATGTATGGAACACATGTATGTAAAAAAAAGACTTAATAAAAACCACCTACGGTCGATAGTGTATGCATGAAAGTGTGTGCACTCGCCATGCTCTATACTCCCCTCACATAAGCCCGATAGGCAGTGCATGGGTGGCATATCTGGCCTCAGTTTACCTGAGCTAGGTGTGAAATTTTTCTTGCAAATAATGAGAGAGCAAGCAATTGAAATCCTAACACTATTTTTACTTATTTGATTTGATTTGTTATTGAAAGGAAATGAAAATACCACTTTGATAAACTTTGATAATCAACTAAGGATCAATTTTATAATTACACTTTGTTATCAACCGAAACAACAAGTTAAACTATTGTCTATTTGTTATGATAACTCGATTTTTGTTGGAAATTTTGACCAGTAAATGACATAAATTTTCAAGAGAATAACCAAAACCTATATTTAACTTATTCTGTCAATTTAAAAATAAATCCTTCATTTGTAAATATTTTCAAAAATTTGCATTCATCTCTTTGTAAATAAATCTTGCATTTTGTAAATATTTTCATCCCGCACTTGGATTTTGTAGGTAGTATCCGCTGAAAACCATCACGAGACAACACTCGTCCTACTGGGGACACCCAGAGGTTTAACGGCTTGTTGCATACGCTCAATGCAATCGTGCTTCCTACGAAAACGGATTTATCTTAGTTTTTCTTTATTCGAGGACGAATAAAAAGATAAGTATGGGGGTATTTGATGTGCACGTAAATGTGCATATTTTTACCACCATATTTAATCTATTTAAATTAAATAAATGATCATATTGGGTATTTTAACTTGTTTAAACCAAAATTCATATTATTTGAAATTGTCACATATTCATCTTCATCTAGGGGCAAAATGGTCATTTTTGTGCATATATTAATTTGAGAAAATTTAATTGGAAATTTTTATATTATTTTGTAGGAAATTACACTCAATTACAAGTGGGTTCATGAAGGAATATGCATGCACAAAATGAATACAAAGGAATGAAGATGGAAATAATTCAAAGTGAAGAACATGGAGGACCCCACATACCCACCTAC
Organism: Allium cepa; assembly: GCA_030765085.1. Taxonomy (NCBI): domain Eukaryota; kingdom Viridiplantae; phylum Streptophyta; class Magnoliopsida; order Asparagales; family Amaryllidaceae; genus Allium; species Allium cepa. Next base: position 549,187,674 of record CM060938.1, read on the forward strand.
CTTAATGTACAAATTAAAGGCTAATGCACATGCTTTTGGAGTTAATGGATTCATGTAAATTTAATGGGGGATTAAGACATGTTAATGTTTACTTGGCCTCCACACTTCCTAAGGGGCATTTTGGGTACTCCCCAAAAATATGCATTAGGGTTTCTAACTTGTATAAATACCCCTTATGTTTCATGTAGCCATCTTCCTCTTAGTTAGTTAGTTTTAGTTTAGAAAATAAAAGAAAGCTCTCTTTTTCTTTTCATGGCTACTTAGCCATTTTTCTTCATGTATTTTTCTTTTTTTTATGCAATGTTATTTAGTGTTTCCTTTTAATTACATGTTCATTTTCTTTTCTTGTTTATTTTCTTTCATGTTCTAGTATAGATCTCTTTTATTTTATGCAAGTAGAATAATTTTTCTTTTCATTTTGCTCTCTTTCTCTCTTCTTGTTTAATGTTGTTTTCTACATTTTTTCATATGATAACAAATATGAGAGCTTAATCCCTTCAATTTAGGGGTAATGAAGCTCTCTAGTATGTAGATCCAACATTTTGATGTTTATGCTCTCTTTATGTGCTTAATGAGAATGATTGAAGTGGTTTAATGATGTTGTTTAGCTTTGAATTTGATAGTCTATGTTGTTCATAACAAATAGGCTATACTTAAACAAACAAAACACAAATTGCCTCTTCATTTACATATGATTATGGCAAGGAAGTGATTGTTGAAATTAAAATTTGATGGCTTATATTTCTAATTAATAGTTAATAGGCCATGCTTAAAATATATTTTGCTTTCAACTTTGTTGTCATATTTTATGAAATTTAAAAGTGTATTAGTGGTTGTGTTATAGTTTGATGGTTTATATTGAGCTAATTAATAGCACAAATATACCATACTTATGATAAGCACATCAACTAATTCACTAATGACTAGAAAAGAGAGATCATAACTTCATTTTGTTGATTTATGTGATCTAGAGAGTGGAAATTGCCTCTAAATTGTCTTAATACTCATATTTTTATCAATTTTCTTTTGCTTGTTTTTATTCTTTTCTAGTTTAACATTCTCTTCAACCTTGGTATAATTTGATTGAATAGAATTTTAAAATCATCAATTCCCTGCGGATCGACCCTTATTCGCCGCGTGCTACATTCGTACACCGTGCGCTTGCAGTTATTTTTAATTCAAATTCGTTCGACGGTTTTCTAAGCCGATAGAATTTCCGTCGACGAACAATAGCACATCAATCAATTCAACCATTCAAACAATTATTTAAATTCACCCATTTAAATTTAAATTAACCAGATGAGTGAGATTAACTCACCTATGACCTTTGTTTGCAATCCAATCCGATTCCGACTTGGTTTCCAAATTTTGACCTTGAAATAACATTATATGATTCGTTAATATTCAAAATAAAATAGAACCGTTAAGTACCATTTAATAAATTCAATTGGCTAGTGATTTAAATTTGAACTAATTTTCCTTTCATTCTTAGAAACTAAAATAAATAGGTAGGTTAATTAACCAAATTAACCAAATTATTTCCCAAAAATTTAAAATTAAGCTTTAAATAAAAATAGGTACATATGTTTATTCATTCTATTTTATTATTATTATCATTTTTGAAACAGCTTATGTACTTTAATGATCCACTTTTAATAAACTCCATATAACATTTCTTTAACTATCTAAATCTTATATATATCCGGTTTATCTCAATATTTTAAACATGCATGTACACATATATTACTAAACTGCTACTGTATAAAATTCTGGTAAAAATATTCTTCTCTATTTTTATTTTATTTATTTTTATTATTATTTTATATATATATATATATATATATATATATATATATATATAAACTAATGACTTGATTAATCACAGAAATTAAATTAATTACAAATGTTATACCGAGGAAGGATTCGCGAAGATAGGAATGACCTTGTCTCTGCCCTATGATCGCTCGACGCCTGAACCACCTAGCTCCACCGCTCCAAGCTCTGCCCTGCCTCGCAACCCGGGCACAACTACCCCTACCCCTTACGAGTGCAGGCCCCCTCCTTCTGTCCTTGTGAATTGCTGTCGCCTCAAAGCTCCACCCAAAATCGAAAGCTCCTTCGCCAGCAACCCCCAATCCTTCCTTCAAGCGATCACCACGACCTAGCGACCTTGCCCTAATCCATGCAGCCTCGATCCAAATGCAACTTTGATCTGGTCGACCATAATTACGTATTTTTCGAATAGATGAAGGAAGTAGCTTGCCATCATCGCGAAGCCTCACCTCGCAACGCCAAGCCCTCGAATCGCGACTCGAGATTTCCAGGCAGGCCGAGGTTAAATCGATAGGGATTTGTGAATAGGGGATGTTGAACGAAGCTCGGCCATTGATTTTAATTTTAATTATTTTAGACATCAAACTGATTTTGATCGGCCATTGTTGTCTTGATTGATTTTTAAAACGTATGGTATCGGTATTGAAATGAAATAAAGGAAAAGAAATGTCTGTGTGGAGGTGATTTTACATGTAGCAGATGAGTTACAGTGATTATAGAGGGAACAAAAGCTGCTGAGGAGAAAATGTTTGATGTGAATAAATTTCGGCTGAGGTGAAGTTCATTGACTGGCCAAACAAGGTGTATGTTATTTTAAATTAAATTAAATTGTCCCGAATTCGCCGCTTAAAATCTTGACATCGTATCGAGATGTGCCGCTTGGCATTTATAACATTATGCCCCTGTTTCGAATGTACTGGAAATGGTTTCGAGTCCTAATTCGATCGTATGGAGCAGGTAGCTTTTTGAATCGAATTAAAGTATTAAATTTTCGATATTAATTCTAGCGCGTTTATATATCGTACGCTCACACAACAACTCCGATCAATATGAAATTTGAAATCCGATAATAAAACACTATCACGGACCCAATGGAACTGGTTTCGTCGAATTCCGAGACTGTGCCTCGGAAGGTTATTTTTAAACTCAATTTAAAACGATAAAATTTCAAAAATGAACAAATCACTGTAAAATTCAATTTTAACACTTCTATTATCTTCAGCATTATCAATATAAATTTTCCAAGCCTTCAAATTATTTTTAACAGGCTTAAAACTCCAGATTCGACATTTTACCCGTCTTCAAATTATTTATTTTATCCAATTTTCAATCTTTAAATTCAATACATAAATAGTGATATTTGTAATTCAAGTTAAAATTAACTTTTAAATATTTAAAATTAATTAAATATTCCAATTTTAAATGCTCAAAAATTCTGTGTCGTCACATCTATACCTGAGCAACTCAATGCACAGTCATTTGACAGGTAATCCTTTCATTCTCGAAAATACCCGGTCTTCACCACCGTCTTCAAATGATATCACTTTCGTCGTATCACTATTCGAAATGGGTAATATGACATAAATTCCTCTCCCGGCTAAACCGAATAATGAGAGCTTATGTTAAAACATATGGATATATTGTGATCTTAGTTAAGTCACAACTTTTCAACACTTGTTCCCAAAACCTTTCCTTTTGAATGGTTTAAACAAATTTCCACTTTTATCTTTTAAACAAAATATTCACCCTCTAAGATCTTTTTCAATTTGAAACAATGTTCACTAATCTTTAACAAAGATTCATTCATAGCTTTCAAAACAATACTATTTCAAACTTGAAATCCTTGCAACATAAACTGGGAATTCTTTCGTTATATGAAAGCTATTATCATTGTAAACAAATGCTTTTGATTTTGGGAAAATCTGATTAAATTTGCTCGAGTTAAAGCCTTTCAAAGTATATATTGGAAAATTAGCGAACTGCCGTATTCTCGGCAGGTCCAGTTTGAATTTAAATTTAAATTCCTAAATAATTCATTTTAAAATGCTTCAAAAATGGTTTAAAATCCATATATATATATATATATTATAACTTGTATAACCCTTTCAAACCATAGTTTTCAAAATAATTTCAAAACTTAAACCAAGACTTATTATATTCAAACTAAATTTTAATTCCAAACTTCCTTTCAAAAAAACTTTTCATTTTCAACTCAATTTCATTTTTAACCAATTGGATTCAAAATTAAAACTTTAAATTTCAATTATTGAAAATAATATTAAATTCAAAATATTTGTGACTTAACCAATTTTCCATGAAATCTATATTTGTGTGTGTGGTGAAGTCCAGGGGTTTTACACACAACAATAAAATATCACAACCATCATCAATTTAAGCACAACAATATCGATAAGCGGTATAACCCGATAACGCTTATCTTCATTCATAGATTCCTAGATAAATTTGTAAATTCATGACACATAAATAAATCACAATTCACAGCTCAATCCACACAATTCATATCATAGAACATCACAGATTAGAGATATCAAACAATTCAAAGCATTCAATAAAATCTAATCATCCATAAGCAAATTAATTAATCACCTAATTATAATTAATTTAAACCAGATTAATTACTTATGAATAAATTACTAATCCTGGTTAATCCACATTAATTAATTATAAACCAATTATAATTATTTTATTTAATAAAATTAATTAATCAACCTTAATTACCCATCTTAATTAATTATCCTTAATTAATTAATTAATTAATTATGCCTCAATTAATCACATAAATATATTTACTTTAAGTTAATTTCATAATTAATTAACCTTCAATTAAATTCATTAATTAATGATTCTCCTTTAATTAATTAACCTTTAATTACAATTTTTTAATTATTCTTTAATCACTTGATTAATCAACCTTCAATCATTAATTTAATTACTTTTATTAAGTAATTATCTTTAAGTAATTAATTACCCATAATCACTTACATTAATTAACCTTAATTAATTACATTAGTTAATCATATTAACAAATTAACCTCAAATTAATCACATTAATTAATTAATCACATTAATTAATTATTCTTTAATTAATTAGGTAATTAATACTTTAAATTAATTATCTTTAATTAGTAGCATAAATTAATCAATCACATTAATTAATTAATCACCTTGGTTAATTATCCTTTAATTAATCACTTTAATTAATTAACCTTTAATTGTTAAGTAATTAACAGTTAATTACTTAATTAACCTTCGATTTCTTATTTTAAGTAATTATCCTTTTAATTAATCACATTAATTAATCACCTTAATTAATGACATTAACTATCCTTTAATTACTTATATTAATTAACCCTTAATTAACCACATTAATTAATCTCATTAATTAATTATCCTTTAATCACTTTTAATTATCATTTAAATCTTAAAAACTTGAAATTAATTTATACAAAATCATTTGAGAATACACTTGCCTTAATCATTTCTTAATTACATCATTATTTCAAAAACACTTAGGAATTAAATTCCCTAATTAACCTATTATATATTTTCTTTAAAACAAAACGATTTTAAATATTTTAACTTTAACATTCTAAATCTTTAAAAACTTGTTTAAAAACTTGTTAACATTTACATTGGAAAATTGTTTAACAATTGCTTTGAAACGTCATTCATTTTTTTTAAACTTGCTAAAATGTTCTTTTACTATTAAACTTTTAAGGTTGCAAAAGAAACCCCAGTCCGCACTTGTTTTTCCCATGCCCAACTCCGAGTTTCTCCTTTCCTTCTTTTGCTTCGAGGCAAACCCTGCATTTACACGAACACAGACCCGAGGAAACCTTTTCTTCCCCAAATCCTACAACCACTCCAGATTTAAACATGCACGTGTGCACGTGCACACTCGCTCCACCTCACTCCGATCATCATTGCCGTAGCTAGCAACTCATTGCTGACTTCCTCCATTGATTCGGACCACCCAATCTTTGAATCGAACTCGTAATCGAAATCGAGCTCGATCAACTACCATCTAAAAACAAACGATACCCAAAAACTTCCACGCTTCGCCACCTTCGACGGTCTGAAGCTCCGCCATTGCACCCAGACCCTCGCCATAGTTCCCTACACCGTTTCCCCTATGTCTGATTCATTCCGATCCATTCACGACAACGAAATCACCATGCAAACGATCGTCGACCAAACCGACTTCAAAACCCTATTTCGACGACGTATGACCACCATGACGAATGAGAAATTCCTTTACCATTTTTCCATCGATCCCACTCTTCCCTCTACCTTCAGCAAAAATTATGACCAACATTACTTCGCCTATCGTCGGCAATCGATAAAAATGCGAATATCGATCAACTCGAGATTCCTCAATGAATATCAACTTAAAATTCTGAAATGATCATCAAAAATCATGATTTTGAAATATAAATCCATTCCTATGATCAAAATTCGAAATCCAGACATACGATTTTTGATTTAAATCTGATCACTCCTGTCATTTTCTATTTTTGAGTTAAATACTAAATATTTTTACCTAAAATTATTTTTAAACATAATTTTACACCCTTATACACATTTCATCTTCAAAAATCTTTGCCTACTATTGATTATATGAAGAGAATTTGCATTATCTAAGTGGATTTAGCCTGACAATGTTTAAACAGAGGGATATATATACACACCTGTAAACAGACATGCACACATCATATATATACACACAAACATGCAGGCCTATTAACCTCTATACAAACATCTTTTCGTAGAAAAACTTCAAGTATTAATCATAGCATCAATAATCACCGCAGGTTCAAATCTTAAAATGGTAGTTTGCTCACCTGAAAAAAAAACAGAGAAGCCTAGGATTTGAAAACAGAGAATAGGTTTGATCTATAAATCTGGAATGTTATTTTAATTTGATCTGAAGCTTTGAATTGTTGAGATGAATCTGAAGCTTGATATTTGTATTTCATTTGCTAGTTCAGGCTTGAATTGAAACACTGAGAACTTGATTTTGTTGAACTGCTTTGATTTAGGTTTAGATCTTCTCAGGTTTAAATGCTTTGAATTTTTATCTCAGGTTTGTAATTTCTTTAGGTACCCGGGTTTAAGATTTTGGGAAGAGGTTGTTTAATTTTTCTTTCTAGTTTTGTTTCTCTCAGGTTTTAATTTTGAATGCAACAAAGAAATGAGAAGGAAGGAGATAGATGTATATATATAGCCTTAATTTTCTATATTCTTATTTTTTTTTGAAAATGAAAATAAAACATAAAAACATGACACTTGTTAATTTCGAGTAATACTATGCCAACATATGTCATATTCATGATATTCTTATTTTACACTAGTTAAAAACAAATATTTTTATGTTTTAAACCCTTATTTTATTTTAATTTATGAATCATATGAAATTCAAAATATAAATTTCAGAATATATATATTACATATGTATATTATAATTAGAAAAAAAAATTATAAATCTTATAAAGTTTTTTAATCCAATTTTGTTTTCAATATATTAAAATTGAATTTTAAAACCAAAATCCAATTTAAAATCAATTTATATACATACATATATATAAACAACAGATATCTTATTTAATTTGGAAAATATCAAATTAATTCATAATTTAATTCAAAAATTTATTTTATTTACCAATTTAAATTTGACTCAAAACAGGGATTGTTACATGTTATATTATTATCATATCTGTTATCACTCTGCAAGTTCCCTATCAGTACAGAATTCACTATGGGTTGAAATGATACATGCCCAAACGGACTTTAGAATAGGAGAAAATCATTATGGGTTGAAATGATAAACCCAAGCGATTTTCATTTGAATTGAATTTGGATAGCTGGTTGAAATGATATATACCCGTATATATTTAAATTACAGATTGAAATAATAAATATCCGTATCACTTGACCATAGGATAGAAAATTATATATAGACGTCGTTGGTCTATATATAAATATTTTGAAAAATGATTTCTATGGTTTTGAAAAGAAATATATAGTTTTTTATAAATATTGATTTCAGACATTATATAAATGCTATTTTATATATAGTTAAATTCTTGAATTTAAGCTATGTATAAATTTGTTTAATATAAAATTAGTTTAATAATAAAGTTTGATTTTATTAAAATATAATATGGTTAAGTATTTATAGAGTTTATACTGATTTTAATAAATTAGGGTTGAGAAGATGGAATTGAAATTGATCTGAAATTGTATGTAAATTAGAATTATATTTAATTAGAAATCGATTTGGAACTTATTGAATTTGATATTTTAAAGGATATGATTTTATAACTTGATGTTGGTTTAAAGTGATTAATGAATTTCAAGTTTGAGTTGTATTTAAATGATATTGAATTTACTAAGTAAATATTTCAAAACTAAATAATAGTTAATGGAATTAATATATATATATATATAGATGTGTATATATATATACATGAAATTATCAAATTTAGTTTTGAAATTATAGAGTAGTTAAAGCTTTGAAATCTATGGAAGTTGAAATGGTTTATTTGAGGTTCAAACCTTTATTTGAAATCGATATTAATTGAAATGGTTTATTAAGAATTGAATTGGTTGAAATTTATGAATTGAGATTTGATTTAAATTGAATTTTGGACTCAAGTTGATTTGAATCAATTTGGGAAGTTGGAGGAAGTTGTTTTATTATATAACTAATTTAAATTATATTTAAACCTATCTTATATTTTACTTTATAAACTATTTTTAATATACTAACCGTTATAATATAAACTATTTTAATATACTAATTTTTTTAATATAAACTATTTTAACTTATAGCTCTCTTATATAAACTGTTTACTTTATAAACTATTCTATTATATATACTATTTTAATATCTAAACCAATTAAGTAGAAAGTGTTATGATTTCAAAATATTTTGTTTTGAAAGTGTTATAATTTTAAGCCTTTTGGTTTCGAAAGTGTTATAACTTTGAAAGTACTATGATTTTTGGAAATGGATATATTTGAAATGGAAATGGTATCTTATTTGGTTTTGAAATGGAAATGATATCGTATTGATACAGTTTTGAAATGGCAATGATATTTTGGTTTTGAAATATAAACTATTTTGAAATGACCGCGGTGTTATAATAACGTTTGATTGTTAAAGAGACCAGGATCGGAAGTTGTCATACTCTCTGCCAACTCCAAAAACCATTTAACAACCGTGTACACGGTGGAGATTTCAGAATGAAGTAGGATGGTAGCGACGTTCTATTGAGGTATATACGTGGACCCGACTCCCGTGAGTTGGCATAAGGTGGCTAAAACATGAGCGATTCCGGGCCAATGAGGTTGCTACTCTTATCGGACACACTTCTTCGATACCATTCTAATACTTTGTAATTGATTGGGTGCACCTTTGATTTTTGGCAGTGTGGCTCGAGGTGGGTGGTAGTTGTGGCTATGCGTTACCACCAGTCCGAATGCGCAATTGGTATATCTATTCTGGAATTGCCTTGTGCCGTGTCACCTGCCCTAGCGAGCTTTAGTACGAGTTTGATTTGTGTCGTACCTATGGAGTATCCTCTGGTGGCTTCTCGATCAGGAGAGACTACGGTACTGTATAGACTATTGGCACTATAAAATTTGTTAAAGGGGATTTGTGTCGTACCTTAAGATCTGATGCCGATTTTCCTCAGAATTCTGCGTCGATTTCATTCTTGAAGTACGATTGACCCGGTTAAGGTTGCCCTCGATTTAATAAGCTTATCTATCTTCCTATTTTGTTATTTAGTTATCTTGTCTTTTGTTTCGAACTTATATTCGAATTTGAATTCTCTTTAATTTGAGTCCATCAAATTTGAATCTCTATCCTTGCTTTGAAAATCCATTCCTGTATCGTAGAGCGAGAAAGAGTATTTGTAAATTAGTGTGTGTGTGTGTGTGTGTGTGTGTGTGTGTGTGTGTGTATTGTGTTGGTTGAGTAGTTGATGTTGGTTTGGATTTTCGATTGATTCGTTTGATCAACGTTATCGATAGGATTTCTAAAACACTTGAGTAGAACAAATTGGCGTAATGTTGTTTTAAATTTGGTAAATAAAACAATTTTGTATCATTATATTATATATATATATAAAAATTTTTCTGAAAGTAAGTTGTTAATGAATTTTTGTCAAAAATAATAATATTTGATTTTTATTTATTATTTTGTAAATCAATGACTATTGTCTCATAAAATAAATAAATGGAATTATAAATATGGTTTACAAATTGATTTGGAATTTAAATGGATTTAAATAAGAATTGGAGAATTCAATTTCTTATGATTCCAAACCATGGTTTTAGAGTTTTAAAATGCATATTATTTAAAGATATATTCAAATAGAAATTGTTTCCAAAGAATTTTAAAATGTTTAAATCTGTGCTCTCCTGTATTGTCGCTTGAAAATAATTTCGATGATGGCGGCCGCATCATCGAAATTCATTTTTGAGTTTTAGAGTGGAGAGACCATTATGTAGCTTTGCTACACTTTTGTTTTTGAAATGATTTTTGATTTGAATATCTAAATTATGATTTGGTTTAGAGTATATATGTATATGTTTATATATTTGCTTTGATTTATATAGTATACATATTATCTCTAAATGGTTTGAAGATAATCGGAAATTTAGTTCTTAAATTCTCTTAAAGGATGATTTCAATTATTAAAATGAAGCCAAAAATTTGGAATAAATATTTAAACTTGAAATAATTGAATTGGAGAATTTTATTTATACAATACCCAATTTCATTCTAATACAACTTACATAAATTATTCAGAAGTTGGATATGTAATTGGATAATATACAATATACCATGTTTTTATAAATAAAATTTGAGTGTTTATAATAAATGTAACGACCCGTAATTTTCGTTAATTAAATTTGGTTAATTTAATAAGTTTTGGTAATTTAACTCGGAAAGAAAATATAAAAAAATTGTAATCTAATAATGAAGTCGCTAAAATAAAGGTGATAATGTTATGCAGGTTAATAAATAACAAATTTAGTGCAATCCCAATTAATTGAAACAATTGTAAGTGTGACGACCCAGAATTTTTAAGAATTTAAAATCGGAATATTAAATTGATTTTAATCATTTAAAGGTTAATTATCAACTTGAATTACAAATATCGCTATTTATTGATAATTAAATAATAGGATTTTATAATTAGAAGTTGAGTAAATTGTTGAATCTTGAATTTCAAGTCCGTTAAAAAATTATATTTGAAGGCTTGAAAATTTATATTGATAATACTTAGGATAATAGAAGTTGTAAAATTGAAATTAACAGTGATTTGTTCAGTTTTAAAATTTATATCGTTTAAATTGAATTTAAAAATAGTCTTCCGAGGCACAGTCTCGGATTTGGCGAAACCAGTCCCATTGGGTCCGTAATATTGAATTATTATCGGATTTCAATTTTCGTAGTAATTGGAATTGTTATGTGAGCCTACGGTATATAAACGCGTTGAGATTTAATTTAAATTTTATAAGTATAATATCACATAAGCAACATCACAGCTGAGATAAAGAAATTAATTAAATAATATTATAACTTGGAATAAAAAAAAATCAAGTCTTGGCTTCAAGAGCACGCCTCTTCCTTTCCAAAATATCTCGTCCCCTCTCTTCTTTTATAACCAAGCTTCATTGTTTTCTTCAGACATAACGAAATCAAACAAAAAACGAAATAAAATGGCCGAAGTTATTCACGTGTTCCTCTTCAATCAAAATTATTTACCGTATAAAAAAAAATGGCGTTCAAGAGGGGATGTGAACGAAATCGGGTTCGTTCGAATCTCGTGGAGGAAAGGGGCCGAGACAGTAGGGCTATCGATCGTTGAAGGTGGGTTTCGTGAGGGGCGACGAGGGAGTGACGCGTCGATGAGGTGGGTGCGAGTCGTTCGTAGGGTTGTGGGAAGACGAGCGATGTCGACGAAGTCACGAATTTCGATCGATGGTTGAAGGGAAGTTTAACGGTGGATTCGGTCGAGTGCGAGAGTCGTCAGCAGTGCAGTCGAATCTAGGGTTTTGGGCTTGATCTTTGATTCGCGTGCGCACGTGTGGAAAAGTGAGATGGGAGGCACGTCAACTCGAGGGTCTGGATCGCGTGATGTTGGCCGAAGTCGTGGAAAGGCGTGAGTAAATCAAGTCTTGGTGCTCGAGATTCTGTAAGATATTTTATTTTTTTATTTTTTATATAAAAATAAGTAGTAAACATTGTTCACATTGTTGTCGAACTACAGTGACTATATTCTGGAAATTTGTCAACTATAGAAATATAGGGATGTTAAAGCAATGCTATATGGATTTTATAAAGAAAAGAGAAAGGGCAGATCATTAAAGTATAGATTGATTAAAAATGATAATAATAAAATGGAATGGATACACATAGGTACCTATTTTTATTTAAAACTAAAATTTAAATTATGGGGAATAATTTGGTTAATCTGGTTAATTAACCTACCTATTTATTTTATTTGCTAAAAATAAATTACCTAAGGAGAATTAGTTTAAAAATGAATAATTAGTTGTTTAAAATTAACCGGAATTAATGGTTCAATTAGTTCGAATATTAACAAGACATCTAATGATTATTCACGGTTGAAAATCAAGAAACCAAGGCAATATTGGAAGGAATTGCAAATAGAATGCAAAGGTGAGTTAATCTCACTCAGTTTAAAAATTTAAATTTAAATGATTAAATTTAAATAATTGTTTGGATGGTTGAAATTGATTGATGGGATGGTATGGAATACTCTGGAATCGATATATTATTGTGCTAACATCTGTGGATGCAGGGAAAAACAGGTTGGAGGGATCCAACTGGATCCCTCAACATTTATTTAAAATTATTTAAAATTCTCTGCTGTGCATATTGATATTCTATGATAAGTTATATTGGAATATTAAATGCTATGGTTGATTTGATATTTGGGTGAATGAATTACCAAGATTTTATAGATTGGATTTTGAATAAAGAAAAAAAAAAAATTTGTAAGTAAAATAATTATGGCAATGTGAATAAATTTAAGAAGGGCATAAAAATAAGGTAAAGTAACATAAGAATTCTAATTAATAAATCTTGAATATAGAAATAAGATTTAACAGAACATTTATTTTAAAATTTAAGATTTTAAGATTTTGGAAGGAACAAAGAAGAAAATGGAAAGAAAAAAAACCTGAAATTTGTATATTTCAGTTAAAAGATTTAAAATAAAATGGAAAATAATAACAATAATAATTAAGTGCATAATTAATGAAACTTGAAATCAATTGAGTAATGTAAGAAAACTTATTTCAAATGGAATAAATTGGGAATCAACTTGGAAAATTGATTTAAGTAATTTGAAGTTGGAATCCTCCCGGGATAACCAAGTACGTTTTCAAAGTAAATGTTAAATATAAGTTAATAGTTTTAAAATTTGTTTTAAAGGGTATGTTTTGGAAAATTTATTATTTCTGATATTTAAATTTTAAAGTAAGAATTTTCTCAAATCTATTATAGTAGTAATTATTTAAAGAGTGACTTAGCATTTTGTTTCAACAGTGAAAATCTAGTCTATATTTTATTAAGTAACTTTATTTTCAAATATTCATATAAGATGTATTTTTAACAAATTATTAAAGTAGCTTTAATTTATATGTCTTAAAAGTATATATTTCTAAGTAAAGTGTTTTAGATTATTTAAATCTAGTTTTGTGCTTGGTGATTTCAAAGGAGATAGAAATATTTGGGAAAGTTGATTCAGAAGAAAGATGGTTTTAAAACTGTTTTCAAAGGATTGAAAATAGAAATATATCTTGTGAAGATATTTTGAGGTTAATAAATAATTTGGGAAATTATTTATTGTTTGATGGATGTTTGTGAATGTTAATTGATAGTTAAATAACCGACTATCAATATTGGCCAAATGCGATGATCGTTTCGAAGAGACCGGGATCGAGATTTATTCTTGAAAACCACTTCGATCCGGTTTGTACGTTTCGTGCGAAAAACGTGTTCGGAGTCGAAGATTGAGCAGTGAAGTGCAAGGGCTAGTCGCTACTAATCCTGAGGATATTTCCAAAATGGATGTAGTAGGAGTAGTGCCTTCGGTTCCGTTCGAACCCGGGACGGACTTGTATGGATGAATGCTTGCGAAAACATCGTCAGGTGGACGATGGACATTCTAAGTGAAAACGTTCTAAAGGTAACGCTTAGCCTCAAGCCTCATCAACCGGGAATGACTGAAAATCAGGGGATATGCAGCAAGGTTAGGTGGGTCATACCCAAGCAGGACAAGATAATTCCCCTGTCTAGATGTCCCTTATATATATTTCGGCTTAGTGGGTGGTTGGTCGCGCCAACCACGGGGTTTATCTTGTTCGGGACTGTTCAGTAAGGAATGGTTCCGGCCTTGTGTTGCAGGGGATGAAGGGAGTAATCCTCGGTATGGTGATCTAGGCCCCGTACTGTGACAGGTGGTACCCCAGTGCCTAGTCATTGTTGGAAATCCATTCTCCCTACGAGCCTTGTACGAGTTTTGTTTGTATTACCCACTTTTGTGGCTAGTAGCTGGAATTTAATAGATGTAACAATTTCGGCTATTTTATAAGTATTTGTAAATAGACCCTATTATAATATCAGAGGATTTCTATAAAAATTGTTTTAGCTATCGTAAGGTAAAAACCCGACATGTTTATTTGTGGCGTGGTCTTACGAGATGCTTTTGTTTTCAAAGGATTTTGAAACTTTAATAATCAATTGGGTGTGATTTTCTCACGCTGGTAATCCAGACTGACTCGGGTGTTATTTAACTGTAATGCTCGGGTCAGACCGAGTATTATAGGATACAGGACATGCTATGGAGCTCAGGAGACGAGCTGGATTGACGATACGTATAATCGTACTTGTTATATATATATATATATTCCGCTGTTTGAGTTGTTGTGTATTCATTGTATGTTATTGATGTGAGTTGTGACTGATGTACTCTGATGATGTAATATATGTAAACAGATATATTTGATTTTGAGTAAAGATTATTTACTACCTATTATAGTTTATCCCGCTGCGATGGTTAGATTCTGATGTTGATTTTGTTTTCTCCTCTTCTACCTCTTCTTCTTAAACCCGTATGGTTCGTATTTCTGTGCAACTTGAGTTGATTGTTGTAAAATAGTATTGACTCAAGGGGTACGGATTTGCGGGTCGTCACATTTGGTATCAGAGCTTAGGTTGGTGATAACCTTGGCTCTGGTGGGAAGTACTCATTTAAAATAGAGTCTATGGTACTCTATAATTAGTTTGAGCGTATTAATAGATATGAGCGCGTATTTGTTAGTGAATATAAATTGTTTTAATATTGTATTGATTGATTTATTGAGTGGCATATGAACCTTCGTCGACACAGTCTGCGCAACTGTATCGAAGGGGTTTCTAAACACTTGAATAGAACAATTGACACGGTATTGGTTTAAATGTGGGTAAATGAAATAATTTTACCCAAAATATATTTTGATATAAATAAAAGTTTTGTGAACTATTTAGCTAATATATGGTTGCTTGGATGTTAGGAATGATAATATTAAAATATTATCATTTTTAAGTGAAAATTTAACTAGAAATGGAAATATAACCAAAGTTTGAAGGAATAAATTCATTATGGAATGAAATTTATAAACATGAATTATAGAAATAATTTATGAATTTAAATATAAACAAATGAGAATTTGTAAGGTGTGCAAATAAATTATAGTCAGAATTTATTTAAGCAGGCTTTGGAAATTTAAAATCCCGGAGATTTGGAAGTATTTGAAGATAAATGATAGCGTTATTGTTTTGGAGATAATTCTGAATGGAAATCTGTTTTAAATGAATTTTGAAAGTGATATAGCATTGAAATCACTTGGATTATTGGAAAATGATTCTGATGATGACGGCCGCATCATCAGTATTCATTTTCGAATTTCTAAGCGACGGATTGCTACCAAATTGATTTGTTCAGAAAAGCTAGTTATTTTTGAAAGTCTCAAAAGAAATTTGTTGGGAATAAAACCAGGATTGGCTTAAATTTTTGAGAAATATGATTTGAGATGTTGGAGATTTCAAAATAAATTTGAAACCAAAGCCGGG
The DNA here is from genome assembly GCA_030765085.1 of Allium cepa. Taxonomy (NCBI): domain Eukaryota; kingdom Viridiplantae; phylum Streptophyta; class Magnoliopsida; order Asparagales; family Amaryllidaceae; genus Allium; species Allium cepa. The sequence continues at coordinate 549,203,686 of CM060938.1, forward strand.
AGTTTAAAAATCCTGATAAGATGGGTTGTAAGCTTATAAATTGAGATGAGTTTTAAATCAGGAAGGAAATATAAGCTTTGAATGTTGAAATTAAAATTTAAGGTGAAAAGTTAAAAATAAGATTTACTTGGATCAAGGAAATAAAATTTAACTGGATTGAAATTGATTGGATAAGCTGAAAGAATATCCAGTTGTATTCGAATTGAGTTGAAATCGAATTGAGTTGATTAAATCAGAGTTAAAATAAAATTGAAGTATTGAATAAATTAGATTCTTACCTGAATAAATGGAAAGTAAATTGGATAAGAAATGAGAATTGAAATCAATAAATCAGAATAACTTATAAAAGAATTAAAGATCCATGGAAATAAAATATGCTTGGGCTATAAATAAATAGAAGAATTGAGTTAAAAATAAAAGATGAATGTATTCAAGCTTATAATGAATGGAATTGTATAAAATAGTAAGTTGTGACTTATAAAATTGGAAATGAAATACAAAGCCCAAATTTAATATTTTGATGAATTGGAAAATGAAAAGAAAATCCAAACTTGAATTATAAAGTATATTTAACTTAAGAAAATTAAATGCAGTGATATTTGGAATAAAAATTCAAGTGTTGGATAATGAATAAGGGGAGAACTAATTGGATAATAAATTAGTTAATGGAATTGAATTGTAAGTTTATGATGAAGTTGGAAGTAAACTCAAGTTATAAATTAAAATTGATTCAAATTGTTGATGAAGTGAAAGTAATTGAGAATGAGGTTGAATTGTGAGTTAGTAAATTGGATGGTAAATTAAAAGAGTATAATAGAATCAGAACTTGAGTTATTAATTCAAATTAGACCTGAAGTGTAAACAAAGTAAATACAATTAGGAAAGTATAGAATAAAAATGAAATGGATTAAAATAGTAATGGTATGAATTGCAAATAAAATCCAAATAAGTGAAGGTAAATTGGAGATGGACATGTAATCAATTAAATGAGTTGGATCTGAAAAGTTAAATTTGATATTAACCAATCAAATGATGTTGCAGGTTTGAATTGAGATTTGATTGGGAGAGAATTAAGTGGAATAAGAAATTTATTTGAACATAAAATGAGCTTAAGTATAAAATTGGAGTGAACAAACTTAAGCTAAAGAATGAAAGGAGTTAGATTGAATTCAACTTAAAATTTAGATTAATAATAGTGAATTGGATTTAAATCAAGTAAAAATAAATTTTAATTGAAAAAATTCGGTGAGTTGCCGATAATATTTAATGGGATGAAAATGCTTAAATAAATAATTGTAAACCATTTAAATTATTAAGGAATTGAAATAACTTGAGACAATAAGGAAAATAGAATGTTTCGAGTTTATTAGAATGGTTTAAGTGAATGTGGATAAACTAATTATATTGAATAAATAAATGATGGAATAAATAAGTATCAAATGAAATGTGGTTAAATAAGTTGAGAAATGGTTATTAAATGAAATAGCTTGGATTTTTTTTGAGCTAAATAAAGTAGTTCGGAATAAAAAAATATGGAATGAAATGTAAATAAATGAATTGTAAATAAAATTTAAATGGAATGTGTCGAGCTAAATAAATGTTTGTGAATGGATTAAAAAAAAAGAAGGGAAAGCTTAATTGGTAATGGAGATGAAGCCTAGATTGTTAATGGTTTTGAATGGACTAGTTTGGTCAATAAAATTTAAATGCAATAAAACTGAGAATATATGGATTGTGAATAAATCCGAAATGGAATTGAACTAAGTGTAAGTTGATTTGGAGTCAATTTAAATTGATTATAGAACTCAAGTGCTTATTTATTCACATAAATCTCGTCGAATTTCATAGAATAAATTGTTATTGGATATAAATGGAAGTAATTAAATTCTATAAATGGATAGAAGTAAAATAAATTGATTTTGAAAGTAATTGAATTAATATGAGCTCAGTTTGCTTAAAAATAAATTAAATGTAAGTGATTGAGATTAAAACCATTCAACGTGATGAAGTTGTACACAAATGGATTGAAAACCATTCAAATTGAATGAAAATGGTTTATGAATAAATTAAAACAGTTGAATTAGCATGGAAACTATATAAATGGCTTACAGAAAAATGTTTGATATGAGTTTCTTTTAGAATTCATATGTAATTCATATGTTTTAACCATTGCAACTAAGTGAAATATAGTTAAACTGCATATATTTGGCACTTACATGTTTAAATTGAGTAAGTACAGGTACTTGGAAGCCGTGTGGCTGGATTTGGTAGTGCTATTTGCTAAAAATAATAAGCTGCTTGCTTAAAATGCTAAATAAGGTACGCCTACGAATAAAAATAGGAAATATGAACTGTTTTTGGTTTTTCCGACCGTGTGGGTCGATGTATATATATTTATCTCTTTTATCAAATTGCAAAAGCTCCTCCGTACAAAGGAGACTCTGCCAAAATTTTTCAGAAATTTTGGGAGTTAGAAATTTTTTGAAAGATTTTGGAAAATTTTGCTAACGACAAAACAATTTTAAACTAAGAATTGAAATAAGTTAGTAAATGGAGCTAATTAAAATAATGACGTGAATTAGTTATAAATGAAAAATAAAATTTAAAGTTAGAATTGAAAATAAATTGTATTCGTATGGAAATGAAAGAATCAATGTGAATTAAAATGGGTATAAACTAAGTGATAGGATGAAAATAAATAAAGAAACATGTAAAATGCTTATGTTAACTTAAGTAAGTAATGGTCAATTCTTAATTGGAAATGGAATATTACAAATACATTCTAAGTTGATATATGGATTAATAAATATTGACATTGGTAAGAAAGTCAATAAAATGTTAAGTTGTGTTTGGATATTGGTGCTAAGCAGGTATGCAGGTATTATAAAGTGAAAAAGGAAATTGGGTTTGATATGAAAAGATAAAATTTGAAATGCTCGACAAAAAGGTATGTATTTAAATTTGGTATGGAATTTAATTGGGATTTGGATTGAGCCACTTGGCTTTTTGTTTTCTTTTTGGATTTGGGAGGCCGTAGAGCCCTTTTGTAGTTGTACCGAGTCAGCCGCGCAAAGGAGACGCTGGCAAAAATTTTCGGGAATTTAGGGAGTTAGAAAAATTTTGAGAAAATTTTGATAATTCAAAATTTAGTTTTGAATTATAACTTGAATGGTTAAACAAATGGTATAGTTTGAAACTAGGGAAAGGTTTGGAAATTAATAAGATTGATAATGGATCTTTTATAAAAGGATACTTGGTATGATGTTGAATTGTTAGAGAACTGTTTGGTTTTGTGGAAAAGTAAACGGAATTTGAACCATTCTTCCTAATTAGTAATTTCGGGGACGAAATTCTTTTAAGGGGGAAGGAATGTGACGACCCAGAATTTTTAAGAATTTAAAATCGGAATATTAAATTGATTTTAATCATTTAAAGGTTAATTATCAACTTGAATTACAAATATCGCTATTTATTGATAATTAAATAATAGGATTTTATAATTAGAAGTTGAGTAAATTGTTGAATCTTGAATTTCAAGTCCGTTAAAAAATTATATTTGAAGGCTTGAAAATTTATATTGATAATACTTAGGATAATAGAAGTTGTAAAATTGAAATTAACAGTGATTTGTTCAGTTTTAAAATTTATATCGTTTAAATTGAATTTAAAAATAGCCTTCCGAGGCATAGTCTTAGAATTTGGCGAAACCAGTCCCATTGGGTCCGTAATATTGAATTATTATCGGATTTCAATTTTCGTAGTAATTGGAATTGTTATGTGAGCCTACGATATATAAACGCGTTGAGATTTAATTTAAATTTTATAAGTATAATATCACATAAGCAACATCACAGCTGAGATAAAGAAATTAATTAAATAATATTATAACTTGGAATAAAAAAAAAATCAAGTCTTGGCTTCAAGAGCACGCCTCTTCCTTTCCAAAATATCTCGTCCCCTCTCTTCTTTTATAACCAAGCTTCATTGTTTTCTTCAGACATAACGAAATCAAACAAAAAACGAAATAAAATGGCCGAAGTTATTCACGTGTTCCTCTTCAATCAAAATTATTTACCGTATAAAAAAAAATGGCGTTCAAGAGGGGATGTGAACGAAATCGAGTTCGTTCGAATCTCGTGGGGGAAAGGGGCCGAGACAGTAGGGCTATCGATCGTTGAAGGTGGGTTTCGTGAGGGGCGACGAGGGAGTGACGTGTCGATGAGGTGGGTGCGAGTCGTTCGTAGGGTTGTGGGAAGACGAGCGATGTCGACGAAGTCACGAATTTCGATCGATGGTTGAAGGGAAGTTCAACGGTGGATTCGGTCGAGTGCGAGAGTCGTCAGCAGTGCAGTCGAATCTAGGGTTTTGGGCTTGATCTTTGATTCGCGTGCGCACGTGTGGAAAAGTGAGATGGGAGGCACGTCAACTCGAGGGTCTGGATCACGTGATGTTGGCCGAAGTCATGGAAAGGCGTGAGTAAGTCAAGTCTTGGTGCTCGAGATTCTGTAAGGTATTTTTTTTTTTATAAAAATAAGTAGTAAACATTGTTTCACATTGTTGTCGAACTACAGTGACTATATTCTGGAAATTTGTTAACTATAGAAATATAGGGATGTTAAAGCAATGCTATATGGATTTTATAAAGAAAAGAGAAAGGGCAGATCATTAAAGTATAGATTGATTAAAAATGATAATAATAAAATGGAATGGATACACATAGGTACCTATTTTTATTTAAAACTAAAATTTAAATTATGGGGAATAATTTGGTTAATCTGGTTAATTAACCTACCTATTTATTTTATTTGCTAAAAATAAATTACCTAAGGAGAATTAGTTTAAAAATGAATAATTAGTTGTTTAAAATTAACCGGAATTAATGGTTCAATTAGTTCGAATATTAACAAGACATCTAATGATTATTCAAGGTTGAAAATCAAGAAACCAAGGCAATATTGGAAGGAATTGCAAATAGAATGCAAAGGTGAGTTAATCTCACTTAGTTTAAAATTTTAAATTTAAATGATTAAATTTAAATAATTGTTTGGATGGTTGAAATTGATTGATGGGATGGTATGGAATACTCTGGAATCGATATATTATTGTGCTAACATCTGTGGATGCAGGGAAAAACAGGTTGGAGGGATCCAACTGGATCCCTCAACATTTATTTAAAATTATTTAAAATTCTCTGCTGTGCATATTGATATTCTATGATAAGTTATATTGGAATATTAAATGCTATGGTTGATTTGATATTTGGGTGAATGAATTACCAAGATTTTATAGATTGGATTTTGAATAAAGAAAAAAAAAAGAAAAAAAATTTGTAAGTAAAATAATTATGGCAATGTGAATAAATTTAAGAAGTGCAAAAAAATAAGGTAAAGTAACATAAGAATTCTAATTAATAAATCTTGAATATAGAAATAAGATTTAACAGAACATTTATTTTAAAATTTAAGATTTTAAAAATTTGGAAGGAACAAAGAAGAAAATGGAAAGAAAAAAAACCTGAAATTTGTATATTTCAGTTAAAAGATTTAAAATAAAATGGAAAATAATAACAATAATAATTAAGTGCATAATTAATGAAACTTGAAATCAATTGAGTAATGTAAGAAAACTTATTTCAAATGGAATAAATTGGGAATCAACTTGGAAAATTGATTTAAGTAATTTGAAGTTGGAATCCTCCCGGGATAACCAAGTACGTTTTCAAAGTAAATGTTAAATATAAGTTAATAGTTTTAAAATTTGTTTTAAAGGGTATGTTTTGGAAAATTTATTATTTCTGATATTTAAATTTTAAAGTAAGAATTTTCTCAAATCTATTATAGTAGTAATTATTTAAAGAGTGACTTAGCATTTTGTTTCAACAGTGAAAATCTAGTCTATATTTTATTAAGTAACTTTATTTTCAAATATTCATATAAGATGTATTTTTAACAAATTATTAAAGTAGCTTTAATTTATATGTTTTAAAAGTATATATTTCTAAGTAAAGTGTTTTAGATTATTTAAATCTAGTTTTGTGCTTGGTGATTTCAGAGGAGATAGAAATATTTGGGAAAGTTGATTCAGAAGAAAGATGGTTTTAAAACTGTTTTCAAAGGATTGAAAATAGAAATATATCTTGTGAAGATATTTTGAGGTTAATAAATAATTTGGGAAATTATTTATTGTTTGATGGATGTTTGTGAATGTTAATTGATAGTTAAATAACCGACTATCAATATTGGCCAAATGCGATGATCGTTTCGAAGAGACCGGGATCGAGATTTATTCTCGAAAACCACTTCGATCCGGTTTGTACGTTTCGTGCGAAAAACGTGTTCGGAGTCGAAGATTGAGCAGTGAAGTGCAAGGGCTAGTCGCTACTAATCCTGAGGATATTTCCAAAATGGATGTAGTAGGAGTAGTGCCTTCGGTTCCGTTCGAACCCGGGACGGACTTGTATGGATGAATGCTTGCGAAAACATCGTCAGGTGGACGATGGACATTCTAAGTGAAAACGTTCTAAAGGTAACGCTTAGCCTCAAGCCTCATCAACCGGGAATGACTGAAAATCAGGGGATATGCAGCAAGGTTAGGTGGGTCATACCCAAGCAGGACAAGATAATTCCCCTGTCTAGATGTCCCTTATATATATTTCGGCTTAGTGGGTGGTTTGGTCGCGCCAACCACGGGGTTTATCTTGTTCGGGACTATTCAGTAAGGAATGGTTCCGGCCTTGTGTTGCAGGGGATGAAGGGAGTAATCCTCGGTATGGTGATCTAGGCCCCGTACTGTGACAGGTGGTACCCCAGTGCCTAGTCATTGTTGGAAATCCATTCTCCCTACGAGCCTTGTACGAGTTTTGTTTGTATTACCCACTTTTGTGGCTAGTAGCTGGAATTTAATAGATGTAACAATTTCGGCTATTTTATAAGTATTTGTAAATAGACCCTATTATAAAATCAGAGGATTTCTATAAAAAAAAAATTTAGCTATCGTAGGGTAAAAACCCGACATGTTTATTTGTGGCGTGGTCTTACGAGATGCTTTTGTTTTCAAAGGATTTTGAAACTTTAATAATCAATTGGGTGTGATTTTCTCACGCTGATAATCCAGACTGACTCGGGTGTTATTTAACTGTAATGCTCGGGTTAGACCGAGTATTATAGGATACAGGACATGCTGTGGAGCTCAGGAGACGAGCTGGATTGACGATACGTATAATCATATATATTCCGCTGTTTGAGTTGTTGTGTATTCATTGTATGTTATTGATGTGAGTTGTGACTGATGTACTTTGATGATGTAATATATGTAAACAGATATATTTGATTTTGAGTAAAGATTATTTACTACCTATTATAGTTTATCCCGCTGCGATGGTTAGATTCCGATGTTGATTTTGTTTTCTCCTCTTCTACCTCTTCTTCTTAAACCCAAATGGTTCGTATTTCTGTGCAACTTGAGTTGATTGTTGTAAAATAGTATTGACTCAAGGGGTACGGATTTGCGGGTCGTCACAATAAGGTTATAATTGATTGTATTTAGCAAATTGGGAAATAAATTTCAATAAGTATAGTTAAATATTATGTTAAGGTAAATTAAGTCGATATTTGAAAGTAATGTCAATTCCATTTATAGTATGACAATTGGTTGATGAAAAGAATGGAAAACAAAGATTTATTAATTTATTGGAATTTAAATTTAATAATCGGATTAATTGCAAATATTTGAAATTTAATATTTAAATATTACGTTAATGGAAATTTAGTTGAAAATTAAGAATATTATGTAATAAATCATGAATCAATGTTGATTTCAACCGTTTGATAATGACAGATTAAGTAACAGGATGAAAGGTCAAATTAAATGGATTTTTGGAATTTAAATTTTTAATTTCTGAATTTAATGAAATTGAAATTAAACACCGAAATTGAGGAAATAATCAATTTTAAATTGACATCTAAATTTTTTAAATTAATGTGAATGATTTAGAAATATAAAAATGGTGAAATTTGTCAATTACCGAATTGAAATTTTGATTTAATTAATTAATTATTAATTTATTTAATAAATGTAAAAATAGCCATTTTGGCCACTGAATCGGATTTCGACAAAACTAGTTTCATCGGATCCATAATGGTGAATTATTGTAGGATTTCAAGTTTTATAACGATCGGGCTTGTCGTTTGATCGTACGAGATTGAAACGCCTTGAAATAGATTTAATTGAAATCACTTGAAATCAATTTGAAATAACTTGATTTTTAGCGTAACTTCTTCATACGATGGAATTTGGACTTGAAACCTATTCCATTGCATTTAAAATATTTAAAAACATCTATTTCGATATATGGGCTGACCCAATTTCGTTCCGAAGTCGAAACGGGCTTTTCGGGTCATTTATCGTTCAACGGTCCAAACCAATGGTGTCCATTCATCTCTGTTTCTGACCTACCTATATAGACCTTGTTATAAAACCTATCCTATTTCTTATTCCTCTTTTCTGTACGTACAATTCAGCTGTCTCTTCTCCTCAATGGCAGACAAACAAATTCTCACTTCCAAATCCAATTGCAATTCAAAACCAAATCAAAAATTTCAAACTCTTCAAACTATATCATATTTTATATCGTCGGAAAGCTCTTGACGAGCGCATCTCAGATTTGAAATTCGTTTTCAAGTTTAAATCTATGTCTAGGACTCTGGCCATAAATTGAAGAACAAATCACGGTCGTTCATCGAGCCGTAATCAACTTTGCCTGATCGTCAATTGGAGGTTAGCGCAGCTTGGAGATTGACGAGCGCAACTCATCGCTGTAGTTTGTTTGCCGAATCAACGGCCTGATCGACGCTAGAAATTCGAATGATGCAAGGGTTTCGGTGGCGTATGTCGTCCTTTCCTGTCTAGATCGACGTGGGTATGAAGCCGCGGTGGCGCGTGGCATCGGGAGGCGGCGCGATTTCAAGTGCTGGCGGCGCCTCGGGTGTTCAAACGAACCGTGTTCTAGGGTTGTTGTTGCCGAGGGAAGGGTAGGGGTGATGACGTGTAAGTATGCTATGTTTTATTTGTTTATTTTAAATTTAATTTTGAATCGTTCTAATTTACATAACTTTTGCATACGTGATCTAATTCACGCGTGGTTTCTCCACTAAGTTCGTATTGGAATTCCAAACACTTTGACGCTGGTTTGGACAAATTCAAAGACTGTTCAAATTTTGGATTTAAATTGGATTTAAATTAAATTTAAATTCAAAAGATGAGTGTTTTAACCCACTCACAACTTTTAAAATTTCTTATGTTTGTTAAATTGATATATGATGTGAATAGAAATTTATTTATGACTGTTAGGAATATTTTTAACCATCATCCCAGTTAAGTTAAATTTATTTGAATTAAATTGTTATTTAATTTATTATTGCATATAAACTGCCAGTTAAATTGTTATTTAATTTATCATTGAATATAAACTGCCAGTAAATGCCTGTTATTTATTATATGTTCCATATTGATGTTATTGATTGAATCGGATGATGATTGTGATAAATTTTTGATGATTGATGCTGGATGAATGGATGTTGTATTTTTTATTGTTATAAACTACAAGTTGTTATGGATTTTATTTCATTTTGGATTGCGGTCTGAAATGATATATAACCGTATTTATGTTTTAAATTACAGATTAAAATGATAATATCCGTATCACTTGACCATATGATAGAAAATTATATACAGACACCACGGTCTATACATAAAAATATTTTGAAATGATTATTATGGTTTTGTAAAGAAATATATAGGTTATATAAATATTCAGATGTTATATAAATATTATTTTATTATTGATTTTTAGCTACGTTTAAATTCGGTTGGAAATATAAAATAAGTCGAATAATAAAATTTGATTGTTTTATATAATATGGTTAAGTACATGTTTAAGTTATATTGTATATAGAGTTTATAATGACTTAAATAAAACTTAGGCTGGAAGATAAATATGAAATTGGTTTGAATTAAATTATTTAAGAATTATACTCGAATAAATTTGATTTGAAATTTAAATAAAATTGAGTCTTTAAAGGGTATTCGTATAACTTGATTCTGGTTTAGAGTGTTTTAAATGAATATTTCAAGTGTAATTAAATTTAAGGAAATATTCAGTTATTTGGAATTTGGGTTATATTTAAATTATAACGGATTTATTTAGTAAAATATTTCAAAACTAAATAATAGAAAATTGAATTGCTGAATCGTAATTATCCAACTTAGTTTTGAAATTGTTGAATACTTAAGGCTTGAAATATACTAAATTTGGAAGGGTTTATTTTGTGGATCAATCGGTTGGGAAATTAATATAATTTGGAATAGTTTATTTGGAAACTGAATTGTATTGAAATTTATGATTTGGGATTTGGTTTAAATATAATTTTTTTTGGAATTAGAGTTGTTTTGGAATTGATTTGCGAAATTGGAGAAGCTATTTATTATATAAAGTATTTTAATAATTGAACCATTTAAGTGGTGGAAGTTATGCTTCAAAGTTACGAATTTCAAAGTATTATGGTTTGAAAATGTGATAATTCCAAGTGTTTGGTTTTGAATTGTTATAACATTGAAAGTGCTATGTTTTGGGAAAGAGGATATATTTGAAATAAAAATGATATTATATTGATTTGGGTTTTGTAAAAATGATATCATATTGATTTGGGTTTTAAAACGGAAATGATATCGTATTTATATGGGTTTAAAATGGATAATATATTCTGCTTTAAAGTATAAAATATTTGAAAAGACCGCGGTGCTATAATAACGTTTGGTTGTTAAAGAGACCGGGATCGGAAGTTGTCATACTCTTTGCCAATTTCGAAAACCACTTTAACAACCATGTACGCGGTGGAGATTCTGGAAAAAAGTAGGATGGTGACGATGTTCCTTTAAGGTATATAAATGGACCCGACTCCCATAAGTTGGCATAAGGTGGCTAAAACAGGAGCGATTTTGGGCCAGTGAGGTAGCTCCTCTTATCGAACACACACCTTCGATACCATTTCATTATATTCTGATTTTGAGATTGATCCGGTGGCCACTTTTGATTTTTAATTTTGGGGGTGTGGCTTGAGGTGGGCAGTAGCTGCGTGCTATACGTCTCCACCAGTCTTGATAGTAATTGGTATATCTACCCTGGTATTGCCTTATGTGCCGTGTCACCTACCCTATCGCACCTTGTACGAGTTTCTTTTGTGTCGTACCTATGGAGTATCCTTTGGTAGCCTCCCGATCAGGAGGTATTATGGTACTGTATAGACTATTGGCACCATTACGTGTTAAGGTGGAAAATGTAAAGCTTTAACGCTATTTAAAAGTAAGTTTATTTTACTAATAGACATTATTATAATAGAGAAATATTACTACATAGCAAAACGATCCTTAGGAGGTGTGAATCTCGAGCATCTCTTGAGTTACTGCACTCACGTTAGACACTGGATAGGAGACGTCGAATCCCGTAAACATCTCTAACGCCGTTCCACTCATATTATTTACTGTTGATTTAACTTACATAAGATCTTTTAGTTCTGGCTCGAGTGTTTTGTCTTTTTAATTCGCTCGGGTCAGTCTGAGCATTTCAGGATTCGAAGACTTTATTTCTGGAGGACGAAGACGAAGATTGTATTACTATTAGTTACTATATCACTCCACTACATTTATACTGTTCCGCTGCATTGTTATTTATTATTCTCTGGTGTGTGAACTCTGATATGTATTGTATAAGTAAAATCGAATATTTTGTAAAACAGCTTCACGAACTATTTATTTGATTATTATATTTTATCGTTCCGCTGCAGGATTCTGTTTTGTTTTATTTTCTTTCTTCCTTTTTGTTATTTACCCCAATAACAATTCGCCCTTCTGTATGGTTAGAGTCTGACATGTGTGGTTTATCATCGATTTAAAACGTACAAAAAGGCGGGATGTTACAATAAATGTTATACACTTAAATTTTGATCATAAAAATGTTAATAAAGATAAATTGAATAATAAGTTAATTGAATAATAAAGGAGATAAATTTTGTTTTGAATGAAATCATTTTGTAAAAAACGTCAGTAAATTTAAATTAACTTAACTAAATACCCTGAATTTAAAATCAATTATTGAGTATCGATTAATTTAAATTGAAATTTATATGGTTTCAAATAAATTGTTTTATTTTGTTTCTAATCTATTTTCTTTTTGGTTGTTTCTATTTCCCTACCTCATTCCTTTTCGAGGATAAAAATTTTTGAGTGGAGGAGATTGCAACGACCCGTAAATTTTAACTGTTTTAATAACGTAATTAAACTAAATTTTGTGAAATTTTAAATAATTGAATTTGGAAATAAAAATTTAATATTTGAAATACGTCTAATAAAACATAGCAATCGGTAAATTTTCATTTGATAATATTGAAGTTTATTTTCTAATGTAATTTTATTTTTATTTATATCAGTTAAAATTTGATGATAATAAAATGATTTTCAAATCTGAATATTTTTATATAGAAAATTTGTAAATCATCTTCTGAGTGAGACGTCATTCTTCGTTTCATCAAATTTAGACTTCTCTTGTAACAACCTGCATATTTATCGATTATATATTTAAATATTTTATTTAAATATTTCACCGTTAGTCGGATTATAGTCCGAAAAGCTAATTTTTGCAAACGGTTGAATTAGGACTCGCGACCACTCCCATTGAGTTCAAAATGACGTTTGCGATCTTTTTGAGTATAAACTTCGATATGTTTGGAGATAGTAGAATTTTGCTACTTTTTCACTTAGGGCTTTGGTTTTGTTTTAGCCCATTAGACCAAAGCTTCACCCCTCTTCTCTTCATTACTTCCTTCATATTTTTATAATACTCAAACTTTAGATAAAAATGGGGGAAGAGAGAAAGAATTAGAATTCCTAAGCCCTAGTTTCATTGCAAATCCAAGCTCCAACTTCAAATTCATAGAAGAAGCTTTGGTAAGCCTCCTCTTCTTCTTCTCCAACTCATTCTCCTTCCAATTTCAGAAAATTCCTAAACCTAACTTAGAAAATATTCTTCTTTTGAGCATAGATTCAAGCTCCTTGGGTTGTGTTGAAGAGTGGTTGTTCTTCCTTTTGTTTTCAAACTTCTCCTTCCTTGTTTTAGTGAAAAAGGTGAGATTTTTATCTCACATCTAAGTCTATAATTATCTTCGATTGTTAGGTATGAATTCCTAACACTTATTCTTGTGCAATTGATTTTGGTTTGGATTGATTTGGTGTATATTCCAATTTTTGGTGTTTTGAAATCACAATCTATGAAAATCCTATTATGGATATCTGGACATTGATATTTGAGGCGTATCGAAGAGCCGTTAAGGCTGGGTTGTCGCGTGGCGTAAATCCTTGGTTGTCATTTGCTCGTCCGATCGCTTCCGATATTCATTTGGCCATTTTTGGTCGAGGTTTTGGAAATGCTCTGAATTCCAGTTTCAGACGTCTGAATCTGGAATTTCAGACGTCTGAATTGGCTCGATTTCAAACAGAAAGGAAATAGGCTAAAAACACCTATTTCAGACGTCTGAAACATTTGGTTCAGACGTCTGAATTACGTTCTGGAAAACTTATAATTTTTTAGATTCAGACGTCTGAACCAAATGTTTTAGACGTCTGAATCTGCTGTGTTTTGCCTGCTTGCCTATTTTGTTTAAGAATCCAATATTATCGGTTCGTGTTGATTCCCTTTTGTTGTTATAATCTATTATCGACTTTGACATTTTCTTTTGGATTTTTGGAAATATCCATTTTGATATATTTGATATCGATTTCTTTGGAATTAATTCATGTCTACGTATGTGACTTTTAGCGATTGATTGTTTCTACAATCATTTTAGCTGCTACTACCGCCCACCTCGAGCAACACTTCCAAATCAAAGGTGCGCACCAAACAATCACAAAGTAATAGAATGACATACGAAGAAGTGCGTTCGATCAAAGGTGCTACCTCATTAGTCCGTCAGTCGCTCCTATTTTAGCCACCTTATGCCAACTCACGGGAGTCGGGTCTACATACATACCTCAGTAGAACGTCACCACCATCCTACTTCATTCTGGAATCTCCACCGTGTACATGGTTGTCAAAGTGGTTTTCGGTATCAACATAGTGTATGCCCATATCCGATCCCGGTCTCTTTAACAACCAACGTTATTATTACCCGCGGTTATAAAATTCCAAAATATTTTATATCTAAATCAAAATACTTCATTTTAATCTATTTAAAAGTGAAGTTGTTATTCTTACAAAATCCAATATAAATTCCCAAGGTTTAGCCTTAGTTCATTTGCATCAACTACAGCACTTTCAAAGTGCGGTAATATCCCTTATAATAGATTTTCGTAAATTAAATTTTAGACTTCAATATAATTTCGTCAATAATTAAACTTTAATTTTTAAACTAATTTAACTTATAAAAATCATAATTTCTATTTGAAATAGTCATTTAAATTTACCCAAAAAATTATGATTTTTATAAAGTAAATTTCCCTAATAAATATCAACCTCTCAAGGCTTCACTTATTAAAATTAAATACCCAATTTTCTCTATATTCAAAACTTACTTAACCATTTAGTCTAATTACCAGTTCAAAACATAACTAAATTTCCTCTTTATCTCTTAACTTACCCTTTTATTCGTAAACCAAACTTCCATTTCTAAATTAAGATATATTTCAAGTTTTATGTTTTAGTATTTACATATTTAACTATTAAATTCGTAGAAAATTCAATAACACCTTATTAATTCATTTAAATTCCAATTTATATCAAAATTTATCATATTCACATACTTACCTTGAATTCCATCAAAGTTTCCAAAATAAATTTTATACTTTAAATTCCAACTTAACCATTTATTTATTTATATATTTAACTTGTATAAAACTACTAACCATCATCAACCCAATTTAAATCAAAATATTACAATATATACATTTAAAATACTTAATATTTCCATAAAATATAAATAAAATAACCACGGGTCTGTATAATATTTTCTAACCTAGGTCAAGTGATACGGATAATATATCATTTCAATCCGTAATTTACAAAAAAAATCTGGCTTCTATCATTTCAAACCCAATCCCAAGTTAAATAAGTAATAATTAAATAAATAAACATCGTTCAGGCCTATCATTTCAGCCCGTAACGATTCTATTCTACAGGGAACTTATAGTGATAAACAGTAAATAAATAAATAGTAAAACAACATAAATACAACAGTATATAATATAACTGATGATGTGTCAATTTAATAACAGGGTTTTTACCATCATAAAATTTAAATCATTCTACAATTCCACTTGTTATTAATTTACAGATCTATAAGTATGTTTGTCGGGTGTGATTACTCACCTCTATGCTGCTGAAGATTAGATTCAAAACTACGAACCACACCGGAAACAGCGTATAGAAGGCACGATCAAATATTCGAAGATGAGACAATCCGATTCAAATCTTGAAACAAGATAAATAAATAAAACTAAGTACGCAAATCCAATTACGATCAAAGCAAATTTTTAAATAAATCAAAACTGGAACGAGATTTAAATAAGAGGATAATTGACTAAATTTTGCTCGACCACTTCACCACACAACTCGACCAATGCCCCATATACTCGGCCTTGTCTAAGTTTAGTTTTGAAATGCATGCATGCACGCAGTGGTATGTCGAAAAGCAAACTGATACATGCACATCAATATGGTTCAAGGGGTTGGCTCAATCACATAGTGTTCGGCTGTGATTAATGTGCAAAGGTGGTGCACAAATGAAATCTTTTTTAAAAAAAAAACTGAAACACGCAAACAGAGGAGTTTGGAAAAAAATTTAGGCTGGGCTAAACTCAAGGTGGCGCATGCAATATTATATTTACTTAATATATTATTTTTCTCTTACATGGTCCAGATCATCAAGAGAACGGCACAACTGCTAGGCTCGGTAAGGCATGGGCTCACCATAGTTTATCCTAACACCACATGCAAGTGCTTCGGTTATGTCAGGTGAGGGGAGGTGGTTGTACTGCGACTGTGGTGGTGGAAGTGTATATGCGGTCGTGAAAAGTGGTGGAGTGGCCGAGCACAGGTGGATCAGTCGATAGGAGATAAAAGAAAAATACAAGAAGAAAAAGAAAATAAAAGAAGGAAGAAGAAGAGAACTTGCAGCCACACCTGATGCAGAGCTCTCGCATGAAATAAGGAAGATGAAGGCCGAAAATTTGGTGATGAAATAATGGGAACGTGCCGGTGTATTTATATTAGGGTTTGTGTAAATCAAGTGTAAAAAGTGGCAAAGAATCTTATTTGAAACGGTAAGGAAACAAATGTACGTGATGTTTGAATTTAACGGGGAGGTATGCGTTGATTGACTGGAAGCAAACGACAAGAATAAAATTCCTTTTAACGGCTAAGGGAAACCTATATTTTATACCAATTAAAACAAGAAAGCAAGGAAAAGTGGAATATTTTATTCCTATTATACACAAGAGGTAAATGGAATTTTTGAACATGTTTATATTTAAAAGAAGAACTTGCGTTGATTGAGGGAAAAGAAACGGAAAGAAATATTTGATTTGGATGTTAGTAAAATAGATGGATTTGGTTCCTATTAAAACAGAAGGAGAAATAGAAAGTGTAGAAAGTTTGTACGTGAATGACAATGCAAGTAATAAATTACAACGGCTATATTTAATCCCTTCCCTCTTTTGAAATGCACGTCTACTGATTGATTGATTGATTTACTTAGCTAAGGTAAGCAATTTAGAAGTGCGTACTATAGACGCAATAAATAAACAAAACGTACGCCCAATATTTAATAAAAGTAACATATTAAAGATTTATACGTTCCTTATTTATCCGTATATATGCTAAAAATAAATCAAAAAAATAACGTATCTTTTATAGCATCAAACAAATCAGCACTAACGGATATAAATGTACAAATTTAAAAACGTGAAATTTAATAGCTTATTTATACCCTATTTATTACTAAATTTAACTTTTGATTTGTTTACATTGGTTTGATTTATTTATCATTTATCCAAGAAACTGGTGTGTAAAAGAAACGTAAAATTTAAAAAAAAATCCAAAATATTAATTACTTAATTTAAAATTCCAATTAAAACTAGACTTAAGCAAAAATCAAAATTACAGAATTTACTTACTTTTATTGAAATTTGGGCAATGATTTATAATAAATTTAAAATTCAAACTTATATAAAATAAACCCCAAAGTTTTAAATAAAAGATTAAAATATATGTTAAAAAATTTGGGCTGTTATATATCATTTCAACCTATAGGGAATTCTATACTAATAGGTAACTTGTAGAGTGATAATGGATATGATAATAATAACATGCATATATCATCAATAACAATATAATATAAACAACAAGATATGGTGTCATATCCCACAGGTGAACAATTACATACAAACACATATATAACAATTTAATTAACTAACAGTAGCATATTTCAATTGTCGTTTCAATTGAACTCAAATTTAATAAATATAAGAACATTAATCGTGAGTGATTGCTCTCCTTTCGAGGTTAGAGACGAATGAGGATGAGATGAGTTACGAATCCAAGCACGGATTCCATAGTAAAGATAGACTAGCACGATTTCAACGAACAAAGCTAATAAATAGGAATTGAAGAAATCAAATTAGAATTGGATCGAGGAAGATAAATGGGATAAGTGAACTTTATATACAAGTACATATGACTATATATAGATAAAAATCATAGTCTAAATTCAAACGTATATTAAATTGAATATACATGTATTTTAGAATCCATTGTTTCAAATTAGAACACGTATATTAAAAATAACCATATATACATAATATTTTTAAAATCAATACTTATATATATTATTCATTTCAACCCAACATATCAAGTATATATTTTAAAGTACCATATTCCAACTGCAACATTCAAAATTGAAATTCCTTAAACATAAAATAAATATACGAATACACATAAATTTAAAGCTTGTAATGAATATAGAGAGAAGATTTCGGCAATAACAAATAAAATAAAAGATGGAGCTGGCTTCCAAGCAAACACACACACACACACAGATATATATATATATAGTTGCAGCTGTATAATACTTTACTTAGACCTGCCCCAATAAATACATACCACACAAATATGTGTTTAAACTTACTTATAAAAAGAAGCCTACAACCTATATTACAAAGTAAGCCATTATTAACTTATATACATAATATATTTTAGAATTAATATAAACTTACCATATATATGTGAATCCATATAAAAAAATCAAAAGCCATATTTTATGTAAACTAACACATAGAACTAATATATATAACCAGCGTACATTTAAACTTTTACAGAAATCATGAATAAACATATATATACACTCTTCTAAAATATTAATATAAATGTAAACCCAACATAAAATATAAATATACATACACCAAACCCACATGTATAGCCATATTCATATTATAAAGTAATATATAGTAATAGGTAAAACTAGATTATGCAGACTTGACTTATACCTAAAATATATGCATAAATATGTGACCAACACACACACACACACACATATATACATACGGTACCACATTATATAAATTAACAGATGTTTTACAACATTTAGAACTTATACACTTTATATATATGGACCGAACTCACCAATACAACTTAAAACATATTATACTTATAAATATATATATGTACTTATACTTTATATATATAAACAAACATAAATATATATACTCATTGTCGAGAGTAGATTCAAAATACATATAATAGCGTGTGTGCATATATAACCTAGACTATATATATATATATATTAAGCAAAAACAAACAAAAATTCCAATTATTATTTAAGTTCATTCTTATAAATCTTGTTTCACCATTTACTGTTCATCCTTTTCATTCATACAGTGCTTATTTTTATTAATTTATATTCATTGCTTACAGAATTCATTTCCCATTTATTTACACGACACCATTTTCTTTTTTCATTACTATACATTCCTTACATAAGTTATTTTCGTTTTAATTATTTAAAATAATATATAAATCCATTATTTACGATTACATACATTTTCTAGTTTCCTTCACATCTATATTTACTTGATTTTCTTTTTAAACGTCAATATTCATATGTGAAGTAACTCATACTTAGACTATTCTTTTCTTTTTCCCACTTTTATTCCTTTCACATATAATATTCACTTTCACCATTTCACTGTAACAACACTGTATTTTGTGATTATTTTAATTTTTATTTTAATTATTTTAACCGAAATTCCTGATTTAAAAACTTTATAAAATGGATAAATTTTATTATTTTAAATATAAATTTTTATTTTTGTGTGAATTATAATTCCAAACCTGAATAAATGGAATATTTCCAAAAAAGTGGATTTTGGTCAAAACGGTCAAACTTTGACTTTTAAATTTAAAATTTGAATATTTGAATTTTTGAATTTTATCTTTTATTATGAAAATATATTTAATTTCAAGAATAATGCTTTTCGTTTCGTTGAAATTGGATTAATATTGTGAAAGTTATGCTTTTTACAATATTGTGTGTAAATTGTTTTATTTAACAAAAATTGTTTATTTTAATTAATATAAATAATATTTTTGGTTGATATATCATGTTATAATTGTGCGTATATATGTAATGTTACAAGTTATGTATATATTTACAATATTTGTCCGTTTTTGTTTCATTTAATTTGGATATATACTTTGTAAATTAAGTAACATACAAAGATGTAAATAGCAATTAATTTATACGTTTCTATAACCATTTTCTTATTTATTTCTAAGTGTGTTTATATAAACACTATGCATTTATTGAATTATTTCTTTGGCATATATTTTATTAAATAGATGGGAAACAAATCAAATTAAGATACATTACCTATTTTTAATTAAAGGCATACGTTACGTTTTGATTTATTACCTCTTTTATCTTTCCATCCCTTGATTTTCTACCATAACTTCATTTCTTTTGGCTGCTCCTTTTCTTTGCTCATAGCCGTGTATTTTGTATATTACGTGAAAGAAAACATCTCTTTCTCATTCATCATTCATGCATGCTTCAGATCTAAGAAAAACTTGGTAATGTCTTTGTTATCCCATTTTTTGGACAAAGCTGGAATATCAACGTTGAGCGCATCTCCACCACGATCGAGCTAAGAGGAAGCAAGCAAGCGTATATAAGTCTGGGATTTCACTCATGATTCAAGTATAAAAGTCCATTCGGTATCAAAGGTTTGAAGATTCATTCGGTAATATATCACATATCTCATTCGGCAAAGCCTCATTCGGCACTCAGAGCACACAGTTTCATCCGGCGTTCCCAGTACAAGAAGTCATTCGGCATTTAAAGCACAGGCTCATTCGGCATTCGGCATCTCCCTGCCGAACCAAGTACACCCCTTCACTTCCAAACTCCCACCGAACCAGACTTCTTCGCCAATCGCCGAACCAACCTCCGCCGAACCAACATGCCTCCAAGCATAGCCGAACCATGCTACCACCGGACCATGCTACCACCGGTCCAAACAACATACCACTCACCGCCGAACCAAAGCCTCACCGAACCAGACAATTGCCAGTCCAGATTGCTTCAGCCCGGGCCCACCAGCAGCTATATACTTCCAAGACCCCTGCCCCCTACCTCACTCTATAAATAGAGGGGCAGGGGTACAACAATGGAGACAAGTTTGAGAGCTCAAACCGGGAAGGAACTTTCAAACAACTTTCATACACTTGTACTACAAGCTTTGTACTTGTAATCGGATCGGAAAAGGAGAATAACATATAAAGTGGACGTAGGCACATTCTGGCCGAACCACTATAAATCTGTGTGTCTTTTACAGTTTAGTCCCTGCTTTTTACGCATTTGCATAAACCACCTAAATCACTACGAACAACATAAAATCAACTAAATCATACGACTTGGAGTTTTTTGCCCATCTTTTGTGCAAACGTATTTGAGTTATTTGCTGAGATCTGTGATTTGTGTTTGAATATCGCTGACTTATATTCATACACTGGTGCTTTCACGGTATTGGGTGTTTGCGGCCATTTTTTACGCAAACATTTTGGTGCTTTCACTGAGAAGGACCAGCTCCCACTACATCGGATAGAAGTTTGGATTTGGAAGACAATGACTAGGCAAAACAGTAGAAGGCTAAGGGCTGAGAGAAGCCAACAAGGAGGAAGTCAACAAGCATCCTCCGGAGGTGAGGAAGGACCGGCTTCGATCTATATAACCCGGGATGAAATGGAAGCCATAACAAATTCACTGCAAGAGAGGTTGCTGAAAAGTCAACAGGAAATGATGCAAACTTTCTTGGAGCAAATAAGAGTTGCAGGGATGCAGAACCTAGGAACAGCTACAACGGCTGTGGATGCAGGACAAGAAGCTAGGGTTATGGAACCCAATGAAGGACAGGATACGGAGCCAGGCGGCAATCGACAAGGGCTTGGGGGCAGGCCCACAGGATTCAACACAGGAGAACCTTTGGAAGGAGTTCAACAGGCTAGAACCAACGTTGCTGCTAACGAGCCACACGAAGAGTATGTACCGGAGTTCCCTCGGGGGCAACCCCCGACAGATAACGGTGGATTGGTAGATATAATCAGGAAGACTGTGCGAGGTGGTTTGACCAACGGAGACTTGGAAGGAGTAAACAGGAGTCCGTTCACCCGGGAAATAAGGATGGCTCAGAATCCACCTAAGTTCAAGCTACCTAGCGTGGAGGCATACAATGGCAAGGAAGACCCTACGGATCACTTGATGAGATACACCAGACACATGGAGGTGCTGGGGGCATCGGAGGAGGTGATGGCCCGATGCTTCCCTTTGTACTTGACGGACTTAGCTGCAATGTGGTTCAGGCAGCTGGAAGAAGGATCTATCAGGACTTGGAGGGAATTGGTGGAAAGGTTTTTGGGACAGTTTCGGGTTCATGTCAAGAGACCGAAGAATGTGATGACGTTGACGTCGGTAAGGCAAAGGATGGATGAATCGCTTAGAGCTTTTCTAACTCGATTCAGTGCCGCAGTTACTTCGGTGGATCGGCCCGATCCATCGATGGTTTTAATGGCAGCAGTATCAGGAGTCAGGGAGAACTCGGATTTCAAGGTATCTCTGATACGAGATCCCCCACGGAATCTCGACGAATTTTTTCATGAGGCAGAAAGGTTCCTTCGACAAGAAGATGCGAGTACGGATTTAAAATTGAAAAAGGTTAATGCAGTTGAAGGGGGAGGACCATCCCGCAATGGTTCGGATAAAAACAAAGGAAAAAGGAAGTTGGACGATGATTCTGGAAATGCTAGGAAGCAATGGAAGGATCCAAAGTTTTCCACATACACAGGATTGAACGAAACACTGGAACGGATATACCTGGATACTCGAAATCGCCTTCACTACCGGAGGCCGGCTAGGAGAGAACCAACAGAACGGGAAAGGACATCAGGAAGGCACTGTCTCTTCCATGATTTGGATGGACACGACACCAACAGCTGCAGGCACTTAAAGGACATAATTGAGGAACATGTAAGAAGTGGACAACTGCCGCAATATGTTGGACCTCGGAATGCAACGGCGAGGCAGGAGCAACCGCCGCCTACCTCAAGCTACGATGGTGGGAGGCCCAGGAATGATGGTCGGTTGATCGTCCCTTGACCAGGTTAATATGAAATAAGTAGCAAACTATTGGCAAGCAACCAAGTCATTTACACATGTACGGGGACGGAGATAGCCCCTAGGCATGCTCTGAATGATAATAAACTGCGATGCTATGGTTTGTGAAATTTATCTTTCGCTTTTGGATTGGACACTGCTTTTCTTTTTGGTTTTCGGTTTTGGAGCTTGGATTGAGCTCCTGGTTTTTCTTGCTTTTTGATTTGGATTTTCCTTTGGACAATTGTTTTCGGTTTTGGATGTTAGTTTGGATTTCTGTTTTTATGGTTTTGGATTTGGATTTTGGATTTGGATTTGGATTTGGATTTTGGATAGGATTTTGACTGGATTTTTATCTGATTTTTGATAAACGGTCGTCGGGTATGGATTATACCTGGCAAGGGGTGAGTTGCTTTGCCTGAACGTGGTAAATTGACTCATTCAGGTCGTCGAGTATGGACTATGCTCGGCAAGGGTCCGGAGTGACCAGGATTCGGCCTAGGACTTAGGCCCTATATTATCAATTTTTACTTTCAGGTCGTCGAGTATGGACTATGCTCGGCAAGGGTCCGGAGTGACCAGGATTCGGCCTAGGACTTAGGCCCTATATTATCAATTGTTACTTTCAGGTCATCGAGTATGGACTATGCTCGGCAAGGGTCCGGAGTGACCAGGATTCGGCCTAGGACTTAGGCCCTATATTATCAATTATTACTTTCAGGTCGTCGAGTATGGACTATGCTCGGCAAGGGTCCGAAGGGACCAGGATTCGGCTTAGGACTTAAGCCATGGCATTTTACAGCGCCCAGGAACACTGGGCCAAGGTCGTCAACTGTGGATTACAATTGGCAAGAACCCGGAGAGGTTAGCTCAACGTCCAGGGACACTGGACCAAGGTCGTCATGTGTGGATTACGCTTGGCAAGAACCCGGAAAGAAGGTCGTCAACTGTGAATTACAATTGGCAAGAACCCGGAGAGGTTAGCTCAACGTCCAGGGACACTGGATCACGTCCGTCAGGTGTGGATTGCGCTTGGCAAGAGCCCGGAGAAGTTATGGATTTGGATATCAACCCAGAGAGGTCCTGGATTCGAATATTGGCTATTGGATAAGGATGGTTTGGGGATCGTTGTCGAGTTCGGATGGACATGGAATTGGCTCAAGCTTTGGTTATTGGATTTGGAACTGGATATCAACTCGGAGCAGTCAAGGATGATCTACTCTGGCAATATGGCTATTGACTTTGGATATTGGATTCGGGACTATACAAAACACGCCTTCCTACCGCAAGGCATATTTTGGGGGGCAAAGTGTTATCCCATTTTTTGGACAAAGCTGGAATATCAACGTTGAGCGCATCTCCACCACGATCGAGCTAAGAGGAAGCAAGCAAGCGTATATAAGTCTGGGATTTCACTCATGATTCAAGTATAAAAGTCCATTCGGTATCAAAGGTTTGAAGATTCATTCGGTAATATATCACATATCTCATTCGGCAAAGCCTCATTCGGCACTCAGAGCACACAGTTTCATCCGGCGTTCCCAGTACAAGAAGTCATTCGGCATTTAAAGCACAGGCTCATTCGGCATTCGGCATCTCCCTGCCGAACCAAGTACACCCCTTCACTTCCAAACTCCCACCGAACCAGACTTCTTCGCCAATCGCCGAACCAACCTCCGCCGAACCAACATGCCTCCAAGCATAGCCGAACCATGCTACCACCGGACCATGCTACCACCGGTCCAAACAACATACCACTCACCGCCGAACCAAAGCCTCACCGAACCAGACAATTGCCAGTCCAGATTGCTTCAGCCCGGGCCCACCAGCAGCTATATACTTCCAAGACCCCTGCCCCCTACCTCACTCTATAAATAGAGGGGCAGGGGTACAACAATGGAGACAAGTTTGAGAGCTCAAACCGGGAAGGAACTTTCAAACAACTTTCATACACTTGTACTACAAGCTTTGTACTTGTAATCGGATCGGAAAAGGAGAATAACATATAAAGTGGACGTAGGCACATTCTGGCCGAACCACTATAAATCTGTGTGTCTTTTACAGTTTAGTCCCTGCTTTTTACGCATTTGCATAAACCACCTAAATCACTACGAACAACATAAAATCAACTAAATCATACGACTTGGAGTTTTTTGCCCATCTTTTGTGCAAACGTATTTGAGTTATTTGCTGAGATCTGTGATTTGTGTTTGAATATCGCTGACTTATATTCATACACTGGTGCTTTCACGGTATTGGGTGTTTGCGGCCATTTTTTACGCAAACAGTCTTCTTCTTCTTTTTCCACTTTTTCTTCTTTGTTTTGCCTTGTTTTTTCACTTGAATTTGCCTTGATCTTCACCTATGTTGCTCGGCCCATATTCCTACCATCTCCTCCACCGACCACCACCACTTTCTTCCGCATATAACCCACACCTGACATCATTCTCCACTGACCTGAAAGTGCTTTGATCATCCCTTGCACAAAACTCCACAAAAATAATGCCAAACTCCCACAAAAATAATGCCAAACTCCCACAAAAATAATGCCAAACTCCTTGAGTTTATACCTAGCCAAGCCTATATTCACATCCACTTCATTTTCTTACCATGGCCACCTCCTTAGCCTCCACCACCAGCAAGCACCACACCCGAACACTACTACTAACATCTGACCTGACCTGAATTAGCCCCTGCCAAGCCCAAATGTACCAAGGCCGAGCCCAAAATGATGAACAAACCACCTCCCTTTCTCTTGCCTTTTACTTTCCTCATGTTGTAACCTCCAAAGCCTTTGCCTTCTTGTCCAAGCCTTGTTGTTTTCAGATCTAAACTGACCATTACCACCTGAAAACATCCGAGGCCGAACCAATACAGCCTTGTGGCCGAGCCTATGTGGGTAAAGGTCAAGCAAATTTGATGGGAATGCTTGGCGATGTCTCTTGTTATTTCTATTTCCATTTTGTTTCAATAGATTTATGGTATTGTAAAAATATTTATATATGGTTTGTTTAACAAGATTTATATCTTGGCTCTCTCTCCACTCAAATCAAGTCATGCTATCGTGCTTTCTGGATCTTTGTTTGTGTGTGTTTGATTTGCGAATTCCAGCTTTAAAGAGGTGAGTTTTCACTCATGACATTTATATAATTAGTGAAGTGACAACAAGTGAATGTGAAGTAAGTCTTTTCTCTGGATCGATGTTTATGCTTGGTCGGGGCTATGAATTTTCTAACTCTTGTTTCATCTTTTCAAGTATCAACCTGCGTCCTGATGGTCGTGGATACTCTGAGGCCGTCGAGGCTATTCGAGCCCTTCCTGCCAAAGAAAGAGACATTCAGACTCTCATTTCGAATGAGTCGCTTACATTGGGCTGTTGGCAGCAGGCCGTTAGATAAGCTTTCCTCAAGGTGTTACCGTACCCAGGCATGCCGCTGGCAAAGGGAAAAAGTTAGCTAAGTCATCATGTCACACCCCTGATTCACCGGAAGAGGGGGAAATTAAAGAGAATGAAACACCCGAAGCACAGGGTGAGAACATGGGTCCTTCTCAGGATCCGATAGTCGAAGTGCAATACATCGAAACGTCATCTTCCCCTTCGAAGGGGAAGAGGAAATTGACGTACAAGATAAGGAAGGAGGGAGTTGGCGGAACTTCCAAAGTTACGCTCATTCCGACAGAGAAGGAGGCTTCTTCACAACACGTAGAAAGTTCTTTAAAGGGCCTATCGAACCTCTCCATTCCTGATGATCTACTCAATTACGACTTTGACGATCCGGATGCATTTAAACTCCACTTGCCCATCAGAGGCGATGCAGGCGCTCTAGCCCAAAGTCAGGGAGAAAAAAATCCCATTAGTAAAGCAACTGGTTCGTCGGGGGGAAACACTAGGACACACACATGCACTTGCACTTCACTTTGCACTTAAATTCTCGCTCTCACTCTTCTTATTTCTAACTCATCGTTTCTCAAATTTCGTACAGGTGACATGGGGCGTTCACACGGATTTGACCGCCTTCAAGATTCATCCATTTTCTACCAGCCAGGATGGGATTCAGGCTCTGGGAGACGTCGTGATAGGGATGATGATGACAACAGGGAGTATCATTCCCTGGACTCATCATCTCGGAAGAAAACTCACTATCAGCCAAAATATCATCAAGATACCGCTTCTCACCCGGAGCAAAACAAAGATAAGCACGACCATAAGAGGTCGCAATCCGATGTCCTACGGGATCACCACTCCGACTCCTCTTCCACACGACAGTCTTGGGATCCTTACAGGAGAGCTAAACTTTCAAAGCCATCTCCTCCTGCTCCTGCAATAGATCCAACAGTATCAGAGAGGCTGGCTGAGCTTAAAGTTAAATTTCCAAAAATATGCTTCAATGACCTGAAATTCCTCCCAGGGATTCATCCTATTCCTGGACACGTCAAGCAGAGCGCCATCACTTGCACCAACGACGTCTATGTTCAACATGACGCGTTTGTTCATTTAGCCGAAAAACTTTCAGAAGTTTCCATGGAGCGCCAACATGAGATGGATCGCCTGAAGCTCGAGGCTATCTACGACAAAGATATCATTAAGGCTTAGGACGAAGAGCTTGCATCTTATAGATCTCATCTTGAGGCCGCCCGACAGAGCACTCAAGACACTGCCGAAGCCGTGACTCATCTAGAATCAACACATAAAAAAGAGATCGACGAGGCGGTACAACGCTGCGGGGCCCTAGCACTGGAGAAGGACTCGGTCCAAAAAGAGAGGGACGCATTCAGCCTCCGAGTCAAGGAACTTGAGGAGCAGCTCCGTAGAGAGAAAGAAGAGAAAACAGCTGCTCAAGAAAAGTCACAACGATACTGTGACGAAATCGTTGCTACTCGACTCCTAAAGGAGAAACTGGAGGACGAGCTTTCCAAAGTGGAGGTGCTAAAGAGTGAAGCCCATGAAGAGGGCAAAAAGATAGCGTCCGTGGATATCGACTCCCATTTTGAGGCGGCTAAAGAAGAAGGTTGGGAAGAGGTCAAAAGCCTGTTTGACCCTCGAATCGTAGAATTCAATGCCCGCGTCCTCATGTACCGAGACTTGACTTTTCTGGGCGAGGGCTATCTTGAATCTTTAGCCGAGGCATGGGAGGCCCTGATAGAAATCAGGAAGGCCGAGAACGATTCCAAGGAGGTTAATGAAGAAGCTTTGATAAAAGAATTTCTCAAGGGAAATGAGCCTTCAGACCTGTCAGCGACAAAAGTTCTTTACTGCAAAGGCTCCACCTCAACGAAAGGGAAAGAAGTTATTTCGGGTCCTAACAGGTTTGTGCCTCCAGCTCATGTGCCTACTCAATCGGTCGATCGACCGATACTCGATCCATTTGAGCAGCACATTGGTTACAACCCGGAGGACCCTGGCCTTGGTGTCCATATTCTGTCCCCCATTTCAGAGGGCGAGGCCCCTCGGACGGTTGAGAGTTTGCCAGAACCTGATAGATAACCCCTCACTTTAAGATTCCAAAAACCCTCATTCTTTAGGAAGGACTATTGTATTCTAATGCTTATTTTTCATGATTTTGTGCAGGCCGTTCTGATCCCGAGCCCACTCCGAGGAGCGATGTCGCCAAGGAAGTGGAGGAGAAAACAAGTGAGGCTACTCACATGGGGGAGGCTCCTGGTCCGGATGCTCAGGTGATGGAGCGCTTAATGAGGACAAGTCCGAAACTTCCTCTCCTACCGACGGGGGTTATGAAGTAGAAATTACAGGTTCCTCTGAGCACACATCCGAATTGAGCATGAAGGAGTAGCTCGAGAAAGAGAAGGAGAAGACGGTCAAGATCAAAGTCGAGCCTCGAGTTGTGGACCTAGACGATCTTTTGTAAAAGTCATTGAAGGTCATCCTTCCTAGCGGGTCCAAGCCCATGGATGTTCCCCATACTTCTTCAGTTGCTACCCCTCCATCAAAGAAGGGTACCAAGGGTAAACGCGGAGGAGAGGAGCCGTCTGAGAAGAAAACGGAGGTGAAGAAGTCGAATAAGCACAAGAAGTAATCATTACTCTCGTTCAACAAGAGTTAGTTTAAGCTATGCAATTATTTCCATATACTTCCGTAGTTCTTGTAAATAGATTTTCGACTCCGAACTTTGGGGGGTTTGTAGTAGAAACTTATTTTTGAAAAAAGTTTAGTTCCTTTTTCTGTCTTACAAAAGACTCTTGTCGTTCAATTTTTGTGTGATTGTGATTTAAATCCAAGCTGTTGTTAATAACATGGACTTCTCGGTTCACCTTCATATAGCTCGGAGATTCTTTGAGAGTTGTTCATTTTTCCTCCGCGCTTCAAGCACCTAGAATGTTTTTTAGTCCGCACATCGGGGACTTAGAGTACTCCAGTCTGTGCTTTGGGGGCTTGGAGATTTGATTCGTTTATACTCGAGTTTGCATCCGGGGCTTAGAGTACTCCAGTCCGCACTCTGGGGACTTGGAGTTTTAGATTGTTTATACTCGAGTCCGCACTCCGGGGACTTAGAGTACTCCAGTCCACACTCTGGGATCTAGAGTTTTAAATCATTTATACTCGAGTCCGCACTCTAGGGACTTAGAATACTCCAATCCGCACTCTGGGGACTTAGAGTTTTAAATCGTTTATACTCGAGTCCGCACTCTGGGGACTTAGAGTACTCCAGTCCGTACTCTGGGGACTTGGAGTTTTAAATCGTTTATACTCGAGTCCGCACTCCGGGGACTTAGAGTACTCCAGTCCGCACTCTGGGGACTTCGAGTTTTGAATCGTTTATATTCGAGTATGCACTCTGGGGACTTAGAGTACTCCAGTCCGCACTCTAGGAACTTGAAGATTTAAGTCGTTTATACTCGAGTCCGTGCTCCGGGGACTTAGAGTACTCCATTTCGCACAATGGGGACTTGGAGATTTAAGTCGTTTATACTAGAGTCCGTGCTCCGGGGACGTAGAGTGCTCCGGGGACGTAGATTACTCCGGTCTGCATTCTGGGGACTTGGAGATTTAAGTCGTTTATACTCGAGTCCGCGCTCCGAGGACTTAGAATACTCCAACCCGCACTCTAGAAACTTGGAGACTTAAGTCGTTTATACTCGAGTCCGCACTTTGGGGGCTTAGGTTACTCCAGTCCGCATCCTGGAGACTTGGAGTTTTAGATTGTTTATACTCGAGTCCACACTCCGGGGACTTAGAGTACTCCAGTCCGCACTCTGGCGATCTAGAGTTTTAAATTGTTTATACTCGAGTCCGCACTTTGTGGACTTAGAGTGCTCCAGTCCGCACGCTGGGGACTTGGAGTTTTAAATCGTTTATACTCGAGTCCACACTCCGGGGACTTAGAGTACTCCAGTCCGCACTCTGGGGACATGGAGTTTTGAATCGTTTATACTCGAGTCCGCACTCTGGGGACTTAGAGTACTCCAGTCCGCACTCTAGAGATTTGGAGTTTTAAATCGTTTATACTCGGTCCGCACTCCGGGGACTTAGAGTACTCCAGTCCGCTCTCCGAGGATTTGGAGTTTTAAATCATTTATACTCGAGTCCGCACTCCGGGAACTTAGAGTACTCCAGTCCCCACTCTAAGGACTTGGAGATTTTAGTCATTTATACTAGAGTCCGCACTACGCAGACTTTGAATACTCCAGTCCGCACTCCAGGGACTTGGAGATTTGAATCGTTTATACTCGAGTCCGCACTCCGGGGACTTAGAGTACTCCAGTCCGCACTCCGAGGATCTGGAGTTTTAAATCATTTATACTCGAGTCCGCACTCCGTGGACTTAGAGTACTCCAGTCCGCACTCTGGGGACTAAGAATTTTTGAATCGTTTATACTCGTATCCGCACTCCGGGGACTTAGAGTACTCCACTCCGCACTCTAGGGATCTGGAATTTTAAATCATTTATACTCGAGTCCGCACTCCAGGGACTTAGAATACTCCAGTCCGCACTTTGGGGACTTGGAGTTTTGAATCGTTTATACTCGAGTCCGCACTCCGCGGACTTAGAGTACTCCAGCCGCACTCTGAGGACTTGGAGATTTGAATCGTTTGTACTCTAGTCCGCACTCCGGGACTTAGAGTACTCCAGTCCGCACTCCGGGGACTTGGAGATTTGAATTGTTTATACTCGAGTCCGCCCTCCGGGGACTTAGAGTACTCCAGTCCGCACTCTGAGGACTTGGAGATTCGAGTCGTTTGCATGTGTTCGTACGTCAGCCAGAATAATATAATTTCATTTGCCTGTCACAGGATCATCATATGCAGAAATATTTTTAATTCATGGAAAAGATGGCTTCAAGCCTTTATTAACGAAAGCAAGCTAAATTGTCTTGCTACATACCAAGAACTAGAAATAAAAGCGTACTGGAAATAAATGCAACTAATACATGAAAGAAATAGTCTAAGCATAATAATGCCGCAAATGCTCGTTGTTCGATGCTCGGGGGAGTGACGCACCATCGACGGTCGCTAGCTTGAAAGTTCCTTTTCCAAGCTTCCATTCGATGATGTATGGACCTTCCCATGCAGGATTCATATGAGATGGGATCGGAAAAACTCGTTTCAAAACGAGGTCTCCCACACCAAAAATTCTCGGTCGGACCTTTTCGTTATAATATTTAGCGACTCTATGTCTGTATGCGGTCGCTCTCAAATTGGCTTCTTCGTGTTTTTCGTCGATGAAGTCCAACGATTCCAATAAAAGATTCTGGTTCGACTCGGGGTCGTAAAAAGTTACCCGATGTGATGGAACCTCAAGTTCCACAGGTATGACAGCTTCCGTGCCATATGCCAATGCGAATGGAGTGTGGCCAGTCGCGGTCTTGTGGGTGGTCCTATAGGCCCAAAGCACCGTTGGAAATTCATCCACCCACTTGCCTCTAGCCTTTTCCAGATGCTTTTTCAATATGGACTTGATTATCTTGTTTACGACTTCCACTTGTTCATTGGCTTTCGGGTGAGCAACCGTTGCAAACTTCTTATCAATGCCATATTTCTAACAAAATTCTTTGAACTCCTTGCTTTCGAATTGAGTTCCATTGTCTGTAATGATGGTCTGTGGAAGGCCAAAATGACATATGATATTTCATACGACGAAATTAATAACCTTCTTGGTGGTTACTAGGGCCAGAGGCTCTGCTTCTTCCCATTTGGTAAAGTAGTCGACCGCAACTATTGCATATTTCGCTCCACCTTTGGCTATGGGTAAAGAACCAACTAGGTCGATTCCCCACATTGCAAATGGCCAGGGACTAACCATTTGCGTGAGTTCTGTCGACGGAGCTCTCGGGATTTTTGCATATATCTGGCATTTATTGCATCTTCTCACATAGTCTGCGGCATCCTGATTCATAGTTGGCCAATATTATCCATAACGGAGGATTTTCTTTGCTAATGTCCGCCCCCCAGTATGGTCACCACACTCTCCCTCATGGACTTCCTTTAATACTCATTTTATCTCATCGTGGGCCACGCACCGGAGTAAGGGGGTCGAGAATCCCCTTCGATACAATACTCCATCCTGTATTATATATTGTAAAGCCTTACAAAGGACTTGTCGTCTTTCGCTTCTTTCTTCAGGTAAGATCTCGAATAGCAAGTACTGCTTGATTGGGGTCATCCACGATTCCTACTCGATTTTGTTTCTAACATGAAACCTACCTCCATCATATTTATACTCGGAACATGTAAGGTTTCGATAGGAAACAATCCCATCTGTTGTGCATCACCAATGCTTGCAAATTTTGCCAATGAATCGGCTGCTCTGTTTTGCTCACGCGGGACATGTGAAATATCATAATACTCGAGATTCGCTAGCAGCTCCTGAACTCGGATCAAATATGGGGCAAGTCTCTGCCCCCTTGCTTGATAGTCTCCTCGCACTTGGTCACCACCAGCTGCAAGTCGCTATAAATTTCAACCGATTTTACTCCCAGTTCTTTGATAATTCTTAAGCCGGCAATCAACGCTTCATATTCGGTTTCCTTATTCATTGCTGTGAATTCGAGCTTCAAAGCATAGTAAACTGATCGGTTCTCAAGAGTTACAAGAAATATGCCAACCCCTGAATAGCGGTCGTTAGATGCCCCATCGGTGTACATCTTCCATCGAATGGGAGGTATGACATTGTGGTCGTTTGATTCATCTGGAACAGTAAATTCAGCAATGAAGTCAGCTAGTGCTTGTCCTTGTATGGCCCTTCGCGGCAAGTAGGTAATATCGAATTGACTTAATTCGATATTCCACTTTAACATCCTTCTGGAAGTTTCCGGTCGTTGGAGTACCTGTCGCAGGGGTTGATCAGTGTAAACACTGACTGAGTGTGCCTGAAAGTATGGACGAAGCTTTCGTGATGCAATCACTAAGGAATAAGCTAATTTTTCAATCTTTGGATAATTTCTTTCTGCCCCCGTCAAGCGTTTAATAACATAGTAAACTGGCTTTTGAACCCGGTCTTCCTCGCGAACCAAGGCTGTACTGATAGCGTGCTGGGATAAAGCCAAGTATATGTACAACATTTTGTGGTCTATTGGTTTCGACAATACCGGGGGAATTTCTAAGTGCCTTACAAGAGCTCAGAATGCTTCCTCACAGTCAGATGTCCATTCGAAATTCCTCTTCTTTCTTTAGGACATCGAAGAAAGGAATACATTTGTCTGTGGCCCTGGATATGAATCGGCTCAGCGCGGCCACCTTTCCATTCAAGCTTTGCACCTGTTTTGTAGCTTTGGGCACTTGTATATCTCAGATAGCCTGAATCTTCTTCGGGTTAGCCTGATTCCCTGTGCATTCACAACAAAACCCAGAAACTTTCCTAACTCTACGCCGAATGAACACTTCAAAGGATCGATCTTTATTCCATAATGTCTGAGTATATCAATATCTCCGCTAAGTCTCGGATGTGGTCGTTTGATTGCCGTGACTTCACGAGCATGTCATCGACATAGACTTCCATCGTTCTACCAATCTGATCTTTGAACATCTGATTCACTAGAAGCTGATAAGTTGCTTCTAC
The DNA here is from genome assembly GCA_030765085.1 of Allium cepa. NCBI lineage: Eukaryota > Viridiplantae > Streptophyta > Magnoliopsida > Asparagales > Amaryllidaceae > Allium > Allium cepa. The sequence goes on from CM060938.1 coordinate 549,237,446, forward strand.
ATTCTTCAATCTAAAGGGCATCACGACATAGCAATACAACCCAACATTTGTGACAAAACTGGTGTGTTCTTGGTCTGGGAGGTGCATCGGGATTTGATTATATCCAGAGTATGCATCCATAAATGACAGTAACTCATGTTAGGCAGTTGAATCGACCAGCTGGTCAATCCTAGGCAACGGGAAACTATCCTTCGGGCATGCTTTGTTTAAATCAGAATAATCAACACAAGTTCTCCATTTTCCATTCGCTTTCTTCACTAGCACCAGGTTAGATACCCATTCAGGGTAGAGGGCGTCGCGGACGAACCCATTGGCTTTGAGTTTGTCCACCTCCTCTTTGAGAGTCGCAGACCTCACTGGGTCCATGCCTCTCCTTTTTTGTTTCACAGGAACATGTCTTGGGTCTATGTTCAACATATGACTCGCGATGGCAGGAGAAATCCGCACATGTCAGAATGTGTCCAAGCGAAAACATTAAGATTTGCTCGGAGAAAGTCAGTGAGGTTCTCGGCCACCACGGGGTCGAGTTGTGATTCAATTTTAAGAGTTCGTGACGGGTCATCCCGGCTCACTGGGATGTCAATTGTTAGTTCAGCCAGTGCTGCATTTTTTTCCCTGGGTCCCCCATCATCATCTCTTGGATATATGTCTCTATAGATCAGAGAATGTTGCCCGAGCCAAGGCTCGGGCACTACTTGTCAATCATCAGAATTTTGGATGCGGACGGAGCTGTCCGCAACATTTCCTTTCTCTCTACGCCGAGCCTCTCTCAGCTCAGCCACATAGCATGCACGTTCGATCGCCTGATCGCCGTGTACCACTCCAACACCTCTGTCTATCGGAAATTTTAACGTCAGACACCAAGGGGCCAATGCTGCCCTAAATTCTGCCAGGGCTGGACGTCCTAGAAATACGTTATATGGAGAGTCAACATCCAACACTATGAATGGTAGGATTTGCACCCTCGTACGCTCGCCTTGCCCCAGTTCAACTGGTAACTCCACATATCCCACTACATTCGTTGCTGTGCCGTTAAAGCCATGGATTCTGGCTTTAAATGGTTTTAAATCCTTAGTCTCCAGCTTCATTTTCTAGTATGCCTTCTTGAAGATGATGTTAACGGAACTTCCGCAATTAATTAGAATTCTCTTCACAAACGTCAGTCGATTGTCGCAGATATGACCATCGGGTCGATGGTGGGAGCCTCCACCTTATTCGCATCTCTGCTCCTGAATATAATATCATCATCCATCGTGCGCTGGTGCTTTGCAGGAGTCCCATCCTCCACATTCGAACAACACTCATACTCCGCATGCCTTAAAGAGTTAGCATATCGCTCCATCTCCTGCCAATTCTTATCCGCAGGATGAGGTCCGCCAGCAATCGTGTTGATAACCAATCTATCCACAGTTTGATCAGGTTATTCTGGTTGGTGTGGAGCTGGCCCGCGTCCGAGGTGCAATGTCTCTTGTCTTCCATCTTGTGGGTCTTTGACAAACTCCTGCAGCTTCTTCTATCTAATAAACTTTTCTATAGTGTCATGGAGGTGTCTGCAATCCTCTGTGTTGTTCCCATAAGACTCGTGAAAGCAGCAATACTTCCCAGTCCGCTTCTGTTCCTCCGTTGATTCCTTTGGGCGTTTCTATATTGAAAAGTGTTGCAAGTTGACAAATAGATGTTCTCAAGAGACGCGTTGAGCGGGGTGTATTCATTGTAGTCCATCTCTCTTTTCTTTCCGGGATTTCCACCTTCGGATCGTTTAGACTGCCTAGGCTTGTTTTGGGCATTGACTTGAGCTTTTCCCGAATTATAGCTGGTATGCTTCATGGCGACGTTACTTTTCACAGTCTCCTGAGTAGGCCCTAGTTCCTTGTCCCGTCTTGTCCATCGAGCTTCTTCCCTTATTATGAACTGATGAGCTTTTGAATAAAAACGCTCCAGCGTGGCTGGGGACTTTCCCACCAACCAATCACCAAATTCAGAGTCCGGATCCACTCCACACATTACCGCCATCAAAATTGCGTAGTTGTTTAGATTGCTCACTTCGGTAGCAGCAACATGAAATCTCTGCAAGTATGCTTTCAATGACTCTCCCAGAGCTTGGATTACGCTTGATAAGGACATCACATCCTTTGGATGAGTGGTGTGTATCCTAATTTGTTCTATGAATTTCATTTCCAATTCATCAAAGCTGGATATAGATCATCGAGGAAGTCGAATAAACCACATGGTGGCAATTCCAGACAGAGTGATTGGGAAGCACCTACACTTGGTTTCATCATTAGCTCTTGCAGAATGCATCATCCATCCGTACCTCATCAAATGGTACCTGGGATCGGTCTTCCCTTCGTAGGCTGGGATAGTCGGCATATTGAACTTCTTTGGCTACTCAGCCTGTAGGATACCATCTATAAAGGGAGTATGGCTTCTGGACACTCCCCAATCTTCATTGGTCAAGCCTTGGTTCTCTCTCATCAACTGCCTGACCATAGCTGTTAAGTCCGGAGTTTGTATGGAGGATGGAAGGTTGGGTTGCGTTCCACGGGACCGTACGGGTTGATGTCTCGCCTGATTTGGTCTTGGAGATTCGGGCGTCCAGTCTCCTTACGGGCATGATCCCTAGACGATTGATATGTGACACCTGCATGTGCACCTTCATCCTTACGGCGCCTACGCCTAGGAGGTTCATCAGCTGAGGTTGAACTATCAGATTCAGAATAAGGGGCAGGGTTACCTCCAGCTTTCTGACACTACTGCTGAGTGAGCTGAGTCATGAGGTTAGTGTTGGCTTGAATCTTCTCAGCAAGTTGCCTTCTACTTTCCTTGAGTTCTCTTATCAAGTCATTGAACTCTATTTGGGGAACAACTTCCGCTTGGTTTTGGATGGAGGGCCCTGCACCTCGAGTTGCTTGCTGATTTCTAGGTCCAACTTGTTGCACGCTAGCAGTCTCGTGGACATCTGCAATGTGGGAGGCCGATGTGGTTCGTGGTCTTCCCATGGTAGAGTTGTTGGTTGTAACTCCGAATAGAATCAACAGATGCCTGGTGAATGATCTTGGATCTCCTCTAGGGATTTATGCAATCCAGTAGCTAAAAGATCCTAACAGCTTGAGAATTCGACTCTCAATGAAAGCACCATAATGTTAGCACCAAAATTGGCAACTAACACCCTTATGAAAGATTGTGTAGAGAGATTAATGAAGATAGTAAATTAAAACAGAAGACAGTATGTAAATTTAAATGCAGAGAACAAGAACACCAAATTTATAGTGGTTCGGCGTAACTGCCTACGTCCACTTTGAAGTTGATTTCTAGTGCTTTCCTTGATAGTTGATTACAGATACAATCCGTTTCCAATTACTTGACTACAATTGCAAAGTAAAAGATAAAGTCTTGAGTGAGTGTTGAATGCGGCAGAGTTTCCCCAGTGTTCTCGAAAAAACCGATCCATTTCACTGTGCCCCTGTCTCTCTATTTACAGACGAAGATGGGTTGGACTTCCCCGGTGGGCCTAGTAGATGAATACCTCAGCCCAAATGGAGTGAGCTCTGAATGCCGATCCATATACGCCAAACGGCCAAATGCCAAATCGTAGTCTTTATGCCGAACGATATGAGGTATTGAGTGGAAGGGGTGGGCCGAACGATATCCTTATGCCGATCGAAGTGGGGTGCTGAGCGGTGAGCGTATGCTGAGCAACGGTCGAAGATGATTGAGATGGGTTGATGCTGAACACCTCTTCATGCCGAGTGGTTTTGGAATGCCGAACACCTCTGATGCCAAGCAGCGTGGAATGCCAAACGAGTCTGCCATGCCGAACGTCCAGAGATGCCGAACGTCACTTGATGCCGAACGCTCTTGCCTGCCGAGCGTCATTTGATGCCGAACGCTCTTGCCTGCCGAGCATCATTTGATGCCCAACGCTCTTGCCTGCCGAGCGTCATTTGATGTAGAACGCTCTTGCCTGCCGAGCGTTATCCAATGCCGAACGCTCTCTAGATGCCGAGCATTCCGGAATGCCAAGTGCTTCCTGAATGCCGAGCGTTTCCAAATACCGAACGTAATGAGACGTCGAACAATCTGGTTGAGCCGAACGACATGGATGCCGAGTACCTAGTTGCCCGGTCAAACCTTCAGGAAACAGTTCCTATTCGGTATCTGTCTCTGTATTGTTGTTAGGTATCCTGACTTCTATTGTATCTATTTTACTATGAGATTTACTATATGTTTTGAGAGTATGTATATAGTAGCTTCATGAACTACTATGGTATTTTATTTCCACTACGAGTATTCTGATATTTCTATGTCTGTGATTTTGTGAATGATTTTATTTGCTCCAAATTTTATTACAATCTGTTATTTTGCATTATTCTAATCTGACATGTGTGGATTATTGTCGATTTGAATGGTCTAAAATAGTGGGTCGTTACGTTTGGTATCAGAGCTTTGGTTTTAGGCAAGCCTTAGCCCATGGAGCAAAAACTCATTAGAGATAGGGTAGAAATACCCTAGAATGAGTGAAATCAATCTCAGAATCATTTCTTTGTGAGAGAACGTATTTTCGAAGTATAAAATGGTTTTCAAATGATCTTAAAGGATTTTCAAAGATTATATTGGTATAAATTTTCTTATTTTGAAATCAAGATTTTCTAAACTTCATCCCTTCGGTACCCAGCTTGTTAGTAATCTCTTGTTTAAGGTTCTTATCGATTAGGATTCCTTGAATTTTAAAACACTTCCACTTGTTCTAAAATCCGTTCCTGTCTCCCCTATTTGTATTCCTTTGATTTTGGAGCATTCCATAACTCCACTTTGAATGACCTCTATAAAGATGGTGATTTCGCAAATCTTTGAATGATTTGTAAAGGGGTGAAACTCCTTTACAATTGGCATTGATTCATCGGAGATTTTTATATCCTCGGTTTACAATGCTATCTATCTTCTGCTATACCTGGATTCTATCATTGGTGTTCGAATGTCGATTTTCCTTAGATTTCCGCATTGATTATATTCCTGAAGCCACGGTTGACCCAGTTAAGGTCGCCCGCGATTTATTTAGGCTTATCAATTTTCTATTTGGTAATTTAATTATCTGATCTTCGTTCGAGCTTATCTTCGAACCAGAATTTTATTTCATTGGAGTTCCTTTAAATTTGAATCTCTGTCTATTTGAAATCCATTCTTGAATCATCCCTTGGAAATTTGTGGTTAGTTTTATTTTAAAATTGTGTATACATCGAAATTATTATTTTGATAAGGATGATCCAATTTTATATATAAAATTGAAATGTTTTTGATAAGGATTATGTACCCTTTAAAAAGTAGAATTTGAAATTTTAAAGAAATTTGATTTGTATCAAAATGATTTATAACTAAAGGGTTTTGAATTTGAAATTTGAGAGATTGAACTTCGGTATTTTGAAATTTGGTTTGGAGATTTCGAAAATATATAATTGAAAGTATTTTTCGGATGAGAAATGTTTCAAATGAATTCTAATGATTTCGAAGAGATTTCAAAGAAGTTTTTAGAAAATAGAAGTCCATAACTCACTTGTGTCGCTGGGAAATAATTTCGATGATGAGTGCATGCATTATCGACATTGATTTTCGACTTTTAGAGTGGGGGAGAGGCCACTCTAATAGTTTTGCTATGCGAGTGATTTTGTGAAACCATTTTGATTTCAAATTCCGAAGTATGATTTGATTTTCGAAAGACATATGTATATATATTTGAAATGATTTGAAGTGAGCCAGTGTTCACTCCTCGAGTTTTGGATTTGATTTAGTATAACTATATTTACAAAAATTGATTTAATGATTTGTTGCTGATTTCCAACTCTTAGAGTTGAAATTTGATTTCACCAACTATTTTTATGGTTCGAACACTTGCAAATCGAGGTTTAATTTTCAAAGCTAAGAAATTTTGAAGAATATAAAATATTTGATAAAGTATATAAGTTTAGTTCTGTATGTTTAAAGTATGAAGATTATGACTTAAATAAATTTGAAACTTTTGTTAAGTAAATAATTTGCAAAGGGTAAATTGGATCTTTTGAATAGAAATAAACAGTTTAATGGTTTTAAAGGGATAGTTATAAACTTGGAAATGCTTTTGAGTATAATTGATTTTGAGAAAAAAAATTTTTTGAAAATAGATTGGAAGTTAAAACCAGTAATTATATGATGATTTTGGAAAGGAATTTGTTTGACCTAAATTATGTTAATTTGGAAACCAGGATTATTTTTTTTCTAAACCTGTTATTTTGGAAACTTTGATACTGAAGATATTTATTTGGAATAAATAACTTAGTGAAATCGTATATGATTTTGAAACTAAATTGCTATTGAAATGATTTGAAATTGAGAACATTATATTATTAAGCACTTGATTTGGGAGTTGCCGAATTTATATAAAATGGATTTGTATAAGTATAAAGTTGATTTGAAAACTATTGATTTGAAAGGTACTCAATTTGGAAAGAGAAATCTTACAAGTGTGGTTTGATAAACTATTTTTTTGGAAAGTATTCGATTTGAAAAGTGAAATCTGATATATAATGGACTTTATATAAGTATGGTATTTGAAAGTGGTTTGAAACGGTATTATATAATATATATTTTTGAAGTAAAGATATGGAAAGTGCCTTATGCTTGATATCTTCTTTATGGCCACATTATGGATTCATTCTATCGATATTATTCTCTTTGATTTTTAGTTTTCCGGATGTGATACTCAAGTGTTCCACCATGGCGGTCTCCATGGTTATTTTTCTTTTGAGCGCGACTGCATAGTGCAATTCACCTGGCTGAGATGGCCTAGGGGTACGGATTGTTTCCTGAGGGATCCAGGTGTAATCATTGTGTATCCTGTGAACTATGTAGATCGCATTAGTAGCGAAATCCGCCTGGTTGAGAAGGCCTAGGTGTACGGATTGTTTCCTAGGGGATCCAGGCGTAATTGTTGTGTATCCTGCGGTCTACTAGTCATCAAGGCATAACTCGCAGGGCTGAGAAAGCTTATGGATATGGATTGTTTCCTTGGGGATTCAGGCGTAACCATTGTATATCTGTGAACCATGGCTAGACAAAGGTTTTGGTTTGGTTGTTTTGTTTGGATTGTACATTCCATATCTGTTTTTAAATGTTTTTCAAGTATTTTCACTATGTGTTGAAACAAGTCTACTAAGTACCTGGAGAATTCTTGCTTTGTGCCTGATCAACGCATAGCCAGAGCCTACAGGAATGAGGATAAACTTGTTAAGACATCGAGTTATAAAAGTATTTTGATAAAGTATTATATAAAGGATATTTTGATCATTTATTTTACCTTTTTAAATAATTGAAATTTATATTGCTTTAAAATAATGGTTCATCCTTGTCTTTCAACCTATTTTTCCTTTCTAGCTATTCCTATTCTCCACCTTGTTAAACTTACCTATAACAACAGTTATCAGGTATAATTTTAATCTTCATGTCATCTTGTCTTAATCCTATTTCATTCTAACTTTTTTTGTGTTTTTTTGTACCTCGTTCCTTTTCGAGGACGAAAAGATTTGAGTGGGGGAGAGAGTAACAACCCTGTATTTTGTAATTATTTTAATTTTTAATTTTAATTATTTTAACTGAAATTCCTGATTAAAAAACTTTATTTTATTTATTAAAATGGATAAATTTTTTATTTAAATATAAATTTTGATTTTTGTGTGAATTATAATTCCAAACCTGAATAAATGAAATATTTCCAAAAAAGTGTATTTTGGTCAAAATGGTCAAACTTTGACTTTTAAATTTAAAATTTAAAATTTTGAATTTTTGAATTTTATCTTTTACTATGAAAATAGATTTAATTTCAAGAATACTGTTTTTTGTTTCGTTGAAATCGGGTTAATACTGTGAAAGTTATGCTTTTTACAATGTTGTGTGTAAATTGTTTTACTTAACAAAAATTGTTTATTTTAATTAATATAAATAATATTTTTGGTTGATATATCATGTTATAATTGTGTATATATATGTAACATTACGTGTTATATATATTTACAACATTTTTCCGTTTTTGTTTTATTTAATTTGGATATATACTTTGTAAATTAAGTAATATACAAAGATGTAAATAGCAATTAATTTATATGTTTCTATAACCGTTTTCTTATTTATTTCTATAGTGTTTATATAAATGATATGTATTTATTGAATTATTTCTTTGTCATATATTTTATTAAATAGATGGGAAACAAATCAAATTAAGTTACGTTACCTTTTTTTAATTAAAGGCATACGTTGCATTTTGATTTATTACCTCTTTTATCTTTCCATCCCTTGATTTTCTACCATAACTTCATTTCTTTTGGTCGTTCCTTTTTCTTTTCTCATAGCCATGCATTTTGTATACTACGTGAAAGAAAACATCTCTTTCTCATTCATCATTCATGCATGCTTCAGATCTGAGAAAAACTTGGTAATGTCTTCTTCTTCTTTTTCCACTTTTTCTTCTTTGTTTTGCCTTGTTTTTCACTTGAATTTGCCTTGATCTTCACCTATGTTGCGTGGCCTATACCCCTACCATCTCATCCACGGAGCACCACCACTTCCTTCCCTATATAAACCATGCCTGACATCATTCTCCTCTGACCTGAAAGTGCTTTGATCATCCCTTGCACAAAACTCCACAAAAATAATGCCAAACTCCTTGAATTTATACCTAGCCAAGCCTATATTCACATCCACTTCATTTCCTTACCACGGCCACCTCCTTAGCCTCCACCACTAGCGAGCACCACACCTGAACACCACTACTAACATCTGACCTGACCTGAATTAGCCCCTGAAGCCCAAATGTGCCAAGGCCGAGCCCAAAATGATGAACAAACCACCTCCCTTTTGCTTGCCTTTTACCTTCCTCATGTTGTAACCTCTAAACCCTTTGCCTTCTTGACCAAGCCTTATTATTTTCAATCCAAACCTGACCATTACCACCTGAAAACATCCGAGGCTGAACCGATACAGCCTTGTGGCCGAGCCTATGTGGGTAAAGGTCAAGCAAATTTGATGGGAAAGCTTGGCGATGTCTCTTGTTATTTCTATTTCCATTTTGTTTCAATAGATTTTTAGTATTGTAAAAATATTTATATCTGGTTTGTTTCATTATAGAATACAAGATTTATATCCTGGCTCTCTCTCCACTCAAATCAAGTCGTGCTATCGTGCTTTCTGGATCTTTGTTTGTGTGTGTTTGATTTGCGAATTCCAGCTTTAAAGAGGTGAGTTTTCACTCATGACATTTATACTTATATAATTAGTGAAGTGACAACAAGTGAATGTGTAGAATTGTTATATCATGTTATACTTGCCTGTGATGTAAATTATATGATGTTAAACCCTGTTATAAATTTGTCTAATTATCTATTATGTTTTATTACGTTATACTGTGTATTTATTTCTGTTTCTCACACTGCAAGTTCCCTGTAGAATAGAATCAATATGGGTTGAAATGATACATACCCGAACGGACTTTAGAATAGGTAAAATCATTATGGGCTGGAATGATAGGCCTGGGTGATTTTTATTTATTTGTATTTGTCTTGGGATTGCGGGTTTGAAAAAATCAAAACCCGCAAATTTTACTGATTACAGATTTAAATGATAATTTCCGTATCACTTGATTTAGGTGTGAAATATTATCCGGACCCGTGGTTGATTTCAAATATGATTTCTTATACATTTCATGTATTGTAAATGAAAGAAAAAAGTAAGAAATTTGACTTATGTTGGATCTCAAATGGTTAAGCAATGATTTTCTAAAAGGTTAAATGGTATAAGTTAATAGATGGTTTGAGTTGTAGTGTGAAAGGTTGATTTAACTTAATAATGGGAATTTAAGTAAAAATGGATTTATAAGCTTAACTTGGTAATTAATATAATTGATGTATGAATTGGATAAATGTAAAGTAAAAGAAAATTTCAAGTTATTTGTAAAATAAAGTTAAGCAACTTACAATGTATTTTGAATTTATGATTTAAAATGTTAAATAAATGGATAGTTAAATGGAAATTTGGAATTTAACTTGACTTGGAATTGTGAGATTTGGTTTTAAAATGGAAGTTTAAGTAAATTAAATAAAAGGGGAATGTAGTTTAATGTATGAAATGGTAATTTGAAATTTAAGTGATAAATAATTGTTAAAGGTAAAGAATGGGGAATCTGTACACTTGAATTTAATAAGTGAAATTATTGATATCTATTTGTGAAATTTACTTTATAAAAAAATCACAAGTTCAAGGGTATTCAAATGACCATTATTATAGTGGAAAATATGAAATTTTATAAGTTCAAAATGGTTTAAATTGAAGTTTATTTGAAATGTTTAACTGAACAAATAAACTCAGAAAAGGCTAAATTTTTGGGAATTGAATATTTGATTTGAAGGAATAATGACTTCGCTTTTTAATGGTTTAAATGAATGATTTTAATTCGGAATTATGAATCATTTTAAAATTTAATACCACGGGTACACTGTTTTGTGTGTTATGTGATTTTTTTGTGATTATTTAATGCACACCTTTGATTTTAAGAGTGTGGCTAAAGGTGACCGGTTACTGCAGCTCTACACTACCCTAGTCACAATAACACTATTATTTGCATTGTTTTACTTTAATATAGATATTTCTAGGATAGTGTTTATTACTACTAAATTGATTGACTGGTCCTTAAAGGATGGGCGATCCCAAGCATCCTTTAAGTTATTGTGCATTGCTATTACGGTTCACTTGAGTTGGTTACATTGTATAAGTATGTATGTCCTGACTCGAGTGTTTGTGTTTTACTTTATGCTCGGGTCAGCCTGAGAATCACTGCTTTGGATTCACCTTCTGGAGCTAGAGTTTCGCTGGAGCTTATCTGTCTATCTATTTTTCTACTTCTTCCATTTAGTTCCTATTCGGTATCTGTCTTTGCATTGTTGTTATGTATCCTGACTTCTATTGTATCTATTTTACTATGAAATTTACTATATGTTTTGAGAGTATGTATATAGTAGCTTCATGAACTACTATGGTATTTTATTTCCACTGCGAGTATTCTGATATTTCTATGTCTGTGATTCTGTGAATGATTTTATTTGCTCCAAATTTTATTACAATATGTTATTTTGAATTATTCAAGTCTGACATGTGTGGAATATTATCGATTTGAATGGTCTAAAATAGTGGGTCGTTACATTCACCCTTACTTTATAAGTGACTTCGATGGTTAACTTAAGTTTTTAATCATCTCCACTTATTAACTTAAGTTTATAACATTCTTATACATTTTAATTCTTTTTATTGAAATAATTCCATCAGAACACTTTCATCACTTAAGTTTTATTTATATAATATTCTATTACATAATCTTATTAACATTTCAACTTTTAATAATTTAGTAAGTTATATGTGTGTGTGTGTGTGTGTGTGTGTGTGTTTTGAGAATGCAATAGAAAGTTACCCAAGTTATCACATTTATTTTAATTAACAAAGTGTTCAATAGTTACATTTTTTATTTCTGTTTCTTAATTTATAAATGACAACCTTCAATTTCTTTATATTTCATTAATCTCTTAACATTTAATTTCTTATTTCATATTTTAGCATCTTCCAACCATTAAAATAGCTACGAATTCATTTTATTACATTAACAAAAAACTGCTAATTATCAAAAGGTTTAAGAACTAACTCCGGGTTATATTTCCAAAGAATTTTTAAATTATATATATATATATATATATATATATATATATTCATAACCTTTTTAGTTAAAATCATATCTAGAAATCAAAATTTAAGACTTGTTTACCAAAATAAGGCATAGTAAAACTACTACAACCATCTACCCACTTTGAAACTCGAAAATGAACATCGATGATGCATGCACTCATCACCGAAATTATTTTTCAGCGATAGAGAGGGTAGTACAGAACTTATTTCTCTCCAAAATTTCTTTAAAACCTTTCTTTCAAACCAAATTGAAATATTTATTTCAGAATTTGTTGTTAAATACTACTAATATTATATTCCAAACTCTTTTGAAACAAATTTCAATAACTACAGAATTTAAATTCTAAATTTTCCAATTTATATTTACTTTATTTGTAAACTTCATTTTTCAATCAATATTTATAAATTTCAACTCCTAACAAACAAACATATCACATCCAATTTATAATATTTATTCTTTCATATATAAAATATAATACTAGGTAAAATTATTTCATTTACGCATATTTCAAAACAACATTATGTCGATTTGCCTTATTAAGTGTTTAGAAATCCCGATCGATGCCATAGCGTCTTATGTACTGACCGGAATTTTGTAAATACTGAACAGATCATATTAACACAATATAAAAATATTTTATGACACTAAAAATACGCACTCTCATACACACACACACACACACACTAAGTGACTCATTCGAGGGTATCACTACCCTATTTTATATAAGTCAGACCCCATAAAGCTAAGGTTAGCGCTAAACCTGGCTCTAACACCGACTGTAACAACCTACCTTTTGGACAGTTTAAATTGATAATAAACCTCACATGTTAGACTCAAACCATTCAAAAGGAAGAATTGTTATGGGGTAAATAAGAAAAAAAGAAAAGAAAGAAAAACTAGTACAGAATCTCGTAGCGAAATAACAAAATATAATAATAAAGTAAACAGTTCATGAAGCTGTTTTCAAATAGAAGTTGATTATACTTTTACAATACAAATCGGAGTACATACAATAGTAATAATTAAATAATGTAGCGGAATAACATGATGCAGTAGTATGAATATAATAAATAGGAATAGTACTAAATCTTCGTCTTCGTCCTTCGAAAAGCTCTCTTCGATAAACTAAAAAGCACAGACTGACCCTAGCGAAGTGAAAAGACAAAATACTCGAGTCAGAACAAAAAGATCTTATGTAATTTAAATTAACAGTAAATAAATATGAGTGTGACGGCGTCAAAGTTGTTTACGGGGTTTGATATCTCCTATCTAGTGTTTAACATGAGTGTAATAACTTAGGAGATGTTTGAGATTCCCATCCCTTAGGGATCCGTTAAACTATCTACATACATAGTACAACATGCTATTATAATAGTGTCTACAATAAAGTAAAGTATTAAAATAGCATTAAGGTACTACCCACATCCCCCTTAACACATTTTATGTATTTCCATAGTCTATAAAGTACTGTAATTGCTTCGTAAACTGAAGGGCTATCAGAAGGCACTCCAAAGGTATGATACAAACAAAACTCGTAGAAGGCACGATAGGGTATGTGAACATGGCACTTGAGGCAATGCCAGGGTAGGATTCTACCATATGCGGATCCAGACTTGTGCTAACGCATAGCAGAAATTACCGCCCACCTCGGAACACACTCCATAATCAAAATCAAGGATGGCCACCAAATCATCACAAAGTCATAATATGGTAACGAAGAAGTTTGCCCGATAGGAGGAATGACCTCACTTGGCCCGGCGTGGCTCCTGTTTTAGTCACATCTAAGCTGGCTCATAGGAGTTAGGGCTACGTGAATACCTCATACAGAATCATGCACAAAACCGTCCTACTTCATCTGGAGTATCCACCACGTACACAGTTGTTAAAATGGTTTTCAGTATTGGCAAAAAGTATGACAATTTCTGGTCCCGGTCTCTTTAACAACCAATTGCTTAATCCACACCGGATGGTTCTTTTACATTTAAAACAATGATTTTAAATCTCAACTTAGGTTGTAACATTGTTTAATCATATACGCTGCTAAATAAAGGATTTAAATATAAACACTTCCACTTTACATATCTTGGAATTTAGAAAATAGTTTATATAGCCGTAAATAGTTTAGCCTAGTTTTAAAAAAAAAATTCTAAATAGTTTGAAATGCTTTAAAATAGTTTAAAAATGGATTATCATAGTTTTAAATAGATTTATGATAGTTTATATAAATTTAAAATAGTTTAAATAGATTTAAGAAATATAAAATAGATTTAAAATAAATTAAATCAGATTTAAAATAAATGAAAATTAAATTTAAAATAAATTAAAATAGATTTAAAATAAATTAAAATAAATTTAAAATAAATTAAATTAAATGGTTGATTTGATTAAATAGTTTAAAATAGATTAAAATAGTTAAATAGTTTGAAAACCTTAATAATCAAGATTTTTAGACTAATATCACTTTACACAATTTATATTAAAATGAATTAATATCAAATTAGACTATTTCCCTCATTTCAACACGTCTGGATCACGTCCAGCTTTCAATTTTCAATTAACATAAAACAGGTTTTAAATTCAGAGTCTCATTAAACCATTTAACCAATGTCGATTTCAAATCCATGTGTGAATTATCAATTTAAACTACTTCAAATTAAATAGATTTCAAAGTTATATTCAAACGATTTCAATAACTCAATTTCAACAAATTTCATTTATCCTTTAAAAATTCAACTTTGAAATTTCCATTTTAATTCTTTAAACAATTCATTAAATCAATTCCAATTTTAAACATTTAAAACTTGGATTTTGAAATAATTCAGTTTATGCAAATCAAATTTTATCTCAAATATAGATTAACTGAATTCAAATTTTTAAGGATTTAAAATCGTTTAATTTAACCAATTCGGTGTCCATATATATTCTCTATGCTATGCTCAAGTGATACAAATGCATATTATTTTAACCCATAATTTTTTTATATTACGGATATATATTGTTTCAACCCGCAATCCCGAATTTAATTACAAATTTATGAATAGATTTGAAATCCAAATAAAGGCCTAAAATTTTATAGTCTCGAAATTCATTCAAACCTATTTCATAATGTCCGGAATTTCGATACGATCGCAGCAGAGCAAACCGCATGTGAATTGGACCTCGTACTTAAAAGTTATTGACATTAGAAGTTAAATGATATATAATTTAAACAAATAAAAAAGTATGTACGTGTCACCAAGCCTTATTGTCCAAGGTAAACCCTAAAACCCTGTGGGCGCCTCCATCATATACGACTTCATGCTGTTCCCTTTCCATGATGGCCATGCGTCACCAACCTAAGGTCGACCGCAACCCAACGCCACCCAGACGAGCCGCCAACCCCTCACCACGCCTCGACCACCGTGCACCTCGATCGAAGCCCCTAAAACATAGCAGCCGCCCTTTATGCTAAACCCTAGGTAAATTTTAGGCAATAATCCAACCATCAATTCCCCAAACTAACCTCACAGATGCTATCCCCTTGTCAATCTCCACGCTATAGTACCCTCAAATCAATAATCCGTCGATGTTGCTCGAAATGTGATGAACGGTCAAGAATAATTCTTTGATTTTTGGATAAACGAAGATAAGATTCAAGCAACAAATCGCTGCAGTAGATTTCGCTCATCAAGAGCTTCGAAGCGATATATAGTATAATATAGTTTAAGGAGTTTTAATTTATCGATTTATTTTGATTCGCAATTGAATTTGAGTTTAGGGTTTCTGCCATTAGAAAGGAAGGAAGGAGTAGATGAAAATGTACTTATAGAAATAAGAAAAAGGCTAGGGTTTAGAGAGATCTATTTATATTAACAAAGCCCGATAAGAAAATAAACACATATCGAATTTTTACGAATGACGAATAGCGACCCAAAAAACCTGTTGTGCCTTCGAATCGAAAATGGGTCATCCCATATATCAAAATAAATGTTTTTAATATTTTTAAACTCAATGGAACAAATTTCAAGTCCTAATTCCGTCGCACGAAGAAGTTAGCTTAAAATCAGCTTATTATAAATTGATTTCAATTGGATTTAATTAAACCGATTTCTAGGCGTTTCGAGTTCGCACGTTCAAACCACAAGTCCGATCACTAAGAAACTTGAAACCTTACAATAATTCACCATTACGGATCCGATGAAATTGATTTTGTTGAAATCCGAGATAGTTGCCAAAATGGTAATTTTCACGTCAATTAAATAAATTATTATTAAATTAATTAAATCAATTTAAATTTTACTTTTAATAACTAACAATTTTTATCAGTTTTGATTTTTTAGACATTTACAATAATTTAAAACAAATTTACATATCAATTCTGTAATGATCCAGAATTTGACTGCTTTAAAATATATTATTGAGAGTGATTTTAAATATAAAATATAAAAGGTTTTATGATTTAAATAATACTAGATAGGATTTGGAAGTATAAACAAACATAAAAATAGTAACATATGCCTATATCGACAAAAGCGACAAAATGCTTATTCCAGAAAAGTATGTTTCAATGGTTAAATAAATTATCTTAATTAATTTATGAGTGTTTATATTTTTAAATAGCATTATACAAATTTATTTTTAAATTTGGTTTACATAAGTAAATAGTTTAACTAAAACGTCAAAATGTGACCGTAAAACATTTTGTCGAAAAATGACGTTTTGTCGATTAAAGTTGTCGCAATATCGCCGCACCTTTGTTTTCTTATATAGTATTCAAATAGTGCAAGTATTAATTAATTCACTAAACATGTTTACTTTTACTAAATAAGATTAGAAAACTTCTAGAAGTCATTAGTAAAAGTAAGTAAGAATTAACAAAAGTAAGTTATTTCTTATTTTATGTTCACTAAAACCATTGCTATGTTGAAAGAACTTTAAGTGTTAAGTTGTTTGAAAACCCTTGTTAAATGCTTGTTTACTTTGTTTTCTAGAACAATGATTTGATTTCCTTGCTTGATATTATGTTTGGATGACTAATTTAGTAATTTAAAATTTAGAAGTTAAATATTGAATGGGGTATGCGGAAATGACTAGTACATGTGTTTCGTCTGTGAGATCCAAGGAGACTTGGGCGAGGGACGGAATATGTCGAAGGGAAAGCCCGGATGCTCCAAAATAAATATCAAATTGTTTTAACCCAAGATAAAATAAAATGTGTTATAGAATGAAGCAATGAATTGTCATTTATTGTTGTGTTTATTTTGTTAATTGATTGTTTGGTTGTTTGAATTGGGCTCAACCAGTTTATGAGCACTGATTATTATTATTGATTGTTGACTTTGCTCGACCAGTTTATGAGCAATTTATTATCCATATGCATGGGCTGGGTAGAAAATAAATGTAGGCTAACACCTTGTGATTTATTTTACAATTTGACTATAAGGTGTTTAGGGGTAATATTTGGTTCACTTCAATTTAATGAATTGTTTTGAAAATTGGTTTTCAAATGGAATTGTTATGAAAAGTTTTCCCTTTAAAAGAAATAGAAATGTTTGGTAATGAATATTTTGAAGTTATATTATATAAAAGTGATTTATATAATGAATGGTTTTATAAAAGTGTTTTATAAAATGGAAAGAATTTTGAAGACTAAACCCAATGGTTTTAAGATGATTTTTGAAAAGATTTGAAAAATGAAAATTATTATAGATTTGAAAGTACTTGTGAGTATTAGTGTGAAATGATTTATCGCTTCGGGATACAAAATGATTTGTTATGTTACCAATGATTCGGGTAACCCGTCACTAAAAAGGTGGGCATGTGTTTTTGGTATAGTCCACTCTTAGAATAGAGGGATATACTTATTTATCGATTGTATTAAGGTTGGGACCTAGTTGCCTTGTTATTGGGAGTAACCTCCCGATCTGGTTGCATATGGTTTGATATGTTTTATTACAGTATTTGGGATTTCCAGAAAAAACTTTTCAAAAGTGATTTGATTTACGATCCCGAAGTAAAGTATAATTTGAATACAAAGGATATATATATATATATATATATATATATATATATATATTCAAAAGTTTTGAAATAAAAATTCGAGAATAAAGTCCAAAGAGATAATTTCCGTAAAGGTAATTAGATTTGAAAATCTAAATTTAAGGATTAAGCCTAAGTGGGTAGTTTTGGAATTGCATATTTGTTTGTTGCATCGTGGGCTCCATGAGTCCTATTTGCGGTAGGAGAACTACATTGGCTTGATCCTGTATCTAATTGGGTACCCAATTATACAGGGGTACGTAGGCAGTCACAAGTGGTAGTGATGCAGCCCCTAAAATGATATAACCCTTTCATGTTTATTTGTTAATGATTGTTGTTTATCTCGTATTATTGTATTTTTCCTGCTTACTATTTTATTCCGCATTTGACATGTTTATAGTGTTAGCAGGAATGGCTATTGCTGTCTCTCTTATTAGAGTTGCACAGCGTTAGATTTATTTGTATTTGGTTTGTATATAAGCATACCTAATAGATTTGATTACTCTGATAACTTGTAAAAATTGAAATTTTATCCCAATTTTAACTGGTTCGAAAATCCGGGTCGTGAGAAATTCAGTGCTAAATATTACACTAATTATGGTGTTCAATTTTCAATGTAATTAAATCCAATAAATTAAATTTTAGTTCCAATAAATTGATTTAATTTGATTTCAATCAATCATTACTCTATGGGCATGATTAACATTGATTTATAACCCATTACATTAATATTATCCAATTTTATCTTAATTTACATTAAGACAATATTTAATTACATTTAATTATCCATTAATACACACATTATTACAGTTAATTAATTAGAAACTGATTAAGTTTTGGAGTCCGTGATTTAATTATAACTTAAATTAAATTAAAATAATACATTTCGTTCTAGTTATTTCTTATTATTAAATCTTAAATTTATAGTTTGTCACAACATCAAACTCTAAAACTTATTTAATTTAATAACTTTAATTATCTAAAATCATGGGTCGTTACAGTTTTCTAACACATTTTGCATTATTTTAAAGTAAGTATGAAGTTTAATTTATTTATTTTTACTGATTATTTATGAATTTTCAAAGTAAAGGGGTTTTGTAATATAAAACATGCTTATTAATTATTTTCGCTAAATTCTAATTTATTTATTTCTAAGAAATATTTTACATACATATATAAAACCTATTTATAAGTAATTTTACATATATATAAGTTTTAAAAAAGTAAGTTAAGTATCGTATAAAGAATGAAAGGTTGTTTTGGATTATAACACTTTTATTATAATAAATTGTTTCGTAAATTTAAGTAAAAGTATATGACCTTGTTTAGTAAGTGTATATACACTTAGAGATTTACAAAGAATGATTTCAAGATAATGATAAGTAATGAATGGTTTGGATTTGTTATGATGATGTCTTAACATCTTTTGTCTTTAACCTTTTTGGGTTATACTTAATAAAGTAATTAAATTTTTAAAAATAACATTTTTAAGACAATTATAAGTGAGATGGTTTAGGTTTGTAGTAACAATGTTTTAATGACAATTTTTTTTAACCCATTAACGTTACTTATTCAAATGTGAAATCTTTTTTAAGATTTGTGAATATTCTTATACTGGTTGGAATAAGAATATGGATAAGTATTGAAAAGATTATAAATGAATAGTGAAAAGTAGTGTACATGCATATATCTTTTATAAAGGTATTTTAAATATATATAAAAGTATTAATTAAATAAAAAAGGGATTAGAAATCACTAACATGAATTAATCAGGCTTTGTGTTGCTTAATCATGGTTTGCTAGTTTATGGAAAGTATTTATTCGTGTACTTTGCACTGAAAGCCGACTAAGAAGACTTGTCCATCTTTGAGAGATGAGAATGAAGTGTCTAGACAAGCTTTGATGCAACTGGTGATCTAACTTACCTGGCTTCACTCTTGACCAAGAGATAGTATAAGTTGAGAAGTTTAGAAATGTGATAAGTATACAGTAATTAGTTTCCATATGCGATCATTTTCGTTGTTGTTAAATTTAACAAAATTAACTTAGGAAGTATCTAAAAGCTTTATGGTTTCATACAATTTGATAACCCATGAGAAGGAGCATTAGTATGAAACATCTTTAGCCTTAAGAACATATATACACGAGATATCTTGAAGAGGCCTCCTCTTTATATATTATTTGCTTACTTCTAAAAGAACTAGAATTGAGTTAACAGGAATTCATCGATTTAATTTTGAGAATCTAGGATCAGTAAGTGTTTTATTCACCGAATACCACTTGAAAACCAATATACGATTTCTGTGTTTTAAAAGCAGTTGTGAAGCTAAATGCCACAGAGTTATCTGTCCTAAGGTTAATAACATTTTAAAATGATGCTATAGAACTGATGTAACAACCTAAATTTTGAATATAACCAATTAAAGTTAAAAATAGTTAATTAAAATAGAATTTGGAGATTTATTTAATAAATTGTTTTAGAAATTATTTAATGAAAGCACTTTGATCGTGAAAATATAATATTTAAAATTGAAATAAGTTAGAAGTGTGGAAATAACATTTTATAAAAGTAATGTAATTGAAATATAATATTAATTTGGAAATATGTTATTTTTAAATAGAATTTTTCATTTATTTAAACTAAATAGAATTTTGCCTTATAAATAAAAGAAAATAAATATATATTTTCTGGGCTAAGCCCAAATAGTTTCCAGAGTTTTCTGCCTTCAAACTTTTCTCCGTTTGCTAATTTTTAATTATGTGTACATTGTCATTTCCTTTTATCTTCCTAAATAGAAACGCTGAAATCCTCCCCATTTTGAAAATTAAGAACAAATCATATAAATTGTTATAAATTGGAAATATGTGGTTCTTTGTAATGTAGACGATATTGAGTTTTGTTTGGTGAAGTAGAGCTCTGTGTGTGCGTTCGAAGGGAAGAGGAAGAAAATAACACACATGTGAGTTTTATACTTGCAAAATCTATGTTTAATCTTCAATCCTATATATTTATGCTTGAATTATGATGATATAAGAAGGTAGTGTATTGTGAGAAAGGAATGTGATGAAATAGTTGAGCCGATGGTGCTTGAACGTCTGAATTTGACCGAGGAAGAAGTAAAATGCTCCAGGCCCCAGTCGACCATTAGGTTCTATCGGTCTACCAGTGGATGTGTTGTTTAAAAAAAATTAAATAATTTGTTTTTAAATAAGTATAAAATAAATAAAAATATGACATGTTTTTTGCAGTTAAAATATATTAAAAATAAATATATGGAGTATATTTGTAAAGTTTATTTGAAAATTCATAAATGTAATATTTATTAACTTTAAGAATATAATTAATTAAAGAATAAATTAGTCATCCATTTTAAATATCAGAGAAAAATTATATGTATATTCTAAAAAATAAGAAATATATTCTAATTAATATTTTAGTTATTTAGAAGTAAAATTTGTTGGTTAATAAATTTAATTGGAGTTCCATTATGTGTTTATAAATACTTAAAAAGTACTCGGATATTCAATTTAATTCTGTAAATGAATATTATCTCTTTTTAATGTTTCTTATTTGTTACTAAGAGATTGATGTGGTGGACGATTCATTATTTAATAGTTAAAATAAATCATATCTTTGAGTTTAGGAATTAATATTCTATTCTAGATTTGGAAATACAATTTATTAGATTAAAATTGTTGTTAACTTATTAAAGAGAATATATTTGGGTTTGAAAATATATATTAAAAGGTGTGTTTGTGTGTATATAACATTTGGAAAATAAGTAATTATTAATCAGGTATTCTAGTATCTTAAAGTATTTAGTAAACTCGAATAAAAATATTCTTTATGTGCGTGTATGTATGTATGTATATATATGTATTTGATTGATGAGAATTCACACTATGTTTCAGATTACTCTCTTCTCTATACTGATTGTGATGTTATGAGTGAGTCATCATTGATATTGATTTTGATGCTGATTTTGATACGATGTGGTGATGACATCCTTCTATATGATTTCATGATGTTCAATTTTTTGTGATGAGAAATTTGAATAAATGGAGTTATAGTACTGTTTGGCATGGAACATTCGGTACTATTTCTTCGGTTATCCTTTGGGCTCATTATATAGAATATTTTGGGGATAAAGTGGAATTTATAAATAATGAATAAATGTTTGAGTATCACCCAGTGGTATAGGACCCCGTTGTGAAATTTATTCGATTATTCATTATAAGTATATGACACTCACGTGATAGGAATAATGTTATGAGTGTGAGGTGATAAACATGGTGATGAGTATGACTTTGTGTCTATATTCAGCGAGTAGGGGTACATGCCTAACAATGAGCATGACTTCATGTCTATATTTATTAGTTATATATGCCACTATTATGATGTACACATTTATTGAAGTTGGAGAAGACCAGATGGCTCGAATCCACTCTAGCAGTTTGTTTGTGGGGTCGTACCCTAGATCTGTGACACCCTATATTTATATAGCTATGCTCTTTCACTTCGTGCATTGTCTCTATGTCATGGAGGGCAACAGTCTATTTCCTATAGGGGCTGGAGTTGGGTCATGAATACCAAGTCCTCACATTGACGAGCACATCGGTGGATACAGGTCATGATACGATAACGGTAACTAAGACTGTAGAGATTTCATGACTCTAGAGCTAACTTCGTGCTATCAATCTCGCTTCCGATACTGATGTAATAGTGGTTTAGCATGTTCTATTGATATAACCAACTTTAGTATAGATATAGGGTTAGATGACCATATATTGTTATATATGTGGGTGTACTACGGACTTCATGTCTATCAGATAGTCATTTCTTATCGCGATGTATTCTGATAGTTTCTATATGAGAAGATGAGATTATACTTATGATAGATGCCCATGGTATAGTGGATTCTCAATATATTAATAGGCAGCCTATTCAGTACTATATACATGTATTGATGATGATGTTTTATGGAGATTGATAGATATATTTCAGCAATGCTAAGTGCTAGCCTAATATACTTAGTGATATCTCACTTATTTATGTTTTCTTGATTTAGATGATGACTTTTGGATATGTATGATTCACTCATTTATGTTGATTTCTATGATTTCTGATTTGATGTGTATTTATATAGGTGATGACGTCTTTGGATATCAGAGTTGGTTTCTTTGTATAGTTTTGAGTTATTTGTGTGATGTGATGCTTTGAGGGTTATCCATGATATTATTACTGTTTTTCATGCACAAGTTTCCAAGGTTTCATATATTGACATATCTTCTGATGATTTGAGTATCTCTGGTAGTGTTAACATATTACTATTCCTTGTTTATACTGTATACCCAAATTATGGATTCTTGATAAGACATAGTCAGACCCTTATGTTATTTATGTAATACTTGTTTCAGTCCGAGACATTTCATGTGCAAGGAGGATATGACATGCATGAGTTTTATTGGGCTTAATGAAGACTTATATTAGAATTGTTACATGACATTTGGGTGACATTGATTCATTGTATATGTACGATGTTGTATTGTAAACTTATCACATCAAATTATATTATGGTAGTTAATGTTTGAGATATTTATATACATAGCATATAATATATGATCTATTATATTTTATGTTATCGCTACAATTGACTCCATGTTCTTTGTTATTTACTGCATGTTATGTACTTTTCATACTAAAGGCACACATGTTTATTACTTTGTGTAACATTCCCCAATTTTAGGCCCAAAACTAACCGCTACAGATGCTATGGTCATCCATAATTATTAATTCCCGATGACAAAATGCGGCTATGTTTATCATATCAATAATTAGGAGCACATGAATATGAAAAAAAATTCAAATGCAATTCATAGATAACTTTTACATTCTATTTCAAAATATGATTTCATATTCATTACATAATCCATTTTTGTTTCCATGTTCAGAAAGTATATAACCATTACAAAATACGCCAAGAGCGACATATGAAGATGCCCCTTTGGTTTATCATAGTATAACACCTAGAAATTATAAAAATTTTCCATTACATCCAAATAGACAAAACCAAACTACATAGTGGAAATAGAAAAAGATCCTAATAGCTAGGTTTCCTCCTACACGTCTTTGAAAGCATTTTCGTCTAATTGGAAACCTGAAAACCCTTACTCCCATGAGTACTCGAGACTTTAAGAGAGAAAACAAAAACTTGTGTCAGACAGCAGTCTGGTGTGAATAATAACCTAACATCTCGAACAAAAAATATATATCTAGTGAGACCACGCGCTGAGAGGAATGGGTTTTTCCCGCACTGATATCTTAACCATAACATCTCAACCGTAAACTACCCTCCTGAAAGTCTATATGGATCGTATACTATGTATATGACAAGTAATTATTATATATGTGATAGATTAAGACAATGTGATGATAGTAAACTAAAAAGATCACACCAGAAATATTATACTGGTTCGGACCTCCCATCCTACGTCCAGTCCCGAAGCTCCTCTTCGGAATTTCACTAATCAATAACTCTCGCTTCGCCTAGAGGAATAGGCTTACTACAATGGAAATCTTTCATCAAGAATGTGCTCTGACTAACACTGATATTGACAATATGTACAAGTCTTTCTATAATCTCCACTGGATATGTATAGATATGAATACTGTGTACTTTGGAAATATGGAAGAAAACTGAACAAAAGTTAACAATCATTGGTTGAAATATTGATAGCAAATACGAGTAACTTGAATTTGAGTGCAAAGTAGATATAGATAATAGAATTCAGAAATTCATTACTTTAATTGTAAAATCACTGATGTATTTATAGTTGTGAAAAGATCAATTTGAAGTGTTGCTACCATTTCTGGAGTTGCTTCTGTTTGGAGTAGAACTGAGTTGAAGAAGAGATGCAAAAAGCAACCTTTCAGATTAGACAGTTGTGCATTTTAAAAAATCCCAGAGCCAAATCCAAATGTCTGGATTGTGATGACCGGACGCTTGGTCATGTGTTATCTAGAAAAATTCCAGAGGCTGTGACCAGATGTTTGGGGGCATAGTACCAGACGTCTGAAATATGTAAAAAAAAATCTTCCGTGTAAATGTGTGTGGATTTTATCATATACAAAACCCAGGGAGATTTTACATATTATTTCTAAAATTTGTGTACATTTTTTATCTCACTACTGTTGTGATCCTTGCTCCATGCTTCAATTTATATTCTTGAGTATCTGTAGAAAATATGATACGAGATATATATGTACAATTATAGTTATATGGTTTGTCGTCATCAAAACTTGTAGATAAGAGTTCCTAGCATTCTTCCCTTTTTTGATGTTGACAAACTATGTAACATAAAACATATTTTACTCCCTCTCTCTATATATATATGTATGTATGTATGTATGTATATCATATGTCATCCTCTCCCTGTGAGCATGTATATTTCTTCCCTGGTAATAGTGAAACGTCAACAATACTGCTTTGTAGTTCTATATCTTCCCTTAAAAGTATGATAGCCTTATCTTTCAGTTTCTCCCCTTGAATCTGTGCTTGCATCATTTAATGTTGCATATAGTCTTAGTGCAATATCTTTCTCCCCTTTTATCATTGACAAAAAGGAGAGTTTATACGATGGCATAAATTATACTTCACATAAGTGTTAACATAGAAAAATATAAAACAAAATACCTACTACTTATAATGTAAGGTATTGGAAAAAAAATTAATATTTAAAGCTTGTGATACCTAAGGTTCTTTTGATTTCCTAATTTTTAGGAAACCATGCCCATTTAGGTGTGGTTGAATCATTATAGATATAGTTTTCATTACAAGTCACATTCTTATAATAGTTTCTAATATAAAGTTGTTTATCACGATCAATCATATTAGTGGGAATCCATATCTTAATACTATTAGACATTGGCTTAGTACTTGAAATTTAATTTCTACCATTTCTAAATAAAGTATTATTCTGATCGTAAGTGCTTTTGGAACTATCTTTGTTACTAGTACTAGCATTAAATTTTTTATACAAGAATGCATATCTAGTCCTATTTTTATTTTTAGCTTGTTTATAGCCTAAAATGCTTTTATCATTGTGAGCTTCAGAAATTTAACCAAGGAAGATAAGATATCTTTACCATTGTTGAAATTTATGATTTTTGTGTTTAATTTTTCAAAATTTTCCTTAGAGTCACAAACTTCTTTTTGCAAAACATTATTGTTAACTTTTAAAATCTCACATTCTTTAGATAATTCTAAAATCTTATTAATTAAAGCTTCATTCTCTTTTTCAAGAGACAAAATTAAAGAACTAGAATTGTTTAAAGAATTTTCTAAAAATATATTTTTTATTTTGCAAAACATTGATTTCCTCCAAAAAATTATTGTTTTTCTCTTCTAACTGCTCGTTTTCTTTTTGTAGGAAATCTTTTTGTAAAACAAGTACTTCTATGGTATTTTCGAAACATTTAGTTTGTTTTATCAAAAATTTATTTTCATCTTTTAAATTGGAAATTTCTTGCTCATAATCCTTTAACTTAGCTAAAGCAATTCTATTAATTTTATTCAAAGTTTTATAATCTTTTAATAATTCATCATGATCTTATAAAGATTTTTTTTTTTGAAAGGCAAGAGCATAAACTCATTTTATTGACTTAAGCAACATTACAACAGATACAATGCCACAGAACTGACAACCTGTTACAACCATCTTCACAGTTCAATGTAAATAAAACAACCAAAATACAAATTTACAATTAAGAAACACAAAAAACATGCATCATAATTCACTGCATACAATCTTGAGCAGTGATATTCCAGTAAAGTATATCTGACAATCCAGTAGAAAACCATCTACAAGAAGTGTTTAAATCCTTTCAAAATTTCAAACAAGATCAGCCTTTAAGTCTCTGAGTATACTGCCATGAATCAAATTGTACAGCTGAGATGAATTCTTACTGCCAATTCCAAAAATTCTATTATTCCTTTCAGACCACACTGCATAAATCAGTTTCTTAAGAAGCTTTAGCAATAACCTAGTCATACGAGTCTTCCATCTTGTTGCCTTAAAAACATTAAACCATTCAATTGAACTGACTGATGATGGTTTGTAAAATCCACCATTAGATAGAATCCTATACCATATTTGATAAACAAAGGTGCACTCAAAAAACAAGTGAGTAATGCTCTCAGTTTCAGATCTGCAGAAAACACATAAATCCTCTTAAATAATACCCATTTTACAAAGCTTATCCTTGGTATTCAAAGCATTTGCCATCACCTTCCACAACAACAAGTTTTATTTAGCATTACCACCAATTTTCCAAATTCTTGAGTACCAAGGAAACTGAAAACCATTTTGACAGAGAAAATTGTAAACAAGTCTAATAGAATGATACCTACCCTTATCTGACCAGATTAGAACATTGTCATTATTTTTAGTAGGGTTAGTAGAGATGAGATTCCATAAATTCCTTAGTTGAAAGGAGCTGGAATAAGGTAAAACTAAGCAACCTCATGTATAAACTCATCAACTGTAGCCTGTTCAGAAATTCCTGAATTTCTTCTCAAATTATAATCAACTACAGAACTTAAGATCAAACCTTGTTTAGCCCATGGAGAATGCCAGAAGGACAAACCTTTAATCAAAACATAATTACATTGTAAGAATGGAACAAAAGTCTCCCTAAGCTTGAGAATACACCTCCAACTCCAACTGCAGTTTTGTGAAATGGGCATAGTCCAAAAATTCCTCTTGCCAATAAGATTGTGATTAACCCATTGAGACCATAAGTTCTTATCAGTTGCAAAGATCTTATTGAAGTACACTGAAATAGCAGCCGTATTCCATTGAAAAATATTAGTAATACCAAGTCCACCATATTTTTTAGCATCAAACAGCTTATAAAAAGAAATAGGAATAAGCTTTCTAGAAAAAGGGTCACCATGCCAGAGGAATTTATCAAGGGCACAAGAAATCATATTAATTAGTTTAACTGGGAGAATGTAGTGCCAAGTCCAATAAGTTGTCATAGCCACAACAATTAATTGAATAATTGTTAGCCTACCAGCTTGTAACAGTTTATCAATTGGCCATATCTGAAGCCTTTCAATAATCTTCTCAAAGAGAGGCAAACAATTTTGTTTAGTAATTCTAGAGCTAAAGATAGGCAAACCAAGGTAATAAGCATTTTTGGATAATTCTTGAAGACCCGAGTACTTAATAATATCATTCCTCTGAATAGTATTTAAGCCAGCAACCAAAATATTTGATTTTGAAAGATTAATTTGTAGACCAGTGATAGAATATAAAAAATGCAGAGAGGAAATAATACACTGAATATTATGATAAGTAGGCCTTGTAAAGATGATTAGATCATCAGCAAAGAGAAGGTGAGTAATGAGTGGTTTTTTACATTTGGGATGAAGCTGAAGGACTTTTTTAACAACAAGATCCATCAATATAGAATTTAGAAGCTCCATGACAATTATAAACAAGTATGCAGAAATTGGGTCACCTTGCCTAACACTCTGTACCCCTTTAAAATAACCATATAGTCCACCCTCTCTTGAAATAGAGTACATAAGTGATGATATGCATGTATAAATCCAAGCTAGAAAAGGTTTTGGAAAACTCATCCTTGACATAATAGCTAAAATAGAGTTCCAAGCAATTGAGTCAAAAGCCTTCTTGATATCTAGCTTTAACATGCACCTTGGTGAAATACTTTTCCTCTCATAACCATACAATAATTCTTGTGTCAAGAGAATATTGTCACTAATTGATCTTCCACTAATATATGCAGCTTGATTATTGGAGATAATGGATGGCAAGACTACTTGTAATCTATTAGCTAAAACCTTTGAGATGATTTTATAAATGATATTACAACACGAGATTGGCCTAAAATCAGCAACTGATGTTGGGTTAACAATCTTGGGAATTAAAGCAATGGCAGTAGCAGACATCCCAATAGGAAGCATGTTATTAATAAAAAAGTATTGTATGGCTTTTACAATATCAAACCCAATTATATTCCAACTCTGTTGAATAAAATATGCATTATAACCATCTGGACCTCCACAACTATTACTACCAAACTAAAAACTACAGTTATAATTTCATTAGCTGATATTTCACAAATCAAAGAATTAGACTGAGAGGTGGATAAGGTTGGAAGAGTAATGTCAAAAAGAGGTTTTATATCAGGAATGAAAATATTGTTTAGAGCTAAAATAGGTGTAAAATATTGAACAAAAGCATCATTAATAGCATCAAAAGATTTCACCATATTGCCATTCATATCCTTTATCTGAAAAATGCATTCACAGTTTCTTTTTACCTTTAGAAAATTGTGGAAGTACTTAGTATTCCTATCTGCCTCTTTTTCCATTCTCAAATGAATTTTCTGCTTGAGTGATGACACTTCCTTCTCAATAACTTGTTCGAGATCATTCTTTAATTGCAATTCAATATGTTGTAAAATAGAATCAAATGGCCTGGCACTCAAGACTTCTTGTATCCTAATAAGCTCATTCCTAATCCGGGTAGAGAGTTTAGAATCCTTACGAAAATTAGCTGTAGACCAATTCCTTAGGTGAAATTTAAGTGCTTTCATCTTGAGAGTAATATTTGTTAGAGGATCCTTGCCATATTGCATATTCCAAACCTGTTTTAGAATAACATGATAATCCATCTGCTTAGTCCAGAAATTAAAAAATTTAAATGTGTGTTTCCCTCCACAAAAAGCATCAACTCCCCAATGAAAAATTAATGGACAATGATCAGATAAAGAAGGCTGAAGTATGTGATAAAATGATTTTGGCCAAAAATGAAGAAAAGGAAGATTTATGAAAATATGATCAAGTTTACATAGAGTTGGATTTCCACTCCTATTACTATTAGACCAAGTGAAATCTGAACCAAAGTATTTAACTGAGATTAGTTTAGATTGAATTAAAGCACTGTTTAAAGGAGAAATATCCTTAAGAGATAAAGGACTACCACCATATTTTTGAGTACTCGCAAACATACAATTAAAATCACCACCTATTAGCCATGGAATAGAAGAAGAATTTAAAGATGGAAGATGATCCAAAAATACCTGTCTCAAAGATAAAGAATTTTGAGCATAAACAGAAGTTAGAAGGAAATTGATATTTGAAGGCAGATGAATACAATTGTAATGAATGTATTGATCAGAGGCACTTATTCTGGAAAGCTTGAAAATATGAGGATTCCATAAAGTAAGCAGCCTTCCATAATTAGATTCAACAAAGTTATTATCATATAACCAAGAAGGAGAAATCAATCGAGTAGCTTTAATGGTAGAATGAATGTCTAGCTTTGTTTCAGAAACACACATCAAATGTATATCCTTATCCTTTATAAGATTCTTAATCTCAAATTGTTTAGAGGGTAAGTTAGCCCCCCTTATATTCCAAAAAGCAATATTATTCATTTAATAGGAAGTGGAGGAAGCAAAGGTGAAGGATTCTTCCTTGTATGCCTTGAGTGAGAATTATTTTTTGAAGAGGATAAAGGTAAGACCTCCTGAGTCTTATAATCTTTTCCTTTATTGAGATCACCTGTTTTCACAGTACTAATAGTACCAGAATTATTCATGACAACTGTACACTCACTTGGTTCAGAAGGAGGAGGAAGTATAATATGATTAGGAGGAGACAAATGCAGATAAGGTGAAGAAGGATTAGAAGAAAACATGGATGGAGATTTAGAACTAAAATGAGAACTACAAGAAGATCAAACAGAGGTAGAATTAGAGAAAACAAATGATACAACTTTAGTAACAGATTCAGATGAAGAATTGGAAAGATTGTCAACAGATAAAGATGTAACAGATGGAATAGCATCACTAAAAACACCAGGTAAACTATCCCTAGCTGTATCAAGAGAAAAATTTGATAAACTGAAAAAGAATTAGATGTGACTGTAGAACAAGAGTTATTTACATTAAGTACTTCATTCTCTTTTGCTTTGCTATCTTCCAAGCTACTGATAGGATCAACCTTTGATTTATTATTCTCATTAACCACTGATTCTTTCCTCTTCCATACCCCTTTATTTCTTTTATTAACATTTCTCCAGCTATGATCAATTATATTGGCATCATGATCACCTTGATTCTTATTTACATTTTCCCCCAAATCCTGCATTTTACTCACATCAATATCCTTATTCACAAATTCACAAGAGACAGTGTCATGACCAAAGATTTTACAATGTGTGCAAATTTTAGGCTTCCAATCATAAGATAATAGAACATCTGGACAATTATTACCCAACTGTGGAATATGAATAGATTCAGGTAGCTCAAAATCAGGCGAGATCTCCACTACCGCTTTTGCATACTTAAATCTTTGCAACTTTTCAGTACTACTATCAAAACAGATTAGTCTACCAACATGACAAGCCAACCAGTTAATCCCAACTAACGTCCAAAGCAAAATAGGGATCCTATGAAAATTAATCCACACTGGCACTTTTTTAACCCGAGCTTGAGAAATACCAATAGAAGGATCCCATTTTGAGATTATGAACATTCTTCCCTTTATAAAAATAGGGTCCGAGTTAAGAACATGATCCATATCTTCTTGATTGGAAAAATTAAAGTAAAAATTATACCCATCCGATTTAAACTCAACTTCACCTTTAAGTTTCCAATATCTTTTCAAGAAATTAACAACAGTCAAGAAAGAAAGCGTACCATCCAAAAAGAACCCAACTAAATGATTATTCCAGTACTTTAATCCTTCCTCCCTAACATGATCCGGTAAAACAGTTGGAGCTTTATCCCACGAAATATCAAAATGAATAGGTTTGTAAGATCCAGCATTGCGAGGTAAAGATTTGAAGAGAGAGGACCAATTTGAATTCAAAGGAGGAGTATCCTTGTTAAAGGAAGAAACCGAAGAAACCGACTGAGTGACGACACAATAAGGATGGAGAGATGATGGAAGAGAGGTTGAAGTAGAAGATGATGAGGAAGAAAGAGGAGGAAAAGATACAGAATCAAAAGAGAAAGAAGAAGAAGAAAAGGATGAGGACGCCATTAAAATTTCAAAACCGAGCTGAAAACCATCGTGGAGGGAAAATATATTTGTATTTGCAGCAGTTATAACATGATCTAATCAATCTTATAAAGGTTTTTACATAAAGAATCTATATGGACCGATTGTGACCTGAGTTTAACCATGAAACATTTGTTTGTTTGCTCCTCTGATTTCTTTTTATTTCTCTTACTCTTCCTATTGCCTTGACTAGATCTCTTTATGGCCATTTATTCTAGGATGTGTTGCGAACTCTAGAATACCAGGCTTTGATACCAATTGAAAGTCTATATAGATCGTATACTATGTATATGACAAGTAATTATTATATATACGCTAGGTTAAGATAATGAGATAACAGTAAAATAAAAAGATCACACCAAAAATTTTATACTGGTTCAGACCTCCCATCCTACGTCCAGTTTCAAAGCTCCTCTTTGAAATTTTACTAATCAATAAACATCGCTTCTCCCGGAGGAATAGGCTTGTTACAATAAAAATCTTTCGTCAAGAATGTGCTCTGATTAACACTGATATTGACAACATTTAAAATTCTTCCTATAATCTCCACTGGATATGTACAGATATGAATATGTGTGTGTGTAATGTCCCGGGAATTTAAGCAATATTTATTTAATAATTATTTTAAAATGTGAAATATTGATATAATAATTTAATTCAAACAGAAATTATCTTTTCAAGATTAATTATTATTTAATTTTATAAATGATATTTATAATGATGATAATAACAATAACTTTTGGGAATTTTATTCTTTTCAAATGTTAAAAATATTTAAATAATAAAATTATTTTTTCTAAGCTGATTTAAAGATATTTATTTATGATGTATATATGTGTATACATTGTAAATATGAGTTTGATTTTAATTTAAATTTTATAAAGAATATTTTCCAATTTATTTTATATATAAGATGTATGATTTATGAATTGATTAAATTGATTTAAAATCAGTATTGAAAACTTTTCAAAAGTTGTTTTAAAAATCTATCTTATATTTTCATAGAAATATAAGTAAATATTTATTTTGTTTATAATTATATAATAGTTTGTTTAAAAATAAAATAGTTTAAAATTATATTTTATAATAAGATTTTTTTTGTTTTATTTTAAGAATTGCTTTTCTTTTGAAATAAGCTTTAGTTTATTTATATTAAAGTATGATATTTTGATTTGAAAACTTGAAATAAAATTGAATTTAACATTTCTTTTCTTTTTAAAAATTTGCTCTTTGAAAGTTTAGCTTAAAAAAAAATATTTTGAAAACAATCAAATAGACATTTAACATTGTGTAATTTTATAAAGAGGGTTTGTATGTAAGCATGTAAAAACTAAATGTAATTAAACATTTGAAACATGATTAACTAAGTAAGAAATGAACTTAAAACCTTTTTAAAATTTAGAAATTTCTTTTTATTATTAAATGGAATATGCGTCAAACACTTAACACATTATAAAGACACTTGTAAACTTATCTACATCCTAACATAACAAGTGTCAATGTTATTTATTTTTGAAAAATATTTTTGTAAGAAAACTTAGCAATTCATTTTGTTTAAACATTCATCTACATTAGAAACTAAAATCAGATCTGAAAAACAAAAAGGAAAGAAGAATTTCAAAACCAATTCTACAAAACAACTTCAATAAAAAAAATCTGCAAAACCAAAACTGCAAATCAACTCCAACAGCAAATTGCAAAACCCAGATCTGCAAACAAATACAATTGAAAATCTGTAATCTGTTGAAGTTCAATTCAACTCCAGCCTTAAGCAAAGAAGTATAAGCTACAGTTTCAAATTCAACTAGTAAAGCACATCATCTAGCAAAAGACAGTTTAATATTCAACTAGAAAATCAACTTCAAACTAGCAATTGCAAGCGTTGATTTCAGCTTAGGATCCTGGAACATGTGATGCAACTCTGAGATTTATTCTATGCATCTTCCAATTAACAAGTGAGTAAACTTCTTTATTTAAAAACAGTTTTTCTCTTTTTAAATCAAAGTCAAACAAAATTTATAGAACACAATTTCTAATTCACATAAATCAGAAACTGCTCTGTTCTTTGTTTAAAACTGTTTAACCTCAAAATGTTAGAATTAATGTTAGTTGTGCATGTGAGTGAACTTCTATGTTTAAAAACAGTTTCCTTGTAAAAATCAGAGCTAACTTATTGAACTCAAGTTTCAAAAACAAACTGTTAAATGAAAAGAAATCAATCAACTGCTATTGATAAAAAAATGCTCTGTCTTCTTTTAAGTAAGTAACCTCACGTATGCAAAAGCTTGAGTTATCTGTTGCATGCTTATTGATATAGATAATCATGCTTGTATGACTGTATTATGATTCTGTGTGTGTGTGTGTATATATATATATATATGTGTGTGTGTGTGTGTGTGTGTGTGTTTCAGAATTTTAGATATCTGTTCTTGGCTTTGAACTAAGTTTTAATTAAGAAAACCATTATCAACTAGTTTGATCTCAGTTTGGATTTTGTTATGTAAATAGAAAATTGTTTGTTTAGTTTGAAATTAAGTTTATAAATTATAATTAAGTTAAATTTAAGAAACTGTTGTCTCTGTAAACAAATAAAGGTCAGTAAATATTCAAATCAGCAAATCTGAACCTTCTTAAATTATTAAAACAGTTTTATAATTTAAATACATGATTGAAATCATAAATTTTAAAACAAACACCACACTTTTAAATCAACTGTGGGGTTAGCATTTGGGAATTCAACAGAGTGGGATTTTTTTTGGGTCGATCTGATCATCTACTGGACTTTGGAGGCTGTATTTCTTCTAGAAGGTGGAGTGTTGATTGGAGAGTGGGAGAAAATTTGGAAGTAGGTGATCAGAGGTGGGAGACGATGGCATTTGGAGGTTCCAGGTTTTAACCCTAGTTTCTGGAGTTAGGGGTCTTTTGTAGCTTCTTGAGCCTTCTGTTGCACCGAGTGATGAAGGGCTTTGGGATTAGAAAGAGGAGGCGTAGATGAAGATTTGGCCGGAGTCGCATCGTTCATGATGGTCGGAGTTGGTTATTGCTGGCCGTTGACAGGTTGGGAATGTCTTCTGGGTTGTGTTCCAGTTTTGTTTTTTTTTCTTGAATTTTAATTCCAAGTTGAAGAGGGGTTTTCTGATAGCCGTAAGTTTGTTGGTGGATTGTCCGTAACTAGGTGGGGTTGACCAGGGTGGTTGAAGGTTGCCGGAGTGCCGGTGCATATGCACCGTGCACAAAATTTTCTGGTGAATTTTTCTTGGATGGTGCTGGTTTGTGACTCGGGTCTTACTCGAGTAGATTGAGTTGTTTACTCGAAGAAACTAGGTTGGTGACTCGAAGTAGGAAATAGGGGTCTCGGGTATGTTTGTTGCAGGTTATTAAACCTGACAGTTTTTTTTTCTGGGTTTTAAATTTTGTTGAATTCAAAATTTTTAAGGCAGGGATTTAAACAAGGATTAAAATTCCAAGTTTAGGATGGATTTGAATTCAAATGAATTTTTGAATCTAAGGTTTAAAAATGAACATTTAAAATTTAAGTAAGATTTAAATTAAGTTTTAAAATCAAGTTTCAATATGGTTTGAAAATTCACTATGAATCCAGAATTCTTAATTTAGACCAGTTTTGAAAATTTTAAATGTTGATCAAGTTTAAAATGTTTTATAGTAGATTCTTAAAATAAGTTGTTTTTCAAATAAGTCTTAAACTTGATAAAAATTCTTTCTTTAATATTGAATAGAAGTTATGATGTGTTAACTTAAATTTGAAAAGTTAAATGATCAATTCATTTTCTAAAGCTTAATTTCTTTAAATAAATTAAGTTATTTGGTTTAAAAATTTTCTTATATAAGTAATGATGGTTTTTCACTTTTATTTTAAGGTTTATAATTTATTTAAAAATTTGGATAAATGTTTAAAATAGATTAAACATTTTAAATCTTAAAGTTTAAAATGGAATTTGAATTTAATTTGGAGATGTAATTTTTTAAAATACATTTTTAATGTTAATGAAATCATTTATAATTAAATTATCTTAAGATAATTAAGATAATAAAGGAATTTAATTAAGGAATTTATTTATTTGATTTTAAGTAATGATTTAGAATTAATTTAATTAGAAATGATTAATGATGATTAATTAAAGGTAATTTTTCTTAATAATTTAAGGAAATTTTATTAATTAATAATGATAATTATCCAAGGATAATTAAGTAATTAATTAATATGATTAAAATTTTGATAATTAATTAATTTAAGGTAATTAGTTTTAAATTGTTAAGTCTAATTACTTAAAAGTAATTAAAGAATTAATTACTTATTGTAATTAATTTTGATAACGTGATTTGTTAAGTTAATTAATTTAGTTTAATTAATTTAAGGAATAATTTAATGATTTAATAGGTGTAATTACTAAGGTAATTAATGTAGCAGGATTACTTAAAGAAGTAATAAGTGATAAATACTGGAATGTAATTAATAAAAATGATTTTAATTAAGTAATTTTGGTAATTACTTTTGTAATTTAACAAGGGATTAATTAATGAGATAATTAATTGTGAAGATAACTAATTTGTTAATGTGTAATTAATGGTAGTTAGTTACTGGTTTAATATTAATCAAAGGTGATTAATAATTGTATTTTGAATTTTAGATTAATTACTAAATGTAATTAATTTTAAATAAAGTTATTGATTTAAATTATAAATCATTAATTAATATAATTGATGATGTAATTAAGGATTGTTTAATTAAGTAATAATTAAGTAATAAGTGATTGGTTAATGTAATTAATTAAGGATAAATGTAATTAATTATATTTAATTAATGAAGTAATTAAATGTTAATTACTTATGATTAAGGTAAATTAATTTTGCAAAATTAATTAAAGACTAATTATTTATTGTAATTAGTAAATGATTAATCAAAGGGTTTAATCAAGTTGAATACTCAGAGAATGATTAATTAACTAGGTTGATTAATAATTGGATATTAAGCAGGATTTGTAGATATGGTAATTAATTTAATTTATTTTAAATTAATTAGAGATGGAAGTAATTAATTTAATTCATTTTAAACTAATTATAGATGATGGTTGATAAATCTTTGATTATGGATGATATTGATTGAATGGTTGTGATCTCAGTAATGAGATTAGTTGTATCCGTATGATATGGATGTTTGGTTAAAGTATGATGGTTTGTGATGGATTATCTGAGTGTGATGATTATCTGTTTGTGAGGTTGATACAGATTATCTGTTTATGATGAGGATGTGATTATCTATTGTGATATGTAGTTTATCTATCTTTGTGAAATGGATAAAAATGAAATGAGTTAATTGTTTAAAACCCTTAAGTACAACTTGGACATTAAAATGGCGTTTGGTTTCGGTGAGACCGGGATCGAATTTCCATATTTGGATATTCGAAAACCACATCGATTCCAATTAAACGTTAGGTCGTTAATCCAAGTGGAGCAAGTGAAGACTCGAGGTGTAAGGGTTATACGTCGGTATAACTCTGTGGGTGATTCCGTAATGAGTTTGACGGAATAGTACTTATAGGTTCGAGATGGTGATTTAGAGTGCAAGGGCTATGATCGTTGACTCTGAGGGTGATTCCAAAATGAGTGCAACGAGATAGTGCCTTCGGTTTCGTTCGAACCCGGAACGAACTTGTATGGATTGAATGCTTTCAGAACATCGTCAGGTGGACGATGGGCATTCTAAGATTGATATGTCCTATTAAGGTAATCGTAGCCTCAAGCCTCATCAACCGGGAATGGCTAAAACAGGGGAGGTGTAGCAAGGCTTCGTGGGTAGCTCCCACTGGAGAGCGAGATTTACCTCTGTCTAGATGTCCCTTTATATTTCGGCTGTATGGGGCGATTACTAGCTAGAATCGCCGGGGTAGTCTTGTTCGGAACTGTTCAGTAAGGAATGTGTCTGGCTTTGTGTTGCAGGGGAGTTAGGGTGGCTCCTCGGTACGGTGATCTAGGCCACGTACTGTGACGGGCGGTACCCAAGTAGCCCTGCCATTGATGGAATCTAAAATCCAATAAGTGCCTCTACGGTTTTGATTGTGCCCAACTATGTTGGAACGTGAGATGTAAGCATTCCAGCTATTTCTGTATTTTATTTTGAAAACCCTAGACACTATTATAATATCACTGGATTTCCTATCAAATGTTTTGGTTAGCGTAAGGTAAAAACTTTTCCACGTTTATGCGTGGGAAGTCTTACGTGATACCTTTTGTTTCAAAGGATTTTCTAAAAGTTAAGCAAATTTTAACCCCGTTTACTCACACCAGACCCCTGTCTGACCCGAGTGTTTATTTTCTGTTTTATTAAACTCTTGGGTACTCATATTACGTATGAGTAATCAAGTGTTTTAGGATTTCTTTGACGAGTTCTGGAGGAGATAATGGAGCAGGAGGCTTCAGCGTGTAGATATATATATATGGTGGTTCCGCTGTGTTTGAGTTGTATATGTTTTCTCTGATGTACTTGAATTGTAATTACTAGATAGATGTTTATAACTGTCTAGTTTGTGTTATATTAACTATAAAACTCTGATGTATATGATACTATGTAAAGTTTTATGTGATATAATATAATTTATTCGTTCCGCTGTAAGATTCTGATGTTGTCTGTTTCT
The DNA here is from genome assembly GCA_030765085.1 of Allium cepa. Lineage (NCBI taxonomy): Eukaryota > Viridiplantae > Streptophyta > Magnoliopsida > Asparagales > Amaryllidaceae > Allium > Allium cepa. Next base: position 549,275,968 of record CM060938.1, read on the forward strand.
TTCTTTCCTTTCTTTTCTCTTTTCTATCCCTTTCTTTCTTCTTAGCGATGCGACTTCCTGGAGTATGGAAGTTGGGTCGTTACATTGTGGTATCAGAGCTCTAGGTTGAGCGAATACCTAGACTCTGGAGTGGTGTCTATCTTGAGAGAGCGTATTTGTAGTTTTGAATATATATATATATATATATATATATATATATATATATATATTTCTACCTATTAGATTGGGTTACCCGTTCAGGAATTCCAATATAAGTTCTAGAGGTAGATAGGGTAGTAGTGTGTGTAACACAACTACCAGTGGTTGGAATTCTAGTGTTTGAGATTGGTAGTGAATCTGCTAGGGCAGCATTGGGCATCTCGAGTAGTTCTGAAGTTTGGTGTGAAGGATTTTATTGATCTATGAAGGAAAATCTTTCCAAGATTCGGAGTTTATCTTTGGATTTTAAGCTTGGTTGCACTCGTGTGAGTGGATTTTCTTGAGTTTGGATCAGTTGGGAGTTTTGAAGCCAGCTTTGGTATCTTGGCAATTTTGGGAAGGAGTTCTGTCTATATTTGAAATGAGACTCAGTTTGACAGAATGTTTTGTGCTTGGTTTGAAGTCAAGTTTCTTGAGGGATATCTGTCTATCTGGAAAGCTCTATTGTGAAGTGGCTGGTGTAGCTTTGGGATTCGATGAGCTTTTGGATAAGGAAGTTTTTGGCCGCAGTAGCAGTAGCAGCAGTGAGTGGCCTGTTTCTTCGTTGGTTCAGAAGTCTCTGTGCTTCTTCTGTCAGTAGTCCGGGCAGATGGTGGAGCTTGTCCATTTCTTTTGGAAGCTCAGTTGGATGTGAAGTTTGTGGTTGGAGGTTGACCACTAGTTCATCTTTTGGGATAGAAGGCTTTGGTTGTTTTGATTTTTGAAGAGAGAACGTTTTCTTGGGATCTGAACTAAGGAGAATCGCAAAAGTGATTTGCGATGGTTTGGAAGTTCTCTGAGCAATCTTTGTTTGGATTGAAGCATCTCTAGAGGATGTTTGAGTTATCAAAGTGGTTTGATATTTTCTGGATATCTTCAAAGTAATTAAGATTTGCATCCGCATCGAGAGTTTGAGTTCTGTTTCGACTTGGCTCTTGAAGCTTTTCAGGTGGATCAGCGTAGTAGGAAGTTCTTTGAGAGGAGATCTGTTTCAGCTGGCAGGATTGATCGGATCTAGATTCCTGGTTGAATTTTTGCTGTGGTTTTTGTGACCGAATCGGATAGGTCACTGAGATTTTATGGAATTTGATGAACAATGTTCCGGAATAAGTTGATCAAGTTTATACTTGTGTTCATCAATAGTATTTTCAAATCAGAGTTGCGCAGTGGAAGCATGGGGGCAGCTATTCCAGAATTGAAGCAACGTATGATTCTTTGGGAATTTGTGTTTTAACTTGGATCAGAAGATTTCTTCAGGAAATATATTTTGGAGTCTTCTGATGTTGTGTAATAGAGTTTGTATGGTGGATTTTGCTGGGTCTTGAGAGAACCATTTTGTTGAGTAGGATCTGGAGATCATTTATTTCTTTGTCCAGATTTGTTCTGAGTAGCATCTGCGAGGATCGGATTGATCTAGAAGATTGAAGGCAGCCCAGGATCGTAAGGAGAGATTTGTGGATAAGAGTATTGGATCTTTCTGTATTCTCTTAAGGATTAAGTGTTTGGTCTACAGGATTGAATTGCCAGTTTGGATGGCTGGTCTTGGAATCAGTAGTTCTGAGAGATTTGGAAGTTGATCAGGACTTGTATGTGGTCCTGTATCTTGTTTAGATTTGTAGATCTAGATATATAGGAGCTCTAGATCTGTGTGGTGTAGTTAGTTTATATTCTGTAGAGCGAGTATTCCGGTGTATATATATATATATATATATATATATATATATATATATATATATATATATATATGCTTGGGGAAACTCGATGGAATTTTATCCAGAATTTGTTTGGATAATTAGATTTGTTTAACTGGTTGATTTGGTTGCTATGGTTGTTAGCATAAGTTTGATTTATGCTTGTGTTTAAAATTTAAATTTAATGAGATTATTAAATTAACTTTGCTTTTAAATTTCGGGGACGAAATTCTTTTAAGGGGGGAGGAATGTGATGTCCCGGGAATTTAAGCAATATTTATTTAATAATTTCATTAAAAATTATTTTAAAATGTGAAATATTGATATAATAATTTAATTCAAACAGAAATTATCTTTTCAAGATTAATTATTATTTAATTTGATAAATGATATTTATAATGATGATAATAATAATAACTTTTGGGAATTTTATTCTTTTCAAATGTTAAAAATATTTACGTAATAAAATTATTTTTTCTAAGCTGATTTAAAGATATTTATTTATGATGTATATATGTGTATACATTGTAAATATGAGTTTGATTTTAATTTAAATTTTATAAAGAATATTTTCCAATTTATTTTATATATAAGATGTATGATTTATGAATTGATTAAATTGATTTAAAATCAGTATTGAAAACTTTTCAAAAGTTGTTTTAAAAATCTATCTTATATTTTCATAGAAATATTAGTAAATATTTATTTTGTTTATAATTATATAATAGTTTGTTCAAAAATAAAATAGTTTAAAATTGTATTTTATAATAAGAGTTTGTTTTGTTTTATTTTAAGAATTGCTTTTCTTTTGAAATAAGATTTAGTTTATTTATATTAAAGTATGATATTTTGATTTGAAAACTTGAAATAAAATTGAATTTAACATTTCTTTTCTTTTTAAAAATTTGCTCTTTGAAAGTTTAGCTTAAAAAAAATTATTTTGAAAACATTCAAATAGACATTTGAAATTGTGTAATTTTATAAAGAGGGTTTGTATGTAAGCATGTAAAAACTAAATGTAATTAAACATTTGAAACATGATTAACTAAGTAAGAAATGAACTTAAAACCTTTTTAAAATTTAGAAATTTCTTTTTATTATTAAATGGAATATGTGTCAAACACTTAATACATTATAAAGACACTTGTAAACTTATCTACATCCTAACATAACAAGTGTCAATGTTATTTATTTTTGAAATTTATTTTTGTAAGAAAACTTAACAATTCATTTTGTTTAAACATTCATCTTCATTAGAAACTAAAATCAGATCTGAAAAACAAAAAGGAAAGAAGAATTTCAAAACCAATTCTACAAAACAACTTCAATAAAAAAATCTGCAAAACCAAAACTGCAAATCAACTCCAACAGCAAATTGCAAAACCCAGATCTGCAAACAAATACAATTGCAAATCTGTAATCTGTTGAAGTTCAATTCAACTCCAGCCCTAAGCAAAGAAGTATAAGCTGCAGTTTCAAATTCAACTAGTAAAGCACATCATCTAGCAAAAGACAGTTTAATATTCAACTAGAAAATCAACTTCAAACTAGCAATTGCAAGCCTTGATTTCAGCTCAGGATCCTGGAACATGTGATGCAACTATGAGATTTATTCTCTGCATCTTCCAATTAACAAGTGAGTAAGCATCTTTATTTAAAAACAGTTTTTCTCTTTTTGAATCAAAGTCAAACAAAATTTATAGAACACAATTTCTAATTCACATAAATCAGAAACTGCTCTGTTCTTTGTTTAAAACTGTTTAACCTCAAAATGTTAGAATTAATGTTAGTTGTGCATGTGAGTGAACTTCTATGTTTAAAAACAGTTTCCTTGTAAAAATCAGAGCTAACTTATTGAGCTCAAGTTTCAAAAACAAACTGTTAAATAAAAAGAAATCAATCAACTGCTATTGATAAAAAAATGCTCTGTCTTCTTTTAAGTAAGTAACCTCACGTATGCAAAAGCTTGAGTTATCTGTTGCATGCTTATTGATATAGATAATCATGTTTGTATGACTGTATTATGATTCTGTGTGTGTGTGTGTGTGTGTGTGTGTCTATATATATATATATATATGTGTGTGTGTGTGTGTGTGTGTGTGTGTGTGTGTGTGTGTGTTTCAGAATTTTAGATATCTGTTCTTGGCTTTGAACTAAGTTTTAATAAAGAAAACCATTATCAACTAGTTTGATCTCAGTTTGGATTTTGTTATGTAAATAGAAAATTGTTTGTTTAGTTTGAAATTAAGTTTATAAATTATAATTAAGTTAAATTTAAGAAACTGTTGTCTCTGTAAACAAATAAAGGTCAGTAAATATTCAAATCAGCAAATCTGAATCTTCTTAAATTATTAAAACAGTTTTATTTTTTATAATTTAAATACATGATTGAAATCATAAATTTTAAAACAAACACCACACTTTTAAATCAACTGTGGGGTTAGCATTTGGGAATTGAACAAAGTGGGATTTTTTTGGGTCTATCCGATCATCTACTGGACTTTGGAGGCTGTATTTCTTCTAGAAGGTGGAGTGTTGATTGGAGAGTGGGAGAAAATTTGGAAGTAGGTGATCAGAGGTGGGAGGCGATGGCATTTGGAGGTTCCAGGTTTTAACCCAAGTTTCTGGAGTTAGGGGTCTTTTGTAGCTTCTTGAACCTTCTGTTGCATCGAGTGATGAAGGGCTTTGGGATTATAAAGAGGAGGCGTAGATGAAGATTTGGCCGAAGTCGCATCGTTCATGATGGTCGGAGTTGGTTTTTGCTGGCCGTTGACAGGTTGGGAATGTCTTCTGGGTTGGGTTCCTGTTTTGTTTTTTTCTTGAATTTTAGTTCCAAGTTGAAGAGGGGTTCTCTGATGGCCGTAAGTTTGTTGGTGGATTGTCGGTAACTAGGTGGGGTTGACCAGGGTGGTTGAAGGTTGCCGGAGTGCCGGTGCATATGCACCGTGCACAAAATTTTCTGGTGAATTTTTCTTGGATGGTGCAGGTTTGTGACTCGAGTCTTACTCGACTAGATTGAGTTGTTTACTCGAAGAAACTAGGTTGGTGACTCGAAGTAGGAAATAGGGGTCTCGGGTATGTTGGTTGCAGGTTATTAAACCTGACAGTTTTTTTTCTGGGTTTTAAATTTTGTTGAATTCAAAATTTTTAGGGCAGGGATTTAAACAAGGATTAAAATTCCAAGTTTAAGATGGATTTGAATTCAAATGAATTTTTGAATCCAAGGTTTAAAAATGAACATTTAAAATTTAAGTAAGATTTAAATTAAGTTTTAAAATCAAGTTTCAATATGGTTTGAAAATTCACTATGAATCCAGAATTCTTAATTTAGACCAGTTTTGAAAATTTTAAACGTTGATCAAGTTTAAAATGTTTTACAGTAGATTCTTAAAATAAGTTGTTTTTCAAATAAGTCTTAAACTTGATAAAAATTCTTTCTTTAATATTTAATAGAAGTTATGATGTGTTAACTTAAATTTGAAAAGTTAAATGATCAATTCATTTTCTAAAGCTTAATTTCTTTAAATAAATTAAGTTATTTGGTTTAAAAATTTTCTTATATAAGTAATGATGGTTTTTCACTTTTATTTTAAGGTTTATAATTTATTTAAAAATTTGGATAAATGTTTAAAATAGATTAAACATTTTAAATCTTAAAGTTTAAAATGGAATTTGAATTTAATTTGGAGATGTAATTTTTTAAAATACATTTTTAATGTTAATGAAATCATTTATAATTAAATTATCTTAAGATAATTAAGATAATAAAGGAATTTAATTAAGGAATTTATTTATTTGATTTTAAGTAATGATTTAGAATTAATTTAATTAGAAATGATTAATGATGATTAATTAAAGATAATTTTTCTTAATAATTTAAGGAAATATTATTAATTAATAATGATAATTATCCAAGGATAATTAAGTAATTAATTAATATGATTAAAATTTTGATAATTAATTAATTTAAGGTAATTAGTTTTAAATTGTTAAGTCTAATTACTTAAAAGTAATTAAAGAATTAATTACTTATTGTAATTAATTTTGATAACGTGATTTGTTAAGTTAATTAATTTAGTTTAATTAATTTAAGGAATAATTTAATGATTTAATAGGTGTAATTACTAAGGTAATTAATGTAGCAGGATTACTTAAAGAAGTAATAAGTGATAAATACTGGAATGTAATTAATAAAAATGATTTTTATTAAGTAATTTTGGTAATTACTTTTGTAATTTAACAAGGGATTAATTAATGAGATAATTAATTGTGAAGATAACTAATTTGTTAATGTGTAATTAATGGTAGTTAGTTACTGGTTTAATATTAATCAAAGGTGATTAATAATTGTATTTTGAATTTTAGATTAATTACTAAATGTAATTAATTTTAAATAAAGTTATTGATTTAAATTATAAATCATTAATTAATATAAATGATGATGTAATTAAGGATTGTTTAATTAAGTAATAATTAATTAATAAGTGATTAATTAATGTAATTAATTAAGGATAAATGTAATTAATTATAGTTAATTAATGAAGTAATTAAATGTTAATTACTTATGATTAAGGTTAATTAATTTTGTAAAATTTATTAAAGTCTAATTATTTATTGTAATTAGTAAACGATTAATCAAAGGGTTTAATCAAGTTGAATACTTAGAGAATAATTAATTAACTAGGTTGTTTAATAATTGGATATTAAGCAGGATTTATAGATATGGTAATTAATTTAATGTATTTTAAATTAATTAGAGATGGAAGTAATTAATTCAATTCATTTTAAATTAATTATAGATGATGGTTGATAAATCTTTGATTATGGATGATATTGATTGAATGGTTGTGATCTCAGTAATGAGATGAGTTGTATCCGTATGATATGGATGTTTGGTTAAAGTATGATGGTTTGTGATGGATTATCTGAGTGTGATGATTATCTGTTTGTGATGTTGATACAGATTATCTGTTTATGATGAGGATGTGATTATCTATTGTGATATGTAGTTTATCTATCTTTGTGAAATGGATAAAAATGAAATGAGTTAATTGTTTAAAACCCTTAAGTACAACTTGGACATTAAAATGGCGTTTTGTTTCGGTGAGACCGGGATTAGATTTCCATATTTGGATAGCCGAAAACCACATCGATTCCAATTAAACGTTAGGTCGTCAATCCAAGTGGAGCAAGTGAAGACTCGAGGTGTAAGGGCTATACGTCAGTATAACTCTGTGGGTGATTCCGTAATGAGTTTGACGGAATAGTACTTATAGGTTCGAGATGGTGATTTAGAGTGCAAGGGCTATGGTCGTTGACTCTGAGGGTGATTCCAAAATGAGTGCAACGAGATAGTGCCTTCGGTTTCGTTCGAACCCGGAATGAACTTGTATGGATTGAATGCTTTCAGAACATCGTCAGGTGGACGATGAGCATTCTAAGATTGATATGTCCTATTAAGGCAATCGTTGCCTCAAGCCTCATCAACCAGGAATGGCTAAAACAGGGGAGGTGCAGCAAGGCTTCGTGGGTAGCCCCCACTGGAGAGCGAGATTTACCCCTGTCTAGATGTCCCTTTATATTTCGGGGGTGTGGGGCGATTACTAGCTAGAATCGCCAGGGTAGTCTTGTTCGGAACTGTTTAGTAAGGAATGGGTCCGGCTTTGTGTTGCAGGGGAGTTAGGGTGGCTCCTCGGTACGGTGATCTAGGCCACGTACTGTGACGGGCGGTACCCCAGTAGCCCTGCCATTGATGGAATCCAAAATCCAATAAGTGCCTGTACGGTTTTGATTGTGCCCAACTATGTTGGAACGTGAGATGTAAGCATTCCAGCTATTTCTGTATTTTATTTTGAAAACCCTAGACACTATTATAATATCACTGGATTTCCTATCAAATGTTTTGGTTAGCGTAAGGTAAAAACTTTTTCATGTTTATGTGTGGGAAGTCTTATGTGATACCTTTTGTTTCAAAGGATTTTCTAAAAGTTAAGCAAATTTTAACCCCGTTTACTCACACCAGACCCCTGTCTGACCTGAGTGTTTATTTTCTGTTTTATTAAACTCTTAGGTACTCATATTACGTATGAGTAGTCAAGTGTTTTAGGATTGCTTTGACGAGTTCTGGAGGAGATAATGGAGTAGGAGGCTTTAGCGTGTAGATATATATATGGTGGTTCCGCTGTGTTTGAGTTGTATCTGTTTTCTCTGATGTACTTGAATTGTAATTACTAAACAGATGTTTATAACTGTCTAGTTTGTGTTATATTAACTATAAAACTCTGATGTATATGATATTATGTAAAGTTTTATGTGATATAATATAATTTATTCGTTCCGCTGTGAGATTTTGATGTTGTCTGTTTCTTTCTTTCCTTTCTTTTCTCTTTTCTATCCCTTTCTTTCTTCTTAGCGATGCGACTTCCTGGAGTATGGAAGTTGGGTCGTTACAGTATGCGTTGGAAATATGGAAGAAAACTGAACCAAAGTTAATAATCTTTGGTTGAAATATTGATAGAAAATATGAGTAACTTGAATTTGAGCGCAAAGTAGATACAAATAATAGAATTCAGAAATTTGTTACTTTAGTTGTAAAATCACTGATGCATTTATATTTATGAAAAGATCAATTTGAAATCTTGCTACCATTTCATTTCTCGAGTTGCTTCTGTTTGGAGTAGAACTGAGTTGAAGAAGAGATGCAAAAGCAACCATTCAGATTTGACATTTGTGCATTTTAAAAAAAATCCCCGAAGCCAAATCCAGATGTCTGGATTGTGATAACCGAACGTCTGTTCATGTGTTATCTAGAAAAATTCCAGAGGATGGGACCAGACATCTGGGGGCATAGTACCAGACATTTGGAATATGTAAAATTTGTTCTTCTGTGTAAATGTGTGTATATTTTATCATATACAAAACCCAGGGAGATTTTACATATTATTTCTGAGATTTGTATACAATTTTTATCTCTCTACTAATGTGATCCATGCTTCATGCTTCAATTTGTATTCTTGAGTATCTGTAAAAAATAAGATGCGAGATATACATGTACAATTATAGTTATATGGTTTATCGTCATCAAAACTTGTAGATAGGAGTTCCTAACAGCTCCAGCATCTAAAATGGTTATAACATAATAATGTACTTATACGCAAACATGCAATAAACACTAAATTAGCCATCCTAAGCTTTTAGACTACCCATTTAAGTTTTCATTGATTATCCTTCTTATACTTGTGTGGACTACCCATCTGACATATATTTTGCACTACCCATCCCCTTCCGTATAGCTACCTATCACCCATGGTTTCATTAACAAAATTATGTGGACCATCCATCTCACATATTATTATCACTTGGATTACCCATCCCTTTCCATATGTACTAACCATCATACATTATTTAGCTATTTAAATTATATGGACCATCCATCACACATATCCCATTCATTTAAAATTGATGTGGACTATCCATCACATATCCTATAGTTTTTCAAGGTTAACTATGAACCCTTCATTAACCCTATACAGACTATCCATCTCCAACATGATGTGAACTATCAATTACACATCCTATAGATTTCCTAGGATGACCATCAACCCATCATTTAACAATTTAACTCGTATTACCCACATGTTGAACCTATGTCTGTTAGTGTCCCCAATTAGGTTATTTACCCCTCAAACTTATTACACCTCAAAGTAACATACATTGGTATCCCCAAATGATCTATGTCGAACTCGTTAAAAATACACTTGGTATTTGTTTGAACCAAAACTAGGACAAACACCCAAAAGGTTACATAGTAGAGATTAAATGAAGAAAAGTAAGTGAAAATAAGGAAATAAACAAGATATAATCGTTTATGGTGATTCGGCAATGCAAGGCCTACGTCCACCTTGAAGTTTTATTGCTTATTTCTGATTAGAGGTAGAAGTTCTTGGGGATCAACACAACTCCAGCACTCAAGAATTTCCAAATTACAAGAATATAAGTAAAAATGGAACTAGAGCCTAAAGATCCTCAAAATTGAGCGCTACCCCCAATATATAGATGTAGGGGACAAAAATCTCGTCTACAAAATCTCTAGACCATTGTTCACGAGTTTGAGCAATTCTCCCAAAATAATAGGTTCCATCTTAACAGAAGCTAGGATTTGGTACCGACCCCTAAGTGGGAGTTGGTCCATAAGATGTCCATATTAGGCATCTTCAATCCCTCACCTCGAATCATCTTATGGTTAGCTTCTTGATTTCATAGTCATTTGTAGTTATTTTAGCTTGTTTCTGAGCCCAAATGATGGAGTTAAAGGAGAAATTTTTTTTTAACTTCAAGCGTCTATGGAGTTCGATGGATAAATGCTTACAAACTAACTTTGGAAATAGGCTTTCGGCACCGAGATGAGCATGTAGCAAAAAAATATGGTCTACCAAGTTGTATTTGAGAGTCGGTACTGATCCCCAGTGGGAGTAGGTACCGACCCCATTATTAGGGGATCTCATTACCCTTTTATCTTTGATGGTTCTCGACTTTGACTTTGCGGCTCTGTCTGTGCTTTATTTCTGGACTACTGGGCTATCTCTTTGGGATTTCTGCCTTGATAACTCTAAGTTTTGTTTGTCCAGTTCATCCAGATTTTACATGGTTGAAAAGCAGGATAACACTAGCCCCCTAAAGTACATATCGTTTCTAACATGATGTGCTTTGAATCGAGACAATTTCGGATTTCCATAAAGGATTCCACTCTGGTCTTTGAATGGTCGCTATCTTCCAACGAATCGATTCCCTGAATTGTCATGTCCATATTGATCTGTTGCGACTTTCTACTAACATCCGAGACTATTAATCTGGAACGTGATCTAGCGCCTTTCTATTATAAATTTGATGATTTTAGAATAATTCTATCCATGAGTTCCCTATGTATAAGTCTAACTTTCCTTTAACTTTAGTCGTCAAGTATTGGGTATGTACGCATGGCTTATCACACGTGCATAGGCACTCACACACATGCACTCACACACATGAATAAACCATATGTATGCTTCTGCATGTTTGCTTGTTTTTTTTTTTGGTGTTTTTGAAATATTTTGGACTTGGTACCGGTCACTACTTGAGAGTTGGTACCGATCACTCATTTGGACAAATTTCTCTAAGTTTCTTCTAGCTTTGAGGGTTTGTGATTATGGCATTATAAAACCCATTTCCCTTTACTTCATCTCCTTATTTTACTTCTACCCTCGATTTGAAACCTTCGATCTCTGCCATTAAAACCTTTATATCCAACACGAGCCTTTATCCTTGCCTGAACCAAGGACCACTGCTACCCATCTTTATCATTGCCTAACGCCCACATCTCCAATCATCGCCTCGATTGGATCCGTCTTCACCAACCCAAACCACAACTCGAGATCCTGCTTTCATTCGAACCGATCCCTAACCTTAACTCCATGTCGAACAAAATTATTTAGGATGATGGAGACTGGTCGCTTGTCATTGGACATGGAGTTTGGCACGTACATTGAATGAACTTGCGATCATAGTTCTTAAGGTCGGTAGGGATGAAGGAGGAAGGTGGAATTTGCCTAATTATGGGTGTCTCAAGGATCAGTACCGATCCTCATGCATAGGAAATTTTTTGCCTACTCCAAGCTTTGCAACTGAACTTTGCTTTAGAGTTTCATGTTGAATTTCCTCTTTCATCTCAAACATTTTCGATGCATGACCGATAACATTAAGCTAGTCGGGATAGTCAGCAGTGACGGTCACGTCGAGCAACATCTAGACTTTAAAGTACCTGCTAAAATAAATGGTAAATAATAACTGAAATCTGAATTATACTACACTGCATCATAGTTAAACCTCTAATGTTGATTATTTGTCGAGCTATTTATAGAAAGGGACCAAAGACATTCGAAACATCTGTCTACTCAAATTACAAGGACTTCACCTTCACAATATATCAAATCCGACGTAGAATCAAATTCGGCTACAAATTTTTAGGTGCAATAAACTCCTATCCAACAAGAGCAGCAACCGAAAATTCCATTTGTCGATCAACAAAATCTAAAGAACCCTGAAGTAGAACAACAAATTCTTGAAAATCTGGCTGAACTAGTATATGGGCCTCATATAGATCCATCATCCATTACTCTTGAGGATGCTGTAATAGTGAATAACTCGGTCGATTATGTTCCCTCCAAAATCAATGAAGGACTCTTTGAAGGATATGCAGTCAGCATGGAATTCCATTTGATGATGTTCTGGCACCATCTCATGACGAGAGAGCTAATAATCCTCGAGAAGGATATATAGCTTGCAAAAGAGATATGTGCCTAGTGGGTCATGTCATGTCATTTACTAGTTCGTCCATTGAGTCTTGAACTTTATGAGACTCCCACACAGCAGCATCCGAACAGGTATGCTTTTCTTCTTAGCTCTTATGTAGTTTTCTCTAAGCATTTGAATCAAGTGCCTAGTGATGAAGAAATCCGATACATTTATAGCTTTAAAATCCACATAGAAAACTTGTCTCTTATTTGCTTAAAGCTGATAAGGGGTTGTAAAACCATTTTTGGGGCTTAGAACAAGTTGGGTTATTTCATGGCTGAGTGGTTCTATGTATGTTATCCATTCGGGTTCACTTGCAAATGGATATCTGCGCATAATAATTTTTTCAAACGCCATATATGTATTTGCCTCATAGTCCGCATGCTTAATTTATCTTTCACTGTTGTATAAATGTTCCGACTAGACCTTGTGGCGAATCACTTTCGGATACTATTAATACCATCATGGTAGTCCCAATGAAGGATATATATATATAAGAACTCCATTGATGGACGAGAATCTTCTGGCTCATAGCTTATTAGAGGAAGGCCGCACTATCGACATAGTTCCTGTTCTCAACATTGAGGATGATGACAATAATGATGATAGTAATCCGCCCACAAGAGGCAAATTTGATCCTAAGTTGCCCCCAGCCCCAAGTCCTAGGGCCGAAGCTACAGGAAACGTGGAACTAGCGCACAAAGGCGCCGAGGAAGGCGAAATTATTGAAGAAGGTAGTGAGGTCACCCAAAGTATAATCAAAGTAGGCTACAGATCCCAAACAGAAAAACCTAGAGATGAACCCACCGCCTTCCCTTAAAAAGAAATTGATTATAAGAATTTCGGAGAAGTAGACTTCCACTCAGTCTCCACCAGTCACAAGTGCAGAAAGACTCCATCTATTCCTTCAACAGGCACGTTTGTCGATCAAGGGCCCGTCCCTACCGACTTTGGCTCTTCTGACGTAAGTAACATCAACATCGATGACATTGGTTCGTCAATCCGCTTTGAGAAGGACATCATACCAACTGGAGCGGGAGAGGTTACTCCCATGAGTAAAGCTCCGATCATTGTAACGGCTTGTTTCTTCGACCCCCAGAAATCGACATTATACATCCTCGTTATTGACAAGCCATAAATCCAAGTGCCATAGAAGCAGATTTTGAAGGGTAAGAAAGAAAAAATAGACAAAATAGAATCTCACATTTTTATTTTAAATAAATAATCAGTACAATGGAAATTAAAATACAATTATCAGAGTTAAAAACATGGACAGTTATAAATCCCGCCCTTACGAATGGGTAATACTTTAATACAAGAGTGTGGTGGAAATAGATAGAAAATCTTCATAAAATCTTCAGACTACATGCTTCGAGCACCATCCAGCTTTCTTCTAAACTAAACCTGACTACTAGGCTGCATGGGGAAGATTAAGGCACCCAGAGTTTAAGGAAAAGGGAAAATAAACTCCATGTCAGTCATGAGACTGGTGTGAGAACTCAAAGTACGAGTTATGAAAACAAAAAGGTATCTCATAAGACCACACCGCACATAAACACGAAATGGATTTTATGATTTGATAACTAAAGTATTTTACATCAAAACAATTGATATTATGTTTAATGACATATCTTTAAAAACATTTACAAGTAAACTTCTTAATTTTAGCCAAAATTTTTACCATTATTAAATTCTAGCAAACTAGCCTCTACAAACAAAATGGAAGTTCTTATTAGAGAATGGATTACATACAAATGACTAGGTGAAGGAGCCACCTATCGACAGTACATCTCTTAAGGAATGTACCGAGGTCAACTGAACATCTTCACCTCTACCAACACAAGACCGGTCTACCTTTCCTTAGCTACTACCGAATATGTCATCACCCCGGTCATTACCGACCTATCTGAGGGTTCTCATAGCATAAATCCACATTAATTTATATCTCGAACATCATAACGGGAAGAAATATATCTAGAAGGGGATGATCATACCTTAATAGTTGCGAACCACATAACCTTGCTGCATCTACCCTATTTTGGTCATTTCCAGTTATGAGGCTTGAGGTAATGATTACCTTTCACATAGCACATCATCTTCCTTTGAATGCCACACTACCATTCCATCGATCACTTGTTGACTTCCAAAAACATACAACCTTCGAACTCGTACGTCTCAGAGAAGGGTGTTAATCTAAGAGAAGTTGCCTTCTCCACCACCAAACAGATGTACGTTTATGAAATTCGATGTAAATCTGAAGAATGCAATGTCAGATGTCCATCCATACAATATCGTTCTAGGACTGAATGAAACCCAAGTACTCTCCTACCACATCCTATCGGGAATTTACCTTAGGATTAGTAGCGAGAAGTCCTTGTAATCCAAAGAATTTCAGAAATGAAAAGACCACTTCTACTTAGTATTAGGGAGCTAACCAGAATTATCTACAAGCTGTCCTTTCATCCTAAAAATCCCTGGTCTTCGTTCTTCATTCCCTTTATCATATCTTTATTTTTCGAACGCATACATTGGTTCAAAGTGGTTTTCGAACAGGGATTTCCCTAGATCCGACCCCGGTTCCTTCAAATCCAATCATCGATAAAAAGAGGTTTTGTGAATATGGAATCATTCTTTTAATTGACTAAGCTCGTCAAAAGTATCCCTCGGAGATATATATTTCTATAACATTCTTTTCGTTATATACGGAATCATTAAACCTCCCTTATTAAATCCTTTGATTACATAAAAATCATTTTAAACTTGGAATAATTCGAATTCATTTCTTTTATACTCTGGGAAATATCCCCAAAATCATTTACTTAAATCCTAGCAAAGATTTTCAAATCATAACTTTTAACATGGATAAAAAACAATTGCTATTCAAGACATCGTTTACTATAAATTCAAACTAATAAATTTTAAATATAAGAATTAAATTAATTCCAAACATCTCATTTAAATCATAACAAAATTTCTTAATTTAAAACTATCAATTTTGATTAAGTACATGCTATCTAGGATATTAGTCCAAAACCAGTAAATATTAAGTGAGCGGAATCTATAGAAATCATCTAATTCTACTCAATATCAATTCCCGTATTCAGCAAATACTATGGGGGGAATAACAGCAAAATCACCTTTTAAATTCTATAAATAGTATGAGTTCCCTCTTTGGGCTTTAACACTGAGTACAAGAAGATCATCTCTATAAAATCCAAGATGTTCAAATCTTGGAAAATTAAATCTTTTCATACTTAACTCGTTTCCGACATTTTGAACTTATCTATTCCTCGCCTAGGGAAGAGGCTAGGTCAGCCAGGGAACTGGTTGCCCCTAAAAAACTGCTTAGTTTAAGAACCTTATATCCGGATCTCATAAAAATCCGGTCTACTTGTCGGCTTTTAGAGCCAACATTAAGCCATTTTATTTATAATAGCTTTCTTTAAATCATTTACTTGAACTTTCTTCAATAAGCTAGAAAATCTTAAAATCCTTATTAAAACTCTTAATTATCTATTAGAAAACATTTATGAAAGATTTGGATAAGAATCATTAAGTTTAACACTATATTTCAAAAGTTATAGAAAAGTGCTACGGAAAGTGCATTTTAAACTATATCGATCAAATCGACTTTTTATTATTTGAAAATTTATTTTTATTTCTCAAATCACTTTTAAAACATTTTAAATGATTTATTTCAAATTTTTAAACAATTTCAAAAAATCACTTTCAAAGAAATCCAGTTTTGGATTTCAAACTACAAATTCAGGATTTTTCAGAAACTTGTTTTACTCATATTTCAAAATCTACTTATCGAAATCTCGATTTTCTTTCTTCGTTGGAAACTATGGATATAAGTTCAGAAAATTCTTATCTCGAAGAATTTGGAGCTATATTCCACCTACTAGTTTGATTTTTATAGCGCGAAATCACAGCCTACCGTTACGCGGTGCACTAATTTTTCACCAAAATTTCTATTTCTTTTCAAACTTCATCAAAACACTTTTAAACGTTTATAAAAAAATTCAAACACACTTTAAACCTTTTTAAGAGGTTTAACACTTCCATATACACAATTTCATTAATCTAAAGAAAGTGATTTACTTTTGTGTTTATCGACGTGTATATTCGTGACTTGCATCTATTTTCAACAATCATATGAAAATAACCAAACTTTATGATCAAAGCATATTAAATATCCATTTGCAACATCATAAAATCATCCAACATATAGTATAATAAAATAGGAGTTCTTACCATTATATTCCTTTCGAGCTACTATAAAAATCGGTTATAGCTCTTCTATCTCGAAATCTATGCTCATAGTCACTAGCACTATTGCCTTTGGAATGGCTTAGCCTTGCTTGGAACTCATGGCCATGACTTGGAATAGGTGGAAGGGCTCGGCCTAGGGTGGACCTAAAGGTGCATGTGTGTTTGAGTGGTGGAAAGGAGGTGTTTTGACTTATTTTTGAAGTGGATCGATATTATATACATATGTGTATATAATTTATTAATATTCTTCCATAACTTTGCTAATATTTTCCTAACTTATGGAAGCCATTAAAGAAGCTCCTAGGAAGCTTAAGAAGAAGGAAGAGAAGAATGAAAAGTTGTGTGAAAATGTCAATGAAGGTATGCATGTATTTATAACCTTGGAAGCCTTAATTGCTAAGCAACTTCAAATAAATATATTTCATTATCCATCACATCTCCACTTTTTTCCACTCATTCCACACGTTAATTGCTCCCCCTCCATGTGCTCCATCACTTCATTCACTTCATGTATGCATATGTTGACTTGTTTTAGCTTAAGGAGGAAGCATTATACAAAATATCTTTGGTGTTTGCCTTATGTATGTATTTTTAAATGTGTAAGTATTTATGTATGTATACATATTTTCATGTGCATGTTAGTGGATGCATTTGTATGTTATATATGTGTACATGACGTATAAACAATGTTGCATTGATTCCAAACAACTTTCGTTCGATAAACCATTGCCAATCGGAGAACTAATTCACGGTCACATTTTCACTTATACTCTAATGTACATATATTTGTAAACATAATTTTAAAATAAATTTCTTATCATTTTAAATGAATTAAAATGATCACATTTTATTTATAAACCACATAAATTTATATTAACAATTATTTACAAAAATCGCTATTATACCGATAAAGATATATCGATTTTTTCTTATATTTTCAAATCACATATATCTCTTTATAAAAGAATTACAAATGATTTATTATCACTTTATAATTACTCAAAATGAATTACAACCTTTTTAAAACCATTATTTGAATAATTATAATAATTATTTAATCATTAAATCTCAATTTAATTTAAATAAATCAATTATCACATTTTAAGGGCATTATTACTAATGTTACAAATACATTTTTTTTTCGAAATCAAACCAATTGATTTTATTTTATATTCTTGTTTATTTATAAAAATAAGTGTATATATCCAGCTCTGTGCACGATATTTTACAATTATAGAGCTTTTTACTGATAAAACCATTTTCGGCAATTTTATCGATTTAGACTTCGAGGAAAATATTTTTGTAAATATTTATTCAAAATAAAATTATTATTAATTACTCAAAACAATATTATTTGAATTATCAATATTTTAATTGAATAAATTTTAAAATAAATATAATTTATCAAAGTGATAAATTTGTGGGTCGTTACAATCATGGTCTGTCGTTAGGACACACATACACGCATGCACTATACGACACTCTCACCTGGTTCATGTCCTAGCACATTTGATCTAACTCGTCCATGTTTCCTTTATAGGTTCGATGGTCAAGAGAAAGCATTCATTTCGATCCTTGGAAGAGAAAGCGTGTCATGTTCAACGCTCATACCATCAAGGGAGTGGTAGAGACTATAATTCAAGCTACTGCTCCAACCACGACAGAAACGATCGGGATAGGATTATTTATGACATGGACCGTTCTTCTCATGATTCCACTTCTAAGCGCCAACCTAGATCCATGTCACCTCCTTTTAGAGGCCCAGATAGGTAGCCTGACCACCGTAATGATATTCCACCAGCTGACTCTTCTTGAGTTCCACCACCTGGCTTGTACCTTTACAATCCATGGCATTATCTCACTCCAGTCAGTCTTCTAAGAAAAAATATCATAAGAGTGGCTTTGATACTTTTCATCAAAGGCCAGGCAAAGGAAGCACTGTTACTCCGACTATTATGAAGGGACATCAGGTAGATACTATGTAGTGGATGGCCAAGCTTAAGAACGAATCCCCAACATTTTCTTTGATGGAGTAATGTTCTTGCAAAATTTAAAGGGAATTCCTGCTGCAATCCAACAGAGGACAATTGACTACACGATCGATGTCCATAATCAATGTAAAGAATTGACGAAAATAGCTGAGAAGATTTCAAAAGTCTTAAGGAACAAGTTGTAAGAGATAGAGAACTAGAAACTCATTAAGGTCGAGAATGATAGAATCGTAGCTGTTCTTGACATTGAGCTACAGAATTCAAGAAAATATCAAGCCAAAGCGAAGAAGAAGGCCGAGGAGGCCAATAAAGCACTTGAAGTAAAGATATCCAAGCATTTGAATGAGATCGAGCAAGCACATCATCAGAACCACGAGCTTGTAATGAAAAGGGATGCAGCCAAGAGGAACACAACTGAATTGAAAACCAAGCTCAGGCATGAGACCAAAAAAAAATGAAGCGTAAAAAATTGCTTAGGATGCATGCAACGAGCTAGTTGCGATCTAATAGAGAGGGACAATAAGCTTGAAAAAGGTTAGGGATATTGATGCTCTCATCAATAAAAAAGTTGAAGTTGCAGTAAAATAGGTTGAGGAGCAGCTAGAAGAGAAAATGATGAAGATCTTTGAGCCACTAATCACTTGGTACAAGGCCAATGTGCTCAAATTTTGGAATCTTGAGTGATTTAAGGAAGATTAGCCTTTGATGCTAACTCGTGCCTGGGAACGGATTATCGAGGAAGATAAAGAATTCCTTAACAGTGATAATATTGATATGGGGCAACTGAAAAAGGAGAATTTAAAAGGAGATGAGCCCAAAACCCACAATGACAACCAACATCTTATTTATTCAGAACTTGATGCAACAACTCAAAAAGAATTAGGTGAAGCTTCTTACTCTGCCCATAATGATGCTACAACTAGCCAAACTCCTAGGACTCAAGCTATTCCTAGTTCCAATTCCTCCACCGATGTTGGTTATGACCTAGAGAAGCCATAGCTTTAGAATTTCACTGTTATCTCCTTTATTCTTGAGGGACTCCCAACAACAATCTAGCTCACGCAGCAGTTCAAACTAAAGAAGATATCATGTTGACTTCTCTTGTTTTCCAAAGAGTTGACGTGTCACTGGTCAACATCACTGACCTCCCTCTTTGTATTTCTTTAGCTATAGGATAGCCTGCAATTTCTCCCCTTTCTCCTAAGGATTCTCAACTGGGGCCACATATATCGGTGACAGAGTTCGTAACCATTACGATTTCGACAAAAATTCCTAGCATCCTGTAACGACCTGACATTTTCGAACCCGAAAATTCCAGATAGTTAGGGAAAAGAAGAAAGAGAAAGAAGAAAACGAAGAACAGAAACACCAACATCTCACATTCGCAGCGGATATAATATAAAAACAAATAATAACAGTTATACAATGGAAAACTATACTTGTCAAATTTCACTTTAGTACATCAGAGTTACACAAATATACAAACACTAGACAGATACAACCATGTCCCAGATAACTACAATATATCTAAGTGGATACACTCCATACATTTCTGCCATCCAGCTCGCCTCCTGAGCTCCAGAACGTCCTTACCTGAAAATCTATAATACTCGGTCTGACCCGAGCATTACATCAAAGTAACACCCAGGTTAGGCTGGAAACCAGCGTGAGTAAACCCATCTAGCATGAAATACAAAAGCATATAATTTATATAAACCCTAGGTAACTTGTATCAATTTACAACTTCATAAGTTGTTATAGACATCCCTTATCTCACACATCAATTTTTAAGTAACAAAACTTATATTAAAGGGTCCAAATCACTTAAATCATTCCATTCCAACCAATTGATTTCACATATCAAATCTATACAGAATTTGTATATATTACAAATCGAAGTGGTTTCGGGTATTAGTAAATACCCGACTCCAGTCTCTTCGAATCCTGTGTCATCTTAACCCAAATTATTTAATTAAATACAATTCAACTTTAAATAGGATCTCACTTATACACAACAATTTATCATCGATAAATAACTACATTAACACAGTCTACATAAACATATCATATCGCAAAATCGTTCACATCAGAAATATCAAATAAACCAAGGTGTTCTGTATCATTCAATCATTTATAAGCAAGATTAATTACAAACCATTAATTAATCATCCCTTAATCATCCTCTTTAATTACATTAAGTAATTAACCTTTAATTAATTACAAAATTAATTATCCTTCACCCATCATATTAAATAATCCCTTAATTACTCCCATAAAGTAATTAACAATAATTTATTACATTATCCTTAATTAATTACCCTAATTAATTATTTTATAATCACTTATATCGATTAATTATCTTTTAATTGGCCATATTAATTAATTAACTAATTCTTTAATTAATTAATCAATCCTTCAATTAATTACACTAAGTAATTTATCCTTAATTACTTCTATTAAGAAATTTCCCTTTAATTACTTACCTTAAGTAATTAACATTTAAGTAACCCATTATCCCCTAATTTACTTCATTAAGTAATTATTCCATAATTCCTCGAGTTGATAATTTAACCCTTAATCACTTCATAAATTAATTTTCTTAAGTTAATCACATTCAGTTATTAACTCTCAATTAATCTCATTAAGAAATCAATTATCCTCCAATTGATTACATTCAGCATTATTCTTTAATTACTTATACTATGTAATTAATTTTCTTTAATTACTTTAAGAAATTTAAATTCGGCTTGTAAAATCCTAGATAATTAAAATACCCCATATATTTCAATTAATTACTTGATATTATCATAAAATCCAAAACAATCTATTTTGAACATAAAAAAAATTAACTTTACATTTAAATCTTGGAAATTTCACTGGAAATTTTTTTTCAATACTTATGGACTTGCAACTTGTTCATTTCTATTTGAAAAATTAGTTACAAATTTCCTTCGTATTTAAACCTTTAAAATCTTAATCAAACCTAATCTCCTAATGAAATTTACCCGAGCCAATCTTCATAATTCTTGAATAAAACCCGAGTTCACCCTAGCACATTTTCCTGTTTTTAAAAAAGAATTAAATAACCAACCTGGAAACACAAACGCAATAACCCGAACACTTACTTCGAGTTCAAAACTTACCTCCCCGAGACTCGACTCGAGCAACCCTCTTCTTCCCAATACAACACCTCAAACCAAAACAACTAATACTCAGGCTAACGCGTGCACGTGCACGCTGACGATGATCCACCGCGATCACTTTCGACCATCCTCATAACCCACGTTAGGCCATCGCACCTATCCTAACCACCCAGAATTCCCAAATCTGGTTTCGTTCGATAATTCGAACACACGAACCAACCTGAAATGGACTAACTACCTACAATTGCCTCGCCTGCGCAATTTCTTCCACTATTAACCACCAGACTCCGCCAGATCCAGCGCCATGGCCTCCTCTTCACCTTGCTCTAGGACCAGTTTAACTCGACGTTGTCGTGAAACCGTAATCGACCCGGGTTTGACCTCGTCCAGAACGACACTAAAACCCTAAAACATCCCCATTCCACCACCAAGATGTCAGAGAAATAGAGTAACCATTTTTGCCATGCCCTACAACCCTCCAGTATGCTTTAGCCGAAAACTGGATTCCTCTTCCATCGTCGATCGTTAAAATTTGCCAGAAAACCCAAAAACGTTCATTCTCGAAAACTTCCTAAATTTATCATCTAAAAATTTTGATCTCATTTTAAAAATTCATGGTTTCAATTTTCCCATCAAGCTATATCCATGAAGCATTTAATTACACAAATCAAATTGACATGAAAAAAAAAATCAAGTTTATGAAATCTTTTCCTCTATTGGAAAACTTCCTACCAATCTTACTTAAAACTATTTTTAAGCTAAACATCTCGTTATTTCAATCTTATATTATTTTTACATCTTAACATATAGCAGTTTAAATGGAAGTGAAATTAGTTTTGACTATTTCTAAAGCCTATTGAATTAAAAACAGAGCTAATTTATGTTGTTAACAGACGTGCATACAATATCATTATACATATATACATGTTTTCATTCCTAATCAAACATGCAAACAGATTATTCATCATATTTTCAAGGATTATTTCATGTATTCATACATACATGCAGATCAAGCTTAAAGATAAAAGTTTACTCACCAGGCAAATATGAGCAGAGCAGTTATGAATTTGAAAACTTGAAAACTTAGTTTATTTTTGAATGCTGAAACTGAAATTAATTTGAGACGAAAAGATTTGCCTACTGATCTAGTCTAAACTTGATTTTTGTTCACTGCTAGTCCGTTGATCCTTGGCCTAAAATGCTTGGGTTGATTCTTGGCTTGATTTAGTTTTGAAGTTGCTTGAAGATTGCTTTTGTTTGAAACTCAGGTTTGCTGGCAGGCTAATTTATCACTGATTGAAGAAATGCAGGCTAGTTTCTTTTTTTGAAAATGATTTGCAGTTTTTGACAGATTATTGGATTTGAATCAGGTTTGAGGAAGATGTTAATTACAAATCTTGATTCAAGTTTTGAAAAGGTTTGAAGAGTGTTGTTTACAGATTTGTTTCTTAGCTTTTTGATTAGAGAACAGAAAAAAAGAAATTTGAAGAGAAGAAGCATTAAGTTTATATAAGTTTGTTTGTGATTTATTTAAAATAAAAGAAAAATAAAATGCCACTTTTATTAAATTTGACCATTTGTCATCTTGTTTTATCTATTACTTAACACATGTCATATCATGCCCTTAGAGATTTACATTTGTAATTTTTTAAGTAATTCTTCTTATTTTTAAATGTTAATAAAAACTTTTTAACTTAATTTATTAATAGATAACTTGAAAGAAATAAAACCAATTGTATATAAATACAAGCTTAAACATATATTTTAAAATCCAAAATACTTTAAAATATTTATTATTTGAATTTCAATTTTAAATTCAAATTAGATTTAAAAATCCAAATTAAAGTCAAATAACAACACATTCAATTTAAAATAACAATTCCGTTTTTATTAAAATCTATTTATATCTATATATAAAAACAACACATTATTAATATTATTTGAAAATAACAAATTGCTAATTTATATAAAAATTATAAAAGAAAATTATCAAATCAATTTAATTCAAATAGTTATTTATCCAGATGTAAAAATTCAGTTTCTATTGTTTATATTCAGATTTCCTTTATTATCAGAGTTATTATATGTTCAATCTATAAACTAGATAATTATCCAACTATCAGATGCTTAAAAATCTGGGTTATCACATTCCTCCCCCCTTAGAATCTTTTCGTCCCCGAAAAGGAACGAAACCGGAATTTATTCAATAATTTAAAATCAGATAAATTATCCTTTGGTCATTTTTAAACCTCTTTAAAATCTATACAATATTATCAAAATAGTTTTATAAAAATACTTTTATAACTCGATGTTTCCACAAGTCTGTCCTCGTTCTCAAAGAATACGTTGATTAGGCATAAGACTGAAAATCTATAAGTAATCGGTAAACCCGTTTTCAACACCCAGTGAAAATACTTGGAAAATAATTTTACTGAAAGTATAGAAAATCTTTTTGAAAATAGAGGAAATATCTTTGGTGAGAATGCTCTGGAAATCATCGCCCCCATCTATGGTCGCAGTTACATTCTGAGTTACGTTGTCATCGCAGCAAAAGTCCATGTAATTGTAAGCACTCCGCGCCCCTCGATCACGCCATGGAACCCACAGCAGATCGCAGTTACATTCTAGGGTTATTTTGCCATCACAACAAAAGTCCATGTAACCGTAGGCATCAACGCCCTCGATTTTCGCTTCCAAAATGAAACTTCTCCATCCACACATAGGTCGCAGTCTACCAATGTAAAATCAAACACAGACTGTTGGCACTCAGCAGCACACACGACTTTCGCTATGGTCTTCAGTAGATCGTAGTGACATTGTAACGTTTGCGATTTTTCGACGCTCGAAAATCGACATTAATACGTCCACTGTATCAACTGCCGAGCAATCAAATGCCGAAAAACCGAATTCTTAGGGTTTAAGAAGAAGAAAAAGATAGGAGAAGAGAGAAAAAGATAGAACATAACAAAAAGAAACAACCGAACAATATCAGAATCTCACAATCGCAGTGGAACAACATATAATAAATAAATGGATAATCTTTAAACAAAAGAACTATATCAGTTATTACATCACATTACATTACATTATCAAAGTTTACAACAACAAACAGCGGAAAAGAAATACTATATACTAATTTGATACGCCATGCTCTCCAGCTTGCCTCCAATTCTCTACAGCAACTCCCAAATTCCAGAATGACCTGATAACCTTACTCTAGACTGCCTATGTGGAAATTGGTGGGCACCCAGAGTTTAGGAAGGAAACAATAAACTCCGAGTCAGTCATGGGACTGGTGTGAGAACTTAAAATAGTTTATCTTTAAAACAAACAACGGGAGTTTTTTTTTTAAAAGTCAATTCGCAATGCTTTTTGAAAATGAAACTACCATAAGGCCTCCCGCACACACACACAACGCAAACGCAGAATCGGAGGAGATTTCTCCTTATGATAGTCAAAGATACTTGATACGCATTAAAAGAAACATTTGATATTATTACTAGTGCATAGTGTAGGAAAAATCATTTCGAAAGTAAAGATATAAATCTTAGCCAGCATAGGCATTTCGCACTTATGCCTACTATAGCTACCATCCAAACAGTGTGGCGCCACCATAAGTGAATGATAGGTTCTACAACTAAAACCGTACAAGATCGTATTATTTCTTTGGATTTCCAACAAATGGACAGGCCAAGGAACTTCCCATTGCCACATGGGTACGCCTCTAGAAAGACGACCCGAGAACCTAACCGGATCTCTGCCAACACAAGGCCGGGTTACCCCTAACTGGGTAACTATTGACACGAATATGTCATTCCCCGATCGTAGCCGATCTATATCCGAGGATCCTCGATTCCAACAACCACAAAGTAATAAATTTACAGCAACAACATAGGTTAAGTATCTGGGCTCCATACCATGATACCACCTCTATCCAGAAGGAATGACATACACTAAAGGGGCGCTACCCCATAATAACTGTAGGATCTAGATTAACCCTAGAGGGGTGGGGGGTGAATAGAGTTATAGCAAATTTTTTCGAATTAAACACAGAAACAAACTATAGAAATAAATATGCTGAAAAGTAAATCACACACAAAATTTACCCAGCTTCGGCAACCCCTGCCTACTGCTGCATTCCCAGATTTCTATTAGAATTAAACAGTATACCACTTACAAACACTCTACTAGACTCGCAAACCCTTGCTCCCGCTCACAAACACTCTCATAGACTCGCACACCCTGCTCCGCCTATAGAGTTTCGCAAACTCGCAAACTCTGCTTCCGCCTATAGAGTTTTGCAAACTCGCACACCCTGCTCACTGAACTAATTCTAACTAGAAATCTGACACTACCTACAACCTAGGTGGTGATTTACCAATTCTTTGACTTGAAAAGAAGAAGAAAAACAGACTTCAAAATTGAAAGCGGGAGCAAAACTTAAAATACAAACTTGACTCCATAATTTTTTCTCAAATAAAAAATAAGATAACCCCCTTTAATAAAACTCTAATTAAAAAACAAATCCCCTTTATAATAATAAAGGCCGGCCCTTTTATTCTTCAACCCGATCCTTTGTCTTTTGTTTGTGAAGGAAAAATGGCGACCTCTGTTGTATTCTTTGTTCGTTCTGAATTAGTGCTTCGTTCCCTTTTCCTTTGCTACTGTAAAATGGCGGCCGATCCTCTTTGCCACTAAATTAGGGCTTCATTCTTCGATTCAAATTGGGGCTTTTCTGGAGCACGCTTATGATTGATTCTCTGGTTGCGTTGCTCCTCTGTTGATTGATTTCGTTGTTGCTTCGGTATGTAATCTGTTCTTTTGCTGGTTTGATTGTTTGCTTTTTAACTCGATGCTTATGATGATGATTTGGGTTTGGTATTTATATGAATTCGTATACACTTGAATTTTGCTCATATCAATTTGATACTTTCCTAAATTTTGTTTTCCTGATGCGCACGGCTTTCCTGATATATTTTTGGACTTGATGCTCACGACTTTGATTTTGACGCGTTCGATATTTACTTGATTGATACAGCAACAACTTTCCCTTTTACTTTGTGACTTATTCAAAGATACGAATTTGACTTTTTCAAATTGTACACACACTTGTTTTCTAACTTTGATTTTGCGTCTTGATCATCACGGCACTGCTTTGATTTCGTGAATCATATCCACTCCACGACTCTGCATTACGTCGATCATCACTGTTTTCATCCTTGCGAGCTTCGTCTCTGGCATTGATATTGACATTGACATTGTATCAGTGTTCCTTTACCATGTTGCATTATTCACTGATGCACTCGAGTGGTTTCAAACATGTGAGTTGTTCACCATGTTGCATACAGTTGTCATTCACTTGAGTCTTCCTTGTTGAGTTCCTGTAGTTGCATTCATGTCATGTAGTTGCATTGTATTGGTCTGGCTTGAACTTGATTGTTACACATCTTCAAATCTGCCTGTTTCATTAAGCTTGATCTCTAATCTGTTCACCTATAGTCTTCATTTGCAGCCTTGACTTTGGTTGATGTATTCATGTACACTTTCGAGTTGCACTGCATAGTGGATGTGCATTTGGTTCACTGGTATCTTCACTGTGTTGATTTAACCTGTGCTTGCTATATATTTTAGTTTGCACTTGAGTTGTTTGGATTTGCTCTACTAGTTCATTGTGCAGTATTTGCCATATCATGTGCATCACTTGTTCATTCCACTGTGCATTTCTCTGCCTGGTCGACACTTGATTCTTTGTTGGCTGGTCATTCATTTGTTGTTTGGACACTTTGGTCTTGCATTTGTGTACTGTGTCTTTGAGCTGCTGTGTTGATCACCGATGCATTTGGAGTTGGTCTTTGTTGTAACTGGACATGCTTGGCTTTGCGGTTTGGTTTCACTTGGGCTTGTTGTTGATGTTTATAATTGTTCAAACTGGCACTTGCAGTTACTTACTTGGTGCATCTCTGCACTGTTGATTAGTTCATCCACTGTAGTATTGATTTCATTTGGTATTTTTGCATCCATTCTGTTGCTCTCAGTTGATGTTCTATTGCATGAGTTACTTGCATTGGTGCATTGCCTTACTGACTTGATTCACTTCATGTTTGCATACATGTTGTGGTCTGGACATTTGGGTTTGACCTTGTGCTTGTGTCGTGATTTTGAATATATTGCACGTGAGTTGAACCCGGCTTTTCATTTGGGTTTGACCTGTGCTCACCTGTCCCTGTAGCATTATCAAGTGTATATCGATGTGCACGGCCTTGTGGCATGTACAGTGATACACTGTGCATGTCACACTGTTCATGTGTGATGAATTCAAATGTAAATGATGACGAACAACCCAAATAACCGAGGCAAATAATATTTTCAAAAATCATATTTCATTTTATATTGCAAAAATATTTCTTTTTCAATTTTACTGCGTTAGTGAATATTTTTGCAGATTGCTCAAATGCTGGATTCAAACTGGAATGCAGTTGAAGACAAAATACGAGTGTGAGTGATATGTAGTGAGGTTATTAATGTAAAAACAATTGTGATGTAATCAAAATTGTATATGTATAGTAGAGTTTGAATTTGTACTATTCAAGATTGTAATAAATATTTGTTTGAATAAAATTTCTGTTTGAATTCAAATTCTGTGTAATTTATTTTATTCAACAAATATTTATTTAATCTATGAAAAAAAAAATAGTACATTAACAAATACATTTAAATGAATATATATATATATATATATATATATATATGTTTATTATCATCAAACAAAAATCATATACTCGCATATTCCACAATCTCCCCCTTTGATGATAACAAACATATATTTAAGATTTTGACCGCGTTAAATGTATTTGATCAATGATATACTTTAATTGCTCCCCCTATTTAAATGCTTCCTCTCCACATGATGCTCCCCCTACATATATGCATACAAATAGAAATATATAAATGAGCCTAAGTGCAAATGGAAAATTATTTGACCTTTTCTTCATTCCATTTGACAAAATCTTAATTTTTCTCTCCCCCTTTTGTTATCAGCAAAAGAATAATAGTGTTAGAGAAAATAGAGATAAAGTGATCAATATTAATCCAACATTAAACTCAAATTGAATATAAATATTAAACTTCAATAAAAATCAAACAAAAATCATAACTACACTTGTTAGGCGCATATTCCACTTTTAGAAAGAATGGAAATGATGTTCTAATATAAAATCATATAATTGTATCAACTTGTGGTACATTTATATCAGGAATTCGAATATCTACTAATCATGCATAACCGTTAGGACTTTTAAATGAGATTAGTAGTATTCCAATTTAATTTAAAAAATGAAATCAAGTATCTTCTAACCACGCATGACCATGAGGACTTTTAAATGGGATTAGAATCAACTTGTCTATTTAATCAATTAATTTTGATATGCGGTCCATACATGCATAACCGTAAGGACTTTTAAATGAGCATGAAAGCACATAATAAAAAATCCAAGTAATTCACCCATGCATAACGGTGAGGACTTTTAAATGAGAGTGAATACTTTGGATATTTATTTATTTTTACAAAAAAATATGAAATGAAAAACAAATGATCCCTGATTATAGTACCACATATCGACCAACTATATTTAAGTTTTGCTAAACAATGGTCGATAGAAATATGATAGATATAGAAATGTTCATGGAATCTTTACCGAACAAAAAGTTTTATAACTCTTGTTTGAATTTCTAAAGAAATTTTTCTAAAATATACTCTCTTGAGTAATGTATGAAAAATGTCAACACTCATCACTTTTTCCAATCACTATTTATATTTTCGATAATTATTAGGAAGTTAGATTAGTCAAAATTTGTCATTTAAAATCAAATAAAAATGACTAATCTGAAAATATGGTCAAAAATGATTTTCTCGAGGGGGTTATATGAGAGAATTTTCTGCTATTTGAAAATTATGAAAAATATGCAGATATTTTCTTTGAAAAACTATGCAGTTACTAAATGTCTCAAAAATCACGTTCAACTAGTAATTTTTCTGTCAACTAGATTACCAATGTAATCTGCATCTGAGTTTCTCTTTCAATCCAAAATATCACTAACTAAAATTGATAAACTAGACCATGAAGTGTGCATCAAAAATTTCAAACTCAATTTTAACAACAATTTAAATGGCATTCTTTGAATTTGAATTAAAGCCATGTAAACAATCAGAAACTGAGAATATAGAGTTAGCCGAATTATGACCAAATGTATCCAACAAAACACAATGTTTAATCCAAACAAATATGTATGAAGTAATTCAAAGAATAGTGATTTTGGCATAAATGTAATTGGCCAACTATGTCGAACAAGTCAGAATCAAAAAATCATCTCTTTACAACATCTCAATATTGGTTGATTTTATTCAGAATACGGTGCAGATTATCACAATTAATTTATCGATCAGATAAGTATACCTTCACCTGTTTTACCTTTACGATAATTTTTCGTGGTTGCCCATTGTGATTCTGTCACCTTTGTACTAGGCTAAGGAACTTTGCTTTGTTGCCCGTTGTGTTTCTGGAACAGCCAAAATCCAGAGAACACTGTTGTTGTTCCTTAGCCTGCCACCATACCTATACGATGAAAGATTTTTGTGACCTATTTTTTTTATAGGTCCATGATTGTTAGTGGCAGAAGCATTGATAAATAATCCCTTTGGAACCCAAACTTGTTTAGTCCTTTCATTTTTGTTCCAATAGACATGAAATTTGTTTGTAGAATCTTAGGAACCCAAACTTGTAAAAAATTTGTGTTCTTGTTCCTATGACTACAATTTTCAACACGATGTCCAATTATTTCACATCTATCAAAGACACTCTTACCTTTTGCATTATCCTTAACTTGTGTTTTCCCAAAACCTAGTCCCTTTCTATTGTTAGCAAAAATTTGATTTCCTAATAGCATGTTGAAAGATTTTTCGCCTCTTGAAAAGTTATTCAGAGATTTCTCAAGGTTTTGGACTTTGGTTTTTAGTGTTGTGTTTTCAGTGACAAGTGAGGTGCATCTATTTATAAAATCCTTTTTCCTAGTGTCAATGATTTCCTTAAGACTCAAGTTTTCTTTTTCAAGATTCTCAAAGCTATTCTTAAGTCTTGTCAATTCCGAATCTAAAATTTTACATTTTTTACATTCTAGGTTTTGAATATTTTCAAGTTCAGTTTCTAACCTAAAATTTTCACGAGCAAGTTCTCTCCTATCAGATTTCAGTTTTTCAATTTTAGATTCAAGAGCATCAACTACTTTAGTGAGATCAAGACACATAAAAACAAGGTCTCTATAGGAATAGTTACCTCCCTCACTAGATTCCTCTGAGCTTGTTTCTGAATCTCATTTCGCCATAAGACACAAGTTAGCCTCCTCTGAGCTGCTATCCGAAACTTCCTCTCCTTCTTCATCATCCCAAGTCGCTGCAAAAGCCTTCTTCTTCTTTTTCTTTCCTTTGTTGTTTTGAGAAGTGGGCATTCTTGTTCGAAGTGGCCAGGCTTGTTTCAGTTATAGCATGTCAGTTCATTATCGGAATTATCAGAATCTTTTGACCTATTACCCTTTGTTTTCTTCTTGCATGGCTTGAATCTTGACCATTTTCTAAGATTATTGACAGCCATTGCAAGCTCTTCAATTGGATCTTCTTCTATATCGCTTTCTTCTTTGCTCTTTAAGGCAATCGTCTTCTTCTTTGGTTCGGAGTTGTTGCGTTCCTCCTTTGCTTTTAGCTCAAGCTCATATGTCATCAAGCTTCCAATCAACTGCTCCATGCTTAGCTTACTCAGATCTTTCGATTCTTGTATTGCCGTGACTTTTGCCTCAAAGTTCAGCGGTAAAACTTGTAGCACCTTCCTCACAAGCTCTACCTCAGTGAATACCTTCTCAAGCGCTCTAGCGTTGTATACCAAAGTTGAAAAGCGCCCAAACATGTCCTTTATGCTCTCGCCTTTGTCCATCACAAAGTTCTCGTATTCATTGCTGAATAGGGCTAGACGAGACTCCTTGACTTGAGAAGTTCCTTCATGTGTCACCTCCAAGGTATGCCAAATTTCCTGTGCGGTTTTACAATGAAAAATTCCATTAAATTCATTCTTATCAAGAGCACAGATCAAAGCATTCATGGCTTTAGCATTTGTGGTTTTTAATTTCTTATCGTTGGCATCCCACCTATCCTTAGGTTTAGGAATCTCGATATCACCAACAGTTATAGTGGAAGATTTATAGCCAGTTTCAATAATATCCCAAACATCATAATCAACAGAACTAAGATATATACCCATCCTAACTTTCCAATTAGCATAATCATTCCCGTTAGACATGGGTGGCCTAACAATAGATTGCCCCTCAGAAAAAGCATTATTTGATGAATTCATGACTCTAGAGTTAAAGAAAAATACCATGCTCTGATACCACTTGTAGGATTTAGATTAACCCTAGAGGGGGGGTGAATAGGGTTATAGCAAATTTTCTCGAATTAAACACAGAAACAAACTACAGAAATAAATATGCTGAAAAGTAAATCACACACAAAATTTACCCAGCTTCGGCAACCCCTGCCTACTGCTGCATTCCCAGATTTCTATTAGAATTAAACAATATCCCACTTACAAACACTCTACCAGACTCGCAAACCCTTGCTCCCGCTCACAAACACTCTCATAGACTCGCACACCCTGCTCCGCCTATAGAGTTTTGCAAACTCGCAAACTCTACTCCCGCCTATAGAGTTTTGCAAACTCGCATACCCTGCTCACTGAACTAATTCTAACTAGACAATCTGTACCTACAACCTAGGTGGTGATTTACCAATTCTTTGACTTGAAAAGAAAAAAAAAACAGACTTCAAAATTGAAAGCAGGAGCAAAACTTAAAATACAAACTTGACTCCATAATTTTTGCTCAAATAAAAAATAAGATAACCCCCTTTAATAAACCCTAATTAAAAAACCAATCCCCTTTATAATAATAAAGGCCGGCCCTTTTATTCTTCAACCCGATCCTTTGTCTTTTGTTTGTGAAGGAAAAATGGCGGCCTCTGTTGCAATCTTTGTTCGTTCTAAATTAGGGCTTCGTTCCCTTTTCCTTTGCTATTGTAAAATGGCGGCCGATCCTCTTTGCCACTAAATTAGGGCTTCGTTCTTTGATTCAAATTGGGGCTTTTCTGGAGGGCGCTTATGATTGATTCTCTGGTTGCGTTGCTCCTCTGTTGATTGATTTCGTTGTTGCTTCGGTATGTAATCTGTGCTTTTGCTGGTTTGATTGTTTGCGTTTTAACTCGATGCTTATGATGATGATTTGGGTTTGGTATTTATATGAATTCGTATACACTTGAATTTTGCTCGTATCAATTTGGTACTTTCCTAAATTTTGTTTTCCTGATGCGCACGGCTTTCCTGATATATTTTTAGACTTGATGCTCACGACTTTGATTTTGATGCATTCGATATTTACTTGATTGATACGGCAACAACTTTCCCATTTACTTTGTGACTTATTCAAAGATACGAATTTGACTTTTTCAAATTGTACACACACTTGTTTTCTAACTTTGATTTTGCGTCTTGATCATCACGGCACTGTTTCGATTTCGTGAATCATATCCACTCCACGACTCTGCATTACGTCGACCATCACTGTTTTCATCCTTGCGAGCTTCGTCTCTGGCATTGACATTGACATTGTATCACTGTTCCTTTACCATATTGCATTATTCACTGATGCACTCGAGTGGCTTCAAACATGTGAGTTGTTCACCATGTTGCATACAGTTTTCATTCACTTGAGCCTGCCTTGTTGAGTTCCTGTAGTTGCATTCATGTCATGTAGTTGCATTGTATTGGTCTGGCTTGAACTTGATTGTTACACATCTTCAAATCTGCATGTTTCATTAAGCTTGATCTCTGATCTGTTCACTTGTAGTCTTCATTTGCAGCCTTGACTTTGGTTGATGTATTCATGCACACTTTCGAGTTGCACTGCATAGTGGATGTGCATTTGGTTCACTGGTATCTTCACTGTGTTGATTTAACCTGTACTTGCTGTATATTTTAGTTTGCACTTGAGTTGTTTGGATTTGCTCTACTAGTTCATTGTGCAGTATTTGCCATATCATGTGCATCACTTGTTCATTCCACTGTGCATTTCTCTTCCTGGTCGACACTTGATTCTTTGTTGGCTGGTCATTCATTTGTTGTTCATACACTTTGGTCTTGCATTGTGTACTGTGTCTTTGAGCTGCTGTGTTAATCACTGATGCATTTGGAGTTGGTCTTTGTTGTAACTGGACATGCTTGGCTTTGCGGTTTGGTTTCACTTGGGCTTGTTGTTGATGTTTATAATTGTTCAACCTGGCACTTGCAGTTACTTACTTGGTGCATCTCTGCACTGTTGATTAGTTCATCCACTGTAGTATTGATTTCATTTGGTATTTTTGCATCCATTCTGTTGCTCCCATTTGATGTTCTGTTGCATGAGTTACTTGCATTGGTGCATTGCCTTACTGACTTGATTCACTTCATGTTTGCATACATGTTATGGTCAGGACATTTGGGTATGACCCTGTGCTCACGTCGTGATTTTGAATATATTGCACGTGAGTTGAACCCGGCTTTTCATTTGGGTTTGACCTGTGCTCACCTGTCCCTGTAGCATTATCAAGTGTATATCGATGTGCACGGCCTTGTGGCATGTACAGTGATACACTGTGCATGTCACACTGTTCGTGTGTGATGAATTCAAATGTAAATGATGACGAACAACCCAAATAACTGAGGCAAACAATATTTTCAAAAATCATATTTCATTTTATGTTGCAAAAATATTACTTTTTCAATTTTACTACGTTAGTGAATATTTTTGCAGATTGCTCAGATGCTGGATTCAAACTGGAATGCAGTTGAAGACAAAATACGAGTGTGAGTGATATGTAGTGAGGTTATTAATGTAAAAACAATTATGATGTAATCAAAATTGTATATGTATAGTGAGAGCTTGAATTTGTACTATTCAAGATTGTAGTAAATATTTGTTTGAATAAAATTTCTGTTTGAATTCAAATTCTGTGTAATTTATTTTATTCAACAAATATTTATTTAATCTATGAAAAAAAATAGTACATTAACAAATACATTTAAATGAATATATATGTTTATTATCATCAAACAAAAATCATATACTCGCATATTCCACAATAACTTTGCTGCATCCTTCCTGTTTTGACCATTTCCGGGATGTGAGGTCCGACGAAGTCTCGTCAACAAAGCCACGCTTTATACAAAAGCTGTGCTTTGATAATCAAATTCTCAACAGCACTTCGTATGCCACGTTACCAATTTGGTAATATGTCACTAGTAACCATCAACTACATAACCTCTGAGCTCGTACATCTCAAAGAAGGGTGTTAAGCTAAGAGAATAAATTCTCCGCCACCAACAGAAATATATTTGATAGAAACCAGCTTTATATCTCAAATTGTAACGTCAGACACACATCCATACAAGTCCGTTCCGGGATCGACCGAAACCGAAGGCACTTCCAAAGAAGCCCTTGCAATCCGGATATTCACTAATCACGTCCGAACTTCCCGTCACTAAGGGTGATAAAACATCTATATCGAAGATCAGCCGATGCAGAGTAATTCGACAGTAATCCTTCCATTTTCAAAAATATCTGGTCTTCAACACCGGTCTTCAAATGCAATCCATAACGACGTATCACATATTCAGAATGGGTTATACGACCCAAAGGTCCTTTTCCAGCTAACCCGAATAGTGAGCGCTTATTTTTTAAAAACAAGTGTGGCATTCAAATTCAAGCAAATCACAACAAATACCTATTTAAAGATAAATATTGATACTCGGTTATTTAACTATCAATAGATATGCATAACATCACCAAGTTCCAAATAATTTTTTAAATTATTTATTTCCAAAAATATCTTTACAAGATATATATTTTCCACACTTCAACATTTGAAAACAAATTTCAAATCGTTTCCCTATACGGGATATATTCGCAAATCTTTATTCATTTTCATTTCAAAATGGTTCCTTTAAACCAATTAAATAAATCCTTACCGATTTACTTTATATTTACATCCAAATCCGTAAATTTATTTCCACACTTCAAAAAAATAAATCAACGTTTTTTTAAACAAATTTCCCTTTCTTTTTATAAATTCCATAGTTAATTTACAATTCCAAAATATCTATGAATATACGATCTCCAAATCGATTTCTAATATTCATTTTCAATTTATCTTTAAAAGATAAAATCTCAAAATATTCACTTCATATTGGAAAACATTTCCTACTTATTTAATAATAAGTAATTCACAAATCCATTTATTTTCAACACTTGGAAAATATTCAATATACTTAAATCGAAATTAAGTATATATTTCATTCTTTAAGGAAAACGTGCGCTTAAACACATTTATTTGAGTCAAAATGAATGTTGCGTAAAACATCGTTACGACGACCCAAAATCACTAGTATAGGGATTCGAAATTAAGATAGATATATAAATCCCAATACTATATAAAACATTTCCTTTCGGAAATCATTTACTATAGCAACAGTGTTATAGTCCACCATTTCCATATTTCTCGAAAACGTCTATTTCAACAATGAATGTTGAAATCTATGTATTCGATACTTAACGCATTTTAAAAAGTCTTTAAATCGTTTTAATTCTATTTAAAATATCACTTCCCCAAAACACTTTAATATATTATTCACTGTCCCAAAATCGTGAATATTCTTCGTTAACCAAATTCAACATTTTTCTACACATTTTGTTTAAAGGATTATCCACCATCCAAAATCGTGAATATATCTCCTTTAAAAATCTAAAATAATTGACTTGTCAAAATATGTCGGTTTCGGATTTATAAAACAATGTTTATAAATCCCATTTATATTTTATAACCTCTTCAACTTATAAAATCACTTTATTAACAAATCCTATTTATATCCCACTTAAATGCCAAAATCCAATTTATAAGTTAATTACTTATAAATCTTTTATTTTACAAAATCTATTCATTCTATAACTTTCCAATTTATAAATCTATAAATTTCATTTACTTATTAAATCCATTTATACTTCATTTTAACACTTAATAAAACTCTTTTATAATTCCTATATTTTTAATTTATAAATATCAATATTATAAATCTTTTATATAAATCGTTTATAATAACTCAAAAATCCCAATTTAAACCATTCTTTTTAATAATTTATAAATCGTTATTAAAGCTTATATATAACTCCAAAATCATACTTGAGTATTATTTTCCAAAAATATAACTTTATAATAATAATAATTATAACGTTTATCTATTTTAACAATTCAAAATTTAATAAACGTATACCTTCAAAAATCACTTTAAAATCCTTTTAAATTCAAAAATCGTTGCTTTTATATTTTTAAAACTCCAAAAATAGGCCAATGCTGCAACAGCAACAATATATCAATCACGACAATCAAAACATCATATATCAATATGATAATCAACAAATATCACAATATCTATAATCAAATAAATACTGGTGAGAAATCCAGTTGGATCCCTCCAACCTGTTTCCCTGCATCCACAGATGTTAGCACGATACCAATTCCGTTCCAATACGGAATATCGCGGTATATGGGATTCATAAAATATTATCCGCTATTATGCGACGCAATAGGGTCTCATCTGCTATATAATGCGGGAAAATCAACTCCAAATACATACATAATACCAATTCCATACAAGTTGGAATTATCACGGTATATGTTTTTAATAAATAACATCCGCTTAATATACGGCGTATAAGGTCTATTTCAGAACAATAGATAATAATTTATCATTCAGGCATACAATCAAGCAAATTTTAAATCTAACTATTTAAAATTAAAATCGAAACAATTCGATTGAGTGAGAAGTTCTCACCTTGCTTTCAATTCAGTTTCAGCTTTTTATTTCGAATAAAATTAAACACGTGTTTAATTTTACTTGAGATTTTCACTAGCTCCAAACGACTCCAAACCAGCTTCATTGTGTAGTTCTCGACAAAACGAAGCCAATGCAACTTGTTTCGTAATTTTTCGACCTCGTATGAAAAGGTTATAAATTTTAAAGATCATACGAGTTAAAATGAATCAATTTTAATTTCTATTTAAAATTTCTAACCCTAGCTAACATCTCAGCCGTTGCTTCCTGAACCGTAGCATCTGAACCGTGCGCTCTTTCTTCCTCCCCTTCGTTCATTTACGTACGCAAATGAAACCCATAGCTGCCAACATCAAGGAATTATCGCGGTTACCACAACGACTTTGAAGACGATCGGCCTACGCCATGTTGAAGCCCTACGCGCGAGCCATCTTCGGCCGCCATATCAGTAAGCTCGGCCCCCTCCTTTGCGTGAAAACACGTGCACAACCCTAGGCGAACGCAACCACTTTGATGATGATCCATAGCTCCATATTCGATCTCCACCGTTGGATACATAGCTCTCATTGTGCTCTTTAACTTTGCAGTTGGAAGTTTGTTGAATCGGCGCGTGGATTTGAAGAAAATTGGAGGAGAAGGAAGTGAATTTTCGGCCATTAATTTGATTACTGGCGCCTGAAGGTTTAGAAACCCTAGGCTCGTTTTCTTTACAAAAGTGAAATTAAAGGAGTTTTTATAGAAAATTTCACAAATTACTATTCATCCGAAATTTTCCGAACTCCAAATCTCCCACAGTGACTGGCGTTTCTAGGGTTTACCCCGCGTTCCGGACACAGTGGAATAGGTTTCGGAGGCCAATTCGATCATATGTGCGAGTTACGGAAATAAACGATCAAATTTAAATTAAATCGATTAAACCAAATTTCTATGCGTTTTGGCTTGCCTCGGACAAACGGTATATCCGATTGACACGAAATTTGAAATCTTACAATAATATAACATTACGGATCCGATGGAACTAGTTTCATCAAAATCCGAGACTGTTTGAAAAATGGCTATTTTAACTCGTCAATTAAATATTAAAATATTCAATTTTCACAAATTAACTTTTAATTCGATTTTAAAAGTTCTATAACATCATTATAACTCCAATATGATATAATAAAATTTTACAAATCATTTTCAATCATATTTAACCCAACTTCCAATAATTTCTGAAATTTTCAATATTAAATTATCGATTTAATTATCCAATTAAATCTAGATGTTCGAAATAAAATTTATTCGACTTACAAATCTTACTTGTTAATATTTAAAAATCAATTAAAATATTCGAATTTTAATTGACAGAAATTCTGGGTCGTTACAGACATCGAGTTATGCTGTCGTCACAACATAACCCAAATGCTTCTATAAGCATCAACGCCCTCGACTTTCGCTACACGCTATACAAAATCCTTAGGAACTAGTTTTCTCCGGACTCCTCATAGGATCAACATTAGAACCCCCCTTAGGGTTTAAGGCAGTACCACCGTGTGGCACTCCTGAGAAGTTCATTCCAAGGGAGTGCCTTTTTCTCCAGAGCCATTTTCAAAACACTTTATACTATACACATATAGCATCTTCCAAATCATACACCTAGTATGAATCTCATATAAATCTCCTTTACACAAAATCGATTCCCAAAATCGATAATTCTCAAACTAGGCT
Source organism: Allium cepa (assembly GCA_030765085.1). Taxonomy (NCBI): domain Eukaryota; kingdom Viridiplantae; phylum Streptophyta; class Magnoliopsida; order Asparagales; family Amaryllidaceae; genus Allium; species Allium cepa. The sequence continues at coordinate 549,315,243 of CM060938.1, forward strand.
TTTTCAAATTCCAAAATTGATTTTTCTCCAAAAATCAAAAAGCCTTTCTAAATCCAAAGGTTCCAAAAACCTTTCTCAAAATCATTCTCATAAGATCCTTTATATACATACATACATACATACATACATACATACATACATACATACATACATACATACATATATATATATATATATATATATATATAATCTTGAAAAATCTTTGGATCATTTCAAACTAGTATAAAACCCCTTTTATACTTTAAATATTTTCAAAACCCTTTCTTCTGGCTATAGATTCACAAAGGAAGATTTATCTTATATATAACAAAGATATATAACTTTGTTTATTCCAAATCAAATATTCAAATTTGATTACTCTTTACAAAAACACTTACCATATCACTTACTCCCATAAATTAAAAATTTTACCATAGAAATATCCAATTTCCACTTTACTTCATAATATAATTCACAAAATATACCTTTCATTTCAAAAACCATTTCACATTTCTTATTATAAATTCCCAGTATCAATTTTATTCAAATCCATACAATGTATACATATCATCCGTACGCTATATCAATCTGATCGCCTACTCTATCATACAATTTCACTTCCGAACTAGTATCATCCACCCGACTTCCTAGTGCGGACTCAGATCTGGTTTCTTGATCAGAAACCGTCATTCTCCTTGCATAGCCATAACTATGATAGAGAATATCCAGAACCAATCAACAATCCATATCCAGGTTCGCCGTCGAAAACCGAGTGAAAAAATCCCAACACAGATCGATAAACTATCTCGAAATTCTGTGCTCGAATCCGGATCAAATCACTATGCGAATAGAATAATATACGTACATCCTACGTATTAATCTTTATTGATTATTAGCCAAATCAATCACCTTTTCTATTCGCATTTACTTTAATTTCTATCCACTTATTCTCAATTGTATTAATTTCATTTGGATTATTACCTCAATTCTTATCCCAATGGGTATTCAATTATAAACAGTTTGAACTCTGTCCAGCTTAAATTTAGAAAATAGCTTGAATTTTTTTAAAATAGGTAACTGCTTGAAAAATAATTATTAGTTGTAAAATAGTTATAAAATAGTTAAGTAATTGCAAAATATTTAGAAAATAGTCAAATAGCTATAGAAATTTTAAATAATTGCAAAATAGTTGTAAAATAGCAACTAATTATAAAGTAGTTGAAAAATAGAAATTAGTTTATAAAACAATTGTAAAATAGTTAAATAATTCCATAAGTAGTTATAAAATAAGTATAAGATAGTTTGGGATTTAATAAGAAAGATTGTATATTTAGTAAATGGCTTGAATAAAATAGATTTATATTAAAACAATTTATATTGAAAATAGTCCAGAGCCAAACTGTTCAATTCCCAATCTCCATTTCCATCAATTCAATTTAAATTTCCACTTCCATTTAAATTGACTCAATTCCAATTTAAATAACTTCAATTTCCATTGAAATTGAATTAATCCCAATTCCCATTTGAATTTGAACTTATTCAACTTCAATTTCAGTTCAATTAATCCAATTCAGTTTATCACCAAATTTTAATTTTGATACCAACCCTTTGAAGTTTTATCTTAAACATTCAAATCTTAAGTCCAAAATGATTCCATTTTATCTTAATAATAGATATATTACCACACCTCATTTCTTTATTCATTTAAACAAATCCAATTTTAGCGTAAAGATTATTAATAACAACATGATGGTATTATTCAAATTATTTTAAAACATCCATCCATTTCAAATTTTCAAATCTCAAACCCATTTTGCGATCACACAAACTCCCAATTCAATTTATCCATTTAACTTTCCAAATTAAATCCCAATTTCATCTATAAATTTCCAATTCCGGTTGCTTGTTAACTTATTTAACTTTCCCAAAAGTTAAATTCAATTTACTAAATCCAGTCAACCTTACCCAATTTTGAATTCCCACTTCAAATTCTAAACTTCATATTAATAATCTTCCCTTACTTATAAGTTCAAAAACTTATCACTTTAGGTATCACATCTCTTTCCAAATTTAAAACTCAACATTTAGAGTTTATTTTTAAACCATATTTGACATTATGTATATCAACAAATACACGTATTAATTCCTTTACACACCAAGTTATATTTCAAATTTTAAACCACCCTAGTTTCAGTTCAAAACAAATTCCTTTAAATTTTCAAACAGCTCTTGTTTGAAATAGGACCCTTTTATTCGAATACATTAAATAATATTATTTATTTTTTATTTATCACTTTGAAACTATTTTCAAATTCTAAACCCAGATTTAAAACTTCACAATTTAAAACCCACTTCAATTTACAAGTCACACTTAACTAAATGTTTTACTTCCATAAAAAAATACATTTTGCTTACTCATTAATACACATTTTATTATTAAACACAATAATCATTTATGATAATAATCAAGATTATCATATCTGGAAACCAATTTATTATTATCTTATTCTGAAACTCCTTCCCAAATTCAAGATTTAAATTTCAGTTTGAATCCATTTCAAACTTATCTTTATTTAATTTCACTTTGATTGTAATTCTATTACCACTTAATTTAATTCCAATAACTTTACAACCAATTACCTTAATATTTATTAGAAAGATATACTGCTTTATATATCAAAATATATTCTTATATAAAATCATTTAAAATCTTTATATAAGAAAATAACAAGTACGCTCTCATATATATACACTCAACTCATTCTAGGGTACCATTGACCCTATCCTAAATGTGTATCCCACCAGAGCCAATGTTCTCGCTTAACCTTCAGCTCTGATACCAAATGTAACGACCCAAATTTTCGAACCCGAAAATTCCAGATAGTTAGAAAAAAGATGAAAGAGATAGAAGAAAAAGAAGAATAGAAACACCAACATCTCACATTCGTAGTGGATAAAATATAATAACAAATAATAACAGTTATACAAAGGAAAACTGTACTTGTCAAATTTCACTTTAATACATCAGAGTTACACAAATATACAAACATTGGAAAGATACAACCATGTCCCAGATAACTACAATATATCTAAGCGGATACAGTCCATACGTTTCTGCCATCTAGCTCGCCTCCTGAGCACCAGAACGCCCTTACCTGAAAATCTGTAATACTCGGTCTGACCCAAGCATTACATTAAAGTAACACCCGGGTCAGGCTGGAAATCAGCGTGAGTAAACCTATCTAGCATGGAATACAAAAGCATACAATTTATATAAACCCGAGGTAACTTGTATCAATTTACAACTTCACAAGTTGTTATAGACATCTCTTATCTTACACATCAATTTTTAAGTACCAAAACTTAGATTAAAGGATCCAAATCACTTAAATCATTCCAGTCCAATCTATTGATTTCACATATCAAATCTATACAGAATTTGTATATATTACAAATCGAAGTGGTTTCGGGTATTAGTGAATATCCGACTCCGGTCTCTTCGAATCCCATATCATCTTAACCTAAATTATTTAATTTAATACAATTCAACTTTAAATAGGATGTCACTTATACACAGCAATTTATCATCGATAAATAACTACATTAACACAATCTACATAAACATATCATATCGCAAATTGTTCACATCAGAAATATCAAATAAACCAAGGTATTCTGTATCATTCAGTCATTTATAAGCAAGATTAATTACAAACCATTAATTAATCATCCCTTAATCATCCTCTTTAATTACATTACGTAATTAACCTTTAATTAATTACACAAATTTATTAACCTTCACCCATCATATTAAATAATCCCTTAATTACTCTCACAAAGTAATTAACAATAATGTATTACATTATCCTTAATTAATTACCCTAATTAATTATTCTATAATCCCTTATATTGATTAATTATCTTTTAATTGACCACATTAATTAATTAACTAATTCTTTAATTAATTAATCAATCCTTCAATTAATTACACTAAGTAATTTATCCTTAATTACTTCCATTAAGAAATTTCCCTTAATTACTTACCTTAAGTAATTAACATTTATGTAACCCATTATCCCCTAATTTACTTCACTAAATAATTATTCCATAATTACTCGAGTTGACAAATTAACCCTTAATCACTTCATAAATCAATCTTCTCAAGTTAATCACATTCAGTTATTAACTCTCAACTAATCTCATTAAGAAATCAATTATCCTCCAATTGATTACATTCAGTATTGTTCTTTAGTTACTTATACTGTGTTATTAATTTTCCTTTAATTACTTTAAGAAATTTAAATTCAGCTTGTAAAATCTTAGATAATTAAAATACCCCATATATTTCAATTAGTTACTTGATATCATCATAAGAACCAAAACAATCTATTTTCAACATAAAAAAATCCAGCTTTACATTTAAATGTTCGAAATTTCACTAGAAAAACTTGTTCAATACTTATGGCCTTGTAACTTGTTCATTTCTATTTAAAAAATTAGTTACAAATTTCCTTCGTATTTAAACCTTTAAAATCTTAATCAAACCTAATTTCCTAATGAAATTTACCCGAGCCAATCTTCATAATTCTCGAATAAAACCCGAGTTCACCCTAGCACATTTTCCTATTTTTAAAAAAGAATTAAATAACCAACCTGGAAACACACACGCTATAACCCGAACACTTACTTCGAGTTCAAAACTTACCTCCGCGAGACTCGACTCGAGCAACCCTCTTCTTCCCAATACAACACCTCAAACCAAAACAACTGATACTTAGGCTAACGTGTGCACGTGCACGCCGACGATGATCCACCGCGATCACTTCCGACCATCCTCACAACCCACGTTAGGCCATTGCACCTATCCTAACCACCCAGAATTCTCAAATCTGGTTTCGTTCGAAAATTCGAACACACGAACCAACCTGAAATGGACTAACTACCTACAATTTCCTTGCCTTCGCAATTTCTTCCACCATTAACCACAGACTCCGCCAGATCCAGCGCCACAGCCTCCTCTTCACCTTGCTCCAGGACCGGTTCAACTCAACGTCTTCGTGAAACCATAATCGACCCGGGTTTAACCTCGTCCAGAACGACACTAAAACCCTAAAACATCCCCGTTCCACCACCACGACGTTAGAGAAATAGAGTCACCATTTTTGCCGTCCCCTACAACCCTCCAGTATGCTTTAGCTGAAAACTCGATTCCTCTTCCATCGCCGATCGGCAAAATTTACCAGAAAACCCAAAAACGTTCATTCTCGAAAACATCCTAAATTTATCATCTAAAAATTCTGAACTCATTTTAAAAATTCATGGTTTCAATTTTCCCATCAAGTTATATCCATGAAACATTTAATTACATAAATCAAATTGACATGAAAAAAAAAAATCAAGTTTCTGAAATCTTTTCCTCTACTGGAAAACTTCCCACCAATCTTACTTAAAATTATTTTTAAGTTAAACATCTCGTTATTTCAATCTTATATTATTTTTACATCTTAACATATAGCAGTTTAAATGGAAGTGAAATTAGTTTTGACTATTTCTAAAGCCTGTTGAATTAAAAACAGAGCTAATTTATGTTGTTAACAAACATGCATACAATATCATTATACATATATACATGTTTTCATTCCTAATCAAACATGCAAACAAATTACTCATCATATTTTCAAGGATCATTTCATGTATTCACACATATAGGCAGATCAAGCTTAAAGATAAAAGTTTACTCACAAGGCTAATATGAGCAAAGCAGTTATGAATTTGAAAACTTGAAAACTTAGTTTATTTTTGAATGCTGAAACTGAAATTAATCTGAGACGAAAAGATTTGCCTACTAATCTAGTCTGAACTTGATTTTTATTCACTGCTAGTCTGTTGATCCTTGGCCTAAAATGCTTGGGTTGATTCTCGGCTTGATTTAGTTCTGAAGTTGCTTGAAGATTGCTTTTGTTTGAAACTCGGGTTTGCTTGCAGGCTAATTTATCACTGATTGAAGAAATGCAGGCTAGTTTCTTTTTTTGAAAATGATTTGCAGTTTTTGACAGATTATTGGATTTGATTCAGGTTTGAGGAAGATGTTAATTACAGATCTTGTTTCTGGTTTTGAAAAGGGTTTGAGGAGTGTTATTACAGATTTGTTTCTTAGCTTTTTGATTAGAGAACAGAAAAAACAGAAATTTGAAGAGAAGAAGCATTAAGTTTATATAAGTTTGTTTGTGATTTATTTAAAATAAAAATAAAATAAAATGCCACTTGTATTAAATTTCACCATTTGTCATCTTGTTTTATCTATTACTTAACACATGTCATATTATGCCCTTAGAGATTTACATTTGTAATTTTTAAGTAATTCTACTTATTTTTAAATGTTAATAAAACTTTTTAACTTAATTTATTAATTTACAAATACTTATTTATATATATATATATATAACTTTAAAGAAATAAAACCAATTATATATAAATACAAGCTTAAACATATATTTTAAAACCCAAATACTTTAAAATATTTATCTTTTGAATTTCAATTTTAAATTCAAATTAGATTTAAAAATCCAAATTAAAGTCAAATAACAACACTCAATTTGAAATAACAATTCTATTTTTATTAAAATCTATTTATATCTATATATAAAAACAACACATTATTAATATAATTTGAAAATAACAAATTGCCAATTTGTGCAAAAATTATAAAAGAAAATTATCAAATCAATTTAATTCAAATAGTTATTTATCCAGATGTAAAAATTCAGTTTCTATTATTTATATTCAGATTTCCTTTATTATCGGAATTCTTATCTGTTCAATCTATAAACCAGATAATTATCCAACTATCAGATGCTCCAAAATCCGGGTTATCACACATCCCAGTTGAGGAGAACCCAAGCCTTGACAAGCGCATGATGTATGTTTTGTTGGAGGATGGAAACAATGTGAATCATGGGACTTAAGTTGATGAGGATGTTATTATTCCGAGGGCCTCCTAGTCCATGTCGGGTCCTTCCATGCATGAGCATGAACTTGAGCAAAAACCTAGGGTGGATATCATTATTGCTAGTTAAATCAAGCAGGAGCAAATAGAAGTTTTCCCTCAACCATTGTCGATAGCTTTGCCTGGGTAAATCATTTTTACTCCAGTTTACATTTCTCTACTCGGAGGTGCTCAAAGTACGTCGATAGTATTCTCACAAAGCGTTCAAGCCGCTATTTCTCCGCCCGGGAGCAGCTAGAATGTACTTGTTGGATCTTCACAAAGCTATCCTCTCAAAGGCTAAGGCAATAGAGGAAGACATGGAAAGAGGCAAGGAGAGATCTTGAGTGAAGTCTCCTCTGGTTCTAGGAAGATAAGTCAAAAAAGAAATAGTTGTTAGTTTGTTTTTCCATATATAGACTCCTTTTGTTTATTGGCCGGCCTTGTACGGGTTGGCCTCCATTACTTCCTTTTCGCATTTTATGTGAACCAATTGTACTTAGCTTCCTAGTTTAACATCAATAATAAAAAAAATTGTTTTATAAAAGTCTTTGCTCAAATTTGTTTAAGTACTTAAAAATACGCTTTCTATTCAGTATACTTGCGATTCATTTATTTAGTGGCCATTTTTTGAACAAGTCTGCAGTCCATTATATAATTTGTCGACCTCGCATCGCTCCAGTGGATAAAGAGTGATCCTTAGGGTAAACCACTTAAAATAGTAGATTGAACATCCTTTTCTAGGATAATAAGTCCAAACTGCACTAAACTTCTAGCATGGATTTAAGCTAACTACTAAAAATCATATTCCGCACATTCTTATCCAGGATGTTAGCATTTGATTACGCCTAACTCTGGGCATTGACCATGGGCTTACAAATTGGATCCCTCCTTATGCCGAGCGTAGACCCTCTGTTTTGCCTACTACAGGTAAGATGTTTAGGATTAGACGCACTTGTCACGCCTTTTTCTGTTTACACTTCTGCCTTTAGTCCATGGATGATAGTTGAGTGAGCAATCATTCGTATATGCTATTTTTGATTTGTATTGGAGCGTAAGAGTGGAAATATGGATGGTCGTGTCATGTTTGGTTCTACGTTCGTGCTCTTGCCTTTAATCCGAAAGCAAGAGCCAGTCTGCGAATGAATGTGTTTCATCCTGCTTAAGTTTACACTCTAACTCCTACTCTGGGAATGAGAGTTATGGTACAGAGGCTCGTATTCATCCGATTTGCATTTAAACTCTTACCCTTAATCCAGAGGCAAAAATTGGGATGCGGACGGTCATATCACGTCCAACTTATTTTTATACTCTAGCTACTACTTTGGGAGTGAAAATTAGGATGCGGACAGTTACTTCGTCTCTAGCTTATGTTTATACTCATATCCTTAATCTGAAGGCAAGAGATAGCTGATGTCAATTGCCAAACGTCAAAAAGTGAATTCACGGGTCCGACTATGGGCAATAAAAGCTTAACTGGTACCTTTCTCTGGGTACCTATGCACCTGCATTAATCATATGCATATTCATTGAGTTGATCAAGTCACAACTCTTAAGAAACAGAGAGGCATAATTTTTGGCTTGAAAGGCTATTTTATTTGATTAAAGGCGGAAAGTGACAAAATTCTATCTTATTACATGGCTCTAAACAAATTTATTCTCTAAGTGAAGTAGCGTCATAGATGCTCGCTATTCCATGCCCTTAGGAGTGAGATCCTGTCCATAGTGGATAGCTTGAAAGTGTCATCTCCAAGCTTTTTCTCTATTGCAAACAGACCATACCAAATTGGTTATAAGTTCTTAGGGCCAAGCAAGATTCGTTTTAGGACCAGACCACCGATTTTAAAGGTTCGACCCCTAACTTAGTGTTATAATATCATGCGACTTGGTGTTTGTGCGCAGCTGCTCTCAACTCAGCTTCGATCTGCTTCTTATCAATCATATTAAGAGACTTCAAAAGGAGTTGCTTGTTCACCCATGGATCATAATGGGCAACACGATGCGAGGGCACTTCCAGTTCGATGGGATCACAACCTTCGATCCATTGGCCGAGGCGAATGGAGAATGGCCAATTGCTAACTTGTGGGTTGTTTGATAAGCCTAACGTGTTAAAGGGAGTTCATCGACCCACTTGCCTTATGCCCTCTCCAATCGTTTCTTAAGAATGGACTCGTTAATTTTGTTTACAGCTTTAACTTATCTATTCACCTAAGGATGTGCTACTGCTACAAATCTTTTTTTATGTGGTGTCGACAGTAGAAATCCTTAAACTTTGTACTACCAAATTGGGTCCCGGTATTAGTAATGATCTCTTGCGGAATGCCAAAACAATAGACGATATTCCGAACAAAAAAGTTGATTACTTTTTTCGAAGTAACCGTCGTCAAAGGCTCCGCCTCAACCGATTTGGTAAAGTACTCAACCGCCACGATGGCGTACTTTGCACCACTTTATATATCATCAATATACATATGATACTAATAAACCAAACTACAATGGCCAAGGACCGACCATTTAAGTAATTTTCGTCGGGCGAGGCCCTCGAAATTTTTGCAAATCTCTGGCACTTATCACACCTTCGGTAGTAGTCAGCCGCATCTTGATTGGCAGGTAGCCATAAATACCCATAATGAAGGATCTTTTTATCAGGGTCTGCCCCCAGTCTGTTCGCCATAGGCCCTTTCATGAACTTCTCTCAAAATTCATTTGACCTCATTGCAAGCGAGACACCATAGCATAAGGACAGAGAAACCCTTCTATACGGTATTCCTTTTTGCATGGTATATCTCGAAGTTGTCGAAGGATTATGCATCGTTCGTTCCTTCTCTCTGGAAGGATTCCTTTTGCTAGTAATTCCAAATCAAAGTCATCCATGACTCTCATTCAGGCTCAGTTTTCAAGATACAATTGGCATCCATTTGTTTGATGCTCGGAACAAAAAGTTCTTCTACTAGAACTAGGCCCATGAACTGCACATCTTCGAAACTAGACAAAATTGCAAACGAGTCGGCGTTTTCATTTTCCTCTCTAGGAATGTGAGTAATCATGTAATATTCAAAGTCTCCAAGCAGCTCAAGAACCCGGTTTAGATAAGGAGCTACCCATGCTCCTTTTGCCTGATTCTCTTTCCAGACTTGGCAAAATACCAGCTGGAAGGCATAGAAAATGAGTAAAGTTTTTACTCCCAGCTCCCTGGCAATCTTGAGTCCTGCAATCAAGGCTTAGTATTCAGCTTCATCGTTCATTTCCAAAAAATCGAGTTTCAAGGTGTAGTGATCTGTTATTCTTCTGACATGATAAGCATTAATGCAGCACTGAACATCGATCGATAGATGCATCATTGGTGTACATCTTCTATCTAACTTCCTTTTCTCTACTGCTCTCTGAATGATTGTCTCATGCAGTTAATTCAACTATGAAATCCGCCAAGTCCAGACCCTGGATTGCCCTCCAAGGATGATAGGTGATATCATACTGGCTCAATTCAATGTTCCATTTCAACAGCCTTTTGAAAGTCTTGGGTCATTGGAAGACTTTTCATAAAGGTTGGTCGGTAAGGTGTAACAACCCGCATATTTTACGATTGAGTATTTAAATATTTTATTTAAATATTTCATCGTTAGTCAGATTAGTGTCCGAAAGGCTACTTTTTGCAAACAGTCGAATTAGGACTCGAGACCACCCCCATTGAGTTCAAAATGACGTTTGCAAACTTTTTGAGTATAAACTTTGATATGATTGGAGTTAGTGGAATTTTGCTACTTTTTCACTTAGGGCTTTGGTTTTTCTGTTTCAGCCCATTAGACCCTAGCTTAACCCCTCTTCTCTTCATTACTTCATTTCTATTTCCTAGTACTCAAGCTTTAGCAACAATGGAGAGAGGAATGGGAAATTAAAACTCCAAGCTCTAGTTTCCATCTACAAATCAAGTTCTAGCTCCAAATCAATAGAAGAAGCTTTGGTAAGCCTCCTCCTCTTCTTCTCCAACTCATTCTCTTATCAATTTCAGAAATTCCTAAACCTAACTTAGGAAATGTTTCTCTTTTTTTCTTAGATTGAAGCTTGTTGGGTTGGAATTGAAGAGTGATTGTCCTTGCCTTTGCTTTATAGCTTCTTTTTCATTTGTTTTGGGTTCAAAGGTGAGATTTTTATCTCACATCTTCGTCTATAATTATCTTCGATTGTTAGGTATGAATTCCTAACACTTATTCTTGTGCAATTGATTTTGGTTTGGATTGATTTGGTGTATATTCCAATTTTTGGTGTTTTGAAATTAAAATCTATGAAAATCCTATTATGGATATTTGGACATTGATATTTGAGGTGTATCGAAGAGCTGTTAAGGCTGGGTTGTCGCGTGGCGTAAATCCTTAGTCGTTATTTGCTCGTCCGATCGCTTCCGATATTCATTTGGCCATTTTTGGTCGAGGTTCAGGAAATGCTCTGAAATACAGTTTCAGACGTCTGAATCTATATTTCAGACGTCTGAATCTATATTTCAGACGTCTGAATATTATATTGGGAAGATTTCTATTCCCAGATTCAGATGTCTGAATCTGTATTTTAGATGTCTGAATCTGTATTTCAGATGTCTGAATCTAGATTTCAGACGTCTGAATTGGTTCGTTTTGAACCAGAAAGGAAATAGGCTAAAAAGTGCCTATTTCAGACGTCGGAATCTGTATTTCAGATGTCTGAATTCTATTCTGCAAAATATTTTATTTTCCAGATTCAGACATCTGAATCTGTATTTCAGACGTCTGAATCTGCAGTCTTTTTCCTATTTGCCTATTTGGCTTGAATTTCCAACTTTAATCGATCCGTGTTGATTCCCTTTTGTTGTTATCATCTATTATTGACTTTGATGACATTTTCTTTGGGATTTTTGGAAATATCCATTTTGATGGATTTGTTATCGATTTCTTTGGAATTAATTCACCTCTTCGTATGTGAATTTTGTTGATTGATTGTTCTACAATCATTTTGTGATTTGTCACTTTAAAAATATGAAGGTTTCAATACTAGTAGTAAATATCAAAACTCTTTCTTAAAAAACGATTTCAACACTATTTTATTACAAAGCTCGTTTCGTAAACCGTATTCCAATCTACTAGTATATACAAACCTTTACCTCACTCGTATGAGAAATCTAATTAAACGATTTAGTAAAACAAGTGGTATGAAACGCTTGCGTTTACTTCGTCGGTTAATTCTCGGACTTGTTCGATTAAATTTCTTGTGACAATTTTCTGGTGAAAACTTACAATTTGTTCGTAAATATTTAAGTTAAGCTAGTGGTTATGGGACATGAAGCTAAACACATATATTTACTAGCTTAGTGTAATTTACACTTATCGATCAATGATGGTCATTTTGTAATTTAGACTAGCAATGTGCGATATCTCTTTGTCTGCGAGGGAGACTAAACCCCGTTTCTGTGGAGCTTCGGCTTGGTGGGGTAGCGACCCATGGTCTTCGGACCGTTTTAGCGGAGCCTCAGCTCAAAATTAATGGTTGGCAACCATGGAATAGCTTTCTGTTCTGTGATACACGTGTTGGTGAGTTTTAAAGCTCCCGTTCTGTGATAGGCCTCCCCCTTTTTGTGATTTCTGGACTTTCATTGATGATTTCTAGAATTTGTGTTTCATCGATTTTCGTGATTTACATTGATATGTGTTAACAATATTTGTGCATTGGTGAATTTGTGTGTCATTAACTTTTGTGATTGGCATTGATATTATTGCCAAAATTCATGGTTTTGGTGAATGAAAATGTAGAGTGTGACATTCCTTTTGATCTTTGAGAAGATTCTTGTAATATTGATTAATCTGCTGTTGATTTTTAATTACTTATTTATCACAACTTGGCATTGTGATTATTATTCGTTTAGTCATATCTCTTATTCTATGTCTTTCTATCTGATATTTATAGCTAGACTGATCCGTTTATTATTTTCTTATTAAATAATACTCGGGTCAGACCGAGATGTTACAGGTGCTTCTGCTTGACTTCACATCTATGAATATCACCCTGACTTTTTGCTAACTACTTAGATTAGTAGTTTTTTTTGTATACTTTTGAGATATAGACTCATTTATGTATCCATATTCTTTTGTCTAGCACTTGTATCTATTCTTTTGTGATATTGTGGGCCTTGTTTGACCACTACTCTGATGTACACTTTCATGTGTTATATTCATATCTTTTTCCGCCTTTGTGATATGGATATCTGTGACTGATTTGTGTTATGTTTATTTCTATGTTTGTTTCCGAAGACATTATAGCCACTGTGCAATAGCTTTGAGTTTGTGTCGGTACGTCGGATTTTTTTTCTTATGTTTTATCTGGCATATCGGTGCTCGCACAAAGCAATTACACGGATGGTCGCTCCTCAACAGCCTTATTCTCCGTGCTAGTTGACAGCATTACATCGTAATGTTCTTGGCTAGCGTGGGTATAGAGGTGGGGCGCCACAGCTTGGTATCAGAGCCAATCTTCGGAACGATGTGGAATAATCTAGCAAGGATCATCGTCCTAAGTCCATCTTAGGAATCGTGTTTTAGGATTTAATTCGAGTCTTCGTACTGATTCATCCTATTTTCTTTATGGTTCCTTGTTTATCTATCAAGAATGCTTGATATTCATTTGGTGAATAACCTTATCCTTCTTCTTTCTTTCATTCAAAAGGAAGAGAAATGGTTAGACCTGGCCGTCCCAGCGCCGGTCAATCTCGTGCTACTCCCCAAGATGGAGTATTTATGTCTGCGCAGCAGCTTCTTGATCTCGTAAGGAATGCTCAGGCAGCCGGTTCAAATCCGAAATCTACTCACCCTAAGTCTGGATTTGCACGTTTGTGCAACGATTTTACCAATTTGGGTGGGAAGCCATTCAAAGGTTCTGAAACTATTATTAAAGTGCAGGCTTGGCTGAGAACGTGCGATCGAATCTTTTCTCGCATGAATCTTGTTGATCTTCACCGTGTTTAGTTGGCCTCTAGCATGCTCTAAGAAAGAGCATTAGATTGGTATGAGCTTCTTATTTCTGAAATCGTTGAAGCGGATCTTACTTGGGAGAAATTTCGGGAACGCTTCGAATTAAAATTTGTGCCACAAGCTGAAAAGGTGACTTTGGCTCGCCGTATTATAGACCTTGTTCAAGGTGAATCTTCTGTGGCAGATTATGTCGCATCCTTCGAGTCACTTTCTAAATACGGGGTCGAATACATAAACACCCCATTGAAGAAGAACCAAAGATTTGTCTATGGCTTGAATAAAAATCTCAAGAAGCCATTACTTCTAAAATGAGAAGTTTCTTTTGATCAACTCATTGATATCGCTCTTCGACTTGAAGAGACAGATAAAGAGAGTGATGTTGAAGTTGTGAATACTAAACCAAACTTCAACAACAAGAAAAGGCCTACTAAATTCAAAGGTCCTTATCCCAATAAGAAAGGGAAGCAAGCCCCTCCGACAACTAAGACTTCTACCTCTAGTAGTGGGCAATGCTACAACTGTGGTTCTAAGGACCATTATGCGAACAAGTGTTCAAAGCCTCGTACTTGTCGCTATTGCAAAAGCCCGGATCATTATTTATCTTCTTTTCCCAAACTTCAAGGCAGGAAGGAGGGAAAGCTTAATGTTTCTCAAGCCCCTGGCAACACATCTCGTGGTAAAGGTATTTCTCATTCCATCCTCGATGGCATTATTTTATTTCGTGATCATCCTATTCGAGTTCTTTTTGATACGGGCGCGTCCCATTCTTTTATTTCAAAAGAACTTGTTGATACTTTTTCTTTGGATGTTTTTTGTTTAATGACTTCTTTGAGAATTGCGAATCCGGTTGGTGGATCCGCGACAATCAGCTTATTGTGTAAAGATGTCGAGATTATTTTGTGTGATTTTTCACGATTTGCATGTTATGCGCTACTTAGGCTTTGGAATGATTTTGGGAATGGATTGGCTTAACCGCTATGAAGCTCAAATCCTATGTGCTGAGCGGACTATTCATCTTCGACATCCTCAATCTGTTAAGCAGATTTGTATTGATCTTAAAGATTCGGATTCCATCTTGGTTGCATCTTTATATTCTTTAAATCCTCATGAAGACGATAATGAGGAGGAGGAAGATATTATTTCTCTTATTCACGTTGTTCGTGAATTTTCTGACGTATTTGAGCCCGTTTTAGGATTACCGCCTAAGCGAGCAATTGAGTTCAGAATTAATCTCATCCCTGGAGCTCAACCTATTACTCGTCTTCCTTATCGCATGTCCAACAAAGAAATTGAGGAGATGTGTAAACAATTATCCGAATTGGAGACGACGCAATTTATTCGCTCTAGTTCCTCTCCTTGGGGAGCTTCAGCTACTTTTGTGAAGAAATCCGATGGTACACTTAGGCTTTGCATTGACTACCACAAGCTTAATGATCTTACTATCAAGAATAAATATCCTTTACCTCGGATTGATGATCCATTCGAACAACTTAGTGGTGCTAGAGTCTTTTCACAATTAGACTTAGCTACCGGTTTCCATCAGCTTCGTATTGCAGAGGATAGCATTCCTTTGACATCTTTCCGTACTCGTTATGGATCTTATGAATGGCTTGTTATGCCATTTGGTTTAACGAATGCTCCAGCTTATTTCGTTGACCTTATGAATAGATTTTTCAAAACTTCCTCGATCGATTTGTTCTCATCTTTATTGATGATATTCTTGTGTATTCAAAAACCGAGGAGGAGCATGAAAAGCATCTTCGGATTGTGTTGGAAACTCTTAGGAGTAATCAATTGAAAGCAAAAATTTCTAAATGCCACTTTTGGAAATCTCGTGTGAAGTTTCTCGGTCATATTATTTCCGAATCCGGAATTTACGTGGATCCTTCAAAGATTGAAGAAATTCAAAACTGGAAGAGACCGGAGAGTATGACGGAAATTCGTAGTTTCCTTGGATTGGCCGGTTATTACCGTCATTTCATAAAGGACTTTCCAGAATTTCTATGCCCCTTACTAGCTTGACAAAGAAGGGAATTAAATACATTTGGTCGGACAAATGTGAAGCTTCTTTTCAGAAATTAAAAGTACTCCTTTCTGATGCTCCTGTTCTTGTGATTCCCGAAGGAAACCAAGATTTTATTGTTTATACCGATGCTAGTCGCATTGGTTTAGGTGTCTTTCTTATGCAAAGAGAACGTGTTATTGCTTATGCTTTTGGGCAATTGAAGCCAGCCGAGTCTAGATATGCCACTCATGATTTAGAACTCGCGGCTATTGTTTTCGCCCTTCGTATTTGGCATCATTATCTTTTGGAAGAAAAATTTATTCTTCACACCGATTATAAATCCTTGAAGTATCTATTTTCTGAAAAGGAACTTAATTTGCGTCAACAACGTTGGCTCGAATTTCGTGCATCTTATGATCTTGATATACTTTATACTCCCGGAAAGGGAAATCGTGTTGCCGATGCACTTAGTCGTAAGCAACAAGTGGTTGTTTCTATGATGACGTCCGAATGGAATGATCTCGGAATTCTGTCCACTTGCGAGATTCGAGATCATGTTTCCGATTTATGTTCATCTCTCGTTTTATGTAGCCTTGAGGCTCATCCTTCTCTTTTAGACCGCATTCTTGAAGCTCAAAAGATAGATCCCGAGTTGGCTCTTCTTAACCAAAATTTTAGGGATAAAATTAATATTGAAGGTTTGAAAGACTTTGATATTGATTCTAGTGGCGGTATTCGAAAATCTGGTAGACTTATCGTGTCAAATATTAGTAATCTTCGTAAAGACATTTTAGAAGATTCTCATCGTTCTAAATTTACCATTCATCTCGGTAGTAGTAAAATGTACGCGGATATGAGGCGACTTTATTATTGGGAGGGAATGAAATCTGATATTGCTAACTTTGTTAAGTGTTGCATGACTTGCCAACTTGTCAAGGCTGAACATCAAAGGCCCGGTGGGTTATTGCAACCTTTAGAAATTCCAATTTGGAAGTGGGATCAAATTTCCATGGATTTTATAGACGGCATTCCCCGTTCTCGTTCGGGTCATGATAGCTTATGGGTGATAGTTGATAGACTTACTAAATCTGCCTATTTTATTCCCGTTCGGTCCAATCGAACCGTACCTCTTTTGGCCAAACTCTTTATCAAAGAAATTGTAAAATTCCATGGAGTTCCTTCTTCTATTGTTAGTGATCGTGATACAATGTTTACTAGTGTATTTTGGAAGAGTCTTCAAAAAGCTTTGGGAACGAAGCTTAATTTTAGCACCGCTTATCATCCCCAGTCCGATGGACAAACCGAGCGTGTGAATCAAGCTCTTGAAGATCTTCTTCGTGCATGTGTTCTTGATTTTGGTGGAAGTTCGGAAGATCATATTTCTCTTGTTGAGTTTTCCTATAATAATAGCTTCCAATCTAGTATTGGTATGGCACCTTTCGAGGCACTCTATGGAAGGCCATGCCGATCTCCTTCTTGTTGGCTTGAGGCCAGTGAGAAGCTGGTTTTAGGTCCAGATTTTATTCGTGATTCCACAGAAAAGATTAACCATATTCGTCATAGGATGAAAGAAGCCCAGAGCAGACAAAAGTCCTATGCCGATAACCGAAGAAGAAAATTAGAATTTTCTGTGGAAGATTTTGTGTTTATCCGTGTTTCACCTATGAAGTGTGTTGAACGTTCAGTCGATCGGGAAAGTTAGCACCTAGATATATTGGTCCATTTCCCATCACTGAACGTATTGGTTCTGTGGCTTTTCGCCTTTTATTACCGGCTCAGTTTTCTGCTATTCATGACGTGTTTCACGTTTCTCAATTACGGAAATGTCTTCGAGATTCTGATTCTATTCCTGAGCCCAGTGTTGTGGAAGAAATTGAAGTTTCACCAAATTTAACTTATGAGCAACATTCTATTCGTATTATTGCTTCGGAGGTCAAACGCCTCCGAAATAAAGATGTTCCGCTTGTTAAAGTCCAATGGTCCTCAAGTCCTAAGGACTGCTCTTGGGAATCTAGAGAGTTCATCGAGCAAACACATCCGGACTTACTTTCCCATGCTCTTTGAGGTGAATTTCTTATTTCAAATTCCTTTTGTGTTGATATGCTTTCATGGTTGTTACCTCGTATTTTCTTCTTAAATATTGCGAGGACGCAATTTCTTTAAGGAGGGGAGTCTGTAAAAACCTCATATTTTACGATTGAGTATTTAAATATTTTATTTAAATATTTCATCGTTAGTCAGTTTAGTGTCCGAAAGGCTACGTTTTGCAAACAGTCGAATTAGGACTTGAGACCACCCCCATTGAGTTCAAAATGACGTTTGCGACCTTTTTGAGCATAAACTTTGATATGTTTGAAGTTAGTGGAATTTTGCTACCTTTTCACTTAGAGCTTTGGTTTTTTTGGTTTCAGCCCATTAGACCCTAGCTTGACCCCTCTTCTCTTCATTACTTCATTTCTATTTCCTAATACTCAAGCTTTAGCAACAATGGAGAGAGGAATGGGAAATTAAAACTCCAAGCCCTAGTTTCCATCTACAAATCAAGTTCTAGCTCCAAATCAATAGAAGAAGCTTTGGTAAGCCTCCTCTTCTTCTTCTCCAATTCATTCTCTTATCAATTTCAGAAATTCCTAAACCTAACTTAGGAAATGTTTCTCTTTTTAGCTTAGGTTCAAGCTTGTTGGGTTGGAATTGAAGAGTGATTGCCCTTGCCATTGCTTTATAGCTTCTTCTTCATTTGTTTTGGGTTCAAAGGTGAGATTTTTATTTCACACCTTCGTCTATAAATATCTTCGATTGTTAGGTATGAATTCCTAACACTTATTCTTGTGCAATTGATTTTGGTTTGGATTGATTTGGTGTATATTTCATTTTTTGGTGTTTTGAAATCAAAATCTATGAAAAATCATATTATGGATATTTGGACATTGGTATTTGAGGTGTATCGAAGAGCTGTTAAGGCTGGGTTGTCGCGTGGCGTAAATATTTAGTCGTCATTTGCTCGCCCGATCGTTTCCGATATTCATTTGGCCATTTTTGGTCAAGGTTCAGGAAATTGTCTGAAATACAGTTTCAGACATCTGTATTTCAGACGTCTGAATATTATATTGGGAAGATTTCTATTCCCAGATTCAGATGTCTGAACCTGAATTTCAGACGTCTAAATATGTATTTCAGACGTCTGAATCTGGATTTCAGACGCCTGAATTGGTTCGTTTTGAACCAGAAAGGAAATAGGCTAAAAAGTGCCTATTTCAGACGTCTGAATCTGTATTTCAGACGTCTAAATTCTGTTCTGGAAAATATTTTATTTTCCAGATTCAGACGTCTGAATCTGTATTTCAAACGTCTGAATCTGCAGTCTTTTGCCTATTTGCCTATTTAGCTTGAATTTCCAACTTTAATCGATCCGTGTTGATTCCCTTTTGTTGTTATCATCTATTATTGACTTTGATGATATTTTCTTTGGGATTTTTGGAAATATCCATTTTGATGGATTTGTTATCAATTTCTTTGGAATTAATTCACGTCTTCGTATAGAAATTTTGGTGATTGATTGTTCTACAATCATTTTTTGATTTGTCACTTTAAAAATATAAAGGTTTCAATACTAGTAGTAAATATAAAAACTCTTTCATCAAAAACGATTTCAACACTATTTTATTATAAAGCTCGTTTCGTAAATCGTTTTCCAATCTACTAGTATATACAAATCTTTACCTCACTCGTATGAGAGATCTAATTTAACGATTTAGTAAAATAAGTGGTATGAAACGCTTGCGTTTACTTCGTCGGTTAATTCTCGGACTTGTTCGATTGAATTTCTTGTGACAATTTTCTAGTGAAAAATTACAATTTGTTCGTAAATATTTAAGTTAAGCTAGTGGTTATGGGACATGAAGCTAAACTCGTATATTTACTAGTTTAGTGTAATTTACACTTATCGATCAATGATGATCATTTTGTGATTTAGACTAGTAATGAGCGATGTCTCTTTATCTGCGAGGGAGACTAAACCCCGTTTCTGTAGAGCTTCGGCTTGGTAGGGTAGCGACCCATGGTCTTCGGACCGTTTTAGTGGAGCCTCAGCTCAAAATTAATGGTTAGCAACCATGGAATAGCTTTCCGTTCTGTGATACAAGTGTTGGTGAGTTTTAAAGCTCCCGTTCTGTGATAGGCCTCCCCCTTTCTGTGATTTCTTGATTTTCATTGATGATTTCTAGAATTTGTGTTTCACCGATTTTCGTGATTTACATTGATATGTGTTATCAATATTTGTGCAATGGTGAATTTGTGTGTCATTAACTTTTGTGATTGGCATTGATATTATTGCCAATATTCATGGTTTTGGTGAACGAAAATGTAGAGTATGACATTCCCTCTGATCTTTGAGAAGATTCTTGTGATATTGATTAATCTCTAGTTGATTTTCAATTACTTATTTATCACAGCTTGACATTATGATTATTATTCGTTTAGTCATATCTCTTATTCTATATATTTTTATCTAATATTTATAGCTAGGCTGATCCTTTTATTATTTTCTTATTATATAATACTCGGGTCAGACCGAGATGTTACAGGTGCTTCTGCGTGACTTCACATCTGTGAATATCCCCCTGACTTTTGGCTAACTACTTAGATTAGTAGTTTTTGTTGTATACCTTTGAGATATAGACTAATTTCTGTATCCATATTCTTTTGTCTAGCACTTGTAGCTATTCTTTTATGATATTGTGGGCCTTGTTTGACCACTACTCTGATGTACACTTTCATGTGTTATATTCATATCTTTTTCCGCCTTTGTGATATGGATATTTGTGACTGATTTGTGTTATGTTTATTTCTATATTTGTTTCCGAAGACATTATACCCACTGTGCAGGAGCTTCAAGTTTGTGTCGGTACGTCGGATTTTTTTCTTATGTTTTATCTGGCATATCAGTGCTCGCACAAAGCAATTACATGGATGGTCGCTCCTCAACAGCCTTATTCTCCATGCTAGTTGACAGCATTACACCGTAATGTTCTTGGCTAGCGTGGGTATAGTGGTAGGGCGCCACATAAGGACACTAACAAGACAAGCCTTGAAATAAAGGCGAAGCTTTCTCGAAGCGGTCAACAAATAATATGCGATCATTTCTAGTCACGGATAGTTTCTTTCTACTCCTATCAACCACTTGTTATAGTAGTAAACTGGTCTCTAGATGTGAGATTTCTTACGTATAAGTGTGATGTTCAAAGTATGCACCGACGCTACCAGATATAAGAACAAATCCTCATCATCCACCAATTTTGATAGAATGGAAGGTCTCTCCAAATGATCTACAATAGCCTGGAATGTGTCTTTGTAGTCTTGATTCCACTCGAAATTTCTCTTTCCCTTCCTGATCACCTCGAAGAAAGGGATGCATTAGTCAGTTGCTCTAGAGATGAATTAGCTCAGGGCGGTTACCTCCTCGTTTAAGCTTTTGGCCTACTTAATCATCTTCAGGGTTTCGATCTCCCTCAAAGCCTTAAATTTTTCTAGATTGGATTCAATTCCACGAGAGTCGACGATGAAACCCAAGAATTCCCCCGATGCAATACTGAAAGTGCATTTCTAGGGATTTAGCTTCATTCCACATTGTCAAATGACACCAAACATTTCTGCTAGGTCATCAATGTGGTTTCACGAACGTCGTGACTTCACAAGCATGTCATTTATATAAATCTTCATCAATTGTCCAATTTGGTCTTTAAACATCTGGTTCATGAGTCTTTGGTAAGTCGCTTCTGCGTTCTTTAGTCCAAATGGAATGACCAGATAGCAACAAAGTCTAAGGTCGGTGATGAAACTGGTGTGTACCTGATTTATGACGTGCATCGAAACTTGATTGTATCTGGAGTATGCATCCATGAATGAAAGTAACTCATGTCCAATAGTTGAGTCCACCAGCTAATCTATTCTTAAAAGTGGGAAGTTGTCCTTCAAGCATGCTTTATTCACGTTCGATTCTTTCCTCACCAAAATAGGTTTCGACACCCAATCTAGGTATAAGACAAAGTGGATAAAGCCGTCATCCTTGAGCATATCCACTTATTCTTTGTGCATAGCGGATCTCTCTGGATCCAGGCTACGGTGTTTCTGATTCACATGAACACATGTAGGATTTATGTTTAATGCATGACTCGCTATCTTGGGCGAGATCCCATACATAGCTATGTCCGTCCAAGCAAATATATCCTGGTTTCCCTAGAGAAAACCAACAACCTCCCTCATCACACTAGTACCAAGCTGATATCCGACCGTTGGCCTTTACTTGGGTCATCCCTGCTGACTCGAATAATGACTATTTACTCAACAAGAGCTGCTCGTCCGCCCCCCGGCTCTTTTCGTTTGTCCATATCATCGTAGGACTGAATAGTTTGCCCGACTCGAGATAGGCGGTAGTTTTTATGCATCCAAAGCCTTTATATAGAGGACCCCCTCTACACTCTTTATTTCTCCTTATGCCTCGTTTCCTTCAGTTCAACGACATAACACTCGCCGCCAGCCACTTGATCTCTGTGCATGATCCCCACTCTATTGTCTGTATGGAATTTCATAGTCAAACACCAGGGAACGGTGGCTGCTCTAAATTCAGCTACGGTCTAAGAATGCATTATAAGAAGAGTAGATATCCAACATTAAAAATGGCACGACCCACACTTGCCTACGTCGCTCTCACCAAGTTTCATCGGTAATTCAATAAATCTTATGCCTTTAGTAGCCATCCCATTGAACCCCATTAAAAGCGATTTACAAGGCTTCAAATCTCTCTCTGCCAACATAGTTTGGTCATAAGCTTTTAGGACCAATCATGGCTGAGATCACGAATGGGTCAATATTTCGAACCTCCCCTCCATCAGCATCCATGTTTGGAAATCATCCGCCATAGGTCGCGATGATTTTACCGGAGCTCAATCCTCGATAGTATAGTAACTTTTATGCTCGGCATGCTTCAAGGCTCCAATACATTTACCCATCTTCGCAAAACTCTAATCATGAGGCCTACCGACAACTGTATTTATCACTAATCATTTTTCTAACCGTCTGAATGCATCTGCACCATGCTTAGTTCACCTCTGTTTGGTAGACGACCAAGGCACACTAGAATATCCTTGCCCGCCATCGTATGAAGCTTTCGCATATGTCTGCAATTTCTTTTTTCCTTATTTATTCTTCAGTCATGTTGCGCAAGTGTCTACACTCATTAGTATTTTGACCGTGGTCTCATGGAATCTACAAAACTTGCCTGACTTCCTCTCCTTCTCAATTGACTCCCTAAGAGTCGGTTTCCTATATTTGGTATTCTGAGTAGCCAGATAGATATTCTCTAGTGAGTTGTTCAATTCAGTGTAATTTTCATACTTAGGACCTTTGAAACGGCTCTTGGTATCCGGTTTTCCCTTCTTTGCCCCATTATTATTTTTTTCCTCCTTTATTCTGATTACCAACTTTCATATCAACATTTCCGGAGCATCCTCTAGAGTGCTTCACAGCAATATTACTTTGAATTGGCTCATTTAAACTTATACTGTCAGTTCTCTATGGATGTTTACGTGCTCCTCCTAAGAAAATACTATTAGCTTTCCTATATAAAGTTTTCACCATCGACAGTTGCTTCCTTTCTATCCAATCCCCAAAATTCGAGGTGGGATGAACTCCTCTATAAAGCGCCATCAACATCATATCTTTATTTGGATCCATCATTTTGGTTACAGCTGTATGGAATCAATTTAAATAGTCCTACAATGACTCACTTTAGCTTGATATATGTTAGAAAATGCAATCATGTTTTTTAGTCATGAGGTGTGCAAATGGAATTGTTCCATGATGTTTGTGATAATTCAGAAAATATGATATAGACCTCGATGGAAGCTAAGTGAACCATATTGTAGCCATGCCTTCTAAGAAAATTTGGAAATAGTGGCACCTTACAGCATCCGAAGCCCTAATTGAATCCATGTGCCATTTATATCTTAATAAGTGTTGCATAGGATCCATCGTTCCTCCATACAACGGCATTGTTGGCATGTTGAATCTCTGGGGGTATCCTGAGTGAAGGATGTCCTCTATGAACGGGCTCTAACTAGCATAAATTCCCCAATCATCTTTAATTCTAGATCCATTTTCACTAACAAACCTTTTAACCATATCATTTCAATAGTCCAAATCAATAGGTTCAACCAAGCGGTAGTAAGTAGGTCCCAACCCAAGTGTTTGGCTCGATGAATGCTCTCGTGAAGATGCTCAATACCTAGGCTCTCGAAACTCAGGGGGACCCATTCGTCCAGCATTCCCTCCTGTTTGATTCCTATGGGCTGCATATATTATGATTTTCCAAATTCGGACCATCAAACGGCACGTTCAGGGACGATATCCATGCCATCTTTCAGAGGATACGCCTTGGGCCTACCATTTTGGGGATAGGTACCGTGTCCCAAGCGGGGATTGGTATCGATCCCTTAAGTGGAGCCTGGGGATAGTCCTATCCCTTGTGCATATGTTCCCGTAGCATATTGAGTTTTCTTCTGCATTCCTTCGCTCCATCTTCGCTCGGATGAAGAAGAAGTCTTTGATTCGAAGCTGGAATCACTTCTATTCTTGGTGTGGCTGTTTTGAGTCAACTCATTTAGTAGCCTCAATCTTTGTTGGATTGTGCTATTCATTTCCTATTAGCTAGCTTGGAATCTATCTTCCATCTATTGCCTCATCATCTTATCCACCTCCACTCTGGTCACGACGTCGGTTGGAGTCTGGACTCGGGTTGAGTTGGTTGGATGACTCTATCTCCTTGTTGAGGATTCTGATTCTCAATTTCAGTAGTAGCTCTGGAATTGGTAGAAAGATCTCTTCTTAATGGGGCCGTGGTAGAAAGCTTTTGGTAGACCTTTGCAAATTTGAGTTGTAGAATTAAAAGATAGAGAAATTGGATCTATCTCTTGGATACAGAAAATCTAATAGCAGATGATGGGTCCAAATGGCCTTAGAATATGTCCTTCCTAGTGAAAGCACCAAAATGTTTGAACCAAAAATGACAAAAACACCCATACGATTACGTAGTAGAGATTAAATGAAGAAAAGTGAATGAAAATAAGGAAATAAAGAAGACACAATCGATAGAGATTAAATTAAGAAAAGTAAATGAAAATGAGGAAATAAAGAAGACATCATCGTTTATAGTGGTTCGACAAAGCAAGACCTATGTTCACTTTATTGCTTACTTCTGATTTGGAGGTAGAAGTTCTTAGGGGTTGGCACAACTCCAATACTCAAGAATTTCATAGTTACAAAAATGTAAGTATAAAAAGAACTAGAGCCAAAAGATCCTCAAAAACGAGCCACTCATCCTATTTATAGATGCGGGAGGCCTAAAATATCATCTAAAATATTCCAGACCGTTGTGCACGAATTTGAGCAATTCTCCCAAAATAACAGGTTCCACCACAGTAGAAGCTGGAAATCGGTACCAACCCCTAAGTAGGAGTCAGTTGAAAATTTTAAATTTGAATTTTTAATTTCTATTCTTGTTTTGAAGCTAGACTTAATTCTAACATTCTCTCTATTTTTTCGTTTCGTCAAATTCTGATTTATACTTTTTAATTCCGCAAAGTTTCAGCGTTTTACACGCGATTATTTTCTGTATTTTATTTCACCTATTTTTATTTGGGTTGGGCTAGATTTGGTTTAGGATTTGGCTTGTTATTTGTTGTTGGGCTTTGATTAATGGGCTTAGCTATCCAATAGTCACTAGGTTGTCTGTTCATTTGAAAAGATGTCTCTTGAGAAAGAAATCTACTTACAAAACTTTCTTCCTGACTTTTGACTTCTCACTTTCTTATTCTTGCTCGGAAATTTTTATAGTATTTTCTCCTTCTTCTCAAAAAAATTTCCTCCTTCCTCTTATCTATTTTCGGCCACAACCCTTACCGTCTCCACCACCAAATTGATCGCCCATCATCTCCATAGGCCAAACCCTCACCTAACCCTCACTAAGGCCGTGACTTGCCATGGCCGAACCATCACATCCCCTTGCCAAAAGACCAAGCCGACCCATGCTTTCTCCTTTTTCCCTTCCTATTTTCCTCGACCACCACCTTTTATCCTTAGCTAGCCATGACCATTCACCTTGTAGCCATGACCATAGTTGCCTTGACCAAAAACAAATCATGGCCGAACCAAATCCCATAGTGGCCGAACCCAAAGTGCTTAGGGCCGAACCCAAATGCCATCCCTTGCCTATTTGCCTTCTATGCCTTGCCATCCCCTTGTATTCACCATAGCTATTCACCATAGCCGTGCCTAGTTTCCTTCATCACCATCATAGCCGCCCTTATCCACCAAGTTGCCGAGCCTAAACCATCATGGTCGAGCACAAGTGATCATGGCCGAGTTTATTTCTTATGTGGCCGAGCCCATTTACGTTGTTGCTAGCCTATTTGATTTTTGTTTTATTTTATTCTTTCATATATAAATATTTACTTATATATACATATATATATATATATATATATATATATATTATTTTGTTGCTTCTAAGATTTGGATTTGGGTTCTACTTCCACTCAAGTTTGATTCGTACTTTGTCATGCTTTTCGGGAATTTTCTTTTGTTTGAATTATCATCTCTAGCCAAAGAAGGTGAGTTTATCACTCTCAACTACCTACTTATATTATAGTGAATCGATGACTTGTGGAATTGTAGTAGTGATATGCCATGATGATTGTAACGGCATGAAATTTTCGACCCCAAAAATCGACACTAATACGTTCACTGTACAGAGTGCCGAGCAATCGAGTGTCGGAAATCCCAGACTGTTAGGGTAAAGAAGAAAAAAGAGGTAGAAGAAGAAAGAGAAAACAATAGCACATAAACTCACAATCGCAGCGAAACAAAATATAATATCAAATAATAGAATTTTACAGAGAAAAGCTATAACTGACTATATGCATACAAGATATCAGAGTACAACCATTAACAAATACACTGGACAGTTATGATAACTTGTCCCTAAATACAGTCTAGAAATTCTTTACTTCGCAGCAGAATATAATCAATATGTCTCTGCTGTCCAGCTCGCCTCCTGAGCTCCAGAATGTCCTAACCTAAAAATCTATAATACTCGGTCTGACCCGAGCATTACAATAAAGTAACACCCGAGTCAGGCTAGAAACCAGCATGAGTAAACCCATTTAATATTAAATACTTAAGTTGTAAAGTTTCTTTGAAAACCCATGTATCTCGTTCATCACTATGAGTTTATCTTGCTATAGCCAAACACTTAATTCACAAAATAATATCTAAGTACCATTAATTAGTTTAAATGTCCATTTTTACTTAATTTATTCCATTTCAGCCTATTGATTTTAAAAACAAATCTATAAAGAATTATAAATTAATAATCGAAGCGGTTTCGGATATCGCTGATATCCGACCCCCATCTCTTCAAATCCAACACCATCCTTTAAGCCAAGTTGTTTAAGTAAAACAACAATTTAATTTAAATTTCAGAATGTCATATTCACACAGAAATTCAACACAGATAAATAACTCACATTTATCATGGTTCAATTCAAGACAATTCATATCACAAAATATCACAATTTAACATACTAGAGATATTAAGAAATCCAAAGCATTCAATTCAAATTAAACATTTATAGGCTAGATTAATTGGTCACACCATTTCTAATTAATTTAATTAACACAAAAAAGGTTAATTACTTATGAATCCTGCCTAATTATCATTAATTTATTTATAAGCCATTTATATTTTATTTAAATTAACATTTGGAACTAATTTAGTATTAACATGTAAAATAACTAAGATCTTTAAATTAATTAATAGTTTAAAAACATTTATTTCCTTAACCATCTATTTAATTACATTATTTAATTATATTTGAAAACACTTAGGAATTAAATTAAAAAATGGTCATATAATATAATTATTCTAAGTTAAATAAATTTAAGTTAAAATAATTTATTTATTAGACCTTTTACTAAATAACTTTGTTAATACATTTCCATTTTTACTTTTATGCTTTTAATTTTAAAACTAGTTAAAAATCTTCCTTCTGAAACTTTGTAAATTTCATTATATATATATATATATATATATATATTTATAAGAATGCAGGGCCAAGCCCAAGCCCACAAACCTTTCCCTCTTTATTTTATCAAAAATAAACTTTGTTAAAAAAAATCTTTCTAAAATGCTCGAGCCCAAGCCCAAAAATCCCGATCACAAACTCGAGCCAAACCCAAACTACCTCGACCTACCTTCCTATCTTCCCCCCTCTAAACACAGCAACAACTCCAAACCCAGATGCACTGATACACATGCACGTGCACGCCGATCGACGCTACTCTGACCAATCGCCTACGATGCCAATAAGTCAACGTTGACACTCCGACCATCCCTGACCACCCAGAACCACGAACCACCCCGCAAATCAAAATCGAACGAGATGAGCACAACATAAACAAAAACTCAATCACCAAAACCATCTTGCACCGCCACCTCCGATCACCCGAGAAATGGCTACTTCGCCCAGACCTTCGCTACTCGACCACGCTCCTTTTTCCCTACTCTGGTCCAACCCGATGCCTCCACGACCTCGCAATCATCAGGAAGATATCCATGACCTAAAACGCCACCTAAACCCTAAAGCCTATCGCACCGCCATCACCGACGCCTAGAAAAATGCGACACCATTTTTCTCGAGGCTGCCTACCCATGGCCTTCCTCCGGCCATAACTCCAAGGCTACTGAACCTCACGGCCACCAAAAATCAACCCATGACCAAAGTCTGATCAACTTCCGATACTATCATCCATGCACTTAAAAATCATGAAATTCTTACCAAAAATCCATAATTTCCAAGACAAATCCATTTATATAGGTGTAACTTGAAATTAAAACAATTTATTTTTAGCTTTGATTTATTTCCCACTATTGTTTCTTGTTTCCAGTAAAAAAATACTTACTGATTTCACATAAAAACCTTTTAAAAAAATAGCATTTAGTTAATACAACATATTTCCTTTAAACATCATAACCTATGACAGTTTATATGAAGAGGAATTAAATTTTGATTTGTTTTTGGGTCTTTTGAACAAAACAGAGACATGCATATACAGATACGGTACTTTCAACTTGTATACTCAGACAATCATACAATTTCATCCATGCAGTTAGTATTCAAGTCATTACCACTATAAAATCTTACATGCATAAAGAAATAAAGTAGATTTGGCTTTTAAAAAGTGAAGTTTACTCACCTAACAATGTTTGAACAGAGAATGGTTTTGAAACCGGAAGCTATAACATAATCTTGATATATTGCTTTGCTTGAATTTGAATTTAAATCTTGTTTTGCTTCAGTCGAAACTTGAAGTAGTTTATTTGTATTTCCTTCATTATTTTTCCTGGTTTTAATTTTCGGTTTGACTTAAAGAAAATGAAAGATAGGAGTAATTGGGATATATATAAGTATATAAAACAAATAAATTTGACGCTTATATTAGTATGTGCCTCTCAAGCCTACAAATGTTCGTATACATTTAATTTATATTTTCTTTTTTTATATGATTTATATTTATACTTTTATATTTATCCTTATTATTAACATTTTAAATCAATAAATAAGTAAATATACTAGTATTTATAATGTAGAGTTTCAAACCTAAATTATTTTTATGATATTTCCTTTGAATTTCCAATCATAGTTTTATTCACAAACCATATATATAGGAATAATAGTAAAGAGATAGCACATTTTATTTTCTTTGAAATGATAAGTTTTGCAAATTTAAATAATTATATTAGAAGATCATCAAATTAATATTGCCAAAATCCCTGGTCATCACATTCCTCCTACCTTTAAATCTTTTCGTCCTCGAAAAGGAACAAAGAAGAATTTTAAATTATATTGTGAATTATCAGTTAAATTTTCCTTTAAACATTCTTAACTCTCTACTCTTTTTATGATAAAATATCAGAACACTTTAAAATATACATAATATTACTAACATAGGTTTTATAAAAATACTTTTTATAACTCGATGTCTCAACAAGTCCATCCTTGTTCTCACAGAAATTCGATCATATAATGATCAGCCGTAGGACTGAAGATTTATAAGTATTTAGTAGACCCGTTTTCAACACCCAATGAAAATACTTAGAAAACTTTTGTGAAAATGTAGAAAACATTTTTGTGAGAATGCTCTGGAAATCATCACCCCTTCCATGGTTGCAGTTAGCCCAATGACTACGTTGCCATCCTGGCAAAACCATAGAAAACTATAGGCATCCGTGCCCTTCAATTTCACCATGGAACCGCCACATATCGCAGCTACACCCAGGGTTACGTTGCCATCGCGGCAAGAACCATGTAATTGAAGGCATCAGCACCCTCAAATTTCGCTGCCGAATGAAACTTCACCACACAAACCACATAGATCGCAGACTACATCAGTCGAGTCCCAATGTAGCCTATAGGCACTCACTGCCATATGACTTTCGCTATGTCTTCATAGATCGCAGTCTACCGATGTTATGACGCTCTCCCAACAACATAGATCTTAGGCAATCACTGCCCCTCGACTTCCGCTATGGAACGTAGTAGATCGCAGTTACACCGAGTTAAACTGCCATCACATCTTAACCCCAATGTCTCTATAGGCATCATCGCCCTCGACTTTCGCTACCCCAACCACTATCCTCAAGAACTACAGTTTAGTCCGGACATCCTTTGGGATCAAATTTAGGACCCCTCTTAGGGCTCAAGGGGAGCGCCTTTTTCCCCACAGTGCTCTCAAAAAATTTTATACTATACACATATAGTATCTTTAAAAACATACTCTTATATGTATCACATATAAATCCCATTTACATAAAATCGATATCTCAAAACCGACGTTTCCAAACTTGGATTTTCAAATTTCCAAAATTTATTTTCCAAAATCAAAAACCTTTCAAAATCAATGGGTTCCAAAAATCCTTTTCGGTTCCATTCTTGTAATATCATTTATATATTTAGATATATACAAGTTTATTCCTTCCAACATGAAAAATCTTTGGATCACTTCCTACCTATATAAATTCCTTTTTATACTTCAAATATTTTAAATATTTTTCTTATGGTTATAGATTCAATAAGGAGAGTTTATCATATATAACAAATATATATATATATATACACACACATACATACATACTTCATTTATGCCAAATCAAATATTCAAGTTTGATTTCTTTTATAAAGTTATTTACCACCTGACTTACTCTTCATAAAGTGAATTTCAATCATAGAGATATCAAACTTCCACTTTTATTCATCATATATTTCACAAAATATACTTTTCCCTTTCAAAAATCATTTTTACATTTCTTTTCAAAATTTTCAATATCTATTTCATTAAAGCACTTAAATGCACATATATCATCCGTACATAATATAAAATCTGATCGATCACCCGATCACACAATTTCACTTCCGAATCGTTCACCGGATTTCCTACTATGGCCTCAGATCTGGTTTCTTGATCAGAAGTCGTCATTCTCCTTGTATAGCCATAACTATGATAGATTTTTTTTAGAATTAATCAAAAATCCATATCCAGGGTTCATCGTCGAAAATCAAGTGAAAAATCCTAACTCGGATCGATATACTATCTCGAAATTCTATGATCGAATCTAGATCAAATCGTTATGCGAATAGAATAATATACGTACATCCTATGTATTTATCTTCATTGATTATTAGATAAATCAATTTCTTTTTTATTCGCATTCATTTTGATTTCTATTCACTTATTCATAATTTCCTCAATTTCCATTTAGGTTATCCCTTCAATTCTTATCTCAATTGGTATTTAATTTTAAGTAGTTTGCACTCCGAGCAGCTTGAATTTAGAAAATAGCTTGAAAAGTTTAAAATAGTTAAGTAGTTGTAAAATAGTTTTTAGTTGTAAAATATTTGTAGAATAGTTAGATAGTTGCAACATAGTTGTAAAATAGTAATTAGTTTGTAAAACAGATGTAAAATTGTTGTAAAGTAGTAATTAGTTGTAAAATAGATATTAAATTGTTGTAAAATAAGTATAAGATAGTTTGGGTTTTAAAAAGAAAGGTTGTATAGTAAATAACTAGAAAAGATAGATTTAAGATAGTTTATTTTTAAAATTAATTTGAAAATAGTTTCAGTGTCAAACTGGTTCAATTTCTCAATCTCCCATTCCAATCAATTTTTTAATTAATTTGAACTAACCTCGATTTCCATTCCAAATTCAAATCACTTCCCACTTGAATTTAAAATTTATACAACTTCGATTAACCTCCCAATTTATTTGAATCAAATTCTAATTTGAACTAATTTCAATTCCAATCTCAACTTTCAACCATCTCGAATTACATAAATTCGAGTTAAATTTTTAAATGTTGATTTAATACCTTAAATCAAATTAACCTTTACTTTTAATTTAACAACCTAAGTTTTTAAACAATTTAATTCTGAGTCCAAATTTTTAACATTCGTTTAAATTATCTTTACTTAACTTACTTCAAGGTTAAAGTAAGAGTTCAAAACTTTTTAAACAATTTAATCTTCGAAATCCAATCTATTACCCAATTTTAACTTCTAACTTTGAACCTAATTCTTAACAATTTCAGTTTGCAAGTTCATTTTTAACATTTAAATCTTAAGTTCAAAGTGATTTCATTTTCATAAGTTCAATCTTTATCTCTAAAAATCAAAATCACTTAAATGGTTTCAAAATAAAGTTTAATTCCATTTAATTTTAGTAATGGATATATATTATTTCAATCCACTTCTTAATTTATTCAAAACAATCCAATTTACAGCTTCATAGATTATTAATAGCAACAGGATGATAGTAGGATATATCAAAGTAAATAAACATCCAAATTATCTAAAACATCCATCAATAACATCCATTACCCATTCCTAGAACTCAAACACATTTTGAGATCACACACAACTCCCTTTTCAATTCAACCCATTTAACTTCCCTAAGTTAAATTAAATTTTATCTTGAAATCTCCCATTTCAGATTATAAGTCCACAACTTATTTTACTTTGGGTTATTCATCTCATTCTAGGGAATTTAGAATTCAACACTTAGTATTTATTTCAAATCAACTTTGATATTATGTACATTCCATATATATACATATACATATTTATTTATTTGCACAACAAGTCATATTTCCAATTTTAAAACATTCTTGGTTTTTAGTTCAAAACAATTTTCCTTTGAAATTTTCTAAACAACTCTTGTTTTTAAACAAGATTCCTATATTCAAAAATATTCCAAGTATTATTATTTATTATTTCTTTTAACACTTTGAAACAATTCTAATTCCTGATCTCTTTGGGTCTAGATATAAATCTTCAGAATTAAATCCATTTCAATTTATAAGTCATGCTTATCTAAATTGTTACTTCCTTAAAAAAAATCCATTATGCTTTATCATTATTTATTTTTAGAAAATAAACATCCCTTTTATTTAGAAACAACAACCATTTTAAGATAGACCATGATTATAATATCTGGAAATCAATTCATTATATATTATCTCATAATTTATTGGAAAATGAGATCAGGGCAACTTATTTTAACACTTTGAAAAACACTTCTACAACTTTCAGGCTTTTAAATTTCTAGCTGGAATCATTTCTAGTTTATCTAATTTGTATAGTTCATATTATCCAATTCCTATTTGGATATATATATATATATATATATATATATATATATATATATT
This sequence comes from Allium cepa, assembly GCA_030765085.1. Taxonomy (NCBI): domain Eukaryota; kingdom Viridiplantae; phylum Streptophyta; class Magnoliopsida; order Asparagales; family Amaryllidaceae; genus Allium; species Allium cepa. The sequence continues at coordinate 549,349,019 of CM060938.1, forward strand.
ACCACTTAAATTCTTATGATCTTATTCTATTTCAATAATCAACAACCAATTATCGTAATATATATAATAATTAGAAAAATTATTGCTTTATGTACCAAAATATAAACTTATATAAAAATCATTTTCAAAACCATCTTTAAAATCATTATATAAGAAAATAGCAAGTAAACTCTCATATATAATACACTCAACTCACTCTAGGGTACTACTGACCCTAATCAAATGAGTAATCCCCACCAGAGCTAAGGTTCTCGCTTAACCTTCAGCTCTGATACCAAATGTAACGGCCCGAAATTTTCGACCCTGAAAATCGATACCACTACATTCACTGTATAGAGTGCCGAGCAATCGAGTGTCGAAAATCCCAGACTGTTAGGAAGAAGAAGAAAGAGGTAGAAGAAGAAATAGAAAACAACAGCATAGAAACTCACAATCGCAGCGGAACAAAATATAATATCAAATAACAGCATTTTACGGAGAAAAGCTATAACTGACAATATACATACAAGACATCAAAGTACAACCATTAACAAATACACTGGATAGTTATAATAAGTTGTCCCTAAATCCAGTCTAAACAATCTTTACTTCGCAGTGGAATATAATCAGTACGTCTCTGCCATCTAGCTTGCCTCCTGAGCTCCAAAACGTCCTAACCTGAAAATCTATAATACTCGGTCTAACCCAAGCATTACAATAAAGTAACACCCGAGTCAGGCTGGAAACCAACGTGAGTAAACTCATTTAATATGGAATACTTAAGTTGAAAAGCTTCTTTGAAAACCCAGGTAACTCGTTCATCGCTACGAGTTTATCTATCTATAGCCAAACACTTATTTCATAAAATAATATCTAAGTACCGTTACTTAGTTTAAATGGCTAAGTTTACTTAATTTATTCCATTTCAGCCTATTGATTTTAAAGTCAAATATATAAAGAATTATAGATTACTAATCGAAGTGGTTCGGGATATCGCTGATATCCGACCTCGATCTCTTCGAGTCCAACACAATCTTTAACCCAAGTTGTTTAAGTAAAACAACAATTTAATTTAAATTTCAGAATGTCATATTCAAACAGAAATTCATCATAGATAAATAACTCACATTTGTCATAGTTCAATCCAAGGCAATTCATATAACAGAATATCACAATTTAACAAACTAGAGATATTAAGAAATCCAAAGCATTTAATTCAAATTAAACATTTATGAGCTAGATTAATTGGTCACACCATTTCTAATTAATTTAATTAAAAAAATAGATTAATTACTTATAAATCCTGCCTAATTATCATTAACTTATTTATAACCCATTTATATTTTATTTAAATCAGTTGGAACTAATTTATTGTTAACGTGTAAAATAACTAAGATCTTTAAATTAATTAATAGTTTAAAAACATTTATTTCCTTAACCATCTATTTAATTACATTATTTAATTTTATTTGAAAACACTTAGGGATTAAATTAAATAATGGTCCTATAATATAATTATTCTAAGTTAAATAAATTTACGTTAAAATAATTAATTTATAAGACCTTTTACTAAATAACTTTGTTAATACATTTCCATTTATACTTTTACGCTTTAACTTTTAAAACTTGTTAAAAATCTTCCTTTTGAAACTTTTAAATTTCATTATATATATATATATATATATATATATATATATATAAGCATGCAGACCTAAGTCCAAGTCAACGAACCTTTCCCTCTTTATTTTTATCAAAAATAAACTTCGTTAATTTTTTTCTTTCTAAAACGCTCGAGCCCAAGCCCAAAAATCCCAATCATAACTCGAGCCAAACCAAAACTTCCCCGACCTACCTTCCCTATCTTCTCCCCTTTAAGCACAGCAACAACTCTAAATCCAGATACGCTGATGCGCGTGCACGCCGATCGACGCTGCTTCGACCAATCGCCGACGATGCCACCAAGTCGGCGTTGACACTCCGACCATCCCTGACCACAAAGAACCACGAACCACCCCGCAAATCAAAATCGAACGAGACGAGCACCACATGAACAAAAACTCAATCACCAAGACCATCTCGCACTGCCACCTCCGATCACCTGAGAACTTGCTACTTCGCCCAGACCTTCGCTACTCGACCACGCTCCTTTTCCCCTACTCCGGTCCATCCCGATGCCTCCACGACCTCGCGATCATCAGGAAAACATCCATGACCTAAAACTCCACCCAAACCCTAAAGCCTATCACGCCGCCGTCACTGACGCCGAGAAAAATGCAACACCATTTTTCTCAAGACCGCCTACCCATGACCTTCCTCCGGCCATAACCCCGAGGCTACTGAACCTCGCGACCACCAGAAATTGACCCATGACCAAAATCTGATAAACTTTCGATACCCCGTCATCCATGCACTTAAAAATCATGAAATTCTCACCAAAAAACAATAATTTCTAAGACAAATCCATTTATATAGGTGTAACTTGAAATTAAAACAATTTATTTTCAACTTTGATTTACTTCCAACTGTTGTTTCTTGGTTCCAGTAAAAATACTTATTGATTTCACATAAAAACATTTTAAAAAAATAGCATTTAGTTAATACAACGTATTTCCTTTAAACATCATAACCTATAATGGATTATATGAAGAGAAATTAAATTTTGATTTGTTTTTAGGTCTGTTGAACAAAACAGAGACATGCATATACACACACAGTACTTTCAACTTGTATACTCAGACATTCATACAATTTCATCCAAGCTATTAGTACTTAAGTCATTACCACTATCAAATCTTACATGCATAAAGAATAAAGTAGGTTTGGCTTTTAAAAAGTGAAGTTTACTCACCTAAAAATGCTTAAACAGAGAATGGTTTTGAAACCGGAAGCTGTAGCTTAATCTTGATCTACTACTTTGCTTGAATTTAAATTTAAATCTTGCTTTGCTTCAGTTGAAACTTGAAGTAGTTTATTTGTTTTTCCTTTATTATTTTTCCTGGTTTTAGTTTTTGGTTTGATTTAAAGAAAATGAAAGAAAGGAGTAATTGGGTTATATATAAGTATATAAAACAAATAAATTTGACACTAGTATTAGGATGTGCCTCTCAAGCCTACAAATGTCCATATACATTTATTTTATATTTTCTTTTTTTATATGATTTATATTTATACTTTTATATTTATCCTTATTTTAATTTTAAACTAAGATATTAACATTTTAAATCAATAACTAAGTATATATACTAGTATTTAAAATGTAGAGGTTCAAACCTAAACTATTTTTATGATATTTACTTTGAATTTCAAATCATAGTTTTATTCACAAACGGTATATATATATATATATATATATATATATATATGAATAATAGTAAAAAGATGGCATATTTTATTTGCTTTGAAATGATAAGTTTTGCAAATTTAAATAATCATATTATAAGATTATCAAATGAATATTGCCAAAATCCCGGGTCATCACAATGGTAGTAGTCTCATATATGCCTGTGATATGATATTATGTGATGTTATCACCTTATGATTACATGATTTATCACATGACATGATATGCTATGTTATTCTGTTCATTTTATATTCTGTTTCTCACACTACAAGTTCCCTCACTATGTGTTGAAATGATACGTACCTGAACAGACTTTAGAATAGGAAAAAATCGTTATGAGCTGAAATGATAGGCTCAAGCGATTTTTATTTGACTTGGGATTGCGGGTTTGAAATGATAAAACCCAGGATTTTTATAAATTAAGGATTAAAATGATACATATCCGTGTTATTTGACCTAAGTTAGAAAATATGATACAGAACCGTGCTTAGTTTTTAAATAGTTTTCTAAAAATTATTAAGTATTTTGAAATTTCAAAGTATGTAAAATTTTAACTTAAATTGTTTTAAGTGATTTAATAATATATATATATATATATATTGGTTTTTCTATAACTTAAAATTTTATAAGTCAATATTTTTTAAGTTAATAAGTGGCTTTATTAGTAATTTAAGATTTTATTTAACTTAATAATTTAATTAAGGAATTTTAAATCTAACCTAGTATATTAATATTTTACTAGGGAAATGGATATTTAAATAAATAATAGTTATTTATTATAAAAATAAATATAGGTAAAATGTACTTTTAACCTAATATAAGAAAATATAGTTTTATTGGATATTTTTCTAATAAATTTTATTTAACTAAAATCATAGTTTAATAAATATCCAAATGAATAATTTTGTATAATAAAATAGATTTTATGTAATAACTACGACAAAAATTGAAGATATGATGTTTTAAATATGTTATAGTAGAATTTGTAGCATTTCTAAAATGCTATGCTACTTTAGGTTATGTTTTAATAATGCTGCTATTTCTAAAAATACAATATTTTCGAAATGCTACTATATAAGGATTACATTTTCAAAGTGTTATGTTTTTCTAAATATTACATTTCCTAAGTGTTATGGTTTCCAAATATTAAAATTTTCAAAGTGTTATAACTAGGTGTATAAATTTGGAAGGTTACAAACTTTGGAAAATGAATATTATTAGAAAGAATAATGACATTGGGTTTTAAATGGTTTGAAATAGATATGTTCTAATTTGAAATGTAAACCATTGGATTAGAAACCATGGGTTATAATAATGGTTGGTTGTTAAAGAGACCGGGGTCGGATATTTTCATACTCTCTGCCAATACCAAAAACCACTCTAACAAGCGGTGGAGATTCCAAAATGAAGTAGGATGGTGACAACATCCTATTGAGGTATATACGTGGACCCAACTCCCATGAGTTGGCATAAGATGGTTAAAACAGGAGCAATCGACGGGCCAAGTGAGGTATCTCCTCCGATCGAACACACTCCTTCGTATGACATTCTATTACTTTGTGACTGATTTAGTGCGCACCTTTGATTTTTTTTAGGAGTGTAGCTCGAGGTGGGCGGTAGTGGCTGCTATGCGTTACCACCAGCCCAGAAGTGCAATTGGTATATCTACCATGGCATTGCCTAGTTGTGCCATGTCACCTACCCTAGCATGCCATATACAAGTTTGATTTGTGTCATACCTACGGATTATCCTCTGGTAGCCTCCCGATCTGGAGGTATTACAGTACTGTATAGACTATTGGCGCTATAAAATGTGTTAAGGTGGGAAATGTAAAGCCTTAACGCTATTTTAAATAGTATACATTACTTTAGACATTATTATAATAGCGTATATTACTACATAGTAGATTGTTTAACGGATCCTTAAAGGATGGGGGATCCCAAGCATCCTTTAAGTTACTTGTGCAGTTCTATTGCAGTTCACTTGAGTTGATTTACATTTTATAAGTATGTATTTCCTGATTCGAGTGTTTTGTGTTTTGCTTTAAGCTCGGGTCAGCTTGGGTATCCCTGCTTTGGATTCATCTTCTGGAGCTTAACATTTGTTGAAGACTTATCTATCTAGTTGCCTATCTATTTCCATTTCGGTTATTTCATTTCAGCCTTTGATTATGTATTAGTGGACTTATGTATTTGGATTTCCTATTGTATTTGCTTTTAGACTCTAGTATTATGTATTTGTCTTGTGGCTATGTAGTAGCATCATAAACTACCATGGTTATTTTATTTCTGCTGCGAATTATTTTGATATTCTATGTCTGCGATTCTGTGATTGATTTTATTTGCTCTAAATATATTAACAATCTGTTGCTTTGAATTATTCAAGTCCGACATGTGTGGTTTTATTGTCGATTTGAATGGTCCAAAATTGTGGGTCGTTACAACCAATCCCCAAGATGTCCATGTTTTGCATTTTCAATTCCTCTCCTCCAATCATCTAGTAGTTAGCTTCGTGATTCCATAGTCGTTTGTACTTGTTTTAGCATGTTTTTGAGCCTAAATGATGGATTTAAAGGAGAACAAAGCTGTAACTTCAAGTGTCCATGGAGTTTCGATGGAGAAATGCATTGAATCAAAAAATCAACTTTGGAAATTAGCTTTCAGCATCGGGATAAGAATGTGGGCAAAAGTAAGGGTCCACCCAAGTTGTATTTGGGAGTCGGTACCAATCCCCAGCGGGAGTCATATCAACCACTAACTTAGGGGATCTCATTACCTTATTGTTTTTGATGGTTCTTAGCCTTGACTTCGTGGCTCCATCTATGCTTTGTTTCTAGACTCCCGAGCTATCTCTCTAAGATTTTCGCATTGATAACTCCAAGTTCTATCAGTCCAATTCTTTTGGATTTTGCCCAGCCAAAAGGCAAGATAATACTATTCCTAAGGCTTAAAGTCAAAATCATAAAACATATGGCTCTCTTCCTTTAAATAGTTTAAAATGGGTCAATGTTAATGTCAAAAATACTATCCAAGAAGGATTAAGGCTCTCCACCTTTAATAAAATAACTCACTTTGTACTAAAACATTGTCGACCTCTATCTAGGGTTAAAGATTAAACTTAAATTAAAAATCTTTTAAATGTAAATTCTTTGTCGAAAACGAAACTGTTGACTTGTATTTATTCGCCAATGGGACAAAGTCGATACTGTAATTCTTGGCAATCAATGGCGCACTACAGAAGAATCCTTGCCAACTTTTATGAATAGCGGCGAGAAGGATCTCATCTTCTTTATAAAATAGTTTTAGTTTTAAATAAACAAAGCCCTACCAGCTTTATAGCAAGAAGATCGCCAACATTGATGAATGTCGACGTCCAAACAAGCGGCTTCATTACAATAGCATGTTCAAGGACTTCAGCTATTATGTCGCTTAGTGTATGGAGTCGAAGTTAAACAAGCAGTGTCACCACCTTTAGATAATTAACTTTGAATGCTAAAAATGGTAGTATGCGACGTTGATGAATCACGAAATGCAATGTCGTAGAACTTAGGCTACCGCCATTGTCGACTTCAACACGATTAGAAATATTTCATAACCACCTAAGTAGTTATCCTATGCTTGCCTTCTCATCGATGTCAATGCTTAAGAATGCAGTGTTGTTTAGGATCGGTGATGACTGTAGCAGAATGGCATTATCTTAAATTCTATGAAAACTGATTTATTACCAATTAAAGTAAGAACTTTTCACCAAATCTTAACCTTTTGTCCAATTTCTATTAAATAAAACAAAACCTTTTTCAAATGTTTTCAGAAAATGATATCGTGTAAAATTTCCAGATTCAAAAACATATAACAACCAGTTATTAATATCCCTAATTAATTATCCTTTTAAATATTTATCTAGCATAATAATTTCATTAGAAATCATAATCACTTGGGAAAAACCCCAAAAATTCACAGAAATGCAGATTTATTATTTTCTTTACCATATAAATATTTCGAGGTCAAAAACCATACTTGATTATTTTAAATAATCAAAACTCGAATTAACCCGGTTTCCTTCTTAGGAAATTCGTAAAATTTTCAATTTAATTTGGAAAATTATGAAATTAAAAACACATTTCCAAATAATATTTTACTAAACATACTAGAAAATCAAACCCATTGGAAATTAAAAAATTAGGTTCTACTCTTAAAACCCACTTAAACAATTTCATAAATAATTCCATAAATCATTGTTCTATCCAAATAATAATCAATCAATCAAAATATTGCTTAATTTATCAAAACAATAGGGGTATTACCCACGATCAAACTCAAAATCGATCAATAGAGATTGAAACCTATTATTCACCTTAGAATTAAAAGTTAGAGTTGAGATTTGGTTAGTGCTTTAGTTTCTATAAACTTTTCTTGAGTCCCCTATTGCTTTTATGCTTCTTTCTCCTTAGGTTATTGCCTCCCTTCTTATGGTTTTTTTGATTGTTTTGATATTATGAAAAATAAGAATGAATATGAAAGGTAGAATATTTAAGGAGTGAAAGTTGGATCTACCTATTTTGCCCATCTCATATATTCTCACGTATGATAAATCTTTAAACGATCTACTTAGTTCAAGTAATGGCTCGATCTTATAAATTTTCAAATCTCATTCTCCTTAACCATTTACATTATTCTATTTAATCTATGTTGAATTACTAGTTTTGATTCATGACAAGACAGTTCAGAAACTAAAGAAGAATTTGCATTCATACATGACAAAAGGAAGACAACAGAGGATCTCTAGGTTTAAAGTAACTATTATAGATATTGATTCTTAGACATATGCTAAAATCAATCCTCAAGTTTTCGATTTTAAAATTTTCTTTACAAAACAGAATTCACCGTGCAATTTACGCACAGCCAGTTGACTGACTGTTCTTGCCATTCGACTGACTGTGCACATGCACAGCAGTGAACACGTTCATAATTTTGAAACGGCAAATATTTTAAATTTTTAAATATTCAAACACCAGTCGACTGACCCAATATACCAGTCGATTGAACCGGCTTCAACTGCAAAATTTCTGAATGGACATCTTCTTCCATGAAGGGATGCACTGCATGAATAGATGTCTCTCTTGGCTGAAACTCTTCACTAAAAGTTGCATCTCTCTAAAACTATATATAGGAGTTATCAATCACTTCATAATCACCAATTTTCTGATTCTAATTCTCTATATTCTCTCTTGTTATTATTCTAGTGCATTCATACTCTCCATTGCTTTGAATCTTTAAATTATATAACATATACTTTGATTCCTAGCAATATTCTTCCTTTCAAATCTTCACATACTCTTTATATTCTTGAGGAATTGATTATAGGAAGTTTGTAATCTTAATAGACAAATCAGTGTTATCAAGAACACATTAAGTCAACTACATTGTACTTTGTTAAAGTCTTGTTCTGCTGCCCAGGCAAGGGAAAGTCCCCTTCTGCTGCTGAGGCAAAAGTCCTATTCTACTGCTCAGGTGTTGTTTACCTGTTCCTCCGGGTTAAGAGAGGGTATTGTTAGTTAAAGCCAAAAGTTAGTCTGGGACTGGACGTAGGACAGTGCTCTGAACCAGTATAAAATCTCTAGTGTCATTTTATTTACAGCATTTATATTTCACGTTATTTACTATCTATACTCTGTATTACTGTTTATCCATATTACACGGTCCTATACACTTTCATTTGGTATCAGAGCAAGGCATCTTATAACCGTTACAAAGTTATCTAATATCTTCTTAATATGAAAAATAACACCAGCACTACCACTAACACTGTCACTAACACTAGTTTTATTGAAGGTCAATCCACTGCACAACCTCCTTTCTTTAATTGTTTAAACTATAATTATTGATCTACTCGTATGAGAATCTATATGCAATCAAATAGTTTTGAATCATGGAATATCACACAAAATGAATACACTCCTCCTACTGGAGAATATTCCACTTGGTCAAACACACAAAAACTAGATGCTATTGCCAATGCTAAAGCTATAAACATGTTATTCTGTGCGATAGATAGAAATGAATTTAAACGTGTTAGCATGTGTCAAACTGCTTTTGAAATATGGAGAACGCTTAAAATCACTCAAGAAGGAACTAATAAGGTCAAACTAAGCAAAATCTCCATGCTCAAAAATCAGTTTCAGAACATTAGAATGAAATAAGATGAATCCATCAATGATATGTACTCTAGATTTCAAGATATCCATCATTCACTATTAGGATTAGGAGAAAAGCACACTGATTTTGATATTGTATCAAAAATCCTAAACTCTTTAACGGATGAATAGGAGAGAAAAGTCTTGGCTATTGAAGAAGCTAATGACCTCTCTACCATAAAACCTGAAGTGTTAATAGGAAATCTAATGTCCTATGAAGTGAATTTGCAGGCAAAACGAGTACAAGCACAAGATAAAAGTAACAAAGCTTTTCATGTTGAGGAAGAAAAAGATGAAGATTCGGATGAAGAAGATCTAGCATTTATTGCCAAAAACTTCAAAAAGTTCTTGAAATTCCAAAAAAATAACAAAAACAATGGAAAAAGGAATTTTCCAAACAAACCATCATCCTCGGTCCTAGAATGTTTCAATTGTCATAAGAAAGTTCACATTCAGAAGGAATGCCCAGAATTGAAGAAGAAATATTTCAAAGGCAGAAAAGAAAAGAAAACGAAAGCATTCTCAGTAACATGGGATGATTCAGACACTTCTTCATCAGAAAACAGTGGTGACGGTGAAAACGAGCAAGCAAATGTCTGTTTCATGGCTACTGAAAACGAGGTTAGTGATTTTACTTTTGATGATATGATTGAGATAAATTCAGAACTTGTTGACACTCTAAAAAATCTCAAAAGAAAATATAAGAAGACTCGTGAATATCAGAACAAAGCAGAATTCGAAAGAAATATGCTTAGAGATGAAAATAAAATATTAGAAGAAGAACTTGAAAAATTACAAGAATCACTCTCTAATATCAATTCTCGACTCACTCTTTTGTGTCAAGAAATTGAAACTCAAAATGAGAAGAATGATGCTCTTGTTTCTGAAAATCATAAACTAAAAACAAAAATAAAATTGATAGAATTAGATAATACTAGTCTCAAAACTAAGTTAGAAAGCATCACCAAAAATGTTTCAAACTTTAATAAAGGAAGAGAAACATTATTAAAAATTATTGATAACTCTCAATCTGTGTCAAGTAAGAAAGGGTTAGGATATGTTAAGAAAACATCAGCTCCATCTAAAAAGAAAATTAGGAGAAATATTAATCCTACTAAAGTTCAGACAAAAAGGAATTCTTACTCAAAAAGCATAAAAATTTGGGTTCCTAAAACAAACAACAATTTGATTAGAAAGAAATATATAAACACCCTTTTACAAACTGTTCATAAAAATAAAGATTATATTTTTAAATGGGATACTGAGCCCTCTTGGGTTTGGTTTCCTAAGATTTAACACTTAGGACCCTATTAAAAAGGTGGGTACCAATACTATATTATATTTTTTGTAGGTCCCACTCAAGAAAAGAGGAAAATGGATATTCGACAGTGGTTGCTCAAAACATATGACAGGAGACAAAGATATGCTATCAAATATTATTTACACAGATGGAGGCTCCGTCACATTTGGAGCCAACTCTAAAGGATATATCATCGGCAAAGGAGATATGAGCAACAATGGTATTTCAAATTTACCTCTTACTTCAAATGTTTTACTTGTCAAAAATTTAAAACATAATTTACTTTGTATCAGCCAATTGTGTTACAAAGGATTCAAAATCACCTTTTTTGAAAACAGATGTAGTATTTTTGATCAAAATCAAAATCTTATCTTTGAAGGAAATAGAGACAGAAATATCTATGTTCTGAATATGAAAGTAAAACATAATTCAGATATGTGTTTAATAGCCAAAGAAAATGATCCTTGGTTATGGCACAAACGATTCTGTCATATTAATTTCCAAACTATAAATAAGCTTTCTAAAAATGATTTAATAAAAGGTCTACCAAAAATGAATTTTAAAATAGATCATATTTGTGATGCATGTCAGTTAGGAAAATTAACTAAATCATCTTTTAAATTTAAATAGGTTATTTCAACCTTACAACCACTTGAATTACTACATATGGATTTATTTGGACCAACACAAGTACAATCCATTAATCACAGTAGATATGTGTTTGTAATTGTTGATGATTTTTCTAGATATACTTGGACTATTTTTATGAAAAATAAAAGTGATACTTTTGATAATTTTAAATCGTTTGTCAAAATAATTCAAAATTTTAAAGGTTTGAAAATCAAAAACATAAGAAGTGATCATGGAGGTGAATTCGAAAACGAAGCCTTTGAACATTTCTGTAAGAAAAAAGGAATATTCCATAATTTTTCTTTTCCTAGAACTCCACAACAAAATGGGGTTGTAGAACGTAAAAATAGAACCTTACAAGAATATGCAAGGACTTTGTTAAATGGAAGTACGTTACCAAAACATTTTTGGGCTGAAGCAGTTGCCACAGCTTGTTATGTTTTGAATCGTGTTTCTATTCGACCACTAACTAAGAATACTCCTTATGAACTTCTTAATGGACGAAAACCAAATATTTCCTATTTTAAAGTTTTCGGTTCAAAATGTGTTATGTTAAACACAAAAGATCAGCTTGGTAAATTTGATCCAAAATCCGATGAAGGAATCTTTTTAGGATATTCAGATCGTAGCAAAACTTATCGAATTTATAATAAAAAAACAAATATTATCGAAGAAACTCTTCATGTATCTTTTGATGAAAATTTTAAACCAACTCCAAGTATAATAGATGATGAATATTTCCCTGATAATACCTCAAATACAGAAACTACAACTTTTGAAATTAATGAAAACATTGCTCACAATAACAATGAATTAAGATCTCTACCTAGAGTATTAAGAGATCATCCTTCTATTAATGTTATTGGAGAACTAAATTCATCTGTTAGGACAATAAGTCAATTAAATCAAATGGGTCATGTAGCTTTTCTTTCTCAAATTGAACCTAAAAATATTAAAGAAGCATCTACTGATGAAAACTGGTTAATCGCTATGCAAGAAGAACTAAACCAATTCGAAAGAAATGATGTTTGGGATTTAGTTCCATGACCTAGTGATCAATCAGTTATTGGTACAAAATGGGTTTTCAAAAATAAAGTAGATGAACAAGGAAATGTTACAAGAAATAAAGCTAGATTAGTTGCTCAAGGTTATAATCAAGAGGAAGTAATTGACTATGAAGAAATGTTTGCTCCAGTCGCTAGACTAGAAGCAATACGAATCTTACTAGCTTTTGCATGTTTTCATAACTTTAAATTATATCAAATGGATGTCAAAAGTGATTTTTTAAATGGTTTTATAAAAGAAAATGTTTATGTTGAACAACCTCTATTATTTATACATGAACAATTTCCTGACCATGTCTATAAACTCAAAAAGGCTTTATACGGTTTAAAATAAGCACCTCGTGCTTGGTACGATCGTCTTAAAAGTTATTTACTAAATTCTGGTTTTGAAATTGGAAAGGTTGATCAAACTCTTTTTATTAAAAGAAACAAGCATGATATTTTAATTATCCAAATATATGTTGACGATATAATTTTTGGATCTACAAATGAAAAGCTTTGTCAAGAATTTTCTAAGATAATGACAAATGAATTTGAAATGTCACATATGGGTGAGTTAAATTATTTTCTTGATTTACAAATAAAACAACTAGAAAATGGTATTTTTATTAATCAACAAAAATATTGTAACAATCTAATTAAACGCTTTGGTATGGAAAATACTTCTACCAAACCAACTCCTATGAGTACAACCATACATCTTGATAAAGATGAAAGGAAAAAGTATCGACCAAAAATTATATCGAAGCATGATTGGATCGTTACTATATTTGACAGCTAGTAGACCTGACATAATGATGAGTGTTTGTTTGTGTGCACGATTTCAAGCAGATCCCAAAGAATCACATTTAAAAGCAGTGAAACGCATATTACGGTATCTTAATAAAACCAAGGACTTTGGACTATTCTATCCAAAGGAATGTCCTTTTGAATTAGTATCATATAGTGGTGCTGATTTTGGAGGAAGCCGGACAGATAGAAAAGGTAAAAGTGGGACTTGTCATTTTATTGGAAAATCTCTTATATCTTGGTTTAGTAAGAAACAAAACTGTGTTTCATTATCGACATGTGAAGTAGAATATATTTCTGCTGCCCTGACATGTGCTCAAATTATATACATGCAACAAACACTACAAGGTTTTGGTTTTAACTTAACTAAATCAACTATTTACTATGATAATTTTAGTGCTATTAATTTATCTAAAAATCCTGTTAATCACTCACGAACAAAACACATTGACATTCGTCATCATTTTCTTCGTGATAATATTGAAAAGAATTTGATAAATCTAGAATTTGTTTCCTCTGATAAACAATTGGCAGATATATTTACAAAACCTTTAAACGAAAATACTTTTGTAAATTTAAGACGAAAGCTTGGTATTATTTCTTTTAAAAATTTATACTTTTATATACGTGTATATATATATATATATTTGTAGCTTTTAATAACACATCTTTGCAAAATAAAAATTTTTATAACTAAAGCAAGACTTGAACTCATAACCACTCCTATGTTTTCAAATACTTCTTACCATTTGAGCTATGATTGTTTCTTTTTTCATGTCGAAGATTGGTTCTATTTATTCTGAATATTTTCGTTCAAAAAAAATCACAAAATAACATAGCCACCGAGACTTGAACCTAGGTCTTCTAGGAGGTAACTCCATAGCTTACCAGTTATGCTATGATTACATTTTCTGCTGAGTTATATGGTTCATGCATTCTTAACCATATATCTTTCTTATCCTTAAATTATTCTGCCCCACTATTTTTTATTCTAACCTCTGCTTATTAACTTTTGAAGGTCTATAACCATTCATTCTAAGCTCATATTCCACTATATAAACTGCCTCTTCTCAATTATTAATCATCATTACCAATTTTTTACAAAATCTTTACACACTATAATCTTCTCAATGGCCTCTCAAAACTCTCATGATTCCTCTAACTCAAAATTATCTTTTTCTACTCCAACCTCTTCAAGTAACTATGATTCATCCAATAGCTCGACTCCAACATTGCCAACTCCTACCCCCATTCATGAACCAGGAAGATATCACATCGGTTTTTCACCAAAACCAAAAGGTCCCGAAGATCGTTGTTTCTTTCTCCAAAAACAAAAACAAAATTGATGAAATCCATCACTATCAACAGGAGAAAGTCAATTTGCAAAGAGAAATGTTTTACGAACAGCGGATGAATTCAAATCGTCTAAGTCTTATTGAATCTATCGCACTTAAGTTTTGTGGCAAATCATCTAAGCAAGATGTTGTTCAACCTTCAACATCCCATCAAGCAAATTCATCTGGCTGGAATAACTGGGAACAATCTAACTCAACCTCCGGCATCTCCAAACTCATGGGAACGCCAAAATTATTGGTCTCCTTTGCAACCTCTTGTTGAGCTTACCAAGGTTGAACCACAAGAATGCTCTCCAAAAAATCTAAAATAATTATCATTTCTTGTATATTATTGTTCCTGCTTATTTGTGTTTTATTTATATATTTGATTCTTTATAAAAAAAATTGTTTTCTTAGCTTCATGCAATTTTTACTTCCAGTCGGTCGACTGAAAATAAAGGTCAGTCGACTAAATGCAGGGTTTCAAAACTCTCGGGAAACCAGTCAGTCGACTGACCTACCACGTTCAGTCGACTGGCTGTCGAATTTTTTTGCAAATAACAGTGCACCAGTCGAATGAACGTTATTACCAGTCGACTGGTTGTAGGCCAACTGCCTTTATCTTCCCTATATACTTACCTATTTACCACATTTCACTTTACTCTTCTCAGTTTTTTACCTAAATCTATTTCGCCCAAAACCCTAAATTCCCAATTTTCCTCAATTTTTCACTAAAAATTCAATCAAATAGCTCCTCCAAAACGTCAAAGACAAAGTTCTTCTTCCGTCGATCCTACTGATGCCCAAATTGCTCAATGGCTATACAGTGATGTGGCTGTAACAAGATGGCATAAAATGAAAAACTCAAGGATCTTTGAAGGTTCTTTCATGGTCTATAGCGATTTCGCGGCTTATGGTTTACAAGAACTTATGCGTCGATCCTGTTTGGAATCTCTACTTGACTTGAATGCCAATTCTCACAAAATCAACCACCTCATGGTAAAGTTATTCTTTGCTAATTTAAATCTTCCTCACCAACGCCCATCGAATAGGGATGATTGTGTTTGGAGTTTAGTGTGTGGTCAACAAGTATTTTTCTCCTTGGATCGAATGGCACACATATTTCAAACTCCCAATCATGGTATTCCACTAGATGATGTCGAATGTAATATTCGACAAAGGGATAGAATTAGCCATATGTTTATGGGAGATAATATGACGGAATAAAAGTCTATTCTCCTTCGACCAAAAGCTAGAATTCTTTACAAAGCTTTAATGCGGAGTGTACTTCCAAGAACAGGGTCATATGAACTTATCTACCCAAAAAAATTTAAAGCTTTATATGCGATATGGGGAGGAATACAAGTAAATTGGCTACGACGAATTTTGGATGAGTTTCTATCCTTCAACAACGGTAACATGAGAACAATTTATTTTGGTGAATATATAATGCGATTGCTTTTAAATGTGGGCATACCTCAACCGGAATCCGAAACTTCTTCCATTGGAGTTATCAACATTCGTACAATAAGCCTCATGAAACTACCATCAGCTCCTCCGACATTTACCTCTTATGAAGAATGGCGTCAGCAACATCAACGTCAATCAGGCGGACCAACTTTTCAAGAACAAACGTCTCATCCCGAAGAAGATGACGATATTATTCATGCACAATCAGCTAATTTGCGAGAATCCGTCGAGATCCTTTCTAGAAATCAACAAATACTAGGATCTCGTTTAAAGAAAGTTGATAAAAAATTAGACAAAGTAAAATGGTTCTTTTCTATCCTATGGGATGCAATTTCATGTTCGTCTTCCACAACTGCTTCTTCAATAGCTCACGGTAAACGTCCAGAACCTAGATTTACATGGTCAACATCCGAAGAACATACTAGTAGTGATACTAGTGGCACAGGAAGCGGTGCTCATGGAACTTCTAGATCCGGAAAGGAGCCTGTACAAGAGGAAGATGAGTAGGTTCTTTTCGTAAGTAAGTTGGACATGAATTATTTATCACTCTATTGACAATTTAAACATATGAAAATCTATTGCAACTTATTGAGACTTGTACTAAATAGTCTCTCTTTTATGTATTTCTGCACTTTTATTTTATATTTTTGTTTTTTGTCGATGAAAAAAGAGGAGAAAAAGTATGTGCACTAACATATTTGATGCAGGAAAAAGATATCATACATTTAGTGGAAGAAATATTTTTCTCTCCAATATATATATAGGTTGTCGTCAATCAAAAAGGGGAGAATGTTGAATTACTAGTTTTGATTCATGACAAGACAGTTCAGAAACTAAAGAAGAATTTGCATTCATACATGACAAAAAGAAGACAACAGAGGATCTCTAGGTTAAAAGTAACTATTAAAGATATTGAGTCTTAGACATATGTTAAAATCAAACCTCAAATTTTCGATTTTAAAATTTTCTTTACAAAACAGAATTCATTGTGCAATTTATGCACAGCCAGTCGAGTGACTGTTCTTGCCAGTCGACTGACTGTGCATATGCACAGCAGTGAACACTGTTCATAATTTTGAAACGACAAATATTTTAAATTTTTAAATATTCAAACACCAGTCGACTGACCCAATATACCAGTCGACTGAACCGGCTTCAACTGCAAAATTTCTGAATGGACATCTTCTTCGATGAAGGGATGCACTGCATGAATAGATGTCTCTCTTGGCTGAAACTCTTCACTAAGAGTTGCATCTCTCTAAAACTATATATAGGAGTTATCACTCACTTCATAATCACCAATTTTCTGATTCTAATTCTCTATATTCTCTCTTGTGATTATTCTAGTGCATTCATACTCTCCATTGCTTTGAATCTTTGAATTATATAACATATACTTTGATTCTTAGCAATATTCTTCCTTTCAAATCTTCACATACTCTTTATATTCTTGAGGAATTGATTATAGGAAGTTTGTAATCTTAATAGACAAATCAGTGTTATCAAGAACACATTAAGTCAACTACATTGTACTTTGTTAAAGTCCTGTTCTGCTGCCCAGGCAAGGGAAAGTCCCCTTCTGCTGCTGAGGCAAAAGTCCTATTCTACTGCTCAGGTGTTGTTTACCTGTTCCTCCGGGTTAAGAGAGGGTATTGTTAGTTAAAGCCAGAAGTTAGTCTGGGACTGGACGTAGGACGGTGCTCCGAACCAGTATAAAATCTCTGGTGTCATTTTATTTACTGCATTTATATTTCACGTTATTTACTATCTATACTATGTATTACTTTTTATCCATATTATACGGTCCTATACACTTTCAATCTATTCAACTAAATATCCTGAATAATGTTAAACTAAAATTAGCGGAATTACAGGCTCTACTCCTCGAATAATTTCATCCGCGAAATTCAGTAACGACGACAAAACAAGCACATTAAACATGCAAATAATGCTAGTATGTCCTACCAACTATAAAGTCTATATATGACAAATATGAAATACCATCATAACAGCTCCGGATAAGAATCCCTAAATGTCCGCTCTCTAGACTTTCACTAATCCACTAGACTTTCACTAATCCGACTAGACTTTCACTAATCCGACTGTCTTGTTAGTTAACTTCTTCTCATCTCTTGCTATAATTCATACTGGCTGTCCCACAAAAGTCAGATCCGATTCTACTATTAAATCTCCCAATGCAATGGAGCAATAATAGTCTCTGGATCGTGCACATACCGGCTAAGATGAGAAATATGAAAAACAGTATGGACATCTACCAAACTGCTCGGTAACTCTAATCGTTAAGCGAAGTTTCCAATCCTCTCTATAATAGGAAACAGTCCAATATATCTCGGCGCTAGTTTACCTAACTTTCCAAATTGTACACATGAATTCCAACTTAGAACTCTAAATCTTTATGCCTTTTATCTGCAGAATAACTTTTCTACCTGGACTGAGCTTCTTTCATCCTATCTTGGATTAGCCCAATCTTCTCTGTGGCTTCTCTTACCATATCTGGACTAAGGACCAATCTGTCTCCGATCTCCAAACAACATGCTAATGATTTGCATGGCCTTCCTTACAAAGCTTCGAAAGACGCTATTCCTATACTAGTTTGATAATTATTATTATAGGAAAACTCGACCAACTGCAAATAGTCTTCCCACAACCCACCAAAATCTAGTACACAAGCTCTCGACAACTCTTCAAGTATCTTATTGATTTTCTATGTCTTCCCATCCACCTGTGGGTGACGAGCGGTACCCATCTTTAGCTTGGTACCTAATACCTACTTTAGACTCTTTAAGAATTCACTAGTGAACAAAAGCATCTATGTCACTGATTATACTATTAGGAATCCCATACAGTCTAACAATATTGTTCATAAATTATTTAGCTAAGCAGGTGCCGTCCTGGTTGACTTAATGGGAATAAAGTGTGCGCTCTTGGTTAGTCTATCCACTATAACCCATACATTTTCATTTCCCCTGTTTGGGCTTGGCAACCCATCAATAAAATCCATGGATATCGAATCCCATTTCCAAAATGGTAAATCTAAAGTCTGAAGCAATCCACTTGGCTTTTCATTTTCAGCTTTTGTTTGCTGGCAATTTGCACATTGCTTCATCCATAAGCTTACATCCCTCTTCATGTCTTCCCAAAAGAAACTTCTCTTCATATCCTGATACATCTTAGCCCCTCCCAAGATGAAACATAAACTTTGATCAATAACACTCCCTAAGAACTTTGCTCATTAAGCTTCCAACATTCGGAACGGATAACCATTCCTTCTTCCTTAATCATCCTCTCTAGTCAAGACTAAAATCCTTTAGATCATCGATCTTGGTTCCACCTTCCAATCTTCTAATCCATTCGGCTAACAATAAATTATCTCTCTGTCTAGAAGCAATCCTTTCGATCAACACTGGTCGAACTTCAAAGTAAGATAACATGCTTATGCTTTGATTACAACTAGCAGTCGATCTTAACTGCACATTACAAGTAGTCAATGCCTCTAAATCCTTTCATTCAGCCAACATAGCAAACACCACACTTGATGTTTTCTGCTAAATGCATCTAAAATTATTTCATTTCCTTAATGTATACTCGATACCAAAATCATAAGCTGCTAAAAACTCCATCTACCTCTATTGTCTCAGATTCAACTCTTTCTGAGAGAATATATACCTTAAAGACTTAACATATGTATACAACTCGAATCGTTCTCCTAAGAAGTAGTGTCTTCACACTTTCATGCGAAAATCACTGTTGCCAACTCCAAATCATGAGTGAATATCTCACTTCATATGGTCTGTGCTGTCAAAAAGCGTAGAAAATCACTTTGCACCTCTGCGTCAATACAACTCCTAATCTCGTTCCACATGCATATGTATATAGCACTACATCCTAATTCCCATCAAGAACAACTAACACATGCGCATTGGTCAACAAATGCTTTAACTCAAGAAATGCTTCCTCACATTTATCGGACCAAATAAACTTCATCGTCCTTTCTGGTTAGCTTAGTCATGGGTGTTGCTATCCATGAAAAATACTTTATAAATCTCCAGCAATAGCCAGCTAACCTAAGAAAACCTCTTATCTCGATCATCGTCTGCGGTCGCTCCCAGCTGTTAACAGCTTCGATCTTGGCCGGGTCGACTGACAACTCTTTTTTTGAAATTACATGACAAAGAAACTTTACTTCTTTCTTCCAGAAATGACATTTCAAAAACTTCTCTTTAAGATGATGCTGCCTTAATGTCTCAAGCACTATTCTATTATGAATCTCATGATCTCATTCATTCTTAGAATATATCAGAATGTCATCAACGAATACGAATACAAAACTATCCTACTGATCTTCGAAAATCATGTTCTCAAATCCACGAAGAAAGTTGGAACATTAGTTAGCCTAAATGCAATCACAAACCACTCGTACGAATAATATTTCATTTAAAATGTCGCCAAAGGAATACCATCCTCCGCTACTCTCAATTGATGAAATCTTGTCGCCAAATTCAATTGGAAAAATACTTTGGCTCCACCCAATTGATCAAATAAATCATCAATTCTTGACAAAGGATATAGATTCTTTATCATCTTCTCATTCAATTATGATAAATGATGTATAATCTTAATGACCATTTTGGTTTCTTCATGAATACCATGACCACTCCCCAAGAGGAGCTGCATGATCTAATAAAACTCTTTCCTTCTAAGTCCGCTAGCTGCACCTTTAACTCCTTTATCTCAGTAGGTATCATCCTTCTAGGTGGTCTACTTATGGGTTAAGCTCCAGGTACAAGATCTATTATAAACTCAATAGCTCGTTTCAATGGTAGCCCTGCAACCAGCTAAAAAACATATCCAAATTTCCTTGCAATCGAAACTCGATTTACTGTTTTCTACTTCCATTGCTCCTAGCAAAGTACAAATATCCACACTTGAGTTATCTACTAAGTATGTAATTTGATCACTGCTATCAGGATGTCTAATTAATATTTTCCTATCTCGACAACATATCCTAGCACGTATTTGGTCAACTAGTCCGTACCCAAAATAATTTCAAAGCCCATGAAATCAAATACATACAAACATTAAGAAAATGTATAACTGACAACTCAAATTCTGGGTAGTCACATCTCATCCCAAGACTTGTGTGCCCTCCTATTGGATTAGCTATCCTTAAGGAAGTAACAACATATGATGGTTCTAAATATAACTTATCTATCAAACACTGGGATATAAATGATGCAATACACAGGCATTATACTGCACCCTAACCTGTATACTATGAATCAAAAGCATACCTTCCATCGTAGACTTTCCCTTCTCAGCTGTTGTTGGTCTTGACGCAGATGGCTCTAAATCAAATACCATTCCTTTATTGGCCTTGGCTGCTTTTAGACATTTGTTCTTATAATGCCCCACCTAATCGCAGTTAAAGTACTTCACATTCTGCTTGCTCATAGTCATCTTGCCATCATCTGATTGACACTTGTTTGTATAATGTCCTTTCTTATCACACTTATAACAAATGATATATGCCTTCCCTTTCTTAGCAGCTCCACCCTTCTGAGCTCTCTTTTCCTTAAAGAACTTCCTCTTCTTATTTTGAGAACTTTGGGTTACAATCGGCTTCTCCTTTCCAAAAATAGGAAGCATCTCCTCATTCCTGATTGCCTTTCTAATGCTACGTTCGATGGATTCCAAAGATTGGTATAGTTCCCTTAACAATCTCTGGTCCTAACTTCCTAATGAATTTCTCTTTCCTTTTTATTACAGTGTCAATAATGGCATATCCATATTTGGAGAACCCATTAAACTTAGTAGAGTAATCCAACACTAAATTTCCCCTACTATAACTCTATAAACTTCCTAAGCAAGGTTGACTTAGCTACTTCAGACAAAAACCTTTCCTCCAATCTCCTTCAAAAAACCTTTCGTCCTACTGAACCAAATCAGCAAAAATTCTTTCATAATGTAATTGCCAGTTCTCTACTTTTATTGCATCACCAGTTCCTAGAAAATGCTTCCCACCCAGATTGGTGTAATCTCGAATCAGCTTAGCATATTTATTACCAACTTGTTCTACGAGATTGACTCCTCCCGTTTTAGCAGCATTTCCTCTAGCTACACCTGCAGCTACTCCAAATTGCATCAGATTGACGAAGAACTGATACATAGCCCCCATATCTACTTGTGGGGTTGCAGCACCTATAGTGGAATTTGTATTTTGATTAGTATTTGCCTGTCGACCTTGGTTCCTCCTAATAGTAACAAGCCATAATTTTTAAGTCTTCGCATTTGAATATCTGAATTAATTAAATACTTTAATCCAAGATCTAATATGGATAAATATGATTTAATAACCTTGTTAAACAACTTTTAAACTATAACTAATGATAGAAAAATTGTTTTTGAAAATATGTTTAAAGAATATACAATTTGAATAGATACTGAAAATGTGACCGGAAAACATTTTATTAAAAAACAACTTTTTTAAAGTAAAAGTTGTTTGAATATTTATACACTGGTATGATAAGATATGAACACCTTAACAACTAACTATCCTTCAATCATCATAAGCAAAAGATTAATTAAACCAAGTGTAGACATAAGGTGCTAAAGGACCCCTAAATCAAGAAGTGATTAAAGGAAGGTATGGTTTGTGTAATAGTTTGGTTGCATGTACTAAGGCGTGTAAGGAGTAAGGACATTAGTGGTCTTTTTCCACTAATTCCTAAACTTATAAATAGAGGGGAAGGCTCTCTTTATTTCTTACAAATTCCACTCTTTCACTCTCTTCTCTTATTGAGCTTCCTAAATCAAATTTCTTTACTTCTTTACCTCCTTTTCCTTTGGACCATGACCATGGAGGGGAAAATATGGCCTTAGCCATGAGTTGTGAAGAGGCAGGAGGTTATGGCATAAGCAATATGTTAGGGAGGAGGCTTGGATCATGAGCTAGGAGAAAGATGAAGGTGGTGGAAGTGTGCATAGGAAGGAAGTGGAAGACTTTAGTCGTAGGCTAAGAGAAAAAGGTGTAGATCGATTTCACCCTAGAGGGGGGTGAATAGGGTGATACTATCAATTATAAAAATTTAATGCGGAAGTATATATAAAATAATCATAGCACTGATAATAGCAGAATAATAACAGCATAGATAATAGTAGAATATTAAAAATAGAAAATAGAACACACAGATTTATTCAGCTTCGGCAAAGCCCTGCCTACTTGTTGCCCCCAAGGTTTCTATTAGAAATTAAGTAGTTAGACGCTTACACACGTAAACTCACGACACCCACTACCAACTACCCTAACTCTACGCTCAAAACCCTGCCACAACTCAGCCACTGAGTTGCGAATTCTCGAACTACACCACCATAGTTCGTCCCCTAGTCATACGACTAGAATTTACAGAAGTTTAAAAAAATACAAATTTAAAAAAGTTAGAAACAAAATTCCTAATAAACTAAAGCCTAATTATAAAGGCCGGCCTAATGAAGAAATAAATAAAAGATTCCCCTTTTACTTTTTATTATCGGCCTGCTTTGCTCTGTGAAAAATGGTTCGTCCCTTTTTTTTGCTCGTTCGTTCTTCTTCGTTCTTTGCTAAAAAATAAGGGCTTTTGATAAATTGAAGTTGCCGCTTGAATGTATGTCGACTATAGTGGATACTCCTTTGTTTTGCTTCGACAATCGACTCTCTATCTTTGATTTTCTTTCGGATACTTCAATTAGACGAGATTGTATAATGCTTTGAATTAGTATGTTTGTTCCTTTTCCGATTTATACATAACTTGACTTTGATTCGAGTTGAGTGATTATTTTTTCTGTTGTTTCTTGAAATCGAATGAATCTCTTCCAATGATGTTAAAGGGTTTAAATAGGTTTCGAACCCCTTGATTTACGTTCGTAGACATTTATTTGAATTTGTGACTTGTTATGCTTTGGCCATTCGATTTTATGTGGATGTTTGTGATTTTTTGACTTGTTGATATTCGTATATTTCATGTTACTTGATTCTCACGGCTTTAATTTAGACTAGCTCGATTCCTTGGTCGTTACGGCTTTGAATTTTCTTACGATGTTGATTTCGTTCTTTGTTCCATTTGACTTCGGCCACGACTTTGTTATAACTATGATGATAGTTATGACACCTCTGTCTTTGTTCGAAACTACTACTTGTTGCATTGCATCTTGAACTATACTGATTGTATGGAACTTTAGTCATTTGCTCATGACCTCATGTGTGAATATTCAAATTTTATTTATTGACAAATTTTGATTCTACCTTGATTTTACTCAGGTGCATAGATTTTTTACAACTTGGTCTTGTTTTTGCATTGAGCTGTACTTGGTTTCACTGCGTAGCTGTCTACTGCCTCTGGTCATTGCATATGGCTTTGAGTTGCTCTGACCAGGTGAATCGTCGACTGTTTTCGTGGTTGACTTTAGCCACTTTGATTTGTGAAACTGTTTACTTCCGGCATTTAAACTTGACTTGTTTGATGGTGAGTCTGGTTTGGCATTTATGCTCATTATGTAATCTGCTTTGGATATGAAGCTCATATATGTAGGTGTGTTGAGGCCAAACTTGTTCATCTGCTTATGTATATGTATATAGTTGTTGTGTGATATTAGTCTAGGTTGCTCTGCACTACTTTGTCCACTGCCGTCTTTTAGTTTGCATTTGGTTTCGTACATTTGTGTTATTAATCTGTACCATTCACTGGTTGCAGCTCTTTACTATTTGAACTATGGGTTTGTAATTGTAGTTTGATTGTCACTGTTATGTGGTTCGATGTACTTGAATATGGTGTGCACTTCCACATGAGTTCATATTTGTCTCCATTGTGCTCGGGTTTGACCTTGTGCTCAATATCGTGACCTAATATTTATTTCACTTGAGTTGAACCCAGCTTTTGATTTGGGTTTGACCTTGTGATCACATGTCCCTGTAATTTTAGCCTTGTGGCATGTATGGTGATACACTGTGCATGACACAAGTTGTTCGTATTTGATGAATTCAAAATTAAATGATGACGAACAACCCAAATAACTGGGGCAAATAACATTTTCAAAATATACATTTTGTTTTACACTTCAAAAAATATTTCTTTTTCAATTTTACTTCGTTTAGTGTTTATTTTGCAGATCGCTCAAATGCTAGATTCAATTTGGAATATAGTTTAAGATCAAATACGAGTGTATGAGTGAAATGTAGTGAGGTGCAAATGTATGTATAGTGAAATGTGTGATGTGATTGAAATTGTAATGTAATTGAAATTTGTATATATATAGTGATAGCTTAAATTTGTGCTATTCAAAATTGTAATCAAATATTTGTTTGAATAAAATATTTTTTGAATTAAAATTCTGTGTTATTTATTTTATTCAGCCAATATTTATTAATTATGTGAAAAATAAAATAGTATATCAACAAAACATTTAAAAATCATATACTAGTATATTCAGCAATCTCCCCCTTTTGATGATAACAAACATGTAATTAAGATTTTGAATTTATTACATGTATTTGATCATTCTATTTACTCCCCCTATTTGAATGCTCCCTCTCTACACAAATCTCCCCTTCATATATGAATGAGAATAAATAAAAATATGCAAAGGAACCTAGATGCAAATAGAAAATATTTGACCTTTATTTTTCAAAATCTTAACTTTTCTCTCCCCCTTTTGTTATCAGCAAAAGAGTAATAGTGTTAGGAAAATAGAGATAAAGTGATAGATATTAATACAAAATTAATACTCAATCAGGTATAAATATTAAATTTCAATAAAAAAATCAAATAAAAATCCTAAATACTTTGTTTGACATGTATTCCATTTTAGAATGATATGGATGATGTCATCATATAAACCATATAGTTGTGTCAATTTGTGGTATATTTATATCAGGAATTTAAATATCTTCTAACTAAGCATACCTACTAGGACTTTTAAATGAGATTGGTAGTATTCAAAAAATTTAAAAGAAAAATAAATGAATTCAAGTATCTTCTAACCACGCATAACCGTGAGGACTTTTAAATAGGATCGGAATCAACTTTTCTATTTAATCAATCAATTTTGATATGCGATCCATATATGCATAACCTGAGGACTTTTAAATGAACATGGAAGCACATAATCAAAATTCCAAGTAATTCACCCATAGGCTCTAGCTTGGCACTTTTTTGCGCATTAGCACCTTAATTACCTTGTTATTACCACATTAACATGCTCAACGTTCGCAATAAATATTTCTACCGCTCTCATTCCAACCGAAAATATAGAGTTCAAATAATCACCACCTTTCAAACCAGTAGCCGATGAACCATCATCTCTAACCCATTTCACCACTAATTTTAAATCAAACCCAAGAGGATTGATTTTTGTCACTTCAAATTCCCGTTGTTTAAGCTCTACAAAGCTACGATGATTTTTTACTTTTGATCCTTATTGCTTTCCACAAACATATCTAGGATTACCTTCTTCAAAATTTTAATTTTGTTTATCACACATTTGTATGTACAACATGTACTTTAATCTTTTTATGTGCGAATCACGGACCCCGTATCAGTTACCGCAGAAAGATTGAAACTAATCTTATAGGCCATTCAACTGTGTATGGGCTGATAAATGTCAGTCTGTAAGTAGTGGTGTTTTGCTTAGCTTGTTTAGAGACATCACTCCAGATTATGCTTGGAGTACCGAAACATAATATCAACACTCATTATTATATGTTATTCCTTCATTAATTTTGTAGGTATAACATTATGATATTTCTTCACGAATTTTGCAAGCATAACATTATGGAAACCATCCGATTTAATTAATAAAACAATTCTCACACTAAATTATTATCGATTTGTGTGCGCATACATATTTGTACATTTTTTCATTTCCATTATGTCACATTTTTTGCTTAAGAATAATATATTATGAATAGACTTAGCATAAAAATAGTAAAATGTTTAAAGCAAATATATGTTGCAATACTTCTATTTTTTAAAATTCATATTGAACGGTATCGATATTAACATAAACAAATAGATATCAATTTAGCTTTTTTGACTTTGAATATATAATATTCATCAAATGCATTCATTTCAATATCTCTAGCTTTATACTAAATGACATAAATATTAAAGTAAAGAAATTGACATCGGTTTAGTTTTTTTGACTTTGGATATATACTATTTATCCAATGCATTCATTTCAATATCTCTAGTTTTCTATGTCCATATTAAATGTTATCATTATTAATGTAAAGAACAGACATCTATTCAGCTTTTTTTAATAAAAAATTAACAATATCTATTGTATGTATAGAAGTCAATTATATTCTTTTACTCAAATAGGAGAACAATCACACACCTGAAATAAGCAATGGCTCTCATATAAATTAACATAACTCAAATCATTTCTTCGAAACATAAAAACAAAGACATGGGTTCATTTAGAATAATATACCTATTAACATTTTTCATCTTGTCGATCTCCATTTGGTACATTAATTTCCTGAGCGCTGACTTCAAAGTTCAAAGAAAGTTTTCAAAAAAAACCATACCATATACAAGGACCACATCATCTATACAACCATGACATAACGCTTTTATGTTCTGCTCCCATCGATATTCCAGTCACAGTCATAGTCACAGGAGTTTCGTGAGTATCATTTAATTTATATTTTTACAATTTTATCAACAGTACTAAAAATAAGTATAATGGCGCTTATTATTATTAATATCTTTATTGTAGTTATATGAATATTATGGAATGATATTTGAGTATCATAGTAAGGAACTTATATTGAAAAAAGAAGCAAAATTTGCAAATCGAAATTTAGATGTAACATTCGAAATTTTGAAGATGGGGCTGAAACTAAGAAAACTTGCAATTACATAATAAAAAAGAAATCGAAACCTTGAACCTTAGGCTAAATTCTCTATTATTAATAATTTTGAAGCAAAACTGAAAGAAATAACATATATATTATAGGATTTACATCATGATGTGGGGGTAGGAACATCACCACAAACAAATAAAGTTTTAAATGAGAGTGAATACTTTGGATGTTTTTATTACTTAAAAATATAATAAATTGATAAACGAATGATTTCGCGTCTAAAATACCACATATAGACATACTATATTGGATTTTGATGAGTGATGGTCGATAGAAATGTGATAGAAATAGAAATGATCATGGAATTTTTACCAACAAAAAGTTTTCATAACTCTTGTTTAAATTTCTAAAGAAATTTACGAATTATATTGTCTCAAGTTATAATATATAACATTCCCGTTTTTGAATCGAATTTAAATTGGGAATTTAATTAATTTTTGGAAATAAAATAATATAGGTTTAAAAAAAAGTAATATTATGAAATTGATTTAATAAATAATTCTACAAATGCTTTATAAACTAAGAAATGCACATGTGAATGGTTTATCTGTTGAGTGTACAAGTTATGATAATCCAATTCTCTTTTAACAAAATAAATTGAAAAGTCTCAAACAAATAAAATAAGTAATAAATTATATATGGATAAAATTCCAATTTGTTTTGAGTTTAAACTATTGAAATAAAGAATGTTTATAAAAGCCATTTTAATTTAAAATCTTATATATGTGTATATTACATATATGAGTAAAATAGGATACACATTGAAATTTAATTTAATTTTTTAGGTAAGTATGAATATACAAAGGGACATGGAAGTCTATATTTCAAGTTTACAATTGGAATTGAAATTCAAAATGAATGTTTTTAAAAATAAATGGCATTTAAAAAAATTCAATGAGATATAATGTATATAATGTAAATTTTGGCTAAGAACAATTCTTTTAGCATTGTATATACATATACACACAAATGAGCAAGGATTACAAAGTAAAGCAAAGGAATTCAAAGCAACCTGAAAAATAGAGTGAAAACAAAGTAAAGAATTTCAAAGATCAGGAAAACAAACTAGAGAGAGATTAAAATCTGGAAAACAATTCAAATAGCAGTACAAATATCAAAATGGAAAAGCAAATCTGGGTTCAAAGCTCTCTGGAAATAATTGAAGGCAAGTAAATTTATTTTTCTTTAAAAAATTGAATTGATGTTAGTAATCAGAAAATGAAACAAAGATTTATACAACTTTGTAAATCAGTTGCAGATAAAAAATTTCAAGCATTCAAGTGTAATTCAACCTGAAGCAAGTTGAAAATCTGGAAAAAACAATTTGAGGCAAGTAACATTTTTTTTAATTTGAACTAAATACTGTTAATCAGTATTAAAACAAAGATTTAAACAATCATGTTTGATCAGTTAACAGAAGGAAATCCAAAGTTTTCAAAGCACTTGAACAAATCAAAAAAAAAAAATGCAAAGCAATCAAAGAAAAGAAAAAAAATGTTCAGGCTCAAAAACTCTTCTCTGCCTTCCTTGTTCTCTGCTGCCAAATCCAGGTGAGCAAACTATATTTTAAAAGTCTTGAATCTTGGTTTAATTTTTGATCTGCATGTGTTATATTGAAGTGAATTATTTTTGGATGTATGTGTTTACATATGGGAGTGGTGTGCATGATCTTATATGGATATATATGGAGCTCTGTTGGGTATAGCAGGGCTGCAAAATAAAAAGAAATTCAATATCTCATCCTATAATCAATATTAGATTTTGATTAACAAAAGAAAGATGATTGAAATTTTGCAACATCACTTTTAAAAATAACCTCTAGAATTTATATTAAGAATTTACCTCAGGAATTTATGATATCTAAATATAAATGTGAACAGAACTTTTAAACTTAAAAACTAGAATCTGTTATAGGTTGATGATACTTGAGAGAATTTTGCAGTGATATGTTTGCATGTGTTGTTTCTCTGAGTTCCCCTATCCATTGTTTCCAGGTTCCTGTTTTAATTTAAATTCCAAACTCTTGAGCTACTCTTCGTTTAAACTTAAGATATAAACAGAACTTGGTTGTTTCATCTTAAAAATTTCAGATTGAAATCATACTCAAGTTAAGATTAGTGACGTGTCTCTGGCAATTGCCTGGGAGCAAAAATATATAAAAATGTGTCAAAACCCAAGCTTTGAAATTTATAAATCCAGGATTTTAATTTGAACCATAAACCAGAAACATGATTTTTAAACAAGAATCGTAATTTTTAGTGAAGAGGAAAAGGGGTATTTCTTAACAAAAAAATGAGTTTGGGGAGTTTCCTGGTCATCTCTGTGATTTGGGGTGTCGTGGTTTGTTCTGAAGATAGTAGGGTGATCTGTGAAGCTGGGAAAATTATCAGATCATGGGGTTTTTCATTTTGGAGATGGAGATTGGGATTTAAAGTTTGGAACCCTAGTTTGTATGGGTTAAAGTTTTGGCTTTGGTTCTTCTTCCTCAGTTGATCGAGTTCGACAACAATTTGGGTAATGGAGGTTTGGGCTTGGATAAAGCTATGGCCGGAGCCTCTGGAGTTCTGGTGATCGGCAGTGGGAGAACGAGGGTCGTTGACAGGTTTGGCTTGAGGAGGTTCAGTTGTTTACCAGGTTCGAGTTCATCATCTCGAATTCGACTTCGAGATTTGGGAAACGATCTGATGATCGCACTGGAGTGTATGGGTGAAGAGTGGTATGGGAGGATCACCGTTGGTGATCTGAGGCGATCAACGGCACCGTGCATGTGCACGGTGCACTATTCCAGTGATGATGAATTGGGTAGTCTTGGGTTTACAGGTTGAACAGAACCTGTGATGTTTGTTTTAAAATTTAAACTGAAGTTTTTAGAATGGAAATCAAAGTTTGAACCAATCTTTAAAACTAAGTTTGAAATCTGGCTTTAAGTAAGTTTAAAACCTAAGTTTTGAAATGATTTATGTGTTGAAATTTAAACTTTCTTGAACACACTTAAGTATTTAAAGTGGATTTGGCTAGAAAAAAAAAACTGAAAGGTTTGAGTTGTAAAGCAAAGTATTAAGCAAGTTTTAAAATATAAGTTTTAAAAACTGAAATGTGAACTTGAATCTCAGTTTTTTTTTAATAAAATAAAGTTTTAAATTTAAATTGTTTTAACTACTTAAAAAAAATGGTTAAGTGATTTGAAATTTAAAATGGAGTTAAATGTAAGTAAGTTTTAGAATTTAAGTAACCTGGAATCAAATTGTATTCCAGTTTTAGAATAAACAGAAGTTTTTAAATTTAAAAATAATTTAAACAACTTTGAACGTCATAGTGTATTTTTAATTGATTTAAATTTAAAAAATGAATTTGGTTTAAAATTCTTTCAAACCTCTTTTATAAAAATAAATATTCTTTAACTTGTGGAATAGATAGGGTTTGAATTGTTTTTAAAACTTTGTCTAAGTAAAATTCGTATCCATTTTAAATCTAAAATGAAATTTAAATTAAATTTGAAAGCAAATTATTTTTATATTCTTTATTTAAGTAAGAGATGTTTAATCTTAAAATAAATAAATAAATAGAATTTAATGATTTAGATTCATTAAATTATTAAGTCAATTAATCAAGTAATTAATAAATAATTAAATGAAAATAGTAATTACTTAGTAAAAGTAATTAAGAGAAGATAATTAAAGGTCAAGGATTGATTAATCAAATATTTGAGGTTAATTACTTTAAAGTAAAATTAATTAATGTGGTTAATTAATTAAGATAATTGAATCAAGGAAAATAGATTAAGGTTAATTAACTTAAAAGTGATTAAGAAAATTATTATTAATTAAGGAGTAATTATTTTTTTTGTAACTAATTAAGGAATAATAAATCTATTTATTAAGGACAATTAATTGTAACTAAGATTTAATTAATTACAGTTAAAGGTTAATTAATTAAGATAATTAATTAAAGAAATGATTAATAAATGAAGATGGTTAAGACTTAATTAATTGTAGTAATGATAATGAATCGTTGATTTAAAGATTACAAATAGAAGTAATTATATGGATAATAAATTTATAACCACACGGATTATTCATCTTAATTAAAGATATTTGATTGTTATTGAATGCTATGTGATGGATTGATATATTTGATATGTGATGTGATGCTATATAATGTTTTGTGCTAAGCTGTTATATTTTGGATGTATATATTGTTATGCAAACCCTTGACCCGTAGAACGACATTTGAATTTCGATGCGACAGGGAGTCGGATTCCATTTGGTTATCTGAAACCCACATCGAATTGTAATGATTGAATCTGTGATGATTGATGATGTTGCACTTCTATTGTGTAAAACCCCCCGACCACACTATACACACACAAATATGGGTTGCACGTGGAAATGGGTTAAGTCAACGATTTTGAAATTGTTTTAAAAGTTGAATTTTTGAATCCAAAATAGTTTTGGAATTGGAATTGAAGCTTTTGAAAATGAGTTTTCAAAAAAAAAAGTTATTTTAAATAACTTGATTGAATCTGGGAATTTAAATGAATTGATTTAAATTTGAATTCAATATTTGAAATGGGATTCTAAAATTTGGGAACTAGGGGTTAAAAAGCTATTCAAGTTATAAATGGGTTTATATGGGTTTTTAAAACCATTTTAAAAGTGATGTTTTGGAATTTAAATTTAACCTAAGATTTCAACTTGTATATAATTGGATTTTTCTGGAACGAAAACTATTTGTTTTCAAATAACAACAGCTTTCACATAACGAATGAACTTCCAATTGGTGTTAAAAGGATTTTAAGTCTAAAATGGAAAATGGTTTTTCCTAGTTATGAATAAATCTTTGGAAACGGTTTGAAAGATATTAATTAAATCTTTAATTTAAAGGTTTAAATGAGTTAATCCAATTGAAATGGAAATTGTTTTGGAAATCTATGAATGGATCTTTGTAAACTTTGTGAAATAAATCTTTTTGTTTAAAGATTTGAAAATGGTGATTTGGTTAAACATTTGAAAGAAAGCTTTGGATTTTCAAGTTGTGACTTAACTGAAATCCCATATCCATATTTTTTTTAATATTGCGCTCATTATTCGGTTTAGCCGGGAGAGGACCTTGTGTCATATAGCCCATTCCGAATAGTGATACGACGTTATGGATAGCATTTGAAGACCGGTGGTGAAGACCGGGTATTTGTGAGAACGATAGGATAACCTATCGATTGTCTCTGCACCGAGTAGCTACGGTATAGAGGTTCCCTTAGTGATGGGAAGTCCGATCGGGATTGTGGATACCCGAATTTGCAAGGGCTTCTTCGGAAGTGCCTTCGGTTCTGTTCGAACCCGGAACAGACTTGTATGGTTGTATGTCCGACATTACACTTTGAGATGTTAAATGATCTCTATCTGCTTGGTGGCGGAGAATTTATCCTCTTAGCTTAACACCCTTCTCCGAGACGTACGAGCTCAGAGGTTATGTAGTTGATATTTATCAGTGATATATTCCCAATTTGGTAATGTGGCATGCTGAGTGCTGCTGTGTGATGATGATCATTTGTTGATCATTTGTGATCGAAGCATGGCTTTTGTATAAAGCGTAGCTTTGTGGACGAGACTGCATCAGGACCTCACACCCCGGAAATGGTCGAAACAGGAAAGATGCGGCAAGGTTATGAGGGTCGCGCCCTTTAGGGTGTGTCATTCCTTTCTGGTAAAGGGTGGTATCATGGTATGGAGCCCAGATATTTACTCATGTGGATACTACAGATCTATTACTTTGTGATACTTTGTGGTTGTTGTTGCGAGCGCTCGGATAAAGGTCCCAAAGGACCGGGGGATGGCACATTTGTGTAGTAGTTACCTAGTTACAGAGGTAACCCGGCCTTGTGTTGGCAGAGATCTAACCGTAATGTTAGTTCTCGGGATGTCCCGCCAGAGGCGATCCCATGTGGCAGTAGGAAGTTCCTTAGCCTGACCATTTGTTGGAAATCCATTCATCTAATACGCGCCGTGTACGTTTTTAGTTGTATTACCTGCCATCTACTTATGGTGGCGCCCCACTGTTTGGATGTTAGCTATAGTAGGCATACGATACTGGTCGTATGTTGGCTTGGATTTATATTATACTTTCGAAATGGTTTTCCACACTTTGCACTTATAGTAATAATATCAAAGAAATTTTCTCGTATTAAGCATATTTGACTATCATAAGGAGAAATCTCCTCCAATTCTGAGTTTGCATTGTGTGTGTGGCGGGAGGCCTTATGGTAGTTTCATTTTCTAAACAGCATTGCGGATTTCAAATTTAAATTCTGTTGTTTGTTTTAAAAGATCAAATGTTTTTGTTTGCTCATACCAGTCCCATGACTGACCTGGAGTTTATTGTTCCATTCCTAAACTCTGGGTGCCCACTATTTTCCCACACGGGCAGTCTAGAGTTGGGTTTTCAGATAATCAATAGTAGGTGTAGATTCGATAGCTTTCAGCCTAGGATATGGAAATCCTTTGCACACCAGTCTTGCTCTCTTAGTGAATATCAGTGGGAGTTCGAGCTATTTCTGGATTGGTGCCTTGGAGATGGAGATTACTGATACTGGAGTTCTTTCTTGAAGACTATACTAGAGATTTTGTTCCGCTGCTGTGTTATCTTTTTCTTTCCGCTGCTATTATCTTGTATCATAACTCTGATATATATTGATGTTCATTGTACCATTCATGTTGTATCAGTTATTGTATCAAATGTTGTATATGATATATGCTATTCATTTCTTCCGCTGTGTTGTACTTAATGTGTTATAAGCTCCGGCACGACTCGAATTTCAACGTTTGAATCTGCGGCATTCAAGTACAGTGGAGTACGGATGTCGATTTTCGAACGCTGGAATTTGGATCGTGACATTTTGGTATCAGAGCTGATGGTTAAAACCTTAGCTCAGGAGTATAACACATTAAGTAACTCATTAGAGATAGGGTGAAGTAAACCCTAGAATGAGTATATCCTTAAGATATCCGTTCGAATGCCTCGGTGAATTCTCTTACTATTCACCGATAGTAAGTATGAGTGCGAGAAGTGAACGAGATAGGGGACGGGGGAGTACCACTATAAATGGTCAATACCCTGCAACAATGGAAACAATTTTCTCTATCATTCTCCTTTGATTCGATTTCGAATTCTTTTGATTGCTTCGTGACAGCTCCAGAAAGAAGTTTCGAGGTGATGGTAGCCTTACGAATTGTTGTAGAAAATTCTTACTTCGTATCTTCATCGGTTTCTTATCAGCTTTTTGATCTAAGCTCTAATGAATTTGAATTTGAAAATTTAAATTAAATAAATGGGAATTTCTAAATTGAGTTAAATTGGTTAATAGAATGTAAGAATAAATTTGAATTATATTAATAAAACGATATCGATTAAAACCAAATTTGGAATTCTATTGTAATTTCTTCCGTATATCAAAGCCCGAAGAGGAATAAGTCGGTATATACTTTGGAGTATTCTGGCTTGAATTTGGAATCCATGGTGTTTAAGAGATCGTAAGAGATTAAGTCCATCTATCTTTTCTCTGGGATCCGATATATTCTATGAACGATTAGTTATCCCTTCGAACTAATCAATGCCGTTGCATATTCGTAGACCGGTGAGCCGAGTATCTTGTGTAATATTCTATGAGTTTGTTCTCATATTTGTTGATATTCTGATTGGGAAAACATAATACAGAATAAATATTTCGATTCTGATCTGATCAATCATTTCTTTATCTATTATCTATTCTTTCTCGTCTTCCTTGCAATTTCGAGGACGAAATTCTTTTAAGGGGGGAAATCTGTAACATTCCCGTTTTTGAATCGAATTTAAATTGGGAATTTAATTAATTTTTGGAAATAAAATAATATTGGTTTAAAAAAAAGTAATATTATGAAATTGATTTAATAAATAATTCTACAAATGCTTTATAAACTAAGAAACGCACATGTGAATGGTTTATTTGTTGAGTGTACAAGTTATGATAATCCAATTCTCTTTTAAAAAGTTGTAAAAACAAAATAAATTGAAAAGTCTCAAACAAATAAAATAAGTAATAAATTATATATGGATAAAATTCCAATTTGTTTTGAGTTTAAACTATTGAAATAAAGAATGTTTATAAAAGCCATTTTAATTTAAAATCTTATATATGTGTATATTACATATATGAGTAAAATAGGATACACATTGAAATTTAATTTAATTTTTTTAGGTAAGTATGAATATACAAAGGGACATCGAAGTCTATATTTCAAGTTTACAATTGGAATTGAAATTTAAAATGAATGTTTTTAAAAATAAATGGCATTTATAAAAATTCAATGAGATATAACGTATATAATGTAAATTTTGGCTAAGAACAATTCTTTTAGCATTGTATATACATATACACACAAATGAGCAAGGATTACAATTAATTATAAAGTATATAATATAAAAATAAAAGTTTATAAAATTTTCTTGTCTTGTAAAAGATCACAAATGTAAATAAACATTCACATGGAAGATAGGGTAGAATGATTAACAAAATCTAGAGATTTTGATATCTTTTAACAAATGGCATTAAACATCATTTCCTTAATAAAATAATTAAATAAAAAATTGCAAAGAACTCTTCACTTCCCCATATGCCATTATTAAACATCTCACCAAATCTGTGATATACAGTAACAAGAGATTGTGCATCTCATACTTCAACACACAAAGAAAAAAAAATCAGAAAAAAAAAGAGAGGGCTGTCATTCTCTTAAGAATCTGGAAACAAAATCCTTATTTTTCAAAAAGAAAAAAAACTTCAACCTGAAAATAAGTGAGAGCTTCAGATTGAAACTCAGTTTCAAAACCAAAAAGTAAAGTCAAAATTCAACCTGGAAGTTAAAAGAAAAAAAGGGAAAAAATATCTGGATCAAGGCAAAGACCAGAGTTTCTCAAATCTGGAAGTAAGCAAGCTTTAGGTTAAAAGTTTTCAAAGTTCAAGCCTGAAGCAAAGCAAAGGAATTCAAAGCAACCTGAAAAATAGAGTGAAAACAAAGTAAAGCATTTCAAAGATCAGGAAAACAAACTAGAGAGAGATTAAAATCCGGAAAACAATTCAAATTGCAATACAAATATCAACCTGGAAAAGCAAATCTAGGTTCAAAGCTCTCTGGAAATAATTGAAGGCAAGTAAATTTATTTTTCTTTAAAAAATTGAATTGATGTTAGTAATGAGAAAATGAAACAAAGATTTATACAACTTTGTAAATCAGTTGCAGATAAAAAATTTCAAGCATTCAAGTGTAATTCAACCTGAAGCAAGTTGAAAATCTGGAAAAAACAATTTGAGGCAAGTAACTTTTTTTTTAATTTGAACTAAATATTGTTAATCAATATTAAAACAAAGATTTAAACAATCATGTTTGATCAGTTAACAGAAGGAAATCCAAAGTTTTCAAAGCACTTGAACAAATCAAAAAAAAAAGAAATGCAAAGCAATCAAAGAAAAGAAAAAAATGTTCAGGCTCAAAAATTCTTCTCTGCCTTCCTTGTTCTCTGCTGCCAAATCCAGGTGAGCAAACTATATTTTAAAAGTCTTGAATCTTGGTTTAATTTTTGATCCGCATGTGTTATATGGAAGTGAATTATTTTTGGATGTATGTGTTTACATATGGGAGTGGTGTGCATGATCTTATATGGATATATATAGAGCTCTGTTGGGTATAGCAAGGCTGCAAAATAAAAAGAAATTCAATATCTCATCCTATAATCAATATTAGATTTTGATTAACAAAAGAAAGATGATTGAAATTGTGCAACATCACTTTTAAAAATAACCTCTAGAATTTATATTAAGAATTTACATCAGGAATTTATGATATCTAAATATAAATGTGAACAGAACTTTTAAACTTAAAAACTAGAATCTGTTATAGGTTGATGATACTTGAGAGAATTTTATAGTGATATGTTTGCATGTGTTGTTTCTCTGAGTTCCCCTATCCATTGTTTCCAGGTTCCTGTTTTAATTTAAATTCCAAACTCTTGAGCAACTCTCCGTTTAAACTTAAGATATAAACAGAACTTGGTTGTTTCATCTTAAAAATTTCAGATTGAAATCATACTCAAGTCAAGATTAGTGAAGTGTCTCTGGCAATTGCCTAGGAGCAAAAATATATAAAAATGTGTCAAAACCCAAGCTTTGAAATTTATAAATCCAGGATTTTAATTTGAACCATAAACCAGAAACATGATTTTTAAAACAAGAATCATAATTTTTAGTGAA
The DNA here is from genome assembly GCA_030765085.1 of Allium cepa. Taxonomy (NCBI): domain Eukaryota; kingdom Viridiplantae; phylum Streptophyta; class Magnoliopsida; order Asparagales; family Amaryllidaceae; genus Allium; species Allium cepa. Next base: position 549,387,318 of record CM060938.1, read on the forward strand.
GAGGAAAAGGGGTATTTCTGGTTTAACAAAAAAATGAGTTTGGGGAGTTTCCTGGTCATCTCTGTGATTTAGGGTGTCGTGGTTTGTTCTGAAGATAGAAGGGTGATCTGTGAAGCTGGGAAAATTATCAGATCATGGGGTTTTTCATTTTGGAGATGGAGATTGGGATTTAAAGTTTGGAACCCTAGTTTGTATGGGTTAAAGTTTTGGCTTTGGTTCTTCTTCCTCAGTTGATCGAGTTCAACAACAATTTGGGTAACGGAGGTTTGGGCTTGGATAAAGCTATGGCCGGAGCCTCTGGAGTTCTGGTGATCGGCAGTGGGAGAACGAGGGTCGTTGACAGGTTTGGCTTGAGGAGGTTCAGTTGTTTACCAGGTTCGAGTTCATCATCTCGAATTCGACTTCGAGATTTGGGAAACGATCTGATGATCGCACTGGAGTGTATGGGTGAAGAGTGGTACGGGAGGATCACCGTTGGTGATCTGAGGCGATCAACGGCACCGTGCATGTGCACGGTGCACTGTTCCAGTGATGATGAATTGGGTAGTCTTGGGTTTACAGGTTGAAAAGAACCTATGATGTTTGTTTTAAAATTTAAACTGAAGTTTTTAGAATGGAAATCAAAGTTTGAACCAATCTTTAAAACTAAGTTTGAAATCTGACTTTAAGTAAGTTTAAACCTAAGTTTTGAAATGATTTAAGTGTTGAAATTTAAACTTTCTTGAACACACTTAAGTATTTAAAGTGGATTTGGCTAGAAAAAAAAACTGAAAGGTTTGAATTGTAAAGCAAAGTATTAAGCAAGTTTTAAAATATAAGTTTTAAAAACTGAAATGTGAACTTGAATCTCAGTTTTTTTTTAATAAAATAAAGTTTTAAATTTAAATTGTTTTAACTACTTAAAAAAAATGGTTAAGTGATTTGAAATTTAAAATGGAGTTAAATGTAAGTAAGTTTTAGAATTTAAGTAACCTGGAATCAAATTTTAAATTTGTATTCCAGTTTTAGAATAAACAAAAGTTTTTAAATTTAAAAATAATTTAAACAACTTTGAACGTCATAGTGTATTTTTAATTGATTTAAATTTAAAAAATGAATTTGGTATAAAATTCTTTCAAACCTCTTTTATAAAAATAAATATTCTTTAACTTGTGGAATAGATAGGGTTTGAATTGTTTTTAAAACTTTGTCTAAGTAAAATTCGTATCCATTTTAAATCTAAAATGAAATTTAAATTAAATTTGAAAGCAAATTATTTTTCAATTCTTTATTTAAGTAAGAGATGTTTTATCTTAAAAAAAATAGAATTTAATGATTTGGATTCATTAAATTATTAAGTCAATTAATCAAGTAATTAATAAATAATTAAATGAAAATAGTAATTACTTAGTAAAAGTAATTAAGAGAAGATAATTAAAGGTCAAGGATTGATTAATCAAATATTTGAGGTTAATTACTTTAAAGTAAAATTAATTAATGTGGTTAATTAATTAAGATAATTGAATCAAGGAAAATAGATTAAGGTTAATTAACTTAAAAGTGATTAAGAAAATTATTATTAATTAAGGAGTAATTATTTTTTTGTAACTAATTAAGGAATAATAAATCTATTTATTAAGGACAATTAATTGTAACTAAGATTTAATTAATTACAGTTAAAGGTTAATTAATTAAGATAATTAATTAAAGAAATGATTAATAAATGAAGATGGTTAAGACTTAATTAATTGTAGTAATGATAATTAATCATTGATTTAAAGATTACAAATAGAAGTAATTATATGGATAATAAATTTATAACCACACGGTTTATTCATCTTAATTAAAGATATTTGATTGTTATTGAATGCTATGTGATGGATTGATATTTGATATGTGATGTGATGCTATATAATGTTTTGTGTTAGGCTGTTATATCTGTGATGTATATATTGTTATGCAAACCCTTGACCCGTAGAACGACATTTGAATTTCGATGCGACAGGGAGTCGGATTCCATTTGGTTATCCGAAACCCACATCGAATTGTAATGATTGAATCTGTGATGATTGATGATGTTGCACTTCTATTGTGTAAAACCCCCCGACCACACTATACACACACAAATATGGGTTGCACGTGGAAATGGGTTAAGTCACCGATTTTGAAATTGTTTTAAAAATTGAATTTTTGAATCCAAAATAGTTTTGGAATTGGAATTGAAGCTTTTGAAAATGAGTTTTCAAAAAAAAAAGTTATTTTAAATAACTTGATTGAATCTGGGAATTTAAATGAATTGATTTAAATTTGAATTCAATATTTGAAATGGAAATCTAAAATTTGGGAACTAGGGTTTAAAAAGCTATTCAAGTTATAAATGGGTTTATATGGGTTTTTAAAACCATTTTAAAAGTGATGTTTTGGAATTTAAATTTAACCTAAGATTTCAACTTGTATATAATTGGATTTTTCTGGAACGAAAACAATTTGTTTTCAAATAACAACAGCTTTCACATAAGGAATGAACTTCCAATTGGTGTTAAAAGGATTTTAAGTCTAAAATGGAAAATGGTTTTTCCTAGTTATGAATAAATCTTTGGAAACGGTTTGAAAGATATTAATTAAATCTTTAATTTAAAGGTTTAAATGAGTTAATCCAATTGAAATGGAAATTGTTTTGGAAATCTATGAATGGATCTTTGTGAACTTTGTGAAATAAATCTTTTTGTTTAAAGATTTTAAAATGGTGATTTGGTTAAACATTTGAAAGAAAGCTTTGGATTTTCAAGTTGTGACTTAACTGAAATCCCATATCCATATTTTTTTTTAATAGTGCGCTCATTATTCGGTTTAGCCGGGAGAGGACCTTGTGTCATATAGCCCATTCCGAATAGTGATACGACGTTATGGATAGCATTTGAAGACCGGTGGTGAAGACCGGGTATTTGTGAGAACGATAGGATAGCCTATCGATTGTCTCTGCACCGAGTAGCTACGGTATAGAGATTCCCTTAGTGATGGGAAGTCCGATCGGGATTGTGGATACCCGGATTTGCAAGGGCTTCTTCGAAAGTACCTTCGGTTCTGTTCGAACCCGAAACAGACTTGTATGGTTGTATGTCCGACATTACACTTTGAGATGTTAAATGATCTCTATCAAATACATTTCTGCTTGGTGGCGGAGAATTTATCCTCTTAGCTTAACACCCTTCTCCGAGACGTACGAGCTCAGAGGTTATGTAGTTGATATTTATCAGTGATATATTCCCAATTTGGTAACGTGGCATGCTGAGTGCTGCTGTGTGATGATGATCATTTGTTGATCATTTGTGATCGAAGCATGGCTTTTCTATAAAGCGTAGCTTTGTGGACGAGACTGCATCAGGACCTCACACCTAGGAAATGGTCGATACAGGAAAGATGCTGCAAGGTTATGAGGGTCGCGCCCTTTAGGGTGTGTCATTCCCTTCTGGTAAAGGGTGGTATCATGGTATGGAGCCCAGATATTTACTCCTGTGGATACTGCAGATCTATTACTTTGTGATACTTTGTGGTTGTTGTTGCGAGCGCTCGGATAAAGGTCCAAAAGGACCGGGGGATGGCACATTCGTGTAGTAGTTACCTAGTTATAGAGGTAACCCGGCCTTGTGTTGGCAGAGATCTAACCATAACGTTAGTTCTCGGGACGTCCCGCCAGAGGCGATCCCATGTGGCAGTAGGAAGTTCCTTAGCCTGACCATTTGTTGGAAATCCATTCATCCAATACGCGTCATGTACGGTTTTAGTTGTATTACCTGCCATCTACTTATGGTGACGCCCCACTGTTTGGATGGTAGCTATAGTAGGCATACGATACTGGTCGTATGTTGGCTAGGATTTATATTATACTTTCGAAATGGTTTTCCACACTTTGCACTTATAGTAATAATATCAAAGAAATTTTCTCGTATTAAGCATATTTGACTATCATAAGGAGAAATCTCCTCCAATTCTGTGTTTGCATTGTGTGTGTGGCGGGAGGCCTTATGGTAGTTTCATTTTCTAAAAAGAATTGTGGATTTCAAATTTAAATTCTGTTGTTTGTTTTAAAAGATCAAACGTTTTTGTTTGCTCATACCAGTCCCATGACTGACCTGGAGTTTATTGTTCCTTTCCTAAACTCTGGGTGCCCACTATTATCACACATTTGTATGTACAACATGTACTTTCATCTTTTTATGTGCGAATCACGGACCCCGTACCAGTTACCGTAGAAAGATTGAAACTAATGTTATAAGCCATTCAACTGTGTGTGGGCTGATAAATGTCAGTCTGCAAGTAGTGGTGTTTTGCTTAGCCTGTTCAGAGACATCACTCCAGTTTATGCTTGGAGTACCGAAACATAATATCAGCACTCATTATTATATGTTATTCCTTCATTAATTTTGTAAGTATAACATTATGATATTTCTTCACGAAGTTTGCAAGCATAACATTATGGAAACCATCCAATTTAATTAATAAAACGATTCTCACACTAAATTATTATCGATTTGTGTGCACACACATATTTGTGCATTTTTTCATTTCGATTGTGTCACATATTTTGCTTAAGAATAATTTTTTATGAATAGACTTAGCATAAAAATAAGAAAATGTTTAAAGCAAATATATGTTGCAATACTTCTACTTTTTAAAATTCATATTGAATGGTATCTATATTAACATAAACAAATAGATGTCAATTTAGCTTTTTTGACTTTGAATATATAATATTCATCAAATGCATTCATTTCAATATCTCTAGCTTTATACTAAATGACATAAATATTAAAGTAAAGAAATTGACATCGGTTTAGTTTTTTTGACTTTGGATATATACTATTTATCCAATGCATTCATTTCAATATCTCTAGTTTTCTATGTCTATATTAAATGTTATCATTATTAATGTAAAGAACAGACATCTATTCAGCTTTTTTTTAATAAAAAATCAACAATATCTATTGTATGTTATAGAAGTCAATAATATTCTTTGACTCAAATAGGAGAACAATCACGCACCTGAAATAAGCAATGGCTCTCATATAAATTAACATAACTCAAATCATTTCTCCGAAACATAAAAACAAAGACATGGGTTCATTTAGAATAATATACCTATTAACATTTTTCATCTTGTCGATCTCCATTTGATACATTAATTTCTTGAGCGCTGACTTCAAAATTCAATGAAAGTTTGCAAAAAAAATCATACCATATACAAGGACCACATCGTTTATACAACCATGACAGAACGCTTTTATGTTCTCCTCCCATCGATATTCCGATCACATTCATAGTCACAGGAGTTTGTGAGTATCATTTAATTTATATTTTTACAATTTTACCAACAGTACTAAAAATAAGTATAATGGTGCTTATTATTATTAATAGCTTTATTGTAGTTATATGAAGATTATGGAATGATATTTGAATATCATAGTAATGAACTTATATTGAAAAAAGAAGCAAAATTTGCAAATCGGAATTTAGATGTAACGTTCGAAATTTTTAAGATGGGGCTGAAACTAAGAAAACTTGCAATTACAGAACAAGAAAGAAATCAAAACCATGAACCTTAGGCTAAATTCTCTATTATTAATAATTTTGAAGCAAAACTGAAAGAAATAACATATATATTGCAGGATTTACATCATGATGTGGGGGTAGGAACATCACCACAAACAAATAAAGTTTTAAATGAGAGCGAATACTTTGGATGTTTTTATTGCTTAAAAATATAATAAATTGATAAACGAATGATTTCGCGTCTAAAATACCACATATTGACATACTATATTGGATTTTGATGAGTGATGGTCGATAGAAATGCGATAGAAATAGAAATGGTCATGGAATTTTTACAATAAAAAGTTTTCATAACTCTTGTTTAAATTTCTAAAGAAATTTACTAATTATACTGTCTCAAGTTATAATATATGATCAATATCAACACTCGTCACTTTTTCAATCACTATTTATCTTTTCGATATTTAGTAGGGAGTCAGATTAGTTAATGTAGTCATTTAAGCTCAAATTCAAAAATAATTATCGAATTTTCTAAAAATGACTAATATGAAACAAGGTCAAAAATGAGTTTCTAGAAGGGGTTTGATAAGAAAATTTCAGCTATTTGAAAATATTTGAAATGAAAAATATGCAGATATTTTCTTTGAAAAAACAATGTAGCCACCGAAATGCCTTAACATAAATCAAGTTCCACAAGTAATTTTTGTATCAACTAGATTACCAGTGTAATCTGCATCTGAATTTTTCTTCCACTCAAGATTATCATTAATTGGGTGTTATAGACCAGACCGTGAAGTTGCAATAAATTTATTTAAAATCATTTTTACAGCATTTAAATGGAATTCTTTTGAATTTTAATTGAAACCGTGTAAATAGACGAAGAGTGACCATAGTGTCAGAACAAATATATCCACTTGTATCATGAGTGATCGGTAATCAATAAAACACCATCATTAAACCGAACAAATCTATATGAAGTATTTCAAGGATTGTAGTGTTCTCGGCATAAAAAGATAATTGGCAACAATTTTTATAAGTTAGAATCATAATCAATATTTATTATCACATAACTGGCTGATCAAATTATGGTGCAGATCATCACATTAAATATATCATTCAGAATAAATATACCATTACCTCTTTTACCTTTACGATAATTTACCGTGGTTGTCTATTATGTTTCTGTCACCTTTGTACAAGGCTAAGGAACATTGATTCGTCGCCCGTTGTATGTCTTGAACAGTCAGAATCCACATAACATTGTTGATGTTCCATAGCCTTCCACCACACCTACATGAGAAAAGATTTTTGTAAACTATTTGTTTTAATATGTCCATGGTTGTTAGTGGCAACAAATTTGGAAAAAGGAGTGTGTGGAGACCCAAAACTATTTATATTTGTTCCTTTCGGCACCCAGATTTGTTTGACTTTAAGGGATTTTACATTTGTGCCTTTAGGAATCCAAACTGGAATGGTTTTCACATATTTGGATATCACACTTTTCACTTTAACAATGTTATTAGTTATTTTTCCATATTTTGATACTTTTGCAAATCCAAATGCATTCCTTTTATTCTCGAAGATTTGGTTTTCTAAGAGTATATTAAATGATTCATCTTTAGTGACAAATTTCTGAGTAACCAACTCTAGTTTATTTACTTTTGATTTTAAAAGTTTATTTTCATTTATTAGCTTCGAACAACAACTAATGTTATTTTCTCTCTTTTCAACATTCTTTATTTTCAAGTCCATATTTTCCTTTTTAGGCTCTCTAATTTTATTTTCAATTTCCAGCATCTCAGTTTCAAAGAGTTGGAGTTTTTCAAATTTAATCTTTTCAAAGTCCTTGATTTTTTCAATCTCCTTTTCAAATTCATGATTTAATTGAATAATTTCATATTTGCTCAAAAACACGTTTCTTTTTTAAGGATTTGAAATTTTCGTTGATCTCGTTCAATTTCTTTTCAAAAAATAGCACATTTAGAAATTTTTGACTTCTTAAAACTATCCAACTCTTTTTGCAAAATGTTATTTTTACAAATCAACTCAGTTTTGTTTTTCTCCCGAATTAATATTTCGTTCTCTAACTTTCGAAAGTTTTCATGAAGACAGGCATTTTTTGTCATGATTCAAACACCTTTCGCGATTATAATTTTTGTTTTTCTTAATTTTTTAAGCTCAATTTCCAAATCATTATTTTTCTGATGAATTTTAGCTTGTTCCCTTTCCAACTTATTACTTCTCAACTCAAGAGCTTTATTACTTTCAATTACTTTTTGGCCCAAGAGAACTAAATCATCAACCGGAAAATCACTTATCTCGTCGGCTATTGAATCTTCATCACTGTTGCATTTTTCCCGTCATGTCAAGCACATTTCTGAGTTGATTGTGGGGATCTCTAATGGTTGTTGACTTTTGCACCATATATTGCATCAAAGGTATTCCAGATTTCCTGTGCATTTTCACAATGAGAGATAAAATTAAAATTATCTTGATTAATATGTGAATATATTATATGCATAACAAGAGCATTAATTGAAGTAATTTTCTTGTCTTTCATATCACGCCCATTTTCAATAATATCCCAACATTTAACATTAACATATTTTAATTAAATTCCATTTTTAATTTCCAATTGAAAAACTCCGCTCCATCAAAAACAGGAGGGATAATATTGGACCAACCCTCAGTAAAAGCATTATTAAAAGAAGCCTTTTTTTTTTGAAAAAGATCATACGTTTTATTGATAATGAGTAAAAAACATTACAAAACTCAATTTACACAAAGGCCACCCAACATATATACTGATTACAGCCAAAAAATATGTATACCAATGCCCTAAACACACTGCGAAAACCTAGCAACTTTGTCTATTCATGGCGGCTCATTCTCTCTTCCAGTCAAGTCTTCTTCTCTTCCAACATTAGTGATAAAACTTTCAGTGCATCTGGACAATCTAGATCTCTCAGCTTCAATTTCTTCTCTATCAATCATGTATCTCGAGGATGATGCTATGTTTCGGAATTTAGGGTTCGAGGTCAAGGTATTGTCTACTCTCAGAGGTATAATTTCCCATCTTTCAATGATATCCTTATGATTGTTCATATTCTGACTGAAAAACTTGGATCTGTTAATGATGAGGTCACGAACATTGGATTTGATGGTATTGCAAACCATGATTTTGTCTATCTTTTCATTATTAAAAATGATAGAATTTCTGCTTTTCCAAATAAACCAGATAGATGAGCTAAGCGCAGCTGTTATGATGTCCTTTTTAATATTGTTAGCTGCAAACTTCTGCCTTATGTATGCAATGGCGTTTGTGAGAGAAGTATATGTGTTTCTTTGAATTATAGGATCACCCATCATTATTCTGATCCAATACCACACATGCTTAGAAAAGGAACATTTGAAAAATAAATGATTACTGGTTTCTACTTCTTTTTTGCACAAGACACAAACATCATCTTCAGTCACTCCTTGCCTTCTTAATTTGTCTTTTGTAGGAAGAAAATTAAACGTGGCTCTGTATAAGCATACATTCATTTTTCGGAGTGATATGTTATTCCATATAATTTTGTAGTCATTGATTTCCTGTAGCTTGATTCTAAAATCATTCCATACATTATGAAAGGTGAATAGGCCATTTTTGTTGCTTTTACAAAACCAATAGTCTGATGTTTTATCATGATGAATGGGTACTTGCTTTATTTCCTCTCTTATATTGCCAAGATAAGAGATATTTTCAGGCCTCCAAAAATTTCCATATATAATTTGCTCTACCTTGTGTTTGTGACCTCTTGAGTATGATAAAGTTTCATGCCCCAGCTTTTCCAATAAAGTAGAGCCATTAACAGATAGGGGTAACCCAAGATATCTAACTGGTAATTCTCCTTCTTGAATTTCCAGAATGTTAAGCATTTGATCCTTGTTATTGCAGAACTTATTGAAAAATACTTGAGTCTTGAGATTGTTCATTTCCTGTCCAGTGACTTTCTGTAGATTCTTAAAACAATTCTTAACAGCTTTAGCTCCAATTATAGTTGCATTGATGAATATTAACAGATCATCAGCATAAATTAGATGAGTTATGTTAGAATTATTTTTGATAACTGATTCCACTTTACCTTTAGTAGCTTTAACCTCCATCAACAAAGTGAAATATTCCATGCATAGAGTAAAGAGATAAGGGGATAGGGGATCTCCTTGCCTTAAACCATTGTTGCCTTTAAAGTATCCCTTATGATATCCTTCAATAGAAAGTGAAAAGCTAAGAGAACTTATCATTTCTTGAATAATTTTTACCCATTTGTATGGAAAATCCATGCTTCTCATCATACGAAGAATAAATTGTCTGTTTACAGAATCATATGCCTTTTTAAGGTCCACCTTTATGCACAATTTGTTACTCCCATGCTTGTTAAAATTTCCGATGTGTTCATGTGCAATTATTATCCCATCTTTAATCTTCCTGTTTGGTAAGTAGGCTGTTTGATTATCAGAAATCAATTCTCCAAGCACAAACTTCATTCTGTCACATAATAATTTAGATAGAATTTTGTACAGCATGGAACAACATGCGATGGGTTTGAAATCTGTAATAGATTCAGGGGTTTTTACCTTAGGGATTAAGGAGATAATGGTGTGATTAATTTCTCTTACTATTCTGCCATTGTCAAAGGAAGACTGCATAGCTTTCAAAAGAGGTTCCTTTAATTCATTCCAGTGTCTTTTATAGAATTTGGCATTAAATCCATCATAGCCTGGAGCAGTATCATTATGCACAGTGAAAATAGCTTTTTTCAATTCTTTCTCATCAAATGCAGCATTAAGATATATTTTTCCCCAATCATTTAATTTTCTTTTTGGAATAATATTAGGAAATTGATTCAGCATGTAGCCTCTATTGTATATGTTTGAGAAATAATTGACAGCCTCTTCTTCTATCTCCTTTTGTGATTTGAAAACTTCTCCATTTCCTTTTACAATATTGCGGCAGCTATTAGCAAAACTCCTGTTAGTTTGTTTTGCATAGAAAAAATTAGAACAACTATCCCACTTGATCCACTGACATTTTGATTTTTGTTTGTTATCAATAGCTAACAGCTCCATACTCTTAGCCAGGCTCACTTGTGCATCATGCAACTTTTGTACATTTGAGTAGTTATGATCTGATTCTAATATTTGTAGAGCAATATTGACTTCTTGCTTGCATTTTGAGACTTGTGACTGTAAATCATTCTTACCACTGCACCACTTCTTAATTTCCTTTTTAATGTTTTTCTGCATATGAATAAGGTTAAATAACTGATTTCCTTCAGGGAAAACAAAAAACTTTTCAACTGCTTCTTTGTACCCCTCACACATAACCCGGTGATTCATGAATTCAAATGGTTTAGTACCTTCATATGTTTGGATGCAATTAAAGTGAAACATAATAGGTACATGGTCACTTGTTGATAGATCTAAATATTTTGCATGAGATTTTTTAAACATGTTCATCCATTCAACATTGCAAAAAAGTCTATCTATCTTTGTAGCAATATTCTTGTTAGGCCCTGATCTCCATGAAAAATTAACCCCTGAAATGCTGATCTCTTTAACCCCTGCAGAGTTAACAAAATTTTTGAGTTCCTGAATGTTTCTGATTGTTAAACTGTTTCCACCTAATTTCTCCTTCAAACATCTGACACAGTTAAAATCTCCTATGATGCACCATGGAGTAATAAAAGTGTTGGCCTCTTTTACTAGTTGTTTCCATAAACTTTTCCTTTCAGATTCAAGGTTTAGTGCCTAAATGACAGAAACAATGCATTGGGCCCCTGCATTATTATTTAACATACAAGTAATATGTTGTTTGCTCATAGAAATTACATAACTGCTCCAAATGTCTGAGTTGATCATAATAAGAATTCTGCACTCGTGATGATACTCAATGTTATTTATGCATGTCCATTTGCTTCCCCAAGATTCTATATATAACTGGAGTTTATTACTTCTCAATTTATTTTCAACTAAGCAGAAAATAGAAGGTTTTTGTGAAAACACAATATTTTTTACCGCCAAAGCATGTGCTGCCTTATTAAGACCCCGCACATTCCAACACAAGATAGACATTATTTGGATGAGTTAGCTTGACTCCTGGTCCTTATAGTGGGAGTCACACTTTCATGGATCATTTTGCTCCTTTTCTTTTCTTGAATATTATTGCTTTTCATATCTGCAATTGCTTTTACAAATTTAGGGTTGATAGATGTGAGGTTTTTAGGCATATTGTTGGATGGATTATCAATTGAAGGGTATGTGGGTTCGATACATGATTGAGCTAGAGAAGATTCATCCACATTTGAGTCTTTCATGTCTTTTTGCACCTGAAAAGAATTAAGCACTTCAGTTGTTAGTTCAGGAATTTGAGAATTTAAATTATTTACAACAGGTGTACTATGATTTAATAACTCCCTGCTATAATTTTTCTCTGATGATGATAAAGTGACTGAGACTTCTGTCGATGACGTCATTGCGTTTGGGTCCAGAGTGATAGTGCTCATAGGAGGGCCTATATGAGACATATCAGAAAATTGAGTAGAGGATCTCTTTGCAATTGTAGCAGCCCTGCTGGTTTGTGGAACAGATACTACACTTTCACCAGCAGATGGCGAGGCTGCAATTGCAATTGCAGGCACCTTAAAAGACTTCTGAACAGTCTCATCATTCACAGCATTTATATCTGATGGAGAAATACAATGCCCTTATTTGAATTATTTGACTTTTGTTTCCTGTGATCTTTCTCAATTATTGTATGATCTTGAACATTTGTCTCATCAATTGTAATAACATCTGCATTGTTATACACTACTCCTTCTGAATTGATATAGAGAGTCTGCAGAGTTGTGTAATCCTCTAAAATAGCACCCATACTATTAGTCTCATTATTGTTAGATGATTTTGGTATCCACTGTTGTGTAAATGATATAGGACACTCTCTATCCACATGACCAAAACATATGCAGTTCTGACAAACTGTAGGTATAAACTCATATTCGACATTTTGCATGACAAAATCCCCTCCAGGCAGTTTAATTTGCACTTCACTTTCAAATTTAAATGACGCGTCCACCTCAATAAGCATTCTAGCAAAGGCTATTCTGCTCCTATTTTTAGTATGTTCATCCATTGCAATAGGTCTTCCAATAGTGCTGGCGATTTTACACAATGAAATGTGGTTCCAATATGCAAAATTGAGATTGGGAAATTTGACCCAAATAGGAATGGATAATAAAAGGTCTTTCTCATATTTGATGGTAGAGCTCCACTTCTTCATAATGATAAGCTTACCTTCCATCAACCATGGTCCTCCTTCTAGTATTTTATTGCAATCTTCTTCTAATTCAAATTGAACTAAATAGAAACCATTGTTTCTAGCAAAAACTTCAAATTTACCTTTTGGGAGCCACATTCTCTTAATATATGCTTTAAAAAACATATAATACGGTTTTTCCCCACTAGATAGATAAGAATAGAATTCAACCACATTTTCTCTACAGTTAACAGCTCCTCCTCTCCAATTATTGCAGTTTTTCTATTATTAACAATTGTTGGATCAAAGAATTGCAAGGTTTCATTTTGTTTCTTTTCTTTAACCAAATCACACCAACTTTTAGGTGAAGCCTTTGAATTAACAGCAAACACAGCCGAATTGTTGAATCTATTCTTTTTGGTAAGAGAATCATGTGATTCAGTATTAGCAGGACCAGATCCCGCTGACTTATATCTGGCATTAGAGTTAGCAATCACAATCGAATTAGATCCAGCAGGGGCCCTGGCCTTCATGCGAGAAAAATTCGACTTATCCACTTTCACAGATGCGCCTGAAACTACCATCTTCTTCCTCCGATCTATCACTTTAATCTAGCCATCGTCCTCTGCTTCTTCCCCTCCGAGATCTGAATTTTGAGCACCAGCTGATGATGCCGTTAAAAAAGATGTCGCCATTTTTGAATTACGAGAGCTTTTTTAATCTTATATATAAAAGTGACATTTTAAAAATTCAAATTTGGAAAAAAAATCGGTCGTTGAAAAATCAAATTTTTAAAACAAAAATGGCTTTTGTTCCTAGCTCTAATACCACTTGTAGGATCGATTTCACCGTAGAGGGGGTGAATAGGGTGATACTATCAATTATAAAAATTTAATGCGGAAGTATATATAAAATAATCACAGCACTGATAATAGCAGAATAATAGCAGCATAGATAATAGCAGAATATTAAAAATAGAAAATAGAACAAAAAGATTTACCAAGCTTTGGCAAAACCCTGCCAACATGTTGTCCCCAAGGTTTCTACTAGTGATTAAGTAGTCAAATGCTTACATACATAAACTTGTGACACCCGCTACCGACTAACCTAACTCTACGCTCAAAACCCTACCACAACTCAGTCACTAAGTTGCGAATTCTCAAACTACACCGCCGTAGTTCGTCCCCTAGTCACACGACTAGAATTTACATAAGTTTAAAGAAAAAATAAAATTTAAAAACAATAGAAAAGAACCTTAGTAAACTAAAGCCCAATTATAAAGGCTGGCCTAATAAAGAAATAAATAAAAGATTCCTCTTTTCTTTTTTAATATCGGCTTGGTTTGCTCTGTGAAAAATGGCTCGTTCCTCTTTGTTACTCGTTCGTTCTTTGTTCTTTGCTCGAAAATTAGGGCTTTTGATAAATTGAAGTTGTCGCTTGAATGTTGGTCAACTATAGTACATATTCCTTTGTTTTTTTGACAGTCGACTCTCTATCTCTGATTTTCTTTCGACTACTTCAATTAGTCGAGATTGTACAATGCTTTGAATCCGTACGTTCATTCCTTTTTCGATTTATACTTAGCTCGACTTTGATTCCAGTTGAATGATTATTCTTTTTGTTGTTACTTGAACTCGAATGAATCTCTGCCAATGATGTTAAATTGTTTTAAATAGGGTTCGAACCCCTTGATTTACGTTCGTATATATTTCTTTGAATTCGTCACTTCCTATGCTTTGGCCATTCGATTTTTTATGGATGTTTGTGATTTTTTATGAATTGTTCATATTTGTATATTTCCTGTTACTTGATTCTCACGGCTTCAATTTCAGCTAGCTTGATTCCTTGGTCATCACGGCTTTGAATTTTCCGACGATGTTGGTTTCGTTCTTTGTTCCCTTTGACTTCGGCCACGACTTTGTTATAACTGTGATGATAGTTATGACACCTCTATCTTTGTTCGAAACTGCTATTTGTTGCATTGCATCTTGAACTATTCTGATTGTCTGGAACTTTAGTCATTTTCTCATTACTTCATGTATGAATATTCGAATTTTATTGATGGACAAATTTTGATCCTACCTTGATTTTATCTCAGGTGCATAAATTTTTTACGACTTGGTCTTGTTTTTGCATTGAGCTTTACTTGGTTTCAATGCGTAGCTGTCTACTGCCTCTGGTCATTGCATATGGCTTTGAGTTGCTCTGACCAGTTGAATCATTGACTGTTTTTGCGCTTGACTTTGGCCACTTTGATTTGTGAAACTATTTACTTCCATCATTTAAACTTGACTTGTTCGATGGTGAGTCTGGTTTGGCATTTACGTTCATTACGTAATCTGCTTTGGATACGAAGCTCATATATATAGGTGTGTTGAGGCTAAACTTGTTCATCTGCTTGTGCATATTTTTATAGTTGTTGTGCGATATTAGTCTTGGTTGTTCTGCACTGCTCTATCCACTGCCATGTTTTAGTTTGCATTTGGTTTTGCATATTTGTGTTATTAGTCTGTATTGTTCACAGATTGCAGCTCTTTACTGTTTGAACTATGGCTTTGTAATTATAGTCTGGTTGTCACTGCTGTGTGGTTTGATGTACTTGAATATGGTCTGCACTTCCACATGAGTTGATACGAATCTCCATTGGATAGTTGTTGTGCACTTGTCTTTGCTTGCATATATGTGTCAGTGTGGAATTTTCTTGTAGTATTTGTTAAATGTTGGGTCTTGAACATTTTCTTGAACTTACACCAGTGTTGATTCCAGTTAAAGCTCGAATTTGACCTTGTGCTCAATATCATGACTTAATATTTATTTCACTTGAGTTGAACCCGGCTTTTGATTTGGGTTTGACCTTGTGCTTACGTGTCCCTGTAATTTTATCAAGTGTATATCGGTGTGCACGGCCATGTGGCATGTACAGTGATGCACTGTGCATGTCACAAGTTATTCGTGTTTATGAATTCAAAATTAAATGGGGACGAACAGCCTAAATAACTAAGGCAAATAACATTTTCAAAATACACATTCTATTTTACACTGCAAAAAAAATTTCTTTTTCAATTTTACTGCATCAGTGTTTATTATGCAAATGCTCATATGCTGGATTCAATCTGGAATACAGTTGAAGATCAAATATGAGTGTATGAGTGAAATGCAGTGAGGTGCAAATGTATGTATAGTGAAATGTGTAATTTAATTGAAATTGTAATGTAACTGAAATTTGTGTGTGTGTGTGTATATATATATATATATATATATATATATATATATAGTGAGAGCTCAAATTTTTTCTATTTAAAATTGTAATCAAATATTTGTTTGAACAAAATATTCGTTTGAATTTAAATTCTGTTTTATTTATTTTATTCAGCAAATATTTATTAATTATATGAAAAATAAAATAGTACATTAAAAATACATTTAAATGAATATATATGTGTTTATTATCATCAAACTAAAATCATATACTAGCATATTCAACAAAAGGAAATGATAGTAGGAGTATTTAGTTGATTGAATGTTGGTAGCACGTATATAGTTTGAATAAATGCAAGCAAATCTCACTTTGAATAAATCTATAACTTGATAATTACATGTTGAATAAACGTGTTAATATTGCTTTCTATTATTTATGATAATATCCTATAGCTACTTAAAGTTATAACTCTTAATTATGTGCTCTATGAAGCATGTGACTTGTTTAATTAGTTGCCTTAAAAGCTTTGAATTGTGTTAAGTGCATTTGAACACTTAATATGGGCATGTTAATTTAGTACATATGTTAATACATGTTTCATGTTGATGTAGTTTGAATTTGGCAATCATTTATGTTTATATAATTGAATGATATTAAATATTTAATTGAATACAGAATTGTCCATATAGCGATAGTCGTGATAAAATCACTTTTGAATCCATTAACTTTAAATTATGAAATTTAATGATTTATGTACTTATTTTAATATAACTTATTTTTTTATTATCTATACTTCTATAAGAAAGCAAAAGAATATATTTGAAAGGCCATAGAAAATGTAAACCAAAATTGTAAAAGTTAATAGCAAAATAGTCGCTATATCGGCACTTTTAAATTGCTTGTTTTTGGAAAACAACATTTATTTTTATGGAAACTTCCTTAGAGGTTTCTTTACCATTTTAATAAGTAAATAATATATTATTCATATTATAAAATTTTTGAAGCCTAAATCATTTGATAGCTAGTTGGACGAAGAGGCAAAAGTTATAGCGAAATAGTCGATATATGAGCACTTCGATAAAATACCTTGTTTTTGGAAATTTCTATAAAATAATTAAAAGATATTATTTGGGATTTTTCTTCACTGTTCTACGTACCCAAAGTGTACTGACAATTGTAAAAAGAATGGTCCTAAAATCGTTTGTAACAGAACTTTAGACAACATTTCTAAATGTGTTATTTTTGTTATTTGAAACAATAAATTGTTTAAAAATGATATTTAAATTATGTTTTTCGTTTTTTAACTTACAATATAGTTTTTTTAAATTAGTTTCAAGTTTAAGTATATTTTACATATTATTTTAGATAACTAATTATCACATATTTTTAAGTAATTTTATAAATGTTTTAATATTAATAAGTATTTTAAAGGTATTCCTACACACACCACACGCGCGCGCGCGCACTCACACACACACATATATAAAAGTTTTGAAAAGAGTAGTTGAATAGGCTTAACACTAAATGCCAAAGAGTAGATTTATCTATTTGTGAGATTCAATAATGAAGTGTCTAAACAAGGTTTAATGCAATTAGTGCTCCAACTTACATGGCTTTGCTTTTGGATGTTGAATTGTATAAATTGAAATTTTCAAAGTGAGTTAAGTACACAGATATTGATTTGTATAAGCTATGTTTTAACTCGATAGTCGATTAGTCGACTACCAAACTTAACTAAATATTATTAACTTGGATCTTTAAAATGAATGTTTTAAAGATGATATAAGTGCATAAATAGTTTTAGGTTCCCTTATTATTAATTATGCTTCATTAATGACTTCTATTTAACGGAATAATCCCCATTCGGCTATTATATAAATTTGGACATAAATATACACTAGTTAATTTTTATTCATGTATTATTATTCAATTTGTGAATTATTGATAATAATGTGTTGTTATTATTGTTTGTTTGTTTATTTGTTTGTTTGAATTGCACTCGGCCAGTTTATGAGCAATTAATTTCTATATGCATGGCTTGGGTAGATACAAATACCTTGTGATTAGAATTTCAAAGTTTGATTATAAGGTGTTCGATGAAAATATTTGGTTAATAATTGTTATAATAAAATATTATTATTATAATTTTAAAGATATTTATCTTTTAAATGAAATGGTTTCTTTGAAAAGAAAATAGAGATATTTTTGGAAACAAATATTTATAAAAGTGTTTTCCCATATTTTGAGATAAAAGATATTCTGAGAATAAATGTTGGTTTAAATATTTTGGAAAAAAATGGATTTGAAAAGCTATTATTTTGACAACATAAATCCCGATGCTTTTGAAATTGATTTCGAAAAGATTTTGGAAAGAATAATGATAGTATAGTTGAAAATATTTGTGAGATATTGTTATTATGAAATATGAATTTGTTAGTGAAAGTATATTCATATTCATTGATTTGGATTTTCGTGTGCTGTCCATTCAATAGAATCAGTCATTAGTTGATATCTATGATTTTTCTGCTTTCATGCAGCGATTGGCGATTACCATGATTGTATACCCAAGATGGGTATTTTCCTAAGGGACATTTATTATTTTAGTGAGCTTTTGCCTTTGGCGACATTTACTTTTAGTGCTATTTCCCAATCCATTTTAATACATTTTTATATATGTATTTTGATAAAAGAATATTTGTGAAATTGGTTTATACAAATTTAAGGTTTTTATTTAAAGTCGAAAGTATGATTTGATATAAAAGATATATATATTATTTCAAAAGGATTTGAAAGAAAACTGGGTATTTATTTCGAATAAATATTTTCAAAAAGGATTATGTGACGCCCCAACTCTATACCCACGCTAACCAAGGACACTACGGGTAGTTCCGTCAACTAGCACGGAGAATAAGGCCGTTGAGGAGCGACCATCTGTATAATTGCTTTGTGCGACTTCCAATATGCCAGATAAAAATATAACTTTTCATCTCAAGAGAAAATCCGACATATCAACACAAACTCAAAGCTACTACACAGTGGCTATATGAAATCCTCGAAAACAAATATAAAAATATCATAACACAAATCAGTCATAGAAGTTCATACCTCAAAGGCGGAAACAGATATGAATATTACACATCAAAGTGTATATCAGAGTAGTGGTCAAAAGGATCCACAATATCACAAAAGAATGGATACAAGTGCTAGACAAAAGAATATGTATACATCAATGAGTCTATATCTCAAATGTATACAAACAAAAACTACTAATCTAAGTAGTTAGCCAAAAGTCAGAATAATGATCCTAGACGAGGAATCAAGTAGAAGCACCTGTAACATCTCGGTCTGACCCGAGTACTATTTAATAAGAAAATAATAAATGGATCAGTCTAGCTATAAATATCAGATAAAATGATATAGAATAAGAGATATGACAAAAACGTATGATAACCATAATGCCATACTGCAATAAGTATGTAATTGAAAATCAACTAGAGGTTAATCAATATCACAAGAATCTTCCCAAAGATCAAAAAGAATGTCATACTCTTTATTTTTATTCACCAAACCATAGATATTGACAATTATATCAACGCCAATCACAAAAGTTAATGACACACAAATTCATCAATGCACAAATATTGATAAAACTTATCAATGTAAATCACGAAAATTGGTGAAACACAAATTCTAGAAATCATCAATGGAAATCCAGAAATCACAAAAAGGGGGAGGCCTATCACAAAACAGGAGCATGAAAGCTCACCAACACATGTATCACAAAACGGAACGCTATTCCATGGTTGATAACCATTAGTTTTGAGCCGAACCTCCACAGAACAGCCCAAAGACCATGGGTCGCTACCCCACCAAATTGAGTAGAAGCTCCACAGAAACGGGGTTTAGTCTCCCTCGTAGACAAAGAGACGTCACACATTGCTAGTCTAAATCACAAAATGATCATCATTGATCATCAAGAAGTGTCAATTACACCAAGCTAGTAAATATATGAGCTTAGCTTCATGTCCTATAACCACTAGCTTAACTTAAATATTTACAAACAATTTGTAGATCTCCACTAGAAAATTGTCACAAGAGATTCAATCGAACAAGTCTAAGAATTAACCGACGAAGTAAACGCAAGCGTTTCATACCACTTTTTTTACTAAGTCGTTTAATTAGATTTCTCATACGAGTGAGGTAAAGGTTTATATATACTAGTAGATTGGAAAACAGTTTAAGAAACGAGTTTTGTAATAAAATAGTGTTGAACTTGTTTTGATAAAAGAGTATTGATATTTACTACTAATATTGAAAACCTTTATATTTTAAAGTGACAAATCACAAAAATGATTGTAGAAACAATCAATCACCAAAATTCACATACGAAGAAGTGAATTGAATCCAAAGAAGTTGATACTGAATCCATCAAGGTGGATGTTCCAAAAATCCCAAAGATAATGTCATCAAAGTCGATAATAAATGATAACCACAAATGGGAATCAACACAAATCGATTAAATTTGGAAACTCAAGGTAAAATAGGCAAAATAGGCAAAAACAAGCAGATTCAGACGTCTGAAGTGTATGATTCAGACGTCTGAATCTGGAAAATAAAATATTTTCCAGAACAGAATTCAGACGTCTGAATCAATAAATTCAGACGTCTGGAAATGCTAAATTTTAGCCTATTTCCTTTCTGGTTCAATTCGAACCAATTCAGACGTCTGGAGATATTGATTCTGGATCAATTCGAATCAATAAATTAAGGAGTGGTAGATTGCCACAATATGTCAGAGAACGGACAGTGGCGGTAAGGCCTGAACAACTACAGCCTCCACCTAGCAGGAACGATCCTGGATCGGGATCACGACTCGTCATCCACTGATTAAAGATGGCAAGGGCCAAGTCCAGGATTTGGACTTCGGTCGAATAATTTCATTTAGATTTGTTTTCAGAATAAACGGTTACTCCACTTACTCATGTACGGGAACCGGAGAGATCCCTGGGCATGCTCTGAGATGGAGATAAACCGATATGCCCGGAGAGACAATGTTTAGCTTTTTCCTGATGTTTGAGATTGAACATTTTGGACTTGAATTTAAATAAATAAATTAGAATTTCTTAAAATAAACCTTTGATCGAAGAGTCAAAAGATGAACATTAAATACCAATATAAAAATGATCGCTTTATGACCCTACCCGGAGAGGCGGGGTCCGGAGTGCAAGAAGTGAGTTGCTTCGCCGGAGGGCGACAGGATCAACTCACTTAAGCGATGTTTCCCCTTCACCGGAGAGTGACAGGATGGGATCTAGCAAGAGGCCGGAGAGGCTATGATCGGTCTAGAGCGACCAAGACATCGCTTAATGTTCAGATACACTGAACCGGAGTGCAAGAAGTGAGTTGCTTCGCCGGAGAGCGACAGGATCGACTTACTTAAGCGCTGTTTCCCCTTCACCGGAGAGTGACAGGATGGGATCCAGCAAGAGCCCGGAGTGGCTATGATTGGTCTAGAACGACCAAGACATCGCTATACGTCCCAACCAGGACCGGAGTGCAAGGAATAGAAGGCAACGCCAGAGTGCAATAGGATCTTTCTATTCAATCGCTAAGTCGGGAATGGGTTTGGCAAGGGTCAGGAGTGACCATCGATAGTCCAGAGAGACTGAAGATTTTCGTTCTTAACTTCCACTGGAAGGGATTGATAATAACTTGGCTCCGAACGGCCATGAACTTGATTGATAATACAGCAGCTACGAATGAAACGTGAATTTACTACACTCGATTTAAGACTGTTCAAAACATACCTTTTACAAAAAGGCATGTTTTGGGGGGCAAAGTGTTATCCCAACTTTTGGCAAAGCTGAGATACCCAAAAATCAGCTGAAAATCAATGATTACTATTCTTGAATATCAACCATGCATTGCAGGATAACGATGGATATCGATGAATTTTGTCCGAGTCCGGATCGGGCCGCAATTGACAAGACATGTTGAGAAAAGCTATAGAAGCCAGCGTTTCAAATTTCAAGTCAATCCGAGTTAGTACGCTAAAGATATGATCGATACAAGTTAGAGAGAATACGCTGTTCGTATCCATCAGCGTTCATATCGGTCTGTGTTCGAATCGATACCATTCGAATCCGTCATTACAGGGTAGCCTCATTCCATTCGGATCCATCTGGTTCGAATCCATCAGGAGTTAGTCACTTCGAACCGACCTCTGTTCGTATCCATCGGTTCGACTCCATCTAGTTCGCAACCATCAGCAAGCAGTCGTTCGAATCGCTCTAGGTGTTCCGCTTCATATCCATCGGCAGGTCGTGTGCTTCATATCAGTCATTCATCATCAAATAACCCTAGGTTCGAAACCATCGAAAGAGCATGTATTCGAATCCACCGAGTCCCTCCTACTTCGAATCCATGGGATCACTCCGCTTCGTATCCATCAAATTGAAGTCCTTCGAATCCATGAAGTTGCTCCACTTCGAATCCATCTACAACAGCTTTGTATCGATCGGCCAGAGCATACCACGATCGATACGAACGCGCCTCTGTTCGAATCCCTGAAAGTCCTCGAATCCACTAAGTCAAAGTGGTGAAAATCATGGAGTCGACCCAGTCAACTCGGAGTAAATAGAGGATCGACACGAAGAATGCGCACCACGTCATCACGAAAGCGCGTGAAGCCATCGAGTTAAACCCATCGATTCGAAGGGGATCGAGTCGAAGCAAGCAACCTGCACGAGAATATCAACTCGAATCGACCATATCTTGCAATCTACAAGTCCAAATGCAACGAAATTTTTACAGGAGCTTACTTACACATTGAAGAATGTCCACACCGAATTTCGTCTCGATTGGGTGATTTCTTAATCGATTCGAAAGGAGTTCGAATCGATCCCAAGCTGGGCCCAAATTTCCTGAGGCCGGGCATGTGAGCCCCCTCACGTGCCAGAAGTGGTCTACCGGATTTTTAGGGGAAATATCAGCCTCCTACACCTATAAATAGAGCCCCATATCATTCAAAAAAGGGGATCGGAATTCTGAAGCGCCAAGACTCTACCGGATTCAATTCTATACCTTATCATCGCTGTTGCATTCAAGTTTCTGAGCTACAATCCATTAAACTTGCTGTAACCAATTGTAATCATCAAAAGAACATCAATAAAAATAAAAACCTTTGAAGTGGACGTAGGCCGGAGACAGCCGAACCACTATAAATCATGTGTCCTTGTTCATTATTTCTGAATTGCTACTTGTTGCTTGCTTAAATCTGTGATTTGTGTTTGAATATTGTTGATTTATATTCATACACTGGTGCTTTCACAACACTTGGGGTTTGTGACCAATTTTGGCGCAAATACTTTGGTTCTTTCACTGAGAAGACCAGCACCCGCTACATCGGATTGAAGTTCAGATTTGAAAGTTTAAAGGATTCAGATTGATTCAACAATGACTCGACAAAACAGTAGACTGCAGAGGGCTGAAAGAAGCCAACAAGGAGGAAGCCAGGAGGCATCCTCTGGAGCAGGAGAAGGACATGCTTCTGTCTACATCACTAGATATGAGATGGAGGCTATGGCTAATTCGATACGCGAAAGCATGATGAAGACTCAATAGGAGATGCTGCAGAATTTCCTCGAACAAATGAGGGCGGAGAATGTGAAAAACCTTGGACCAACTACGACAACAGCAAGTGTGGGACAAGGAATCAGGATTACAAAGGCTAATGAAGGTCAGGTTCAAGACCAGAATGCAGGAGCTGAAGGTGATCAACAAGGGCTTGGGGGTAGACCCTCAGGGTCCGATACTGGAAGACCAATAGACGGAGCTCAACAAGCTGGAGCCAATGCTAATGCTAACGAGCCTCACGAAGAGTACGTACCAGAATTCCCTTCAAGGCTCGGGGGGTAGGATAGAAACTTGACAAGGGGTCAACCCCTGGATGGAGACGAGAGAATGATTGGTCTAATGCGACGAATCATTAGAGGAGGATTGTCTAGTGGAGGACTGGAAGAAGTCAGTCGGAGTCCGTTCACTCCGAACATCCGAAACGCAAGGAACCCTCCAAAATTCAAACTACCAACGCTAGATCCTTATGACGGGAGGTTAGACCCGACCATGCACATTACCAGATATATTAGGCACATGGAAGTGCTGGGGGCATCCGAGGAAGTGATGGCACGATGCTTCCCTGTATACTTGTCATATTTGGCTGCGCTTTGGTTCAGGCAACTAGAGACTGGATCAATCAGAACATGGAGCGAGCTTGTAGATTGCTTCATGAGACAGTTTAGGGTCCATGGTGACGCGACCCAAGAGTGTGATGACTTTAGCCTCGATAAAGCAAAGGACCAGAGAGTCCATAAAAGATTTTCTACTAAGATTCAATGCAACGGTAACTTCTGTAGATCGCACAGATCCCTCAATGATTTTGATGGCAGCGGTGGCTGGAGTTGGGGAAGGCACCAAATTCAAAGATTCTCTGACTAAAGATCCACCGCAAGACTCAGAGAGTTCTATCATAAAGCTGAAAAGTTTATCCGATTAGAAGAACCACGAGTCAAGGGGAAGGAAACAAACGCCACGCAAGGCGAAGGAACCTCCAGAGAACAGTCTGGAGTAGACAGAGGAAAGACAAAACAGGATGACAGATATGATGGTCCTGATAAATGGAAGAAATTCCAAGAACCAAGATTCAGGCAATACACAGATCTGACTGCAGGCCTGGAACGAATTTACACTGAAACTCGGGGGCAACTCCCCTATCGAAAGCCACCCAGGAGGGATCCTGCTGAGCGGGAGCGCAGAACTGGAAAATACTGCCTATTCCATGAGCTGGATGGGCACACTACGAAGGAATGCCGCAACCTAAAGGATGAGGTGGAAGAACATGCCAGGAGTGGTAGATTGCCACAATATGTCAGAGAACGGACAGCGACGGTAAGGCCTGAACAACTACAGCCTCCACCTAGCAGGAACGATCCTGGATCGGGATCACGACTCGTCATCCACTGATTAAAGATGGCAAGGGCCAAGTCCAGGATTTGGACTTCGGTCGAATAATTTCATTTAGATTTGTTTTCAGAATAAACGGTTACTCCACTTACTCATGTACGGGAACCGGAGAGATCCCTTGGCATGCTCTGAGATGGAGATAAACCGATATGCCCGGAGAGACAATGTTTAGCTTTTTCCTGATGTTTGAGATTGAACATTTAGGACTTGAATTTAAATAAATAAATTAGAATTTCTTAAAATACACCTTTGACCGAAGAGTCAAAAGACGAACATTAAATACCAATATAAAAATGATCGCTTTATGACCCTACCCGGAGAGGCGGGGTCCGGAGTGCAAGAAGTGAGTTGTTTCGCTGGAGGGCGACAGGATCAACTCACTTAAGCGCTGTTTCCCCTTCACCGGAGAGTGACAGGATGGGATCCAGCAAGAGGCCGGAGAGGCTATGATCGGTCTAGAGCGACCAAGACATCGCTTAATGTTCAGATACACTGAACCGGAGTGCAAGAAGTGGATTGCTTCGCCGGAGGGCGACAGGATCGACTTACTTAAGCGCTGTTTCCCCTTCACCGGAGAGTGACAGGATGGGATCCAGCAAGAGCCCGGAGTGGCTATGATCGGTCTAGAACGACCAAGACATCGCTATACGTCCCAACTAGGACCGGAGTGCAAGGAATAGAAGGAAACGCCAGAGTGCAATAGGATCTTTCTATTCAATCGCTAAGTCGGGAATGGGTTTGGCAAGGGTCCGGAGTGACCATCGATAGTCCAGAGAGACTAAAAATTTTCGTTCTTAACTTCCACTGGAAGGGATTGATAATAACTTGGCTCCGAACGGCCATGAACTTGATTGATAATACAGCAGCTACAAATGAAACGTGAATTTACTACACTCGATTTAAGACTGTTCAAAACATACCTTTTACAAAAAGGCATGTTTTGGGGGGCAAAGTGTTATCCCAACTTTTGGCAAAGCTGAGATAGCCAAAAATCAGCTGAAAATCAATGATTACTATTCTTGAATATCAACCATGCATTGCAGGATAACCATGGATATCGACGAATTTTGTCCGAGTACGTATCGGGCCGCAATTGACAAGACATGATGAGCAAAGCTATAGAAGCCAGCGTTTCAAATTTCAAGTCAATCCGAGTTAGTACGCTAAAGATATGATCGATACAAGTTAGAGAGAATACGCTGTTCGTATCCATCAGCGTTCGTATCGGTCCGTGTTTGAATCGATACTATTCGAATCCGTCGTTACAGGGTAGCCTCATTCAATTCGGATCCATCAGGTTCAAATCCATCAGGAGTTAGTCACTTCGAACCGACCTCTGTTCGTATCCATCGGTTCGACTCCATCTAGTTCGCAACCATCAGCAAGCACTCGTTCGAATCGGTCTAGGTGTGCCGCTTCGTATCCATCGGTAGTCATGTGCTTCGTATCGGTCATTCATCATCAAATAACCCTAGGTTCGAAACCATCGGAAGAGCGTGTATTCGAATCCACCGAGTCCCTCCTACTTCGAATCCATGGGATCACTCCGCTTCGTATCCATCAAATTGAAGTCCTTCGAATCCATGAAGTTGCTCCACTTTGAATCCATCTACAACAGCTTCGTATCGATCGGCCAGAGCATACCACGATCGATACGAACACGCCTCTGTTCGAATCCCTGAAAGTCCTCGAATCCACTAAGTCAAAGTGGTGAAAATCATAGAGTCGACCCAGTCAACTCGGAGTAAATAGAGGATCGACACGAAGAATGCGCACCACATCATCATGAAAGCGCGTGGATCCATCGAGTCGAACCCATCGATTCGAAGGGGATCGAGTCGAAGAAAGCAACCTGCTCGAGAATATCAACTCAAATCGACCATATCTTGCAATCAACAAGTCCAAATGCAACGAAATTTTTACAGGAGCTTACTTACACATTGAAGAATGTCCACACCGAATTTCGTCTCGATTGGGTGATTTCTTAATCGATTCGAAAGGAGTTCGAATCGATCCCAAGCTGGGCCCAAATTTCCTGAGGCCGGGCATGTGAGCCCCCTCACGTGCCAGAAGTGGTCTACCGGATTTTTAGGGGAAATATCAGCCTCCTACACCTATAAATAGAGCCCCACATCATTCAAAAAAGGGGATCGGAATTCTGAAGCGCCAAGACTCTACCGGATTCAATTCTATACCTTATCATCGTTGTTGCATTCAAGTTTCAGAGCTATAATCCATTAAACTTGTTGTAACCAATTGTAATCATCAAGAGAACATCAATAAAAAGAAAAACCTTTAAAGTGGACGTAGGCCGGAGACAGCCAAACCACTATAAATCGTGTGTCCTTGTTCATTATTTCTGAATTGCTACTTGTTGCTTGCTTAAATCTGTGATTTGTGTGATTTATATTCATACACTGGTGCTTTCACAACACTTGGGGTTTGTGACCAATTTTGGCACAAACACCTCCTTGTTGGCTTCTTTCAGCCCTCTGCCTTCTACTGTTTTGTCGAGTCATTGTTGAATCAATCTGAATCCTTGCACATTACCAGATATATTAGGCACATGGAAGTGCTGGGGGCATCCGAGGAGGTGATGGCACGATGCTTCCCTCTATACTTGTCAGATTTGGCTGCGCTTTGGTTCGGGCAACTAGAGACTGGATCAATCAGAACATGGAGCGAGCTTGTAGATTGCTTCATGAGACAGTTTAGGGTCCATGTGACGCGACCCAAGAGTGTGATGACTTTAGCCTCGATAAAGCAAAGGACCAGAGAGTCCATAAAAGATTTTCTACTAAGATTCAATGCAACGGTAACCCATTGAGATAGTAGCAAAATTCTACTATCTCCAAACATATCTAAGTTTATACTCGAAAAGGTCGCAAACGTCATTTTGAACTCAATGGGTGTGATCTCGAGTCCTAATTCGACCGTATGCAAAAGTAGCTTTTCGGACAATAATCCGACTAACGATGAATAATTTTAAATAAAATATTTAAAAATTCAATCCTAAAATATGCGGGTTGTTACAGACTTCCCTCTTTAAAGATATTGCGCCCTCACAATCCTAAGGAATAAATGAACAAAAAGTAACAACCACAAAAGCATATCAACACAAAAAGAAGAAATTTTTTAAAATAAGAAATTCACCTCAAAGAGCCCGAGAAAGTAAGTCTGGATGTGTTCGCTCGATGAATTCTTTGGATTCCCAAGAACAATCCTTGGGATTTGAGGACCATTGAACTTTCACAAGAGGAACATCTTTATTTCGAAGGCGTTTAATCTCCGAAGCATTGATACAAATAGGATGTTGCTCATAAGTCAAATTAGGCGAAATTTCTATTTCTTCCACAACACCGGGCTCAAGAATAGAATCAGAATCTCGAAGGCATTTCCGTAATTGAGAAACGTGAAACACGTCATGATTAGCAGAAAACTGAGCCGGTAATAAAAGGCGATAAGCCACGGAACCAATACGTTCGGTGATGGGAAATGGACCAATATATCGAGGTGCTAACTTTCCCGATCGACTGAAACGCACAACACCCTTCATAGGTGAAATATGAACAAACACAAAATCTCCCACAGAAAATTCTAATTTCGTTCTTCGGTTATTGGCATAGGATTTTTGCCTATTTTGAGCTTCTTTCACCCTATGACGAATAAGGTGAAACTTTTCTGTGGAATCACGAATAAAATCTAGACCAAAAACCAGCTTCTCACCGGCCTCAAGCCAACAAGAAGGAGATCGGCATGGCCTTCCATAGAGTGCCTCAAAAGGTGCCATACCAATACTACATTGGAAGCTATTATTATAGGAAAACTCAACAAGAGAAATATGAGCTTCCCAACTTCCGCCAAAATCAAGAACACATGCACGAAGAAGATCTTCAAGTGTTTGATTCACACGCTCGGTTTGTCCATCGGACCGAGGATGATAAGCGATGCTAAAATTAAGCTTCGCTCCTAAAGCTTTCTGAAGACTCTTCCAAAATCTACTAGTAAACAATGGTTCACGATCACTAACAATGGAAGTAGGAACTCCATGTAATTTAACAATTTCTTTAATAAAGAGCTTGGCCAAAAGAGGAACGGTCCGATTAGACCGAACGGGAATAAAATTGGAGGATTTGGTAACTCTATCAACTATCACCCAAAGCTATCATGACCCGAACGAGAACAGAGAAGGCCGTCAATAAAATCCATAGAAATTTGATCCCACTTCCAAATTGGAATATCCAAAGGTTGCAACAACCCACCTGGCCTTTGATGCTCGGCCTTGACAAGTTGGCAAGTCATGCAACGCTTAACAAAGTTAGAAATATCAAATTTCATTCCATCCCAATAATAAAGTCGCTTCATATCCGCGTACATTTTACTACTACCGGGATGAATGGTAAATTTAGAACGATTGGAATCTTCTAAAATGTCTTTTCGAAGATCACTATTATTTGGTACAGTAAGTCTACCAAATTTTCGAATACCGCCACGAGAATCAATATCAAAGTCTTTCAAACCTTCAATATCAATTTTATCTCTAAAATTTTGGGCAAGAAGAGCCAATTCGGGATCCAGCTTTTGAGCTTCAAGAATACGGTCTAAAAGAGAAGGATGAGCCTCAAGGATACACAAAGCCAAAGATGAACATAAATCGGACTCACGATCTCGAATCTCGCAAGTGGATAAAATTCCGAGATCATTCCATTAGATATCATCATGGAAACAACCGCTTGTAGTTTTCGGCTAAGTCCATCGGCAACCCGATTTCCCTTTCCGGGAGTATAAAGAATGTCAAGATCATAAGATGCAAGGAATTCGAGCCAACGTTGTTGACGCAAATTAAGTTCCTTTTGGAGAAAATAAATACTTCAAAGATTTTTGATCTGTATAGAGAACAAATTTCTCTCCCAAAAGATAATGACGCCAAATTTTAAGAGCAAAAACAATAGCCGCGAGCTCTAAATCATGAGTGGCATATATAGTCTCGGATGGCTTCAATTGCCTAGAAGCATAAGCAATAACACGTTCTCTTTGCATGAGAACTGCTCCTAAACCAACAAGACTAGCATCGGTATAAACAATAAAATCTTGATTCCCCTCGGGAATAACAAGAATAGGAGCATCGGAAAGGAGTTCTTTTAATTTCTGGAATGAAGCTTCACATTTGTCCGACCAAATGTATTTAACTCCCTTCTTTGTCAAACTAGTAAGAGGCACGAAAATTTTGGAAAAGTCTTTTATGAAACGGCGGTAATAACCTGCCAATCCAAGAAAACTACGGATCTCCATCACACTCTCCGGTCTCTTTCAATTTTGAATCGCTTCAATCTTTGAAGGATCCACGGAAATTCCGGATTTGGAAATTATATGACCAAGAAACTTCACAAGAGATTGCCAAAAGTGGCATTTAGAAAATTTTGCTTTCAACTGATTGCTCCTAAGAGCTTCCAACACAATCTGAAGATGCTTTTCATGCTCTTCCTCGGTTTTTGAATACACAAGAATATCATCAATAAAGATGAGAACAAATCGATCGAGGAAGTCTTTGAAAACTCTATACATAAGGTCAACGAAATAAGCGGAGCATTTGTTAAACCAAATGGCATAACAAGCCATTCATAAGATCCATAACGAGTATGGAACGATGTCAAAAGAATGCTATCCTTCGCAATACGAAGCTGATGAAAACCGTTGCCAAGTCCAATTGTGAGAAGACTCTAGCACCACTAAGTTGATCGAATAGATCATCAATCTGAGGTAAAGAATATTTATTCTTGATAGTGAGATCATTAAGCTTGCAGTAGTCAACGCAAAGCCTAAGTGTACCATCAGATTTCTTCACAAAATAGCAGAAGCTCCCAAGGAGAGGAACTAGAACGAATAAATTGCTTCTTCTCCAATTCGGATAATTGTTTGTGCATCTCCTCACTTTCTTTATTGGACATACGATAAGGAGGACGAGTAATAGGTTAAGCTCCAGGGATTAGATTAATTCTAAACTCAATTGCTCGCTTAGGTGGTAATCCTAAAGCGGCCTCAAATATGTTGAAAAATTTACGAACAACGTGAATAAGAGAAATGACATCTTCCTCATCATCATTATCGTCATCATGAGGATTTAAAAATATAAAGATGCAACCAAGTTGGAATCCAAATCTTTAAGATCAATAGAAATCTGCTTAACAGATTGAGGATGTCGAAGATGAATAGTCCGCTCAGGACACAGGATTTGAGC
The DNA here is from genome assembly GCA_030765085.1 of Allium cepa. Classification (NCBI taxonomy): domain Eukaryota; kingdom Viridiplantae; phylum Streptophyta; class Magnoliopsida; order Asparagales; family Amaryllidaceae; genus Allium; species Allium cepa. Next base: position 549,418,602 of record CM060938.1, read on the forward strand.
TTCATAGCGGTTAAGCCAATCCATTCCCAAAATCATTCTAAAGCCTAAGTAGCGCATGACATGCAAATCGGCTCGGAAAGAAAAATCACACAAAATAATCTCGACATCTTTACAAAGCAAACTAATTGTTGCGGATCCACCAACCGGATTCGCAATTCTCAAAGAAGTAATTAAAGCAACAACACTTAAAGAAAAAGTATCAACAAGTTCCTTTGATATAAAAGAATGGGACGCACCCGTATCAAAAAGAACTCGAATAGGATGATCACGAAACACGATAATGCCATCAAGGATAGAAACGAGAAGTGTTACTAGGAGTTTGAACCACATTAAGATTTCCCTCCTTCCTGTTTTGGAGTTTGGGACATGCGGATATATAATGGCCCGAACTTTTGCAATAGCGACAAGTAAGGGGCTTTGAACACTTATTAGCATAATGGTCTTTAGAACCACAATTGTAGCATTGCCCACTACTAGAAGTAGAAGTCTTTGCCACCGGAGTTGCATGCTTCCCTTTCTTGTTGGGATAAGGACCTTTGAACTTATTAGGCCTTTTCTTGTTGTTGAAGTTTGGTTTAGCACCTATAACTTCAACGTCACTTTCCCTATCTGCCTCTTCAAGACGAAGAGCGATATCAATGAGTTGATCAAAAGAAACTTCTAATTTTAGAAGTAATGGCTTCTTGAGAATTTTTCTCAAGCCATAGACAAATCTTTGATTCTTCTTCAATGGGGTGTTTATGTATTCGACCCCGTATTTAGAAAGTGACTCGAAGGGTGCGACATAATCTGCCACGGAGGATTCACCTTGAACAAGGTCAATAAAACGACGAGCCAATGTCACCTTCTCAGCTTGTAGCACAAACTTTAATTCGAATCGTTTCGGGAATTTCTCCCAAGTAAGATCTCTTCATTTATTTCAGAAATCAGAAGTTCGTACCAGTCTAATGCTCTTTCTTGGAGCGTACTAGAGGCCACTTGGACTCGATGAAGATCAATAAGATTCATGCGAGAAAAGATTCGATCTCATGTTCTTAGCCAAGCTTGGACTTCAATAATAGTTTCATAAACTTTGAATGGCTTCCCACCCAAGTTGGTATAATCGTTGCACAAACGAGCAAATCCAGACTTAGGGCGAGTAGGCTCTAGATTGGGCCCGGCAGCCTGAGCATTCTTCACGAGATATAAAAGCTACTGGGCAGACATGAATACTCCATCCTAGGGAGTAGCACTAGATTGACCGATGCTGGGACGACCAGGTCTAACCATTTCTCTTCTTTAAGAAAGAAAGAAAGAAAGAAGAAAAAGATTATTCACAAAATAATTATCAAACAATCATGATTGATAAAACAAGGCGTCACACAAGAAAATAGGATAAGACGGTACGAAGACCCGAATAGAATCCAAAGGCATGACTCCTAAGATGGGCTTAGGACGATGATCCTTGTTAAATTATTCTACATTGTTTTGAAGTTTGGCTCTGATACCATGCTGTGACGCTCCACCTCTATACCCACGCTAACCAAGGAAACTACGGGGTAATGCCATCAACTAGCATGAAGAATAAGGCCGTTGAGGAGCGACCATCCGTATAATTGCTTTGTGCGAGTTCTAATATGCCAGATAAAAATATAACTTTTCATATCAAGAGAAAATCCAACATATCGACACAAACTCAAAGCTACTACACAGTGGCTATATGAAATCCTCGGAAACAATATAGAAATATCATAACACAAATCAGTCACAGAAGTTCATATCTCAAAGGCGGAAACAGATATGAATATTACATATTAAAATGTATATCAGAGTAGTGGTCAAAAGGATCCACAATATCAGAAAAGAATAGATACAAGTGCTAGTCAAAAGAATAAGTATACATCAGTGAGTCTATATCTCAAATGTATGCAACCAAAAACTACTAATCTAAGTAGTTAGCCAAAAGTCAGTATAATGATCCCAGACGAGGAGTCAAGTAGAAGCACCTGTAACATCTCGGTCTAACCCGAGTATTATTTAATAAGAAAATAATAAACGGATCAGTCTAGCTATAAATATCAGATGAAATGATATAGAATAAGAGATATGACAAAAACGTATGATAACCATAATGCCATACTGTGATAAGTATGTAATTGAAAGTCAACTAGAGGTTAATCAATGTCACAAGAATCTTCTCAAAGATCAAAAAGAATGTCATACTCTTTATTTTTATTCACCAAACCATAAATATTGATAATTATATCAATGCCAATCACAAAAGTTAATGACACACAAATTCACCAATGCACAAATATTGATAAAACTTATCAATGTAAATCACGAAAATTGTTGAAACACAAAATCTAGAAATCATCAATGGAAATCCAGAAATCACAAAAAGGGGGAGGCCTATCACAAAATGGGAGCATGAAGGCTCACCAACACGTGTATCACAAAACGGAACGCTATTCCATGGTTGCTAACCATTAGTTTTGAGCCGAAGCTCCACAGAACGGCCCGAAGACCATGGGTTACTACCCCACCAAATTGAGCAGAAGCTCCACAGAAACGGGGTTTAGTCTCCCTCGTAGACAAAGAGACAACGCACATTGCTAGTCTAAATCACAAAATGATCATTATCGATCATCAAGAAGTGTCAATTACACTAAGCTAGTAAATATATGAGCTTAACTTCATGTCCCATAACCACTAGCTTAACTTAAATATTTACAAACAAATTGTAGATCTCCACTAGAAAATTGTCACAAGAGATTCAATCGAACAAGTCTAAGAATTAACCGATGAAGTAAACGCAAGCGTTTCATACCACTTGTTTTACTAAGTCGTTTAATTAGATTTCTCATACGAGTGAGGTAAAGGTTTGTATATACTATTAGATTGGAAAATGGTTTAAGAAATGAGCTTTGTAATAAAATAGTGTTGAAATCGTTTTGATAAAAGAGTATTGATATTTACTACTAGTATTGAAAACCTTTATATTTTAAAGTGACAAATCACAAAAATGATTGTAGAAACAATAAATCACCAAAATTCACATACGAAGACATGAATTGAATCCAAAGAAATCGATACCGAATTCATCAAGGTGGATGTTCCAAAAATCCCAAAGAAAATGTCATCAAAGTCGATAATAAATGTTAACCACGAATGGGAATCAACACGAATCGATTAAATTTGGAAACTCAAGCTAAAATAGGCAAAATAGGCAAAAACAAGCAGATTCAGACATCTGAAGTATATGATTCAGACGTCTGAATCTGGAAAATAAAATATTTTCCAGAACAGAATTTAGACGTCTGAATCAACAAATTCAGATGTCTGGAAAGGCTAAATTTTAGCCTATTTCCTTTCTGGTTCAATTCGAACCAATTCAGACGTCTGGAAATATTGATATAGACGTCTGAATCTAGGAATAGAAATTTTCACAGTACAATATTCAGACGTCTGAAATGGAGCATTCAGACGTCTGAAACCTGTTTCTCAGGCCTTTTTTGAAACTTGGCCAAAAATGGCCAAAACGAATATCGAAAGCGATCGGGCGAGCAACAACCGACTAAGGATTTATGCCAAGCGACAACCCAGCCTTAAAGGCTCTTTGATATGCCTCGAATATCAATGTCCAAATATCCATATAAGGATTTTCATAAATTTGCTTTCAAAACACCAAAAATTGGAATATTCACCAAAGCAATCCAAACCAAAAGCAAATGCACATGAATAAGTGTTAGGAATTCATACCTAATAACAAGGATAGATATAGACATAGATGCGAGATAAAAATCTCACCTTTTCACAAAATCAAGGAAGAAGAAGCTATAGAGCAATGGCAAAGAACAATCACTCTTCAATACAACCCAAATGAGCTTGAATCTAAGCTCGAAAGAGAAATATTTCCTAAGTTAAGTTTAGGAAATTTCTTAAATTGAAAGGAGAAAGAGTTGGAGAAGATGAAGAGAAGGCTTACCAAAGCTTCTTCTATAAATTTGGAGCTAGAACTTGATTTGCAAATGGAAACTAGGGCTTGGAGTTTTAATTTACCATTCCTCTCTCTATTGTTGCTAAAGCTTGAGTATTAGGAAATAGAAGTAAAGTAATGAAGAGAAGAGGGGTGATGCTTGGGTCTAATGAGCTGAAACAAAACCAAAGCCCTAAGTGAAAAAGTAGCAAAATTCTACTATCTCCAAACATATCGAAGTTTATACTCAAAAAGGTCGCAAACGTCATTTTGAACTCAATGGGTATGGTCTCAAGTCCTAATTCGACTGTTTGCAAAAAGTAGCTTTTCGGACAATAATCTGACTAATGATGAATTATTTTAAATAAAATATTTAATTATTCAGTCGTAAAATATGCGGGTTGTTACAGATTATATTTTGAATATAATAAAGTTAATTAGATTTTTGAAATCTAAATGTGAAGATTAAGCCTAAGTGGGTAGCTTGAAAATCGCTTCTTGAGTCCTATTTATGATAGAAGAACTACATTGGCTGGATCCTGTATCTATTTGGATACTCAATTAGATATGGGTACATAGGTAGTTACAAGTGGTAGTGACGCAGCCCTAATAATAATATATCTTTTTCTTATTTATTATTTGCTATTTTTGGTGTGTTGTTGTAGCTTTCCTGCTTATCGTTTTATTCCACATTGGCATATTTATTTGGATTGCAGGAATTTGTATTGTTGTCTCTCACATCAAAGTTGTGCTGCGGTAGATTTATAATATTTGAGCACCTAGTAGAATAAATGAATACTCTTATAAGTTGTATTGTTGAATTTGTGTCATATATATTTAGTAGTGTTGTATATTTATCAAATAATATTATGCATTAAATTTGTAGTTGTCATTTTGTTAGTTTTAAAATGGGCGGGTTTTCCATGATTTTGAATGGTCCGAAAATCTGGGTCGCTGCATTGGTGTTGGGCCGAGCATTTCCATTTGTTGTGGTGCTTTCGCTACCAAGTTTCACTATTCTATTTCCTACTTCCGTATCTTTCTTGTAAATATGCATATGAGACGTAGTAAGATACAGAAGAATAGTCTAAGAGAGAGAGAGGGGAGAATGGAGATAAAATACATACTTATTTATAACAAATACTAGTACGTTACTACAGCATTATCACATACCCCGATCTTATTCCCTGATTCGTTAGAATTATATTTTCAAAAGACCTTTATGTTTAAAATTCTTTTAATAATAAACCTATGTTATGATACGAACTTGTAATATCCCCATTCCGAGGCCCAAAACTAGCTGCTACCGACGCTGCAACCATCCGTAATTATTAATTCCCAACGAGAAAACGTGGCTATGTTAATCATGTAAATAATCAAGAGCGCATGAATTTCAAACGTAATTCAAAAAGAATTAAATTGCATTTCAAAATATGATTTCATATTCATTACCTAATCTCATTTGCGATTCCACGTTAAAAAGAAATACCATTACCAAATACTCCAAGTATGACAAATGAAGATGTCCCTTTTGTTCGTCAGAGTCTAACACCTGGAAATTATACAACTTTGCCATTACATCCAAATATACAAAACCAAACTACACAACGAAAATAGATAAAGCTCCTAATACCTAGATTACCTCATGCACGTCTTCGAAAGTTTATTCGTCTAACTAGAAACCTGAAAACCCTTACTCCTGACCAAACTCAAATGAGTTCCCGAGAGTTTAAGGGGAAAATCAAAAACTTTGGGTCAAACAACAGTCTGGTGTGAATTACCTCCTACCATCTCGAACCAAATAAATATATAGAGAGACCACGCCGTTGAGCGGAACGGGTTTTCCCTTCACTAGTATCTTAACCATAACATCTCAACCATGTACTATACTACTGCATCCATAATAGTTATAACATAATAATATACTGATACGCAAATATGCAATAAACACTGGATTACCTATCCCAAGATTTTAGACTACCCATCTAAGTTTTCATTGACTATCCGTCTTATACTTATATAGACTACCCATCTCACATACATTTGGATTACCCATCCCGTTCCACGTTGACCACCCATTACCCATGGTTTCATTAATAAAATTATGTTGGACTATCCATCTCATATGTTATTATCACTTGGATTACCTGTCCTTTTTCATATGGACTACCCATCACATAAGGTTTAGCTGTTTGAATTATGTGCACTGTCCATCATACATACCCATTCATTTAAAATTGACATGTACTATCCATCACACATCCTACAGTTTTTCTAGGTTAACAATGAACCCTTCATTAACTTTGTAGAGACTATCCATCGCCAACATGATGTGGACTATCCATCTTACATCCCATAGTTTTCCTAGGATGATATGAATCCATCATTTAGTAGTTTATTTCATGTTACCCATATGTTTAACCTATGTCTATTGGTATCCCCAATTAGATTATTTACCCCTCAAACTTATAACATCTCAAAGTAGCATACATTAGTATCTCCAAACGATCTATGTCGAACTCATTAAAAATATACTTTGGTACTAAGGTTAAAAGTCAAAATCATAAAACATATGGCTCACTGCCCTTAAATAGTTTAAGGTAAATCACCATCGATATCAATAATACTGTCGACAAGAAGGATTAAGGCTCTCTGCCTTTAATAAAATAATTCATGTAGTACTAAGACATTGTCGATCTATATCCAAGGTCGAAGACCAAACTTAAACTTAAAATCTTTTTAGTGTAAACATCTTTGTCGAAAATGAAATTGTCGACTAGCATACCTTATAAGTTATCTGCCTATTTGACAAAGTCGACACTATAAATCATAACAATCAATGTCGCACTGCATCGTTGCCTAAAACAGTGGAAAAGAAGCCTTGCTGACTTTGATGAATAACAATAACAAGGACCTTATCGTCTTTATAAAAAAAAATTGATTTACAAAAAAACAAACCCGTACCAACGTTAAAGAAAGAGGTCGTCGGCATTTATGAATAATGACTCTAAACAAGCGGCATCGTTAGAATACATATTTAAAGACTTCAGCTATTATGCCGCTTAGTGTATGGAGTCAAAGTTAAACAAGTGGCATCACCACCTTTTATATAATTAACTTGAAAGCTAAAAATAGTAGTATGCGGCATTGATGAATCATGGGGTGCAATGATGTCGAACTTAGGTTACCGCCATTGTCGACTTCAACACGATTGGAAACATTTCATAACTACCTAAGTAGTTATCCTGTGCTTCCTCCTCATCAATGTCGACACTCAAGGATGCGATGTTTTTTAGGCTTGATGATGAAAGTAGTGGCATGATATTATCATAAATTCAATGAAAACTGACTTATTACCAATTAAAATAACCACTTTTCACCAATCTTGACGTTTTGTCCAATTTCTATTGGATAAAACAAAACCTTTTTCAAATTATTTTCAAAAAATACTGCTACATAAAATTTCCAAGTTCCAAAACATATAATAACTAATTAATTAATATCCTTAATTAATTATCATTTTAAATGTTTATCTAGCATAATAATTTCATAACAAATCATCATCACTTTGGGAAAATCCCAAAAATTCATAAAAGTCATATTTAATATTTTCTTTACCATATAAAATTTCAAGGCCAAAACCTATAATTAATTATTTTAAATAATTAAAACCAGGATTAACCAAATTTCCTTCTTAGGAAATTCATAAAATATTCAATTTAATTTCAAAAATTATGAAATTAAAAATCCATTTCCAAAATAATGTTTTACTCAATGTACCAGAAAATAAAACCATTGAAGATTAAAAAATTAGGTTTTACCCTTAAAACCCGCTTGAACAATTTCATAAATAAATCCATAAATCATTATTGTATCCAAACAATAATCAATCAACCAAAACATGGCATAATTTATCAAAACAATTTAGGTATTACCTATAATCGAACTCGAAATCAATTAATAGAGATGGAAAATGTATTATTCACCTTAGAATTAGAAGTTGGAGTTGAGATTTGATTAGTGCTTTAGTTTCTCTAAACTTTGCTCGAATATCCCTTTGATTTCATGCTTCTTTCTCCACAGGTTATGGCTGGCCTCCTTAAGTTCTTTTTTATTTTTTTACATTATGAAAAATAAGATTGAATATGAAGGGGACGGGGTTTAAGGAGTGAAAGTTAGATCTCCCAATTTTGCCATTCTTATAAATTCTCTTATATGATAAATCTCTAAACAATCTTACTTAGTTCATTAGTAATGGATCGACCTTACAAATTTTCAAACCTCGCTATCCTTAACCATTTACATTACTCTACTAGTCTATCTATTTAAAAATTCTAAATAATGTTAAACTAAAATTAGGGGTGTTACACTTTATACCGATACTGTGCACGAATAGATGAGTTATTTTGTTTGATGTTTTAATATGTGTCAGTGTTAAGCCAAGGGAATGTTCATGTGTATACCTCATACAGCCTTATTCTCTATATTATCTAACAATATTACTCTATCATACTCTTGGATAATATGGGTATAGAGGCAGGGCATTTCATTTGGTATTGGAGCATGGTTTAGAATAATACATTGTATATTAGAGACACAAGTCAAGAACCTAGATGAGACTTAGTGTCCCCGACCCTTGAATGTGTTGGGTAGTCCTTATGGTAAGGGACGGTAGATATATATATATATATAGGATAATTACTAGGATAATCATAAAAGGATGTATTTGATATTGTTAGCACCAAACTTAGACACTAACACCCAAGAATAGATTTGTGTAGAGATATTAATGAAGATAGTAAATTAAAACAGAGGAATGTACGCAAAACTTACTACAAAAACAAGAACATCGGGATTATAGTGGTTCGGTGTAACTGCCTACGTCCACTATTAATGTAATCTTTATTGCTTTTCTCAAAGACTTGAATACAGATACAATCCGTAAACCAATAACTCAAATCCAAGTTTCAGCTGAAATGAGCGAGTACAAAGAACGGCGAGTATCCCTGGAGTTTCGAAAAAAGCTCCCTTTCATTGCACCCTGACCTCTCTATTTATAGACGAAGATAGGCTGGAATTCCTACGCAAGCCCAAGAACAAGGTACCAGCCCACTACTGAAAACTCATGTACACCAGACCGAGCCAAGTTTGCCAAATGTCATTGACCGAGCGACAAATGCCGAATCGGGGCATCTTGATGATTAGCTCGAAGCAATCCTTCTAGGGGCTCGAAGTGAGCAACGATGTGACTGGAAGCAACGGCATACTGATCACCTCACTTTGAAATAGAACTGATAATCACCAATTCCTCTTGTATGCACCGAACCACGAGCACTGAAACAGGACTGAACAAAGCTCCTTAGTCGACCCATGCATGGCTTCACTTCCTTGACCGAGCGGGGCGTGCCGAAGCATCAGGACCGAATAGCAAATATCGAACTATCGAGTCCAAACGAAACGATGTCTCCCCTAGCCAAGCGACAAATGACTTTTAACTTTTAAGGCCGGACCAAATCCACACCGAACGAAAATTGACAAACCTGTCTTGGCTATCCTCCCTCGACCGAGCGACGAATTTCTCCTCTACGCCGAGCGATGAGTTTCTCTTTCAGGCATAGCGGTGAACAACCGATCCATTGGGTCCGAACTACTCTGTCATGCTCATGTTGGCCAATCCACTCTATCCCGAGCGATGTGTTATCTCCATTTTGACCGAGCCACGCATTCTGACCACTTTGACTGAGCCACACAGAAATGTTGAAACATATCGAATGCACCAAACACTCTATATCTTCAGCCTTTCCTTGGTCAGAATCTTGTCTGGTGCTAACTATCAGCTCTGCAACTATCGTCTTGTAGCCACACCAACGTGCCGAGTAACATTTTCCCCCAAAATCACGTCGTGTGAATCAACATGACGTGCTTTGAATTATCTTTCAGTCCTTGCTTTTATATTCTAGCTCATTCTGAAAGTTAATTGTCCCTTGTTTAGATTTTGTTCTTAACTTTTCAAAAGCCAAATGAACATAATTTTACGAAGGCTGAATCATGGCGGACTTTCCCAGCATCGCATACATGTGCTCATATATTTTTACTTAGTTATATTTTATTTTCTTTCTCTCTTCTCTTTCTCTTTCTTTTTTTACAAGTGAGGGAGCGGCATATGAAGGCCCCCTCATTCATTCGGCTTATCTGGAATGGTTCGTCATGTTGCCTTGCCGAACCCGTGAGACACGGTGACCAGGTCTTCAGGAAAACGCTGATTCACATCCCCCTCTACATATAAAAGCTCAAGCCTTACTTTCTCTCCCCATCTTTACTTCATTATTCTCCCTCTATCGGTTTTATTCAAAAAACCCAGACTCCATTTCTCTTCCGAACTGCTATACCCCTCCTCTCAATCACCCTCTCCAACACATTCTTTAGCCATTCTCGACTCTAAGTTTCAAGAAGCAATCGTCTCGCCCTTAAATTATCGCATAGGTGAGGTTTCATACAATACTGTAAATTCCCAAACCTTATCCTCTAGAACTCGAACTAGAGGGCCGAGCCACATAGGAATTCGACTTAGCATGGTAAGCACGAGAGGAGAGAAACGCAGTGAGTAGGTTTTCGGGCGTTGATGATTAAGTGCTTTTGGTATGAAAAGAATTTGATTTGGGGGAAACGACCATGGACGGCTTTAGGAAGCGAGGTTGGAGAAGTGTAAGAGTAGGTGGTTGGTCACTTTGCTTCAGCGAGGAGGTCATTGTTTTGAGAGAGAGAGAGAGTGAATTGTTATCCCTCAAGGTGTTATGAGTCGGTAGTAGTTTGTAGGAGTAGTGAGTATAAGTCAAGTGAGGCGCTCGACAGTTAGAGTAGGAGATAGGAAGTAAGTGGATCGGTCAGTAATTCGGAGGAGAGTAGTTCGGCACCGATTGGTGTAGTGCGGTTCGGTGTCTAGGCTTGTGTTGGTGGTCGATATTGGGTAGTTGTTATGGCTCGGAGGAGCCTAGGGTAGCAGTTTGGTAGAAGTCTATGCGAGGTCATTCAGTGACTAGAGAGAGATAGTGAGAGAGCAGTTCGGCATTGGAAACCAAGATTGTGCTAACTTGAACATAATACATACTTTAATAAGCTACTTCCACAATCATTTATAGCATATCGGACAACATCAAGTGATAAAACACATAAGCCAAAGGACTCAATCTGAACCAACTACCTATAGCTTGAATAATTTTAAATGCAAATTTAACTTAACACTTGAGAACAATAGCCTTTACATTTTATGATGCCAATGCTTGATTCCATAATTTCTAATGCCAATCATATAACTAACTACAGGAGACGGTCAGCGATGATAGTCTCCAAGGATAACCACTTAAAACTTTATCACATCATACTTGTGTTTAAAACTTTTAAATTTTCGGCACTCACGTTTAAGTCATAGCACTAGTTCACACACAACACGGGGGGATGTATTATCATCGTTATATTTGATAGTGATAGTCCTTCAAGTATAGTTCAAATAGGTATCTACCCATATTCTACGCTTGTTGAAGATGTCCAAAAGATCGAGCTCTGCTATAGTTTTTGACAAGCCTAAGCCAAGTTCTCAGCAGGAGATAGTAGGAACTTCAAATCCATCGACAACCCCTACACTGGGTATTCCAGATCCATCAGCTGTAGTTATTGGCCCGACTTCTGATGTTATAGACGGAGCAGTTATTTTGGATAATCCTATTGATTCACAAGTTTCAAAAATCGACAAAGCCAGTCTTCGTCGGTTGTATACAATTCATGGAATCCCTTTCGACGACGTTTTAGTTCCATCGGGGAAAGATCGGCCTCACCTGCACCTAACTAGATATACAACATGCAATAAATTCATGTGCTGGGTTGGTAGCGTGCCAACTTTCAACTCCTTTCTCCGTGAAGTGTTATAGTATATCGGGATCATCCCGGCACAGCTACATCCCAATAGTCACGCGTTCATCTATGGCATTTGTATTCTCTTCATGAGCATCTTACTCAGGCTTCCCACTTTCGGTGATATCCACTACATTTATCGCTTGAAAAGATGGTCTGACAGTCCATCCTCCATATTCCTTGAGCCACACTCCAAGTGTCAGATCCTAACGGGGATGGAGTAAATTCTCCCAATAAAAGCAGGAATTGTTTTTGGTATGCTGCTGTCTGGCTTTGCAAGAAGATGGCTGGAAGGAAGTATGTTCCTTCTTCGAACCAATATTTGTCTATGCCACAAAGTGCATTCTTTCTAAACTTCTTTCGAATTTTACACGTATCAGCCCATGCCCCAAAGGTACTGGGTATTCTGAGGCCGTCGAGGCCATTCGAGCTATTCCCATGGAAGTCCAGGAGATCAAATCCGTTATTTCCAATGAATCGCTTTTAAAATTTGGATAGTTGCCATAAGATCGTCAAACTAGTCTCCCAACTGGCACTACTATAACTGGATCTGCGATGGAGAAAAGAAAAGAGCAAGCTAGGCCTTCGGTGCCCCTACTGGTGGGGCCCCCGACACGTCCGAGGAAGGTGAAATCAAAGAGGCCGGGGTGCCCGGAGTGTCTGATGAGAATATAAGTCTCGATTCAGCACCGGTGACTGATGTATACGGCATCAATGAACCGCATCCTCCTTCAAAGGGGAAAAATAAACTAGCCTACAAACCAAGAAAAAAAATGGGCGGAACCTCAAAAGTTACAATTACTCCGGTTGAGAAAGTGTCGTCTCCTCCATCATTCAGAGGGTTCATTAAAAGGTCTATCAGACCTGACCATCCTTGATGACTTACTGAACTATGATTTCAACGACCCATGGGATATGGAACTCAACTCGCCCATGAGAGGTAATAGAGGAGATCATGCTTGTCAATATGGAGAGAAAACCCCGATAAGTAAAACAAAAGAAACTGGTCCATTGGGGGGAAACACTAGGACACACACGAACACTCACACCTCACCCTACACTTAAGTTTTAGCTATCATGAAATTCTCCCTAACTCGATTTCGCTTTGTTTCCGTATAGGTAATATAAGGCTCACACATGGCTTTGACCACCTCCACGGTTCCTCTATCTTTCACCACTCCAGTCGGGATTCGAGATCGGGTAGACGTCGAGCTAGAAATGAAAGTGGCAATAGAGACTACCGTCCCAGAGATTCATCGTCTCTCGATGAAAAACTTATAGCCACTCTTTATATCCAAGTGATCCTCCCCTACATTCAGAGCACAATAGGGAGAAATCAGCTCAAAGGGGATCTTAATCTGAAGTTCCCCATGACCAACATTCTAGCTCGTCTAGCACTAATCAATCTCCTAATCCCTATAATTAGTTGGTGACTCCGGCTAAGCAAACTCCTCCAATCTCTACACATGATCCATCGATAGCCGAAAGATTAGCCAAGCTTAAAGCCACATTTTCGAAGATATGCTTGGACGGGCTGAAATTCCTTCTTGTGATTCACCCAACTCCAGGGCATGTCAAACAAACCGCCATCGCCTGCAACAACGATGTCTATGTCCAACACGATGCGTTTTTTCATTTGGTAGAAAAAGTTTCAAAAGTTTATATGGAACGTCAGCACGAGATTGATCGCCTGAAAGTCGAAGCCATCCATGATAAAGACATTATTAAATCCAAGATGAAGAGCTTTCCTTGTATAAATCTCAACTTGAAGATGCCCAACAAAACGCTAAAGATATAGGTGAGGCAGTCAGCCATCTGAAAGCCACTCGTTAAAAGGAATTTGATGAGGCAGTTCAGCGTAGTGGTGCTCTAGCCGTAGAAAAAGACTCCATATAGAAAGAAAAGGATATTCCAGCTCAGCGAGTTATAGAACTGGCAGAACTGCTGCTTAAAGAGAAAGAAGAAAAAATCGCTACACGAGAAGAGTCACAGTGGTATTGTGATGAGATCATCGCAACCCGACTCTTAAAGACGAAGCTCGATGAGGAACATTCTAAAGTTGAAGCATTAAAGAATGCAGCCCATGAGGAGGGAAAAAGAATGGCATTGACAAAAATCAGTTCTCGTCTCGAGGCAGCTGCTGAAGCCGGATGAGAATAAATTAAATTTTTATTTCATCCACTTATTGCTGAATACAATGCTCGAATTCTCATGCATCGAGATCTATCTTTTCTAGGTAAGGGTTACCTTGAATCATTAGCCGAAGCATGGGATACTCAAATAAAAATTAAGCGAGTGGAGCTAGGCACCGAAGAAGTTGATGAGGATTCTCTTGTGAAGGAAATGCTTCGAGGAAACGAGCCTTCCGACTTATCTTTAGCCAAATCCCTCTACGGAAGAGATTCTTTCTCGTCGAAGGGGAAGTGCGACGTTGTTGGCCTGCCTGGAACTGAGTCTCTGGTTCCTCCTTCTGTTCAACCAACTGGTGGCTCATCACTTGATCCTTTCAAGTAGCCTTTTGGCTATGATCAAGAGAAGCCCAGGCTTGATATCCACATTCTATCCTCTATTCCAGAGGGTGAGAATCCCAAAATAGCTGAGAGTCAGCCGGAGGCTAGTATGTAACTTTCCTTTCTAGAGTTCAAATAACCATCACTTTTGGCCAGTAATAGATGCATTCGAACATCTTTCTTTTATGATTTCGTGTAGGTCATTCTAATCCCCAACCAACACCAATGAGCGATGTCGCCACGGAGAAGGAAGAGAAAATGGGAGAGGCACCTCACACTAGGGATACTCCAGGACCGGATGCTCAAAAGATTGGGGCGCTTGACGAGGACAAACTTGAGAATCCCTCACCTGGAGAAGATCATGATGAGGTTGAAATCATGTGCGCCTTCGAACACACTTTGAAACTAATCATGGAGGAGCAAATCATGGAAGAGGGGAAGAAGAAAGCTGAAATTAAGGCTGAGCCTCGGGTGGTAGAACTTGATGATCCTCTAAATAGGCCTCTGAAGGTTATTCTCCTGGGTAGAACAACACCTTTGGAGGTCCCCTTTCGTTCCTTGGATACCATCTCATTAGGAAGCAAGGCATCTAAGAGAAAACGCTCGGGTAAGGAGCCTTCAGAGAAACCGAAGAAGGAGGAAAAAATCAAAAAAGTAGCTATTCGGTCATGCCTCATTCAAACCAAATAAGCCTGAATCACGCAGTTGTTTATATTTGATTTCATAGTCATTGTAAATAGTCTTTTGCTCCAAACCCTAGAAAAGTTGTAATGGAACTATATTTTGGATTAGTAAATAAAATTTTGGTTCTTTGTCTTCCACGATTCTCACTATTTAGCTTATTTTCTAATTTTAGTCGAAATTTGAAAGCTTGTGGGTTACATAAGCTCCGGTCTGCTTCCACATGACTTGGAGATTTTTTAATCGTAAATATTGTAGTCCGCACTATGGGGATTTAGAATACTCTAGTCCGCGCTTCGGGGACTTAGAGATTTTTAATCATTTATACTCTAGTCCGCACTCCGGAGACTCAAAGTACTCTAGCCCGTGCTTCGGTGACTTAGAGATTTTTAAGTCGTTTACAATCTAGTCTGCACTATGGGGACTCAGAATACTCTAGTCTGCACTATGGGGACTTAGAGTACTCTAGTTCGCGCTTTGGGGACTTAGTGATTTTTAGTTCGTTTATACTCTAGTCCGCGCTTCGACAACTTAGAGATTTTTGAATCGTCTATACTCTAGTTCGCACTTCGAGGACTCAGAGTACTCTAGTCCGCGCTTTGGGCACTTAGAGATTTTTAAGTTGTTTATACTCTAGTCCCCACTCCGGGGACTCAGAGTACTCTAGTCCGCGCTCCGGGACTTAGAGATTTTTAAATTGTCTATACTCTAGTCCGCACTCCGGGGACTCAGAGTACTTTAGTCCGTGCTATGGGGACTTAGAGATTTTAAATTCGTTTATACTCTAGTCCGCACTGCGGGAACTCAGAGTACTCTAGTCTGCGCTTCAGGGACTTAGGGATTTTTAATTCATTTATACTCTAGTCCGCACTCCGGGGACATAGAGTACTCTAGTCATGGTCTGGGGACTTAGTGACTTTTAAATCATTTATACTCTAGTTCGTACTTCGGGGACTTTGAGTACTCTAGTCCATGCCCCGGGGACTTAGAGATTTTGAAATCGTTTATACCCTAGTCCACACTCTAGGGACTCAGAGAACTCAAGTCTATGCTTTGGGGACTTAGAGCATTTTAATTCATTTATAATCTAGTCCGCACTCCGGGGACTCAGAGTACTCTAGTCCGCGCTTCGAGGACTTAGAGATTTTTAAATCTTTTATAGCCTAGTTTGCACTCCGGGGACTCAGAGTACTCTAGTCCACGATTTTGGGACTTAGAGATTTTTAAATTGTTTATACTCTAGTCCGCACTTCGGGGACTCAGTGTACTCTAGTCCACGCTCCGGGGACCTAGAGATTTTTAATTCATTTATACTCTAGTCCGCGCTCCGACGACTCTGAGTAATCTAAACCACGCTACTGGACTTAGAGATTTTTAAGCCGTTCATGCTCTAGTCCGCACTCTGGGGACTCAGAGTACTCTAATCTATGCTCCGTGGACTTAGAGATTTTTAATTCGTTTATACTCTGGTTAGCACTTAGGGGACTCAGAGTACTCTAGTCCGCACTCTGGGGACTTAGAGATTTTTAATTCGTTTATACTCTTGGCGCACTCTGGGGACTTAGAGTACTCTAATCCGCGCTTCCGGGGACTTAGAGATTTTAACTTATCGACTGACTTTTAATTTTTTGTGTATGTTCATACGTCGAATAAAATAATGTAATTTAATTTTTGTCATGGAATTATAGCACACGGAGCATCATCAGTTCATAGAAAAAGGGCTTCAAGCCTTTATTGATCATAACAAATAGGAACAAGCTGAATCGTCTTATTACATGCCGAAAACAAAGAACAACAAAAGAAACATATACTGAAAACAGTGTCTACAAAAATGCAAAAGAAATAGGCTGAGTGTAATAACAGCGCAAATGCTTGCTATTCCATGCTCAAGGGAGCGTTATGTTGAATATGCGAGTATATGATTTTTGTTCGATGATAATATATATATATATATATATATATATATATATATATATATATATATATTCTTTTAAATGTATTTGTTAATGTGCAATTTTATTTTTCACAAAATTAAATAAACATTTGGTGAATAAAATAAATAACATGGAATTTAAATTCAAATGGATATTTTATTCAAACAAATATTTATTACAATTTTGAATAGTACAAATTCAAGCTCTCACTATACATATACAATTTTGATTACAATACAAATTCAGTTACATCACAATCTTTCATTTACAAATGTCCTCACTACAGTTCACTCATTCACTCGTATTTTATCTTCAATTTGAATCCAGCATCTGAGCAATCTGCAAAAATAAATACTAACGCAGTAAAATTGAAAAGGAAATATTTTTGCAGTGTAAAATAAAATGTGATTTTGAAAATATTATTTGCCTCGGTTATTTGGGTTGTTCGTCATCATTTAAATTCGAATTCATTATACACGAAAAGCTTGTGACATGTACAGTGTATCACTATACATGTCATATGGCCGTGCACACCGAAATATACACTTGATAAAATTACAAGGACAAGTGAGCACAGTTCAAACCCAAAATGCTGGGTTCAACTCAAGTGCAATAAAAATAATGTCAAAATATCAGCACAAGGTCAAACCCGAGCTTTAAGCTGGATTCAACTCAGGTGCAATACAAAATTGTCAAGTACAAGTGAAAATGCTCGATCAAAGCAACACAGTCTCAACAATGCAATGGCCATGTTCAAAACAACACCAAAACTGGACCAATAAGCAGTGCCAAAAGAACAGGTACAACTTGCAGTGCAGACTCAAATATCATGTACCAGAATCAAAGCAACATGTACATAATACCCACAGCAAACAGCTATGGATCAAATGATCAACGAGCAAGGCTGCACGGTGAAGACTGTATGCAAACCAAGTGCATGAATACTAAACAGAAGAATGGCATGAACCAAGCTAATCAGAGACTTCAAACAAGAGACAAAACAAACAAGTTCACATTCAAGTACTTGAACCAATAGCCAGATCCAAACAACACAAGTGCACAAGGGCAGTTGTACAAAAGCAAGTGCAGCTTCAACATGACGCATAAACACTTACAATAGAAAATGGTGCAAATACAACCAGTAATCTAGTACAGATTCAAGTTATCAAATGAAAACTCAAGTAAAGAAAAAGTTTGTGATGTACACATGAACTACATGCCTCGAAGAACAGTGGACAGGGATTGATGCAAGAAGACTCAAGTGCTAGCAGAACTGAAAACCAAGCAGTGAACCAGTAAATGACACGGTACGAGATGAAATCACATATATACATAAATGTATGTACACAAGTTGATAAATACATATGCAAATGCCACTGTGATTTAGACAAACCAAAACAAGTTGATACGCAGACTAACTTAAACAATACAATGAAACCAGAGACAATCAATGATCAGGCAATATGCAAACTATATATGCGGTTCAACTAAATCAACATCATCAAGGATGGAACACAATGCCAGACATCAACTGTGACTAGAAGCATCAGCCAATATTTCAGCAACAACACCAATCATGAAATAAAAGTGCACTAACAACATGAAGTAGAAGTTAACAAGCACAAAGATCAAAAGAAGTCAAGTAAATGACAAGATTAAAGTCAAGTCCTATGTCAACAGTTAACGGCCAAAGTCGAACACATAAACAAAATCAACATCATCGTCAAAGACTTCAACATATGATCAGTGGCAAGCATGCTAATACACAGTGGAAAAGATGAATGCATATACAGATGCAGACATGCCAGAGTTTCTATGAAGCTGAAAAAGAACAAAGTGCTAGAAACCAAAATAGTTTCAAGTTGAAAAAAGTTAATGCTGAAGTCACAGTGAAATCAACATAATCAAATCAAGTGACAGAAGTCCACAAAAATCGAAGTCCTGGTGGCCACAAAAGAAATCAACATCGTCAAATAAAATGCAACAGTTTCAAACCAAAACCGTGGTGCCCAAGAAATCGAACCAATTCAGAAATCAACACCGTGTTATTCAAGTAAATTGAAAAAGTCGGCAATCATCTCAAGCATCCAAACGAAGATCAATGGACAACACAAAGTAATTGACGAATTCAAATAAATATATGCGAACGAAAATATTGGGGTTCGAACCCTATATAAACAAGCAACATCATCGGCAAAATGGAATTGAGTTCAAGTATTCAAACCAGAGTGAAAAAGCATAAATTACATACCGGAATCAAAGTCGAACTCAATCAAATAGAAGCAGCCGAAAGCATCTCAAGAGACGATCAATCGACAGAGCAAGGAAATCGAAATCAATTACTCGATCGATCTAACTAAAGTCGGCATCTTCGAATTTGCCAAAACCCTAATTTTTATTCGCAGAGGAACGAACGAGAACGAGCAACAGGATGCCACCATTTTTCATGGAAGCAGGCCGATAAAGATAAAGGGAATAATATTTCACTTAAGAAAAATTTATGGGCAGGCATTGTCTTATTTTAAAAGGCTTTAGTTTAGTTTAAATTAGGGTTTTGGGTTATTTCGTTTTTATTGTATTTTCCTTTTTAAACCATTGTAATTTCTAGTCGTGTGACTAAGGGACAAACTACGTGGCATAGTTTGAGAATTCGCAACTCAGTGGCTGAGTTGTGGTAGGGTTTTGAGCGCAGACTTAAGGCTAGTCGATAGCGGGTGTCGCGAGTTTACGTATGTAAACGTCTGACTGCTTAATTTCTAGTAGAAACCTAGGGGGCGGCACGTATGCAGGGTATTGCCGAAGCTGGGTAAATTTTGTGTCGTTCTATTTCTGCATTTATTCTGCTATTATCTGTGCTTTTATTATTTTGATATATCTGTGTTAAAATAATTTTATATAAACTTCCGCAATAAATTTTAATAATTGATAGTATCGCCCTTTTCACCCCCCCTCTAGGGTGAAATCGATCCTACAAGTGGTACCACAGCTAGGTACAAAAGTCATTTTTGTTTTAAAAATTTGATTTTACAAAAACCATTTTTTATTTTAAAAATTTGAATTTTTAAAATGGCTACTTTTGCTAAGGGTCGTTCAAATATTATCCTTCCTGTTTTTGATGGAACAAATTTTGTGAATGGAAATTAAAAATGGAATGTTATTCAAAATCTGTTAATATTAAATGTTGGAATATTATTGAAAATGGGTGTGATATAATAGATAAGAAAATTATCTCGGTTAATGCTCTTGCTATGCATATACTATATTCTCATATTCATCAAGATAATTTTAACTTTATCTCTCATTGTGAAAATGCATAGGAAATTTGGAAAACTTTTGATGCAATATATGGTGCAAAAGTCAACAACAATGAGAAATCCTCCTCAATCGACTCAGCTAAAGAAACGAGATTAACAGGATTGGTAAAAAATAGTAATGATGAGGATGATGATGATGAAGCAGCTGAGCTGGCTCTACTAATAAAGAGATTCAAAAAGTGGAACCACAAATACAGAAATCCAGCTCCAAACCAACAATTGAAAAGCAGAATAATCAAAGCACTGACAACTCAGAAGAACACGGGATCATTTGTCACAAGTGAAAAAAAACCGGTCATATTAAGCCCAATTGTCCTCAAAACCAACACGACTTTAAAAAGAAATCAAAAAGGAGAAATTTTGCAGCCACGTGGAATACAAGTGATGAAGATAATAAAAGTACAGGAAGTAAGAGTGAGAAAGAAAATATTTGCCTTCAAGGTAATATAACTGGTAGCGACGATGACGAGCCAAGTGATGTATCAAAACTCACTCACTTAGAATTACTTATATATTTCCACGAAGTAAATGGTTGTTTTGAACGACTTAGGGAGAAATATGCTAAAATTGAATTACTAAGAGATAGTTTGATAGAAGTAAATGAACAGCTTGAACAATTAGTTAAAAACTATCAAAAAAAGTGCCCTAAGTGTGATAAGTGTCCAACATTTGAAGAAGAAATTAAAAAAAATCAGAAATTAAAATTAAATCGCTTAAAAATGAAATTCTAATTTTATAGGAAAGTGAAAATACTAGGAGAGAGAACTTTATTAAAAAGTGCACACAATTATTGAACGAAATTGAATCTCTCAAAAGACAAGTCCAACAATTGGCGATGACTTTAGATAAATTTTCCAAAAGTGAAAAATCATTGAATATGCTATTAGGGAAGCAAACTGTTAATACAATTAGACAAGGACTTGGATATAATGAATCTAAAAATGCTAGAAATAAAATTAATCAAGTCAATTCAATGTGCATAATTTGTAGAAAAATTGGACACAATCAAAATAATTGTTGGTATAGACCCAAACATGTAAAAACCATTCCAATTTGGGTTCCAAAAGGCACAAATATAAAATCTCTCAAAGTTAAACAAATATGGGTGCCAAAAGGAACATATATAAATAGTTTTGGGTCTCCACAAAATTATTTTTCAAAATATTCTGCCACTAACAATCATGGACCTATAAAAACAATAGGTCACAAAAATCTTTTAACGTGTAGGTGTGGTGGCAGGCTAAGGAACAACAACAGTGTTACTTGGATTCTGGCTGTTCCAGGGACCCAATGGGCGACAAAGCAAAGTTCCTTAGCCTAGCGTAAAGGTGACAGAATCACAATAGGCAACAACGAAAAATTATCGTAAAGGTAAAACAGGTAATGGTATATTTTGAATGATTTATTAAATGTGATAATCTGCACTGTAGTCTGAATTAAATCAGCCAATAATGTGATGATGAAATAAAAGATGATTTTGATTCTGACTTATTCAAAATTGTTGGCCAATTATATTCTTATGCCAAGAACACTATAAAAATCTCTAGAGGTTTTGAATTACTTCATATATATTAGTTTGGATTAATAATAGTGTTTTATTGGACAATATTAAATTTGGTTATTTTACGGCTGAGTCTATGTTCATGGTTTTTGATTATTTACATGGCTTCAATTCAAATTCAAGAGAATTACATTTAAAAAGTTGTTAAAATTGATTTTAAGATTTTTTGATGCACACTTCATGGTCTGGTCAATCAAATTAACTAATAATAAGTTTGAATGAAAAAAAATTCAGATGCAGATTTCACTAGTAATCTAGTTGATAGAAAAATTACTAGTGGAACGTGATTTATGTTGAGACACTTAGTAACTGCATCATTTTTCAAATAAAATATCTGCATATTTTTCATTTCAAATAATTTTCAAATAGTAGAAATTTTTCTCATAAAAAACCCTTCTAGAAAATCATTTTTGACCTTGTTTTCAGATTGGTCATTTTTAGAAAAATTGATTTTATAATTATTTTTGAATTTAATTTTTAAATTATAACACTGGCTAATCTGACTCCCTACTAATTATCGAAAGGATAAATAGTGATTGAAAAAGTGATGAGTGTTGATATTAATCATATATTATAACTTGAGACGGTATAATTAGTAAATTTCTTTAGAAATTTGAACAAGAGTTATATAAACTTTTTGTTGGTAAAAATTACATGACCATTTCTATTTCTATCATATTTCTATCAACCATCACTCATCAAAATCCATTATAGTGTTTCAATATGTGGTACTTTAAACATGAATCATTTTTTTTCATTTTTTTAAATATATATATATATATATATATATATATAATAAAATAAAATAAAATCCAAAGTATTCACTCTCATTTAAAAGTCCTCGCGGTTATGCATGGGTGAATTACTTGGAATTTGTTATGTGCTTTCATGCTCATTTAAAAGTCCTCACGCTTATGCATGTATGGAACGCATATCAAAATTGATTTTTAAATAAACAAGTTTATTCTAATCCCATTTAAAAGTCCTCATGGTTATGCATGATTAGAAGATACTTGAATTCATTTTTTTAAAATAAAATTGGAATGCTACTAATCTCATTTAAAAGTCCTAAAGGTTATGCATGGTTAGTAGATATTCAAATTCCTGATATAAATATACCATAAATAGACACAAATGTATGGTTTTATATGATGACATCATTCCCATCATTCTAAAAGTGGAATATGTGCCTAAGAGGGTATTTATGATTTTTGTTTGAATTTTTATTGAAATTTAATATTTATATTCGATTGAGTTTTAATGTTGTATTAATATCTATCACTTTATTTCTATTTTTTTCTAACACTATTACTCTTTTGCTGATAACAAAAAGGGGAGAGAAAAGCTAAGATTTTGTCAAATAAAAGCAACTAAAGGTCAAATATTTTCTATTTGCATCTAAACTCATTTGCATATTTTTTAATTGTATGAATATATGAAGGGGGGATTTGTGTAGAGAGGAAGTATATAAATAAGGGGAGCAAATAGAGTATATCAATGATCAAATACATTTAACATATTCAAAATCTTAAGTATATGTTTGTTATCATCAAAAGGGGGATATTGTTGAATATGCGAGTATATCATTTTTGTTTGATGATAATAAACATATATATATATATATTAAGTTAAATGTATTTGTTAATGTACTATTTTATTTTTCACATAATTAAATAAATATTTGGTGAATGAAATAAATAACATGGAATTTAAATTCAAACGGATATTTTATTCAAACAAATATTTATTACAATTTTGAATAGTACAAATTCAAGCTCTCGCTATACATATACAATTTTGATTACAATACAAATTCAATTATATCACAATCTTTCATTTACAAATGTCCTCACTACAATTCACTCATTCACTCGTATTTTATCTTCAATTCTAATCCAGCATCTGAGCAATCTGCAAAAATAAATACTAACGCGGTAAAATTGAAAAGGAAATATTTTTGCAGTGTAAAATAAAATGTGATTTTGAAAATATTATTTGCCTCAGTTATTTGGGTTGTTCGTCATCATTTAAATTTGAATTCATCATACATGAACAGCTTGTGACATGCACAGTGTATCACTGTACATGCCACAAGGCCGTGCACACCGATATATACACTTGATAAAATTACAGGGACAAGTGAGCATAAGTCAAACCCAAAACGACGGGTTCAACTCAAGTGCAATAAAAATAATGTAACAATATCAGCACAAGGTCAAACCCGAGCTTTAAGATGGATTCAACTCAGGTGCAATAAAAAATTGTCAAGTATAAGTGAAAATGCTCGAACAAAGCAACACAGTCTCAACAATGCAATGGCCATGTTCAAAACAACACCAAAACTGGACCAATAAGCAGTGCCAAAAGAACAGGTACAACTTGTAGTGAAGACTCAAATATCATGTACCAGAGTCAAAGCAACATGTACACAATACCCACAGCAAACAGCTATGGATCAAATGATCAATGAGCAAGGCTGCACAGTGAAGACTGTATGCAAACCCAGTGCATGGATACTAAAAAGAAGAATGGTATGAACCAAGCTAATCAGAGACTTCAAACAAGAGACCAAACAAACAAGTTCACATTCAAGCACTTGAACCAATGGCCAGATCCAAACAACACAAGTGCACAAGGGCAGTTGTACAAAAGCAAGTGTAGCCTCAACATGACGCATGAACACTTATAATAGAAAATGGTGCAAATACAACCAGTAATCTAGTACAGATTCAAGTTATCAAATTAAAATTCAAGTAAAGAAAAAGTCAGTGATGTACACATGAACTACATGCCTCGAAGAACGATGGACGGAGCTCGATGCAAGAAGACTCGAGTGCCACCAGAACTCAAAACCAAGCAGTGAACCAGTAAATGACACAGTACGAGATGAATTCACATACATATATATGTACATACACAAGTGGATAAATACATATGCAAATACCACTGTGATTTCGACAAACCAAAACAAGTTGATATGCAGACTAACTTAAACAACACAATGAAACCAGAGACAATGAACGATCAGACAATACGCAAGCTATATATGCGGTTCAACTAAATCAACATCATCAGGGATGGAACACAATGCCAGACATCAAGTGTGACTAGAAGCAACAACCAACATTCCAGCAGCAACAACAATCATGAAATACAAGTGCACTAACAACATGAAGCAGAAGTTAACAAGCACAAAGATCAAAACAAGTCAAGTAAATGACAAGATTAAATTCAAGGCCAATGTCAATAATTAATGGCCAAAGTCGAGCACATAAACGAAATCCACATCATCGTGAAAGACTTCAACATATGATCAGTGGCAAGCATGCTAATACACAGTGGAAAAGATGAATGCATATACAGATGCAGACGTGCCAGAGTTTCTATGAAGCCGAAAATGAACAAAGTGCCAGAAACCAAAACAGTTTCAAGTTGAACAAAGTTAATGCCGAAGTCACAGTGAAATCAACGTAATCAAATCAAGTGACCGAAGTCCACAGAAATCGAAGTCGTGGTGGCCACAAAAGAAATCAACATCGTCAAATAAAATGTAACAGTTTCAAAACAAAACCATGGTGCCTAAGAAATCGAACCAAGTCAGAAATCAACACCATGTTATTCAAGTAAATTGAAAAAGTCAGTAACCATCTCAAGCATCCAAACGAAGATCAATGGCCAACGCAAAGTAATTGACGAATTCAAATAAATATATACGAACGAAAATATTGGGGTTCGAACCTTATATAAACAAGCAACATCATCGGCAAAAAGGAATTGAGTTCAAGTATTCAAACCAGAGAGAAAAGGCATAAATTACATACCGGAATCAAAGTCGAACTCCATCAAATAGAAGCGGCCGAAAGCATCTCTAGAGACGATCAATCGACAGAGCAAGGAAATCAAAATCAATTACTTGATCGATCTAATTAAAGTCGGCATCTTCGAATTTGCCAAAAACCTAATTTTTATTCAAAGAGGAACGAACGAGAACGAGCAACAGGAAGCCAACATTTTTCAAGGAAGCGTGCCGATAAAAATAAAGGGAATAATATTTCACTTAAGAAAAATTTGTGGGCCGGCCTAGTCTTATTTTAAAAGGCTTTAGTTTATTTTAAATTAGGGTTTGGGTTATTTCGTTTTTATTGTATTTTCCTTTTTAAAACATTGTAATTTCTAATCGTGTGACTTGGGGACAAATTACGTGGCATAGTTTGAGAATTCGCAACTCAGTGGCTGAGTTGTAGTAGGGTTTTGAGCGTACAGTTAAGGCTAGTCGATAGCCGGTGTCGTGAGTTTACGTGTGTAAGCATTTGACTGCTTAATTTCTAGTAGAAACCTTGGGGGTAGCACGTTGGCAGGGTTTTGCCGAAGCTGGGTAAATTCTTTGTCGTTCTATTTCTGCATTTATTCTACTGTTATCTGTGCTGTTATTATTTTGATATATCTGTGTTGAAATAATTTTATATAAACTTCCGCAATAAATTTTAATAATTGATAGTATCACCCTATTCACTCCCCTCCTCTAGGGTGAAATCGATCCTACACGTCATGCCATCAACAGTCGCTTTCTTGAAAGTTCCTTCTCCAAGCTTCCATTTGATGACGTATGGACCTTCCCATC
Source organism: Allium cepa (assembly GCA_030765085.1). Taxonomy (NCBI): domain Eukaryota; kingdom Viridiplantae; phylum Streptophyta; class Magnoliopsida; order Asparagales; family Amaryllidaceae; genus Allium; species Allium cepa. The sequence continues at coordinate 549,445,089 of CM060938.1, forward strand.
TTGGATTCATATGTGATGGGATTGAAAAAACTCGCTTCAAAACGAGATCACCCACATCAAAGATTCTCGGTCGAACTTTTTCATTATAATATCGAGCGACTCGGTGCCTATATGCAGCCGCCCTTAAATCAGCCTCTTCATGTTTTTCATCGACAAAGTCCAATTACTCCAGTAAGAGATCCTGATTCATCCTAGGATCATAATGAGTCACCCTATAAGAGGGAACTTCAAGTTCCATAGGTATAACAACCTCAGCGTCGTATGCCAGAGTAAAGGGAATATGGCCAGTCGCGTACTTTTAGGTGGTTCTGTAGGCCTAGAGCGTTGTTGGAAGCCCATCGATCCATTTGCCACTGGCCTTCTCCAAACGTTTTTTCAATATGGACTTGATTATTTTGTTTACGGATTCAACTTGTCCATTGGCTTTAGGATGAGCAACTGTTGCAAATCTTTTCTCAATGCCATATTTTTGGCAGAATTCTTTGAACTCCCTACTCTCAATTTGAGTTCCGTTGTCCGTAACGATAGTTTGTTGGAGACCAAATGGCATATGATGTTTCGCACAACGAAATTAATGACCTTTTTGGTGGTGATTATACCTAAGTGCTCTGCTTCCGCCCACTTGGCAAAGTAATCGACTGCAACAATTGCATATTTTGCACCACCTCCGGAGATAGGCAAGGAGCCGATTATATCGATCCCCCATATTGCAAATGGCCAAGGACTAACCACTTTTGTGAGTTCCGTTGGGGAAGCTCTCAGGATTTTTGCTTACATTTAACATTTGTCGCATCTTCTTACATAGTCCGCGGTGTCCTAATTCACGGTTGGCCAATAGTATCGATAGCGGAGGATCTTTTTAGCTAATTTCTACCCCAGAATAGTTGCTACATTCCACTTCATTAACCTCTTTCAAGACCTACTTCATATCGTCGTAAGCAATGCACTGAAGTAAGGAAACCGAGAATCCTTTCTGATACATTACTCCATCCTACATTATATAACGCGAGACTTTGCGAGTGACTTGTCGTCTTTCGTTCTTTCTCTCGGGCAAAGTCCTATGTAGTAGGTATTGCATGAACGGGGTTATCCATGACTCCCTCTCAATTTTTTTTTCTAACACAGAATCTACTTCCATCTCATTTATACTCGTGGCATGAACGGGAACCAAACCCATCTTTTGCACATCACCAGTACTTGCGAATTTTTCCAATGAATCGGCTTCTCCATTTTGTTCACGTGGGATATGCGAAATATCATAACATTCAAAGTCTGCCAACAGTTCTTGAACCCGAGCAAGGTATGGGGCAAGTCTCTGCCCCTTTGTTTGATAGTCTCCCCGCACTTGGTACACCACCAATTGTGAGTCACAAAAGATTTCGATCGATTTACTCTGAGTTCTCTGGTAAGTTTTAAGCCGACAATCAATGCTTCATACTCGACTTTGTTATTTATAGCTGGGAAATTGAGCTTCAAAGCATAATAAATTGATCGGTTAACGGGAGTCACAAGAATAACACCAGCCCTAGAACAATGGTTGTTGGACGCCCCATCGGTGTATAGTTTCCATCAAATGAGGGAAATCACATCATCACTACTCAGCTCGTATGATATGGTGAATTCTGCAATGAAGTCTACTAGTGTCTGCCCTTGGATAGCCCTCCATGGCAGGTAGGTGATATCAAATTGACTCAACTCAATATTCCATTTCAACAGCCTTCCAGAGGTTTCTGGTCGTTGGAGTACCTGTCGCAGAGGTCGATCAGTATAAACACAGTTCGGATGTGCCTGAAAATATGGACGATGCTTGCATGATTCAACCCCCAAGCAGTAAATAGCCTCTCAATTTTAGGATAATTTCTCTCTACTCCCGTCAGACGTTTATTAACATAGTACATTGGCTTTAGAATTCGGTCCTCCTCGCGAACCAAGGCCATACTGATGGTATGCTGAGACACGACCAACTATACAATAACACTTCATGGTCTACGGGCTTTGACAAAACCGGGGGACTTTCCAAATGTCTTACCAAATCTCGGAACGCATCTTCACAGTCGGGCGACCATTCAAAAATTTTCTTTCCTTTCTTTGTCACATCGAAGAAAGGAATACACTTGTCGGTCGCTCTTGATATAAATCGACTCAACGCGGCGACCTTTCCATTCAGGATTTGTACTTGCTTTATAGTTCTGGGAGCTTATATGTCTCGAATAGCCTGAATCTGTTCAGGATTAGCTTTAATTCCCCGTGCATTGACAATAAAGCCCAAAAACATTCCTGTTGCAACACTAAAGGAACATTTTAATGGATTGATTTTAATTCCGTAATATCTAAGTATATCAAACATCTCCACTAAGTCTCGAATGTAGTCTTTTGACTGCCGTGACTTCATGAGCATGTCATCCACATAGACTTTCACTGTTCTACCAATTTGTTCTTTAAACATCCAATTTACCAAGTGCTGATAAGTCGCTCCTGCATTCTTCAACCCAAAAGGCAGCACCACATAACAATACAGTCCGACATCCATGACAAAACTAGTGTGTTCCTAATCTGGAATGTGCATCGGGATTTGATTGTATCTCGAATACGCATCCATAAATGACAATAACTTGTGTCCAGCTGTTGAGTCAACGAACTGGTCAATTCTGGGTAAAGGGAAACTATCCTTAGGGTGTGCCTTGTTCAGATATGAATAATCAACATAGGTCCTCCATTTACCATTCGCCTTTCTCACTAGTACGAGGTTAGAGACCTATTCTGGGTAGAGGGCGTCGCGGACGAACACATTGGCTTTGAGTTTTTCCACTTCCTCTCTGAGAGCAGCAGACCTCTCCGGGTCCATACCTCTCCTTTTTTGCTTTACCGGCTCGTATTTCAGGTATATATCCAACATATGACTCGCTATGGAGGGATAAATCCCGCACATATCAGAATGTGTCTAAGAAAAAACATCCAGAATCGCCCGGAGGAAATCAGCAAGATCCTCAGTCATCGAGGGGGTGAATTGTGATCCAATCTTCAGCACCTGTGATGGGTCATCGTGACTGAATGGAATGTCAATTGTCAATTCAGTCGGTGCTGCTTTAGACTCCTTAGGTTCTTCATCCTCCTCTCTTGGATCTATGTCTCTATAGATCCAACTCTGCTGCCCGAGTAAAGGCTCGGGCATTAAGTGTCAAATTTGAGCAACGTGGATGCGGAAAGAGTCGTTCACAACCTTTCCCATCTCTCTTCGCTGGGCCTCTCCAAGCTCAACCACATAACATGCATGACCAGTCGCTTGATCGCCATGCACTACACCAACTCCCATATCCGTCGGAAACTTCAAAGTCAAACACCATGGGGCCAAAGCTGCTCTAAACTCCGTCAGGGACGGTCGGCCCAGAAAAACATAATATGGGGAATCAACATCCAAAACAATGAGCGTTAGGATTCGTACCCTTCTACATTCACCTTCTCCTAACTCAACTGGTAATTCGACAAAACCCACTGCATCATAGCCGCACCATTAAAGCCATGAATACGTGCTTTAGATGGTTTCAGATCTTTCACCTCCATCTTCATTTGGTCGTATTCCTTTTTGAATATAATGTTAATAGAACTCAAACAATCGATCAATATACTCCTCACAATGCTGGCCCAATCGTGGCCGAGATGACCATCGGGTCAATGGTAGGTGCCTCCACCTGATCGACATCTCTACTTCTAAATACTATATAATCTGTCATCATCCGCTGCTGTTTCGCTGGAGTCTCGTCTTTCGAGTTCTAGCAGCATTCAAAATCTGCATGTTTCAAGGAATTAGCATAGCTTTCCATATCTTGCCAACTCTTATCTACTGGATAAGGCCCACCGACTATCTTGTTTATGATCGGTCCACCTACGGTCCGAGTAGGTTCCTCACGATGACGTGGAGCCTGCTGACTGGGATCCGATCTTCCTTGTCCGCCTTCCTGTGGATTCTTAACAAACTGCTGTAACTTCTTTTGCCGAATCAGTTTTCCTATAGCATCATGGAGGTGTCTACATTCCATAGTGTTGTGCTCGTAGGTCTCGCGAAACCGGTAGTACTTCCCAGTCTGCTTTTGTTCCTTAGTGGATTCTTTCAGGCGTGGCTTTCGGTATTAGAAGGTATTACAAGTTGACAAATAAATATTCTCCAGAGGAGTGTATTCGTTGCAGGTCGAGATCCTTGGTTTCCACTTTCCTGCTTCCCTCTTACTTCCAAAACTTCCTCCTCCAGATCCTTTAGACTACTCGGGCTTATTTCCTTTCCAGAGTTGTCGCCATATTATTTACCGCAATATTGCTTTGCACCGTCTCTTTGCCAGGCCCTGGCGTACTGCCACGCCTCGTCTACTTGGCTTCCTTCCTTCTCATGAATTGGTGCGCCTTTGAGTAAAAAAGTTCCAAGGTAGCCGAAGGTTTTCCTTCCAGCCAATCACCAAACTCTGAGTCTAGGTCTACTCCTCGCATCACGGCCATAAGAATAAAATGGTCATTCGGGTTGCTTACCTCGGTAGCAGCAACGTGAAATCTTTGCAAATATTACTTTAAGGACTCTCCTGGAGCCTACACTAGATAAAGACATCACGTCCTTTAGACGAGTTGTATGAATTATAAACTCCTCCATAAATTTCATCGCTAACTCATCGAATTTGGAGATTAATTGCGGAGGAAGTTTGGTGAACCACATGGTAGCTATTCCAGATAGGGTTATCGGGAAACACTTACATTTAGTCGTGTCATTTTCCTAGCCGATTCCATCATCCATTCATATCTCATTACATGCTATCGGGGATCGGTCTTCCCCTCATAGGCTGGAATAGTTGGCATACTAAACTTTCGGGGGTATTCAGCCTATAGGATAGCATCTGTGAATGGAGTATGACTTTTATCTATGCCCAATCACCGTTGGATAAACCCTGATTTTCCCTCATCAGCTGTCTAACAATGGATGATAAATCCATGGTTTGGACGGGAGGTGTCAAGTTGGACTATGTCCTGCATGACCGTCCCGGCTGGTGCCTCCATGATTGGTGATCTTCCAAACAAGTGTCTTGGGGACCTGCTTCATTGAAACCCTGGTGAGTCAATCCATCGGCTTCCATTCGCGCTCTAGATCCTAAGTTTCCCATTGCAACTTGAGAGCGGTTTCCCAGGTGCAAGTGAGGGGCCACGGCTCCATGTAGGGAACCTGGACCATTCCTGTTGGATTGATCTACTACACCTATTTGCACTGTTTCAATTCTATGGCGTCTATGCCTGGGATGTTCATCAAACGAAGCAGTATTGTCAAATGATGAGTAGGTAGCAGGACTTCCTCCAGCATTCTAATGTTGTTGTTGAGTAAGCTGGGTCATAAGATTGGCGTTAGCTTGAATCTTCTCATTAAGCTGTCTCATGCTTTCAATGAGTTCTCTTATCAGCTCGTTGAACTCTATTCTAGTGACGAGTGCGGTTTGGTTTAGGATGGTGGCGGTCCCTGCATCTGGATTAGCTTGTTGGTTGCTGGGATCTACTTGTTGGACGCTAGCGGTCTCTTGACATCCGCGTTGTGGGAGGTTGATCTAGTACGTGGTCTTCCCATTGTAGAGTTATCAGTTGGAACTCTAAGTAGAATCGATGAACTTCTTGTGAATAAATTGGATCTTCTTTGAGGGATTTCTTCAATCCAGTGGCGATAAATTAGATCCTAACATCCTGAGAATTCTATTCTCAAGGAGAGCACCAAAATGTTAGCACCATAATTGGACACTTACACCCAAGAATAGATTTGTGTAGAGAAATTAATGAGGATAGTAAATTAAAACAAAGGAATGTATGCAAAACTAACTACAGAAACAAACACACCAGGATTATAGTGGGTCGGGGTAACTGCCTACGTCAACTATTAATGTAATCTTTATGCTTTTCTCAAAGACTTGAATACAGATACAATCCGTAAACCAATAACTTGAATCCAAGTTGCAACTGAAATGAGCAAGTACAAAGAATGGCAGAGTATTCTCGGAGTTTTTGAAAAAAGGTCCCTTTTGCTACACCCCTGCCTCTCTATTTATAGACGAAGATAGGCTAGACTTCCTACACAAGCCCAAGAACAAGGTACCTCGGCCCACTACAGACAACTCCTGTACACCAGACTGAGCCAATTTTTTCGAATGTCATTGGCCGACCGGTAAATGCCGAACAGGGGCGTCTTGATGATTAGCTCGAAGCGATCCTTTTAGGGGCTCGAAGTAAGCAACGGTGTGACTCGAAGCAATGAAGTACTGACCGCCTCACTTTGAAGTGAAATTGATAACCACCAACTCCGCTTGCATGCACCAAACATGACTGAACAAGAGCACCGAAACAGAACTGAAAAAAGCTCCTCAGCCGACCCATGCATGACTTCACTTCCTTGACCGAGCAGCGTGTGCTGAAGCATCTGGACCGAGCGACAAATACCGAACTATCCAGTCCGAACGAAACAATGTCTCCCTTATCCTAGTGACGAATTACTTTGCGCTTTTAAGGCTGAACCAAATCCACATCGAACGACAATTGACCGACTTGTCTTGGCTATCCTCTCTCGACCGGGTGACGAATTTCTCCTCTAGGCCGAGCGATGAATTTTCTTCTAGGCCGAGCAGTGAACAACCGAAGAACTGGGTCCGAACTACTTTATCATGCTCATGTTGGCCGATCCACTCTGCGTCGAGCGATGTGTTCCCTTCATTTTGACCAAGCCACGCATTCTGATCACTTTGACCGAGCCACGTAGAAATGCCGAAACATATCGAATGCACCAAACCCTCTATATCTCCAGCCTTTCCTTGGTCAGAATCTTGTCTGGTGCTAACTATCACCTCTGCAATGATCGTCTTGTAGCCAGGCCAAGGTGTCGGGTGATGGATATTTTAAAATTATACTGTTTCTTTTCACTCATTTCTTTTGGGAATATGTGTCTAATGGTTGGAGCAACAAGGACAAAAGGAGTTAGTCCAAGCAGTAGTATTTACATTTATGTTGAATGCTATATTCTAGGTGATTTAGTATTATATTATTATGGTTTGGCTTAGCACTGCATTGTTAAGTTTTGAATTATTTTAATCAAAGTGCACAGCGAAAAAATCTATTTATTAGAGTTTACTTATTATTGTTCCTTATGTTTATTGAGTAATTGGGAATTGATCGTAAGGAGTTTGATTTTGAATATAGTTTGGTGGAAAGAACATTTGTATATAATAATTAGAGTCAAAGAGTGAATTCCATTACCCATTTTTACTTATTATAAATAAATATTAATGGTGTTTATTTGATATTATAAAATGTTTACTGAAATGGTTTATTGATTAGTATATTTATATATATGAGTGTGCTTAAAGATTGTTTGAAAATGTTTTGAAGTTAATTAAGTGCTTAATAAAAGTTAAGGCTCTTAATAGATACAAATATTGATTATTATTATTATTAAATTATTTTAAGAGCTAAGTGAATGCTATAACTGGAAATCTTTTGGGAAGTATACATCAAAAGTATGGTGTTAAACGAAGATCTAAAAATAAGCTTGTAAAAGTATTGCTAAAACTAGTATATTAGATAATATGTGAAAATAATACTTATATAAGTTTTTAAAAAAATCGTGTTAACTTGTCCGTCGTGTGTGTTAAGGATTTTGGTCAATGCGGGCATATGTGTTCGATATGGATTCCTAAACATTTGAAAGAGACATTTGGACATAATGTATTGAAAAAATACTTCTTGTAAATTTTTGGATTATTTTAAAAGAGATTGAATACTTAAAATAATAGATAAAGTTAAGTTAGTTATTCAGGTAAAAGTAATATTTGAAATTCGTATTTGTAAAGGCTTTAAAATAAGAGTTTATATCTATTATTTTTGGAAACTATATTATAAAAGATTTTTATATGTTTGTACATGTTTTAGTGATGTTTGCAGCCACTGGACATTGGTTGATTGCTGAGGTCATCGGTGAGGAAGTTTGACTATGTGCTCAATATTGTGGCCAAATGATATTAGTAATCATTATAATAAATGACGAGGCAACACCACTCTACTTATAGAGTTTGAGAATTTGTGAGCGCAAGTGTGTATATTTGGTGACTTTTTATGAAGTCTAATATGTGTAAATACTATAGTGTTTTGGGATTTTAAGATATGAGAATATGTATGTATGTATGTATGTATGTATATAATTTTAAGATTTACCTTTTGTAATGTAAAATGGTTTAAATTTACTAATGAATGGATGTGATTTAAGGTGAATTAATTTTAAATTATTACAAAATTTATGTAAAAAAGAATAAAATTTAAATTTAAAAAAGATAAATTATAGATTTTTGGAAGAATGTTTCAAAAGGTAATATTACGAGTTATGTCTTGAAAATTATATAGCTTAAAAGCATTGACTTTGTGATTATAAGAAAGTAATGAAATTATTCAAATAGTTTTGACAAATTAGTTAAACAAAGAAGAATATTATAGTGAATGTTTAAGAAATGGAGAATAAATATAAATTTATTATGAATATTGTGATAGTATAACTTATGAAAAACTTGAATGAGATTTAACAATTAAATATAATACGATAAAGTGGTTTACATACTATAAGCGAGTGTAGCGGTGTTGCAAAATTAAAGTGGATTTGGAAAGTTATTAAAAGGAAATATTTTGGAAATGTAAATTATTTTAAAGTTTATTACTATTAAATATTTTGAAGAAAAAGGGGAATTCCATTTTTGTTACAAGTATTGCTAAATAATAAAGGATGGAGTATTTGATTTTACAATTTGCTAAAGCATGACAATTTTACATTTTGATGACAGAGAAAATTGTCCAAAAATAAAGTATTTTGAAAGTATAAAAGTTTTTGAAATTTAGTGAGTTATTTATTTAAGATTTATTTTGATAAGTAATGTAGTATCTTTGAAGTGTTAAGTTTTGAGAATAAGCTTAAGACTTGCCTCATAATATTAATTCAAAAGGAGTAAAAGCTTTACAAATTTATGGAAAGGGTTTGTAAAATAGTATTTGGAAATACTTCTATTATTATAAGAAGTTTGAATCTAAACAATATATTGGAAGGTTTTTTATTAAATTGAGAAATGATATTTTAATATAAAAAATTGTAACATCCCCTATCTGGAGTCCCGAAGCTAAGCGCTATGGATGCTCCAGTCTTCCATAGTATTAACTTTCTATGTGCAAATACGGTAATGTTAATGGTATTAATAATACCAGCATCACATGAACATGAAACAAAATCACATATTTCCAAAAACATAATTTTCAAATTACATTTTCAAAACATGTTCCATATTCAAATTACATAATCCCATCGCTTTCCCAGGTTTAGATAAAATAATTTATTACATACATACGCCAAGAGTGACATAGGAAGATGCCCCCTTAGTTGACCAGAGTCACCAAATAGTCATATCTGACTTAATACAAACACAGTGGAAATACATCAAAATAGACCTGCAACTTCTAAATAGCTATCTGTAAGCCTCCTGCTCGTCTCCAAAAGCTTTATTCATGAACCTACTAAAAACCGTGAATCCTCAACCCTCTGCCCTACTCAAATCAGTTTTGAGCACCAAAGAGTTCAAGGGGAAAAACATAAACTTCGAGTTAGACGTAAAGCCTGGTGTGAATAATATTATTCATCTCGGTATTTGATATTAAGTGAGACCACACTGCTTAGCGAATAGGTTTCTCCTCACTAATATCCTTTTAAAACATATCTTTTGCAAATCCGTTTCCTATAACCAAACGAATTAAAACTGTAAATCGTTATTATGTAAACATACATATCTGGTAATAAATGGAATATCTATCTGAAATCTATAGTTTTGTTTTGCTAACTACTAATCTTTGGCTGACTCGGGCCTACCAGACAATATAAGGAAAATAATCTTCCTACCAGACAATATAAGGAAAATAATCTAACACCTATTAGACACTCCTCTTCTTGACGGTATGTCCTTAACTATCTGTTAAATACTCCTCTTCTAGACGGTCTGTCCTTAACTTATCATCTCCCAAGCTCACCTGATCCTAATGGTTTGTGGGCTCACCATTAACCTATCTGTAGATGAATATATATTCCCCTCTATGTGTAACCATAATTTTAGTCTTACCTGTGACAAAGCCCTACACACTAGAATTTTGGACTAAATTAGCTGGAGCTAATAGCGAATACATAGGGCGCAACCCTATATAGTCTCATCTGGTATTTTAATATCTGAGTAATTTTACCTAAGGATACCTTCTCAAAATTTTACTTGAAAACCTTTTCATCTAAAATTGATTTAAAACTTTCTAAACTAGACTTAAACAAGGAAAACACTTATGCTCTATACTTTACTCAAAATCACTTTGCCATGTTATATATATATATATATATATGTATATAGTTTACCCAAATCTTTATTGATGAAAACCTTTAGACATTTGAAAGTACCTCTTTTCGATCCCATTGAAAGTATCCCTTTCGTAACTAAATAAAGCCTTTCCTTTTTCTAGGCGAAAATCCCAAAGCCCTCCCTTCGAAACCATTTACATAAACTTTTTGAAATCATTGAAATACCTTTTCCTTCGAAAGTTAAAAACATTAGACATCCTATCTTTAAACCTTTAAACATAGCCTTTCGAAACCATTGGAAATACCTTTCGAAACCATTGGAAAACCTTTCCTTTAAACCCTTTGAAACCAGTGGTAAAACCATTCGAAACCATTGGGGAACCATTCCTTTGAAATCTTCCTTAAAACCTTTCGAAAGCATCAAAACCTTAAACATTTTGAAAGCATTTAGGTTCAATTTTATAAAATGTGGAAACACCTTCTAAAACCATTCAAAATCATAATTTTCAAAACGTTTGGATTAATCTATAAAAATCTCTATGGGTCATATCAATAGGGTCGATGTGATGTCTTGGAATTTTGGGAAATATTTATTTGATAATCCTCATTAATAATCATTTAATTTGGCAATATTGTTTAATAATTTTCTTTTATAACTATTTAATTTGATAATATTGGTTTAATAATCTTCTTTATAATTATTTTAAAATTTGCAAGTTTAATCTTTCCAAAAACTAATAATATTTAATTGGTAAAATTTAATTTTCAAAACTAATAAAATTGTTTTCTATTTATAATATATAGATATATATTTGGTATATATATTTTAAATTGGAAGTCTTTGGTTTTAATTTGATAAAAAGATCTGTTTTCAAATTATAATATATATATATATGTATATGTATACATATATATTGTGATTGGAAGCTTTGTTTTAAAATTCAATATATGATTTTCAAAAGTTAATTTTAATTTTAATTGAATACTTTTAACACTAGTATTTATTTATAATTATCAATTCAAGTATATTAGCTTAAGTTTGAAATAGAATTTAATTAAAAGATTTAATATCCTTTTTTTTAAATTTAACATGGATAAATGAGATTTGTTTACTTATAAACATTTAAAATATAAGAAAAGATTTAAATAAAAGGGTTAATATTCTTTCTTTAAAAATACGCTTTCATAAGAATAATTAGTATATATACATTTAAAAGACATAAACATATTAATATAAAAACATAAGCAATTAGGAATAATATATTTAATAAAGATTTAAACACTTGTAAACCTTTAATTCTTGCATTTTAACATTTGCAAGAAATAATAACATGGATTGACATTTGTAGCTTAAGTATAATCAAATTTACAAGTGGCTAATATGGCTTCTTTTAATTTAAAATTTATATAATAAAGTGTTTGGAGAGAAACTAGGCTATATTTTTCTTCAGCTCAAAAACTTTATCAAATCCTCTTCTCTTCAACTTTCTTTCTTCTAAAAAAATGAAAACTAAATTAAAGGGAAATCAAACAAGCAACAACAAATTTTCAAATCTTCAACTAAGCTTCAAGATCAAGTTCAGATTCAACTTCAACCTGAACAAAACTCAACATCAATTTTCAAGTTTTAACCTGAGATCAAGCTAACAACCAAATCAACTCAAAATAGATTTCCAGATTTAAATCAATGGCATGTTCCACTTATTCCTTTACTCTCTGTTTAAAGGTGAGTAAACATTCTTTAAAAACAGTTTTGAATCTGTTCATGTGTTTGTTCTATGTGATGAATGTTGTAGTAGCATGATATACAATGTTGCACATCTAGTTTGCATGGATGTTTATAATTTGAATATAGCTTGAAATATTTTGTATATGGTATTACCCTATGTTTTACAATGTCAAGAAAAACATAAAAAATTCATGTCATTCTACCAACATCAATTTAAGCTTTGATCTCTGAAAATAAAATGACTATAATGATGTAATATCATTTTTAAAATTTGTTTCAAGAACTTATATCAAGTAATTTACTTCAAATGTAATAAATTACAGGGAAAACTAAAAACAAGTCAAAAATTAGGTTATTGCAAATCATGATTTGAACGTGTAAGAAAGTTCGTGTTTGAAAATGTTGAATTTAGATAAACATATCTTGATTTTTAGTTTGGAATTTGTTGAGATAATCTGGGTTGAACAAATTTGGGTTTATCGTCGATTTTTGTCGATCAACATGGTGATTGTTTGTGAAACCGTGGTCGAAGATAGTTTGAAGGATGACAATCATCAAAAAAAAGAGTGAAGAATTTCCTGATGATTGTGGCGGCTCATCAGAGTCAATGTAGGGTTTGTGGGGTGGTTTTGATCATGTTGATGGTCCGGGTTACTGGGTCATCGATGATGTTTCGAGTTTGATCGCGAGGGTAGGTATAGTGGCGTGGTGAAATAGGGCTGCTCTTGACATGGTGGTAGGAATTCTGGTGGTCCGGTTCGTCGTCGGCGAGGAGTTGTGATGTAGGGGTTGGTTTCGGTTTTCGATTGAAGGGTTCGATTTTGATTTGCTGATGGATTCGTTGTTCTGTGAGGTCGGAGAGGACGGCGTAGCGATCGTCCACTTGCTGAATGCCACGACGAGGGTGGAAGGTGGTCCGGTGATCGGAGCAGGTGCACATGTGCACGATGTATCAGGTGCGTGCTGATTTTTTAGGAAGATGAGCTTACTTTCGGGTCGATTCTCGTGTAGGCTTCGTGTGTGGCTCGAAGGAAGATGGTTCGTGTGTGTATCGTTGTTTTGCCTAGGGGTTTATATGGCGGAGAGTCGGGGGATGGCTCGGGTTGATATTTTTATAACTCGTTTTTAATTTCTTTTAAAGATAAACATTGTACAGTTTTTTAAATTTAAATGGAACATTTTTCAAACAAAAGTAAATCATGTTGTGAAGTAATAATCAGGTTTAAAAGGGAAGATCAAGTTTTAATTATGTATAATAAAGCCAATTCTCAAAGTATTATCATGTTTTAATCAATATAAATTTTAAATCAATTTTTAAATAAGCAAGGAGAATGATCAAGTTTTTAAAAGTTAATTAAATGAAAGTTTAAAAGTATGCATCAATGTTTCAAGTTTTCAATGTAAAAGTTAAGTGATTTAAAATTTGTTTTGTTTTAAGGTAATTATATCTTGGATTAATTTTGCAAATTAATTTCTAAGTGTTTTCAAAATATGATTTAATGAGGTTATAAGGATATAATTAAAGTAAGGGTATTTAATCTTAATGATCAAAGAATTCTAAAATGATTTTTATGTATAAATTAATTGTTTCCAAGCATTTAATTTAATGACAAATAAGTGATAAATTAAGGTCAATGTTTATCTTAATTAATTATGGTCTTTTTAATAAAAATAATTTGTATAATTACTTAATTAACTAAGACGATTAATTCGTGTAATTTAATTAAGATAATTAATTGATTTATTAAGAATAGTTAATTACTTAATTAATTAAGGGTTACTTAATTTAAATAATTAAAAAGTTAATTACTTAATGGAAGTAATTAGGAAGAAATTACTAAGTTTGATTAATTTAATTAATTAATGTGAGTTAAATAATTAAAATAATTAATTAATTAATATAATTAATTAAGGATAATCACTTGTGAATGGATTAAGTACAATTACTTAATGTGATTATTAAAGTGTAATTACTTAGTGAAAGTAATTAATGGATAATTACTGGATGTAATTAATAAAAGGAAAATTACTTTATGAAGGTAATTAAGTGGAAGTAATTAAGGGTTAATTTCTTAATGTAATTAATTAAGGAATTTATTAATATAATTAATTAAGAAGTTAATTAACTAATGTAAGTAATTAAAGGATAGTTAATTACTTTATGTGATTAATTAAGGTTGATTAATGAATGTGATTAATTCAAGATTAATTATTAAATGTAATTAATTAGAAGAATAGTTAATTAATGAAGTAATTTAAGGATCGTTCATTAATGTAATTAATGGAAGTAATTAAAGGTTGATTAATGTGATCAATTAAATAATAATTAATCAACAAAAGTGATATTAGATTAATTAATTAATGTAATTAATTAAGGATAAATGTAATTAATTACAGTTAATTAATAATAAGATTAAAGGTAAATTAATGTAAATGGTTAAGGATAATTAATTTGTGTAATTAATTAAGGATTAATTACTTAATGTAATTAAAGGATGATTAATCAAGGATGATTAATTAAGATGGATAATTAAAAGATAATTAATTAATTAGTTTGTAATTAATTAATGTTCAGTAGGCAGGATTAAAGTAATCCAAGTGATTAAAGCAATCCAAGTGATTAAAGCTATTAATTAATTTAATTAGAGATTAATTAAATTAATTAAGAAATAATCGGTCTTGCTTATAGATGATTGAATGATGTTGAATGCCTTGGATTATGTGATATCTCTGATATGTGATATGTGTTGCTTTGTGATATGAGATGCTTAGGTTGAATTATGATAATATGGATTATCTATCTGTAATAATGTGAATTACCTATCTGTGTGAATCTGTTGTTCTAAATAATAAATTAAATTGTTTAACTTAAACAACTTGGCCTTAAAAGATGGCGTTTTGGATTTTGGTGAGACTAGGATCGGATTTCCAAATTTAGATATTCGAAAACCACATCGATCCAAATTAAACATTAGGTCGTGAAATCTCAAGTCATGTTATTGACTTGAAGTGTAAGAACTATTTGTCGTTAAAACACTAAGGGTGATTCCAATACGAGTATAATGGAGATAGTACCTCCAGTTTCGAGATTAAGATTTAGAGTGTAAGGGATATTGCCATTAACTTTGAGGGTGATTCCAAAATGAGTGTAATGAGATGGTGCCTTCGGTTTCGTTTGAACCCGGAACAAACTTGTACGGATTGAATGCTTTCATAACATCGTCACTGGAGGACAATGAGAATTCTAAGATATGTGTTCTGAAAAGGTAATCGTAGCCTCAAGCCTCATCAACAGAGAATGGCTAAAACAGGGGAGGGGCAGCAAGGCTAAGTGGGTCGCGCCCAAGTGGGACGAGATTTTTCTCTGTCTAGAGGTCCCTTTATATTCCTCTTAGTGGGCAGTTGGAATCGTGCGCCAACTGCGGGTTATCTTATTCGAGACTATCCAGTAAGGGATGGTTACGGCCTTGTGTTGCAGGGGATTAGGATGGATTCTCGGTACTCTGATCTAGACCAGGTACTGTGACGGACGATACCCCAGTAGCCCTGCCATTATATTGTATGGAATCTAATCTCCAATAAGTGCCCTCGGACTTGATTGTAATCCTATGTATGCAGGAATTTAATAGATGTAACAATTTTGGTTATTTTCTAGTTTACTTGAACACCCTAGACACTATCAAAATATCACTGGATTTCCTATCAAAATTTTGTGTTATCGTAAGTTAAAAAAACTTTTCTATGTTTATGTATGGGAAGTCTTACGAGATACCTTTTCTTTCAAATAATTTTCAAAGTTAAGCAACTTTAACCCGTTTACTCACACCAGACCCATGTCTGACCCAGAGTTTATTTTCTATTTTATTAAACTCTTGGGTACTCAAATTTTTATGCGTAGCCAAGGGATTCAGGTTATCTTTGACGAATTCTGGAAGAACTTTAGAGCAGGAGGCTTCAGCGTGTAGATATATATAGTTTTCCGCTATGTTGTATCTTTGTAATGAAATCTGTATTGTATGATAGACAAGTCTTTATATCTGTCTAGTTTGTGATGTATAAGTTGTATAACTCTGATGTATATGATACTATGTAATTTCTTATGCGAT
The DNA here is from genome assembly GCA_030765085.1 of Allium cepa. Taxonomy (NCBI): domain Eukaryota; kingdom Viridiplantae; phylum Streptophyta; class Magnoliopsida; order Asparagales; family Amaryllidaceae; genus Allium; species Allium cepa. Next base: position 549,461,299 of record CM060938.1, read on the forward strand.
GTAATATAATTTATTCGATCTGCTGTGAGATTCTGATATTTTTTAGTTCTTTCTTTTCTATCTTTTCTCTTTTCTATCCCTTTCTTTCTTAATAATGATGCGTCTTTCTATGAGATGAAAGGTGGGTTATTACATTGTGGTATCAGAGTGCTAGTATAAGTTAATACCTAGGCTTTGGAGTGATTTCTTCTTAAGAGAGTGTATTTGTTTTTATATATATATATATATTTATATTCACCTAATCTGTTGGGTTACCTGTTTAGGTCTGGTAACATAAGTTCTTTGGTTGAGGGTAGTGGTGTGTGAGCATGACTACCAATGAAAGAAGTTTAAGTGTTAAGGTTGGAAGAGTATCTGCCGAGGCTGTAGACCCAATGCCGCCTCAAGAGAGCTTTGCAGCTTTGTGCAAGGATTTTACCAATCTTTGAAGGAAATCTTTTAAAGGTTCGAAGTCCATCATTGAAGTATAAGCTTGATCGTGCTCGTGTGAGCGGATTTTCTAGAGTTTGGATATATCGAATGAGTAGAAGCAAGTGACGGCACCTTGGCAACTTCAGGAAGGAGCTGCTGCATGGTGAGACGCAGTGGCCATGGATGTTCACGAAGGTGTTTTCTTTTGAGGAAGTTTTTGCGAAGCAGTTGAACCTACCGCGGAGAAGACTCGGCTGCATAAGGATTTCTGGATCTCAGTCAAAGGAGTTTGTCCTGTTGGAGTATGATACAAAGGTCAATAAATTACCTCGCTATGGATATGGTCTCATGGTCACCCCCCTTAGGAGAGCGAGATGTTTTGTGCTTGGTTTGAGGCCCGAGTTTCTTGAGAAGATGTCTGCCATCTCGAAGACTCTTTTATGGAATTTGTTGATATGGCTTTGAGGTTCGAAGAGATTTTGGATAGGAAGTCTATGGCATCTGTGGCAGCAGTGCAGCTCGAAAGTCCTTTTTGTGCCAGCAGGAAGATCATCTGGCTAAGCAATGTCCTAGAGATGGAATTCAAAAGCAGCAGAATGGACCCATTGCTTCGATGGATTGGTTAGACAAGCACTAAGTTGTTCTGATTTGTGAAAAAGAACATTATCTTTGGAAATTGATTTGGGTAGGATTGCAAAAGTGACTTGCGTTAGTTGAGTGTTCTTCTGAGTAATCTTTTGCATGGGATCGAGGCTTCTCAAGAAGAAGTAGGAGTTATCGAAGTTGTCAAAGATTTTTTTCGGATGTCTTCATAAAAGTCAAAATTTGCCGCATCTGGAGATTGAGTTTTCGTATTGAATTGGTTCCAGGAGCGATACCGGTAGTTCAGCTAAGTAGAAGGATGGCTTCTAGAGAGAGAATTTGGTGAAGCAGGTCAAGACTTCTTGGAGCTTCTGTGTTTTCTCTTTATGGATCTGAGAAACCATGTTTTTCGAAATGTGTTGGACAAGTATGTGCTCCTGATTCATCGACGGCATTCTCATCTACTCGAGATCAGAGTTGCGCAGCGAAAGCAAGGTTGCAGCTGTTCTAGAGTGAAAACAACTACAAACTCCTACAGGAGGTTTTGCAGGATCAGTAGGTGAAGTTGTCTAGTGCACCTATTTTGGTTATTCCAGACAGGAGAAGTAAGTTTGAAGTCCCCTGATGTTTATGGAATAAAGCTTGTATTCTAGATTTCGGCAAATTTTGTGAGAACCATTTTTGTGGGTTGATCCGGAGATCGTCTTGTTCTTGGTTCAGATTTTGTTTTGAGAGGCATCAGCATAGGTTGAGCTGATCAGAAGAATGTAGGTAGCCAGGATCGTTTAAGGAGTTATGTGGATAAGAGACAAAGGAACCAGTAAGATTTGGTAAGACTTGGAAGCTAGCTTTGAGGTATATTGGATCTTTCTGTGTTCTTGTAAGGATAAGTGTTTTGGCCTATAGGGTTGAACTGCCAGTTTGGGTGACTGGGATTCAATGTATTTCACGTATCTCTGAGGGAGTACAAGTATGATCCATAACTGGTCATGGAATCAGCAATTTAGGAGATTTTGGAAGTTGAGCAGGACTTGACTGTGGTCAGAGATCCTGATCAGATTGTAGATCTGGATGAGATGCTCAGTTCTGAGTAGTGTAGCTAGTTTAGAGTCGGTAGAGAGAGGATCCCAGTAATTGTATCTGGGAAACTCTTAGTAGTATTAGAAAGTGCTATCCAAAATTTTGTCTGGATAGTTGGATTTCTTTGTTTAGATGAATTGGTTGCTATGGTTGCTAGTATATGGTTAATAATATATGCTTGCTATTTAAAAATAAATTTTTTTGTTGGATTATTAAATTATCTTTGCTTTTAAATTTTGGGGACGAAATTCTTTTAAAGGGGAAGGAATGTGATGTCCTAGAATTTTAGGAAATATTTATTTGATAATCCTCATTAATAATCATTTAATTTTGTAATATTGTTTAATAATTTTCTTTTATAACTATTTATTTTGACAATATTGGTTTAATAATCTTCTTTATAATTATGTTAAAATTTGCAAGTTTAATCTTTTCAAAACTAGTAATATTTAATTGGTAAAATATAACTTTCAAAACTAATAAAATTGTTTTCTATTTACAATGTATACACATATATTTTGGTATATATAATTTAAATAGAAAGTCCTTGGTTTTAATTTGATAAAAAGATCTGTTTTCAAATTATAATATATATGTGTGTGTGTGTATTGTGATTGAAAGCTTTGTTTTAAAATTCAATATATGATTTTCAAAAGTTAATTTAAATTTTAATTAAACACTTTTAACACTAGTATCTATTTATAATTATCAATTCAAGTATATTAGCTTAAGTTTGAAATAGAATTTAATTAAATTATTTAATATCCTTTCTTTTTAAATTTAACATGGATAAATGAGATTTGTTTATTTATAAATATTTAAAACATAAGAAAAGGTTTAAACAAAAAGGGTTAATATTCTTTCTTTAAAAATATACATGCATAAAATAATTTGTATATATGCATTTAAAAGACATACACATATTAATATAAAAACATAAGAAATAAGGAATAATATATTTAGTAAAGATTCAAACACTTGTAAACCTTTAATTCTTGCATTTTAACATTTGTGAGAAATAATAACATGGATCGACATTTGCAGCTTAAGTATTAATCAAATTTACAAGTGGCTAATATGGCTTCTTTTAATTCAGAATTTATATAATAAAGTGTGTGGAGAGAAACCAGGTTATTTCCATATTTTTCTTCGGCTCAAAAACATTATCAAATCTTCTTCTCTTCAACTATCTTTCTTCTAAAAAAACTGAAAACTAAATTAAAGGGAAATCAAACAAGCAACAACAATTTTCCAAATCTTTAACTAAACTTCAAGATCAAGTTCAAATTCAACTTCAACCTGAACAAAAATCAACATCAGTTTTCAAGTTTTAACCTGAGATCAAGCTAGCAACCAAATCAACTCAAAATAGATTTCTAGATTTAAAACAAAGGCTCGTTCCTCTGATTCCTTTACTCACTGTTTATAGGTGATTAAACATTCTTTTAAAAGAAGTTTTGAATCTGTTCATGTGTTTGTTCTATGTGATGAATGTTGTAGTAGCATGTTATACAATGTTGTACATCTGGTTTGCATGGATGTTTATAATTTGAATAAAGCTTGAATTATTTTGTATATAATATTGTCTAGTCTCTGTGTTTTACAGTGTCAAGAAAAACATAAAAAAAAATTCATATCATTCTACCTAAATCAATTCAAGCTCTGATCTATGAAAATAAATGTCTGTAATGATGAATATCATTTTTAAAATTTGTTTCAAGAATTTATATCAAGTAATTTACGTCAAAAATAATAAATTATAGAGAAAAGTAAAAGCAAGTCAAAAATTGGGTTATCAATAAATCATGATTTGAATGTGTAAGCAAGTTCGTGTTTGAAAATGTTGAATTTAGATAAACATATCTTGATTTTTAGTTTGGAATTTGTTGAGATAATCTGGGTTGAACAAATTTAGGTTTATCGTCGATTTTCGATCGACATGGTGATTGTCAGCAAAATCGTGGTCCAAGATAGTTTGAAGGTTGACAATCATCATAAAAATGAGTGAAGAATTTCCTGATGATTGTGGCAGCTCATCGGAGTCATTGTTGGTTTGTGGGGTGGTTTTGATCATACTGATGGTCGGGGTTACTGCTTCGTCGATGATGTTTCGAGTTCGATCGCGAGGGTAGGGATAGTGGCGTGGTGAATTAGGGTTGCTCTGGACATGGTGGCAGGAATTCTGGTGGTCCGGTTCGTCGTCGACGAGGAGTTGTGACGTAGGGGTTGGTTCCAGCTTTCGATCGAAGGGTTCGATTTTAATTTGCTGATGGATTTGTTGTTCCGTAAGGTCGGAGAAGATGGCGTGGCGATCATCGATTGGCTAAATGCCTCGACGAGGGTGGAAGGTGGTCCGGTGATTGGAGCAGATGCACGTGTGCACGATGTATCAAGTGCATGTTGAGTTTTTGGGAAGACGAGCTTACTTTCATGTCGATTCTCGTGTAGGCTTCGTGTGTGGCTCAAAGGAGGATGGTTCATGTGTGTATCATTGTTTTAGCCGGGGGTTTATATGGCGGAGAGTCGGGGATGGCTCGCGTTGATATTTTATAACCTATTTTTAATTTTTTTTAAAGATAAACAGTGTACTGTTTTTTAAATTTAAATGGAACAGATTTCAAACAAAAGTAAATCATGTTATGAAGTAATAATCAGGTTTAAAAGGGAAGATCAAGTTTTAATTATGTATAATAAATCCAATTCTAAAAGTATTATCAATTTTTAATCAATATAAATGTTTAAATCAATTTTTAAATAAGCAAAGTGAATGATCAAGTTTCTAAAATTTAATTAAATGAAAGTTTCCAAGCATGTATCAATGTTCCAAGTTTTCAATGTAAAAGTCAAGTGATTTAAAATTTGTTTTGTTTTAAGGTAATTATATCTTGGATTAATTTTGTAAATTAATTTCTAAGTGTTTTCAAAATATGATTGAATGAGGTTATTAGGATATAATTAAAGTAAGGGTATTTAACATTAATGATTAAAGAATTCTAAAATGATTTTCATGTGTAAATTAATTGTTTCCAAGCATTTAATTTAATGACAAATAAGTGATTAATTAAGGTAGATGTTTATCTTAATTAATTATGGTCTTTTTAACAAAAATAATTTGTATAATTACTTAATTAACTAAGATGATTAATTTGTGTAATTTAATTAAGATAATTAATTGATTTATTAAGAATAGTTAATTATTAATTAATTAAGGGTCAATTAATTTAAGTAATTAAAAGTTAATTACTTAATGGAATTAACTAAGGGAGAACTTACTAAGTGTGATTAATTTAATTAATTAATGTAAGTTAATTAATTAATATAATTAATTAAGGATAATCACTTATGAACTGATTAAGTATAATTACTTAATGTGATTATTAAAGTGTAATTACTTAGTGGAAGTAATTAATGGATAATTACAGGATGTAATTAATAAAAGGAAAATTACTTTATGAGAGTAATTAAGTGGAAGTAATTAAGGGTTAATTACTTAATGTAATTAATTAAGGAATTTATTAATATAATTAATTAAGAAGTTATTAATTAATGTAAGTAATTAAAGGATAGTTAATTACTGTATGTGATTAATTAAGGTTGATTAATGATGTGATTAATTCAAGATTAATTATTAAATGTAATTAATTAGAAGAATGGTTAATTAATGAAGTAATTTAAGGATCGTTCATTAATGTAATTAATGGAAGTAATTAAAGGTTGATTAGTGTGATTAATTAAAAGATAATTAATCAACATAAGTGATATTAGATTAATTAATTAATGTAATTAATTAAGGTTAAATGTAATTAATTACAGTTAATTAATAAGAAGATTAAAGGTAAATTAATGCAAAAGGTTAAGGATAATTAATTTGTGTAATTAATTATAGGTTAACTACGTAATGTAATTAAAGGATAATTAATCAAGGATGATTAATGAAGATGGATAATTAATTAATTAGTTTGTAATTAATTAATGTTAAGTAGGCATGATTAAAGTAATCCAAATGATTAAAACTAGTAGTTAATTTAATTAAAGATTAATTAAATTAATTAAGAATTAATCAATCTTGCTTATGGATGATTGAATGATGTTGAATGCCTTGGATTATGTGATATCTCTTATATGTTATATGTGTTGCTTTGTGATATGAGATGCTTTGGTTGAATCGTGATAATATGGATTATCTATCTGTGATAATGTGAATTGCCTATCTGTGTGAATCTGTTATTCTAAATAATAAATTAAATTATTTAACTTAAACAACTTGGCCTTAAAAGACGGCATTTTGGATTTCGGTGAGACCGAAATCGGATTTCCAATCTGGATATCCGAAAACCTCATTGATCTAAATTAAATGTTAGGTCGTGAAATCTCAAGTCAAGTTGAAGACTCGAAGTGTAAGAACTATTTGTCATTAAAACTCTAAGGGTGATTCCAATACGAGTATAACGGAGATAGTACTTCCAGTTTCGAGACTAAGATTCATAATACAAGGGCTATTGTCATTAACTCTGAGTGTGATTCCAAAATGAGTGTAACGAGATAGTGCCTTCGGTTTCGTTCGAACCCGGAACGAACTTGTTTGGATTGAATGCTTTTAAAACATCGTCACTAGAGGATGATGAGCATTCTAAGATATGTATTCTGAAAAGCTAATCGTAGCCTCAAGCCTCATCAACCGGGAATGGATAAAACAGGGGACGTGCAGCAAGGCTAAGTGGGACGCGCCCAAGTGGGATGAGATTTTCCCTGTCTAGAGGTCCCTTTATATTCGGCTTAGTAGGTAGTTGGAATCACATGCCAAATGCGGGGTCGTCTTGTTCGAGACTATTTAGTAAGGGATGGTTCCGGCCTTGTGTTGTAGGGGATTTAGGGTGGATCCTCGGTACTCTGATCAAGACCAGGTACTGTGACGGGCGGTACCATAGTAGCCCTGCCATTGTATGGAATCCAATCTCCAATAAGTGCCCTCAAACTTGATTGTAAACCTATGTATGCTGGAATTTAATAAATGTAACAATTTCGGCTCTTTTCTGGTTTATTTGAAAACCCTAGATAGTATTATAACATCACTGGATTTCCTATCAAATGTTTTGGTTATCGTAAGGTAAAAACATTCTATGTTTATGTGTAGGAAATCTTACGAGATACATTTTCTTTTAAATAATTTTCAAAGTTAAGCAACTTTAAACCGTTTACTCACACTAAACCCATGTCTGACCCAGAGTTTATTTTCTCTTTTATTAAACTCTTGGGTACTCCAATTTTTACGAGTAGCCAAGGGATTCAGGATAGATTTGACGAATTCTGGAGGAACTTTGGAGCAGGAAGCTTCAACATGTAGATATATAGAGTTTTCTGCTGTGTTGTATCTCTGTAATGAAGTCTGTATTGTATGATAGAAAGTTCTTTATAATTGTGTACTTTGTGATGTATAAGCTGTACAACTCTGATGTATATGATACTATGTAATGTCTTATGTGATGTAATATAATTTATTCGTTCCACTGTGAGATTCTGATAGTGTTTAGTTCTTTCTTTCCTATCTTTTCTCTTTTCTATCCCTTACTTTCTTAATAATGATGCGTCTTTCTGTGAGATGAAAGGCGGGTCATTACAGTCGAAAGCATCTCTTTTGACAGCCAAAAAGAAAAGCAAAGAAGAGATAGTGTCGAAACCATCCTTCTGACAGCATTGGAGAAGCGGCATGATTTTATAAAACAAAGTATACCCTTTCGAAGACATTGCTTCGAAAGGTAATAAGCGGCAGCTAAGGCTTCGACCTAATCGAAAGTGATTTTTAAAAACAAAGGCGTAACCCCTTTAAAACCATTCTTTTTAAACCATTGACCTAGTCGACAGCAAATAGGTCGAAAGCAAAGCAGGCATATTTTTTTATTTAAAATAAAGTAACACATCAACCTCCTTCGGAACCCCCGCTTTCGACCTTGTGCCTCCCGCTGTTCTTCCAATTTTCTACGTACCAATGAATTGATACCAGGCGCATTGGTTTCGATGGTGACAAAGGCGGAACCACTAAATCGAAAGCCATCAAAATCGAAGGCAGGGTGCTGAAAGTGGAAAAACATGCTTTTGGCATGAAAAATCTAATTTTTAACCTTTTTAAGTAATCTTTTTAACTAATCTACCATATCTGTCAATATCTTATTGGTTGCTATTTTTTCTTTTCTAAAAGCATTGTTATAATTTCAGAAATAACAATCTAATTTATTTACAAAATAACCCTTCTCCTTTTATAAATATATAAAACATTTAAGTTCCATACCTTAAATAATTTTATATATTCATCAAAACACATTGGAAAATTCTACAAAAAATCTAGAAAATCCTTTTTAATATGTTTTCTAATATATATGAATTTCAGACAAAAATTATTTATAATTTAACCGTAAATTATTCATAACCCAATAAATCATTTTCTTCACTAGAAAATTAATATAAAATCCTCATTAATTTAAAAAATTATGAAAATTGAAACCTATCTCTAAAATATCATTTTTGATCTATATCTAAAATTAAAAGACATTTAGATGTCATTAAATAGGTTTTTTACATTAAAACATATCATAAAAACTATATGAACAAGCCTAAATCATCAACAAGCGTATATAAACATTTAATCATTCAAAACATGAAATAATCATTCAAAATAAGTTCGGATTAACCTTAAACAAAACCATAAGAAAATGAGATGTCCATTATTCACCTTAGCTTTATGATTAAGTATGTGAGATTTGATCAGATTAAGTGATTTAACTCTTCCCTTGAATCCTAGCTTTTATCTCCTTTCTCTTGCTTGTTAATGGTGGTCGGTCTTAGGAATATTTTTACTTGAGGAAATATGAAATTAATGTGCGTTTTGTTCCCTAAGGGTGTGAGATATAAGTTTACTCATTTTCCTATTTTTCCCTCCCTTATTTCCCAACATTTTAATTCTTTAGTTCATTGTTTGCTCATTAACATGGCATGGCTACCCCTTAATTAAATCACAAATCTCAATCCATTAATCAACCCACATTATTTAATTTTATTTAACCAATTAAATTTTCTAAATAATGTTACTAAAAATATGGGATGTTACAAAAATTTATTAATAAGATTTTGGCTTTTATTAAAAAAAATTAAAGGTTACTCGATGAATTTTTTAATTTGAATAACGTTTGAAATAGAGCAAAGAGAAATCTTGGAAAATATATAATTTTTGAAAAAGTAAAGTATTTAAATAAAGTATTTTGTAATTCTGAAAAGTAATTTTTACTATTGGTAAAATTTTTTGTATTTAAAAATAAATTGGAAATGTATTAACTAGTTATAGATTTTCTCTAATTGGAAATTACAAGAATGCAATTTTCTTAAAAGGGAAATCTATAACAACCGAAACTTTAAATTGTAACTAAAAAAAAAGTTAAAAACAGTAATTTAGTTGATTAAAATAGAATTTGGAGATTTGATTGATAAATTAGTTTAGAAATTATTCAATAAAAGGATTTAGATAGTGAAAATATGATTTCAAAATTGAAAAAAGTTAGAAGTGTGAAAATAATATTTTATAAAATTAATGTAATTGAAATATAATATTGGTTTGGAAAAGAAGCGATTTAAATAGAATTTTATATTTATTTGAATTAAATTTAATTCAGTTTTATAAATAAAAGAATATATATTTGTATATGCTTATTTTATATTCTTTGGCTTTTCCCAAATATCCCGAGCCCAAATTTTTTTTCGGAATTTCCTTCCTCCAAACTTTTCCTCATTCACTAATTTTTAGTTACGTATACTTTGCCATTTCCATTGAACTTCCTCAATAAAAACACGGAAACCCTCTCCACTTTGAAAACAAAGAACAAATCACATAAATTATTGTAAATTACAAAGTTAAATATATGGTTATTTGCATCGTTTTACATCTACGGCATGAAGGATATTGAGTTTTGTTGTAGCGAAGTTGAATCGTGTGCATGCAATTGAAGGAAAAAGGAAAAGGAAGAAAATAGCATGCAGATGAGTTTTATACTCATGAAATCTATGTTTAATCTTTAATCCTATATGTTTTTGCTTGACTTGTGATGATATAAGGAGGTAGTGTGTTGTGAGAAAGGAGTGTGATGAAATAGTTAATCCGATGGTGGTCGATATGTCTTGATATGATCGAGGAAGAAGCGAAATACTCCAGGCTCCGGTTGACTATTAGGGTCTATTGGTCGATGATGATTGATCGACCGGTGGCTGCATTTCTTTTGAAAAGTAAATAAATAAATAATAAATAAATTTTTTGGAAAATAAGTTTGAAACAAATAAAAATATGACATGTTATTGAAATTAAAATATACTAAAAATAAATATATGAAATGTATTTGCAAAGTTTATTTAAGAATATATAAATCTTATGTTTATTTAATTTAAGAAATTAATTAATTGAAGAATAAATAAGTAATTCACTATTAAAAATAATATAAAATTTGTATTATATTATGAAAAATAAGAAATATATTCTAATTAATATTTTTAGTATTTAGGAATAAATTTTTTTGGTTAATGAATTTAATTAGAGTTCTATTATGTGTTTATGAATATTTAAAAAGTATTCAAAGATTCAATTTAATTCTATAAATTAATATTGTCCATTCTCAATGTTTTTTCTGCGTTATTAAGTGATCGATGTAGTGGATGGTTCATTATTTGATAGTTAAAATAAATCCTATGAGTTTAGGAATTGATATCCTATTCTAGGATTGGAAATATAATTTATTAGATTAAAAATTGTTATCAATTTATTAAAGAGAATATATTTTGGTTTGAAAGTGTATATTTAAAGGTGGTATGTATATATAACATTTGGAAAATAAGCATTATTAATTAAGGGTTCTAGCATCTTAAACTATTATTCATATTTAGTAAACTTAAATAAAAATATTCTTTGCGTGTGTGTTTATTTGATTGGTGAGAATTCACACTATTTTTTAGATTACTCATCTTCTCTATACTGATTTTAATGTTATGAGTGATTCATTATTGATACTGATTTGGACGATGATTTTGATATGATAGGGTGATGACATCCTTCTATATGATTTCATGGTATTCAATTCTGTGTGATGAGAAATCTAAACAAATAACATTTGCGGTAGCGCATTCAGTAATATTTCTCTGTTATTCTTTGGACTTATTATGTAGAAATATTTAGAGATAGAGTGGAATTTATAAACTACGAATAAACATTTGAGTATCATGCAATGGTATGGGATATTGTTGTGAAATGTATTCAATTATTCATTATAAGTATATCACACCCACATGATGGGCATAGTGTTACAAGTGTGAGGTGGCACACGTAGTGATGAGTATGACTTCATGACTATAGTCAGTGAGTATGGCTATGTTCCTAATGATGAGCATGATTTTGTGTTCATATTTTTTAGTTCTATATGATGTAATTATGATGTACTCTATTTATTGACGTTGGAGAGGACCAAATGGCTAGAATCCACCCTAGCGGCATGATTATAGGGTCACGCCCTAAATCTACGACACCCTATATTTATATAGCTATGTGCTTTCGCTTCGTGTGTTCGCCTCTATGTCACCTAGGCCAACAGTCTGTTGCCTATAGGGGCTAGACTCTGGTTGTGACTTTTGAATCCTCGTGTTGACGAATGCATCAGTGGATACATGTCATGACACCGTGATGGTAACTAAGACTGTGGAGACTTCGTGGCACTAGAGCTAGCTTCATGCTATCAGTCTCCCTTCTTGTACTGGTGGAGTGGTAGTTTTCATATACTATTGATGCACCTTACTTTATTATAAATAAGGGTTATATGACCCATATTTTGTTATATATGGCTTAACTTTGGACTTTGTGTCTATCGTTCATTACCTATTATGAGGTATTATTATAGTTTCTATATGAGAAGATGAGATTATACATGCGATAAATGTTCAAAGTATAGTGGATTCTCAATATATATATTAATAGGCAGCCTATCCTATCCTATATACATGTATTCATGATGATGTTTAATCGAGATTAAGAGATACATTTGGGAAATGTTACATGCTAGTCTGATATACTTAGTGATATCTCACTTATCTATGTTTTCTAAATTTAGATGATGATTTCTGGATATGTATGATTTACCAGTTTATGTCGATTTTATGATTTTTTATTTGATGTGTTTCTATATGGGTGATGGCATCTTTTGATATTAGAGTTGTTTTCTTTATAAGGTTTTGAGTTGTTTGTGTGATGTGATGCTTCGATGGTTATCCATTATATTATAACTATATTTCACGCACACATTTACATAGTTATATATATTGACATGTCGTCTGATGATTTGAGTATCTCTGGTAGCGTTATCAAATTATTATTCCTTGTTTATATAGTTTTTCCCATATTATGGATTATTGATTAGACATAGCCTGACCCTTGTGTTAAGCATGTATTACTCGGGTTAGTTCGAGTCATTTCAGGTATAGGGATGAGATGGCCTTCATGAGTTTCATTGGGCTTAGTAGAGACTTATATTAGGACTGTTATATGATACTTGGTAACTTTGATTCATTGTATATGCATAATGTTGTTTTGTACATTGATCATATTACATTATATGAGATAGTTGACGTTTGAGATATTTTATCCATACATCATCATATATTATGTATTATATTATAAATTATCGCAGTGATTGACTCCATGTTCTCTTTATTTATCATATATTATGTATTGTTCTATCTTGGAGGCATATGTGTTTATTTCTTTGTGTCGATACTGCATACGTATATGTGAGTTGTTTATTTGATGTTTTAATACGTACCAGTGTTAGTCCAAGGGGATATTCACATGTGTACCCCATATAGCCTAATTCTCCGTATTATCTGACAATCTTAACCTATAATACTCTTGGATAGTATAGACATAAAGGAGGAGTGTTTCAGTTGAACTATCTATCCTAAGGTTAAGTCTAAGGGAGAGGTCAACATTAGCATTTGTCTGGTGACTTATGTTGGGATTCTTGTAGAGATTCGTGGACTGTTCGAGATGCTAGGATCCTTGTGGAGATCCGTTTTCTATTCGAGTGATGAAGACTTGTGTGAGAGATAATGAATGTAGCCTCGATATTGAAAATGATAGAAAGTAGAGTAGGAGTATAGCCAGTGAGTTTAGTTAACCCATAGGGTATATCAACTCCAAATTTGGAGATGCTTTCATTGTGTTGGCCGGCGGGAGTTGATGATATTCGGTACTACATCTTTGGACATGGACTAGTTATGTTTACCTAAATGGTATATTTTATCTGGAGATATACGACGCTCGAAAGGTACTTTTTGACCCTTGTCAGGTGGCCGGCCTAAATATATCTGGGAATATCTCCATGGAAAATCCATATGGAAATGTACCTTAGCATTTTTAGTTGTACTTCAATATTATTGTGTCATGAGATGCAAGTGGCTCAGCTATTTTTTGATTTATATTCTTCACCCTAGACATTATCTATTATATCATCATATGTGCTTATCAGATTGTGATTCTTTTGAGGGGATAACCATCAAGACATTTCATACAGTCCCAAAAGTATTGTTGTATGTTGGTCGAATATTTCTTGAGTTTCTCACACAAGACATGTTTGACATGTGGTTTTTGTTTTTCCTAAATTCTTCGTACGCTCTTTCGAGTAGTCTGAGAAAGGCGGGTTTTAGTTGGATGTTCATTAGAGCACGAGGAGATGAGATGGATGTGTCATCTACCATAGTATTCTTTTTTTAGCAAAGCTAGCTGGCTTTATAGTGGGTCATGCCATTGTACATAAATAAAGAACATGTATTCTGCACATGCACATAATAACTAGCATGCTTTTAAAGTGGCCATACTACTGAACATAAAAAAACACAAGACGTCCTCCTAAGAGGAGGTACCATTATTTTCAATAGGATAAGGCTCCTCAACATGGATAAATCCTGAGAAACGAGCCGCAATATCAGGGTCATAAACCATCGAATCACTAGAGTAAATATATTTTCTATCCCAAGTGTCATCCCCATCGTCGCCATCACAGGCAAGAACAAGACCATCACCAACAACATGATAAAATAACCTCCTCATCTTTCCATCTCAACCTACAAACATATAATAGTAATCGAACTCAGGACTATATCGCATCTCGGATAACATATATACCCATGACTTCTCCCTAGGGTTCCACTCCATCAAAGGAGTTTGAATGCCAATAACATTAGTAGAAATAGCAGAAGGATGCGACGTCTCAACAATAACAGGGGAATGGGAAACAACCATATCATTGTTACGATTAAGGGGCTTACGGTTCTCCACAGGGATGGAAGTAGAAGTAATCGGGTCAACCAAAATAGAATGGCGAGACTTTGGAACCCACATAGAAGCAGGAAGATGATGAAGGGGATTTTATCCAGGATACGAAGAGGAGGGACACCTGAAGGGTTAGAAGGAGGGAGATGCTTGCATGAAAGCTCTACATGGCCAAAGGAATGATCACAAATATCAGGTTTCCAACCATAATGAACATCAATAACCGTAACATGGCCATCAGCAGGGCAAACTCTAAGCTTAGAAAGTAGAGGCTTGAAAGGGGTAATTTCGATCAAAGAATTTGCATAAAGGATCCTACCTCTAGCCATTGTGTTCAAGTTAAAACACTTAAGTTCTCCAACTAAACTATCAATCCAATTCAAACTAATCAATGATTGAAGGGCAGAGGGGATATAAGAGTGGGCCCAAATGGTATAGACAAAACCAGATCTCTAGCACTATCAGTGTTCTTACTCCATTAAGTAATAATAAGCGGTTCACCATCAATGAAAAAAGGCTCGGCTTGTAGCACATGCCATCTTCCTTCCTTTTTTGAGAACTTAAAGAAAAACATAGAATTATCAAATAGAACTTGGAGGCCACCCTTAAGTTTCCAATGGTTCTTACAATGTTCTTTAACAATATGGTACAAAGGATTCGAATCAAGGATGAATCCAACAAGTAGTCAGCCCAATAGTCTTCGTCGGCCTGAATTACCTATGGTGGATGAAACAAAACCCCATCAATCTCCTTGGAATCAAACGAACAAGGAACATAATTACATGCATTGTAAGGCAACGACTTATACAACGAACTCTATTTAGGTAGCATGGCATTAGCCGAAGGGCATGCAAGGGGATCAGGAGCAGAAACTGAATCAGGCACAAGAACAACTAGATTAGGATTTGTAGGAGCACAGACATTTACATTGGAATTAACACAATCAGTTAGAGTGCATAATGAAAAAGGTTGGAGAATGGCGTCAAAGACGTTATGATTCCAACCATCCATTTCAACATTCAATCTTTCAGCAGATTCCAACTCGACATTTTCAGAACAAGAAACAACTTTTTCACCGATCAAAACAACCACAGTATCAGACCAACGAGGTGCAAGTGTTTTGAAAGAAAGAAACGAGGATAAAACATGCTTACCAGGCATGAAGCAACCCAAATCCGTAGATCGAGCACCATCATCAATTTCAGCAATCAAGGCAGATAAGGGATTCATCATAGGAAGCGCCAAGGATTCATCTGAAGTTGCAATAGAAGCCCTAACATTGCATGAGACGTTCCCAAGAGCATTCCCATGATTCGAGGAAGCAGAGGCGAAAAGGTGGCAAGAGCGAGTCAGCGAGGCAGCAACATCAAGATCTAAATCTGGCTCCTTATCCAAAACTGAAAGCTTGGATTTTTTCAAGCATGTGGAGACTAGGTAGGGAGAAGAGCAAAAGGGATGAGCGAAAGAAACGAGGCGCAGGAGAGACTAGGTTAGACAGAACACGAGCGAAAGGGGAGCTACAAAAAATATCACCTTAAGGGAAGCATCCATTTCATAAACTTGAAGCATGAGTTGTGCACATGACCATAGTATTCTTATTTCCACCGCATAATTATTACGTATATATCAGCATTTGTGAGGACAAGCTATTATAGCTGTCCAGGTTGATGATTGTTAGTGCAAATTTGAGTGTACACCAACACTCCAAAATCCGAAGGTATGTCTCCAAAAGATGGATGGAATATTGGACTTGGCAAAAGAGGTTTGCTAAACGTGATGTAATCGAGCTTTGAGTACGAGATGCTGAATTGTAAAATAATAATAGCACATGTAGAAAATGTAAAATGTAAAAAGTAAAAAACACCGAGGCTATTACAGTTGTTTGGGACGAAAGTCTTTACGTTCATTGTCCTTTCCTTATTTAGTCACCCTTATATAGCCGAGAGGCTTATTACATTAAATATAGGTGTTTCCGCCATTAATGACTTTTTGAAAAGAGCTCTAATATAGGAAAGTACTATATGATTCTATGTTAGTTCTTTTTTGTGCCAGAAGATCCCTTATGCCTTGGGATTGCCACCTATTTATAGCCAATATGTCATGGCACCGTTGGAAGAGGAGCCTTCTCCTTGGATTCTAGACCTGGGTTGTTATAAGCCGCTATCATTCAAACAGTTGTCATCATCTGGTTGAAAGTGCTTTGACGTGGATTGACATGATGACTTTCATATATAGCTTCTTTGATTCCTTTTGTCTATCTTGATCGTTGTTCTTAATCTGGGGTTATCTGAGCCATTGATTGTCGGAACTTGTAGAAAGGCTTTTTTCTTCAGCAACTATTGCTCTTGACTAACCTTTTATCTTAGTTGGACAATGGTCTTAATAATAGCTGACATTTTTACTCATGCTTTCGGATTACATGCTCTCGGCTATTGAGTCTAGAGCTTAAGATCTCGTTGAAAACTAAATAATGGTTCTCAGAATTACAAGTTGAAGAACTTTCTTCCTAAATATTCCTGAGTTGTGCATTATGGAAATTATAGTGTAACACAATCCTCCCCCTGCCCCAAAGTTTACCTTATATGGTTGGTATGAGGTGGACTTTGGAAAGACTAGTGTCATATAATCCTTGATACTCAGCTTGTTTGTTCCATCCACATTATGAAGTTGATTCCGAGCTTTCGAGAAAAATAGTATTCTAAGAATTTTCGGGAGCATTGCGTCACTTAGGCAACTCGTAATGATCCAACCTCTTCTATAAGGTTTTAAAAACAATTTGAAATTAGTTCCCATGGATGAAGGCTTAGCTAGTTGCTTAGGTCAAGTGCTAAATATTTAAAGGTTTTAATAACCGAAAGGTGAAGATTTGGTTTGGTACCACGAGGTCAAAAAAATTTGAAAACTGCATTCGCCACTTGAAACCTAGATTAAGTTGTAGGCCAAACTGTTTAGTGTCGCAAGGCGAAGTCTAACTTGAGACGGTGGGGTTAAATTTTTTAAAAATAAACTATGCTTACTACTTGAAGTCATCTAGGCTAAGTGGTAAGCGAAACTACTTCATTGCGAAAGGAAAAATATAATTTGGGACCGCAAGGTCAAAATATTTGAAATTATGCTTACTACTTGAAGCCATCTAGGCTAAGTGGTATGCTAAAATACTTTGTTGCCGAGAGGCAAAATATAATTTGGGACCAAGGGATCAAAATGTTTGAAATCGTGCTCACTACTTGAATCCATCTAGGCTAAGTGCTAAGCAAAACTATTTTGGTACCGAAAGGAAAAATCTAACCTGAGACCATGAGGTCAAAACTATACCTGCGATAAGGAATTTGTAAACGATCATTCGGGATTGGACTTTGAAGAGATGGGTTTTGTTCCTGCATTAAGTGTGAGTCTAAGCGTCAGTATTTGATTGGTTGTCTTTAAAAAGTGCTTCTCTTTTCTTAAGCAAGGATAGCCTGCTATCTAAGGAAATCTCTTAACATTTCATTTATAGGTAGTTGCTAATAAAATCAATGGTGAGAAAGACTTCTCTCTCTTTAATCAGCGCCGTTCTTTTTAATATAACGAATCTTTCTTCTTACTCTCTTCAATTTATCTATTCAAAATTGTGAAACCGCCGTTGGTATTTCCAAGCTTCCTTCGATTCTTCTTTCAATTTCCATTCTAATGTTAGTACGTTTCTTTTTCAACTTTATTATTCTTACTAAGATAACAAATGTAATCATCGTAATCATCCTTTTTTACACTACTTTTTCAAAGATTAGATTTTGGTTCTTGTTACCTTAACATGCTTAATTCATTTTCTTAGGAAAATATTGAATTTTCTTTTCATAATTAGATATCTTGCCCCTTTTTAAGGCTAGAAATGGATGCTTCTATTAAAACTTAGCAAGATATTGATGAGTTTTTGACCTCTTATGGGATCATACGAGTTAACGCGACCGCTCGTGGCTTAGGGATGCACTTTGTTAACCCTCGACCGAGTTCTTTGTGTGGTCCATAGAATATCTAGAGCATGGGATTCTAATGCTTTTGTCCCTATTATTTGTTGAGGTCCTTGAGTTTTACCGCATTAATCCCTTTCGACTTTTGGCTACTTCTTATTCAACCTTATTGGTATGAAGATATTATACTCCAAAAAAGGCTACCGAGATATATTCGCGATCGAGATCAACTATATGTTCAATTTTCTTGAGTCTAAGTCCATTAGATAATTTCCCATGTACTTTCTCAAATTCTTAAGGCCTTCTCCCTTAAAGGATCCATTTAGTAAAATAGCTCCATGGCAATGGTTTTTTGTTAAGGCCTCTTCTGATCGAATACTTACTTCTTATGCCAGTATGTCCATGGGTGTCCTTCTTCTTCTTTTTTTAAATCTAGGTCAAGTTTCCTCATTTCACTACATTTCAAATAGTGAGACCTGAGAAGAGTGATGACTCGGACATGACCACTCCACTTAAGGATAGGTATGAGGAGGTCATGAAGATTATGTCTCTACGGCAATATCGACACTTAGTTATTAGTTAAAGAAAATTAAAACCTCAAGGCCTGATACCTCCTCTTGCTATCTTTGCCAAACTTAAACCCTCTAGGAAATTCGAGAAAGCTTCTATTATAGGCATTGATGGCGGACAAGAAGCTGAATCTAGTCTTGGGGAAAGCGAGACTGAGAGTTACACATTTTAACCATTAAGCTATCGAAGGTCATCGTCGAACTATCGAAGGCAGTCTCGGTGGTCAGAGCATCACTGTGGAGTGGTGCACGTGCACGTTGCACGGTGTATCATTGATGATTTTGGTTGTGGCTCACGCGTTCGAGTGGAATTGAAGATGGTCTCGAGTTACACTCGAGTTGGTCGTTTTTTTTCGTGTGTCGGTTGTTTCGCCGTTCATTTTTCTTGTACTGGAGATAGTATGGAGTGGGATTCAGCGAGATTTAGGGAGAGGAAGGAGAAGTGGGTTAGATTGCGTTGGGACGTTGTGGGCTTCGGCCCATTTTAATTTAATATTGTATTCGTAATTAAGGTTGGTTCATTTAACCTTAATTTCAAAGGAAAACTAATTTACTTTAAGTAATCAAGTTTAACCAATTTTAAGGATTTATTTCCTTATATAATAGTGTTATTAATTTTGGTTTTGGAAATTGTATAATGGGTTTTACTTAAATAAGTTATATAAACTTAATGAAAGTATGTAATTAAGAAGTTAATTTAAAGGATAAAATGCTTTGAATTTATATGTTAGCAAAGATTAAGTGATTAATAGCGATAAATAGGTTATCTTAAGTTAATCAAGGACCTTGGTGATTAAAGATTAATTAATTAAGGAATTAAAGATTAATTAATTAATTATTGATTAAGGGCTAATAAATTAATAATTAAGGATTATAATTAATCCATTTGAGATTAATTAATTTGTAATTGGTGATAAATGAATAGATGTAATTTAAGGGTAAATTTATTTGGGGTTAACTAGTTTAAGTATGGATTAAAGGTCTAATTAATTCCTGATTAGAGGTAAATTGATTAAGGAAATTTAACCAATAGAATGATTACTTGATGAAGGTAATTTAAGGAAAATTACTTTATGGAAGTAATTAAGAATTCATTTCTTAAGTATAATTAATTAAAAGATGGATTAATTTAGGAAGTTATTTAGGGGTTAGCTAATTAATGAGTGTGATTAAAGGGATAATTAATCAATGTAAATGATTTTGGAAAATTAATTTGAATAATTAATTATGAATAAATGTAATAAATGAAGTGTAATTACTTAGTGAAGTAATTAATGTATAATTAATTATGAGAAGTAATTAAAGAATAATTACTTAGTGGAAGGAATTAAGTGATAATTGCTCAATGAAATTGAAGGATTAATTAATATAATTAATCGAGGAGTTGGTTTAATTGATGGAGTAATTTAGGAAAGTTAATTTCTGATAGTGATTAATCAAGGTTGATTAATGAATGTAATTAAATTAAAGGTTAATTATTAAATGAAATTTAAGAATAATTAACTACTGGAAGTAATTAGAGGATCGTTTGTTAATGAAATTAATGGAAATGATCAAATCTTGCTTATTATGATTGAATGATGATGAGTTCTTTGAATTGGTTGGTATCTCTGATATGAATTGCTTGTGATATAATATGTTGGATGGATGGTGATATTGTGATTATCTGTCAAGTATGAATTGCTGTGTAAAAGCATTATCCGGTAATTAAATTTAAATTGTATACAATTGGATAACTTGGGTTTGGACGACATTGGATTCGAAGAGACCGGAGTCAGGTATTAGTAAATACCCGAAACCACTTCAAATCTCCATAGATTGATATGTGAAATCAATAGGCTGGAATGAAATGATTTAAGTGAATCGGATTATTTAATCTAAATTTTGGTACTTAAAAAAGTGATGTGTGAAATAGATGATGTCTATAACAAATAGTAAATTTGTAAATTAATATGAGTTACCCCAGGTTTATATAAGTTATTTGCCTTGGTATTTCATGTTGGATGAGTTTACTCACGCTGGTTTCCAGCCTGACCCGGGTGTTACTTTGATGTAATGCTCGGGTCAGACCGAGTATTACATATTTTCAGGTAAGGATGTTCTGGAGCTCAGGAGGCGAGCTTGATGGCAAGAACATATGGGGTGTTTTCGCTGTATTATATTGTTATATATCCGTGACATGATAATTGTGTATATTCAATGTCTGTATATATGAGTAACTCTGATGTATCAAAATGTAATCGACAGATATAATATTCTTTTGTAAACTGATAATATTTATTATTATATTTTATCCGCTGCGAATGTGAGATGTTGATGTTTCTGATATTCTTCTTCTTCTATCTCCTTCTTCTTTTTCATAACTATCTGGAACTTTCGAGATCGGAAATTTCGGGTCGTTACAAGGAGGAGGAAGCGGCTTTTTTGACAGGGAGGTACGAGAGAACCATTCTGATGATATACTTAATGAAGAAAACATTATGTAGCTTTTCCTTCTAATAATATAACTTTTGGCCCGTATAAATCTTTTTTGACCGAAACCTTCTTGTTGATTTTTAATACTTAAATTTCCATCCAACCTTATATTGTATGACTTTATATGATATCCTAAACTAGAATAGCCGATGTGTAGTTCTTCTTTATTTCCCATCTTTTTCCTTTACTAATCTTAACTCGAAGTTCCTCATGGAATACCTTTCCTAAATTGCTCAAAAACTTAATAAAAATATTCTTCTCTTTTCCATTCTTATAAGGATAAGGAAGCCAAACTTCAAAAGCTAAAAGAAAGCCTTAAGGCCTTTGAGATTAAGAGCTATTTCCTTAAGTCAAAGATAGGTCTAAAAATTAATAAAACCTTCTCTTTGGAAAGGAATGAGCCCTAAATCTACCTCTGACCTCATTAAGTGATGTTGTAATCCTTTTTGGATGAAGGGAAGGAAGTAGGCTAGGGATGATGTTGACCCAAAAATTGGACCAGCATCTTGGTTTAGAGCTGAAAGCACCAGCTTTGTGTTCACAGAGCAATCTAACAAATCATAGAAATATGAAAAAGCAATAAAGGAAAAGAGACAAAGGATTTTTATAGTGGTTCAGCTGTTAACTAAGCCTACGTCCACATTATATCTTTATTATGAGCTAACAGCTGTTACAGAAGTTGTTCAATTACAAGGCTTTGGTTGATTCTATGCTGAACTGGATCTTTAGAGTTGGAACCCATGAGAGAATTAAGGTGCATCCCTTCTCAAATCACTATGTTGAAGATTAGAGATGAAGGAGGATCCTTGTAGAGCTTCTGCCATCAATTTCCAACCCCGCTTTATGTTGCAGGAGGCAAGCTATTTATAGAGATCGGAGGGATCCTAGAATAGGCCCATCATTTTCAGGTCTTAGGTAAGAAGCAGGCGACCTAAGGAGTTCGACAGTCGAAAACCATTTACCTCCATGGATCGCTGTCGACCCATTTTCTAGGGTCGCTAGCGACCCATATACTTAGTTAATTTTTGGCTGCTGAATTCCTTTTTCTTCTGTCTTATCTCATAGTTCGTTCATTCACGGTCTTCATGAAGTACCTCGGCTGCCGTCGTTTTGATCACAGAGGTCAATTCTGGACTCAAACACTGGAGACGTCTTTTTAAGTACACGTCATCGTAGTCACATGCAGATGGTAAGTCATTGGCTACTTATACTCACGTCCTTGTTGACTCGCAAGGCAGCTGGTTTCTTAGCTTTGTTAACCCACGTTGTCATTCCAACCGTGTAGCTCGACCCTCATTAAGCACTAGTTGTAACATCTCTGGTTAGCTCTTGAACCATCCTGCAGCCCTTGCTTACTGCCGGTATATGCTAGGTTAAAACCCTAGATGACATTTGCACCCCAGAGTATGTTTCATTTTAAAAAAGGCATGCTCTGGAAGTTACCGTCTTCCATATCCATTCGTTAACCTTCGAGTAGTTGTATCGGAGCTCTATGCATAAAATAGCCCAACGTCTTTGAATATTTTCCTTTGGTTTTAGCTACTGTTGCCTGCCTCAACTTATCGTGTTTTCATTCGTAGTCTTTCGGTGTGTCTTAGAATGACTGGCAGTTGCAATTGATTGATTTTGAAGTGAACGGGTGGAAGTAGAAACCGAATATATTTGAGTTGCCCATCCTCATATATTATTATTATTATTATTATTATTATTATTTTGATGGGTCACTAGTGACCCATATGAGATGGGTCGCTAGCGACCTCTCTCTTTGAAAAAAAAATCTTGGGTCAACGCCATGTCGGGTTGCCTGCGACCATGATAGATCGATTCGCTTACGACCCAAGACATAGAAAAATTTCACTTATTTTCCACTACCTATACCTGGGCTTCCTATCTTCCCTCATTCTATCCATCCTTCTGCTATTTCTCTATGGCGATTCACTTAGCTAATCATGTCTTCCAACCAGATCTAGATCTTCGTTCCATCATCTTGCATGAGCGCCACCTACTGCTGCTACCGATTCATGCATTTAAGTCTTAGCCAACCCACTTCGCTCAGGTTCAAGGTGCAACTGATCCAATGCCTCACCATATATGAGCCAATCCTTCACTAGCTCGCCTACGACCTAGTTCATAGCTTTCCAAGTTCAATCCATGACTTCGTTTGATTTATTAAGCTGATTGTGAGGTAGGTTGGTTAATTGCTATGTTTGTGTGATGACTTGATGACTAATGCCCTTCTTTGACGTTGATCGCGTTAAGTTCGAGTTAATTGCAGTTTGAAGGCAAAAGATAGTAAATTGGGTCACAAGTTTCTCCTGGAACAACATTCGGTTTTCGGTCCAATGTTTGACACGTTTTTCTATCTTCTTCTTTTAAACTTGAATTGACTTGTGTCGAGTTCCACAAACACCATCGTATGACACATCGTCAGTCGATTAAAAGGATCGGGGCTTATCCTGCTTTATTATTCCGCACTCGGTATTCCTGCAACGAGAAGAGCCTTCCGTGTCATTTTGGACAACGGATCCGTCATCGATCATCGATCGATAACGGGCAAGTGTACAAGAGGCAAATGAGGAAAACAGAAAATGAACTGACACGGGATGTTTTCTTTGTTTTCTACTTCGAGCGAACTATCTACATGGGACAGAGTGTTGTAATGCATTGAGCACTGAGTTCATCCCATATAGACAGTGTTAGTCCGTGAGATGATGGTCTTGATGACAACAACCGTAAAATAGATTATAAAATATAAATACTAACAGTATAAGTTTAGATATATATGTGTGTATGCAGGATTTAACCATGCAGGTAACAAGAATGAAGAGTGTACAGTATAGAGATTCAAGATATCAAGATTGAAGACTCATGAGTACCAAGATTATCAAGAGTTCAAGAGTTCAAGTAACTTATTATTATTTTAATTATAAATTTTGTTAAAACTCATAGAAAAGCACAGGCATCTTAAAATCCAATTTATTCATGGAATGAAATCCACTTTGGGCCTGTTAAGGGGATGGAACCCTAAATAGGATGGAACCTACGAAAAATCTAGTGGAATATTGTTTTGTATCCGCTAACTTTTTATTCAAAATGATTTTTCAAAATTATATCCTGTTTTCAAAATGATTCCAAAACCTTCCTTTTAAAAGCGTCAAAAAACATCTATCCTGATTTCAAAAACTTTTAGCCTCAAAATAATCTTTAATTTCAAAATCAAATTATCCTTGTTTTTAAACTATCTTTTAAATATAATATATTTAACTTTTAAATATTTATACTTAGATTTTAAGTATAAAATTATAGTAAAACTTTGTATATATTATTCTTTATACTTACTTATGTATTTTAAGTATAGTAAAGTATGTTTACAAAGTTTAAAATAGTTTTAATATAAAATAAAGGTTATTTTCAAAATAAATAAAAACACCAAAAATCCCTTTGGGATGTCGACATACTGAAGTACCCCATGTCGACATGGTGTCAGTTGAGTTCAAAATTTAAATTTCAAAAGAAGTGTCTATTTGTCATAACTCTTCACGAATGGACATGGTTGTTGTTCTTCTATAAATAGGGGTTAGTTTCGACGAATTTTAATTAAGTTTTTCTGGTTTTTCACTTCTCTTCTTCGTCCACATTTCTATATACAAATTCTTATCATTACGCTGCCGAAATCAACATTGAATCTAACTAGATTATCTCTAGTTTGATTCTCTACCACTATCTCAACAAGATCCTCAGTGCTATTCAGAGTTATAGGCTTTTTGTAATCAACATAGCGAGAAAAGGTGAGATTGTAGCCTTGAAAATCAATCAAGCGAGATAAGGTGTGATTGTAGCCTTGGGAAATCAATTGGGTGAGCTTGTTGCCTGGAAAATCGAGTATCTCTACCCAGAGGATTGTGATTTTAGAGGGTGTACCTCGTAGCCTTGAAATCGAGGGTGTAATTGTAAAGATTGTTTTTAAAAGGAAATCTGTACTTGTGTGCGGGACTGGATGTAGGGTAACTCCGAACCAGTATAAAATCCGGTGTGTTCTTTCCTTTATTGCTTTTACTTTATATTTGCATTTGTGTTTGATTCTTTGATCATATCTGTGTATGAATATTGCATATATTTGTGTTTAAATTAACAAAAACTCCAAAAGATTTAACTATTCTCTAAAACACTATTCACCCCCCTCTAGTGTTTATCCTTAGCCTTAAGATCCTTAATCCGCATTTCTCACATTTGGTATCAGAGCAAGGTTTTCAAAGTTTCATAATCTGATTTTAGAAAAAGTTTTCAAAATGGCTACCAACAGTGGTATTGTTACTAACACTAGTATCCCTGTCACTAGTTCATTTGTAGAAGGTCCGTCTACTGTCAGACCACCACTTTTTAATGGCAGTAACTATGCATATTGGGCATGTAGGATGAAAATATATTTACAATTTATAGGATTAGACACTTGGAATATCACATAAACTGAATATTCTGAACCCACAACTGATTTTGCACAGTGGACCGTTGAGCAAAAGACTGTTGCACAAAACAATTCTAAAGCAATGAATATTCTATTTTGTTCACTTGATAGAAATGAATTTAATAGAGTGTCAGTTTGTAAGTCTGCATATGAAATCTGGAAAACTTTGCAAGTAACTCTAAGCAAAGTTAAACAGACCAAAATCTCCATGCTCACAAACCAGTTTCAATTATTTAAAATGAACCCTAATGAGTCAATTTCAGATATGTATAGCAGATTTCAGGATATTGTGCACTCTTTAATATCCTTAGGAAAGGAATTTTCTAAACAAGATCAAGTCAGAAAAATTTTAAATTCTCTTACTCCAGTATAGGATCAAAAGACACTTGCGATCGAAGAGGTAAATGACATCAGTACCTTAAAAATAGAAGAATTAATTGGAAATCTAATGCCATTTGAAGTCCAAATAATCCGAAAAAGAGAAAGCAAAGCATCTGAAAAGAAATCAACGGCATTCAATGCATTGACCGATGGATCAGACTCAAACAGTGATAATGATGAAGAGATAGCCTTTATGACCAGAAATTTTAGGAAATTCCTGAAATACAGAAAGATGAATAATATCAAGAGAAACAACTATAAGAACTCTGGAAATCAGAATGTAGTGCCAAATAATGCCAAATGTTTCAACTGTGGTGAACCAGGCCACATCAAAAGAGACTGTACATATCCAGAAATGCAGAATCCTCCTTGAACAATGATCCAGCAAAGAAACGAAAGCGTGCATTTACTGCTACTCTAGATGATTCAGACTCGTCCTGTAACGACCCGTAAATTTTCGATAATTAAAATAGCTAATTTGATAAGATTTCGTGATTTAAGGTTAGAAAAAAAAATTGTAATTTATGTATGGTAATAATAACTAGAATGAAATGCAACAAATTTTATCTAAGTAAATTATTTATGAATTGAATGGAATCCCAAATCAATTGAAATAATATGTAGTCAAAGGTAATTGAATGAATTTGTATTGTATAGGTAATTGTGACACTTTTTTGTAAATAATAAACTTATAAGTAATTAAAAGTTAACGGTGATAATTATTTAAGTTACCTATTCATTTAGTTAGTCGA
The DNA here is from genome assembly GCA_030765085.1 of Allium cepa. Taxonomy (NCBI): domain Eukaryota; kingdom Viridiplantae; phylum Streptophyta; class Magnoliopsida; order Asparagales; family Amaryllidaceae; genus Allium; species Allium cepa. Next base: position 549,488,310 of record CM060938.1, read on the forward strand.
ATTGAATTTGTGAACCAATTGCAATTGAAATGAAAGTTTATATATTAGTTGAGTGCATTATCTATAACTGTAGTTAAATAATAATGCGGAATTCATTTGATGTAATATAGTAAATCAACTGATAATGAAATTTTTATATAAGAATCCAATATTGAAATCCGTCAAATATTGAACAATTAAATTGTTTAAATTTAATATTTGGAATTTATTGAATAATTAAATAACGGGAGTTGAATAACTGTTTTAATGAAAATGGTTGTTCTAAATTTGAATTTGTTAAATTTTATAAGTTTGTTTCGAATATTTCAAAAGATAGTGATTTAAGAATAATCAAATTGTTTAAATTTAATATTACAAATGTTTGAATAATAAATTCCGAATTTGATACGATTAAATTGATATTGAAATTTAATATATGAAAATAGAGTGAATAATTGAAATTTGATTTAATATGATTCAAATTGGTTTCCAAAGTGAATGTAAGTTATATTGGGATTATAATAGAGTTAATAAGATTTTAAAATTGGAATTTATTGGATAATTGAATAACAGGTTTAATATGATTAAAAATGATTTGTAAAATTTTATTTTATCATATTAGAGTTAGAATGATGTTGTAGAACGTTTAAAATCGAATTAAAAGTAAATTTGTGAAAATTGAATATTTTAATATTTAATTGACAAGTTAAAATAGCCATTTTTCAAACAGTCTCGGATTTCAACGAAACCAGTTTCATCGGATCCGTAACGTGATATTATTGTAAGATTTCAAATTTCAAGTTAATCGGATTTATCGTTTGTCCGGGGCGAGCCAAAACGCATAGAAATCGGTTTAATCGATTTAATTTAAAATCGATCGTTTATTTCCGTAACTCGCACAGACGATCGAATTAGCTTCCGAAACCTATTGCATTACGTCCGGAACGCGGGATAAACCCAAGAAACGCCGGTCACCGCGCGTAAATCGGAGTTTGGAAAACCCGGGATGAATAGTGTTCGTCGTTTTCTATAAAAGCACTTCATTATTTTCTTTTTTTCCAAAATAAACCAAAACCCTAATTTCTATGGTCGGCCGTCTCCTACAGTTTTAAAGGCCAGAAACGCACCCAATTCATCCCCTCTGATCTCCCAATCCATCGACATTCACGCGAAACCTTCAACATGAAAGTTGTAGAGGGCATCGATATCTCTCTATCCAACGGCTATGATCGAAAAATAAGCAAGGGATCAACGGCAATTCGTGTTTGAACTTCCGGCGTTCGAGCGTGAATCTCGAGACCATGGGGAGGCCGAGTGTGCCATGGCTTTGGACGTTGGTGGTGTTGTGTGTGAGCTTCGTGGTGGGAGTGCCTGATCGATGTAGAAGTGAAGGGAGGAGGCTCGAAAACTAACCCTAATACGGCGGCTCTATGGGTTCTTGCGTGCGACATCTCCTAGAAGTAACGTGGGAGAAGAACATGAAGTGCGGCCAGATTTGCATCTCATCAAAACGAGCGGCCCAGATCTATTAGGGTTAGAAACTGAAAAGTTAATTGTAAATTAAATTTATTTCAATTTGTATAAACTTTAAAAGGCTGTATCTCTTTCATACGAGGTCTGTTTTGGACGAAACGAATTGCGACGGGTTCGTTTTGTCGAGCACTACGCTATGGAGCTGGTTTGGAATCGTTTGGAGCTAGTGGAAATTTCGGGTAAAATTAAACGCTCGTTTAATTTTATTCGAAATAAAGCGGTGGAACTGCATTGAAATCAAAGTGAGTGTTTTATAACGCTCACAACGTACTAAATATCTTTATGCTAGTTAAATTTGACATTATGAAGTGTTACAAAAAAAAATTTGTCGTTGTTTCATAAAATTTATTTGTCATATAGATTGTCATTTGAATTAACCGTTGAAAATTAAATTGACAGTTAAATTGAAATTAAAATTGAATTGCGATTAAATTACCTGATATTGATAACTATGAAATTGCCGTGAATTGTACTGTCTATTGGATGATGTATTTCGATGGATGATATTGGTTGATATTTAAATGTTTGGATGTTTATTTGCTTATATATATGTCATGTTATGCATACATATGAAACTGTGATTTGATTTAAGTGATATATATATTCATCCCTGACATTTAGTTGAAATAAATAATTACTTGGCCATAGGATAGAAAATTATATACGGACACCGAATTGGCTAAATTAATAAAAATCGTCGATTTGAAATTTATTTAAATGTTTTGAATTAAAAGTTATAAATAGAAATCAATTTATAGAAATCGAATTTATCGAAAAATTGAGTTTGGAATATCGAAATAAATTTTGGTTAAAAGAAATTGTTAAAAATTTAAAATGGAGACTTTGGAATTTAAAATCGGGATATGATTGAATTTCGAAAATTGATTTGTTTAAAGACTTAACCTTAATTCGAGCTTTGAATATTACTAAGTAGAAGTGATATAAAATGATATTTTGAAATCGACTTGGAATTGAATCATATTTGAAATTTGGATTTAAACTTGAATATTGATGGAAAATTTTGTTAAGTGTTATAAATGGATATTTTGAAAATCAAGCTCCAAATTCATATAAATTGAAATTGAATTAATTGAAAGTGAATATAAAATTTAATAAATTTGAAGTCAAAGTTGACATTGATTGAATCGGTAGAAGGGAAATTGAAATTGTTTTGAATTGGGAAGTTATAATTGAAATGGTTTGGTTTTGAAGCTGTTTTATTTTGTTTTCCAAATTACTCAGTTATATAAACCATTTTTAAATACTTAAACTATTTTAATCTATTTTAAATCTACTTAACCCAATTTAAATTATTTTAAACTAATTTATCTATTTCAAATCCATTTTAAGATTTTAAGTATTTTTAACTATTTTAATTATTTAAAACTACTTTTAAACTACTTAAAACTATTTTCTAAAATTTCAAACTGGTCAATAAGGTGAAATGTTTATGTTTAAATCTTGAATTAAATACGAATTGGGTTAATTGAAGTTGCAACCTAAATTGAAATTCGAAACGATTTTGAAATCGAAATGAGATATTGATGCGGAAAATGATTTTTGAAACGGAATCTTACATTTGTATGGCTACGATGATATTTGAAATGGATTTGATTTTTGAAGCGAATATGATATTTTGATATCAAATATGAATCGATTTGAAATGTAAAAGAGCCAACGGTGTAATAATACGTAGTTATTAAAGAGAGCGGGATCGGATATGGACATACTCTCTGTCGATACCGAAAACCATTTTAATAACTATTATACGCGGAGTGTTGATCCAGAATGAAGTGGATGGTTTGGTGAACGCGTTGACTGAAGAAAGAGAACGATATTGGATGACCCCTGACATGACTAAAACAGGAGCCGCGGTGGGCCATTGAGGTTCGCCATCTCTAGCGGACACACTTCTTCAATACCATATCTATTACATTTGTGATTCGATTTGGGTGCACCCCTTAACTTGGGAGTGTTGTTTCGCGGTGTTGGGGTAGCTGCTGGTTATGCTCAACATCAGTCCGGATCACGCAACTACTAGTATCCTAGTTGGTATCGCCTCATGTACCTTGTCATACTGATTATCCCATTCGCGACCACTACCTTTTGTTTTGTGTTATACCTATGGGGTACCCTCTGATAACCACCAGTTTACGGTGGGGCTTACGGTGCTGTATAGACTATGGCATTATAAAAATGTGTTAAGGGGGATTATGGTAACGCCTTAACGCTATTTTGATACTTTATATTACTGATAGGCATTATCTACTTAGCGTACATTACTACATAGTAGATAGTTTAACGGATCCTTAAGAGATGGAAAATCCCGTAACATCTCTTGATTTATTGCATGCACGTTGACACTGGATATGAGATGTCAAACCCCGTAAACATCTCTGATGCCGTTACACTCATATTTATTTACGATTGATTTAACTTTCATAAGGATATTTTAGTCCTGACTCGAGTGTTTTGTCTTTTCATTACGCTCGGGTCAGTCTTGAGTTTTTCAGATTTTTAAAGATCTATTATGAAGGATGAAGACGAAGATTTGGTATACTATTACTATTATTATCTGTGCATCATGCTGTCTGCTGCATTATTTTATTTGTTTTGTTGTATATGTATAACTCTGATAAATGTTGTATAAATAATTGTCAAAGTATAGTAAACAGCTTCATGAACTGTTTATTTGACTATTATATTTTATCGTTCCACTGCGAGATTCTATGTTGTTTTATTTCCTTTATTTCTCTTTCTTTTCTTTTCTTATTTACCCCCAATAACCATCTGCCCTTTGAATGGTTTGGAATCGACATGTGTATTTGATCGTCGGTTTAAACTGTCCAAAAAGGCGGGTCGTTACAGTTGGTATCAGAGCTTTGGTTTAGCGATAACCTTAGCTTTGTGGGGTCTGACTCTTTATAAATAGGGTAGTAATACCCTATGATGAGTCGTTGAGTGTATATATATGAGAGAGCGTATTTTTTAGTGATATAAAATGTTTTATATTGTGTCGATTGATTTGTTGAGTGGCTTATGGATTCTGATCAATACGAGTAATTAACGTCATTGATAGGGAACTCTAAACACTTAAACAGAACAATTCGACATAGTATTGTTTTGAAATTGGGTAAATGAAATAATTTTGCCCTAATCATATTTTGTATATAAAGAATTTATTTCAAAATTTATTGTGATCTATCTAGCTTATTTGGTTGTTGGAAACGATAATATTGATTGTTATCATTAATTGGATATTATGTTTTAATAAATAAGGCTTATTGAAAAATAAACAATAATAAAACAACTTGTGGAATGTTTTAAGAAAGAAAATCCTATAAGAATATTTATAAAGTTGACTTATAAATTAAAATAGATTTAAACTGGAAAATATTGAATTTAAGACCCGGAGGTTTTGACAATGGTTTTCAAAAGCTTTGAAGAAATATATAGTAATATTAGTTGGAAATTGTTTATGGAAATATTTCGAAAGGATTTTAAGAAGGAATGAATTCAGTACTCCTCTCTTCTGTCGCTGGAAAATAATTTTGGTGATGACTGCGCAGCGTCATCGATGTTCATTTTCGAGTCTCAAAGTGGGAAGACTTCTAAGAAGCTTTGCTTTTCTTTGAAATTATTTTGGGTAAATGGGTTTTGGTTTAAACTCCAAAGATATGATTCGATATATTAAAGATATAAGTGTATATGTTTATTTCAAACGATTTGAAAAGAACCGGGCATTTATATTTCTAAGTTATGTTAATTAGTAATTTTCAAATTATTTGAATGAAATGTGAGTAACCAAAATTTATAAAATACGAGGATTAGGATATCTAAGCTATTGTTTGGGAAAACTTTAAAGTTGAAAGGTAAAGAGGATTTAAACAAATTAAATTTGTGAACATTCTAATTAAGTAAAATGAAATTCTATAAATTTGTATAATACCAAATTTGCATTCTAATAACATATAATATGACTTACCAAATATTAAGAAGTTGAAATGATGTTTTGGATATGTAATGAGATGTTGTACAAATAAACAGAACCTGAAAATAATTGAAGTATACAAGTAAGGAAAACTCAAAAGGAATTAAAATGTATATAAATGGAAAATTTGGTTGTGATAAAATGTTATATACTTAAATATAGCATGAAATAATGAATGGATAAATGGAACAAGTAAGTGAACTTAAGAAAGAAGATAAATGAATCGTATTACATCTTTGTAAATTGGTTATAGAAAATAAATATAAATTGCAAAGGGATTGTAACCTTTAAGATAACTGTAAACTAAGAAAAGTCATTTATGAGAGGTTAGACTTTTATAGGATGATTAATAAATTAAAGTGCCGGTTAATAAAATGTTCCACAAATGAATTCGTTATTAACTGAAATTATGAAAATGCAATAAATGTAAACAAAGGAATTTCTTATAGCTAAGAATTTGGGAAATGAAATTGAATTTAATTAAATTATATAGAATGTTTAAAATGAACTTGAGTAGGCAAAATTCTATGATATGATGTTTAAGAAAAGATAATGTTAAAGAACATGATATGTAACGAAATGAATATACTAACTGAATAATGGATTGTGAATAATTAATTGTAAATAAAAAATAAAAGCCAATAAAATAATTTAGTATAGATAAACTGGATAAAAATCCATTGGAAGGTAATACGTGAGATGTACGTATATTATTTTATTCGCATAACGATTTGATCCAAATTCGAGCACAAAATATCGAGATGATTTATATCGATCCAAGTTAGGATTTTCCACTCGATTCTCGACGGCGAACCCTGGATATGGATTTTAATTTGATTCTGGAATTCTCTATCATAGTATATGGCTATGCAAGGAGAGTAACACTTTCCAATCAAGGAACCAAATCTGAGTCCGCACTAGAGAGTCGTGTGAACGATACTAGTTTGGAAGTGAAATTGTGTGATCGAATAAGCGATTAGATTGATATTGCTCACGGATGATATATGTACGGCTTACGGACTTAATTAAAGTTAATATTGGAAATTTATGATGCCAAATATAAAATGATTCTTTTAAAATTATATGATTTGGTCGTTATGTGATTGTTAGTTGATTGTATATAATTCATTAAGTGTTAATAAAATTGAAAGCTACAAATCATTGAAATCAAATTAGAAGTTAAATGAATTTAAATAGAATTTAATTTGATTCAAATTGTAAGTGAACTAATGTAAATATAAATTAGTGAATGTTAACTAATTGAATTGAGAATGAATGTTAGTAAAATCCAACGTTAATGAATCAATTGTGATTAAAATTGAAACCAAGTGAATAAATATTAATGAGAAGTGAATTTATATTGATTGGTTATGGATTTGTTGGATGATGGTTGGATGATAATTGATTTGGTGGATGCATTTGTTGTATGTTGCATTTGCTATATTGGCACATGTAGTTGTTATGTTTCTATATGATGTATATTGATATTATTTTCATATATGCATGTTTCTCATGGTTTGTTGAGTGTTTAGTAGGTGCGGATTGCGCTTGCTTCGCATTTGGAGCTCGCTTTCGCGCTATATTAGCCGTATATGCTCGCTAATAATATATAAGGTACATATCTCGGATTACATACCGTACTTTTACACTTTTTTCCCCTGCGGGATGCCTCATCACTTGATGAGATGTATATCTGTGATATACATACTATCATTTCTTTTTTCGGATCGAGCCGCGCAAAGGAGACTCTGCCGAAATTTTCCATAAATCCGGGTGTTAGAAAAATTTTCAAGTCTTGAATTTTTTTTTTAACTTGTTTTGATAACTGACTTTTAAAGTTAGAAAGCCGTTCAGAGTAACTTAGTGGAAGCGTAGTTATGACTTTATAAATGGAATTTCATTGTTTTATAAGTTGGTAACTTTGAATAAAATATATCTAATGTTGAATTCTATACTTAGTTCCTTTTTCCTTCTTTTTCCTTTTCGGGGACGAAAAGTTTCGAGTGGGGGTGAGTGTAAACGACCCGTAAATTTTCGATAATTAAAATAGCTAATTTGATAAGATTTCGTGATTTAAGGTTAGAAAAAAATTGTAATTTACGTATGGTAATAATAACTAGAATGAAATGCAACAAATTTTATCTAAGTAAATTATTTATGAATTGAATGGAATCCCAGATCAATTGAAATAATATGTAGTTAAAGGTAATTGAATGAATTTGTATTGTATAGGTAATTGTGACACTTGTTTGTAAATAATAAACTTATAAGTAATTAAAAGTTAACGGTGATAATTATTTAAGTTACCTATTCATTTAGTTAGTCGAATTGAATTTGTGAACCAATTGCAATTGAAATGAAAGTTTATATATTAGTTGAGTGCATTATCTCTAACTGTAGTTAAATAATAATGTGGAATTCATTTGATGTAATATAGTAAATGAACTGATAATGAAATTTTTATATAAGAATCAAATATTGAAATCCGTCAAATATTGAACAATTAAATTGTTTAAATTTAATATTTGGAATTTATTGAATAAATAAATAATGGGAGTTGAATAACTGTTTTAATGAAAATGGTTGTTCTATAATTTGAATTTGTTAAATTTTATAAGTTCGTTTCGAATATTTCAAATGATAGTGATTTAAGAATAATCAAATTGTTAAAATTTAATATTACAAAAGTTTGAATAATTAAATTCCGAATTTGATACGATTAATTTGATATTGAAATTTAATATATGAAAATAGAGTGAATAATTGAAATTTGATTTAATATGATTCAAATTGGTTTCCAAAGTGAATGTAAGTTATATTGGGATTATAATAGAGTTAATAAGATTTTAAAATTGGAATTTATTGGATAATTGAATAACAGGTTTAATATGATTAAAAATGATTTGTAAAATTTTATTTTATCATATTAGAGTTAGAATGATGTTGTAGAACGTTTAAAATCGAATTAAAAGTAAATTTGTGAAAATTGAATATTTTAATATTTAATTGACGAGTTAAAATAGCCATTTTTCAAACAGTCTCGGATTTCGACGAAACTAGTTTCATCGGATCCGTAACGTGATATTATTGTAAGATTTCAAATTTCAAGTCAATCGGATTTATCGTTTGTCCGGGGCGAGCCAAAACGCATAGAAATCGGTTTAATCGATTTAATTTAAAATCGATCGTTTATTTCCGTAACTCGCACGGACGATCGAATTAGCTTCCGAAACCTATTCCATTGTGTCCGGAACGCGGGATAAACCCTAGAAACGCCGGTCACCGCGCGTAAATCGGAGTTTGGAAAACCCTGGATGAATAGTGTTCGTCGTTTTCTATAAAAGCACTTCATTATTTTCTTTTTTTCCAAAATAAACCAAAACCCTAATTTCTATGGCCGGCCGCCTCCTATAGTTTTAAAGGCCAGAAACGCACCCAATTCATCCCCTTCGATCTCCCAATCCATCGACATTCACGCGAAACCTTCAACATGAATGTTGTAGAGGGCATCGATATCTCTCTATCCAACGGCTATGATCGAAAAATAAGCAGGGGATCAACGGCAATTCGTGTTTGAACTTCCGACGTTCGTGCGTGAATCTCGAGACCATAGGGAGGTCGAGTGTTCCATGGCTTTGGGCGTTGGTGGTGTTATGTGTGAGCTTCGTGGTGGGAGTGCCTGATCGATGTAGAAGTGAAGGGAGGAGGCTCGAAAACTAACCCTAATACGGCGGCTCTATGGGTTCTTACGTGCGACATCTCCTGGAAGTAACATGGGAGAAGAACATGAAGTGCGGCCAGATTTGCATCTCATCAAAACGAGCGGCCCAGATCTATTAGGGTTAGAAACTGAAAAGTTAATTGTAAATTAAATTTATTTCAATTTGTATAAACTTTAAAAAGCTGTATCTCTTTCATACGAGGTCCGTTTTGGACGAAACGAATTGCGACGGGTTCGTTTTGTCGAGCACTACGCTATGGAGCTGGTTTTGAACAATTTGGAGCTAGTGGAAATTTTGGGTAAAATTAAACGCTCGTTTAAAGCGGTGGAACTGCATTGAAATTAAAGTGAGTGTTTTATAACGCTCACAACGTACTAAATATCTTTATGCTAGTTAAATTTGACATTATGAAGTGTTACGAATTTTTTTTTTTGTCGTTGTTTGATAAAATTTAATTGTCATATAGATTGTCATTTGAATTAACCGTTGAAAACTAAATTGACAGTTAAATTGAAATTAAAATTGAATTGCGATTAAATTACATGATATTGATAACTATGAAATTGCCGTGAATTGTACTGTCTATTGGATGATGTATTTCGATGGATGATATTGGTTGATATTTAAATATTTGGATGTTTATTTGCTTATATATATGTCATGTTATGCATACATATGAAACTATGATTTGATTTAAGTGATATATATATATTCATCCCTGACATTTAATTGAAATAAATAATTACTTGGCCATAGGATAGAAAATTATATACGGACACCGAATTGGCTAAATTAATAATTTGAAAAAAATCGTCGATTTGAAATTTATTTAAATGTTTTGAATTAAAAGTTATAAATAGAAATCAATTTATAGAAATCGAATTTATCGAAAAATTGAGTTTGGAATGTTGAAATAAATTTTGGTTAAAAGAAATTGTTAAAAATTTAAAGTGGAGACTTTGGAATTTAAAATCGGGATATGATTGAATTTCGAAAATTGATTTGTTTAAAGATTTAACCTTAATTCGAGCTTTGAATATTACTAAGTAGAAGTGAGATAAAATGATATTTTGAAATCGAGCTTGTAATTGAATCATATTTGAAATTTGGATTTAAACTTGAATATTGATGGAAATTTTGTTAAGTGTTATAAATGGATATTTTGAAAATCAAGCTCCAAATCTATATAAATTGAAATTGAATTAATTGAAAGTGAATATAAAATTTAATAAATTTGAAGTCAAAGTTGACATTGATTGGATCGAAATCGAGATTGAATCGGTAGAAGGGAAATTGAAATTGTTTTGAATTGGGAAGTTATAATTGAAATGGTTCAGTTTTGAAGCTGTTTTATTTTGTTTTCCAAATTACTCAGTTATATAAACCATTTTTAAATACTTAAACTATTTTAATCCATTTTAAATCTACTTAACCGAATTTAAATTATTTTAAACTAATTTATCTATTTCAAATCCATTTTAAGATTTTAAGTATTTTTAACTATTTTAATTATTTAAAACTACTTTTAAACTACTTAAAACTATTTTCTAAAATTCCAAACTGGTCAATAAGGTGAAATGTTTATGTTTAAATCTTGAATTAAATACGAATTAGGTTAAATGAAGTTGCAACCTAAATTGAAATTCGAAACGATTTTGAAATCGAAATGAGATATTGATGCGGAAAATGATTTTTGAAACGGAATCTTACATTTGTATGGCTACGATGATATTTGAAATGGATTTGATTTTTGAAGCGAATATGATATTTTGATATTAATTATGAATCGATTTGAAATGTAAAAGAGCCAACGGTGTAATAATACGTAGTTATTAAAGAGACCGGGATCGGATATGGACATACTCTCTGTCGATACCGAAAACCACTTTAATAACTATTATACGCGGAGTGTTGATCCAGAATGAAGTGGATGGTTTGGTGAACGCATTGAGTGAAGAAAGAGAACGATATTGGATGACTCTTGACATGACTAAAACAGGAGCCGCGCCGGGCCATTGAGGTTCGCCATCTCTAGCAGACACACTTCTTCGATACCATATCTATTACATTTGTGATTCGATTTGGGTGCAACCCTTGATTTGGGAGTGTTGTTTCGCGGTGTTGGGGCAGCTGCTGGCTATGCTCAACATCAGTCCGGATCACGCAACTACTAGTATCCTAGTTGGTATCGCCTCATGTACATTGTCATACTGATTATCCTATTCGCGACCACTACCTTTTGTTTTGTGTTATACCTATGGGGTACCCTCTGATAACCACCAGTTTACGGTGGGGCTTACGGTGGTGTATAGACTATGGCATTATAAAAATGTGTTAAGGGGGATTATGGTAACGCCTTAACGCTATTTTGATACTTTATATTACTGATAGGCATTATCTACTTAGCGTACATTACTACATAGTAGAAGTATAACGGATCCTTAAGAGATGGAAAATCCCGTAACATCTCTTGAGTTATTGCATGCACGTTGACACTGGATATGAGATGTCAAACCCCGTAAACATCTCTAACGCCGTTACACTCATATTTATTTACGATTGATTTAACTTTCATAAGGATATTTTAGTCCTGACTCGAGTGTTTTGTCTTTTCATTACGCTCGGGTCAGTCCTGAGTTTTTTAGATTTTTAAAGATCTATTCTGGAGGATGAAGACGAAGATTTGGTATACTATTACTATTATTATCTGTGCATGATGTTGTCTACTGCATTATTTTATTTGTTCTGTTTATATGTATAACTCTGATAAATGTTGTATAAATAATTGTCAAAGTATAGTAAACAGCTTCATGAACTGTTTATTTGACTATTATATTTTATCATTTCGCTGCGAGATTCTGTGTTGTTTCATTTCCTTTATTTCACTTTCTTTTCTTTTCTTATTTACCCCAATAACCATCTGCCCTTTGAATGGTTTGGAATCGACATGTGTATTTGATCGTCGATTTAAACTGTCCAAAAAGGCGGGTCGTTACACGTCCTCAAGTGATGATGATCAGAAAACAGATAATTCAAATTTGTGTTTCACGCAGTTCATGACTCTGACGAATTCAGAGAAACGGACTCAGAAAAAGGTACACATTTACAATATAATTGGTTGAAATTGCTTGCTTAGAATTAGATGCTTACTTGCTTGATTGATTGATTTTGAATTGTTGTGTTGTTTGAATTTTAAATTTTATTTTCTATTTTTTATTATTATTTTTTATTATTCTGAATAGTATGATAATACTTTCTGAAATATACTATAAGTCCAATAATATTTCAGAAATATATAGACATTAAAAAAATAATGTGTATATATATATATATCTATTCGAGAACTTAGGAAAATAAATCACAAAAATTCACTGGCACATGTCGACATGGTCCCGACCATGATGTCAACATGGGTACCAGAATTTGAAATTCAAAATTTGAATTCAAATGGTTGAATTTCCCTCCACTTTTCACTTCATTCAATTCTCTGATAAGGCATCTTTTGACCAGAGAACATTATTTATTCACTATCTTTTATCATATCTTTTCACTCTCATTTTCAAATTCAAAACTCTCTCTTCAAAACTTCAAGCTCTCTACTCTCTACTTTAATGGCTTCTTCAAGCAACCCCTGCACCGTTAGATTTTCCAGAAAGATAAAAGAGCAACTCTTCCATGATCCGGAGGCAATAAAAGTATGCATCAATTATGCTAATTATGCCAAAGTCCATCCCAGAAAGTTTGCTATCTTTCAAGATTTTTCTTCTTATGAAATTGATTCTCTTTTTGCAAACAATCAAATTATTAGTCTTGTTGATGCTTCTCAAAATGATTTTGTTTGTCATCCAAATCTTGTGAAAATTTTCTATGCTAATTTAAACCGTGGATTTTATAATGGAAATGAGGATGAAATTTGGAGTAGTGTTAAAGGCACAAGAATTGTTTTGAATTGTGATCTTTTGGGTACCATTCTCAATTGCAAGAGTACGGGAATGGATCTCTCTAATTTTAAAATCGATGAAAATGATCGTGAGACATTTCATCACATTTTCGAAGGGAATGATAATTTTGAATTCAAAAATCGAAATTTTCGACCAAAAGCAAGAATTGTCAATCTTCTTTTGCAATATACTTTGACCCCAAGATCGGGGAATTTTAACAATCCTACTTCAAAAGTTTGCAAAGCACTTTTTGCTATTTTTGGAAATTATGATATAAATTGGGCCTAAGTTATTTTGGATGAACTTCGTCCCAAAAATCTTGAAATGGGTGAGAATACTTTGTATCATGGAATTTATCTCACTCGGATTTTAACCTATTTTGGAGTAGATTTCAAAGGCAAAGAATTTGTTTCTAGAAAAGTTTTCAATCATTCCAAAATTTCGCTTAATGAAAATTTCATTTGTTTTTCAACCTTATGAGACTCTTGCCGAAAAGGAAGAGCGTTTGGCTCATGAGGAAATGGAAGAAGAGGAAGAAGAAGAAGAAGGGGATGAAATGGAAATTGAAGAAGAAGAAGAAGGTGAAACCACTTTGGAAAGCATCGACTATCCTCCTAATCCATCCGACAAAACCCTTCTCAAAAGCCAAAAGACGATTGTTGAGAATCAACGGATTCTTAAACGATCCGTTAGTAAGAAGTTGGACAAAATTTCATCCAAGATGAACAAGTTCATTTCCAAAGCCAGCAAGAAACTTGTACTTTCTTCATCATCATCATCATCCTCTAACTAGTTCTACCTTTTCATACCTCGTTGTATTTGTTTTAGTTTATTTTGATTTGAATGTTCGTGTAGTTCTTTATGATTAATTATTGTATCGTCTTAGTATGAAATGAAATGGAATTTCTTTCTGTTATCTAGCTTATCTTATCTCTAGAATAAATGTTAGTATATTATATAAATATATATACACGCAATTATTCACAAAATCAAAATATATCATCGAATTTCACTACACCATGTCGACATACCCCTTATGACCATGTTGACATGTACTGGTCAGAAATGACAATTCATTTTTAATTTGAAATTTGAATATTTACCATATGTCTATTCATTTCAAACGAATTTCTACACCTATAAATACTTATTTCTTCCAGAATTCATCACTGAAAACTATTTCTTATCTACTCTATCTCTCATTCTTCCCACAAATCCAAATATGGCTAATCCAATTCATAACTTATCCGAAAATCTTGAAGAAACTCTTAATTCGTTCAAGTATATTCTCTCGTTCATTCTTCGTAACTAGCGACACTTAGAATTGTGTCAAATGCAGATGATCAAGGAGCAAGAAAGGCATTTCGATGCAATACGATGGATGATTTCCTCCATACACAAGGATTATATCGAAGCACATCCTCCAGTCTCTCTCACCAACAATAATGAAAACTGGGATGCTATTAAGGCAGACCCTATCTTTGGAGAAGGAGAATGGGTGAAAGTTCCATGTAACGTTTAATTTTATTTGGTTGCTTTGTTTGAATTGTTTTCCTTGATTGATTAGATTTCATTTTCTTTGGCTTGGTTTGAATTTGATTAATATTTAGTATGGATTGATGTTTGTTGTAAAAACATGTATAATTATACATTGACATGTATATAATCTTTGATTCATTATTGTGACTATCAATTCTATATTCCATTATATAAGTTTATTAATGCAGGTATTTTAGTCCAAGAATAAGGGGAAGTTATATAGTTTGGTGTTATATAGTTTAGAGTAGTTTTTTGTTGATGACAAAGGGGGAGAAGTATAAAATAGAATAGTTAGGCAAGATTAAGGGGAGTTAATAGGATAGAAGTAATATTTTATAAACAAAGGTTGTCATCATAAAAAAGGGGGAGATTGTTAGTCCGTGAGATGATGGTTTTAATTACAACAACCTTAGAATAGATTATCTATACTATAAAGCAAAACCTTTGGTCAACAGGTCAAAGTGAAGCCTTTTTGGCATTTCCTTTAATACCCATACTGTGAACTCACAAACCAATATTTCAAAAAGGGGTTATTTTCGTCCTGTTTTACCCTGTACTGTTGTTTGTTCAGCATCCGATAGTAGCTCCATGAAGCCACCCACGTTGTCCATGTCTTTCACCTCTCCTGCCTCCAACAGTAAATTTTCTTCATCCTATCGTTTAAACAACGATTTTTGAAAAACAGAAAAATCAATAGAAAGAAATAAAAATTCTTCAATCGACACGTCTTCTAATCGACCATCACGAGGAACCTCGACCTTTTCTTCTTTTGTCAATCTTGATGATGCAAACTAAGTCACTCCACTCTAATCACAGATCTACTTTAGGTATGTATGAATTTTGTTTTGCTTGCTTTCTGCTTTGAATTCTCCTTTTTTATGCTGATGTATAGGAAGAAGAGAGGATTTTCGTCATGTTTTTACCCTGGATTGTTGTTTGTTTCAGCATCCGATAGTTGCTCTACAAAGCTGCCCACGTTGTCTATGCCTTTCAACTATTAACTAGGATTCTTTTCTCTTTTCCTTTAATTCCAACTATCATTTTCTTTTAATGATGGATTTGTGACAAAATTACCATAGGGCTAAACACATACGATGCCCTACGAATACAAAGTTGGAAAAAAAAGGAAAAGGATTTATGCTTGCATTCAGTGGTTGGGTTTAAGTATGGCAGTGGAGGGTTTGAGTAAGCTTTATCTACCTTTTGTTGTTTAATCTGTAATTTATGTTTCTTTCTGAAGCTACTGGCACTGTATGGCTTCAGAGGAAACTATCATTGATGTGATTTGGTGATTTTATGCCTATATATTCTCATATGTTCCTACGAGTTTGTGTCCTATAATTTTGTTTTCAAATTTTTACGTTCAATTTAGATGATTATCTTGCTTTCAACACCGTTTAAGAAGATGGAGATAAGTTGTTTGATTGTTGAAGAACATTAATTAGCTTATGACGTAAATTTCTTATTTGGGTTGTAGAGTTTTGATTTAAGAAGCTAATAAATACAGTTTATGATTACAGGTGTTGAATGTTGAATAGCAGCGTAGCAAAGGGAAACGCTAGGTATGTTAATCATGTACCCATGCTAAAATTAATTGAATGCATTAAATGTGTAATTGAATATTTTTAATCGCAATTGAATGTTTGTGTTCCTAAGTATATTAGCTTTTATAAAAAATGTTAGCTTCATTATTCTTTTAATGGACACGAGTCATTTGGAATGGAGCCGATTCCTCTATAGAATTTCACTATAGTGGATCTAAGAATTTCACTATAGTGGAACTATTTGTATGAATGCATTAATCTTTTATGCTACTGCCATCTCAGTTGACCTTTCAATTGGTTTTTCCATTAATGGGTGCATTTAATTCATAATGCATCCAAATTTGTAAAATACATGTATTCAATAACAAAAGTCATTTCTTATTGAACCTATTGCTTTAACTGCTGATTGCTCTCCTAATTGTTAGATATATAGGTCAGATACCATTTTCTATTCTATCTTTGTTTAGTCTTTCATATAAAGGTGAATCAAAATGAAGGACAGTCAATAGCAAACAGATTTGCCATGGAAGATCTCAACTTCAGGTATGATATCATGTACTACTTATTTCTTTCTTATATACATAGCCATTTTCGATTATCCATAAAGACAAAGAACGCTAACTTAACTTTGTATATAAAGTTATTTATATCTCCTATTGCTTCAACGCAGAACATTAAATGGATTTCCAATTTCGGGCCTTATAATTCCAATGACCTGATTTGGGGTTGTATGGTTGTCCAACAGAAAGCTAGATTAGAAAACTTGGCTACAAGGTATTATGTTTTTTCCAATGAGTTTTTGTCCTGTGAGTTAGTGACTTTATTTTTTTTTCCAATTTTTTAATTCAGTTTTGGATGGTTATCTTGCTTTCAATTCCATTAAGAAGAAGAAGTTAGGTTGTTTGATTGTTGAGGATTGATTAGCTTATGACATTAATTGCTTATTCTAGGCATTGAAGATCAGTAATTAAATTAATTATGGTATTGAATTCATTGATTAGGTTATGATATAATTATCTTTTCAGTTTTCTATGAAAATTGAATCCTTTAACTGTTTAACATACGTATAGATTTAATATCAGCTCTAAATTGGCACCAATTTTAATATTTGTATGTTTAGTTTTTAAGTCTTTTTGCCTCACTTTCTAATTTGATTGCAACAATGTGTTTCAAAAGTGTGAAACCATAATTATCATTTTTTCTGTCGGTTAAAGATGCAAAAGGATGGTCAATTACACATTGACTTACAACACATATCTAAATTCAAGTGTGTCATTGGACAATTTCTTGAAAAGATTTTACGATATAATTTGTCATTTGGTACGCTCTATACTGCCCAACTCAATATATCAAACATATATTTGTTCATCCCCGATATTTCTATTATTTTACCATTAAAAACACATATCTTTGCCAAAACACATTCTACAAGCTTAAGCACGTACAATTAGTAAAATATTTAATCTTTAAGTAATAATATGTATACGATCTGAACTGTGCAAGTTCAAATTCAACTTTTAGCCTTCATATAAGACTTCAAACATAAAACATATGCAAAATAACAAAGTGTAAGAAAACTGAACCTATGGATTGCAGCCTACTTGATCATTTTGTTATACTATATTTTATGAAAACTACTGAGGATGGTGGAAGTGCATAATACTTAAAGATTACAAATTTTGGTTTTTATCTAACAAGCATCTAAACGTATGAATTCTATAAAAGGGCACACGCAATAGGAAATTATAACATGGTATCATTATTTTTGATGAATGGAAGAAATTTAAGTCGACGTATTTGAACGCACTTTATGCATTCTACATTAAAATTTTACGGTAGGTTATTGTTCAAATTGGAAAATAATAGTGTTCAGATTTTAGAAATCAAATGGTGGAAAATAATATTGAAAATGTCGTAACATGATAAATCCAATTAGTAAAACTAAAATGAACAAGGATCAACTTGAAAATCTTTGTTCAGTCTATATTAATGTAGCATCATCATTCGTCGTCGAGCACATTAATTCTGACGATGAGATGTAAGAAACTTAATCTTCTCAGCAGGGTTAAGTCCATACAAATAAAAAAAAATATGTATGCTTCAACTTAATTGTTTCTGATTATTACTAAGCTTACATTTTTTTCCTCGGCCTATATCAACTCAAATATTTGAGTTGCATTCTGATCTGTTGAAAGCAAGATAGATTGAATCGAATTGTAGGATTGGCAAGCATTTGCACAATAATGTCATTAGACAATTGTGCATTAGAACCATGGTTTAATATATAGCTAAATGCAGCTGAAGCATCAGCTAAGGGATATAGAGCTACAGATCGAGCATCAGAAGAATCTGCTGTGCATTATAGAGGAACTGGACTGAAGTAGCAGCAGTAGAGTTTGGGGCAACGACAGTTGAGAAAGGAGAAGCATGTTCCGATGAGAATCAGCATCAGTTTATTTGTGACCATGGTCGTCACGAGGAGGAAAGTCGTAGGTGCAGGTGATGGTACTCATTGCCATTGATCCAATACCGCCAGTTTGAAACTGTTCATTCAACTCCATTGCTATTATAATTATAGAGCAAATTCTGACTCTATCCTGCTTCATTGTAGGTCATACTGTGATGTTGAGGAATTGAAGAAGTAGTGACTATTTCATAGACAACAAAAGTTAGAAGTGCATTGGAGGTAAGTGTTCCAGAGCTCATTGTTGCAGGACTTTTTAAGTTTTTAACCCAAAAGCTTGAACAAATGAAACCTACAATTAAGTGATATGAGTTCAAACAAATGAAACCTACAATTAAGTGATATGAGTTCAAAGAGTTGTGAAAAATAAAGGAGGAAGTGAAGTAGTGTTACTGAAAAGTGAGGATTCTTTGTTTCTAACTTTGATTATAAGTAGATTGAATTGATTTCTCAAATCCGTAGATACTCTCAAAAAGCCTACTATTTTTTTTGTGAACTGGGGTAGTGGGGGGTTCATCCAATATTATATGCATATGTATCTCAGTATATATTTGCATATACCTTACAATAACAGGAAATCAGACAACTATGTACAACAACAGTGCATATTCCATAGAAGAAATATTCTATAGAACATTGTTCAAAAGGTAATGTTTTTTTATTGATTTTTTTATTTCTGCTTTACATTTTTTATTGATTTTAATTACGTAGAGTATTATCTGGAAATATAAGATTTTGATGCTGCAAGCAGAAGAAGATGAGTTTACTCTTTTTCTCTACGTCGTTAAAATTTTATTTTCATTTATTTATGACCCACAACACTCCATTTGTGCATTCATGGCTATTGGTGCTTTAAATTTTTTTTTTCTCACGTTTACATGTTTGCATATAAACTGTTTGACTGAATGTGCATAACAACTGTGATAGAAATATACTATCTTTTTCTTTTTTGCTTATTTTTGTTTCGCATTCTGATAGTAGATTAATAAGAAGCAAATATTTTTCTATTCGTTCATTCTCCTATGACGTGCTCATTTACTCTTCCCTCGCCTCTATTATATCTAACATTATAGTAGATATCTTCTCTTCCAATTTTTGTTCACAGAACCCACTAATTCATTACTTCTTTTTGAAAAAGTAATCAAGCAAAAGTAAAGCAACAAATGATGAAGTTAGAATTGAGGTTACTCATGAAAAAAGACGTACCAAGTGTAAGTAAAAATGACTTGATTTATTACTTGAACAATTTTATATGGTACTAATGTGTCTGACCCCACGCGTACATTTGTTCAGTTAGATTTTTTTTATGGCTAATTTTATTCAGTTTCTGCTTAAAATATTATTGTATTTTGTTGGCAGTGATAGATGTTGACAGCCACGGTCACAAAGAAACTGATGATGGGTGCTAGAAGTGGCAGATTTGGCAGCGCGGTAGGAAGAAGTTGGACATGAGCTTCCTGTTATATAAGTGGAATAGTAGCTTGATCTTATAGAAAACTGATATGCACTGAACGAGATGTGCAAGCATGAACAACTGAAGCATTCAGCCCCTGTGTATGATGAGCAATAGGAAAAGCTAAAGTAGACACAAAATCATGCACCATATAGGGATATGCGTGTACAGGAAATGCACAACACTGGGCAATATGTACTTCAGGCATAACTGGCTATGGATGAGGCAGAGTTGGACTATACAAACTTAAAATGTAAAACAGCAGTATTTACTGCCTTATGGATATTAACATCTGATATTGGTACTTATTTTGTTGCTAGCAAAGAGTGTACTTGCTAATTTTTAATCCTGCATAATTATTGATATTTGTGTTTGGTTTTTCCTCAACTGATAATTGTACTAAATTCATCCTTAAAATGTGAACAAAATTTAACCCTTTTGTGTAGATTTTTTCCTAATGTATGACATAATTTTATCTACTTATGTTACAATAAATATGAGTTAACTCAAAAACTTTTCACATGTTCAACCCACGTTACATATCCTTTGTTTTCAGTCATAATAGAGCATGCGATGATTGGACTTGGACAATTTACTGTTATCGGAACAGTTGAAGTACGTGCCATTTGTGCAAATGGTTTTCTTCCCGTGGGCAAAGTGCATCCTATGTTAAAATAGTTTAAAATTAATTTAACATTTGTGCATGTGTTAACTATATTAAAATCACTTTCTGATTACTGTTTTGTTCTTTATTACTATTTATTACTGTTTTTATTTCTGGATTTTATATAACAAAAAATACATCTTTTATCTAACCTTTATTTTAAAAAGGACAGTACTTTTATTTTTAATATCAACCTAGAAGTACTTTGCTGCATGTGGTTGTAAATACATTGATGCATATGTTATCAATGTTAAAACCACTTTCTCAAGGTAGAAGTCCTTTGTCTGAAGCAAATGTTTACAATGTTAAAACCAATAATGTAAATTTTCTGTACTAAATCAATTTTTGTCCACTTTATAATGTTACCATTGTTATGTATTTCTTGGTTCACTGTTTTTGGTCTGTTGATTACTGTTAGGCCCAATATGAGAAAAGTTTTCAGCTCACAAGCAGTGCTAATTGTTTTCCCACTCTGTAGTAAATTAACCAGAAGCAAATGGTTTGGTTTGGTCTAATTAGTTTGGTTCAAATGATTTGGTTTAGTAAAACAAAAACTGAATCAAACCAAAGTTAAAAAATTTCAAAACTAAAACCGGTTCAATCAGGTAGAAAATAAAATCATTACCGTAATCTCTCACAATATCATAATTGTAACAAAGACAAAATATGCTCACTTCCTTCGTTGCATACGTCCAACGGACGTGCCACCATACTCGTAAAATATAAATGCTAACAGTATAAGTTTAGATATATATGTATATGCAGGATTTAACCATCCAGGTAACAAGAATAAAGACTGTACAGTATAAAGATTCAAGATATCAAGATTGAAGACTCATGAGTATCAAGATTATTAAGAGTTCAAGAGTTCAAGTAATTTATTATTATTTTAAATAGAATTTTTTTTTAAAACTCATAGAAAAGCACTAGCATCTTAAAATCTAATTTATTCATGGAATGGAATCCACTTCGAGCCTGTTAAAGGGATGGAACCCTAAGTAGGATGGAACCTATGAAAAATCTAGTGGAACATTGTTTTGTATCTGCTAACTTTTTATTCAAAATGATTTTTCAAAGTTATATATTGTTTTCAAAATGATTTCAAAACCCTCCTTTTAAAAGCACCAAAAAACATCTATCCTGATTTCAAGTACTTTTAGCCTCAAAATAATCTTTAATTTCAAAATTAAATTATCCTTGTTTTTAAACTATTTTTTAAATATAATATATTTAACTTTTAAATATTTATACTTAGATTTTAAATATAAAATTATAGTAAAACTTTGTATATATTATTCTTTATACTTACTTATGTATTTTAAATATAGTAAAGTATACTTATAAAGTTAAAAATAGTTTTAATATAAAATAAAGGTTATTTTCAAAGAAAATCAAAACACCAAAAATCCCTTTAGGATGTCGACATACTCAAGTACCCCATGTCGACATGGTGTCATTGAGTTCAAAATTTAAATTTCAAAAGAAGTGTCTATTCGTCATAACTCTTCATGAATGAACATGGCTGTTGTTCTTCTATAAATATGGGTTAGTTTCAACGAATTTTAATTAATTTTTTCTGGTTTTTCACTTCTCTTCTTCTTCCACATTTCTATAAACAAATTCTTATCATTACTCTGCCGAAATCAATATTGAATCTAACTAGATTATCTCTGGTTTGATTCTCTATCACTATCCTAACAACATCCTCAGTGCTATTCAGAGTATAGGATTTTTGTAATCAACATAGCGAGAAAATGTGTGATTGTAGCCTTGAAAATCAATCAAGCGAGATAAGGTGTGATTGTAGCCTTGGAAAATCAATTGGGTGAACTTGTTGCCTGGGAAATCAAGTATCTCTACCCAGAGGATTGTGATTCTGGAGGGTGTACCTCGTAGCCTTGAAATCGAGGGTGTAATTGTAAAGATTGTTTTTGAAAGGAAATCTGTACTTGTGTGCGGGACTATATGTAGGGTAACTCCGAACTAGTATAAAATCCGGCGTGTTCTTTCCTTTATTGCTTTTACTTTATATTTTCATTTGTGTTTGATTCTGTGATCATATCTTTGTATGAATATTGCATACATTTATGTTTAAATTAACAAAAACTCAAAAGGATTTAACAATTCTCTAAAACACTATTCAACCCCCTCTAGTGTTTATCCTTAGCCTTAAGATCCTTAATCCGCATTTCTCATAGACAGCACACTGCACTTCCCTTGGTTCGTATTTGAAGTCCGAGGTGTTTACTAAAAGTTCAAGTTCCCTCAGAATTCAAGTATGACAGGGGAAGCTCATGAAATTAGGATAGATTTACCTGACCTTTTTCAAATTCAAGTTTTGTCATATAGAATGAAGTAGTCGTCTACGTGCCACAAGCCGAGTGGGCAAAGTCCTATGCTTTCTGAGGCTGATTCATCATCTACTTCGCAGGCCAAGTTTGGTAAACTGGTTTCGGTTGGGCCAATCGTTGATCGCATGCTACCCAACTTCCGAGTCTTACTCAATCCACTTGAAAAAGCCTCGTCGGTGAACTCTGCCAAGGTCCTCCACAACTTTTCTTTATAGCATGGGATCCTCGAAGAGAATGTATGCCTTTTCGTAGAAGGATGAGTTCGCTCACATGCTACCCCTTCGATTTACGGGATGCCATCGGTTCATGTGCTTGAACGAAGCCGTGCCCCCGTTCAACAATTTTCTTCATGAAACACTATCGAACCTGGGGATAGCTCCATTCCAGCTTCACCCAAACAATTATGCCATTCTCGCATGCCTACATATCCTCTTTACGCGGATATTTCATTGCGCTCCAAATTTTGACGAGTTGCGATACTTTTTAGCTTTCAAGAGAAGAGATGATTGCCCCTCCCTAATCATAATTGAGGCCCAATGAAACCGAAAGAACATACAGCATCTACAAAGCAACCTGTCTCAATTCAAGACATAATACTACTTCGTTAGGTGCTCTAACGAATTTAATCATTGCTGGACGACGGGGGTAAGCCTCCTTGTTCTCCATTAATCGAGCTTTGAAGTGGTGTGATAGAGTTTCTACTCGATTGCTCCTTTTGCAGTTATCCCAAGGCTAAATAGAGACATGGATCTTGATGAAATTTGTCAGGCTCTTAATGCTATCGATGTTGAGGAATGGAGCGCAAGGGTCTTACTTACTGATGAGAACCTTCGTTAATTCATAATTTTAGATCCAAGGAGATCAGTCGCTCAAGCCGAAGCTCCCTCCCTTCGAAGAGCTAGGATTCATACAAGGCCTTCTTCCTCTTCACAGGAGCCTGAGGAGGGTCGTGAGATAGGCGGCCCCTCTGATAGTCTGCTCGATGAGTCAGATGAAGAAGGGATCATAGCTGGCTTAAGCAATTCTACTAGAATGTCTCCGATTCAAGAGGAGTTGAAGATCGAGCCTGTGCAAAAAGGGGTAAAGCCGCGATAGAATCAGTGATGGAGGAAGGAGAATTCGAATGTAGTAGTGATGAATCCACGGCTATTGATTATTACTCATTAGAGTCTGATGGCGAGGATACAGAATCATGTGATGAGACAACGGGGATGAGTCTCGTCCTTCCAGACTCACCCCTTCTAATGTTAAGGGTCAAGATAAGGCCCTTGTGGCCCGCAAGTGTCAAGATTCTCCAAGTAAGGCTGTCGTGGTAGAGTTTGAGGACATGAGTGATGTATTCGTCGATTTTGATGCCCTAATTAAAGATGACTTCAATTCTGATGTGAGGCCAACTTGTTATGGAGGTATTGTGCCATCTATCAGTCCGACTCTGCCTGTGACAACTGAAGTCTGCCCTATTCCCCCACCTACAATCGTTCTCTTCGGTTTGTGATGACGTCCTAGGCTCATTTTAGGAATACACGACACAACACATTAGGACCACTGTTATATTCATTTTCCACTCTTTATATGTTCACTTAATTCTTTCCTTGTTTCTAAAGTTTTGATGGTTTCATTTTCGGTATGACGAGCGGGCATGGTCTTTATGATAACTTTGAGGATTACACTGACACACAACGATATATGAGGCATTCCTACAGTCGCCATCAAGTGCGGGAGTTGAAAAAAGAGCATAAGCGGAGAAAAGAACTCGAGGTAGAGACCCATCATCAAGAGAAGAAGGAAAAATATCGCCAGCATAGACATGGACATGGGAGAAAAAGTTCTCATAACGACCGAGAAGAGTCCTCGAAGAAGTCTAAGCTCGATCATCGCTCTCATTCTTCCGAACTCGTTCCGAAACATACTTCGGCGGTACAAGGATCGCCACTTCTTCTATCCCTATTCTGCCTTTAACGCATGTTTCATCTTCTTCAACTGTTGCCCCTATCCATTCTCAACCCCGCCAGAGGCCGGCCTACACCTTCCATGTAGGTCCCCCTAAGCTGGAAGCATCTCTCCCGGGTTGGTTTCTAAAGGGTGTTTAGTTTGACATGGATATTCATCCCATTCGGAGGGACATTTATATGACACGCCTTTAAGGCATTCAAAATGATTTGGAGCAAGGTGAGAAGTGGAAAAAGCTTTACAAACAAATAGCTGATACTAACAGGAACAACTATTAGGAGATCCTCTCCTACGAAGCCGAAACGATGATTTTGAAAAGGTGCTAACTGAGCAGGATGCCCGCATTAAACAACTAGAGGAGGAAAAAGAGACAACGCTTTTGGAATGTACGAGGACTACTAGCTTGATGTAGGATATAAAGCTTGCGCAGAGCCAAAATCGTCTGGAGAGATGTAATAAAAAAATGCATGCGGAAGAAGCCAAGTTGAAGGAAGATGTAGTTGCCCACGATACTATTATCGAAACCCAAAAGAAGATAATTTCCGATCAAAATCTGGTTGTAGAGAGGCAGACTAAAACAATCTCCGATCAGGCCAAGACGATTGAGGAGCTGTGGGGGATGATTGCTGGACTACAAGCTTAGGTCACACAACTTAACATCGACAAAAATGGGATTGAGACGAAGAAGGCTATGGTGATATAAAATTATCCTGACTTCAGCATACTTTCTACCGGAAGATGGAGAAGCTAGACTCGATGATCCCAAATTTCTATGTCAACTCTATATTACATTAAGTGAGTTTTTCTTATCTTGGCATGAAATTTCCACGTACTCTTGCCCTCATTTGGGAGGAAATCCTATTTTATTTCGCCGAGAATGGTGACGCATATACTATCCAGGAGTTATGGGACAACTATCTGAATGAGGAATCCAAGAAGGCTTTGCTTGAAGGCCAGGAAATTCTTTAAGCGGAACGGGAGATGGAAACCGACGAAGCGACTCTGATAGTTACCACGGATGTGCCTACCAAGTCTTCAATTTTTGATGCGGTTGGACCTTCGGGGCATATTCATGACTAACCGACAAGTTCAGCACTCGATGTTGCTCCCCTTGTGGCAGGGATTTCCAACTTGATGAGGGAGATGAATTTGAGGTTGTTGTCCGCGACCCTACTTCCTATGCTGGTAACGATCACCCCTTTCTCGAAATTGGGGGACTTCGTCTTACGCCACAGGAGTAAGAGGAGTTTAATGCTTTTATCTTTGATCTTATAGGTCCCTCTACTCTTCCTGTTGATGCATCAGTCATCTTGGCGCTTATGCACACGGCTATTTTTACATCCTCAGAAATCATGTCCAGTCCTATTCCTGCCTCTATATCGACACTCAATTCTCAACCGAGACCAAAGGTTGAAAAGATCGAAGTACTTCATGGTCAGGATGATCTATCGGCTTCTCTTGAAGGCGATATGGCTGTCGTTAGGGCCAAAGAGTAGGAAACACAAATAGAGCAGCCACCGAAGACTTCACATGCCTTATTGCCATCAAGAAAGAGAAAGTAGAGGTGATCAAGGCCTCGAAGAGTTCTTGAAAGCGGAGAAAGCGTAAGGGGTTAGGCAGCTCTACTGGGAAGCACTCGGAGGAGGAGGAGATCGCTAAAGAAATGCAAGTTGACATTACTAGCAGCGATACTTCTCCAGAAAAGAAGTCAAAGTTGCCTACTAGAGGCGGGAAAGGGAGCAGTGGTTAAAAGCTTCGATTGGTCCATTCTAGGAGGGACTGTACTCTATTGCATGGCTCGTATGCAACTTGACTTGTTGCGTGCTTTCTTGTCTTTATGCCCAAATGTTTGTACTTTGGGGCTTGATTACGGAGTCTGTAATAGAATTCTTTCTTTTGTTGGCCGCTGTTATATGGGTACGGCCCCCATATTTTGATTATGTGTTCATAATATTACAAACAATGCAACAATATTTTGACTTGTAACTTCGTCTACCTTTTCATACGTATTATGTGTGCATGCGTACGTTTCATTTCGTACTTTTAATGAATTACTTCATCCTATTCACTTTTGAGATAAAAATCAGACGATTTTCAAATTTTCCTTAGGGATTTAACTCTCGCTCAGGATCTCTGTTCACTTTTGAGATAAAACTTGTGAGTTTGTAGTTGTTTGAAGTAACAGGACTCGTGGACACTTTGCAATCAGGTGATTCTACCTCTATGTAGGTATATGCCCCCAGTTCACAGGGCTGTTCTTTCCAAACAAGTTCCAAGTGTCCAAATTCTCCAAGCAATGCGAGAAGCTGGAAATTCGAAATTCCCAACAAACTAGTGTTCTGAGTTTCTCAACGTCACCTATCTCTGGGTGACGCAAGAAACTTGAATCTAGGGCTACTTGGCGTAGCCTATCTCCGAGCAATGCGAGAAGCTTGCATCGAGAGTTCCACGGTGTCGCCTATCTGCAGGCAATGCGAGAAACTTGAATCTGGGGCTACTCGGCATTGCTTGTCTCCGGGCGACACTAGAAGCCTGCATCGAGAGTTCCTCAACGTCACCTGTCTCTAGGCGATGCGAGAAACTTGAATCTAGGGCTACTCGGCGTTGCCTATCTCTGGGCAACATGAGAATCTTGCGTCGAGAGTTCCTCGGCATCGCCTATCTCTGGGCGATGCGAGAAACTTGAATCTGGGCTATTCAGCATTGCCTATCTTCGGGCAACGCGAGAAGCTTGCGTCGAGAGTTCCTCGATGTTGCCCATCTATGGGTGATGTGAGAAACTTGAATTTGAAGTTTTTGGTGTTGCCCATTTCTGAGCAACGTGAAAGACTTGAGCTCATGGCCCTCTTGATGCGGCCAGGGTGGCATCATCTTTCAGAGGGCCAGTATTAGATTCCACTTATCTGGCGGTTCTAGTTGGTCTGCCCCCGTCGGATCATCGTGGCATTCTTATGTAACAATTTGAATGATTCAAAAAGCAACCTATATTAAGAAAAGCATGGCAGATTCTTTGCCTAGTAACAACTCCATCAGTATTCCCATAATGGCTTATTTGCTGAAAATATGAAAAATACATAAAATTGCTTTTAAATGAAATATCGGTGAAGCGACTCACTGTTCCAAGCTTTATGAACGATTCCTTCGATGGTCGTCAGCTTGAATATTCCATCCCTAAGTTTTTGATGAATGACGAATGATCCTTCCCAATTTGGTCTGAAGGCTCCCAGGATTGGGTAAACTCGCTTGAGTATGAGATCACCAACTTCGAATGTTTGACTGTGAACTCTAGAGTGTAGTATCGTGCAACCCTTTGGTGTGCGGCGATTCTTAATTCTACTTCCACTCTCTTTTCATCGACTATATCAATTGGTTCGATTAGGAGTTCCTTATTTTGGCTTTGGTTGAAATTTAGCGTTCGACGAGAGGGAACTTCAAGACTGACAAGAATCATTGCCGCTGAACCATATTCCAATGTGAACGGTGTGTGGCCTATAATAGCTTTGTGTGTTGTTCTGTAATTTCATAGTGAGAATGGAGGCTCATAACCCAATTTCCCTTTGCTTTGGTCAATCGCTTCTTGATGGTGGACTTGATGATCTTGTTTATCACTTCCACTTGCCTGTTTTCCTGTGGATGAGCCACTGCGGAAAAGATTTTCTCAATTCAAAAGTGCTTGCAGATGTCTTTGAGTTCAGCGCTTTCGAACAGCGTTCCATTATCAGTGATGATTTTTTGTAGCACGCCAAACCTGCAAATGATATTTTTAGTAACAAAGTTAATAATTATCTTAGTGGTTATGGCGGCCAGTGATTCTGCTTCAGCCCATTTTGTGAAATAGTCTACGGCCATAATTGCATATTTGGCTCCTCCTTTTGCCATCGTAAGGACACCAATCAAATCAATTCCCCATATCGCAAATGGCCATGGGCTGACCATTTGTGTTAGCTTTATTAACGGAGTTCTCTTAATTTGCTAAACTTTTGACAATGATCACACCTTCTGGCATAATCTGCAGCATCACGGTTCACTGTTGGCCAGAAGTACCCAGATCGAAGAACTTTCTTTTCTAGTGTCTGCCCCCCAATGTGGTCTCTGCGTTCGCCTTTGTTCACTTCTCCTAGGATTCGGTCATCTTCGGTTACGCACCTGAGGGGAGGGGTCGAGAGTCCCCTTCGGTAGAGTATGCCAACCTGTAACATGAATCGCGGTACCTTCCTAAGTATTTTTCTTTTGTTGGTTTTAATTTGTCGGAAGAGCTCCTGCCAGAAGGTAATCCTTTATTGGTGCCATCTACGTGCCTGGTTCCTCGGTGGTATCGAGAATCAATTCAACATCCATTTTGTTAATGCTTGGATTGGTTAAGGCCTCAACTGGGATGACTCCCGGCGATTGGGCTTCTCCGGAGCTTGCCAATTAGGCTAAAAAGTCCTCCTTTGTGTTCTGCTACCGTGGTATGTGGGTGATGGTGTAATGCTCGATGTCGCTTCGCAACTCTTGCACTTTGGAGAGATATAGAGCCGGATTCTCACCACGCACCTGATATTCTCCTTTCACTTGGCACACAACCAGCTAAGAGTCACTATATATATGAACGGACTTTATTTGGAGTTACTTCACGACTTTTAGCACTGTGATTAGTGCTTCTTCTTCCACCACATTTTTTATGGTAGGGAATTCCTACCACGGAGCGTAACTAATGGATCACCCTTGGGGGTTTTCAAGCACTACCCCTACTCCCGAACAGGAGTTGTTTGATACTCCATCAACGAAAAGCTTCCATTATGTGTCTACTTGCGATTGAACTTCCTCTTCATTATCCCTTAATGTAAATTCCGCGATGAAATCAACTAGTGCATGCCCTTTGATTGTCTTTCTTGGGTGGTAAGTAATATCATATTGACTCAATTTTATATTCCATTTAAGTAATCGCTCGGATGACTCTGGCCGGTACAAAACTTGTTTCAGTGGTTGGTCTATAAGTACTTTGATTGGATGAGCCTGGAAATACGGTCGCAATTTTCGGGATGCGATCAAAACGAAATATGCCAACTTTTCTAATTTTCGGTAGTTCTTTTCGGCTTCGGTGAATCGTTTGCTAATATAGTACATGGGTCATTGGATCCTTGCTTCTTCCTGTATAAGAGCTGCGCTCAATGCGTGTGGGGAAATTGCTAAGTAAATGAATAAGTCTTCTTCATCGACTAGTTTTGACAGGACCGTAGGAGTTTCCATGTGTCACAGCAGTTCCTCGAAGGCTGTTTGACAAGCCTCACTCCATTCAAAGTTTTTCTTTCCCTTCTTCAATGCATCGAAGAATGATATACACTTATCTATAGCTTTTGAGATCAAACGACTTAGTGCTGCGACTTTTCCATTCATACTCTGCAACTCTCTCTTATTTTTAGGGGCTTGGATTTCTCATGACGCCGTTTTCTGTTCCAAATTTGCTTCGATGCCCCAGGCACTAAATATGAATCCCAAGAATTTCATGGAAGCCGCTCCGAAGTGGCACTTAAGTAGGTTAAGCTTCATTCCGTATTTACGAAGTATCTCAAACATCTCAGCAAGACTATTTAGGTGGTTAGCAGCTACGCAGGATTTGACTAACATGTCATCTACATAAACTTCCATAGTATTCCCGCTCTGGCTCTTGAACATTGTATTCACTAGTCTTTGATACATGGCTCCTACATTCTTCAAACGAAACGGCATTACTATATAGTAGTATAATCCTAGATCAATGATGAAACTAGTACTTTCTTGATCCATCTCGTGCGTTAGGAACTGGTTATAGCCTGAGTATGCATCCATAAATGACAATAATTTGTGTCATGTTGTTCCATCTACTAGTTGATCAATTCGGAGGAGTGGAAAGCAATCCTTCGGGGAAGCTTTATTGAGGTCTGAAAAGTCAATGCAGGTTCGCCACTTTTTGTTAGATTTCTTAACCAATATCGGATTTGATAACCATTCAGGATAAGTTGCATCCTGGATGAAACCATTGGCCAATAGCTTTTCTACCTCTTCTCTCAATGCCTTGGATCGTTCAGGGCCCAAACTGCTCCTTTTTTGCTTTACCGGAGTGAATTTGGAGTCAATGTGAAGGGGGTGATGTTATCCCATTTTTTGGCAAAGCCGTGATACCAAAAGATTGATCGAAAACAAAAGACAGTTCGTCTCAGAGATCGGTTGTACTTCACTTCGCTATGGATATCGATGAATTTTGTCCGAGCCCGGATCAGGCTACAATTGATAGGACATGACAGGCAAAGCCATTAGAGCCAGTGTTCCAAATTTCAGGTTAATTGGAGTTTATATGAGCGAGATATGATCGATGCAAGTTAGCCAAAGTGTGATATTCGAACCCATCAGAAAGTTGAGGAGATGCTCATTTCGAACCCATAGGATTCGTATCCATCTTGTTCGAATCCATCGGTTTGCATATGCTTTGAGTCGATCGAGTTCGAACCGATCAGGCATGATATCGGTCAGTTCGAATCGATCGGTTTCGAATCGATCAAATAGGCATCACCTCAGCATGTTCGTATCCATTGAGTTTAGAGCTATTCAAATCCATCAGATTCGTATCCACCAGGTTCGAATCGATGAAGTTCGCATCGGTCAACCCACACCGCTTCGCATCCATCGATGCACCATCCATAAACCTTGGTTCGTATCGAGGCACTTGGTCGAATCCATCAGAGAACCTTGGTTCGTGTCGATCAGTTGTTCTCACTTCGTATCCATCCTCTATCGATAGGAAGTGGGCGAACTACGAACCGAAGCGAAGTACACGTCATTGGTGGATTCGAGCAATACAACAGTCATCGATACAAACGAGGAGAAACTCATGGAGTCGAAGCGGTCAACTCGGAGAAAAAGGCGGATCGATGCGAGATGTACGTGCCAGGTCGTCTCGAAGGCACGTGCATCCATCGATTCGAATGGATGGATTCGAAGTAATCGGTTCGAACCTAACAGCCAACCGAAACACTCCAATTCGTATCGATCATATCTCCCAAACCGCTGATCCAAATGCAACGAAATTTTCACAGAAGCTTCCATATAAGGTAAAGTTTGTTCCTGCCAAGTTTCAGCTCGATTGGGTCATTTTTTGATCGATTCGAATGGAATTCGAACCGATCTCAGATCGAGTCGAAACTTGGTGGAGTCGGTCGCGTGGGCCCACTCACGTGCCAGAAAATGTCTCCCTAAGTTTGAGCGAGATCTAGGCCTCCAACGCCTATAAATAGGACCCTGAAGGCTATAGAAAGAGGATCTCTTTTGGGCCATTCAACATCCAGACTCTGCCGGATTCAATTCCATACTTCATTATCGCTGTTGTAATCAGATTTGAAAGCTATCATCAATTGTAATCCGCTTTAATCGATTGGAATCATCAAGTGAATCAATAAAGACATAAGCTTTAGAGTGGATGTAGGCAAGATTGCCGAACCACAATAAATCCCATGTTTGTGATTGTTATTTGTGAATTATTGTGATTGTTATTGCTTAGATCTGAGTTCTATATTGATTGTTGTTGATTTGTGTTCATAAACGGGTGCTTTCACGATATTGGGTGTTTGTGGTCAATTTTGACGCAAACAGGTGACATGCAATTTCGGGTGATACTCTGCACATATCGACATGCATTCAGGCAAATACATCCATGTTGGCTTGAAGGAATTTGGTTAAGTCCGATCACATCTTGTTTCTAAGCTACAATCGTAGGGTCGTCCAGGCTTACTGGGACCAATATCATTAGTTCAGTTGGTGCCGCCCTATCATCCCTTAAGCTCTTCTTCCTAGGGCAAGCCTTGCCGAATCGGCTATGGTCCCTAAGCCAGGGGCGGCTCTGTAATTGCTATTCAGAGGGTTTCGAATGTGGAGATCTTTTCTCACATCCTTTCCCTTCTTCTTTCTTCTAGATTCATGCAACTCTGCAATGTAACATTCTCGAGCAACGCTTTAGTCTCACTTCACAATTCCGACTCTATATTTGGTCGAAAATTTCATCGTGGGGCACCACTGAGCCAGTGCCATCTTAAAGTCGGTTAACGCAGGCCTTCCCTGAAATGCATTATATGCTGACATCTCGTTTATAATAACAAAAGTATAAATGAGGGTGACTCGTCGTTCTCCCTCTTCGAGTTCTACGGGTAGGACAATGGTCCCCACCGTTTTTTGGGTTCCCTAGTGAATCCCTGGATCTTCGTTTGACATGCAGATACACTTTTCATTCCTATCTTCATCTGCTTAAAAGTGTGGTTGAAAAGTATATTCACCGAGCTTCTGCTGTCAATCAATACTCGGCAGATAACCACGGGCCCAATTCCCACTATTATTACCATTGGCTCAAGAGTTGGTGCCTCAATTCCTTAGGTATCTCGATCGTCGAATACTAAGTCATTGCTTAGCACTTTCTACTGCTTGACCGGAGTCTCACCGTCTATTGTCAGACATGCTCCTTTTGGGACATTTTTTAGCGAACTTGCATAACTTTTCATCTCCCTCAGCTTTTTTTGTGCAGGATGCTGGCCACCAGATATAGTTCCTATAACGAGCCTTCGGTCAGTTCATTTCGACCCTTGGTCACTGGTCCCAGCCAAGTTTCTTTTCTCCCTAGGTGGTTGAAGGGCTATTGCCTGGCTGGTTTTTCACGGTCCCTTTACATATTGTTGGAGCTTGTTGTCGCAGATCAATCCTTCGATAAGGTCTTTGAGATGGCGGCATTCATTTGTGTTGTTCCTGTGTGTCTCATGGAAGTGGCAGAATTTCCCTGAGTGCTTTTGCTATTTCGTTGCCTCCTTCTTGAGGGGTTTCCTATACTCCTCATTTTCTTGTGTTGCAAGATAAATATTTTGTAGGGTGTCATTTAAGGGGTATAATCTCATGGTCCAAATTCTTTAAACCTTTTGTTATGGCCACCACCGTTATTCTTGTCGGAGTTTTGATTTGCTCTCTTCTGGTTCCCATTCTTCCTCACGTCCCCTTGGCTATTCTCGAGGCTGCGTATATTTTAGTTAAAAGTCATGCCAATATGTTCGGTGTTCGTCTACTATGTTTCAGTAGCCTATCTCTCCAGCTCCTATGCCTCTTCCAACCTCAAATATTGGCTTGCTTTAGAGTTGAAACCATTCTTGCTAATGGGTTGCTTAATCTTGATCCATTTCCCAAATTCCATCTCCAGATGAATTGCACGAACTAAGGCCATAAAAACCATGTCTTCATTAGGATTGCTTACTTCTGTTACTGCGATGTTGAATCTATTCATAAATGATCGTAATGACTTATTGCGCCATTGAACCAGTCCTGATAGGGGCATGATGTCCTTCAGTTGAGCGGTATGAAGTCTGAATTGTTCAAGGAACCTTTTGCAAGTTGGTCAAAATTAGCGATAGATTTCGGGGAAGTCTGGAAACCACATGGATGCAACACCATCAAGGAAGATGGGAAAACACCTGCAACGTACAGCTTCCAAATCATTAGCTCCATCTATATACCAACTATATTTGTACAAATGGGGTTTCGCGTCCTTGGTCCCGTCATAGGAAGGGATGGTTGGCATAGTAAACTTGTCTGGGTATCTTTCATTCAAGATTTCATCGGTAAAAGGAGTCCGACTCTAGGAAGATACCCATTCGTCGTTCTTTTGACTCTTGTGTGTTAGGAACTGGAGATAGTGGTTTTGATGACAACAACCTTTGTAACTTATTTTATTATAACTTATATACAAACACTATTGTCTAGATATATATGAATGTTATTATGTAGGATGTATATAAGGCAGTATTGATTATTGAAGACTGTATAGTATAAAGATCAAGAATGAAGAAATCAAGTTTGAAGATTCATGAGTATTAAGGTCAAGATTTCAAGACAAGTGTCTAGTTTTTGTTAAAACTTCATAATAGCATGGAAATCTTCATTCCAAATTTCATTTGATAGGGAACCCATTTCTACCTTCTAGATGGCTTACAAACCAACGAAAAGTAGCTTACAAACCTATGACAAGTGGCTTACAAACCAACGAACATCCTAGTTTTGTACAAGTTCTCGAGTCCTGATGTGATGAGATATTCTGCAGGAAGAAGCTTGCAAAACTACTTCAAAACGATTTTTCATATGATTTTCAAAACTACTTTTCAAAATGTTTAAGCCCTAAAAATTATCTTTTCAAATGATTTTCAAAAAGATGTTCTAGCCTTAAAATATTCTTTGTTTTTGATTTTAAATAAACTCTTGTTTTAAACTTCGTTTGTTTTTAAAACTATCCTATGATTTTTATATATTCTTTATAATATATATACTTGAGATTTAAAATAAAATTTATATATACATTCTAAAAATATATTTTACTACTCTTCTTTATTTTAGAACATAAGAAAATTAGTTTATTTTACTCCAGAATCATTTTATCTTGTTTTCCTTTCAATAACATTTTCAAAACAAATTTTACATTATTTTTAACTAAGTGATGTGGACATCATGGGATATCCCATGTCGACATGGGCCGTTAAATTCAAAAGTTCCAATTTTCAAAAGAAGTGTCTATTCGTTTAAATCTCTTCACGAATGGTTATGACCATTGGTGATCTATAAATAGCCTTCACATACGAATTTTTTTAACCAAAAAATTTCTTATTTTCTTCAGTCCTTCTCCACAAATCCATATTCTAAAATTTTCATATTTTTAAGATCGTGTCGAAATTCTACCGAATTCTCAAGTGAATCAAATTAGAATCTCATTCTTGTTTGATTCTCTGCCCTCTCTCGAAGATCAAAGTTCTATTCAGAGTTATAGGATCAATTTGTAATAAAGGGTTTATGAGTCTCTCTATAAGGTGTGGTTGTGCCTGAAAATCAATTGGGAGATCTTGTGTCCCGTAAATCAAGAGAGTTAGCCCCGGACTCGAGAGACAGGAGGGTACCTCATGGCCTTAAGAAATTGAGGATTGTAATCTCGACATTGGTATAATAAAAATTTGTATGAGTGTTTGCCTTGGTACAGGACTAGATGTAGGGTAACTGTGAACCAGCATAAAATCCAGTGTATTCTTTCATTTTACTGCTTTTTATTTACTTCCTGCATCTATGTTTGATTCTGTTATTGTTCAGTGATTAAGTTTTGTGTTTGTTTATATCATAATTTTAAATTAGTCCATATAAGTCTTAGAATCCATTAAACACTATTCACCCCCCCCCTTCTAGTGTTAAATTAGCCTTAAGATCCTTAATCCGCACTCCCTTTCAATTGGTATCAGAGCATATGTTTTCATAGTTTTCATAATCTGAAACTTGAAAAGTTAAAAAATGGCAATTTTAGGAAATTTTGTTAATACTAGTTTGAACTTATGCATTTCATCAAAGTATCATAAGTCAACATATAGTTTTTATGAAAAATCAAGTTATCTACCGAATTGGTTTGTTATGCAGGAACAAACATGTTACATGGCTTTTGAAGAATCAATAATCAATGGACAAATGTGCAAATTGAGAAAGATAAATGGATACTTGATAGTGGTTGTTCAAGGCATATGATTGGAAATCCCGAGATACTCAATGACATTATATATCAAGATAGTGGATTGGTCAACTTTGGAGATAAATCAAAAGGATATGTGATTGGCATCGACAATGTCGGTAATTCCAAAACTCCTCTTATTTCTGATAGTTTGCTAGTTAGGAATTTAAAATATAATTTTCTTAGTATAAGTCAACTATGTGATAAAGGATTTAAAATTAAATTTGGAAAAGATAACTGTCACGTCGAAGATAATAAATCAAATATTATCTCTGAAGGAATTAGGAAGAAAAACATTTACATCCTTAGTATGAAAGTTTCAAATGACTATTTAATAATACAAGTTACCCTTGGATTTGGCATAAAAGATTTGGCCATTTAAATTTCAAACTGTTATCTAGGTTATCAAAACTTCATTTAGTTAGAGGTCTTCCCAAGTTAAACTTTAAAGTAGATAGTATATGTGATGTTTGCCAATTAGGAAAACTTAAGAAAAGTTCATTTATATTAAAAGATTTAATTTCTGCTTCTAAACCACTAGAATTACTTCGTTTAGATTTATTTGGTCCACCTCAAGTTTGATCAATTAATCAAAATAAATATGTTTTTGTAATTGTAGATGGTTGTTCTAGATATAGTTGGACAATTTTTCTTAAATTTAAAAGTGAAGCTTTTGAATTATTTAAAAAATTTGCTAAAAGAATTCAAAATCAACTTTCTTTAAAAATAAAAACTATTCATTGTGATCACGGTGGAGAATTTGAAAATGAAAATTTTGATAATTTCTGTAATCAAAAAGGAATTCCTCATAATTTCTCTATTCCAAGAACTCCACAACAAAATGGAGTGGTAGAACTAAGAATAGAACGATTCAAGAATGTGTTAGAACAATGCTTTCTGATTGTAACTTACCTAAAAACTTTTGGGCTGAAGTAGTCGCTACGGCTTGTTATATATTAAATAGGATTTTAATTAGACCATTAACTAATAAAACACCATATGAATTACTTTACAATAAGAAACCCATAGTAGCTTATTTTAAAGATTTTGGTAGTAAGTGTTTTATTCTTAATACAAAAGATAATTTAGATAAATTTGAACCAAAATCCGACAAAGGTATCTTCATCGGATATTCTAATAGAAGTAAAGCATTTAGAGTTTATAATTTAAGAACTAACACTATTGAAGAAACAATGCATGTATCTTTTGATGAAAATTCTAAAAATACTGTACAAATAGAAGATGAAGAAGATTTTGTAACTTTAAATAGTGAACCTAATGAAACTAATTGTGAAATCGTTCGACCTAATAAAAGAATTAGGTTATTAAAAGATCATTCTGTAGAAAATATACTAGAAAATATTGTATCTATAGTTAAAACAAGAAATCCACTAAATAGTATGAGTAATGTAGCTTTTATACCAACTATTGAACCTAAAAATACAAAGGAAGCTTCATCTGATGATTCATGGATTCTTGCAATGCAAGAAGAATTGAATCAGTTCATCATAAATGATATTTGGAAACTTGTTCCTAGACCAAAGGATAAAAGTATAATTGGAACAAAATTGATTTATAAAAATAAAATGAATGAACTTGGTGAAATCGTGAGAAATAAAGCTCGTTTAGTCGCGCAAGGTTATTGTCAAGAAAAAGGAATGGATTATGACGAAATCTTTGCACCATAGCAACACTAGAAGCTATTAGGAATCTACTTGCTTTTGCAAACTACATTAATTTCAAGTTATATCAATTGGATGTTAAAAGTGCTTTTCTAAACAGTTTTTGTAAAAGAAGATGTTTATGTTGAACAACCTCTACTTTTTGAAGACAATGAATTTCCAAATCATGTATATGAATTAAAGAAAGCTTTTTATGGTCAGAAACAAGCTCCTAGAGCCTAGTATGAACGACTAAGATCTTACTTACTACAATCTGGTTTTGAAATTGGTAAAATAGATACAACTCTTTTTATTACAACAAACAAAAATGATATTCAATTAGTACAAATATATGTAGATGATATAATATTTGGATCAACTAATAACATAATGAATAAAGAATTTTCATATATAATGGCTAAAGAATTTGAAATGAGTCATATAGGAGAACTAAGTTTCTTCTTAAGACTTCAAATCAAACAATTAGATAAAGAAATTTTCATTAGCCAAGAAAAATACGCTAAGGATTTAATTAATAAATTTGGATTGACCACTTCTAGTGGGAAACCAAATCCATTGACAATTAATATAGCATTAAGTAAAGAAGATAAATCAAAAGATGTTGATCAAAAATTATATAGGAAATGATTGGTTTGCTGCTTTATATAACAACAAGTCGTCCTGACATCATGCATAGTGTCTGTCTCTGTGCAAGATATCAATCTCAACCTAAAGAAACTCACTTAAAAGCTGTTAAACGAATTTTAAGATATGTAAAACATACTTTAGATGATGGTTTATTTTACCCTAAAAACGGTGTATTTGATTTAATTTCATATTGTGAAG
The DNA here is from genome assembly GCA_030765085.1 of Allium cepa. Taxonomy (NCBI): domain Eukaryota; kingdom Viridiplantae; phylum Streptophyta; class Magnoliopsida; order Asparagales; family Amaryllidaceae; genus Allium; species Allium cepa. The sequence goes on from CM060938.1 coordinate 549,527,472, forward strand.
CTGATTACGCTGGTTGTAAATCAGATAGAAAAAGTACAAGTGGAACTTGTCACTTTCTAGGACATTCTCCGGTTTCCTGTTTTAGTAAGAAGCAAAACATTGTATCCTTGTCAATAACTGAAGCAGAATATATATCTTCTGCTTTGGCATGTTCTCAAGTTATATATATGCAACAAAATTTAAAAGTTTTTGGATTAACTATAACTAAATCACCAATTTATTGTGATAATACTAGTGCAATAAACCTATCTAAAAATCCAACTCATCATGCTAGAACAAAACATATTGATATTAGACATCATTTACTTAGAGATAATATAAGTAAAGAAGTCATAACTCTCGGATATATTAATACAGAAAAACAAATTGCTAATATATTAACCAAACCATTAAATGAACAAATTTTACTAAATTTAGAAGAGAATTAGGTATATGTTCGTTAACTGAAATAAATTATGAATAATACAGGTATAGTTAATAACTAAAATAAATAAAAAATTCTCAAAAATTGAATAGGGCATGTCGACATGACCCATTCTCTTATGTCGACATGCAGGTCGAGATTTTCAAATTTAAATTTCCTTCTAAAAGAAGTTATTTGGTTATATATTTATATATTTCGACTTTTACTCCTTTTCACTGTAATAAACTTCTAAAATAGTAAATTAATGGCTTCCTATTCTAATAATGAACCTTCTTCACCTACTTCTTCTCATTTGGTCCTTTTCAACGTTCCACATACGTAAGAGTCATCAAATTACAAGAGAAGATGAAAGATTTGCTTCAAACGATGATGGAAATTCAAGTGAGTCAACTGCGAATGGCTAGAGAACAAGATAGGCAAGGCAGAATCCTTAGGAATTTACAAAACTTCCTTATGGATAACCATGCCAATCCCATTGTCATCGAAGAATCATCACAAGCCATGGATTCTAAAGAAGAAGAGCCTCTAGAAGAACCCTAAGAGGATCAAGAAGAAGAACATCCTCTGCCAAATTTGGATGTTCATATGGACGAAGATGATGGCGTGATTTGCGTTGGAGAGGTCTTTTTTGACGCTAATGGGAACTTGGTCGAATAACATGGAAATTTTTGTCTCCGCTATCCAAATTGTTCAGTCCATAAATCACCAATAGTTAAGTGTCCTCATTAAGTGTTTTTCGTTTTTCTCTTTCTTGATTGTATATTGGTTTGTTGATTTGTATATAAATGTTATCTTAATTAACGTTCTTCTAAAAACAATCTTTGGTGTATAAAATCTTGAATTCCGTCTAACTTAGGATGCTATATTTCACTCATACATAGTTATTATTTTTATGTCATATGTTTGTTTATCTCATTTTCTATTAAGTTCAAGGTTTATAGGTTATTTTTTTGTTGATGACAAAGGGGGAGAAGTTATATAAAATAGTAGGCTTGGAGTAAGGGGGAGTTGTTGGTGTAAGGGGGAGTTATGGTATGATCGAAGTGGTAAGTATATTTTATAAGGTTGTCATCATCAAAAAGTGGGAGATTTTTAGGAACTAGAGACAGTGGTTTTGATGACGACAATCTTTGTAACTTATTTTATTATAACTTATGTACTAACACTATTGTCTAGATATATATGAATGTTATTATGCAGGATATATGTAAGGCATGTACTAATTATTGAAGACTGTACAGTATAAAGATTAAGAATAAAGAAATCAAGTTTGAAGACTCACGATTATTAAGGTCAAGATTTCAAGATAAGTGTCTAGTTTTTGTTAAAACTTCATAATAGCACGGAAATCTTCATTCCAAATTCCATTTGTGATGGAACCCATTTCTACCTTCTTAGTGGCTTACAAACCATGAAAAATAGCTTGCAAACCTACGACAAGTGGCTTACAAACCCACGAACATCCTGGTTTTGTACAAGTTCTTGAGTCCTGATGTGATGATAGTTCTGTAGGAAGAAGCTTGTAAAACTACTTCAAAATTGTTTTTCAAATGATTTTCAAAACAGCTTTACAAAATGTTTTAGCCTTAAAAATTATCTTTTCAAATGATTTTCAAAACGATGTTCTAGCCTTAAAATATTCTTTGTTTTTGTTTTTAAATAAACTCTTGTTTTGAACTTCATTTGTTTTAAAAACTATCCTTTGATTTTTAAATATTCTTTATAATATATATATATATACACACACACACACACTTGAGATTTAAAATAAAATTTATATATACATTCTAAAAATATAATTTTCTACTCTTCTTTATTTTAAAACATAGGAAAATTAGTTTATTTTACTCCAGGATCATTTTATCTTGTTTTCCTTTCACTACCATTTTCAAATTTTTTTTACATTATTTGTAACTAAGGGATGCCGACATCATGGGATACCCCATGTCAACATGGTGGCCGTTAAATTCAAAAGTTTCAGTTTTCAAAAGAAGTGTATATTCGTTTAAATCTCTTCACGAGTGGTTATGACCATTGGTGGTCTATAAAAAGCCTGCAAAAGAATTTTTTTTAACCAACAAATTTCTTATTTTCTTCACTCCTTCTCCACAAATCAATATTCTAAAATTTTCATATTTTTAAGATCGTGCTGAAATTCTATCGAATTACTAAGTGAATCAAATTAGAATCTCATTCTTGTTTGATTCTTGCCCTCTCTCGAAGATCAAAGTGCTATTCAGAGTTATAGGATTAATTTGTAATCAAAAGTTTATCGAGTCTCTCTATAAGGTGTGGTTGTGCCTGGAAATCAATTGGGTGATCTTGTGTCCCACTAATCAAGAAAGTTTGCCTCGGACTTGAGAGACAGGAGGGTACCTCAAGGCCTTCAGAAACTAAGGATTGTAATCTCGAGATTGGTATAATAAAAATATGTATGAGGTGTTTGCCTTGGTACAGGACTAGATGTAGGGTAACTCCGAACCAGTATAAAATCCGGTGTGTTCTTTCCTTTTATTGCTTTTTATTTAGTTTCTGCATCTGTGTTTGATTTTGTGATTGTTCTATGATTAAGATCTATGTTTGTTCATGTCATAATTTTTAAATTAGTCCATATAAGTCATAGAATCCATTAAAAACTATTCACCCTCCTCTAGTGTTAAATTAGCCTTAAGATACTTAATTCGCACTCTCTTTTATTACGTTCATCCATTAGCCGCTTGACCATATCTGCTATGTATGGGTCTGTTTTCCGGTGGTCCTAGGGGCGACAGTCGGTCACTGTGCCAAGTGTTTGGTTTAGCAAACAATCCTGGCGCATGGCGGATGCCTAGGCTCTCCTATCTTCGGGCATGCCATTCCCATGGGACCCCATCGGTTTGCGTTTGGCCTAATTGTGGCAGTCTGGACGTTTCTATTCTTATCGAATGCATTGTTATCCTTCTCTACCCATTCCCTTTTCTCTCTGCCTTCCAAATCAAAGAGGATCATAGCCACATCCTCTAGTGGGTTTTAGCTCCACGATTTAAATTTTGATTTGGTTGCATTTGGTCGAGTGGGGTGTTCTCATTTTCTTCCAAGTTATATCCTATTGTCACCCTTTCCAATGGTTGTTTTCCATTTCTCCTGCATAAACCGAAAATAAAGGAGTTTTCTTATTCCATGGCAGCAGCTGGTTCAGGAATGATTCTCTAAACAGGGTTTGATTGGAGAGTTATTAGGGCGTTGAGCTTCTCCATTAGAGCCTTTTGACTCTCTTTCATTCTTTGGTTGATTTTCTCAGCCATATTATTCAATTCATCTCTGGTTACAACTTCATACTGACTAGAGGATCCTGGTATGTGATTCCATAAGCTAGCTGCATTTACTTTAGCCTGTTGGGTGCCAGCCCCTTCTACGGCTATCGATGCCCCTATAGATCATCCTGAGGCAGTCCTTTTCCTTTCGGGAGCCATTTAACTTTGTAAGATAGCTGGATCTTTGATCAGAGATTGGAGACATAACTTCTGGAACTATGCAATCTAAAGTAGATAGCTAGATCTAAGTTCTGGGTTGAATGTGGAGATCTAACTCTAGACTTGTGCAATTTTAAGTAAATAGCCAGATCTGGATCCTAGGTTGCAGTTCTCTGTGAAAGCACCAAAATGTTGACCCAAAAAGTGGACCAACACCCTGGTTTAGAGTTGAAAGCACCTTCTCTGTATTCTCAGAGCAACATAACAAATCACAGAAATAGGAAAAAGCAATAAGGGAAAAGAGACAAAAGATTTTTATAGTGGTTCGACTGTTAACTAAGCCTACGTCCACTTTATATCTTTATATGAGCTGATAGCTATTAAAGAAATTGTTCGATTACAAGGCTTTGGCTAATTTTATGTTGAACTGGATCTCTAGAGTTAGAACCCATTAGAGAATCATGGTGTATCCCTTCTCAAATTACTGTGTGGAAGACTAGAGATAAAGGAGGATCCTTGAAGAGCTCCCACCATCAGTTTCTAGCCCCCCTTTATGTTGCAGAGGAAAGCTATTTATAGAGGTTGGAGAGCTCTTGGGCTAGGCCCATCATTTTCAGGTCTCAGGTAAGATGCAGGTGACCTAAGGAGTTCGGCAGTCGAAAATCATTTACCTCCATGGGTCGCTAGCGACCCATAGGGTATGGGACGCAGGCGACATATGGACCATGGGTAGCTGGTGACCCATTGTCTATGGGTCGCTAGCGACCCATAGACTTTGTCAATTTTTGGCTGCTGAATTCCTTCTTCTTTTTTCTCATCATGTAGTGTGTTCATTCATGATCTTCATGGAGTACCACCGCTGTTGTCGTTTCGATCGTAGAGGTCGATTTTGGACTCCAACACTAGAGATGTCTTCTTAAGTACACGTCATCGTAGTCACATGCAGATGGCAAGTCATTGGCTGCTTATACTCAGGTCCATGTTGACTCGCAAGGCAGGTGGTCTCTTGGCTTCGTTGACCCACGTTGTCATTCCAACCATGTAGCTCGGTCCTCATTGAGCCCTAGTTGTAACATCTCTGGTTAGCTCTTGAACCATCCTACGGCCCGTGCTTACTGCCGGTATATGCTGGGTTAAAAATTCTGATAACAGATGATATTATCAGTAAATTCCTTCGAAGATCATGAATACTAAGACTGTTTCAACGATCCCAAATTTACCATCTTGTCTTGCTTATTTGGGAAGGATCTTTTCCTTTCATTTTCACACTTTTGTCCTTTAATGCTCTCGATTTTGTAATTCAGTCTTTGTAATATCATTTCTTTTCTAAATTAGGCATCCTTCTCGGCCTATCACTTGTAACATTTCCTTGGAAAAACTAAATATAAAAGAACTTTATTCCTTTTGATTTTATTTCTTATGATGTCACTTTGTTTGGGTATGCTTTTGAATTTTCTCTTTGTAGTGTATCTTTTGCCCTTGGTATACTTTTGTCGAAACCTTATCTCGGACCCAACCAAGTTCTATTGTTGGATTCTCGTCTAGGTCGGCCTAGTGGCACAATCAGGAATTTCTTCCTTATTTATCGTGAATCTACTAGATTTCTCAAATTTGGAACTTTTTCCTAGGATTCCAATCTTATTGGGAATCTTTCCAATCCTGAACTTATGCATGATACTTATTGATCGTGGCTCACTATTATTACTAATCTACCAAATATTCTAATCTAACTACGTATTTAACCCATACATGGCACTTCTCATACATGGCTCATTATCATTGGGAATCTAATTAACATTCTAATCTTATTAGGAATCAACATTCTAATCTTATTGGGAATCTACCCAGTGCATGGTACTACTTGACCATGACTCACTATTATTGGGAATCTACCCAATACTCTAATCTAACTAGGAATCTACCCAACACATGACACTTCTCGTCCATGGCTCACTACCATTTGAAATCTACCTAACACTCTAATCTTACTAGGAACCTACCTAGTGCATGGTACTACTTGAACATGGCTCGCTATTATTGGGAATCTACCTAATACTATAATGTAATAGGTGATCTACCCAGCGCATGATTCCATTTGACCATAAATCAGTATCAGCATGCATTCTACTTTTTGACGTCTTTCTAAACCAAGGTGATATGGCCTTACACTTTGTAGTGCATCACTGTAGGGTGCTCTTATGGCGAGGTCTACTAACTTATCGTTGGGTCCAAACCTATAGCCACTTTTGGCAGGCATCAACCATCTATAACCACTTTTAGTAGATATCGGCCATCTACAACCTCTTTTGGTGGGTATCGGCCATCAAAACCTATTTTAAGTTAATGGACATACGGAAAGCTAGTTGTAACTTGGAAAAGGAGAACTATGATTCCTTTGAAAAGAGTGCTTTTGAGCGATTTTGTAAAAGACTTTTGAAATCACATAGTTTTAAATCACATTGTTCAGTAGAAAGTTTGATCTAAGTTTGAGAAAGAAGATTATCATTGGAATCGGTATTATTAGTATTATATATATATATTAGGAAAAATGAAACTCTTTATTAATCTCATCAGATCGATTGAGAGTTTCAGTCCTTAAATCCTAAATGCAAGAGTTCTTAAGGAGAGAGGACATACCAAAAGATATACCGTAAATATTGAGACTTGAATGCACCTTCAAAGTAAATACTTGATAATCAGGGTTGTGCCAAAGAAGAATGCATCGAAAAAAGAAAACAAGACTTGTTGATTAAGCTTTAAGAAATCCAAAACCAAGGTGCGCCCCTTAGAGTTGAAACTTCGGTGAAAGAGATTATAATCGGGAGGAGCAGTTTAATAAAATTAGCATCATTCATTTGATCATGGGAGTTTAATAAAAAGGATTCCTCTTGCAAGTTCATCTTTGTAGAAAAGTGCCAATTTATTCATTTAGCAAGAGTTTCATGGAATTCTCCTAGAGTCGTAAAAATGGAACAAAGTAGATAATTTCAAAACTAAATATCCAAATTAATGTTCAATAAATTTGGTTAATTTCCCTTTTTATATAAACTTCTCGATCTCGTAAGAAAGCTTTCATCATTTGACCATCTCATGCCCTTTCATCAAATGGTAAATACAATACTTCTCGCTCTTTGGATCTTCTTTCTTTAAGGGGGTAATCCGGGTAGGACAAGACTTTATGAGTGCCCAAGAATATCCAAGACAAGCTCTGGTTGAGTGGGCAAGGACTTGATCACGCTTCAACTTCTTCCAAGATCCACCATCTTTAGATTCGGGAGGGCTCTCTTACCGAATGGAATCAAATCTTCATATTTTAGCAATTTAGTGGAAAGATTCTTAACTTTACTATTTAGGGCCATAATAATCTTTCGGAGCTGGGCTGATTTATGGAGTGATTCTTGGAGATACTCCGAAAGTTGACTGATTTGAGAAGCTTGAAATTAATAGACAAGATCATATTCTTTACATTCTCTTTCTCTGAAATGATGGTAGCCAATCTTTTGTTATTGTCTTCTTCAATGAGCTGAATGCAAAGGTTGTGGGGCAACTTTGGGGTTAGCTTCTCATTCTTAAAGATAGTCATGGTTAGAGGGATGGTGCACTGGCTTTTCTAATAGGGAATAAATAATGAAGGTTCGAGCCCTCCTTCTAGCACCAAAAATGTTAGTGCAAATCTTAGTCTACATTAACACTATAAGATTCGAAGGTATGTCTTTGGAAGCTGAATGGAATATTGGACCCGACCTAGAGGTTGTCAAGACGTAATGTAATCAAGCTTTGAGTACGAGATGTTGAATTATAGAATGACAATAGCGTATGCATAAAAGATAAAATCCAAAAAGTAAATAACGCCGAGAATTTTATAGTAGTTCGGGCAGAAAGTCCCAACGTCCACAGTCCATTTCTTATTTAGTCATACTTACATAGTCAAAAGGCTTATAACATTGAATCTAGGCATTTCCGCCATTGATGATTTTTTGAATAAAGCTATAGTATAGGAAAGTACTGTATTATTTTATGTTAGTTATTTTTCGTGCTAGAAGATCCCTTGTGCCTTAGGATCACCGCCTATTTATAGCCAATATGTTATGGCACCAATGGCGGGGAGCCTTCTCCTTGGATTCTGGACCTGGCTTGTTATAAGTGGCTTTGATTCAAATACTTGTCATCATCTCGTTGAAAGTTCTTTGACACAAATTGCTGGCATGACGCTTTTATATATAGCTTCTTTGATTCCTTTCGTCTATTCTGATCGTTGATCTCGATCCAGGGATATCTGAGCCATTGATTATTGATACTTGTTGAAAGGCTTTGGCTTTGATAACTATTGCCCTCTACTAACCTTTTATCTTAGCTGGAAAATGGCTTTGATGTTGGCTGACATTTTAACTCATGCTTTCAAATTTCATGCATTCAGCTGCTGAGTCTGGAGCTTAAGCTTTCTTTTAAAGCTAAACAATGGTCTTGGAATTACAAGCCAAAGAACTTTCTTTCCTAATATCCATGAGTTTATCTTTGTGGAAATTATAGTGTAACGGTAATAATATTTAGAGTTTAAACTCTTAAATGCTTTGTATCTTAGAGTGATAATTTTGTACTGTCTTTTGATATTATATGTTATCGTTTCACTATCAGATTCTGGTATTTTGTTCCTTCTTTACTGTTCTGTTTCCTTTTTCTTTTCATTTTACCCTAACAATCGGCCTTTCCGACACTTAGGTATCCGACATTTGAATACCATTGATGTATTAGTGTTAACATTCGGGGGTTGAAAAGTTGGGTCGTTACATCTAGTATTAGCGCAGGTGGACAAGCGAGAAACTTGACTTTGGTTGGGTATGACTCATTAAGAGATATGGTAATGGAATGTCCTAACATGAATTGAGTGTACTATATAATGAGAGCATATTTTTATTTGTTATAAGCTTATACCTTAAAGGTAGTAACAACTGCAAAATTAATGACCTTATATAAGGTAATTTACGTAAGTATGGATTGTTAAAATGTACTTTAATTAATGTAAGGATTAATGATGTTTATCTATTATCCCTCTTTTAATAGTTTAGCCATGCTCGGCCAGTTCATGAGCATTGCTATCCTTTGTAGAATGATTTGATAAGCTCAACCTGTTTATGAGCATTATTACTATTTGTACAATTTTTAGCTTAATATTGCTCTACCGGTGAGCATCCTTATCATTTATTGATTGACTAGTCATGCTTGGTTAGTATGAGTATTAGCTCTATTTTTAGATTGTTGATTTATGCTCGACCAATTTATGAGCCATTTTCCTTTTCACTACATGGGTTGGGTAAATAGTAATTATGGATACATTGAAATGAACACCTTCTGAATATAGTTTCACAGTCTGATTATAAGTTATTCGGTGATATCACTTGGTTAAAAAGTTAACTTTAAAAAAGATGTTATTTATAATGTTAAAGGAAAGACAAGATATTTTTTGAACAAACATTTTTGAAAATATTTTATATAAAAAGTAATTTTAAAGTAAATAAATAATAATAGTACTATTTGAAAGTAAATATTTGAGAAATTGCTTTATGAAATCGAGATCATGGTACTTAGTAATATTTATGAAGTATTTGATATAGCTTTGAAAAGATTTTGGTTAAGTCCCAAATGTATGGATTGGATGTACTGAACTTACTTCTGTTGCTTGAAAATGATTTCGGTGATGACTGCAGCTTCATCAGTGTTCATTTTTGGGTTTCAAGTGGGGGATGCTATATAGTTGTTTTGGTAAAACATATGATTTAATCCCAAAAGTATGATTTGGTATTCATAAGATATATGTATGTATTATTATTTTAAAATGATTAAAAATGAAACCTGGGTGTTTAGTTCTAAAGTTTTCCTAAAAGAAGTTAATATAAAATATATAGTAGATTAATAAAGATTTATAATAAGCATTCTACATGGAAGAGCTTAGTATGTATGCTATGTTGGGTGCCCAAGTGGTAGTGGCATAATCCAAATAATTAAGAAAACCTTTTCTTATTTTCTCTTTGTAGAAAAAGCGTGTTTGATAAATAATTGAAACTTTTCTAAGTTATTTTATGGACACATGTAGCCTATGAATTAGGACGGTATGTTATATACATCATATTAAGATATATTGTTTGGTGGATTTCATTTGTTAAAATGAAACCTGGTTTTCGACGATTATGTACAGTTGGAAACTTCTGAATTGTTATACATACATACATATATTGTGTACAAACAAAAACCAAAACAATATTTGAAATAAAAAAAATAAAGTTACCCAAATAGCTATGAATAAGAGTATTTGCCTTTTTAATCAAAGATCTAGTGCTAGATACAATAGCAAAACAAGAATTTTTATAAGACAATTAAGTCATCATATTATTTTATCAACTATAATTAATTAATGAAATTATTTCAAACTTTTATTTATATAGAAATTTATATGTAAACGTTCAAATCTAATTCTGGTAATATGAAAACTGACTTGTTAACAAGATTATTCCACAATTTATTTTATTTTTTATTAAACAATAATAAAATCAAACCTCATAAGCATATACAAATCCATGATAAGAAGGTTTAGATATAGATTATACATACAAGATAAATAAGCAAATAGAAAAGAGAAGAATACTTATTATTCATAACAAACAAGTAACAAAGAGCGTAGCATAGATTTTTAATTAAATCAACATTATAAGTTGATTCAAAAAATGGGAGATTGAGATATTCAAGTCATAATCCAAATTCAGGCATATTACATAAGGGAGGGAAAGAGAATTAAAGGGATGTGAATGAAATTAGAATGTATATAAGTAAAATTGTAACATTCCTGAATTTTGAACAAGATAATTTGACAAATTATTTAATTTTTGGAATTAAATTATGGAATTTTGGTAGTAAATTTTAAATTTTTAGATTTAAAAGTTGAATCAATTTGAAGATTTACAGAATAAATAATAATATGCATTTTTAATTGAATTTGGAATTTAAAAGCTTTGAAAGTTTTATTGTGAATATAAAATTGATAAGTATGTTTATAAATTAGAATCAAAATTAAGGACCAAAACAAAATGTATAAAATTAAAATAAATTTTGAACTAAAATTTTAACATTTAAAACTAAATTTATAAATCAAATTAAGTTAAGGGATTTAAACATATATTTGAAAATGTAAAAAAAAAAATTGTAAATGTATGAATATTTTTAGTTTGTTTTGGATTTTTATAATATTTGTATAAACTTTTATTTTATAAATCTAATGTATTCATTTCAAAATTTTCCATATGCAAATAAGTATATATATTAACTAATTGGTTAAATACAAGCTCACATTTATTTTATAATTAACATCTAATTAAATACTAATTAACATTTAATAAATACTAATTCCTTAGTAAAAGACAAGTGTATGTATATTAAGTTGTTTTAAAACAAGTGTAGATAAATAAACAAAAGTTTTGACAAGTGTTAACACTAATTGATACAAGTGGCATTTAAATTCATTTTCTTTTAAAACTTAAAAAAATAAAATAATATACAAAGGAATGAAACAAATTTCAAACCAGACCTGAAACAAAAAGAAACCAAAAGCCTGAAAACTAAATTACTTCATCTCAAACCAAAACTTCAATCAATGTTAGAATTCAAAGCAAACCTGAGGTCAAGCAACAAATTCAACATGCAAGATCAACTACCTTCTCAAACATAAAAAGATTCAAAACAATCAAACCTGGCAATATAAAAAAAATCAAACAGCAAGGATCATCCCAGAAGCAACTATTTGCAGTCTGGAAATCAAGATAGATTGAAAGCAACAAAGAAAAGTGGATGCTTCAGTTTTTGGCCAGGAGATAAATGCAAGTTTCTTTGGGAAATCAAGTTTAAACTGAAAATGGAAATCAAGGAAGCAAGTACAGACTAGACTAAGCTAAAGGAAAACTTAAAAGCCTGGAATCACTTTTGCAAATCAAAATTTAACAAAACAAATAGAAGATGGAGCAGGGCAGTTTCCTCTGGGATTAAATTAAGATAAGTAAATTTTTTCTTAAAAGAAATTTTTGAATTCAAATTTTTAATGAGTATTAAAGTATGAATTTAAAACAGTGGAAGAAAAAAAAAATGCAAGGTGATGTTTAAAACTGAAAAGCAAAGTCTGGGAACAAAAACAAAATTGCATTCAAATCAAGATTCATACCTGATTCAAGAGCAAGATTAAGCAAATGAGAATTCAAGCTTCAGATCTAAAATTCAACAAAACAACCTGAGGCATGTTCCAGTTTTCAAGGACTGCAAAGTCCATAACAGGTGAGCAAACCTTCTACTTTGAATCTGTTCTTGTTGTTGTGAGCAAAACTCCTTAACCTTGTTTATGTCTTAGTGTTTTGGTTTGTCTTTGAAATATGATACAAGTTATGCTTGAATGATTGTGTGAAAGTGCATTTCATGTCTCTATGTATATACTTGACTGTATGCATACATGTTTATCATCTCTGCCTTTAACCCAGTAAACAAACCTCTGATTCATTCCTATATTTATGCTACCAGGTGAGCAAACACTTTCACCTCTGTTTTATGTTTTGATGCTTGTGAGAATGATGTTGTGCTTGCTTAAACTTTGTTCTGGAGATGTTATTGATGTGCTAGTGTACTTGAGTATGATTTGTTTTCTAAACTACCTGGAAGTTTGAACATGCAATAGAACCTGTTACAATTGATGATACTTCAGAGAATTTAGTTGTGTTATGGTTGCATGTAAAAAGTTGAGTAACTTCATTTCTAAAACTCAAAAAAAAAAAAAAAAAAAAAAAATATGGCTGCATGTGTTGTCTCCCTGAGTGCCTCTGTCCATTGCCACTGTTTCCAGGTTCCTATTCAATTTTAAAAACTCCAAACCCTTGATTAATTTATGTTTTAAACTTAAGTTGTAAAATTAAACTGAGTTGTTTTTCATCTTAAAGTTAGATTAAAACTTTACTTAAGCTAAGGGTATTTAGGTATCTGGAAATATTCAGAAAAAAAAGAAAAAAATGATGATGACAGTTGAAAAAAAAAATGTGTCAAGAATCCAAACTTTGAAAATTTATAAATTCAGGGTTATAACTTGAATTCATAAACTTTAACTTGATTTTTGAACTAAAATCATATTTTATAATTTGGGATTAAGTGGGTTTTCTGGGTTAACAAGAAAATGGAAGTTTGGGGTTTCCAGGTTTCAAAACCCTTGTTTAAGTGTTGCAGTTCTTTGTTCTTCCCATGCTCTCTGCTGCATCGAGTTGGAGTGGGATTTGGGAGGTTGCAGAGGGGGTGTAGTTGGGTCATTAGCCGGAGTAGCAGTGATGATGATGGTTGGAGAAGAGATTATAGGCTGTTGACAGGTTTGGAAGGGGGGGACTCAGTTTCACTTCCAGTTTTTGATATTGGGTATCAATTTTGATTTCTGGTGATGGCGGCTTGAATTGATGTTTGTGGTGGGTAGCTGGGTGGTTTCCTGATGAGATACGATCATCTTTGACGATCTACGTTGGCCGGAGTCACTGTGCATATGCACAGTGCAGTGGAGTGTCAGGGGAGAGTTGGTATTTGCAGAGTTTGGGGTTTGAGATAGACTCGGGAAATTTGGAATTTTTCTTGAAGTTTTGGGCTTGTGGACTCGAAGCAAAATTGTTTTGGTTCGGGTGATGTTGGTGACAGGTTTACAAAACAGAACATGTTACAGTTTCTTTTAAAAAAAAGAAAAAAAATTATACGAAGATAAAAATGGAAGTAAAGTTTAAATGCAACTAAAAATCTGTAATAAGTTTTTAGACCTGAAAACTCAATTTGAATTCAACAGTTAAAAACTAGATTTTGAAATCATTTGAATTTTTAAATTTTAGTTTGGGTTTTAAATAAAAACACAAAAACCTGTTTCTTAATTTAAATGTAAAGTTTATAATGCAAGTTGAATATAAACTGAGTTTTGAAAAATCTAAAGTTGAATAAGAATTCAAATTTGTTTGTCTGAGATTTGGAATAATTTATATTTTCAAATTCAAATCAGATTTTAAAAAGTGTAAAAACATATATGTGCTTTGAAATTGAATTGGAAGTTAAAAAAATTAAATTAGAAATTTAAAATGAGTTTAAATCTGGAATTAAATTTTTATTTTCAGTTTTTAAATAAATGAGTTTGAATTGTTATAAAACCTTGTTTAAGCTAAAAAAAAAAAAATTTTATCCATTTTTAAAATCTCAAATCTCAAAAAAAAAATGAAGTTCAATGGAGTTTTAAAGTAAAAACAATTTGTTTTTAAATGCTTAATTAAGCAAGAAATATTTATCTAAAAGATAAATAAAAATTTAATGATTGGGTTCATTAAATTATTAGAATAATTAAGTTGGATAATTAATTATTTAGTTAATTAATAATATGGATGATTAATTAAATAATTGATAATTTTAATTAAGTCTTGAGATTTATTTAATAAAAGGGTAAATAAGTTGATATCAAGGTTGATTTTAGAAGTGACTAATGAATTAAGGCCTATTTATAAAAGTGATTAAGATTTTATTAATTACAACTAAGGATTAATTAATTAAGATGATTAATTAAGAGGGTGATTAATTAATAAAGGTGGTTAAGACTAAATCAATTAAATTAATCATTGATTAAAAATTACTAACGAAGGTAATTATGTGAGTAATAAAATTTTAACCACACGGGCTATTCATCTTAATTAAAGATGTTTGATTGTTATTGATGTTGTGTGATGGATTGATATATTGATATGTGATGCGATGCTATGTGATGTTTTGTGCTAAGCTGTTATTTCTATGATGTATATATTGTTATGCAAACCCTGACCCGTAGAACGACATTTGAATTTCGATGCGACAGGGAGTCGGATTCCATTTGGTTATCCGAAACCCACATCGAATCGCAATGATTGAATCTGTGATGATTGATGATGTTGCACTATTGTGTAAAACCCCTGGACCACACTATACACACACAAATATGGATTGCACGTGGAAATGGGTTAAGTCACAGATTTTGAAATTGTTTTTAAAATTAAGTTTGAATCCAAAATAGTTTTGGAATTAGAATTGAAGCTTTGGGAAAAAGGTTATTTTGAATAGCTTGATTAAGTTTGAAATTTAAATAATTAAATTTGAGTTTGAATTCAATATTTGAAATTGAATTCTATAATTTAGGGACTAGGGTTTAAAAAGTTATTCAACTTATAAATGGGTTTGTATGGGTTTTTAAACCATTTTAAAGGTGATGTTTTGAAATTTAAATTTAACCCATGTTTTCAACTTGTATAAGATTGGATTTTCGGAAACGAAAACTGTTGTTTTCAAATAATAGAAGCTTTCATATAAGAAATGGATTTCCAATGTGTGTTAAAAGGAATTCAAGTTTTGAAATGGGAAATGGTTTTCCGAGTTATTAATAAATCTTTGGAACGTGTTTTGAAAGCTATAAATTAAATCTTTAATTTAAAGATTTATTGAGTTGATCCAACTGAAATGGGAATTGTTTTGAAATATATGAATAGATCTTTGTGAAACCGGTTGAAACTTTGTGAAATAAATCTTTTTGTTTAAAGATTTAAAATGGTAATTTGTTTAACCATTTGAAAGAAAAGTTTTGGAGTTTTAAGTTGTGACTTAACTGAGATCCCATATCCATATATATTTAAAATATTGCGCTCACTATTCGGTTTAGCCGGGAGAGGACCTTTGTGTCATATAGCCCATTCCGAATATGTGATACGTCGTTATGGATAGCATTGAAGACCGGTGGTGAAGACCGGGTGTTTGCGAGAACGATAGGATGACCTATCGATTGACTCTGCACTGAGTTGCTCCGGTATAGAGTCCTCCCTTAGTGATGGGAAGTCCGATCGGGATTGTGAATACCCGGATTTGCAAGGGCTTCTTTGGAAGTGCCTTCGGTTCTGTTCGAACCCGGAACAGACTTGTATGGTTGTATGTCCGACATTACACTTTGAGATATTAACCGATCTCTATCAAATACATTTCTGTTGGTGGCGGAGAATTTATTCTCTTAGCTTAACACCCTTCTCTGAGACGTACGAGCTCAGAGGTTATGTAGTTGATATTTATCAGTGATATTCCCAATTTGGTAATGTGGCATGCTGAGTGCTGCTGTTGATGATCATTGGTTGATCATTTGTGATATGATCATTTGTTTGATCATTTATCTTTGTGATCATTGCTTTGGTCATCTGTTGACCCAAAGCATGGCTTTGTGCCAAAGCGTAGCTTTGTGGACGAGACTGCATCAGGACCTCACTCTCCGGAAATGGTCGAAACAGGAAAGATGCGGCAAGGTTATGAGGGTCGCGCCCTTTAGGGTATGTCATTCCCTTCTGGTAAAGGGTGGTATTATGGTATGGAGCCCAGATACTTACTCATGTGGTTGCTCCAATCTCATTTACTGTGTGGTTGTTGCTTAGAGGCGCCTCGGATAAAGGTCCCAAAGGACCGGGGGATGGCATATTCGTGTAGTAGTTACCTAGTTACAGAGGTAACCCGGCCTTGTGTTGGCAGAGATCTAACCGTAACGTTAGTTCTCGGGACGTCCCGCCAGAGGCGATCCCATGTGGCAGTAGGAAGTTCCTTAGCCTGACCATTTGTTGGAAATCCATTCTTCAATTACGTGCCTTGTACGGTTTTAGTTGTAGAACCTGCCATTTAACATGGCAGCTATAGTAGGCATAGTATCATGGTACCTATGCTGGCTAGGATTTATATTATACTTTCGAAAGGTTTTCCACTTTGCACTTATAGTAATAATATCAAATGGCTTTCGCGTATGAAGCATATTTGACTATCATAAGGAGAAATCTCCTCCAATTCTGTGTTTGCATTGTGTGTGTGGCGGGAGGCCTTATGGTAGTTTCATTTTCCAAAAAAACATTGCGGATTTCAAATTTAAATTCTTTTGTTTGTTTTAAAGACCAAATGTTTTTGTTTGCTCATACCAGTCCCATGACTGACCCGGAGTTTATTGTTCCTTTCCTAAACTCTGGGTGCCCACTATTTCCCACACGGGCAGTCTAGAGTTGGGGTTTTCAGATAGTAGATATAGATATCGATTCAGTAGCTTTCAGCTTTCACTTTGGCATTGGCTTGGACATTGGAGTCTCTAGATTCGGACCAGACTTGCTTATCTTGGTGAAACGAGATGGTGGTTCGAGCTTGTGATTTGGAGTTTGGCTTTGGAGCATTGGGTTGGAGTTGCAGTTGCTGATTGAAGTTTTGTTTCCGCTGTTATATCATTTTGTTATTCCGCTGTAGCATTTTATCTTGTATCTCTGATATTGATTCATATTGTATCATTGTTGTATCAAATATTGTATATCAATGATATTCATTTCTTTCTTCCGCCGTGTTGTTTTACTTAATGGTGTTATAAGCTCCGGCGCGATTCGAATTTCAACGGTTGAATCTGCGGCATTTAAGTACAAGTGGAGTACGAATGTCGATTTTCAAACGTTGGAATTCTGGGTCGTGACAATTTGGTATCAGAGCTGAAGGTTGAAACTTTAGCTCAGGAGTATAACACATTAAGTAACTCATTAGAGATAGGGTGAAGTAAACCCTAGAATGAGTATATCCTTAAGATATTCGTTCGAATGCCTCAGTAAATCTCTTACTATTCACCGATAGTAAGTATGAGTGCGAGAAGAGGACGAGATTGGGGACAAGGGAATATGACTATAAATGGTCGATGTCCTGCAATAGCGGAAACAACTTTCTCTATCAATTTCCTTCGATTCGTCTTCTCAATTCTTTGATGATTCCTGGAAGCTCCAGGAAGAAGCTTTGATATCTTTGCATGGGACATAAACTCCAGATGGGTCAGAATTGTTTGTTTGGATGAATTGTTTGCTTTGGTTGCTATGGTTGTTAAGTATATTTTGGCTGTTTAAACTAAAAATGTTAGAATAGTATCCATATATCAGTTGGGTCCAGATAAATTCTACGAGTGGTTAGTTATCATTGGAACTAATCAATACCCCTGTGTATTCGTAGATCTGGTGACTCGAGTATCTTGATTCGTTCTTGTATCCATTATTGATATTCTGATTTGGTAAGCCAAATGCAGAATAAATACCCAGTTTGATTTGCAAACTGTATCTCTATCTTTTTGTATCCATTCTTTGTCGTTTCCTACTTTCAAATTTCGAGGAAGAAATTTTCTTAAGGAGGGAAGTCTGTAACATTCCTGAATTTTGAACAAGATAATTTGACAAATTATTTAATTTTTGGAATTAAATTATGGAATTTTGGTAGTAAATTTTAAATTTTTAGATTTAAAAGTTGAATCAATTTGAAGATTTACAGAATAAATAATAATATGCATTTTTAATTGAATTTGGAATTTAAAAGCTTTGAAAGTTTTATTGTGAATATAAAATTGATAAGTATGTTTATAAATTAGAATCAAAATTAAGGACCAAAACAAAATGTATAAAATTAAAATAAATTTTGAACTAAAATTTTAACATTTAAAACTAAATTTATAAATCAAATTAAGTTAAGGGATTTAAACATATATTTGAAAATGTAAAAAAAAAATTTGTAAATGTATGAATATTTTTAGTTTGTTTTGGATTTTTATAATATTTGTATAAACTTTATTTTATAAATCTAATGTATTCATTTCAAAATTTTCCATATGCAAATAAGTATATATATTAACTAATTGGTTAAATACAAGCTCACATTTATTTTATAATTAACATCTAATTAAATACTAATTAACATTTAATAAATACTAATTCCTTAGTAAAAGACAAGTGTATGTATATTAAGTTGTTTTAAAACAAGTGTAGATAAATAAACAAAAGTTTTGACAAGTGTTAACACTAATTGATACAAGTGGCATTTAAATTCATTTTCTTTTAAAACTTAAAAAAATAAAATAATATACAAAGGAATGAAACAAATTTCAAACCAGACCTGAAACAAAAAGAAACCAAAAGCCTGAAAACTAAATTACTTCATCTCAAACCAAAACTTCAATCAATGTTAGAATTCAAAGCAAACCTGAGGTCAAGCAACAAATTCAACATGCAAGATCAACTACCTTCTCAAACATAAAAAGATTCAAAACAATCAAACCTGGCAATATAAAAAAAATCAAACAGCAAGGATCATCCCAGAAGCAACTATTTGCAGTCTGGAAATCAAGATAGATTGAAAGCAACAAAGAAAAGTGGATGCTTCAGTTTTTGGCCAGGAGATAAATGCAAGTTTCTTTGGGAAATCAAGTTTAAACTGAAAATGGAAATCAAGGAAGCAAGTACAGACTAGACTAAGCTAAAGGAAAACTTAAAAGCCTGGAATCACTTTTGCAAATCAAAATTTAACAAAACAAATAGAAGATGGAGCAGGGCAGTTTCCTCTGGGATTAAATTAAGATAAGTAAATTTTTTCTTAAAAGAAATTTTTGAATTCAAATTTTTAATGAGTATTAAAGTATGAATTTAAAACAGTGGAAGAAAAAAAAATGCAAGGTGATGTTTAAAACTGAAAAGCAAAGTCTGGGAACAAAAACAAAATTGCATTCAAATCAAGATTCATACCTGATTCAAGAGCAAGATTAAGCAAATGAGAATTCAAGCTTCAGATCTAAAATTCAACAAAACAACCTGAGGCATGTTCCAGTTTTCAAGGACTGCAAAGTCCATAACAGGTGAGCAAACCTTCTACTTTGAATCTGTTCTTGTTGTTGTGAGCAAAACTCCTTAACCTTGTTTATGTCTTAGTGTTTTGGTTTGTCTTTGAAATATGATACAAGTTATGCTTGAATGATTGTGTGAAAGTGCATTTCATGTCTCTATGTATATACTTGACTGTATGCATACATGTTTATCATCTCTGCCTTTAACCCAGTAAACAAACCTCTGATTCATTCCTATATTTATGCTACCAGGTGAGCAAACACTTTCACCTCTGTTTTATGTTTTGATGCTTGTGAGAATGATGTTGTGCTTGCTTAAACTTTGTTCTGGAGATGTTATTGATGTGCTAGTGTACTTGAGTATGATTTGTTTTCTAAACTACCTGGAAGTTTGAACATGCAATAGAACCTGTTACAATTGATGATACTTCAGAGAATTTAGTTGTGTTATGGTTGCATGTAAAAAGTTGAGTAACTTCATTTCTAAAACTCAAAAAAAAAAAAAAAAAAAAAAAAAAAAATATGGCTGCATGTGTTGTCTCCCTGAGTGCCTCTGTCCATTGCCACTGTTTCCAGGTTCCTATTCAAATTTAAAAACTCCAAACCCTTGATTAATTTATGTTTTAAACTTAAGTTGTAAAATTAAACTGAGTTGTTTTTCATCTTAAAGTTAGATTAAAACTTTACTTAAGCTAAGGGTATTTAGGTATCTGGAAATATTCAGAAAAAAAAGAAAAAAATGATGATGACAGTTGAAAAAAAAAATGTGTCAAGAATCCAAACTTTGAAAATTTATAAATTCAGGGTTATAACTTGAATTCATAAACTTTAACTTGATTTTTGAACTAAAATCATATTTTATAATTTGGGATTAAGTGGGTTTTCTGGGTTAACAAGAAAATGGAAGTTTGGGGTTTCCAGGTTTCAAAACCCTTGTTTAAGTGTTGCAGTTCTTTGTTCTTCCCATGCTCTCTGCTGCATCGAGTTGGAGTGGGATTTGGGAGGTTGCAGAGGGGGTGTAGTTGGGTCATTAGCCGGAGTAGCAGTGATGATGATGGTTGGAGAAGAGATTATAGGCTGTTGACAGGTTTGGAAGGGGGGGACTCAGTTTCACTTCCAGTTTTTGATATTGGGTATCAATTTTGATTTCTGGTGATGGCGGCTTGAATTGATGTTTGTGGTGGGTAGCTGGGTGGTTTCCTGATGAGATACGATCATCTTTGACGATCTACGTTGGCCGGAGTCACTGTGCATATGCACAGTGCAGTGGAGTGTCAGGGGAGAGTTGGTATTTGCAGAGTTTGGGGTTTGAGATAGACTCGGGAAATTTGGAATTTTTCTTGAAGTTTTGGGCTTGTGGACTCGAAGCAAAATTGTTTTGGTTCGGGTGATGTTGGTGACAGGTTTACAAAACAGAACATGTTACAGTTTCTTTTAAAAAAAAGAAAAAAAATTATACGAAGATAAAAATGGAAGTAAAGTTTAAATGCAACTAAAAATCTGTAATAAGTTTTTAGACCTGAAAACTCAATTTGAATTCAACAGTTAAAAACTAGATTTTGAAATCATTTGAATTTTTAAATTTTAGTTTGGGTTTTAAATAAAAACACAAAAACCTGTTTCTTAATTTAAATGTAAAGTTTATAATGCAAGTTGAATATAAACTGAGTTTTGAAAAATCTAAAGTTGAATAAGAATTCAAATTTGTTTGTCTGAGATTTGGAATAATTTATATTTTCAAATTCAAATCAGATTTTAAAAAGTGTAAAAACATATATGTGCTTTGAAATTGAATTGGAAGTTAAAAAAATTAAATTAGAAATTTAAAATGAGTTTAAATCTGGAATTAAATTTTTATTTTCAGTTTTTAAATAAATGAGTTTGAATTGTTATAAAACCTTGTTTAAGCTAAAAAAAATTTTTTTTATCCATTTTTAAAATCTCAAATCTCAAAAAAAAAATGAAGTTCAATGGAGTTTTAAAGTAAAAACAATTTGTTTTTAAATGCTTAATTAAGCAAGAAATATTTATCTAAAAGATAAATAAAAATTTAATGATTGGGTTCATTAAATTATTAGAATAATTAAGTTGGATAATTAATTATTTAGTTAATTAATAATATGGATGATTAATTAAATAATTGATAATTTTAATTAAGTCTTGAGATTTATTTAATAAAAGGGTAAATAAGTTGATATCAAGGTTGATTTTAGAAGTGACTAATGAATTAAGGCCTATTTATAAAAGTGATTAAGATTTTATTAATTACAACTAAGGATTAATTAATTAAGATGATTAATTAAGAGGGTGATTAATTAATAAAGGTGGTTAAGACTAAATCAATTAAATTAATCATTGATTAAAAATTACTAACGAAGGTAATTATGTGAGTAATAAAATTTTAACCACACGGGCTATTCATCTTAATTAAAGATGTTTGATTGTTATTGATGTTGTGTGATGGATTGATATATTGATATGTGATGCGATGCTATGTGATGTTTTGTGCTAAGCTGTTATTTCTATGATGTATATATTGTTATGCAAACCCTGACCCGTAGAACGACATTTGAATTTCGATGCGACAGGGAGTCGGATTCCATTTGGTTATCCGAAACCCACATCGAATCGCAATGATTGAATCTGTGATGATTGATGATGTTGCACTATTGTGTAAAACCCCTGGACCACACTATACACACACAAATATGGATTGCACGTGGAAATGGGTTAAGTCACAGATTTTGAAATTGTTTTTAAAATTAAAGTTTGAATCCAAAATAGTTTTGGAATTAGAATTGAAGCTTTGGGAAAAAGGTTATTTTGAATAGCTTGATTAAGTTTGAAATTTAAATAATTAAATTTGAGTTTGAATTCAATATTTGAAATTGAATTCTATAATTTAGGGACTAGGGTTTAAAAAGTTATTCAACTTATAAATGGGTTTGTATGGGTTTTTAAACCATTTTAAAGGTGATGTTTTGAAATTTAAATTTAACCCATGTTTTCAACTTGTATAAGATTGGATTTTCGGAAACGAAAACTGTTGTTTTCAAATAATAGAAGCTTTCATATAAGAAATGGATTTCCAATGTGTGTTAAAAGGAATTCAAGTTTTGAAATGGGAAATGGTTTTCCGAGTTATTAATAAATCTTTGGAACGTGTTTTGAAAGCTATAAATTAAATCTTTAATTTAAAGATTTATTGAGTTGATCCAACTGAAATGGGAATTGTTTTGAAATATATGAATAGATCTTTGTGAAACCGGTTGAAACTTTGTGAAATAAATCTTTTTGTTTAAAGATTTAAAATGGTAATTTGTTTAACCATTTGAAAGAAAAGTTTTGGAGTTTTAAGTTGTGACTTAACTGAGATCCCATATCCATATATATTTAAAATATTGCGCTCACTATTCGGTTTAGCCGGGAGAGGACCTTTGTGTCATATAGCCCATTCCGAATATGTGATACGTCGTTATGGATAGCATTGAAGACCGGTGGTGAAGACCGGGTGTTTGCGAGAACGATAGGATGACCTATCGATTGACTCTGCACTGAGTTGCTCCGGTATAGAGTCCTCCCTTAGTGATGGGAAGTCCGATCGGGATTGTGAATACCCGGATTTGCAAGGGCTTCTTTGGAAGTGCCTTCGGTTCTGTTCGAACCCGGAACAGACTTGTATGGTTGTATGTCCGACATTACACTTTGAGATATTAACCGATCTCTATCAAATACATTTCTGTTGGTGGCGGAGAATTTATTCTCTTAGCTTAACACCCTTCTCTGAGACGTACGAGCTCAGAGGTTATGTAGTTGATATTTATCAGTGATATTCCCAATTTGGTAATGTGGCATGCTGAGTGCTGCTGTTGATGATCATTGGTTGATCATTTGTGATATGATCATTTGTTTGATCATTTATCTTTGTGATCATTGCTTTGGTCATCTGTTGACCCAAAGCATGGCTTTGTGCCAAAGCGTAGCTTTGTGGACGAGACTGCATCAGGACCTCACTCCCCGGAAATGGTCGAAACAGGAAAGATGCGGCAAGGTTATGAGGGTCGCGCCCTTTAGGGTATGTCATTCCCTTCTGGTAAAGGGTGGTATTATGGTATGGAGCCCAGATACTTACTCATGTGGTTGCTCCAATCTCATTTACTGTGTGGTTGTTGCTTAGAGGCGCCTCGGATAAAGGTCCCAAAGGACCGGGGGATGGCATATTCGTGTAGTAGTTACCTAGTTACAGAGGTAACCCGGCCTTGTGTTGGCAGAGATCTAACCGTAACGTTAGTTCTCGGGACGTCCCGCCAGAGGCGATCCCATGTGGCAGTAGGAAGTTCCTTAGCCTGACCATTTGTTGGAAATCCATTCTTCAATTACGTGCCTTGTACGGTTTTAGTTGTAGAACCTGCCATTTAACATGGCAGCTATAGTAGGCATAGTATCATGGTACCTATGCTGGCTAGGATTTATATTATACTTTCGAAAGGTTTTCCACTTTGCACTTATAGTAATAATATCAAATGGCTTTCGCGTATGAAGCATATTTGACTATCATAAGGAGAAATCTCCTCCAATTCTGTGTTTGCATTGTGTGTGTGGCGGGAGGCCTTATGGTAGTTTCATTTTCCAAAAAAACATTGCGGATTTCAAATTTAAATTCTTTTGTTTGTTTTAAAGACCAAATGTTTTTGTTTGCTCATACCAGTCCCATGACTGACCCGGAGTTTATTGTTCCTTTCCTAAACTCTGGGTGCCCACTATTTCCCACACGGGCAGTCTAGAGTTGGGGTTTTCAGATAGTAGATATAGATATCGATTCAGTAGCTTTCAGCTTTCACTTTGGCATTGGCTTGGACATTGGAGTCTCTAGATTCGGACCAGACTTGCTTATCTTGGTGAAACGAGATGGTGGTTCGAGCTTGTGATTTGGAGTTTGGCTTTGGAGCATTGGGTTGGAGTTGCAGTTGCTGATTGAAGTTTTGTTTCCGCTGTTATATCATTTTGTTATTCCGCTGTAGCATTTTATCTTGTATCTCTGATATTGATTCATATTGTATCATTGTTGTATCAAATATTGTATATCAATGATATTCATTTCTTTCTTCCGCCGTGTTGTTTTACTTAATGGTGTTATAAGCTCCGGCGCGATTCGAATTTCAACGGTTGAATCTGCGGCATTTAAGTACAAGTGGAGTACGAATGTCGATTTTCAAACGTTGGAATTCTGGGTCGTGACAAAAATATAGAATTACCTTAGGATAAAACTAGGAGAAACACTTTGAATAATAGAATAAATCCTAGATCCAATGGATCAATCTCTAGATCTGCATCAACAAAGAAATAACTATTTATTTATATTTAATTTTGCTTGATTGAATTTTGTAAATTTTTCGACAATAACTGTTAGTCATTGAGATGATGGTTTTGATGACGACAACCTTAGAATAGATTATAAAATATAAATACTAACAGTATAGTTTAGATATATATATATGTATATGCAGGATTTAACCATGCAGGTACCAAGAATGAAGACTGTACAGTATAGAGATTCAAGATATCAAGATTGAAGACTCATGAGTATCAAGAATATCAAGATTATCAAGAGTACAAGATTTCAAGTAATTTATTTTTTAATTAGTAATTTTCTTAAAACTCCTAGAAAAGCACTGGCATCTTAAAATCCAATTTATTCGTGGAATGGAATCCACTTCGAGCCCGTTAAAAGGATGGAACCCTAAGTAGGATGGAACCTACGAAAAATCTAGTGGAACATTGCTTTGTATCCGCTAACTTTTTATTCAAATGATTTCACAAAATTATCTTGCTTTCAAAATGATTTCAAAACCTTCCTTTTAAAAGAATCAAAAACATCTATCCTGATTTTAAATACTTTTAGCCTCAAAATAATCTTCATTTTCAAAATCAAATTATCCTTAGTTTTAAAACTATCTTTAATAATAATATATTTAACTTTTAATATTAATAATTAGATTTAAATATAAAATTATAGTAAAATTTTATATATTATCTCTATATTTATTTATGTATTTTAACTATAATTAAGTATATTTATAAAAGTTTAAAATAGTTTTAATATAAGATAAAAGTTATTTTCAAAGAAAAACAAACCGCCAAAATTTCCTTTGGGATGTCGACATACTCAATATACCCATGTCGACATAGTGTCGGTTAATTTCAAAATTTAAATTTCAAAAGAAGTGCATATTCGTCATATCTCTTCACCAATGGACATGGCTATTGTTCTTCTATAAATAGGGATCGTTTTCAACGAATTTTAATATATATTTTCTAGTTTTCATTTCTCTTCTTCTTCCATATTTCTTTATTCATATTCCTACTATTACTCTGCCGAAATAAACATTGAATCTTACTAGATTATCTCTGGTTTGATTCTCTATCACAATCTTAATAAGATCCTCAATGCTATTTAGAGTTATAGGCTTCTTCGTAATCAATTAAACGAGAAAAGGTCTGATTGTGGCCTTGGAAATCAATCAAGCGAGAAAAGGTGTGATTGTAGCCTTGGAAATCAATTGGATGAACTTGTTGCCCGAGAAATCTAGTATCTTTGCCCAGAGGATTGTGAATCTGGAGGGTATACCTCGTAGCCTTGAAATCGAGGGTGTAATTGTACAATTGCTTTTGAAAGGAAATCCGTACTTGTGTGCGGGACTGGATGTAGGGTAACTCCGAACCAGTATAAAATCCGGTATGTTCTTTCCTTTACTGCTTTTACTTTATTTCTGCATCTGTGTTTGATTATGTGATCATATCTATGTCTGAATATTGCATACATTTGTGTTCAATTTAAAAAAACTCAAAAAGATTTAATAATCCCTTAAAACACTATTCACCCCCTTCTAGTGTTTATCCTATCCTTAAGATTCGTAATCCGCATTTCTCACATTTGGTATCAGAGCAAGGTTTTCAAAGTTTCATAATCTGAATTTTGAAAAAATTTCAAAATGGCTACCAACACTAGTACTTTGACTAACACTAGTATCCCTGTCACTAGTTCATTTGTAGAAGGTCAGTCTACTATCAAACCACCATTTTTTAATGGCAGTAATTATGCATATTGGGCATGTAAGATGAAAATATATTTACAATCTATAGGATTAGACACTTGGAATATCACACAAACCGAATATTCTAAATACACAACTGATTTTGCACAGTGAAATGCTGAGCAAAAGACTGTTGCACAAAATAATTCTAAAGCAATGAATATTCTGTTTTGTTCACTTGATAGGAATGAATTTAATAGAGAGTCAGTTTGTAAGTATGCATATGAAATTTGGAAAACTTTGCATGTGACTCACGAAGGAACAAGCAAAGTTAAATAGACCAAAATTTCCATGCTCACAAATCAGTTTCAATTATTTAAAATGAATTCTAATGAGTCTATTTCAGATATGTATAGTAGACTGAGATATTCAAGTCATAATCCAAATTCAGGCATATTACATAAGGGACGGAAAGAGAATTAGAGGGATGTGAATGAAATTAAAATGTACATAAGTAAAATATAGAATTACCTTAGGATAAAACCAGGAGAAACACTTTGAATAATAGAATAAATCCTAGATCCAATGGATCAATCTCTAGATCTGCAGCAACAAAGAAATAACTATTTATTTATATTTAGTTTTGCTTGATTGAATTTTGTAAATTTTTCGACAATAACTGTTAGTCCTTGAGATGATGGTTTTGATGACGACAACCTTAGAATAGATTATAAAATATAAATACTAACAGTATAGTTTAGATATATATATGTATATGCAGGATTTAACCATGCAGGTACCAAGAATGAAGACTGTACAGTATAGAGATTCAAGATATCAAGATTGAAGACTCATGAGTATCAAGAATATCAAGATTATCAAGAGTACAAGATTTCAAGTAATTTATTTTTTAATTAGTAATTTTCTTAAAACTCCTAGAAAAGCACTGGCATCTTAAAATCCAATTTATTCGTGGAATGGAATCCACTTCGAGCCCGTTAAAAGGATGGAACCCTAAGTAGGATGGAACCTACGAAAAATCTAGTGGAACATTGCTTTGTATCCACTAACTTTTTATTCAAATGATTTCACAAAATTATCTTGCTTTCAAAATGATTTCAAAACCTTCCTTTTAAAAGAATCAAAAACATCTATCCTGATTTTAAATACTTTTAGCCTCAAAATAATCTTCATTTTCAAAATCAAATTATCCTTAGTTTTAAAACTATCTTTAGTAATAATATATTTAACTTTTGATATTTATACTTAGATTTAAATATAAAATTATAGTAAAATTTTATATATTATTCTCTATATTTATTTATGTATTTTAACTATAATTAAGTATATTTATAAAAGTTTAAAATAGTTTTAATATAAGATAAAAATTATTTTTAAAGAAAAACAAACCGCCAAAATTTCCTTTGGGATATCGACATACTCAATATACTCATGTCGACATAGTGTCAGTCAGTTTCAAAATTTAAACTTCAAAAGAAGTGTCTATTCGTCATATCTCTTCACGAATGGACATGGCTGTTGTTCTTCTATAAATAGGGATTGTTCTGAGCGAATTTTAATATATATTTTTTCTGGTTTTCATTTCTCTTCTTCTTCTTCCACATTTCTTTATACATACTCCTACCATTACTCTGCCGAAATCAACATTGAATCTAACTAGATTATCTCTGGTTTGATTCTGTATCACTATCTCAACAAGATCCTCAGTGCTATTCAGAGTTATAGGCTTCTTTGTAATCAATTAAACGAGAAAAGGTGTGATTGTTGCCTTGGAAATCAAACGAGCGAGAAAATGTGTGATTGTAGCTTTGGAAATCAATTGGGGGAACTTGTTGCCTAGGAAATCAAGTATCTCTACCCAGAGGATTGTGAATCTGGAGGGTGTACCTCGTGGCCTTTAAATCGAGGGTGTAATTGTACAATTGCTTTTGAAAGGAAATCTATACTTATGTGCGGGACTGGATGTAGGGTAACTCCGAACCAGTATAAAATCTGGTGTGTTCTTTCCTTTACTGCTTTTACTTTATTTCTGCATCTGTGTTTGATTCTGTGACCATATCTTTGTCTGAATATTGCATACATTTGTGTTCAATTTAACAAAAACTCAAAAATATTTAATAATCCCTTAAAACACTATTAACCCCCCTTCTAGTGTTCATCCTAGCATTAAGATCCGTAATCCGCATTTCTCACAATAACTACTATGGAAATTTGGCCTAAGATATTTCTTTAAAGATCGAAAAAATGCAAAGTAATATCGTACTAAAAAAATGTGTAATAAAGATATGGCATTTTATCTTCTTTAATTAAGATTGCCCTTACATTTCAAATTCAGAAACTCATCCCCATCTCAATATCATAGTTGTTATCCCGCCTTTTGGCAAGGCCATGACACCAAGAACTTGACTAGAAACCAAGGATAGTTCGTCGTGGAGATCGTTAATACATAGGTCCACTACGGATGTCGGTAAATTTTGTCCGAGACCGAATCGAGCTACAATTAATATGACATGACAAGAAAAGCTAAGAAAGCCAATTTTCCAAATTTCAAGTCAATCGGAGTTCGTATGCTCAAGATAATGATCGATCACGGTTGAGAAATTCAAACTTGCATCGATCATAACTTGAGATCTATAAGTCCAAATGCTACCAAATTTTCATAGGATCTTACGTGCGACGTAAGGAATATTCATGCCAAATTTTAGCTCGATTGGATCAAATCTTGATCGATACGAAATTCGTTTGTATCGATCACGGACCGAAAATCTCCAACTTGCATCGATCATAACTCGAGATCTACAAATCTAAATGCTATGAAATTTTCACAGGAGCTTACGTACGATATAAATAACGTTCTCGCCAAATTTCATCTCCATCGGAGCAAATCTTGATCGATACGAAATTCGTTCGTATCGACCATGGACCGAAAATCTCCAACTTGCATCGATCATAACTCGAGATCCATAATTCCAAATGCTATGAAATTTTCACAGGAGGTTGCGTACGACATAAAGAACGTTCCTGTCAAATTTCGTCTTGATTGGAGCAAATCTTGACCGATACGAAATTCGTTCGTATCGATCATGGATCGAGCCGAAACTTCATGGGATCGATCGCGTGGGCCCACCCACATGCCAAAAGAAGTCTCCTGAGATTTGAGCGAAATATCAGCCTCCTGCGCCTATAAATAGAGCCCCAAGGCCTATAGAAAAAGGATCTTTTGGCTCTCCTACATCTTGACTCTGCCGAATCCATTTTTGTACTCCGTAGCTGCGGTTGAACACGAATTTCAACATTATAATCCACTGTAATCTGCTGCAAAAAGTTGTAATCACCATGTGAAAATCAATAAAATCATCAACTTCATAGTGGACGTAGGCCATACGCTGAACCACTCTAAAACTCTGTGTTCCTATGTATTTTCTTATATGTTTATTGGTGTGTTTGTTAGATCTGCTTCATTTTACATTTATTCTCTTCATTTATCTCTTCAAACACATCCGACAAGTGTTGTGCCTAATTTTGGTACAAACACTTTGGTGCTTTCACAGAAAACCCTGCTTTTCTCCTGCTCTATGGATCTACTACCATCATTGGATTGCAAAAATCGAAGGAGAAGATCCAGATCTATCATTAAGTGGTTCCTTCTATTCTATTCAGATTGCTCCAAATCTAAGAGGAACTACATTCATCATGAATTTCATATCCATATTTTCGTATCCATGAAAATATAATGAATTTCGTATCCATATTTTTGTATCCATGAAAATGTGGTGATTTTCGTATCCATGTTTTCGTATCCAGAAAATGTGGTGATTTTCGTATCCATGAAAATATGGTGATTTTCGTATCCATGTTTTCGTATCCAGAATATGTGGTGATTTTCGTATCCATGTTTTTGTATCCATGAAAACGTGATGATTTTCGTATCCATGTTTTCGTATCCATGAAAATGTGATGATTTTCGTGTCCATTTTTTCGTATCCAGAAAATGTGGTGATTTTCGTATCCATGTTTTCATATCCAGAAAATGTGGTGATTTTCGTATCCATGTTTTCGTATCCATGAAAACGTGATGATTTGCGTATCCATGTTTTCGTATCCATGAAAATGTGATGATTTTCGTATCCAAGTTTTCATATCCAGAAAATGTGGTGATTTTCGTATACTTGTTTTCGTATCCGTGAAAATGTGATGATTTTCGTATCCATGTTTTCGTATCCGTGAAAATGTGATGATTTTCGTATCCATGTTTTTGTATACATGAAAATGTGATGATTTTCGTATCCATGCTTTCGTGTCCAGTAAATGTGGTGATTTTCGTATCCATCAAGTTGGAGCAACAATGATCGATACGAAAGTGATCGACACGAAAAGTGATCGATACGAAATTAGATCGATACGAAAACTGATCGATACGAAATTCGATCGATATAGAAATGATGGATACGAAGTGCATCTGATGATGGATCCAGCCAGCTACATTTCAAATCGATCCTCAAACACCACTACGTACCGAGAATGATGATGAAATTTCAAAAAAAAAATCGAGTACGATCCTAATTTCCTCAAAAGAGGCTAAAACTCAAAACTCAACTTAGTTAATTCAAAACTCGGGTCCGAACCCTAGCCGCAGCGCAGAGCACCCGCATAGTTAATTCAAAACTCAACTTAGTAAAGGAACATCCAGATCATTCCATTATTGGACGGGACGTAGGAGATTACAACAGCAATTGTTGAATTGCAATCAAGGAACGGGTACAGAAATACTACTCAATCGATCCTCCCAGAGGCTGGAGAACCTAGCTAATATGTCAGGAACTAAAGTTGATTAATGTGTCATGCTTCTAAGGTGGACTGCAACTTCCCACAATTGACCAGCTTTTAAAACTCCTGAATTGACAACTATGGTACGATGGCTAATATGACGACGGCCCTACACTGTCTACTCTGCCAACTCAAAACATAGCTGGTCACTCTGAACCATCTTCAAATGCCCGCATCTTAATCATTCCACGTCCATATGACTAAAAGCATGGCATACAACCTTAAGAGGATTTCCTTACTATCTTATATGGGCCTCTTTCCTGGTGAAAATTAGGAATAATCACTAATCTATGAGCCTATCTTAATCTACTCACCATCCAATCGGCATTACCAACCACTCGAACATTGGGCAACCAGGCATACATCATTCACTAATATTACAAGAACCTATAGCCTTAAAATGAATTTGATAAATTTGATTGTAGTATCTTTCCCAATCGGGACCTATTTATTGAAATCATCCTACATGCAGAATTTCTAGCGAAAATTCATCATGCTAACTATGTCAGTGTACTATGGAAATTCAACCTCCGACACTATCTCATGATGTAAGAATGGTGCATGGATTCCACAAAATGTGATGAATGCCATCAAATGCAGACGTCTCCCCCTATTCGTCAAAGAAGACTGTCAATCAGTTTGATAAGAGAACTGGCGGATAGCCACCAACAACTACAGCAACATATTGTATCTAATATAGAGTTGATGAACTAGATGAAGGATCAATGTCGCAAGATAAGGAGGAAACCTACTCTATACTCTAAATCGGGAAGCTCCTCTTCTTTAGATGGCTACCGTGGATCCAACGCCATAAGGCTACAACGGACAGGTTAGCTCTGACAATATGTTCGAACCCCATAAAACGAAGGGCCGGGAACTCCTAATCCCTATCAATCAAGAATTTTGATCAAGCTGAACCACCTGCATTAGACTTCCAACAGAGAAGGGCTGGACTGAAGTGCAATAGCAAGCATACGACGCTGCTTCGCTTATCAATGAGATTTAATCCGATCTCTTTTGAATTATTTCTATTTCGTTTATGTTGCAAAATATGATCGACTTGAATTAAAATACTTTAAATGATGCAGGTAACCGAGTACCTAAGGATAGTTGCAAAACAACCTCCATGGACTATGATCAAATCATTGAGGTATCATCATGACGAGCATGATTCAACCACTCGTCGGCTGCTATATGCACTTGACTTGGAGGTAGGGCATCAAAGTAGAAGAGACCGACAAGGTCAGGACTCCAGTATAAAGTGGATGCAACTGACCATCCACTCATATGCTTATGCAATTTAATTAGGAGATTTGAGAAAGACTTGGAGTTATATGTCCCAGCAGTGCACTCTCCATCTCGTACTTGAAACTTTCCAAAATACTTATGCTTCTTTTGATGCCCAGTAAAATCGAAATCACACCAAAGATGGACGTGACGTGACCGTCCATGCATCCAATCCTACATTGGACACTTGGGGTTATTTAAGAACAAATGTTTAAAGTGGATATGATTTGACCATTCACTCCCCAGTTTGCATCTGTGATTCGACAATACAATCATGCCTTAAACCAACTTCATCAGGGGGCCAACCCTCAATTTATAATCATCAACAACCGACTGCTTACTCGCTAACCATCATGAGCCATCATTCCAACTCTCTTCCTCATCTCGACCGGAAGAGCGCAAAGCATAAAGTGGACATGACACGACCGTCTGCTCTCCAACTCTTGCCCCCAACTTAAGGGAAAATACACAACTCAAAGTGGATGTAGTTCAGCCATCCTCTCCTCTGCTCGAGCTCAAAGCTTGCCAGAACACTAATATTACTCCTTAGGCTTGGCAGAACCGGGATCCAAGTGAACATGGATGCGATTCAACCATCCGTAAACTAAATCTCATCCATCGTTGATGGCAGATAAGTTGAAAGTAATCGAGATCCCACCGATCACTTGCTAAGTGAAACCCTGAGCACGGGGACAAGTCACCACACTGAAGCCAAAAAAGGATTGATACACGACAATCCTTTAACTAACTCCAGTCTCCCAGAGTGCGAACTGGAGTATAAACTTATAAATACGGTTTCGAAAAGGGTCGATCCGTCCACCTAACGACTTCGCCCGTATCTTGACCAAGTTTGAGGAGGATGGACCCGTCCATCTAACGACCTCGCTTGTTAACTCAGAGTGGATGTGAATCGACCATCGACGATCTTGATAAATCAATCATTCCTAGAGTGCGAACGAAATTCAAAAGCCTAAACAGATGTGACTAGCCATTTGTCTTCCAACTCCAGATTCCCAGAGTGTGAACTAGAGTATAAACATTGATTAACTCTGGTCCCGAGAGCACGGAGTGGAGTACAAACACTGAAATGGGTGTGACTGACCACCCATCAACTAACTCCAGATTCCCAGAGTGCTAATTGGAGTATGAACATCAACTATCTCTAAGTCCCCAGAGTGCGGACTAGAGTTTAAACACAAAAATGGGTGTGACTGACCACCCATCAACTAACTCCAGACTCCCAGAGTGCGAGATGGAGTATAAATACCAAATGGGTGTGACCGACCACCCATCAACCAACTCCAGATTCCCGGAGTGCGAGCTGGAGTATAAATACCAAATGGGTGTGACTGACCACCCATCAACTAACTCTAGATTCCTAGAGTGCGAACTGGAGTACAAACATCAACTAACTCCAGATTCCCAGAGTGCGAAATGGAGTATAAACGCCCACTAACTCCAGATTCCCAGAGTGTGAACTGGAGTATAAACATCCACAAACTCCAGATTCCCAGAGTGCAAACTGGAGTATAACTAACTCTAGTCCCGAGAGCGCAGAATGGAGTATAAATACCAAACGGGTTTGACTGAAAACCCATCAACCAACTCCAGTCCTCAAAGCTAGAATTGGAATATAAATACCAGAAGGGATGCGATTCGACTGTCCATCTATCAACTCTGATTCCACAGCAAGTCCTATAGATAAAAAGTGAATGTGGTTCAACCATCCACTTTCCTATCTTCCCCTGACATGGGGGCATACTTATGATAAAAAATCGAATGCTACGACCATCTAGCACAAAGCGGGAACAACACGACGGTTCACGCATCAACACTTATCCCCGACATGGGACCTATAACATAATCTTATAGGGATGCACTCCAACCATACAAGACAAAATTTCTTCCTTGATTCGACATGAAGACGCAGATTCACAAAACGGACCTAGCTGAACATCCTATTCTAAATGGATGTGATTACCCATCCTACCGCAAATGAATGTGACACTACCGTTCATTCGCTAACTTTCGCCAATGATCTTGCGCGTTGTGCATATAACATGGGCGGATGTAACCCAACCATCTGCCAATCAACTCCTTCCTGCAATTCAGTAGGAGAAACATCCAATTAAAGTTGTCGCAATGTGGACGACTACACTTTGACTTTCGCCATTGACTAGTGCCAGAGGAACTAATCGAGGAAAATGCGGTCCGACCATTTTTTTCTAAAATTCTTAGTCCCCATAGTGTGGACAGGGGTATAACATCAAATAGGTGTGACAAATGACCCATCATCCAACTTTGATCCACAACATGCGACTACGAGTATATGATAGACGAATGAATGTGATTCGACCATTCATTCACCAACTCTGACCTAAACTCGACAGGAGGGATATAAACTCGCTACAGATGCAATTAAACCATCCACAAACTCACTCTGCTAACCCAAGACTAGGGACAGTGGCATAAATTACTGAAAGAAGAGAAAGGTGACTCGCTATATCGCCAACATAGCGTCCTTTACAACTTAAGGCAACGACTACAAAGAGGCCTTAAAGCTAACCAATCAGAATGATGCCCGAGGTTATGGGAAACCAATTAAATCGTACTACCGGATCGATAGTCAATATCGATCTGCACCTTTTGTATCATACCAATAGATCGATAGGCAATGAGGTCCATGCATTCTACATTATGTCACTAAATCAACGGCCAATATCGATCCTCTTTAACTACAAATCGATGTGACACGAGTGCCCATCGAATACCTTCGACCACCAGAGCACGGATAGAACCACGAATGAGTATGACTTGACTATCCGTCCTCCGTCGTCTTCCTTCGATCTGCCAGGAAGAGCATGAGACTGGATAAGCATGACCTGACTGCATTTGAGATGACTTTATCCCCAGATTTGATGGGAGAGTGTAATTCAAAATGGACGTGGTTGATCTCCTAACTCCAAAAGAATGTGATGCGACCATTCATTCTTTGTCTCTTAACAAAATCCGACCAAACGAGCAATTCACAACACTTACAACCTAAATGTCCATGCACCGATTCTTACCCTCGATTCGACAAGGGAAGCACCAATCCTGCATTGGATCTTACTGGACGATTCACTCTTCAATTCTTGCCCGGAGTATGATGACATAAGCAGCAAAGTGAATGTCGGCGAGGAAACAAAGTATTCTTCCTAAAGGAAAGGAATAGGACAGGATGTAGGATAAGATACAACCCAACTTCCATCGGTTAACTCGGTCCCATGGTTCAATGGGATAGAATGCAAAATTCAAGCAAACATTATCTATCTTTCCACTTATCGAGATATTCCCCAGACTTGGGGGCACGCACAAGAAATAAGATAAATATAATATGATAGTTCATCAAACAACACTGGCTCTTACAGCTTGGACTACGGTATAAACACAGTAGAAGCTCGGCTCAATCATTCGCACAATACATCCATCAACCCAAGACTAGGGGAATGAGTGTGATCATCCAAGCGGTGGATATGACTACTCAATCCTATAGCTCGTGCCTAGTATTTATAACAACTTGACGTTACGACCGAAAGGATGCTTACAGATGGAATCATCAGAACGATGCCTGGACTTATGGGTAACTGATCATCATTCTGACCCTTCCAATGAGAAATGGATCACGAGTAGATTGAACGGAAAGCGCATTGCCCGAAAGCACAAGTAGATTCAAACTCATAGCTGCAGCCAGCTATGATGCAGCACGCGATACAAGGCTAAACTCTACTAAGCCTTTGATTCCACATCCCTACAAGCCTAATCATTTACCATTGCAAATAAGCACATGAAGCGCCTGCAACCCATCACTAGTATTTCAGATCAGATCACAACTCAGCACAATGATGGTAAAAGATTTAATTATTTTACTTCAGGTGAATCTCGATGTGTTCGCTTGGGCTCAATCTCATATATGTGTGTGTGTGTGTGTGTGTGTGTGTGTGTGTGTGTGTGTGTGTGGACACTCACCAACCATTGAGAACCCTGGATTAAAAGTCAACTCGAGACATGTCTCGGTGGATAAAAATGAAGTGACGTAGATCTAGAAAGATCTGCTGCACTTAAGGAGGAGGCGAATCTACTTGAAACCAACAGGTTTATCTGCGATGTCCTCTACCTAAAATGGGCATCCAATCCTTTACTTATGAGAGAGAAAAATGGAGAGCGACGGATGTACGCCGACTACTCAAATTTGCAAAAGGCATAGCAAAGCGTAGCTTTCCACTTCCAATGATCAAACAACTAATAGACTCAACCATCAAACATGAATTAATCTCATCCATGGACGCAGACTCGAGATACAATCAGATACTGAAACATGTCCCAGACCAGGAATACAACTGTTTCATTACTGACTCGGGCCTATAGTGCTATGCTACATACCTTGGATTCAAACTTGAGAATGATTATGCTACTTACCAAAGTACGATTAACAGGTCATTCAAAAATCAGATCAGCCGATCGATGAAAGTATATGTGGTTAATACGCTCGTGAGATCATGACCATCGAACGACGACATTGATGACTTCGCAAAGATATTCAGTGCTTTCCATTAACTATAGAATGAAATTTGATCCTTTGGAATGATCTTTCAGCGTTGTATAAGAAGAATAATCGGGTTTCGTCATCAATTCTCGTAGGATTGAGGCTAATTTCAGAAAATGCTAAAGATTAGAGTCATCCATGTACCAAGGAAACCAAGCAGCTCTCATAGATTGCTCAAAGTGACCTCCCATTTCACCCAAGCCGTTGGATCGTGAAGATTTATACCTCAATTGGGTCATGTCAACACATGCCATAAGCATCGCAATGCTATGTGAAGAGAAACTAATCCAAAGACCAGTATATGATGAAAGCTACCTATTGACAAGCTTACCCTGTTAATGTATGTATCGACCAAATGTTATGATGGGTGCAATGGCAACCTTAGATGTCTGAAAGGTACTCAAATGAAATATCGAGCTAAGCCAATTTGATATCACTTATCTCCCTCAGATAGCTATCCATGGTCAAACATTAGCATGCTTCATATCCGAATTCATTACATCAGACGATTATCCGAAGAACAGGAGAGAACTGTCTAACCAATAGAGAACATACATAGATGGAACTTCCGATAATCGGCTTTCTAACGACGAAGTCGTGTTAATGGCTCCTGAAGAATGATCGATCTTCTATACCCTGAAACCCAATTTCCCTGCGACAAATAACGAAGCTAAGTATGAGCCTTGGTCGCCATGTTGAGACTTGCAAGAAAACTAGGAGTGGAAACTTTACATATATTATGTGATTTCTGATTAGCGGTATGTTAAGGTAGGGAGGATTATCGGACTATGGGGTAACATCTGGTTCCCTGCCGTAGCTGGATCCAAAAGCTACTGGCTGACTTCGAGAATTACACCACTACACAAATCCTCAAAGAACAAAACAAAAGGCTGAATCAATGGCCAAGCTAGCCAATTCTGGGGATGCACGACAAATAGACTTCGTCCCAGTTGAAATACTTATTATTCCAAGCATTGATAGATGAAGATCGACTAGATCTTATAGATGGATCCAGGAAAGGGGTCATGGATGACTCCTATTAAAGACTATCTACCGTGGGGAATTCTTCTTGAAAAGGGGAATGAGAGATGGAATATTCTCCACGAAGTGTTACTGCATGATTATTTCTGGATCGTTCGACTCCATCGACACAAAGCGTTAATCCTGTATCCATCATTCTGAGACCTAATATTACGTATCCATCGACACGAAGCATACATTCTAACATCCCAAATCGATCTAGGAGAGGATCGAGATGAAACTCAATCCAAACCAAAACTAAAGAACTTGATAACAATCTGCAAATGTGCAAATATGAATAGGATTCAGGCTAACATATGTGCATGTATGCCAAACTAACATTCAATTTTCAAAATTACCAGGAATTGAATGCTTACGTGATGACGATCAGAATGATGAACAAAAAATCGCTAGTGCGCAACACTCAGTTACAACAAAACACTGCATGATCATTGACAATCAACAGTTTGACATCTACGTCACTGAAGATCAACCAAAGGCTACATCTTTTGATGTAAAGATATGAAAAGATATGAAAAGATAGCAACTACTCGATGAAACGGATAGAACTTTTCAGAATAAAGATGGCAGTTTTCAAAGCATGTCATGTTCAACAAGACGTACTTTGGGGGGCAAATGTTATCCCGCCTTTTGGCAAGGCCGTGACACCAAGAACTTGATTAGAAACCAAGGATAGTTCGACCTGGAGATCGTTAATACGTAGGTCCACTATGGATGTCGGTAAATTTTGTCCAAGACCGGACCGATCTACAATTAATAAGGCATGACAAGCAAAGCTAAGAAAGCTAATGTTTCAAATTTCAAGTCAATCGGAGTTCGTATGCTCAAGAAATTGATCGATCACGGTTGAGAAATCCAAACTTGCATCGATCATAACTCGAGATCTATAAGTCCAAATGCCACCAAATTTTCATAGGAGCTTACGTGCGACCTAAGGAATGTTCATGCCAAATTTCAACTCGATTGGATTAAATCTTGATCGGTATAAAATTCGTTCGTATCGATCACGGACCGAAAATCTCCAACTTGCATCGATCATAACTCGAGATCTACACCTCCAAATACTATGAAATTTTCACAAGAGCTTACGTACGACATAAAGAACGTTCCTGCCAAATTTCGTCTAGATCGGAGAAAATCTTGATCGATACAAAATTCGTTCGTATCGATCACGGACCGAAAATCTCCAACTTTCATCGATCATAACTCAAGATGCACAAGTCCACATGCCATGAAATTTTCATTGGAGGTTGCGTACAACATAAAGAACGTTCCTGTCAAATTTCGTCTCGATTGGAGAAAATCTTGATCGATATGAAATTCATTCATATTGATCACGGATCGAGCTAAAACTTCGTGGGATCGATCGCGCAGGCCCACCCACATGCCAGAAGAAGTCTCCTGAGATTTGAGCAAAATATCAGCCTCCTGTGCCTATAAATAGAGCCCCAAGACCTACAGAAAAAGGATCTTTTGGCTCTCCTACGTCCAGACTCTGCC
Organism: Allium cepa; assembly: GCA_030765085.1. Classification (NCBI taxonomy): domain Eukaryota; kingdom Viridiplantae; phylum Streptophyta; class Magnoliopsida; order Asparagales; family Amaryllidaceae; genus Allium; species Allium cepa. Next base: position 549,567,352 of record CM060938.1, read on the forward strand.
GAATCCATTTTTGTACTCCATAGCTGCGGTTGTACACGAATTTCAACATTATAATCCACTGTAATCTGCTGCAAAAAGTTGTAATCACATGTGAAAATCAATAAAATCATCAACTTCATAGTGGACGTAGGCCATACGCCGAACCACTCTAAAACTCTGTGTTCCTATGTATTTTCTTATATGTTGATTGGTGTGTTTGTTAGATCTGCTTCATTTTACATTTATTCTTTTTATTTTATCTCTTCAAACACATCCGAAGAGTGTTGTGACCAATTTTGGTACAAACAATAGCCGGCTATCATATGTGGGCATTAGGTTCATAGAAGTTTCAAACTTAATTCGTATTATCATCTTGTAAATCCATTTTAAATGGAAATAAAACAAGAAATATTTTAACAGATAATATTTCAAAAATATTAATTTATTTGATTTATTTGAAGCCTGTTTCAGTATTTATTCTGTTTAAATTGAATTTAAACATTCTACTGATATCGTATATCAATATATGCATTTGTAACTTTTATATACGCATTTTACTAGATACTAGTGGCATTAAATAAATTAAATAAAAATTTATAATTAACATTTCACTAATGTTAATTAATTTAATTAATTTTAGCAATTAAAAATTAATTAGATCATGTGGTTTATTCGAAGTATTCATCATTTCGGTTGTATGACTCAAAGGTGTAAATTTAGCCACCGATGGATATTAATAATTCAAATATTAATGTTCACACATCACCATAGCTGGTGGTGTGACATTTAAGTTGAATTTATCGCTCACACATCCTTTGGAAAAATCTAATTTTACTTATTATAAGCTTTATCGAATAGTGACAATTATTTACACCAATTCTTTTCATTAAAACTATATCGCTGGACTTATAGAACTTGGTAATGGTCAACATTCCAATGTTGTCCATATTCATCTCTACAGTCCAAATACAAATGTAACAAACCGTATTTTTAACCTTCGAAAATCGACACGAATACGTCCACTATATCACATGCCAAAATTTCAACTGCGAGAAGTACCGATTTGTTAGGGTGAAAGAATACAGAAATCTTTAGGTAGTAAACAGCCATATTTTTATTACACATTTGTTGTAACGATCCCTGTTTTGAGCCAAATTAAATTTGATAATTAATATTAAATTTTGAATTAAATTGTGAATTAATTTGAATTTTTCCAAATAAAATAAGATATTTGTTTGTTTGTTTAAATATATGTATATAAATTTATTTTAAATAGAATTTGAATTTGAAATTCAAGAAAAATATTTTTAAGAATAAATTGGATTTGAAAATTCTATAATTTAATATTAATAGGAATTTGTTTCCTAATTATAATATACATATGTAATATATATTTTGAAAGTTATATTTTGAATTGGACAAAAATAATTTTCAAAAGTTTTTTAAAGTTAAATTTATATTCTAAAGACTTATATACATATTTGTGTTTGTTTATTAAGGTGTAATTTAATTTTAAAATCAGTTTCTTTAAAGTTATAAATATATAAATAAAAGGAAGAGTATAAATAAGAAAACATAAAAACATAATAGTTCAAATTTGAATAGAATTTGATAAAAGGATTTAATATACATTTTTAAAACATGAGATAAGTATAAATTGTATATATATAACATTTAAAAACATAAACATAAACCAATGTAAAATATAATATTTAATATTCTTTCTTTTAATACACGTGAACTAAATTTAAGAATATATATAAACATATCAAAAAATATGTTACATAAATTATAATAACATAGGGCTTTAAAACATAGATTGTAAATTAAATGAAACAAGGGTTTCAACATAAAATACACATTTGGACATTTGTAAAACATTAATGCAAGCCATAAACAAGTGTTAAAAAATATTAACAAGTGGCAATCCTATTCTTTAAAATTTTAACAATGTAACTAAATATCAAAAGAGTAAAACCAAGCTTCATCAATTCTCTTTTGTAACTACACAAACCTGTAAACTAAAAAGAAATCAAATCTAAAAACAAAAGCAACAAATCCTCACAAATTATCAAATCTGGAAACAAAACTCATAAGCACGATAAAAATCAAAACCTGAAAAATGGAAACAAAAGAAAATCAAACCTGGTAATTGAAACTCAAAACAAAGATCAGAGAAAATCAATTCAGCAACTCAAACAAATCAAGTGGCAACTCAAATTCAAAGCTTTAAGCAAGACAGTTCAACATCAGGCATTAAACCATCATCAAGTGTAAAATCAGATCAGATCATCTCATCAGCATCAAAGCCAATCATTTCCAGTTTCAAGTCCAGGTTCTCTGTATTTAATTAAGTGAACAAACTCTTAAACCCATATATACTTTGGTTTGCATGTGATCAGTATTGGATGTTTGTTTGTGGAATGAGTTTGCATGGATGTGAATATGTTTGTGTGTGTATGCAGAGGTTTGGATATGCATGTCTGTGCATATGTAGGTAACTCTGTTTTTGGTATTTACAGGTTTAATCAAATTCAAAATTCGATTTCTCTTTATACAAACAATTTTAAGCTATGATCTTTAAAAAGAAAATGGTTGTAACATTGAAATATCATTTTAAAAATAGTTTCAAATATTTTAATCCAGTAATTAACTTTAAAATATGAAACAATAGTAGGGATAAAATATAAATCAGAAACCAATATTTTTAATTCTGTAATTTGATTCCATAAACTGATTTGTGACGTAAAATGATGATTTTTGACATAAATTTTATGGATGATGTCATATTCTTAGTTGATCAAAATTTGAATATTCGTCGATTATCGACAAACGAAGAGATGATGGCGGCCGTGACCAAGGCTGGAGGTAGTGGGTGGTCAGGTAGTCATGAGGGAAATAGTGTAGGGTTTTATTGATGGCCGTGGTGGCCAGGCTATGGCGAACTAAGATTCGACGACTCGATTTGGTCGAGATGATTGTTGAGCTTTGTGCAATGACGGTGGTGCACCGGGATGGATCACATAAGGGAGATCGAAGCTGGATGTCGTGGCATGGCTTTGGGTTGAACGACGTGACTCCTGGAGGACCGAGGAGACGGTCAAGAATGGTTTTCCAATCGGGTATGGGTTTCAATTTTGATCGAGTTACTTGATTTTGATTGGCCATCGTTTTTGTTGTTCTAAAGGGTAGGGTTGTTTGTCGAGATCGTCGACAGCTTGGTGAAGGCCGAAGAGATGTTCGGGGTCGTGTTTTTTTCGTCGTGCACATGCACGGTGACCATTCATGTGTCTGGACTTGGTTGGGTGGAGAAGAAGAGCTTGGCTCGGGATTTTCAAAAATAATCGCATGTTTAACTTGAAGCAAAAGTGGTAGGGGTGAACTCGAAGTAGGCCTCGGGTATTTCGGCATTTAGCTCGGGTTTTAGTTGAATTGAAAATCAACAAGTTTTAATTTAAAAGAAATAACAAGTTTTAAAGTTTAAAACTTAATCAGGATTTAATAATTTAGTAACCATTTCTTTAAAAATAATTAATGTCTATTTAAGATGGAGTTTATAAAAGATTTGGAAAAATAAAATTATTTGAGTTTAAAGTATTTCAATATATATATATATATATATATATATATATATATATATAACCTTTGTTTTTAAAAGTTTATTTTAAATAAACTTAATATTGTAATTAAGTAAATTATTTAAAAGATGAAGTGTTTTAATCCTTAATCTAATTTAAAGGATAAGTTAAGTGGTTAATGAAAATTAATTACAAGGTTTATCAAATAAAGATTTTCAATGATAATTAAAATAATTAATTAAGATAAATGGATTATCTTTTAATTAATTCAAAGTCTTAAGTAATTAAAGATTTATTACTTAATGAAGGTAATTAAATGATAACTGCTTAATGAAAGTAATTAAAAATAATTAATTAATGATTAAAGTTGATTAATAAACTGACTAAAGAATAATTAATTAAAGGATAATTAATTTATGTAATTAATTAATTAAGATAATTTATTTGAGGATAATTAATTAATTAAAGATTAATTAATTAATGAAAGTAATTAAGGGATGATTTAGTAACTAAGGGTTAATTAATTAATGTAATTAATTAAGGATTATTAATTAAATGATAATTAAATAATTAAAGGTTAATTATTTAATGATTAAAGGTTAATTGATTTATTAATTAAGGGTGATTAAGTAATAATTAAAGGTTAATTAATTTATTATCAAAGTTTAATTAATAAATGATTAAAGGATAATTAAATAATTAAAGGTTAATTATTTAATGATTAAAGGTAGATTGATTTATTAATTAAGATTGATTAATTAAAGGTTAATTAATTTATTATTAAAGGAAAATTAATTCAAATGGTTTATAATTAATGAATATTAATTAACCAGGAATAGAAATTGATCTGATTTAAATTAATCAGATGACTAATTGATCTTACTTATGGATGTTTGGATTGTATGGAATGCTTTGAATTGTGTGATGCTTTGTGATACGAATTATTTTGATTCAAGCTATGATAAATGTAATTTATTTATCTGTGATGAATGTATATTATTTATTTGTGAATCTGTGAATGGAAGATAAGTGTTATAGATTATACCACTTATCGATATTGATATGATTGAATCTGTGATGATTGATGATGTTGCACTATTGTGTAAAACCCCTGGACTACACTGTACACACGCAAATATGGATTTCACGAGGAAATCAATTAAGTCATGGATATTTTGAAATATATATATTATTTTATTTAAAAGTTAAAGTTTGAATCCAAATGATTTTGGAAATGGAATTGAATTGAATATAAAAATCCTTTGAAAGGGAAGTTTTGAAATTGAAATTTAGTTTTGAATATACTATATCTTGTTAAATGCTATTTGAAATTATTTTGGAAATCATGGTTTGAAAGGTTTATACAATTTCTATACATGAATTTAAAACTATTTTAAATAAATTATTTTGGGAATTTGAATTTCATTTAAATTAGAACTTGCCAATAATACGGCAGTTCATTGATTCTCTAGTTTATACTTTTAAATGCTATAACTTGTGTATATTTGATCAGATTTTTCTAAAACAAAATATATTTGTTTTCAAATGATAATAGCTTTCAAATAAAGAAAGGATTTCCAGTTTTTGTTGAAAGGGGTTTCAAATTTGAAATGGAATTGTTTTGAAAGCTATAAATGAATCTTTGCTAAAGATTAGTGGACTTTGTTTCGAAAATAAGAGGATCTTAAAGGTGTATCTTTTGTATAAAATATTTGAATTGTAAATAGTTTTGAAAGCTATAAATGAATCTTTGTTAAAGATTAGTGGACTTTATTTCAAAAATAAGAGGATCTTAAAGGTGTATCTTTTGTATAAAAGATTTGAATTGTAAATAGTTTTGAAAGCTATGAATTAATCTTTGTGAAAGATTGGTGAACTTTGTGAAGTTAATCTTTTTGTTTAAAGATTTGAAAATGGTAATTTGTTTAAACCATTTGAAGAAAGGTTTTGGGATTTAAGTTATGACTTAACTAAGATCCTACTATATCCATATGGTTTTTAAATGAAGCGCTCATTATTCGGTTTAGCCGGGAGAGAACTTTGTTTAATTAAACCCATTCCGAATAATGATACGACGTTATGAATTGCATTTGAAGACCAGTGGTGAAGACCGGGTATTTTCGAAAGTGAAAGGATTACCTGTCGAATATCTGTGCAGCGAATGGCCCTGGTATTGAGATATGATCACCCTTTGTGATGGCGAGTCTGGACGTGATTGGAGATTATCCTGATTGCAAAGGCTTCTTTGTGAAGTGCCTTCGGTTCTATTCAAACCTGGAACATACTTGTATGGATGTGTATCTGATGTTACACTTTGTGATGTAGAGTTGGTTTCTATCAAATACATTTCTGTTTGGTGGTGGAGAATTTATTCTCTTAGCTTAACACCCTTCTCTGAGACATACGAGCCCAGAGGTTATGTAGTTGATGGTTACTAGTGATACATCCCCAATTTGGTAATGTGGCATACGAATTGCTGCTGATCATTTGTCGATCAAAGTATGGATTTTGTGTAAAGCATAGCTTTGTAGACGTGACCTCGTCGGACCTCGCAACCCGAAAATGGTCGAAACAAGAAAGATGTGGCAAGGTTATTAGGAGTCGCGCCCCTAGGGTATGTCCATTTCCTTTTGGAAAAAGGTGGTATCATGGTATGGAGCCTAGATATTTAACCTATGTGGTTACTGCAAATTTATTACTTTGTCGTTGTTGGTGTTCAGGATCCTTGGAAAAAGGTCGATAACGAACGAGGATGGCATACTTGTGTGGTGTTACCTAGTTACAGAGGTAACACGGCCTTGTGTTGGTAGAGATTTGGTTAGGTTCTCGGGGCGTCCCACCAGAGGCGTACCCATATGGCCCAGGAAGTTACTTAGCCTGACCATTTGTTGGAAATCCAAAAAAACAATACGAGCCCTGTACTATTTTAGTTGTATAACTGCCTTTTACTTATAGTGGTGACCCGCCGTTTAATTGGTAGTTATAGTAGGCATAGTACGAAATGTCTATGCTGGCTAAGATTAATATTATGCTTTCGAAAGGTTTTCTGCACTATGAACTAATAATAATATCAAAAAGGTTTTTGCGTATCAAGCATGTTTGACTATCATAAGGAGAAATCTCCTCCAATTGTGCGTTTGCATTGTGTGTGTGGTGGGAGGCCTTATGGTAGTTTCATTTTCCAAAAAGCATTGCGGATTTCTTTTTAAACCCTTTTGTTTGTTTTATTTCAAAAAAAATTGTTTTTTTTTTTTGCTCACACTAGTCCCATGACTGACCTGGAGTTTATTGTTCCCTTTCTAAACTCTGGGTGCCCACAATTTTCCACACGGGCAGCCTAGAGTTAGATTTTTAGATAATCAGCTAGTAGATATAGATTCGGTAGCCTTCAGCCTTCTGTTTGGGTATCTTTGGAGCCTTTGGATTTTGGCGATCACATTCATGACTGACCTTGCTTAAGTCAACTTGATGGTGGTTCGAGCTTGTGGCTTGGAGTTTTGGAGTTTGGCATTAAAGACATTATCTCTCCGCTGTCGTTATTTTGTCTTCCATTTTGTCTATCTCGGATGTATGTATTGATATCTCATTTGTATCAGATGTTGTATCAAATGTTGTATATCAATAAAGTTATTCATTTCTCTTCCGTTGTGTTGTTGTACTTAATATGTTATAAGCTCCGGTGCGAATCGAATTTCAACGTTTGAATCTACGGCATTCGAATACGAATGAAGTATGAATGTCGATTTTTGAGCGCTGAATTTCGAGTCGTGACATTTATATTTTTCGAATAACATATCTGATCCCAGTCTTCTTTCACCCTAACAACTTTCAATATTTTAGGTAAACTCAACCCCGATTCTTTAGGAAGTAAACAGACAATGACAAGAGCATAGTTCACCTCCTAACCATTTGTAGACGGGTTTCCTTATCATTCGTCCTAGAAGAAAAAACGAGTTTATACGTACAGTATAGCACCTTCGACGGTAACTGCACCATATGATTCACATGTTTCTCCTACATATTTCCAAAGTTACGTTTTGTCCAGATATGGTAGTTGGTTATTTAACTGTCAAATAAATAAACATCCAATCATGGTTTAATTTCCATATGGGATCCACTAAGCTTTTATTAATTCTCTTTAATTAATAAAACCACTTTATAAAACCTGATTGAAAGATCTTTTCAAAACGTTATTCCCAAACCCCTTAATTTCCTTTATACTTGGAAATATTTATATACTTATCTCAACGGTATAAGTATATTAGCAAAACATTTTACTTTTCATGCCTTAAAATTGAATCATATACTTATCTCATTAGTAGAAGTACATTTACAATCTTTTCAAAGTTTTCTTCTTTCCAAATCCCATATTAAGCCACCAAGCATTTCTTCCAGATAAAACATTCTGCTTATCCTTTATCAAAAATTCTCTTTTTAAAAGCTCATCTCATATTGCAATTAACTTATAACATTCAAAATAAAGTTATAACCTACTTTTATAAACCTTTAAGTTAATTTATAAACTACTTTCCAAATCTTTGAAATTATCTATAAACCTTTTTTCTATTTTTAAAACTCTTTATATAAACATTTATATACTCCTTTATAAATTTCATTTACAAAACATCATTTAAACACCTTAATAACCCTTTCCGACAGTAAAACCCCTTTCTATACGCAAGATATCATCCCATTTATAAACCCTTAATCTCAAATTGATCAAAGAATTTAATAAATTCAAAACCATACTTTATAAATTCCAAATGAGGCTTAGTAGTCTCAATGGTACTAATTTAATTACCATTTTTATTTTAATTTAATTCCAAGGCACTTATCTATTATTTTTTTGGCCAACATATATGTAGATCCAACCAATTATCAAATCAGGGAATAACATGTCAATAAATCGACTATTTGTACATGTATAAACAACATAATAGCAGGATGGTGATTTGTCTTGCTAAATAGATGTCTAAAACAATTTAATTAGTTAATATCAGAACGGTGATTTATTCTGCTAAACACATGCCCAAACAATTATCCTATAGCAGAACGGTGTTTTATTCTGCTAATGAATGTCCATACAACACAATCACATTCTAACTTATTCATGACTGTTCGTCTATTTAATATCATGGACAAGCGATCCTTCGGTTAAAGTCAAACCACTTAGAAAAGAACCCAACTTAAAACATAACTGAAGTTTAAAATAATTTTTAATAATTAAATCATAATTTAATATAATCAAAATCAAATCATAATTAAGTCTTAATTAATAAAAGTAAATTAATAATAAAACTTTAAACAAATAAACATTTACTTAAAATTAATCCCTAATTAAGTAATAATTAATATTTAATTAAATAATTCAACTTTAATTAAATAATGATTTAAAATAATTAAACTTGATTAAATAAAAATAATTACCCTTTTTAACTTAATTAATCATTAGTTAAGAATTCTTAATAACTTTAATTATCGCTAGGTAATCACTAATTACTTAACCTAATTACTAATTAATTAATAATTATCATTAATAAATAAATAAATAAATTATTAAACATACTAAGTCAATTTATAATTAATTTATATGTTGCTAATTACGTTTGAAAATAGGTTTTCAAATCATTTTTAAAAGAAAACTTTAAAGTTAGAAAATAACTTTTCTGAACTGCATCTATAGCGACTATCGCTATGGATGCAATAACTTAGAATTTGCTTCTCTAAGTTACCATCTAAAAGTTTAACCTTCCATTTTGGATTATCTTTTAACAAATAAAAGAAAGGATTTTTGAAAACCTTAACTCAAGTTAGAATTTAAAAAAAAAACATTTACTAACTCAAAACTAGTAAATGATTAGGTTTCCAAATGATCTCAAGTTCTTTCAACATTCCAAAGTACTTATTTTTCCATAACCATTCGACCAAAATTCAAGATCTCACATATACAAGCATATCATTTCATAACATATCAAGTTCACAACTTTGTATCTAAACATAGCACTTAAACCAATGTTTTCATATCTAATGCTAACCACATATTAGCAAATATATGTCTATGAAAACTAAGTCATAATCCATATAACAACTATCATTCATTTAGCCATAATGACAAACATATACATAGATAAAATCGTTTCCAAAAAGATTAGAATTTACTCACCATGAAGCTTTCCAAATCTTGACATGTTTTAGAACTTGAAAAGCTTCACAATTCCAAAAGGTAACCCAAAAATAAGTCATCTTGCTCTCGGATTTTCACCATTTTACTCTAGGAATTTCGAAACGTAGTCAAAAGAAAATTGTAGGAATTTCTTTTCTTATCATTTAAAAAAAAAGATCACTCATTTTCGATTTGTTTTGAAGAAGTTATGATCAAAAGAAGAAGGGTAGTTTTCGGACTTGAAATTCTTGGTGAAAAATTGCTTTGCAAAGATTGGATATTTTGACATAGCTATGATAGAAATTTGAAAAGGTGATAAAATATAATGTTGTATCCATTAAAATTTCACTGGTTTCAAGAAAAGTAAAACTCCAATTGAGTTAGAAATGATGAAGAAAAGGTCGGTGGAATGAGGAGAAAAAATGGAGAAACATATGGGCTATTTATAAGCAAGATTTCACTACTCATCATTATGTCAAGTCATGTCACTCTTTTATATATATATAATTAAGTTTAGTCACATCAATTTCTTTAATATATATATCTATAATTATTATGTTTAGTCACATCACTTTCTTATATATATAGAATCATTATGTATGGTCACATCACTTTCTTTTTTATATATATAATTGTTAATTAAAGCCAAGACATGACAAGAGATAATGATGGTTAATGATTACAATCTAAGATCTGACAAGAGTGGAATATATATATAAGATTATTATTTTTAAATTTATGAATCATCACATCATTTGCTAAACAAAATTAACATAAGATAAGATATCCTTAAGTATATTGTTATTTAGCTAATTAACTCTTATACATTCGTATATATGGTGCACAAAGACAAACAACGTTTTCGACAACTTTCCTGTGTCGAAAGGTCGAAATTTCAGAAAACGTTCTTCGGTCACACTTTCTCTTTTTCTACAAACTATTTAATTTGGTAAACAAATTTTGAAAACGATTTTACCAACATTATTATTAATTTAAATGAGTTTATTTTCATTATAAAACCTATATATTGAATATCTAAAATTAATTAAATATCCGATAATCAAAGTAGTAAAATTCCAGGCCGTTAGAACAAAGTTCTTGATTCAATAATAACAATTATTATTAAGAACTACTCTTCCTAGATATTTTAACTTTGAGTTGAATTCGTTTAACAGTGATACTACCCTACATAACTGTGGTGGCTAATCCTCTCTTGAATAGTGTTTCACTTCTAATACTTTCACTCGACCCAACTATAGTCATCCGATGTTCTCCTACTATGATTTGACTATAATCAAAATGGAGCTTTCATATTGAAGATCGACGAAATTCTCAAGTCAAGAGAATTACGTAAATTAGTCATGTCGATATTTTCTGATTGAATTTAGTTATATTAACCAATAGAAAATTATCGAATGAGTCATTCCATAGTTATCCAATAACTATTAGTACGTAACCCTTTAGTGCCTCCCCAACTGTGATGGGTAATACACTACTTAACACTTAGAGAGCATTATGTACTACAGTCTCAATGGACGCATTGATATCCAGTCTCGATACATCTTGATAAGGAGTAGTTAAAATGATGTGTTTATTATATTGTGATATAATACTCACTATTACTAATAGAGTTAGGGGTATGCCTTAGGGGCAGTTATATTATTTGTTGCATGTATCTAACTCATTGACCAAAATTGTTCGAAATAAAAGTGTTTTATTCTATTATATACTTGATATAATGTGGTTATATTATTTAATTAATTTAATTAAAAGTATATTTAATTGAAAATTCATAAATGATATGTTTTGTGATAGTAGTGACAAAGTGTTGTAATGTGAGTAATTTATCACAATAAAATTAAATATACCATTTTAAATGCTCCTAGTCAAGATGCATCGAGACTGAATATCGATGTATCCGTTGAGACTAGAGTACATAACACTCTTCAAATGTTGGGTAGTGTATTACTCATGACTACTGGGGTACCTAGGTGTTACGTTCTAATAGTTAATTGATAACTATGGAACGAGTCATTTGATAGTTTTCTGTTGGTTAATATAACTAAGGTCAAACTGAAAATATTTATGTGAATAATTTACACAGTTCTTTGCACTTGAGAATGCCGTGAATCTTCAATATGAAAGATCCACTTTGATTATAGTCAAATCATGGCACATGGTACATCGAGTGACTATAGTTGGGTCGAGTAAAAGTGTTGGAAGTGAAACACTATCCAAGAGAGGATTCGTCTCCCCACTTATACGGGGTTAGTATCACGGTCAACTCAAGTCAAACCAAAGTCAAAATTCTAGCCAGAGTAGTACAGTTAATAATAATTGTTATTATTGAACCAATGACTTTATGTTTAGACTATAGAGTTGAATGCGGATGGTACTGGAATTTTGACCATTCTTAAATTCAATAAGTCCAAAGTGATATAATTTTTACGAAGAGAATTAGTGTAAATAATTGCCACAAATGGGTAATGCTTATTAAATTAAAACAAATTTTTTTTCAAAAATAAGTAAGTGATAAAAATTTCCATATTATTGCACCACTATTAAGTGAAGTGTGAAAGTTAACTTCGAATAGTTCGACTTTAATCGCTGGTCGAATTTACAAATTAGAGTCACACTACCGAAACGATGAATTCTCTTTAGACCAAACGATTTAATTATTTTATAATTGTTATAAATTAATTCAATAAATTAATATTTATGAAATATTAATTATAAAATTTAGATACGATTTGAGAAATAAATTTGTTGCATATATTTATAAAAAGTTATTAAACGTTGATCGATGTGAGATAGATAATAAGTTTAGTTAAATATAATTGTGTATATTTAGTTGGGTTAAATAAGCTCACAAACCCATGCATCTTAGAAGGACAGGCAGCTAGTCTAGCAAGGGGAAGGGGCGGCTACATGTGTGTGCAATTAGAGTTTGAGACATGTAGTTGAGATCATTGTTTGCTTTCTTGCCATATCCATATAAAAGCCAATAATAGAGAAAAAAAATATTTTTGAGCTGCCACTTTCTTTTTTTCTTCTTCCTCATTTTAATGGCAGAAACTATCCTCTAAAATAATCCCCAAAATTATCAAATCCGATTAAAATTAAAAAATACTAATTTGTAGTAGAAAGTCTCCAATCCCGGATTAGCAACCTGGGAATTGTTCTAAGAAGAGAAATCATTATTCAGTATGGACTCAATGGCTTCATTAAGAGGTAACCTTTCATTTATTTTTTATTTTTTTATTTCAAGTTTATCATATAAAAGTTGATTTACATCCAAATCATCTATTTGTATTCAGATCTGGTAATTGTTTAGATTAGTGAGATTTCTATGGGTACATGTGTTTATTACAATTGGATTGGTTATGTGCTTGTTGAAATATATTTTTTATTAATTTATTATTGAATTAATTTTATAACAAATTTATTTATATTAATATATACATATATAGATGTAGATTAAACGTATACAGATCTTCAAATTATCAATATGTATAATTGGGTATATGATTATATATCGGATATATTTAATCTAGAAATATTCTTATGATGATTATACCTATTGTGAGTCATAAAATAAAAATGATATTTTATTAAATATGTATATACATATTTTATTATTATTTAATAATTTTGTTAATTTTTCATTATGTATAAAATAATTAATAGGCCAAAATTTCAATTTTATGTATTTTATATTCTGTTCACCATGTAAGAAGCTTACTGTAAAATTTTAAGATTTTTAAGCTTAATTTAATATTTTTTAAAATTAATTTACTTTCTGTTTGAAATCAATTATTTAAATAAAAATATAATTTTAACCGAGAAAATTCTAGAAATTTTTTGAAGCCTTGAATTTGTCTCTGGTGCCATTAAAAAAAATTCAGATTTTTATAACTAAATTTAATAATTTTGTTAATTAATTTATTTTCCACCTGCAATTAATTTTTTAATTAAAATATAATTTCAATTCAGAAAATTCCGTAAATTTTTCCTAAGCCCAACTTATGTCTTAGATACCTTCATAAAAAGTTTTAGAATTTTTCAAGTTGATATTATTTTTAAGAATTAATTTGATTACGGGTTGTTATCAATTATTTAATAATAAATGTTATTTTAATTGGGAAAATTCCATAAATTTATCTTAATCCCAAAATGTGTTTCCTAATTTTCTAAAATTATAAAACTTGTATTTTTTTATAATTATTTTACATTAATTTATTATGGCAGAAACTTTTTTATTCAATAAAATTTATATATATACACACACATACACACACTCTTATATACATATATATTAATATCTTGTTTTGATAAATTGTACAAGCATATATTTAGACAAATTACAGTACATACAATATGAGCTAATGTGTTTGTTGTAATGTAAATCCCAACATATATATACGAGCACATTATACCCTTCAAGGATTATGATGTTACACATGCACACATACATACATGTATATATACATATATGATACATGCATACATACATACATACATATATGTATATGTATACTTATATAAATAAATAAAACAAAAATTAAATAAATCTAAAGCTATAATTTGTACAGTTAGAATACATATTATGGACATAGTAATAAATCTTGTCATGAATAAATTATTAATTAGTGACATTTAATGAATCAATCAATTCATATTAAAGAGAGAAATGAAAGTTTCATCTCTCCATTTAATGCAATTAATGCTCTTGATTACTTACTTGTTAAGGGAAAGACACAAAAGGTTTCCTTCCCTATATACATTAAATCTTATTAATGCTCTCAATTAATTACTTGTTTTAGGGAAAGAAATGAAAGGTTCCCTTCTATATGTGAATATATAAATATATATATTAACTCTTACTAATAAATGTTAGGTGTATTTGATAAACTATATAATTAAAATCAAATTTATTTAAACTTCTCTTTAACCAATTTAAATAAAATACATGATTTTATTTTAAACAAATTTAGAAATGTTCTAATTAAATTAGGCTTCATAGACTCAACTAAGATCCAATAGGGTAATTTTTTTTGAAATTCACTTATTTCTTTCACTATAGGCTGGCCGAATTCCTTCAATGACATCTATTTGTAATTACTATCACAAGCACGCCATTTATGGATTTTCCGTTAAATATATTTTAATTAAACATTTAATTATTTATAACACATTATATATATAATAGAAAGAAAAAACTTTTATTATGAACGAGAATTTATTACAGAGTTAATAATTCATAATAAATTATGAAATTGCCCCTAGGGTATACCCCTAACTCCATCAATCAGGATGTCTTTCTAAAGGCGGATCTTTGAGCGGTTGGGCATGACCCTCACATGGGGTGCATGCATGGTTGTCATAATCTGGTTGATAGTAGGAGCAATATGAGAAGATGAATGGGTGGGTACAACACTTATGCGCTACATGAAGCCAAACTATGACAAATAGGGAATCTTTTTGTTGACTGTAGTAGGTAGTGGAACACTTTCCACCATTGCCATTATTGATGTTAGATAGGAGGTATCAAGCATGGAAAGAGCTTGCATAGGAGGCTGCTAATCACATGATCAGAGGTTCTCTCTCTCTTTTGGGTGCCAAAATGTTGATGATATTATTCGTGAACCTCAGAGTTATGGTGCATATTGAAGAGAAAAGGTTACCTATTAATCACCAAGCCTAATGATGAAAAAATAAAGGGAAAATAACATTTAAAAGTAAATGATACAAGATGCGAAGTGGTTCGACAAAGCTGCCTATGTCTGTTGTGAAGTTCCCTTATTATATGGCTCTCTTACAATTACAACGAATTATAATAGAATAATAAGAAAAGATGATGTGTTTAAGGCTAATGAAGTTGCTAATCTCAAAGAGCTGCTAATTAGGAGATTTGAGTGGCGGATTACGGATTCCAACATTCGAGGTCCCAACCTTTTGGGGCCCAACAAACTGGGTCACCAACTAGATAAGCTCCTCGGTCTCCCAGCCCTTTTCTAGCAGTCATGCATGAGGTTCTTATAACATTTGAACTAATGTTTGGGCAATGAAGATCTAAAATAGATATGAACCGTGCTTAGCCATTCATCTAGTTGAATGGACTTGATAAGGGACAATTGATGGAAAAATTGAAGGTGTGGTTGAGATGAAGGCCAATAAGAAAACTAACTGGGCATGCTCTATCACGCTTTGCATTAAATGCGCTTGTACTTGCAGTATGCTTGTGGAAGATGGAACATGCTTCTTGCCAGACGTAAGTATACCTGGTTGTACCAATTAAAGCTTTGCTACCGCATGCCTAAATGGCGGGATGAGCCGAGTTGGTTTTATGAGACCACAAGGAGGATGGTGAGCTGGCAAGAGCCAAGGACCTGTCGAGCAGGGAGAGATGAGACGAAACGTAGGTCGTAGGTCGTAGGTGGCAGTACCGAAGCTGGACCAATAATAAACTACCATTGAGATAGTCTCAAGCTATTTTAGTCGATAGATAGCTTAAAGAGATGCTTGAGCAAGCGGGATGGTCTGGAGTTGAGTTCTAAGCGAGATAAAGGGGGGGAGAGAGAGAGTCGGTTGAGAGATGGGTCGAACCGTGCTTGTGCCTTGACTTGACTGGCGAGTTGGTCCTCGGGGGTGTTGCGCGGGAAGGCTTGGCCAACTGAAGGCTTGACATATAATTCAGCAAAAGAGCCAATGCGAGCGTATGCTGCATTTGGGTTATCTTCATATATAGGAAACCCAATCGACTTGCTCCAGTTGTGGCTAGCTTGCGAGCTGACCTAGACTCAATTGACCTGGATCGGATTGGGCCAGGCTAAGATATCTTGATTAGTCTGTCTTTCTACTTATAAAAAAAATTGAGTAACAAGAAGGTATAAGGACTGTGTGGCTACTGGTAATGTTAACACTTAACATTACTTAGGAATGAAGGTGTAAGGCCTGTGTGGTAATCGACAATGTAAAACCATCACATTACTTAGGCATGAAGGTGTAAGATATGTGTGACAACATGTAATAAGAACTCAATACATAATATAGGGATGAGGATGCAAGGCTTCAGTGGCAATTGGTAGGAAATGACTACATGTCATGGTTTATAATATGGCCGAAGTATGCAGTGTTCTTAGGATTAAGATGATTCTTATGGGATTATACTTGATATGATACTTTTAATATTACATGATATAATGTAATTGTTGTTGAACATCCAGTGAGATGAAAACCCATTACGCTAGGCAGATTGTCTCAATATACTTTTGTGTAAGAAATAGTATTGCTTATACTAGGCTTTCTATCTAACTTGTGTTTTTACTATTGTTTTCCCCATAAACTCGTGGGTGCTTATTTGAACGGGCTGAGTTTATAAGATTAGTCAGGTTATTTTGAAGACAAATATAACACTGAGGAAAAAGCGAGAGGTTTACTAATTTTTGATATTTTATTTTTATTCCGTCGTAAAACCATGTTATATAACTTGTTAAGTAAACATGATGGCATTTTTATATGTTGGCATGTCATTATTATTTTCTATGTTTTTACTGTATTTACCTATGTAGGCACGTTATGAGAAATTGAAACGTAAAAATATGTTCATGTAATGAAATTTATTCGCTGCTATGTTTATATAATGCTGTGATAAAAAACCGATCTCATTTCGTTTGAAAATAATTTGGTGATAACTGGAACATCATCAACGTTCATTTTTGGATCTTGAGATGTGAGACGTTACACATTTGATGGTTCATCTATACATCAATTTTGAGGTTATTGGAACTCCAAACCTATATTTGAAGGAGACAACCAAAAAATTAAAATTTTACGTAAGCACAACCAAATTACACTTCGGACTTAAATTCGATACGTCACCTTCCAAGCTCAACTCGCAGACACATTGAAATCCCTTTTGTATCCGAATTTGAAGTACAAATAACAATTTGATAGATTTTGCATTGATCAAATTTGGATTGTTAATTAAAACCTTGAGTGAGTTAAAACAAATCGATCACAATTTGATAGATTGACTAACCTAGATTATATTTTGATTAACTCAATACAAAATCACAATACATATAAAAGAAGATGATAATTAGATTAAAGTTCGAAACTGTACATCATATGAATTAATTGCTAAGTGAGTTCTACCGTACTACTAAAGTATTCAGATTATGCAAACATTGACGACTATGATGAATTTGGCAATGGAAGAACAGAGAAAACGAAATTCAGCCCGTTACAAACATTAAGCAGATCGCCAATATATCATAATTATTGAAGCAAAACAGTTTGCAAATCCCCCACTTCCAAGATAAGTCCGGAACTGTCAATATTCGTCGCCACTGGTGCTTTCAAAAAATGCGCAAGTGACCAATCCCTAGCCTCTAGCTCAAATTTCCCACCAGTCCCTACATAGATTTTGCGGTGATCAATCTAGCCACCTCCGTTTTAGCACCGTTTTTGAATCGAGCGGTCTTGCTTCTCATCCAAAAAAGGTAACAAACAAATCTTTATTTTCTACGTTCGTTCTCTGCGTTACTGTGCTCGTCATAATTTCACATACAGTCTTCCTCTTGCATACTGTTTTACTGTTACAGCGTATGGCATCTTCTTGTAGATCTGACATATCTATACACCCCATATGGGTTTATTTTTTTCTTTTCGTTTTGGCATCGTTTTTAAACTTATTATCGCAACTAGCCAGTTTTAAAACAAATATCAAATATAGTCTTTGTTTTAACCAGTGCACTGATGAGCTGTTTAAAATGCACTCAATGTAAAAAAAAAAACACTGATAACTTTTCAAAAGTTGTAAAAAAAAATACAACGGCGACAAATTACACTGATGACTTTTGAAAAGTCGT
Source organism: Allium cepa (assembly GCA_030765085.1). Taxonomy (NCBI): domain Eukaryota; kingdom Viridiplantae; phylum Streptophyta; class Magnoliopsida; order Asparagales; family Amaryllidaceae; genus Allium; species Allium cepa. The sequence goes on from CM060938.1 coordinate 549,585,945, forward strand.
CAGTGCATTTTGGTCAGTTAAGCGCTGAGTTAGTCAAAATAGAGCTATATTTGATATTAGTTTTAAAACGGGGTTATTTGCGATAATAAGATCATAAACGAGATCAAATCAAAAATCCGCAAATCAATGCAACCAGAACAAGCAACACATTTACAAACACATGACAATATCATATTACCATAACTGATAAATGTCTGCGCATATAACTTTATACATCATTCAAAAAGGCATAGATTTTTTTGCAGCAAGCAAACATTCTGAGAGTACTCAACAAAATGATCAAACTTCTTATGCTGCTTAATTCAAAAAAGCCAGCAACTGTATAGTACACAAACATATAAATGCAAGAATGAATGTGTGTATCTAAAATCTAATGAATTTAGACTTGCGAGCTTAACTAAATTTTAAAGAAAACATGTGTGTTTTCATTTGGTTCTTGTGACCACCATCTGAGCCAGATCAATAAGAGCACGCCTAGATATTAAGACTTCCTCAATATCTGTTTTTGGCAGAGAATTTATTGCTTCAATTGCTTTGTTCGCGTGTTCTGCTGCTAGCCCTCTTGTTCTCTCAATTCCTCTGCTTTTTCCAAGGTACTCCAGCGCCTGAAAAATACATCCAAACACATCCTATATACAATCAATAAAAGCACACATAATTGGAGAAAAAAGAATTGTACAAGCACTTACAAGATCGACATTTGCATGTTTACCGAAACCTTGACTAATAACATCGCGCAACTGAGGATATTCTACCATTGCAAATAATATAGGAGCTGTTATGATTCCATGGCGAATGTCGGATAGAGAGCCCTTTCCAAGGGAAGCCGATGTGCCAGTGAAATCGAGAACATCATCGATAAACTGAAATGCTAAGCCCTGATTTCAATATTGTATCGTATCAGCATGAATACTTCAAATTGAACAATGAAACATGATTGTTAAGTAACTTACTAAATTCCGGCCATATTCAAATGCTAGAAGTGAAACTTCTTCAGTTTGGCTTCCAAGTAAAGCGATGGACTTGCAGCTGTTCGAAAACAAGGAAGCTGTCTTGTTGTACGACTTCTGCATGTAGTACTCCATACTACACCAACACATGTTAGATATTGCTTAAGAAAAAACATTTGCATTAAATTTACATACCTATAACGCTTCCCAGGGGTTGTGGTCATTTGCATCATTTCTCCAGTGACTAAATTATCTATAATATTCACTATCAGACTTAGAACCTGCAAAAACATCAGATATAATATATAATGTAACAACAAAATCATTGCATACAATTAAATTGAATTATCTAGATATTTGAGATTACCTCTGTATTGTTTAGGGCTGCAAGTGAAATGCAAGCCCTAGAAAGCAAGAAATTCCCTGCTAGAACAGCAAGCTACATGACATACATCTTTATTTTAAAATTCGAAACATTTGCATTTGAAACGAAGTTGAAGAAAAGCTACCTTATTGCCCATGACAGAGTTCAGAGAGCCTATACCACGCCTTTTGTCTGCATCATCCAATACATCATCATGAAGAAGGCTTGCAACCTTGTATTAATAATTTATAAGGAAAAAATAAATCAAGATAGAGCTGCTGAATTATATCAATATAAGAAGAAGGAATTCTTTTGTAAATAGTTGACACATACGTGAATCATTTCTGCTATTTCTGCAATGCATTGCTGCCTAGCTCGTATCCCATCATTGATTGTTGTAACGGGCTTGGATTGATTCAAAGCTGATGCCATCAATAATATGACCTGTATATTTCACTTTGCATATATTAACAAAGAGGGAAAACACAAAGAAAGAAACCGTATAACCGTTTTGAAATACATTGATATGCCATGTAGGAAAAATGAAGATGTTTATTATTGGTTCTTCTTACTGTAGGTCGAAATCTTTTCCCCTCGGCTCCCATTTTGAAAAAATATTGTGCACCTGCAGCTAGCTTAGGTACCTAAAAATGTATGCATATTAAAGAAGAAGAAAAATGACAGAAAAGAGCTGGGTTAGATGTTGACCATAAAAGATGCACCTCTGTAGACACCATTGCACGCAATCTATTTGCAATAACTTTTAATTCATCCGCAACAAGGGAAAATGGATCCAAAGAATCCTAGAAACGAAAACAAGCAAAAAAATGTAATAAGACAAAAATATTACAAGATATAACAAATAATACTAGTATGCACATTGAATCGTGGATAAAACGGTGTTAGTGTAAGGTCTGCTGATGTTCCAACCAATCAAATCGTTAGAACAGCTTCAGATTATTATCTTTAATTTTTCTAATGTAATCGTGATATTATTTAATTTAATGTTAGAATTTAACTGATTATAATTATCACATTGACATAAAATTAATATTTTTGAACATTTGATGAGAAACTTTAATGGAAAAATAACTTTACAATGTTTTCTTTCGTTAAAAAAATGTGATTTCTTGACAAATGCTTTGGTGCGAGAGTTCACAAGTTTGAAACTTCGGATAGCGTAATTCGAACATTTATTGACATGTGAATTGTAATTTGTTGTCCCAGTGACATTTTGTATTAAGTACTCTAAAAAAAAGTGACTTTTGATGTTATTAAGGGCGCGTTCGTAGACATTAATTGATCAGTTTGGGGTTTCGACAGTCGGACGCGTTAGAAGTCCATACTGGCCAATGAGGAGATTTAGGTCGTATGGACGAAGCAACTGGAGTCGGACCATTGGGGCTTGATGCATCTGAAACGTCTGACGTGTCGGACGCGTCAAGCGTCAACTATCCCGTATGAAACGGTCATTTCTCAACCTAAATAAACACCAACCTTTTTTTCTCCTCTACCATACTCTATACACCCAAATCCGAAAATAAGTAGCTCGAATCGTCAATTTTTATGCTTAAATCAATAATTTTTTTATTTTATTTTTTTTTTTTTTTTTTTTTTTTGCAATTGTGTTTATTTCACATTTCTATGCCACATATATTTTCCATAATTATTTTGGTTTAAATTTCGGAATGTTGACTGTCTCCACCAAACCTTCTGATAGAAATATTGTTAACTGAAATCCTGTGAGAATTTTGATATTTATGGATATCTGTGTTTTACTACTAGACACACGTTTTGATCCGGTTAGCAGCCTGTATAATGATATTGGCCTTGAGCGTTCAACAATTGCCTATATGAAGCGGACTTGGGCTGTGTGGAATCACTTCCAACTCATTTGGACACCAGCTTTACTTGGACATTTCCAATGGACCATTGAATGACCTATTTTCTCTAAGGGATCTGAATTACAACATGTTTGTATTCAAACGAACTATTGATCATTGTAATAGAATTTGGGCTCTGGTCTGATAATTTTAAGCTGACTCGTTCTTTGTTGGACAATGATGTTGAACATAAAAATTTATTAAGTTGGATGGTCGTATAATTTGAAAAAATTATTTATGTATCGACTTCAAATGTATCTTTTTTGAATGAAATATACCATTAATTATTTCCATAGTGTTCATTTAATGTAATTTAAATTTTTTCATTTTGTAGGTAATCTAAAATTTAATATCAATTATTAATATTTATTCTACAGTAATTAAAACAGTTTAAAGCAAATAATATACAAAATCATACAAACAATTATTCCTCTTTCGTTGCATCATTCACAATACAAAAACGCATTACTCTTTCGCTGAACTTTCTGTGTTCGTGCTTCATTTGGAATAGCACGTTCGGCTGCTGCTTTCCCAAAAAACGCACCATAAGAGAAAAGAATCTCAAGTCAATGGTTCATAAACCATATGATAATAACGACCTAAATCGTCCAAAGTTGATAAAGAAATCCAAAAGTTCATTTCTACTAGGCATTAAGATTCAGGAATTTTCAGTTAAAGTGATCGTTTGACAAAATGAGCTATGAAGCAATAGTGAAATACATATTTCTTATTCGGATTTGAAGAGCAGCATGGTTCAAAGAGATTAGTCTAGAAGTTTTCTTTTAAAGTTTTTATATTAAATTATGAGTTCATACACGTTCAAACCTATTTCGTTTTCTGACTCAAAACGCTTGTTGATTAAAACACTACTAATAAGGCATTGACGCTAGATTAGAATTTACAATGAAAAATACCTCAATGTCTGGGCTTTTGGCAACATTTACATCTACTGATAAAGTGGAAAACTGAGTTCTAAATTGAAATATTCCTGGAGATCTTTGCAACTCCCTGTCGGTATCCCCCAACTGAACAATAGTATACATGAATTTATCAAATCATACATGCATATATCCATTTGAAAATGAGTCAATAAATGGACGTATTCCAAAAATAACGATAAAAACTAAATTATTGTTCCGTGCATTCTTCTATCAAAGATACAGTACCTATAAATGGAATAATAAATATAAAATTGCAACACCATAACATGTAACTGTTATACGGAAGTCATGCATCCAAGATTGGGACAAAGTGACATGCATTCCCAAAGCAGTATAAATATCTGAATGTATAAATATGAAGTTTATCCAGTGTTCTTTTTCAAGACACACGCATTGAATATTACTCACGCATTGGTACCTCGGACAACCTAAACAGTAATGATGTAAATAAGCCACTATCATATCTCTACCTTCTCCATAATAAATTACAAAAACCGTAGCTCAGTGGGTTTACACTACAATGAATATGTTTGCATTCAAAGTAGCAAATAACAACCATTACAGAATCACTGTGAGATGTGTAGGATTGATATGAAATGAGAAAACTTATATAAAAGTTCATGAAATTAATTACTCACTTTGGCTTTGGGATCTGAGAGCGAAACATATGAATAACTTTTCAGTATTGATGATTGGGTAAGAAGAGAGTATGAATACTGAAGATTTGACCTTAATCTGAAGTTCCTGAATAAAGCCATGTTTGGGTTCTTCTTCTGCTTTGAATAAACTTTTTGTACAAATTATGATATAATTGTTTATGCTTTCTAACATGCAAGTGGGTGATTCGTTTATGTGTTTTTGTGCTGTACCGTTGAAATATATAAACGAGGCACGAATCTATATATCTTCACTTCAAACCGTAACTGCCTGAAACGTATGTCCACCTTTCGTTTGGATCCTTGGGAATTGGTTGTTTAGTTCGCTTTATCTTTTTTTTTTTTCAATTAAAAACTAAATTAAACAACTTCCGATGTTAAATTAATCAAAACAACGTAACTCACTTAACAAGAAAATACACTATTGTGTTGATTAGAGATTTAGTTAATCTCTGAATTAGCCTTGTTATGCTTTAAGAGTAAATGAAATCAAATATAAAGTAGTTCGACAAGCTTGCCAATCAAGGTCTGTCAACGGATACTTTCGGATGCGGATAGTGTCATATCTGCATCCGCATCCGAAATGATTTTTGGATATCAAATATCCGCATCTGCGGATACGGACGGATATCGGATAATTATCTTATCCGCTAATGACTGATAAATCAAGAACTATAAATATAAATTATAAGTTTAACACATATTTTTTCAATCCAATTGATTATAAAAGTGTTAAATATAAACAAATATGACGATAATAAATAGTTTTGAGCAGGTAATAAGTGTTAAGTGCATATAATATAAACTATTAACTTAATAAAACAATAAATAAATATCTTTCATTATACTAAAATGCACATAATTTATACTATAATCTTGACAAAGACCGGACGGATGATTGTCGAATGCGGATGTCTTCGTATCCGCATTCGTATCCGTTTTCTCGGATATCGAATATTATCCGCTTTTCGGATACGGATGCGGACGGATTTTGGATTTTTTGGGTATCCATTGACGGTCCTACTATGTCCACAATAAAGATATTTTATTATATAGTTCTCTTACAACTACAGAAACTACAAGGAAATAATAAAATCCTAAAACATTTAAAACTAAAAATGTAGCTAATCCTAAGTACTTGAGGTTTTGTTTTAATGTGAAGAGAACTCTTAATAGGCGTAATGACCAAAATTCTAATATTTTTCAACCATTCTGAAGTGGCAATTCAAGGGGCGTATATGGTGGCTAAAATGGATGATGGATGGCTGAAATAGTGCAGTATAGAAGGCGAGAAGCATGTTTGGTTAGTGACCTGGCCACATCGGTTGATGGAAGACAGTTGTAAAGGTGGAATGTAATATATAGTTGAGAAGCAAGCCAATCGTCCTTTTGCAATAGGTGTAGACTTTACAGTTAATGTGCATATATGCTCAGTGGCTTGCTATAGGAGTAGGCTTGCTTTTTGTCACTTTGCAATACCTTGTGTAGCTGGCTGTACGGTTTGTCGTTTTCTTTTGCACGCCTAGGTGGCAAGGCGGGCGAATCTGGCCACTTGATTGCTGAAGATATGAAGTTGAATGCTGCTAAGGGACTAGGTAGTGAGTGAGGTGTTGGGTCTACTGTGAGAAGATGTGACAGGCTTCCTGGGACCGGTCGAAGGCGACCATGATAAGGCCAAGCCAAAAAGGGGTCATGTTTGAGCCAATCTTAACAGATGAGTGTTGTTTGAGGTCGTCCTGAGATGCCAGCTATTTATGGTGTCGGTTTTAATGGGCTGGCCTAAAGTCAGGTTCGATGTAGATAGCCATAAGCGGGTCGGTTGTTCAATGTCCAAGTTTTCTGATAGTTGACTGATGCTAAGGACCATGTTACAAGAGAGATGTCATGTCGATTATGAGATAACGAGACAGGCTTCTTAGTACAGGTCGAAGTGACTGCAATGAAGTTGGACCAAAGATGGGCCATGCTTGAGCTGGTCCTGTTGAACATTTAGACTGTCTGAAGCCATGTCGATCGACAATTGAGGTGATTTTGAGAGGGCGGGCTGACCTAGAGTCAGGTTAGAGGTGGGTTGAAAGGAGAGAGCCGGTCATAATTAAGCGAGGCCGATGTTGATCAGGCTGGGCTATAATTAGCTTTGTTCTCATTTGATGAGTTAGAGTGAAAGCTGCTTTGAGTGAGATGGTTGAGGGCTGGTTGCCAGCTTGATTGCTACTTGAGTAGATGGGTTTGTGTAAGATCAACCTAAGTTTGGACCGGCATGTGTGGGTCGGTCGTAGAATAGTTGGACTGGTTTTGATTTTGGCATGGTCATGCCTTAATCGACTTGCTAATTACTTACAGGAAAATTAAGCAACATATTATCTTAAAAGAAAAGTTATAGTTTACAAATTAAATAAAACAGAAAATATTTTACCATTTTAATTTAGTTTCTCTTGTAACGAGCATACAAATTGTAGTCTTACAACTGATTCGCTAGTTCATTTCACCAACCGCGAATTCTAGTCAAGATGTCTTGATTGTAGATGTGATATAAATAATGCATTTAAATACGTAAATATATATATAAATAGAAAATTGTTAAGAAAGGTATCTAATCAATTGTAGTTGACGATGCATTCGTAGCCATGAGTATTGAACTATGTGAATAAATATTAGTTCTCAAATGTTCATAGTTAAGATTTTTCGAGAATTGAATATCTACATTCGCTAAGGCTGCTGTACGTAATACTCTCCATGCAAAAGATGATGATTTAAATATGATTGTTGCGCGCACCTAGAGGTTAGGTAGTTATAGCTGTTTCAAATAATTAAGATGACTCACCAAGAGTATATCCTGTAGGATTAGTACACGAAAGTCAAATAGAAGATCCCACACAACGATGTGTAGTAGTTTCACTACCGATATTATTAAGTATCTAAGCTATACTTCCTAACACATAGTTTTTTGCTATACCTAAGCTTTGACACCAAATGAAATGACCCACCATTCATAACATTCAAATATCCATGCATAAAGCATCATATGAATACATACCCTATAAATTTTGTTAACTTATTTTAAAAGGTTGTTTATTTAATTTATTACAAGGATAAAATTGTAATATTATAGCTGATAGAATTAGGTAATGGAACTTACACCACTGCATATATTAGATTTTTTGATCGAATACAAGAACATCAAAATCAAAGTTAAGAGTGTTAAGACGAGACAAGTAAAAACGATTTATGATATGGGTTCGTGGCAGGCTGAAATTAGATCTAAGGACCACAAGTTTAAATGATATCAGAAATTTTGTTTAAACTTAAGAACGTGCGTATTTTCTCATTTTTATTTTTCTCCTTCTTCTTGCTCGACTCCTTCATCCATAAACTCAAATTACTCTTTAATATCAGTATTCACTAATTTTGCTAAAGTTCACATTTTTATTGATATCATTTCATAATAATGTCATAGGCATATTCATTCAATGTCTACTAACTTTATCATATAACAATCCTTTTTATCATTTCTTTCATATCTAATAAGTCTCCCTTTCTAATTCGATCATGAGAAAATACATGCCAAATAAATGTTTAAAGCAACAAAATCATCACCCCAAACTTTCATGATTACTTGAAATCAAACTTTATATTTCTAAGTAACCATAAGCTTCCAAATTTAGCGTCACTCGCCTAAATCAAGTTCTAGAACAAGAAGAAGCTCCAACTTACCACTTTAAAGTCTCTAGCAAATGGTTAATAACTTCTTTCATCTCTAAATGACTTAAGATGCAAAAGGTTGTGCTAAAGCTTTCAGTTAGAATTATTGTTATTTTCTTGGAATTTAGTTAAGTGGGTTGTAGAATTGAGAGAGAGGTTAAAGGTTTTATTGTAAATATAACCTAGATGGAAAGTAATGGGATGCAAAGATGATAGAGAGAGGGCGTAGTCCTTGAAAATTAAAGGGGTATGCCCAGGAATAATTATGTAATTTGTTACATATTTTAACTTTGAAACCAATATTGTTCGAAATAATATCTGTTTTTTGTAAGGACCTGGATTTTTCGACAGTGGATTTGGAATATTTAAATGGTTTTAAATATAGAATTTGAATTATAAATTGATTTTTAATACGAAAAGTTGGTTTTCATTTATAAAATAAATGCAAAATTTAAATATAGCAGGTTATTGGATAATTGAATTTAATAATGGAGGATGGGTTAAAATAGTGAATCTTGAGTTTTAAGCTTGTTAAAAATATTTTAAAGGCTTGGAAAAAATTATATCAATAGTACGGAAGACAATGCAACTTTTAAAATTGAATTTAAAAGTGATTCGTTCAGTTTTAAAAATATATCGTTTGAATCAACGTTTAAAAATAGCCTTTCGAGGCGTAGTCTCGGATTTTAACGAAACTAGTTCCATTGGATCCGTAATAATGTGTTATTATTGAATTTCAAATTTCGAAGTATTTGGAGTTATCGTGCGACCGTACGAGATGTAAACGTGCTGAAATTATATTGAAATTTAATATAATAACTGGGTCCAAAAAGGCTATCTTCTCCATACGATCGAATTAGGACTCGAACCATTGCGTTCGGAATAGGGGTATAACATTATAAATGCTTGGTAGAATGCCTTGATAGGAGGTCGAGATTTTGAGCGACGATTTCGAGACGATTTAAATTTAGAATTTAGACATAATTTATATATATACTAATCACCTTCAGCTGTAATTCTTTCCCATCGGCTGCTTTTTATTTTTTCCATCAGCCTGCTTACTTTCTCCATCGAAACTTTTTTCCTTCTTTGCAGCAAGAAATGGCAGGCACGCAAAAATCAAATCTCGCTTCCTTTCTCTACTGAAGCACGCCATCCCCTCAGCTATAGCTCGCATATCCTTCCCTTTTCTTTTTCAAACCAAACCAGAGCGAAATCAAAATGGCGGAACGAAAGAAATCGTCGCCTCCAAAATTTATAACCGTGAATCCCCTTCCTACCTCCTCCTTTTTTTTAAAATCACTTCTATTCCTCTTTCCCTCATCAAATCGAAAAAAGGGTATTAATCGCGATTGCCGCGACCGATAGGTAATGCGTGCAAAGGTGCGAGGTGCACCACGGAAAAGACTAGGTGAAGCAATCAAGCGTACGAGTGTGGGGAGGAAGCACGAGAGGCAGGGACGCAAAGGGTTAATGAGGTCAGGGTTTCTAATCGAGATCGGAATCGAGAGCGACCCGCGATTTTGAGGCAAGTGGGCTTGACATCGCGTGAGTCTGGTTCAAAGGGAGGTGAGGAGTGATCGGAGGAAGGAGGCGGTGTCAGGATTGATGGCGCGTCGCCGGGAAGATGGGCGCGCGATGATAACTTTCTGGTTGAAGAAGCAGGCGGCGACGTGACGAAGGGAAGATGGATTTCGAGCTTGTCAGTGAGGTATATATACAGTTTGTAGGATCGATTTCACCCTAGAGGGGGGTGAATAGGGTGATAATTTAATTATAAAATCAAATTGCGGAAGTTTATAAAATAATTCCAACACGGATATAGCAGAGTAAAAGCAGCACAGATAATAGCAGAATAATAAAAGTGGAAAATACAACACACAAATTTACCCAGCTTTGGCAAAACTCTTCCTACGTGCTGCCCCCAAGGTTTCTACTAGGAATTAAGTAGTCAGACGCTAACACATGTAAACTCGCGACACCCGCTTTTGACTAACCTAACTCTACGCTTAAAACCCTGCCACAACTCAGCCACTGAGTTGCGAATTCTCGAACTACACCACCGCAGTTCATACCCTAGTCACATGACTAGAAATTACAATGGTTTAAAAGAGAAAAATACAATTTAAAACACAATTTAAAATGAAAACCCTAATTGAAAATATAAGCCCAAAAGCTTTTGATAAAACCGGCCCAAAATAAATTGACATTAAAAATATGCCGGCCCCTTTCCTCTTTTAATTGTTTGGCTTTTTGCTTTGTTAAAATGTCGGCCACGTTCCTTTACTCGATCTTCCTCTTTGAATAATTAGGGCTCTGGAAATCTTGAAGATGCCGACTTTGTTCGATCGAATAGATGTTTCTCGTTGCTTGCTTTTTTCGATCGTTTGTCTCTTGATATGCTTTCGGCTTCTTCAAAGTTATCAAGCTTGAATACTGGCTGAAAAATTTGTATGTGATATTCTCTTTTAATTTCAATTGTGCTCAACTTTTATTCGAGTTGAATGATAATTCTTTGTAGCTTGAACTCGAATCGATGATTCGGGTTATTAATTTATTGTTCTCAGTGTTGCTCGATCTCGAATACCTTATCACGCCGATGATGATTGGGTATAAATAGGATTCGAATTCCTATTTTCTCGTTCGTTTAAATTTGTCATTTAATTTATCTCGGCCACTGATGTTCGTTTGGATGATTGAGATTATTACTGACTTTTTCAATTCGTATATATTTTGATTAGCTTGATTCCCACGGCTTTGAATTCTTTCGTGGCCACCATAGCTTTGAAACATCTGGTACTTTGTTGACTTTGGTCATATTTGTTCATGCCTCTAGCGTATTTGACTTGTACCTTATTTTTTTCGAACTGTACACTGTTTTTGATTTTCTGGCGTTTTAAACTCGACTTTGTTATAATTGTCAACTCCAGTGCTTGTTGGTATAATGCTCGTTCCTTCAAGACAATTTGCATTGGAATTTGACTGCCCTATTGAGTTCACTTGAGATTGCACTCGGTTTTGTTATTTGGTTCATGTATAGTCTGCTTTACTTTTGTTCCACTGGAGTATGTATCTTGTACTCGTGATGCATTGCATTTGATTAGATATTGAGTTGCATTGAATTTGAATCTGGTTCTCCTACCTTGGCTCTGGTTACATGTGCACTGGTTCATGTATGCGTGTAGTTTCTTGGTAGAGATGCTGTCATGTGTACATTTTGTACATAATCGTTGAAGTCTAGTTTAGATTATCTGATCATATGTGCATATGCATTCATTCTTGTTTGGTTGCCTTTGAATTCTTGTAGTACTTGAGCATTGCCTCTGTTTTCACTTCATAAGGCTTTGAGTCTTCTTTATGTTGCATAGTCTGTTCATTGAACTGTGTTTGCATTGTTGCCATATATGTGAACATCCACTTATGTACTTGCATATGTATGTATGATGTGTTATTCACGTTGTATCTGCGTGCTTGCCACTGTGTTGCATTGAACTTTGTTGTTGTCTGGATTTGAGTTCATCCTGGCTTGTATATGACACTTCACTGATGTCTGCATTTAGATAGTCATGTATATTGTCTTGGTTTAGGTTTTGTTGTTCTTTCCAGTCAAGTATCATGTAGCATTTGGACACTTTTGCCCTGTGTCATGTTATCTTGGTTCTGGACTTGTATGTGGTCAGACTTGATTGACTTGTTGTTGTTTCGAACATACTTCGACTCAGGTATACTTGGTGCCTGGTCTATGTGAATCTGTTGGGACGAGTTGTCCTATCTGAAGTGCACTGTCCATTGTTCTATATGTTTGCTTCATGCTTCAATGTTATTTTACTGGTGCATATTGTATCTGGTCTTGAAGTCGTAGCCTTTGATCGTATCATACATGCATCCTGCACATATGTATGTTGTATATATTGGTGGATTAGTGCAGTTTCATTATAACTTCACCTTGAATCTTTTGACTTCATGTAGCATTTTCTGTTGTCTGGTGGCTTCATATATATGATCATGTTGGTTGTGTAGTCTGCAATGCTTGGAGATTCATGTATGGTTGCAGTTTTGGTTTGTGTGAATTTCTGATGACTTTGTGGCCTTGGTTTCACTTGAGAATTATTTACTTTTTGGATTGCACCTATGTTGAATCCAACTTATAGCTCAGGTTTGACCTTGTGCTCGTATTGTGATTTTATTTGTATTTATTTCACTTGAGTTGAACCCGGCTTTTGATTTGGATTTGACCTTGTGCTCACCTATCCCTGTAGATTTATCAAGTCTATATCAGTGTGCACGGCCTTATGGCATGTACAATGATACACTGCATGTCACAAACTGTTCGTGTATGATGCCTTCAAAATTAAATGATGACGAACAACCCAAACAACTGAGGCAAAAAATATTTTCAAAATTATATTTTATTTTATACTGCAAAAATATTTTCTTTTTCAATTTTACCGCGTTAGTGTTTATTTGGTAGATTTCTCAGATGCTGGATTCTATCTGGAATAGAGTTGAAGAATAATACGAGTGAATAAGCGATATGTAGTGAGGAAAATTGTATAAATTTAAGTGTATTGTAATTGGAATTTTGTATATATATATAGTGAGAGCATGAATTTGTACTATTCAAAGGTGTAATAAATATTTGTTTGAATAAAATATCCGTTTGAATTTAAATTCTGTGTTAGTTATTTTATTCAACAAATATTTATTTACTCTTTGAAAAATAAAATAGTACATTAACAAATACATCTAAATGAATATATATATATATATATATATATTATCGTCAAACAAAAATCATATATTCTCATATTCAACAGTCTCCCCATTTTGATGATAACAAACATATATTTAAGATTTTGAATTTGTTAAATGTATTTGATCATTCAATTCGCTCCCCCTATTTGAATGCTTCCTCTCTACACAAAGCTCCCCCTTCTTATATGCATGAAAATAAATATGCAAATGAGCCTAGCTGCAATATAGAAAATATTTGACCTTTATTTACCAAAATCTTAACTTTTCTCTCCCCCTTTTGCTATCAGCAAAAGAGTAATAATATTAGAAAAAATAGAGATAAAGTGATAGACATTAATACATCATTAAAAAAAAATCGAATATAAATATTAAATTTCAATAGAAAACCAAACATATTCCACTTTTAGAACGATAGGGATGATGTCATCATATAAAACCATACAGTTGTGTCTATTTGTGGTATATTTATTTCAAGAATTTGAATATCTACTAACCATGCATAACCATTAGGACTTTTAAATGAGATTAGTAGTATTCCAATATTTTTTTTAAAAATAAATAAATTCAAGTATCTTCTAACAACGCATAACCGTAAGGACTTTTAAATGAAATTAGAATCAACTTGTCTATTTAGTTAATCAATTTTGATATGCGTTCCATACATGCATAACCATGAGGACTTTTAAATGAGTATGGAAGCACATAATCAAAAATTCCAAGTAATTCACCTATGCTTAACAGTGAGGACTTTTAAATGAGGGCGAATACTTTGCATGTTTTTATTTCTTAAAAAATATAATAAAATGAAAGAGCATAATTTTCCATTTAAAATACCGCACATTGACATAACATATTTGTAACGATCCAGAATTTCGGTCAACTAAAATTTGTATATTTAATTAATTTTAAATATTCACGAATGAAATTGTAAGCCGAATAAATTTTATTTTTCCAATATCTGGATTTAATTGGATAATTAAATCGATAATTTAATATTTGAAATTACAGAAAAATTTGGAATTTGGGTTTAATGTGATTAAAAATGATTTATAAAGTTATATTAAATCGTATTGGAGTTAGAACAATGTTTGGGAACTTTTAAAATTGAATTAAAAGTTAATTTGTGAAAATTAAATATTTTAATATTTAATCGACTAGTGAAAATAGCCATTTTTCAAACAGTCTCGGATTTCGACGAAACTAGTTTCATCGGATCCGTAATGTTATATTATTGTATGATTTCTTCATGTCAATCGGATTTACGGTTTGTCCGGGGCAAGCCAAAACGCATAGAAAATTCGTTTGACCGATTTAATTTAAAATTGATCGCTTATTGTCGTAACTTGAACATATGATCGAATTAGCCTCCAAAACATATTCCATTGTGTCCGGAACGTGGGTAAAACCCTAGAGACACCAGTCAACGCGCAAGATTTGGAGTTCGGAAAATTCGGGATGAATAGTGTTTTTGAAAATTTTCTATAAAAGCAACCATTGTTTTCATTTGCGAAAATAAACAAAACCCTAGGGTTTCAATGTTCAGCCGCCACCTCTATATTGATGGCCGAAAATCATTCTCCTTCTCCCTCAATTAACTTCAAATCTACACATTATTTCAAGAAATCATCAACTACAAAATTGAAGAGCTCAACGAGTACTAGCTATCCAACGGTTGAGATTGGATTTCGAGCTGTAGATTGAAAGCTACACAGCCGCGTTCATCGGGGAGTTCGACACGTTTTTCACGGCCAAGAAGCAGCCGAGCTCCACCATTTCCTGGCCGATGACGGTGCTCGCAAAGGGCTTCGTGTTGGAGGTCTCTGATCGTCGTAAAGATCAACGTGGTGGTGCGATTTTTAACCCTAGATAGTGCTTTTGGGTTCGGTTTCGTTCATGTTTCCTGGAGCAAAAACGTGTTTGGGAAGGAAGCATCACGTGCGGCCTGATTTCATCAACATAGAATGAACGGCCGATCTGAATTCTAGGTTAAAATAAAAAAAAGAAAATTGTAATTTGTTTATATTAATATTCGTATAACTTATCAATATCATAACTCTTTCATACGAGGCCCGTTTTGAACGAAACGAATTGTGTTGCAATCGTTTTGTCGAGCAATACGCAATGGAGCTGGTTTGGAGTCGATTGGAACTAGTGATAATTTCAGGTAAAATTAAACGCTTGTTTAATTTTATTCGAAATAAAACGCTACAACTGTTATCGGAAACTCAATGTGAGAACTTCTCACTCAATCGAATTGCGTTTCGATTTAAATTTTAAATAGTTAGATTTAAAATTGCTTGATTGTGTGATTGGATGATAGTTATTATCTGTTGTATTGAAATAGACCCTATACGTCGTATATTAAGCGAATGTTATTTACTAAACACAGATACCGCGATAATTCCAATTAGTATGGAATTGGTATTATATATGTATTTGGAGTTGATTTCCCGCATTATATAGCGGATGAGACCCTATTGCGCCGCATAATAGCGGATAATATTTTATAAATCTCATATACCGCGATATTCCGTCTCGAAGCGGAATTGGTATTGTGCTAACATCTTTTGATTCAGGGAAACAGGTTGGAGGGATCCAACTGGATTCCTCAAATGATTGAATTTGTTTCAATGTTGTGTGTTGATCTATTTATAATCTGCGTGATTATCTTTGTGATTGAGATCGTTAAAGGCTAAATTTTAGCCGAATATATTTTTGGTATCGTTAGATGCCAAAAATAAATAAAATTTGATTTTTGAAAATTTAAGTTGAGAATTTATAATAAAATTTAATTTTGGAATTGATTCATTTTAAATAAATAAACGTTGAAATTTTTATGTTATAAAAATTATGATTTTTGTGAAATATAACCGAAATGTGATTTTTGAAATAAGTAGTTGATTAATTTATAAAATGGTTTAAATTGAGATTTTTGAATTATTATAAATAATTTATATAAAAGATTTATAAAATTGATATTTATAAATTAAAATATTGGAATTATAAAACGATTTTTTATAAGTGTTAAAATGAAGTGTAAATGGATTTCGTAAGTGGATGAAATCTATAAATTTATAAATTGTGAAGTTATAAAATGAATAGATTTTGTAAAATAAAAGATTTATAAGTAAATAACTTATAAACTGGATTTTGGCGTGTAAATGGGATATGGGTAGAATTTGTTAATAAAGTGATTTTATAAGTTGAAGTTGTTATAAAGTATAAATGGAATTTATAAACGTTGTTTTATAAATCCGAAATCGACTTATTTTAATAAGTTAATTATTATAGCTTATTAAAGGAGATATATCCACGATTTTGGACAGTGGATAATCCTTTAAATAAAATATATAGAAATTGAATTTGGTTAACGAAGTATATTCTCGATTTTGGACAGTGAATAATATTAAAGAAATATTTTAGGAAAGTGATATTTTAAATAGAATTAAGACGATTCAAAAATGTTTTAAAATGTATTAAGTATCGAAACTATAGATTTCAACATTTATTGTTGAAATAGACGTTTTCGAGAAATAGAAGAAAATGGTGGACTATAACACCGATGTTAAAGTAAATGATTTCCTACAGGAAAAGTTTTGTATAGTCTTGGGATTTATATATCTATCTTAATTTCGAATCCCTATACTAATGATTTTGAGTTGTCATAACCATGTTTTATGCAACATTCGTTTTGACTCAAATAAAAGTGTTTAAGAGAATGTTTTCCTTAAAGAATAAAATATATACTTAACTGTGATTTAAGTATATTGAATATTTTTCAAATATTGAAAATAAATAGATTGGTGAATTACTTATTTTTAAATAAGTATGGAAATGTTTTCCAATATGAAGTGAATGTTTTGAGATTATATCTTTTAAAGATAAATAGAAAGTGAATATTTGAAAACGATTTGAAAATCGTATATCAGCGGATATTTGAAAATTTAAATTCACCATGGAATATATAAAGGAAAGGGAGATTTGTTTTAAAAATAAACATTGATTTATTTTTGAAGTGTGGAAATAAATTTATGAATTTGGAAAGTAAATTTTATAAATCGATAAGGATTTATTTGATTGGTTTAAATGAACCATTTTGAAATGAAAGTTGTAAAGGTGAAGTTTGATTTGAAATTTGTTTTCAAATAGTTGAAGTGTGGAAATTATATCTTGTAAAGATATTTTTGAAAATAAATATTTTGGTAAGATTATTTGGAATTGGGTTATGTTGTGAATATTGATTGATAGTTAAATAACCGACTATCAATATTGACACTTAAATGGCTATTTGTTGTGAATTGGTTGAAATTGAATGCCACACTTATTTTTAAATTATTGCGCTCGTTATTCAGATTACCCATTCCAAATATCACTACGTAATGGATAGCATTGAAGACAGGTGTTGAAGATCGGGTATTTGTGAAAACGATAGGATGACCTATAAATTGTCTCTACACCGTTAGCTACGGTATGGAGATTTCCTTTGTGATGAAAAATTCGATCGGGATTGCGAATACCCGGATTGCAAGGGCTTCTTTTGAAGTGCCTTCGGTTCTGTTTGAACCTGGAACAGACTTGTATGGTTACGTGTCTGACATTACATTTTGAGATATAAAGCAGATTTCTTTCAAATACATTTCTGTTGGTGATGGAGAATTTATTCTCTTAATTAACACCCTTCTCTGAGACGTACGAGCTCAGAGGTTATGTAGTTGAAGGTTATCAGCGATATACTCCTAATTTGGTAATGTGGCATGCGGAGTGTTGTTGTGTGATGATTATTTATTGATCATTTGTTGATCAAAGCGTGGCTTTGTGAAAAAGCGTAGCTTTGTGGACGAGACTTCGTCAGATGTCACGCCCCGGAAATGGTCAAAACAGGAATATGCGGCAAGGTTATGAGGGTCGCTCCCTTTAGGGTATGTCATTTCCTTCTGGAAAATGGTGGTGTCAGGTATGGAGCCCTGATGCTTAACCTATGTGGTTGCTCCAATCTCGTTTTCTGTGTGGTTGTTGCTTGGTGATAGAAGGCCCTCGGATAAAGGCTCCAAAGGACCGGGGAGTGACATACTCGAGTAGTAGTTACCTAGTTACAGAGGTAACCTGGCCTTGTGCTGGCAGAGATCCGGTTAGGTTCTCGGGACGTCCCGCTAGAGGCGATCCCATGTGGCAGTAGAAAGTTCCTTAGCCTGACCATTTGTTGGAAAATCCAAAGAAACAATACGAGCCTTGTACGGTTTTAGTTGTATTACCTGCCATTCACTTATGGTGGCGCCCCACTATTTGGATGGTAGCTATAGTAGGCATAGTTCGGAATGTCTATGCTGGCTAAGATTTATATTCTATTTTTGAAATGCTTTCATCACTATGCACTAATAATAATATCAAAATTGATTTGTTTCGCGTAGTAAGCATCTTTGACTATCATAAGGAGAAATCTCCTCCAATTCTGTGTTTGTATTGTGTGTGTGTGGGGAGGCCTTATGGTAGTTTCATTTTCCAAAAGCATTGCGGATATTTTTCACTTCCATTGTTGTTGTTGTTTTAAAGATAAATAACTGTTTTAAGTTCTCACACAAGTCCCATGATTGACCTGGAGTTTATTGTTCTCTTCCTAAGCTCTGGGTGCCCATAATTTTCCACACGGGCAGTCTAGAGTCAGGTTATCAGGTCATTCTGGATTTAGGAGTGCTATGGAGCTCAGGAGGCGAGCTGGATGGCGAGACGTATTTACTTATATATGATATTATCTTTTCCGCTGTAGAATTCGCTTGTAAGGAAAGTTTATATAGCTGTCCATTCTTGTATTGTGTTGCATATTGACTATGATGATAATGATGTAATGTAATGTATTAACTGATATAGTTCTTTGTTTTAAAGATTATTCATTTATCTATTATATGTTGTTCCGCTGCGACTGTGAGATTCTGTTGTTGTTTTTGTTCTGTTTTCTTATTTCTTCAGTCTTTTTCTTCTACCTCTTCTTTTTAACCATAACAGTTCGGTTTTCCGGCATTCGATTATGCGCCATTTGATACACTGGACGTAAGAATGCCGACCTTCGAATCTCGATAAAATCGCATCGTTACATTTGGTATCAGAGCATATAGTTAAGTGACAACCTTGCCTCTGTTGGGGATTACTCATTGGAGATAGAGTCAGCAGTACTCTAGAATGAGTTGAGTGTAATAATAGATATGAAAGCGTATTTGTTAGTGAATATGAAATTGTTTTGTATTGTGTTGACTTATTAGTTGATTGTTTATAAATTCTGGTCGGCGCAGTCTAGCTAACTGTATCGATAGGGGTTTCTAAACTCTTAAACGAGATAAACCGACATAGTATCATTTTAAATTGGGTAAATGAAATAATTTTACCTCGATTATATTTTATATATAAAGGAATAATTTTTCAGCATTATTAAAGTGTATGTAAAATTGAATTGTTTGATTGTTGAAAATGTAAGAAAATATATAAGTGAATTAAAGTTGTTCGAATAATCTGAATAAAAACAACAATTGTGAAAGAATAAATTATCTAAAAGCAACAATTGTATAAGTATAGAATTAAAATTGAAATGATTTACAATTGTGAAATAATCTTGTATAAGTAAAGGGAAATAGTGAAACTATATAAGCAAGATTTATAAATGTGATTTATAAATAAAAAGAAATTTGAAAGAATTTAAAGCATTGAATTCACTGCTGTTGCTGGGGAATAATAAGGGTGATGACTGCAACATCATCGGTATCATTTTCGAGTTTCTGTGTGATGGATTTGCTACCATAGTAAATTGAATTGAATTGTGTTGTGATAAACAGATTTGAAATTAAAATCGAAGTTGAAATTGATGAATATAAGTTATCAAGTTTTGAACTTATAATATGAGATAATAAAGATTTAACTTTAGTAAAGTTGAAATAAATTTGAGTTGGCATAATAAAATGTATGATTTGAAATTTAACTAAAGGAAGTTAAATAAATTAAATCAGATTTGGAGGTTGAATAATAAGTTTGATAACTTATTAAATGTGAAGATGTAAGTAAAAAAAACCAATTATTAAAATGGTTAAACAACTTTGTTAAGCAAAACGAAGTATGAATCTGAATAAGTGATAAAATTGACTTTGGTAAATGTTAAATAGAATTTACTTTGGAGTTGGAATTTGAATTGGATTTTAACTGGATTAGATATGTTGTTGAAATGGAAATTTAAGTTAAGTTAAGCAAACGATGTTTAAAAAGGAATATAACTTAAGTGATGTTGAATAAAGTTGATTTTGGTATCAAAATGAATTAATGAAATGAAGTCATTAAATGAATATGAACTTGAGTTATATAAAGGAGATTCAACTTTATTTGTAAAGTAAATTGGTAATTGAACTAATGAATTGAATGTAAATCAATCGAATGTAATGAATTGATATAGAATAATGGATATAAGTGTTGATTCATTTAAGGCTAATTGAATGCTAAAGCAAATTGAAGGTAAACAAAGTGAATATGAATGTTGAATGTAAAGTGAATTAAATTAATTTGGTTGTGTTGGTTATACATTGGTTGTTAGATTATTGTTAATTGATTGAATAGAAATTCATATGCAATTGAATGAACAAAATTGAAAGCTAAAGCAATCAAATTCAAATTGGAAGTTAAGTAAATCTAAATTAAATGGAAATTGGTTTGAATGGAAAGTGGACCAACTTGAATGTGAATTAATGAATGTAAACTAATTGAAAATGAATGATTGAATGTCGTTGTATATAAATTGGTTGAAAACAATTAAAAGTAATGTCGAAATCATATAAGTTGCTTATAAACCTTGTTTAGTATGCATTTCTTTTAATATGCATGTGTTGCAGTTGTTTAAAAGAGTAAAATGTTAATAATTTCTTATATATGTCACTTATGTGTTTATATTGAGTAAGTACATGTACCGGGGCTACCGTTAGCGGGATTTGGATTGCGCAAAATGCTAAATAAATAACTGCTTTGCTTAAAAATGCTAAAAAGGTACGCCTACACAATAAAAATAGGAAATATGAACTGTTTTTCTGTTTTCCGACCGTGTGGGTCGATGTATATATATTTATATCTATTGTGATATTGTAAAAGCTCCTCCGTACAAAGGAGGTTATGGAGAAATTTTCTAAAAATTTAAGGCGTTAGAAAATTTTCTGGAAATTTTGGAAAAATTTGTGAAAACTAAGTTTTGATTTGAAGTTAAAGGTTAAACGATATAGTTGATTTTGAAAAGATAACTATATATGGATTTGAAAAATATTAGTGAAGTTTTGTAAGAGGTTTAACTATGGATTTTGAAAAAGTTAAACACTTAAGAGATTTGTAAATCTGATTTGAACGGTTTGTTTTGAAAGATTAATGGATTTCAAAATTCTTTCTTACTTGGCAATTTCGAGGACGAAATTCTTTTAAGGGGGGAAGCTTGTAACGACCCAGAATTTCTATCAACTAAAATTTATATATTTAATTAATTTTAAATATTCACGAATGAAATTGTAAGTCGAATAAATTTTATTTCGAATATCTGGATTTAATTGGATAATTAAATCGATAATTTAATATTTGAAATTACAGAAAAATTTGGAATTTGGGTTTAATTGGATTAAAAATGATTTATAAAGTTATATTAAATCATATTGGAGTTAGAATAATGTTTGGGAACTTTTAAAATTGAATTAAAAGTTAATTTGTGAAAATTGAATATTTTAATATTTAATCGACTAGTGAAAATAGCCATTTTTCAAACAATCTTGGATTTCGACGAAACCAGTTTCATCGGATCCGTAATGTTATATTATTATATGGTTTCAAATTTCATGTCAATCGGATTTACGGTTTGTCCGGGGCAAGCCAAAACGCATAGAAAATTCGTTTGACCGATTTAATTTAAAATTGATCGTTTAGTTCCATAACTCGCACATATGATCGAATTAGCCTCCGAAACATATACCATTATGTCCGGAACGTGGGTAAAACCCTTGAGACGTCGGTCACCGTGCGAGATTTGGAGTTCGGAAAATTCGGGATGAATAGTGTTTTTGGAAATTTTCTATAAAAGCACCTCCTTGTTTTCATTTGCAAAAATAAACAAAACCCTAGGGTTTCGATGTTCATCCGCCACCTATATATTGATGGCCGAAAATCATTCTCCTTCTCCCTCAATTAACTTCAAATCCACACATTATTTCAAGAAATCGTCAACTACAAAATTGAAGAGCTCAACAAGTACTAGCTATCCAACGGTTGAGATTGGATTTCGAGCTGTAGATTGAAAGCTACATAGCCGTGTTCATCAGAAGTTCGACATGTTTTTCACGGCCAAGGAGCAGCCGAGCTCCACCATTTCCTGGCCGATGACGGTGCTCGCAAAGGGCTTCGTGTTGGAGGTCTCTGATCGTCGTAAAGATCAACGTGGTGGCTGCGATTTTTAACCCTAGATAGTGCTTTTGGGTTCGGTTTCGTTCATGTTTCCTGGAGCAAAAATGCGTTTGGGAAGGAAGCATCACGTGCGGCCTGATTTCATCAACATAGAACGAATGGCCAATCTGAATTCTAGGTTAAAGTAAAAAAAAGAAAATTGTAATTTGTTTATATTAATATTCGTATAACTTATAAATATCATAACCCTTTCATACGAGGTCCGTTTTGGACGAAACAAACTGCGTTGCAATCGTTTTGTCGAGGACTACGCAATGAAGCTGGTTTGGAGTCGTTTGGAGCTAGTGATAATTTCGGGTAAAATTAAATGATTGTTTAATTTTATTCGAAATAAAACGCTACAACTGTTATCGGAAACTCAATGTGAGAACTTCTCACTCAATCGAATTGCATTTCGATTAAAAATTTAAATAGTTAGATTTAAAATTGCTTGATTGTGTGATTGGATGATAGTTATTATCTGTTGTATTGAAATAGACCCTATACGCCGTATATTAAGCGGATGTTATTTATTAAACACATATACCGCGATAATTCCAATTAGTATGGAATTAGTATTATATATGTATTTGGAGTAGATTTCTCGCATTATATAGCGGTGAGACCCTATTGCGCCACATAATAGCGGAAAATATTTTATAAATCCCATATACCGCGATATTCCGTCTCGAAGCGGAATTGGTATTGTGCTAACATCTTTGGATGCATGTAAACAGGTTGGAGTGATCCAACTGGATTCCTCAAATGATTGAATTTGTTTCAATGTTGTGCGTTGATCTATTTATAATCTGCGTGATTATCTTTGTGATTGAGATCGTTAAAGGCTAAATTTTAGCCGAATATACTTTTGGTATCGTTAGATGCCGAAAATAAATAAAATTTGATTTTTGAAAATTTAAGTTGAGAATTCATAATAAAATTTAATTTTGGAATTGATTCATTTTAAATAAATAAACGTTGAAATTTTTATGTTATAAAAATTATGATTTTTGTGAAATATAACCGAAATGTGATTTTTGAAATAAGTAGTCGATTAATTTATAAAATGGTTTAAATTGGGATTTTTGAATTATTATAAATGATTCATATAAAAGATTTATAAAATTGATATTTATAAATTAAAATATTGGAATTATAAAATGAGTTTTTATAAGCGTTAAAATGAAGTGTAAATGGATTTCATAAGTGGATGAAATCTATAGATTTATAAATTGTGAAGTTATAAAATGAATAGATTTTGTAAAATAAAAGATTTATAAGTAATTAACTTATAAACTGGATTTTGGCGTGTAAATGGGATATGGATAGAATTTGTTAATAAAGTGATTTTATAAGTTGAAGTTGTTATAAAGTATAAATGGAATTTATAAACGTTTTTTATAAATCCGAAATCGACTTATTTTAATAAGTTAATTATTATAGCTTGTTAAAGGAGATATATCCACGATTTTGGACAGTGGATAGTCCTTTAAATAAAATATATAGAAATTGAATTTGGTTAACGAAGTATATTCATGATTTTGGACAGCGAATAATATATTAAAGATATATTTTGAGAAAGTGATATTTTAAATAGAATTAAAACGATTCAATTTTTTTTAAAATGTATTAAGTATCGAAACCATAGATTTCAACATTTATTGTTGAAATAGACGTTTTCGAGAAATAGAAGAAAATGGTGGACTATAACACCGATGTTAAAGTAAATGATTTCCTAACGGAAAAGTTTTGTATAGTCTTGGGATTTATATACCTATCTTAATTTCGAATCCCTATACTAATGATTTTGAGTTGTCGTAACTATGTTTTACGCAACATTCGTTTTGACTCAAATAAAAGTGTTTAAGAGAATATTTTCCTTAAAGAATAAAATATATACTTAATTGTGCTTTAAGTATATTGAATATTTTCCAAATATTGAAAATAAAT
This sequence comes from Allium cepa, assembly GCA_030765085.1. Lineage (NCBI taxonomy): Eukaryota > Viridiplantae > Streptophyta > Magnoliopsida > Asparagales > Amaryllidaceae > Allium > Allium cepa. The sequence goes on from CM060938.1 coordinate 549,610,587, forward strand.
AGATTGGTGAATTACTTATTTTTAAATAAGTATGGAAATGTTTTCCAATATGAAGTGAATGTTTTGAGATTTTATCTTTTAAAGATAAATAGAAAGTGAATATTTGAAAACGATTTGAAAATCGTATATCAGTGGATATTTGAAAATTTAAATTCACCATGGAATATATAAAGGAAAGGGAGATTTGTTTTAAAAATAAACATTGGTTTATTTTTGAAGTGTGGAAATAAATTTACGAATTTGGAACGTAAATTTAATAAATCGGTAAGGATTTATTTGATTGGTTTAAATGAATCATTTTGAAATGAAAGTTGTAAAGGTGAAGTTTGATTTGAAATTTGTTTTCAAATGGTTGAAGTGTGGAAATTATATCTTGTAAAGATATTTTTGAAAATAAATAATTTGGGAAGATTATTTGGAATCGTGTTATGTTGTGAATATTGATTGATTGTTAAATAACTGACTATCAATATTGACCCTTAAATATCTATTTGTTGTGAATTGGTTGAAATTGAATGCTACACTTATTTTTGAATTATTGCGCTCGTTATTCGGATTACCCATTCCGAATAGTGATACGACGTAATGGATAGCATTGAAGACCGGTGTTGAAGACCGGGTATTTATGAAAATGATAGGATGACCTATCGATTGTCTCTGCATCATTAGCTACGGTATGGAGATTTCCTTTGTGATGGAAAATTCGATCGGGATTGTGAATACCCGGATTGCAAGGGCTTCTTTTGAAGTGCCTTTGGTTCCGTTCGAACCCGGAACAGACTTGTATGGTTATGTGTCTGACATTACATTTTGAAATATAAAGCAGATTTCTTTCAAATACATTTGTGTTGGTGACGGAGAATTTATTCTCTTAGTAAACACCCTTCTCTGAGACGTACGAGCTCAGAGGTCATGTAGTTGAAGGTTATCAGCGATATACTCCCAATTTGGTAATGTGGCATGCTGGGTGTTGCTGTGTGATGATTATTTATTGATCGTTTGTTGATCAAAGCGTGGCTTTGTGAAAAAGCGTAGATTTGTGGACGAGACTTCGTCAGACCTCACACCCCGGAAATGATCAAAATAAGAATATGCGGCAAGGTTATGAGGGTCGCTCCCTTTAGGGTATGTCATTTCCATCTGGAAAAGGGTGGTGTCAGGTATGGAGCCCTGATGCTTAACCTATGTGGTTGCTCCAATCTCATTTTCTGTGTGGTTGTTGCTGGGTGATAGAGGGCCCTCGGATAAAGGTTCCAAAGGACCGAGGAGTGGCATACTCGAGTAGTAGTTACCTAGTTACAGAGGTAACCCGGCCTTGTGCTGGCAGAGATCCTGTTAGGTTCTCGGGACGTCCCGCTAGAGGCGATCCCATGTGGTAGTAGGAAGTTCCTCAGTCTCACCATTTGTTGGAAAATCCAAAGAAACAATACGAGCCTTATACGGTTTTAGTTGTATTACCTGCCATTCACTTATGGTGGCGCCCCACTGTTTGGATGGTAGCTATAGTAGGCATAGTTCAGAATGTCTATGCTGGCTAATATTTATATTCTATTTTCGAAATGCTTTCATCACTATGCACTAATAATAATATCAAAATTGATTTGTTTTGCGTAGTAAGCATCTTTGACTATCCTAAGGAGAAATCTCCTCCAATTCTGCGTTTGCATTATGTGTGTGCGGGGAGGCCTTATGGTAGTTTCATTTTCCAAAAGCATTGCGGATATTTTTCACTTCCATTGTTGTTGTTGTTTTAAAGATAAATAACTGTTTTAAGTTCTCACACCAGTCCCACGACTGACCTGTAGTTTATTGTTCTCTTTCTAAACTCTGGGTGACCATAATTTTCCATATGGGCAGTCTAGAGTCAGGTTATCAGGTCATTCTGGATTCAGGTGTTCTATGGAGCTCAGGAGGCGAGCTGGATGGCGAGACGTATTTACTTGTATATGATATTATCTTTTCCGCTGTAGAATTCGCTTGTAAGGACAAGTTTATATAGCTGTCCATTCTTGTATTGTGTTGCATATTGACTCCGATGATGATGATGTAATGTAATGTATTAATTGATATAGTTCTTTGTTTTAAAGATTATTCATTTATCTATTATACGTTGTTCCGCTGCGACTGTGAGATTCTGTTGTTGTTTCTGTTCTGTTTTCTTATTTCTTCTATCTTTTTCTTCTACCTCTTCCTTTTAACCATAACAGTTCGGTTTTCCGGCATTCGATTATGCGGCATTTGATACATTGGACGTAAGAATTCCGACCTTCGGATCTCGATAAAATCGCATTCGTTACAATATTATATTATGATGAGTGATGGTCGATAGAAATATGATAGAAATAGAAATGATCATGGATTTTTTACCAATAAAAAGTATTTATAACTCTTGTTTGATTTTCTAAAGAAATTTACTAATTATACCGTCTCAAGTTATAATATACGATTAATATCAACACTCATCACTTTTTCAATCACTATTTATCTTGTAGATAATTAGTAGAGAGTTAGGTTAATCAATGTAGTTATTTAAAATCAAATCCAAAAATAATTGTAAAATCAAATTTTTCAAAATGACTAATCTGAAACAAGGTCAACAAAAATGATTTTCTTGAAGGGGTTTTATAAAAGAAAAAATATCTGCAGTTTGAAAATTATTTGAAATGAAAAATATGTAGATTTTTTCTTTGAAAAACGATGCAGCTACAGAATGTCTCAACATATATCACGTTCCATTAGTAATTTTTCTATCAACAAGATTGCCAGTGTAATCTGGATCTAAATTTTTCTTTCACTTGATATTATCATTAGATGGATGCTATAGAACAGACCGTGATGTTGTAACAAATTCTTGAAGACCTTTTTAAATAATTTTTTTTTCAATTTTAATTGAAGTCATTCCAATAAACAAAAAACGTGAATATAGAGTCAGCCATAAAATAACCAAACGTATTATCATCAACCAATAAAACACTATCATTAATCTAAACAAATCTATATAAAGTAGTTCAAATACTCTAGAATTTTTTGTAGAGTTCTTGGCATAAGAATATAATTGTCCAACAATTTTGAATAAGTCAGAATCAAAATCAGCATTCATTTCTATATAAGTAACTGACTGAATTAAATTAAATTATGGTACAAATTATCACATTAATATATATCATTCAAAATAAATATACCGTTACCTCTTTTACCTTTACGTTAATTTTTCATTTGTCATCCACTGTGTTTTTGTCACCTTTGTACTAGGCTAAGGAATCTTTGTTTTATCACCCATTGTGTGCTTGGAACAGCCAGAATCCAAGTAACACAATTATAGTTCCTTAGCCCGCCACTACACCTACATGAGAAATGTTTTTTGTGACCTATTTGTTTTTATAGGTCCTAGATTGTTAGTGGCAACGGATTTTGAAAATATCAAAGTATTTTTCTTGTCTATTCTTTCACACTCATTTTCAATAATATCCCAACATTTAATATTAACATATTTTAAATAAAATTCCATTTTTAATTTCCAATTCAAAAAATCTGTTCCATCAAAAATAGAAGGGATAATACTTGACCGACCCTCATCAAAAGTAGGCATTTTAAAAATTCTAATTTGTAAAAAGAATTGGTCTTTGAAAAATCAAACTTTTTAAAACAAAAATGGCTTTTGTTCCTAGCTTTGATACGACTTATAGGATCGATTTCGACCTAGAGGGGGGAGTGAATAGGGTGATATTGTTATTTATAAAATCAAATTGCTAAAGTTTATAAAATAATTGCAACACTGATATAGCAGAGTAAAAGTAGTATAGATAATAGCAGAATAATAAAAGCAGAAAATATAACACATAGATTTACCCAGCTTCGGAAAAACCCTGCCTACGTGCTGCCTCCAAGGTTTCTACTAGAAATTAAGTAGTCAGACGCTTACACACATAAATTCATGACACCCGCTATCGACTTACCTAACTCTATGCTCAAAACTCTGCCACAATTTAGCCACTGAGTTGCGAATTCTCGAACTACACCACCGCAGTTCGTACCCTAGTCACACGACTAAAAATTACAATGGTTAAAAGTGAAAAATACAATTTAAAACACAATTAAAAATAAAAAACCTAATTGAAAATATAAGCATAAGTGCTTTTAATAAAATCGGCCCAAAATAAATTAACACTAAAAAAATGCCGACCCTTTCCTCTTTAATTTGTTTGGCTTTTTGCTCTGTTAAAATGTCGGCCCCATTCCTTTACTCGATCGTTCCTCTTTCAATAATTAGGGGCTTTGGAAATCTTGAAGATGCCGACCTTTTTCGATCGAATTGATGTTTCTCGTTCCTTGCTTTTATCGATCGTTTGTCTCTTGATATTCTTTCGGCTTCTTCAAAGTTGTCGAGCTTGAATACTGGCTGAAAAATTTGTAAGTGATATTCCCTTTTTAATTTCAATTGTGCTCGACTTTGATTCGAGTTGAATGATAATTCTTTGTAGCTTGAACTCGAATCGATGATTCGAGTTATTGATTTATTGTTCTCATTTTTGCTCGAACTCGAATGCCTTATCACGCCGATGATGATTGGGTTTAAATAGGATTCAAATTCATATTTTCTCGTTTGTTTGAATTTGTCATTTACTTTATCTCGGCCACTGATCTTCGATTGAATGCTTGAGATTATTACTGACTTGTTCAATTCGTATATATTTTGATTAGCTTGATTCCCACGGCTTGAATTCTTTCGTGGCAACCATGGCTTTGAAACATCTGGTACTTTGTTGACTTCGGTCATATTTGTTCATACCTGTAGCGTATTTGACTTGTACCTTATTTTGTTCGAACTGTACATTGGTTTTGATTTTCTGGCGTTATAAACTTGACTTTGTTATAATTGTCAACTCGAGTGCTTGCTGGAATAGTGCTCGTTCCTTCAAGACATATTGCATTTGAATTTGACTGTCTTGTTGAGTTCACTTGAGATTGCACTCGGTTTTGCTATTTGTTTCATGTAAAGTCTGCTTCATTTTTGTTCCACTGGTGCATGTATCTTGTACTCATGATGCATTGCATTTGATTGGATATTGAGTTGCATTGAATTTGAATCTGGTTCTCATGCCTTGGCTCTAGTTACATGTGCATTGGTTCATGTATATGTGTAGTTTCTTTGTAGAAATGCTGTCATGTGTACATTTTGTACATAAACATTGAAGTCTGGTTTGGATGATCAGATCATATGTGCATATGCATTCATTCTTGTTGGGTTGCCTTTGAATTCTGGTAATACTTGAGCATTGCCTCTGTTTTCACTACATATGGCATTGAGTCTTCTTTATATTGCATAGTCTATTCATTGAACTTGTCTTTGTATTATTGCCATATATGTGAACATCCACTTTTGTACTTGCATATGTATGTATGATGTGTTATTCACGTTGTATTTGCATGCTTACCACTGTGTTGCATTGAACTCTGTTATTGCCTGGATTTGAGTTCATCCTGGTTTGTATATGACACTTCACTGCTGTCTGCATTTAGATGGTCATGTATATTATCTTGGTTCAGGTTTTGTTATTCTTTCCAGTCAAGTATCATGTAGCATTGGACACTTTTGCCCTGTGTCATTGTTATCTTGGTTGTGGACTTGTATGTGGTCAGACTTGATTGACTTGTTGTTGTTTCGAACATACTTCGATTCATGTATACTTGGTGCCTGGTCTATGTGAGTCTGTTAGGCCGAATTATCCTATATGCAATGCACTGTCCACTGTTCTATATGTTTGCTTCATGCTTCATTGTTATTTTACTGGTGCATGTTGTATCTGGTCTTGAAGTCGTAGACTTTGATCGTATCATACATGTATCCTGCACATATGTATGTTGTATATATTGGTGGATTAGTGCAGTTTCATTGTGACTTCACTTTGAACCTTTTGACTTCATGCAACATTTTCTGTTGTCTTGTGGCTTCATGTATATGATCATGTTGGCTGTGTAGTCTGCAATGCTTGGGGATTCATGTACAGCTGCAGTTTTGGTTTGTGTAAACTTTTGATGACTTTGTGGCCTTGGTTTCACTCGAGAATTATTTGCTTTTTGAATTGCGCCTGTGTTGAATCCAGCTTATAGCTTGGGTTTGACCTTGTGCTCGTATCGTGATTTTTTTGTATTTATTTCACCTGAGTTGAACCCGACTTTTGATTTGGATTTGATCTTGTGCTCGCCTGTCTCTGTAGATTTATCAAGTCTATATCGGTGTGCACGACCTTATGGCATGTATAGTGATACACTATGCATGTCACAAACTGTTCGTGTATGATGCCTTCAAAATTAAATGATGAATAACAACCCAAATAACCGATGAAAATAATATTTTTAAAATTACATTTTATTCTATACTGCAAAAATATTTTATTTTTCAATTTTACTGCGTTAGTGGTTGTTTGGCAGATTGCTCAGATGCTGGATTCAATCTGGAGTAGAGTTGAAGAATATTACGAGTGAATGAGCGATGGGTAGTGAGGACAGTTGTATAAATTGAAATGTATTGTAATTGGAATTTTGTATATACAGTGAGAGCAAGAATTTGTACCATTCAAAATTGTAATAAATATTTGTTTGAATAAAATATCCGTTTAAATTTAAATTCTGTGTTATTTATTTTATTCAGCAAATATTTATTTACTCTATGAAAAATAAAATAGTACATTAACAAATACACTTAAATGGATATATATATATATATGTGTGTGTGTGTGTGTGTGTGTGTGTGTGTGTTTATTATCATAAAAAAAATCATATATTGGCATATTCAATACAGTTTTTCAATATATATATATATATATATATATATATGTACCGAAAACAAAGAAAAATTTTATTGCAGTAAGGTATAAAGTAATTCGGTTTTTAATATACATGTGCGTATATATATTTAGAAAAGAAAATTATTACAGCAATATATAAACATATTTTAGATATATATATGTATATGTATATGTATATACAGTAAAGTAAATTACTCTTGTTATTTACGGAAAATAGAAAATTATTTTATATAGATAAAGCTGGGGAAAAAGGGAATTTAAAAATGTTGTAAAGTTTATATATAAATTTGTTTTTTTGAAATCTGTATGGATTATTTTTAAAATATATATAGGTTATTTTAGTATATGTAGATTCAAAGAAAAAGTAAATATACATATATACATATTTTCACTTACGGGTTTAATTTTAAAATTATAAAGATTTATTTGTTTAATTAAATTCTAATTATTTTAGTTACTAAGAAATTATTTAAAAGAAAATTAGTTTAAATTAAATTATTAGTCAATTGAATTATTAAATGGTAATTAATTGTTCTATTTATTTAAAATATCAATAAATCGTATAATGTTATACAAGATCTAAAATCATGAAGAAAACAATTGGATCGGATTGCGAAGCAAAAATAAAGGTGAGATCTCTCACTCATTTGGATTATCTTATCAAAATTTAAAAGTTAAATTTAAACCATTGGAGGTTGATTGATAAATTATGATTTATCTATTGGATGATAATATATTGTAGTGTGTATATATATAAATTAGAGTGATTGATATTTCCGCATTATATAGCGGATGAGACCCTATGCGCCCCGCATAGTAGCGAATGATCCTATATACCACGATATCCCCCTCGAAGTGGGATTGGTATTTATTTGTTGACTAACATCTGTGGATGTAGGAAAAAAAAAGTTGGAGGGATCCAACTGGATTCCTCAAAAATATTATTGTTTCATATATATATATATTGATATATGACAGGATGGATAAATTGATATGGATCGTGTGAATTGAATTGTTAAATGTTAAATAGCTTGGGAACTGAATTTGTTTTATTCAAATATCATAAATAATTATATTGTAGGAATTTAAAAGGAAATTTAAAAGAAATTATTTATATTGAAAATTTGATTTATTCTAAAGGGAATTAAGTGGAATAAAAATATATTAACTAAATGGGTTATACTAAACCATTTGAATTGGTAAAGGCTTAAAAATTTAAATTTTATATTAAGGCTTGAAGTGTTTTCGGAATCAATAAATAGATTTGAATAAAATGGAATTTTATTAAGGGATAAATAATAATATGGATTTATAAATATAATTTATTTTGAAAATAGAAGAAAAGCTCAAAGGAGCCTAAATTTATAATCGGGATTTATAAATAAAAGGGAATGATATCAGTGGATATGTGTAAAATATAAGTTAGTGGTATGAACTTATACCGGGAGATGGAAATCATTTCTGAAATAGTGGAATATATTTTAAATAAGAGAAATGGAGATAAATTTGGGTATATTCGACGTGATATGATTTATGAGGAATTTATGAATTGAATTGGTGGATATTGGATTTTCTAAAAATAGACTTTTGTTGAATAAATAGAAATTGTTTAAATTTTTTTTTTTTAGAAATCTACTATACTATGTAACTATAAACCATTATTTGAAATTAGAATGTTCTAAAAGTTAGTTATTATAATACTAAATATTGATTGAAATGAGTTCTAATTTTATAATCAGCTTTGTAGATTAAATTATAAAATCCTCTCGAGATGGGAAGCGAAGTTTAATAAAAACGGATAAGACTTTAGAGGAAAGATTCTTATAGAGGAATTATGGAAACTTAAATAAATTCCAAGCATAAGTTAAGTAAACCGCAGAAGGTGAAATAAAACTCACAAAGGAAGTAGAAGTGAAACTGGAATTTTAAATAAGCATAAACGGCTTTGAAAATATTAAAGGAAATTTACTAAGAAATTCTGGAGTTATAGAATTCATGTGAAACGAGTTGGAATTTACAAATTGAGTTGTAAATGATTTTTGAGAAAAGATATAGGAAATAAAAAGAAATATTTTCCAAGTGTTGAATATCAGTTGAAGTGGAAAGAAATATTCTATGTGTTGGAATAAGAAATAATACCTTGTATAGATATTTTGAGATGAATAATTTGGGGAATATTTTAAGGCTGGATGGTTGCTTGTGAATATTGTTTAATAGTAAAGTAACCGACTATTAATATTGGCCAATGCGCTGATCGTTTCGTAGAAACTAGGATCGAGTTTAATTATCCAAATACTACTTCAATATGGTTTGAAACTTTTACAAATGAAGACCATGGAGATAATGAAGATGGTGATTCAGTTTGTCTAGACCTAGGGCAACTTGTATGGACGAATGCTATCAGACCATCTTCAGTAGGACTATGAGCATTCTAAGTGAATGTGTTCTAAAAAGTTAACACATAGCCTCAAGTCTCATCAACCGAGAATAGCTAAAATAGGGAAGGTGCAGCAGGGCTAAGTGGGTAGCATCCAATTAGGGTAAGATTTTCTCTGTCTAGATGTCCCTTTTATTAGGCTTAGTGGGCGGTTGTTGATCCCAACCGCGGGGTGATCTTATTCAGACTATCCAGTAAGAGATAGCTCCGGTCTTGTGTTGCAGGGGATCGAGAGTGGTCCTCGGTCCTCTGATCTAGACTAGGCACTGTGACGGACGGTACCCCAGTAGCCCTGCCATTTTATGGAAACCCAATCTCTAATAAGTGCCTTCGGACTTGTTTGTATACCTATTATGCTGGAATTTAATGAATGTAACAATTTCAGCTATTTGAATAAGTATTTGCACTTAGACACTATTATAATATCAGACGGATTTGATAAAAAATGTTCTGGTTATCGTAAGGTAAAAACCCGGCATGTTTATTTGTGACATTGTCTTACGAGATAGCTTTGTTTTCAAAGGGTTTTCAAAAATATAATAATCCAATTGAGTGTGGTTTTCTCATGCTGGTTTGCCAGACTGACTCAGGTGTCGTTTTATTATGATGCTCGGGTCAGACCGAGTTTAACAGATCTAGGTTAATATGCTATGGAGCTCAAGAGGCGAGCTGGATGATAGAGATGTATCTCTCGTACTTGGTTATTATTATTTCCGCTGTGTAAGGACCAGTGTAGGCTGTCCAAAGTTGTGTCGACCCAAAAATCCATACCCTTTGAATCGACAATAATCCACACATGTCCGACCCAAAAGGCACAGACTGACGGAAAGTCAAGAGAAAGAAAAGAAGGGAGAAGAAGAGAAGAGAAGAAAGAGAGAAGATAGAACCAAACAGAACAATACAGAATATCACATCGCAGCGGAAAATATATAATATCATATCAATGATCTTTACAAAACAGAAACTGTATATATATACACATCAAACAAAGTTCAACAATCAATCAATAGTCATTAGCTTGAACTGTTATAATAACCTGTCCTCACAATCGCCGATAATATACAACAACAACAAACAAAGCACAGCGGATAATCAAAACAAATACGGATGTACAAAAATGAAGATCTCCAGCTCTCCTGCTGAAGCACCAAAAGCATCAAATCTTGACCTGTAAATAAACTCAGTCTGACCCGTGCGTTGAAAGGGAAGAACGCCCGAGTCAGTCTGGTAAACCAGCGTGAGAAAACGCTCAACTGAATTTATTAAATTACCAAACTTTTCCTTTATCAAAACAAAAGTATCTCATAATACAAGTCCACACATAAACACGGACATGATTTTACCTTACGATAACTAAAACATATCATATCAAATCCTCTTATATTATAGTAGTGTCTACTATATACAAATAATATTAATCATAGCCGAAATTGCTATATTGATTAAATTCCATCATATAGCCCAATTGGGTAATACAATCAAAATGGCAAACACGTAGTGGGGTTTGGATTTCCATGCAAATGACCAGGTGAAGGGACTACCTTTCGGCAGCACATCTCTAAAAGAATATACTGAGGGCCATAAAAAAGGATCCTCTAGCAACACAAGACCGACCCACCTATATAACTAGATGGTACCGAATATATCATCCTTCGGTCGTTATCGACCTTACCGAGGGCCCTCTAGCATACAAACCATAATAATCAAATACACGACGTCATAACATGCAAAGATATATCTAGAAGAGGATGATCATACCCTAATGGGAGCGACCCACTTAGCTCTGCTGCATCTAACCCTGTTTTGGTCATTTCCGGTTGATGAGGCGAAAGGTAACAATTACCTTTCACATATCACAATCACAATCACATCACTTAGAATGCCACACGACCATTTCCGTTGACTACTAATTGCCTTCCGCGAAAATACAACCCTTAAGCTCAAACGTCTCAAGGAGGGTGTTAAGCTAAGAGAAATTGCCTTCTCCGCCACCACTGATGTACGTTTGTAAAAAACAATGTACGTAATCTGTAGAAATGCAATGTCAGACAAACATCCATACAAGTTGTCTAGGAATAGGACAAACCGAAGGTACTTTCCTACCATATCCTGTCGGAAAATCCCTAGGATTAGTAGCGAATAGTCCTCACACTAGATATTTCATAATGAAGAGACTACTGCTACTGGATGTATATTGGGATTTTAACCCCAAACGATCAACAAGAAGTCCTCCACTATGAAAATCCGAAATAACAATATCATCACAAGCAACCTGCACAATCGTCGCATATACATTGGTCCGAAGTGGTTTTCGGATAAATCGATCCCGGTCTCTTCGCACCGACAACGCAAAAGCGTTTCTCAACTTCACATAAAAACTAAGTCTCATAGACTTATCACGTCTCCAACTTTCAACTTGCTATCCTTCAGGCCAAGAAGGAAGCTCGATAGATTGGAGTAATACTCCGCACTACATGAATCAACATCCTCAACACAAATGATAATCAAGCCTACACAGAAGGCTACGTACTAAGTGTACGACCAAATAGTTCCCACATCAAGTCGAGAAACTAAAATTTGGCCAAATTTGATAGTCGGTTATTTAACTATCAAAACAAACAAACAAATATTCACCACCATAACAATCACTGGGCCCTTTTAATTAATCTTCTATTAATTAAATCATTTGCTAAATATTCACTTCAAATTATCTTTTAAAAAGACATAATCTCAAAATATTTCAACTTTCTATATTGGAAAACATTTCCATATACTTATTTAATAATAAGTAATTCACAAATCGTTTTATTTTCAACACTTAGAATATATCCCATATACTTAAATCACGATTAAGTACATATTTTATTCTTTAAGGAAAATATTCTTTTAAACACAATTATTTGGGTCAAAACGAATGTTGCGTAAAACATCGTTACGACGGCCCAAAATCACTAGTATAGGGATTCGAAATTAAGATAGATATATAAATCCTAATACTATACAAAAATACTTTCTTTCGAAAATCATTTACTATAACAACAGTGTTATAGTCCAACGTTTCCATATACTTTTCGAAAACATATATTTCAACAGTAAATGTTGAAATCTATGGTTTCGATCCTTAACACATTTTAAAACATCTTTTAATCATTTTATTCCATTTAAAAGATCACTTTCGAAACATTTACTTAATTTCAAAAGATTATTCACTGTCCAAAATCGTGAATATAATTCCTTTATCAAATTCATTACTATAGCACATTTTAATTAAAGAATTATCCACTGTCCAAAATCATGAATATAATTCCTTTAATAAACTATAATAATTAACTTATCAAATTTAATTGATTTCGGAATTATAAAACAATGTTTATAAATTCACATTTTTATTTTATAAAACCTTCAATTTATAAATTCTCTTATTAACAAATTCCATTAATCTCATTTACATTCCAAAATCCAAATTATAAGTTAATTCACTTGTCAAATCCATTTATAACTTCATTTTAACACTTATAAAACTCGTTTTATAATTCTAATATTTTAATTTATAAAATATAAATTTTATAAATTTTCTGTATAAACCATTTATAGTAAATCAAAAATCTTCATTTATACTATTTCACAAAATAGTTAACTTCATATTTCAGAAGTCACATTTCAATTATATTTCCCAAAAATAATAATTTCAATTATATTTCACAAATATCCTAATTTTTTTATAACGATAAAAATTATAACATTTATTGATTTAAAATAAATCAATTCCAAAATTCAATAAAACGTATACTTTCAAAAATCACTTTAAAATCCTTTTAAATTTGAAAATATCACTTTAACATTTTTTAAATTCCAAAATAAAGGCCCAATGCTGCAACAACACTAAATACAACAATCACGGCATCCAAAACATCATATATCATATGATAATAGAATATATATCAATATCTGTAAATAAATCGATAATCTTAAGGAATCCAGTTGGATCCCTCCAACTTGTCACCTACAACAAATATACATATTAGAATATGTGTACAATGTCCCCTTCAAGGCAGACGCGCGTACTAAGGGTCATCCGCTCATACACGGGAACATATAGGGTCATCTTCTCCACTAGACAAGTTTATATCCAAATACGAATCGATATATTTTATATCATCCAAACAATCATCAATCATCATATAATAAATTATTTCTCACTTATATAAAAATATCAGTGTGTCGGAAAAAGTGAGTTGTACTCACATTGCTTGTAGTCGTCGCGATAGCGATTTATTCCGATTAAAATTAAACGACCGTTTAATTTCAACCAAAATTTTCACTTGCTCAAAAAAATCACAATTTTGCTCCATAATATAGTTCTCGTCAATACGGTTCCAATGTAATTCGTTTCGTGCGAAACAGACATCGTATGAAAAAGTTATAGCTTTTTTTAAAGTTTGTACGATTTTATAATATAATAATTAACATTTCTTTTTAATTTTAAACGTACTTTCAATCCAAGCCGCATGATTTTCTGCCGTAGATCTCGGCCGTGCGATTTGTTCTTCCCAGATGATCGCGTTCAATCGAAACCCATGACCGTCCTCTAACCCCAATTATCGCGATCACCTCGAGCATCTACACGACGATCAGAAACCACAGTTTGAAAGCCCTTCGCCTATTCTATCAATGCCACAAAAACCACTAAGCTTGGTCGTGATACTACCTTGAAAAACGCGTATAAACGCACTACATTCATGGCCCATTTGCCGATGATCCACCGCATTATTTCCAATCATTACCGTTGATTTCGTAGAACTTATCGTGCTCTATATTTTCATGTAGAAGGAATTCCGTAATAGTTAATAGATTAGAAGAAATCGAGGGGAGAAGAATCGAATTTTTTCGGCCATTGATTATAAGGTGGCGGCTAACCGTAGCTCTGATTAGGGTTTTGAAAATAGTGAAAAAGTTTGGCCTTATATAGAAAATTACGCGACACTATTCACCCGTAATTTTTTCGAACTCGAAACGGAACGTGCCGCCTGGCATTTATAATGTTTTAACCTTATTCCGAACGCAATGGCATATATATCGGGAGCCAATCCGATCGTATTTGGAAGATAGGTTTTCGAATCGACTATTTAAATTTAAAATTCGCTTAAACGAATTTCTACGCGTTTTAGCTTGCCCCGGACAAACCGTAAATCCGATTGATACGAAATTAGAAATCTTACAATAATATAACATTACAGATCCAAAGAAATTGGTTTCGTTGAAATATGAGACTATATGAAAAATGGCTATTTTTACCCGTCAATTAAATATTAAAATATTCAATTTTAAAAGTTCTCTAACATCATTCTAATTCAAATATGATTTAATTCAACTTTATACAACATATTTATTCATATTAAATGCAAATTCTAATTATTTCAGCAATTTCAAATATTAAATTAACAATTTAATTATCCAATTAAATCACCATATTCAAAATAAAATCTATTCAGGTTATAAATTTAACTTGTGAATATTTAAAATCAATTGAATATATGAATTTCAAATGATGGAAATTTTGGGTCGTTACATTCTCCCCTACTTAAAAGAATTTCGTCCTCGAAATTACCAAGTAAGAAAAAGTCACAAAATCCATTAACTTTTCAAAATAACTTGTTCAATTTAGATTTACCAAAATCACTTAAATGTTTAGCTTTTCTCAAAATTCATTAGTTAAACTTCTTATAAAAACTTTACTAGGTTTTCAAATACATTCATAGTTATCTTTTCAAAACCAACTACTATCGTTTAACTTTTAATTCGAAAGTCAAACTTCAGTTACCAAAAGTTTTTCAATTTCCCAAAAAAAAATTAACGCCTCAGATTTTCAAAAAAATTCGCCATATTCTTATTTGCGCGGTTTGATCCGAAAAAAAAAACTATATATATATATATATCACAAATATACATCTTATCATCGAGGATGAGGCATCCCGAAGGGAAAAAAGTGCAAAAGTACGATATGTAATCCGAGATATGTACGTTATATATCATTAGCAAGCATATACGGCTAATATAGCACGAAAGCGAGCTCAAATGCGAAGCAAGCGCAATCCGCACCTACTAAACACTCAATACACAAATGAGAAACATGTATATAGAAAGTAATATCAATATACAACATATACCACTACAAGTACTATATATGCCAATATAGAAAATGTCATCGATAAGCAACCAATCCAACCATCAAACATCTATCATCCAATAAAGCATATCTATCAGTCAATTCATAGTCAAATCAATATACTTTCACTTCTCATTAATATTTACTGAATTGATTTTCAATTTAATCACATGATTCATTAACATTGGATTTTACTAACATTCATTCATTCATTCATTCATATTTAATTAGTTTACATTCACTAATTCATATTCCAATTTGTTCACTTCCAAATCAAATCAAATCAATTCTATTTAAATTCACTTAACTTCCCGTTTGAATTCAATTATTTATATTTCAATTTTATTACTTCAATTTCATATGAATTTTCTATACAATCAATTAACATTCATCTAACAATTAATGCATATCCAACATTACCGAATTAATTTACTTTACATTCATTCAATTTGGTTTAACACTCAATTGGTTTCATATTCAATTCAGTTTAATATCTAATTCGGATTGAATTCTAGTATTCACTATATTCACATTTCTATATAGCACTTCTAATATTATTATTGATTCACAACTTCCTAACTTAGGTTCTATTCAATTCTTAATAAAAACATTTTCTAATCCATATTTATTCTTTAATTCACTTTTACTAATTTACTTCGATACCAAAATCAACTTTATTCGACATTACTTAAGCTATATTTCATTTTATTCTCACTTGCATTTACTTTCACTTATACAACTTAAGTTCACTACTAATTTATTTCAATTTCAAATCACTATTCAAATTCAGATTTTGTTTTTCTTAACAAAATTGTTTAACCATTTTAACAATTTTTTTTACTTACATTTTCTCATTTTATAAGTTATACAACTTAATTATCTAAACTTTCATAAACATTTGCCTAAGTTTACTTCCATTCACAAAACTTATTTTATAATTTCAATTCATGGTTATGCAATCACTTACAACTTAGGTTTATTTAAACTTTAAAATTCAATCATATAATCATTTAATCACATATGTTTAATTTCAAATCATATATCTAATATGCTAACTCAAATTTATTTCAACTTTACTAATAGTTAAAATTTTAGTTCATATTATAAGTCCAATTTCATCTCACCTATGTTTATCAATTTCAACTTGGATTTTAAATCAAATTTGTTTATCACAACAAAACTTCAATTTCAATTTACTATTGGTAGCAAATCCATTACACAAAAACTAGAAAATGATACTGATGATGCTGTAGTCATCACCTTTATTATTTTCCAACAACAGTAGTGAATTCAGTACTTTATACTCTTTTTTAAAAAAATTCTTTTATATATAAATCTTTCACTTATATATTTCACTTTACTTATATAAGATTCATTCCAACTTCTTTTATCTTATTTAGAAAATATCCCATATACTTAAATCACGATTAAGTATATATTTTGTTCTTTAAGGAAAACGTTCTCTTTACACACATTTATTTTGGTCAAAACGAATGTTGCGTAAAACATCGTTACGACAGCCCAAAATCACTAGTATAGGGATTTGATATTAAGATTATAAATCACGATACTATGCAAAAAAAATTTCTTTCGAAAATCATTTACTATAACAATAGTGTTATAGTCCATCATTTCCTTATACTTTTCGAAAACATCTATTTCAACAATAAATGTTGAAATCTATGGTTTCGATCCTTAACACATTTTAAAACATCTTTTAATCATTTTATTCCATTTAAAAGGTCACTTTCGAAACAATTACTTAATTTCAAAAGATTATTCACTGTCCAAATCGTGAATATAATCGCTTTATCAAATTCATTACTATAGCATATTTTAATTAAAGAATTATCCACTGTCAAAAATCGTAAATATAATTCCTTTAATAAACTATAATAATTAACTTATCAAATTCAATTGATTTCGGAATTATAAAACAATGTTTATAAATTCACATTTTTATTTTATAAAAACTTCAATTTATAAAATTTTTTATTAACAAATTCCATTTATCTCATTTACATGCCAAAATCCAAATTATAAGTTAATTCACTTATCAAATCCATTTATAACTTCATTTTAACACTGATAAAACTCGTTTTATAATTACAATATTTTAATTTATAAAATATAAATTTTATAAATTTTCTATATAAACCATTTATAATAAATCAAAAATCTTCATTTATACTATTTCACAAAACAGTTAACTTCATATTTCAAAAGTCACATTTGAATTATATCTCCCAAAAATCATAATTTCAATTATATTTCACAAATATCATAATTTTTTTATAACGATAAAAATTATAACATTTATTTATTGAAAATAAATCAATAACAAAATTCAATAAAACAAATACTTTCAAAAATCACTTTAAAATCCTTTTAAGTTTGAAAATAATCACTTTAACATTTTTAAATTCCAAAATATAGGCCCAATGCTGCAACACACTAAATACAACAATCACGACATCCAAAACATCATATATCATATGATAACAGAATATATATCAATATCTGTAAATAAATCGATGACGCTGAGGAATCCAGTTGGATCTCTCCAACCTGTCACCTGCAACAAATATACATATTATAATATGTGTATAATGTCCGCTTTAAGGCTGACGCGCGTACAAAGGTTCATCCGCTCATACACCAGAACGTATAGGGTTATCTGCTCCACTAGGCAAGTATATATCCAAATACCAATCAATATATCATATATCATCCAAACTATCATCAATCATCATATATTAAATTATTTCTCACTTATATAAAAATATCAGTGGGTCAGAAAGAGTGAGTTGTACTTACATTGCTTGTAGTCGTCGCAATAGCGATTTATTCCGATTAAAATTAAACGAGCGTTTAATTTCAACCAAAATTTTTACTTGCTCAAACGAATCCCAATCCAGCTCTATAATGTAGTGCTCAACAATACGGTTTCAACGCAATTTGTTTCGTGCGAAACAGACCTCGTATGAAAAATTATAGCTTTTTTAAAGTTTGTATGATTTTATAATATAATAATTTACATTTCTTTTTAATTTTAAAGCTTATTTCAATCCAAGCCGCATGATTTTCTACCGTAGATCTCGGCCATGCAATTTCTTCTTCCTAGATGATCGCGTTCAATCGAAACCCATGACCGTCCTCTAACCCTAATTATCGCGATCACCTCGAGCATCTACACGACGATCAGAAACCATTGTTTGAAAACCCTTTGCCTATTCTATCAACGCCGCGAAAACCACTAAGCTCGGTCGTGATACTACCTTGAAAAACGCGTATAAACGCACGACATTCCTGGCCCATTTGCCGACGATCCACCACATTATTTCCAATCATTACCATTGATTTCATAGAACTTGTCGTGCTCTACATTTTTCATGTAGAATGTAATGACCCGTAAATTTCGATAATTAAATTTGTCATCTTACGGAAACTTAATATTGAAGGAAATAAAAATTTAGTGAATTATTAATGGAAATAATAACTTGGATAAGATGAGTAAGTTAATTTTTAATAACTTGAATGTAACAGTATAAATGTAAGTTAATTGTTAATAACTTGGATGTAATTCCAATAAGTGAAACAATGTAAATGTTAATTATATCCTTATTGTAATAAAAGAATGTTACCAAGATGAAATAATTAATTTGATTTAAAATCTTAATTAATGTGTGCATTAATTTATAATGGGATATAAAAAGTAAATTAATAATTTAAAATGTTGACCTACTAATAAAATAATGTAAAATGAATGGAAATGGAATGAATTAGTGTATGAACTAATGGTAGCACTTATTGTAAGCAAATAAGTAAATTAAAATGTAACAGTGCTAATTTAGGTTAATAATTAATAGGTTGAATGAAATGACAATTAATGAATTCATTAAAATTGTAAAGTTATAATATAATAGATGGTAATTGGTTGGGAAGAATGAACATACAAGTATTTTAAAGGGAATAATGGTGACAAATGGTTGTTACCAGTTAATTCACCAATTACAAATAAAGATAATTAAATGTACTTTAATGATAATTAATATAATAACGGAAAGGGTGAATGTATATTAAAAAGGGAAACGTAAAACTTATTTATAAGATAGTAATTAGTGTACTAGAAAGCTAAATAAATTTATTGAGAAGATTAATTGTAATTAATGTGAATCAAAGTAATAGTGACGGTCATAGGTTACTATCTAATTGTCCTATTAATTTGTTGTAACTGTTATATTTGGGAATGAGACTTTATTATAAGTAAATAAAGGTAAGTATTGTATGAATATATGAATTAATGTATGATTTAAGGTAATAGAATGAATTCATATGATGTAAGTAATTATAATAAATAATTGAAATAATAAGCCTAAGTGAAATTTTAAGGCTATGGTAACAATCATCATAAATTACCAGAATATATCTAGTCCACCAAATTAATTGGAAGACAATTACATTTAAATGAAAATAAATGTCTCATTAATCTGGGTAAGGACTATAATTGTAAAGTGCAAATGTAATAAAGCAACGAAATGCATATTTTATTCATAAGATAATAAAAGGAATGAAACCTATTGAATGAATTAATTGAGGTTCTATGTGACGCCCCACCTCTATACCCACGCTAGCCAAGAACACTACGGTGTACTGCTGTCAACTAGCGCGGAGAATAAGGCTGTTGAGGAGCGGCTATCCGTAGTTAGGCCTTACACTAGTATTGGTTATCTCGATAGGAGTGGTATATATATTCTTTCATCTTTCGCCTCTGATTTATTTACTCCCATCGACATACCCCAATTCCAGTATAAAATGAACTACGATGGTTCATAATAGTTTAGGACAGTAAATATAATAATAACACAGATAATATCAATAAATGCAGAACACAGATAAAACAGAAAAGTCTCATATATATAACTGATGTCAGTTACAATACATTTGACATAGAACATATGATACAACTACAACTGTCGACCCAGGAAGTTATATATACAAGTACATTATCGACTAACATACATGAATACATATCAACATATGCTATGACACGACAACTCCTAAATGATATGAAAAGTCTTCATAGCTCAAACAGCTGCCCAAAGCAAGATATCTACGACCTGAAATAACTCGGTCTGACCCAAGTATTAAATTCAAAATAAAATAATACGCGGGTCAGTCTAATTCAAACTCGGTTATTAGTGCACAGAAGCAATAATAATTAAAAAATGAATAGACGACGGTCACAATAAATCTCGTCTATCCGATCCTTAAATAAAGAAATCGGATAACAATAAATATAACACGTAACAGTGTTAAACAAAAAATCAACAAATTAAACCAAATCAGAATACAATTCAGAATATTGAATTGAATAAACAAAACAGTTCAAACCATTGAAATATCAATTAAAATATTAATTCGAGTAGGGCTGCAGTACACGCACAGACTGGAAATTCAAGAAGGCACCAAACAATAAACTGAATGCAAAGGTCAAACCATAGTTGTCATGACTCAACAAAGGCTACAGACAAGTAGCAGTGTGCAAAATAAAGCAACTCAACAGCAATGCATGCAACATACAAACAACAAATGTACAAGCTAAAACTTCAAAAGGACCAGGTTATACATCTACAAGTGCAGGTACAATATAATGCAGACTTGAGTAAAACAGGGGGAAGTGCATTTATCAAGTACTTCATGAAGCAAAACCAAACCAGACCAATAGACATGAATGCACAGTGCAAACAAATGCACCAAGTAAGTGACACAGCGAACACGACAACAAGCAACAGTGCAGCATCAGGTCGAGCACAATGCAAATACAATGAGACAACACATAACTCGAACAATGGTCAACCATACATGCATACACACATACGAATGTATGTATGCATACAGATAAGTCAGCCAAACAATTCGAACTACATCAAGAGCCGAAGCCACAGTGAAACTCAAGTGTTTAATAATACACTCGAAATCAATTTCACTTAAATAGAAAATGCACATGAACGTTGTGGCAACAGTTCAAGGCAACAGTAACAACTCAAATGCAAACTATGTCATATATGATACAGTGGCAAATTGCACAAACAAGCACAAGTGTGCTACAGAGAATATGCAACATGAAAGACATGAAGGCAGTAAAGTGCTGACTGGAAACAAACTACAAAGACATCAACGAGTATGACATAAGGCAGTGCAACAAAGACCACTAATGTTCAATGTAAATGCAAGCTAGTAGCTCATACTACACATCAGGTCAGAGACAAATGAATGACCAGTTCAACCAAGAACGTAACCTAGTGTACAACAACCCAGGCTAGTGTCCTACTTCGAACACAACAAAACAAACCGGAATTTCAAAGTGAACCAGTGCCAAGTTCAAACTGTATATATGCACATATATGAAGATCAATATCAATTGAAGACTTGAGTCAACATATAATGATCAAAATGCTTAACAGATCAGAATGCTCAAAGTGAAAATAACAAATGTATCATGAACAAACGACCATGAAAATCAAAATTGCTCGGGGACGAATACAAAAATAATCAAGTATAGCCAATAACAGCAGCTACCACCAAAATGTCCGAGAATGTAACCAAATGTACAAGAATGCCTGAACTGAGAAAAACAAAACCAAGTCAAAGCAAGGCCAACCCAGTTTCAAATCAAATCAATGCAGAAATTTCAAGCTGAGCAAGGCAGTGGCCGAAGCCATCAGAAGAATGAAAGTGAGATTCTTGTCTCAAAATAGTTTTCACAGAAACCAAGTTTAATATGAATTAGAAATAGGATATAAAGGAAATCCAAATATGCCGAATCATGGCCGCAAGTAATCATATGCCTAAGGATGTCGAAGTCTGATGTCTTCAACACAAAATACCACCGAAAACAGAAATTAACAAGCACAACATCAAGAAAGATCAATTCAAAGTCTAATATAGCTTTAGTCAAGTAATTCAAATTCAACAAAGTCAAAACAATTACTTTTATTCTAAAGTAAGTTTTAAACTGTCATAGAAGCAAATGTAAAATCACCTAGAAACCGCAACTCCAATCAATGTTGTTTAAATCAGTGACAATTATGAGCAAGTGATAAGAAACAAATTCAATTACTGGCCGAGATAAAACAACATCGAAACAACATCAAGTATGCTAAGTCCAAATGCAACAGTTCGAACAATACCAAAGTCAAAGAGAAAGTCACTGAATCAAAATGTCAACAGCAGTATCATCGGAGCTCAAGCCGAGATATAGGAAAAAATAATACCGTGCCAATCAAGCAATCCAGTACATACACATATGAATTAGTCACAGAAAAATCACGAGTATCTAAGTAAAATCGAGTGGAATTAGATGTGAGTGAGGGTTCACTCACCTTCGATTTGACGAGCAGAACCCAAATCGAAGCCGAAAGCATCTCGAAGATGAGCGCAGCCAAGTGCAAACGAAACCCTAATTTGTGATAAAGTGGGACGAGCCGCCATTTATTTTGAAGCCCTAGCTTCGAAAGGGGGAAGAACGAGAGAGGCTGCCATTTTCATTCGCTTGTTTTTAGGGTTGAGAATGAAAAGGTTAAAGAGGAGGGAATGGTTTATTTGCTTTGCAAATTTTCACGATCCAAGCAAATGAAAATGTGGGCCGAGAATTCAAAGCCCAAAAAATCCTTTTAACCATTTATAAAAGAATTTTAACACAATTTAAAAACTTCAATTGGCAATTTGCAACAATATTTATCATTTAAATGTCGATTATTAATTGATGCTAAATACCGGGTTGTTACAGACTCCCCTCCTTAAAGAAATTGCGTCCTCGTAATCATAAGGAATAAATGGACAAAAGGTAACAACCATTAGAGCATATCATCACAAGATGAAGAAAATTCGAAATAGGAAGTTCACCATAAAGAGCATGAAAGAGTAAACTTGAACGTGTTTTCTCGATGAATTCTCTGGATTCCTAAATGCAATCCTTAGGATTTGAGAACCATTGAACTTCCGCAAGAAAAACATCTTTATTTCGAAGATGCTACACCCCCGAAGCAATGATGTGAATAGAAGGTTGCTCAAGAATAAAAATCGAAAATCTCTAAGGCATTTCCGTAATCGGAAGACGTGGAAAACGTCATGAATAGCAGAAAATTAAGCCGGTACACCGGTGTAGTACAGTATAAACACCAAAGAAATCTTTTAATTTCATAAAAGAAATTCACAAATTCTTTATAAAATTTAATTATCAAATAGATAATAAGAATACAGGATTCACAAAACAGCAATATCTAATCATCGATTCGATAATTAGAAGACAACAAAAATCTAATTATCAACAAAGATAACTAGAAAACAAAAATCACAAGTCGCAAAACAAATATCCAATTACCAAAAACGACAATCAGAAATAACAAATATCTGATTATCAAAAACGGAAATCAGAAATAACAAATATTTAATCATCAAAAACGATAATTAAATCTTAAATATCTAATTATTGCAAGCGATAATCAGAAATCTCAAATCACAAATATTTAATTATCAAAACGATAATTAAACCAACAAATTTTTAATTATCACAAATGATAATTAAATCTCAAATATCTGATTATCACAAGGGATAATCAGAAACAACAAATATCTGATTATCAAAAACGATAAATCAGAAATCAAAAATATCCGATTATCAAAAACGATAATCAGAAATCACAAATATCCGATTATCAAAAACGATAGTCAAAAATCACAAATATCCGATTATCAAAAACGATAATCAAAAATCACAAATATTCGATTATCAAAAACGATAATCAGAAATCACAAATATCCGATTATCAAAAACGATAATCAGAAATCACAAATACCCGATTATCAAAAACGATAATCAGAAATCACAAATATTCGATTATCAAAAACGATAATCAAAAATCACAAATATCCGATTATCAAAAACGATAATCAGAAATCACAAATATCCGATTATCAAAAACGATAATCATAAATCACAAATATCCGATTATCAAAAACGATAATCAAAAATCACAAATATCCGATTATTAAAAACGATAATCAGAAATCACAAATATCCGATTATCAAAAACGATAATCAGAAATCACAAATATCCGATTATCAAACACGATAATCAGAAATCACAAATATTTCAATTAACGAGTCCGGAATTAGCCGAAATAGCAAACGCACATGTCCCATAACCACGAGTTTTACTAAATCGTTTAATTCACTTCATCGTTTCCTTGAAAGTGCAAAATTGTGTATTCTAAAAATAACATTTCACATTCTCAAACAGACAAGTCCGTAATTAAGCGAATCAGTAAAAGAAAGGGGTCATAGTCCTCGATTTTTCTGAAACGTTTAAATCGCTTCCTCATTCTTTTGAAAGCGCAAAGTGCAAAACTTCTGAAAACAATTTTCATTTATTTTATAAAAATAATAGTTTACATTCTCAAACAAACAAGTCAGGAATTAAGCGAATCAGCCAAAGAAAGGGGTCATAGTCCTCGATTTTGCTGAAACGTTAAGTCGCTTCCTCATTTTTTTGAAAGCGTAAACCGTAAAATTTTTGGAAACAATTTTTATTTTGAATTTTTTTTAAAATACGTGATTAAAACAGCAACATCAGTAGCAACTTCGACAAGGAAATTTCACTTCTCAAAATACCGTAAAAAAGGACAACACAATCAGCATTGCGGGATAACCGCTTGAAAATTCATTTTAAAATTGACGGTTACTGAAGTTAATACGTCAAAATCTCATCAAGATGATTGGCATCAAAATATAATAGCAATGAATTTTCATTCATCAAAAATGTCACAAGAATCTTCTCAAAGATAGAAAGGGATATCATACCCTAAACTTGTATTCATAACAAGTTAATGACACACGAATTCACCAATGCACAAAAATTGATAAAACTTATCAATAGAAATCAAGAAATTTTTTGAAGCACAAATTCTAGAAATCATCACAAGAAATCCAGAAAACACAAATTCTAGAAATCTATACAAGAAATCCAGAAATCACAAATTCTAGAAATCTACACAAGAAATCCAGAAATCACAGAAAAAGGAAAAGAGGCCTATCACATGACGGTCCGAAGACCATGGGGAGCTACCCCATATGGGTGAGTCGGAATCACCCAGATGAGGTCTAGGCTAACTAAAAAGCAAAAAGGTATGTGTGAGTGGAATCACACAAATGGTGTCTAGCCTAACCTCGCAAACAAAAAGGTATGTGTGAGCGGAATCACACAAATGGTGTCTAGGCTAACCAAAAAGCAAAAAGGTATGTGTGAGTGGAATCACACAAATGGTGTCTAGCCTAACCTCGCAAACAAAAAGGTATGTGTGAGCGAAATCACACAAATGGTGTCTAGGCTAACCAAAAAGCAAAAAGGTATGTGTGAGTGGAATCACACAAATGGCGTCTAGCCTAACCTTGCAAACAAAAAGGTATGTGTGAGTGGAATCACACAAATGGTGTCTAGGCTAACCAAAAAGCAAAAAGGTATGTGTGAGTGGAATCACACAAATGGTGTCTAGCCTAACCTCGCAAACAAAAAGGTATGTGTGAGCGGAATCACACAAATGGTGTCTAGGCTAACCAAAAAACAAAAAGGTATGTGTGAGTGGAATCACACAAATGGTGTCTAGCCTAATCTTGCAAACAAAAAGACGTCGCACAATTGCTAGTCTAAATCATAAAAAGGGGAAGGCCTATCATAAAATGGGAGCATGAAAACTCACCAACCGGTATCACAAAACGAGACGCTATCTCACGGTGGCCAACCATTAAATTTTGACACACGAATGGTCCGAAGACCGTGGGGCACTACCCCACATATGTGATGGCAAAACATCACACAAATGCGATGGCGAAACATCACAAGAGCGGGGTCTAGTCTCCCTCGCAGACAAAGAGACATCGCACAGTTGCTAGTCTAAATCGCAAAAATGATCGTCATGATCATCAAGAAGTGTCAATTACACTAAGTTAGTAAATATATAAGTTTAGCTTCGTGTCCCATAACCACTAGCTTAACTCAAATATTTACGAACAAACAATAGATCTTCACTAGAAAATTGTCACAAGAGTTTCAATCGAACAAGTCCAAGAATTAACCGACGAAGTGAACGCAAGCGTTTCATACCACTTGTTTTACTAAGCCGTTTAATTCGATTTCTCATCCGAGTGAAGTAAAGGCTTGTATATACTAGTAGATTGGAAAAGGGTTTAAGTAAAGAGCTTTGTAATAAAATAGTTTTGAAATTGTTTGGAGAAAAGGGTTTTGATATTTACTACTAGTATAGAAAACCTTTATACTTTTAAAGTGACAAATCACAAAAATGATTGTAGAAACAATCAATCACAAGAATTCACGTACAAAGATGTGAATAGGATCCAAAGAAATCGATAATGAATCCTTCAAAAAGTATGTTCACAAAAATCCCGAACAAAATGTCATCAAAGTTGCTAATAAATGGTAGCAACAAATCGGGAAATTAACAAGAATCGATTAAATTTGAAAACCAAATCAATTCACTAAAATTCACATTCGAAGTCGTGAATAAAATGCAAAGAATTCGATTCCAAATCCATCAAAGTAGAAACACCCAAAAATTCCAGAAATAGAAGTTATCAAAGTCGACAAAGGTGATAACAACTAATCGAAAAAGAAGAATCGATTAATAATTGAAAAAACAAAGTAAAACGAGCATAAATGCATAGATGACTTCAACAAGAATAAAAATCAAGTCAATGTCGAAGTCAACAATTAATGGCCACAGTCGAGTACAAAACGAATCAACATCATCAAAAACCCAACTTGAGTTCGCAAAGCAAACGGAGGCAGAAGCCAAAATACTTTCACGAAATCAAAATCAAATGCACATGAATAAACGTTAGGAATTCATACCTAACAATCAAAGATGATCATAGACAAAGATGTGAGATAAAACATCGACAAATATTTGTAACACATGTTCCATCTAAGTTATGTTTTATATTTGTCCTAAACCCCAGGCTTTGATACCAAGCTGTGACGCCCCACCTCTATACCCACGTTAGCCAAGAACACTATGGTGTACTGCTGTCAACTAGCGCGGAGAATAAGGCTGTTGAGGAGCGGCCATCCGTAGTTAGGCCTTACACTAGTATTGGTTATCTCGATAGGAGTGGTATATATATTCTTTCATCTTTCACCTCTGATTTATTTACTCCCATCGACATACACCAATTCCAGTATAAAACGAACTACGATGGTTCATAATAGTTTAGGACAGTAAATATAATAATAACACAGATAATATCAATAAATGCGGAACACAGATAAAACAGAAATGTCTCATATATATAACTGATGTCAGTTACAATACATTTGACATAGAACATATGATACAACTACAACTGTCAACCCAGGAAGTTATATATGCAAGTACATTATCGGCTAACATACATGAATACATATCAACCTATGCTATGATACGACAACTCCTAAAAGATATGAAAAGTCTTCATAGCTCAAACAGCTACCCAAAGCAAGATATCTACGACCTGAAATAACTCGGTCTGACCCGAGTATTAAATTCAAAAGAAAATAATACGCGGGTCAGTCTAATTCAAACTCAGTTATTAGTGCATAGAAGCAATAATAATTAAATAATGAATAGACGACAGTCACAATAAATCTCGTCTATCTGATCCTTAAATAAAGAAATCGGATAACGATAAATATAGCACGTAACAGTGTTAAACAACAAATCAGCAAATTAAACCAAATCAGAATACAATTCAGAATATTGAATTGAATAAACAAAACAGTTCAAACAATTGAAATATCAATTAAAATATTAATTCGAGTAGGGCTGCCTCGCCACTACAGCATATGGAATATTCTAAAGATCAATAAATCAAAAGCCATTAGAATATTAATAAAAACAATACCGTGTGGCTGCAGTTCACGCTTGCGTGCACTGCCTTGCCACTACAGTGATGATGTACACAAACGGGCACAAGGTCAAACCCGAGCGTTTAAGCTGGATTCAACACAAGGTCAATGCACAGACTAGAAATTCAAGAAGGCACCAAACAATAAACTGAATGCAAAGGTCAACCCATAGTTGTCATGACTCAACAAAGGCTACAGACAAGTAGCAGTGTGCAAAATAAAGCAACTCAACAGCAATGTATGCAACATACAAACAACAAATATACAAGCTAAAACTTCAAAAGGACCAGGTTATACATCTACAAGTGCAGGTACAATATAATGCAGACTTGAGTAAAACAGGGGGAAGTGCATTTATCAAGTACTTCATGAAGCAAAACCAAACCAGACCAATAGACATGAATGCACAGTGCAAACAAATGCACCAAGTAAGTGACACAGCGAACACGACAACAAGCAACAGTGCAGCATCAGGTCGAGCACAATGCAAATACAATGAGACAACACATAACTCGAAAAATTTCAAGCTGAGCAAGGCAGTGGCCGAAGCCATCAGAAGAATGAAAGTGAGATTCTTGTCTCAAAATAGTTTTCACAGAAACCAAGTTTAATATGAATTAGAAATAGGATATACAGGAAATCCAAATATACCGAATCATGGCCGCAAGTAATCATATGCCCAAGGATGTCGAAGTCTGATGTCTTCAACACAAAATACCACCGAAAACAGAAATTAACAAGCACAACATCAAGAAAGATCAATTCAAAGTCGAAGATAGCTTTAGTCAAGTAATTCAAATTCAACAAAGTCAAAACAATTACTTTTATTCTAAAGTAAGTTTTAAACTGTCATAGAAGCAAATGTAAAATCACCTAGAAACCGCAACTCCAATCAATGTCGTTTAAATCAGTGACAATTATGAGCAAGTGATAAGAAACAAATTCAATTACCGGCCGAGATAAAACAACATCGAAACAACATCAAGTATGCTAAGTCCAAATGCAACAGTTCGAACAATACCAAAGTCAAAGAGAAAGTCACGGAATCAAAATGTCAACAGCAGTATCATCGGGGCTCAAGCCGAGATATAGGCAAAAACAATACCATGCCAATCAAGCAATCCAGTACATATGCATATGAATTAGTCACAGAAAAATCACGAGTATCTAAGTAAAATCGAGTGGTATTAGATGTGAGTGAGGGTTCACTCACCTTTGATTTGACGAGCAGAACCCAAATCGAAGCCGAAAGCATCTCGAAGACGAGCGCAGCCAAGTACAAACGAAACCCTAATTTGTGATAAAGAGGGACGAGCCGCCATTTATTTTGAAGCCCTAGCTTCGAAAGGGGGAAGAACGAGCGAGGACGCCATTTTCGTTCGTTTGTTTTTAGGGTTGAGTATGAAAAGGTTAAAGAGGAGGGAATGGTTTATTTGCTTTGTAAATTTTCACGATCCAAGCAAATGAAAATGTGGGCCGAGAATTCAAAGCCCAAAAAATCCTTTTAACCTTTTATAAAAGAATTTTAACACAATTTAAAAACTTCAATTGGCAATTTGCAACAATATTTATCGTTTAAATGTCGATTATTAATTGATGCTAAATACCGGGTTGTTACATTCTAATTTTAACAATTGTATATATATATTTTACAACTTTGATATATTTGGAAATAATAGTTAATACAAAGGGAAGTTGAAAATTTGAATGTATTAATGTAATGAAATAAAGTTAGCGTTATATATGGGATTATAATCTGGATTGATTAGTAACGAAATTATAAATGCAATTAAAAGCAAATATGTGGCAATGAATATAGGTTGCTTGTTTATTTAAGGTGTTAATTAAACTTTGGTAATCAATTGTAATAAATCTAAATTTAACACTTTGTTAATGTAAATTAAAGTAAGAATCGGAAATAATTTTAATTTCATTTATAAAATGACAATTGGTTGAATAAAAGGAATGCAAATTAAATTTTTGTCAATATATTGGAATTAAGTGTATGATAATAATTGGAGTAATTGCAATTTAGTGAAATTAAATCTCAATTTTTTGCGTCAATTGAAATCAATATGGAATGTAAGAATATTAAGGTAATAGTTTGTAAATCCAATGTTGATTTCATCCTTTTGATAATGATGAATTGAATAATAGAATGAAAAGTGAATTTAATAAAATTATTGGAAATTAAATTTGTAATTTTTAATTTAATGAAATTGAGGATTTATATTGAAATTTATAAATTAATCATCCCTAAATTGACATTTAAATTTGTTTAAATCATTGTAAATGATTGAGAGGTGAATGATGAGAAAATTTGTCAATTATAGAATTGAAATTGAAAGTTTGATTTGATTATATAATTATTAATTTATTTAATTAGTATAAAAATAGCCATTTTGGCCACTGACTCGGATTTGGATGAAACCAGTTTCATCTGATCCGTAACGGTGAATTACTGTAGGATTTCAAGTTTTGTAGCGATTGGACTTGTCGTTTAATCGTACGGACTCGAAACGCCTTGAAATAAATGAAATTGAAATCAATTGAAATCGATTTGAAAATTATTGATTTTAGCATAACTTCTTCATATGATGAAATTTGGACTTGAAACTTGTTCCATCGCGTTTAAATTTTTTTTAAACATCTATTTTGATATAGGGTTGACCCAATTTCGTTCCGGAGTCGAAACAGGCTTTCCGGGCCAATTATCGTTCAGCGCGTGTACCAATCTGATCCATCTATTCTTTCTCAACTTTGTCTATAAATACCTTGTTATAAACTCTAGTCTACATATATCTCTCATTTATATGTGCGTACAATCCCTCTTCACCTCCTCAGTTCAATGGCAAACAAACACTTAATTGCAACTGCAATTCAAAATCAAAGCCAAATTTCAAACTCCTCAAAAAAATTCAGAAAAATTATATATCGAAGCTCTCGATGTACGCATCTCAGATACACATTTCATTTTTTATTTTGAATCACCACTTTTTCAAAAATAGCGGATTAATTCTCGACCGGTCATCCTACCATCATCAACTGTGTCAGATCGTCAACTCAAGGTTACATACGTGTAGAGAGGACGGAGGAGAGTGCATCCATGTGGTTCATCTCGCAATTTAACGGCTAGATTGATTGATTAAATTCGATTAGGGTTGCACAATTTGAGGCGGCTGCTGTCTGAAATGCACGATCGGCGCATGGCCGTGGTTATCGGCGATCATCTTTGGCGGCGAGGCGATGTCGGAGGCTTGAGGCGTGGCACGGCAAGGGGTAGGCGCGATATCGCGACGTCGTTGGTGGCAGCTTGCGTGAGGGAGTTTGAGTTCGTTCTCGACATACTGTAATGCGTGAGTAAGGATGAGGAGCTGACGTGTAATGTAGGGTTATTATATTTGCTTATTTTATTTTATTCGTTTTAAATTAAATCGTATAACTTCTAAATGATGTAGCTTTCGCATACGAGGTCGAAATCACGCGCGGTCTTCTTTGCTAGGTTTGTAATGGAATTCTGGATATTTTGGCACTCGTTTAGGCAGATTCTGAGACTGTTCAAATTTTGGATTTAAATTGAATTTGAATTCAATTTAAATTCAAAAGGTGAATGTTTTAACCCACTTACAACTTCTAAAACTTCTTATGTTTGTTAAATTAAATTTTTGTTGTGAATATGCATTTATTTATGATTTTTTCGTATATTTTTAATCATCATCTCAGTAATTGCATTTATTTAAATTAAATCGTTATTTAATTTATTATTGAATATAACTGCCATTTAAATACCTATTATATATATAATCAGTTATCTATTGGTATTGATTGATTGTTTTGGATGATAATTGTGATGGATGAATGGATGTTGTATTATATATTATTTTAAACTGCAAGTTGTTATGCATTTTATTTCATTCGGGATTGCGCTTTGAAATGATATATAACCATAATTTTATTTTAAATTACGGACTGAAATGATAAATATCCGTATCACTTGACCATAGGATAGAAAATTATATACAGGCACCGCTGTCTATATATAAAAATATTTTGAAATGATTTTACATGGTTTGTAAAGAAATATACGGTTTTATGAGGTATGGATTTGGATATTTTATAAATGTATTTTATATATAGTTAAATTCTTGGGTTTAAGCTATGAATAAGATTTGTTTAAAGTATAAATAAATTAAATAATAAAGTATGATTTTGTTAAAATATAATATGGTTAAGTATTTACTTAAAGTATATTTTTGTATAGAGTTTATATTGATTTTTATAAATCAAGGTTGAAAAAATAGTTTGAAAATGATTAGAGATTTTATACAATTAAAGAATTATATTTAATAAGAATTCTTTTGGAACGTATTGAAATTGAGGTTTTAAAAGAATATGGTTTTACAACTTAATTCGGGTATAAGGTGATTTGAGTGAATAAACTGAGGAATATTTCGTTATTGGAAATTGAAGTTTTATTTAAAGGATATTGGATTTAGCAAGCAAATATTTCAAAACTAAATAATAGAAAATGTGAATTTGGTATATATATGAATTATAAAATTTAGTTTGAAATATTAAATATTTAAGATTTGAAATATATTGAATTTGAAATGGTTTATTTGGAGGTTCAAATCGGTATTGGAATTTGTTTGTGAAATTAAAGAAGCTATTTTATTTTATAAAGTAATTTAATATTTAAACCATTTAAGTGGTGTGGTTATATTTCAAAAGTTATGAAATTCAAAGTTTTATGTTTTGGAAGGCTATATTTCAAGCGTTTGGTTTCGAAATATTATAACTTTGAAAATGTTATGGTTTTATAAAAGGATATAATTGAAATTGATATCATGTTGATTTGGTTTTAAAAGGGGAAATGATACCATAATTATACGGTTTTGAAATGGATATTATTTTCTGGTTTTGAAGTATAAATTATTTTGAAATGACCGCGGTGTTATAATAACGTTTGGTTGTTGAAGAGATAGGGATCGGAAGTTGTCATATTCTCTGCCAACTCCGAAAACCACTTTAACAACCGTGTACGCGGCGGAGATTCCTGAATGAAGTAGGATGGTGGCGACGTTTCCTTTGAGGTAAATACATGGACCCGACTCCCGTGAGTTGGCATAAGATGGCTAAAGCAT
This sequence comes from Allium cepa, assembly GCA_030765085.1. Lineage (NCBI taxonomy): Eukaryota > Viridiplantae > Streptophyta > Magnoliopsida > Asparagales > Amaryllidaceae > Allium > Allium cepa. Next base: position 549,644,105 of record CM060938.1, read on the forward strand.
GAGCGATTGACGGGCTAATGAGGTAGCTCCTTTGATCGGACACATCCCTTCGATATTATACTCTGACTTTTGGATTGATTCAATGACGACTTTTGATTTTCTTTTTTGGGTGTGTGGCACGAGGTGGGTGGTAGCTGCACGCTACGCGTTACCACCGACACGAAAGCGTAATTGGTATATCTACCCTGGCATTTCCTAGTTGTGCCGTGTCACCTACCCTAGCGCGCCTTGTACGAGTTCGTTTTTCTCCCGTAGCACATGAAGTATTTAGGGTAATCTCCCGATCTAGAGATGCGCTGATACTGGATGGACTACTGGGACTATTATGTGGTAAGGGCTATATGGGCAACCCCTTAACGCTATTTAAAAGTAAGTTTATTTTACTAATAGACATTATTATAATAGCGAAATATTACTACATAGTAAATAGTTTAACGGATCCTTGGGAGATGTGAATCCTGAGCATCTCTTGAGTTACTGCACTCACATTGACACTGGATAGGAGATGCCAAATCCCGTAAACATCTCTGATGCCGTTCCACTCATATTATTTACTGTTGATTTAACTTACATAAGATCTTTTAGCTCTGACTCGAGTGTTTTGTCTTTTCAATTCGCTCGGGTCAGCCTGAGCATTTCAGGAATTGAAGGCCTTATTTCTGGAGGACGAAGACGAATATTGTATTATTACTATTATTTACTATATTATTTCACTACACCATTGTATTCCGCTGCATTATTAATATTCTCTGGTATTTGTAACTCTGATATGTATTGTATAAGTAAAATCAAATATTTTGAAAAACAGCTTCATGAACTGTTTATTTGATTATTATATTTTGTCGTTCCACTGCAAGATTCCCTTTTTTTCTTTCTCTACTTTTTCTTATTTACCCCATAACAATCCGCCCTTCCGTATGGTTTAAGTCTGACGTGTATGGTTTATCGTCGATTTAAAGCGTACGAAAAGGCGGGACGTTACATCTAGTATCAGAGCTTAGGTTTAGCGATAAACCTTAGCTTTGCGGGGTTTGACTCTTTATTAATAGGGTAGTAATACCCTATGATGAGTCATTGAGCGTATATATGAGAGAGCGTATTTGTTAGTGTTATAAAAAGGTTTAATATTGTGTTAACTTGTTCCGTTTTGTATTTATTAAATTCTGGTTGATGCATGAGACGCTATGACATCAATAGTGATTTCTAAACACTTAATAGGACAGACCGACATAATATTTGTTTTAATATAGGTGAATGAAATAATTTTGCCTATTATATTTTCTATATATAAAATAAATTTTTATAAATGATATATATATATATATATATTTTGTTGCAATATATTGTTTGTTAGGTAATGAAATTTATAAATAATAGTTGAAATGAGACTGAAACAAAATAAATGGAAATTGGAAATTTTAGAACTTAAGTTCCGGGGTTTTGAAAATTTCTTTCAATTGATTTTGGAATATAATAATATTATTATTAGAAGTATTTTCTGATATAAATATTTCAATTTAATTTGAAAGAGTTGTTTTAAAAAGAAACTTTGAAAAGAAATAAGTACTATACTCCCCTCTCTGTCGTTGTAAAATAATTTTGGTGATGGCGGCCGCATCATCGACATTCATTTTGAGTTTCGAAGGGGGAAGGCCACTGTAGTAGTTTCACTGCAGATTTATTTTGATAAACCAATGTAAATTGTTTTAAATATAATATATATATATATGAACTGTAAGTATACATTCATCTATTATTTTAACATGATTTGAAATTAAACCCGGAATTTAAATTCTTAAGTTTCCATTAATTAATGGTTTTAATTGCTTTAGTGAAATGGAATTTAACTAATAATTGAAGCCTAAAAGAAGGAATAATAGATTTAATGCTAGGTTATAATGGTATTAAATGAAATTTAAAATTATAACCTATGAAATAAAGGATATAATTATTGAACATTAAATTAATTAAAAGAAATGGGATAAACTTATATGATTTTCAATTACATTCTTAAAAGCATATATATATATATATATATATATATATAACTTACCCAACAATAAAAGTTGCAATGTTTAATAAGAAATGTTAATAGAATATTATACAACTAATACTTAAACAATGAAAGTGCTCAATAAAAAATTTACTTTATAAATAAGAATTTTGACATGAAGATAGTTATAAATTTGAGTTAAAATTTTAACACTACTAATTAAATGAAATAGGGGTTGAGTAATGTAAGTAAAGATTTTAAACTTAAGAAAATAAGTTGAAGTTATTTCTAAATAAAATTGTAATAAATAAATGAAATTAAAGGATAAATCATTATATAAAAGAAAAGAAATCAAAACAACAAATATTATGAAATGAAATAAATAAGAATGAGTTTGACCTATTTTCTGAAATTGTTGGTTGTTTGTTTTGGTTATGGTAGTTTGGGCAAGGATACTTTAAATTTGTTTGGAAGGTAGGAATAATCTATTTAGTTTCACCTAAGACTGTTGAGTGAAGGGTACGCTTAGTAGTTTATTTTTCAACTCCATACAATTTAAAGTTTTGAACCCGAACAACTATTGGTTTTGTTTGATATGAATGAATGATTTGTGTTGATTTCTATGTGATGGTTGTATACCTGGTTGCAAGTGTTTGTTGTATGTATTGATTGTTGATTGGTGGTTGAAACAACCTTAAATATTTCACTTTATATAGTTATTAACTCTTTGGATTATATAAGTAAAATACAGGTTATGGAAGCAATTACTACTGCTTTTGGTTTCATAATTAAGCGTAATTGCCCGACAAACAGGTACGTTCTCAGATTACGGTTTATAACGTTATTATATTGTTTTTCCCGTGTTGGGATATATATTATTTTGGAAAATATATGTTGTATATTGTTATATTTGATATTATATTTTCTCCCGAGTCTGTCCGTACAAAGGAGACTCTGCCAAAATTTTCCGTAAATTTTGGACTTAGAATTTTTTTGAAAATGCTTTCCAAACTTATTAATTTAAGTATGAAAAAGATCTAATGGCTATAAATTGGTATATTTTATTTAAATTAATTTATTTTGTATATTTATTTGTTTATAAAGTTAATATATTTGAATACGATGTATTGTTTATTTAATTCTTTCTTTTCCTCATTTTTTCCTTTTCTAGGACGAAAAGTTTTGAGTGGGGGAGAGTGTAACGACCCGTAAATTTCGATAATTAAATTTGTCATCTTAATAAGATCTTTGGTAACTTAATATTGAAAGAAACAAAAATTTAGTGAATTATTAATGGAAACAATAACTTGGATAAGATAGGTAAGTTAATTTTTAATAACTTGAATGTAACAGTATAAATGTAAGTTAGTTGTTAATAACTTGGATGTAATTCCAATAAGTTAAACAATGTAAATGTTAATTATATTCTTATTGTAATAAAAGAATGTTACCAAGATGAAATGATTAATTTGATTTAAAATCTTAATTAATGTGTGCATTAATTTATAATGGGATATAAAAGGTAAATTAATAATTTAATATGTTGACCTACTAATAAAATAATGTAAAATGAATGGAAATGGAATGAATTAGTGTATGAACTAATGGTACCACTTGTTGTAAGAAAATAAGTAAATTAAAACGTAACAGTGCTAATTTAGGTTAATAATTAATAGGTTGAATGAAATGACAATTAATGAATTTATTAAAATTGTAAAGTTATAAGATAGTAGATGGTAATTGGTTGGTAAGAATGAACATATAAGTATTTTAAAGGGGATAATGGTGCCAAATGGTTGTTACCAGTTAATTCACCAATTACAAATAAAGATAATTAAATGTACTTTAATGATAATTAATATAATAACGGAAAGGGTGAATGTAAATTAAAAAGGGAAACGTAAAACTTATTTATAAGATAGTAATTGGTGTAATAGAAAGCTAAATAAATTTATTGAGAAGATAAATTGTAATTAATGTGAATCAAAGCAATAGTGACGGTCGTAGGTTACTATTTAATTGTCCTATTAATTTGTTGTAACTGTTATATTTGGGAATGGGACTTTATTATAAGTAAATAAAGGTAAGTATTGTATAAATATATGAATTAATGTATGATTTAAGGTAATAGAATGAATCCATATGATGTAAGTAATTATAATAAATAACTGAAATAATAAGCCTAAGTGAAATTTTAAGGCTATGGTAACAATCATCATAAATTACCAGAATATATCTAGTCTACTAAATTAATTGGAAGATAATTACATTTAAATGAAAATAAATGTCTCATTAATGTGGGAAAGGACTGTAATTGTAAAGTGCAAATGTATTAAAGCAACGGAAATGCATATTTTATTCATAAGATAATGTAAACGAATGAAACCTATTGAATGAATTAATTGAGGTTCTAATTTTAACAAATGTATATATATTTGACAACTTCGATATATTTGGAAATAATAGTTAATACAATGGGAAGTTGGAAATTTGAATATATTAATGTAATGAAATAAAGTTAGCGTTATATATGGGATTATAATCTGGATTGGTTAGTAACTAAATTATAAATGCAATTAAAAGCAAATAGGTGGCAATGAATATAGGTTGCTTGTTTATTTAAGGTGTTAAATAAACTTTGGTAATCAATTGTAATAAATCTAAATTTAACACTTTGTTAATGTAAATCAAAGTAAATCGGAAATAATGTTAATTTTATTTATAAAATGACAGTTGGTTGAATAAAAGGAATGAAAATTAAAGTTTCGTCAATATATTGGAATTTAGTGTATGATAATAATTGGAGTAACTGCAATTTAATGAAATTAAATCTCAACTTTTTGCGTTAATTGAAATCAATATGGAATGTAAGAATATTAAGGTAATAGTTTGTAAATCCAATGTTAATTTTATCCTTTTGATAATGATGAATTGAATAATAGAATGAAAAGTGAATTTAATAAAATTATTGGAAATTAAATTTATAATTTTGAATTTAATGAAATTGAGGATTAATATTGAAATTTATAAATTAATCATCTCTAAATTGACATTTAAATTTGTTTAAATCATTGTAAATGATTGAGAGGTCAAAGATGAGAAAATTTGTCAATTATAGAATTGAAATTGAAACTTTGATTTGATTAATTAATTATTAATTTATTTACTTAATGTAAAAATAGTCATTTTGGCCACTGACTCGGATTTCGACGAAACTAGTTTCATCGGATCCGTAATAGTGAATTATTGTAGGATTTCAAGTTTCGTAGCGATCGGACTTGTCGTTTGATCGTACGGACTCGAAACGCCTTGAAATAAATGAAATTGAAATTAATTGAAATCAATTTGAAAAATATTGATTTTAGCATAACTTCTTCATACGATGGAATTTGGACTTGAAACTTGTTCCATCGTGTTTAAAATATTTTAAAACATCTATTTTGATATACGGGTTGACCCAATTTCGTTCCGGAGTCGAAACGGGATTTTCGGGCCAATTATCGTTCAACGCGTATACCAATCTGATCCATCTATTCTTTTTCAACTTTGTCTATAAATACCCTATTATAAACCCTAGCCTACCTATATCTCTCATTTGTATGTGCGTACAATTCCTCTTCACCTCCTCAGTTCAATGACAGACAAACACCTAATTCCAACTGTAATTCAAAATCAAAGCCAAATTTCAAACTCCTCAAAAAAATTCTGAAAAATTATATATCGAAGCTCTCGATGTACGCATCTCAGATCTGCAGTTCGTTTTTTGGTTTGAGTCACCGTTTGTTCGGAAATAGCGGATCAATTCTCGGCCGTTCATCGTGCCACGATCAACTGTGTCAGATCGTGAAATCAAGGTTACAGACGTGTAGAGAGGACGGAGTAGAGCGCATCCATGTGGTTCATGTCGCGAGTTAACGGCTAGATCGATTGATTAAATTCAATTAGGGTTGCATAATTTGAGGCGGCTGCTGTCTGGAATGCACGATCGGCGCGTGGCCGTGGTTATCAGCGATCATCTCTGGCGGCGAGGCGATGTCAGAGGCTTAAGGCGTGGCGCGACAGAGGTAGGCGTGATATCGCGACGTCATTGGTGGTGGCTTGCGTGAGGGAGTTTGGGTTCGTGCTCGGCATACTGTAACGCATGAGTACGGACGAGGAGCTGACGTGTATGTAGGGTTATTATATTTGCTTATTTTATTTTATTTGTTATAAATTAAATCGTATAACTTCTAAATGATGTAACTTACGCATACGAGGTCGAAATTACGCGCGGTTTTCTCCGCGAGGTTCGTATTGGAATTCTGGACATTTGTACGATGGTTTGGGCACATTCTGAGACTGTGCAGATTTTGGATTTAAATTGAATTTGAATTCAATTTAAATTCAAAAGGTGAGTGTTTTAACCCACTCACAACTTCTAAAATTTCTTATGTTTGTTAACTTAAACTTCTGTTGTGAATATGCATTTATTTATGACTTTTTCATATATTTTTAATCATCATCTCAGTTATTCCATTTATTTAAATTAAATCATTATTTAATTTATTATTGAATTTAACTTCCAGTTAAATACCTGTTATATATATTATCAGTTATCTATTGGTATTGATTGATTGTTTTGGGTGATGATTGTGATGGATGTGTGATCTGTTGATGGATGAGTGGTTGTTGTATTATATATTATTTTAAACTGCAAGTTGTTATGCATTTTATTTCATTCGGGATTGCGGTTTGAAATGATATATAACCATAATTTTATTTTAAATTACGGTTTGAAATGATATATAACCATAATTTTATTTTAAATTACGGATTGAAATGATAAATATCCGTATCACTTGACCATAGGATAGAAAATTGTATACAGGCACCGCGGTCTATATATAAAAATATTTTTAAATGATTTTCCATGGTTTGTAAAGAAATATATGGTTTTATGAGGTATGGATTTGGATATTTTATAAATGTATTTTATATATATTTAAATTCTTGGGTTTAAGCTATGAATAAGATTTGTTTAAAGTATAAATAAGTTAAATAATAAAGTTGGATTTTATTAAAATATAATGTGGTTAAGTATTTACTTAAAGTATATTTTTGTATAGAGTTTATATTGATTTTTATAAATCAAGGTTGAGAAGATAGTTTGAAATTGATTGGAGATTTTATATAATTAAAGTATTATATTTAATAAGAATTCTTTTGGAACGTATTGAAATTGAGATTTTAAAAGAATATGGTTTTACAACTTAATTCGGGTTTAAGGTTATTTGAGTGAATAAACTGAGGAATATTTCGTTATTGAAAATTGAAGTTTTATTTAAAGGATATTTGATTTAGCAAGCAAATATTTCAAAACTAAATAATAGAAGAAGTGAATTTGGTATATATATGAATTATAAAATTTAGTTTGAAATATTAAATATTTAAGCTTTGAAATATATTGAATTTGAAATGGTTTATTTGGAGTTTCAAATAGTTATTTGGAATTTATTTGTGAAATTAAAGAAGCTATTTTATTTTATAAAATAATTTAATATTTAAACCATTTAAGTGGCGTGGTTATATTTCAAAGTTATGAAATTCAAATTTTTATGTTTTGGAAGGCTATATTTTAAGCGTTTGGTTTCGAAATATTATAACTTTGAAAATGTTATGGTTTTAGAAAAGGATATAATTGAAATTGATATCATATTGATTTGGTTTTAAAAGGGGAAATGATACCGTAATTATACGGTTTTGAAATGGATATTATTTTCTGGTTTTGAAGTATAAATTATTTTGAAATGACCGCGATGTCATAATAACGTTTGGCTATTGAAGAGACCGGGATCGGAAGTTGTCATACTATCTGCCAACTTCGAAAACCACTTTAACAACCGTGTACGCTGTGGAGATTCCAAAATGAAGTAGGATGGCGGCGGCGTTTCCTTTGAGGTAAATACGTGGACTCGATTCCCGTGAGTTGGCATAAGGTGGCTAAAACAGGAGCGATTGACAGTCTAATGAGGTAGCTCCTTTGATTGGACACATCCCTTCGATATTATACTTTGACTTTTGGATTGATTCGGTGTCCACTTTTGATTTTCTATTTTGAGGGTGTGGCTCGATGTGAGGGGTAGCTGCGCGCTACGCGTTACCACCGGTCCGAAAGCGTAATTGGTATGTCTACCCTGGCATTGCCTAGTTATGCCGTGTCACCTACCCAAGCGCGCCTTGTACGAGTTTGTTTTTCTCCCGTAGCCCGTGAAGTATTTAGGGTAGTCTCCCGATCTGGAGATGCGCTGATACCGGATGGACTACTGGAACTATTATGTGGTAAGGGCTATATGGGTAACCCCTTAACGCTATTTAGAAGTAAGTTTATTTTACTAATAGACATTATTATAATAGCGAAATATTACTACATAATAAATAGTTTAACGGATCCTTGGGAGATGTGAATCCCAAGCATCTCTTGAGTTACTGCACTCATGTTGACACTGGATATGAGATGTCAAATCCCGTAAACATCTCTGACGCCGTTCCACTCATATTATTTACTGTTGATTTAACTTACATAAGATCTTTTAGTTTTGACTCGAGTGTTTTGTCTTTTCAATTCGCTCGGGTCAGCCTGAGCATTTCAGGAATTGGAGGCCTTATTTCTGGAGGACGAAGACGAAGATTGTATTATTACTAGTATTTACTGTATTATTCCACTACACCATTGTATTCCGCCGCATTATTAATATTCTCTGGTATGTGTAACTCTGATATGTATTGTATAAGTAAAATCAAATATTTTGAACAACAGCTTCATGAACTGTTTATTTGATTATTATATTTTGTCGTTCCGCTGCAAGATTCTGTTTTTTTCTTTCTTTACCTTTTCTTATTTACCCCATAACAATCCGCCCTTCTATATGGTTTAAATTTGACGTGTGTGGTTATCGTCGATTTAAAGCGTACGAAATGGCGGGACGTTACATAGAAGGAATTTCGTAATAGTTAATAGATTAGAAGAAATCAAGGGGAGAAGAATCGCATTTTTTCGGCCATTGATTATAAGGCGGCGGCTAAGCCTAGCTCTGATTTGGGTTTTGAAAATAGTGAAAAAGTTTGGCCTTATATAGAAAATTACGCGATACAATTCATCCGTAATTTTTTCGAACTCGAAACGGAACGTGCCGCCTAGCGTTTATAATGTTTTACCCCTATTCCAAGTGCAATGGAATATATATCGGGAGCCAATTCGATCGTATTTGGAAGATAGGTTTTTGAATCGACTATTTAAATTTAAAATTTGCTTAAATGAATTTATACGTGTTTTTGCTTTTTTCGGACAAACCATAAATCTGATTGATACGAAATTTGAAATCTTACAATAATATAACATTACAGATCCAATGAAATTTGTTTCGTCGAAATCCGAGACTGTATGAAAAATGGCTATTTTTACTCGTCAATTAAATATTAAAATATTCAATTTCTACAATTCAACTTTTAATTCAATTTTAAATGTTCTCTAACGTCATTCTAATTCAAATATGATTTAATTCAACTTTATACAACATTTTTATTCATATTAAATGCAAGTTCCAATTATTTCAGCAATTTCCAATATTAAATTAACAATTTAATTATCCAATTAAATCACCATATTCAAAATAAAATCTATTCAGCTTATAAATTTAACTTGTGAATATTTAAAATCAACTAAATATATGAATTTCAAATGAAGGAAATTCTGGGTCATCACAAAAGTGGTGAATAATTGTGGTACTCTGATAATGGTGTATATATGACAGTACAGATTTCTTTGTATTTAAAGCTGTTATTATATATTATATTTTGTTCCTCTACGACTGTGAGATTCTGATATTGTTTTTTTGCCTATCTTCTTCTTCTACCTATTTCTTTTTTCTTTACCTTAGTTATTCGCTCTTTCGTACACTTTAGGTTGGACGAGAAAGAATTATTATCAACTCAAGGGGTATGGAGCTGGGTCGCTACATTTTGATGTTTGTTTTTTGTTACAAATAATGTTACACTAACTGCGATATATATAAATGATTAACTATTCATTATATATAAAATCTTTTCGACGACCTTGAATTTTAGACATTTCAAATAAGAACATTTAATTGATTTTTAATATTGGAAGTTGATTTAACTTGGATTTCAAATATCAGGACGAAATTTGCAATTAAATTTTTGAATTTAATTTATTGAAGTTGGATAAAAATTTGAATCTTCAGTTCTAAGCTGATCAAATTTTTTTTAAAGACTTGGAAAATCTGTATTAATAATACTGAAGATAATGGAAGTGTTAGAATTTGAAATTCAAAGTGTTTGATCAGTTTTGAAATTTTATCGTTCAAATCGATATTTAAAAATTGCCTTCTGGGCCACAGTCTCGGAATTCGATGAAACTAGTTTCATTGGATCCGTAATATTGTATTATTATCGGATTTCAATTTTCGTGGCATTCAGAGTTGTCGTGTGATCGTAAGGTCAGTAAACGCGTTAAAATTTAAATCAAAAATTCGATATTTTAACTGGTTCAAAAAGTTATCTTCTCCATACGATTGAATTTGGACACGGAACCTTTTTCATTGCATTCGAAATAGGGGTTTAACATTATAAACGCCTGGCGGCACACATCGATAGGAGATCGAGATTGTAAGTTGCATTTATTGAGGCAACTTCAATTTAAATTTGAATTAAAATTAAATATATACACATATTCTTTTGCAATTGATAAATTTTTATACGTTTCATTTTCTCTTACACTTGGCAAAAATTGAAACATGCGTTAGAAGGAAAATTGACAGCCAAGTTTACTTCTTTCTTCAATGAATGATCTCGTATAAAATAAAATAAATAATAAGAAAACGAAACCCTTCTCTTCTTCAAAATTTAATAGTTTGAAAAAAAAATTAGCTTGCCGAAGCCTGAACAAAGAAATCGCGCCTCTCTTTTTCGAAAATCAGGATCAAGCATCTCATAGTTTTGATCAAATCAATTCGTTCATCCTCATAATCTCGAGTTCAAATCACGATTGGGCGTTAGGGCTCGAGCACGGCGATTTCTCGTGCAGTAAATGGTTCGCGCGTTCAACAGAGCGGGTGGCTCGCGATTGATTTGGGTTGGTCAATGGCACGCGCACTCAAGGCGGTGGCAGCGTTTGAAGGTGGGGGTCGACGAGATCTGCATAGGATATGGGTTCGTCGCGATGGTAGCTCAGTCTTTGTTTGTTGGTCGGGTCGATCGATGGTGAGTTTTTATTATTTTTATTAATTTATTTATCTGTTTATAAAAGTAAATTAACAGTAAAGGGTATTTTACAGTAAAAAAATTCTGTTTAAAACTTAATACTCATACATACATACATACATACATACATACATACATACATACATACATACATACATACATACATACATACATACATACATATATATGAATAAAACAGGAAATATACACATGTAAGATTTTGAACACCCATATAGTTTATTTCATATGCAGTTTTAAAAATGAAAGATAAAAATAAAATGCAATTTACTTTAGTGATTAATTTATTTAATTAACTTATATATTTTTTTTTTATAAAATTATCAAAGTAAAATTAGTTTAAAAAAATAATGATTAATTTAAAATTAAATCATTGGTTAATTAAATTTATTAAAAGGAAATAAATTATTCGATTAGTTCGAGTATTAATGAATCTTATAATTATTTATACAAGTCTGAAACTATGAAGAAATCAAGTTGGAAAGAAATTGGATTGCATGCCTAATAAATGGTGAGATCTTCTCACTCAATCAGATTTTTTTGATTTAATTTTAAATAGTTAAATTTAATTGTTGATTGTGTGCTAGGATGATAAATTATTATCAGTTGTATTAGATTAGACCCTATGCGTCGCATAATAACGGATGATATTATATTAAAACCATATACCGCGATATTCCACCTTGAAGTAGAATTGGTATTATATATGTATTTGGAGTCATTGATTTTCCGCGTTATATGCAGATGAGACCCTATGCGCCGCACAATAGCGGATGTTGTTTTATAAATCCCTTATACTGCGATATTCCACCTCGAAGTGGAATTGGTATTTAATTGTTGTGCTAATATCTGTGGATGCAGGAAAACAGGTTGGAGGGATCCAACTAGATTCCTCAAATATTTGAATTTGTTTCAAAATTACGTGTTGATTATCTATAATCCGTGTGTGATTATATTTGTAATTGAAACAGTTGAAGGCTATAATTTAGCCGAATATATTTTTGGTATCTTAGGATATCAAAAATAAATAAAATTGGATTTTTGAAATTCAAGTAGAAAATTTGTAATAAATTCATTTAAAGAATTGGGCAAATTTAAAAGAAGAAATTTAAATAGATAAAGTTTTATTTTTGAAAACTTATTGGATAAATTCCAAAATATGGGAAAAGATTTTAATAAATGGGTTTTGAGTAATATGGTTTAATAGTTTAGGTATTTATTTTAAATTCGGATTTCAAATAGATTGAAAGAGATAAAGGAATATATTTTTAAAAGGAAATAAATTTAGAATTAGTGTTTGAAAATAAATCTTTGGGAAACCGATATGAAAATTGATTTGTTAATCGAAATCAATTTAGAAATCAATTTGGAATTTGATTTGGTGATTGAAATAAATCTAGAAATCAATTTGAAATTTGATTTGATGTTAAAAGTGAATTTTTGGGAATTGATTTGAAAATCGTATATCAGTGGATATTTGAAATTTAAATTCACAATGGGAATTTTATAAAAGAAAGGGAAATTTGTTTTAAAAAATAAATATTGTTTTATTTTTAAAGTGTGGAAAGGAATTTATGGATTTGGAACGTAAATTTGAAATAAATCCAGAAAGATTTATAACTTGATTTGAATGGACCATTTTAGAATGGAAGGTGTACTTTCCTTGGAAAGCCGAGTATATTTTTAAAGTAGCTTTTGAAGTATAAATTAAAAGTTTCTAGAAATTGATTTGAAAGAATATTGTTGGAAAAATTAGTTTTGAAAATTGTTTTAAATCTTTAAAGTAAAGATTTATTTAAGTAATTATAGAAGGGATTATTTTAAAGATTAACTTGATATTTGATTTATAAAATAGTTATTTAATTTTTATAATCTATCTACTAATTTTATTTTAAAATTAGTTTGGACTTGAAGTATTATATGGGGTATTGGTATAATATTTTCATATCTAATTTATAAACAAGTATTTAGCAATATTTTTATTTTAAATGTTTCCAAATATATTTTGGATAAGTATTTTAAATGATTTTAAAGTGTTTGAAGTCGGCAAATTTTCAGTGGAATTAAATAAATATTTGGAATTTTATTGCATGTAAGGAAAGTGATTTGAAAATTTGTTTTCAAAATATTGAAAGGTGAAAGTGATTTGAAATTTGTTTTCAAATGGTTGAAGTGTTAAAATTATATCTTGCGAAGATATTTTGAAAACAATAATTGCGGGAAAATTATTTAAAATCCAACGATTGTTGTGAATGATGATTGATAGTTAAATAACCGACTATCAATATTGGCCTTTTCAATGGCATTTGAATTTCGATGCGATCGAGGGTCGGATTCCAAATGGATATTTGAAAACCACATCGAATCTTTGTGATTGTGATGGATCTTTCGTTTAAAAGATCAACGTGGGATTATTGTGATTTATTTGAAATCTGAGTGTAACACTTATTTTTAAAATAAGCGCTCGTTATTCGGATTAGCCGGGAGAGTACTTTGTGTCATAAAACCCATTCTAAATAATGATATGATGAAATGGGATTGCATTTGAAGATGATGTTGAAGACCGGGTATTTTCGAAAGCGAAAGGATTACCTGTCGAATGTCTCTGCACCGGGTTGCTCCGGTATAGAGATTTAATCACCCTTTGTGATAGGGATTCCGGACGTGATTAGTGAATATCCGGATTGCAAGGGCTTCTTTGAAGTGCCTTCGGTTCCATTCGATCTGGAATGGACTTGTATGGATGCGTGTCTAACGTTACACTTCGAGATGTAAAGCTGGTTTCTATCAAATACATTCCTGTTGGTGGCGGAGAATTTATTCTCTTAGCTTAACACCCTTCTCCAAGACGTACGAGCTCAGAGGTTATGTAGTTGATGGTTACTAGTGATATATTCCCAAATTGGTAATGTGGCATACGAAGTGTTGTGGATCATTTGTTGATCGAAGCATGACTTTGTGAAAAGCATAGCTTTGTGGACAAGACTTCGTCGGACCTCACAACCCGAAATGGTCAAAACAAGAAAGACGCGACAAGGTTATTTGGGGGTAGCGCCTCCTAAGGGTATGTCATTTCCTTCTGGAAAGAGGTGGTATCATGGTATGGAGCCTAGATATTCAACCTATGTGAACGCTGCAAATTTATTACTTTGTGGTTGTTGGCGTTAAGGATCCTCGGATAAAGGTTGGTTATGACCAGAGGATGACATACTCGTGTCGGTAGTTACCTAGTTATAGAGGTAACTCGTCCTTGTGTTGGCAGAGAGCTGGTTAAGTTCTCGAAGCGTCCCTCCAGTGACGTACCCATGTGGCCCAGGATGTTCCTTAGCCTGACCATTTGTTGAAAATCCAATCATCAATACGCGCGTTGTACGGTTTTGGTTGTAGAACCTGCCATCTAATTTGGTAGCTATAGTAGGCATGATATAATAGTACGTATGCTGGCTAAGATTAATATTATACTTGCAAATTTTTTCCACTATGCACTAATGTTAATATTAAAAAGAATTTTGCGTATCAAGCATGTTTGACTATCAGAAGGAGAAATCTCCCCTAAGTGTGCGATTGCATTGTGTGTGTGCCAGGAGGCCTTATGGTAGTTTCATTTTCCAAAAGCATTGCGGATTTCTTTTTCTTTTCTTTGTGAAAATAACTGTTTTTAAGATCTCACACCAGTCCTATGACTGACCTGGAGTTTATTGTTCCCTTTCTAACTCTGGGTGCCCACAATCTTCTTCTTCTTTAACCCTAACTGTTCGGTTTTCCGGCATTCGATTGCGTGGAATTCGATACGGTGGACGTATTGATGTCGACTTTCAAAAGTCGAAAAAATTGGACCGTTACATTTTGGTATTAGAGAATTTGGTTAAGCGACAACCTTGACTCTGGTGGGAAAAATACTCATTAGTGATAGAGTCGGTAATTCTTTAGAATGAGTTTGAGTGTAATAATAGATATGAGCACGTATTTGTAGTGAATATAAAAATTGATTTATATTGTGATGATTGATTTGTTGAGTGGTATATGGATTCTGGTCGGTATTGCCTGTACAACTCTATCGGTATGGATCTCTAAACACTTGTACTGAACAATTCGACACGATATTGTTTTAAAATAGGATAAATGAAATAATTTTACCCAAATTATTTCCGTATATAAAAGGAAATAATTTTTATAAATTATTATAGTATATGGTTGCTTGTTTATTAGGAAGTGATAATATTAAATTATTATTATTGAAATTGAATAAGAAATTGAAATTATAATCAAAAGCTGAGAAATAAATTCATATACAAATGGGATTCGTAAATGTAAATTGTAAATGTGATTTATAATTTGAAATGGAATTCTAGAGAAATGTTTTGGAAAGATTTGAAATTTGGAAATTTTGGAAATTAAATTCCCTTAGAGTTTGGAAATGGTTTTCAGAGGTTTGGAAAAATTGATTTTGAAGAGATAAAAGCATTAAACTCTTTTCGGCCGCTGGAAAATAACTTCGGTAATGACTGTAGCATCATCGATGTTCATTTTCGAGTTTTCAAGAAGGGAATTGCTGCCAAAATATTTTAAATAAAAGTTGTTTGAAAATCGGGTTTGGGTTTTGAAATTCAAACGATAATTTGAATTGGTTTTGAAAATGATTTTGAAATGTTGGAAAGACTCTAGAAGATTTAATAAAAGTGGTTACGAGTTTATAACTTATATAATTTGAATTTTGACAGAATGAATTTAACTTAAAGAATTGAGTTAAATTAAAGTGAATATGGAAACAAAATAAGTTGGGAAAGCAAATTTATTAAATAAAATGAAAATAAGTGAGAAAACTTATAGAAGTTTAAAATTGATTTGAATTGTGTTAAATAAGGTAAAGGAGAAAATAAATTTGGGAATGAACAAAAGAATAGAACTGGAATTGGGATTGAATTTGATTGGTGATATAGAAAGCAAAGTACGAAGTAAAATTAGCAAGTGAAACCAATTGAAGAATGACCCAATGGATAAGGTTTAAAATGAATTGAATTCGATAATTATAGATGAAAATTAAATTGAATTCATATGAAATTTGAAATCCAGTTTAAATAAAAGTATAGATAAACCAAAATGGTGCATAGAAAATAAATGTAAGAAGTGTATAGAATATTTATATTAACTTAAAATAAAGTTGGTGAAATTCTGAAGAAAAAATTGAAGTTTCATAAGTTAATGATCGAACGAAGATTAAGCTGGAAAATCTTGAAATGACGATTGTTATTAAGTTTATTGAAATTAAAATCAAATGTGAATAAAAGAAAAGAAATTGATAAAGCAATAATCAATTGGAATTAATACGTAGGATGTACGTATATTATTTTATTCGCATAACGATTTGATCCAGAATTCGAGCATAGACTTTCAAGATAATTATATCGATCCGAGTTGGAATTTTTCACTCGATTTTCGACGACGAACCCTGGATATGGATTTTTAGTTGATTCTGGAAATTCTCTATCATAATTTATGACTATGCAAGGAGAATGACGGAATCTTATCAAGAAACCAGATCTGAGTCTGCAGTAGGAAGTCGAGTGGACGATATTAGCTCGGAAGTGAAATTGTGTGATCGAGTGAGCGATCGAATTTAATATTGCGTACGAGTGATGTATGTATATCATATGAATTTGAGTGAAATATATATTGAAACTTTTATAATGGAATGTGCAAAATGATTTTTGAATGTAGAAATTGGATATGGTTGTTAAATAACATACATGCATTATAAAGGAATTGGAATTGGGATTTTGATTTCGAAAATAAATTTGAATTGCTTGAAAAAGGTATGTATTTAAATTTCATTATGAAATTTGATGACTTTCTTATCCAGCCGCTTGGCCTTTTGTTTTCTTCCAAAATCTGGGGGCCCGTTGTGGCATTTTGTAGTCGTACCGAGCTTGCCGCGCAAAGGAGACGCTGGCGTAATTTTTCAAAAATTTAGGGAGTTAGAAAATTTTTGTAAATTTTTTTGAAAGTTTAAAATTTAAATTTAAATTTGAATTGTGAAGTAAACAATGTTGTTTGGGAACTATGGAAAACTTTGGAAAGTTATTTGAAGTGAAGGAGTCTTGAATAAAAAAGATTTGTTTTGGCAAGTTGATAAAACTATTTGGGTTTTGGAAAAATTATAAATGGGTTAAGGATCATTCTTCTTAACTAGTAATTTCGGGATGAAATTCTTTTAAGGGGGAAGGATGTGACGACCCTGAATTTTGGACATTTGAAATTAGAATATTTAATTGATTTTTAATATTGGAAGTTGATTTAACTTGGATTTCAAATATCAGGATGAAATTGACAATTAAATTTTTGAATTTAATTTATTGAAGTTGGATAAAAATTTGAATCTTCAGTTCTAAGCTGATTAATAATAATTTGAAGACTTGGAAAATCTATATTAATAATACTGAAGATAATGAAAGTGTTATAATTTGAAATTCAAAATGTTTGATCAATTTTGAAATTTTGTCGTTTAAATCGATATTTAAAAATAGCCTTCCGGGGCACAGTCTCAGAATTTGACGAAACTAGTTTCATTGGATCAGTAATGTTGTATTATTATCGGGTTTCAATTTTCGTAGCATTCGGAGTTGTCGTGTGATCATACGGTAAGCAAACGCGCTAAAATTTAAATCAAAATTTCGATATTTTAACTTGTTCAAAAAGCTATCTTCTCCATACGATCGAATTTGGACTCGGTACCTTTTCCATTGCGTTTAGAATAGGGGTTTAACCTTATAAACGCCTGGTGGCACACATTGATAGGAGATCGAGATCGTAAGTTGCATTTATTGAGGCAACTTCAATTTAAATTAAATGTATACACATATTCTTTTGCAATTGATAAATTTTTACACATTTCATTTTCTCTTACACTTGGCAAAAATTGAAATACGCGTTAGAAGGAAAATTGACAGCCAAGTTTACCTCTTTCTTCATTAAATAATCTCGCATAAAATAATAAATTAATAATAAGAAAACGAAACCCTTCTCTTCTCCAAAATTTAACAGTTCGAGAAAAAATTAGCCGGTGAAGCCTGAACGAAGAAATCGCGTCTCTCTTTTTCAAAAATTAGGATCAAGCATCTCATAGTTTCGATCAAATCAATTCGTTCATCCTCATAATCTCGAGTTCAAATCACGATTGGGCGTTAGGGTTCGTGCACGGCGATTGCTCGCGCAGTAAATGATTTGCACGTTTAACAGAGCGGGTGGCTCGCAATTGATTTGGAGTTGGTCAATGGCACACGCACTCAAGGCCACGACAGCATTTGAAGGTGGGGGTTGTTGAGATCTGCATGGGATATGGGTTTGTCGCGATGGTAGCTCAGTCTTTGTTTGTGGGTCGGGTCGATCGATGGTGAGTTTTTATTATTTTTAACAGTAACGGGTATTTTACAGTAAAATAATTCTGTTTAAAACTTAATACTCATACATATTATATATATATATATATGAATAAAACAGGAAATATACACACGTAAGATTTTGAAAACCCATATAGCTTATTTCATATACAGTTTGAAAAATGGAAGATAAAAATAAAATGCAATTTACTTTTGTGATTAATTTATTTAATTAACTTATATATATATATATATATTATTTAGAAAATAATAAAAGGAAAATTAGTTTTAAAAAATAATGATTAATTTAAAATTAAATCATTTATTAATTAAATTTATTAAAAGGAAATAAATTATTCGATTAGTTCGAGTATTAATGTAATTTTATATAATTATTTCTACAAGGTCGAAAACTGTGAAGAAATCAAGCTGGGAAGAAATTGGATTGCATGCATAATAAAAGGTGAGATCTTCTCACTCAATCAGATTTTCTGATTTAATTTTCAATAGTTAAATTTAATTGTTGATTGTGTGCTTGGATGATAAATTACTATCAGTTGTATTAGATTAGACCCTATGCGCCGCATAATAGCGGATGATATTATAGTAAACCCATATACCGCGATATTCCACCTCGAAGTGGAATTGGTATTATATATGTATTTGGAGTGATTGATTTCCCGCATTATATAGCGAAAGAGACCCTCGCTGCATAATAGCGGATGATATTTTATAAATCCCATATACCGCGATATTCCACCTCGAAGTGGAATTGGTATTTAATTATTGTGTTAACATCTGTGGATGCAGAGAAACAGGTTGGAGGGATTCAATTGGATTCCTCAAATATTTGAATTTGTTTCAAAATTGTGTGTTGATTATCTATAATCCGTGTGTGATTTTATTTGTGATTGAAACAGTTGAAGGCTATAATTTAGCCGAATATATTTTTGGTATCGAAGGATACCAGAAATAAATAAAATTGGATTTTTGAAATTCAAGCAGAAAATTTATAATAAATACATTTAAAGAATTGGGTGAATTTAAAAGAAGAAATTTAAATAGATAAAGTTTTATTTTTTGAAAACTTATTGAATAAATTCCAAAATATGGGAAAAGATTTTAATAAATGAGTTTTGAGTAATATGGTTTAATAGTTGAAGAATTTATTTTAAATTCGGATTTCAAATAGATTGGAAGAGATAAAGGAATATATTTTTAAATGGAAACAAATTTGGAATTAGTGTTTGACAATAAATCTTTGGAAAATCAATATAAAAATTGATTTGTTGATTGAAATAAATTTAGAAATCAATTTGGAATTTGATTTGGTGATTACAATAAATTTGGAAATCAATTTGAAAATTGATTTGACGTTGAAAGTGAATTTTTGGGAATCGATTTGACAATCGTATATTAGTGGATATTTGAAAATTTTAATTCACAATGGGAATTTTATAAAAGAAAGGGAAATTTGTTTTAAAAATAAATATTGTTTTATTTTCAAAAGTGTGGAAAGGAATTTACGGATTTGGAACGTAAATTAAAAATAATTCCAGAAAGATTTATAAATTTATTTGAATGAACCATTTTAGAATGGAAGGTGTACTTTCCCTGGAAAGCCGAGTATATTTTCAAAGTAATTTTGAGGTATAATTAAAAGTTTCCAGAAATTGATTTGAAGGAATATTGTTGGAGAAATTAGTTTTGAAAATTGTTTTAAATCTTTAAAGTAAAGATTTATTTAATTAATTATAGAAGGGATTATTTTAAAGATTAAATTGATATTTGATTTAGAAAATAGTTATTTAAATATTTATACTCTATCTGCTAATTTTATTTTAAAATTAGTTTGGACTTGAATTATTATATGAGGTATTGGTATAATATTTTCATATCTAATTTTTAAATAAGTATTTAAAAATAGTTTTATTTTAAATGTTTCCAAGTATATTTTGGATAAGTATTTTAAATGATTTTAAAGTATTTGAACTTGGCAAATTTTCAATGGAATTAAATAAATATTTGGAATTTTATTCCATGTAAGGAAAGTGATTTGAAAATTTGTTTTCAAAAGATTGAAATGTGAAAAGTGATTTGAAATTTGTTTTCAAATGTTTGAAGTGTTAAAATTATGTCTTATGAATATATTTTGATAATAATAATTGGGGGAAAATTATTTGAAATCTGGCGATTGTTGAGAATGATGATTGATAGTTAAATAACCGACTATCAATATTGGACTTTTTAATGGCATTTGAATTTCAATGCGACCGGGGGTCGGATTCCAAATGGATATTCGAAAACCACATTGAATCTTTGTGATTGTGATGGATCTTTTATTTAAAAGATCAACGTGGGAATTATTGTGATTTGTTTGAAATCTGAATGTAACGCTTATTTTTAAAATAAGCGCTCGTTATTCGGATTAGCCGGGAGAGGACTTTGTGTCATAACACTCATTCCAAATAATGATACGACGAAATGGGATTGCATTTGAAGATGGTGTTGTAGACCGGTTATTTTCGAAACGAAAGGATTACCTGTCGAATGTCTCTTCACCGGGCTGCTCCGGTATAGAGATTACATCTCCCTTTGTGATAGGGATTACGGACGTGATTAGTGAATATCCGGATTGCAAGGACTTCTTTGAAGTGCCTTCAGTTTCATCGAAACGGACTTGTATGGATGTGTGTCTGACGTTACACTTTGAGATGTAAAGCTGGTTTCTATCAAATACATTCCTGTTGGTGGCGGCGAATTTATTCTCTTAGCTTAACACCCTTCTCTGAGACGTACGAGCTCAGAGGTTATGTAGTTGATGGTTACTAGTGATATATTTCCAAATTGGTAATGTGGCATACGAAGTGCTGCTGATTATTTGTTGATCGAAGCATGGCTTTGTGTAGCTTTGTGGATGAGACTTCATCGAACCTCACAACCCGGAATGGTCAAAACAGAAAAGATACGGCAAGGTTATTTGGGGGTAGCGCTCCAAGGGCATGTCATTTCCTTCTGGAAAGAGGTGGTATCATGGTATGGAGCCCAGATATTTAACCTATGTGAATGCTGCAAATTTATTACTTTGTGGTTGTTGGTGTTGAGGATCCTCGGATAAAGGTCGGTTACGACCGGGGGATGGCATACTCATGTCAGTAGTTACCTAGTTACAGAGGTAACCCGGCCTTGTGTTGGCAGAGAGCTGGTTAAGTTCTCGGGGCGTCCTTTCAGAGGCGTATGCATGTGGCCCAGGAAGTTACTTAGCCTGACCATTTGTTGGAAATCCAATCATCAATACGCGCCTTGTACGGTTTTAGTTGTAGAACACGCCATTTAATATGGTAGCTATAGTAGGCATGCTATAATGGTACGTATGCTGGCTAAGATTAATGTTATACTTGCAAATGTTTTCCACTATGCACTAATGATAATATTAAAAAGAATTTTGCGTATCAAGCATGTTTGACTTTCATAAGGAGAAATCTCCCCCAAGTGTGCTATTGCATTGTGTGTGTGCCGGGAGGCCTTATGGTAGTTTCATTTTCCAAAAGCATAGCGGATTTCCTTTTCTTTTATTTGTGAAAATAACTATTTTTAAGATCTTACACCAGTCCCATGACTGACCTGGGGTTTATTGTTTCCTTTCTAAACTTTGGGTTCCCAAAATTTTCCACACGGATAGCCTAGAGTCAGGTTATCAGTTATTCTGGAGCAAAGTCCAGAAGTTGCCGTGGAGATCAGGAGTTGAAGCTAAATGGCGAGGCGTATTACTTATACTATGTAATGTCCGCTGCGAATGGGTTGGTGCAAGCCAAATTTCTATGTAAGCAAGTTAAAATAACTACCAGTTTTGTGTGTTGTTGTAAACTCCGATAATGTGATGTATTGTAAAATACTGATATAGTGCTTTTGTTTTAAAGATATTCATTTATCTATTATATGTTGTTCCGCTGTGAAATGTGAGATTCTGTTATTTTTTCTATTCTTCTTCTACCTTCTTTTTCTTTAATCCTAACGGTTCGATTTTCCGGCATTTGATACAGTGGACGTATCGATGTCGACTTTCGGAAGACGAAAAAATTGGACCGTTACAATCTTTAAATAAAGTATTATATGACCGTAGTTACAAATGTTGTAACCATGAGTATTAAATTGTTACTCAAACACACTTTCTTTTAAATATTCCCGATCAAGATATTTTGAGAAAATGATATTGATACGTCCTTTGGTATCAAAGTATGTAGCACTCTTCAAAAGTTGAGCAGTGTATTAATCCTAACTGCCATAGGCAGCAAGAGGTTGTGTGCTTGTGGTCATTGGATGACTACAAAATGACTCGGATGAGAGTTCTTTATTGATTGATAATAACTAAGGTCATACAGGAATTCTTTGTGTAACCATGTTACACAGCTCTTTCGACTTGAGAATATTGTGGAAGTTCGACATGTGCTCTTTGCTTTGATTATATTTAAATCATGTCATAACAACAATCAAACGACTATAATTGGGTCTGAGTTGAAGCGTAGGAAGTGAAACACTATTCAATAGAGACTTTGTATCCACTATAGTGACAGGTTAGTATCATGATCAACTGTGGTCAACTCAAAATCAAAATTTTTCGGCCAGTGCATGCTGGTTAAAAATAAATGTTATTATTGTATCAAGGACTTTGAAGATGGACTAAAAATTGTATATAGACATTGTTGAAGTTTTGACCCATGATCAAACCCCATATATTAAAAGTAATACAATAATGATATAGAGAATGTATGAACGCTGTCCTCCTTGATCGGATCATTCATTTTACTTGAAAAAAATAATGACGAAGAGAATGTGCATATAATATATCGTTGCTTAAGGGTGCTCTTAAATCGATCAGAAATACGATCTTACAAAAAAAGATCTATAAGCTATGAATTTTACCAAACCATCACACTACCAGCTATGTTGAAATGTGGATATTAATATTTGAATTATTCAATATTAAATGCCGATTAAATTCACACATGTGAGATGCACAACCAAATCTGTATGGTCTCTAAAATATCACCTGATTTGGTTAGTTTGTAATGTGTTATAAATTAATTAATATATCTTATATATTAATTATGAGTGCTTTTAGTAATTTGGATGCCATTAGTAATTTTGGTAGCTCTCGGAAATTTTCCAAATACCATTAGTTATTATTTAGGAGTGTGTTTATATATGCATGTATTAATATACGATATTAATACATGATTAAATTTCTTCAAATGTGCAAACAAAAAATAAATAAATTGGGTAGCCACATATGGTTGGCGAAGGGGTTTTGTGCTTTGAATTTTAAGAGTCATTAGTTGTAGATAACTCTCCTGATGACTCTTATATAATTAGCATCTCAAATTCCTTCATTTATTTTCTTACTAAAAAATGAGAAAAAACCTAACCTCCATATGATAAGGCGTACTACCCCCTTGCTTCATTCTAGAAATCTAAAAGCCTCCTCCCTTTGATGGTGATAGCTCATTATTCCTTGCATTACGAAGATCGTGTAATCAGATTCCTAACAAAATATAAGATACATATTTGATCGAGTTAAACGAAATTTGAATGAAGATGTTTTATAGTTCTAAATTCTAAATCTAAATAAACATTTCTTATTTAGCAAAGATAACTAGATATTTTACAATAAATTGTAATACACACACACACACATATCTGTGTGTGTGGGGGTGGTGGTTATTTTTGAAACTATATGTAATTATATGATATATATATATATAAACGATATTATAATTTATTTAATTGTGGCAAAACATCATATATACATATATATACATACATACATATATAAATTTGAGTATATGTATACCATACACCACTTATGTTGTTGTATCATATTATCATGTTGCACCTTTCCACATTTCGCAATACATCTTATACGTGAGAAATGTAAAAATATTAAATTGGAAGAATACCTCATTATAACCGATAATTTTAGATGTTTCACGTATGGAATGTAAAAGTTTTGAATTTCTGTGCGTATATATTATTCACATTTCATGTTATTATTTTTTGACATTACCATTTCACACACACACATTCCTTATATATGAGAAACACAAACACATTAAATTGAATGAATAACTCGTTATGACCAGTAGTTGCAGCAGTTTCACATACCAAATGTGAAAGGTTTAAATTTATGTATATATAATATAAACATATTTGAATTTAAATAAACATTAACTTAAAATTATAGATGGAATTTAAATGCTAAACAGTTATCCATATAGCCTCATTAAGATCTACTTAGGAATTTTTTTAAAAATTTATTATATTTCATTCACTGCCAAACGGACCTCAACCAACATTGGTATAAGAGCCAAACTAATTTATATGGATATTAGTCGGCATGTATGCTAAATACTAGGTTTTACTGTCCAACCGTTGTCTAAGACGGTGTGTCTAAGATTTAGGGTCGGAGCAACTGGTGCCTCCCCTCCATAGCTTCAAACATAACGTAATTGATAGTGGAAGTTTTTAAGGTTTACCCAAGTGTAAGGCCTAAAATTCATTTTGGGCATTTGGCTAATTCAAATAAGCATATATGAATATTATAAAATATTTTGAATTTAAAAGTTAAACATAAATATTAAAATTCCTTAACTTAAAAGGGTATTAAATTTAAATTTAAAAAATATGTTGTAAAGTTACAATATACATATATAGTATATACATGTATAATGTGTGTGTGTGTATATATAATTTTAAACTTGTTTAAATTTTAAAATGTGTGTTGTAATTGTTATAACATACAAATTTCCAAAATTGTTTTGAGAATTTTTCATTAAATTTGAATTTTAACTTTGAATTTAAATTTAAAATTTAAAATAAAGTTAAATTATATAACCAATTTATTAAATCGTTCGTTAAAAGATATATACCTATAATAATAACTATAAATACGGCTATATGGTATTTCTCAAATGTGTTTAAGAAGATAATTTGAAATGTACAAAATTAAAATGAGATCGAATTATTTTGTTAATTAAAATAATAACCAAAAGTTAATTGGAACTTTTTCGATTAATACGATACACATATTATGTAAACTAATTACATTGTAAATGGTTATAAATAAATTAGACTTATATGAATATATGTATAATAAATTAATAGTTATTATGATTAAACATATATATAGATTATAAATGCTATAACAGATATCCATGTAAACAATTATAATTAAACATATTAATTCAAAATTCCTTTGAATTAATATTTAAGATTTTTTGAAACCTTGAATAATTAATTGATAGATTAAATTATTTAATTAAGTAAATAAAATACATATAAACTTATATATATATATAAGTATGTCAAGAACTACTAGCTCAAATGGTAAAATCTCTAGATTTTAGTTCTAGAGGCCTTGGGTTTGATCCACTAAGGCACGAAAATGAGTGCACTGCTTAAAAAAGCATTACTCTTGCTTAAAAACCATATATAGTATAAGTTTTAATTTAAATTATATGTATATATATGTAAGTTATATGTATAATGGATAAAACAAACATAACTTAGATTTTTGGAATAAGTACTTATGTATAGTGCATATGTTATGATACCAAATGCGTATGATACTCGTATAAAGTGAGTGATTATAAAATACATAATTCCTTAAATTGATATCACTCTTAATTATTAAAGATCATGAATCTTAAATAATGTCACCCTCTATCATTTACATATTAGACAGATTACTTGCATACGTGTTGCTTGTTGAGCAAACTGAAGCTGGGGCTACTATGTGTAGTATTATTTGTATCCCTAGCTGGTAAGATAAATGCTTATATTCATTAAGCAAACTCAAGGCATAAGGATCTATATTAGGCCTTCACTAAATGTTAGGTTAGACTAACTAATATTTTTTGGCTTATTAAGCAAACTTGAGTCAAAATTGAGATTAAGGAAAAGATCATGGCTAGGAGTTATATAGGGTATTACTAATAGAAAGTAATGACCATGGTAAAAGTGAGAACTTCATGCTGTCATGTTATAAGAATCAAAAAAGAAAGCCCATGGTAAAAGTGAAAGCCCATGGTAAAAGTGAGAACTTCATGCTGTCAATGTTGCTATAGTAGTTGTAACGACCCGTAAATTTTGATAATTAATACTATTAAATTAAACAAGATTTTGAAATTTAATATTTTGAGAAATTGAAATTTATGATTTATTACTGAGGAAATAATTAGAATATGATTTAATAATGCTGTTTTAATGATATTAATAACTATTTAATGTAATTTTCATCAATTGAAATAAATTTTAGGTTAATTTGATTATAATTGTAAATGATGAAATAAATTAAATGATGTATGTAATGGTGAGATTGCATGTAATTGATGGAAATTAGTTAATGTAGAATACGAAATCAGTGATGTGATAAGTAGTTGCAATCTCTATTTGTAAACAATAAATTTATAAATGTGATAAAATTACTTAAAAGTAACAATTGTTCATTACGATCTCATTATTTAATATGTTTGGAATTAATTTGGAAATGAACGATAATTTATGTAATTAATTATTGCAGTTAATATGGTAAGAGATGTTAACGGTAAAATAATGAATGTAATAAAATGTAAACTTATGTTAATATAGTTCATAGGGTATTGTTGATTGAATAATAAGAATGTAAATCAAAATAAATAAATTTATTATAATTTTAAATTATAATTAATGAATTTACTACAGTTGTAATTGAACGCTGTAATTAGTGCAATATTTAAATTTTGAATTTGACTTGAAAATTTAAATTTGAAAATTTAAAATTTAATTTTTTCTGGATACTAGACTAAATTCTAGGAAGTATTCCACTTTTCATTTCAGCAAAATCAAATTCTCATTGCTCTAAAAATATAAATTACTGTGAAAAATTGACATAAATTTGCAGTGTATATTTGTGTTCTTTTTTTGACTAAGTCTGTAACCATCCAATAATTTTAACAATTTCAATAATGCATATAACTAAATTTTTCTCAAAAATATAATATTTAAATTTAACAATGAAAATTTGATATTTGAAATACGTCTATTTAACCATAGAAAATGTCAGATTTCCATCAGAGATTATGGAAGTTAGTTTTGTTGTGTAATTTTCAATTTCAATTTAAATCTGTTAATTTGATGAAAATAAAATGTTTTTGAAATATGAATATTTTTATATAATAAAAATGTAAACACTCGACTGGGAGTTGGCATGGAGGTTCGGCTGTTGCTTTCTCGTTTGGATTGAGGTAAAGCAGTTGTTTAAATCAAGTTTAATTTAAAGTTTAAATTGACAAGTATAATAGCAGCCTGTTTTATTTAAATCAATAATTATATATATGTTGGACATAGTAGTAGGATTTACAGTAAAGATATAAAATGATTTTGTTGTAAATGTATATATCCACATTCATGCTCTAGTTTAAAAACACAAAAATGGAAGTTTGAAATATTTGAAAGATTGCATAAAATTTGATTTTCGAATCTATATAAATTAATTTCTATAAGTAAGGGTTTCAAAGAAAAAGAAAAGAAAATATTTTTTTAAAAAGAAATTAGTTTAAAATCAAACTTTAATTTTTAAAATAAATCGTTAGTTAATTAAAATTACCAAATGAAAAAAAAATTGTTCGACTAATTCGGATGTTAATAAAACCTTATGATGTTTGTTACACGGTTCAAAAAAATCATAAAATCAAGCTGGAATGAAAATGGGCTGCATGCATAGTTAAAGGTGAGATCTTCTCACTCAATTGAATATAATTAGAATTTTAGTTATTGATTGACTGTTTGGATGTGGTATATATATAGTACTCTGTGTGTGTGTATTTGGAGCGACTGATTTTCCGCATTATATAGCGGATGAGACCATGTGCGCCGCATAATAGCGAATGATATTATATAATCCCATATACCACGATAATCCACCTCGAAGTGGAATTAGTATTTAATTATTCTGCTAACATCTAAGGATGTAGGGAAACAGGTTGGAGGGATCCAACTGGATTCCTCACTTTGTTGAATTTATTTGTGTATGTTGTGATGTGATAATCTGTGAATGATTATATTGGTGTGAATGATTATATTGGTAGTTGAAATTTATTGAAGATTATAGTTTAGCCGAATATATTTTTGGTATCATAGGATACTAGAAATAAATGGTTGGATTTTTGGAAAATAAAGTAGAAAATTTTAAGTAAATTCATTTTAGAGAATTGAATAAATATAAAAGAAAGAATTTAAAAAGAGCAAAGAGTGATTTTTGAAATCCTATTGAATAAATTCCAAAATATGGGGAAAGGATTTTAACAAATGGATTTTATTATTTAAAAGTTGAAGAATTTATTTAAAATTCAGATTTTAAATAGTTTGGGAGAAATAATAGAATTTATTTTAAATGGGTAGTGATTTTAGAAATCAATTTGGAATCTGATTTCGTGTTTGAAATAAATTTGAAAATCAATTTGGCGTTTGAAATAAATTTGAAAATCAATTTGAAAATTGATTTGGTATTTGAAAATAAATCTTTGGAAAATCAATATGAAAATTGATTTGGTGTTTGAATGAAATTTGATTTGGTGTTTGAAAGTGAATATTTGAAAATCGATTTGAAAATCGTAGATCAGTGGATATTTGGAAATTTAAATTCACAATGGGAGTTTATAAAGGAAAGGGAAATTTGTTTTAAAAATAAATATTGGTTTATTTTTAAGTGAGAAAAGAAATTTATGGATTTGGAATGTAAATTTAAAATAAATCGAAAAGGATTTACTGATTGATTTAAAGGGACCATTTTGAAATGTAAAGTATATTTTCCTTGGAAAGCCGAATATGTTTTAAAAGTAGCTTTTAAAGTATAAATTAAAGGTTCTAGAATTGGTTTTAAAAAGAATATTGTTGGAGAAATTATTTCTCGAAAATTGTTTTTTAAATCTTTAAAGTGAATATTGTTAAGTTGATTATAGAAGTGGTTATTTAAAAGATTGAATTAGTATTTGATTTATAAAATGGTTATTTTAATAATTACACTTTATCTAATAGTTTTATTTTTTTAAATTGTTTGGAATTGAGTTTTATCTGAGATATTGATATAACATTTCATAACTAATGTTTTAAATAAAGTGTTTTAAAATTATTTTTATTTTAAATGTTACCAAGTATATATTTTTGGATAAGTGATTTAAATCATTTTGAAGTATTTGAACTCGGCAAATTTTCAGTGGAAATAAATAAATATTTGGTAATTTATTCCGCGTGCCGAAAGTGATTTGAAATTTGTTTTCAAAAGTGTTGAATTGTGAAAATATATCTTTTGAAGATATTTTGAAAATAAATAATTTAGTGATTTGAAATTTGTTTTCAAAGTGTTGTGAAAATATATCTTGCGAAGATATTTTGAAAATAATAATTGGGGGATAATTATTTAAATCTAGTGATTGTTGTGAATATTGATTGATAGGCAAATAACCGACTATCAATATTGGCCTTTAAATGGCATTTGAATTTCGATGCGACCAGGGGTCGGATTCCAAACGGTTATCTGAAAACAACATCGAATCTTTGTGACAGATCTTTTATTAAAAAGATCAAAGTGGAAATTTGATGTGATTTACTTGAGATCTGAATGTAACACTTATTTTTAAAATAAGCGATCATTATTCGGATTATCCGGGACAGGACTTTGTGTCATAAAACACATTCCGAATAATGATACGACGAAATGGGATTGCATTTGAAGATGGTGTTGAAGATCGGATATTTTTGAAAGCGAAAGGATTGACTGTCGAATGTCTCTGCACTGAGTTGCTACGTTATAGAGATTTTATCACCCTTTGTGATGGGGAGTCCGGACGTGATTATTGAATATCTAGATTGCAAGGGCTTCTTTGAAGTGCCTTCGGTTTTGTTCGAACCCGGAACTGACTTGTATTAATGTGTGTCTGACATTACAATTTGAGATATAAATTTGGCTTCTATCAAATACATTTCTGTTGGTGGAGGAGAATTTTTTCTCTTAGCTTAACACCCTTCTCTGAGACGTACGAGCTCAGAGGTTATATAGTTGATTATTACTAGTGATATATTCCAAATTTCGTAATGTGGCATGCTAAGTGTTGATGATCATTTGTTGATCGAAGCATGGATTTTGTGAAAAGCGTAGCTTTGTGGAGGAGGCTTCATTGAACATCACAACCCGGAAATGGTCGAAACAGGAAAGTTGCGGCAAGGTGCCCTTAGGGTATGTCCATTTCCTTCTGGAAAAAGGTGATATCATGGTATGAAGCCCAGATATTTAAACTATGTGGTTGCTGCAAATTTTATTACTTTGTGGTTGTTGTTTTGTGGTTGAGGATCCTTGGATAAAGGTTGGTAACGACCGGGGATGGCATACTCGTGTAGTAGTTACCTAGTTACAACTT
This sequence comes from Allium cepa, assembly GCA_030765085.1. NCBI lineage: Eukaryota > Viridiplantae > Streptophyta > Magnoliopsida > Asparagales > Amaryllidaceae > Allium > Allium cepa. The sequence continues at coordinate 549,675,202 of CM060938.1, forward strand.
CATTACAATGTAAGGTAACTCGGCCTTGTGTTGGCAGAGAGCTAGTTAAGTTCTCGAGGCATCCCTCCAAAGACGTACTCATGTGGCATAGAAACTTCCTTAGCCTGACCATTTGTTGGAAATTCAAAGAAACAATACGCATCCTGTATGGTTTTAGTTGTATAACCTGCCATGGAATGTGGCGGTAACCTGCTATTAAACATGATAGCTATAGTGGGCATACTACGAAATGTGTATGCTGGCTAAGATTTAAGTTATACTTTAGAAATTAGAAATTTTTTCCACACTATGCACTAATGATAATATTAAAAAGATTTTGTGTATCAAGCATGTTTGACTATCATAATGAGAAATATCCTCCAATTGTGTGTTTGCTTTATGTGTGTGGCGGGAGGCCTTATTGTAGTTTCATCTTTTAAAAGAATAGCAGATTTCTTTTCCTTTCTTTGTGAAAATAACTGTTTTTAAGATCTCACACCAGTCCCATGACTAACCTGGAGTTTATTGTTCCCTTTCTAAACTCTGGATGCCCATAATTTTCCACACGGACAGCCTAGGGTCAGGTTATCCGTTGTTCTGAAGCGAAGTCAGAATAGATGCTGTGGAGATCAGGAGCAAGCTGGATGGCGAGGCGTATCACTAGTATATGATATTCTTTTCCGCTGTTTTGTTGTTGTAAAACTCTAATGATGTATGTATAAACTGATATAGTTCTTTGTTTTAAAGATTATTCATTTATCTATTATATATTGTTCCGCTACGAAATGTGAGATTCTATTGTTGTTTCTGTTTCTTCTTCTATCTTCTTCTTCTTTAACCCTAACAGTTCGGTTTTCTGGCATTCGAATGTTCGGCATTTAATACAGTGGACGTATTGATGTCGACTTTCGGGCGTCAAAAAATTGGGTCGTTACACCGGGATTGGCAAGTATTCCACTTATCTGAAACCACTTCAATACCGAGATACGTGACCTATCTCTGGGAAGTGGGTTTGTTCGAGATGTTGGAACCATAAGTCGTTTCGAGATGTTGGAATCCATTTGGTGATTCGAGATTTGTTCGAGTATGGAAGACTTGCAATGACCCGTAATTTTCAATAATTAAAAATAGTTAATCTAATAAAGTTTTGTAATTTAATGTTGGAAAAAATAAAAATTTGCGGTTTAATAATAAGAATGTAATTGGAATAAACTTGATATTATTAATTTAAGGTAATTTATAATTACTTTTAATGTATTCCAATTAATTGAATTGATTAAAAAGTTATTATTGGATATAGATTGTAAATTAGTGATAATAATGTGTGTATTAATTGATAATTGGATTGAAAGAGTATTTGATAATTTAAATGTTGTATTAATTAAATAGTATGTAACAAATTGTAAATTGAATAAAAATTAGTGTTGTGGTAGTAATTATGACACTTGTTGTGGATACTAAACTTATAAGATGTGATCAAAAGTCAATGGAGACAATTATTGTATGTTACATATTTATTTAGCCTATTAAATTTAATTTGGAATCAAGCGCAATTAATTCACTTAATTACTGCAGCTAATGTAGATTTAGTTGATGATTGTAAAATATGGATTCAATAAGATGTAACGTAATGCAAATTTTATTCATAATATGATATTTGATTGATAAAAAGAATTGAAACAAGTTTGATCAATTTGTTGGAATTTAAGCTATAATAAATGGATTTATAGCAATTAAATGTAATTAAGTACAACGTTAATGAAAACTAAGATGATAATTGTAGAATGTTAGGGTGATGAGGTATAAACAAATCTTAACTATATTTTTCGAGTAATAATTGGTTGAATAAAAATTTGACATCAAATTAAAACAATTTTTTGGAATTTAATTTTTATTAATTGGATTTAATTACAGTTGAAATTGAACTCTTCAATTAGTGAAATATTTAACACTGAATTGGATATGCAAATTTGTTAAATTATTGGAAATGTCTATGTAATCGAAAATGGTAAGAATGGTTAGTTAATTAATTTGAATATAAGAAGTGATAAATTTAATTTAATAATAATTTATTTAATTAACAGAAAACAGTCATTTCGGCCACTACCTCGGATTTCTACGAAACCAGTTTCATCCGATCCATAATGGTGAATTATTACAAGATTTCAAGCTTTGCAGCGATCGGACTTATCGTTTGATCGTACGGACTCGAAACGCATAGAAATCTGTTTAATTAAATTTAATTGAAATAAATTTGGATAAGCTAATTTTAAAACTAACTTCTTCATATGATGGAATTAAAACTTGAAACCAGTTCAGTTGAGTTTAAACCTATCGAAAACATCTATTCTGATATATGGCATGACCCATTTCCGTATCGGGAATGAAACGGTCTTTTCGGATCGTTTATCATTCAACTTTCAAATCGATCTAGTCCATTCGTTTCTATTTCTGATCTGCCTATTTATAGCCTATGATAAACCCTAGCAATTTCTTATTCCATTAGTCTGTACATATGATTCTATCTTGTTTTCTCTTTTTAATAGCAGACAAACCAAAACTAATTCCCCATTTCAATTTCAATTCAAAATTCAACATCAAAATTTCAACTCCTCAAACAATATCATATTATATATTAATTCGAAGCTCTCGAAAAGCGCAACTCAGATCTATAATTCGTTTTTGCAATCGTGTTTTGGTTTGTCCGGTATTGGCCAAATTAGTCTCAGCCATCCAAATAGGCGGTTGATGATCATCGACCGATCGACATTCTTTGTTACTGTTGTGTAGAGAGTCGAGTGCGTAGTCCATTGGTACAGTTTGTGCGGCATTTCAACGGTTGGATCGGCGGCAAAAATTGAGTGAAGATTTGAATAAACGGCGGCGGCTGCTTGTGTCATCGACGGGAAAGGCCGCGCGAGTCGTGGAAGGCAGTAGTCGCCTCGTAGTCGGGCGCGTGAATTATGGCCGGCGGTTGGCGTGCGTTGGTCAATGGGGGACGGCCGTGTTACCGCGTGGTGTGCTAGGGTTTCGAAGAACGTGGAAGATAGGCTGACGTGTAATGTTTGTTTTTCTTTTTTTTATTTTAATATAAATTTAGTTTTAAAATGTTCTGACCTTGATAACTTTTACGTATGAGGTCGGATTCACGCGCAATATTCTCTATTACGATCGTATCGAAAATCCATACATTTTGACGGTGGTTTGGATGAATTCTGAGATTGTTCAAATTTGGGCGTTATTTTAAATTTCAAATCGATTTAAAATTAAAGGTGGGTGTTTTGACCCACTCACAACTACTAAATTTTCTTATGTTAGTTAAATTAAATTTATGATGTGGTTAGAAATTAATTGATCGATGTTTAGTATATTTAAATTGTAACTCTAGTTAAGTTTGACTTTATTGCATTTAATCATCGTTTAATTTAATATTTAATTTAAATTGTCAATTTAATACCTGTTATTAATGACCAGTTATCTATTGATATTTATTGATTGATTTGGATGATGATTGTGATGGATGTTTGATTGTTGATATTGGATGACTGGATGTTGTATTTTATATCGTTATAACACTGCAAGTTCCTTATGGGTTGAAATGATACATACCCGAACGATCTTTAGATTAGGGAAAAATCATTATTGGTTGAAATGATAGACTTGAGCAATTTTATGGATTTTATTTAATTCAGGATTGCGGTTTGAAATGATATATAACAGTAAAATTGTAAATCACAGATTGAAACGATAAGTATCCGTAACTTGACCCTAGGGTAGAAAATTATATACAGACACTGGATTGGTTAAATTAAATGATTTTTAATCTTTAAATTTTGAATTCAGTTAACTGGCATTTTTGAAATAGAAATGTATTTATATAAACGTAATTATTTTGATAGTCCAAGCATTAATGTTGAAATTTGAATTGATTTAATGATCGGTTCAAAGGATTTAAAATTTGAATTTCAAAGTTGAAGTGTCAAATATAAATGGATTTATAGGAATTGAGTTACTGAAAATGTTTGGATATAACTTTGGAATCTATTTTAATCTATTTTTAAACTATTTTACTTAATTTAAATTATTTTAATGAATTTAAACTATTTTAATTTATTTTAATCTATTATAACCTATTTAATCCAATTTAATCTATGTCACATATTTTGAACTGATTAAATTTATTTAATCTGTTTTAAATCTGTTTAATATAATTTAAATCTATTTAATTTATGTTAAATCTATTTAAATTATTATTAAAATCTAATTAAATCAAATTTAAATCTATTTAAACTATTTTACCGTTTGAACTATTTTAATCTATTTTTTTAAACTATTAAAACTATTTATGACTATCTAAACTATTTTCTAAAATTTCAGACTGTGTAAGTTGAAATATTTATATTTAAATCTTCGATGATGATACAACCTAAGTTGAAATTCGGAATCGATACATTTTTGTGAAATGGCATATTTGAGTAAATACGATGATTTTGGAACGAGGATTTAATTAACATATCTTATCGATAAATTCAAAAGTGAATATGATTTTGACAGTGAATATGATTCAAAAGTGATATGGTTTTGAGAATATGACATTTTTGATATCAAATATGAAATGGTTTTGGAAATGTAAAAGAACCACCCGGTGTGAAATAAGTGTTTGGTTATTAAAGAGACCGGGATCGGATATTGTCATACTCTCTGCCAATATCGAAAACCATTTTAACAACTATGTACGTGGTGGAGATTCAAAAATGAAGTAGGATGGTTTGGAAAACAATTCTGTATGAGGTATTTACGTGACCCTGACTCCCTTGAGTCAGCTTGATGTGGTTAAAACAGGAGCTGTACTTGGCCAAGTGAGGTCATTCCTCCTATCGGGTACATTTCATTGATACTATATTCTGACTGTGTGATTGATTTGGTAGCCACCCTTGATTTTGACTATGGGAGTGTGCTCCGAGGTAGGCGGTAGTAGCTTCTATGCGTTACCACCAGTCCGAGAGTGCAATTGGTATATCTACTCTGGCATTACCTTGAGTGTCGTGTCGCATACCCTATCGCGCCTTCTACGAGTTTGTTTTGTGTTATACCTATGGAGTGCTCCCTGATATCCCACCTACGGGTGGTGTTTGCAGTATCTGTATAGGCTACGGTATTATATAAAATGTGTTAAGGGGGATATGGGTAACGCCTTAATGCTATTTTAATACTTTACTTTATTATAGACGTATTATAATAGCATATTGTACTACATAGTAGATAGTTTAATGGATCCTTTGGAGATGGAAATTCCAAACATCTCTTAAGTTATTGCACTCACGTTAGACACTGGATAGGAGATGTCAAACCCCATAAACATCTCTAACGCCATCATACTCATATTTACTGTTGATTTACTTATATAAGATCTTTTAGTTACTCGAGTGTTTTGTCTTTTCTATTCGCTTGGGTTAGTCTGAGCTTTTCAGCTATCGAAGACTGCTTTCTCGAGGATGAAGACGAAAATTTTATACTATTATTTCTTATTGTATGTATTCCACTGCATCATGTTGTTCCGCTGCATTTATTTATTAATTCATGTTTTATGTAACTATGATTTTGTGTTGTAAAAGAATAATCAAATATATTTATAAAATAGCTTCATGAACTGTTATTTGATTATTATATTTTGTCATTCCGCTATGAGATTCTGTATTTGTTTTATTTCTTTCTCTTTTTCTTATTTACCCTATAACAATCTACCCCCTTTGAATAGTTTGAGTGTGACGTGTATGGTTTATCGTCGATTTAAACCGTCCAAAAAGGCATGTTGTTACAGTTGGTATCAGAGCTTAGGTTTAGCGATAGCCTTAGCTTTGTAGGGTCTGGCTCGTATAAAGTAGGGTAGTAATACCTAGAATGAGTCGTTGAGCGTATATATATGAGAGAATGTATTTGTTAGTGTTATAAAAGTTTATGTATTGTGTTAATTTTTTCTATTTTGTATTTATAAATTTTGGACGGTGTATTGGAGGCTATGACATCGATAGGGATTTCTAGACACTTAATAGGGCAGACCGACACAATATTGTTTTGAAATATAGACAAATGAAAATTTTTTGCTTAGTATTATATTTTGTATGTAAAAGAATAATTTTATAAATGATATAGTTGGATGTAATATGTTTGTGGTTAAGTAGTGAAATTTTATAAATATCGATTAAAAATAGGATTTACAAATAAAGTAAATGTGAATTGGAAATTTTAGAGCTTAAGTTCCAAGATATTGAAATTTCTTTTGAAAGATTTTGGAATATAATATTAGTGTTATTTGGAAGTATTTTTTTATATGAATATTTCAAGATGATTTGAAAGAAATGTTTTAAAGAAATTTGGGAACGAAATAAGTTGTACTCCCTTCCCTGTCGTTGGAAAATAATTTCGGTGATGAGTGCACGCATCATCGACATTCATTTTCGAGTTTCAAAATGGGAAGGCTGCTGTAGTAGTTTTACCACACATCCGTTTGATGAATAAAACCTTAATGTTGAATTTCTAAATATGATTGATCCATAAAAGGGATACGTATATTATTTTCAAAATGACTAAAATGAACCTGGAATTTAGTTCTTAAATTTTCTGATAATTAGTAGTTTTCAATTATTGAAATGAATGAAATCTTAATTATTTTAATAATTGGAAGTATTCTAGAATGAAGAAAAATATAAGTAACTAGATGCTTAGTGATAAATGGAAAATATAATAAATTGAAAATTTGTAAATTGTAAAACAAAAAGGAAATGATAATAAGAAGTAATAACTATTGAACATTTTGTTAACTAAATATATAAGAGAAACCTGGGTAATATTGAATTGCATTTTAAAAGATATTTATATACATAACTTACCAAAATATTAAAACTTGAAATGCTAAATAAGGAAACGTAATCGAATATTATATAAGTAAAACTTTAGTAAATGAAAGTGTTCAATGGAACTGCTTTTACAAATAAGAATACTGATATTATAAATTGTTATAAACTTAAGATTAATAATTGAAATGCCACTTGTTAAATGTAATAAAAGTGAACAATGTAAGAAAAATTATTATAAGCTTAAGTGAACATTTTAAGCTATTTATAATCAGATTAAATAGTAAAAGGTGAGTATGTAAATAAATAATTAGAAACTTAAATTAATACTAAAGTCATTTATAATTAAAGTGAATACTTTACTAATTGAATGATTATAACTTTAGAAAACATTGAAATGATTTAGAAATGGATTTAGTATTCATTAATCCTATATATGGAAGAATGAATGTGAAAAAAAAAATCTATCAATGGTGAATTAAATTGTAAAGAAACTTACCTAATAATGTATAATCCAATAGTTGAAATAAAAAATAACTTATTTAACCAATGAATGTAAAGCAATAAAATGAAAGAAATGGCATTGTATGAAATAAAGGAGAAATGAACTTTTATAAGTAATAACAAATGTAAAGTAATGAAAACAAACATTAAGTGAATGAGAAAAGAAAAGCAAATGATGAAAAAAAAGGGAATATCAAACTAAATTGTAAACGTGAAGTAAACTGAAATAATATATATGCAATACTTCAAAATTGAATTCATTTATGATCCAAATAATTGAAATGTGTATAACTTATGTAAGTAAAGAATGTAAATTAATGAATAAGCCTTATACGAATGAATGAAAATTAAAATTTTGTGAGTAATGAACGTGAATTAAAGAGAATCATTGTATGAAAAAAAAATGAATGAACAATAAATGTTGTGAAAAGGATAAATAGAGTAAACTTAAAACGTGTTGAACTCTTTATTTGTTTGGCTTATGGATTGGTTGGGAAATGATACTTCTATTTTGTATAAAAATGTATAAATAAATCTATAATTTTTATCTATGACTGTTGAGTGTATGGTTTACTTCATAGTTTATTTATCATTTTATATGATTAGATGTTTTGAACCCGAACAACCATTCAAATTGGTTGATATGGATGGATGATTGATTCCTTGGTTGAAACGATGTTGTACTGTTGTTTGCAAATTATGATTGTTATATTGTGGTGTTTTTTTTGTTATTGATTGAAGCAACTTAAATATTTCTCTTTATATAATTGCTAACTTCTTTTGGATTATATAAGTGAAATTAGGTTTGTGGAAGCAATAGTTACAGCTTTTGGTTTCATAAATTAAGCGTTGTTTTCCCATAAATAGGTACGCTTTCGGATTACCTTTTTTAGCGATATTATATTGTTTTCCCATGGTTTGGGATATATTATTTTGAAAAAAAATAAGATTTACATTGTTATTATTAATATTACTATTTCTCCCAGACCTCTCCGTACAAAGGAGACTCTGCTGAAATTTTCCGTAAATTTTGCACCTAGAAATTTTATTAAATGTTTTACAAACTTTCATTGACTTGAATATAGATGCATGTAAGTTGTTTATAAATTTAATATTTTGAAATAAGATATATTGATTATATAAATTCCTCCTTCCCCTTCTTTCCCTTTTCGAGGACGAAAAGTTTTGAGTTGGGGAGAGTGTAACGACCCGTAATTTTCGATAATTAAAAATAGTTAATTTAACAAACTTTTGAAATTTAATATTGGAAAAAATAAAAATTTGCGGTTTAATAATAAGAATGTAATGGAATAAACGTGATAGTATTAATTTAAGGTAAGTTATTATTGCTTTGAATGTAATTCTAATTAACCGAAATGATTAAAAAGTTATAATTGGATATATTGTAAATTAATAGTAATAATGTGTGTATTAATTGATAATCGGATTGAAAGAGTAATTGATAATTTAAATGTAGTATTAATTAAATAGTTTGTAATAATTGTAAATTGAATAAAAATTAGTATTGTGGTAATAATTATAACACTTGTTGTGGATACTAAACTTATAAGATGCGACTAAAAGTTAATGGTGACACTTATTATATGTTACCTATTTATTTAGCCTGTTAAATTTAATTTGGAATCAAGTGCAATATCACTTAATCAATGCAGCTAATGTAGATTTAATTGATGGCTATAGAATATGGATTCAATAAGATGTAACCTAATGTAAATTTTATTCATTATATGATAATTGATTGAATAAAGAATTGAAATCAATTTTGATCAATTATTGGAATTTAAGCTATAATAAATGGATCTATTGTAATTGAATGTACTTAAGTACCACGTCAATGAAAACTAAGATGATAATTGTAAAATTTTAGGGTCACAAGGTATAGACAAATGTTAACTATGTCTGTAGAATAATAAATGATTGAATAAAAGTCCGACATCAAATTAACACAATTTATAGAAATTTAATTTTATTAATTGGATTTAATTACAGTTGAATTCGAACACTATAGTTAGTGAAATATTTAACACTGAATTGGATATGTAAATTTGTTTCAAGTTACTAGAAATATCTGTGTAACCAAAAATGGTAAAAATGGTTAGTTGATTAATTTGAAAATAAAAAGAGAAAAATTTAATTTAATGATAACTTATTTAATTAACGAGAAAACAGCATTTCGACCACTGTCTTGGGTTTCGACGAAACCAGTTTTATCGGATCCGTAACGGTGAATTATTATAGGATTTCAAGTTTCTAAGCGATCGGATTTGTCGTTTGATCATACGGACTCGAAATGCGTAGAAATCAATTTAATTAAATTTAATTGGAATCAATTTGGATAAGCTAAATTCTTCATATGATGGAATTAAGATTTGAAACCAGTTTCATTGAGTTTAAAACTATCGAAAACATCTATTTTGATATATGGAATGACCCATTTCTGTTTCGAGAACGAAATGGGCTTTTCGGGTCGTTCATCGTTCAGCTTTCAAATCGATCTAGTCCATTCGTTTCTATTTCTGATCTGTCTATTTATAGCCTGTTATAAACCCTAGCTATTTCCTATTCCATTAGTCTTTATATACAATTCTATCTGCTTCTCTCTTTTCAATGGCAAACAAACCTAAACCAATTCCCCATTTCATGTTCAATTCAAAATTCAACTTTAAAATTTAAACTCCTCAAACAGCATATTATACATCAATTCGAAGCTCTCAACGAGAATTTATCTGCAGTTCATTTTTGCGATCAGGTTTTGGTTTGTCTGGTATTGGCAAAATTATTCTCGGCCATCCAAATAGGTGGTTGATGATCATCGATCGATCGTCGATTCGTTGGTACTCTTGTGTAGAGAATCGAGTGCGTAGTCCATCGACGCAGTTTGTGTAGCATTTTGTGGTTGGATCAGTGGCAAAAATTGAGTGAAGATTCGAATCAATAGTGGCGGCTGCTTGTGTCGTCGACCGAAGAGGGACACGTGAGTCGTGGGAGGCGGCAATCGCCTCATAGTGGGGCGCGTGGCTCATGGCCGGCGGTTGGCGTGCGTTGGTCAATAGGGTGGCGACCGCGTGCTGTTCAGTCAAGATGGAGTATAGCATGTGTTACTGTATGAGGTGCTAGGTTTTCGAAGAACGTGGAAGAATTACTGACGTGTAATGTTTTTTTTGTTATTTTAACATAGATTTAATTTTAAAATGTTCTAACCTTAATAACTTTTACGTACGAGGTCAGATACATGCGTGGTTTTCTCCGTTGCGATTGTATCGAAATTTCGGACATTTCCACCCTGGTTTGGATGAATTCTAAGACTATTCAAATTTGGGTCTTATTTTGGATTTCAAATCGATATGAAATCAAAGGTGGGTGTTTTGACCCACTCAAAACTACTAAATTTTCTTATGTTGGTTAAACTAAATTGGTGATGTGATTAGAAATTAATTGATCAATGTTTGGTATTTTTAAATTGTAATTCTAGTTAAATTTGACTTTTATTGCATTTAACCATCGTTTAATTTAATATTGAATTTAAATTGTTAATTTAATACCAGTTATTAATGATCAGTTATCGATTAATATTTATTGATTGATTTGGATGATGATTGTGATGGATGTTTGATTGTTGATATTGAATGGATGGATGTTGTATTTTATATTGTTATAAAATTGTAAGTTTCTTATGGGTTGAAATGATACATACCCAACGATCTATAGATTAGGGAAAAATCATTATGGGTTGAAATGATATATTCGAGTGATTTTATGGATTTTATTTAATTCGGGATTGCAGTTTGAAATGATATATACGGTAAAATTGTAAATTACAGATTAAAATGATAAATATCTGTATCACTTGATCCTAGGGTAGAAAATTACATACGAACATCGGATTGGTTAAATTAAATGATTTTTAATCGTTAAATTTTGAATTTAGTTAACTGGCATTTTTGAAATAGAAATGTATTTATATGGACGGAATTATTTTGATAATCCAAGCACTAATGTTGAAATTGAAATCGATTTAATGATTGGTTCAAAGGATTAAAAATTTGAATTTCAAAGTTGAAGTGTCAAATATAAATGGATTTATAGGAATTAAGTTACTGAAAATGTTTGGATATAACTTTGGAATCTATTTTAATCTAATTTTAAACTATTTTAATTAATTTAAACTATTTTAATCAATTTAAACTACTTTAATTTATTTTAATCTATTATAACATATTTAATCCAATTTAATCTATTTCACCTATTTTAAACTAATTAAATTTATTTAATCTATTTTATATATATTTAATATAATTTAAATCCATTTAATCTATTTTAAATCTAATTAAATTTTTTTAAATCTAATTAAATTAAATTTAAATCTATTTAAACTGTTTTACCATTTAAACTATTTTAATCTATTTTAAGCTATTTTTTTAAACAATTAAAACTATTTATGACTATCTAAACTATTTTCTAAAATTTCAGAATGTATAAAGTTGAAGTATTTATATTTAAATTCTCGAGGATGATACAACCTAAGTTGGAATTCGAAATTGATACCTTTTTATGAAATGACACATTTGAGTAAATATGATGATTTTGGAACGAGGATTTAATTAACCTATCTTATCGATAAATTCAAAAGTGAATACGATTTTGAAAGTGAATATGATTCGAAAGTTAAATGGTTTTGAGAATATGATATTTTGATATCAATTATGAAATGGTTTTGGAAATGTAAAAGAACCATCCGGTGTGAAATAAGCGTTTGGTTATTAAAGAGACCGGGATAGGATATTGTCATACTCTCTGCCAATACCGAAAACCACTTTAACAACTGTGTACGTGGTGGAGATTTCGAAAATGTAGTATGATGGTTTAGCAAATGATTCTGTATAAGATAACTACGTGACCCCGACTCCTGTGAGTCATCTTGTTGTGGCTAAAACAAGAGCTATACCAGGCCAAGTGAGGCCATTCCTCCTATCGGGCACATTCTTCGATATTATATCTGACTGCGTGATTGAGTTGGTGGCCACCCTTGATTTTGATTATGGGAGTGTGTTCCGAGGTGGGCGGTAGTAGCTGCTATGCGTTACAACCAGTCCGGGAGTGCAATTGGTATATCTAACCGACATTGCCTCGAGTACCGTATCGCATGCCTTATCGCACCTTCTACGAGTTTGTTTTATGTCGTACCTATGGAATGCTTCCTGATAGTTCATCTGTGGGTGGAGTTGACAGTATATGTATAGACTACGACATTATATAAAATGTGTTAAGGGGGATATGGGTAACGCCTTAACGCTATTTTAATACTTTACTTTACTGTAGACATATTATAATAGTGTATTGTACTACATAGTAGATAGTTTAACGAATCCTTAGGAGATGGAAATCCCAAACATCTCTTAATTTATTGCACTCACGTTAGACACTAGATAGGAGATGTCAACCCCGTAAACATCTTTGACGCTGTCGCACTCATATTTAACGTTGATTTAACTTATATAAGATCTTTTAGTTCCGACTCGAGTGTTTTGTCTTTTCAATTCGCTTGGGTCAGTCTGAGATTTTCAGTTATCGAAGAATGCTTTCTGGAGAATGAAGACGAAGATTTTGTACTATTATTACTTGTTATATGTATTCCACCACATCATGTTGTTCCGCTGCATTTATTTATTTATTCATGTTTTATGTAACTCAGAATTTGCGTTGTAAAAGAATAATCAAATGTACTTATAAAACAGCTTCATGAACTATTATTTGATTATTATATTTTGTCATTCCGGTGCGAGATTCAGTATTTTTTTATTTATTTTTCTTATTTACCCCATAACAATCTGCCCCTTTGAATCGTTTGAGTCTGACATATGTGGTTTAATCATCGATTTAAACTGTCTAAAAAGGCAGGTCGTTATAAGACTCATGTAAGAGATGTCGACCGTGAGCTCAACAATGAAAATGGCTAAAAACAAAGTAAGCATATAGCCAACAAGGTTTAGCAAACCTCAAAGGGTACAGATTAACTCCATTATCTAGTGTATGCTTATTGATTTGCCAGCGGGAGTTGGTGGTATTTAGAACACGTTTTTTTGCATGAAACGGCCATGTCTTCTTTAATTTGTATAGTTTACCTATAGATATACGACGCTCAAAAGGTACGTTTTGACACTTGCCAAGAGGATTGCCTCGATGTACTAAGGACCCTACAATGGAAAATCCATATATGAATGAAACTTAGTGGTTTTAAATGTACCATAATATTATTGTGTTGTGAGATGTAAGCAACGCAGCAATTTTCTGATTTATATTACTCACCTAGACAATATTATAATATAACTAGATTTTTTTATGAAATGGTTTGATTATCGTGAGGTAAAAACCCATCCGTGTTTATTTATGGTGCGGTCCTATTCGATGCCTTTATTTTTGAAGGATTCCATAAATATAAAAAGTCCATATGATAGAGTTTCTCATGCTGGTTGACTAGATAAATCCGGGTATTATTTTCTTATAATGCTCAGGTCAAACCATGTATATTTCTAGATTTAATTGATGTTCATTGGGGATCTTGGAGAGGAGCTGGAGGTTTACCTATCGTAGTATTCTTATTTCTACTGAATTTCTTTTTATATTTATATCAGCAAATATGAGGACGGGCTGTTATAACTCTCCAGACTATTGATAGGATAGTTTGCACTGATTATTGTATACATAAACTTTTCTGTTGTAAAGATGATTTTGATATTATATTTTACCATTTTGTTGTGAGATTCTAATGTTTTTGTTCTCCTCTTTCTTGTTCCTTTTCTTTTCTTCTTTTTCTTTTTACCTTAACATTCTGTCTTTCTTGCAGTTAGGCATTCGGCATGTTATTGCACTTGGGTGTTCGAAATGTGAATACTGTGGATGTATTAGTTGTTAGTCCTTGAGATGATGGTTTTGATGACAACAACCTTAGAATAAGATTATAAAATATAAATACTAACATTATAGTCTAGATATATACATGTATATGTAGGATTTAATCATGCAGGTACCAAGAATGAAGACTGTACAGTATAGAGATTCAAGTTATCAAGATTTAAGACTCATGAGTATCAAGAATATCAAGATTATCAAGAGTTCAAGATTTCAAGAATAAGTAATTTAATTAGGAACTTTGTTAAAACTCCTAGGAAAGCACCAACATCTTAAAATCTAATTTATTTGTGGAATGGAATCCACTTCGAGCCCATTAAAGGGATGGGACCCTAAGTAGGATGGAACCTACGAAAATCTAGTGGAACATTGTTTTGTATCCGCTAACTTTTATTCAAAATGATTTTACAAAATTATATCTTGTTTTCAAAACCTTCTTTTAAAAGAATCAAAAATATATATCCTGATTTTAAATACTTTTAGCCTCGAAATAATCTTTAATTTCAAAATCAAATTATCCTTAGTTTTAAATTGTCTTTAATAATAATATATTTAAATTTTAATATATATACTTAGATTTAAATATAAAATTATAGTAAAATTTTATATATACCAAAATAGTATTCCCTATATTTATTTATGTATTTTAACTATAGTTAAGTATATTTATAAAAGTTTAAAATAGTTTTAATATAAGATAAAAGTTATTTTCAAAGAAAAAAAACACCAAAATTTCCTTTGGCATGTCGACATACCCAAGATACCCATGTCGACATAGTGGTAGTTGGTTTCAAAATTTAAATTTCAAAAGAAGTGTCTATTTGTTATATCCTTTCACGAATGGACATGGTTGTTCTTCTTCTATAAATAGGGGTTGTTTTCAACGAATTTCTAATCATATTTTTCTGGTTTTCACTCTTCTTCATCCACATTTCTTTATACACGTTCTTACCATTACTCTGCCGAAATAAACATTGAATCTAACTAGAACATTTTTGGTTTGATTCTTTATCACTATCTCAACAAGATCCTCTATGCTATTCAGAGTTGTAGACTTCTTTGTAATCACTCAAGTGAGAAAAGGTGTGATTGTAGCCTTGGAAATCAATCAAGTGAGAAAAGGTGTGGTTGTAGCCCTGGAAATCAATTGGGTGAGCTTATTGCCCGTGAAATCAAGTATCTCTACCCAAAGGATTGTGAATCTGGAGGGTGTACCTCGTAGCCTTGAAATCGAGGGTGTAATTGTAAAGATTGCTTTTGGAAGGAAATCTGTACTTCTGTGTGGGACTGGATGTAGGGTAACTCCAAACTAGTATAAAATCTAGTATGTTCTTTCCTTTACTGCATTTACTTTATTTCTGCATCTGTGTCTGTTTCTGTGATCGTATCTGTGTCTGAATATTGCATACATTTGTGTTTGAATTAGCATAAACTCAAAAAGATGTAGTAATTCCTTAAAACACTATTCACCCCCCCCCCCTTAGTGTTTATCCTAGCCTTAAGATCTGTAGTCCGCATTTCTCACATTTGGTATCTGAGCAAGGTTTTCAAAGTTTCATAATCTGATTTTTGAAAAAGTTTTTAAAATGGCTATGTTTGTTAATACTAGTTTAGAAATATTCAGATCATCATTGTCTCTTGAGTCTGCATATAATCAATGTTCAAATTCAAGTTGTCTGCCAAAATTGTTTGATGTGCAGGAAACATGCTTTATGCGAGTTAAGGAATCAATCCACAACGGAAAAATTATGCAGATCAGAAAGAACAAATGGATACTCGATAGTGGATGCTCTAGACACATGACTGGAAATCCAGATATTCTGAATGATATAATATACAAAGATGGAGGGCTAGTTAACTTTGGAGACAATTCAAAAGGATATGTGATTGGCATCGGTAAAGTTGGTAACTCTGAAACTCCTATTATTACTAATGTTTTGCTAGTTAAGAATCTGAAACATAATCTGCTAAGTATAAGTCAACTCTGCGATAAAGAATATAAAATTAAATTTGAAAAAGATAAGTGTCACATTGAAGATAATAATTCAACCATAATATTTGAGGGAATTAGGAAAAAGAATATTTACATTCTTAGTATGAAAGTTTCAAATGATAACCTGTGTCTGTTGGCAAATACAAGTGACCCTTGGATTTGGCATAAGAGATTTGGGCATTTGAATTTCAAACTCTTATCTATACTATCTAAACATGATCTAGTAAGAGGTCTTCTAAAAATGAATTCTAAAGTAGATAGTCTATGTGATGCATGTCAATTGGGAAAACTTAGAAAAAGTTCCTTTAAATCAAAAGATATGATTTCAACCTCAAAACCTCTTGAATTACTTCACCTTGATTTATTTGGTCCATCTCAAATTCTATCAATAAATCATAGTAAATATGTTTTTTTAATTGTAGATGATTATGTTAGATTTACATGGACAATATTCTTGAAATATAAAAGTGATACTTTTGAATGTATTAAGAACTTTACAAAAAGGATTCAAAATCAACTTTCTCTAAAAATTATAACCATCCGTAGTGATAAGGTGGTGAATTTGAAAATGAAAAGTTTGAGGAATTCTGCAACAAAAATGGAATAACTCGCAAATTTTCATTTCCAAGAACTCCACAACAAAACGGAGTAGTAGAACGTAAAAATAGGATGATTCAAGAGTGTCGAGAACTATGCTTTCGGATAGTAAATTACCAAAGTATTTTTGGACAGAAGTAGTTGCTACCGCCTGTTATATTTTAAATTGAATTTTAATTAGACCTTTAACTGATAAGAAATCTTATGAACTTCTTCACTCAAAGAAACCTAAGGTATCTTATTTTAGAATTTTTGGAAGTAAATGTTTTATTTTAAATACAAAAGATATAACTTAGATAAATTTGATCCTAAGTCTAACATAGGTATCTTTATTGGATATTCTAATAGAAGTAAAGCGTACAGAGTGTTTAATTTAAAAACTAATACCATCGAAGAAACAATGCATGTTTCATTCGATGAAAATCCCAAAATTTTTGAAGATTCATGATGAAGAGGATTTAATCACTCAAAATCAAGAGTCAACTGAAACTAATAATGAAATTAATCATCCGTAATAAAAGGATTAAACTTTTAAAAGATCATCCTATAGAAAATGTACTTGGAGATATGAAATCAGTTGTTAAAACTAGAAATCAACTAAGTCAAATGAGCAATGTAGCTTTTATATCAACTATTGAACCCAAAAATCCAGAAGAAGCATCAACTGATGATTCATAGATTTTGTCTATGCTAGAAGAATTAAATCAATTCACTAGAAATGATGTTTGGGAACTTGTTCCTAGACCTGAAAATAAAACTATAATTGGAACTAAATGGGTTTATAAAAATAAAACGAATGAACAAGGAGAGGTTGTTAGAAATAAAGCTCGGTTAGTCGCTCAAGGTTATTGTCAAGAAGAAGGAATAAATTTTGATGAAACCTTTGCTCCCATAGCAAGATTAGAAGCCATTAGGATTCTACTTGCTTTCGCAAATCATAATAATTCCAAATTATTTCAAATGGATGTTAAAAGTTCCCTTTTAAAGGGATTTGTAAAAGAAGAAGTATATGTTGAACAACCACCACTTTTTGAAAATGCAAAATTACCAAATCATGTTTACAAACTTAAAAAAGTTCTATATGGTCTAAAACAAGCTCCTAGAGCCTGATATGATAGACTAAGATCTTACTTATTACAATCAAATTTTGAAATTGGTAAATTAGATAATACTCTTTTTATTAAAAGAAATAAAAATGATATTCAACTAGTACAAGTTTACGTAGATGATATCATTTTTGGATAAACTAATTTGGAAATGAATAAATAATTTTCTGAAATAATGACAAAAGAGTTTGAGATGAGTCATATGGGTGAATTAACCTTCTTTTTAGGATACAAATAAAACAATTAGATAATGGTATCTTTGTTAGTCAAGAAAAATATGCCAAAGACCTAATTAGTAAATTTGGTTTGACCACTGCGTGTGGAAAACCCACTCCCATGGAAAACAATGAGTACCTTAGTAAAGAAGATCTCTCGAAAGATGTAGATCAAAAATTATATAGAGGAATGATTGGATCACTACTCTATATCACTGCTAGTAGGCTTGATATCATGCATAGTGTTTGTCTCTGCAAGATATCAATCCCAACCTAAAGAGACCCTCTTAAAAGCCGTAAAACGTATCATAAGATATGTTAAACACACCTCTGATTATGGCTTATCTTACCCTAAAAATGATTCTTTTGATTTAATATCTTACTGTGATGCTGATTACGTTGGTTGTAAACCAGACCGAAAAAGTACAAGTGGAACTTGTCACTTTTTGGGGAATTCTCTGATTTCTTGGTATAGTAAAAAGAAAAACACGGTTTCTTTATCAACAACTGAAGCAGAATATATTTCTGCTACTTTGGCTTGTTCTCAAGTAATATATATGCTACAAACTTTAAAAGATTATGCTTTAAATATCTCAAAATAACCAATTTGTTGTGATAATACTAGTGCGATAAATTTATCCAAAAATACTACTCAACATGCTCGAACTAAACATATTGATATAAGACATCATTTTCTCAGAGATAATATAAATAAGGAAATAATTGCTCTAGATTATATTAATTCCGAGAATCAAATTGCTGATATAAATTGCTGATATATTAACAAAACCCTTAAATGAATCTATATTTACTAAATTAAGAAGACAATTAGGAATTTTTTCAATAACTGAAATGTAAAAATATAAATAACAAAGTATAATTAAAAATTAAGTCAAAATAAATCAAATAGTAAAATTTTCAAGGACCATGTCGACATACCCCCTCAACCCACGTCGACATACAACAATTTTTTATTTTTGAAATTTTTCCCACCAAAATTCAAATAATTGGTTATATATTCTTCTTATTTTCGAAATTTTGATCATTCTCTCTGTTCCAACTTCTGAAATAAATTGAACCATGGCCTCCTCTTCTAAATCAAACAAAAATTCAACCTTTTCATTCCCTTCTCCTAATTCTGGACCGTTTCAACGAACTACGCTTGCTCGAGTGACAAAAATAGAGGGTTCTTTGAAGGATGCACTGCAATTATTGACTGAATTCAAGTGGTGCAACATAGAATGGCCAAAGAACAAGAAGCAAGACTAAATCCTTAGGAATTTGCAAAAATTTCTAATGGACAGTCATGCTAATCCTATCTTGATTGACGAAGATTCTTCAGGAGATCAAGTGCAAGAGGGCAGAGAGGAAGAAGAAGAAGAAGCCTTCATGGAAGAGGCGCATGTTAAAGAAGACGACAAAGTCATTTGTGTTGGCGAAGTGTGCTTTGATAAAGATGGAAATCTTGTCGAACAACGTGGAAATTTCTGTTTCCACTATCCAAATTGTTCGGTTCATAGATCTCTCATTTTCAAACACACTCATTAGTTTCTTTTCTCTCTTTCCTACTGTTGTATGTTCTTTTTTACGTTCTCTACGAAAATTTAAATATAACTATATAATTAATAAATAATTCGTGTTCTTATATGTGTTCTATTAAAAGTATTATTATATGGATACTTAGTTAGGATAGTTAGTAGTTTAGGACTAAATTTTAAGTTTTAGAGTTAAGTGTTGATTATTTATGACAGCACTATTATTATAATCACATGTCATAGAGTATTAGATTAAGGGGGAGTTATATAGTTTTGAGTTAGTTTTTTGTTGATGACAAAGGAGGAGAAATATAAAATAGGATAGTTAGGTATAGATTTAAGGGGCAGTTCTTAGTTTTAGGGGGAGTTATTAGGATAGAAGTAATATTTTATAAACAAAGGTTGTCATCATCAAAAAGGGGAAGATTGTTAGTCTT
This sequence comes from Allium cepa, assembly GCA_030765085.1. Classification (NCBI taxonomy): domain Eukaryota; kingdom Viridiplantae; phylum Streptophyta; class Magnoliopsida; order Asparagales; family Amaryllidaceae; genus Allium; species Allium cepa. The sequence continues at coordinate 549,695,352 of CM060938.1, forward strand.
TGAGATGATGGTTTTGATGACAACAACCTTAGAATTATATTATAAAATATAAATACTAACATTATAGTTTAGATATATATGTATATGCAGGATTTAATCATGCATGTACCAAGAATGAAGACAGTACAGTATAGAGGTTCAAGATATCAAGATTGAAGACTCATAAGTATCAAGAATATCAAGATTATCAAGAGTTCAAGATTTCAAGAATAAGTAATTTAATTAGGAACTTTGTTAAAACTCCTAGAAAAGCACCAGCATCTTAAAATCCAATTTATTCGTGGAATGGAATCCACTTCGATCCCCCTAAGTAGGATGGAACCTACGAAAAATCTAGTGGAACATTGTTTTGTATCCGCTAACTTTTATTCAAAATGATTTTACAAAATTATATCTTGTTTTCAAAATGTTTTCAAAACCTTCCTTTTAAAAGAATCAAAAATATGTATCCTGATTTTAAATACTTTTAGCCTCAGAATAATCTTTAATTTCAAAATCAAATTATCCTTAGTTTTAAATTATCTTTAATAATAATATATTTAACTTTTAATATATATACTTAGATTTAAATATAAAATTATAGTAAAATTTTATATATACCAAAATATTATTCCATATATTTATTTATGTATTTTAACTATAGTTAAGTATATTTATTAAAGTTTGAAATAGTTTTAATATAAGATAAAAGTTATTTTCAAAGAAAAACAAAATACCAAAATTTCCTTTGGCATGTCGACATACCCAAGATACCCATGTTGACATAGTGGCAGTTGGTTTCAAAATTTAAATTTCAAAGAAGTGTCTATTCGTCATATCCTTTGACGAATGGACATGGCTATTGTTCTTCTATAAATAGGGGCTGTTTTCAATGAATTTCTAATCGTATTTTTTTGGTTTTCACTCCTCTTCTTCTTCCACATTTCTTTATACACACTCTTACCATTACTCTTCCGAAATCAACATTGAATCTAACTAGATCATTTTTGGTTTGATTCTCTTCACTATCTCAATAAGATCCTCGGTGTTATTTAGAGTTATAAACTTCTTTGTAATCAATCAAGTGAGAAAAGGTGTGATTGTAGCCTTGGAAGTCAATCAAGTGAGAAAAGGTGTGATTGTAGCCCTGGAAATAAATTGGGTGAACTTGTTGCCCGTGAATCAAGTATCTCTACCCAGAGGATTGTGAATCTGGAGGGTGTACCTCGTAGCCTTGAAATCGAGGGTGTAATTGTAAAGATTGCTCTTGAAAGGAAATCTGTACTTGTGTGCGAGACAGGATGTAGGGTAACTTCGAACCAGTATAAAATCCAATGTGTTCTTTCCTTTACTGCTTTTACTTTATTTCTGCATCCGTGTTTGTTTTAGTGATCATATCTGTGTCTGAATATTGCACACATTTGTGTTCAAATTAACATAAACTCAAAAAGATTTAGTAATTCTTTAAAACACTATTCACCCCCCCCTCTAGTGTTTATCCTAGCCTTAAGATCCATAATCCCCATTTCTCACATTAGTATCGACATTTGGGGGTCGAAAATGCCATCATTGCAGTGTGGTATCAAAGCTGAAGGTTAAGCGAGAACCTTGATTTTGGTGGGGGTAAACTCATTAGTGATAAGGTAAGTAATACCAGAATGATTTTAAGTGTGTGTGTGTATGTCTGTATACACACACACAAATATATATATATATATGCATGTATATACGTACGTGTACACATATGAGAGCACTATTTGTTAATGTTATAAAATTGTTTTATATTATGCCAATTGGTCAGTTAAGTGTTTAGGAATTCTGGTCAAGATGTGGGACGCCACGGTATCGATAAGGATTTCTAAATATTTGAACAAGGCAACCCGATACAATATTGTTTTTTAAATTACGTAAATGCAATAATTTTGCCTAGGATTATATTTTATACATAAAATAATAATTTTTATGAATTGGTATAGTTATTTATAATGTTTGCTTGTTAGTAAGTGATAATATTTACTTATTATCATTTATTGTTTGATTAGTTATGCACGGCCAGTTTATGAGCATTAACTATTGTTTGTTGATTTTTGAGCTTTGTTTAACCAGTTTATAAGTCATTTACCTTTATGCAGCATAGGTTGTGTTAAAGTTTAATTTTAATAAAAAATTGTTTATTTAATCTAAACAAAGGTATACGTTTGAGAATGCTTTGCCTAAAAAAAGATATATGTTTGAGAAATGACTTTTTATTTGAAGGTTATTTTATATAAGTATGGTTTTTAAATCATAGTTTTTAAATAAAAAGAATTTAAACTAAAAATTTGATAACTTAAATCTCAGTGTTTTTGAAAATTATTTTCAAAGTTTTGAAAGAAATCATACTAGTATTATTTAAAAGTATTTATGAGGAGAATTGTGTTAAAAATAATTTTTAAAGGAGATAGAAAGTACTGACTCACTTCTGTCTTTGGAAAATAATTCCGATGATGACTGCAGAATCATGGGCATTCATTTTCGAGTTTCTAAATAGGGGATGCTACCATAATAGTTTTTAACAAATTGTTTTTGGTAAAAACATATTTTGATATAAGTCCTGAAGTAAAGTATTATTTGGTTTACAACAGATATATGTATATATTATTATTTCAAAGTTTGAAATAAAACTTTGGTGTTTAATTCTTAAGTTTTATGTTAAGTTACTTTATAGACACATGTTCCTTATGCATTAGGATAGTTTGGTTGCGCATTATATTAAATATGTTGTTTGGTAAAAAAATTCGTTTGTTGTAATAAGACGGAATTTTTGGCGATTTTGGACAATCCAAAACTCCCGAATTAGTTAACAACTTGAAGCTAAGTGTTTTTGTAAGAATATAAAAAATAAGTTTACGTGACTCTTAAATTGTGAAGATGGTAAGTTAAAATAAATTTTAAATTTGTTGAAAATCTAGGTTAAGCAAATGAATAAGATTGTTCAGCATATGCTCCTAGGATGTAGTGGAGTATTATACAAGTATGAATTTAAGTCTTGGAATGTTTGAAAATGAAATAGTGTTTAAGGAAATGTTTATAAACTTAAGTAATATTTTATAAAATATTTCCTAAACGATTTTAATATTAAATGAGAAAGAATGTATGTAAGTAAATAAATATAAATTAAAAAGAGATGATTTTTGTGTAAATGAATGTGATTTAAAAATGAAAGAAATTGGTATAGTTAAGAAACCAATAGAATAAAGTACATAAGTTGTACATAGATCATTTTATTCGCATGACAATTCTTGATATAGGATTCGAGTACATGATTTCGGGGTGATTTACGTCGGCCCGAGTTAGAATTTTTCACTTGATTTTTGACGACAAACACTTGATATGAATTTTTTGGTATGATCCTGAAATTTTCTAACATAGTATATAGCTATGTAAGGAGAATGAGGTTTTCTTATCAAGGAACTGCCGCATTAGGCAAGTTAAGTGAGCGATACTAATTCGAAAGTGAGATTTATGTGGTCGAGCCAGTAATCAAATTTAATATTATGTACGAATAATATATGTATGCATCATACGAACTTTCATAATAATTGTATACCATGTTTTGTTGGCTTGTGTAGAATACAGGAAAGGACTCTTTGAATTTTTAAGGTAGCATGAATAATCAACTAAGAAATAACTAGAGGCTGTCGAGCGAAAGGTAAGCTTAGTAGTTTAGTTATCATCCTTTGTGAGGAGAAAATTTTTTGAACCTGGGCAAACTGTTAGCTTTATTTACTAGTAATTGTGAATACAATTAAGTGTGGATGTGTGATAGTTTCTTCTGTTGCATATCATTGTTATATTGCTTTTGGTTACATATGGCTTTACGTCACACTAGATTTACATGTAGAATTGCAACATTATTATTAGTTGCATCACGTTGCCTTATTGCATATGGTTGTTATATTGTTTACGTTACTTATGCTTATGATAGGAATAGATGGTGTATTGCTATTTTGTCAGTCTTACTTTCTTTTAGGTTATGTGAGTGGAATTCAAGTATACGGAAGCAAAGACTAGCATGTTGCTTTTGGTTTCATAAGTAGACTTTAATGGCTCGACAAATGGTTGTGACATACACACTCTATATGGTACATCATACGTATGTATTGTTGTTGCATCGTCCTCGGATATGGAAAGTCCCAGATATGGGCTTATATTGGTATTATGGTTTTTTCGGACCTAGCCGCGCAAAGGAGGTGCTGTCGAAATTTTCTGTAAGATATTAGACTTTAAAATTTTATTAACTCATTTTATATAATTGATTTAAAGCTTAAAGGTGAGAAGTCATTTTCTTCCTTTGAGAATTTCGGGGATGAAATTTGTCTAAAGGGGGAAAACGTAATGACCCACAACTTTTAATGTTTTGAACAGGAGTATTTAATTTATTTAAATATTCAAATTTCATTCATATATAATAAAAAATATGAAAATTAATTGTTAATAAAATGACTTAATTTTTAATAACGTATATTTACATGAATATAAGATTTTTCCATAATTTTTAGTTTAAAAAATAATTAGATAATTGAATCGATTAATTTTATCGATGAGCTAAAAAATTAAATTTCGTAGACAGACTTTTTAGGACATGAGACCACTTCTTTTGTGTTTGTAATAGGGGTACTTGGCTAGAAATGTTAATAAGTAAGCCTCGATCGGAGTTTGTGATTTTTGGGAGTGAACAATGTCAGAGAAAAATCCATAAAAGGACCACATCTCTCTTTCATTTGTTGAAACCCATCAAAACCTAGCCTCTCGGTCAACAGCCTAGATCATCCACGGTGATAGGTACCGAATTAGGCAAAGTGTCCAACATGAAAAATGTGTGTCTAAGGGAGACTAGAAAGATAACCGGTTGGACTAGGGTGCGGTGGCTCAAGGTGGTGTAGATCTAGGTTCATTGGCGGTGGCGATTTTGGGTTCGCCAAGAAGCTATGGTCGTCGAGGGTTGGAAACTTAGGCAGTGTTGGATTGGTCTTAGCCAAAGGAGTCGATGACAAGGGTGCGGCAGTTGGAGGTGGCATATGGCGATGGCAAAATGTGAATGAACGAAGGTGACGAATCGAAGGGGCGGCTTAAGTCTGAACGAACTACGATCAATGTCTAAACATGATTAGCAAGGTAATTAGTCAATTACCTAAATGTTAAGTGATTAGTTAATTTTAAAATGTTCCCTAATTCATATCTTTCTCATACGAGGTTGGATTTTGATGCGGTCTTTTGCAGTGGACTCGTATCGATGTTATGTACATATTGAAGTTAGATAGGTCGAGTTTGTAGCTAATGGAATTTTGGGGTTGAAGTCGAACGGTGTTTAATTTGAGATCAACCAGGAATGCAAAAGTGTCAACTTAAATTTTGGTGAGTTTACTCGTTAATTGAATTGAATACTGTTGTGATAATTGTTTGTTGAGTAAAATATAAACTAAAAATTGACAACATGCAAGTTACTACTTTTGGACCCCTTAATGCTTCTAAAAGAAAACGAAAAAAAATGTAGTATAATCTCTCTTTTAAACCTCTAAAACATGTATCATGGCCCAGACTTATTATTTGCATATTTGATATTGCTCTATGAAAAGTGATAGTGTGCTATGAATGGTGTAAACGAATTTGTTGTTATAAACGCACTTGAAAAATCTCTTGTATCTGACACTTGTTAAATTGGTTAAAATGTGAGTATAATGTGGAAATATATATTAGGTTTTTTTATACATGTTTTGAGTGTGTTCGGACTAAATGAATTGGTTTGAAATGTTATAGGAATTGTATGAGAATCTTTGTTTTTAGTAAAGTATAAAGGGCTTTTGCTTTAGATAATTTCCTATATATTTTTAAAGGAGCTTTGTGAAAAGTTTCTAAAGTATTTTAATTAGAGGTTAAAAGTTCAAATATGGTTTATAGTTTTTTCTTAATTTCATATTAAAGGGTTTTAAATTATAAGACACGCTTTTTATGGTTTTTAAATAAGTTATAAATTAAATATTTTAAAGTAACAGTTTAAGTAAAACACTTCAAATCATATTATAAGTATTTTAAGTACATATATATAGCTTTTAGAAAATTTAGTGATTATTTTATTAAAGGATTAAATACCTTTTAAATTGTTTTTAGAATTTTTATCAAATATCTTAGCTTTTAAATAATTTTGTATATATATAATACCATTGTAAAGAGGTTTTTAGTAAAAGTATAATTTGGAAAAATAAATTAAATCTTTTATCAAGAAATAAAGGTAGATTTGGATTTTAACACTTTTTATGAAAATAAGTGGTTTTGCAAAGTTAAATGATTTTATAAAGTGATAAAAGAAGAATCAGATTTCAGTACTCTTGTTAAAGGAAAGGTTTTTGTGAAGGTAAGTAAAAGTACATAATCTTGTTCAATTTATATAGAGATAAGATGTAACGACCCAGCTTTTCGACCATCGAATGTTGCACTGTTATCCTGTCTTTTGACAAGACCGTGATAACATCAACTTGGCTATGAACGAATGGTCAACGGCCTTGGGAATCAATTACATACAGTGTCATAGACGATAGTTGGGCAGATTTGGACCGGGACCAAATCGAGGTGCAGTTAGCATCGAGTAGCTGGCATGGCGCCATGAAGTTACATTTCCAATTCAGAGTCATTCGGAATTCATATGCTCAAGTTATGGATGAAGTAGAGATTTACATGGATCGACCAAGAACGATCCACAAAATAGTTCACGTCATCAAAGAACACTTAATATCTCGAGATCCATGAGGCCAATCCATTTGAAACATCCAGGACATCAACAAGATGAAGATTGAGGCTCACAAAAATGATCGCAAGTCCTAAAGCTACATTTAATATTTAGCCGACCGTTATTAGCCAAATTTTTTAGCTGATTATTTTGGCCGAGTCCTAAAAACAATTGGTATCTCCCAGTGCATAATCCGATTTCAACCAAGATCAATCCATATCTCTCAAGTTGCAAATTAGAATGATTCGATATTTCAGAAGCAATATCAAGATGCATGTGAGACCCCCCCCCCCCCCCCAAAAAAAAAAACTATCGCACCAAAATTGAGGAGAAGAAAATAGATCGGCTAATATTAGGTCGATCGTTCTTAATCATCGAGTTAGCTTTGCCAATCAATATAATGGGCCCTTATGGACCTAGAGGGCCATCTACTGAAGTCTTAGAAAAATATCTCATCACCTCTCCCTATAAGAGCTATGGTTCAACTCTAAGGGATCTTTATGTTGTCGGTTACATGAGTCTGCTTTGTAATCAAGCTCTTCCTGATTTTTTGCTGTTGTAATCAAACTGTTAGTGTATTAATAAAGATAGTCTTCAAAGTGGAAGTAGGCATACAATGCTAAACCACTATAAATTCTTGTGTTCTTGATTATTGCTAGGATTTTCTTGTTAGTTACCCTATTCCTCAGTTTAATTTTATTTACTTCATTTACTACTCTACAAAAATCTATTCTTGGGTGTTTGTGACCAATTTGGTTGCAAACATTTTGATGCTTTCGCTGAGAAACTGATTCTCAGCCTGTTAGGGTCCCCTTTGTTGCTACTGGATTGGGCAAATCCCCTGAAGGAGATCCCAAGCTATCTTTATAAAGTTACTTACACTACTTAGAGTTGTAAAAATCTAAACAAGGAGATTGACAATGGTGAGACATATCATATCGACTTCTCGAAATATTGATGGTAATGAGACTGCCAGCATTCAGTAAGGAAGCCCAAGCAACCAACCTGCAAATTTGAATGCGGATCTAATTGAAGTTCAAAATCCTGTTGATTCTATAACCCGAGATAAATTTCATAATCTGATGAGAGAGTTGATGGAAAGCCGATGACTATTAAATGAGCAGATTCCAAATATTAGCCTAATGAATCAGATTACCCAACAATAGCGTAGGAAGGCCAAAAGGGATTCCACTCCTTATTTGGCATCGAAAAGTTCAAGCTCATTGGATGAATACCAAAGGCTTACACATCGCAGACTTGAAGGAGATCATGCAGAAATGTTAGAGCGTCACTTGATGAGAGAGAAGCAAACATGAGGTGGAGTGTGACCACTGCTTGGCACCACACATCCAAACGCGGACTTATCAACAATGATCAGGAAGTTGGTGAGAGAGAAGCAAGGCTTGACTAATGATGATTAGGGAATTTTGAGAAGCTATACCCAATTTACTTACAGCATTCTACATGTAGAATACCCGAGAAGGTTCAACATGCGATTAATGCCAGCCTATGAGGGAAAAACCGACCCCGTGTAGCATATCATGAGATACGAATGGTTAATGGATTCTATGCAAGCTAACGATGCAACCAAGTGCAAATGCTTTCCCATAACCCTTTCTGAGATAGCAACGATGTGGTTCACAACACTACCTCTATGGTCAATTTCAAGATTCGATGAATTGGCAAACCAAGTTTGTAAAGCAATTCAGAATGCATGCAGTTCGTCCTAAAGACGTGATGTCCCTTTCCAGTGTGATCCAGGCCCTAGGGGAATCGTTAAAAGATTACTTAGAGAAATTTCATACCACCGCCACAGAGGTCTATAACCCGAATGATCATGCTATACTCATGGCTATGACGAAAGGGATTGATCCAGAATCTGAGTTTGGTAACTCGCTGGATGGAAAATCACCTGCCATGTTGGAGCGCTTCTATTCAAAGGCAGCTCGGTTTTTAAGGAAGGAGGAGGCTAGGTCCTCTAGGAAAAAGAACGCTGCAGGACTGAACTGAGAAGCGGTACAGAGTAATATCATAATAAGTTTGATGACAGTTTTGGAAAAGTTCAGGTGAATGTTCAGAATAAGCCGAATCAACAAAATAAAGATAGGGACAGGAATCGAAAGCAGAAAAGGGATTTTGGGAGACTAAAGCCCAGGATTCCAATGTAGGAAAATTACACACCGCTAAACACATCTTGGAGAATATTTATCTATCCACTTGCAATAACATGCAATACAAGAAGCTACCACCAAAAGAGTTATCAGTGAGACAGAAGTAGACCAGGAAATATTGTCGATTTCACGAATGTTATGGGCATAACACAAATGAATGTAGGCATCTCCAGGATGTTATAGAAAAATTGATCTGGGAAAAGAAATTGCAACAGTTTGTGAAAACTCCACATCATGGAGGACAGGGAACATCTGACCCCAATCGAGGACAAGCTCCTTGTAGAGATGAGGAGCCTGCATGGACTGGTGGAAGACTGGTGATAAATTCGATAGTTGGGGGACCCTACCCTATGGACAGGAGTTAGTAAGAGTTGGAGTGCTATACAAGCGTGATAATCCATGTAGACATTGAATGCTATTCGAATATAGAGGAACTCCAGCAAAAATAGCAGCGCACCATGGCGGATGATATTGTATTCAAAAATAAGGATACAAACAAAGTAAAGGCTCCAACAATTTACCCAATGGTCATTTCAGCTATGATTGGTCCTACGTTCATAAGATGGATTTTGATCGATTGTGGAAGATCAGTGAATATAATCTTTAAAAAGGCAGACGATCAGATGAGAATGGAGGCCAAAGACTTAAAACCATCTAAAGGTCGTATTCATGGTTTTAGTGGCGTTGTAACTGAGGCTGTTAGAAACGTGGAGTTACCTTTTGAAGAGGGAGAAGGTGAACGAAGGAGAGTGCGAATATAACCATTTATTTTTTTGGATGTTAACTCTATATTGTAATATCCCGGAATTTATGGCAATTTAAATTTAATAATATGTGTTTTAAATTTATATTGAATTGATGATTTTTGTTAATAAATTTGATTTGATTTAATAATCTTCTTTATTTAAATATTTAATTTGTGAAATTTTTTTTAATAAGTTAATAATTGTTTTATATTTATAAATATATATGTATATTTTAAATAGATAAGTTGTTAAATCAGTATAGCATAATTTTAATGTTTTGAAAATAGAAATTGTGATTTATTTTTAATTTAAGCTTTTCAAAAATATTTAATAAAATACTATATGATTTTAAATATGAGAAAAATGTTTTAGTTGGTTTAAAATTCATTTTTTACTTAAGTATGTATATTAAAATAAGTTATAAAGTATTTGTGTTATTATTTTTAAAATATTGATTGATAATTTGATTTGTTAATTTAATTTGAAATTTAAAATACAATTTAAAATGTGAACATGTATTCATGTAAGTTATTGTAAACTCTTTTATAAATTTATTTTAATTGTTTAAAGGTATAAGAACTAGTTAACTAATTTTAAACATTTATTAACACTTAATTAAATAACAAAAACATTTAAAATACATGTGTAAACTTATCATCATTTTAAAGTGACAAATGTAATAGCTTGAGACAAGTGTCATGTTTCAATTTTTATTTTTCTTTGATTTCTAAATTAAATCAAAATATTGTTTTAAAACTTGCATTCTTTTTTCCTTTGCCCTTTTCTCATTTTCATCTCTTAACTAAAGAAAAATATTCTCAGCTGAAAACTTTTCATACCAAAAATCTGAGAATCAAATGCATTTCAAAATTTCTGTAAACCAAAATTCTGTAATATTCTTCATCCTCATATCCAAGCACATACAAACTCCTCCTTTTCAAACTCAACAAACCTGTTCATAAAGGCCTGCATTTCAATTTTAATCAAATGAAGACCTGCATTTTTTATAAAATCTGCAATATGCAAACATGCACTCCAATTTCAAGTAACCTGCATGAATCTTCAAACTGGAAGCATCTTTTTAAAAAAACAACCTAGGGGAAATTTGCATCTGCATTCAAGCTACTGCATGCTAAAATCTGGGGTCTGCATAATCAGGTGAGTAACACCTAATTTAAATAAATTAAGTAGGATTGCATGCTTGTTTATCTGATGAATTAAATTTGTGCATATGCTTTTTAGACTGCGTGCCTGTGTATATATGAAATGTAATGCATGTCAGATCTCCAAGGTTTTAATTGTTATAGTTTAAGTTCAAAATTGAATAAAATCTGTTTGTTTTAGAATAAAGTAAATACAAATATTATATGATTTAAAATTGAATTATCTATAACTTGGAAAATCAAGTTACACAAAGTGAATTAGCATAAAGGAAATTCAAACTTTATAATTTGATGTTTAGATTTATAAATAGCATCATCAAGCAAATACATGAATTTTAAATCAAATATTAAAACTTTTAATGTTTTAAATGAAGAGCAGATTTGAATATACTGTATTTCACAATTTGGTTGAGCACAGTTGAAACTTGCATTGGATCTGGATGAATTTGATTCTTAGGATAGTGTAGCTATCAATGATTATAGGAAAAATACCAAATTAGATTACAATTAAATATTGATGTTGAATTTGGAATTTCTAGTTAAGAACCCTAGTTCTTACTGGGTTCAAGGAATTGGGTGCTGCGGCTTTCAAAGTGAATCGAGTTCTGAGATATTTAGGGGATTGGTAGATGAAGGGTTGATGGTGTCATTGCCGGAGTTTGGAGTGTAATAGTGGCCGGAGTTGGGTGATATCGCCGTTGACAGGTTTTAGGGGGAGGTGGTTCGGCTATTCCAGGTTTCTGTTTTAAAACTTGAATTTAAATTCAAGTTGAAGTATGGGTATTTGAGGGCTGAAGTGTGATGAGGGGTTACTGGTTAATGGAAGGTAGCCGTTGGTGATGGCAGTGATGGTCGGAGTTGGTGGTTAGATGCACAGTACTGTGTTGCGCATGTTGGTGATGTGGTTGTGTTGTTTTTTTTTTGGATTGCAGGGTTTTGTAGCTCGTGTTCTGTCTCGGGAAATTTGGGATGAAACTCGAAGCATAGGGTCATGTGACTCGAAGTAAATAGGTAGTAGCTCGGGTTTATGAATGTTTCAGGTTTTAACAATGTTTCCAGGTTTTAGAAATTTGAAGTGAAAGAAAAATTGCAAACCAAAATCTGAAAAATAAGTTGAACCTGAATTTTAACATAAATTCAATTAGTGTAATTTTGGGTTTTTGAAATAATTTAAATTTTGAAATTTTTAAGCAAATCTGAAACCTGTTTTCCAGGTTTATATAAATTGCAGTGAAAAGTAGAAATGCAAACTTAAAATTTGAAAACTAGCTTGTAACCTGAATTTGGATATAAATTCAAATAATTTGAATTTTGGCCTTTGTAATTATTAAGTTTTTAAAATTTATTTTGGGTTTTAAACAAAACAGAAACTGTTTTCTGTTTTTAGATTTAAAAGAGAAATTAAAAATTTGAAAGATGAAGTTCAATCTGAGATTTTTAAAAACCAGAAATTTAAATCTGAGTTCAATAATTTAATTCTTGGATTTTGGAACAATTTTGAATTCAGAAATTTAAGATGTTTTAAACCAAACAGAAACTGTTTTCTGTTTAAAATTTAAAAGTAAGTTTATAATGAAACTGAAATTTAAAATAAAGTTTTAAATCTGGAAATCTGAAATATAAAACTTAGCAAATGAAACTAAGTTTGAATTCAATTTAAAACTGGGAATTTAAATTTAGTTTTTAAACTTTTTAGAGTATAAAGGAACATTGGTTTGAATTTTAAACTATGAGTTTTAAATTATGAAATAAGAATTTAAAATAAGTTTAAATTCAGTTTTGAAAATATGGAATTTGACTTTAATGTCAGTATTTAAAATTTAATAAGTTTTTAAATTTAAATTTGTTTTAACTATTTAGAAAGTTTAAATAATTTGAATTTGAAAATGAAGATGGAGATGTAAGTAAAGTTTTAGATTTTTAAGATTTAATCTGAAGTGAAAATTTGAATTGTGTTTCAGTTTGAAATTTAAAAAGGAATTTTTAAATTTAAATTTTTGTTTGAAACAAATTGTTTAAATGACTTTGTATAAGAAGAATATTTCTTAATTTTGAACTTAAGAAATTGATTTCATTTAAATTATTTAATTTAATTTAAATGGAATATTAATTATTTAATTAATGAATATTGTGAATGTTTAATTAAGTAATTAATAATTTTTAAGTTAATTAATTAGATTTGAGATTAATTAATTAAGGTTAATTAATCTATAATTAAGGATGGTTAATTAAATTTTAATTTATGATTAAGATTTATTTAATCAAGTGATTAAAGTAATTAAGATTTTAATTAACACTTAATTAATTGATAATTAGAGATTAGTTAAATTGTAATTAAATATTAATTAATGATTTGTATAAGTTAATTCTTAATTAAGTAATTAAGAAATGTTAATGAAGGTCATTAACTTAAGATTATTTAACAATTAATTAATGTGATTAATTTTTGATAATTAATTAGATTAATTAATTAATAATAATCAATTATTTAAGTTTTAATTACTTAATGAAGTAATTAATGAATTAATTACTTGGTGTAATTAATTTGATTAATGTGATTAGTTTAGATTAATTAAGTTAATTAATTTAAACATTTGTGGATTATTGATAATTACTTTATGGATTGTAATTACTTAAAGAAGTAATTTTTTAATAATTACTGAATGTAATTAAGGACATTTATTAAAGAAGTAATTTGGATTTAAATTACTTTGGAATTAATCAAGGATTAATGGAGATAATTAATTAAGAGTAATTAATTATTGGGATGAGTAATTAATGTAGTTAATTACTGGGTGTTAATAATCATGGGTGATTAATATATATGGTTTAAATTGAAGATCAACTACTTATGTAATTAATTTATATTTAGAGATTGATTAAATATAATTAGAAATCATCAATTAATTAATTAATGATGTAATTTAGAATTGATTAATTAAGGTATAATTAATAATGAATGATTAATTAATTAAGCAATTACAAGTTAATTATTTGCAAATGTTTTAAATATAATTAACTTGTGTAATTAATATTAAATGCTAATTACTTATTGTAATTAGAGATAGTTAATCAATAAGGATTAATTGAAATGAATATTGAGATGGTGTCATATCTTATTGATTTATAATCAATTAAAGATTAGGATAAGCAGAATTTTAATGATGAAGTAATTAATTTAATTTATTTTAAATTAATTAGAGTTTAGGTAATTAATTTAATTCATTTTAAATTAATTATAAATGGTATGATCATTAGATCATTGCTTATGTTTGATGATTGGTATTGATTGCCTGGTATGGTTTGTAATCTCAGTTATGAGATGAGTAGTGTATGTGATATGGATGCATTGGTTGCTTTTGGATGATAATATGGATTATCTGATTATGATATGAATTATCTGTTGATAATGATAATGTTAATTATCTATTGTGTTGTGAATTATCTATCTGTGTATATTTAGATAATTAAATTGAATTGCTTTAAACTCTAAAACAACTTGGACCTTAAAGGACACGCTTTGGATTTCGATGAGACCGGGATCGGGTTTCCATATTTGGGATCCGAAAACCACATCGATTCCAAATAACGTTAGGTCGTTAACCCAAGAGGAGCGAGTGAAGACTCGAGGTGTAAGGGCTATACGTCAGTATAACTCTGTGGGTGATTCCGTAATGAGTTTGACGGAATAGTACTTATAGATTCGAGATGGTGATTCAGAGTGCTAGGGTTATTGTCGTTAACTCTGAGGGTGATTCCAATATGAGTGCAACGAGATAATGCCTTCGGTTTCGTTCGAACCCGGAACAAACTTGTATGGATTGAATGCTTTCAAAACATCGTCAGGTGGGCGATGAGCATTCTAAGTGATATGTCCTATAAAGGTAATCGTAGCCTCAAGCCTCATCAACCGGGAATGGCTAAAACAGGGGAGGTGCAGCAAAGCTTCATGGGTAGCCCCCACTTGAGAGCAAGATTTATCCCTGTCTAGAGGTCCCTTTATTTTCGGCTTAGTGGTGCGGTTGCTGATCACAACTGCGGGGTTGTCTTGTTTAGAACTATTCAGTAAGGAACGGGTCCGGCTTTGTGTTGCAGGGGATTGGGAGTAATCCTCGGTACGGTGATCTAGGCCACGTACTGTGACGGGCGGTACCTCAGTAGCCCAGCCATTGATGGAATCCAAAATCCAATAAGTGCCGTACGTATTAGTTGTGCCCAACTATGTTGGAATGTGAGATGTAAGCATTTCAGGCATTTCTGTATTTTACTTGAAAACCCTAGACACTATTATAATATCATCGGATTTCCTATCAAATGTTTTGGTTAGCGTAAGGTAAAAACTTTTCCATGTTTATGTGTGGGAAGTCTTACGTGATACCTTTTCTTTTCAAAGGTTTTTCAAAAGTTAAGCAACTTTAACCTGTTACTCACACCAGACCCATGTCTGACCCGGAGTTATTTATGTTTTTCTATAACTCTTGGGTACTCAAATTTTTATGAGTAGTCAAGGGAATTCAGATTAGGATTCAGGTTAGCTTTGACGAATTGTAGAGGAGCATATGGAGCAGGAGGCTTCTGCGTATAGTTATATAGTTTTCCGCTGTGTTGGTATCTTTGAGTTTTTCTGTATTGTGTATTGAGTTGTAATAACTAGACAGGTGTTTATAACTGTCTAGTATGTGTTGTATTGTCTGTGTAACTCTGATATTTGATGTATATTATGTAATACTTATGTTATTAATATAATTTAATCGTTCCGCTGTTGAGATTCTTGTGTTGTTTCTTCTTTCTCTTCTTTCTTTTCTCTTTTCTATCCATTTCTTTCTTAATTCATGATGTGATTTTCTGGAAGTAGAAAGTCGGGTCGTGACAGTTGGTATCAGAGCATTAGGTTGAGTGAATACCTAGTCTCTGGAGTGGTGTCTATCTCGAGAGAGCGTATTTGTAATTTTAATATATATATATATATATATATATATATATATATATATATATTTATCGTTCTACCTATTTGTTGGATTACCTGTTTAGGTTTTCCAATATAAGTTATAAAGGTAGATAAGGTAGAAGTGTGTGTAACACGACTACCATTGGTTGGAGTTTGATGGATGAGGTTGGAAGTGTATTTGTCGAGACTGTAGACCTAATACCGTCTCGAGTAAGTTTTGCTTGGTGTAAGTACTTGATCGATCTCTGAAGGTAACCTGTTAAGGTTCGGAGTTCATTTTTGAAGTGCAGAATTGAGTTTGGATCTGTTGGTAGGGCAGAAGCAAGCAAGTGATGGTATTTTGATATCCCAGGAAGTAGTAGCTGCGTGATGAGATGCAGTGACTATGGATATTTCCGAAGGTGTTTCTTTGGAACAAGAGTAGAAGTGAGTCTGCTCGGTGATGTGGCTGAGTTTAGCAGAGTGTTTTGAGTTGGTAGGAGTCTTCTGGCTGAGTAGTTTCTCTGAAGAGGAGTTCAGAAGTAGTAGAGTAAATCCATTTCTCTGGTAAGTTGGCTAGGCCAGCATAAGTTGTTCTGTTTGGTAGAGAGAGAGCAGTTTTCTTTGGATTTAGGCTGAGTTGATCGCAAAAGTGACTTGCGATAGTATGTTCTTCTGGATTGTTGGAGATTTCGGATTTTCTTCCAGGAAGTCAGAAGTTTGTCTGCATCTGGAGATCGAGTTTTCTTTCCAGGAATGGAACTGGTGGTTCAGTTAGTAGATAGATGATTCCCTGAGATAGAAGTTGGTGAAGTAACTCAGGTTTCGGAGGAACATCTGAGTTTTCTTATGGATATATGGAACCATATTTCTGTGATGGGTTGTCTAGCCTGTGCTTGTGCTGTTCGTCAGCATTTTCTTCTGTTTCGGATCAGAGTTGTGCAGCGGAAGCAGTTTGGGGATGTTTCCGTTTTCTTTTCCGGAGAAGAAGTTTGTTCTGACTTCTGTTGTTGAGAAGCAGGGTTTGTGTTCTTGGTTTTTGAGTGATCTTGAGGAGATCATTGGATTGTTTTGATCCAGTCTGTTTCTAGAAGAATCAGTGTAGAGTTAAGCTGATCAGGAGGGATGTTGGTAGCCCAGGATCGTCCGAAGAGTTTTTATGGATAAGAGACGAAAGAAATTTGGATTCTGGAATCGGAGATTTGATTTGGGATAAGTTTTTCTCTGATCCAAGGAGCTATAAGTTTGGGAAGCTAGCTCCGTAGTGTTTTAGGTTTCTTCTGTGTTATGGTAAGATCAGTGTTTGGTTTTCTAGAGTTGAATTGCCAGTTAGGATAACTGGGATTCAGGATGTTTCACGTATCTCTGAGGGAGCACGTGTTTGATATTTCTGGTTGTTGAACCAGCAGTTTAGGATGGATTGGTTGTTGAGTCAGACTCGTTTGTAGTCTGATATTCTGTATAGAATTGTTGTTAGGAGCTCTATAGCTTAGTGGTATTGATTGATTGGATTCTATAGAGCGAGTATCCCGATATATATATACCGGGGAAACTCGTGAAAGTTTTATCCAAAATTCTTTTGGATAATTAGATTTGTTCTGATTGTGTGAATTGGTTGCTTTGGTTGTTGGCATATGATTAACATATGTTGTGTTTTGAAATAAAATCTGTAAAGGGATTATTAAATTAACTTTGTTTTAAATTTCGGGGACGAAATTCTTTTAAGGGGGAAGGATTGTATTATCCCGGAATTTATGGCAATTTAAATTTAATAATCTGTGTTTTAAATTTATATTGAATTGATGATTTTTGTTAATAAATTTGATTTGATTTAATAATCTTCTTTATTTAAATATTTAATTTGTGAAATTTTTTTTAATAAGTTAATAAATTGTTTTATATTTATAAATATATATGTATATTTTAAATAGATAAGTTGTTAAATCAGTATAGCATAATTTTAATGTTTTGAAAATAGAAATTGTGATTTATTTTTAATTTAAGCTTTTCAAAAATATTTAATAAAATACTATATGATTTTAAATATGAGAAAAATGTTTTAGTTGGTTTAAAATTCATTTTTTACTTAAGTATGTATATTAAAATAAGTTATAAAATATTTGTGTTATTCTTTTTAAAATATTGATTGATAATTTGATTTGTTAATTTAATTTGAAATTTAAAATACAATTTAAAATGTGAACATGTATTCATGTAAGTTATTGTAAACTCTTTTATAAATTTATTTTAATTATTTAAAGGTATAAGAACTAGTTAACTAATTTTAAAAATTTATTAACACTTAATTAAATAACAAAAACATTTAAAATACATGTGTAAACTTATCATCATTTTAAAGTGACAAATGTAATAGCTTGAGACAAGTGTCATGTTTCAATTTTTATTTTTCTTTGATTTCTAAATTAAATCAAAATATTGTTTTAAAACTTGCATTCTTTTTTCCTTTGCCCTTTTCTTATTTTCATCTCTTAACTAAAGAAAAACATTCTCAGCTGAAAACTCTTCATACCAAAAATCTGAGAATCAAATGCATTTCAAAATTTCTGTAAACCAAAATTCTGTAATATTCTTCATCCTCGTATCCAAGCCCATACAAACTCCTCCTTTTCAAACTCAACAAACCTGTTCATAAAGGCCTGCATTTCAATTTTAATCAAATGAAGACCTGCATTTTTTATAAAATCTGCAATATGCAAACATGCACTCCAATTTCAAGTAACCTGCATGAATCTTCAAACTGGAAGCATCTTTTTAAAAAAACAACCTAGGGGAAATTTGCATCTGCATTCAAGCTACTGCATGCTAAAATCTGGGGTCTGCATAATCAGGTGAGTAACACCTAATTTAAATAAATTAAGTAGGATTGCATGCTTGTTTATCTGATGAATTAAATTTGTGCATATGCTTTTTAGACTGCCTGCCTGTGTATATATGAAATGTAATGCATGTCAGATCTCCATGGTTTTGATTGTTATAGTTTAAGTTCAAAATTGAATAAAATCTGTTTGTTTTAGAATAAAGTAAATACAAATTTTATATGATTTGAAATTGAATTATCTGTAACTTGGAAAATCAAGTTACACGAAGTGAATTAGCATAAAGGAAATTCAAACTTTATAATTTGATGTTTCAGATTTATAAATAGCATCATCAAGCAAATGCATGAATTTTAAATCAAATATTAAAACTTTTAGTGTTTTAAATGAAGAGAAGATTTGAATATACTGTATTTCACAATTTGGTTGAGCACAGTTGAAACTTGCATTGGATCTGGATGAATTTGATTCTTAGGATAGTGTAGCTATCAATGATTATAGGAAAAATACCAAATTGGATTACAATTAAATATTGATGTTGAATTTGGAATTTCTAGTTAAGAACCCTAGTTCTTACTGGGTTCAAGGAATTGGGTGCTGCGGCTTTCAAAGTGAATCGAGTTCTGAGATATTTAGGGGATTGGTAGATGAAGGGTTGATGGAGTCATTGCCGGAGTTTGGAGTGTAATAGTGGCCGGAGTTGGGTGATATCGCCGTTGACAGGTTTTAGGGGGAGGTGGTTCGGCTGTTCCAGGTTTCTGTTTTAAAACTTGAATTTAAATTCAAGTTGAAGTATGGGTATTTGAGGGTTGAAGTGTGATGAGGGGTTACTGGTTGATGGAAGGTGGCCGTTGGTGATGGCAGTGATGGCCGGAGTTGGTGGTTAGATGCATAGTACTATGTTGTGCATGTTGGTGATGTGGTTGTGTTGTTTTTTTTTGAGTTGCAGGGTTTTGTAGCTCGTGTTTTGTCTCGAGAAATTTGGGAAGAAACTCGAAGCATAGGGTCATGTGACTCGAAGTAAATAGGTAGTAGCTCGGGTTTATGAATGTTTCAGGTTTTAACAATGTTTCCAGGTTTCTAAAATTTGAAGTGAAAGAAAAATTGCAAACAAAAATCTGAAAACTAAGTTGAACCTGAATTTTAACATAAATTCAATTAGTGTAATTTTGGGTTTTTGAAATAATTTAAATTTTGAAATTTTTAAGCAAATCTGAAACCTGTTTTCCAGGTTTATATAAATTGCAGTGAAAAGTAGAAATGCAAACTTAAAATTTGAAAACTAGCTTGTAACCTGAATTTGGATATAAATTCAAATAATTTGAATTTTGGCCTTTGTAATTATTAAGTTTTTAAAATTTATTTTGGGTTTTAAACAAAACAGAAACTGTTTTCTGTTTTTAGATTTAAAAGAGAAATTAAAAATTTGAAAGATGAAGTTCAATCTGAGATTTTTAAAAACCTGAAATTTAAATCTGAGTTCAATAATTTAATTCTTGGATTTCGGAACAATTTTGAATTCAGAAATTTAAGATGTTTTAAACCAAACAGAAACTGTTTTCTGTTTAAAATTTAAAAGTAAGTTTATAATGGAACTGAAATTTAAAATAAAGTTTTAAATCTGGAAATCTGAAATACAAAACTTAGCAAATGAAACTAAGTTTGAATTTAATTTAAAACTGGGAATTTAAATTTAGTT
Source organism: Allium cepa (assembly GCA_030765085.1). Taxonomy (NCBI): domain Eukaryota; kingdom Viridiplantae; phylum Streptophyta; class Magnoliopsida; order Asparagales; family Amaryllidaceae; genus Allium; species Allium cepa. The sequence continues at coordinate 549,715,640 of CM060938.1, forward strand.
TTTAAACCTTTTAGAGTATAAAGGAACATTGGTTTGAATTTTAAACTATGAGTTTTAAATTATGAAATAAGAATTTAAAATAAGTTTAAATTCAATTTTGAAAATCTGGAATTTGACTTTAATGTCAGTATTTAAAATTTAATAAGTTTTTAAATTTAAATTTGTTTTAACTATTTAGAAAGTTTAAATAATTTGAATTTGAAAATAAAGATGGAGATGTAAGTAAAGTTTTAGATTTTTAAGATTTAATCTGAAGTGAAAATTTGAATTGTGTTTCAGTTTGAAATTTAAAAAGGAATTTTTAAATTTAAATTTTTGTTTGAAACAAATTGTTTAAATGACTTTGTATAAGAAGAATGTTTCTTAATTTTGAACTTAAGAAATTGATTTCATTTAAATTAGTTAATTTAATTTAAATGGAATATTAATTATTTAATTAATGAATATTGTGAATGTTAATTAAGTAATTAATAATTTTTAAGTTAATTAATTAGATTTGAGATTAATTAATTAAGGTTAATTAATCTATAATTAAGGATGGTTAATTAAATTTTAATTTATGATTAAGATTTATTTAATCAAGTGATTAAAGTAATTAAGATTTTAATTAACACTTAATTAATTGATAATTAGAGATTAGTTAAATTGTAATTAAATATTAATTAATGATTTGTATAAGTTAATTCTTAATTAAGTAATTAAGAAATGTTAATGAAGGTCATTAACTTAAGATTATTTAACAATTAATTAATGTGATTAATTTTTGATAATTAATTAGATTAATTAATTAATAATAATCAATTATTTAAGTTTTAATTACTTAATGAAGTAATTAATGAATTAATTACTTGGTGTGATTAATTTGATTAATGTGATTAGTTTAGATTAATTAAGTTAATTAATTTAAACATTTGTGGATTATTGATAATTACTTTATGGATTGTAATTACTTAAAGAAGTAATTTTTTAATAATTACTGAATGTAATTAAGGACATTTATTAAAGAAGTAATTTGGATTTAAATTACTTTGGAATTAATCAAGGATTAATGGAGATAATTAATTAAGAGTAATTAATTATTGGGATGAGTAATTAATGTTGTTAATTACTGGGTGTTAATAATCATGGGTGATTAATATATATGGTTTAAATTGAAGATCAACTACTTATGTAATTAATTTATATTTAGAGATTGATTAAATATAATTAGAAATCATCAATTAATTAATTAATGATGTAATTTAGAATTGATTAATTAAGGTATAATTAATAATGAATGATTAATTAATTAAGCAATTACAAGTTAATTATTTGCAAATGTTTTAAATATAATTAACTTGTGTAATTAATATTAAATGCTAATTACTTATTGTAATTAGAGATAGTTAATCAATAAGGATTAATTGAAATGAATATTGAGATGGTGTCATATCTTATTGATTTATAATCAATTAAAGATTAGGATAAGCAGAATTTTATTGATGAAGTAATTAATTTAATTTATTTTAAATTAATTAGAGTTTAGGTAATTAATTTAATTCATTTTAAATTAATTATAAATGGTATGATCATTAGATCATTGCTTATGTTTGATGATTGGTATTGATTGCCTGGTATGGTTTGTAATCTCAGTTATGAGATGAGTAGTGTATGTGATATGGATGCATTGGTTGCTTTTGGATGATAATATGGATTATCTGATTATGATATGAATTATCTGTTGATAATGATAATGTTAATTATCTATTGTGTTGTGAATTATCTATCTGTGTATATTTAGATAATTAAATTGAATTGCTTTAAACTCTAAAACAACTTGGACCTTAAAGGACACGCTTTGGATTTCGATGAGACCGGGATCGGGTTTCCATATTTGGGATCCGAAAACCACATCGATTCCAAATAACGTTAGGTCGTTAACCCAAGAGGAGCGAGTGAAGACTCGAGGTGTAAGGGCTATACGTCAGTATAACTCTGTGGGTGATTCCGTAATGAGTTTGACAGAATAGTACTTATAGATTCGAGATGGTGATTCAGAGTGCTAGGGTTATTGTCGTTAACTCTGAGGGTGATTCCAATATGAGTGTAACGAGATAATGCCTTCGGTTTCGTTCGAACCCGGAACGAACTTGTATGGATTGAATGCTTTCAGAACATCGTCAGGTGGACGATGAGCATTCTAAGTGATATGTCCTATAAAGGTAATCGTAGCCTCAAGCCTCATCAACCGGGAATGGCTAAAACAGGGGAGGTGCAGCAAAGCTTCATGGGTAGCTCCCACTTGAGAGCAAGATTTATCCCTGTCTAGAGGTCCCTTTATTTTCGGCTTAGTGGTGCGGTTGCTGATCACAACTGCGGGGTTGTCTTGTTTGGAACTATTCAGTAAGGAACGGGTCCGGCTTTGTGTTGCAGGGGATTGGGAGTAATCCTCGGTATGGTGATCTAGGCCACGTACTGTGACGGGCGGTACCCCAGTAGCCCATCCATTGATGGAATCCAAAATCCAATAAGTGCCGTACGTATTAGTTGTGCCCAACTATGTTGGAATGTGAGATGTAAGCATTTCAGTTATTTCTGTATTTTACTTGAAAACCCTAGACACTATTATAATATCATCGGATTTCCTATCAAATGTTTTGGTTAGCGTAAGGTAAAAACTTTTCCATGTTAAAGTGTGGGAAGTCTTACGTGATACCTTTTCTTTTCAAAGGTTTTTAAAAAGTTAAGCAACTTTAACCTGTTACTCACACCAGACCCATGTCTGACCCGGAGTTATTTCTGTTTTTCTATAACTCTTGGGTACTCAAATTTTTATGAGTAGTCAAGGGAATTCAGGTTAGGATTCAGGTTAGCTTTGATGAATTATGGAGGAGCATATGGAGCAGGAGGCTTCTGCGTATAGTTATATAGTTTTCCGCTGTGTTGGTATCTTTGAGTTTTTCTGTATTGTGTATTGAGTTGTAATAACTAGACAGGTGTTTATAACTATCTAGTATGTGTTGTATTGTCTGTGTAACTCTGATATTTGATGTATATTATGTAATACTTATGTTATTAATATAATTTAATCGTTCTGCTGTTGAGATTCTTGTGTTGTTTCTTCTTTCTCTTCTTTCTTTTCTCTTTTCTATCCCTTTCTTTCTTAATTCATGATGCGATTTTCTGGGAGTAGAAAGTCGGGTCGTGACAATATCACTATTTTTCTAGGCCGACCGGCCCTGGCTGAATTCAGGGCAGCTCTTTCCATATGGTGTTTAACTCTGAAGTTTTTGATAATGGTGTAGGAGTTGTTCATGGCGATATGGCGACTGGATGTGCATGTTATGTAGCTGAGTTGAGGAAAGTTCAATGTAAGGAAAAGGGAAAGGTTGTGAACAAAGCCTTTCGCATCCAAACCACCGGAGATTGACAATCAGTCCTGAGCCTTGGCTCGAGCACCACAGTGGGTTCAATAGAGATATAGATTCGAGAGATGATGAAGAGGAGCCTAAAGAGACCAAGGCTGCACTGGTTAAGCTGACGATTGATATCACGGTCAGCTACGACGACCCATCATGAGTCTTAAAGATTGGGTCAAAGCTCAGCCCCCGGTGATGAATGAACTTGCTGGTTTTCTCCAGGAGAATCTAGATTTATTCGTTTGGACTCACTCTGACATGTGTGGAATCTCACCTGCCATTGCGAGCCATTCATTGAATATTGATCCAAAGTATGTTTTGGTGAAGCAAAGACGAGGCATGGATCTAGAGTGATCTACCGCTCTTAAGGAGGAGGTGGAAAAACTAAAATTCAACGGTTTATCTATGATGCCCTTTATCCTGAATGGGTATCTAATCCCGTACTTTTGAAGAAGGCGAATAGAAAATGGAGAAATGAATTTATTATTCAAATTTGAACAAAACATGTCCAAAAGACAGATTTTCCCTTTTAAGGATTGACTAGCTAGTTGATTCAACTGCAGGACACGAATTTTTATTGTTTATGGATGCGTATTAGGGATATAACCAAATCCCGATGCATATCCCCGATCAAGAGCACACCAGGTTTGTTGCAGATGCTGGATTGTATTGCTACGTAGTAATGCCATTTGGATTGAAGAATGCCGGAGCAACCTATCAGCGCTTGGTTAACAGGATGTTTGGGGATCAGATTGGAAAGACAATAGAAGTGTACATGGATGATATGCTCGTAAAGTCACAAAGATCAAGCGACCACGTCAGAGACTTGGCACAAATGTTTGACCTCCTCTGATATTACAAGATGAAAATCGATCCTTTGAAATGTTCGTTTGGTGTTGCATCAGGAAAGTTCGTGGGCTTTATTGTCAATGTTCATGGAATAGACACTAATCCAGAGAAGATTAAGGCTACCTATGATATCCAAAGGCCAAGAACCATTACACAAGTGCAGAGTCTGAATGGGAAGGTTGCCACTTTAGGTCGATTTATCTCCAGAGCTACCAACAAATGCATTCATTTCTTTGATTTGGTTAGAAGGAGAAAAAGGAACTTCGAATGGGCGTAGGATTGTAAAGACGCGTTACAAGCTCAAGTGAATCATTTGGAGTGACCCCCCATCTTGTCTAAGCTAATAAATCATAAGGAGTTGTTCATTTATTTAGCTGTATCAGCATACGCTATAAGTGCCCGCGTTGGTTCGCGAGGAGAATCGTATCCAGAGGCCGGTGTATTACGTTAGTAAATGAATAATAGGAGCAGAAAGGAATTATCAAAAATAGAGAAATCGGCATATTGTTTGCTAATTGCATCACGGAAGCTTCTTTCGTACTTTCAGGCACATCTTATCAAAATTTACACTGACCAGTCGTTACGATAGGTCCTACAACGACCTAAGATGGCTAGGAGGTTACTCAAATGGGACATTAACCTCAGCCAATTCGACATTACTTATCTCTCCTGAAGAGCTATCCGGGGACAGGCTTTGGTGAACTTTATAGCCGAGTTTACGGTGTAGGATGATCTTCCAGAAGGAAGTGAATCCCAACTGTGTGGTGGAAGTTATATACTGATGTAGCATCTAATGATCATTGTTCTAGAGCTAGGATTGTGCTTGTAACTCATGAAAACCGATTGATTTGTTATGCTTTGAAGCTTGATTTTTCGACAAAAAACAACGAGGCTAAGTATGAAGCTCTAATTGCTGGACTTAAACTCACTAAAGAACTTGGATTTATATCTCTTGGAATCTTTTTTGATTCTCAATTAGTGGTGTATAAAGTTAGAGGAGACTACTAGGCTAAGGGACAACAACTTACCCTTTATCTTACCCAAGTTCAGGAGTTACTGATAGAATTTTAATACTATGACATTTCACATACTCCACGCGATCAAAATAGGGAGGTTGATTCGTTGGAAAAGTTTGCTAGTACCGGTGATGCACATAAGATGGATTTCATGCTGGTTGAAGTATTAGATACCCCAGGTATAAACGTGATGGAAATCGATCAAGTACTGGAGGCGGAATCTAAAAGGGAATCATGGATGACTCCTGTTAAAAATTATTTATTTCATGGTGTCCTGCATGATAAAAGAAATGAAAAGTGACAGGTCCTTCGCAAAGCTTCACAATATATTATGCAAGAAGGAGTCATGTATAAAAGAGGTTTCTCAGTCTCTCTACTTTGATGTATCACTCATGATAAGATAAAGCATGTTTTAAGAGAATTTCATGAAGGAGAATGTAGCGATCACACTAGAGGGCAAACTCTGGCAAAGAAGATACTTGGTTATGGGTATTATTTGCCAACTGTAATTCGAGACATTGCTGATTATGTAAGACGATGTGATAAGTGTCAAATATATGAAAAGGTCCTTAGAGATCCGCCAACGGAAATCACGCAAATGGTCAGTAAATGTCCGTTCGCCATGTGGGGTATAGATATTATTGGTTCATTACCAATCTCTAAAGGTGGCATGAAGTATACTATCATTGCAGTTGATTACTTCACCAAATGGGTCGAGGTGGAATCAATAGCTATGATTATGACCAAGAAAGTAATCAACTTTATTGTCTGAAACATCATATGCAGCTTTGGTCTTCCACAAACTATTGTAACAGATAATTGGACTCAATTTGACAGTGCTGAATTTAAAGACTTTTGTCGAATATATCTTATTGAGAACGGTCGCTTAAACTCAAGCAAATGGGTAGGTTGAAGCTGTAAATATAATCATCAAGTCTATTCTAAAGAAGCATTTAGAGAAGGCTAGAGGCAAGTGGGTGGATGAACTCCCTACGGCACTTTGGGCCTACAGAACCACTCATAATTCCACGACTGGCCATACTCCATTCACCCTTGCCTATGGTTCTGAAGTCGTTATTCCTGTTGAACTCGAAGTCCCTTCTCATCGAGTGACTTACTATGATCCCAAAAGAAATTAAGATCTCCTTTTGGAATCATTGGATTTACGAAAAGCATGCTTAAGCTGATTTGAGGGCAACCGCATATCGACATCGAGTTGGCCGATACTACAACACTAAAGTTCGACCTAGACCTTCACAGTTGGTGATCTCATCCTGAAACGAGTCTTTCCTACTCCATCGTACATGAATCTAATTTGGGAAGGACTATATTGAACAGAGGCTTGGAGAAGGAACTTTCAACCTAGTGACTGTCGTTGGCATCACACTTCTAAGGGCGTGGAATAGCGACCATCTCGACGCTATTTCACTTGGCTTATTTCCTTTACATTTTAGTGCATTCATTTTCAGAATTTGTTTTAGCATTTGATTTTTCGAATATGAAATAAAATAATTTATGTTATTCCTTTCCATTAAATGAATAAAGTTTCGGACTTCCTTAATGTTTATATCTACTATTGCATTGTGTGTTAATTACATAGCGAAAGTAATTGATATCGATGTGTATGGACAGGCTCCCGGAGTTTATAATTGGTCAATCATGTTAAGTCTTGCTGGGATCAAACAAGATGAGCTTAGTCAATTTGTTCATTTAATAATTCCTGCCTGGACTGTAGGACTGAAACAAAAATTAAGCGACCGAGATCCGACCGATCGCCTGTTAAATCAAAACCCCAAATTCTATGGGGAAAATTAATCAACCAAGAAAGAGAGTGACTTGGCTGCTCTTTGAAAACAACTCTAAGTCCCTAAAATGCAGAATGGAGTATATAAACTTAAACCGGGTGGAAACCGACTGCTCGAAAAATAACTCTATGTCCCTAAAGTGCGGACTAAAGTATAGACATGAATCGGATGGAGACCGATAGCCCATAAAACAACTCTAGGTCCCCAAAGTGCGGACTGGAGTATAAACTCAAACTAAGTGGAATCCGAAGGTCTGTAAAATAAATTTATGGCCCCAGAGTGCAGAGCGGAGTATAAACATAAATCGGGTGGAAACCGACTTCCTGTAAAAAATACTCTATGTCCCCAGTGTGTGGATTGGAGTATAAATATAAATTGGGTAGAGACCAACTGCCCGTAAAACAACTCTAAGTCCCAGAGTGCCGACTGAAGTATAAACTCAAACAGGGTGGGAACCGACTACCTGTAAAATACCTCTATGTCCCTAGAGTGCGGACTAGAGTATAAACATAAATTGGGTGTGAACCAACCACCCCTCCACTAAACCTTATCCCCAAAGTGAGGATATGATCATGAATGAATAGATGAGTGGATTCTGACCATTCTTTATTCCATAAACTCTAACCTGAAACTGACAGGAGGAGTATAAACTCGCTAAGGATGGAATTCAACCGTCTGACTTCTTGCCTCACCAGATCAATGTAGGGACCAGAAGCATGGTCATTTAAAAACTGCTTAAATTCAATGGCTTAACAATAAGGCCGGAACCTAGTATTTGATACGACTTTAGGCCATGACCTTAGCGAGGCCTTGTGATGGATGAGTTAAATCAGTGTCTCATACAATGAACAATGAATCACAAGTGCATAAAATGAAATATGTGATAGTTTGGACATTTGAACAAATAAATGTGTGAATCATATAGAAGAACAAAAGAATTCTTATTTAAGCTAAACAGGTTGCACATCACACAAGTCTGTCCAAAATGCAAGGCAAAAATGGAAGGTCATGCCTAAACAAATACAATAAACGAAAAGGAGAAAATATTATATAAACTATTTACGTGTCCGGAGATTATTTCTTGGATTTTCTGTCTTTTCTTTGCTTCTTTGGAGTGGCTCCTTCTGAACTACTACTGGACCCACTCTTCGACTCTTTGCCGCCTCGGCTTTTCTTCGAAGAAGTATCCTCGGTTGTGTGAGTCGAGGCAGTATCATCTTTGGAAGTAGAAGGGATGGAGGCGCTCTCAGCACTAAAGGCAAGGGGAATTTCATTTTCATCTAGAGGAATTGCCCTGCTAGGTGGGATCATTTGGAGCAGGACGAGAAATGGTTCATCGAAATCCGAATCAATGGGTTCGATTTTCACCTTCCTTTTCAACAGTTCCTCTTTTTCAATATGCTCTTCCATGTTGAGCTCCGCAGTGGGGTCGGAAGAACCTATAATCACGACATCTTCTTCAAAAGGAATGTTATGGTGCAGGACGCTTCCCACTTTGAATAATGCCTCCATGAATTGGTCGTCAATAACAAAGGTGACATCTTGAGTGCTTCGAGTGGCAGCCTAACTTTGTAGAAGCTCCTGTCAAGGGAGAGGAGCAATACCTGGTGGATTCAAAGCTGAGAAACAATAGGCGAAAAGATTAGAAATATCAATTGATAACACCCTAACTTTGTAGAAGACGGGCAAAGTCAACGGAATACCTTCTTCGGTGTGACTTCTAGGTTGAGCAGAAGCATCATCAGATCTGCACTCGAGAATTGGAGTTAGTCGTGGCTTGTCTAGATCATAATAAGGAATCATTAAGGAGCTTGTTGTAGAGCTTGACATGACCTAAGACACCGGGGCAATTCGGTTGTAATATCGGGTTGCGTCGACCCAGATCCCTCACCAACTTCATACGAGGAAGCAACTACAGACTCTTTCTGGGGGGAGAGCTAAATATCATGCAATGTTTTGGGTTCGTTGCCCAATAGCATTTCATTTTCAAGTTTAGATAAATCGATGTCCTCTGAGTTAAGAAGTTTTTTCTCTTCCGCAATGAGAAATCCCAAGCACGAGAGAGCTGGTAGGGATAGTCATCACCGAGCCACGTCAAATTCTTACATTTGAGAACATTGAGGTTGTAGAGAACAAGAAGCGAGTCAAGCTCATTCATTATCTCTTCCCTAACTTTGTCCTTGGTAGCTTCCGTTTCACTTTGAATGATTGCATCGACATTTTTGGCCTTTTCAATAGTTGTGTCCTTTTCAAGTCTGTCACGTACCAGATCATCGCAAGCATCTTGAGCAATCTTCTTAGCATCGTCATTTTCTTTATTTTCATACTCAAGCTTGGCCTTAAGGTCTGTTATTTCCTTCAAGGCTGCAGATTCATTATTCTGAGCCGTATCCCACTCAAACGCCATCTCGTGGTTCCGATGATGCAACATACGGACCATATCGAGATGGCTGGATTTCATCTCTTCCACGGATTTCATAGCATCGTTATCTTTTCCTTCGGCTTCTGATAAGGAGGTTCTAGAGGCTTCCAGCTCATTTGTCAAAGTTCAATGATTCTTTTGTCCTAATCCTCTTGACATTTTAGCTATTCAAACTCCACCGTGCGCTCGAAGGAAACTTTCAACATTTTTTCTACGGCCTTTATCCATTCCAGATATTGCATAGCAATGTTGATGACATTGTTAATGGTCCTCTTTTGAACATGGTCCAGAACCCTCTTTAAGCTCGGAAGAAAATAAAACCCTTCAAAGCAGAAATCTAGAAACTCTTCATGAAGTTGTGCTATGCGAGCATTCAGGTCGATCGTAGAGTCTCTAGTAGCATATTTGACTTCGGTGCTTTCTTTAACGAGCTTATGGGCAGTAATATGTTCACCATGACGGCTACGATCGCTCGATCGCTGAGAATGAGATGGAACCAAAGGTTGAGGAGGCACTAGAATGATAGAAGGGCCGCGAGAGGGATCGATAAGCAGGGTCCTTGCGATCAGCTGGTCTTTCGAAACCTTTTGGAGGGGGAGATCTCGATCTCGATCTATGTTTATCTTGGAATGCCTTATCCCTATCATCTCTATCTTGATAACCCCGATCGTGGCGGGGACGATTGCTAGAATCAGAGTAATCTCGACTGCCATGATAAGACCCAGAGCATGAACCCCATGACTGATGATGTATACCCCAAAGAGTCAAACATGTTCCTCTTCCTCACCATTGTTTCTGCAAAAAAAGAAGTTAGTCAACTCTAAGCATTAGAGAGTACAGGTCAAGTACAATGCGACGTTGAAGGGTGCAAGTATCCTAGTGTAACCCCCTAATAGACCAGGTGCAGGAGCTTTGCTAATTGGCGTAACTTCCCCTCCGGAAGCAAGAATCTTAGAGCCAATTCTGATGGGAGACTCCGACCCTTCAATGCTCACATTGGTAAAATGGAAAGCGTCAAGATCGGGTGGAATTGGTAGACCGGATAGAGAGTCAAGTGGTAAACTCAAATGCTTTGACGGTTGGAAGGAAGATTCATCTTGAATAGCTTTAGGAACCATCGACGACTTGGATTAGTCAAAGAGGCGACTTCTTGGAAGCTTATATATAAATGTTTTCTTTTTCCTCTTGTCAACAACTAAGATTGTGGGACTTGTGAAGATCCGACATTGACCCTAGGATCAGAGTTGTCGCCATTATGACCAAGTACATCGCTATGTCCCCCGGCATCAATATCACCGAATTCTTGAACACTTGTGACTGAGGGCACTATGGGGTCGGCCCAATTATCCCATTGACCAGTTACAGCCCATGATCTTATCTCGATCGTTTGGGAAACTTTAGTTAGCCCCACATTGAGGCACTCCTCTATCAAACTAAAAATGATGATACGTTCGTCCCTAAGCAAATATTTGATATTCTTTTCCTTAGGTGGAGCATTCTTCAGAATCAAGGCCACCTCTTCATAGATATCGCCACTAGTACAGGTAACGACATTCGAAAAGGAGTAATATTGTGAAGAAGGCAACTTGGATATCATTTTTCTATGTTATCATGAAAACGATGAAAATTTACATCTTTCTAGCTATTATCGAGCGAAGCCCGGCGAGAAGCCAAAAAAACCGTTCTCTCTTGAAGGCGCTTAACTTTTTCCACGTGCCAGTCAGAATCTGGCATCCTTTTGCTGACTCAAGAAAAATGTAACGACCCAAATTTTGACTAACATTATTTAGGACATTTAATTAGAAAAATTAAATAAAATAATGTAAATGGTTAAGGGAATTGAGATTTGTATAATTACAACGTAGTCGTGCCTTAGGAATGAATGAATAAAAGAAAGTTTAACATAAACTAAGTAGAGAAAATAAGATAAAAACAAAATAGGAATAGGTTATATTCTTATGGCCTAGGCCCTTATCCCACCTTCATTTACAACATTCACAAACTAAAACAAAATACAAAGCTCGGCCGGCCACTATTAGAAGATAAGCAAGAATTAAGGAAGGGAGCTTAGTCAAATAAACTCAAGAGAAAATCTCAAACGCCTTAGCATCAAGCTAAGGTGAATAATGGATTGCATCATTTATTATTTTCAGTTTCTAAATCAGATCCAACTATGTTTTGCAAAGTATTATGCCATGTTTTGATTGTTAAATGGATATATATGAGTGTTGATGATTTATGTTGCTTCATATAGATTATATGATAAGATTTGTTTTGAAAAACCTATCAAATGACATCCAAATGCCTTGCGTTTTTTACGTAAGGTCGGAAATATTATTTTAGAGATGAGTTTCAAGTTTCATAATTTTATGAATTAATGTGGTTTATTATGAACTTTCTAGTAAAGAAAACGGTTAAATTGCGTTTAAATTACTTTCGGCTATTATATGTTAGTTTTGAGTCAGAAATTTTAATATGTTAGAAAACATATAAAAAGTAATTTACGGGAGTTTTTGGAGACTTTTTCTAATTGTTTTATTAAAGACATAAAATTATTTAAGGTATGGAACTTATAAAATTTATATGTTTATAAAAGGAGAAGGGACAATTTGTAAAAAATTTAATTTGTTAATTTCTAAAATTCGGTAGCACTTTTAGATAGGATTTTGTAAAAGTATTGGAAATCAATTATATGTTGACAAATAAGTCAAATTAGATGGAAAGAAATTGGTTTAAAAAGTTAAAATTCTATTATATAAAGATTTACTACTTCGCTACTTATAGTAGCCACCTTTCGACCCTATATTATCGCCTCCAACTAGGTCAAAACCAATACACATGGTATCAGCTTCGGTACATAGTGGATTGGAGTTAGGCGAAAGGTACGGAGTCGAAACAGGCTTTCAAAGGGGGTAGATGTAACGACCCAGAATTTTAGTTAATTAAAATTTGAATATTTAATTAATTTTAAATATTAATAAGTGAATTTATAAGTCGAATAAATTTTATTTCGAATAATTGGATTTAATTGAATAATTAAATCAATAATTTAATATGTTAAATTATGGAAATAATTGAAAATTGAGTTAAAAATGATTGAAAATGATTTGTAAAATTTTATTTTATAATATTGGAGTTAGAATGATGTTTTAGAACTTTTAAAATCGAATTAAAAGTTAATTTGTGAAAATTGAATATTTTAATATTAAATCGACTAGTGAAATTAGCCAATTTTTGAACAGTCTCAGAATTGGATGAAACCAGTTTCATTGGATCCGTAATAGTTAGTTATTATCGGATTTCAATTTTCGTAGTAATCGGAGTTATCGTTTGATCGTGGCAGCTCGAAACGCATCGAAATTATTTTAATATTAATTTGGCGAGTAAAAATAGCCATTTTTCAAAAAGTCTCGGATTTCGACGAAACCAGTTTCATTGGATCCATAATGTGATATTATTGTAAGGTTTCAAATTTCGTGTCAATTGGATTTACCGTTTGTCCGGTACAAATTAAAACGCCTAGAAAATCGTTTAAATCGGTTTAATTTAAATTGAACGTTTATAGCCATAACTTGCACAGATGTCTGAATTAGCTCCCGAAACACGTTCCATTGTGTCCGGAACGTGGGGTAAACCTTAGAAACGCCAACCGGCACGCTTCGTTTGGAGTTCGGAAAATCCGGGATGAATAGTGTCGCGCGAATTTTCTATAAAAGCCCCTAACATTCATTTTTTTTCACAAAATTATAACCCTAGGGTTTCCAAAACTGCAGCCGCCACCCATAGCATTCAATGGCCAGAAATTAATCTCTTTCTCCCCTCAATCACTCTCAATTTACAAGGAATTAGCCAAAGTGTTCAACACGAAAGTCGAAGAGCATGAAGAGAGCTTTCGATCCATACGGTGATGATCGTGTTTGGAGCATCAGAGGGGGAGCAGGGGGGGCGACACCTACAGGTTGCGCACGGAATTCGAGGCTGTAGGGGGGGCCGAGTTTGGAGATGCTTGGGCCGAGCATGGAGTGGAAGGTGCTCTTCGAGGTGGAAGTTCCTGATCGAATTATCGTCGAGTGTTGGAGGAGTATAACTTAACCCTAGTTTCTTGAGAGTGGGTTCATGTACGTGTATTTTCTGTAGATAGAACGTGAGGAGGAAGGAGGGGGGCACGGCCTGGATTCAAAGGAGCAGGATATGGACGGCTGTGATTTGGCTTGGGTATTAAAAAAAAAATTTAATTATGTTGTAAATTGTTTATATAAAATCGTGTAATCTTAGAAAATTCATAACTTTTTCATACGAGGTCGAAAACGCGCGAAACTAGTTGCGTTGGAATCGTATGGACGAGCACTACGCGTGCAATTGGATTGGATTCGTTTGGAGTTAGTGAGAATTTCGGGTAAAATTAAACGTCCGTTTAATTTTATTCGAAATAAATCGCTAAAGCGAAATTGAAATCAAGGTGAGAACTTCTCACTCAATCGAATCAATTTCGATTTTATTTTAAATAGTTAGATTTAAAATATTTGAATGCATGTTTGAATGATGATTGTTATCTATTGGTTGTTAAAATAGACATTATGCGCCGTTAGTAAGCGGATGTTATTTATTAAAAACATATACCGCGAATATTTCATAAACAGTGAAATTGGTATTATATATAATAGCAATATATATATATATATTGGCATATGTATATATTGCAGTTATTGATTTCCCGCATTTGTATAGCGGATGAGACCCTATTGCGCCGTCTATTAAGCGGATAATATTTTAAATCCCATGTATCGCGATAATTCCGTACTGGAGCGGAATTGGTATTGTGCTAATGTTTGTGGATGCAGGAAAACAGGTTGGAGGGATCCAACTGGATTCCTCAACAGTTTTTATTTGAATTCAGATATTTTGATATTTGATGGATTATCATATCGATATATGATATCGTTGTTGTCGTGATTGGCTATTTGGTATGTAGCATCATTGGACCAAATTTTGGAATTTTAAAAGGATTTCAAAGTGATTTTTGAAAGTATACGTTTATAAAATATTTTTGGAATTGATCCATTTTAAATAAATAAACGATATAATTTTAATGTTATAAAAAATTATATTTTTGAGAAATATAGTTAAAGGTTGATTTTTGAAAATATGAGGCTAATGATTTTATAAAATAGTTTAATCGGGATTTTTGAAAAAAGTTTAAATATAGGATTTATAAATTTGATTGTTTTATAAATCAAAATGATGAAATTATAAAGGAGTAAAGATGTTTTAAAAGAATAATATAAATTGATTTATATAAGAGACTTATAAATGGATATTTATAAATTGAAATATTGAGATTATAAAACGAGTTTTTATAAGTGTTTGAAGGAAGTGAAAATGGATTGCATAAGCGAATGAAATTTATAAAATTATAAACGGTGAAGTTATGAAAGGAATTTTATAAGCAGTAGGTTTATAAAATTTACAAAGTTACTAAAAGAATAGTCTTGGATAAATAATTGAATCTTATAAGTTATAAGATTTATAATTATGAAGTTCAAAGGAACGATTTTTTGCAAACAAATAAATTATAAGTATTTCACTTATAATATGAATTTTTAGTATATCATTGAGATATGAATTGAGATAGGTTAATAAAGGAATTTATAAAGGAAGTTGTGGTAAAATAAATAGAAATGGAAATTTATAAACGTTGTTTTATAAATCCGCAAACGACTTATTTTGATAAGTAAATTGTTGAAACCTATTAATGGAGTTATATTCACATTTTTGACTGTGAATAATCCTTTGAAATAAAATGAATAGAAATGATGAAATTGGTTAACGTAGTATATTCACGTTTTTGAATAGTGAATAATATGTTAAAGAAAATGTTTAGGATGTGATATTTTAAACAAAATTAAAACGATCTAACGATGTTTTAATTGTGTTAAGATTCGAAACCATAGATTTCAACATTCATTGTTGAAATAGACGTTTTCGAGAAATAAAAGGAAATAGTGGACTATAACACTGTTGTTATAGTAAATGATTTCCGAAAGGAAATGTTTTGTATAGTATTGGGATTTATATATCTATTTTAATTTCAAATCCCTATACTAGTGATTTTGGGTTGTCGTAACGATGTTTTACGCAACATTCGTTTTGGCCCAAATAAATATGTTTAAGAGAATGATTTCCTTAAAGAATGAAATATATACTTAATTTCGATTGAAGTATATTGAATATTTTCCAAGTGTTGAAAATAAATGGATTGAGAATTACTTATTAATAAGTAAGTATGGAAATGTTTTCCAATATAAAGTGAATATTAGAGAATTTATCTTTTTAAAGATAAATTGAAATCGTATATGCATGGATATTTTGGAATGAAAATTGATTATATATGGAGATTTATAAAAGAAAGTGGAATTCGTTTAAAAATAAATATTGATTTATTTTTGAAGTGTGAAAATTATATATCTTGTAAAGAAATTTTTGGGAAATAAATAATTTGGAAAATTATTTGGAATCTGGTGATGTTGTGCATATCCCTTGATAGTTCAATAACCGACTATCAATATTTACCTTTGAAAGGTATTTGTTGTGATTTTCTTGAATTTGAATGCACACTTATTTTTAAATTATTGCGCTCGTTATTCGGATTACCCATTCCGAATAGTGATACGACGTAATGGATAGCATTGATGACCGGTGTTGAAGACCGGATATTTTTGAAAGCGAAAGGACAACTCGTCGATTGTCTTTGCACCGAGTAGCTACGGTATAGAGACTCCCTATGTGATGGGAATTCCGGACGTGATTAGAGATTATCCGGATTGCAAGGACTTCTTTGTAAGTGCCTTCGGTTCTGTTCGAGCCCGGAACAGACTTGTATGGATTGTATGTCTGACATTACAAATTGAGATATAAAGCAGATTTCTTTCAAATATATTTCTGTTGGTGGCGGAGAATTTATTCTTTTAGCTTACACCCATCTCTGAGACGTACGAGCTCAGAGGTTATGAAGTTGAAGGTTATCAGCGATATATTCCCAATTTGGTAATGTGACATGCTGAGAGTTGCTGTGAAATGATCATTGTGTTGATCATTTGTGATAGGATCATTTGTTTGATCGTCTATCTTGGTGATCATTTCTATGATCATTTGTTGACCCAAAGCATGGCTTTTGTATAAAGTATGTTTTTGTGGACGTGACTTCGTCGAGCCTCACACCCCAGAATGGTCAAAACAGGAAAGATGCGGCAAGGTTATGAGGGGTAGCTCCCTTTAGGGTATGTGCATTTCCTTCTAGAAAAGGGTGGTATCATGGTATGGAGCCCAGATACTTACTCATGTTGAAACACTTATTATTATGTGTGATGATGGTGACGAGCGCTCGGTTAAAGGTCCAATGGGACCGGGAGATGGCATATTCGTGTTAGTTGTTACCCAGTTAGGGGTAACCCGGCCTTGTGTTGGCAGAGATCCGGTTTGGTTCTCGGGGATGTCCTTCCAGAGGCATTCTCATGTGGCAATGGGAAGTTCCTTGGCGTGATCATTCGTTGGAAATCCAATTCCCAATACGAAACCTTGTACGGTATTAGTTGTAGAACCTGCCATTTACTTATGGTGGTCACCACTGTTTAGATGGTAGCTATAGTAGGCATAGTTCGAAATGTCTATGCTGGCTAAGATTTATATCTTTATTTTCGAAATGAATTTTCTCTACACTATGCACTAGTAATAATATCAAATGTTCTTTTTAATGCCTATCAAGCATCTTTGACTATCATAAGGAGAAATCTCCTCCGATTCTGCGTTTGCATTGTGTGTGTGTGCGGGAGGCCTTATGGTAGTCTCATTTTTAAAAGCATTGCGAATTGACTTTAAAAATATTCCTCTATTTTGATTTTAAAGATAAATAAACTGTTTTGAGTTCTCACACCAGTCACATGACTGACTCGGAGTTTATTGTTTTCCTTCCTAAACTCTGGGTGTCCACCAATTTCCACACGGGCAGTCAAGAGTTAGGTTTATCAGGATATTCGGGATATTCTGGAGTTGCTGGAGGCAAGCTGGATGGCATGGCGTATTATTAGTATATAGTATTTCTTTTCCGATGTTTGTTGTTGTTTGTTGTGATGATGATATGATGTAATGAAATGTAATGAAATGTAATAACTGATATAGTTCTTTGTTTAAAGATTATTCATTTATTTATTATATGTTGTTCCGCTGCGGATTGTGAGATTCTGTTATTGTTCTGTTGTTTTCTATTTTCTATTTTCTTCTCCCTATTTTCTATCTTTTCTCTCTTCTTCTGTCTTTTTCTTTTTCTTAAACATTGAGAATTCGTATTTCTGTTCATCTTGAATTAATCTATGGAGATTAGTGTATATTCAAGGAGTACGGATTTGCGGGACCTCACAGGTGGTATCAGAGCATATGGTTAAGCGACAACCATGGTTCTGTTGGGTATTACTCATTAGAGATAGAGTCAGTAGTACTCTAGAATGAGTTGAGTGTAATAATAGCTATGAGAGCGTATTTGTTAGTGTATATAAAATTGTTTTATATTGTGATGATTGGTTTATTGAGTGGCATATGAACTTTCGTCAGCGTGGTCTGCAAAACTATGCCGAAGGGGTTTCTAAACATTTGAATAGAACAATTCGACACGATGTTGTTTTAAATTGGGTAAATGAAATAATTTTACCTTGATTATATTTTATATATAAAGGAATAATTTTTCAGAATTATTAAAGTGGATATAAGTTGATTGTTTAGTTGTTTGAATAATCTAAGCAAAAGAATTATAAGAATTGAATTATAATTAAAGTGATTACAATTGTGAAATAGACTTATATATATAAGAAGTGAAACTATATGAATATAAGTTATAAATAAAAAATGAATTTAAAGTATAAATGGAAATTTACTTAGAATTGGAATCTGAATTGATTTATAAGTAGGAACTTGAGTTATGTAAATGAAATTCAACTTTTGTAATTGAATTGAATTAATGGATTGAATATTAATCAATTAAATGTGAATAATTGGTATGAAATAATGAATGCAGGTGTTAATTCATTAGAATCTAATGTTATTGGAAAGTTGAATAATTGAATGAAAATCAATTTAATTAAACCAATTGAAAGTGAAGGTATTAAGCCAAATTGAATGAATAGAAGCAAAGGAATTTGGTTGCAATTAATATACATTGGTTGTTATATGACTGTTAGTTGATTGTATATAATTCATTAAGTGTTAATGAAATTGAGTTAATGAAATTGGAAGCTAAAGTAATTGGAATTCAATTGGAAGTTAAGTGAATCTTAAATAGAATTGAATTTGATTTGGAAGTGAACCAACTTGAATATGAATTAGTGAATATAAACTAATTGAAAATGAATGTTAGTAAGAACATCCACTGTTAATGAATCAAATGTGATTTAAATTGAAAACCTATTTCATTGAATATTAATGAGAATATGAATGAATATTTATTGGTTATGAATGCTAGTTGGTTGATGGTTGAATATATTGCTTTTGTTTCAATTGCTATGTTGACATATATAGTTATTATGTTGCTATATGTTGTATATCGATACTATTGTCTATATACATGATTCTCGTGTTGTTTGTTGAGTGTTTAGTAGGTGCGGATCGCGTTTGCTTCGCATTTGGAGCTCGCTTTCGCGCTATATTAGCCGTATATGCTCGCTAATAATATATAAGGTACATATCTCGGATTAAATATCGTACTTTTACACTTTTTTCCTTGCGGGATGCCTCATTACTTGATGAGATGTATATTTGTGATATATATACTGTCATTTTTTTTTCGGATCGAGCCGCGCAAAGGAGACTATGGCGAATTTTTCCGAAAATTTAAGGCGTTAGAAAAAATTTGAGAAAATTGGAAAGTTTTGAAAACTATAACTTTGATTTGGAATTGAAAGTTAAACAATAGTAATTTCTTTTGAGAATATAACTAAGTATGATTTGAAAACTTAGAAAAGTTATTGTAAGAAATTTAACTATGGATTTTGGAAAGTTGATAGATTCTGTAATTTTTCTTACTTGTTAATTTCGAGGACGAAATTCTTTTAAGGGGGGAAGATTGTAACGACCCAGAATTTTAGTTAATTAAAATTTGAATATTTAATTAATTTTAAATATTAATAAGTGAATTTATAAGTCGAATAAATTTTATTTCGAATAATTGGATTTAATTGAATAATTAAATCGATAATTTAATATGTTAAATTATGGAAATAATTGAAAATTGAGTTAAAAATGATTGAAAATGATTTGTAAAATTTTATTTTATCATATTGGAGTTAGAATGATGTTTTAGAACTTTTAAAATCGAATTAAAAGTTAATTTGTGAAAATTGAATATTTTAATATTAAATCGACTAGTGAAATTAGCCAATTTTTGTACAGTCTCAGAATTGGACGAAACTAGTTTCATTGGATCCGTAATAGTTAGTTATTATCGGATTTCAATTTTCGTAGCAATCGGAGTTATCGTTTGATCGTGGCAGCTCGAAACGCATCGAAATTATTTTAATATTAATTTGGCGAGTAAAAATAACCATTTTTCAAAAAGTCTCGGATTTCGACGAAACTAGTTTCATTGGATCCGTAATGTGATATTATTGTAAGGTTTCAAATTTCGTGTCAATTGGATTTACCGTTTGTCCGGTACAAATTAAAACGCCTAGAAAATCGTTTAAATCGGTTTAATTTAAACTGAACGTTTATAGCCATAACTTGCACAGATGTCCGAATTAGCTCCCGAAACACGTTCCATTGTGTCCGGAACGTGGGGTAAACCTTAGAAACGCCAACCGGCACGCTTCGTTTGGAGTTCGGAAAATCCGGGATGAATAGTGTCGTGCGAATTTTCTATAAAAGCCCCTAACATTCATTTTTTTTCACAAAATTATAACCCTAGGGTTTCCAAAACTGCAGCCGCCACCCATAGCATTCAATGGCCAGAAATTAATCTCTTTCTCCCCTCAATCACTCTCAATCTACAAGGAATTAGCCAAAGTGTTCAACACGAAAGTCGAAGAGCATGAAGAGAGCTTTCGATCCATACGGTGATGATCGTGTTTGGAGCATCAGAGGGGGAGCGGGGGGGCCGACACCTACAGGTTGCGCATGGAATTCGAGGCTGTAGGGGGGGCCGAGTTTGGAGATGCTTGGGCCGAGCATGGAGTGGAAGGTGCTCTTCGAGGTGGAAGTTCCTGATCGAATTATCGTCGAGTGTTGGAGGAGTATAACTTAACCCTAGTTTCTTGAGAGTGGGTTCATGTACGTGTATTTTCTGTAGATAGAACGTAAGGAGGAAGGAGGGGGGGCATGGCCTGGATTCAAAGGAGCAGGATATGGACGGCTGTGATTTGGCTTGGGTATTAAAAACAAAATTTAATTATGTTGTAAATTGTTTATATAAAATCGTGTAATCTTAGAAAATTCATAACTTTTTCATACGAGGTCGAAAACGCGCGAAACCAGTTGCGTTGGAATCGTATGGACGAGCACTACGCGATGCAATTAGATTGGAGTCGTTTGGAGTTAGTGAGAATTTCGGGTAAAATTAAACGTCCGTTTAATTTTATTCGAAATAAATCACTAAAGCGAAATTGAAATCAAGGTGAGAACTTCTCACTCAATCGAATCAATTTCGATTTTATTTTAAATGGTTAGATTTAAAATATTTGAATGCATGTTTGAATGATGATTGTTATCTATTGATTGTTAAAATAGACATTATGTGCCGTTAGTAAGCGGATGTTATTTATTAAAAACATATACCGCGAATATTTCATAAACAGTGAAATTGGTATTATATATAATAGCAATATATATATATTGGCATATGTATATATTGCAGTTTTTGATTTCCCGCATTTGTATAGCGGATGAGACCCTATTGCGCCGTCTATTAAGCGGATAATATTTTAAATCCCATATACCGCGATAATTCCGTACTGGAGCGGAATTGGTATTGTGCTAATGTTTGTGGATGCAGGAAAACAGGTTGGAGGGATCCAACTGGATTCCTCAACAGTTTTTATTTGAATTCAGATATTTTGATATTTGATGGATTATCATATCGATATATGATATCGTTGTTGTCGTGATTGGCTATTTGGTATGTAGCATCATTGGACCAAATTTTGGAATTTTAAAAGGATTTCAAAGTGATTTTTGAAAGTATACGTTTATAAAATATTTTTGGAATTGATCCATTTTAAATAAATAAACGATATAATTTTAATGTTATAAAAAATTATATTTTTGAGAAATATAGTTAAAGGTTGATTTTTGAAAATATGAGGCTCATGATTTTATAAAATAGTTTAATCGGGATTTTTGAAAAAAGTTTAAATATAGGATTTATAAATTTGATTGTTTTATAAATCAAAATGATGAAATTATAAAGGAGTAAAGATGTTTTAAAAGAATAATATAAATTGATTTATATAAGAGACTTATAAATGGATATTTATAAATTAAAATATTGAGATTATAAAACGAGTTTTTATAAGTGTTTGAAGGAAGTGAAAATGGATTGCATAAGCGAATGAAATTTATAAAATTATTAACGGTGAAGTTATGAAAGGAATTTTATAAGCAGTAGGTTTATAAAATTTACAAAGTTATTAAAAGATTGGTCTTGGATAAATAATTGAATCTTATAAGTTATAAGATTTATAATTATGAAGTTCAAAGGAACGATTTTTTGCAAACAAATAAATTATAAGTATTTCACTTATAATATGAATTTTTAGTATATCATTGAGATTTGAATTGAGATAGGTTAATAAAGGAATTTATAAAGGAAGTTGTGGTAAAATAAATAGAAATGGAAATTTATAAACGTTGTTTTATAAATCCGCAAACGACTTATTTTGATAAGTAAATTGTTGAAACCTATTAATGGAGTTATATTCACATTTTTGACTGTGAATAATCCTTTGAAATAAAATGAATAGAAATGATGAAATAGGTTAAAGAAAATGTTTAGGATGTGATATTTTAAACAAAATTAAAACGATCTAACGATGTTTTAATTGTGTTAAGGTTCGAAACCATAGATTTCAACATTCATTGTTGAAATAGACGTTTTCGAGAAATTAAAGGAAATAGTGGACTATAACACTGTTGTTATAGTAAATGATTTCCGAAAGAAAATGTTTTGTATAGTATTGGGATTTATATATCTATTTTAATTTCAAATCCCTATACTAGTGATTTTGGGTTGTCGTAACGATGTTTTACGCAACATTCGTTTTGGCCCAAATAAATATGTTTAAGAGAATGATTTCCTTAAAGAATGAAATATATACTTAATTTCGATTGAAGTATATTGAATATTTTCCAAGTGTTGAAAATAAATGGATTGAGAATTACTTATTAATAAGTAAGTATGGAAATGTTTTCCAATATAAAGTGAATATTAGAGAATTTATCTTTTTGAAGATAAATTGAAATGAATAATTGAAATCGTATATGCATGGATATTTTGGAATGAAAATTGATTATATATGGAGATTTATAAAAGAAAGTGGAATTCGTTTAAAAATAAATATTGATTTATTTTTGAAGTGTGAAAATTATGTATCTTGTAAAGATATTTTTGGGAAATAAATAATTTGAAAAATTATTTGGAATCTGGTGATGTTGTGCATATCCATTGATAGTTCAATAACCGACTGTCAATATTTACCTTTGAAAGGTATTTGTTGTGATTTTCTTGAATTTGAATGCACACTTATTTTTAAATTATTGCGCTCGTTATTCGGATTACCCATTCCGAATAGTGATACGACGTAATGGATAGCATTGATGACCGGTGTTGAAGACCGGATATTTTTGAAAGCGAAAGGACAACTCGTCGATTGTCTTTGCACCGAGTAGCTACGGTATAGAGACTCCCTATGTGATGGGAATTCCGGACGTGATTAGAGATTATCCGGATTGCAAGGACTTCTTTGTAAGTGCCTTCGGTTCTGTTCGAGCCTGGAACAGACTTGTATGGATTGTATGTCTGACATTACAAATTGAGATATAAAGCAGATTTCTTTCAAATATATTTCTGTTGGTGGCGGAGAATTTATTCTTTTAGCTTAACACCCTTCTCTGAGACGTACAAGCTCAGAGGTTATGTAGTTGAAGCTTATCAGCGATATATTCCCAATTTGGTAATGTGACATGCTGAGTGTTGCTGTGAAATGATCATTGTGTTGATCATTTGTGATAGGATCATTTGTTTGATCGTCTATCTTGGTGATCATTTCTATGATCATTTGTTGACCCAAAGCATGGCTTTTGTATAAAGTATGTTTTTGTGGACGTGACTTCGTCGAGCCTCACACCCCGGAATGGTCAAAACAGGAAAGATGCGGCAAGGTTATGAGGGGTAGCTCCCTTTAGGGTATGTGCATTTCCTTCTGGAAAAGGGTGGTATCATGGTATAGAGCCCATATACTTACTCATGTTGAAACACTTATTATTATGTGTGATGATGGTGACGAGCGCTTGGTTAAAGGTCCAATGGGACCGGGAGATTGCATATTCGTGTCAGTTGTTACCCAGTTAGGGGTAACCCGGCCTTGTGTTGGCAGAGATCTGGTTTGGTTCTCGAGGATGTCCTTCCAGAGGCATTCTCATGTGGCAATGGGAAGTTCCTTGGCCTGATCATTCGTTGGAAATCCAATTCCCAATACGAAACCTTGTACGGTATTAGTTGTAGAACCTGCCATTTACTTATGGTGGTCACCACTGTTTAGATGGTAGCTATAGTAGGCATAGTTCGAAATGTCTATGCTGGCTAAGCTTTATATCTTTATTTTCGAAATGAATTTTCTCTACACTATGCACTAGTAATAATATCAAATGTTCTTTTTAATGCCTATCAAGCACCTTTGACTATCATAAGGAGAAATCTCCTCCGATTCTGCGTTTGCATTGTGTGTGTGTGCGGGAGGCCTTATGGTAGTCTCATTTTTAAAAGCATTGCGAATTGACTTTAAAAATATTCCTCTATTTTGATTTTAAAGATAAATAAACTGTTTTGAGTTCTCACACCAGTCACATGACTGACTCGGAGTTTATTGTTTTCCTTCCTAAACTCTGGGTGCCCACCAATTTCCACACGGGCAGTCAAGAGTTAGGTTTATCAGGATATTCGGGATATTCTGGAGTTGCTGGAGGCAAGCTGGATGGCATGGCGTATTATTAGTATATAGTATTTCTTTTCCGCTGTTTGTTGTTGTTTGTTGTTGTACACTCTGATGATGATATGATGTAATGAAATGTAATGAAATGTAATAACTGATATAGTTCTTTGTTTAAAGATTATTCATTTATTTATTATATGTTGTTCCGCTGCGGATTGTGAGATTCTGTTATTGTTCTGTTGTTTTCTATTTTCTATTTTCTTCTCCCTATTTTCTATCTTTTCTCTCTTCTTCTGTCTTTTTCTTTTTCTTAAACATTGAGAATTCGTATTTCTGTTCATCTTGAATTAATCTATGGAGATTAGTGTATATTCAAGGAGTACGGATTTGCGGGTCCTCACAGTAGAAGTAGCTCTTTAAAACTTAGAACTTTTTTGGTACAAATGAAGCTTTCGAAGGAGCCAACTATCGATTTAGTCAATTGTTTTTGAAATAGGGCTTTCGAAAGAGGTTGCCGCCTTTTGTTTTAAAATAAGCTTTCGACAGGGTCGAAACCCCTGCTGCCGCATTCTACCTTTCGACCTAGTTAAGTCCGCTTTTGCCTTCAAACAAAGGTTTCAAAAGGGTGCTTTAATTTTTACTAAGAAGCTATTTCTCCATGTTTTTGAAAGGGATGTTTCGAAACCATCCACTTTCTTTTATTTAGGAATAATGCTTTTGAAAGAGATGCTTTCGTCCCAGTTACTTTAAGACCCTTTGGTTTATAGAAAGTTAAACCCAAAGGTTTCAAAAGGAATGGTTTTAAATGGTTTCGAAACTATGTTCCATAAACTTTTACTTGAACCCAATGTTTTCAAAAGGTTTATTTTAAGTAAAGGACTTAAAGGCTTTCAAAAGGTATCTAATAAAGGTTTTGAAGGGGAGATTCCTCAATGTTTTCGAAAGGTTTACTTTTAATAATTGAATGGAAGATTTTAAATGCTTTTGAAAGGAAATTTTGAAGTGTTTTGAAAAGAGAGTGTCTAAAGCTCTATAAGCTTTCCAAAGAAAACTTTCTATAGATTCGAAAGGCCTATTTTAAATGATTTCGAAAGGTATTTTTGGCCTTTTGGCCTAGAGTTTTGAGGTAAAGTAGTTAAATTATTTTGAAAGGGATACTCTCAATGGTTTTGAAACAAATAATTTAAAATATTTAAACAAGGTTTTCGAGGGTTTTCATCGACAATGTTTTGTGTAAAGCATATATCATGGCAAATAGATTTTAGTAAAGCAAAAAAATATTTTCCTTGTTTAAGTATGATTTAAAAGGTTAGATCAATTTGAAAAAAAAATTCAAGGTAAATTTGATGGGTAGTTGACCCTAAGTAAATGACTTAGATATTTAAATACTAGATGGTACTAGTATAGGGTCACGTCCTATACATTAGCTATGGCCCCTAGCTAATTTAGTCCAAAATTCCACTATAAAGGACTTAGTCACAAGTAAGACTTAAATGATGTTACACACCGAAAGGAATATGCAGAGAAGGAGGATTGGTTATTGGTGAGCTTGCAAAACCATTATGATCAGTTAACCCTGGAAGAAGTAAGTTAAGGACAGACCGTCCAGAAGTGTGTATAGTATATGTTAGATTATTTATTTTGTTTGATAGGCTCGAGTCAGCCAATGATTAGTAGTTAGCCAACAAAATTATATTGTTCGGATATATAGTCCATTTGTTACCTGATTTATGAGCATATATGATATTGATGTTGTTGCTTTAATCAGTTCGATTGCAGGATTCAGATTTGCAAAATGATATGTTTTAAAGGGATACAAGTGAAGGGAAACCCATTTCGCTAAGCGGCATGGTCTCACTTAATATCAGTAAACCGTGATGTAATAGTATTATCCACACCAGGCTTTATGTCTGACTCGAAGTTTATGTTTTCTCCTTACACTCTCGGGTGCTCAAAATCAATATGAGTAGATTGTGTGTCAAGGTTTTACAGGTTTAGTAGGTGGACGAATAAGCTTCCAAAGATGTGTAGAAGGCAATGCTAGTTATATCTAGGAGTTATTTGGTTATGCTTTCGCTGTGTTATATTTAGACCGATTGTCTATTTAGTACTCTGATCATCCAATGGGGCATTTCATATGTCACTCTTAGCATAATTTGTAATAATTATATTTGATCGAAAACCTAGGAATCGATTATGGGATTATGTAATTTAATATGAAATATTAATTTGGAATGTAATCAGAAAAGTTGTTATAATATATGCTGATTTTATTTCATAATCATGTGCTTCTGATATTATGGATACCATTAACATTACCATATTTTGTCATCGAAAGTTAATACTATGGATGACTGCAGCATCCGTAGCGCTTAGCTTCGGGCCTCAAGATAAGGAATGTTACAATTTAGTATCGGGGCATAGTTTATGAAAAACTTAAAAAAAAATTCAGACTCAAAACGATTATTGAAAACATAATCCTAAAAAATAGAGAAAACATTAGGGTATGGGATAATGCTATAGTAACGTACTTGTATTTGTTGTATCAAAGTATACGCTTTATCTCTATTCTCCCTTCTCCTAGGCTATTCTTTTGTATCTTACAAAGGCTGGAATGCAGTTTTTATGGAAGTAAGATATGGATGCTAGAAGTGAAAGTTCTTACCTTGGTGGAGGAAGCACTACAACCAATGGAAATGTCAGACCAAACACTAGGAGGAATCCAGGTCAGGCACAAGCAACTAATTTGGGTGCTTGAATGCCGCAAGTAAATATGGGAGCTATGTATCTGTTCTTTGTCAACATGATGCAAGAGGGAGTTGCTGTTAGTTTAGCTGGAGGAAATGCTGAAGGCGGAAATCAAGGAGCTCCAGTGGTTAATAATTATGCTATTATCAGTAGAGATTAAGCTCGGTTTGGAGGAAGTCGTTTATTGGTACTAAAGATGCAATCGAAGTGGAAATTTGGTTACTTCATTGCGAGATGATTTTTGCTTATTTAGGGCTCAATGATGAATAGAAAATGAGACTCTCTTCTAGCTGCTATAAGGGGCAGCACTGTATTGGTGGAACAGTGTTCCTGTTGGAGTCGATGAGGAGACTATGACTTGGGCTGAGTTAAGAAGGAGGTTTGAAAAAAGATTTATATCGGAGATTGCTAAGTCAACTATGCTCAGGAAGTTTACTGAATTGGAGCAAGGGGATATGACAGTGCTTAAGTATGCAACTAGATTTAAGGAGTGGAAACAAATGGATATGCTACAGTTGATACTGTCGTCAAAAGGAATGAAAATTTCATTTGCTGGTTGAAGCCTGAGCTTGCTAAGGCCACGCTATTGCATATTAGAGATCCATATGGCTTTAAGGCAAGAAGAGATGCTTGCTTTCCTTGAAGGAAATAAGGCTAGGGAAGCTCAAAGAAGGCAAAACCAGAGGAGGAAGTTTTTCCGTAAGAAAGGAGCTCAGAACAATGGAGCTGCTAAGAAAGGAAAGGCAGAAGTTGTCTGTTATAAATGTGATAAGAAAGGACACAATGCTCATAAGCGTCGGATAGGAAAAGGGAAGAAAGCTGCTGAGAAGAAGGGGGTAAGGTGTTTAGCTATGATCAGATAGGACATTATAAGAACCGGTGCAAGGAGCCAACTAAGGATGGAAAAGGTAAGATGTTTGCATTGGAACCAGCTACCTCGAAACCAACATCAGAGGAGAAAGGAAAAGCTATTTTGGGAGGTATGATTTTGATTCATGGTGTATCATTTAGAGTTCTATTTAATATTGGTGCATCGTATTCATTTATATCTCATTGTTTGGTAGATAAGCTTAACCTAGAACCCTCATACCTAGTTACTTCCTTAAGAGTTGCAAATACGATAGGAGGTTATGCGACACTTGGGATGAAATATGACTAGTTAGAGTTTGAATTGTTAGGTCATACATTTGTTTGCAATTTGCATGTATTTGATTTCATAGGGATCGGAATTATTTTGGGAATGGATTGGTTAAGTAAATACGATGCTAGGATATTTTGACATGATAGAAAAATATCACTTAGAAAATCCGATTATAGATTATATACTTGGTAGAAAACCTTATTTTGAGAATAATGCTTTGTTGGGAGTTGTGAAGGCAAAAGATGAGTTAAATTGAGTTTACGTTGTTAGAGAATTCGCAGATGTCTTTGATCCCGTAGTAGGACTGCTACCGAAATGAGCTATTGAGTTTTGTATAGATTTAGTACTAGGAGCAGAACCGGTGAGTATACCACAAAGTAAAATGACACCTACCGAGATGAGGGAGCTAAAGGTGTAGTTGGTGGGTTTAGAAGGCAAGAATTTTATCAGACGAAGCAGTTTTCTTTAGGGAGCAGCCGTAATGTTTGCAAAGGAACTGGATGGATCGTTAAGGTTATGTATCGATTATCTTAAGTTGAATGAGAAGACGATAAAGAATCGATATCTATTACCTAGAATTGACTATTTGTTCGACCAATTGAGTGGATCCAAAGTATTTTCCCAGGTGGATCTGGCAACAGGATTCCATCAGCTCAGAGTGGCTGAGGATAGTATTCTTTTTATGGCGTTTAGAACCCGATTTGGATCGTACGAATGGTTAGTAATGTCGTTCAGACTAACTAATGCGTCGGCATTCTTTATAGATTTGATGAACCGAGATTTCCGAGAGCACTTGGATAGTTTCGTATTGGTATTCATTAATGACATTTTAATACTCGAAAGATAAAAGTGAGCATGAAGTTCGTCTTAGAGTAGTGCTTAAGACGTTTAGGCAGCATCAACTAAAGGTGAAAATTTTGATGTGTCATTTATGGAAGAGAGAAGTGAAGTTTCTTGGTCATGTAGTCTCAGAGAAAGGGTTGTCAGTGGATCCAGCTAAGATCAAGGCAGTGACTAGTTGGAAGAGACCTGAGACGGTCCCTGAGATCAGAAGTTTTCTGGGATTAGCTGGTTACTATCGGAGATTCATTAAGGATTTTTCTCGGATAGCGGCATCGGTGACTAAGCTAACTCGGAAGATGTAAAGTTCATTGGAACTGACAAGTGTGAGGAAGCATTCCAGAAGCTAAAACACTTATTAACGAATGCACCTGTGTTATTTGTTCCAGAGGGGAATTAGGACTTAGTGGTGTATACAGATGCATGTGGAACATGATTAGGAGTTGTGTCAATGCAAAGAGGTAAAGTGATTGCCTACACTTCTCGACAGCACAAATCGCATGAGATTAGGTATCCAACGCATGATTTAGAATTAGTTATGATAATCTTTGTATTGAAGGTGTAGAGAATTACTTTTTGGGAGAAAAATTCGAGTTGTATACGAATCATAAGTCATTAAAGTATTTATTCTCCTAGAAGGAATTGAATATAAGACAGTGGAGATGGTTAGAGTTTTTAGCCGCGTATGACTTTGGTATTGTGTACACAACAAGAAAAGGCAGCAAGGTTGCGGATGCACTTAGCAGAAAACATCAGAATGCAATATTGGGATTGATAGTTGAGTGAAAAGATTTGAAAGCATTGATTACATGCAGGATATAGTGGAGAACTGAAGCTAGGTCTAGTAAGGAAACTGCTCTGTTTTCTTGTTTAGAAGTTCGACCGATGATGATCGAAAAGATTGCTTCTAGGCAGAAGGAGGACCTATTATTAGTTGAACGGAACAGAAAGTTAAGGGATGGAACAGAAAGTGATGACTTGAAAGATTTCAGTCTTGACCAAAATGCGTGGTTAAGAAAGAAAGGAAGACTATGTATTCTAAATGTGGGAAACATTAGGAAGGAAGTTCTTGAAGAGTTCCACCGTTCGAAGTTCACTATTCATCCGAGTGGAACTAAGATATATCAGGATATGAAAAGAAGTTTCTTTTGGGAAGGTAAGAAGAGAGATGTAGGCTTATGGGTGAAGCGGTGTTTGAACTGCCAATAGGTAAAAACCGAACATCAGAAACCAAGTGGGTTACTTCAGCCTTTTAGATGTTCCAGTATGGAAGTTGGATTCTATATCAATGAATTTTATAGAAGGGTTGCCTAGGTCAAATAGAGAAAATGAAAGTATATGGGCTATAGTGGACAGGTTGACCAAGAGTGCCCATTTCGTTCCACTTGAGTCAATCAGGACGGTACCAGTTTCGGCTAAGTTATCTATGAAGAATGTAGTTAGAATGCATGGAATTCCTAGTAGTATAATAAGTGATAGAGATCCTTATTTACTAGAGAGTTCTAGAAGAGTCTTTAGGTGACTTTAGGCACCAAGCTTAAGATGGGTATTGCTTACCATCCATAGACAGATAAGAAAAGGAAAGAGTTAACAAAGTCTTAGAAGATTTGTTACAAGGTTTCATGCTATATTTTGAAGGATCATTGGAAGACCATCTACACTTAGTTGAGTTTTTGTATAACCACGGTTATCAGACTAGTATAGGAATGGCACCGTTTAAAGAATTGTATGGAAGGCAATGCAAATCTCCTATTTGTTGATTAGAGACCGAGGATAAGTTAGTTCTTGGTCCA
The DNA here is from genome assembly GCA_030765085.1 of Allium cepa. Taxonomy (NCBI): domain Eukaryota; kingdom Viridiplantae; phylum Streptophyta; class Magnoliopsida; order Asparagales; family Amaryllidaceae; genus Allium; species Allium cepa. Next base: position 549,746,837 of record CM060938.1, read on the forward strand.
TATTTTGTTAGAGAAGCTGCAGAAAAGATTAATTTAATTCGAGCTAGAATAAAGAAAGCTCGGTCTAGGCAGAAGAGTTATGCTGATAAGAGATGGAAAGACTTAGAGTTCTCAGTTGGAGATCATGCTTTCGTCAAGATATCATTGATGAAAGGTGTAATCGTATTCGGGAAATCAAGAAAGTTGGCACCGAGTTCATTGGACCGTTTTCTATTGTAGAAAGGATAGGGGAACTTACATAGAGAGTGGAGTTACCAAGTAGTTTGGCAGGTGTCTGTGATGTTTTTCATATTTCTCATCTAAGGAAGCGTATTCGAGATCCAAAGACTATTATAGCACCGACTGTATTAGATGACTTAGTAGTAGAGCCGAATTTGACTATAATTAGAAAACTAGTCCATATAGTCATAAGAGATGAGAAGAGACTAAGGAATAGGACAGTCAGATTAGTCAAAGTCCAATGGAGTGACGATGAGAGAGATGGTACTTGGAAAAATGAAACTAGGGTTAGAGATACTTATCCTGACTTGTTTCATGGTATGTTTTACCTTTATGATTGTTATGATTACCTTATCGTAATTTCAAGGATGAAATTCTTAAAGGATGGGAGTCTGTAACGACCCTAATTTTTACTAACGTTATTTAAGACATTTAATTAGACAAATTGAATGAAATAATGTAAATGGTTAAGGGAACTGAGATCTGTATAATTATAAAGTAGTCATGCCTTTGGAATGAATGACAAATGAAAGTTTAAAATGAAGTAAGTAGAGAAAATAAGATAAGGGCAAAATAGGAATAGGTTATATTCTTATACCCTAAACACTTATCCCACTTTCATTTACAACATTCACAAACTAAAACTAAATACAAAGCTTCGTCGACCACCATTAGAAGATAAGTAAGAATTAAGGAAGGGAGCTTAATCAAATCAACTCAAGAGCAAATCTCAAACTCCTTAACGTCAAGCTATGGTGAATAATGGGTTACATCTCATATTTATTATTTTCAGTTTCTATCCAAGTATGTTTTGCAAAGTATTATACCATGTTTTGATTGCTAAATAGATATATACGCTTGTTGATGATTTATGTTTATAGATTTTATGATAAGATTTGTTTTGAAAAACCTATTAAATGACATCCAAATGCCTTGTATTTATTATATAAGATCAGAAATATTATTTTAGAGATGAGTTACAAGTTTCATAATTTTATGAATTAATGTGGATTTATCGTGAATTTTCTAGTAAAGAAAATGGTTAAATTTTGTTTAAATTATTTTTGGCTATTATATGTTAGTTTTGGGTCAGAAATTTATGTTAGAAAACATATAAAAAGTGATTTACGGAAGTTTTTGGAGAATTTTCTTAAGTGTTTTATTAACGATATAAAATTATTTAAGGTATGGAACTTAAATGTTTTATATGTTTATAAAAGGAGAGGGGGAAATTGTAAATGATTTAATTTGTTAATTTCTGAAATTCGGCAGAATTTTAGAAAAGATTTTGAAAAATTATTGGCAACCAATTATACGTTGACAAACAAGGCAAATTAGTTGGAAAGAAATTGCTTTAAAAAGTTAAAATTCTGTTTTATAAAGATTTACTGCTTCGCCACTTATAGTAGCCTCCTTGCTACTCTATACTGCCGCCTCCAACCAGATCAAAACCAATACATATGGTATCATCTTCAGTACGTAGTGGATTGGAGTTAGAGGAAAGGTATGGAGTCAAAACAAGTTTTCGAAGGGGGTATAAGTAGCTCTTTAAAACTTAGAACAATTTCGGTACAAATGAAGCTTTTAGAGGAACCAGCTTTCGACTTGGTCAAATATTTTTGAAAAGGGTTTTCGAAAGAGGTTGCTGCCTTTTGCTTTAAAATAGGCTTTCGACGGAATCGAAACCCCTACTGCCCCATTCTAGCTTTCGACCTAGTTAAGGCCGCTTTTGCCATTAAATAAAGGTTTCGAAAGGGTGCTTTCGTTTTTACTAAGAAGCCGCTTCTCCATGCTTCCGAAAGGGATGGTTTCAAAACCATCCATTTTTTTATTTAGGAATAATGCTTTTGAAAGAGATGCTTTCATCCTAGTTCTTTTAAGGCCCTTTGACATATTGAAAGTTAAACCCAAAGGTTTTGAAAGGAATGATTTTAAATGGTTTCGAAACTATGTTCCACAAAACTTTTACTTGAACCTAATGTTTTCGAAAGTTTTGTTTTAAGTAAAGGACTTTAATGCTTTTGAAAGGTGTCTAACGAAGGTTTCGAAGGGGAGGTTCCCTAATGTTTTCGAAAGGTTTACTTTCAGTAATTGAATGGAAGGTTTCCATTACTTTCGAAAGGCAAGTTTGAAGTGTTTTGAACAAAGGATATCTTCTATAAAGCTTTCGAAAGGACACATTCAATTGTTTCGAAAGGTCTATTTTAAATTATTTCGAAATGTATGTTTTGGCCTTTTGACCTAGAGTTTCATGTTAAATTAGTTAATTTGTTTCAAAAGGGGTACTTTCAAAGGTTCCGAAAGAGATTGTTTAAAGCATTTAAACAAGGGTTTCGAGAACTTTCATCAACAATGTTTTGTGTAAAGCATATATCAAGGCAAAAAGATTTGAGTAAAGGAAAAGTATATTTTCCTTACAGTTAAATCAATTTGAAAGAAAGGTTTTCAAGGAAACTTTGATGGGTAGTTAACTCTAAGTAAATGACTCGGATGTTTAAATACCAGATGAGACCGGTATAGGGTCGCGCCATATACATTAGCTAGAGCCCCTAGCTAATTTCGTCCAAAATTTCAGTATGCAGGCTTAGTCGCAGGTAAGACTTAAATGGTGTTGCACATCCAAAGGAATATACAAAGAAGGAGGATAGGTTATTGATAAGCCTACAAAACCTTTAGGATCAGTTGACCTTGGGAGAAGTAAGTTAAGGATAGACCATCCAGAAGTGTGCGTAACAAATGTTAGATTATTTAGTTTGTCCGGTAGGCCCGAGTCAGCCAATGATTAGTAGTTAGCCAAACTAAACAATATTATTCGGACAGACAGTCCATTTGTTACCTGATTTATGAGCATATGATATTGCTATTATTTCTTTAATCAATTTGATTGCAGGATTCCGATTTGCAAAAGGATACGTTTTAAAGGGATATTCGTGAGGGTAAACCCGTTCCGCTAAGAGGCGTGATCTCACTTAATATTAGTAAACCGAGATGTAATGGTATTATTCGCACTAGGATTTATGTCTGACTCGAAGATTTTGTTTTCCCCTTAAACTCTTGGGTGCTCAAAATTAATTTGAGTATATAAAGAGTCAGGGTTTTACAAGTTTAGCAAGTGGACGAATAAGCTTCCGAAGACGTGCAGGAGGAAATGCTAGCCATATTTAGGTGTTATTTATTTTTATTTCTAATGTCTTGTATTAAGACTGGTTGTTTATTTAGTATTTTGATCATCCAAAGGGGCACCTTCATATGTCGCTCTTGGCGTAATATGTAATAATTATATTTGATCAAAAACTTAGGAATCGATTATGGGATTATGTAATTGAATATGAAATATTGATTTAGAATGTAATCAGAAAAGTTATTTTAATTTTTGTTAATTTTATTTTGTATTCATGTGTTTTTGATATTATGGATACCATTAACATTGTTGTATTTTGTCACAGGAAGTTAATACTATGGATGAATGCAGCATTTGCAGCTTTTAGCTTGGGACCTCAAGATAGGGGATGTTACAAAAAGTATATGGGAGACTGCCTATCCGCCACTTGAAAGTGAAAATAAATCGAATATCTTCGATAGTGAGAGGACTATGCAGGAACTCCATAAATACCACATACGTACAATTAAGGAGGGCATAACCGTTTGGATGGAATGGCATTAGAGCTATCCTTAAATAATTTAGAATCTTCCAGATGTACGAGTTGAAAGGCGGGATGTATCCTGTTCAGCACATAAACTTATTGCACGTTGCATACCTTTCAGGGGTCTGTGATCCCTATCATTTCACGATGGAACCAACATGTCATCGAAGGGGATTCCATGACTTATGCGAATTATTTGGAGAGCATCTTCTTTAATTATTGAAGCTACTGAATCTGAAAGATTTTCAAAAATGACTACGCCCTCTAGAGTATTAGGAGCAGGATCGATAACTTCAGGCAGAAAGATAGAGACGACTTCAAAAAGATTGAATTGAGGATATGGACTTTCCAGTTGTTTCAAATGATGACTGAACGGCTGACTATCGGACTCGATTGCCGGACTTGATTCTACGTTAGATTATTTCTTTGGGAAGATGATCCAGCCGGCATAGTCGTAGAATGCCCGGAACGTCTAAATCCCATTGCAATTAAACTTAGTAAAAATCATGGTAAGATAAAGTAACATGTAGCCACCACTGCGTAGTGAGTGATAGTGTGGTATGATAAGGTGCTGTTCAATATAGTAATAAGTTATGCGAAACTGAAGGCAGAAGAGACAGTAAGACTTAGAAGTTTACCGAAGAGACCATCATTCCTGACAATCTCAACTGTTTCTGTATGTCGTTGGGAAACAATGCAACTTGAGTTTCATGGTTGATCGTCGGCCAGCAAAAGCTTGATTTTTGTCTAAATTTTTGGTGAGCTTTGAGATGATTATTAAAGGCATTGGTTCGTGTCATGGTTCTAAGGCGGTTTGTTACCAAACATGCAGTTTAGATCATATGCAAGTCACACACAAGTTCTAATGTTTGTTCAAGTATGAAAGGCCAAAGCTTGTTGTTTAGTTCAAGATTATTCATTATAGTTCCAATTTATAAAAAGAAAGGTCCATTTGTAGGTCGATCGATCATCTATGTGAATTTAGGTCGATCATTTCCCTAAGACAGCATTAGCCAACCATTCACCATGAGCCTTCTCCCATCGATCGTTCTTGTGAAACTCCAACTCCAAGGTATGGCCGATCATTTGTAGGCAATTTTCGGGCTCTAATGACCCAGAGCTTCACCGATTGTCCAAGAACGATCATGTATGATTGATCATACGACTCCTTCATATCCACTACTCATATCCCTCAGCAAGCGATAGGCTATGATAGCAATACAATCATCTCTCATCTAGGTAAGCCACTTCATCTTTATTGCATACGATCGTAAGAGTAGAGAAAGAAAAAGGGATCCATAAAAAAATTGGGTGACATAGGTTCAAAGTTTTTATCCAAAAATTATGAAGCAAATTTAGGATTCATTCTACCTAATTTTGAAATCTAAAGGAGGATTCGAAGTCGATTTGAAGCCAAATCTGAAGGAGGATGATGACTTTTTGATAATTTTTGTATGGATCGGCAGAAAGAAAACAAAGAGACTCATCACTTCTTTGCTTCAGAAAAAAATATAGAAAAAAAGTGAAAGGAAATGCCTAAGTGTCGAGGATTATACAGGAAAGAGACTAGCCGATCGTTTTCGATCTAAAGGATTTAGTCGATTTTTCCACGTCCAAACCTTATGCCAATCGATCCGTCTCCAAACCTTATGTTGGTCGTTCTATCTCTAACCTTATGTCGATCGATCCATCTTCAAACCTTATGTCAGTCGATCCATCTCCAAACCTTATGCTGATCGATCCATCTCCAAACCTTATGCTGATCGATCCATTTCCAAGCCTTATGCCGATCATTCCATAACTTAGCGTATGCCGATTGTTTTCATAATCACGAGATTTTTTAAATATGTTTTCTAAGAAAGGGAGGTTTATGGATTGTATAAGAACATATGGAGGAAAGAATTTGAGTAGTCACCTGGAGTCGAGCAGAGGGAAACTAAAGCTAAGTTGCTAAAGCTTGGAAATTGCTATGGTGAAAACAAGATGGTTGTTTACAAGTTGTGGTCCCATGTTTATACTATTGAAAATCAGGAAATCGTCACGACGGATAAGGAAAATGCAACCTTCGACAACAAAACAACCAGACGGAAGGATAGTACCCATTTGATGAACTAGATGGTTTTCTTTCAAAACAGTTCTAGTTTATGGCGATTCAAAGCACGTCAGGTATAATACAAGACATACTTGGGGGGAAAATGTTATCCTGCCTTTTGGCAAGGTCGTGATATCATCGCCTTGGCTAAGAACGAATGGTCAGAGACTTGGGAATCAATTACATATAGTGTTATAGATGATGGTTGGGCAGATTTGGACCCGGACCCAATCGAGGTGCAGTCAGCATGGAGTAACTGGCATGGCTCATGAAGTTATATTTCAAATTCAAATTTGGACGGAGTTCATATGCTCGAATTATGGGTGAAGCGGTGATTTACATAGATCGACCAAGAATGATTCATAGAATAGTTCAAGTCATCTAAGAATGCTTAATATCTCGAGATCCATAAGGCCAATCCATTTGAAACTTCTAGGGAAACAACATGATAAAGATTGAGGCTCATTAAAATGATGGTAAGTCCTAAAGCTACATCTAAGATTTAGCCAATCGTTATTAGCCGATCGTTGTTAGCCGATCGTTTTGGACGAGTCCTAAAAACGATCTGTATCTCCCAGTGCATAATCCAATTTCAACCAAGATCAATCCATATCTCTCAAGATACAAATCAGAATGATTCCATATTTTAGAAGCAGTATCAAGATGCATGTGGGACCCTTCTAAAAGATTGAAGACAAGAAAAAAGATCGGCTAACATTAGGTCGATCATTCTTAATTATCGAGTTAGCTTTGCCGATCGATATGATGGGCCTCTATGGACCTAGAGAGCCCTCTATCGAAGTCTTAGTGAAATATCACATCATCTATTCCTATAAATACAGGCCCCATGGTTCACGTTAAGGGATCTTTATACTGCTAGTTACTTGAGTCTGCTTTGTAATCAAGCTCTTTCTTGCTTTTTGCTGCTGTAATCAAACTGTTAGTGAAGTTATAAAGATAGTCTTCAAAGTGGACGTAGGCATACAACATCGAACCGCTATAAATTCCTGTGTTCTTGATTATTGCTAGGATTTTCTTGTTGGTTACCTTATTCCTCAGTTTTTATTTTCTTCATTCACTTCTCTACACAAATCTATTCTTCGGTGTTTGTGACCAATTTGGTTACAAACAGGCAGTAAATACATCTACGATATTTGTGTGCCGAGCACCCATGTGTCGGAAAGACAAAAGGCTAGGGTAAAATAAAAGAAAAGGAGAATAGAACAAGAAAAGAAGAACAAAACGTCTGAATCCCACAATGGCAGGGATGATAATATATAATATCAAAGGAACAATACAAATGGTTACTCTAAATACAAAAATATCAGAGTTACTAAAACTTAAGTACTATCATCAGCTTAGACGGTTATAATTGCTTGTCCTCATAATGCTAATATATACAATATAGAAATCTAGCAGAAATAAGAATACTACAAAAGATAATCATCCAGCTCTTGCCCATAAGCTCCAAAGCATCCGTAGCTAAATCTGGAAACATACATGGGGCTAACCCGAGCATTATAAGAAAATAACACTCGGATCAGTCTAGTAAACTAGTGTGAGAAAAATCATGAAACAGGTAACGTAACCACTGAGACCCTATAGATTCTCGTAACGGTTTTCCTCTCAAAGAAACCAACCATTCATTAAGCTTAGCATATAATGATGTGATAGATAATGTCTATGGTTTAGCACATAAATCATATCAAATAGTTGTAATGCTTACATTAGTCACACCACAATATATTTATGAGACGGTCAGAATCAATAAGGCACGTTTGCATATAGATTTTCCATTGGAGACATTCCTAGATAAACTGAGACCAGCCTCTTGGCAAGCGTCAGAAAGTACCACCGAGTTTCGAATATCTTTAGATAAAATATACCATTAAGGTAAACACAACTGGCCCACGCATAAACCTATAGAACCACGTGGAACCAGGTTCCATTAACTCCCGCCGATGAACAATTGATAAATATCTCTAAATATGGTGTTGATATACGCCGTCGTGGGTTATCAAAACCTAGGGTTGTGCGTCCTACAGTGCTTTTTGTCATTTTCGATGTCGAGGTCACATTCGGCATCATTCGCATGAGTCTTCATTATTCAAACAGGACACATATCCCCAAATGGATTCCCACATCTCGAATAGATCATGAATCTCAACATGGATTCGATCATCTCGAACAAATCTCGAACCTCCACATAGGTTCCCCGCATAAATCTCTAACGAAGGCTAACACTGTCCTCTCTCTTAGAATAATCATCAAGATAGATAGTCCCACACGATAGCATCTCTTTTGGACTTAACCTTAGGATTGACAATGTAACTCTATAACATTTTACCTCCTAACCGCTTCCAAAACATAAAACTCGTATACTAGTTTTGAAGTGGAATTTGATAAGTAAAACGCTTACTAGTCTCGGTCTCATCAAAACTAATTCAACGAATTTCCGACTAACTCAATTCTAGTTCTTTCAAAAGTAAATGAAAGCTAAAGACAATTTGAACCAATAATCCCTTCTTATTAGTATGAAATTGCGGAGACTTTCGATAAATTCATATTTGGTCAATTTCGATAATAGAAAAATCGATTATCCAGTCAAAAATAATTGCTTAAATAAATCATGATTCATACAGTTAACTTGTTCTGACATTCTGACTTAACTATTCCTCGTCCAAAAGTGAAGCCAGATAAGTTAGAGCACGGGTTGCATCAAAGCCTTGCTTAGACACTTCATTCTTAAATCTCACAAATAGATAAGTCTGCCTCGTTGTCTTTTAGTGTTGACTATAGTATTAATGATTTCCATAAACAATAAGAAATCAACATAATTAACACGTTTTCGACATTTTTCAACTTACTCTTCCTCGGCCTAGAGGGAAACTGGTAGGTTAGAGTTCTATTGCTCTGTCGCTACTCGACATCAATCTTAACCCTCACAAATAAATAAGCCTTGCTTCGTCGGCTTTTAGTGTTAAGCATGGTTAATTACTTTTCAAACAAGTAATCAAATAATTAACCAATTAGCCACTAAGAAATTCTTAATCCCCTTTTGAAAAAATTTGTATATACTTGAAAATTCCTGAAAATTCTTATAATATGTTTTAAGACATTTATCGAAAATATTACTTGAAAACGACAACTTTACAATTTTCTCAAAACTTGAAAAGTATATGTTTTTAACAAAATATCCCTTCTTTAAAAATTCACAACTAACACTTAGATATTCATAAAGATCTCAAACCACTGTTAAAATATTCTAATAAGAGTTAGTAAACACTTGTAAAAAGAATGAAACAAAATACTTAAATTTAGATATTTTTTCAAACCTTTTAAATCCAAAAATCAAGTCTAAATGGGGCTGGTTTACACAAGCGAAGTTTTGTCCACTTTTTGAGATGTCACTTAACTTACTACCATCAAAGCTTTTAATAGAAATAGACATATATATAAGAAATTATAAATATAACGAGAACCCCTAAGGATCTCTCTACAAATTTCAATAGTAATTGCCAAAAAGAAGGCAAATTCGAACTACATCTATAACGACTATCGCTATAAGTGCACTTTCAAATCCGAGTCCGATCTAAACCGAATTCCATATATAACCTGTGTGCTTCATTCAAGGTCTATTCAAAAGTCATACAAGTCTATTCCAATTTCGTTCAAGTTCATATACATGGAGCATGTGTGTCACTTACTTTCAAAGCAAGAATTCAAACCAATGATTAAACATTTGTCAACAACATTTCAAACTTAAACACAATCAAACACAAACATATATGTATTATATTTTCATTCAAATTGCGGTGCTAACTCACCTTTAACCTCACAAACCACCAAGATCCAAGCACCCAAGTCCAAACCCATGCTAGCAACCTCTTTTTCTTCCTTTCTTCTCCTTGTTTTCACCTTTCTTTAACCCAAAACTCCCCATAAAGCTCACAGCCTATGCATGGTGGGACGCAAGGCTTTGCTTCTTCGAATATTGGCATGGTGGAAGGTGTTATAATATTCTACTAAGCCTTATGGCAAAGTTTGAAGTGATTTGGAATTGATTTGCAACAATTTTATTTTAGAACATAAGAGAGAAAGAAGATGAAGAAGCCATTGATCTCAACTCTAAGCTTTGTAAATTTTTATGAATGATAACTAATGGTATGCCCCCTTATATAGGCTTAGGAATGGTGTTTCCTAAGCTCTCACTCATCCCACTCCACCATGTCATAGAAGCTTCAGCTCCCATCACTTCTCCTTTATCCCACTTCTCCTTTATACATGCTACTCTTATATCCTTCTCATAGTAATATGTCTTATCATTAGAAGCTTCTATAAAATTCTAAGATTTAAAGAGGAGAGTTTGTTAATTAGTTGCTAATTATTCATTTGATCATTAGTCAAGTGCACATGAGTTCAAATAATTGATATTGATCAAAAACTGTTTATCGATAAATCGATTTTCGGTCACATTATCGATTTTTCTTCGAAGAATATATTTTCGTAAAAAAATTTCAATAACAAGTTTATTATCGTTATTTATCAATTAAACAGCATCTAACATGGTTATAATATCATATTTGTAACACTTAATTATAGTTCAAAACGTTTTGATATTTAAAGACAAAGTGTTCGAATATCCGGGTCGTTACATTATCCTCCACTTAGAACATCTCATCCTCGAAATTTGAATAAGAACGATATTAAAGGAGATAGATGAAGAAAGATACATATATAGAGTACTGCTGAAACTACATACAAGTTAAACTTCAAATTGAAATGCATACTAAGCGATTCTTCCTCAAGCATTGAGTACAATACAAAAGATACATAATACAAAGATAAGAAGGAAACCCTAGACTATAAGCGACTCTGGATAGAGCTCCTTCAAACCGCCCTCCGTCATTTTGATACCACCTTGAGCATCCTCGCTCCATGGCAGTTCTAACCTTAACAAAAGGACAAGCACACAAATACTCAAATAGTATTCACAATTACTAGCAACCAATGCTCATGGTTTGCTTATGTTCAAAACTCGCCCATCGTCCAAGGACGATAAACAATCTACTAAGCATACCTTACGCTCAACAATCTCAAATCATTGCTTAGATAATTATTCATGCTTCCTCATAATAAATCAAAGAGTCATTCCCTAAACTCTTCATAAGTCAACAAATATAGTATACAAATGTACCAAAGCCCGTAGAGTTCACATATATCATCAACACACAATATCTGATCTCATCACTTGCTCGATTACATAAATTTCACTTCCAAACAAGTGTAGTCGCTTGAACTCTCTAGTTTGGACTCTGATTTGGTTCCTTTATTAGAAACTTTTACTCTCCTTGCATTGCCATCTACTATGATAGAAAACATTGGGATCGTATGACGAATCTGTATTAAGTGTTCGCCATAAAAAATCGGGTAAAAAATCCTTGCTAAGACCGGTGTAAACCACCTTGAAAACATGTACTCAAATATTGGATCAAGAACAATTATGTGGATAAAACAATCTATGTACAACTTACGTATTTATCTTATTGACTTCTTAACTAGACCAATATCTTTATAATCACCTTCATTTATACAAATAGTCTGTCATTCAATACTAAATCATTTATCCATCATTTTACAAATCATAACTTCATGTCTATCCACATTTATAATTTAAGTTCATACTCGTATAATACTCTACTACATACCAAGAGTACATACCAAAACATCAAATTTGTTTTACTTAACAAGGATGATCAACAATTTGATTTTCTTTTAACTTACTTCCTCTTCAAATTCAAGTGTTATATAAAATCAACTTTATATTTCAAAAATATTTAACTACAAGTTATATAACAATTACGAAGTTCTTGACTGTCAAAAACTGTCGAAAATCCTATTTTATTTTTAAAGAATGGTAACTGTCCAAACAACATATTGTAACCTAACAAAGTTCCAATTTCTTTATCAAAAACTTAAGAACCAAACACCGAGTTTTCATTTTAAATCATTTTTAAATAACATATACATATAAATTTTGTATATCGAAACTTATCTTGGGATTAAATCAAAATTCATTTTACCAAAACAACTTTATAGCATCCCACACTCAAAAACTCGAATATGAACGTCGATGATGCTGTAGTCATCACCGAAATTATTTTCAAGCGATGGAAGTGAGTTTAGTACATCCAAACCATACTATCGGTACTTAAACAAAATCATTCCAAAGCGGTATCAAATACTTCGTATAATAATACTAAGTACCATGATCTCAATCTCCTAAATAGTTTCCCAAATACGTACTTTTAAATATTGCTATCATTATTTTCTCCAAAATCTTGAAAAACATTTTCAAAGATACCGGAATTTAAGTTCTCAAACCCCTATTTAAATCCTTTTTGTTTATAAATCATATTTTATAAACCATACTTATATATTGCTTTTTCATAAAAAATCTTATCACAAATATTAATTTCCAAAATATTCTACCTTTCCTTTTTGGTTATAGTAAACATCCTTTACCAAATTTTAACTCCTAACCCAACATTATCACTGAATGCCTTTAGTCAAACCGTGAAACTTAATTCACAAGGTGTTCATTTTAATATACCTACAATTATTGTCTACCCAACCCCTAATGTAGAAAGGATAAAACTACACATAAACTAGTTGAGAAAAAATCAACAACAATTAATACTTAACATTTCTAACATGTCGAGCATGACTAAACAATCAAGGTTACGTGATATTAAAATATGAGAAGCACTCATATCAAACCACACACTAATAGGTAAACCATAAACATATAATATACTCTCAAGGATCAGCTTTCCCTTTGCCGCTGTAGAAGTGGAAGGTGCTGAAGTGAGTGCAAAAGCTCTAGGCTATTGTCCAATCTCAAGCATAGGACAATCTCTAACAAAATGACAAGCCGATGACAACTATAGCAACTCCGTGGTGCAAATTATGTATTAAACTTCGATGCCTCGTTGAACGGTGCTCTCACCATGAGTCCTCCCCCTCCCGATCTACGCTTATAAGAAAATTGGCCCTTCTTCCCACACTTTGTAGAAATCAAGAGTGGACATATTCTTTGATGACTAGAACTTACGCTTTTTATTCCTAATTGGTGCTGATACTGATGGCTTTGGAGCCAAACCCTTGAACCAAAAAGTTGTACTTATAATATCCTTGAATGTTCCTTAGATACAATCTGTCATATCCTTGCATACCATGTTGCATAAACTAATCCAAGCCTAGACTTCGATGATATTCTCGGTGCCATTAAACCTCTTTCTACTTAATACCTCAAACTCATGCCATATCGAAGAAAAGTCTTTTTATAGCCGAAACTGCATCACTTCTTCTGTTATATTTTCTTCAACGGTAGGATTCCCAGTATCCATATTTCTACCTAGTTAAAGCGAAATAGCTTTAGGAAACTAAAGGTTATAGTTTTCAAAGGAAGGATACTAAGAAAGGATTACTTGGTAGGACATATTCCTAAGGATTATTTTTAAAAGTCCAATTTTCAAAATGCAAATACGCTCTCATATGTAAAATAGACCTGACACATTCTAGGGTTTCACTTACCCTATCTTTAATGAGCCATACCGAACTAAATCAAGGTGTTCGCTCGACCTTGAGCTCTATTACAAAATGTAAAGACTCGACTTTTCGACCCTCGAATGTCGACACTAAATACATCCACGATATTCCTGTGTCGAGCACTCAAGTGCTGAAAAGATAGAAAGTTAGGGTAAAGTAAAAGAAAAGGAGAATAGAACAAGGAAAGAAGAACACAATATCAGGATCTCACAACGGAAGGAATGATAATATATAATATCAAAGAAATAATATAAATGGTTGTTCTAAATACAAAAATATCAATGTTACTAAAACCTAAGTACTATGATCAGCTTGGACGGTTATAATTGTCTGTCCTTATAATGCTGACATATACAATACAGAAATGCAATAGAAATAAGAAAACTATGATAGATAATCATCCAACTCTTCTCCATAATCTCCAAAACATCCATAACTAAATCTGGAAATTTACACAGGGCTAACCCGAGCATTATAAGAAAATAACACCCATATTAGTCTGGTAAATCAGCGAGAGAAAACTCATGAAACATGAAACAGGTAATCGTAACCATTGAGACCATATGGTTTGCTATAACGGTTTTCCCTTCAAAGAAACCAACCATTCATTAAGTTCAACATATAGAGATGTGATAGATAATACCTAAGGTGTACCACATAAATCGTATCAAATAGTTGTGATGCTTACATTGGCCTCATCATGTTATATTTTGGGTACAATCAGAATCGATAAGGCACGTTCGCATATGGATTTTCTTGTAACGACCTGGATTTTATCATATTTAATTAATTTTAAAAATATATTTTTTATTTAAATAAAAAGAAAACTATTTTTGTGATAAAACATATATATAGGATTTTCCTACAATTTTTAATTTGGAAAATATTTAAATTTTCGTTTGACGTATTTTACGTCGAACGTTGATATTTCTGAATTTAAAAAAACATGATAACCACTGTATTTTATTTTTATTTTTATTTTGTGATCACATAACATTTCTTTATGCGATCGTATTTTATTTCCTACCGTTCGCTGCTCGTATGCGGATGCAATATTGTATGCCGGGTACCCGAAAATCTTTCCAATTCAATCCCACATATTACCCAGCTGCAACCTTGTTCTATTGTTTCCTTTAACTCACCTATCAACCTTCACTTCTCTCACTTCTTGTCTGCTCTTTTCTGCATCTACTTTTCATTCCTTAGCTCCTAAGTAATTCTTGCCTATATATATCTATTTATCCACATAAAATACTTTTTTACACTGATAACAACGGAGATCAATTTATGTACACAATGATACTCAAACTCAGAGTACATAGACAAGTTGTTCTTCAGTTTTTCCTCCGGTCAATGAAAATTTAAAGCCTTCCTCGACTTCAAAAATCGACAACTCAAAATCCACCAACCATTTGAGAAAACTTCCAACTGCAAACTTGTTTGTTTTCGAGTCTATTATTTTTTTAAAATAGTCTCCCTTCATTTTGTCGAGCATGGTGGCCAAAATTGTCATTTGTCTTGACTGTCCTAAAATTGGTGTGAAATAGATGATTGCAGATTGGGGATTGGATCAGTTTGCAAAGTTACTTTAATGTGATTGGGGGTTCTTATTTTGTGGATTGTGCCGAAGCTTTGACTCTTACCCTACACATCCCTAAAATTAATGGGTTGGTTTGCTTTGTGCTTAAAGTCGAGACGCTGGCTGTAAAATCAGATTTGAGGTTACCATCGTGTAGGCACCACCCATTTAGGGGGAACATTACATTTCCATTGGAAATATCCCTAGAAAAACTAAGCCAACCTTCTGATAAGGGTTAAAAAGTACCTTCAAGCGGTGTTTATCTTTAGATAAAATATACCATTAAGGTAAACACAGCTAGCCCATACACGAACCTACAGAACCACGTGGAACCAAGTACCACCAACTCCCAATAGCCAACAGTCGATGAGTATCTCTAGATATGGAGTTGATATACCCCATTGTTGGTTAGAACAACCTCAAGTTGTGCACCCTACTCTGTTTTTCGTTATTTTCGATGTTGAGGGCATGTTCGACATCTTTCACATAAGTCTTCATTATTCGAATAGGACACGAATCCCCCAATGGATCCCCAATCTCGAACAGATCATAAACTGCTACATGGATTCAAGCATCTCGAACAGATCACGTACATCTACATAGGTTCCTCGTATAAGTCCTCTAACGAATGCTAATGCATTCCTCTCGCTTGGAATACTCCTCAAGATAGACAGTCTCACACGATAGCATGGTCTAAAATGTTAATGTCGACTTCTCCTTTGGACTTAACCTTAGGATTAACAGTTCAAATCTATAACATTGCTGTAACGCCCCACCCCGAGACCCACATTAACAATAAGTATTACTGGGTAATACTGTCTGCTAATACAGAGAATAGGGCTGGATAGGAGCGACCATCTATAACCATGTCTTAAACATCTATTGAATACGTTGAAAATGCCATTAATTTTTTTTTGAATTGACATATCCAACAAATACTTAATACAAAGCCATAGGTGGCTATAGGATCTATCAGAACAAAATACAACAACTCAAATGCAAAACACATAACAGAACAACAAATAATCCTATATATACACACATATGCAGATACATCACTGAGTATACAAAATGATACATCATATATGTGGTATGATGACCACAATACAACCACGAGTCAAAAAAATGTACATATCAGAGTAGCAAACCAAAAAGGACTACACCAAAAGCTATAACAAAAAGAGCTAGCAAAATAGTCCATGTAGAAGCAGAATAGGCTAAGTCTAAATGTACCTAACCTGAAACACCTCGGTCTGACCCAAGTATAAAATACACGGGTCAGTCTAGCTAAACGAATCAGTAAAAGGTGATAGCAGATTAATAATAGAGCATAAGAGCATAGTGATATTCTTCTTAAACAAGAATAAACAATAAGAAAGCTAACTATAGACATATGGAGGATATGCATCATGTATGGCATATATGGTTAAACTAGGTGATAGAACAATATTGCTTCAATAAGCATAAAACACAAAGGAGACGAAAAATTTCATGAATCGGTAAAATGTAGCATGCCTCATATCATCGACAATCATAAATCAAATAAGAATCGTTTAGGGAATAGTAAAATGTAAACTCTTAAAAGAGTAATTCACAAACCCGCCATATCGGCAACTCTAAGGAAAACATAAGCAAAAGCCATCTCGGCATAAGCCATAAGGCAAATGTCAATAAAGAGATAAAAATCTCATACAACGCCAAAAGACAAATCCCATAAATAGCGCCAATAGGCAATCTCAATATTTATATACGCCGAAAGGCAAATCTCAACACGCCAGTGTAGGCAATGAAAATCTCAAAAGAACTACCAAGAGTCTAAAAAATTTAAAGTAATCGCCAACGAATGGTTCAAATGACCGATTCCAAAATGACGATACACAAGGGTAAAAATCATCTCAAATAGGTTTTGCATGTGCTATTTTTGACGAGTATTGTTTCACATAATAGGTACATCGCCCAAAGGCAAACGTCAAATGACGAATACGCCGCAATGGAAAATACGTCACAATAGCAAACGTCCAAAGACAAATACGCCGCAATGGAAAACGTCTGAAGACAAATATGCCGCAATGGAAAATGACTCGAAGGTCCAGTACTGGCACGCCAACTGGCAAATGTGTCACAAACTCTCGGAAAGAAAACCGAAAAGTGTTAACATGTGTCACATACCACCAGTTTGCACTAAACGGTTTACTGACAGCTTTTGATTGAACTGAAAATGTCAAAAGTCGGATGGAAAAAGGACATAAAAACACTTAGCCAAAATAATATCCAGGTCTGAAATCTTCTCTGGGTTCAACTTTCGAACATGAAACAGGTGAACGAATGACCTTTTGATTGAACTGAAAATTGGTGGGCACAAGTAGAAAACTTCGGCTTTCAAACAAAAAAAGAATCGTTGAATTCTAATTGGAATGAATAAGTTACATTGTCTCAAACATGCACTCGGACCATGTTTGCAACAGTTCAAAAACCAAAAATGCACAAGCCTAAAATCCCTCTTGGGTTCAACTTCCAGGCATGAAACAGAGGACCAAATTAGCATGGATTAACCTTAAAATTAGTATGCGTATAAACTAAAACTTCATCTTTCAAAAAAAAACATGAAAATTGGATAAAGTATGAGAAAGTTATGATGTCTCAAAGTTGAACCCAGATAGTGTTTTCACTTTAAAAATCTGGGGAAAAACATGCTCTGAAGTAAAGTTCGGCAGCATATTTCTATAAGCTATATAGGTCGAAATGATCTTAAATTTGGTATGCTTATAGTAGAGAACTTCATCTTTCAAACAAAAAAAGAATCGACGAATTTTAATGAGAAATGAAAAAGTTATGCTATCCCAAAAATGGACTCAGGCCATGTTCGTAACAACTCAGTAAACAATTTCTACAGGAAAAAATTTGCTTTCGAGTAGATTTCTCTACACTGATTTGAACATCTAAATGATAATATTTTTCAACCAAATTTACAGAAATGAAGTTCACCATGTATGCAACCAAATGCAAGAAATTCGGCAGAATTTCGTTGCCGGAATCAAAAGTTATAAGCACTCAAAGATGCAACAGAGAACAGATTTTAACAAAGAAAATAACTATAGAAAATTTTTATACCGTAAGCAAATATGCACTGTATTTGGCGATCTGAGCTTTTCTCAAATAGAATTTGTGAGATTTTATAATTCAGCTTGCTGATTAGATGCAAAAGCTCGGATTTTGCAGCAAAGTTGAAGCCTTTTGGCAAGATTGGAGCCTTTATGAACCTGTAGACGAAGAGACATGCAAAAAACAATTTAATGTAAATATAAAATCTTTCCACAAATCGGAGATTTTGATGAAACTAAGTATTTTGGAGTTAGATTACCTTTTATTTTACCCTAGATTACAAAAGGACTTTAGTTTATTGAATTTTTTATGAAGAAATTGGCTTGGTTTTTGATTTTTGAGGAAGCGGTTTACTGTATTTTCTTTTCAGGCTGAAGGAGGAAGAAGTATTAAAAATGAACATACACCTAATTAGTTTCACATTTATTACCTGGTTAAGCAGTAATGGGCCTTGGATCCATTAGTAGAAAGAAATAAAATGGCCTATTGGTTAAATAATCAAGACTTAATTAAAAATGTATACACATATCACATTATACACAAAACAAAAATACATTTTCTCTAAAGTTTTACATAATAAAAATGTGAAAACTTGTATACATATAAAATAGAACACTTTTATTCATTTCATTGTAATATACCATGTTTATTACTTTTAAAATTCAACAAATTGCATTTTTTTACTTGTAAAAATGTTCCAATTCATTTACAAATATTATTTATACTCAAAACTTATTTTTAATCACATTTTCTCCTTTTTATTTCATTAAACACTTATTAAAAAAAGCTTACTTCTTTTAAAAATTATTAAAAGAAGCCATAAAGCAATAATTAACAAAATTATTGCATTTTCGGTCAAATAAAATTATTCTCACGTTTATTATCACCCAAACCATTAAAATAAAGCATTATGCTTTATTTCATCAATTATTTCCCAAATTCATTGTTTATAATAAATAAACAATTTATTTTCACTAATTTTTCATTCAATTTACAATATTAAATCATAATTATCATTATAATTTAATATTGAAAGGTAAACTCCAAATCCGGGTTCTTACAGACTCTCCGCCTTGACAAAATTGCGTCCCCGCAATTCCTAGGGAATAATATGTATTCATCTTAATAATTTCATCAATCAAACGAAAAGAAATAAGCTTGAGATAAAAAAAGATTCTCACCATCGCTATGCGAAGAAAGAAAACCAGGGTAGGATCACTCGATAAACTCTTCGGTTTCCCAAGTCCAGTCATTGGGATTAGCAGACCATTGAATTTTAATGAGCGGCACATCCTTGTTTCGAAGGCGTTTCACCTCCGAAGCAAGTACGCGAGTAGGATGCTGCACAACAGATAGGTCTAGTGAGATCTCAAGCTCTTGCAAATCAAAAGAATCGATAACATAATCCGACTCTCGAAGACACTTCCGAAGCTGAGAGAAGGGAAACACGTTACGAATGCCAGATAGATGAGCTGGAAGTAAAACTCTATAAGCCAAAAGGCAAATACGTTCAGTAAAAGGAAATGGTCCTATAAAGCGAGAAGGCAGTTTCTGTAACGACCTGGGATTTTGGACATCCCGAGTTGTGAATATTAATTTGTAATATTCAATAATATTGTATTTTTATATACAATATTTCCATAAATTAATGGTTAATAATTTTATGCAATTTTCCAAATCAATATAATTTGAATTTTCAAATCTATATTAAATTATAGATTGGTTTAAATGGAATTTCTTACTTATATACATATTTTGTTTTGGATAAAATATGCGTAGATTGTTTTGGAAATATATATGCATTTTGTTTAAAGATTAAATGTGTATATTTTATTCTAAAAGATAAACTATATTAGAGAATTTAAATTTATTAAAATCAAATGCTCATAGTCATATATATCGGAAACAATAAATTTACACATAATGAGAATAGGAATTCATGGCATTAAATTAAATTTAGATGTATATAAATTTGGATAAAAATTCCTAATGAAGTAAAAGTGAAATTTTTGATCTCGGTATATATATAAACAATGTTGTCTATATTAACTAAATAGAAGTATTAAGATTTCTAAAATAATGATATATATTGAATTAGAAAAGTGTGAATGTGTAATGATAAAGAAAAATTAAAATATTTAAATTGATGGAATGTTTTAAATAAATAGATGTGTATATGAATCAAATAAATAATTGGAAAGAACTATATACACACTGAATAAGGAATTTTATAATACTTAATTGATAAAACGTTATAAATAAATTTAGGTGTATAACAATCACTTAAGTATAATAAAGAGAGGTTGTATATAATTGGGAGAAACTATATACACATAGATAATAAATGATTTAATATATTTGTAGATAATATATGTCTATATTATAAATGAAATTGTGAATATGGTTATATATATACAAGAAGGATTAAAAAAAGAAATATATATATATATATATATATATATATATATACACCACTATGAAGTTTTATAACACACCGAGTATTTAATATTGAAAGTTATTCTATTTTATAACATATGTATATGGGGTATTTAACATAGAATGTTACGTTCTGTTTAAAAACCCTATGTATTTTTATAAAACAAATGAGACAAGAGGTTATTTTAATTTACTAGTTTTCACCTTTATTTCACTGTATGAATGACAAATGCGGACAAATGCAAATTTCAACTACGTCAAAAGCAAAGATAAGATTTTAGCTATTTTGTAGTCCTTGTTTAAATTAACACATATATTTATAAGATAAATTAATTAAGAAGTGTTATTTCAATATAGTTTCACATTTTCATTTTTATTTGTATAGAAACAATACAAATATTACTTTGTCAAATAGTGTGAATTATGAGCTGTTTAAAATCTTAAATATACCTGCGTACGCTTTTAATAGTGTATGGTTTACGTTATTATAATATATGATAAGAGGAAGGCTGTAAAATTATTTACTGTAAGTAAGAAACCAAAGAACAGTAAAAAGTAGCAAACATTTATCATATCAAAAGAAACAAAAAGAAAAAAGAAAAAATAAATATAAATCTAAATCAAGTAAGCTGGAAAGAAATAACAGATGTGCTGCAGCAGCTTGCGTGGCAAGATATAGTAAACACCAAAACACTAATTCAAATAATTTTCAATTTTCATTTCACCCCAAAAAGAAAACATTTTATTTCAGCAGCCAAGGGATTATTTCCATCCATCACTTAAATATAATACATACATATATATGTCTTTTGTTCAAACCTAAATACAAACATTTTTGTAAACAAAGAAAGCTGCAACATAGATAGGAAGACTGGCAAAACCCTTTACTGTAAGTAGAAAAGAAAAGGAAACTGGTTAACTTAAGCATATAGAAACAAACAAATAACAATAGCATACATGCGGCATAAATTTGTCTGACCAAATGAGAAAATATCTAACAAGAATCCATATTCTTTTCAAAATCTTTTCAAAAAAAGGAAATATCAACTTCAGCTAACAAAATGGCAACTCCAGCTAACAAAATGTCAACTCTGTTCATTATCCTTGACTGCAACTGCATATATATATCTGCACAATCTCAGGTCCGAGTTGTTGGAGATTGTAAAGCCTGTAATTTGAAGACAAAGCTCTGTTTAAATTTCTTAAGCAATTAAAAATCAAAGTTTTAAGGGTGAGAAGAAAGATAGTGCTCTGTATATCAAGAAGGAAACACTCTGGGGGTGATTGCTGTTCAAATTCAAAACACAAAAATTTTAAAGGGGTAGTACGAATTTCAGATTTCAACTTTTAATCAATACTTCAACTTCAAGTTTTGAAGCATCTGGAATCAATGTGGAAAGTGAGAAACTAAATTTTCAAAACCTGGAAATCGAAATTTACTCTGTTACTGTAAATATAATGTTCATTTAGCCTTCAAAAATCTGAATCTCTTCACCTAGTTTATATTTCATGTTGATGCAAACTAGGAGTTTGCTTACTTTCATATAGTTTGTGGAAAAAATAGGTTTGTGAAGGAATATGCTGTGTAGATCGATAGGGTCCTATTTTACAGTGGGTAATCCAATTTTGGTTGAAGTTCAATATTTTTATTTCTAAGATTCAAGCATGTAGTCTTGATTCTTGTGAGAAAATATGAATTTTAGTGGTGAAATTATAATTTTCAATGTTGAAAATTTTGAGAAATTGTTAGATTATCGATTTTCGCTCAAAAATATTTTTTCGACGATTTCATCAAAGAGGGGTGTTGTGGCCTGTTCTGGTAGGAGCAGGTGATCATGGTGGAGGCGTCTACCATGGTTTTGTTGATCTTGGGTTCGGTTCGGTTGTTTGAATCAATTTTAGGGTTTAGTGAAGTTTTGGGTAATGGTGGGAACGGAGTTGATTTTGGAATTGATGTGGCGACCGAGTCCTTTGATTTTGGGTAGGAAGTAAGAGCAATGGATGGACTCTCGATTGTGATAGGCGACGTGCCAGGTAGTGGCTGGTTGTTGTCGCGGTGTGCCAATGTGTGGGGGTATGTTGGTATTTCTAGTTCCTGAAGTTAGGCTGTTGATCGATTTTTCGATCAGATGGTAGAGAACTATGGCGAGATATCGAATGGGATCTGGAAATGAGGTGTGATTAGGCTTGAATGTCGCTGCAATGTGATGGTTAATGATGAAGTTATGCATGTGCACGTACATCACCGTGCACGAGTGATCCAGGCGAGGTGTTTTCGTGTTTGACGTTGCGTACGATCGGTGATGGTTTCGAGCTATCTTCGGGGTGATGCTCGTGTTGGTTGTTTTGGCTATGTTACCGATGTTAGGAACTGGAATCTGGTGATGGGAAGAAGAAGGATTTGAGGAGAAGCGGGTAGGTTGGTTTTGGGCTACGGCCCGTGTGAGTTGAGCAAATAGGTTTCGGTTGTTGTATCTTTTAGTTGAGGATTTGGGCTTGGGCCGATATGTTTTGTTTAATTTAAAAGCTGGTTTTAAATAATATAA
Organism: Allium cepa; assembly: GCA_030765085.1. Lineage (NCBI taxonomy): Eukaryota > Viridiplantae > Streptophyta > Magnoliopsida > Asparagales > Amaryllidaceae > Allium > Allium cepa. Next base: position 549,770,066 of record CM060938.1, read on the forward strand.
GAGTATAGTTATAACGCAGGGGAAATTTGTAATGAATTGTTCCACAAAAGCATGTAACATGCAAGTGTTTAAGTTATATGTGTTGAACCAATCATCTTTATATTAAAAAGGTTACTTAAGTTTTATTATAGACAGAGAATTTATTTTAAAGGTAATAAATTAGTCTACTTTAAGTCAATTTAAGGTAGTAAAAATAATTATTTTATTACAAAATAGTCAAGCTTTTTAAAATAGTAATTTATTTATTATACTTGAGTTTTGGATAAAGTGAAGTATAATTGAAATAATTAAGGAAAAATAAATAAATGTTATACTTTTGAATTAACACAAATTCTTAAGTAATTTTATAATAATTATTTAATTTCTAATAAAATAAAGTGTTATTAAGAAGATTGTCGTATCAATGGATGTTACAACGTTGTACGATCTATTGTGTAGATTAAATAAGAAAATTTTACAGACTTTACAGGCAGAAGTAAAATACCATTTGAAAATAAGTGTCGTTGTATAATTTTACATGGCTTATTTATTAAGATATTCCCAACTGAATATATGTGTTAATAGTAGATTATTCAAACTATCTGACATCTGGACAGCGGGAACTGACACCATTCCGCTGAATAGTAAATTTAACTCTTATGGATTGTATAAGCCATCTATTTGATATTATCCGTGTAGTTGTTACTAGCATTGTTAATTTACGATCTGTTATTCATACATGTATCTATATTTCCCAGTTAATTATATTTGAGAATATAATGTGAATCGATCTATGGAAGCTGATTGATTTGAATATTTGAAACTGTGAAGTGTGAATGGTGAATTGATAAGTACCATTGAGACTGATAAGCCTTATTCTGTTTTTGATTGATTTTGAACCTAGTTTTGTTTTAAAAATAAATATTATTATAGAAATGTATTAAAGAATTAATAAATATTTTGTAATATCAAATGTACTTTATATATTATTTTGAAAATCGTTTTAAAAGGGTATAATTTGTTATAAGTATGTATTATTTGAACTATTTCAAGTATAAAATTCTATTTTTGTAATAATTATTTAAAAGGAAATTTTTATTTATTTAGAATTTAAGTATATATCCTTTAATATAATATATTATAGAAACTTTAATAAAAAAGAGTATTTTATTTAAGTTACCTAAGAAATATATTTGGAAATTTTATAAGCATGATTTGGAAAGAAGTTTTTTTTGAAATTTATAACTACCCAGTATATGAGCTTTCTTAATTCTGCTAGGATTTTTAAAATGTGAACAAGGCTTAATGGTTGCAATGGGAAATAACTTGGTTGTATTTGTTGGTTATTTTGATAGTTAAATAACCGACTATCAATATTGGACAATACGCTGATCGTTTCGAAGAGACCGGGATCGGGATTAATTTCTTGAAAACCACTTCGATCCGGTTTGTATTTTTTCAGGAGGAAGATGAGTTTGGAGTCGAAGATGGTGCAGTGAAGTGCAAGGGCTAGTCGCTACTTATCTTGAGGTGATTCCAAAATGGATGTAGTAGGAGTAGTGCCTTCGAATCCGTTCGAACCGGGACGGACTTGTATGGATGAATGCTTTCAGAACATCGTCAGGTGGACGATGGGCTTTCTAAGTGAAACGTTCTAAAAGGTAACGCTTAGCCTCAAGCCTCATCAACCGAGAATGACTGAAAATCAAGGGTTATACAACAAGGCTAGGTGGGTAGCACCCATTTCAGGGTGAGGTCATCCCTGTCTAGATGTCCCTTTTTATTCAGCTTAGTGGTGTGGTTGCTAATCACAACCGTGGGGTGATCTTACTCGGGATTATCCAGTAAGGGGTAGTCTCGGTCTTGTGTTGCCGGAGATTGGGAGTAATCCTCGGTACGGTGATGTAGGCCACGTACTGTGACAGGTGGTACCCCAGTGCCTAGTCATTAGTTGAAAATCCATTCTCTCTACGAGCCTTTACGGTTTTGTTTATATTACCCACGATTGTGGCTAGCAGCTGGAATTTAATCATGTAACAATTTTGGCTATTTTAATAAGTATTTGTAAATAGACCCTATTATAGTATCAGAGGATTTTAATAAAAAGTGTTTTGGCTATCGTAAGGTAAAAACCCGACATGTTTATTTATGGCATGGTCTTACGAGATGCTTTTGTTTCAAAGGATTTTCTAACTTTAATAATCAAGTTGAGTGTGTTTCTCACGCTGGTTTACCAGACTGACCCGGGCTTGGTGTTTTTCCTATATGCTCGGGTCAGACCGAGCATATGTATTCTAGGTTTAACTGGAAGAGTGGAAGCTGTTCAGGAGAGAAGCTGGATCAGGAACATATTCTCGTAGACGTTTATGTTCAGTTTGTTTGGTCATGTGGTTATGGTTGTAAGGACAGGGTTGATATAACTGTCCGAGTTGTGTGGTGGTAACTCTGATGTAAAACCTGTATATGTTATATAAAGTAATAGTTTTAGTTTCATGTAAAGATTTTTTTATATTATAATTTAGTCGATCCGCTGTGAGATTCTGATTTGTTCTCTTTTCTTCTATCTTCTTTCTATTTCTACCATCTTTCTTTCATTATCCGTCTTTCCGAATGGTTTAGCTGACAAGAGTGGTTTAAAGTCGGCTTAAATTGGTATGGAAAAATGGGTCCTGACAGTTTCCTAGTCGTACTAAAGTGCATAACCCCTTTTATAAGAGAAACACAAATAAAGAAGAGATCGCCAACTAAGAACTCGAGAGGTTTCCTACGGTTGTCCGCGTAGGATTTCTAGCGGCTCTATGCCTCTTTCATTCTCTGACGAATAAGATTAATCTTCTCAGAAGAATCACGAACAGAATCTGGGCCAAAAATAAGCTTCTCGCCAGATTCCAACCAATAGAAGGTGATCGACATGACCTTCCGTATAAGGCTTCGAAAGGAGCCATACCGATACTGGACTAAAAACTATTGTTATAGGAGAATTCCACAAGAGGTAGGTGATCCTCCCAACTACCATCGAAATCTAGAATGCAAGCACGGAGAAGATCCTCGAGAATACGATTCAACCGTTTAGTCTGTCCATCATTCCACGGATGATATGTTGTGCTGAAATTAAGCTTTGTTCCCAAAGCTTCCTAAAGACTCTGCCAGAAATGGCTCGTGAATAGCGGATCACAGTCACAAACAATCGAACTAGGAACACCATGAAGTCTCACGATTTCCTTGATATATAGCTTGGCCAAATGAGAAGCACTCCTACTAGACTTAATAGGAATGAAATGAGCTGATTTGGTGAGGCGATCAACAATAACCCAAATGCTAGAATGGCCCGATCTCTAACGAGGTAGGCCGTCAATGAAATCCATCGAAATCTTATCCCATTTTCACAATGGAATCTCTATAGGATGAAGGAGACCAGAAGGGCACTGATGTTCGGCTTTGTTACGTTGACAAGTCATGCAATTACTCACATAACTCGCCACATCGCGCTTCATGCCTTTCCAATAATAAGGCGATGCATATCGGCATACATCTTACTACTGCCAGGATGAATGGTATAGTTAGAATGATACAATCATCGAGAATGTCATGCCTAAGTGCAGAATCAGAAGGCACAACAAGACAGTTCTTTTTGCGAAGATACCCATGAGAATCAATGTTGAAATCCCTCAACTCCTCATCACGGGACTCAGACCCTCAAATCTGAATAAGTGCACAAGATCGGGATCACGCCGCTGAGCATCGGCAATACGATCCAATAAGCTTGGTCAAGCTTCCAAAATAAATAATAAGATAGGAGAATCAGAAGATGGAGCTCGATGTCGAATATAACAAAGTGATATGGTCTCTAGAACATCCCACTCGGCTAACATCATAGAAACAACCATCGAATGTTTGCGACTAAGCGCATCGGCAACACGATTTCCTTTACCAGGGGTATACTGGACATCGAGGTCATAAGAGGCAAGGAAGTCGAGTCAACACTTTTGCCTCATGTTAAGCTCCTTCTGAGTGAATAGATACTTCAAGAACTTATGATTGGTGTATAGAATGAAGTGCTCGCCTAGTAGATAATGTCGTCAAATCTTCAAGGTGAAAACGGTGGCGGCTAACTCGAGGTCATGAGTGGCATAGCGCATTTCATTCGGTCGCAGTTGCCTAGAGGCATAAGCAACTACCCAATCCGTCTGCATAAGCACGGCACCGAGGTCACACCTACTAGCATCAGTATAGACAACAAGATCTTGATTCCCTTTAGGAACCGCTAGAATTGGAGCATTAGTGAGAAGCTCCTTCAACTGCTGAAAAGAAGCTTCACACTTGTCGGACCAAATAAATCAAATGCCTTTTTCAAGTAAGGCTGGTGAGAGAAAGCACAATATGAGAGATATCCTTAATAAACCAGCGGTAATAACCCACCAATCCAAGGAAGCTACGAATCTCATGAACATTCTCGGGCCTCTTCCAATTCTGAAAGGATTCGATCTTTGAAGGATCGACCGAAATGCCTTCGAAAGAAACAACGTGGCCTAAGAACTTAACCTTATTCTAACAGAAATGGCATTTGGAGGATTTGGCTTTAAGCTGATGGTGACGAAGAGTACTCAAGACAATTCTCAAGTGATTAGCATGCTCGGCTTTAGACTTTGAATAAACAAGGATGTCTTTGATGAACATAAGGATGAACTTATCGAGATATTCCCCTAATACTCGATTCATAAGTCAACAAAGAAAGCAGGAGCGTTTGTCAAAACGAACGGCATAATGAACCGCTTGAAAGATCCATATCGAGTGCGAAAAGTTGTAAGTGGAATGCTATCTACCGCAACTCGAAGCTGATGAAAACCAGTGGCAAGGTCGAGCTGAGAGACGACCTTGGCGCCACTCAATTGATCAAATATATCATCCATCCTAGGTAATGGATACCTATTCTTGATGGTCAACTCGTTAAGCTTGCGATAGTCGATGCAAAGCCTAAGCGGATTTCTTTACGAAGACGACCGTGGCACCCCACGGTGAAGAACTAGACTGAATAAATTGCTTAGCTTCAAGCTCTAAAAGCTGCTTCTTGAGTTCCTTATTTTCCTTTATAGACATCCTCATGGGAGGATAACTAACTGGATGCGTGTTTGGAATGAGATCAATGTGGAACTCGATAGCCCGCTTGGGTGGAAAACATGAAAGAGGTCAAATACATCAGAGAAGTCATAAACAATAAGAATACGAGATATGTCATCACCATATCGTGAGTCTAGAGAATATAAAGCCACTTCAGAATTATCCACATTTCGAAAAACAAGTGATAACTGAGTAGACGAATCTGGATGTCGAAGATATATAATTCTTTCAGAACAAATAATCTTGGCATCATATCGCACAGGCCAGTGCTTACCTAAAATCATATCAAATCCCAAATAAGAAATAACGTGCAGATTCGCACGAAAAGAAAAGCCACATAAAACAATCTCAACATCATCACAAAGCATGCTAAGGGTTGTGAATCCCCCAATAGGATTCGCAATCCTCAATGAAGTAAACATACAAGAAACATCCAAAAACAAATCATCGACGAGCTTCTTCGATACAAATGAATGCGACGCACCTGTATCAAAGACGACACGAATAGAACGATCACTTAACAGCAATGAACCTTCAAGAATAGAAGGAGAAGTACCTCTACGCTGAGAAGAACCTTCAGAAGCATCCGCTACATTTAGCTTGCCAGATTTAGAATTATTCGAAACAATAGGACAAGTAGCAATACGATGGCCCTCTTTCTTGCAATATCGACAAAAGAGAGGCTTAGGACACTCCCGAATCATATGGTCGGGCGAACCACAATTGAAACACCCCTTGCGATAGTGAGGTGCTCCAATAGACTGAGGCTGAGGCTGAGGCTGAGGTCGAGACTGAGGCTGAGAAGTAGAACCAACTGGCTTCTTCTTCTTGGACGGAAAGAACTTGGATTTCTGAAAATGAAACTGCTTCTTGTTGGGGTTCTTGCGAACCTCAACATCATCACCACTATCGATCTCCTTCTCGACGGGTTCAAGATGAAGCGGCAAGTCAATTAGCTCCTCAAAAGAAAGCTTAAGCTGCAACATCAAAGATTTCTTCAAATACTTCTTAATGTCGTAAATGAACTTGAGGTTCTTCTTGTATGGGGCGCTAATATACTCAAGGCCATACATAGAAAGAGCCTCGAAAGAAGACACATAACCAGAAACAGACGATTTACTTGTTTTTGCTCAAGGAAGCGATGGGAAAGAGATGCTTTCTCAGACTCAGAACGAACTTAAGCCCGAATCGTTCTCAAAACTAAGCCCATGTAAGAGTAGACTCGTCAAGCTCGGTAGTGAATAGCTCATACCAATCAAGATCATGCTCTTGTAACATGCTGGATGCTGCTACAAGAACCCTGTTAAACTCCGGGTGCCCACAATTTTCCACATGGGCAGCCTAGAGCCATATTTTCAGATAATCAGCTAGTAGGTGTAGATTCGATAGCATCCAGCCTTTGGATTTGGCGATCGCATTTGTTTCTCTGGGATTGGAGTTACTTAACTTCAACTTGATGGTGGTTCGAGCTTCTTGGCTTGGAGATCTTTGGAGCATTTGATTGAAATGCAGTTTTGGATTCTATCTTTCTTTCTATCCTTTGGAAGACCATTTGGTGCTATATTTCTGTTGCTGTCGCTGTGTTCTTCCACTGTTATCTTGTATCTCTGATATTGATAATCATTTATATTAGATATTGTATTCAATGTTGTATCTATTGTATATCAATAAAATTATTGTTTTTCTCCCGCTGTGTTGTTGTACTTAATGTGTTATAAGCTCTGGCGAACCAGATTCGACGTTTGAATCTGCGGCATTCGAATATGGATGATGTATTGGGATGTCGATTTTCAAAGGTCGAGTCAGGGTTGTTACAGTGTGATAATCTGAAAGATCCATGCGAGAAAATATCCGCTCGCAAGAGCGAATCCAAACCTGAACCTCCAAAACAGACTCGGAGCCTTTGAATGGCTTGCCTCTGAGATGTGCAAAGTCACTGCACATGCGCACGAAAGGAGACTTGCGTGAAGGAGAAGCTGGAGTAGGAGCTGGAGGCTGGGTGCTCCTAAATAATTCCATAAACTGATCCGCAGACATATAAACGTCATCCGGATGCGAGCCGTTGGATTGCCCAGCATCCAAGCTTCGTCCTTTGCCTCTTTCAGCCATTAGCTGAAAGTTAAGATAGGATAAAGATTATTCACATGGTAGATATCATTAATTCAAATATGGAATAGTAAGGAATTAAAATACAATCCTAGATGTATTCCCAAACTTCTATCTATCCCAAAGGATACGGAAAGAACAAAGGCACGATGATTCAGGGATTAGTAACATTTGTATTACACATTGATGTACTGTAATATGTGTTTCTGTTTTGTGTTTATTATATTTTGTTCTAAACTCAGCTCTGATACCAAGCTGTAAAACCCAACCCCGAGACCCACATTAACAAAGAGTGCTATTGGGCAATATGTCTGCTAATGCAGGGAATAGGGTTGGATTGGAGCGACCATCTATAACCACGTCTTAAATATCTATTGAATATGTCAATAATGCCATAAAAAAATTTAAATCGACATATCCAGTCAGTACTTAATACAAAGCCATAGGTGGCTATAGGATCTATTAGAATAAAATACAACAACTCAAATGTGAAACACATCATAGAACAGCAGATAATTCCGTATATACACATATATACAGATACGTCGTAGAGTATACAAAATGATACATCACATATGTGGTATTACGACCACAATACAAACATGAGTCAAAAGAATATACATATCAGAGTAGCAAACCAAAAAGGACTACATAAAAAGCTATTACAAAAAGAGCTAGTAGAATAGTCCATGTAGAAGCAGAATAGGCTAAGTCCAAATGTACCTAACCTAAAACACCTCGGTCTGACCCAAGTATAAAATACACGGGTCAGTCTAGCTAAACGAATCAGTAAAAGGTGATAGCAGAATAATAGAGCATAAGAGCATAGTGATATTATTCTTAAACAAGAAGAAACAGTAAGAAAGCTAACCAAAGACATATGGAGGATACGCATCATGTATGGCATATATGGCACACTAGGTTATAGAACATTATTACTTCAATAAGCATAAAACACAAAGGAGACAAAAAATTTCATGAATCGCTAAACTATAGTATGCCTCATATCATCGGCAATCATAAATCAAATAAAAATTGTTTAGGGAATAGTAAAATGTAAACTCTTAAAAGAGTAATTCCCAAACCCGCCATATCGGCAACTCCAAGGAAAACATAAGCAAAAGCCAACTCGACATAAGCCATAAGGAAAATGTCAATAAAGAGATAAAAATATCATACAACACCAAAAGGAAAATCATATAAATAGCGCCAATAGGCCATCGCAGTATATACATATGCCAAAAGGCAAATCTCAACACGCCAGTGTAGGCAATGAAAATCTCAAAAGAACTCCCAAGAGTCCAAAAATCTCAAAGTAATCGCCATCGAATGGTTCAAAGGACCGATTCCAAAATGACGACACACAAGGATAAAAATCAACTCAAAAAGGTTTTGCACGTGCTATTTTTTCCCAGTACTGTTTCACATAATAGGTACCTTGTCGAAAGACAAATGTCAAATGATGAATAGGCCGCAATGGCAAATACGCCGCAATGGAAAATGTCCAAAGACAAATACGCCGCAATGGAGAACGTCCGAAGACAAATACGCCGCAATGGAAAATGAACCGAAGGTCCAGTACTGGCACGCCAACAGGTAAATGTGTCACAAACTCTTGGAAAGAAACCCGAAAAGTGTTAATGTATGTCCCATATCACCCGTTCGCACTAAACAGTTTACTAACCGCTAGTAAATTTCACACTCAAAGCAGTAAAAGGTTCACCTCATCTCATCGGTAAACTCGACCCGAAGGTCAAAATGATCAAACGGACAAGTCAAGAATTAATCAATAAGATAAACGCACATGTCCCATACCACATGTTTTACCGAGCTGTTTAATTCTCCTTCTCATTTGCTCGAATAGTGCAAAAACTTGTACTTTATAGAAAATAATTTACCTTAAAAATAAGCTTTGAAAAACCAATTTTGAAAAGCATATTTGAAAATTTCCCTTATTATAGAGGATAAATAGGTTTTTGTACTTGAAAATACTTTAAAATATTATATAATAATTATTTTTAAATCCCCTGAATCTTAAAAATCATTTCAAAAAGAATTGGAGAAAACCATGCTCGAAAATGACCAAAAACAAGCAAAATTCCACTCAAACCGAAATTCAAATTAAATTCAAATAATTAAAAATTTGAATTTATCAAAACTAAGCTAACCTATTGATAGGAAACATAGTCCTCAAAATACTTCAGTAATATCATAAAAACTGAAGTAAATGTCAAAAGTCGGATGGAAAAAGAACATAAAAACACTTAGCAAAATAATACCCAGGTTTGAAATCTTCTCTGGGTTCAACTTTCGGACATAAAACAGGTGATCGTACCACATTTGATTGAACTGAAAATTGGCATGCACAAAGTAGAAAACTTTGGCTTTCAAACAAAAAAGAATCGTTGAATTTCGAGTGGAAATGAAAAGGTTACATTGTCTCAAATATGGACTCTGGCCATGTTTGCAACAGTTCCAAAACCAAAAATGCACAGGCCTGAAAACCCACTTGGGTTCAACTTCCAGGCATGAAACAAAGGATCAAATTAGCTCGGATTAATCTTAAAATTGTTATACCTATAAAATAATGCTTTATCTTTCAAATAAAAAAAGTATCATGTAATTTGGATAAAGTATGAGAAAGTTATGATGTCTCAAACTTGAACACAGACAGTGTTTTCACTGTAAAAGTCTAGACAAAAACATGCTCCGGACTAAAGTTCGACAGCATATTTCTATAAGCTATATAGGTCGAAATGACCTGAAATTTGGTATGCTTATATTAGAGAACCTAGTCTTTCAAAAAAAACAATCAACGAATTCGAGTAAGAAATGAAAAGGTTATACTATCTCAAACATGGACTCAGGTCATGTTTGCAGCAACTCAGCAAACAATTTCTACAGTCAAAAATCTGCTTTCTTGTAAACTTTTCTACCACTGATTTGAACATCCAAATAACAATATTTTTCAACCTAAATTTGCATAAATGAATTTCAACATGTATGCTACCAAACAAAAGAAATCCGACAGCATTTCGTTGCTGGAATCAAAACTTATAAGCACTCAAAGATGCAACAGAGAACAAATTTAAAGAAAACAACTATAGGAAATTTTTATACCGTAAGCAAATGTTTGCTGTTTTTGGCAATTTGAGCTTTGCTCGGCTAGAACTTGTGAGTTTTGTAATTCACCTTGCTGATTAGATGCAAAATCTTGGATTTTGCAGCAAAGTTGAAGCCTTTTGGCAAGATTGGAGCCTTTATGAACCTGTAGAGGAAGAGAAAATAACATGCGAACAACAATTTACTACAAATATGAAATCTTTCCACATATCGAAGATTTTGATGAAACTAAGTATTTTGGAGTTAGATTACCTTTGATTTTACTCTAGATTGCAAAAGGACTTTACTTTGTTGAATTTATTATGAAGAAATTGGCTTGGTTTTTATTTTTGAGGAAGAGGTTTACTGTATTTTCTTTTCAGGCTGAAGGAGGAAGAAGAAGTATTAGAAATGAACGTACAGCTAATTAGTTTCTCATTTCTTACCTGGTTAAACACTAATGGGCCTTGGATCCATTAGTAGAAAGAATTAAAAATGGCCTATTGGTTAAATAATCAAGACATAACTAAAAATGCATACACATATCACATTATGCACAAAACAAAATTATATTTTCTTTAAAGTTTTACATAATAAAAATGTGAAAACTTGTACATATATAAAATAGAACATTTTCTATCATTTAAAATGATAACTTACTCTTTTTAAACATTTTTATTGTTAATTTCCTTTGTTTTGAATAAAATGCACTTTTGTTCATTTCATTGAAATATACTGCGTTTATTACTTTTAAAATTCAACAAATTACATTTTATTACTTGTAAAAATGTTCCAATTCATTTACAAATATTATTTACTCTTAAAACTTACTTTTAATCACATTTTCTCCTTTTTATTTCATTAACACTTATTACAAACTGCTTACTTCTTTTAAAAAATTTTAAAAGAAGCCACAAACCAATAATTAACAAGATTATTGCATTTTCACTCAAATAAAATTATTCCCACATTTATTATCACCCAAACCATTAAAATAAAGCTTTATTATTTATTTTCATCAATTATTTCCCAAATTCATTGTTTATAATAAATAAACAATTTACTTTCACCAATTTTTATTCAATTTACAATATTAAATCATAATTATCATTATAATTTAATATTGAAAGGTAAGCTCCAAATCCAGAATTTCACTTTCAAACGTCCGCGGGTGCGGCGTGGTGGAAAGGAGGCTTGGGTTCTGGTAAAAAGACCCAGATCTGATTCCTACCATGTGCTTCCTTATCCTATATAAATTTACGCGTTGGTATGGACGCTTGGATCAGTGGACGGCTTTACTATACCCTCCTCAGGAATTTACCGGTCCGTCGAGTTCTCCTATATTTTCAAAAAAAAATCTCTTTCAAACCGCTTCCCAAACATAGAACTCGCACACTAGTTTTGAAGTGGTATTCGATAAGTAAAACATTTATCGATCCCGGTCACTTCAAAACTAATTCGGTGAATTTTTGACTAACTCAATTTTGATTCTTTCAAAAGTGTGAAAAAGCTAGAGACATTTCGTACTGATACTCCTCTTTAGGGGCTCTTATCGATATGAAATCAAGAAGTATTTCGGTAGCTTCCTAAATAAATACGTGGTCAAGTTCGATAGTCGACAAATCGATTATCTAGTTAAAGACAATTGTTTATACAAATCATGATTCGTACACTTAACTCATTCCGACATTCTGACTTAACTATTCCTCGTCCGAGAGTGAAAAGGAAGTTAAAGCACTAGTTGCATCGAAGTCTTACATAGACACTTCATTCTTGAATCTCACAAATAGATAAATCTACTTCTCGGCTTTTAATGTTAAGTATAGTATTAATGATTTCCGTAAATAATAAGAAATATCAACATGATTAACACGTTTTCGACATTTTCCAACTTACTATTCCTTGGTCAAGAGGAAACTGGTAGGTTAGAGATCTATTTAGTCTATCCTTACTCAACACAATCTTAACTCTCACGAATAGATAAGCTTTACTTCGTCGGCTTTTACTGTTAAGCATTGTTAAGTAATTTTCAAACAAGTAATCAAATAATTAACCATTTAGACTAAGCATTTATTAACCTCTTTTTGAATTTATATACTTGAAAATACATATAATATGTTTTAAAACATTTATCCAAAATATTACTTGGGAACAATAACTTTACAATTTTCCTCAATACTTGAAAAGAACATGTTTTAAAAAAAAAAATCTTCTTTAAAAATCAACATATAATTATTAATTATTCATAAAGATCTCAAACCACTTTTAAAATAATCTAATAAGAGTGTGTAAACACTTACAAAAAGAATGAAACAAAATACTTGAACTTAAATACCTTTTCAAACATTTTAAGTCCAAAAATTAAGTCTAAACGGGGCATTTTTGTAAAAGTGAAGTTTTGGCCACTTTTTAAGATGTTACTTAACTTTTTACTATCCAAGCTTTTAATGGCAACAAACATATATATATATATATAACATTATAAATATGGAAGAAAAACCCCTAACGATCTCGTTATAAATTTCCATAGCAAATGCCAAAATTAAGGTAATTTCGAACTGCATCTATAACGACTATTGCTATAGGTGCACTTTCAAATCCGAGTCCGAAACAAACCAAAGTCCATCTATAACCTATGTGCTTTGTTCAAGGTCTAAGTATAAGTCACATAAGTCCATTCCAAAAATTTCAAGTCCATATACGTTGATTACTGTGTCATTTACTTTCAAAGCAAGAATTCAAACCAATGTTATAACATATTTCAACAACAATTCAAACAGCTTAAACACAATCACACACAAACATATATGTGTTATATTTTCATTCAAAGTGAAGTATTAACTTACCTTTAACCCCATAAACAACCAAGGTCTGAGCATCCAAGTCCAAATCCAAGTTAGCAACCACCTTTCTTTCCTTTCTTCTCCTTGCTTTCACCTTTCTCTAGCCCAAAAGTCCCTATAAAGCTCATGGCCTATGCATGGTGGGGGCACATGGCTTTGCTTCTTCAAATTATGCTATGGTGGAAGGTGTTATAATATTGTACTAAGCATTGTGGCAAAGTTTAAAGTGATTTGGAGTTGATTTGTAACTATTTAGTTTTAGAACATAAGAGAAAAAGAAGATGAAGAAGCCAATGATATTCAACTCTAAGATTGGTAAATTTTTATGAATGATAACTAATGGTTTTCCTCTCTTCATATAGGCTTAGGAATAGTGTTGCCTAAGTTCTAACTCACCCCCAACCATGTCGTGGAAGCCTTACCACCCATCACTTCTCCTTTTTGCATATTACCCTTATACCATTCTTATAATAACATCGCTTATCCATTAGAAGCTTCTAGAACATTCCAAGCTTTGCAAAGAGAAGATTATTTTAATTATTTGCTAATGTTTTCATTTGATCATTAGTCAAGTGCATAAAAGTTCATAAACTTATATCGATCAAAAAGCGGTTTATCGATAAATCGATTTTCGGTCATATTATTGATTTTTCTTCGAAGAATATATTTTTGTAAAAAAATTTCAAAAGAAAGTTTCTTATCATTATTTATCATTTAAGTGATTTTTACATATTTATAAAATCATATTTACTTAATTATATTTCAAAATGTTTTGATATTCAAAGATGAAGTGTTTGAATTTTCGGATCACTACATAAGAAATTATAATTAAGATTTAAAATCATATTATGGTGAGAAATTTATTTATCACTTTAACATTGAATGTTTGAGAATTAAAAATGAATGTTTTTGGGTTTATTGTAAACAGTGTTTTAGCAACATTTGTTTTTAAACATTGAATAATATTTTAAAGTGGTAAAATATTGTTAAATGATTTTGGAAAATACTTAGATCCTTAATAACACAATTTTAAAGATAATAACAAGTAAGGAATCTTTTGGAAAAAGATATAAGAAAAAAGATGCCAAATTATAAAAGAAATAATGGGTTTATAGTAATAATGTTTGAGTGACATTTCTTTTTAACCTCTTTGACTGTGTTTTAAGTAAGTAAAACTTATTATAGTTTTGTGAATATACTAGTACCATTGAGATATGTATATGAATACTTTTATAAGTATTGAAATGTGTTGAAATGAACAATGAAGTTTTAATTAACAATTGAAGTTTAAATTAGTAAATGAAGTTTTATTAATAGAGAAGACGTAAAGGAGTTTTAAATTGAGAAGTTTAATTAAAAGGAATTTAATTAATAAGCGAAGTTGCACTAATAATAGAAGTTCTATTAGGAAAACTGAGCTTTACTAATAAAAGAGATTTAATTAATAAAGGATTAATTAATTAAAAATGGGATTAAAGTTTGTTTACGTGACTTGATTGTGCTTTGGATGAATTAATAGTGCTTGTCTGTTTACTTGCTTATGGAATGTAACGACTCGGAATTTCGGACGCTTCATATTTAAATATTTAAATTATTTAAATATTTGAATCTTTGATTAGATGTTATTAAAATGATTTAATAAGCTTTTTAACCCCTTTTCAATCATAAGTAAAGATGGTAAAAAAGTTTGGAAAAATGTTTACAAAAATAAATATTTTGAAAAATATCGATAATGTGACCGAAAATTGTTTTATCAGTAAACAACTTTTTAACTGTATGAAGTTTTTTAGATTATTTTTACATACAATTTTTTTAGGAACTAAAGAAAATGAAATAAAATTATTCTTTCATTTATGGAAATAAAATTTATGGATGATGTCATGCATGAGGTAAGGGAAGATATTTAAGAAATGGGCTTAAATGGAAAGTTTTAAAAGTTAATTAAATGATAAAGGAGAATGATGTTTTGTAATTAATGTTAGGTTAATTTAAAGCGTTTTCAGTCATTCAATATCTCATTCCTAAGCCTGTAAAATAGAGGGGAGGTTCGCTTAATAAATCACAAAATTTGACATGAAGTAGGAGGGTTGAAATGGTGGAAGTGCTTAAGTAATAATCCACTTATTACTCTCTAACTTTTTCAAAAGTTAACCAAATCTTTTCATATCTCTTCTAAACATTGGATTTAGGCCTAGGAAATTATGGGAGGCATGATCAGAAAGTAAGAAGTGGGAGAAGGTGAGAGGAAGAGGGGGATTCATGGAGGGTAGTGATATTGGAAGGAGGAGTGGGAAGTGTGGCTTTGGTTTGGAAGTGCTAAAGGTTGGACCTTTAGACTTGTGTTGATGGAAGGAGGTGGTTCTTTGGGTCTTGTGCTTGGGTTTGTAATGGATCTAAGTGAGTTATCTCACTATCACTTAAGTATGCATTGTGTGTGTATATGTTATGTTTGAATTATAAAGTTAAAGTGGCATTAACTAAGTAAAGTTATAAACTTTTGACCCCTCTTCCTTTTAAAAGCAAATAACAACTTTATATTGTACATCACTTCTATTACTCTCTTAAACATGTGGTGTAGCATTGACTTGATGTTTAAGTGGTTGTTTAACTTATGTGTTGAACTGAAGAAAGTTTGAAAGTGTTAAGTGCACTTCAAAATCCCTTGTTTTCAAGAATTTTTGTAAATGGAGAGATACTCTTAGGGATATCTTTGCATCATTTTTAAGTACCATAAGGGTAGTACTTACAGTAAAAAAATTAAATCTTAAATAATTTATTTAAGAGGTTAAAACTAGTGGCAAAGATTGTGCTTTTCAATGTTGTTTTAATAAGGACTTTTAACAACATTTACAAATGCTATCGTAAGTCACTTATTGTATTAAGTGTTTAAAATACAACGTTTTGGCTAATTTTTCACGATTTAAATGATTTCTAAATTCTTTTCTTGATAAAATCCTTTTGTGGAAGTTCTTATAAAATGTATTTGAGTAGGGAAAAAGAATAGAAGTTTAAATATAGTTTTAATGATAACTTATGAATTTTGAAAGTAAATGCTACAAAATGTAAAACATGTTTTTAATCTAACTTCTAAATTAGTTATTTTTAAGTAATACTTTATATAGATATTTAAAACCTATTTACAAGTATTTCTAAAGTATTATTCTATCTGTACATGTTTTGACAAAGGTGACTGACTAGGTTGAACACTAAAAGCCGACGATAAAACTTATCTATTTGTGAGATTCAAGAATAAAGTGTATAGGAAAGGCTTTGGTGCAACTATTGCCCTAACTTACTTGGTTTCACTCTCGAACGAGGAATAGTATACGACGAAACATTGAAAATGTGTTAATCTTTTTGTTTACTTACTTGTTTAAAAGGTAATTAACTTTATTTAATGCTAAAAATAGATGAAGTAGGCTTATCTATTTTTGAGAGTTAAAGATTGATGTCGAGTAGAGATGGAGCAATAGAGCTCTATACTACCGTTTTCCCTTTTAAATGATGAATATTTAAGTTGGGAATGTCAAAAATGGGTTAACAAGGTTGTTTGTTACTTGTTTATGGAAATCATTAATACTACACTTAACATTAAAAGACGACAAAGCAGGTTTATCTATTTGCAAAGATGTAAGATTGATGTCAAGTAGGGATGGAGCAATAGAGCTCTAACCTACCAGGCTTCCCTCATAACTGAGGAATAGTTAGTTAGAAAATGTCGAAAACTTGTTAATTGTGCTAATTTATTATTATTTATGGAAATCATTAATAATAAAAGATGATGAGGTAGACTTATCTATTTGTAAGATTCAAGAATGAAGTGTCTAGGTAAGCCTTGATGCAACCAGTGATCAAATTTACTTAGCTTCATTCTTGGGTGAGGAATAGTTAAGTTGGAATGTCAGAAACAAGTTAAGCATACGAATCGTGATTTGTATAAGCAATTGTTTTGACTAGATAATTGATTAGTCGATTATCGAACTTGACCTAATGTTAACTTAGGAAGTTATCAAAAGGCTTTGTTATTTTATACCAATAAGAACCATCGAGGAGTATTGGTACGAAACATCTCTTGCTTTTGCTTATGTTTGAAAGAACCGAAATTGAGTTAACCAGAAATTCATCGATTAGATTTGAAGAGTCCGGGATTGGTAAGTGTTTGGTTTACCGAATACCACTTCAAAACTAGTATATAGATTCTATGTTTTGGAAGCGATTGAGATAGGGAATTTACACGGAGATTCAAAATGGACTGGTAAGAGTTTTACTTACCAAATACCACTTCAAAATTAGTATACGGATTCTGTGTTTAAAAAGCGATTGAGATAAGGATTTTTATGTGGAGATTCGAGATCTGATCGAGCTGTGGGAATCCATTCGGGATTTATGTTCTATTCCAGTGACGAAGACTCATGTGAAAGATCCCGAATGTGACCACTACATTGGAAATGGGTAAAGATAGAGTAGGATGCATAATCAGAGGTTTTGCAGTCCCACGATACGGTATTATCAAATCCAGATCTAGAGTATGCTTATCGATGTTGGTACTAGGAGTTGATGATATTTGGTACCACGTCGTTCATGTTTATGTTCAGGTATGGGAATTTGTGTTTACCTTATGGTATATTTTATCTAGAGATATACAGTGCTCGAAAGGTGTTTTCTGCTCCTTGTGCATGGAGTTTGGATTCGCTTCTCCGAAGAGATCTCCACGGAAAATCCAATATGCGAACGTTCCATATCGGATTTGATTGCACACCTGATATGCTGTTGAATGTAATTAATGTAACCATTCCAACTATGTTATAATATTTATATTCTACACCCTAAATATTATCTATTATGTCACCTTATGTACCTATTAGATGATGGTTTTTTGAGGGGATAATCGTTATAGCATTCTATGCGGTCTCAAAAGTATTATTATATGTTGTACACATATTTCTTGAATTTCTCATGCTAGGATTATGTCTAATGCTTGGTTTTTATTTTTCCTAAATTTCTCACATGCTCTTTCGATTAGTCTGAGAAATGCATGTTTTCGTTGGTGTTCTTTAGATCTCGAGAAAGCGAGCCGGATGTTTCATCTACGTAGTATTCTTATTTCCACTACATTACTATATTGTAGGTATTAGCATTTGTGAGGATAGGTCGTTGTAACTATCTAGGATGATGATAGTACTTTGGTTTTGGTCATTCTGAAATTTCTGTATTGGAGTAATCCTTTGTACTGTTCCTTCATATTATATATTATCTTTCCTCTATAAGTTTCTAATATTATATTCCCTTCTTTCTTGTTCTATTTTCTTTTTCTTTTTATTTTACGCTAATTTTTCATCTTTCCAGAACTTGGGTTCTTAGCACGTGAATATCGTGGATGTATGAGTGTCGACTTTCGAGGGTCGAAAAGGTGAATCATTACATGGAAAGTTTATGGGATTTAGTTCCTTTATGCAATCATTCACATTATTGTTGAATATGACAAAATTCATTGGCACGGTCTTGAGGAGAGCGGGATCTGTAAGTGTTCTACTTATCGAAAACCACTTCAAGGCTGAGACACGTGTTTTATCTCTGGGTAGTGGGTCTGTTCGAGATATTGGAACCCATAAATGGTTTTGAGATCCATTTGGATGTTGGAATTGATTTGGAGATTCAAGATCTGTTCGAGTATTAAAGACTCGTAAGAGAAATGCTGAACATTACCATGACATCGAAAATGGCTAAAAGCAGAGTAGGCACATAGCCAACGGGGGTCAGTTACCTCGGAGGGCACATATAAACTCCATTATCTTGAGTATGCTTATTGATTGTTGCTAGCGGGAGTTGTTGGTATTCGGAACATGTTTTCTACATGAACCGACTACGTCTTCCTTATTTGGTATATTTTATCTAAAGATATACGATGCTCGAAAGGAACTTTCTGACCCTTACAATAGGTTGCTTCAATGTACTAGGGGTCGTCCAATGGAAAATCTGTTTGCACAAAAAATGGGCAAACACCTCCAAGTCGTATGGTTTAGTCGATTTAAGTTGTTCTTAGTGATTTAGGTGATTTATGCAAATATATAAAAAGCAGGGACTAAACTGTAAAAGACACACAGATTTATAGTGGTTCGGCCAGAACGTGCCTACGTCCACTTTATATGTTATTCTCCTTCAATCTTCAGATTACAAGTACAAAGCTTTGATTACAAGTATATGAAAGTTGTTTGAAAGTTCTGTCCGTGCTTGAGCTCTCAAACTTGTCCCCCATTGTTGTACCCCTGTCCCTCTATTTATATAGTGAGGCTGAGGGTAGGGGTCCTGGATGTATATAGCTGGTGGTGGGCCTGGGCTGAAGCAATCTGGCCTGGCAATGTTGGTTCGGCAAGGCCTTGGTCCGGAGATGGTTGGAGTGGAATTGGTCCGGTATCACTTTGGTTCGGCAGGCATGGGAAGGGAGTTGGTTCGGCAGTGGTTGGTCCGGTATTACCTTGGAGATGTGTTGGTTCGGTAATATGTTGGCTCGGTGGTGCGTGGAAAGATGGTTGGTTCGGTAGTGGGAGGAGGTAGCTGGTTCGGTAGCAATATGGTCTGGCCATGCTTGGAGGTGAAGTTTGGACCGGCAGTGCTTGGGAGTGGAGGATGGATGGTTCGGCAGTACTTCCTTTCATTTGGCTCGGTTATATCTCCTTCATACGAACTCCGATTAACCTGAAATTTGAAACATAGCCTTTCCTAGTCCTTATCATCATTTCCAATCAATTTCGTCTGGATCGGAGCTCAACCAGATTTTGGTGATATCGATCGCAGCCTTGATCCCAATCGATCTCCAACCCCGATATTCAACATTCCTTGCCAATTTGTTGATATTCCAGTTTTGACCAAAAATGGGATAACACTTTGCCCCCCAAAATATGCCTTGCGGAAGGAAGGCGTGTTTTGTAATGCCATGAGCTGGATGTTCATATCTTGTTGATGTCCTGCAAAGGAATTTACAGTTTTATGTGACCTCAAATGACGATCGTTCGGGATCGAGATATTTGAGATGAAGTGCGACCGTTCATGGTCAAGCGCCAAACTTCAAATGACGATCATTCGGGATCGAGCCATTTGAGGTGAAGTGCGACCGTGCGTGGTCAAGTGGCGGACCTCAAATGACGACCGTTCGTGATCGAGCCATTTGAGGTGAGGTGAGTTGTGCCATTCGGGGCGAGTTGTGACCGTTCGAGGTCAGGTGCCGTTCGAGGCGAGTTGTGACCATTCGAGGCGAGTTGTGACCGTTCGAGGTCGGGTGCCGTTCGAGGCGAGTTGTGACCGTTCGAGGTCGGGTGTCGTTCGAGGTGAATGAGTATGCCGGGGGGGACTTAATATTATCAATGCCGGAGTTATTGTTTGGGGGAGTTTCCGAATCAAAGACTTCGGCAGTTCACTGCCATGCAAGAGGTGCTCGTGGACCGTTCGCGATCCAACGGGCATACAAGTAGATTTTTTTTCATAGAATTGTAAATATTAAAGCAATAATCATATGAACCTTACAGCAGAAATGTCCAAACAGGCAGAATTTAAATGTTCAAATCAAAATCAAAGCAAAAAGAAAAATGAAGATGTTAAAGCGTAAACTCTTACTATAACGCGGTTGGTAGTCATTCAGAGCATACCTATGGATCTTGCACGGTCGCTCACATGTGTAAATGATTTAACCACGTTAGTGAGAGGTTTACAACTTGTTCATCGTTATTTTAATCAAGCAATCAATGGATAATCAAACGGTGCCCCGATCCAGGGTCACCTTTAGCCGATGTAGACGGTGGTCGCTCTGGCTCCACTGTTTGAGTTCGCCTCCTCACATACTGAAGGAGCATACCGTTCCTGATATGCCCTTCCACCTCGTCCTTCAAATGCCTACAATCATTAGTGTTATGACCGTTCAATTCATGAAATACACAAAACTTGTCTGATTTTCTTTCGTCAGAAGTTTGATCCCTTTGAATCGGTCTACGATACGGAACCTGCTCTTTAGTATCCTGATAAATTCGTTCCAGACTCTCATTCAGCTCAGAGTAAGTGGTGAATCGCGGCTCCCTCCGTTGCCACTTTGACCTGTCCCCGTCATTCTCAATCTTTCTTTTACCTCTACTAGTTTCCGCGCCTTTCTCAGGGGGATTTCCTCCGTTGATCGCATAAATATCAATTCCTTCTCCTTCTTCTCTTTCGGCGTTCGCATCCTCCAATCGTAGAAACTTTTCCGCCTCATGGTAGAATTCTCCTAGATCCACGGGTGGATCCTTAGTTAATGAATTTTTGAACTCTGTTCCGTCAGCTATCTCGGACACAGCCGCTATCATAACCATGGATGGATCTGGTCGATCCACCGAAGTTGCTGCCGCATTGAATCGCGTTAGGTAACTCCTCAAAGTCTCTTCGGTTTTCTGCTTTAGGGTTGCCAAAGTCATCACATTCTTGGGTCTTGTAATGTGGACCCTGAATTGCCTCATAAATCTCTCAATTAAATCATTCCACGTTCCGATGGATCCATTCTCCAATTGTCTAAACCACAATGCTGCAATATCCGCCAAGTACAATGGAAAGCACCGGGCCATAACCTCCTCTGATGCCCCCAGCACTTCCATATGCCTCATATACTTCGTTAGATGAACCGTGGGGTCCGTTTTCCCGTCATACATGTCCAGCGATGGTAACTTGAAATCCGGTGGGTTCCTAGCTTGTCTGATTGCTGGAGTAAAAGGACTCCTATTAACATCCTCCAAATCTTTGTTTACCAAAACGCCTCTCATAGATTTTCTAACCATCTCCGCCAACCTGTCATTGTCTCCGAGATGCAATCTTTGTTCATTACTTTCGACCTGCCCCCCGAGTCCACGAGGGAATTCTGGGATCTGCCCCCTTGACTGAGTGTTCACTCCTCTGCCGTTCCCAGGTTGTGCAGATGCTCCTCTTTCTCTCTCCAAAATTGGATCTATGTTCTCCATGGGTGTGCCTCCTAATCCAGGTGCTATGCCGGATGGTCCTGCTCCGTTCCGAACTCCATCTGCTTCCCTATTCTATGCTCCAAGTTGCCCAATCTGCTGAAACAAATTCTGAATCAACTCCTCTTGTCTTTTCATCATTGTCTCCATCTCATCCCTGGTGATGAAGACTGAAGTTTGGTTCTCTCCTGAGGAAGCCCCTTGACTCCCTTCATGCTGACTTCTTTCTGGTCTCTGTCTTCTACTTGTTTTCCTTCCAATAGCCATAATCTCGGATAGACTTCTGGTTCTTAAAGAGAGTCTCTCAACAAATCTTTGTGAGGCAATGATTAAAGCGCTCCTGAGTTCAATTCTCAGTGAAAGCACCAAAAATGTTTGCACAAAAAATGGGCAAACACCTCCAAGTCGTATGGTTTAGTCGATTTTAAGTTGTTCTTAGTGATTTAGGTGATTTATGCAAATATATAAAAAGCAGGGACTAAACTGTAAAAGACACACAGATTTATAGTGGTTCGGCCAGAACGTGCCTACGTCCACTTTATATGTTATTCTCCTTCACTCTTCAGATTACAAGTACAAAGCTTTGATTACAAGTATATGAAAGTTGTTTGGAAGTTCTGTCCGTGCTTGAGCTCTCAAACTTGTCCCCCATTGTTGTACCCCTGCCCCTCTATTTATAGAGTGAGGCTGAGGGTAGGGGTCCTGGATGTATATAGCTGGTGGTGGGCCTGGGCTGAAGCAATCTGGCCTGGCAATGTTGGTTCGGCAAGGCCTTGGTCCGGAGATGGTTGGAGTGGAATTGGTTCGGTATCACTTTGGTTCGGCAGGCATGGGAAGGGAGTTGGTTCGGCAGTGGTTGGTCCGGTATTACCTTGGAGATGTGTTGGTTCGGTAATATGTTGGCTCGGTGGTGCATGGAAAGATGGTTGGTTCGGTAGTGGGAGGAGGTAGCTTGTTCGGTAGCAATATGGTCAGGCCATGCTTGGAGGTGAAGTTTGGACCGGCAGTGCTTAGGAGTGGAGGATGGATGGTTCGGCAGTACTTCCTTTCATTTGGCTCGGTTATATCTCCTTCATACGAACTCCGATTAACCTGAAATTTGAAACATAGCCTTTCCTAGTCCTTATCATCATTTCCAATCAATTTCGTCTGGATCGGAGCTCAACCAGATTTTGGTGATATCGATCGCAGCCTTGATCCCAATCGATCTCCAACCCCGATATTCAACATTCCTTGCCAATTTGTTGATATTCCAGTTTTGACCAAAAATGGGATAACAAAATCCATATACAAACATACCTTAGTGATTTAAATGTACCCTAACACTGTTGTGTTGTGAGATGTAAGCAATACAACTATTTTTTGATTTATATTACTCGCCCTAGACATTATTATAATATAACTAGATTTTCTTATGAAATAGTTTGGGTTTTGTAAGGTAAAAACTTATTTGTGCTTATTTGCGACGTGGATTTATGAGATACCTTTATTTTCTAAAGGTTTTATAAATATAAAAAATCTATATGATTGAGTTTCTCATGCTGGTTTACCTGACTGATCCGGGTGCTATTTTCTTATAATGCTCAGGCCAGCCCGTGTATATTTCTAGATTTCATTAATGTTCAGTGAACTCTTAGAAAGAAGCTAAATGTTCACCTGTTGTGGTATTCTTATTTCTGCTGCATTTCTTTATATACTTATATCAGTAAATATGATGACTGGCAGTTATAATTATCCAAACTGATGATAGGATAGTTTGCTCTGATTATTGTGTATATATAGTTTTTTTTTGTAACTATCATTTTGATATTATATGTTATCATTTCGTTGTGAGATTCCGATGTCTTTGTTCTCCTTTTCTTGTTCCTTCTCTTTTTTTCTTTTTTTTCTATCATGACGCTCTGTCTTTTTGCAGTGCTCGGCATGTCGATACCGTGGATGTATCATTATTGACATTTGTGGATCGAAAAGGCGATCGTTACATAGTTATCCAACTAATGAGGTTTTTTCTAATTTTGATGTACTTTATATCTTAAAGCAACAGCTTATACTGTCTTTATTATACTATATGATGTCGTTTCCGCTATAAGATTTTATTTTCCCTACTTGTTCTTTTTATTTTACTCTAACAATCTACCTTTCCTGCGATTGGATATTCAGCATTGGAATACTGTTGATGTATTTGGTGCCGATTTTCGATGGTTAAGAAGGTAGATCATTACGCCCATGGTCTTCTTCCTAATCTCAATCTCGACCTTGAGTTTGCTCTACAAATCGAAAGTGATTATTCAATCATACAATCCATTTCACGACGGCCTAAGTGTAATGTATGCATCATGGGTTTGCTAAACAAATAATATGGTTACCTTACCCCGTCTAGTCAATATATTAATAATACTATACATAACATCTCTAGCTTCGGTTTGGTCAACAACTTGAGAGTACGCAAGTAATTTATTTATATATAAATGGTAGTGGACAATAATTATATTAGAAACTCGTAACCTTTAATATATATTTATTTGAGTGATATCAATTTACGGAATAATGTATTTCATATGAAATACTCTCATGATGCAAGTATCAGACACGTCTGAAATCTTGGTACACATAGCATACGTATTTATTTATTTCTTAAATATAATTTGGGTTTCCTTCCAGTTTGGCTTAATTGTATGCATATATAGGCATATATAAATATTAATTTGTTTATCACTTTTATACTTTAATTTACATATATAATATATAAACGTATCTTATTGATTAAATCTTATTTAATTAAATCTAATTTATGTCTTTAAATCATATTTCATTAATTTAATTAATTATTTAATTGGTATTTTAGTTAATTTAACTTAAACTTCAACTTTTGAATTTTAAATTATTTAATCTTAACAATTTCAAGATGAAGACAGACTATAACATTTATAATAATTACATACACATATCATTATACATGTATATAGTTTAATAATTAACTTCTAATTAATATTGTTTATTAAATTGTTAACTAAAATAACATTAGTTAAATTTTAAAATTTATCTTCATTTACCTTAAAAATTTAAAATAAATATACACATGTCATATATGTTTTAATTTAATTAATTGATTTTACTTAATTATTTATTTATTTAATATAATTAAATTTGTAATTAAAGCAAAAGAATTTTTAAACTAATATATTAACATTGAAAACCAATTTTGAAAATTTTATAACATCTATAACACGTCATTATTTAAACTAAACCATTAAATTTAAAATATAATTTTAAAATTTTCAAAATATATTTTGGAAAATTAGCCCAAGGCCCAAAATCAATTTAGGCCTTTATATTGGGATAACCTTTGGGCTAGACCAATAGCCAGGTTGGATATATTACTGGATTACCCAATCCAATCCTTCGACACTACCTTTGTAGACACCCAACTATATGAGTAAGCATTATTTATTTAGCCCTAACATTATTAATTTAGACTACATGTGCTATTTGGCTCAAATACCACTATTGGAACAGCCAGTCGAAAGCGGGGTGAATGGATGAATTTAAAAACAATCATTTTTGGATCTTATTTAAGTCTATAATGCCTAAATGATTTTTAGGTCTAATCTAAATTTTTAAGAAATATTCATCTTATTAATATGTTAAATATTTTGATTTAAATTTAAATGTAAGAGTGTATCAAATATACTCATTTATGTAACATTTACTAGTTTAAGTTATTTAGAAAAGGAAACATTTCGATTCTCTCTTTAAAACTTATGTAATTACTAAGGAAATATTTTCCTTTAATTGGAGAGAGAAACTTTTCATTTCCCTTGCTTTAATTAAATTGATTAATTTATTAAATGCCATTAATAAACAATTAATACATAGTCAATGTGATCGTATATAGATGCTAGAATTATATCACAGTGGGCTCATTTTCCTTTTACATATTTCTTTGTTGTGCAATATTTTGATTTAAAAATATATATAATAAATGATATAAAATTGTTTGCATATATATATATATATATATATCAAATATAAAATAGTTTGCATATATATATATATATATATATATATATATATAGGAAGACTTTTATAGTTTGAAATCTAAAATTAACATTAATGAATTGACCACCTATTTGGGAAAGATCTGTAACGAAGAATTACATTAATACATAGAATCCATCTATTAATTTTAATTAAGGCAACATAAACATGCTTCTATACACATAAAATAGCATGTGGTGTTTTAGATCTTAAACTAACTTATTTATATAGACATCTAATTTAATATATATATAGTGTGTGTGTGTGTGTGTGTGTGTGTGTACGTATATACGTATGTATGTATGTACTCATAGATTTGTTGAAACTTAGAAGTAACAATATTGAAACATACATTTAATTTAGAGCAGAAACAATAGATATAGAATTTTACGTAATACCTTAAATTTAGAAAGGTAATAAAGATGTTGAATTTTACATAAAAGTCCACACATGAATATAAAAAAATTCTCCTTTCTAATGAAAACAATACTCAAAACAACAGTATTCAAAACATCAATAAATGTAACAAAATAATTAGTTTTCAATACAAATATAAATGATTAATATATAAACATATAGTATAATATTATAAATAAGGTTTCCAATCAAAATTAGTTCAATAAAAGGAAAAATAATAAGGATTTGGATATTATAGTCATAGTAAATTTGTGATATAATATTCACATCAAAACAACATAAAGAAAACTATAGAATTAATAAGGAGAAAGAAGGTCTAAATCATATCAATAATAAGAATATGTTTAAAAAAGAGATGAAGAGCAAAAGTGGATTTAAATTAAATAAAGGAATTTACGTACTTTAAACAGAAATGATCATAAAAGGGTATGAATTACTTATTGCAAGATGAACCATTAAAACCACAAATAAATCATATGGAATCCAAACATATAAATAATCATAAGTAAATTAAATTAGATAATTAGCTGGGATATTGCCAAAAAACACACCTTGAATGATGAATCAAAAGCTCCAAAATTCTTGAATCAACCTCCATATGTTGCAAAGGTCAAAAGGTATAAATCACCTTTAATAAATTAATTAATTTTGTATTTGATTTTGTAATTTTTAGCCCTACACCACCATGTGAAATTCGACCATTTCTTAATAAGAGGAAGAGAGAATAATAATGCTGAATGAGAGAGAGAATATGTTTTCAAGGAAATATTAAAATCTTTTAATTCCATCCTTTAAAACCTCCCTTGTTTAATCCCCAATTAAATCTCATCAAATCATCTCCCTCCTCTCCTAACCATGTATGCCAAGCTATGGAATAAGGTGTACCTAGAACTAAACCAACAGGCTAATGATTCTTTCACTATCGAGACATTGGATGAGCGGTACAGCCTATTGGATGTTTAGATTGTTTGTAGTAGCGCACAACCACTTAGCTCTTAAAAAGTATTTTGGTTAGTTAAGGGGTCTGCGTGGGGACATAGCCATGATGAGAAAATAGACAGACCAAGTACAGTATCTATATTGTAGGCCTAACGAAGCGGGTCTTTACAGATATAGAAAATCTCTGAATGAGTCCCGTACAAGGTAGATCTTGTTGGCGGAATTCAAGGAGTAGACGGAATAATTATGTGTAGTCCTCAAGGTATGCACTAGGTGGTACATTATGGATGTTCGAGCACTAGTATAAAAGTGCGGATGCAGTTTCACGTTTTCATAGCAGACGATGGAACATCTGTATTGTAGACCTCATGAAGCTATCCTTTAAAGATGTAGTTACAATACGCTTTAGTAGCGAGACGATAGGGCCCTTTTCAAGGAGGGTACGGAAGGTACCATGGGTACTACCAAGGACCGATACGGTCTTTGGGATGTAGCTACATGCATATATATATATATATATATATATATATATATATATATATATATATATATATCTGTGTGTGTGTGTGTGTATTGGTTATTAGGACTTAATCTATTAGGGAGTAGATGGATACGATTCACGCACAGAGGCGAGAATATTATAAACCCATTAAAACTAATATAATAGAAAATGGAAATAGAACGGTATATGTAGAAATATGCATAAAAGTGTATAATTAGTCCATTGACCAGAACTTTAGTTCTGACCCCCTCCTCATACCATCCCACATGTTAGATAAATGGCAAAGATTTTCCAGCCTTGAGACACTTGTTTAGAAATTGTTATTACCTTGGTGAGTATTTACCTATTTTTATATTTTACTATGTTCCGCTGTGAGATATTTATTTGAGCCCTGATATATTTATCTTTGCCTATTTGCATAATACTAAACACCCAACTCAGGCATCAGTGGATTTGGGTTTTTGCATTTTTGCGAAAAATCTGGACTCACTGGAATTCGGGTTGTTACGTTTGGTATCAGAGCCTAGGTTTAGAGTTCCTAGGTAGAAAGTGATTGATGTATTTGTATTTTTAAGAATATAAATATATTATATTATATATATACCTAGATCCATAGAGAAATCCTCTTTTTAGAGAGGGTCAACACATGGAAAGATTTTGAGAAACAGTTTTGTGCATCGAGGTTTGGATTGTGTAAATCCAAAGAGTTGTAGGCCTTAGAGTGGAAAAGATTTGAGATGTATAATAGATTCAGTATAAAAAAAGGAATTCCATGTGTAAATAATTGTAAACTGATAATTGTTTCAGATAAGTGGATTTGGCGGTAGTGCCTTGGAATAAATAAAAGCATAAAAGAGGAAATGGGTTAGGAATATACATATATAGCACACAGGTGGTGCTAGAAATAGGTTTCAGATCAGATACTAGAAGTTTCAAGGTAATAAGCAAGTGAAAAGTGAAAGGACAACTTTTGGAGACATTTGGAAAGGAATAACGAAATTAAATACCCACTTTGAGTCTATCCCCATAATTAGATTTTTGAAAAAAAAAGTTATGATTTTAAAAAGTCTATAATTTCAAAATATATATAGAGAGAGAGTTTGTAGTTTTAAAAATATATAATATTTACCATTTTAAAATAGGAAATTTGGTACAGTTAATTGTTGAAAAAAACCGTAAACTTGTTTTGGAAAAAAATTAGGGTTAGACGATATAAGTGGCTGGAGTAATTTGCGGGTATAAGTATGGATTTTATTGAATCGAAGAAGGCGTCAAGACTTCACTTGGAGGTGGAAAGAAGTCAAGAATTTCAGCCAAAGTCGTGACAGCGACTTAGCCGACCGGAATTTGGTGGTGTTGGATTAGACTTAAATTAGTTAGACATGGGAAGGAAACTGACAAGATGGATGCCGCACGAAAAAAAACCCAGGTCGACCTAGCGGTCGACCCACCTTTCCCAAAAACTGTGTACAAACGTGATGACGATTCGCCACCCCCACCCCCCAAACAACCGAGCGACCCAATTTCCACCACTTTCAAGCCCCACTCCCCCCTCCCCCACCACCACCTCAAAACTCCTACAAACGACTCACGGTTAGTGTCAAATCGAAGCGCGTCACGAGATCTATCCAAATCCATACTCCTTTTCCACAGATCTGAAAATTTTACGACATGCCTCCGAGACAGCCTTTAGTTAACCTTATTCCCCAACTGACACCCCATGAGATAGCCTAGTGCCAGAGCGATAGAAGGATAGTCCAGATCTATTCAGATACAGCTTCCTATCAGTTTCTATAGGAAGGGCGGTGAAGTTTTCAAATTGTCATGGCACGCCTCTAGAGTTGCTTTTCTTAGACACTAGATTGCATCAGATATTGAGCCATGAGGCATTTGAGCGGAGAGCGTACCCCAAGTTAGTACGCCTTTTTAACGCTAATTTACATACCAATTCTGGAGGTGATGAGATGGCCTTTGATGTAGAGGTCAAGGGAGTTGCAATAGCATTTATTGAGACTCGGTTAGCTACTATTTTATAGATTAGGGGGCAGGGTCTAAATATAGACCATATTGAGATCACGGACCATCCCGTCTTGCAGCGGATTTTTGTAGACCCTCAGCATCCAAATTAGCACGTAGGACAGTTGCACCCACTAGCTAGGTTGGTTATACGTACTTTACAGTATAACCTCTTCCCCAAGACGGGGAGCTACGATCAGATTTATCTCGTGGTGAGACAGACCACTTATGCCATATTTGGAGGCCTACAGGTAAACTGGGCTAAGGCGATCATGGACCAGTATGTTATAGCAGCGAGGGGTCATCGAACTTTCATTATATTTAGTCATCATTGGATACTGGTTTTTAGATGGGCTAAGGTAGAGATGGATAGAGAGGTTTTTATTAAGCAGACCCACCCCATGATTGATTCCCCCACCTTAAGGAGGATGGGTATAGAGTTAGCACAACTACAGGCCCCACGGCAGGAGCAGGAGCCCGAACCTGAGCCACAACCTTCGTCATACCATTAGGTGCCACGGTATTTTCAGTGGGAGCACGCTTTTCCACCACCATCGTTTGGAGGTGACGTTGGACATGAAGAGCCACAGTGGCCCTCTTGGCCACCAGAGCCAGCGACGCATAGTTCTTGGGGGCAGGGAACTTGGGGAGAGGGAGCGGGACCCTCCCAGCTTCCTTAGCCGATGGATTGCGGTGAGTAGATGAGGATCATTGACGAGAGGTAAGAGCAGCTAGCTAGAGAGCATACAGAGCATCTCCATGGACAGCATGAGATAGTTAGGACACAGCATGAAATAGCAGCGTGTACCATACGGTAATGGGAGCGCATCGTTTGCTTAGTTTCTTAGACTATGACCTTTTTATGCCAGGGTAGACATGGTCCTAGGCCTTCTAGCCCTAGATGATAGCTGTGTTTAGCTGCTATATTTACCTATCTTGTATCACTTTGTAGTAGGACTTGCTTTCTCTTTCAGTTATGAGATTGCACTCACATGTAAGCATTTAGTTCCTATTGTAATAAATCAGTGGTTATTAGTATGGTGCTTTTTCTTTGTGTTTTTGTGATGTTCACAAGAAGAGAATAAGAACATAGGACGTAAATAATAAAAGAAAAGTAAAATCAGATAAAAGTAAATAAAAGAAAAATACATTTTTTTCCAAAAATCAAGCTTGAGAAATTTTTTTGGAAAGGAAGCTTTTCTTATGTAAACCGTGCTTAGGGAAGAAAACAGAGATTTTTATAGAACAGTGGCATAAGTTCCAAGTACGTAGAAAAAGGTGCACAAAAGTAAAACGATAAATGTGAGGTTTTCCGTTTTCTACCTTCTTTTTGACATAAGAAATCGAGTTTGGAAAAAATTAGATTTTTTTGAAATTCGAATATTAAAAGTTGTATGGTAGGATTTGGATGTAAAATTCGTTGAACTACGCCCCTATTTAGTAGGAATGTGGAAAAAAATTGGATGAAAAACTTTTTGACTTTTCAAAAGATTGCATGCATTTAAAATTGCAAGTTTATTTAGGGTGTGTGCATCATGTTTTAAAATAAATTTTTAAAGAGAAAAGCATTCATATAAGAGGTACCGCTTAGGAATTCATGTACATGCATATGTCTTAAGTGAAATGACACTTTGCACAAAGACATGGATGGTTGCTAAAATTGGATGTCCACAAAATGGATGTGATTGATGTGGAGAATTACATAGTTTTACCCTTATCGAATTTCGAGGATGAAATTTCCTAAAGGATGGGAGAATGTAACACCCCGCATTTTTTAGATAATTAAATAACCAAAATAATTATTAAACAGTGAAAATGAGTGCTTTTGGAATTTTCAGAATTTAACTATGGGAGTTACACCATTGGGTCTGTGGCAATTTTCTGATCAATTTTCATTTATAACTTGTTGAAATTCGAGCTAGTATGAAGAAGTAACAACAGAAACAAGATATCAGAATAAAATAAATATATATAAATTTAAACGAAAAAAAATGCAGGACCTACGGGTCGACCCTTGCCAAGGTTGAGTCAACCTATAGGTCAACCCATAAATTTCCCAAGTCGACCCGCATTTCTCTCCTGGACATAAAAACGTCCAGGAGCGAGCGAATGGATCCAAAGTTGATTTTCGTGCAGTCCGTAGCGTTGTTTTTTGGATCCAACGATTCGCAGTGAGCCTGTGATGTTGTTGGACCAGATTCAATCCTAAAATCCAATGGTCTAAGATTCCCAAACTCCAGTATAAATAGAACCCTAGACCCAGCTATTTTCTCACAATCAGATTTTCTTCCAATTGGGTTCATTGCCGGAGATTGAACCCTAAATAGAAAATATTTGTGCGAAAAATATCTTTTTAATAAAAATATTAGATGCCTTAGAAGTGGATCCAGGAAGGCCGTGGATTGAAGCCAAGGACGATAGATGAGTGGATTTAAATTATGTATCTTTTATGTTTATGATATATGATATCGTTAGATTACCGTTAAATATGTAATTCAGCATTTGGACCAGTTTCAGTAGTTGGTTCTACTAGCTAGTTATGTTAAAACTGTAAATTTTGTAAGAAAAGTGTACTAATATTTAAATGTTATTTATATGGAAAAAAAAGAAACTAAATTAGATATAAGTAATATTAGGCATAAAAGTTGTAGACAAAGGCATAAGCCTAAAAGTGAGAAATTTATAGTAAATTATGTTCAAACGGGTGAAATGAATTAAAAAATGAAAAATCTAATAACTTGATTTGGAAGTTAGTGATAGATTAGTTGGTTGGTTTGGAAAAGGGAATGCATTTCCATAGTTTAATATTGTAAGAATAACGATAAATGTAATTGCAAGAATAAAAGTAAGAAAAATAGAATTAGTGCAAAATAGAGACATTATTGTTTTTTTGCATTACCTAACAATTAAAGAAACAATAAAAGAAATATCTTGCCGTTACGAGTTATTATTTATAGTATTATTTAGTATTAAAATATGGAAATAGATTTTTAGCACAGTTTTTGTAACCAACCAAATAGAATAGAACTACTTCCCAGAATAAAAAAGAATAATGCGAAGCGTTAAAGAAATTAAAGAAGAAGACATGATCAAGTTAATTATTTGACAAGACTAGAAATAATAAACAGAAAATATGACTAGATCTGCATTTGTTGCACATATAGTAGAGTAAAAAGTAAAGTAGTTATTATGATAAGTAACTTATGACAGTTGGACGGAGTCCCAAGTTAAGACTGTTATATAATGTAAGAGAACCAAAGAGAATTTAGTATCATAATAAAAGAAGACAGATCAGAATAGAAAAAAGACACTTGCAATTGCATTTATAACATGTATGTTATAAAAGAAAGAAAAGAATATAAAAGTGACAATTGCAAGTATAATTATAACACGTAGGTTATAATTAAAAAGAAAGAAATAGAAGAGGCTTATTTCATCAATCTTAGATCTTGGATTAAGTTAATAAGCAAAAATAATAGTAGTGGCTCATACCGGCAACATTCCCTTTCAGGTTTAGGATTGATGGTCTCACACATTGGTGGGGCTGGGTATGCTAATTAGGGTAAATAAGTAGCCAATAGAATAAGGAAAGTAAACTAAATGCATAATAAAAGATTAGACATAGGGTCTAATAAAATGGTAAGGTGCGTTTGGAGTAACCCAAAGAGAATCTGGATAAAGAGCCTAACGAAGCAGTTCATCGCGGATTTTTAGCATAGAAAGAGCATGTGCAACTTAGTTATTTTGGGCTAGAAGGAAGTATGATACTTCAACGGGACATGAGGATACTCTAGGATGGCCCTCTGGGGTAGGCCTAACGAAGTTGCATCCTCGGAGGCAGGTCTATAGGTGTTCCATCAAGAGAGTATGCCTTGACTGCTTTTGCATTGCAGGCCTAACGAAACGAACCTTTGTAGGGAGTCAAAAGGTTGATGATGGAGTAGGATATTCGAATGACACTTTACTCTAGTTTGTGAGTGGATTATAATGGGAAGGACCCATAAGGATAGTTGCATGCGGATATTAGCCATCATTAGTCAGAACGAGTTCGGGAAAGACTAGAGCTAAACCAACAGGCCAATGATTCTTTCACTATCAAGACATTGGATGAGGGGTACTGCCACTTGGATGTTTAGATTGTTTGTAGTAGGTCACAACCACTTAGCTCTTGAAAAATATTTCGATTAGTTGAGGGGGGCTGCATGGGGCCATAGCCACGATGAGAAAAAAACAAACCAAGTAGAATATCTGCATGGTAGGCCTAATGAAGCGAACCTTTTTAGATATAGAAAATCCTCGACTGAGTTCCGTACAATGTAGATCTTGTTGGCGGAATTCAGGGAGTAGACAGAATGATTACGTATAGTCCTCAAGGTATGCACTGGGTGGTACATTGTGGATGTCCGAGCGCTAGTATAAGCTGGTGCGGATGCAATTTCACGTTTTCATTATAGGCGATGGAACATCTGTATTGTTGGACTCACAAAGCTATCCTTTACAGATGTAGTTATAGTACGCTCTAGTAGCGAGAAGATGGAGTCCTTTTCGAGGAGGATACGGAAGGTACCATGGGTAGTACCTAGGACTGATATGGTCTTTTGGCATGTAGCTACATATATACATATATATATATGTGTGTGTGTGTGTGTGTATGTATGTATGTATATATATATTGGCTATTATGTCTTAATCTATAAGGGAGTAGATGGGTACAATTCACGCACAGAGGCAAGAGTATTATAAACCCAATAAACCTAATATAACAGAAAATGAAAATAGAAAGGTATATGTAGAATCATGCTTAGAAGTGTATAATTTGTCCATTCACCAGAACTTTAGTTCTGACCCCCTCCTCATATCAACCCACGGGTTAGATAGATGGCAGATATTTTCCAGCCTTGAGACACTTGTTTAGAAAGTGTTATTACCTTGGTGATTATTTACCTATTACTATATTTTACTCAGTTCCGCTGTGAGACATTTATTTGAGCTCTGATATATTTATCTTTGCCTAATTGCAGGATACCAGACCCCCAGCTCGAGCTTTAGTAGACTTGGGTTTTATGATTTTTTCGAAAAATCTAGGCCCGCTAGAACTTGGGTTTTAGAGCATTACACACTCTAGTCTCAACAGATGTATCGATGCTCTATCTCGAAACATCTTAACCTGGAACAATTAAAACAATATGTCATTTCAATATAATAAATTATCATGATTACAACATATTGGAATTACTATCGTGTAACATGTCATTTTAGGATTTTCTTTTTAATATACTTCAAACTAGTTACTTAGTTAATTATATCAAAATATAACAAGCATATAAAAAAACAAAACACTTTTTACTTTAAACAAGATTGGTTATTCGATTAGATATATTTAACAAATTACATAATTGCCCATTGGGGATACCCCTAACTTTATCACTTAATACCTTTAGATACATAATCTAGAGATCTTACCACTAGAGGCTCATTTAATTTGCTTTTATTCCAAAAAGAAACATAGTTGATGGCACTTTATTGGCTCATAAATAAGTGGGGAGATCTAATCAAAATGGAGACGATACAATGTGCATTAGGGGATCTTAAGAAGACATATAATACAATTAATAGCCGATTTTAATGCATATAATGGGAGAGATACAATTTACGGAGAAGTGGATGCTCATCGTTGTTGAAATTACCATCTCAATGACATTTTCAATCACATTCAAGGATTATCCACATGGATTCTTTAGCAGTAGGTATGGAATTAGATAAGGAGACCCCTTGATTCCTCACCTTTTTACTATTTCTGTGGACTTGTTTATAGAAATAATGGGTTTGAAGGTAGATATAGGCAAAATTAAATCCATCTTCAAAGTAGAAGATTCAATCACATGTCTGCAGATGATTTACTAATTTTTGTAAAGGCTGGTTTGGTTGGGTCTAGAATAGATATAGGATTTTTAAGAAATTACATGATGTAGGATGACTAGAAGAATACAAAAAACACATGGTAACTTTTAGTAGAAATTGTAATTTTCAAAATATAATATGTGATATATTATGGGTCAGACAAGGACAACTCCCTATAAACATATGAGCTTACCTCTTTTGGCTCAGAATATCAAAGGTTATATGTTTAGTTCACTTGTAGATAAGATTATGCAAAAGGTGGAAGGGTAGGATGTAAACTGTTAAGTTTTTCTAGCAGAATACAACTAGTTACAGTTGTGATACACCCCATACTTATATATTGGATGTAAATTTTAAGTTATTTTTTAGTGAAGAATATCAACAAATTGTGCTCAAATTTTTATTAGAGGAAAGAGGAGCGAAATTCCATAACTAGTAGTTTGCTCTCCAAAATCCGAGGGAGAATTGGGAATAAGAGCATTTGAAAAATTAAATTGATTAGGAAGTATGAAACTTATGTGGAAATTTTCAAATGAAGAAAGCATTTTTCTAAATTAATGAGAGGAAATTATGTAAATGAGTAGCTTTTTTGGGAAGCTGAAGTAAGAACTTATCGTTTGAGGACATGAATAATATGGTGGGTCGTAAAGAGCAAGTGACGGGTATGTTGGAACGTACAATTATGGATTGAAAGACTACGCCACTTTTAGTACGACCCATGGTTAGCAGGATTTTGATAAATTAATGGGATTGGATATCAAGCTTTGGATGCAATGAGAGGTATGAATCTCAACATGGAATTAATATTAGGAATGGTAGATGGAATGCTGAGCTAATTAGTTGAATAAGTTAATTACTGTCAATGACAATTGGATTCGGAAGGAAAATAAAGGATGGAGAATTGACTTATTGTGCTGCATATGAACAAGTTAAATTGTCTACCTGATATAAAGCAGTAACTTGTAGGCTTTCCACTAAGGAAAAGCAAATCCATCAACATAAAAGTCTACGTGGTGCATGTTTGCTGTGTGGAACGAATATTTGAAATAAATTATCATCTATTTTATTGAATGTTGTTATACAACAAATATTTGGATCAGGTGTGGAGCAAAGTTAAAAATCAGAGCAAACCTAACAGAGATTCGTTTAAAAAGTCGATTTTTTACAAAGGAATTTTAACGCAAAGAGCATCATCAGAGACATACCCAGATTACCACTCTCAATTTGTTAAGTTGATTTAGAAAGAGAGCAATGACTGAATATCTGATGGTAAAAAAGGACAATAAAATACATTTTGTAAACTTAAAACAACACATGCAGCTTCTTATGACCAAATTAAAGAAAGATCTCTCGGCTTAAGAAAATGATTCAGAAATACAGAGTAATTGGAGTATACCTGAAGCTTTTGTACAACAAGTGATAAGACCTAGAAGTTTTAACATTTCGACCAGGAATATTTAAATAATTTGAATATCTAAATTTGATTAGAATATAATAAATAATAAGAAAATCAATTTTGGATAAAATGACTTGATTTTAAGGCCGTAGTTTTAAATAAGTTTATAGGATTTTTCCATAATTTTAAATTTTAAAATATTTAAATTATCGTTTAACGTATTTTGCAGCAAATGTTAGAATTTTTAAATTTCACAGAATAAGATAATCAGTGTATTTTATTATTGTTTTGCGATCGTGTCGCACTGTTGTGCACATTCGTATATTTATTTATATCGTTTACAGTTCATAAGCGAACGTGACATTATGTGGTGAGGTACCGAGAACTAATCAAATCTTGATTTGATGGTTGCGTTGCTTAGAAGCTTCATGTTACTTTATTTGTACACTATAACTCACTTCATTTCTTTTCACTCACTTTATTTCATTTCACTCAGCTCGCCTCATTTCACTCATCACTCCTTCTTCTTCTTTAATTATTTTCACTTTCCTATAAAAAGAAAATTCCTTCATCCCTCCAATTCAAAAATCAATATCTCACAACCTATTCACTTTCAACCAAAACTTCCAACTGCAAAGTTGTTCATTATCATACTTAGTATTTTCTAAAAATAGTCACTCATTTTTTCATCGAGTGAAGTGGCCACAGTTGATCGATGTCAATGGTGGTCAAATAATGGTGGTTTTTCGATGAACACGAAATGAAAATCAGAGAGTTGTGTTTGGTTCGTGGTGGAAAGAGAGATTTTTGGTGTTGGTCATGGGAGTTTTATCGGACGGAATCTTTATGGGGAGGAGGATGAACATTTTCAATTCATCTTAAGTTTGCTGTTTATTTCTGAGTTCGACTTTTAGCTCGTTGGCGGTGATGGGGAGGTAGAGTTTGACATGGCATTGGCTGAAGGTGTGGTAGGGTGTGATGGAGCTAATGGTGGTGGCATGTTATGTGAAGGCAAGCACTTCGCAAGCCAACACAAATGACAACGCTTCACATGTTGAATAATTGAAGGCAAGCATTTCGTTTGTCTACATAAATGATCGCATTTCACGAGGCCAATCATAGACAACCGCCCTTCGCAAGTATAGGACAAAGGTTCATCCTAAATGACTACACTTCGCAAGTCAAACATAGATGACTACTCTTCGCAAGTCTAACAAAGATGACTGCTAACATAGATGACTGCTCTTCGCAAGTCTAACTCAAATGATCGCTCTTTGCATTCTAGAACCAAGGCCTATCATGATTGACCGCCCTTCGTAGGTGAAATTAAGATGACACGCACTTCGCGCATCATCACAAATGACATGCACTTCGCACGTCGTCACCAAAAGTGTCGAATACCTTTTAATAGTTTTCATTCGAGTAAAGCCCATATGCCCCATAACCACTCGAGTTTACTTGAACATTTACTATAAGTCAGTAAGCTCCACTTACTAAAATATTCTAGTAATCAAGTGATATAAATCACAACAAACCATTTTAATTCCTTACATTATAAATTCATATTCAGCACAAAATTTTAACTTCAAATCAAATTTAAACTTAAGTATAAAATTAAACATCGAAATTTATCTCCGGATAAAATTAGAATTTATCTCTACTAACATCATATTTTTAGCTCAAAGTCTAAAATCATTGTAACACCCCATATCTTTAGTAACATTATTAAGGATATTTACTTAGTTAAATAAAATAAAATAATATAAGATGATTAATGGATTGAGATGTGTGATTAAATAAGGGATGGCTATGTTATGTTAAACAAGTGACCTAAAGAATAAAAAGAGAATAAAAGGTTAGGAAATATACAAGGAAAAAATAGGAATAAGGCACATCCTTATACCCTAAACCCTTAAACCCTCAACACTCATGTTCACTTCATTTTTCACTTCATTTTTCACAAATAAAAAATACAAGCTAAGGCCAGTCACCAATAGCACGTTCAAGAGAAGATAAAAGCCAGAATTTCAAGAGGAGAATCAAATCACTTAATCAAGAACAAATCTCACATCCTTAATCAAAAAGCTAATGTGAATAATGACTACGTCTCAAGTTTTTAGTGGTTTTTGGTTTTTAGTATGAAATCCGAATTATTTGAAAATGGTTTGCCATGTTTTGGATGATAAAATGTATATTTATATGTTGTTGATGATTTACGCTAATTAACATAGATTTTGTATATGTTTTGATATGAAAACCCTATTATACGACGTCCAATTACCTTGCGAATTTAAATTTAGATTTAAACAATAATTTAGAAATAGGTTTCAATTTTCATAATTTCCTGAATTGATGTGGATTTTATATGAATTTTGTAGTGAAAAAAATGCTTTTTTGGGTTAAAAATAAATAACCGCCAAATTATATTAGCTTAGGGTCTGAAATTTATATACATTGGACAACGTATTTAAAATGATTTACAGGAATTTTTGTAGAATTTTCCTAAGTGTTTTAATGGATATATAAAACTATTTTAAGGTATGGGATTGAAATTTTTATATATTTATAAAAAGGGGAAGGGGTATTTTGTAAATAATTCAAATTGTTATTTCTAAAAATTGGCAGTACTTTTAAAAAAAAATTGCAACCAACCATAATTTGACAAATAAGGCAGGTTAGGTACAAAGGATTAATTTAAAAAGTCAAATCAACATGTTTTTCTTATTTCAATGCTTTCGGCATCAGTCTTCCGGCTCCTTACCTCCGCCTCCAACTCCATCGAAACCAATGCACATGGTATCAGGTACCTGGTACATAGTGAATTGGATATAGGCGGAAGGTATTGGGTCGAAACTAAAGGTTCTGAGGGGAGAAGCATGCTTTGTTTTAAATTGAAAATGCGCCTGCTTTTGCTTTCGAAGGAAGTGCTTTCAACTTGGTTGGTTATCGACTGGGTCGAATGTTTCAAAGGAAAGGTTTCGAATAGGTTGCGCCTTTTGTTTTTAATGAATGCTTTCAAAGGGGTTGAAACACCTGACTATTTCTTTTTACCTTTCGAACTAGATTGGTTTCGAAAGGGTTACCGTGTTTTTAAAACAAAGCCGCTTCTCCAATGCTTTCGAAGTGATGGTTTCGACGCCATCACTTCTTTACTTAGGAAATGCTTTTGAAAGGGATTCCTTCGACTTAAAGACCCTTTTGTTCTATAAAAGGTAGAACCCAATTAGTTTCAAAAGAGATAGTTTTAATGGTTTCAAATGTTGTTTCCACATGTTATAAATTGAACCCAAATGCTTTTGAAAGGCTTGATGCTTTAATGCTTCCAAAAGGTTTTAAAGAAAGGTTTCTAAGGGTTAGTTCCCCATTGGTTTTGAAATGTCCAAAAGGAAGGTTTTCCTACGGTTTCAAAAGGCAATATTTAAGTTTTTTGAAGCTTTCGAAGGAGATGTTTTCAATGCTTTCGAAAGGATAAATATGAATGATTTCGAAAGGTATGATTTCGAATGGTATGTTTTGGGCTTCGACCTAAGTTTTTACTTATATCAAAAGGGGTACTTCCAATGGTTTTGAAAGAAATACGTTCAAAGGTTTAGAAAGGGGTACTTTAGAAAGTTTAAGCTTTTTCATCAATAAGGTTTTGTGTAAAGAATATGTAACATGGCAAGGTGATTTGAGTAAAGCAAAGAGTATATATAAATAAGTTCATTATTCAAAGAATGATTTAAACGTTTAAATAAATTTTAAAGAAAAGGTTTTCAAGGAAAGTTTTATAGGTAGATAACCCTAAGTAAAATGACTCAGATATTAGAATACCAGATGGGACTAGTATAGGGTCATGCCCTATACTTTAGCTAGTAGCTCCTAACTAAAATAGGTCCAAAATTCCAGTGTATAGGGGTTTGTCATAGGTGAAACTAAAATTATGTTACACAAAGAAAGGAATCGAAAAAGGAAAGAAAGTTTATAGGTGAGCCCACAAAACTATTAGGATCAGTTGGACCTAGAGAAGTAAGCAAAGACAAACCGTGCAGAAGAGGAGTATCTAACGGATGTTAGATTTTTATGTTTTTTCTGGTAGGCCCGAGTTAGCCAAGGATTAGTAGTTAGCCAAACAAAACTTTAGTGTATGGATAGGTAGTCCATTTGGTAATTGATATGTACATATACATGATATTTCTTTATAGATTTAGCTAGTTTTGGTTGCAGCATTATAATCAGCAAAAGATGTGTTTTAAAAAGGATATTAGTGAGGGGAAACCCGCTCCGCTAAGTGGCGTGATCTCATTTAATATCAGATAACCGAGATGTATAGTATTATTCATATCAGGCTTATGTCTGACTCGAAGTTTACGTTTTTCCCTTTAAACTATTGGGTGCTCAAAATTGATTTAAGTAGGCTGAGGGTTGAGGATTTTCTGGTTTTCATAGGTTGGCGAATTAAGCTTCCGAGGTTGAGCAGGTGGCTAGCTATTTAGGATTTGCTGTTTTATTTTGTTTTGTTCCACTGTGTTGTATTATGTCGGTTGACTATATAGTACTCTAGTTAACGAAGGAGGCATCGTCATATGTCGCTCTTGGCGTATTTATGTAATAATTATATTTTATCTGAACTTGGGAAACGTTTGGGATTATGTAACTTAGATATGAATTGTTATTTTGAAAGGTAATCAGAAAAATGTTTTAATCTGTGATGCCTTATTTCATATGCATGTGCTTCTGATACTATGAATACTATTAACATTACCGTATTTGGTCATCGGAAGTTAATACTATGAATGACTGCATCGTCTGCAACGCTTAGCTTCGTGCCGCCAGATAGGGGATGTAACAACTTATTATCAGAGCATAGGTTTATGAAAAACTTTAACTAAAAGGATGATTTTTGAAAATATAATCCTAAGGAATTAGCGATAGGATTTGGAGTAAGGGATAACATTATAGTAACGTACTTGTATTTGCTATAAATAAATATGCACTTTATCTCTATCTCCTATCTCTATTAGGTTATGTTTCTGTATCTCATAAAGGTTCGAATGCAGATATACATTCTTAAAGAGATAAGGTTGGAGGAGGAAGCACCATTGCAGATGGAAAAGCCAGACCTAATACTAGAAGGAATCAAAGTCAGGCACGAGTCAAAAATACTGGTGCTGAACCCGCAAGTTAACATGAGAATCATGTATCAGTTTTTCATGAATATGATGCAAGCGGGGGATGTTGCTGGAGCAGTTGGAGGAGGAGTCCAGGAAGCTCTAGTAGTCAACAATTATGTTGCTTTGAGTAGGGACTATGCTAGGTTAGGAGGAAAACCATTTATTGAGATTGAAGACTCCATAAAAGTGGGGAACTGGTTGCTGCATTGTGAGAGGATTTTTATTGATTTAGGGATCAGTG
The DNA here is from genome assembly GCA_030765085.1 of Allium cepa. NCBI lineage: Eukaryota > Viridiplantae > Streptophyta > Magnoliopsida > Asparagales > Amaryllidaceae > Allium > Allium cepa. Next base: position 549,812,789 of record CM060938.1, read on the forward strand.
ATGAGCAGAGAAGAAGGATCGCTTTGAGGCGGCTCCAAGGAGCAACCTTATGCTGGTGAAATAGTATGAAGGTTGGATTAGATGAAGGAACGATGACATGGGTTGAGTTTAAGAGGAGGTTCGAGGAGAGATTCATGTCTATGATGGAGAAGTCTACCTTGCTCAGAAAGTTTGTCGAGTTAGAGCAGGGAGAGATACTGCATTAGAATATGCTACAAGGTTTGAGGAGTTGGCAAGATATGGTTATGCCACTATGGATACCGTGATTAAGACAAACGAGAAGTTCATTATGGGGTTGAAACCTGAATTGGTCAAGGCTACGTTACCTCATATCAGGGATCCTTATGATGTCGTAGTAGAGATGGCTCTAAGAGACATGGAAATGATTGCTTCTGTAGAGAAGAATAAGGTAAAGGAGGTCCAGGTGGGGAAAAGTCAGAAAAGGAAGTTCTTTCCTAAGAAGGGAGCCCAAAAGGGTGGAGCCATGAAGAAGGGAAAGTCAGAAGTTGTCTGTTTTAAGTGCGACAAGAAAGAGAATTTTGTGAATGAATGACGTTCTAGAGAGGCAAAGAAGGTGACCGGGAAGAAGAATATCAAATGCTACAACTGCGATCATATGGGTCATTACAAAAGCCAATGCAAGGAGCCTGCTAAGGATGGAAATGGCAAAGTATATGCATTAGAAGCAACTACCATGAGGCCCACGGCAGAGGAAAAAAGGAAAGCAGTGTTGGGAGGTACGATTATGATTCTTGGTATAGTAGTTAGTGTTCTGTTTGATACTGGTGTATCGCGTTCTTTTATACCTCGTTGTTTGGTAGATAAGCTTAATCTAGAACCCTCATACCTGGTTACTTCCTTAAGGGTTGCAAATCTTCTAGGAGGGTATCCAACACTTAGGATGAGATATGACCACCTAGAGTTTGACTTGTTAGGTCATACTTTTGTTTGCAGTTTGCATGTATTTGATTTCGGAGGGTTCAAAATTATTTTAGGTATGGATTGGTTAAGCAAGCATGATGCTAGGATATTTTGCCATGAGAGGAAAATATCACTTAAACACCTAGATTGTAGGGAGTGGATTGTATATACCATAGAAAACCCTAGCTGTGAGGTGAACGCTTTGTTGTGTTTTGTGGAGATAGCAGATGGGCTGAATCGAGTTTTATGATTAGAGAATTCTCGGATATTTTTAAATCCATGGTAGGATTGCCACCAAAATGAGCCATTGAGTTTCAAATAGATTTGGTTCCTGGAGTAGAGCTATTAAGTAAACCGCCAAGTAGGATGACACCTACCGAAATGAGGGATCTCAAGGTGTAGGTGGTGGATTTGGAAGGCATGAATTTTATCAGACCTAGTAGTTCACCTTGGGGAGCAGCCGTAGTGTTTGCTAAGAAGCCGGACGAATCGTTAAGGTTATGCATTGATTATCATAAGTTGAATGAGAAAACTATAAAGAATCTATATTCGTTTCCTAGGATTGACGATTTGTTCAATTAATTGAGTGGAGCCAAGATATTTTCGCAATTGGATTTAGCAGCAGGCTTCCATCAGCTTAGAGTGGAAGATGATAGTATTCCTTTGACGGCATTTAGAACTAGATATGGATTGGACGAATGGTTAGTGATGCGGTTCGGACTTACTAATGCGCTAGCTTTCTTTGTAGATCTCCAGATTTTCCAAGAGCATCTGGATAGGTTTGTATTGGTTTTCATAGATGATGTTTTGGTGTACTCTAAGGATGAAAGAGAGCATGAAGTTCATCTTAGAGTGGTGCTTGAAACGCTGAGGCAGCATCAGCTAAAGGCGAAGTTCTCGAAGTGTCATTTCTAGAAGAAGGAAGTGAAGTTTCTTGGTCATGTAGTTTTAGAGAATGGGTTACCAGTGGATCCAACTAAGATCGAGATCGTGAATAGTTGGAAGTGACAAAAAACTGTGAATGAGATAAGAAGTTTTCTGGGATTGGCTGGTTATTACCAAAAATTTATTAATGATTTTTGCGGACAGCGACAATAATGACCAAGCTAACTCGAAAGGATATGAAGTTCGTTTGGACCAATAAGTGTGAGGAGGCATTCCTGAAGCTAAAACAATTATTGATTAATGCACTTGTGTTGGTTGTTACAGAGGGAAATCAAGATTTGGTGGGGTATGTGGATGCATGAGGGACTGGGTTAGAGGATGTATATATGTAGAGGGGTGGAGTAATTGCCTATGCTTCTCGACTACTTAGACCACATGAAGTCAGATACCCAACCCATGATTTGGAGTTAGTTGTGGTGATTTTTGCAAAGAAGGTATGGAGACATTATATTTTGGGAGAAAGATTTGAGTTGTATACGGATCATACGTCATTGAATTATTTGTTCTCTCGGAAGGAGATGAACATGAAACAGTAGAGGTGGTTAGAGTTCTTCATTGCTTATGATTTCAGTATTGAGTACACAGCGGGAAAAGGCAAAAAAATTGCAAATGCACTTAGCAGAAAACATTGGAATATGGTGTTAGCGATGGTTGCTGAGTGGAAAGATTTGAAAGCATTAGCGACTTGTAGAGTATAGTGGAGAACTAAGAGGAGTTCAAGTATAGAAACTGCTTTGTTATCATGTTGGAAGTTCGACCAATTAGATCGAAAAGGTTGCTTCTAAACAGCTAGAGGATCCAGTGTTGGCTAAATTGGTTAGAAAGTTGAGAGATGGAATGGAGAGCGATGACTTAAAGGATTTTAGTCTTGATCAAAATGGGTGGTTGAGAAAGAAAGGAAGATTGTGCATTCCGAATGTGGAAAACATTAGGAAGGAAGTTTTTGAGGAATGCCATCGTTCGAGACTCACTATTCATCCAGGAGGAACTAAGATGTATTGGGACATGAAGAGAAGTTCTTCTGGGAAGGTATGAAGAGGGATGTAGGCTTATCGTTGAAGCAGTGTCCGAACTGCCAATGGGTAAAAGCCGAACATCAAAAGCCAAGTGGGTTGCTTCAGTCTTTGGACATTCCAGCGTGGAAGTGGGTTTCTATTTCTATGGATTTCAGTGACAGGTTGCCAAGGTCTAATAGAGAAAATGAAAACATATGGATCATTTTGGACACGTTGACCAAGAGTGTCCATTTCATTCCAATTATGTCAATTGGAACGACATCTATGTTAGCAAAGTTGTTTATGAAGAATGTAGTTAGACTGCACAAAATTCCTAGTAGTATAGCAAGTGATAGTAATTCTTTATTCACTAGCGAGTTTTGGAAGAGCCTTCAGGATACCTTAGGTATCAAGCTCAAGAAGGGACCGCTTACCATCCATAGACCGATGGGCAAACGGAGAGAGTAAACAAAGCCTTGGAGGATTTGTTAAAGAGCATGTGTGCTAGATTTTAGAGGATCATGGGAAACCATCTACATCTAGTTGAGTTTTGATATAACAACAGTTAACAGGCTAGTATAGGGATGGCACCATTTGAAACTTTATATGGAAGACCATGCAAATCTCCAGTTTGTTGGTTAGAGACCGGGGATAGGTTGGTTCTTAGTCTGGATATGGTTAGAGAAGCTGCAGAAAAAATTGAGTTGATTCGAGTTAGAATAAAGAAAGCTCAATATAGGCAGAATAGTTATGCAAATAGAAGATGGAAAGACTTAGAGTTCTCTATTGGAGAGCATGTTCTCATTAAGGTGAGCCGATGAAGGGTGTGACTTGATTTGGAAAATCAGGGAATTTGGCATTGAGATTCGTTGGACAATTTCCTATTATTGAGAGGACCGGGAAACTCGCGTATAGAGTAGGGTTACCGAGCAGTTTGGCAGGAGTCCATCATGTTTTCCATGTTTCTCATCTAAGAAAGTATATTCAAGACTCGAAGACTACTATAGCACCGACTTTGTTAGATGATTTAGTAGTAGAACCGTACACGATTATAGTTAGAAAGCCGATTCGCATAGTCGCAAGAGATAAGAAGAGGTTCGGAAGCAAGACAGTCAGATCAGTTAAAGTCTAGTGGAGTGAATACGAAAGAGATTATATTTGGGAGACTAAGAGCAGGATGAGAGATGCTTATCATGATTTGTTAAATGGTATGTTTTACCTTTGATTATTTTGATGTATACCTTATCGTAATTTCGAGGAAGAAATTCTTTAAGGAGAGAAATCTGTAACACCCCATATTTTTAGTAACATTACTCAGAATATTTAATTGGTTAAATCAAATAAAGTAATGTAAGTGATGAATAGATTGAGATTTGTGATTAAATAAGGGGTAGCCGTGCCATGTTAAACAAGTGAACTAAAGAATAAAAAGAGAATAAAAGGTTAGGAAATATACAAGGGAAAATAGAATAAGGCACATCCTTATACCCTAGAACCTTAATTCCTCAATACCCACTATTCACTTCATTTTTTACAAATAAAAAATACAAGCCAAGGCCAACAACTATTAGCACGCTCAAGGGAATATAAAAGCTAGGATTCTTAGAGGGAGAATCAAATCACTTAATCAAGAACAATCTCATATCCTTAATCAAAAAGCTAAGGTAAATAATGACTACATCTCAAGTTTTTAATGTTTTCAGTTTTAGTATGAAATCCGAATTATTTGCAATTGTTTTGCCATGTTTTGGATGATGAAATGTATATCTATATGTTGCTGATGATTTATGCTAATTCACGTACATTTTGATATAAAACCCTATTATATGACATCCAACTGCCTTGCGAATTTAAATTTATATTAAAACCAATAATTTAGAAATGGATTTCAATTTTCATAATTTTTTAAATTAATGTGAATATTATATGAATTTTCTAGTGAAGAAAATGTTTTTTTGGGCTTAAAATTAATTACGGTCAAATTATATTGGCTTAGGGTCTGATATTTATATATGTTGGAAAACATATTTAAAATGATTTGCAGGAATTTTCGTAGAATTTTCCTAAGTGTTTTAATGGATATATAAAATTATTTAAGGTACGAGACTTAAATGTTTTATATATTTGTAAAAAGGAGAAGGGGTAATTTATAAATAATCCAAATTGTTATTTCTGAAAATTTGCAGTCCTTTTAGAAAAGAAAAATTTTCAACTAACCATAATTTGACAAACAAGTCAAGTTAGGTACAAATGATTAATTTAAAAAGTCAAATCAACATGTTTTTTTCTTGTTTCAATGCTTTCGACACCAAGCTTCCAACTTCTTACCTCGGCCTCCGACACCATCGAAACCAATACACATGGTATCAGATACCTGGTACGTAGCGAATTGGATATAGGTGGAAGGTACTAGGTCGAAACCAAAGGTTCCGAGGGGATCGAAGCATGCTTTGTTTTAAATTGAAAATGCGCCTGCTTTTGCTTTCGACGGAAGCGCTTTCGACTTGGTTAACTCTCGACTGAGTAAAATGTTTCAAAGGAAAGGTTTCGAATGGGTTGCGGCTTTTGTTTTAAATGAATGCTTTCGAAGGGGTCGAAACCCTTGACAACCCCTTTTTACCATTTAACCTAGATTGGTTTCGAAAGGATTGCATTCACTACAAGAAAACGTACAAGGATTGCCTTCCCCTCTTTTTTCTTGGTTTGTACCTTTCCTTATTACATATTCTACACTTCCTAAGAGTGACGTCCTCTTTCCAAAACAACATGCAGCCATTTACATCGTCGTCATCAACTTCAACCATAGGGAACATTGATTGTGCTGCATCTTCGACCATATTTTCAATACGGTTCGTCATAACAATTTCATTACCAGCAATCTCTAATTCAGACTCTGTAGAAGTATATGCTACAACTTCTCCATGACGATCCCAAACATAATACTCTGACACGAAACCGTTTTTGCACAAATGGACTTTTACAATATTGGGTAACAAATGCTTCAAATGTTTACACTTACTGCATGGACAACGAATTTCTACGTCATTTCCGTTCTTACTGAAAGCGAATTCAACAAATACTTTTATACTATTATAAAAATCTTCCTCTATCTAGTTTATCAATCCCCTTCTTTAATACATCCATTTCTTTCGATCAACAAAATAATCGATCATTTTTCCAATTTAAAAAATATGTCATAAATTCAAAAATAAATATTGGCCATTTTACGAATTGACATTTTATTTTTCAATGTATCGATACATAAAATTATACGCGTCAATTTTACCCCACTTAAGAATACAATATTTAAATGTTGGTTTATGGTTTTCTTTTTGCTAGTCAGTCATCCTCCTTCTCATTACAAACACAGTAGACACTTACATTTCGTACCCTATTTCATTTCAAACGATTCAACCAAATTTCGGCAGCACTTTCCATTTGTTTTTTTCATTATACACAAATGCGTGTGCACAGGAAACAAAAAAGAAAAGTGATGGCGAAATTTTATAAACCATTTAAAATGAAATAATGTACAAAATGTAATTGTTTATTGTGCTTATAACTTGTCCAATAAGAGAGAAATCCAACAAGTATTGTACTAGATGAATATAAATGGCAGCTTTATGACAAAAACGAATATTTATATAACGATCGTGTATAACACTTGTCGGACGAGGCCAAAAACTCTTTAGGGACGTAATAAAAAAGTAGTTTATACAAAAAGTGGAAGTTTTATAGTTTGTCTTCTTATTTACTATGCAATATATTATTGTTTGTAAACGATTGAAAATTCACTACTTTTATACATTTCAATAATTATTAATTTATCACATTATTTCACGTATTTTGTCGAATAAGGTTGTTTCAATATTAGTATCATTTTCCAATGTAGTTAATTTCTTTTTGAGACTCATGCATTCATTTTTTATACAAGTAAGGATGTTTAAAAGAAACGAACATGAATGATTCTAACTCCGACTGAAGTAGAATGTATCACTGTTTTTCGATAACTAACTTGTTTTCAAGTTCTATGGCTTATTTCAATTAATACAAGACAATGGTAGACACAACACATATATAATGCTTTACACATATACACAAAATCATAAATTATACATACTTTTTACAAATTCACACTAACAAATGAAATAGGTATGTCATATTATAAACTATTATTAGGCTATTATAAACAATTAGAATCACTAATTAACCCTAATTTATCAACTTATGCAAATATAGATTTAGGGTAAAAAAATAGATTTTTTGCTAAAAGAAGAGGTTATACCTAAGATTGAAAGCAATATAGAGTGATTGGGCAGCCGTTAAAGATCCAGTAATTTGAATTTAGGGATTGGAAGCAAGAAATTGGGATTTTGCGGGGTTTTGGTTTTTATTTTTTCGTACTGACTGAATGAGGAAGAAAGTTCTCGGCTGAGGCCTGAATTTTGTGGTTTCCGACGGCCACCGACGGCCCGTCGAAAGCCGTCGAAAAAAGGCCGTCGAAAGCCATCACCAACTGCTGCTGGTATTTCAACATTTTCTAGTAATGCTTGTTTTTAAAACCAACCCGCTTCTCCAATGCTTTCGAAAGAATGGTTTCGACACCATCATTACTTTACTTAGAAAATGCTTTCGAAATGGATGATTTCGACTTAAATATTTTTAACGACCCTTTTGTTCTATAAAAAGTAAAATCCAATTGGTTTCAAAAGAGATAGTTTTAATGGTTTCGAAAGTTGTTTCCACATGTTATAAGTTGAACGCAATGCTTTCGAAAGGCTTGATGCTTTAATGCTTTCAAAAGGTTTTAATGAAAATTTTCTAAAGGGTGATTCCCCAATTATTCCAAAATGTCTAAAAGGAAAGTTTTCTTATGGTGTCAAAAGGCAATGTTTAAGTGGTTTAAAGATAGGATGTATAAGGTTTTAAAGCTTTCGAAAGAGATGTTTTCAATACTTTCGAAAGGATAAATATGAATGATTTCCAAAGGTACGATTTTTAAAGGTATGTTTGGCCTTCGTCCTAAGGTTTTACTTGTAACAAAAAGGGTACTTCCAATGGTTTGGAAAGGATACTTTCAAAGGTTTCGAAAGGGGTACCTTCGAAAGTTTAAGCATTTTCATCGTAAGGTTTTGTGTAAAGAATATGCAACATGACAAGGTGATTTGAGTAAAGCAAAGAGTATATGTAACGATCCCCTTTTTAAGTCAAATTTAATTTAATAATTAATATAACCTTTGGAATTAAATTGTGAATTAACTTGAATTTATTCAAAAACAAATAAGATATGTATACATACATACATACATATATATATACATATATAGATTGTAAAATAGAATTTGAATTTGAAATTCAAATATAAATATCTTAAAAAAATAAATTGGATTTAAAAATAATATATATGATTTTTATTAGCGTATAATTTTAAATCATTTTTCTTTAAAGTTATATGCAAATATAAATAAAGGAAATATATTCATTAAGTTTGAAAATAGAAATACAAATTAATAAAACATATATATATATATATATATATATATATATATATATGAAACTAAATATAATATAATATATAAAATATAGAAAAAAAATATTAAGTACATGCAAATTACAAATGTAAGTATATTAACATGAAAGATAACAGGTGTTAAGACTTTAATTCATGCATTAAACATTTGTAATCAATTAAGCATGCAAAATACAAGTGTAATAATTTTAAACATGAAATCAAACAAGTGTCAAGTTTTTAATTTTCTTTTATTTTTAAAAGTAATAAAATCAAAGCTATATATACACTTCATCTCCTACTCTTTTATTTTCTTTCTTGTAATTCAAAACCAAAACCTATGCAAGTAATCAAACTAGAAAACAAAAATCTGAGAAAGTTTAACCAGTAAAACAGATTCAAAGATCGTCTCAAAAACATCGAGCAAGATCACTTCCAGTTTTCAAAAACCAGTAAAACAATCTTTTTCAAACTTCAAATCTAAAGCTAAAAAAGGTTCAACACGGTTAGATCATCTCAAGTATATATTCAACTCAACAAAATCAAATCTTTCAAGATCAAACAACAAGCAGATCAGATCATCACAATCAAGTCCAGATCAAAAAAATTAAGTTTCCAGGCTTCTATTTCAAATTTTCAAGTTTAAAAAGCTTCTCTATTTTCAAACAGTGAGCAAACCCCATTGAATCTGATTTAAAAACTTGATGTTTATGAAGTGAAGCTGCGAAAAAATGCTTGAATGTATGTAAATATGTTTGCATATGCATATATATATATGTATGTATGTATGTATGTATGTATGTATATGGTCTCTCTGTTCTAGTTTACAGGTTTCAAAACCTGTCAAAAAATCAAAAATCTCTCCCTTTAATCCTCTTTAGGCCTTAAGGTTTAAATAAAACATGTTTTTATGATCAAGATTTAAGTTTTAAAAATATTTTTAAGTACAATTATTTAAAGTATTTTCTTGAAATGTGGAAATACAGTAAAACTTAAATGCATGTTAAAATTCAAGTGTTTAATTTCTTGATTCATTTATATAATATGATTCTTTTCGGAAACAATGATTTTTAAAAGAAAAATTACGATTTTTAGTTTAGTAAATCATGAGAATTTGCAAGTTGAATATAAAGAGGGTTTCGGGCTTTTTCCAATGATCGGTAAGGTGAGGAAGATCGTGGTCATGACTGGAGGAAACCTGAGTGATGGGGACTTCGAGAAAAATGGTGGGGGGATTTTTTTACCATCGTGGTGGCCGAACGGTGTCGATTAGGGTTTAAACCCAAGTTTTGGTTGTGGTCGGAATTCGAGTTACTACAGCGTCGTCAATGCATCGGAGGTGATCGGAGCAGGGGGAATCGATGCGTGGTTGGTTGGCGTGGATCTGGACGTGATCGCGTGATTTCCGGTGGCGGGAGGTGGCCAAACGAGGTGGTTCTTGGATGAACTATTTAGTTCCAGTTTGTATCGACTTGCTCAATTTCGAGTTCGTCACCGTTTCTAGAATCTGGGTGGTCGTGATGCTCGTGCAGGTCGTCGCCGACTTGTTGATGGTCGGATCTTGAATCGGAGGTGGCCAGAACTCCTGTGCATGTGCATGCATGTCAGGTTGTATCTAGGTTTGGTTTGTGCTGAAGGGTTGGGGAAGAAAGTGATTGACTCGAGTTTGAACTCGGGAAGATGGGTAGTTGGCTCGAGTGTGATCCCGGGGAGTTCATAAGGGTTAATATTTTAATAGGTTTTCAAAAAAACCTTAAATCAAAACAAAGGGGAAAGGGTGGCTCGGGTTGGACTCGAGGAAATTTGTACTTGGCTCGGGTTAGCACTCGTGTTTGTCTCGGGGGTGTGAAGTTGTAGTGTTTAAACTTTCAACAAATCAAGTTTAAATAAATTTCTAATTGGTTCTTTTGTATAGTAATTATTTTATCTAAGTTTGTAATTAGATAAAGTTTTTAAAATAAATTATTTTAATTAATGAAGTTTAAAATGTTTTAAAAATGTATAACCTTTATTTTTAAAGTTACATTAAATAAACTTAATAATATAATTAAGAAGTTAATTAAGAATAGATGTTTTAAATTATTAATTAAAGTCTAAGTTAATTTATTTGTTAATGATAATTAATTCCAAGGTTTATTAAATAAAGATTTTTAATGATAACTAAGTAACTAATTAAGATAAATAATTTATCTTTTAATATATTAAAGTTTTAAGTAACCAACGATAAATTAATTAATGAAAGTAATTAAAGGTTAATTACTTAAAGAATAATTACTTAATATAAGTAATTAAGAATAATTAAGGTTAATTAAGTAATAACTAAGGTTAATTAATTAATAATTAAGGGTTAATTAACTGATGATTAAAGTATAATTAATTAATAATTAAGGATTAATTAATCAATAATTAAGGATAATTAATCAGTAATTAGAGGGTAATTAATGAAAGTAATTATGTGATTAATTAATTAAATAATTAATAAAAATGATTTGTAATAACTTAATGTTAATTAAGCAGGGTCAAATGATTAATTCATAAGTAATTAATTTATTTTAAGTTAATTAAATTAATTATAATCATATGATTAATTAATCTTACTTATGGATGATTGGATTATATTGAATGCCTTGGATTGGTTGATATATCTGATATGTGATTTATGATACTTTGTTATATGAATTGCTTTAGATTGAGCTGTGATATCTGTGATATATTGCTATGTGAATGTGAACTTCTGAATTAAAGTAAACAACTTGGCCTTTAAAACGGCATTTGAATTTCGATGCGATCGGGGGTCAGATTCCAAATGGTTATTCGAAAACCACATCTAATCTTAAAAATAAATCTCTTGTTTCAAAGACTAAAAATGGAAATGTGTATCCACGTGTTTTTAAAATAAGCGCTCATTATTCGGTTAAGCCGGGGGAGGACATTTAGTCATAAAAACCATTTCGAATAATGATACGACGAAATGGGATGGCATTTGAAGACGGTGGTGAAGACTGGGTATTTTCAAGAATGAAAGGATTGCATGTTGATTGTCTCTGCTCTGAGTTTCTCAGGTATAGAGATTTTCCTATGTGATGGGGGTCCAGTCGGGATTGTGGATTTCCGAATTTGCAAGGACTTTTTCCTTAGTTGGACGAAGTGCCTTCGGTTCCATTCAGACTCAGGATGGACTTGTATGGATGTATGTCTGACATTACACTTTGAGATGTAAAGTTGGTTTCTATCAAATACATTTCTGTTTTGGTGGCGGAGAATTTATTCTCTTAGCTTAACACCCTTCTCTCAGAGGTACGAGCTCAGAGGTTATGTAGTTGATGGTTATTAGTGATATGTTCCCAACTTGGTAATGTGGCATGCTAAGTGCTGATCATTGGTTGATTGAAGCATGACTTTTGTGAAAAGCGTAGCTTTGTGAGACGAGATTTCATCGAACCTCACACCCCAAAAATGGTCGAAACAGGAAGGATGCGGCAAGGTTATGGGGGTCGCGCCCCTCAGGATATGTGCATTTCCTTTTGGATAAAAAGTGGTATTCTGGTATGGGGTCCAGATATTTAACTTATGTGGTTGTTGGTTATTGTGGGGCCCTGGATAAAGGTCGGTTACGATCGAGGGATGGCATACTCGTGATAGTTAGTTACCTAGTTACAAAGGTAACCCGGCCTTATGTTGGCAGAGATCCGGCTAGGTTCTCGGAGCGTCCCTCCAAAGGTGTACCCATTCGGAAAGGAAGTTCCTCAGCCTTGGTCGTTTGTTGGAAATCCAATCACTCAATACGAGCCCTGTATGGTTTTAGTTGTAGAACCTGCCATCTAACATGGTAGTTATAGTAGGCATACTATAATGGTACGTGTGCTGGCTAAGATTTATATTATACTTTCGAAATGTTTCCACACTATGCACTAATACTAATATCAAAAGAATCTTCACGTATCAAGCATGTTTGACTATCACAAGGAGAATGTAACGATCTAGAATTTCTGTCATTTGAAATTCAGATATTTAATTGATTTTAAATATCAACAAGTAAAATTTATTAGTCGAATAATTTATTTTTCAAATATTTGGATTTAATTGGATAATTAAATCGATAATTTAATATTTGAAATTGCGTAAATAATTTGGAATTTGGGTTTAATATGATTAAAAATGATTTATAAAGTTATATTAAATCATATTGGAGTTAGAACAATGTTTGTGAACTTTTAAACTTGAATTAAAAGTTAATTGTGAAAATTGAATATTTTAATATTTAGTTGACGAGTTAAAATAGCCATTTTTCAAACAGTCTAGGATTTCGACGAAACTAGTTTCATCGGATCTGTAATGTTATATTATTGTAAGATTTCAAATTTCGTGTCAATCAGATTTACCGTTTGTCCGAGGCAAGCTAAAATGCATAGAAATTTGGTTAACCGATTTAATTTAAAATCGATTGTTTATTGCCGTAACTCACATAGATGATCGAATTGGATCCCTAAACCTATTCCATTGTGTCCGAAACGCAGGGTAAACCCTAGAAACGCCAGCCGGCACGCTTCGTTTGGAGTTTGGAAAATTTCGGATGAATAGTGTTCGTTGAATTTTCTATAAAAGCCCCTTTATTTTCATTTTTTGCAAAATAAAACAAGCCTAGGGTTTCAAGAGCTCCAGCCGCCGCTTGTTTATAATTAATGGCCAGAAAATAATCATCTTTTTCCCCTAATTTCTTCAAATCCACCAATCAATTTAAGAAACCTCCAACACGAAAGTTGTAGAGCACAATGCAATCTATAAATCCAACGGTTAAGATCTGAAATGGCAAAGTGTGGAGGCTTCAATTTAGCCGCGTTCATCACTGGTTCATGCTCGTTTTTCGAAGCAAGAGGATGGTCGAGCTCCAAGCGGCTCTGGCAGAGGGTGGCTCACGAGATGCTCGTTCGTTTGGTGCTGGCTGATCGTGGTAGAAATGAACGTATGGGTTGCGAAAATTGATGGAAAGGAGGCGGCCGATGGGTTTCGATTATGTGCGTTTAACCTGGGAATAACGCGATGGAGAGAAGAGTATCACGTGACCGAGATGTTAGCTAGGGTTAGAAATTTTAAATAGAAATTAAAATTGATTCATTTTAACTCGTACGATCTTTAAAAATTCATAATTTTGTCATACGAGGTCCATTTTGGACGAAACAAGTTGCGTTGGCTTCGTTTTTACGAGCACTACGCTATGGAACTAGATTGGAGTCGTTTGGAGCTAGTTTGAATTTTGGGTAAAATTAAACGCGTGTTTAATTTTATTCGAAATAAAACGCTGGAAATTGGAAACCAAGGTGAGAACTTCTCACTCAATCGAATTAGTTTCGATTTAAATTTTAAATGGTTAGATTTAAAATTGCTTGATTGTGCTGATTTGCATGTTTGGATGATAAATTATCATCTATTGATTGTTAAAATAGACATTATACGCCGTATATTAAGCGGAGGTTATTTATTAAAAACATATACCGCGAATATTTCACCTTGAAGTGAAATTGGTATTATATATGTACTTGGAGTTGATTTCCCGCATTATATAGCAGATGAGACCCTATTGCGCTGCATAGCGGATAATATTTTATAAATCCCGTATACCGCAATATTTCACCTCGAAGCGGAATTGGTATTGTGCTAACATCTGTGAATGCAGGGAAACAGGTTGGAGGGATCCAACTGGATTCCTCAGATGATTGAATTGGTTTCAATGTTGTGTGTTGATCTATTTATAATCTGTATGATTTTCTTTGTGATTGAAATCGTTAAAGGCTAAAATTTAGCCGAATATATTTTTGGTACCGTTAGATGCCGAAAATAAATAAAATTGGATTTTTGAAACTTTAAGTTGAGAATTCATAATAAAATTTAATTTTGGAATTGATTCATTTTAAATAAATAAACGTTGAAATTTTTATGTTATAAAAATTATGGTTTTTGTGAAATATAACCGAAATGTGATTTTTGAAATGAATAGCTGATTAATTTGTAAAATGGTTTAAATTGGGATTTTTGAATTACTATAAACGGATTATATAAAGGTTTATGAAATTGATATTTATATTAAAAATATTGGAATTATAAAACGAGTTTTTATAAGTGTTAAAATGAAGTATAAACATATTTCATAAGTGAATGAAATTTATAGATTTATAAATTATGAAGTTATAAAATGAATAGATTTTGTAAAATAAAGGATTTATAAGTAATTCACTTATAAATTGGATTTTGGCGTTTAAATGAGATATAAATAGAATTTGTCTATTAGGTATTTTATAAATGGAAGTTTTTTTATAAAATAAATATAAGTGGAATTTATAAACATTGTTTTATAAATCCGAAAACAACTTATTTTGGTAAGTTAATTATTATAGCTTATTAAAGGAAGTATATCCACGATTTTGGATAGTGGATAATCCTTTAGATAAAATGTGTAGAAAATGTTGAATTTGGTTAACGAAGTATATTCACGATTTTGGCAGTGAATAATATATTAAAGAAATGTTTTGGGGAAGTGATGTTTTAAATAGATTTAAAATGATTTGAAGGTGTTTTAAAATGTATTAAGTATCGAAATCATAAATTTCGACATTCATTGTTGAAATAGACGTTTTCGAGAAATATGGAAATGGTAGACTATAACACTATTGTTATAGTAAATGATTTCCGAAAGGAAATGTTTTATATAGTATTGGGATTTATATATCTATTTTAAGTTCGAATCCCTATACTAGTGGTTTTGGGTTGTCGTAACGATGTTTTACGCAACATTCATTTTGACTCAAATAAATGTGTTTAAGAGAATGTTTTCCTTAAAGAATAAATTATATACTGAATTGTGATTTAAGTATATTGAATATTTCCCAAATGTTGAAAATGAATAGATTTGTGATTTATTTATTATTAAATAAGTATGGAAGTGTTTTTCCAATATGAAGTGAATGTTTTGAGATTTTGTCTTTTAAAGGTAAATTGAAAATGAATATTAGAAATCGATTTGAAAATCGTATATTTATAGATATTTTGGAAATGTAAATTCACTATGGAATTTGTAAAAGAAAGGGAAATTTGTTTAAAAATAAACAATGATTTATTTGTGAAGTGTGGAAATAAATTTACGGATTTGGAATGTAAGTTTAAAATAAATTGGTAAGGATTTATTTGATTGATTTAAATGAACCATTTTAAATTTAAAATGGATAAATATTTGGAAGTGTTTCCGTTTAAGGAAATTGATTTGAAATTTGTTTTCAAAGATTGAAAGGTGAAAAATGATTTGAAATTTGTTTTCAAATGGTTGAAGTGTGGAAAATATATCTTGTAAAGATATTTTGAAAAATAAATAATTTGGGAAGATTATTTATAATCAGGTGGTGTTGTGAATATTGACTGATAGTAAAATAACCTACTATCAATATTGACCTTTAAATAAGTATTTGTTGTGAATTGGTTGAAATTGAATGCTACACTTATTTTTAAATTATTGCACTCGTTATTCGGATTACCCATTCCGAATAGTGATACGACGTAATGGATAGCATTGAAGACCGGTGTTGAAGACCGGATATTTTTGAAAACGGAAGGATTACCGTTGAATGTCTCTACATCGGTTGATCTTCAATATAGAGATTTTATCACCCTTTGTGATGGGAATCCGGACGTGATTAGTGAATATCCGTATTGCAAGGGCTTCTTTGGAAGTGCCTTCGGTTCCGTTCGATCCCGGAACGGACTTGTATGGCTACGTGTCTGACATTACATTTTGAGATATAAAGCATATTTCTTTCAAATACATCTATGTTGGTGGCGGAGAATTTATTCTCTTAGCTTAATACCCTTCTCTAAGACATACGAGCTCTGAGGTTTTGTAGTTGAAGGTTATCAGCGATATACTCCCAATTTGGTAATGTGGCATGCTGAGTGTTGCTGTGTGATGATTATTTATTAATCATTTGTTGATCAAAGCGTGGCTTTGTGAAAAAAACGTAGCTTTGTGGACGAGACTTCGTCGAGCCTCACAACCCGGAAATGGTCGAAACAGGAATGTTGCGGCAAGGTTTTTAGGGGTCGCGCCCCTAAGCTATGTCCATTTTCTTCTGGATAGAAGTTGTATCATGGTATGGAACCCAGATATTTAACCTATGTGGTTGCTGTAAATTTATTACTTTGTGGTTGCTGGTATCGAGGATCCTCGGATAAAGGTCAGTAACGACCAGGGATGGCATACTTTTTTTGTGTGGAGTTATCAAGTTACAGCTTCATTGCACCCAGAAGCGTGTGGTAACTCGGCCTTGTGTCAGCAGAGATCCGGTTAGGTTCTCGGGGCTTCTTTTCAGAGGCGTACCCATTTCGGTGTAGGAAGTTCCTTTGCCTGACCATTTGTTGGAAATCCAAAGAAACAATACAAACCCTGTACGGTTTTAGTTGCATAACCTGCCATGGAATGTGGCGGTAACCTGCTATTGAACATGGTAGTTATAGTAGGCATACGATAATGGTCGTATGTTGGCTAAGATTTATATTCTACTTTCGAAATGTTTTCTACACTATGCACTAATAATAATATCAAAAATGATTTGATTTTTGCGTAGTAAGCATCTTTGACTATCATAAGGAGAAATCTCCTCCAATTCTGCGTTTGCATTGTGTGTGTGGCGGGAGGCCTTATGCTAGTTTCATTTTCCAAAAGCATTGCGGATCTATTTTTAAAATACTTCCTTTGTTGTTGTTTTAAAGATAAATAACTGTTTTAAGTTCTCACACCAGTCCCATGACTGACCTGGAGTTTATTGTTTCCCTTCCTAAACTCTGGGTGCCCACCAATTTCCACACGGGCAGTCTAGAGTCAGGTTATCAGGTCATTCTGGAATTCGGAAGTTGCTGTAGAGATCTGGAGGCAAGCTGGAGGGCATGGCGTATCAAACTAGTATATAGTATTCTTTTTCCGCTATTTGTTATTGTACCCTCTCATGATGTAATGTAATGCAATATGATGTAATGTAATAACTGATATAGTTCTTTGTTTAAAGATTATTCATTTATCTATTATATGTTGTTCTGCTGCGATTGTGAGATTCTGATATTGTTTTCTGCTTCTTCTTCTTTCTTCTTCTTCTCCCTTTTCTTCTTCTTTAACCATAACAGTTCGGTTTTCCGGCATTCGATTGCTCGGCAGTTGATACAGTGGACGTATTGATGTCGATTTTCGAGCGTCGAAAAATTGCAACGTTACGGAGAAACCTTCCCCAAGTGTGCGATTGCGTTGTGTGTGTGCCGGGAGACCTTATGGTGGTTTCATTTTTTTCAAAAAAGCATGAACGGGTTTTTTTTTGTTTTCTTTTTATACAAACAACTGTTTTATGCTTACTCATACCAGTATCATGACTGATCCGGAGTTTATTGTTCCCCTTCTAAACTCTGGATGCCCATAATTTTCCACACGGGCAGCCTAAAGTCAGGTTATCCTTGTTTTGGAGCTAGTTCAGATAGTGGATGTAGATTTTGGAAGTCCTTGAAGTCTTTGGAAGCTTTTAGGTTTTAAAGTTTTGGGTTTGGAAGTCTTCGGAGCTTTGGAGCTTTTGAATTAAAGACGCAGTATGTTGGATTCTCTCTCTCTCTCTCTCTCTTTTGAAGACCCTGTTGTGTTATCCTTTTTGCCATGGTGTTGTATTCTGTTTGTTGTGTATAGTGCTCTGAAGTTGGTGGTCATTTGTTGAAGCATGTTGTACCAATGTTGTATCCATTTGTGTATCAATGAAAATTATCATTTTGTTTCCACTATGTTGTTATCAACTAACGTGTTATAAGTTCCAGCAAACTAGACTCCAACGTTTGAATCTCCAGCATTTGAAGACGGGTGATGTATTGGATGTCGATTTTCGAGCGTCGGAATCCGGGTTGTCACATTTGGTATCAGAGCTAAAGGTTGAGTAGGAACTTTAGCTTTGGAGTATAACTCATTAGGGGACTCATTAGAGATAGAGTTAGAAATGCCCTAGAATGAGTATATTCCCTAAGATATCTCGTATGTATGTCTAAATCAAGTTTTCTTACTATTTATAGATAGTGAGAATGAGTGCAAGAAGAGAACGAGGTAGGGGAAGGGGGAGTACCACTACAAATGGTCGAGACCCTGCAGCAACAATAACAACAACAGAGGGAGCGGCTCTTCCCATTCAACCTCATCCGAATCTGGAGGAGTTATATCGAAGTTTCTCAAGACTTAGGGGGAAACCATTCACATGCAAGGAAACTATTATAGAAGCGCAAGCTTGGATTCGATTTTGTGAGAGAATTTTTAAAGGATTGAAGTTTGAGGATGATTAAATGAGGTTGATAGCTTCTTGGCAGTTCTAGGAAGAAGCTTTGGCATGGTGGGACACCATTACATTGGTTGAGGCGGAGGATGAGTTTAATTGGATAGATTCAAGGAAGTATTTGAGCAGCGTTATATGCCATCTGCTGGTATTTCGAGGATGTACCAAGAGTTTACTGATTTGAAGCAAGGAAGTCTATCTTTTGAAGAAAACTTAAACAAATTTAACGAGTTATCCCGGTTTGGTCTTGAATTAGTAAATACACCTCTTAAGAAGAATGAGAAATTTGTTAGAGGGATGAACAAGAAGTTTCATGAAAGGATGACATGCCATGTGAATGAGTCTTTTGATGACTTGGTAGATATGGGATATAGATATGCCACCCTAGATAAACAAGAGATTCCGAAAGAGAAAGGAAGTGGAAGTAATCCAAATTGGAAGAAGAGAATGTTTGGAGGAAAGAAGTCGTGGAAAAGTAAAGAAAAGAAGAATACTCAGAAGAATAAGGCAAAGAATGATACTTGTTTCAACTGTTTGGAGAAGGGACAATACTCAAGTAGTTGCAAGAAGCTCAAGAAGAAAGGAAAGAAGGATCAACCTAGGAAATCAAGTCAAGAAGCCAGGGAATGATATTATTGCCATAAGCCAGGACACATAGTTAAAGATTTCCCAGCAATGAAGCAGGCCCAAGTAACAAAGGTGTATGCAATCAAGGATCAGCCTTCAACCTTAGGAGCTGATAAAGGGAAAGGATTTTTGGAAGGTAACCTTCTTATTTATGATAAAATTGTTAGATTTCTATTCGATGCTGGAGCCACACGTAGTTTTATTTCCCAAAAAACCGTAGACGGGTTAAAACTTGAACCCGAATTCATAGATGAACCTATTTGTGTGAAGAATCTGGTAGGAGGCCTTGCGGATCTTTGTTTACGTTGTAGAAAAGTTCCTATCTCGTATTCTCATCATCGGTTTCCTATCAGCCTTTTCATTCTTGACTTTAATGAATTTGAAATTTTACTTGGAATGAATTGGTTAACAAAATATGAAGCTAAATTAGATTGTACCAATCGAATGATTTCTGTCAAAACCAAATTTGGTAATTTCGTTGTGATTTCTTATGAGGATCCAAGTCCAAAAAGGGATAAGCTAATGTATACTTTAGGGTATCCTGACCCGAATTTGGAATCCATACCTATTGTCCAAGAATTTCATGACGTTTTTGAAGAAGTTAAGTATTTACCTCCGCACAGGGAGATCGAAGTTAGAATTGACTTGGTTCCCAATGCTCGTCCAGATGTGCATGCCAGTCGTAGGATGACACTAAGGGAAAGAGTAGAGCTAGTTAAGCAAACCCAAGATTTACTGGAGAAGGGATTTATACGACCTAGTCGTTCCAGTTGGGGTTCAGTTGTGGTGTTTGTAGCCAAATCCGATGGATCTTTGAGACTGTGCGTAGACTATCATGATCTCAATAAGTTAACTCTTAAAAATAAATTCCCTTTGCCTCGAATTGATATCCTTTCGATCAATTGCATGGTGATCGATTCTTTTCCAAGATAGATCTAGCCTAAGGATTCCATCAGCTGAGAATTGCGGAAGATTTTATTCATTTAACTACTTTCAGGGGTCTAGACGCATTCTACGAATAGTTAGCCATGCCATTCTGACTAACTAATACCCCTGCATATTTTGTAGACCTGATGACCCAAATATTTCGAGAAGTGTTGAATAAATTTGTTCTTGTATTTATTGATGATATTCTAATCTATTCCAAAACTAAAGAAGAGCATGCCGAGCACTTAAAAATAGTTTTAGGAATACCGAGGAGGAATATTCTTTTTGCCAAATTTTCTGAATGACAATTTTGGGTTAAAGAAGTTAGAAATCTTGGACATATTGTTACAGAAGAAGGAATTTCTGTAGACTTTGACGAGGTTTCCGCTATCCTAGATAGGAAGCAACGCACAACTCCAAAGGAGGTCAGAAGTTTTCTGGGATTAGCCGGATACTATCGAAAGTTTGTCCAGCATTTCTCTAAGTTAGACAGTCCATTAAATAAGCTGACTATGAAGAATGCCAAATTTATTTGGACTCCAAAGTGTGAGGAAGCATTCCAGGAATTGAAGAAATGGTTGACCACTGCTCCTATTCTTGCTATTATTAACGGGGATCAAGGTTTATCTGTTTACACAGATGCGTGTGGTGAAGGTGTGGGTGCTGTTCCAATGCAAGTGGGTAGAGTGATTGCCTACGCGAGTAGATAATTGTGACCACATGAGAAAGCTACCCGACCCACGATCTTGAGCTTTTGGCAGTTATTTTTTCTTTGAAAATCTGGTGTCATTATCTTCTGGGTGAAAATTTTGAATTGTTCACCGACCATAAATCTTTGAAATATCTCTTTACCCAGAAGGATTTGAATCTAAGGTAGCAACGTTGGTTGGAATTCCTAGCGTCATACGACCTAGATATACGGTATACACCTGGTAAAGCCAACGTGGTAGCTGATGCTTTGAGTATAAGACATGCTGTTCTTGCTTATCTAGTTGTCACTCCTACTCTTCTTGAGAAGATTGCAAGTAAGAAAAAAGAAGACAAGTTTCTCCAAGAAATTTATAGGAGAACACTTCGTGGCGAAGATTCTAGCTTTGAAACCAATAATAGTGGAATTATAAGACTGAAAGGGAGGATTTGCGTTCCAGACATTCCAGATCTCAAACGAGAAGTATCGGACGAATGTCACAAATCCAAATTCAATATCCATCCAAGGGTTAACAAAATGTATCGAGATATTAAGAGGACTTTCTGGTGGGAAACGATGAAGAGTAATATATCCATTTATGTTAGTCGATGTGCAAATTGTCAACAAATAAAGAGTGATCAAATGAAGATGGCAGGTTTACTCCAACCACTGGAAGTGCCTAAATGGAAATGGGATCAAGTGTCTACGGATTTCGTAGATGGTTTGCCACGTACTTGGAAGGGTAATGAGACGATTTGGGTTATTGTGGATCATTTGACTAAGACTGCCCACTTTATCCCAGTTAAATCCACCCGAACGGCAGCGAGCTTGGCAGAGTTATATGTAAAGGAGATTGTTCGACTCTATGGAATACCAACTAGTATAGTGAGTGATCATGGCCCGATCTTTTACTAGCAGATTTTGGGAGGCATTTCAAGCCACGCTAGGAACCAGGTTGAACTTCAGTACCGCTTACCACCCGTAGTCTGATGGGCAAACCGAGAGAATAAATCGAATCTTGGAAGATCTTTTGCATGCTTGTATTCTTGATTTTGGAGGTTCATGGGAGGGCCATTTGCATCTGGTTGAATTTTCATATAATAATAGTTATTAGGCCAGTATTAGAATGGCTCCTTTTGAAGCATTGTATGGTGGTCCTTGTAGATTACCTGCGTGTTGGATTGAGTCAGGTGATAGGCTTGTTCTTGGTACGGACATAATAAGGGAAGCTTTTGAGAAGGCTGATTTCATTCGGAAGAAGTTGAAAACTTCTCAGAGTCGACAGAAAAGTTATGCCGATCATAGGAGAAGAACTTTAAAGTTCCAGGTTGGAGATTCAGTTTTCTTAAAGGTTTCTCCAATGAATGGGGTTTTGAGATTTGGAAAGACCGGTAAGCTGGCACCGCGATATATAGGTCCTTTTCCTATACTTGAGAGGATTGGTCCTTTGCCTTATCGAGTGCAGTTACCTAATTGGTTAGCTGGCGTGCATGAGTTGTTCCATGTTTATCACCTTCGAAAATATGTGCACGACCCAGATTATATCATTGAGGAGGCCGCTCAACAGGATTTGAAAATTACACCCAACTTGGCAGTGAAAAGAGAACCATTGAAGATTATAGATCGAGATGAAAAGCGGTTGAGGAATAAAGTGGTAAAATTAATAAAAGTACAATGGAGTGGAGATCTAAATGATTGTACTTAGGAAACAGATGAAAGCGTGCAGAGATCCTATCCCAAGTGTAGAATAGATATCTCGGCTTAATCTGGTAAGCCATTTCTTTTTCTTTTTATGTGTTCAAGTATTCTTTGTTTATCTCCTTGTCTTTCAAAATTCGAGGACGAAATTTTCTTAAGGTGGGGAACCTGTAAGGATCCCCTTTTTAAATCAAATTTAATTTAATAACTAATATAATTTTTGGAATTAAATTGTGAATTAATTTGAATTCATTCAAAAACAAATAAGATATGTATACATATATATACATACATATATATTATAAAATAGAATTTGAAATTCAAATATAAATATCTTAAAAAATAATTAGATTTAAAAATAATATATATATGATTTTTATTAATGCATAATTTTAAATCATTTTTCTTTAAAGTTATATGCAAATATAAATAAAGGAAATATATTCACTAAGTTTGAAAATCGAATATAAATTAATAAAACATATATATATAAATATGAAACTAAATATAATATAATATATAAATTATATAAAAAAATATTAAGTAGATGCAAATTACAAATGCAAGTATATTAACATGAAAGATAACAAGTGTTAAGATTTTAATTCATGCATTTAACATTTGTAATCAATTTAGCATGCAAAATACAAGTGTAATAATTTTAAACATGAAATTAAACAAGTGTCAAGTTTTTAATTTTTCTTTTATTTTTAAAAGTAATAAAATCAAATCAATATATATACTTCATCTCCTACTCTTTTATTTTCTTTCATGAAATTCAAAACCAAAACCTAAGCAAGTAATCAAACTAGAAAACAAAAATCTGAGGAAGTTTAACCAGTAAAACAAATTCAAAGATCGTCTCAAAAACATCAAGCAAGATCACTTCCAGTTTTCAAAAACCAGTAAAACAATCTTTTTCAAACTTCAAATCTAAATCTAAAACAAGGTTCAACTAGTTAGATCATCTCAAGTATGTATTCAACTCAACAAAATCAAAGCTTTTAAGGTCAAACAACAAGCAGATCAGATCATCACAATCAAGTCCAGATCAATAAAATTAAAAATTAAGTTTCCAGGCTTCTATTTCAAATTTTCAAGTTTAAAAAGCTTCTCTGTTCTCAAACAGGTGAGTAAACCCCTTTGAATCTGATTTAAAAACTTGATGTTTGTGAAGTGAAGCTGTGAAAAAATGATTGAATGTATGTAAATATGTTTGCATGTATATAAATATTTATATCTATATATCTGTGGCCTCTCTGTTCTAGTTTACAGGTTTCAAACCCTGTCAAAAATTCAAAAATCTCTCCCTCTAATCCTCTTTAGGCTTTAAGCTTTAAACAAAACTTGTTTGTATGATTAAGATTTGAGTTTTAAAAGTATTTTTAAGTATAATTATTTAAAGTATTTTTTGGAAACTAGGAAATACAGTAAAACTTAAATGCATGTTAAAATTCAAGTGTTTTAATTTTTTGATTCATATATATATATATATATATAATATGATTTGCTTTTAGAAACAATGATTTTTAAAAGAAAAATCATGATTTTTAGTTTGGTAAATCATGAGAATTTGCAAGTTGAACATAAAACAGGGTTTCGAGCTTTTTTTAGTGATTGACGAGGTGAGGAAGGTCGTCGTCATGGCTGGAGGAAGCCTGAGTGATGGAGACCTCGGGAAAAATTGTGGGGGAATTTTCTGACCATCTTGGTGTCCAAACAGTGTCGATTTAGGGTTTAAACCCAAGTTTTGGTCATGGTCGGAATTCGAGTTACTACAGCATCGTCAATGCACCGGAGATGATCGGAGCAGGGGCAATCGATGTGTGGTTGGTCGTGTGGCTCTAGACGTGATCGCGTGATTTCTGGTGGCCGGAGGCGGACATGCGAGGTAGTTCTTGGTTGAACTATTTAGTTCCAGTTTGTATCGACTTGCTCAATTTCAAGTTCGTCACCATTTCAAGAATCTGGGTGGTCGTGATGCTCGCGGAGGTCGTTGTCGACTTATCGATGGTTGGAGCTTGAATCGGAGGTGGCCAGAACTCCTGTGCATGTGCACGCGTGTCAGGTTGTATCTGGGTTTGGTTTGTGCTGATGGGTTGGGGAAGAAGGTGATTGACTCGAGTTTGAACTCGGGAAGATGGGTAGTTGGCTCGAGTGTGATCCCAGAGAGTTCGTAAGGTTATATGTTAACAGTTTAAAAAAAAAACTTAAATCAAAACAAAGGAGAAAAGGGGTGGCTTAGGCTGGACTCAGGGAAATTTGTGCTTGGCTCCGGTTAGCACTCGGGTTTGTCTCGGGTATGTGAAGTTGTAGTGTTCAAACTTTAAACAAATCAAGTTTAAATAAATTTCTAATTGGTTCTTTTGTATAGTAATTATTTTATCTAAGTTTGGAATTAGATAAAGGTTTTAAAATAAATTATTTTAATTAATGAAGTTTAAAATGTTTTAAAAATATATAACCTTTATTTTTAAAGTTATATTAAATAAATTTAATAATATAAGTAAGAGGTTAATTAGGAAGAGATGTTTTAAATTGTTAATTAACTTAAAAGTCTAATATAATTTATTTGTTAATGATAATTAATTCCAAGGTTTATTAAATAAAGATTTTTAATGATAAGTAAGTAATTAATTAAGATAAATGATTTATCTTTTAATTAATTAAAGTTTTAAGTAATTAAAGATAAATTAATTAATGAAAGTAATTAAAGGTTAATTACTTAAAGAGTAATTACTTAATATAAGTAATTAAAGAATAATTAAGCTTAATTAAGTAATAACTAAGGTTAATTGATTAATAATTAAGGGTTAATTAATTGATGATTAAAGTATAATTAATTAATAATTAAGGATTAATTAATCAATAATTAAGAATAATTAATCAGTAATTAGAGGATAATTAATGAAAGTAATTATGTGATTAAATAATTAATTAAAATGGTTTGTAATTACTTAATGTTAATTAAAGCAGGGTTAAGTGATTAATTCATAAGTAATTAATTTATTTTGAGTTAATTAAATTAATTATAAACATATGATTAATTAATCTTGCTTATGGATGATTGGATTATACTGAATGCCTTGGATTAGTTGATATCTCTGATATGTGATTTGTGATACTCTGTGATATGAATTGCTTTGGATTGAGCTGTGATATCTATGATATATTGCTATGTGAATGTGAACTTCTGAATTAAAGTAAACAACTTAGCCTTTAAAACGCCATTTGAATTTCGATGTGACCGGGGGTCGGATTCCAAATGGTTATCCGAAAATCACATCGAATCTTAAAAATAAATCTTTTGTTTAAAAGATTAAAAATGGAAATGTGTATCCATGTGTTTTTAAAATAAGCGCTCATTATTCAGTTAAGCCAGGGGAGGACATTGAGTCATAAAACCCATTCTGAATAATGATACGACGAAATGGGATGGCATTTGAAGACGGTGGTGAAGACCGGGTATTTTCAAGAACGAAAGGATTGTCTGTTGATTGTCTCTGCACCGAATTGCTCTTGTATAGAGGTTTCTCTATATGATGGGCAGTCCGGTCGGGATTGTGGATATCCGAATTTGCGAGGACTTTTTCCTTAATCGGACGAAGTGTCTTCGGTTCCATTCAGACCCAGGATGGACTTGTATGGATGTATGTCTGATATTACACTTTGAAATATAAAGCTGGTTTCTATCGAATACATTTCTGTTTGGTGGCGGAGAATTTATTCTCTTAGCTTAACACCCTTCTCTGAGACGTACGAGCTCAGAGGTTATGTAGTTGATGGTTACTAGTGATATATTCCCAACTTGGTAATGTGTCATGCTAACTGCTAATCATTGGTTGATCGAAGTATGGCTTTTGTGAAAAGCGTAGCTTTGTGGGACAAGACTTCATTGAACCTCACACTCCAAAAATGGTCGAAATAGGAAGGATGCGGCAAGGTTATGGGGGTCGCGTGCCCTCAGGGTATGTGTATTTCCTTCTGTATAAAAAGCGGTATTCTGGTATGGAGTCCGGATATTTAACTTATGTGGTTGTTGGTTGTTATGAGGCCCCAGATAAAGGTCGGTTATGACCGGAGGATGGCATACTCGTGACAGTTAGTTACCTAGTTACAGAGGTAACCTGGTCTTGTGTTGGCAAAGATCCGGTTAGGTTTTTGGGGCGTCCCTCCAGAGGCGTACCCATTCAGAAAGGAAGTTCCTTAGCCTTGGCCATTTGTTGGAAATCCAATCACTCAATACGAGCCCTGTACGGTCCTAATTGTAGAACCTACCATCTAACATGGTAGCTATAGAGGCATACTATAATGGTACGTATGCTGGCTAAGATTTATATTATACTTTCGAAATGTTTTCACACTATGCATTAGTAATAATAATATCAAAAGGATCTTCACGTATCAAGCATGTTTGACTATCATAAGGAGAAACCTTTCCTAAGTGTGCGATTGCATTGTGTGTGCGCCGGGAGACCTTATGGTAGTTTCATTTTTTTTCAAAAAAGCATGAACGAATTTCTTTTTGTGTTTTCTTTTTATACAAACAACTATTTTATGTTTATTCATACCTGTCCCATGATTGAGCCGGAATTTATTGTTCCCCTTCTAAACTCTGAGTGTCCATAATTTTCCACACGGGCGGCCTAGAGTCAGGTTATCCGTGTTCTGGAGCTAGTTCAGATTGTAGATGTAGATTTTGGAAGTCCTTGAAGTCTTTGGAAGCTTTTGGGTTTTGAAGTTTTGGGTTTGGAAGTCTTCGGAGCTTTAGAGCTTTTGGATTAAAGTGCAGTATGTTGGATTCTCTCTCTCTTTTGAAGACCCTATTGTGTTATCCTTTCCGTCGTTGTGTTGTATTCTATTGTGTTGTATTAGTGCTCTGATGTTGGTGGCCTTTTGTTGTAACATATTGTATCAATGTTGTATCCATTTGTGTATCAATGAAAATTATCATTTTGTTTCCACTATGTTGTTATCATCTAATGTGTTATAAGCTCCAGCGAACTGGACTCCAACGTTTGAATCTCCGGCATTCGAATATGAGTGATCTATTGGATGGCGATTTTCGAGCGTTGGAATCCGGGTCATCACAGTATATATAAATAAGTTCCTTGTTTAAAGAATGATTTAAAGATTTAAATCAATTTGAAAGAAAATGTTTTCGAGGAAAATTTTATGGGTAGATAACTCTAAGTAAAATGGCTCAGATATTAAAATACTAGATGAGACTAGTATGAGGTCGTGCCCTATACTTTAGTTAGTAAGCCCTAAATAAAATAGATTTGAAATTCCAGTGTGTAGGGCTTTGTCACAGGCAAGACTAAAATTATGTTATACGCAGAAAAAAGTCTAAAAAGGAAAGATGGATTATTGGTGAGCCTGCAAAACCATTATGATCGGTTAGACCTGGAGAAGTAAGTAAGGACAAACCATCCAGAAGAGGAGTATCCAATAGATGTTAGATTTTTTTTTCTTCCGATAGATCCAAGTCAGCCAAGAGTTACTATAACGACCCAGGATTTTTATTAATTAAAATTTGAATATTTAATTAATTTTAAATATTGATAAGTGAATTTATAAGTCAAATAAATTTTTATTTGAATTTTTGAATTTAATTGAATAATTAAATCGATAATTTAATATGTTAAATTATGGAAATAATTGAAAATTGGGTTAAATATGATTGAAAATGATTTGTAAAATTTTATTTTATCATATGGGAGTTAGAACGATATTTTAGAACTTTTAAAATCGAATTAAAAGTTTATTTGTGAAAATTGAATATTTTAATATTAAAATCGACTAGTGAAAATAGTCAATTTTTGAACAGTCTCGGAATTGAACGAAACCAGTTCCATTGGATCCGTAATGGTCAGTTATTACCGGATTTCAAATTTCGTGTCAATCGGAGCTATCGTTTGAGCGTGGCAGCTCGAAACGCATCGAATTATTTTTAATTTAAATTTGGCGAGCTAAAATAGCCATTTTTCAAAAAGTCTCGGATTCGACGAAACCAGTTTCATCGGATCCATAATGTGATATTATTGTAAGGTTTCAAATTTCATGTCAATTGGATTTACCGTTTGTCCGGTACAAATTAAAACGCCTAGAAAATCGCTTAAATCGGTTTAATTCAAATTGAGCGTTTACAGCCATAACTCGCACATACTTCCAAATTAGCTTCCGAAACCTGTTCCATTGTGTCCGGAACGCGGGGTAAACCCTAGAAACGCTAGTTACGGCGCGTAAATCGAAGTTCGGATTTTCCGGATGAATAGTGTTCGATTTTCTTCTATAAATACACCCACTCTCTTCATAAATTTAGAAAAAAAATAAAACCTAACCCTAATCTAAACCTAGCTGCCACCTAACAAATGAATGGCCAGAAATTTTCAATTTTCATTCCTTAATCTCTTCCAATCCGTGAAGTTTTAGCCAAAGTGATCAACTACAATATTGTAGAGCATGAAGAGGGCTTTAAATCCATAAGGTGATGATGGAGTTTGGAGCATCAGATGGGGAGCAAAGTGGGGCCGTTCATAGCAGGTCACGCACGCAACTCGAGGGGTCTAGAGCAGGCCGAGCTTCAGGTGGTTGGTGGTTGGTGGTGGAGGTAGCTCTCGCGAAGGGCTTCGACATGGCAGTGGTTTGATGAGGTTTAGTTGAGTATTGATGGAGTAAATTGAAACCCTAGTTGGTTAAGGATGGGTTTGAGTGTGCGGCCATCTTCCTGTAGGAAGAAACGTGAGAGGGAGAAGGGAATGCACGGTGGAGATGAGCAGATGCAAGATCCTAAGGCCTGGATTGAGCTAGGTTTAAAAATTAGTTAAGTTATGTTGTAATTTATAAATATAAATTCGAGTAAACTTGTAAATTACATAACTTTTTCATACGAGGTCGAAAACGCGCGAAACCAGTTGCGTTGGAATCGTATGGACGAGCACTACGCGATGGAGTTGGTTTGGAGTCGATTGGAGTTAGTGAGAATTTTTGGTAAAATTAAACGTCCGTTTAATTTTATTCGAAATAAATCGCTAAAACGGAATTTAAAATCAAGGTGAGAACTTCTCACTCAATCGAATTAGTTTCGATTTTATTTTAAATAGTTAGATTTAAAATATTTGAATGCATGTTTGAATGTTGATAGATATATATTGATTGTTAAAATAGACATTATACGCCGTTAGTAAGCGGATGTTATTTAATAAAAACATATACCGCGAATACTTCATAAACAGTGAAATTGGTATTATATATAATAGCAATATATATATATTGGCATATGTATATATTGGAGTTATTGATTTTCCGCAATTTTTGTTTAGCGGATGAGACCCTATTGCACCGTTATTAAGCGGATAATATTTAAATCCCATATACCGCGATAATTTCGTACTGGAGCGAAATTGGTATTGTGCTAATGTTTGTGAATGCAGGAAAACAGGTTGGAGGGATCCAACTGGATTCCTCAACAGTTTTTATTTGATTTCAGATATTTTGATATTTGATGGATTATCATATCGATATATGATATCGTTGTTGTCGTGATTGACTATTTGGTGTGTGGCATCATTGGACCCAAATTTTGGGATTTTAAAATGATTTTTAAAGTGATTTTTGAAAATATAAAATATTTTTGGAATTGATCCATTTTATATAAATAAACGTTATAATTTTTAAAGTTATAAAAATTATGATTTTTAAGAAATATAGTTAAAAGTTGATTTTTGAAAATAAGGAATTAATGACTTTATAAAATAGTTAAATTGGGATTTCTGAAATAATTGTGAAAAGTTTAAATATAGGATTTATAAAAATTTGATTATTTTATAAATCAAAATGATGAAATTATAAAGGAGTTTAAAGACATTTTTAAAATATTAATATGAATTGATTTATATAAGAGATTTATAAATGGATATTTATAAATTGAGATATTGAAATTATAAAACGAGTTTTTATAAGTGTTTGAATGAAGTGGAAATGGATTTCATTAAAGAATGAAATTTATAGAATTATAAACGGTGAAGTTATAAATGAAATTTATAAATAGTAAGAATTATAAATTTGTGAAGTTATATTGAAGGAATAGATTTGGTTAAATAAGTGAATCTTATAAGTTATAAGATTTATGGTTTGGAAAGTCTTTAGAGGAACGATTTTGTAAAATAATCATTTTATAAGTATTTAACTTATAATATGAACTTTTAGTTTATAATTGAGTTATAAACTGGAATAGGTTAATAAAAGGATTCATAAAAAGGAAGTTTTTATAAATAAATAGAATGGAATTTACAAACGTTGTTTTATAAATTCGCAAATGACTTATTTTGACAAGAAAATTTGTTGAAACCTATAAATGGAGTTATATTCACATTTTTGAATAGTGAATAATCCTTTGAATTAAAATGAATAGAAATGATGAAATGTGTTAACGTAGTATCTTCATGTTTTTGAATAGTGAATAAGATGTTAAAAAAATTGTTTTGAATGTGATATTTGAAATAGAATTAAAACGATCTAACGAAGTTTTAATTGTGTTGAGATTCGAAACCATAGATTTCAACATTTATTGTTGAAATAGACGTTTTCGAGAAATAAAAGGAAATAATGGACTATAACACTGTTGTTATAGTAAATAATTTCCGAAAGGAAATGTTTTGTATAGTATTGGGATTTATATATCTATTTTAATTTCGAATCCCTATACTAGTGATTTTGGGACGTCGTAACGATGTTTTACGCAACATTCGTTTTGACCCAAATAAATATGTTTAAGAGCATGTTTACCTTAAAGAATGAAATATATACTTAATCTCGATTAAGTATATTGAATATTTTCCAAGTGTTGAAAATAAATGGATTGAAAATTACTTATGAATGAATAAGTATGGAAATGTTTTCCAATATGAAGTGAATATTTAGAATTTATCTTTTGGAAGATAAATTGAAAATGGATAATTGAAATCGTATATGCATGAATATTTTGGAATATGAATTCACTATTGAATTTATAAAAGAAAGTGGAAATTTGTATAAAAATAAATATTGATTTATTTTTGAAGTATTGAAATTTAATATCTAGTGAAGTTATTTTGGAAAATAAATAATTTGGAAAATTATTTGGAAACTGGTGATGTGTGCATATCAATTGATAGTTCAATAGTCGACTATCAATATTTCCCTTTGAATGGGTAATTGATGTGATTTGTTTGAATTTGAATGCCACACTTATTTTTGAATAAGCGCTCACTATTCGGGTTAACCGGGAAAGGACCATGGGGTCGTATAACCCATTCCGAATATGTGATACGTCGTTGTGAATTGCATTGAAGATCGGTGTTGAAGACCCGGTATTTGCGAAAGCGATAGGATGACCTGTCGATTGACTCTGCACCGAGTAGCTACGGTATTGAGTTCTCCATATGTGATGGTGAATCCGATCAGGATTGTGAATATCCGGATTGCAAGGACTTCTTTGTAAGTGCCTTCGGTTTTGTTCGAGCCCGGAACAGACTTGTATGGATTGTATGTCTGACATTACAAGTTGAGATATAAAGCGATTTCTTTCAAATATATTTCTGTTGGTGGCGGAGAATTTATTCTTTTAGCTTAACACCCTTCTCTGATACGTACGTGCTCAGAGGTTATATAGTTGAAGTTATCAGCGATATATTCCCAATTTGGTAATGTGACATGCTGAGTGATGCTGAGATGATCATTGTGTTGATTATTTGTGATAGGATCGTTTATTTGATCGTCTATCCTTGTGATCATTGTGTTGATCATTTGTTGACCCAAAGCATGGCTTTTGTATAAAGTATGTTTTTGTGGACGTGACTTCGTCGAGCCTCACACCCCGTGAATGGTCAAAACAGGAAAGATGCGGCAAGGTTATGAGGGGTAGCGCCCTTTAGGATGTGTGCATTTCCTTCTGGAAAAGGGTGGTATCATGGTATGGAGCCCAGATACTTACTCATGTTGAAAACACTTTGTTATGATTGTGTGAATTGATTACGAGCGCTCGGTGAAAAGGTCCCAAAGGACCGGGGGATGGCATATTCGGTCAGTTGTTACTCAGTTAGGGGTAACCCGGCCTTGTGTTGGTAGAGATCCGGTTTGGTTCTCGGGGATGTCCATCCAGAGGCATTCTCATGTGGCAATGGGAAGTTCCTTGGCCTGATCATTCGTTGGAAATTCAAAGAAACAATACGTGACTTGTACGGTTTTAGTTGTATAACCTGCTATGGAATGTGGCGGTAACCTGCTATTGAACATAGTTAGCTATAGTAGGCATAGTTCGGAATGTCTATGCTGGCTAAGATTTATATTCTACTTTCGAAATGAATTTTTCCCCTACACTATGCACTAATAATAATATGAAATGTTCTTTTAAATGCGTATCAAGCATCTTTGACTATCATAAGGAGAAATCTCCTCCGATTCTGCGTTTGCATGTGTGTGTGTGCGGGAGGCCATATGGTAGTCTCATTTTTAAAAGCATTGCGAATTGAATTTAAAAATATTTCTCTATTTTGATTTTAAAGTTAAATAAACTGTTTTGAGTTCTCACACCAATCACATGACTGACTCGGAGTTTATTGTTTTCCTTCCTAAACTCTGGGTGCCCACCAATTTCCACACGGGCAGTCAAGAGTTAAGGTTTATCAGGATATTCTGGATATTCTGGAGTTGCTGGAGGCAAGCTGGATGGCATGGCGTATTACTAGCTATATAGTATTTCTTTTTCCGCTGCACTATTTGTTGTTGTTGTTGTATACTCTGATGATATGATGAAATGAAATGTATAAAATGTAATAACTGATATAGTTCTTTGTCTAAAAATTATTCATTTATTATTATATGTTGTTCCGCTGCGAATTGTGAGATTCTGATGTTGTTCTGTTGTTTTCTGTTCCGTTCTATTCTCTTTTCTTTCTATTTTAAAATGATCTATTTTCTTTCTGTTCTATTTTAAAAATTTCTATTTTCTTTTCCCTCTATCTTTTCCCTCTATTTTCTCTCTTCTTTCTTCTTCCTTTTTCTTAAATTCTTTTTAAAACCCATAACATTTTGGGTTTTTCGGCAACGAAAAATCGCAAACGTTACAGTTACTATTTAGCCAAACAATACTAGAGTGTATGGACAAATAGTCCATTTGATAACTGGTATGTACATATACATGATATTGCTTTACATATTTAGCCAGTTTTGGTTGTAGGATTATAATTTGCGAAAGACATGTTTTAAAAAGGACACCAGTAAGGGGAAACCCGTTCGCTAAGCGGCGTGGTCTCACTTAATATCAGATAACCAAGATGTATAGTATTATTCACACCATGCTTTATGTCTGACTCGAAGTTTATGTTTTTACCCTTAAACTCTCAAATGCTTAAAATTGATTTGAGTAGGCTGAGAGTTGAGGATTTTTAGGTTTTGGTAGGTTGGCGATTAAAACTTTTGAGTACGAGCAGGTGGCTAACAGATAGCTATTTAGGAGTTGCTGTTTTATTTTGTTTTGTTCTGCTATGTTGTACTATGTCAGTTTGACTATATCGTACCCTGATAAACCAAGAGGGCATCGTCATATGTCGGTTTTGGCGTATT
Source organism: Allium cepa (assembly GCA_030765085.1). Classification (NCBI taxonomy): domain Eukaryota; kingdom Viridiplantae; phylum Streptophyta; class Magnoliopsida; order Asparagales; family Amaryllidaceae; genus Allium; species Allium cepa. The sequence continues at coordinate 549,847,040 of CM060938.1, forward strand.
TATGTCATAAGTATATTTTATCTAAACCTGGAAAACATTTGGGATTATGTAACTTGGATATGAATTGTTGTTCTGAAATGTAATCAGAAAAATGTTTTAACCTGTGATGCTTTATTTCATATTTAAGTGCTTATGATATTATGGATACTATTAACATTACCGTATTTGGTCACCAGATGTTAATACTATAGACGACTACATCATCTACAGTGCTTAGCTTCAAACCTCTAGATAGGTGATGTTACAATCATAATCTAAAATTAAACATTTAAATCTGAGTCTTACACATGTAATTTTTACTTAACAATCAAATTCATGTATCCCTAACATTGATAATTATACACCATAAACCTTAAAATATGAATCATATTTATGCACGAATAAATAACCTGAACAAAAAAAACAAAGCATGATTGCTTTGTGCGATGATTGAGAACTATTTTATAAGGTAGTTGAAGAGAAACTAATTTTTGGAATCTGCAAAATAAAAGTTAGGAAATTGGATTTATGAGTTTGATTAATTGAAGAGAGATAGAGAGAGAGAAATGAGGTTGATGTTTTAATTTGATTTAGGCTCTGTTGGAGAGTCTTATAGTACCGGTTATGAGAGGCTTTGAGAGTACTGATTTTGACTGTCAATGGTCATAGTGGTTTTGATTGTTTTATTTGAAGTGTTGTTATAGTTGATTAATACATGCTTGAGAGTATAACATACACCGACTGACTTTAGTTCGCCAGTTCAAGCGAAACTCCTCGCTTTACGTTAGCGGACCCGGGGTCGGGGCTCCGCACTCTTTCCATGTGGGGTGATCTGGGTAATACCTAGTATATTAATTGCAGCGAACAACAATAAATTTGCCGATGTATAATTGAAAAAATGGTTAGAACCCCCAAAACACCCTAATTTGATGGATTGAAAATTACTATTAAAATTACACTACTACTGTTTTTATCGGTTTTATAACCAACGTGGACAAAAAAAACTTATAAGGAAGAATTATGAAATACCTAAAATACATAACTGTTCAAAACCGATAAAAAAAGAAACTCCTAGTCGAAGTTTTAGAGCAAGGCTAGTTTTGTAGTATGAATGGCCTATGTAGTAAAACACGATGAATATGATTTTGATAAAATTTTCGGTGAATGTAAAGTAAATCTTAAGGACAAATTTTCAAAAGAGACTGATTTTCAAAACTATTTGCATGAATGGGCTGGTTTTAAAACTATTTGTAGATATAGGCTACATTTAGCCAGCTCAGCGATGAGCTGGCCTTTTTTTTATAAAAAATATTAGGGTGCGCATTTCAGAAATGCGACCCTACGAATTTGCACTAGGCATCTACAAAATGCGCCAGTGCAAATCTTTCTGTCCAAACCTGGACGGTAAACTATTATTAATAAATTCAAATTCAAATACACAAAATCCAAATGCACAATCTTAAACGATAGCAAACGTTTATCAACATGAAAGCCAACAAATAAAACTACCATTAAATAAGTTCTAGCATAACATAATTTGATTACATTCGAATTAAAGCAGAAGTTATAGTTCGATTACAAAAGCAAACTAATAACTAAAAATAGGAGTACTCATGGTTGAGTTGGATCGTCTTGAGTAGGTGGGGGTTGAGAAGGTCCAGCATGTTGCGATTGGTGTGTGTTTCCTGCCTTCTTTTAGTTCTTCGCTCTCTAGTCTGCATAGCTTGTTCGGAAGAGCTTGGCCGTGTTAATCAATTTCTAAAAAGGAGCGTGTCAATAAGTTTCTTCAAATCAAGACACCGTGGTTGGACTTCTCGTTCGGGTACTCTACCATGTCTGATATCATCTAACCCTCCTCCTACCGTCTCTAGTACATCGACCTACAAGTTGTAGTTATTTATTCAAAATTAGAAATATAATTCAAGTGAACAAACTAAAAATATCACGATAATGTGAAGATTTACCACATCTCGCTCAAGCGGTGCACGGGCGGTGTATGCTCATTTGTGAGAAGTCCGATCTGCAACAATGAATCTTCGAGTAATCGATCAGTACCAAGTCATGTATCTCGAAATATGAATCGTAGGAAACTGTTGGTGTACGATACGGTTATGTCATGTCGCATCACTCGATCAGGATTATACATTACATCTCGCATGCATATGATAGGTGTCTTACAAAGCCAACTATGCATCCCACTTAGACATATCTGCGGAAGATCGACTAGCACATCCTGTGTGTACGGATTCCATATAACAGCTTCATTTGTTAACATGTCGAGCTGGTCGCAATAGTAAGTGGCCACCGGCTTTGAAGACTCAACCCAACTCCTTGAACCAAACCACCTATATAAATAGGTATACAATTAGAGTTTTACTAGTACAAAAATACACACATGTAAATGTAGTTGAAAATTCACTACCTTGCACTATAAGGCAATGTTCTGTCGATCTGCATGGATGAAGTCGCATTTGCAAACATATCGCGAAGCCATATCAACTTAACTGTTGCACCTCTTATCTCACTTCGAGGTGGAACTACACCCAAACACTCTTGACAAATATCTTCGTAATTACTTAGCTGTCTAATGGTAATAGGATTTCCTTCTACTGTAACACCTATAGGACAACTAACATCTGCTAATGTGATGGTAATTTCACCAGTAGGAAAATGGAATGTTGAAGTCTCGGGTCTCCATCTAATTACCAAAGATGTAACTAGCGCATGATCTATTTTAAAAAAGCCCAATCCAGATATTTCCATGAATCCCGCTCTTTATAATGCAAGTTGAACTCATGGAGTATTAGACGTGATGAATTTTAATTTGCTTGAATGATCATGACACTCAAGTGGCTCATCACTCTACACATTCATAAACGAACAAAAGGTAAAATAGTGGAAGTAGTAACCAAATAAAAACATTCTAATGTAACCAAATAATACCTGCATCAAGTTTCTATTATTGCTTCGATGTTCATTCTGAAGATACAAAACACTTGCATTCACGGGACCGGGTACCAACTCTTTAAGAAAAAAATATTCAAGTGTGAATAACATGCAAGTGAATGCAAATTTGAACAAATGAGTTTGATGTAATTGAATGTAATTGCTTCGATTTCATTTTGAATGTAATTGCTTTGATGTAAATGAATGTAAGTGCTTCGATGTACATTTTTAAGATACAAAACTAAATTGATAAACAAAATCCCAAATTGATAAACAAGGGTGTATACTTCTAATTGAAGATTATACCTCTAACTTGAGAATATGATGACGATCCTTCCATTTTTTAGCAGATTTGAAGAAGAAATAACTGCAATTGATGTTGGAATTGAGAATTTAGAAAATTTGGGGTTTCAGGGATTTTGAATGGAAGGGTGGAATATGGTAAAGTGAGGAAGAAAGGCTGGCTGCCTTGGTATATAAACAGCACGGGGCGCATTTCGTAAGCGTGCATTTGCAAAATTATAAGGGCCCACCTGCGAAATGCGCCCAGGAAATTTCACATATGAGCGCATTTCATAAGTGCGCCTCTGTCAAATTTCAAAGGGTCACCTGCGAAATGCGCCCAGGCATTTAACAGAGAAATGCTGCCTAACAAACAACATACAAATTTGTCAAATTCCAAATATCATTGAACAAACTGCAGCTAACAGACAACATACAAATTGAAGAAAAGCATTCACTACAAAATACGTTCAAATCATTCACTACAAAGTACGTTAAAATCATTCACTACAACATACATTCAAATCATTCACTACAAAATATGTAAATTATATGGACGGACAAGTTGATCTTTTATGCCCTTTTTGACCACATTTGCTACAAGTATTTTGTTTTCTTCCTCCCATTTTATCCATCATGCCTTTGATTCTTGTCGACCTTGGACGTCCCGTCTTTCTTTTTGTAGGCGGTGGCAATATGGTCGGACCGTGATATGCATCGTAATATCTACTATCTGGAATAGGATGAAAGCTTAGAGCGTAAGTTGCTTTATAATTTTGCACTGAAAACCACATTGAGCAAAAATCGAAATATGATCTATTCGCTCCTCCAATGGTTCGAGCACAAGCATCCATCACATGCAAACATGACAACTTTTGCAATAAAGGTATGTTGCAAGTGCAACTACATATATTATCCTGTAATGTCACTGTAAACGCTTTTCCAAATTGATCATTCACTTGCCATTTTGGTTTAATTGAATCTAATAATTCCATAATATCTTGCTTGTTTTGCTCTTTTGGCTAAAAGAGTTTCGACTTTTGGACTCATTTGCATTTCAAATCCCTCGGCATCGGAACGACATTTCACGAAATAGTCATTTAAACGATAAAACGTTCTTGCTACTAACGACTTAACTGGCAAAGCACGAGCACCTCTTAGAACTCCATTAAAACTTTCAGACACATTTGTTGTTGTCATCATCATAAATCTTCCACAATTATCCTTACATAGAGTCCAGTTTTCCTCTGCACCTCGTAAACTCCTTTCAATCCAAGCATGTGCATCTAGAGCAATAGTTTTCAAGTATCACCTTAATTCTTTGTACTGCAAATCATCTGTAGCACTAGCACATGAATAAGTCTACCAATTTTTTTAAGTAAATCCAGCAACTTGAAGTTAGCTTTGAGACGTCTAACACAAAAGCGGTGATGGTGTTCTTGTGGCCAATTATCTAATGCTCTCGGAATACCTTTCATTCGATCGGATATAAAAGTTAAACACGTATTGCGAACACTATGTATATAGTAGTACATGCATCTAAGAAACAAATCCCAACTATCTTTTGATTCAGAGTCTACGATTGCATATGCTAATGGAAATATACCATAATTTGCATCTACTCCAGTCCCAACTAGCAACGTACCTTGATATTTACCATATAAACAAGTGCCATCAACGCAAATCAACGGTCGACAATGTGCAAAACCCTCAATAGATGCACCGAATGCTCAAAATGCACTTTTAAAAAGAACTTTATCATTGGTGATTCTTTCGACATCAACTTTGAAAACTGTTCCCAGATTATGTTTTTTGACGGTGGCTAAGTATTGTGGTAACTCAACATACGATGTTTCCCAATCTCCAAAAACTCTCTCAAGTGCTTTACGCAATGCTCTATATGCTTTGAAGTAGCTGATTTTGATAAAAAAAGTTTCAGACATTAGCACTTGAATCGCAGAAGGAGTGGTTCCGACTTCACAAAAGGAAGTATTTTATTAGCAATAAACCTGCTTGTAGCTTGTTTATGATTTGAATTAATAATCGAATTAACACAAGTATAATTGCCATCATATTTTCTAATTTTCCACCACCCCATCAATGATTTTTTAGGGACAATTGCATGTATTCTCCAATGACAAATTTTATCAACACTACAAATCGCGATGTATTCTGTTTTGCATTTTATGGGTTTAAAAGAAACATAATTCTTGATGGACCACTCGCTTAACTGCTGAATAAGTATTTTCTTTGTTTGAAATTGCATTCACACTTGAAAAACAGAATCAACACATTCTGAGGTAAAAACATCTCTAATAGGAGTTACATTTTCAATCAATGATGCCGCCATAATTTTCGCAGTACATAAATCATCTGTCAAAGGCATCTCAAATTCCATATGTTCATCGTTATCATCATCATCGTCTTCTTCTTCCACCAAAGATGCTTCATTATTTTCATTTCTTTTCTCATGATTAATTTCAAACTCTAGCGCTTTATTGTTAACTTCCATATTATCCATCCGTGATATATCATTATCCATTAAAGCAATTTGCATACTATCTATATGCGGTGAACTATGATCTCCATCATCATTGCTAACCTCTCTAGCATTTGAAGGAACGGATGTAAAAATTGATCATTTGCCAATCTACAGCTTGAACTACCCGGATGCACCGTAAAACTGTGAAAAAAAGAGTATGAGATCAAAACGATATAAATTTCAACTACTCGAACGTAAATACTTTAACAAATTACTTACTTTGTATTCACACAAGTAGGAAATACTGGACTTGGATTGCTCTGATAAGGATAATTCAGAATAGTACCAAGAATTTGAGTATAATGTTGGTTCAAATTAGTGGTAATTGCATCTTCAAAATGTCTCAACTCCTCTTTTATTACAAATAATTCGATCACTTTCTTATTAACGGAAAACATAGCATCGACATCTTCATTGTCATTTACGTCGATAGCAGAAGATCTAGAATCAGTAACCCACTTCTTCACTAGTTTTACATCATATTCTTGTGAATTAATATTTGTCACCCTATACACCGTTTCTTTTAGTTCATGATAGGAGCAAATTTTTTTTAACCTTTGAACCTTTTTGTTTACCACCAACATATATCCGTGTATTGTTTTCTTTTATAGCCAATTTTCCATCAAAGTAGTAAATAATTGGGATGAAATCCGACATACTTCTAAAAAAGAAAACATTATTAATTTTAGAACAATCAATTACTACACAAATACTAATGACATAATAAAGCATAAAAATGAAAGGATGGACATTTGAAAAGTAGAATATGGAAATACACAAAAATTGAGCTAGGGTTTGAGTTTAAACTAGAATTTTACCTTCAATTTGATGCCAAATAGCCGATAGAAGTAATCCGACTAGTAATTCTTGTAGATTTTGAGATTTTAAGTAGATATTGATCAATTTTTGAGCTGAATGGAAGAAAGGTTCGGAATTGGATTTTGGACCAGCATGTTTTGTTTTGAGTGAAAACAGTGAGTTGGGTATTACCTTCTGCTTTCTGTTTTGTGTAGAAAAATTTACACTAGTGCATTTGGCAATTGCGCCAGTGTAAATTAACAGGGGCGCATTTCAGAAATGTGCCTCGTATTATTTAATTTTTTTTTTCCAGCTCATCGCTGAGGTGACAAAAATTAGTCTATAAATGCAAATAGTTTTCAAACCGGCCTATTCATGTAAATAGTTTTGAAAATCGGTCTGTTTTGAAAATTTGTCCAAATCAATAGAATTTGACTTTGTTATTATTTTTACCCCTTCATTCTTCAAAACAAACCACGTGTATTTTCCGTATAAACCATCTTCGATCCAAATCAACCATTCTATCCTGTCGTTCGTTCTTACCGTTCTAGGTTTCAAACATCCCCACGTCATCAAATTCAATCAGACTTCAAGTTAAAACAATTTATTTATATCTCTGAGTACTTCTGTCGATACTAGATCTGATAATATAGCGTTAATAAAGAAGAGTTTGGGATCTATCGAGTGAACTCTGCGAAAATGTTTTGGAAAATGACTGGATTGTTAGCGGCGTCTCCCGTAAGAATTCTCTGATTATCTTACGACCTTAATTATTTATCTTTCATCTTGATAGCTTTCTTGCTGTGATTAGTGGTTGAAACATGATCGAAATATTTGTTAATTTTGTTAATTATGTGCACGCGAAGTCTAATTTTTGAATAAACTTGCTAAGTGCTGAAATATCTAGAGCAGGCTGACTCTACGGGTATAATTTATTTATTTTGTTGCAGACAGAGTTTAGAATATGAGAAAAATAGTCAAACGGTCCCTAATTGCAGTAACCCATTCCATCCAAAATTATTTGAGCTGACACTTCAAGTATATCTATGCTATGCTACTTCATGGTGAATTTAAAAGAGTGTTGCTATCCACTCTGCGTTTTGTATTTATTTGGCAGCAAATTGCCGTCTGTCGTTCATTGCGGCAAGTTGCTACCGACTGTAATAAAGAAATAGTAAAAAAATTAAGATTTCTTCATTACAGTCCGCGGCAAGTTGCCAATTGCAATGAACGATGGTTGGCAACTTGTTGCTGATCGAAAATCGAAATTTTTTGGGTAATTTTCAGTGGATATTGTTGGGTGGATGGCAACACTCATTTAGAAAGTATTGAATGAACTGCGTGAGCTCTTGTGCATATTGTCTGGTCCTGGGGATATTCTAACTGAATGTTAAATATAGGAGCTAACGTCAATATGGTGCCCTTTTCAGGTGGATAATATATTGGACAAGGAAAACTTTACATTAGAAGAGCTTCTTGATGAAGACGAAATTATTCAAGAATGCAAAGCACTCAATGCACGACTTATTAATTTGTAATTAGTTTTATTTTGTCTGTTTATCTTAGCATACTAATCTTATATATATGACTATATGTTTCTAAATATATCTTTGTTGCCTTAGACATGCCAAAGAAGATAACCATAATGACCGGAACTCCGGTTCTCTACTTCATATACAACTCCTCTTAGATAATCACGCTGTTTTTGCATCCTTAGGTGTTATGATTAGATAGAGTTATGACAATAATTGATCTCCTCACGGCCTTGTGAAATCAATATAATCAACGTGGTTGCCAAATGTCAATGCAATGCTTAGCTCACATCATAACTATTCAAAATGCAAATAAAATCTTTATTTTTCCTTAAGATGAAGCTATTATGATAAATCCGCGAAGAAACAAGAGAAAGTAGACATGGTTTGTCTCTTGATAAGTTTGGTTATTTACAGACCCAACCCAGACCTACAAAAATAGACTGGGTTGGAATTCGTCTAACCTGATTACTTTTTACTTCAAAAATTTGGACAAATGAGTCAGATATGAATCTTCATTGGACCCACTTAACTCATGTCCATTAAATTTATGCACATCAAATTGTTAGTATAAATAATTGTCAAAATATCCTTTTTCTTACTTTCACGAGTAAAATATGGGTAGCAAGTGATTTTCCCCTCCAGTTTTGCTATAAACATTTAATATACTAGTTCAAAATAAATAAAAAAGTTCTACATTTTTAGATCTCTTGTAATGTTAGTATGTTGTTTCAAATTGGTATGGATAAACATGTCAATCCATACAAGCGGACGTGGGCCTACGTCTCAACTAAATAATATTGGATGAAAGTTAATGGGTCCGGGTCTGGAACATGGTTCATTAGACATAATCTTACCATTGACATACTTATTTACCAACTCTTTATAATCTCCTTTGTAAATAATTATCATTTCTTGCCTTCTTCTAGATTGCATCCCCCCCCCCTTTTTTTTATAAACTTTACCATTATATTTTGTTTGAAGTCTGCGAGAGGGAACACAGGTGGAGCAACTGCTTCGATATATTGTGGAAGAAGCTCCACAGGATGCTGAAAAGAAGCGAACTTTCAAGTATGTTTTGACATGTAAGGTTTGTAACAATGATTGGTATGTTGTAATCATTGATTCTGTTTTTCATACATTGTTTCTGTATAGGTTTCCGTTTATTGCATGTGAGATTTTTACGTGCGAGGTTGATATCATATTAAGGACACTTGTAGAGGACAATGAGGTGTTTTATACTTTTATATACATTGAATTTTCGCAACATGACACATGCATACGTACATGTGTGTGTATACACGCACACGCTTGTGTGTACACACACATACAGACACACATGCACCCATGTACGTATGTAAAGTTATATAATGGTTTGATCAGATTTTCTTAGTCATATGGTTAACATTTTGCAGCTAATGAATTTACTTTTCTCTTTCCTTCAACCGGAGCACCCACATAGTACATTACTGGCAGGTTACTTCAGCAAGGTATGTTTGATTTTATGACAAAGCTGTCAGTTTAGGTATTTATTTTTCAATATACCATCTTATGCATATTCACACCAGTATTTTTGCTATGCGAGCATTTCAGCTGAACCACAAACTATTTTTCATTTCTTTTCACTGTTGTTGATTTCCTAGGTTGTTGCATGCTTAATGATGCGAAAGGCAGACCCCTTGATGAATTACATTAGGGTAATACCTTTTCTTTGGAAAGGATCCTTTACATTTCACCGTTATTTTTTTTTGTACTGATTATTCTCCTGCGGTTTAATCATTACATATGCTTACGTGTTTTACTGTTATATTTTCCTGCTATGATGGAAATGTCTTAATATTTATGCTTCGTTATGTTTTTCTTACCCGCTCTTTTCCTCAATTATTGTTGTGACTATTCATTCTTGTAGAGCCATCAGGAAATATTCAGTCAGCTGGTTGATTTGATTGGCATTACATCAATCATGGAGGTGGGGTTCATTTTTCTACAATGAAAATAAAGTTCAGTTATTTCCTTATTTTTGCGTGTCTGTGTTGCACTATTTCTTTCCATGCCATGTTACCAACAGCAGAGATCTCATGATGAGTTGTTGAACAGGTTCTAATTCGGTTAATTGGTGCCGATGAGAATATTTATTCTAACTACAATGAGACAATGCAGTGGATGGAAGATACAAATATTCTTGAAATGATTGTTGATAAGTTTAGCTCCTCAGTAAGTAATGAGATATTTCACAATTTATTATTGCTGTAGAAAACTATTATAAAGAGTGGTATAGAATGTTGCTAAACTGTATGTAAAGATTGGTATAGAATAATGCTAAACTAAGTGATTACGGTAAATCTGTCATTTTTAGTTACAGCAGTTTTCGCTGAAAAAAAATCCGTGTCTTGTAAACCTTGGGGACTATCTGATAAAATTATCAATTCTGAATTGACAATTACTGATCTAAACCCCCTATGACATGCACACCTAGCATTACTATAGATAACGTCATGTTAGTTTTTCATTAATCCAGTTTCCATCATCAACCACTGTATTTTTTTTATGTTAACAATCTAAAAACAGAGACCATTTTCTAGTGATTCAAACGGCTGCTCTCTGGTCAATATCAGGCCCTTATTTCTGTTTTGGATCGCAAGCTTTCTGGTTCTTTCATATTTTGCAATTATTTCATTTCGTGCGATACTGAAAGAAATTATTGCAAAAATTAGTCTAACAAAATCGTTATGAAAATTTATCTCTACTTTTAGTTTTCAAAGCCCATTATAATTTTATGTATTTTAGTATTTCACAATTAGGATTGTCCTTGGGTGCATGCTATGCCTACCAAAAAATAATAGTGATAATACTCTCTTCAGTTATATTAATTATAATGTTGTATTTTGCGTTTCCCAACTAGGACTTTCCAGAGGTGCATGCCAATGCAGCAGAAGCTCTTTGTGCAATAGCTCGATCTGCTCCTCCTGCTCTTGCCACCAAGATTTGCAGTCCAAGGTAATGCACACAAGCCCATTGTTTGTATCTGTTCTGGGGGTAGATTCTATTTAATTTGTCTGAAGCTTATTCTGTAGGCGTACAAGTGAAGTTCACTCCTACAATAGTTACTTGCATTAAAGTTGACATATTTCTTATCTTGCTATATTGTTTATCTTTCACTGTTTTAACCTCCTTTTTAACCACAGTTCTAATATTCTGCCACTTGCAGTTTTATTGGGAGATTATTTCGCCATGCTTTAGGAGAATCAAGACCAAAATCTGCTCTTGTTCACTCCTTATCAGTATGCATGTCTCTGCTAGATCCCAAAAGATTAGTGGCTTCTTACCAATCATTTCAAAGTCAGTTAAATCATGGATCGTTGGCTACTTCTAAAGCAGGGACTGTTGATGGAATGCTGGAAAGCATAGGTATATAACTGCTTTTGGCATAGCGACCATGTACTACTCTTTTCTTTTCTTTTGAAAATACATCCTTTTTGCAGTTGTTCCATCATAGCAAAATTTATATCTAGGCTGAATGAGTAATCTCTAGTAGATAAGTTCATGTACATGAATTACCACAATACACATTCAATATGCTCGGGTATAGGTTCAGCGTGGACCAATTTTTTTGAATATGCATCAGTTCATTTTTTTACACATTCGGTATGCTTACCAAAGCATAGATACTAGTACAAAAATTTTATGTGACACTTTTTCTCTTTAATTTTTTTTTAAAATTAACTCGTTGGAATTGTACAAAATCTATGAATATAGAATTTATTGAGTTTTTAAATAATTTTGTTTGGAAAATCATAATATTTAATAATTATAAAGACTTGGGAATTTTTCATCACAATCTTTGTTTTCTATCAAGAAAGAGTGCAATATACAGTCCAGGTCTTACTTGAATGTTAGATGTAGGAGACTTGTTTATTGGCATTAACTGAAAGGATATTGAGATGCTTATATAATTTATATTTGGATGAACCATATTTAGAGCCTGCATTATTTTTTTTATTTTTTTATTTTAAAGATTGGGTACTTAGATAGCAAATCTTAGGTAGTAGACAACAGACTACATGTCAATATATAACTAGCGGTTTGAATTACAGTATACAAGTTTCGAACCTGTGACCTCTTGCATCAAAGTTGGAGCCTGTGTTACTTAATGGTGACGACATTGCGAATCTATGAGTGTAGTGAGAGTTATGAGTTTTGAAATTTGATTTTTTTATTCAGTATGTTCTCATAAAACATGTTAAATTATGGGAGTTTCTGTTAAGGTTAGATTATAATAAATGATTGTTTTTTTAATCGATATACTCACTATATATCCACATCGTTTAAAATTCCATTTTCCGTTTCCATTCTAGTCATTGATGGATTTTGAAATTTCGGTTCCATTCCGGTTCAAAAATTCCTCTTTAATTTCGGTTTGTGAATTCTGGTAGTTTCTTTCTTTATGTAATTACATTGGTACATATTCAGTTTTAACATAAATTTATATTCTTTGGATTATCTACAAGATACATGTTTGGACGAGGAAGTGTACAAGCCATTAACAATTTTAATACACATCATTAACCTAAGCTCATCGTATAATCACGTACACAAATTATTTATACTAATTAATCCACCCAAGTTTCAAGATTTTGATTCCCGATTTCGTTTATTTCATCTTTTTTTTATAGAATTTTGGTCAATTTTGGAAATTTCAGTTATGGTCCTGTTTTGGAATTTCGTTATTTTTTATATATAGAATTACATCAATAAATATTTCATACGTTGTATTATATATATAGAATTACATCAATAAATATTTCATACTTTGTATTTCAAAAAAAATATATACTATACACGAAAAAGTTGATTCGGTTTTTGATTTTTACTGTTTTTCCATGCAATTTTTGCTATTTGGGTCGGAATTTGATAAAAATACCACGATCTTTTATAAAACTATTTGGTCGTTGGTTCATTTTTTTTTTATATTTGATTTGCTGTCTTTTAATTATTTTCATGTTAATATTTTTGCTACCGTTTCACTTTTTTTTAGCATTTAAAAAGTTAAATCCGGAATTGGATTGGAATTGAAACTTATATTGGAATTCATCCCGCTTATGGCCTGAACCGGAATTATTAGAATGTGATGACCCACATTTCGGAAGGTTTAAATCGACAATATATCCAAAGATGTCCAACATAAACAATCCAGAACGTAGATAATCAATCGGTTTATTAAAGAAAATGAGAAAAGAAAAAGAAAACAAACAGAAGCTCACAGCGGAACGATAAAATATAATACTCAAATAATAGTTTACGAAGCTGTTTGCTATACATTTGATTTTAATATATGCAACAATTATCAGTGTTTTATATACAACAGGGATAAATAATCAGTGCAGCAGAATAGCACGATACAGACAATAATAATAGTATGAATATAGCAAATCTCCTTCTTTGTCCTCCAAAGAATAATCTTCAGTACGCTGAAAAACTCAGGATTGACCCGAGCGTAATGAAAAGACAAAACACTCGAGTCAGGACTAAAATACTCTTATGAAAGTCAAATCAATATCACGAAATAGGAGTGCAATAACTTTAGAGATGTTACGGGATTTTCCATCTCCTAATGATCAGTCAAACTATTTATATATAATAATGTACGCTATAATAGATATTGTCTATCAGTAAAATAAATATTAAAATATTGTTAAGACTTTACATTATCCCCCTAACACATTTTTGCAGCTTCAAACCAAAATCATAATTGCTCGTATAGGGATAAATATGACAAGGCACGTGAGGCAATGCTCAAGGTAGGATTCTACCAGTTTACCCTTTCTGGCTTGGTCGTAACCCATCCGTGGTCGACCGCGACAATCAATCCAAACGACAAAAATGTGCACCTGAATACGAATTCACAATAGTAATACGAGGGATCAACGTAGCTAGAGGTAGCTAACCTCAATGACCAGATATAGACTCCTGTTTTAGTCATTTTAATTATGACACGAGTTTCAAGGCTATCCATCATCGTTCTCCAACTTCATTCCAGTAAACGTCGCTAATTCAACTACTACATTCTGGGTATCATCCGCCGTGTACACAGTTGTTAAAGTGGTTCGAATATCGGCAGAGAGTATGCCAATAAGAGGTCTCGATCTTTTTAACAACCAATCGTCACTTTACACACCGGTTGATTCTTTAAATTACGAAAACAGTTCGTACTTGATATCAAAATATCATATTCGCTTCAAAATCAAATCCATTTTCAAATTTTCCATATTCGCTTCAAAAATCATATTTTACTTCGAAATGTTAATTCAGTTCGATTTCACTTCAAAAATTGATTCGAATTACAATTTAGGTTATAACTACACTTTAACCCAATTCGTATTTAAATCTAAGATTTAATATAAACATTCCACCCTTTTAACCAGTTTGAATTTTAGGAAATAGTTTAAATAGTTTTAAAATAGTTAAATAGTTAAAATAGTTTAAAAGAAAATCATTTTGAGTATTAAAAATAGTTTATATAGTAAAATAGTTGGGAAAATCAAAATAGTTTGAATATTTAAAGAATATAGGTTTCAAAACCATTTATACTAAAATAACCATTTAAAAATAGTTTCAAATTCAAACCGGTTCACTTTCCAAATTTTCCAATCCAAATCAGTTCCAATTTTCATTTTGATTTTAATCGATTCAATTCCAATTTTAAGTCGATTTTTACTTCGATTTCAAATTAATTTAAATTCTAATTTCAAATTAATTTAAATTCCAATTCCAAATCAATTTAAATTCCAATTTCAAATTCCAATTCAAATTCTAATTTCAAATTTTAACCATTTCGATTTATCTCAATTCCAAATTAGATTTTCAAAATATCGATTCAAAACACTTAAACAAATTTTCCTTCACTATTCAATTTAAAATCCCAATCTTCAAATACAATTAAATTTCGATTTCAATTTTGAAATATCATTTCATATAACCTTTTACTTAGAAATATTAAAAGTTCGAATAAGAGTCCCATCCTTTAAAACAAAACAATTTTCTGAAATTCACATCATATTTCGATTATAACTTAAAAATCTCAACTTCGATTATTTAAAACACTTTCGTTTCAAATTTAAATTTCAACATTCCGGGTTCTAATTCAAAATAAATTCAATTTCCTTAAAACAAGATCATTTAAATAATTTCAAATCAAAATTTTAAAATCATTTAATTTAACCAATCCGGTGTCCGTATATAATTCTCTATCCTATGGCCAAGTGAATCAGTTATTCCAATTTAATTTCAGGGGTGGATATATATCATTTCAATCCAAATTTAATGCCATATGTTATATCATTTCAATCTATTTCTTAATTTATTCGAAATAGTTCAATTTACAGTTTTATACACTATAAACAACATACATGATGAGAACATGATATATTAAACATAAATAAACATCCGAACATCAATTAATAGCATCCATCACAACCAATCATCCAAACAGTCAATAATCACAACATTCCACCAATTATCGATAAATTGTGAATTTTACAAGCAGTTAAATTCTAATTCAAATTTAACTATCAATTTAAATTCTATCAATAAATTCATATGTCAATTAAATGTCCATTTCATTTTATCCAACAACCATCAATAAATTCAAATTACTTCACGATATAAATTTTACTAGCATAAAAATATAGTAGTCAAATGTGAGCGTATAACATTCACCTTTTTATTTGAAACTGAAATTATTCCAGCTTCAAATAAATCATAATCTGACTCCAAACTGTAGACGGTGTCGATACGATCGCAGCGCAATTTTTCTTGCCCAAATTGGACCTCATATGCATTAATTACGAATTTATCAATATCGATAAAATTATAGAAATTAATTAACATAATTGTATAATATACTTTAAACCAAAGAATCTAACCCATACCTAAACAGTCGTTCGAACGCTTCCTCCAACACGTATGCGAACTCTTCTCAAACGCGGATTTCCTCTTTTTTTTCCATATCAAAACGCGATCGACATCTCCGATAACCCGTCTTCTCCCTGAGCGAGTCGCCGCCAGTCCTAATCATCCACGCGCGTGCATCGATACCTTAGCTGCCATCGCCTGGCCTCGCGCCTCGTCACAAACCCTAGCACGAACCTCTCCCCAGCTCGCGCATGCGAGCATGGACGCCACCCGCCTCCAAGTGCCTACATCGCGCTCTCACCTTCCCTCCGGTCGCTCCATCGTTATTTTTCTCGATCGCGATTTGATCAAGATTTATATACTTTTTTTTTGAAGTCGATTTGTATATGTATTTTTTTTTGAGTTGCCGCGAGATGTGAAGACACGGGGTAAATGAGGTAGGCGGCTGAACTTAGGAGATATTGAGATATTAACATTATATTAGAATAGTAAGAAAATATTTGATTCGCTCGACCCGCAAAGTCACGAACTCCAAACGAAGCGTCCCTCCTAGAGTTTATGTAATATTTTACCTCCATTTCGAATGCAGTGGAACTAGTTTCGAGGCCTGATTCGATCGTATGTGAAAGATAGCTTTTCGAATCGAATTATTTATTTAAATTATGAATTTAAATCCTACGCATTTCATCGCACGACCAAACGACAAACCCGATCGCTATGAAACTTGATATCCTACAATAATTCACTATTACGGATCCGATTAAACTGGTTTCGTCGAAATTCGAGACGGTGACCAAAATGGCTATTTTTACTCGTCAATTAATGTATAAAATTTCCAAATTCTAGTCATTCACATTTTATTCAATATTTGAAAGTAAATGATCTTCATTCATATTTATATTAAATTTTAATCAATCTCCAATGTCATTTTCATTCACATTAAATTCAGAATTCCAATATTTAAATAATCCCAATATATATTTAAATAATTTAATTATCCAATAAATTACATTAAAAAGTCATTAAATCTCATCTCTAACTATTTTTATTCGATATAATTATACCAAATCATGTAATTTAAAACAGTTAAAAATGCGGATCGTTACATGCTCCCCTACTCAAAACTTTTCGTCCTCGAAAAGGCGTTAAGTACAGAATTTAACGTACAATATATTTTATTCAAAATAATTAGCTTATAAAACATAAACATCCTATTAGAAAACCTTTACTACGCTCTCGCTACGTCACATCGATATCGGTTTTACGGAAATCGCAAGCTAGTTATCAAAACAAGTTATAAATTTTAAAACTTCAAAAATTTTCCAACTCCCGGATTTACGTAAAATTTAGCAGTCTCCTTTGCGCGGCTCGATCGGAATTTTTTTACAATTCAATATATAATACAAAATAACCAATATATATCAAATATACATCTCATCTCAATGATAAGGCATACCGAAGGGCAAAAATATAAAATCGTGGTATGTAATCCAAGTTACGTACCTTATTATTAATAATACGAGCGAGTTCGCTTACAAAAGCATATAAATCCTCGTATACACCCTAAACGGTCTTCGTATGCACCCATCTCAACTCAATTTGACATATTAGTTGCATATAACGATATAGAAACATGTATAAGTCTAATATAACCATATAATATGGATTTTGAATCCAAACAATAAATACAATCACAAACACACAACATACAACAATCATATACAATCAAAACAGTAATAACAATGGTTTGCAACAAAAGAAACCATCCAACCATTAATATCCTTCCAATTAATCCAATTAATTCATAGCCATGTGATTTTACATTATGCAATGTCAATTTTTAATTTATATCTTTCATTTCTTATTAACATTCATTTCATTAACATTTTAATTGATTCATTTCAATTTATTTGCATTCAACCAACTTTTATTCAATTAGATTCACGTTCAATTGATTTTTCATTCAATTTATTTATTTCCAATTGGTTTACATGCACTTATCAACATTAATGAATTCATATTCTTTTAATTTACACTCGTTTTATAGTTACATTTATTTATTTTTTCACTTCCATTATTTCATTTCAATAATCCATATAATTAATTACACTTAAGTAATTTAATTTCATATCACATTTCATATATTTCAATTTGATTCACATTCACTTATTAAAATTCATTTCATTAATCATACAATGGATTTATATTCAATTCATTCGTTTTTTTATTGATTTACATTCACTACCTTGGTTTCAATTCATTTTTATTCAATTAACCAATATTCATTTCGTTCACATTTGATTGATTACAGTTTGATGTATTTACATTCAATTAATTTGTTTCAATTATTTACATATTAATTTGTTTCAATTATTTACATTTGTTTCATCCACATTTAATTGGTTTACATTCCGTTGATTTCTTTCAATTGGTTTACATTCGTTACAAATTCATTATATTCAATTTATGAGATTCCAATTGTTTTACTTTTTCTAAAAAATCTATTCATATAAATTCATTGGTGAATCATTTATAAAATTATTCCACTTAACATTGTTTAAGTTAAATTTGTTTTATTTTCACTTAGTATATCCTCCTTTTTACTATACTATCATCATTTATAAATTATCAACGTTTATTATAATTTTTTTATACAACTCATGTTATTATTATTACTTCATATCTTAAGTTATTGTTTACTCATCGATTTACTTCTTTTATTCAAATTCATATTATTAATTTACTAGAGTAAATTTTATTTATAACTCAATTCATATTAATAAATATATATTTTTCTTCCACGATCAATTCATTTAACCTCTCTTAAGTTAACTTCAATTTATAATTCATTCCAATAACTTGTTCCATATTATATTGGTTAACGTTCAAATTTTTATTTAAACTACTCCAGTTACAATTGATTTATTCATAGCCAATTTAAATTAAATTCAATTAACCATATTAATTTTCTTACACTCGTTTATTTTTTACTCAATTTCTTACACACCTAAATTACATTTCATTTTAAAAATTCAAGTTTGTATTCATTTTTATTCATTTAATAGTTTAAATGAAATTAATCCACTTTACTAATTTATCCAGTTTCACTTAATATTCAATTCAACTATTTTTTTAATATTAAGTTAAACTTCATTTCATTTTAGTCCATTACTCATTTTATCAATCTTATTCAAGTTAAATTTTCTTATCATTCACATTCAACAAATTTAAATTTGTTTTTAGCTTGCTAATTCTCAAATCTATAAGTTATAAAAATTAACTTCTTAAAATTTTATTTCGTTATTTTATCTACTTCATTTCAAATGCAATTTATTTTTATTTAAGCTGTCATGAGTTATATATATTTTATTTATTTCATTTCACTAACTCAACCAATTTAACATTTCTTAAGTTAATTATTTATTTCATTTCTCAAATTCAAATTTCTTTTATTTTTTTCCTTTGTTTGCTTAACCAAAATTTAACTATTTTAAATTTGGTTTATTTTCCAATTCAAATTTATAAGTAACTTATTTCTTTTCTATTTAAATTTATAAGTTACAAACTTGTTTCTTAAATACAAATTTCAATTATAAGTTCAAAACTATTTTCATATATTTATTAAATCAATTAGAATATAATTTTTTTTCTTTCACAATCAAAACTTGTTTTAATCGAAAATAAATTTCTTTTGGTAGAAATTCTCACTCGGAAACTCGGAAATGAATACTGATGATGCTGCTGCAGTCATCCCCAGAATTATTTCCCAACGACCAAATCGAGTTTAATGCTTTTATTTCTTCAAAAATCCTTTTAAAATATTTTTCTAGCAAAAACTCTTTCAAATAAGATTTTTATTAATTTTTAAGGCTTTGAAAAACAATTTTGAAAACAAAAATTTTAAATTCTAAAATTCCCAATTTTTTTAAAATCATTTCTATATATAAGCTATATTATAAATATACTTATACAAATTTCCTTAACTTATTATCAAAATATTCCATTAATTTATAACTTGGTCATTTTAACCAATTCGTACTGCAATTATATTTCAATTTAATTATCAAATGCTTCATAAAATAAAATTCATTAAATGTTCGTTTTATTTTTAATTCAACCAATAATCGATGATAGTTAAATATTATCATTGCCTAACAATAATTTCATTAATAATTAACCTTATATATGTAGTATAATTTAGGTAAATTTTTTCATTTACCCGATTTTAAAACAATATTATGTCGACTTTCCTCGTTTAAGTGTTTAGAAACCCCGATCGATATTACGACGTCCCGCACATGGACCAGAATTCATAAACAACTCAACGGATAAGTAAACACAATATAAAATATTTTATAACACTAACAAGTACGCTCTTTCATATATACACTCAAACAGACTCATTCTAGGGTATTACTACCCTATCTCTAATGAGTCAAATCCCACAAAGCTAAGGTTATTGCTAAACCTGACTCTGATACCAACTGTGATGACCCACATTACGAAAGGTTTAAATCGACAATAAATCCACACATGTCCAACTTAAACAATCCAGAACGTAGATAATCAATGAGTTTATTAAAGAAATAAGAAAAGAAGAAGAAAATAAACACAGAATCTCACTGCCGAACAATAAAATATAATACTCAAATAACAGTTTACGAAGCTGTTTGTTATACATTTGATTTTAATCTATACAACAATTATCAGAGTTATATATACAACAGGGATAAATAATCAGTGCATGACACAGACAATAATAATAGTAGTAATGTACCAAATCTCCTTTGTTCTCCAGAGAATAATCTTCAATACGCTGAAAAACTCAGGACTGATCCGAGCGTAATGAAAAGACAAAAGCTCGAGTCAGAACTAAAATACTCTTATGTAGGTCAAATCAATATCACGAAATAGGAGTGCAATAACTTAAGAGATGTTACAGGTTTTTCCATCTCCTAAGAATCCGTCAAACTATTTGTATATAATAGTGTACACTATAATAGATAATGTCTATCAATAAAATAAATATCAAAATAATGTTAAGGCTTTACATTATCCCCCTTAACACATTTTTACAGGTGTAAACCAAAGTCGTAAAGGCTCGTATAGGGAGAAATATGACAAGGCACGTGAGGCAATTTCCAAGGTAGGATTCTACCAGTTTATTCTTTCTGGCTGGTCGTAACCCATCCGTGGTCGAACGCGACAATCAATCCAAACGACAAAAATGTGCACCCATCGAATACAAAATCACAATAGTAATACGAGGGATCAACATAACTAGAGGTAGCTAACCTCAATGGCTAGACATAGGCTCCTGTTCTAGTCATTTTAATTATGACACGAATGTTAAGGCTATCCATCACCGTTCTCTTACTTCATTCCAGTAAACGTCGCCAGTTCAACCACTACGTTCTGGATATCATCCACCGCGTACACAGTTGTTAAAGTGGTTCGAATATCGGCAGAGAGTATGCCAATAAGAGGCCTCGGTCTCTTTAACAACCAATCGTCATTTTACACACCGGTTGGTTCTTTACATTCGAAAACCGTTCGTACTTGATATCAAAATATCATATTCGCTTCGAAATCAAATCCATTTTCAAATTTTCCATATTCGCTTCAAAAATCATATTTTACTTCAAAATGTTAATTCAGTTCGATATGTCGATTTCACTTCAAGACTTGATTCGAATTAGAATTTAGGTTATAACTTCACTTTTACCTAATTCGTATTTAAATCTAAGATTTAAATATAAACATTCCACTCTTTTAACTAGTTTGAATTTTAAAAAATAGTTTAAATAGTTTTAAAATAGTTGAATAGTTAAAATAGTTTAAAAGAAAATCATAGTTTGAATATTGAAAGAATATAGGTTTTTATACCATTTATACTAAAATAACCATTTAAAAATAGTTTCAACGTCGAACCGGTTCACTTCCAAATTTTCCAATCCAAATCAGTTCCAATTTCCATTTCGATTTTAATCGATTCAATTCCAATTTCAAGTCGAATTTTACTTCGATTTCAAATTCATTTCAATTCTAATTCCAAATTAATTTCAATTTCAATTTCAATTCCAAATTAATTTAAATTCCAATTCCAAAGTAATTTAAATTTCAATTCCAAATTAATTTAAATTCTAATTTCACATCAATTTAGATTTCAATTCCAAACAATTTAAATTCCAATTCCAAATCAATTTAAATTCCAATTTCAAATTAATTTAAATTCCAATTCCACATTAATTTATATTCCAATTCCAAATCAATTTAAATTCTAATTCTAAATTTTAATCATTTCGATTTATCTCAATTCCGAGTTCGATTTTGAAAATATCGATTCACAACGCTTAAATTAATTTTTCCTTCAATATTTAATTTAAAATCCCAAATTTCAAGTACAATTAAATTTCGAGTTCAATTTCGAAATATCATTTTATATCACCTTTTACTTAGAAATATTAAAAGGCCGAATAAGAGTCCCGTCCTTTAGAACAAAACAATTTTCTGAAATTCACATCATATTTCGATCATAACTTAAAAATCTCAACTTCGATTATTTAAAACACTTTCGTTTCAAATTTAAATTTCAACATTCCGAGTTCCAATTCAAAATAAATTCGATTTTCATAAATTCGATTTTTTTTTCTTAAAATCAGATCATTTAAATAATTTCAAATCAAAATTTTGAAATCATTTAATTTAACCAATCCGGTGTCTGTATATAATTCTCTATCCTATAGCCAAGTGAATCAGTTATTCCAATTTAATTTCAGGGATGGATATATATCATTTTAATCCAAATTTAATGCCACATGTATATATTATTTCAACCTAATTCTTAATTTATTTTAAATAATTCAATTTACAGTTTTATACACTATAAACAACATATAGGATGATAACATGATATATTAAACATAAAAAAAATCTGAACATCAACTAATAGCATCCATCACAACCAATCATCCAAACAGTCAATAATCACAACAATCCACCAATTATCGATAAATTGAGAATTTTACCAGCAATTAAATTCTAATTCAAATTTAACTATCAATTTAAATTTTATCAATAAATTCATATATCAATTAAATCTCCATTTCAATTTATCCAACAACCATCAATAAATTCAAATTACTTTACGATATAAATTTTAATAGCATAGAAATATAGTAGTCAAATGTGAGCGTATAATACACCTTTTTATTTAAAACTGAAATTATTCCAGCTTTAAATAAATCACAATCCGACTCCAAGCTGTAGACAATGTCGATACGGTCGCAACGCAATTTTTATTGCCCGAATCAGACCTCGTATGCACTAATTACGAATTTATCAATATCGATAAAATTATAGAAATTAATTAACATAATAATATAATAATATACTTTAAAGCAAAGAATCTAACCCATACCTAAACATTCGTTCAAACACTTCCTCCAGCACATATGCGAACTCTTCTCAAACGCGGATTTCCTCTTTTTTTTCCATATCAAAACGCGATTGACATCTCCAATAACCCATCGCCTCCCTGAGCGAGTCGCCGCCAATCCTAATCACACACGCGCGTGCGTCGATACCCTAGCTGCCATTGCCTGGCCTCGCGCCTCGTCACAAACCCTAGCACGAACCTCTTCCCAGCTCGCGCACGCGAGCACGAACGCCACCTGGCTCCAAGCGCCTACCATTGCGCTCTCACCTTCCTCAGGTCGCGCCATCGGTTTTTTTCTCGATCGCGATTTGATCGAGATTTATATACTTTTTTTTTTGAAGTCGATCTGTATATGTATCTTTTTTTTGAGTAGTCGCGATTTGAGATGAGAAGACACATGGTAAATGGGGTAGGCGATTAAACGTAGGAGATATTGAAATATTTATTAACGTTATATTAAAATAATAAGAAAATATCTGATTCGTTCGACCTGCGAAGTCACGAACACCAAACGAAGTGTGTCTCCTGGCGTTTATAATGTTTTACCCTTATTTCGAACGCAATGGAACTAGTTTCGAGGTCTGATTTGATCGTATGCGGAAGATAGCTTTTCAAATCGAATTGTTTATTTAAATTATGAATTTAAATCCTACGCGTTTCAAACTTGCACGACCAAACGACAAGTCTGATCGCTGCGAAACTTGAAATTCTACAATAATTCACTATTACGGATCCGATGAAACCGGTTTCGTCGAAATCCGAGACGGTGGTCAAAATGACTATTTTTACTCGTCAATTAATATATAAAATTTTCTAATTCTAATTATTCACATTTAAATCAATTTTTGAAAGTAAATGATCTTCGTTCGTATTTATATAAAATTTTAATCAATTTCCAATGTTATTTTCATTCACGTTAAGTCCATAATTCCATTATTTAAATAATTCCAATATTAAATTTAAATAATTTAATTATCCAATAAATTACAATAAGAAGTCATTAAATCTTATCTCTAACTATTTTTATTCAATAATTATATCAAATCCTGTGATTTAAAACAGTTAAAAATACGGGTCATTACATAGAATTCCACCGGAATTTTAACTATTGTATGTACACACACATATTGGTTGTATGTTAGACTGCGAATAACAGGGTGGTTTTGTTGAAGTTATGAAACCTTGATTTTCGTTAACTTAAAAATTTTGCTAGGTGCATGATGGATATGGTACATAATAGATGCCATTGTGGTTGTACGTAAATCTTCAGTAAGTGGATTGTCAAATCCAGTTAAGATGGTTTATTAACAAAACTAAGTTCATTTTCTCTTAAACTTCAATTCTACAAGGCACATGAGTTGTCATTACCTTGTGTGTGTGTGTGTGTGTTTTTTTTTTTTTTGGAAAAGCAAGTTTCAGTTAATTCATAATTACTTTCTTAACTTCAAATTTTGTACATCATACATAAATATATACTCAGTTCTCACACCCCTATTGTAGGCGATTTGACGAAATTACTGGATGTTTCTCCTTCTGAAACCACTTTGCCTACAACTTATGGCAGCCTACAACCTCCTCTTGGAAAACATAGATTGAAGGTAACATCATTAAATCTTTATATTAATGCCATCTCATGGCAGGGATCATACGCATATCTTTCTTCTAGCTTGTGTTTTACGACTGAATGTAACATAGTTGTATCAATTTTCTTCAATAGTCATATAATACGTGTGTGTATAATCATGTTTCCCTGTTAAAAGGGTCCTACATAGTCCAACTTTAGATGCGGTGAAAGAACTTTAGTTTTAAATTCTGGCGTTTTTGTGTGAATTAAGGACTCCAGATTAGCAAGAGCTTTGCTACATTTGTATTGTTGCAGACATAAACTCAGCTTACTCAAACTTTAGCTTGGTTATTCTTTTCTGAAATTCAAGAGGGTTGATACACTAATGGAACACACTTCAGTTCAACACATTTAGTTCAGTGAAAGACACAATAGTGGCACACTGTACGTCTACCTCAGACCAATGTCTAGTTTCTAGACTTCCAATATACCTCACCATTTCCTAAAAATTGAACAACCTCCTCCTATGCTTAACTTATATAGATCAGAACTGGACCAGTCTACAAAACCTTTATAATCAAGGAGTGATCTTTTCTTTTTTGCAATATTTCTTGCTTACATTACTTTTCGATTTAGCAAAATCAGTTATTATTACCTAGTATTGATAACCTATCTTCAGTCGTGTCTCATCATTTTTGTTGGATCATCATTTTACTGTCACACCTTCCAAAAATTGGGTTCATTTAATTGATTATACATAGGGGAAGGACCGCCCCGACTCTCCTTCCCATTATCCTCTAAACTCCCCTCTTATCATTTCTTGTGTTTGTTTGGAGATTTGTGACACTGGGATAGGTACTCTGGATCTTTTGATGGAGTACTCATAACATGTGTCACCCACGAAAAAGGTTCATACATTGCACCGTACCTTTCTCTGTCAACAACCGTAACTCAAGCGCATCCGACTGCTATCAACTTCAGGTTTTCTAAATTCATGGTAAATTCTTTGTTCCTCAGATTGCTGAATTCATCTCAGTACTATTGACAATTGGGAGTGAAGATGCCGAGAAGGAGCTCATTAGACACGGAACTATCAAACACATATTGGATTTGTTTTTTGAGTGAGTTATATGCTTGCTGAAAAAAATTTCTAGCAGTTTTGAATGAGAAATGTTGAGCATGCTTAATCTGCAATTGTTTGCAGGTATCCCCTTAACAATTTCCTGCACCATCGTGTTGAGAATATTATTGGATCATGCTTGGAGAGTAGGAGAACGTTGCTCATCGAATACATTCTCAATGATTGCAATCTTGTTTCTGAAATTCTTGCTGTAGAAAAGCAGTCCACTCTGTCCACAGATCTTAATAAGGTCACTTCATCAAATATATTTCTCACTGACTTTATGTACTTGTGTAGCCTGACTATACTTTATCGTATGCAGCCAACGGCAACTGCAGAGGGAAGATCAGCACCCAGAGTAGGAAATATTGGGCATACATCACGCATAGCTAATAAGCTTATGCAATATGGGAACAACAACAACAACACACTCCAAAGACATCTGCAGGTGTGCATATTCATGTGTCTCCCCTTAATTCATAAAGATTATGCTTAAGTACTTAAACGAAGTTTCCATGTAACTATAAATTGGTAAAAGTTGAATTCTTTGTTAGTTTTTTAGTTTCTTCCCACTCTTTTTCTTGTTATATAGACTGCATGCATCTTTCATTAGCTTGTTATGAAAAAGAATTTGCAGATCTTTGTTTTAGGCTAATTATATGAGAGGAATTGAGTCTATATCCTTCTTCTCTACAATTTGTCAAGATCAGGACAACTGTTTCCCTGACTTAACTGGAATTTGGGATGAGTACATGGGAGTAAGGTATGTGGGGAAGAGGAGTGCAGATGTATTTCTCTCTGTATGTAATGTTTACACATTTCTTGTGATTCTTAATGTACATGCAATTTAAGTTTTCATACATACGGTTCTAAATTTTATCTATGTTTTTCTGTTCTTATATCTAAACATGTCGGCATATACTTTTGTTCAATAATTTCATGTTCAATAATATGACTCTTAAGCTGTTGAATTTGTTCTGTTTTTATTACTTTGCAGGAAAATAATGAGTGGGTTGAGTGGCATACAAACGTTCTACTCAAACGAAATGCAGTTGAAAATGTCTATCAATGGGCTTGTGGGTAAGTTCCTTGCAACTTGGTGGTCACACACACATCTGCAATTATAATATTTCTGTATTATTTTCCACTCATAACCTCACAAGTTAGACATGGGTGCAAGTTGTTGTAGAGAACATTTTGCCATATGTGTCACGTTAATGGTTGATCTCCAGTCTTGTAATTATAGACTAGATACTTGTTTGAGGGAGATCACTGATCTGATAACATACGATGAAAGACCAACCCCTCTCTTTTCAAAACAAGTTTTGGATCATTGATTGCTTATATAAACAACTTGTGTTCCACATTGTAGGCAATCTTCGTAGGCTCATAAAAACGGAAATCATTTTAATCTTGTTTTTTTACGTTTTTACTTCCAACTAATGTGGTTGTAAAGATGCTGACCTAACAAACTTGTTATGTTTCCAGACGCCCAAATTCATTACACGACAGAACTAGAGATAGTGATGATGAAGACTTCAGGGATAGGGATTATGATGTAGCAGCGTTGGCTAATAACTTGAACCAGGCATTTCGCTATGGGATATATAACAATGATGATATTGAAGAGGTAGAATTCAGTATATTTATATTTCATGCAGTTATTTTCTAGGAAGTCATATATTCATTGTATACTAATTTTGACTGATTGGAAAACTCTGAGGTGAAGTGAAATGCTTCTTTCCTATCTATCTGTGTCCTTTTACAAATTGAATTATGGAAGTTTTCACAGCTCTAAAAATTTGACAAACTTCAAGTGCAAATGTCTAATTTATTTTTGAGCGGTTTAGGATGCAAGTATACCATTTTGAAGCTTAGACAAGACAGAAAAATGGATAAAAGAATCGATCTGTTGGGTATATTGACTCAATCAAAAATTAGCTCGCAAAACTATCTCTGTCCCCTCCATTTCAGAGTGATACTGAAGCACTATATTATTCTTTCAAAAATACTCTGTTTGTTTGTTGGAAATTATCTATAATAACAAACTAGTATTCTATTTGTTGGAAATTGTATACTATGTATGACTTTCAACAATACCCTTCATAGCCAAGTACTATATTAATCTTTCAATAGGGAAAAAATAAAGCCATGATAATAATAATAAAATAAAGTCAAATAAGTAAACAAACAACAACAACAACAATAACAATAACAACTAAGTAAAATAAAAATAATGATTAAAATAATAATAAAAAAATATATTTAAAAAAAAACCACGACGACGACGACGACGATAATAGTAATAATGGTTCTAATAGTAATATTAGTAATATTTCCATTATTACTATTGGTACTAATATTACTATTATTACTAATATTGGTACTAATATTATTACAAATATTACAAAAATATTTGGATAAAATATTTAATGGACGAATAAATTTTGAAGAAAAAAGGTAGCTCGAGACAGAACCATTAGAGGCTTAGCCGTACGCTCACCCAAAACTTGCTACAAGTTATCTCAACAGATTTACATGTTTTATGGTAGAAATTGTTGATATGAACATGTGTAGCTGTTGCCAGTGCAGTTGGAACCCGTAGAGGCCTGGTTCTGCAGTAACATTATGACAAGGCAATAAGGCATATACAGCCTTTTTAATATATTTTTTATTTCAATGTTTGCTGTTTCACTTAATTGTTCCTCTACTGTCTTGTGTCTGTCACTCTTCGAATCTCCTCATTTTGGTTGTCTCATAAGTTTTTATATTATAGATTTTAAAACCGCATCTTAAACTAACCCATACAATGATAATTACAATTTCAACATACCGCCTTTAATTTTATGTAAGCATCAGGAAGTAAACAAGTTCCCGACCATGAAGGTAAATCCATAACAGAACACAGTACTCAAATACCACTGTTTAAATAGTTTGGTCATAAGTGGAATTTTCCATATGTCAAACATATCAGGTGGTTTCTTTTTTCCTGATATTTATTTGGTAAAACTACTTGTTTCCATCAATGGCTATGAAGAAGTTTTACCATCCTTGATCTTCTTCATCCCCACCTAAATGCAGAGAAAGCGATGAATGTTTTGCAATTCAATTACCACAATTCACACTGTTTTTTAACTCAAAATTTAGTTGATTTATGCAATTATTGCCCAAAAGCCTTCAACTGGAGGTAATTATCACAACCGGTTAGCAGAATTTTGCATTCTGCCTAGTCAGCTTCTTTTCCTCTCAAATGCCTTCCTCTCTTTAATCGCTCTTTGACTTTTTCCTTTTTGTTTATCGATTGTGTTTGGACATAGAATGACATATTTTAATGTATACCAATATAGAATGTTAATTAGTTCTTGAATATATGTACTTTGCTTACCACACATTTTTCTCTTACATGCAAATATTTGTTGTTACTAATATATGATGGACATTATTTGTGAATTTATGTATACAGGCACATGATTCATTGGATCAAGATGATGAGGTAATTATGGTTTTCCTTATGGTTGAGAATTTTACCACTTTTTTGTTGGTTAATTTTACTTCGTTTGTCTAAGTGTAATAAGAACATGTGTTGTATCGATCTGTGATGTATTGGCAGCAAGGTTTAAAATTCCGCTTTTCAGTTCCGTTTCGGTCGTTTGAAAATTTTGAAATTTCGGTTCCGTTTTGAAAATCCCGGAAACTCCGTTTAAATTCCAGTTTCAGTTCTGGTTTGATTTTGATACTTTCTCCAATATATTTTTTAATGTAAAATACACCATAGATAGTACAAATTTGTGTGTAACATTACAAAGGTATAAAAAATTAACAGAACCCCTCATTTCTTATTTTAGTTCAGGTCAAATATTTCAAATACTGATTGGATAACGGGCCAAATATTTTGAAAACCCATAACCAGCTTCTTTAACTGTCTCATTTACTTATTAATTACATCCGTAGCCATATATTCATGATCATTACGTCAAGCCCTAGCTCCTTTATTCTAGTTTCGTTCCAAATTCACTTAAAATTTAGGTTGATTTTCAACATCTTGCTTGTTGAATTTCCTGCACCATTAGCCATTTACTCGTCATCACAATATCTTATTCTTGTTGCTTCTCCTGCATCATTGATTTTCAACGAATGTTGTTTTGCCCCAAATCGAGGTATTTTTCGTTCAGATTGTGCTCGAATCCGTCACTGCTATAATTGAATAATCCTTTCACTTTGTTTTATCAGTTTTCTCTAATAAAAATGTTATATTTTTCAAATGTATTTGGTATTGGGTTTTTATCACGATCACGTTCTGGTCTACATTGAAACAGGACCGAAATGGTCGGAATTCCAGCGTGTCGGACGGAATCTTGAACCTTGATTGGTAGTTTATATTTGACCCGTAGCAGCTATGTCTTAAAGTTATCTTATTTGCAGTGTATCAGAAGTTGTATAGTGATTATCAATTATCATTCGATCAGCTTAAGGGCAATGCTATTCTCAAACTCCTTCAAGGAGTGTAGGGATATACACTTCTCATGATTGGTGGACTAGTGTTGCGACTGAGAGATATATTGAGACATGCAATATCCATTTATTAATTGATGTGTCCCTGGGCTCCATGCTAGTTCAACGACTGTTGAAGGATTTGAGAGTAGCACTGCTCATATGATAAATAAGCCTCGACATTTTGTTCATGAATTTCAAATTGTTTCCTTCAAATTATTTGTTCAGGATGTTTACTTTGATGACGAGTCTGCAGAAGTCGTTATTTCTTCCTTGCGTTTGGGAGATGACCAGGATAGGTAGTAGCTATTTATGTTTGCAATATACTTTCAGAAAAAATTCTGGAAAATGTAATGAATTTACTTGTAAAGAAACTACGAAAACTGAGTTCATTGGCAACTACGAAAACTGAGTTCATTGGCAACTACGTGTAAGTTTTCTTGGTAAGGACAGCAGTGGGAAAAACATAGTTCATTTTCGACACATGAGACCCAAATGACCGATCCAAGTTGGTATAGATAGCAGCAGTAATTTAACCTTCTGTAGTACTGCCAGTTTACTGATTTATTGAAAGTTCAACTCCTATATCTTGTCGTAACCTTTAGATGTTTGGTTGTTGCAGCAGTTCTTTGTTTACAAACTCAAATTGGTTTGCATTTGAGGATGACAAAACCAACGAAACCAGTTACCCTGTGGCTTCTCTTCCTACCCAGTTGCCTACTTCAGATGAGTCTGATGAGGTAATCATTGGTGATGTTGAAGTTACAGGATCATCAGAATCGCATGATTCTAAAGAATCTGAGAACACAGTAGTAGCGGAGAATGGTGACAATAAGGGCTCCACAACCTCATTTGAAGAAACTGAGAAGGTACCCGATTGGGTTGAATGGAGAGAGAGCACATCACTAAAAGCGGTTGATGCTTCACCAGAGTCTACAAAATCCCAAGAAGTTGATGCTTTAATGGAATCTACCTCTTCAAAATCTGAAGAAATTAATGAATCTGCAGGGTCTAAAGAGGGAGTTTTGATCAAGGAAGAGAAGGCTACTGAAAACCAAGCTGAATGAAAAAGAGGCTCGACTCATCAAGCATCAAATGTTCATTCCATTTCTTTGGCCTCATGAACACTGGCGCCTTACACTTCAATTCTTCTGAAGTTACAGAGATTTCTTCAGGTTTCAATAGTATATTTTTTGTTTGAAAGGCTACGTGCTTATATATTTCTTCATTTGCGCCCATTGCGCACTGGTGCATCAGGAATGTGTACAAAATAACATTGTTTTGAATGGTTTGATTCTTTGTTTGTATTGACACTTGTAATCTTATTAGTTGAGATGTAGTAATCTGGGCGCTGCTCTCCCATTATTTAATGTGTATGATTCATCTATGATGTGAACTAGTACATGAAACCTTTGATTATTCTTTGACGCACTATCCTAATAACATTTGTATTTTGGAATTGATGTGTAATTCACGATCAGATGGTATATATGTCATGGTATTGATTGATTTAACATAAGTATCTTGGTTTTTATATAAAGATGAATCCTTTTATCATATGAGGCTTAATGCTTTGAAATTTGAATCATACTTGATCAAATCTTAATGGTTTATGTATTATTCCCATTAGAATTTAAATTTACATGGGTAGATGATGGAGAATCCGTAATGCTCGGTTGAATGGTTCTAAAATCAATTGTTTCACTGGAAAGTATTTAAGATGCAACCTGATTACTAAAGAACACATTTATGCCCACATAATAGCCTCATATTGTTACAAGTGAGAACTTGTGCATGATAGCCTCATATGGTTATAAGTGAGACCCTGTGCCAACATCGCGGTATGATAAAAATAATATTAATTCAAACAATTAATTAATCAATGCGACATTGTATTATTTTGCAATATTGGCTTCAAAGAAAAGTAAAAAAAGCCATGTTAACTAACAAGGATACATAATGGGTTTCGCTTTGAAAATTTAATATTAAATGAACTTTAAACGCTAAATATGTTGATATGAGACTAAATTAAAGAAAATGAGTTGGTTAAGAATGTATCAGGGAAATCATAATTTCAAAGGTAATGATAGTAAAAGAAAAATCACAGTTTCTTACCAAAGAGAGTGATGGCAAATCAATACTTATTTTATACAGAAAAATGAAGCATCAATTAATTAAAATATTTATATTCAATTTAACTTTGCATTTTTCTTTTCTTCTAAAAAAACAGGGATGAAAGAAAAAGAGTGAAAGAGGAAGAACATAGACTAAACAATAGAAGAGTTGAGTGGAAAAAAAAATACTAAAAATAATTTTGTCTATGAGAAGACAAATTGATTCATAATTTCGAGTGATCTTCGTAATAACCTTTTCATTTGAGAAAATGAGAAGCTTGGAATTATGGAACATCAATGAGTTTAGATTTTCTTTATAAATTGTAAAAAAATAAGTTAGGTTGGATCAAGATTCATATACATTAATTCATTAAACTTTATACTTTTCATATTTATTAATTTCAAATGAAAATTAAAGTTCATGGGATAATTTGAATGAGTGCACATATTAAAAGAAATGATAATGGCAGTTGAACTTATATTCTTTTTTTTTGTTCTTGTCCGCGAGCATAGCTCAGTTGGTCAGTGCCACTTAGCGACTATGGAACAAAGTTTATTGAGATCGCGGGTTCGAGGTCTGGTAGATTGAGCTATATTTTCCATTTAAGGCGCGAAGGCAGGCTCCCAAAAAACCTACATAAATGGTACGGCACATCATACCTCTAAGCCAAGCTGGCATTAAATTTCTCCTGTCTATGGTCGGACAAGCGGGTTGGAGGCTCGTTCCATCCCTTCGATTTCATTAGGGCTCTGAGTTGAATTTTTAAAGAAAATAGAGTGAATGAAATAAGAAGTTAAAATGAGAATTATTGAACCATACTAATTGATATCTAGAGTTCATGATCATTATGTTTTGGTTAATATTAGCTTTTATACTAGTTTACTTATACTCAATGAAATTCAAACATCAATCGTGCTTAATAATTTAAAATAAATACATCAAATAAGACCATTTCGGTGATTATATTTGGATAAACCAAGACATTCTATTTTATATGTTACGTATTACATGAATTTGTTGGTTTACTAGTTTAATTAACAACAAAGCTTAAGATAAAACTATTGGGTATAATCCACACACATAGTATACATATGTGTGTACACACACACACACAAACATATTGCGTGTGCGCACACTCAAAATTTGGGCAAACACCTCCAGTATAATGTTGTGGAACTGTGTGTACTTCGTGTTGTACATAGTTGTTATATTTGTAGCTTGATTGTTTAATAGAGAACGAACCATAGATATAGTATCCAAAGAGGAAGTGAGATAAAGTAAAGTGCACAAGAGTTTATAGTGGTTTTGCAATAATGTGCCTACATCAACTGTCCACTTTAATTACTTCTCTTATAGATCAACTGTACAATGATAGAAATACAAAGTGCAACGATCTGATGTCCGAAAGAAAGTAAGATATAGATCTCAAAAATCATGTTCGGCTATAGGTGTTCAGTTAGTTCCGATCTCTATATTGTCTATTATCACTATTCCAAATTTTGGTGTCTGTATGAGTGAAGATATATAGAGGCTAGGCCAACTGTCCCGCCAAACTAGTTATATATATAATGCTCGGTTCGGTTAGGTGTGCTCGGTAGTTTTTGGTCCGCTATGTGGCACTCGGCTGGGCACACGGTGTTCGGTTTGGTCACGTGTTTGGTTCGGTAGTGACCACTGCAAAGATTTCTTATTCGGTTGGTCCTCTACCAGACATAGAATTCTATCCGGTTGGGTGTTAAACCAACTCATGCTTCTTGCAAAAAATCATTTCTTCTTCTTGTTCTTTTTCGTGCAACCTTTGGACCTTCTTGCGTTTTTTCCTACCTTCTTAGCCAAGCAAGGACATTCCTATTAGAGACTCTCCGGTAGTTCTGCACCCTTTAGCGTCCTTTTGCATTCACCATCCAGTAGGTGAAAATGCCCACATTATTTTCCCCAAAAACTTACTTATAGAATAAAAAGTGTGCTTCGTTTATCTCTTCAGTAATGTTTGTAGATATCCTTGATCCATTGTGTAGATATCATTTTTTGAAATACCTTTCTATTTTCTACTTAGTTTGCTCAGTTGTTGGCGTGTCACACAACATTGAATTAGGTGCCGATCACTTGCCTGGGTTATATAAAAACATCTAAACCTCCCTAAGCCCTTCACTTTACTCCCTTAGCCATTCAGCCCAGCGTCCCTAAAAACTATTTGTCTCCTCTTTGTTGTTTGGCGTAATTGTCTTCAAAACACTATTAAATCACCAAATTCATTTCCTTCTTGTCACTACACACATGCATAGCAGATGATAGTGAATGATATAGGTTGGTATATTAGACATGCATGTCTTCCACATGTCATACTCGGTCTTCGAATGTCATTGGTGCTCCAGCTCCGCCTTCTACCGCTATGTACTCTTCATCTTCAGGAGCTAGGGTTAGACAACCCAACTCAGTGTGCTCAGTATGGTCCCTCGCAGATGTTGGAGGACCCTATAAACTCCACCACTACTACACTGACCCTTAGGAAGATGGATATCATTGCTATGACTCATAGATTTCCTAGAGAGGACATGCTCTTGCCAACCTCGGAGCAGCGAGCTCATTCTCCCCTAGAGGGTTATATGGCCTATACACTATATCATTGTTTGGTAGGGGCTCTACCACCTCTTCATCCTTGGATAGCAGGAGTTCTAGTGTATTTGAAGATTGCTCCATTCCAACTCGATCCAAATGGCTATGTTATTCTATCAAGCCTCTACATCATGTTTATGAGGGAGTTCTAAACACCTCTAATTCAAAAACAACTTAGCTACTTATATGTGGTCAAAAGAAAAATGGAGAACTCCTTTTATCTTGAGTCTGACAATAAATTTAAGCCTATGGAGGATTTGTATTCAAATTATAGAATGTCCAAACACGAGTACTTCTTTATTTGAGACGAGTCCCCATGCTTTCATTGATGGCATTCTAGGTGTAAGTAAAATCAAACTTTACAGCTACATCTTTTATATCTTAGAGTCTTTGTGCTAATCGCATATCCTCTCATTTTTTAGATGTTACGAAGGCTACATTTGGAGTAAACTTACAGGAAATGCTTGAAAGATCGAAAGTGATTTCATTTGAAGCACGGGAGGTCCTACAGCTAACCATTAATGAAGCGATTGGACAATCTGGGTTATTGATAGAAGGTCATGTAACTAGTAGGGCTAGAGCTCCTTTGGTCCAAAGGTCTGCTCGCAAAGGTAAAGGTGTGGTCCCTAAGGTTGGTGAGACAAGTAGGAAGCCACCCGTCCAATCCCCCGCAACTAGGGCCAACATGGATGAATCCCAACCCGATGCAAGCATATGGGTTCCTCTTTCTCAATTGAACCAAATAGAATTCATATGGAACTGGCATGATTGCGATCTAGAGGGTTCATCAAGTGTGGAAGAGAATTCATCTCAATGAGTTAGTGAGGTAACTATCTCAATCAGGGAAGAGTTGTTTAACATTGATCAAGCTTGACTAGACATGATAATGACTGCTAACATAGACCAGGGGATCCATGAATTTTTCTCTTAGAATGAAGATGAATTAATTCCAGGATACAAAAAGTGAAAATTACCACAATGGCCTCTTTAGCAAGTGCAATTAGTTTCTAGAATACATAATTGAAATAATTACTATTAAGGACAAAATGCAAAATAATTAGTTTCTAAGGCCTAAAAACCTATGAAAGTATATCTTTGAAAGTAATTGGACAACCGACTTTGTCCGTAAAAGTAATTATTTTGCTGACTTTGGAATTGAAATTAATTTCTATGGATGTATGTCCTAGAAAATAATTGGACTGCAAAATTTATCCTTCTAGTGAAATGCCCCTTTCCAAAAAGTCCCTGGATGAAATTCAGAAGCAGTTGGGACTGCTGGATGAATCCAATAGTTCGTTCTATGATTAAGCACACTTTACACATGCACATATTCATGCCTATTGCACTATCGGATGCTACTCCCTAGTGAATAGTCCTTGTTGGGTCAAAATGTGACACAACACCCTAAATCGTTTACAAATGAGTGTAAATTAATAAAAACAGAATAGAATAACATGAACACACCAGTTTTTATAGTGGTTCACCCTCAAATCACTATCTACGTCAAATTTAACATGATTACTTTTGGATTTATCATGAGTGTAAATGATTTATAATGATTTCAAGTCTATAAAACAAAGCATATTCGGGTTTTAAAGCAATTCGTGACAAAGGGTTGAAATATGGAGAAGGGAGTGGTGAGTTAGAGCCAAAAGTCCAAAAGTGTAAAAGTTATTTTCCCCTTTCTCTAACTTTCATATTTACTGTCGATTTTTTGGATATAGTCGCTAGATTATGGAAGACCAGGTAAGGGACCCACGAAACCAAGGAGGAAGAATGAGTCAATTCAGTGCACAAAAATCATGTTGGTACTAACCAAAATATGGTCGGTATTGAGCATATTTGGCCGTCATCAAAATGTTTGCTTCACTTCTCTATATCTCACGCTTCCAAACTCAAAAGTGGGTCCCCTTGTGAAAATCATCTCGATACCTACCATACTTGTGGTTAGTACCGACCATAATTTATATGCTCCAAATCACTTAAAAACTTCTTGTGCTCCTTCATTCTATCATCCTAAACATCCCTCTAAGTTCTTGATCCATTTCATCTTCATCTCAAAGTCTAGATTCACTTCAAAGTTGATCGATTCAAATGTTGGATAACACTTTCCCTTCAAAATATGCATTCTCGAATGCTTTGGATCAAGATAAGCGATGTAGTCTTATTTGCATAAGAGTCACTAGTCAACCAATCATCATCTTTGAAGTGTCTTACCTGTTCCAACAACATCTGTTCATCACTTCAAATAGTTGGCGTACAATTCTTTTCCAGCGACAAGGTTGGAGTTCTTTACTATCTGGAAGCTACTTCATGTTTCGAATAGGTAATCTCCCTTTTCTTTCTTTATTTTTTTTTTAAATTTAGTAATAAAAACGCATCGGTACCAACCATATCATGTCAGTATCGACATGGTTCCTAATATATGCTATATAAGTTTCAATATTTATAAACTTTTCCTCCACTTGAATTCATTTGCTAAGTACACTAGTTTCTCTTGCAACCTTAACCTCCAACCGTCGTTACCTGATGATCCTCAACGCTGGTGCTTCCATAACCTACTCCTCACCATTTACATTATCAACAACATCACCACAATCGATTTTGTAGTCATAGACTTCAATTCAAGATCGATAATCACCCCTACTTTTTTTTAGTTCTTGATTTGATAATAGATGGATCTCCAATCTAGATTTAGATGCCCTAGGTGTCATCGTGCCATCATCGCTAATGTCGTCTTCTCATTGGCGATGCCATGGTAATAAACATCGATCCAAAGTTGACCATAACTCAATGCTCTACATTGCAATGTCAACATTAGGACGATGGTTTTGGGGACAACTTTGATATTCATGAGATTGGCACCAAGAAACCTCGAGTATTTACCCAAGTTTGCCAAACTCTTCGTACTTGGTGTCGGCTTCGAGTTCCTAAAGCCCTTGCTCTGAGTTCTTTCCAAGGCTGGTTCTTGATTTTGAATAATCAGTGAATTTTCGCAAATAATTGTGGTGTGAGTATGCTCGTTGACCCTTGGCTATGGGAATCGACGGCTCAATTTTTGTAAGATGGTTTTAAGGAACAGTCATATTGAATGCACTCTAGCATCCAAACAGAACATACATGCCAACACTTCAATTTGAACTTCATGATCCCATGTTCCTACAAAGAAAACTCTATGTCACTCTTCTGTTATCGTACGCTGTGCAATAA
The DNA here is from genome assembly GCA_030765085.1 of Allium cepa. Classification (NCBI taxonomy): domain Eukaryota; kingdom Viridiplantae; phylum Streptophyta; class Magnoliopsida; order Asparagales; family Amaryllidaceae; genus Allium; species Allium cepa. The sequence continues at coordinate 549,885,584 of CM060938.1, forward strand.
TGGGTAAAATTCGATACACAGTTCAATTGTGCGATGGAGCTCGTTTTCCAACACGAGCGGGCTATCCACACAGAGTGTTTGCGTACACCGTGCTTAAACATATGAAACACACTACATGGACTAATAATTCACATTGTCCCAGTTAACGTGCAAAATCTGATTTGTTAACATACGCCAAAATCTATTGGATTCTATACATGGCTATATAGGTTTTGATTAAAATATTTCATTAAAATAAAACATACCTGACTACGTTCGCCATCAAGCTTTTCAGTTAAAAATGACCCAACAATCTCCTAGCCTTAAAGTCAGCACTAGCCCTACTACCCCAATAAAGGTAGGTTGTACCATAGCTCAAGTTTCTATGTCCACTCCATCCCCAACAAGGCGATCTATAACCCGAGAACTTCAACTTTAAGCTTTTCCACCTGAACAGCCTCACGTCAAGCTCTTCCACTAAATGAACGACATGTTATAATGGTCTTAGGTAATCCTCGAGATTAGACACCATCTATGCTAACCGTAGAGGCACTTCGTTCAATATGTCTTAAACATGGGATCCCTGAGGATGAGGTCCTCTTACCAACGCTCAACCAAAGGGTCATTTCCTGCCACCAGACTATGTAGCGTGTAACAGATATCGTTTTTAGTGGAACCATGCCATTATTCAACAACTTCATCAAATTATTTCTGTAAAAAAATTAGGTTGGCTCCCACACAAGTGCACCATAAAGGATACGCCTTACTCGATTCTCCATACATCCTCTTCATGATGCAATTAAATCATCGTCTAACATTCAAAGATCTCATGTACCTTTTAAGCTTCAAGAAGAGGTAAGATTTACCCTCTTTGCTGATAGTGAAGATTTATAACCGCTGCAAGGTCATCGAGGTGCTTAACAATAAGAGTGGTTATATCAAGAGCGAGTACTTCTTTGTTCTTTGCCTCTATGGCTTTAATCATTTCTAGTTGAATGGTCATAAGTCTCCTCATCTAATGTTAATTCTATGCTTGAGTACACTTCACCCAAGTGCCTTTTTCCTTTTTTGATCCTTTGTAGATCTCCTGAACGAGAAGTTAGTGATGCTCATGCCCAGACTCTGGAGTTCTTGAAGGGAGTTGATGATGAATTTCCCACAACTTCCTATCTTCTTACAAGTGCTCGGCTTTGCCAATATCAACTTCTATGTAATGACAGGAGCAAATTCCAAATAGAACCCCTATCAAACGAGCTTAGGCCATCGCCAGTCCTTCTTTCCGAGTTCATGACTTTTACAATGAAGACTAGGGGAATAAAGAGGGTCAAGAAGATGAGGCCAACTTAGGAGATGAATAAAAAAGAGAAGAAGAGGTTGTTGAGAAGGGAGGTGAATAAAGAGAGGAAGGAGGAGAGGAACAAGGAGGCGAGGAAGAAGGGGATGAAGAGGAAGTCGAGGATTACGTAGATGATGAGTATGATCTTGGCGGGAATGAGTCATACAGAGAGACATCTCCTAAAGGCACCATGATCATAACACCCACCCATCTGAAATGATTGATCATCGAGTCTTCACAGCTTTCTTCTAGACCGAGTCTTGAACCTATTGAAGAAGCGACTCTTCCCGCAGGCTCCTCCGAGAACATCTTTGGTTCCCTGGTAAATCTTGGGAACTTGTTTGCTTTTGGCTTGGGCAAATAAGCTTTAGAGATATCCTCAATACTATCCCCTATAAATTCAACTTCCATGCTTGGGATATTCTTGCCGAAGGTAATGAAACAACCTCCTGTGCCCTTGAGAATGGTCCATAGATTACTTAAGGAAATACCAACACCTCACACAATCTAGGATCAAAAAGCATAGGCACTGAACTCTCATTCTAAATCCAATGTATTTGTTCTAACATATTCCTTCTCCTTCTCTGGTACAATGGACAAAGATCATTTCAGCAATCTCCATTACAGCATGGATCGACACCATTCCTCAACTCTGGAGGTTTACCATTGATGCCCTAGCACCCATCAAGAGATTGACTCTGGGAGAAGGAGAAGGAAAGAAAAGAAGTGACAAGATAAGGAGGATAGGAAGCCATCACGAAGAGAAAGAGAACCATGATGTTGAAAGAAAATAGTGCCGCTTAGATGAACAGAAGGGTCTACATGATCACTTTAGGTGCGACTCTAAATCCAAATAGTCACGCTCTCATTCTTAATCTTCTTAGTAAAAACCTCCATGATCTCAACCTCCTAAGAATATAGTTTTTGTCTCCCATAAATCCAAAGGAACTTCTAGTCATGCCACACTATCTCCAACCCCTATAGGCGGATCCTCAGCTATCACTGTTAAGATGTAGGCAGCTCCACCTGATTATTTCCTTAAGGGGTTATGTTTGGCTGTAATGTTAGGGATATCACTCAAAAAGAAGTAAACAAGGACATTGACAAAGTCAAGAAGATTACAAATCAACTATTTGAATGGAAAAGGCCAAGGGAAGGTCTTTCTGATCAGTCGGGCCAACCATCTAATTACCTGTTCTTTCAAATCAGAGAGAGCCAATCACAACATGATAGTGGGAGGCTACAAATAAGAATCGGTTGACACTACTAAGGAAAGAGATGAAATATTAAATCAAACAACGATTTTAAATAAAGAATAACCGAGCTATCCAAGGTCCACACATAAGCAGCTGTAGTTATCAATGTGCAACTGAAGAATGCCCACACTTTAAATGCTAAGTATGAATAACAACTCAAAGTAAAGGATGGCAGCTTGCAGTGCTTTATGCTATGGTGGAAAATATTAAGGCCAGCATAAAAGCAAAGACGTAGTCGAAAGTTCAAGCTCTACTTGAACTTGTTGGTGCTAAAGATGAAATCATGGAGCTCAAAGCAAAGGTCACACAATCCAATGAAGAAATGGATCCATTTTCCTTCAGTTCTTTGCCAATGTGATCAAAATTGAAAACCTAAAATGGCTTAGGGAGAGCTACCTAGTAACACTAGACAACATTTAGGAAGAATCCTCCATAAGGCCAATGAAACTGGCTAAAGTGCCATCAAAGACTATCTCAAATCGATCTTTCTGAATAAGGAGGATCTTATAGCCTTGGAAAAGGTGAAAGCTATCTTGGAGGCTTAAGATGCAGCGGCAGGTAATGCAGCAGTTGAGGATCCCACTGGTCCCAATGCATCGGATCAAGTAGATACATCCACTCCTACTTTAGAAGAGCCTTCTTCAGACATTGTAATTTCTATGTGGCCATATCAAAGGCCAACCTTATCAAGACTCCTGTCCCTACTACATCAAGTGTTGAAGATCCTCATCTCCCTTCTTAGACCGTTGAATTGACTCAGTCTTCCATCAAGGAGGGTGGGATTAGTAAATCCGTAGCCCAAGACACTCCATCCAGCCAAGGTATATCTCTCATCACTTCATTCTTTTAGATAATTTAGTTCTCGCCCGAGGATGTCACTAATCTATACCATTATATCTATCCAGTTACAATTCATCTGTTATTGTCTCCTTCGCTGCCAACCACTGAAGCCCTAGGCCCAAGTTCCATTACAACCATGTATACCTCTATCACATTGATGTTGATTTTTCCAATTCCTCCCTCTAGCTCTGGACCCGACACGGCCTCAGAAAGATAGAGATGTTGGTAGAGTTGGGGTATGTCGATCAATCTCAAGAAGAAGAGGTGAGTATCGTGGATGCAAAAGGCCTGGATTATTCTATAACAATGGAGGAGACGTCAAAACGTGACTTCGACAATGTAAAAATCAATAAGGAGCTAGGAACTAAAAAGCCTAGGGCTGACTCTGGAAAACCCAATCTTTCTCCCAAAGTCCCTCCATTTAAAATCAAGCCTCCTAAAGGTTGCGATGCTAGTGGATCCAAGACCTTCGATGTAGCACCCTATATATTTTATAGGGTGTGTTTGTCATACATCCCTCGTATAGTTTGCAAATACACAAAACAACCATTTATTTTTTTAATAAGTTTTCGGTCCTTGTTTTTAAAATCGGACCATCTAAGGGACAAAAGTTCCCTTCCATTGTAATTTTCATCTGCACTTCATCGTTTCTGCGAAAATGAATCAGTAAACAAAACTGAATCATAATTCAGTGAATAAACTGAAATCAAGGTGACTAGAAGATTGATTTAGAAGGAAAACAAAACCAAATACTCATTTTAATTAATCGAGAAGAATCTGAAATCAAATAATGGAAAGTATAATTAATTGGAACATCAAAATCAAACGCTAAAATTGAAATAGCAAAAGAAAACAATAATTTGTATGAAAACGAATTCATTCTTCACAAAATTAAAAAAATTATAATATATCAGCAACAATTTAAGAATATTTGCAGCTAAAACTACAAATATTAACAATATTTGCAGCTAACATAGAAAATTTGCAGTAAAAATTTGATTACTTGATAAAACACTTTTACAGCTCTAGCATATATAATTATATGTTTTACTGCAAAAATTGTACATATTTGCAGTACTGTAAGCAAAAAGTCACAATATTTGCTTATTTTTCTATAGTTATTCTTCAGAATAATTGCAGTAATATCTGCTAAAAATTTCACAATATTTGCAGTATTGTAAGTAAAAATAATGAATATTTGCTAAAAAAACACTTACAGCTTCAACATATATTATTATAATTTTTTTGCAAAAATAATGAAAATATTTAGTATTATAAACAAATATTCTCAAATTTTGCAGATTTTTCTATAATCATTATGAATAATTGCAGCCATAACTACAATTATTTATAATATTTGCATAAAAAAGTAAAAATATTCATAATATTTGCATTAGAATTTTTAATGCAAAAATTGACACTATTTGAACTTTTTTATGCAAGTATTCTCAATATTTGCATATTTTATGCATATATTGAGAATACATGTAAAAATATTGCAAATATTGGAATATTTACAGATTTTTATGCATGTATTTTCACTAAATGCAATTTTTAATGCACATATTTGCAAGTATTCTCAGTAAATGTAGTTTTTATTCATGTATTCTTAATTTTGAAGATAAAATTCATCTTTCTAATGCAACATATTGAAATTAACAATTACAGAGAAAAATTCCTCTTGAAATGTATTTATATGCAAAAATTCCAATTTTTGCTGACTTTTCTGCAATTACTCTGAATATTTTCACCAATATTTGCAAATATTCTTAAAAAATACAGGTTTTTCTGTAGTTATTTTCTATTGTTATTCACAATATTTGCACCAACGTCTGTAATTGTTGAGAATAACTGCAGATGTTTTAGATATACAAGTAAATTACTCAGAAGAATTGAAGACGCATATGCAATTATTCATAATAATTGCATACATCTCTGCAATTATTTTGAATAATTGCATACAAAGATGAATACAAACGATTTTAAGAGAATAATTAATGATTTTACACGAAGTATATATTATGAATGTTTGCTAAATTTTAAGTGAATAATTGCAGAGGAAAATTCTTAAATAATTGCATATTTATATGCAAATATTCCCAATATTTGCTGACTTTTTTGCAATTATTATAAAAATTTGCACCATTGTTTGCAAATAATATTAAAAAATGCCGATTTTCTAGCAAATATTAAAAATACTTGCTGGAAGAACTGTATGAATGTTATTCTAGGTTAATATTTGCAGTATTTTTGCACATAGCTTCAAATATTAAACCGTAACCATTTTCCATTATCATTAATGAATTTAAACATCAAAACAACACCAACAATCCATAAAAAATCCAAAATAATTCATATTTTTGTAAAAAGATTGATTCGTCTTCAAATAGTTGCAAATTTTCATTGAAATCGAGAATTAAACACTTGTCTGAAGAGAACTCAGCTCGACTTTCAATTTGAGAGAAGAAACTGAAGAAGAAGAAGAAGAACTGCAGCTCGACTTTGAAGCGTAGGGGTAATTTAGGGTAAATATAGGCCAAAAAAAAACAGGGACGTAGAAAGTATGTTTTTTAACAAGGATCCACTTTGAATTATGTTTGGTTTTAGGGATGTGTGCATAATATTCACTATTTTATAACCTTACTTAAGATACTTAATTGGTTAAGTTAAACTAGAGAATGTGAAGATTAATAGGTTGAGATTTGATTAGTTAGAGGTAGCCGTGCCATGTTAATGGTGTTAACCAAAATGAAATAAGACTAGGTAGTGTGTTAGGAAATGAGAAGGGCATTTTGGAAAAACGAAACCTTATACCCTAAACCCTTAGGAAATGGGTAACTCACGTTCATTATTCTCATTTTATTAAAAATGGAAATTTCTAAGGCTGGCCACCATTTCTAATCTCAAGAGGAGAAGTAAAGCTAAGATTCAAGAGGAAAGAAGAAATCAACTAAATCAACGCTCAAAATCTCATCTACAATCTCTAAAGCTAAGGTGAATAATTACTACATCCCTAATACTTTTAATTTTCGGTTTTGTGTTTAGATCCCAAAAGCTTTTGCTATAATATTGTCATGTCTGATGTTTTAAGATATATATGTTTGTTATTGATGAAATCATAAATGTTTATTCATTTTTTATGATAATGTTTAACATGAAAACCCTACTTAATGACATTTGAATACCCTGAAAATTTAAATATAGGTCAGGAATAATATTATAGATATGGATTTTGATTTTCATAATTTTTTGGTTTATTATGGATATTATATGAATTTTCGAATGAAGGAAATTGTTTATTGGGTTTTAAATTATTTTCAGCTGAAATAATAAGTATTCGGTTTGAGTTTTAATAAGTTAGGCAATATATTAAAATATATTTTTTGGAATTTTTCCAGAATTTTTCCAAGTCATTTGAGGGATATATAAAATTATTTAAGGTACGAGACTTAAATGTTTTATATATTTACAGAAGTGAAGGGGCATTTTGCAAAATAAAATGGTTTATAAATTCTGGTAATTGCGGCCGCAAAAATCTGAAAAGTATTTTATTGACCTGTGGGACAAACAAAGGTAGGTTAGTTTAAAAGTTTCGTTTTTAAGTTTAAAAACAAAAATCACACTTTTTCCATGTTTCAGCTCATACGGCAGTATACCTTCCGCCCTAGACCTATCATCTCAATCGAAGGGTTAGCTTTCAGTAAGGTCAATGTTCAATGCATAAGGTATCAAGTAATTCGTATGTGATGAACTGAATATAGCTGAAAGGTTTTAAGACGAAAGGTTGATGGTCTAAAAGGTTGAAATATAATTGTCTTATAAGTTAAGAGCTTTCGCATGCTTTGCTTTCGAATTTGAGCTTTCGACTTGGTCACTTTCGGCCAGGTCAAGTTATTTACAAGAAAAGACTTTAAAACCTTCCGACGTAGTCGATAGGTTGTAGTTTCTACAGCCATTACCTTGTTTTGAAACCTTCCGACGTAGCCGAAGGGTTTGCACTGCTTTTTATAAAGATTTTACTTTGAACCTTCTGACCTAGTCGAAAGGTTTACCTATTTTTAAAACCAACCGTTTCTCCAATGCTTTCGGAGGGAAGCTTTCGACTTAGGTGGTTACCCTTTTTTTGTGAAATATAATCAAAGGCTTTCGAAAGTTTATTTAGATATTTTCAAAAGGTTGTTTATAAAAAGACAAAAGGTTTTAAAGGAAGGTTTCCAGATTGTTTTAAGTTGAACCCAGTATACCTTCGAAAGGTTTCTGTTTTAAAAGGTTTTATGTATCTGTCTGGTTCTATTTTTAAAAATTTATTGATTTTTTGAAAGGTTTACGAAGGAAGGTTTTCTAAAGGTTTTTATAAGGTAATGATCTAATATAATTTTAAAGAAGGATGTCTAAAGTCTATAGCTTAGGATTGCTTTGAATGAATTCGAAAGGTTTTAGAGATGATTTCAAAAGGTTTAGACATTGATTTTGAATGAGATAATTTCAAAGTATGGAAAGAGGTTGTTTTAAATGATAAAATGTTTTCATCAACTAAGTTTTGAGTAAAGGATATATATCTAGCATGGTAATATGACTTGAGTAAAGTATAAAGACTTATTTCTTTTTCTTGTTTGAAGTTTGATTTAATGGTTTAAATCATTTTGAAATTATTTTCAAGGAAAATTATGGAAGAGGGTCCTTAAGTATTAATGACTCAGATATTAGAAAACCAGATGAGACTAGTATAAGGTCACTCCCTATACATTAGCTTATATCCCCAGCTAATTATTGTCCAAAATTCCAGCGTGTAGAGCTTGGTCACAGGTAGACTAAAATTATGATTACACACCAAATGGAATATATGTTGTATACAAGTAGGTTATTGGTATGCCCGAAAAACCATTAGGCTTGGTAGAAACTAAAGTGATTAAGTTAGGGACAGACCGTCCAAAAGGGAGATATTTAATAGATAGTTTAGGAAAGACCATCGTGATGAAAATGTTAAACAAATAGATAAGGATAGTTAATTATAAATATGAATATCTAACAATTGTTAGGTAAATTTTGATTATGTTGTCTGGTAGGCCCGATTCAGTCAAATGTTAAAAGTTATTTGTGTTTGAATAGATAGTTTATTATTACCTGATATTTATGTTGGTTTACATAATGTTTATTTTGTAGAATTTGACCATTGTGGATGCAGGTGCGTAGTTTCTGATTTTAAGAAAGGATTTACAAAGATATGTTTTAAAAAGGATGTTAGTGGGAGGAAACCCGTTCCGCTAAGCTACGTGGTCTCACTCAACATAATTCAACCGAGATGTATAGTATTATTCATACCAGGATTTATATCCGACTCTAAGTTTATGTTTTTCCCTTAGACTTCGGGTACTTAAAATTAATTTGAGTAGGTTGAGAGGTTATGGATCTTTCCAGGTTTTTAGACATTTGACAAATAAGCTATAGGAGGATGCTAGAGGCAATGGATAGCTATTTAGGATTCACTGCTTTTATTTATGTTTAGGTGATTTTCCGCCGTGTTATGATGTAATAGGTCTTACATGACCATTTGACTCTGATCAATCGAGGGTATATCTTCATATGCCGCTCTCAACATAATTTGTAATAACTATATTTAATATGTTCCTGGGAAAATATTTTGGGTTATGTGACGTGAATGTGGAACAAATTTTATATGGAAATGTAATGAAGTTGTTGGATCATAGGTTTTGATTGCTGATATGAAACAACAATTCATGAATCTACGACTACGACAACATCCGGACTCAACAACTCAAAGTATGGTTCATATAGTTATATATTTTTTTAACAAGAGTCATCAAATATGTATATAGAGTCTAGTTTAGTGCTTTGTTAAAATCTTTCCTCAAGAATCATCATTCACATTCAAATAACTTGCATGCATATTTTAATCAAAATCAAGTTTTCAAAAAATGCATGGAGCGGGCCTCGAACCTGGGTCATTAGTTTAGAAAGCAAGTTCTCTAACCAAATGAGCTATGGTAATTTTGATTATCAATAGAATTCAGTCGACTCAACAAGTCATTCAGTCGATTGAATATCTATAAACAACCTACTAAACTTGTGTAAAACCGTGCAAATTGCACATAAATTACCAGGTCAGTCAACTGACCTGACAAGTTTTTGTGCAACATGCACAGGTGCACAAATATTCAAGTATTTACTTAAAATTCGTTTGAATATTCAGTCGACTGACCCAGAGGTTCAGTCGACTAAATTTCTATAACAGTTATATTTTTTTGAAAAGACACGATCATTTGTGAAGAGTTATGAACCTCCATAAAGAGATTTGGACACAACACTTCAACCGGAACTCTTTGCCAATGGTTGCTGCTTTTTAATATCTATAAATACATATTCTAACTTGATTTCAAACTACAGAATCTGCTTTTCTCTCTTATCTAACTTTCTTGCATACTTATTGCTTAAATCAGATTTATATATTCTAAGAAATACTATTCCTTTCTAATCTTCATAAACTTCAAACATACACTTCGTACTTGAGGAAAAGATTATAGGAAGGGTGTACTGTAAGTGACAAATCCCTATTATCAGAACACAAAAAAAGTCAAACAATATTTTGTATTTTTTGAAGTCCTGTTCTGCTGCTCTAGTGTGTGAAGTCCTCTTCGGCTGCTGAGGCGAAATCCTGTTCCTCTGCTCAGGTCCCTGTTCGGCTGCTTAGGGGTTGTATAGACCTGCTCCTTCGGGTTAAATGAGGGTTGTTGTTTTAGTGAAATTCTAGAAGGAGTCTACGACTGGACGTAGGATGGTGCTCCGAACCAGTATAAAAATCTCTGGCGTCATTTTACTATACTACTTTTATAATCTGCACTACTTACACTATTACTATCATCACTATACTCTGTATTATCATATATCCATATTACATGATCCATAGCGCACTTTCATTTGGTATCAGAGCAAGGTCATCATATAACCATAACAAAGTTATCTGATAATCTAAAACCCTGGAATTCTATCGATCGTCACAACATCATAGAATAATGGCCAAAAAACGATCTAATCGAAATACAACGGGCAAAATCCCTATCAAAGCCACCAGTGAGGACTACAAAAAGGTACTTTCTGATTTACAAATTTCAGTAAATGATAATAATGAATTAGTTAGTATTAGCGATAAGATTTCAAAGCTTAATTTTATTATTTTAGAAAAGATGAAATCTGTAGAACATGAAAATGAGAAATTAAAAAATGAGAAGTTAGATTTAGAAAATCAACTTGGTGTTTTAAAGAATAATTTTATAACTATTAAAGATTCTCTAGATGTACAAAACACCATATTTGAAAAAGAGAGAGAGAAACTTTCAAAAGAAATTTATGATTTGAAAAGACAAAATGATTTATTACAATCCTCTTTAGATAATTCAAAATCTCAAAATTCCCTTCTAAAAAATGAGAACCGTACGTTAAAAAACGAAAATTCTGAATTAAATAAGAAAACTAATATTTTGAATAATAGTAATATTTGTTTTGAAAATAATTATTTTGACTTTAAGGCTAAATTTGATAAACTTAACACTAAAGTCACAAAATTTAATAAAGGTGAAAACGAGTTAAACATGATGTTATCTAGTTCTAGACCTTTAAATGATAAAAGTGGCTTCGGATATAATAAAATAGATTGTAGAAATAGCACTAGACACGCTTTCATGTATAGTAAATATGTTAGTGCTAGTACTAGATTACGAGAAAAGTCTAAATCCAATTTTTATAGAAATTCAAATACTGCTATGACCAATAATGTTTATAATTTCTTTAGTAGTACAAAATCAATGACGAGAAATATGAATAAAAATTATCTAAGTATTTGGGTTCCTGTTAATTGGAAAAATAGAGAAAAATACATTGATGATTGTTTTGATATGGTAGTCAATAATGAAAATTATATTTATAGAGGTTCAACCACACCAAAATGTGTATGGTTTCCTAAAAAATTGGGAAATTATAAGAACCTTAGGTATCGCATGCTTTAAATGTTAATTTTTTTTATGATATCTTACATTATATTAGTTATTTTGTTTTATATTGTTCTATGTTAACACTTATGTAAAATATAATTTATATCATCATATAAACTCTCCTTTTTGTCAATGACAAAAGGGGAGAAAGATATTGCTCTAACGCTATTTGCAGGAATAAACGATGCAAGCTCAGATTAGGGGGAGAAAAGATTAATTATTTACAGGAATATATAGCATAGATTTAGGGGGAGAAATCTATAGCACAATTACAGGAATGTATTCCGAGGGAGAAATAAGTCAACAAAGCTTGTCGAAGATTCGTCCGTAACAAATGGAGTTGTCATCATAAAAAGGGGGAGAATGTTGGATCATAGGTTTTGATTGCTGACATGAAACAATAATTCACGAATCTACGACTACGACAACATCCGGACTCAATGACTCAATGTATGGTTCATATAATTATATATTTTTTAACAAGAGTCATCAAATATGTATATGAGGTCAAGTTTAGTACTTTGTTAAAATCTTTCCTCAAGAATCATCATTCACATTCAAATAACTTGCATGCATATTTTAATCAAAATCAAGTTTTCAAAATCAAAATCAAAATCAAGTCATTCAGTCGACTGAATATCTATAAATAGCCTACTAAACCTGTGTAAAACTGTGCAAATTGCACATAAATTACCAGGTCAGTCGATTGACCTGACAATTTTTGGTGCAACATGCACAGGTGCACAAATATTTACTTAAAATTCGTTTGAATATTCAGTCGAATGACCAAGAGGTTCAGTCGACTGAATTTCTATAACAACTATATTTTTATGAAAAGACACGACCATTTGTGAAGAGTTACGAACCTCCACAAAGAGATTTGGACACAACACTTCAACCGGAACTCTTCGCCAATGGTTGCTGCTTTTTAACATCTATAAATCATATTCTAACTTGATTTCAAACTACAGAGTCTGCTTTTCTCTCTTATCTAACTTTCTTGCATACTTATTGCTTAAATTAGATTTATATATTCTATGAAATACTATTCCTTTCTAATCTTCATAAACTTCAAATATACACATTATACTTGAGGAAGAGATTATAGGAAGGGTGTACTGCAAGTGACAAATCCGTGTTATCAGAACAAATAAAAAGTCAATCAATCTTTTGTATTTGTTGAAGTCCTGTTCTGCTGCTCAGGCGTGTGAAGTCCTCTTTAGCTGCTGAGGAAAAATCCTATTTCGCTGCTCAGGTCCATATTCGGCTGCTCAGGGGTTGTATAGACCCATTCCTCCGGATTAAGTGAGGGTTGTTGTTTTAGTGAAATTCCAGAAGGAGTCTGGGACTGGACGTAGGACGATGCTCCGAACCAATATAAAAATCTCTAACATCGTTTTACTATACTGCTTTTATATTCCGCACTATTTATAGTATTACTATCATCACTATACTCTATATTATCATATATCCATATTACACGATCCATAGCGCACTTTCAGAAGTAATAAGTGATTTTGGAAATCTGTGTTTTGTTTCATATTCAAGTGCTTTTGATATTATTGATACCATTAACATAGCCGTATTTAGTCTCCGGAATCTAATACTATAGATGACTGCAGCATCTGTAGCACTTAGTTTTAGGCCTCTAGATAGGGGATGCTACATTCGATCCTGCCTCTAAAAAACCTAAGGATCCTATCTATTGGATAAACAAGTAGGAAACTTCTTCAATCGAAGAAATCTCCACAAAAAAAGAGAAGGAGGAATCGAAAGTGAAGTTTACAAAGAAATATCGTGCCAAACTTGCTTCAGGAGCAGAAAATGAGAAAGAGGGCAACAGGCAATCATCTTTGTTTCTGGAAGCCATTTTTATTTCCATATGTTTTATTTCTTTTTTAGCATTCCTATATATAGGCCGTCATATGTGGGGGCGGCCCTCATAGCACTTTGTACAAAAGAATTATGTAAATAAAAGACCTTTTTCTGTTCAATCATTTTCGTATTTACATTACTGCATCTCTTATTCTATTTTCCGATATAATTGCCTACATATATAATATAATCACATATAGTTCAATTACATTTACATTATATATATATGCCTATATGTGTTGTCAACCCACCTTTTTTTAAGGCAGTATAGAGGCAGATTTATTCCAATCGATTGCATGGTTATCGAGGCTGGAATATGAAGGATTTGGTTCGAATGGATGGATGGATGATCAATTACGGATAATAAATATGAATATGAAGCTAGGATTAAGCATAGTAGATGGATGAACGATGCAGGGAAATTGGAATATGGATTTTGGCAAGGATGGAAGTTGCTTCGGGTCGGCTATAGGGTGGACTTGGGTCGACTATAGGGAATGCTCTGGGTCGGCATAGGCTAGAAGTTGCCTTGCTTCGGGTCGGCAAAGATGGAGCAACTCTGGGTCGGCATATGGAAGTGCTTTGGGTTGACAATGGTTTGGCTTCGGGTTGGAGTAGGTTTCACCTTGGGTTGACACTATCAACTTCGGGTCGGCATTGAGAAGGGGTCGGCTTCAGGATGGAGCAGGTTTTGCTTCGGGTCGGATCGGCATTTGCTTCGGGTCGGCGTGGAAGCAACTTCAGGTCGGCAGAGGAGGATCAAGATGGGGTTGGCATGAATCTTACTTCAGGTTGGCATGAAGCTTATTCGGTTCGGCGTGAAGCTTACTTCAGATCGACATGAAGCTTACTTCGGGTCGGCATATCACTTGCTTCGGGTCGGCATTGCTCCAATTTCGGGTCGGCGTAGGATGGACGAGTTGGGCTCGGCGATCATTACGGTAGGCCTATGTAGGTGAGGAGGCCCTATACTCGGAGTTTCACTTATAAATACGCAGGCTTGGCTTCATAAAAAACACCTTCTTTCTATTTCTCTTCATCTTCTACCTAGAGGCTGCTCTGCCATTTTTATTCTGGAATTCTAGATTGTAACTGTAATCAAATTTTAGTATAATACAAAGGATTGTTCTTGAGTGGATGTAGGCCGGAGTTAGTTGAACCACTATAATTATTGTTTCTCTTTTACTTGCTTTCATTTTAATTTTTGGTTATTCTTCATATTATATTCTCTATATATACTCTATCTGTGATCTATGACTAGGTATTGGTGCTTTTGCTTATAATTGGGTGTTGGTGGCCAATTTTGAAGCCAACATCTATGCATTGCATTATTTATGGTAACTCTGTGCATGTAAATTAATTTCCGTAATTTATCAATGTTATTTTGTTATTTGGCTATGATTATTATTGCCAATATATTTCTTTATTGGATAAATAGAATTATATTTCTATGGATAACTTTACCTATCATCGGGTGAGCGTACCTCACTCAATTATAAATAGATCTATATCAGTTTGGCTCAACTGTAGATAGAGACATCTCGCTCAACTTTAAATAGAGCGTATTTGGCAACCTTGTTTAATTTCGACCGGGTTCCATTCGACCGTAAACAAGGTCGTGTATACAAAAACCTTTAATTTTACACCTTTACCTGTCTCTAGGAAATGGAGGTTTAGAAGTCTATCTTTGAACATCCATCCTCAATTTCACTTACCTTTGGGTGATAATCAAGGGTTTCTTATCAAATTGCCTTATTTATCATTAGCCAAACATATCGCATTGGGTTGTAAACATGAATGTACATGCAATAAATTCAATTATATACCGATTCCTATCTTCGGGAATCAGAATCTCGGATGCCTATCTCTAGGCATTCATTTGTGGCCTCGCATATCTCTGGGCATTGATTAAAAACATTCAGTAACTATCATCGCGATCTTTGGCCAAGCGCATCTTGCCAAGTTATAAGCATAATCATGTATACAAAATTTTCAATTACACTCTGACTCCTATCTCCAGGAATCGACATTTCGAGTGCCTATCTCTCGGTATCCATTCTTGATCTCACATACCTATGGGTACCGATTGAGAATATTCATCAACCATCTTTGCTAATCTTTAGCCAATCAAGCATCCTATTAAGCCATAAGCATGCTCGATCCTATTACAAGATGAATCTATTCCAACTATTATCTTTGGTATCCAACATCTCTGAAGCCTATCTTTGGGCATCAGTTCTTGACTTGGCTATCTTCGAGCACTGGTGAAAAATTAAGTGTATAAGGAAATCATCTGATCAACCCTAGTACAATTATACCCCTTCAACCCAATCATGGGCCAAAGGAGTTTATCGGTACCTATCTCTGGGTACCTAGACATTTGGTTTTCCAAAACCCAAGATGTGTTATTTTACCATTAATCACTAGCCCAAAGTCAGACTTTTAAGAATATGGTTCCATTGATTCTAAAAGCAAACTTTATTTATAAATGAAAAGATGGTAGATTTTTCCTTGTTATATCTCATCCCATCAAAAGGGTTCTTATTTGCAAAAAATAAATGAATTAACTAAAATAGAATAGTAGATGCTTACTATTCCTTTACCGTAGAATTAGGATTCCATTAATAGTCAATAACTTGAAAATTCCATTTCCAAGCATTTGTTCAATCAAATAAGGACCTTCCTAATTCACACCAAGTTCCCCTATACTAGCAAGGACACATTCATGAGGTCACCTATCTCAAAGGCGCGCTTTCTGACCTTGGCGTTAAAATGGCTTACTGCTCTTTTCTAGTGAGCAGCTACCCTCAACATCCTCTTCTCGCTTTTCGTCGACTTAGTCGAGGGTCTCAAGCGAGAGCTCCTTGTTTTTCTTGGGATTATAATTCTTTTTTTTGTGAGAAGGTACTTCTAATATCAAAATCAAGGCCTCAAATCAATAGTCCAAAGCAAATGGAGTATGCCCAGTCGTGGACTAATAGGTCATCCTATAAGGCTACGATGCTAGTAGTAACTTATCAACCCAGTTGCTATAGGCTTTCTTCAGTCATTTCTTCAGTAAGGATTTGATGATCTTGTTCACCTCCCCCATCTATCCATTCGCTTGTGGGTATGCTATTGGCGAAGAGCTCTTCTCAATTCGGTATCAGATATATAAGTCTTTGAACTCGATATTCTCGAATTGAGTTCCATTATCAATGTGATTTTTTGTAGGACTTCAAATCTGCATACGATATTCTTCACTACAAAGTTGGTCACTTTATTCGTAGTGGTCGTGGCTAGCAGTTCTGCTTCAGCCCACTTTATAATGTAGTCCACAACTACGATAGAGTACTCTACTTCTCCTTTTGACATCGATTGTTCACCAATTATATCAATTCTTCAAACCAAAAACGACCTTGGGCTAATAGTTTGCATAAGTTTGCTGAATGTGGTTATTGGTATCTTCAAGAAACTTTGGCATCTATCACATCAACTAGTGTAATCAACCGTGCCTTGGTTGACCATTGGCTAAAAGTATCCATAGCAAAGGACCTTCTTTGCCAAAGTCCTCCCCTCAATGTGGTCATCAAAACTTCCTTTATGTACCTCCCCAAGGATTTTGTTAGCTTCACCTTTGGTGATGCATCGCAATAAGGGGGTTAGGAATCCTCTCCGACATAGCACCCCTTCTTACATAATGAATCATGGAATCTTATGCAAGCATTTTCATTGTTCATTCCTTTTATTCGGTAGAGTTCCCTTTAGCAAATACTCCTTTATTGGACTCATCCACGATTCCTTTTCTTCCTCGGCCTCCAAGATCCAATCAATGTCCATCTGATCGATGCTCGAAGCTAGTTAAAATTCTTTTAGAACGAGTCTCACAAGCTGTGCATCCTAAAGTTGGCTAGTTTGGCTAGCGAATCTGCTTTTACATTCTCTTCTCTAGGAATGTTTGTTATCGTATAATGTTTGATGTCAGTTATTATTTCCAGTACCTTCATCGGGTAAGTGACAAGTCTTCCTCC
The DNA here is from genome assembly GCA_030765085.1 of Allium cepa. Classification (NCBI taxonomy): domain Eukaryota; kingdom Viridiplantae; phylum Streptophyta; class Magnoliopsida; order Asparagales; family Amaryllidaceae; genus Allium; species Allium cepa. The sequence goes on from CM060938.1 coordinate 549,902,886, forward strand.
CTTATCTAGAAATTTCTTTTAACCTAGAAGACCACCAACCAAAGTCGTTGAATATATGCAGTGTCTTGACTTCCAGCTCTTTTGCTATCTTGAGTCCCATAATCAACACTTCATATTCAGCTTCTTCATTTATCGTTGGAAAATTGAACTTCAAAGAGTAATATATGTTTTTTCCTTCCTAGGTTCCAAAAATCACTCCAACCATGGAACTATGTTCATTGAAAGCTTCATCCACTCGAATAGTTGGACCATATCTTCTTCCATTTTCCACCCCAAATGGTAATTTCGACAATGAAATCAGCCAATTCCTATCCTTGTATCACCTTTCTAGGATGGTATGTTCCATTTCAATCAGATTGATATTCCATTTCAACAACCTTCTTGAGATCTCGGGTCTATGTAGTACTTGCCTTAGCGGTTGATCGGTAAGCACTTTTATCGAATACGCCATGAAGTATGATCGCAACTTCCTTGAAGCAATCAATAAGCAGTATTCCAGCTTAACCTTGGATAATTATTTTCCTTCTGGTAAACCACTTGCTAATATAATATACGGGCCTTTGGATTTTAGACTCCTCCCGTACGAAGGATGTACTTAGCGCGTGAGTAGATAATTCTAGGAAAACGAAAAAAATCCTTCCAAAGGCTTTGACAAAATTGGTGGTCTCTCCATGTATTCTAGTAAATTCTTAAAAGCTTCCTTGCAATCCTTCATCCAGACAAAGTTTTCTTTTTCTTTCTCGAGGGCATCAAAGAATGGTATACATTTATCTATGGCCTTCGAAATAAATCGACCTAGTGCAACGACCTTCCCATTCAAGCTCTGCATTTCCTTCCTTGTCTTTGAGGTAATAACCTCTTTCAATGCTTTAATTTGTTTTGGGTTAGCTTCAATGCCCCTTGAGTTCACAATGAAACTCAAAAGTTTGTCCGAAGCGACCCCAAAAAGAGCACTTCAATGGATTAAGCTTCATTCCATACCTCCGAAGCACATCAAAATTTCAAGAGAGGTTACATTCGATTCATTGATCGATGTGACTTCACAACCATATCGTTCATATAGACCTTCATAGTCCAATCGATTTGATCTTCGAACATCTTATTTACCAATCAATGGTAAGTAGCCCCAACGTTCTTCAATCCGAATGACATCACTGGGTAATAATATAGAAGCAAATCAGTGCCAATGTTGCGCTCGCTGATACTACTAGGTAACCAAGTAAATTTCTCCTTCCAAATGCTTTGAAAAAATTGGTGGTCTCTCTATGTATTCTAGCAAATTCTGGATAGCTTCTTGGCATTTCTTCATCCAAAAGAAAAAATTTCTTTTTCTTTCTTAGGCATTAAAGAATGGTATACATTTGTCAATTATCTTTGAAATATATCAACTCACTACAACGACCTTTCCATTCAAGCTTTGTATTTCCCTCCTTATCTTTGGAGGTAGTAATCTCTTTCAATGTTTTGATCTATTCTAGGTTAGCTTCAATGCCACTTGAGTTCACAATGAAACCCAAAACTTGCCCAATGTGACCTCGAAAGAGCACTTCAATAAGCTTTATTCCAAACCTCTGAAGCACATCTAAATTTTAGAGAGGTCACCCATGTGATTCATCAATAGTTATGTATTCACAACCATATCATCCATGCATACCTTCATAGTTAATCTGATTTGATCTTTGATCATCTTATTTACCAACTATTTGTAAGTCGCTTCAATGTTCTTTGAACTGAATGACATCACTTGGTATTAATACAACACCATATAAGTGATGAAACTTGTATGCTCCTGATCTAGAATGTGCATTGTTATCTAGTCATAGCTAAAATATGCATCCATAAAGGATAGCAATTCATGTCCATTCTTTAAGTCCAAAAGTTTGTAAGTAGTGTGCTTTATTTAGGTTCGAATAATTGATACATGTCCAACATTTTCCATTTAGCTGTTTGATTGATACAGGGTTCAGTATCCATTTAGAGTATAATGCATTGCGGGTAAAGCCATTTGCCTTCAGGTTATCCACTTCCTTTAGGGCAACGGACTGTTAAAGACCCATGCCGTGTCTTTTCTACTTCATAGGAGGGCATCTTGGGTCCAAAAATTCAATGCATGACATGCTATCTCCGATGAAATTCCATACATATCAAAATGTGTGTAGGAAAACACATCCAAATTTACGCTGTGAAACCCTATGTACTCTTTTTCCAGTTTTATGCCGAGTTAGGATCTGACCTTCAGAACCCAAGTGGTATCATGCCCACGCATCCTCTAGCTCTTTCCGAAGGTCCATAGGTTTGTAGAACTTATTGTAGGATCCAAGCCAGGACTAGGGCAGTGATTGCTATGAATTGACATTATTGATGCGAAGAGCCTTCTCTGCATCCTTTCCTTTCTCATGTTACTTCGCTTCTCTGAGCTCAACGACATAGCATTTTCGACTAGTTTTCTGGTCAGCTCTAACTTCATTCTCAAGGAGACTTTCATCACTAAAACACCACAGAGCTAGCACTATCCTAAAGTTAGCAAGGATCTGTCAGCATAGAAAAGCATCGTAGGTTGAGAAATCATCGATCACTATAAAAGTTTGAACCTGCACTATTTTGTGGTCTTCCTTGGCCTATTCTACAAACAAGTCAATACATCCCATATGCTCTTTAGCCTATCCGATAAATCCCTAGATGTAACATTTACTTGGCTTCAGATCCTTCGGATTGATCTTCATCCAATCAAAGGTTTTCTTGAATAAGATTTAAACGAGCTTCCATAGTTAATCAAGACTCAACGTACTATTGCTAGCCCTACAATGGCCATAATCACCATGGGATCAAGCATCACCACTTCTGTCCTATCCAAATCCCTGTTCTAGAAAACAATGTCATCGTTCATTATTTATTATTTCGCTGAAGCTCCATCTTTGATAGCAAAACTTCTCTCCTAAGTCACATGCTTCAGTGAACTGCCTTACATCTCCATTTCATTCTAGCTTTTTTCCATCGGATGGGGTCCTCCAGATATGATATTTATCACAATCCTACTCTTAGGTCACCTCGATCCCTCTTCACTAGACCCTCGATCCCTCTTCACTAGACCCAAGCCAATCCCTTTAGGAATTTTACCCTTGGAATATATCATACTATCCATCGTCTTGCATATTCCTTACATGCCGTTGCAATTTATTCTTTTGAATTAATTCTACAATTACATCTCTTAGGTGATGAATTTCAATGGTATTGTGCCCATGAGTCTCATGAAAACGGAAATACTTCATTAAGGGTCGTTCAACTTTAGTTAGCTCCCTCCGAGGTGGCATCTTATAACTCTCCTTACCTAACATACTAAGGTTGATGTTCTCAAAGTAACATTCTATGGAGTGTATATACCTCAGATGATTCTAGGTGCCTTCTTCCCACCAGCGCCTTGGTTTCTCCTTTTCTGATTGTTATTACTAACATTTATAGCAACGTTATCGGTGCTCTTGATGGTTTGCTTAATAGCAACACTGCTATGCACCACTTCATTCGATAGTCTACCACCTATTATTCCTGAGGCCAGGTCAGCCTACTCCAAGCGCAGAGGCTGGGATTCCTTATGATAAAACTCTTTCATGGTAGGCGACCGCTTTCTTTTATGACATTTACCAAAGAACATATCTTGGTGAACCCCTTGAATCAATGCCATCAAAATGGAATCTTCCTTCTGATTTCTCACTTCAATTACTGTAGTATTTAATTGCTTTAGAAAATCCTTCAGAGTCTCTTCAAAACTCTGATGGATGGTTGATAAGGACGTAATATATAGCGATTTGTAAATTCGAACACATCATCTTCGAATATCCAAACACTTGAAATGTAGTTAAGTGTTATAAAATTGATTTTATAACCTTGTGAAACTCCTTTTAATTAATAACCAATGTTAGGAAACTTGTTTTTGAAATTTGTTTATAAAAATAAACACTTTTAAGAAATATCAATAATTTTACCAAAAATTATTTTATCGATAAACAGGTTTTTATTCAATATAAATTGTTCAAACTTCATATACATGTCTAAATAACATATGAAGTCATTAACAACTAATAAAATAATTTGACTAATTATGGTTAACTAATTCTCCTTTGGAAATCTTCTAGAAAGTCAAAGGTAGAAGATATATAATGGAGATATTTCTTTTGGCTCATGAGATTGAAAGTAGGTCACATGGAGGGGGATAGTGGTAACCTCTTAAATGCCTATATAAGTCCACTTATATCACATAAAAACCCTTTTACATTTTAAGCAACTAAAAAGAAGGCTCTTCATTTCTTATTCTCTTCTTTATAACTTTCTATAAACTCTCCAAACTCTTTCTATAAACTTCAAAAAAATAAAGCAACACCTTTCATCAACTTGGAGCTTGAAGATTTGGAGCACGCACCCTGCTACAAGATTGGGTGGTGAACATTTGAAGGCAAATATTGCCTATGCCATGAGCAAAGGTGAAGGTAGGAGGAATTTTGGCTGCTTGCAAGGTTGAGGTAGGAAGTGGAAGTAAGATCAAGGCATGTGCTTCGTTGTGTCCTTGTTTAAGGGTGAGAAAAATCACCATTTAAAAATATATGAAGTGCATAATATGCTTTTTTAAATTATAGTAATGTGCTTGGCTATTTATTGCTACATTTTTGTGATTCTTACTTTGGAAAGCAAATGGAATATGTCAAATGATGTATTTAGACTTGTATGACTTGTTTCATAACCTTGAGATGAAAGACATAGGCTTGATTGACCGGTGATAGACTTGGACCGGAATATGGAATGGTTTCTATGGCGAATAGTCGCTATAAAAGCACATAGAAATGCCTTGTGTCCGACCATTTCTATAATATTTTGTAGAAATATCCCTAGGGATTTCTCGCCATGATTGTTGTTGGGCATGTTTCCACATGCTACCGAACCAACCTCACCGGACCAAGCTCCACCGGACCAACCTCACCGGACCAAGCTCCACCGGACCAACCTCACCGGACCAGCCTCCACCGAATCAACCTCCACCGATCCAAGGCCTCACCGCTCCAACCACTACCGGACCACTCACCACCGGACCAAGTCCCACCGAACCAAACTCCATCCACTCACAACCGGACCAGGGCGTACCAGACCAACACTGCCAGGCCAGACTACATCAGCCCAGGCCCACCGGCAGCTATATACATCCAAGACCCCTACCCCCAGCCTCACTCTATAAATAGAGGGGTAGGGTTACAACAATGGCAGACAAGTTTGAGAGCTCAAGCACGGATAGAACTTTCAAATAACTTTTAGATACTTGTAATAAAAGCTTTGTACTTGTAACCTGAAAAGTAAAGGAGAATAACATATAAAGTGGACGTAAGCACATTCTGGCCGAACCACTATAAATCTGCGTGTCTTTTACAGTTTAGTCCATCTATTTTATATATTTGCATAAATCACCCAAATTACTAAGAACAACGTATAATCAACTAAATCATACGACTTGGAGGTGTTTGCCCATTTTTTGTGCAAACATTTTTGGTACTTTCACTAAGAACTCGAGCTAGAAGCTTCAGCTTCTCCCCCTCAGCCTTCTTCCTAACAGCTTCGCTCATTGCTTGGGAAACATGCCTCCCAGGCAGAAGAAAGATGTTAACAAAGGAAAAAACATCGCGACTAGCAGTATTCCGGATCCAGTAATCACAGATCAAGGGAATTGTTCCGTTCCAACAGCAGATGGAAATCAAGCAAATCCGACAGCCCCTGCCACGGAGCAACCAATTACTAGGGAACATCTGGACAGGGTTGTAGCTGAAGTAACTAACCGCTTCACATCTCAACAAGAAGTCTTGGTGGACCAACTCATGTCACGCTTAAGGGATACCGAAGAATCCAACCGTAACACTGAATCATGGGGCGAGTCCCAGTCTGGAGGATCTGAGAGGCAACAAAGATCTTTCTTCTTCGAAGAGGCTAACAACAGAAACAACAATGGTAGGAGCCGAGCCCAGACTCAGCCCGAATTCCGACCCGAGGAAACACTTGGAACCAAACCCAACGGGGGAGGTACCAGGCAGGGGTCGGATATGGCTGAGCCTGTCATGCTACCTAACCTTGGGAACACCAATGGAAGGGGCCGAGCTGGAGTCCAGCCCGAAGTTGGGCCCGAGGGAATGCTTAGAACAAAGCCCAGCAGGGGAAGATCGAGACAAGGGCCAACTGTGGCTGACCCCAGCATTCTCTCGGAAGACCGGAGACAGCCATCGGAAAATGTTAGGAGTGATAGACGATACCATCCCTACAGGTCATCCGGACGGAATCAATCCCGCAGAGAAGAATCAAACTCATTTCTATCCACCCCAAATTCTGATGAAAGGATGACGTGATTGTTCAGAGAGTGCGTCCAACGGGATCAAAGGGATCGGGGGATAGGCGCTAGGGTAACCAGCCCCTTCACCCGCAATATCGAAACTTCCATCATCCCTCGAGAATGGAAAATGCCAACAATGGAACCTCTGACCCCGTTGTACACTTACAGAGATACACACAACATATGCTCATGAGCGGAGCAACAGAGAGAGTGTTGTGTAAATGCTTCCCACTATTCTTGGCAGATCTAGCTACCTCCTGGTTCTGCCACCTACCCCAAGGATCCATCAACTCATGGGAAATGTTGAAAGAAAAGTTCATCAGCCAGTTCCGCATTCATGTGGAACAACCCAAGGATGCTTATTCCCTATTAATATCAAACAGAAGCCCAGAGAGACAGTGCAACAATATCTAACCCGATTCAACGCCGCAGGGGCCGCAGTCCAAGATGCCGATGGAAAACTTATCCTAATGGCTCTTTGTAGTGGCGTACATCCAGATACCAAGTTTGCTAGAAGATTAACGAAAGAAAAACCAGTTACCTTACCCGACTTCTTCCATGAAGCCGGAAAATATATGAGACTTGAAGACGCTGCCACTGAAAGGCAGACAGGGCAACAAGCTAAGGCAGCTCATGGCAACACACTCACAATAGCAAAGGACGTTCGAAGAAATGACTCCAGAGATAGTGCTGGGGGCAAGAAGGGAGAAAAACGCCTATATCGGCCAGGACCAAGATTTGACGCTTACACTCCTTTGAATGAAACAGTCAAAAACATCTTCCTGGCCACCCAAGACGAGCTTAAATACAAACGCCCCTCGTACAAGAAGGAATCAGATCACGCAATCAAGTCTGGAAAGTTCTGCCGTTTCCACGAATCCCATGGGTATGATACCAATGAATGCCGTCATCTCCGGGACCTGATTGAAGAACACATCAGAAGGAAGAGATTGGAATACTATGTAAAGGGTCAGGACAGGACTCCAGCTCCTGCCAAGGCGAACCTAGGGCAACTCCACCCAGAGATAGGCGGAAGAAATCACAACACTAGAAGTTTCAGTCAAGAGAAGATAGTGGTCCATACAATATCGGGAGGACCACACATCGCCGACAGAAACTGGGCAGAAATGGAGAGATATTTAAAGTCACTTAGAAACAATGTGGACTGCATCAATTCCGTCGTGGAAGAACGCCGCCCGAAGCGAAAAGAGGATAATGACATCACATTCAGTAGGCGAGACCTAGAAGGAAGGCAGTACCCTCACATGGATCCCATGGTTATCTCTGCCTGGTTCGGCCCAGCCGAAGTTTTTCGAATTCTGGTAGATACTGGAAGCTCCGTAAACATTCTATTCAAGCATGCTTTCGACAAAATGAAGCTTTCAATGAAGGATGTGTCTCCCTGCAACAAACCACTACACGGTTTCACTGGAGATGCGAAGATGCCCCTCGGGCAATTGGACCTCTTTGTCGAAATAGGAAGTCATCCCCGCTCCGTTGTGCGGAAACAAACATTTGTGCTAATAGAGAACCACTCGGCCTACAACGCCTTTTTGGGAAGACCACCCTTGTCTGACTTCCAAATTGTCCTGGCCCCGTGGTGCTCGAAGATGAAATTTCCAACAAACAATGGAATAGGAGAAGTAGAGGGAGATCAAGACGCTGCTCGAGACTGTTATGTAACTGAACTTCGCAATAACTGCAGGAAGGATAAAGGGAAGGATGTAGAGATTACTCTCTGCAAGAAAAACTTGGAAGCATAGCAACTAAAGAAAGCCCCTCCTCTTCGATATACCAGTGATCCTTTCAATGAATTAGACTCCCGGGACAAAGAGGAGGAGGCCACCGCCGAGCCTGCAGAGGCCATGGAATTCGTATCTGTAGACAAACACGACCCAAGAAGACTGCTGGGAGTCGGGTCTCAGTTAAGAGCAGAGTTGAAGGATCAACTCGTCGATTTTCTTCGCCATAACTTGGATGTATTTGAATGGACGCACGCTGACATGACTGGAATCTCCCCAGACGTAGCATGCCACGTATTGAACATCGATCCCACCAAGGTTCCAGTAAAGCGGAAAAAGAGAAGCATGGGGGCAGAACGATCAGCAGCCCTCGAGGAAGAAGTAAATAACCTACTTGCCAATAACTTCATACGAGAAGCCATCTACCCAGAGTGGATCGCCAACCCGGTACTGGTAAAGAAGGCTAATGGGAAGTGGCAAACATGCATCGACTTCTCCAACTTAAATGACGCTTGCCCGAAGGATTGCTTCCTACTCCCCCGAATCGATCAACTCGTGGACAGCACAGTCGGGCACGAACTCTTATCTTTTATGAACGCATACTCAGGATATAACCAAATTCCTATGCATGCCCCCGATCAAGACCACACTAGTTTCATCACTAACCGGGGATTGTACTGCTACAGAGTAATGCCTTTTGGACTTAAAAACGCCGAAGCTACTTATCAGCGCCTCGTCAACAAGATGTTTACGAAACTAATAGGACGAACTAAGAGGAAAGCCAATGATCATGTAAGCCACCTGGACGAGATGTTTCAAGTACTTCGCCAATATGGAATGAAGCTAAATCCTCTAAAGTGCTCATTCGGAGTGTCATCGGGAAAGTTCTTGGGATTCATCGTCCATGCCAGGGGGATTGAAGCAAACCCCAAACAAGTCCGAGCCCTGAAAGATATCAGGATACCTTCCACTCGAAAAGAAATGCAAAGCCTGAATGGGAAGGTGGCTGCCCTAAGCAGATTCATCTCTAAAGCAACCGACAACATCCCTTTCTTCGAAGCCCTAAAGAAAGACAAAGGAAAGTTCGAATGGACTGACGAATGCTCAACAGCCTTCCTTAACCTAATCGAACACCTCCAGAGACCACCAGTACTCTCAACTCCAAATGAAGGCGAAGAACTATACCTATACCTTGCTGTATCATCCGATGCTCTAAGCGCCGCTTTGGTGAGAGAAGACAACTGCGCGCAGCGGCCCGTATACTTTGTAAGGAAGAGATTTACAGAGGCAGAAGCCAGATACCCTAAACTTGAGAAGCTAGCATACTATTTTCTAATCACGTCACGGAAACTACGACACTATTTCCAATCTCATTCCATCAGAGTTTTAACCGATCAACCGCTAAGGCAGGTACTCCATCACCTCGACACTTCTGGGCGACTACTTAAATGGTGCATTAAACTGAGTCAATATGATATCACCTACCATCCTCGCACCGCCATCAAGGGACAAGCCATAGCCGATTTCATTGCCGAATTCACTACCAACGAAGGTTAGGAGCAATCTGAAATAACATGAGATATCAAGTGGAATCTCTTTGTAGATGGAGCATCAAACGAACAGGGCTCGGGGGCAGGTATTGTGATAATCACCCCCAGAGGAAGGAAGCTGCACTATGCCCTAAGGTTGGAGTTCGTCGCCACCAACAACGATGCAGAATATGAAGCAGTAATAGCAGGATTAGAACTTGCCTTAGAAATTGGAGTCAGTTCTTTATGTCTTCGTAGTGATTCTCAACTTATCATAAACCAAGTACTAGGAGAGTTTCAGACTCGAGGAGAACGACTCACAGCATATCTAAAGAAGACCAAGCTGCTGCTCGATCAATTGGATCACTATTTAATCAAACACATTCCTCGAGAAGAGAATCGAGAGGCCGACGAACTGGCAAAGCAAGCTAGCATGAATAACAACACCATTTTCGAAACAGTATCCATCTCGAAACAACTATCCCCAAGTTTAGAACAAGAAGATCTGATAACTGCAATCGAAGAGGAAACTTGGATGACTCATATTCGAAAATACTTACAGATGTCACACTGCCCCACGGGCGTAACGAAGTTAAAAAAAATCTTGAGGAAAGCTTCCCGCTACACAATACAAGAAGGCATCCTCTATCGACGCGACTTCTCTAACCCCTTATTAAGGTGTGTCACTGGAAGGGAAGTCAAGGAAATCTTATCCAACATCCATCAAGGGAGCTGCGGAGATCACATTTGTGGGCAGGCTTTGGCAAAGAAGACGCTCCGATATGGATACTACTGACCCACTTTAAACAAAGACGCCTTAGACTTCGTCAAAAGATGCGACAGATGTTAGAAATTTGCTAAGATTCCTCGACTACCAACAAATGAGATTACTCAGATGACCAGCCCTTGGCCCTTTGCAGTATGGGGAATTGACTTGATTGGCGAACTGCCGATGGGCCGAGGCGGAGCCAAATATGCTATAGTGGCAGTCGACTATTTCACCAAATGGGTGGAAGCGGAACCTCTAAATAAAATATCTTTGGCAAAAGTTATTAACTTCTTGATCAAAAATGTTCTATGCAGGTATGGGGTTCCACTCAAAATCATATCGGACAATGGACTTCAGTTTGACAGCGAGGAGCTCGCCGACTAGTGCCAAGAGCACGGAATTCACAAAAGCTTCTCAGCTGTGGCTTATCCCCAGGCAAATGGACAAGTCGAAGCTGTCAACAAAATTCTTAAAACTCTAATCAAGAAGAAGCTTGAAAAGTCAAAGGGTGCTTGGGTGGATGAACTTCCTACGACACTTTGGGCCTACCGCACGTCTTTCAGAACATCAATAGGGCATACTCCTTCTCTTTGGCATACGGATCGGAGGCCATGCTCCCAGTTGAAACTGTATTGCCATCCCACCGTAGGATCCACTACAGCCCATAAGAGAACGAAGAACTCCTCCACATGTCTTTGGATCTAATTGAAGAAAGAAGAAATGATGCAGCACTCAAAGCAGCAGCTCACAAGCAAAAAGTGGCAGCACAATACAACTCCAAAGTCAAACATTGCAGCTTACAAGAAGGAGACCTTGTCCTCAAGCGAATCTTTCCGCTCCCTGGAGCGCTAGATCCCATCTGGGACGGACCATATGTAATTCATAAAGATCTCCACAACGGAGCTTATATTTTGTCAACAGTGGACGGAGAGGTGTTCTAGAGGGCATGGAATATCCAACACCTTCGTCGATACTTTTCTTAACTTGTACTGCCCATATGAAGTGGATTAACAAAGAGAATCAGTGGACGTAGGCATTTTCGTGCCGAACCACTTTAAAAATCTTGTCTCTTTTTAACTTATTCCTTTATATTTTGGCTGCTTGTTAAGCTTTATCCTTTTCTGTTGAACAAAATTCTATGTAATGACATTTCCATCCTAGACACTTCATGGCGCAACCTCACCTGGACAAGACCTAACAGGTACTATGCGAATCTATGCCCTCGCCAATGAGACACTTTTGCTCCAGCATCCCTCTGCTGCGGGTTAACTCATTGCTCGTGACGGCCCTGAAAGCCAACTGTAATGAGCCGATTATAAGCCACATAGGAGGCCGAAAATAGCCTAGGCAGCTCATTACGGCGTTCGGCTCGCCGGCAACTGTGAACCGATTATAAGCCCCAACATAAGGTGTGGCCAGCTAGGGGCAGTTCACAGTTGACGATCGGCACCCGCGCTAGCCGGCCACGGTAAATCGAATAATACCCACGATTACGGGCCATAATGGCCCGGGTAGTTACTATGCACGATCTCGGCTCCGATGTGTCTTAAGTACGGCTGTGGTAAAAAAGAAAACTCCCAGCGGAGGCGTAAGATGGTTGACAAATGTCTCCAAGACCCACAACTAGGGAAAGTGACTACAAAACCCGTTTGCCACGAACTTAAGCACATCGAAGGCCTTCTGTGATTGGAAGTTTTACTATTTCTTATATTTCCATTTTATTTATAAAAACTCTCCTTCCATCCTCTATAACGATCACTAAAGTACACGACACAAAATAGGAGACACTCGCTAATGGGAATAAGAACTCACAGCTGGATGACAGGTCATTCTGCTGCACTCCATATTCGATTACACAAGGCATTCAAAGCTACCGTCTACAGCAAAAACTTGAAGGGCGGTACTTTCTTCTCTTGTTCATAAATATGTAACTATAATTTCTACGCACATCACACTAACATTGCAAGACATGACATTATATTTTAAGCAAAAACTTAGCGTCAAACACAATTGAATCACTAACAATGCGCAGCTATATTTTATGCAACACATCAAAATAACAACAGCATTCAAACATGACAAAATCAGCTTATGTTATAAAGTTACATGCCAAAAATCAAGTTGTTCGTTACATAATTACAGCCCGAAAATTACATTAATGTTTTAAGACTAACATAGACAGCAATGTCAAATAAGCTGAAAAAATGTCCAGATCAAGCCAAGGAGCCGACTGCATCGGGGCCTCGCTTCTATCCTGCTGGCCCTCCGAGGTCTACTTAACCGCCGGATTAGAGCTTCCAGCATGCTGACCAGAGGTAGTTGGCGCTTCAGAGGTCCCGCCTGTCCAATTCAGGAGAAGAATTCATTGAATAAACAATAAGCAACCAAGCTATGAAAAGGCTAAAAAGGAAGACTTACCAGCATCCGTTCCTTGATCATCATCTCCCAACTGCACACCTACCTCCTCGGCAGCGAGCAGCCGTATGCCCTCCTTCACCGCCACTTTCTCCTCCTTAGTGAACTGGGCCGTAACCACATCCATCCTGAAGGCCATACCACCCTCCTTATCCGCATCAGCCTTGGCCTCCTCCAGTGCCTGGAGATAAATCCTGGCCATGATCCGGGGATAATCATCCATCCAGGATAAGTTGCCCTGCTTCCAAGTAGGAAAATACATATCCTGGAGAACCTCATCCATCATCCCCTTGTTTTCCTCAAACTCCCTCATTCGGACCTCAGAATCCAACAGCTTTGCAACGGCAGCATCCCTCTCCGATCGGTATCACGAGCAGTCAGCCTGAAGGGATTTCCTCATTGCCTCCATCTCCTCCTTCAGCTTGGCTTGAGCAAGCTCCGCAGCTTCAAGCTTCCCAGATAACTCCTCTACCCGCTCGAGATCCGCTTTCCGAACCTCGTCCACCGTTGCAATGGCCATACCGATCCGTTCCTTGCAGATGGCCTCCATTTTCCGCAGCTCGGCTCTACTAGCCTCTTCCATGGTTTTCTTTAGCCGTCTGGAGGCAGCCTCGTGCTCAGAGATCTGGATGGCCTGATCGGCGAGTTGCTTGGCCTGGTCGGCAACCACTAACCGCAATCTTATGTTGGCACTACCAATTTACTCCCCGGCCTTGACTAATCGGGCATGATGCCCCATCAACTTCCTAGTCTCCTCAGCAACCCGGTCGATATTTGCCTTAGCTTCATCCCCCATAGTTACAATCCGAGTAGTAAGCAAATCAAGGTCCAGAGACTTGGCCTCATCAAGCACCCTTACCATAGGATTGCGAGGGAGAAGGTGCTCACCGGTAACCTCGTCAAAGGAAATATCGTGAGAACCCGGATCCAGATCGGGATGACCCGCAAAGGGATTACGAGCCAAGCCGGGACGATCAATCTGAGTAACGGTAGGATTCTCAGACGGATGCGGAGAGGGTATGAACTCAGTATCCTCCCCCGTGATATCGTGGATAGGCTGGGTTGGGGGCTGAGCATCAGGTGAAGGTTCAAATACGGAGCGCCTCCTCGTTTTCTTTTGAATATCCTCTTCAATAACTCCGAGAAGAAGACGGTAGCCGACTACGTCTCTGGACGATTGGCCGGAGGCTTTGGTTTAGCGGAAGCTTTAAGAAATTTGAATTGTTCGAGGCGGTGCCGAATGTTTGATGTCTTGGCCGCCTTACCCGTTCCTGGAATAAAAACCAAGTGTTACAAGCATGCATGAGACTATAATCCAAGAAACATGTAAAGTTAAAAGAGGAGTCAAAAATTCACCTTGAACCGCCAGAGTTGCCCTAGCTGAAATGCTCTCAGAAGATGGACCGGCACCAGTCCCGGCCTTATCAGTTTTCTTCGCCTTCTCCACCAAGGCCGATCCTTCCTCCAACCCCTCAAAAGCTTGGCGGAAAGCCTCATCTGTCCACTCTTGGATCTCGCCTACTTGCACAGGAGACAAAGCCCCGGCACCATCACCTTCTCCATCACCTCCGCTCCTCTCCTCGCCTCTTTCCTCCTCTACATTTTCCTCCTCCGGAACATCTGGACATGTGCTAGGGGAGGGTCCATCGGATTTCTTGAGCTTCTTCCCCCTGATGACTGGATGTATCGAGAAAGGTTTCCTCTTGCTGCTCTTTGTCGTGGCCCTTTCTTTAGCTTTGGCAGCCCTCTCCTCAGCTGTGTCTCTCTTCTTGACCACAAACTGACGTGGTAGAATCAAGTTGTGCTGCAGAAGAGTAGCATTCCTGATCAGGTAAGAAGCTGACCTCTCCCTTCCTGTAATGGCTTCTATTTCCGCAGCCATCTGAACCAGACGATCGTTCTCCACGACCGCAAAGCCACCTGTCGCTAGCAAGAAATAAAAACACATAAGAAGAAGCATTGCAATCAGAACGAAAGTTATAAATAAGCTTCAAATTACAGCCGGAGGTGAAGCGACAGATAGAAACAGAGTCATCCTCGACAAAAAACCATTCTTTCTTGAACATGCTGAACTTCGAATATAAGTCCAGGACCGGCTTGAAGGACATGGCCGATTCCAAGCTGATGTATGGAGATCCCTTCTTGTAGCCTCTTAAGTTGTACAAATATCGGATCTCCCGGTTGGAAGGGGGACACCCATATTTTCTCTGGAAAATTGATGAATAGGCTCACCAAGATAGCGTAAGAGTTGGGCTGAAGCTGGAAAGGGGCCACCTTTAGGTAGGTGATGAAGCTGACTATCCAAGCAATGATCGGGGGAATGACCCCACACATACAATGGTACTTGTTGTAAGCAAAATACCCTTCAGGAGGGTCATGCGGCATAACTCCATTCCCTGGTAGCACCATGTGTGCTCTATCAATCCCGAAAGAATGAGATATAACATCAAGCTGCTCCTCTTTGAGGGAGCCAGGAAAGCAATCAGGAGGAGAGTTCAAGAGCTCCTGAGGGCCATATCCATCCACTAGTGATCTCGGGGTGGGTCCCTGTCGTCCCGGTCCTGGCTGGGCTGGGGGCACAACGAGGGACTCTCTTCTGTCCATAGATTTCCTCTTATCTGATCGAATTTCCACTTTATGAGACATTTATCTGCAACACAAGAAAGTACGTCGTTAAAACAGAAGATATAAACATGCAAGTGTATGTAGCCTGGAATTTCACTCGTAATTCAAAACATAAAAGAACATTCGGTAGTTCAAGGGCAAAAAGGTCATTCGGCATTATACTCCCCAAGATCATTCGGCAAGTTCATTCGGTACTTGAGGTCCCCGAGCTCATTCGGTAAATCAAAGTCATCAAGTTCTTTCGGTACTTGAGGTCCCCGAACTCATTCGGTAAATCAAAACCATTGGGTTCATTCGGTACTTAAAGTTCCCGACCTCATTCGGTAAATCAAAGTCAAAAAAGCCATTTGGCAAGAGAATGTATCACCTGATTCGGCACTTCAAATGGTTCGGCAAACAGAACTGATTCGGCACTATAATCAATTCGGCAGTCGAGAATTTGGTCCGACTATTTCAAAAGGTAAGGAATGAAGGAAGCATAAGGCCCATACTTATAAGCAAATATCAACGACCGGACCAATTGGTTCGGCATTAGAGACCGGATAAGAGCGCTCAGGATGAATGACTTAAAACAAAGCACGCCATATACAGGCATATGCCTTACTTTGGGGGGCAAGTGTTGGGCATGTTTCCACCTGCTACCAAACCAACCTCACCGGACCAAGCTCCACCGGACCAACCTCACCTGACCAAGCTCCACCGGACCAACCTCACCGGACCATCCTCCACCGAATCAACCTCCACCGATCCAAGGCCTCACCGCTCCAACTACTACCGGACCACTCACCACCGGACCAAGTCCCACCGAACCAAACTCCATCCACTCACAACCGGACCAGGGCGTACCAGACCAACACTGCCAGGCCAGACTACATCAGCCCAGGCCCACCAACAGCTATATACATCCAAGACCCCTACCCCCAGCCTCACTCTATAAATAGAGGGGCAGGGGTACAACAATGGCAAACAAGTTTGAGAGCTCAAGCACGGATAGAACTTTCAAAAAACTTTCAGATACTTGTAATAAAAGCTTTGTACTTGTAACCTGAAAAGTAAAGGAGAATAACATATAAAGTGGACGTAGGCACATTCTGGCCGAACCACTATAAATCTGCGTGCCTTTTACAGTTTAGTCCATCTATTTTATATATTTGGATAAATCACCCAAATCACTAAGAACAACGTATAATCAACTAAATCATACGACTTGGAGGTGTTTGCCCATTTTTTGTGCAAACAATTGTGATGTACATTGAGTATATTGTTTACTACAAAAAAATTGGGTGTTAAAAAGATCGTTACCATGTTTAAAAATGGAAAAAATTTCACGTATACAAAACTAACCATTTCATTGTCTATTACAGCACCCATTGATAGCATTTTCTAGCCGTTGTAATATCCCTGAGCCCTTTTTACAGCATTCTGGAAGTGCTGAAGTTTCTGTTTTGAACTTCAGTTGTTTTAAAATGACTTTTAATTTAAGTATTATTCTTCCATCTTTTTACAAATCTTTTCTATTATATATTAGAGTATTTTAAAAGTGCTTTGGAATTTTAATATATTTTTATTAATTAATTATGAATTGTTAAAGTAGAATGTTTAATTTAATAAAAGAAAACATGTGTTTTGTAGTTTTTTAATAAATTATAAAATATTGATTCTTAAGTAATATTTTAAACAAAAGTTTAAGCATAATTATAAGTATTTAAGTATTTTTATTTATATATAGTATTTAGAAAATTATTTTATTAAAGTACTATAAAGCTTATGTCATATAAATATCTTTTAAATTGTTTTTAGAATTATATTACATATCTTAGTTTACTTATATATATATATATATATATATATATATATCACTTTTGAATGGCTTTTAAATTATAAAAAAATGTTTTAAAAAGGGATTAGGAGTTTCTTAAGTAGCATAATCATGCTTTGTTTGTTTACTTGTTTATGGAAAGTAATTAATACTATACTTAGCCTTAAAAGCCGACAAAGTAGGCTTGTCTTTCTATGAGAGTTTAGAATGATGTTTGAGTAGGGTTTAGAAGAAATATTGCTCTAATCTACCGGCTTTACTCCCAACCAAGTGATAGTAACTTAAGATGGTCTAAAACGTGATAAGTATAGGAAGCTTTAATTATATAAGCGATCGTTTTTAGAGCTAGATAGTTGATTAGTCTGCTATCAAACTTGATCAATTCACTTAGGAAGTATATAAAAGCTTCATGGCTTCATATGGTTTGAGATCCCTAGAGAGGACCCATTGATTAGAGAGGACTCATTGATTGAAACATCTTTAGCTTTAAGAACTATATATATACCAGATCCTCCGGGGAGGACTCCTTTATATATAGTTCACTTACTTATAAAAGAATCGGAGTTGAGTTAATTGGAAATTCTTCGATTTAGTTTTCAAGATTCTAGGATCGAATAAGTATGCTTACCTATTACTTACCGAAAACCAGTTTAAAACTCGTATAAGAGTCTACATTTTCTAAGCTGTTGTGAAATGCAATGTTATAGAGTTGAACTATCATTCCTAAGGTCATGTCCGAGGGAGAGATTCATGTTAACATTTTAAACTAATGCTATAGAGTTGAACTATCTATCCTAAGGTTAAGTTCAAGGGAGAGGTCAAAGTTAGTATTTGTCATATGACTTATGCTGGAATCTATATAAGGATTCGTTGTTTGTTTGAGTGATCAAGAGTCATGTGAGAGATGCTAAATGTGATTTCACCGTCGAAAATGATAGAAAACAGAGTATGATGCATAGCCAGTGGGTTTAGCTAAGTGAAATAGTGTATAACTCCATATCTTGATATGTTTATCGATGTTGCTAGCGGAAGTTGATGATTTTCGGTATCATGTGTTAGGGCGTAGACTATCTATGTTTACCTTAGTGGTATATTTTGTCTAGAGATATATGTTTGGAAAGTAGCTTCTAACCCTTATCAGGAGGCCAGCTTTAATTTACTAAGGATATAACCACGGAAAATCCATATGCGAAGGAGCTTTAGAAGTTTTATATGTACTTCTTATATTGTTGTGCTGTGACATGCAAGTAACACAACTATTTTCTAATTTATATTCTACACCTTATACATTATCTATTATATCCCTCTATATAGTTATCAGATGGTTTGGTTTCTTTTTGAGGGGAAAACTGTTAGGATGATTTGTACGGTCTCAAAAGTTATTGTTATATGGATGCATATAT
Organism: Allium cepa; assembly: GCA_030765085.1. Lineage (NCBI taxonomy): Eukaryota > Viridiplantae > Streptophyta > Magnoliopsida > Asparagales > Amaryllidaceae > Allium > Allium cepa. Next base: position 549,921,546 of record CM060938.1, read on the forward strand.
CTTATGTTTCTCATATCAGAATTATGTATGACATATTGTTTTTATTTTTTCTAAATTCCTCGTTTACTCTTTCAAGTAGGCTGAGTAAAACAGGTTTGACTTTGGATGCTTCAAAGCTTCAGTAGACGAGTTGTAGGCATCTATCGATTTATCTATTTCTATTTTCGTTGCACTATTATTATGTCCTATCAGCATTGTGAGGACATGCAGTTATATCTAGTCTGATTTGAGTACTTATGTTTTATAACTTTGAAATTACCCTGTATTTTAGAGTAACTTTTTGCACCGCCTTTTTAGATATTGTATATTATGTTCCGCTTGTGAGATTTTGATATCGTATTCTTTCTTTCTTTATTACTTTATCTATTTTTATTATTATTTTACTCTAACAATCTATCTTTTTGAAACTTGGGTGCTCGACACAAGAATACCATAAATGTATTAATGTCGACTTACGAGGGTCGAAAAGTCATTCATTAAATTGGTATCATAGCGAGTTTTAGCAAATACGTTGGATTTGGTTGGGTATGGCTCATCAGAAATCAGTAAGTGACACCCTAGAATGAGTTCAGTGTATTATATATATATATATGTATATATATATATATATATATATATATTTATACAAGAGCATATTTATAGCTCTTTATAATATTTCTTTAAGTATAACCCTTTCTTTGAAATAACTCTATCCTTAAGTGTTCTAAAGGAGTTTTTTTATGTTCGGGCAGTGAAAGTGATGAGAACAAGAGCTACTATTGCTAGAAGTAGAGGCAGGAGGAGCAGTACCGTTACTAATGGTAGGAATCAGGCACAAAGAAATGCCACTTTTATTGAGGAACCGATGGTGAATGTTGTGGAAGAGGTTGTGTAGGTTCAGCCATATAAGAACTTTGCTTCTGTATGTTGTGACTTTGAGAGGTTAGATCGTATGAGGTTCAATGGCATTAATTTGTCATCAAGGTCCAGACTTGGCTTAGTTTGTGTGATAGGATATTAAGAGACATGGAGTTGGATGATGAAACGAAGTTTCCTTTGGCATCATAACATCTAATTGATGCTGCTATGGATTTGTGGGGTTCGATCAACGTAGATGTCCAAGAGAACTACTTCTCTTGGTACCAATTCAAGGAGGTATCTGAAATGAAGTTTGTTCCAGAGATCGGAAAGACTATGTTGTTTAGGAGCTTCCTAGATCTAAAGCAGGGGGATATGTCTGTTGCTGAGTATGATAATAGGTTCAATGCATTGTCTCGGTTTGGGATTGGGTTGGTAGATGCACCGTTGAAGAAGAACGAGATGTTCATTGTTGGTATCCTTTCAGCTTTTTAAAGGACATGAAAAATTCATATCCAGGGATCATTTATGAATCTGATAGGTATGAGTTCGAGGTTTGAGAGTTTGGCTCCAAGACCGTCTGTATCTACACCAATTGGAAACAACAAGCGTAAGTTTTAATCGTCAATGGATGTTTCCAATTTAGCTCGCTATAAGTGCGGATAGCAGGGATATTTTGCTAGGAATTGTAGGTCTGGTGGGGAAGGACAAGTGGAAAAAGAACCGATTGAAAGGGTACCGAAGCTTGAGCCATGAACAGCCTAAGCATAGTTTGCACTGAAGAGTTGTTACAACTGCCACCCCCAAGTCATTTTTTTTAGAGATTATCCTATGCTTCAGAAAGTGCAGCAGCCTAAGGTTTTCGCTTTTGCTGCAGCACCTTCCACTTCTACAACTATAAAGGGGAAGCTGGTTCTTGAAGGTATATTATCCATTTATGGCATTTATGTTTGTGTTTTGTTTGATAATGGTGCTTGCTTTGTTTCATATCCCTTAATCTTATTAACATAATGAAACCGGAGCTAGTTATGGTTTTTTGACTCTATTTGTTGAAAGTGTGCTATGGATCGTTAATATGGATTTACAATAATACATAGTATAGTGATGATAATAATATTGTAAATAGTGCGGAATATAAAAGCAGTATAGTAAAATGACACCAGAGATTTTTATACTGGTTCGGAGCACCGTTCTACGTCCAGTCCCAGTTCCTTCTGGAATTTCACTAAATCAACAACCCTCACTTAACCCGAAGGAACAGGTTTATACACCCCTGACCAGCCGAACAGAGACTTGAGCAGCAGAATAGGATTTCGCCTCAACAGCCGAAGAGGACTTCACTCGCCTGAGCAGCAGTATAGGACTTCAACAAATACAGAAAATAGTTTGACCTTTGTCTGTTATGATAACACGAATTTTTCACTTGTAGTATACCCTTCCTATAATCTTCTCCTCGAGTATAAATATTTATATTTGAAGTGTATGAAGAATAAAAAGGCATAGTATTGCTTTAATGTAGAGTAACTGAAAATATGATAGCAAATAGATTTCAGAAAGTTAGATCAGAGAATAAGAGAAATCGATTGTGATTAAGTTATTTGAAATCAAGTTGAAGTTTGTACTTGTAAAGGTTAGAAAGCAGCGACTATTGGTAAAGAGTTTCGATTGAAGTATTGTGTTCGAATCTTTTCGTTAAAGGTGCGCAACTCTTCGCCGAAGTCGTGTCTTTTCGAAAAATGGCTGTTATAGAAATTCAGTCAACTGAGCCTTTGGGTCAGTCGACTGAATATTCAAAGTGATTTTTTAATTTAAAATTCATATAGTTGTGTAATTGTGTATGCTACACAAAATACCCACTGTCAATCAACTCTCTCAGGTGATCAATCGACTAACCTGGTTAATTTTGTGCAGTAAGCACAGTTTCCATATGTATATGAATTTCTATAATTTTAAAATACCTTTATAATTTAAGTATATGCTTATATATGTATAAAATACTTAGTAAATGATTAAATATATATGCTAATTTAGACATAATCGAGGAGAGATTTTAACAATATTGATCTAAGACTTAAAACAAAATACCATAGTTGATGCAACGGTTTGTAAAGTCTCGTGTCGTTGTCTCTTTTTGTCATAGCAGTCGTCAAATCTGTATGTCGTAGTGATAGCTTCGTGTCATGAATCAAAACCAATTCTAAACATTCTCCTCCTTTTTGATTGATGACTACCTGTAAATAGATATAGATTTCGACTGTATATATAATATAAATATTTACCCCCTGAATCTTTGACACTCTATATCCTGCATTCTTAACGTTAGTAATAATATTTCTCCCCCTTTGTCATCAACAAAAAGGAATAAAGAACATGAACAATATAGAACAAAATAACAACTACTTATAATGTAAGGTATCAGAAAGAATTAATATTTAAAGCATTTAATACCCAAGGATCTTATAATTTCCTAATTTTTAGGAAATCATACCCATTTGGGTGCGGTTGAACCTTTATAAATATAATTTTCATTATTAACTACCATATCAAAATAACCATCAATGTATTTTTCTCTATTTTTCCAATTAATAGGAACCCAAATACTTAGATAATTTTTATTCAAATTTCCCGTCAATGATCTTCCAAAGAAATTATAAACATTATTGGTCAAAGCAATATTTGACTTTCTAGAAAAATTGGATTTAGACTTTACTCGTGATCTAGTACTAGCACTAACATATTTACTATACATGAAAGCGTATCTAGTGCTATTTCTATGATCAGTTTTATTATATCCTAAACACCTTTTATCATGTAAAGGTCTATAACTAGATAAAATCATGTTTAAATCATTTTGACCTTTATTAAATTTTATGACTTCAGTGTTAAGTTTATCAAATTTAGCTTTAAAGTCACAATTATTATTTTTAAAAGAAATATTACTGTTTTTTAAAATATCAATTTTCTCATTGAATTCAGAATTCTCGTTTTTTATGTACCGTTTTCATTTTTGAGAAGGAAAATTTGAGATTCTGAATTATCTAAAGAGGATTGCAATAAATCATTTTGTCTTTTCAAATCAAAAATTTCTTTTGAAAATTTTTCTCTTTCTTTTTCAAATATAGTGTTTTGTTCATCTAGAAATCTGTAAGAGACTCAAAATTGTTCTTTAAACACCATGTTGATTTTATAAATCTAACTTCTCATTTATCATTTTCTCATTTTCAAGTTCAACGGATTTCATCTTTTCTAAAATAATAAAATTAAGCTTTGTAATCTTATTGCTTACACTAACTAATTCATTATTATCTTTTACTGAAATTTGTAAATCAAAAAGTACCATTTTGTAGTGCTCACTGGTGCCTTTGACAGGGATTTTGCCTGTTATATTTCGACTGGATCGTTTTCTGGTCATTATTCTATGATGTTGTGACGATCAATAGAATTCCAGGCTTTGATACCAAATGGAAGTGTGCTATAGGTCATGTAATATGGGTTTACAATAATACAAAGAATAGTGATGATAATAGTACTATAAATAAATATAAAAGCAGTACAGTAAAATGACATCAGAGATTTTTATACCGGTTCGGAGCACCGTCCTACGTCCAGTCCCAAAATCCTTCTGGAATTTCACTAAAACAACAACCCTCACTTGACCCGAAGGAGCATGTTTATACACCTCTGAGCAGCCGAATAAGGACCTGACCACCATAATAGGATTTCGCCTCAACAGTTGAAGAGGACTTCACTTGCTTGAGCAGTAGAACAGGACTTCAACAAATACTGAAAATAGTTTTGACTTTTGTGTTTTCTGATAACATGGATTTGTCACTCATAGTACCCCTTCCTATAATCTTCTCCTCGAGTATAAATATATATATTTGAAGTGTATGAAGAATAGAAAGGTATAGTATTGCTTTAATGCAAAATAATTGAAAATATGATAGCAAATAGATCTCAAAAAGTTAGATTAGAGAATAAGAGAAATCGATTGTGATTATGTTATTTGAAATCAAGTTGAAGTTTGTATTAATAAAGGTTAGAAAGCAGCGACTGTTGGTGAAGAGTTTCGATCGAAGTGTTGTGTCCGAATCTTTTCGTTAAAGGTTCGCAGCTCTTTGCAAAAGTCATGTCTTTTCGAAAAATGGATGTTATAGAAATTCAGTCAACTGAGCCTCTAGGTCAGTCGACTGAATATTCAAAGTGATTTTTAAATTTAAAATTCGTATACTTATGTAACCGTGCATGCTGCACAAAATACTCAGTGTTAGTCGACTGTTTCAGGTGGTCAGTCGACTGACCTAGTTAATTTTGTGCAGTATGCACAGTTTCCATATGTATATGAATTTCTATAATTTTAGAATACCTTTATAATTTAAATATATGCTTATATGTATAAAATACGTAGTAAATGATTAAATATTTAAGATAATTTAGACATAACCGAGGAGAGATTTTAACAATATTGATCTAAGACTTAAAACAAAATACCATAGTTGATGCACCGATTTTTAAAGTCTAGTTTCCTTGTCTCTTTTTGTCGTAGCAGTCATCAAATCTATATGTCATAGTGATAGCTTCATGTCATGAATCAAAACCAAATCTCAACATTTGTGTATCGAACCTTGTGGGGGCTCGGCCAACCTTAGTAAGATATGTTTATGAGTTGTGGTTACTTGTCATGACCTTCTCCTTTTTATGAAATATGTATGTTCATAGGATTCTAGGTTTGATATATTACTTGGGATGGATAGGTTATATCGGAAGCATGCTGTCCTAGATTGTGTTAAGAAAACTGTACCATTCAAGAGAGAAGAAGGGAATATTCAAGTAGTATCTTGTGAAGGACCTAGCTCGCTTATGTATAGTTTTCTTTATTATCTTAACGTGGAAAAAGAGGAGTTGGGTTTGATCTTTGTTGTATAGAAGTTTGCAAATGTGTTTGAAGAGGTGTTCGGTTTACCACCTAATCATGAGATTGAATTTTGCATTGATTTATTTCGAGATGCTAAACCTATTGTGTTTCTTGTTCATAGGCTATCATCAATGCAGAAGTTAAAGTTAGCTAACCGGGTTATTAATTTGTTGCATGAAGGCTTGATCTGACCTAGTTGATCGAATTAAGGAGTACCCATCGTCTTTTCTATAAAGGTGAATGATTCCTTAAGACTTTGTGTGGATTACTATGCGCTTGGGTATTTTCTGAACAAGATCATGACATAGGGTTTCAACAGTTGAGGGTAGCAGAGGAGAGTATATCTTTGATGGCTTCTAGGTTTGATAAGTTTTATGAGTGGTTAGTTATGCAGTTGGGCCTAATTATTGCTTCATTATATTTTGTGGACTTATTGAATATGTTTTTTTTATGTTTATTGATGATATTCTGGCCTTAATTCAAGAGCAAGGAGGAGCATATTACCATCCGAGGTTTGTACTTGAAATAGTGAGAGAGCATGTGTTAAAAGCTAAGTTCTTAAAGTGTCACTTTTAGCAGTTTGAAGTTAGGTTCTCAGGACACGTTATCTTGGCGGAGTGTATTTCTGTTGATCAGGCAAAGGTTATGGCTATTTAGGATTGGAAGAGGCCTGAAAGTGCAACTGAGATTAGAAGCTTCTTAGGCTTAACGGGTTATTATAGGAGGTTTATTTAGGATTTCTCAAAGATTGTTTCACACATGATGAATTTGACAAAGTAAGACATCAAATTTGTTTGGATTTATAAACGTGAGCAAGCATTCAAAGATTTGAAAGCAAGGTTGATTAGTGCCCCTATTTTGGCTATTCCGGATGGAGGTGAAGGTTTAACTATTTATACAGATTATCGTGGAAAAGGTTTCAGTGTAGTATTAATTCAGCATGGAAAGGTTATTGCTTATGCCAATCGACAACTCAAGCCGCATGAATTGAGGAATCCGACCCATGACTTGGAGTAGTTAGTGGTTGCTTTTGTATTGAAGATTTGGATGGATCACTTACTTAATGAGAAGTTTGATTTGCATAAAAATCAAAAATCCTTGAAACATCTTTTCACCCAGAACGATCTCAACATGAGATAGCAACAATGGTTAGAGTTTCTCGCGGCTTATGATCTTGATATTTTGTATGCACTCGGAAAGTGAATGTTATAGCTGATGTGCTTAGTAGGAGGTTTGAATTTATGGCTAATGTAGAAGTCCGTCTGATCCATATTACTTGTATTAAGGATGTCCAGTAGAGGGATGTCTGTATTGCAAGGACAACTAAAGCAGTAAGTTAGAATGAGGCACTAGAGTTGGCTGGAATTCAAGGTTGATAGTTGAGGTATATTAAGGATGAATATATGATTATGTGTTCCTGATATTGATGGGATTAGGTAAGAGGTATTGACAAAGAGTCATCATTCGCGACTTATAATACATCCTTGAGTTATAAAGATGTATCAAGATATGAAGGGACTTCCTAGTGGGATGGCATGAAGAGAGATGTTTTTATATTTGTGAGTAGATATTCTAACTACCAATAAGTCTAAGGTAGCCACCAGAAGACAGCTGGATTACTTTAACCACTTGAGATTCCAAAATGGAAGTGGGAGCAGATATCTATGGACTTTATAGACATGCTACCTAGATTGAGGAAAGGTAATGAAGGCATTTGGGTTATAGTGGATCGACTAACTAAGAGTATACACTTCATCTCGGTGAAGAAAATGAGGATGACTTCTAGTTTAGTTAAGTTGTATGTTAAGGATATCATCAGATTTCACACAGTTTGTTGTAATATCGTGAGCGATAGAGAACCGATATTCACTAGTTAGTTCTAGAAAGAATTACATGATGCCTTAAGGACAGAGCTGAGCTTGAGTACAGCTTACCATCCTCAGGCTGATGGGAAGACGAAGAGGTTAACCATGCCTTGGAGAACTTGCTTCAGGCTTGTATATTAGATTTTTGGGGGTTCATCGGAAGAACATTTATCTCCTGTGGAGTTTTCGTATAATAGTAGTTACCAAGCTAGCAATGGAATGGCACTTTTTGAAGCATTGCATGGCAGGCCTTGCAAATCTCCGTTGTGTTGGATGGAACCTGAAGATCGTTTAGTACTTGGTCCAGATATGATTCAACGGGCATCAAATAAGGTAATGGAGATTTGAAAACGTATAAGGAAGGATAGAAATGGTTGAAGAGTTATGCAGATCAGAGGCATAGAAATTTAGAGTTCTCAATTGGGGACTTTGTGTTCATAAAGGTTTCTCCAATGAGAAGTGTTGTTCGGTTTGGAAAGACGGGGAAGTTGGCTCCTCATTTTTTAGAGCCATTTCCTATATTGGAGAAGGTTGGTACACTTTCTTGTAATGTTGAGTTACCGACTAGGCTATCAGGTGTGCACAATGTGTTTCATGTATCACATTTGTGTAAGTATGTTCATGATCCTTCTTTAATACTGCCACCATTGTAGTAGGAAGACTTGAAGATTGAGCCTGACTTGACTATACAGAAATAAATTATTCGCATAATTAACCGTGATAGAAAAGCGATTAAGGACTAAGGTTGTAAAGTTAGTCAAGGTGCAGTGGAGTGAAGATGGTAGGATTGTACTTGGGGGACTGAAGATGGTGTGAGGGAGTCTTATCCAGAGTTGCTTTTAGGTTAGCGGTTTCTTGATATTATAGCCTATGTAGTGTACTCACCGCCTAAGCTGGAGTCACTTAGTATGCATTTTAGTTTGCATATAGTTTCAGTAATACTTTACATATGTATCTTATTCTTCTATTCTTCTTTGATTATTGTTCCTGTTTCAATTTCGAGGATAAAATTTCTTAAGTTTAGGAGACTGTAGCAACCCGCAAATTTGAACACTTCACCTTTGAATATCTGAACGTCTATACTATTATATTATTACCGAGTTGCATTTCACAACCTCACAAGCCCTCTGAGTATTTTCAAAAATGAACAGTTGTGTTGTTTATTTTCTTATATTCCTACCCTTCTTATCTTTTCATTGTTCCACACATCTCCTTTTCTACTCTTTCCACCCTAAACCTAACCCTAGATCCAACATTTTCTTTCTCCTTCTGTCCGCATGCACTCCCATGTTTCTCCATAGATCGCCTACCCCTATCTCTCATTACCCTATCAACACCACTAATTTTACCTAAAAATCACCTACGATTTGCTGAGTGCTGAATAAAATTGAATACACTTTCTTCCTACAGCTGAATTTGTATCTATTTTCTTCGAGTATTCTATTTGTTGATCAATATTTTCCAGTTAAGGAATCTAGAAAGTCCATTGATGTTTTGGGCAAACTTTTCCAAACCAATCCGAAGAGGGTATTTAATTTTTAATTGGATATTTTGGTTTGTCTACGGTTAATCATTGTATAATAATGAATATCGTTTCGTCATTATTGTTTTAGTAGACTTTTAGAATGCATGGAAATTATGGGAGTCATAGCTTGAATTTTCATAGTGGAATTACAGGTTGCTAAACTACATGGTCTTGGATTCTTCATTGTGGTTTAGAATCAGTTAATATGTTTAATTACCTTAGTTAACTGCCATGATTAGAGTTAAATATTGCATCTATTTGATTTAGTGAAAAATGAGATAAAACTTAATTTCTTTTCTTCATATCACTATATACCGTCTATATACTCTTCGACGATTTCTGATCCGTTATGCAGATCATGCTTTAGTCATTGATAATATAATTTTATGTCATCCATGATATTAAATCCAGTTACATGCATTGAAAATTACATTAGCTTTTGTGATGGTTTAGAAGAATGTTATGCAATAATTATCTCCCCTTTCACAAGGAGTATGAATTTGTTTATATATATCATTGGTGAATATACCATAATATAAGAATCCACAATTGTGAATTATTTATTATTTACTGGTTGGTGACGAGTGTGATGGTTCACTCAAAATTAAGTGTCAACAAAAAATATATTATTCTTTTACCAGAGAGATATACATTATTTTTTGCTTTTATGTTTTACCTAGGTTTCTATTTAAGAGTTGATTAAACATTTGAATTGATTAAAAAAATATTTTTAAGTTAGTACCAGAGGTTATGATGGGGGTATTATGGTTAAATATTGTTTAGGTCCAGGGACTTTTCTAAGTTGGAACCCTTAAACAGTATTCTATTTTTTATGCCTTTTTTAGACAAACTATTTCAATACCGCAATCCATTATTATAAGGAACTAAAATTTATAAAATAAAAAGTAAAAAAGAGAAAATGAAAGAATATTTTGAACTTTTAATTGCCTACTTATATATTTCTTTTTAGTTTCAACAACTATCTCCTGTTGTAGTTGAAGCAAGTATTTGATCAACTAATTATTAGTAGTTGCCGCATAAAGAAAAATGAATGCCTTTATAGACGGAAAACTTAAAGGAAGTATGAAGAAGGGCCACACAAAAGGGCAATAGTTCAGAAGAGCATTGTGGAGTATTAGAGCCATGCCTCATGAGTTCATCTGTTGTTTATGGTTGTCGTGATAATTACCCTTATTACTCTTACCATCGAGATAATTACCGTTACAATCCCATCGATACCTTTGCCCTTCTACTTATATTGGTTCAATTTATAATATATAACAAGGTTAAATCATATTTTATTATTAAAAATTGTTCTAGATCACCCTTGACCTTTTTCTCGATGGATATGATTTTTCATTTAAACCATTAACCTATGAAAATCATGAAATAATAATTGAAAAATGGGTTGAATATTTAACACTAAAATCGATTTTATTATTATTATTATTACACAGGATAAAAAGGACAAAGAGGAGGATCCAAACTACGACAACCCTGAAACTTAAGGACCCGCTAAATGGTGGCAACGTAATACTACATATAAGCTGCAATATTTTGCAGGCATCATGCTACATTTATTTATTGATACAACTTATTTGATTTTACAAGTTTATGTTACTATATAAGATAATGCTCTATGCTTTATATTCAGATTAAAAACAAGTAATTTACCTTTTGAAAATGAGATGAGTAAGATATATCATCTGTGTTGCACATATTTAAAGACTTCTTATGCAACTTTATTTAGAGACTTATAAGTGAATCACTCTATAACCAAAATTTTGCAATGCTTTATATATTTCAGGTTTTTGCCGTTCTTAGTTACTCTGTACTAGTCTACTATATTGAAGTTGCTAAAGATGCATTTGGTACTCTCTAGGGAAGATAAAAATTCTTCATGACAAGATTGCTCTAACCCTTGCCTCATGGCAAAGTCAAATCTTATACTACTTTCCCGTTCTTGATTTTCTGGAGTATCACATTATATGCTGTTGATATAGAGTCCCATATGAATTAACATACCACTAAATTTACAGCTACCAAATAGTTAATGCCTGCTATGCTTTATTCTTAGATCGGTATTCTGTGTTAAAGTCATCGAAATCAAACTTCAGTCATCTGTTCCGCGCTTAACTTCTGGGATTTCTATATTTTCTACATTGCTCCACTACTCATTCATACTTCCACATGCTTTCTAATTAAGTAGTTTGTTGTTTTCAACTTCTCCTACATCATCCACTTTACATTGACTGCTTTTCAATTCTTATGGTATCTTTTATAATTTTCTGAAGTTTTGTTTTTTTTTTTAAATTCTTTGGTTTTTTATTAATTTGACTATTTGATGCAGTTTTCTCAATTTCATAAAAAATTAGGCAGATAATAACATACTTTCCATTGAAAAAAGTCTATATTCACTCACAACGTTATTACCTACGTAGTAGTCCATTGTAAGGGTTAATTTTTAATACAATGCTTAATTAAAAAACTTTTAGTTTTGTTCCTTCAGCTAGTCATTTTCCATTTAGAAACAAGACATCTGCTTCAGGTGGTTATGTAACTTATCAACTCTCTTATACATAAAATGTATCGCAGCCTTGAACAATTTCAATAACATTTGATACATACATATAAAGAACGAAATATGACTTTCCCCATTAGCAATTTATTTATACATTTGTACCCTTTTTGAAAAACTTCTTTTTGGATCCATATTTAGTGCCATATGCATTTCCAATTACCATTACACATTTAGTGCCACATTCTAAATCTTTTGCTATGCGTATTATGTGTTTAGATAGACTTATTACTTATATACCGCTAAATTTTGTTCGCTGACTATGTATTAATTTTGTACAGCCACAGTCGATGAAGTGCAGCAACTCAAAGTCCCAACCATAGCTTTTAATATGGTTGAATATGTCATCAACTGCATTAATAAATACTGTTTTCTACATCTCTCAGTGGTGGGCTTGGATGGATTATTGTCCTTGCATTACATAATAGAATTCCTCAAAGTTATTGCAGCATTTTTTATATATTCTATTCAATAGTAAGTGTTCAAAACTCTTATGAATGAACCTTGCATTTTGATACATTTCTATTGTTTTCCTTGTTGTGTTCCAATATGTTCCACTAATTGGACATAAAGTGCTATTACTTTATTCACTTTTAGTCATGCTTCCTTCTGTGATGTATTGGACCAGTAAGCTATGTTGTACTTCATTTCTATAAATGGTTGCTGAATAGTCTTTAGTTGCAACTGAGATTTAAATATGGGTTTTAAAACTTCTCTCTATATACTTTCATTTTAAAGTACGAGACCTTTTTTTGTTCCCACTAGTCCCTTTTTACAATAATTACACCGCTCTTGCAAATGTAAACGAGTTTCCATACTTGCCTACTTCAAGGAATATGATAGACATATGTTTCTTTTATAAAAAATTAAATTGCTTACTCTGCTTGCATGATGTTTGTAGACTAACATACTGACTTTGCAGTAAATAAAACCCTTCGTATGCTGCTATGTACAAATTAGATGTTCCAATGTGTATATATCTATTACGAATTTTGATCGAATGTATAGCCAATGCTTGTGCAATCACAATCGAAATTTGTGCTTCAAAATATTATCTAATCTTAACAACAAATCATGATCTTCCAAATTTGGACAACCATGTTTGGTTTAAATAAACGGTCCATTAATGAAATAGTATTAAGCTTGGGAATTTTTTTAAAATTTTTGCTACAACAGGTAATGGGCAATCGATCATGCGCTGCTAACATTTTTTCCGTACCCATGTGCGAAGCACGGGTTCACATTAGTTTGAAATACGGCTAAGTGTTATAAAAGAGATTTTATAACCTTATCAAACTCCTTCTAATTAATAACTAATGTTAGGAAACTTGTTTTTGAAATTTGTTAACATAATTAAATATTTGGAAGAAACGTCGATAATGTGATCGAAAATCTTTTATCAATAAACTACATTTTATTGAATATAAGTTGTTCAAACTTTATGTACATGTCTAAATAACATATGAAGTAATTAATAGATAATAAAAATATTTTGAGTAATTATGGTTAACTAATTCTACTTTGGAAAGCTTCTAGAAGGTCTAGAAGTTATTTAGTGGAGATATTGCTTTTGGCTCATGAGGTGGAAAGTAGGTCACATGGAGGGAGGATGAGTCTTTGGCCAGCTATGGTAGGTAAGGAGGGTAGTGGTAACCTCTTGAATGCTTATATAAGTCTACTTATATCATATAGAAACCCTTTTACATTTTTAAGCAAATAAAAAGAAAGCTCTTCGTTTCTTATTCTCTTCTTTATAACTTTCTATAACTCAATTCAAATCAAAAAAACACTCTCCTAACTTTTTGTATAAGCCTTAAGCCACATAGATATATTTTTCATCAACTTGGAGCTTGAAGATTTGGAGCACACACTCCCTACAAGCTCGAGCCGTGAGCAGTTTAAGGCAAATATTGCCTAGGCTATAAGAAAAGGTGAAGGTAAGAGGAATTTTGGGTGCTGGCAAGGTTAAGGTAGGAAGTGGAAGGAAGGTCGAGGCTTGTGCTTGGCTGTGTACTTATTGAAGGGTGAGCAAACTTACCATTTGAATGTATATGAAGTGTATAATATGCTTGTTTAAATTGTTGTAATGTGCTTGGCTATTCGTTGCTATACTTTTATGATCCTTGCTTTGGAAAGAGAATGGCATATATAAAATGATGTATTTGGACTTGTATGACTTGTTACATAGCCTTGAGATAAAATACATGGGTTTGGTTAAACGTTGATGAAATTGGAATTGAATATGGAATGGTTTCTATAGCAAATAGTCGCTATAGAAGCACTTTGAAATGCCTTGTTTTTAAAAATTTCTTTAGTATTTTGTAGAGAGATCCCTAAGGTTCTTACCATGACTGTGATGTATATTAAGTATATTGTGTACTACAGAAAGAATTGGATGTTAAAATGATCGTTATCATATCGAAAATGATAAATCTATTATTATACAAAACTACCCCAGTTCATTGTCTGTTACAACACCCAATGATAGCATTTTATAGCCGTTATAGTATCTCTGTATTTTGAGTAGTATGTGGGTTGCAGAATTATGGATATTAAGGCTAATTAAACACCGGAAGGAGATTAATGTTGTTTTACAAACGATGTAAATCTTTTTTTAATTTCTTTCAAATTAAATATTAAACTACAGTTTAACAACATAGAATTATACTATTAAACAGCCACAAATGCAATCACAAATAAAAATAAAAGCAATAATGTAAGTAAAGGGTCAGAGAGATGATACTAGGGATTTTATACTGGTTCAGATTCTTCTACATCCATTCCCATACAATTGCTTGTACTTATTTCTTTTCAAATGCCAATCTTTAAACAAGCAGAAGGCAAACCCAAATGCAATCTCAATTCCGAGGCTACGAGACATGTTAGTCCGTGAGATGATGGTTTTGATGACAACAACCTTAAAATAGATTATAAAATATAAATACTAACAGTATAAGTTTAGATATATATGTATACGCAGGATTTAACCATGCATGTATCAAGAATGAAGACTGTATAGTATAGAGATTCAAGTTATCAAGATTGAAGACTCATGAGTATCAAGAGTTCAAGAATTCAAGTAATTTCTTTTAATTAGAAATTTTGTTAAAACTCCTAGAAAAGCACTGACATTTTAAAATCTAATTTATTCGTGGAATGGAATCCACTTCGAGTCTGTTAAAGGGATGGAACCCTAAGTAGGATGGAACCTACGAATAATCTACTGGAACATTGTTTTGTATCTGCTAACTTTTTATTCAAAATGATTTTCAAAATGGTTTCAAAACCTTTCTTTTAAAAGCATCAAAAACATCTATCCTGATTTCAAATACTTTCAGCCTCAAAATAATCTTTAATTTCAAAATCAAATTATCCTTGTTTATAAACTATCTTTTAAATATAATATATTTAACTTTTAAATATTTATACTTAGATTTTAAATATAAAATTATAGTAAACTTTTGTATATATTATTCTTTATATTTATGTATGTATTTTAATTATAGTCAAGTTTATTTATAAAGTTTAAAATAGTTTTAATATAAAATAAAGGTTATTTTCAAAGAAAATCAAAACACCAAAAATCCCTTTGGGATGTCGACATACTGAAATACCCCATGTCGACATGGTGTCAATTGAGTTCAAAATTTAAATTTCAAAAGAAGTATCTATTCGTCATAATTCTTCACGAATGGACATGGCTGTTGTTCTTCTATAAATAGGGTTAGTTTCAACAAATTTTAATTCAGTTTTTTCTGGTTTTTCACTCCTCTTCTTCTTCCACATTTCTGTATACAAATTCTTACCATTACTCTGCCGAAATCAACATTGAATCTAACTAGATTATCTCTGGTTTGATTCTCTATCACTATCTCAACAAGATCCTCAGTGCTATTCAGAGTTATAGGTTTTTTGTAATCAACTTAGCGAGAAAAGGTGTGATTGTAGCCTTGGAAATCAATCAAGCGAGATAAGGTGTGATTGTAGCCTTGGAAATCAATTGGGTGAACTTGTTGCCCGTGAAATCAAGTATCTCTACCCAGAGGATTGTGATTCTGGAGGGTGTACCTCGTTGCTTTGAAATCGAGGGTGTAATTGTAAAGATTCTTTTTAAAAGGAAATCCGTACTTGTGAGCGGGACTGGATGCTGGGTAACTCCGAACCAGTATAAAATCCGGTGTGTTCTTTCCTTTACTGCTTTTACTTTATATTTGCATCTGTGTTTGATTCTGTGATCATATTTGTGTCTGAATATTGCATTCATTTGTGTTTAAATTAACAAAAACACAAAAAGATTTAACAATTCTCTAAAACACAGTTCACTCCCCCTCTAGTGTTTTTCCTAGCCTTAAGATCCTTAATCCGCATTTCTAACGTTTTGTACCAAAGCAAGGTTTTCAAAGTTTCATAATCTTATTTTTGAAGAAGTTTTTAAAATGGCTACCAACACTGATATTGTTGCTAAGACTACTATCCCTGTCACTAGTTCATTTGTAGAAGGCCAGTCTACTATCAGACCACCGCTTTTTAATGGCAGTAACTATGCATATTGGGCATGTAGGATGAAAATATATTTATAATCTATAGGATTAGACACTTGGAATATCATATAAACTAAATATTCTGAACCCACAACTAAATTTTCACAGTGGATCGCTGAGCAAAAGGCTGTTGCACAAAATAATTCTAAAGCAATCAATATTCTGTTTTGTTCACTAGATAGAAATGAATTTAATAGAGGTCAGTTTGTAAGCCTGCATATGAAATCTGTAAAACTTTGCAAGTAACTCACGAAGGAACACGCAAAGTTAAACAGACCAAAATTTCCATGCTCACAAATCAGTTTCAATTATTTAAAATGAATCCTAATTTGTCTATTTCAGATATAGCAGATTTCAGGATATTGTGCATTCTTTAATATCCTTAGGAATGGAATTTTCTTAAGAAGATCAAGTCAGAATTTTTTTAAATTCCCTTACTCCAGAATGGGATCAAAAGATACTTGCGATCGAAGAGGCAAATGACATCAGTACCTTAAAGATAGAAGAATTAGTTGAAAATCTAATGTCGTTTGAAGTCCAAATGATCGGGAGAAGAGAAAGCAAAGCATCTGAAAAGAAATCAATGGCATTCAATGCATTGACCGATGGATCAGACTCAAACAGTGATAATGATGAAGAGATAGCCTTTATGACCAGAAATTTTAGAAAATTCTTGAAATACAGAAAGATGAATAATCTCAAGAGAAATAACTATAAGAACTCAGGAAATCAAAATGTAGTGCCAAACAATGTCAAATGTTTCAACTTTGATGAACCAGGGCATATCAAAAGAGACTTTCCGTATCCAGATAGGTAAAATCCTCCTATAAACAATGATTCAGTAAATAAATGGAAGCGTGCATTTACTGCTACTCTAGATGACTCAGACTCGTACTCAAGCGATGATGATCAAAAGACAGATAATTCAAATTTATGTTTCACAGCAGTTCACGATTCCGACGAAATCAGAGAAACGGACTCAGAAAAAGGTACACATTTACAATATAACCCGTTGAAATTGCATGCTTAGAATTAGATGCTTGATTGATTAATTTTAATTGGTGTGTTATTTGAATTTTATTATTTTTATTTTTATTATTATTTTCATAGTATAATAGTATAATAATATATTGAAAATACTATAATTCTAATAACATTCCAGATATATTTATATATACATTAAACGTAATAAGTGTGTGTGTGTATATATATATATTAGAGTACTTAGGAAAAATTCACAAAAATTCATAGGCACATGTCGACATGGTCCCCACCATGATGTCGACATGGGTACCAGAATTTGAAATTCAAAATTTGAATTCAAATGGTTGAATTTCCCTCAACCTTTTCACTTCATTCAATTCTCTGAAAATGCATCTTTTGACCATAGAACATGTCCTTTGAGAATCTATTTATTCACTATCTTTTCACTCTCATTTTCAAATTCAAACTCTCTCTTCAAAACTTCAAGCTCTCTACTCTCTACTTTAATGGCTTCTTCAAGCAACCCCTCTACCATGAGAATTTCCAGAAAGGTAAAAGAGCAACTCTTCAATGATCCGGAAGCAATTAAAGCATATATCAATTATGCTAATTATGCCCAAGTCCATCCCGGAAAGTTTGCTATCTTTCAAGATTTTTCTTCTTATGAAATTGATTCTCTTTTTGCAAATGATCAAATTCTTAGTCTTGTTGATGCTTCTCAAAATGATTTTGTTTGCTATCCAAACCTTGTCAAAAATTTCTATGCTAATTTAAACCGTGGATTTTATAATGGAAATGAGGATGAAATTTGGAGTAGTGTCAAATGCACTAGAGTTGTTCTGAATTGTGATCTTTTGAGTACCATTCCCAATTGCAAGAGTGCAGGAATGGATCTATCTAATTTTAAAATTGATGAAAATGATCGTGAGACATTTCATCAAAATTTCGAAGGGAATGATAATTTTGAATTCAAAAATTGAAAATTTCGACCAAAAGCAAGAATTGTCAATCTTCTTTTGCAACAAATTTTGACCCCAAGATCAGGGAATTTTAACAATCCTACTTCAAAAGTTTGCAAAGCACCTTTTGCTATTTTTTTTGAAATTATGAAATTAATTGGGCGCAAGTTATTTTGGATGAATTTCGTCCTAAAAATCTTGAAATGGTTGAGAACACTTTGTATCACGGAATTTTTCTCACTCAGATTTTTAACTATTTTGGAATGGATTTCAATGGCGAAGAATTTGTTTCTAGAAATGTTTTCAATCATTCCAATATGTCACTTATGAAAATTCCATTTGTTTTTCAAACTTATGAGACTCTTGTCGAAAAGGAAGAGCGTTTGGCTTATGAGGAAATGGAAGAAGAGGAAGAAGAAGAAGGTGAAACCTCTTTGGAAAGCATCGACTATCCTCCTAATCCATCCAACAAAACCCTTCTCAAAAACCAAAAGACGATTGTTGAGAATCAACGGATTCTTAAACGATCCGTTAGTAAGAAGTTGGAAAAAATTTCATCCAAGATGAACAAGTTCATTTCCAAAGTCAGCAAGAAACTTGGAATTTCTTCACCATCATCATCCTCTAACTAGTTCTACCTTTTCGTATCTCGTTGTATTTGTTTTAGTTTTTTTTGATTTGAATGTTCGTGTAGTTCTTTATGATTAATCGTTGTGTCGTCTTAGTATGAAATGAAATGGAATTTCCTTTCTGTTATCTAGCTTATCTTATCTCCAGAATAAATGTTAGTATATTATATAAATATATATATATACATACACACAATTATTCACAAAATCAAAATAAATCATCAAATTTCACTACACCATGTCGACATACCCCCTATGACCATGTCGACATGTACTGGTCAGAAATGATAATTCATTTTGAATTTGAAATTTGAATATCTACCATATGTCTATTCATTTCAAACGAATTTCTACACCTATAAATACCTATTTCTTTCAGAATTCATCACTGAAAACTATTTCTTATCTACTCTATCTCTCATTCTTCTCATAAATCCAAATATGGCTAATCCAATTCATAACTTATCCGAAAATCTTGAAGAAACTCTTAATTCATTCAAGAATATTCTCTCGTTCATTCTTCGTAACCAGCGACACTTAGAATTGAGTCAAATTCAGATGATCAAGGAGCAAGAAAGGCATTTCGATGCAATACGATGGATGATTTCCTCCCTACACAACGATGACAACGAAGCACATCCTCTAGTCTCTCTCACCAACGACAATGAAAATTGGGATGCTATTAAGGCAGACCCTATCTTTGGAGAAGAAGGATGGGTGGAAGTTCCTCGTAACGTTTAATTTTATTTGGTTGCTTTGTTTGAATTGTTTGCTTTGATTGATTTGATTTCATTTGCTTTGGCTTGGTTTGAATTTGATTGATATTTACTGTGGATTGATGTTTGTTGTACAAAACATTTATAATTATACATTAATATGTATATAATCTTTGATTCATTATTGTGACTATCAATATAATTATTTCTTAATTCTATATTCCATTGTATAAGTTTATTAATGCAAGTATTTTAGTCCAAGAATGAGGGGGAGTTATATAGTTTGGTGTTATATAGTTTAGAGTTAGTTTTTGTTGATGACAAAGGGGGAGAAGTATAAAATAGGGTAGTTAGGCATAGATTAAGGGGGAGTTATTAGGATAGAAGTAATATTTTATAAACAAAGGTTGTCATCATCAAAAAGGGAGAGATTATTAGTCCGTGAAATGATGGTTTTGATTACAACAAGCTTAGAATAGATTATAAAATATAAATACTAACAGTATAAGTTTAGATATATATGTATATGCAGGATTTAACCATGCAAGTATCAAGAATGAAGACTGTACAGTATAGAGATTCAAGTTATCAAGATCATCAAGAGTTTAAGAATTCAAGTAATTTACTTTTAATTAGAAATTTTATTAAAACTCCTAGAAAAGCACTGGCATCTTAAAATCCAATTTATTCGTGGAATGGAATCCACTACGAGCCTGTTAAAGGGATGGAACCCTAAGTAGGATGGAACCTACGAAAAATCTAGTGGAACATTGTTTTGTATCCGCTAACTTTTTATTCAAAATGATTTTTAAAAATTATATCTTGTTTTCAAAATGATTTCAAAACCTTCCTTTTAAAAGCATCAAAAACATCTATCCTGATTTCAAATACTTTTAGCCTCAAAATAATCTTTAATTTCAAAATCAAATTGTCCTTGTTCTTAAACTATCTTTTAAATATAATATATTTAACTTTTAAATATTTATACTTATATTTTAAATATAAAATTATGGTAAAATTTTGTATATATTATTCTTTATATTTACTTATGTATTTAATTATAGTTAAGTATATTTATAAAGTTTAAAATAGTTTTAATATAAAATAAATGTTATTTTCAAAGAAAATCAAAACACCAAAAATCCCTTTGGGATGTCGACATACTGAAATACCCCATGTCGACATGGTGTCAATTGAGTTCAAAATTTAAATTTCAAAAGAAGTATCTATTCGTCATAACTCTTCACGAATGGACATGGCTGTTGTTCTTCTATAAATAGGGGTTAGTTTCAACGAATTTTAATTCAGTTTTTTCTGGTTTTTCACTCCTCTTCTTCTTCCATATTTCTATATACAAATTCTTACCATTACTCTGCCGAAATCAACATTGAATCTAACTAAATTATCTCTGGTTTGATTCTCTATCACTATCTCAACAAGATCCTCAGTGCTATTCAGAGTTATAGGCTTTTTGTAATCAACTTAGTGCGAAAAGGTGTGATTGTAGCCTTGGAAATCAATCAAGCGAGATAAGGTGTGACTGTAGCCTTGGATATCAATTGGGTGAACTTGTTGCCCGTGAAATCAAGTATCTCTACCCAGAGGATTGTGATTCTAGAGGGTGTACCTCGTTGCCTTGAAATCAAGGGTGTAACTGTAAAGATTGTTATGAAAGGAAATCCGTACTTGTGTGTGAGACTGGATGTAGGGTAACTCCGAACCAGTATAAAATCCGGTGTGTTCTTTCCTTTACTGTTTTTACTTTATATTTGCATTTGTGTTTGATTCTATGATTATATCTGTGTCTGAATATTGCATTCATTTGTGTTTAAATTAACAAAAACTCAAAAAGATTTAAAATTCTCTAAAACACTATTCACCCCCTTCTAGTGTTTATCCTAACCTTAAGATCCTTAATCCGCATTTCTCATAAGACACACCCTTCTGAATTTCCAGGCTCAGGGCACACCCACTTGATTTGAACAAACAATGAGCAAACCCACTAGATTTCCATGCTACTAGGCACACCCACCTGAGTTGAACATGCTACAAGCACACCCAGTGTGATGATCCACCTCTTCACCCCTCAAAGATCGTCACTAGTACATCTTTGATATTCACGTGCCACAAATTCAAGTGTTAGATGTAGATAATCAGGGGTAAAAAGAGAATAAAGATAGAAGATAGAACAAATAGATTCTCACATCACATTAAACAACTTATAAGTATATAGATAATACATACAATCGCTCTCAAAATGAGATATCAGAGTCATCGCAAGTACTAACCCAGCCAGGGACAGTTATAACTACATATCCCTATAGCTGCTGGTAGATATTTATACATAGTATAACAGAAATAAGAATAGATAACAATCTATAGAGGAACCTTTAGCTCCTACTCTAAGCTCCTCCAAAATCGTAACACCCCTAATTTTAAATAACATTATTCAGGAGATTTAATTAGATAAATTAAATAGAATAATATAATGATTAGAGTGATAAGGGGATTGAGATCTGAAAATATATTAGAGGTCGAGCTTAATTAATTGAATACGAAGAATAGGTTTATGAACGGTTTTATATGTTAATTAATAAGAAAATAATGCGGGCATTAAGAGGTTTAGCCGCCACTATAACCCTATAACCCCTAAACCCATGTTCCTATTTTCACTCTACACGTTCATAATTTATAATTCTAAAATGTAAACAAAAGTACTCAAGCCAGCCATAACCTAGGGGAAGAAGAGGAAAAAATCCATTAAAAACTAAGGAATGAAGCAAGGAGGATTAATATAAATTAAATCTCAAGTTCCTTATCCTAAGTAAGGTGAATAATAATCCAAACCATCTCAATTTTCGTTTTTAAAGAGCATTAGATTTCGGGTTCAAGTTTAAATCCATTATGATGATTTTTGATGATGATATGCTTGGATCACATGATATATTAGATTCAAACAAATTTGTTTGATAAATATTTTATTCCATTTTAAGGCTAAAATCATTTATATTGGGTTTCGAATGCTACGAGGATTTAATACGTTATGTTAAACATTATTTTGGAGATGGATTTAATTTTTCGTAATTATCCAAGCCATGGACAATTTATTATGAATTTTCAAAGTAGAATATAAATAATTGGGTTTAGAAATTAATTTCTATAATTATATAAAGTAATTTGGGTCCAAATTTTTTATATGTTAGATAACATAATAAAAATGAATATTGATGATTTTTGGGGATTTTTGCTAAGTAATTTACCATGGAAATTAAATTAACTAAGTTAGAGGACTTAAATGTTTTAATTGTTTTGATTAAAGGAAAGGGCTTCTTTGTTAATTATCTTTAACTAATTCCTAAACAAATTCGACAGTCTTTTAGAAAAGATTTTAGTAAAGTTTATGGCAACCAATCAAATTTAAACAAATAGGCAAGCCGGTTAAAAAGAATTACTTAAAAAGGCAATGAAAAAGTTGTGCATAAGTTTATTGTTTTGCCACTTCCAGTAGCTACCTTTCGACCTCGTACTTCCACCCCCTTCTAAGTCGAAACCAATACACATGGTATCAATGCTTTGATATGTAAAGGTGGAAGGTATGGAGTCGAAACCATGCTTTCGAAGGGGTCAAAGCCTTTGTTTTACTATCCAAAGAAATGCCACTTGCCTTATTTTTAAAAGAATTTTCGAAAGGGTTTAATATAACTTTCAAAGAGGTTGCTGCCCTTTTGGTTAAAGGGTAGATTTCGAATGAGTTGCCTTGTTTTTAAATCTATGCTTTCGAATGGGTAGTTTGAACCCAGTCAAAACCTTGCTGCCACCTTCACGCCTTTCGAATGGATTGAAGCCATCAACGAGTTTGATAGGTAGTTTTGTTTCATAAATGTAATAAGCCACTTCCTAATGCTTTCAGAAGAGTTCCAAAAGCCACTTATACTAAAGATTTCGAAGGCAATGGCATCGAAATGGGCTTCGAAGCTATCCTTCTAATTTTTTACTTAAAAGATTGACGCTTTCGAAAGGATGGTCCAAACCCATCTTTTTTTTTCCCAAACTCTTTTATTTGAAGATTATTGGTTTCGAAAGGTGTACATTCGCTTGTATTCACTTTGACCCAAAATATATGTTTAAGATTAAACCCAATGAATTCGGAAGGGGTACTTTCAAATTGTTTTAAAGCTATGCTTCTATGAGTTAATAAGTGACGCTTTAATACTTTCGAAATGTATGTTTTGATGTTTTCGAAATAGATGTTTAAAATGTTTCTAAAAGCATATGCTTAGTATTTTGAAAATAAGATTTGAATGCTTTCGAAAGAGGTTTTCCAATGGTTTCGAAAGTAAAGGTCAAAGGTTTTGAAAGCCTTAATTTTCAAAACGAAGAACCCGATCTCAATTTTTAAAAGAAAAACCCATGACACTACATAAGAGCTTTAAAATGACTTTTAATTTTGGAGTTTTTGAAGAAGCTTTCCTTGATAAAATAATAGGTTAAAGGGATTAACCATTTTTCATGTGAAAGATGATTTCAAGGATACTAAACAACAAATGTTGGTATTGATATGTTATTATGTTCGCTTCTTCTAAATACATATTCATGTGTAATCGACCCATAACTTATTTTGAGAAGAAAGGGCAGAATAACTAGTTAGGTTGACCCAGTAGTGAATATAAATTGAATTAACTCCTGTACGAGTAGAATTGCATCCAAGAGGTCAAATAGAGCAGAACTTAGGATGCCCAAAGATTAATCAAGAAGTTGTTAGTTTAGACAGGTTCATAGTAAACCCATGAAAACTATGTTTAAAGAGAGTGATTGGCAAGGACCAACAGATTTGTAATAAACCCATGAAAACTATATTCAGATTAAGTTATTGAAAGAAGTCAATAGGTTCATAGTTAATCGATGAAAACGATGATATAACGGGAGTTTTAGAGATACCAATAGGTTCAGGGAGAAACCATGAAATAATTGAATGAAGTTATCAGCAGGGGCCAATAGATTCTTAGTGGTCCCATGGAAACTATGAGACCGGATAGATAGTCCATTAACTTTACACAGGTTATTAGTCAGCCCATAAACATTAATATGTTAATAGTGATCCTAGAAACTATAACTGAGACAGATAGTCAAATGAGTGGCGATGGGAAATCCAGAATAACTTGCATGTTTGCATATCATCATAACATTTTAAATTGCTATGATTTTAACCATTGTGGATGCAGGAGCACAATATATGGTTACTATAAATTTTTGGATAAGATATTAGTGAGGGAAAAACCCGTTACGTTATGAAGCATGGTCTTATTAGATATCTAAATGGTTTGAGATGATAGGTTATTGTTCATACCAGGATTTACGTTTTACTCGAAGTTTATGTTTTCCCCTTAAACTCTTTGTAACAACCTGAAAATTAAGCTATAATAATTTATTAATGAAACGATAAAATAAAATTTTGAAATTATCATAATTGAGCCATAGAAGATGCACTATTGTGTCCGTGGTAATTTTCTGGTCAATTTCCATATATAAAAATATCAGAATCCGAGTTAATATGAGAGAGTTACAAAATAAACAAGAAAAGAATATATATATATATATATATATATATATATATATATATATATATATTAGGCTAGGTTGACCAAGGGGTCGACCTAACCATGCCCTAGGTCGACCGGCTAGTCAACCTAGGGTGTGGGGCGGTCGACCGCCCGGTCGACCCGCCTTGGGTAGCGGACGAAGGGAGATTTCCTTCGTTCATGGCCAAATTTTGTACGTCATTTTTATTGTTTTGCTCAATCTGGTCCCTTCCTGCTTCCATCCGATGGATCCTATTCAGCCAATGATGTGGTTGCATCCTATTCAATCTCCAAATCAAATGGTCTGAGATCCACTTCTACCCTTATAAATAGACCCTAGGCCTAACACTTTTTCTCATTCTAGATTTTCTCCGCTTGGGTTCGTCTTTTCAAGAAGGACCCTAAAAGAAATAGTTTTTCAAGGAGAGAATATGTTTAATAAAAATAATTAATACCCTCAAATGGATCCGGAAAGACCAAAAGGGAAGAGCTTAGGACCACAAGTGAGTGATTGCTTTTATTTTAGATTTCTTTAAGTAATTTAAAATAATAGGGTTTCCAATAGTTGTAATCTTACTGCGATTTTTGGAATAACCTTTTTAGTAGTTTATTTACCGCTTTTAGAATTATTTTCTATCTCTTTTAGCTATTCTTTTCAGTTAATTTTAATTTATTTCTGTTAATTATAGTTTTTTCATTTATTTACAGTATTTTAATTTATTTACTGTTATTTATGCGTTATTTACATCTTTTTTTAGCGCTTTGGATTTTCTTATGTTGTTCAGTTTTCTTTTATTTCTCCTCCTTCTTCGCGTATGGATTATAATAGATTAAACGCGAATACAGATTAAAATTATAAATACTGAAATAATGGAAGATAAGATGTAAATTGTAAAGACTATAATAAAAATGGAATTAAGACCAAAATTGAGCCTAATTATGATATTGATGTTAGAATTGGACTAATTAAAGATAATTGGCCTAGTTATAACTTTGAATTATAATTAAAAATGGTATAAGATGAAAGGAGCTTATTTTTACACTTAGACCTTGAGTTAAGTAATAAGCATGATTATAACATAGGTTACAATAAGAAATAGAACAGTGTGAGGCATTTTAAGACTTGGGATAAATTAATAAGCATAGATAGTAAGAACAAAAGTAAAGACTTACTTAAATAATTTATCTAAGTTAACAAGCGAAGAATTATAGTAGGACCTGTACCAAATAACATTTCCCTATTTCTATGGACACGGTATTTCACATAACCATGAAGTGAAACAAGGTGTCTTACATAACCCTGAAGTGAGATGGGGTGTCTCACATAATCTTGAAGTACGACAAGGGGCATGCTTATGTTAATAACGGTAGTAGATGGTCAATAAATAGAAGTCCAAATCATGGGGATTTGGGCAAGGGGCGTAACTAGATATTGTTTGGATGACGGGCCAGTACCAGCAGCATTTCCCCTATTATTGCTATGGATACGATGTTTCACATAACCCTGAAGTGAAACGAGGTGTCTCACATAATCCTGAAATGACATGAGGCGTTTCACGTAACCCTAAAGTGAAACGAGGTGTCTCACATAATCCTGAAATGAGATGAGGCATTTCACATAACCCTAAAGTAAAACTAGGTGCCTCACACAACCCTAAAGTGAGATGAGGTATCTCACATAATCCTGACGTGAGACGAGGAACACGCTTATGCTGGAGCTTGAGGTAATAAGAAGACTCAATAGTTGGAACAACGGTGACATGAGCATAGTGGTGGTTACGCATGCGACTTCCATTTGGGTTCTCAGTAATCGTTATGAGTTCTAAGCGCTTAGTGTGCGCCTTTTATATGCACTAATCTCTACTACATGGGGAGCTTTAATGCTAGTCCACATTAGATTCTATGGAGTAGTAGGCCGATCAAAGGATAGTATTCAGATTTCAGCCTAATCTAAGCAGCTATAAAAAACAAGGGAAAACAATCAAAGTTAATCAATTATGTTGATCTGGTTAATTTGTATTTATTTCCATCTTATTCCTTCTCTCTATTTCCTTTGTTTCTTTTAATATACTAGAATTGTTGTAAATTCTATTACTTTTACTTTGCTTAAAGACTCTAGTAATTACTATCATCTCACCAGTCTTTTAATCCGACCCACTCCTTTATTTTCCCCTTTCCTCCCCCATATGCAATCAGGGGCAAGGAGGATAGACCGCAGCTTCTTGGAGACTTGAAGACCCTATCATGTATTCCTTCTTTTTATTTCCAGCCTTTTGTTCTTTTATTGTACTGGCACTGTATTGAGGAAAAGTTTATGTTTGTACTCTGGTTTTTCTGATGACAATGAGATTTTATTTTCATAAGACAATTGTATTTGGTACTTGGAATATATGTCTTTTTCCTAAGATATTTATGAAGTATTAGTTTTTAAAATCACTTATTATTTTTAATTAATTCCGCTGTGTCATTATCTATCTATTTTGTCTTGTGAATTTTCGTCTCTACTAGTTTTAGTTATACCTACAATGCACCATGCCTTTTAGTGTGTCCTTTTGGGTATACTAAGGGTGTGGGGTGTTTCATTTGGTATTGGGTCTAGTTATAGGATTCCTAAAAATTTATTTTTGAGTAATGTATTTTTCAAAAATAAAAATAATTTGTTTTAAAAATAGTTTTCAGAAAAGAACTCTTAGAATTAGTTTAAGTGTAAAAGAGTTTTTATAAAAATCGCCTCAAAAGTCCAGTTCAATCTCCCTTCGATTCTTTTCTAAACTATCCTCTTCTTTTCGTAGAATGGCAGATGCCCTGAACCTTCCCAAGGGCATTCCAGTACCAGCTTGGTTTCGTAGGTATCTACAAGCTGCAAATCCAAAGGGGCATGGGCAAGCACCCAACCCAGCCCCAACATGTGGGAATCCCATCAACCCATCGGTCGCCATCAATTTCTCAAAGCTTTGTAAGGATTTTTCAAGTTTGGGTGGAAGACTTTTTGTCAGTAAGGAGACTTTTATGGAGGGGAGAGCTTGGCTTAGAGACACAGAGAGGATATTCGGACTATTGGGATTGGATGATCAGCAGCGAGTTCAACTAGCATCTTTGAAGCTGAAAGAGGAGGCTTCGTATTGGTAGGAGGTCATTGAGTAAGAAGAAAGTGAGTGACTTCAAATAGATTCTGGCAGCGATTTGATAGGAAGTTTTCGTCTCAAGCAGAGGAGAATGTTCAGTTAGATCGGTTTATTAATTTAAAGAAAGGAAGTTTGTCGATGAAGGAGTACATCAATCAATTCAATGAATTGTCCTGGTTTAGAATGGAGTTGGTGAATACGCCAAACAAGAAAGTTATGAAGTTTGAGAAGGGATTGAATTATCCCCTCCAAAGATTGTTATTGACTCACGTGCCGATGGGAGCTACTTATGAGTCTTTGGTGGAGACTGGGCTTATGACTGATGCAGTCAGGGAAGGAGAGTCAAAGGAAGTTGTTATGTCGAAAGGTCGAAAGAAGAAATGATGGGGTAATAATAAAGAGAAGAAAAAAGGTGATGGACCTCAGAAGCATATTAAGAAAGGATTGAAGTGTGGCAGCTGTGGAATTATGGGACATATCGCTAGGGATTGCAAGAGGGAGAAGATGAAGGGAATGTGCTTTAATTGCGAGCAACCTCGTCACTTGAGTAGGAATTGTCCCTAAAAGAGGGGACAGGGAGCTAGTACAATGGTCGCGTAGATTTAGGCGTTATACGTAGCACCTTCGAGCAGCATTCCGGATAGAGGTAGGAAAGTCACAGTTGAAGGTTTGATTTCTATTTCTGATTTTTCCATACGAACTCTATTCTATTTTGGAGCATCACACTCTTTTATCACTAGTTCTCCTATGGATTTTCCACTTAGACATTTCTTTAGCAGTAGACACCATTATTATTTCAAACCCCATAGGAGGATCAAAACATTTATATATGGTTTGTAGGGTTTGAATTTTTTTATCCTAGGCGTTGAATTCGACTGCGACGCCTGTGTTTTGGGATTTTCAGGGTATGGGATGATTTTGGGGATGGATTGGCTATCCACATATGAGGCTATACTAGACTGCGAGAGGAGATTCGTTAGACTAGAGACATGCAGCGGTAGGACTCCCAAGGTTTATTGCGACCCGCAAGAGTCAATCACGTTGAGTTTCCTACATTCCCTCGATCCATCTTCAGCAGGGCTAGATTCGGTTTCTATCGTCAAATATTTTACATACGTCTTTAATGAGGTTAGGGGACTATCGCCTAAGAGAGAGATTGACTTTAGTATTTATTTAACTGAGAATGTTAAGCTAATAGCATTACCTGTGAGGCACACAACACCTAAGAAGAAGAAGTAATTGAGAAAGCATATCCGTGAGCTTTTGGAGAAGGGTTTCTTAAGGAGGAGCATATTGGAGTGGGGAGCACCAGTGGTCTTCGATACTGAGATGGATGGTTCTCTTCAACTTTGCGTTGATTATAGAGAATTAAATAAGCTCACAAAGAAGTACCGATATCCACTCCTGGGATTGATGATCTTTTTGACCAGTTGGTTGCCTTTTCGCTATTCTCCCAGCTTGATTTAGCCATAAGATTCCATCAGCTTAGGGTCGTCGAGGACAGCATAGATAAGACAGCATTTAGGACACTGGATAGATTCTTTGAGTGGTTGGTTATGCCTTTTGGGCTAAACAATTCCCCAGCCTATTTTCTTCGTTTGATGAGCCATGTTTTTAGAGGCATCCTAAATAAGTTGTGGTAGTATTCGTGGACGACATTTTAGTGATTTTCAAGAGTATGGAGGAGCATGCTGTTCATCTAGAGGAGATCTTTGTATACCTCACATTCGTCAATTAACAACAAAGTTCTTAAAGTATCACTTTTGGCATAAGGAACTGTGTTTCTTGGGGTATAGAAAAGGTCTACACATTGAAAGAGTTTGAGAAACGATTTTGTACATTTAGGTTTGGATTGTGAAAATCCAAAGAGAGGTGGATAAAGATTGGAGATGTACAATAGATTCAATTGATAAGGAAAGAAGAAAGCCCATATGTAGATAATTGCAGAAATTATAATTGTTTCATATAAGTTGATTTAACAATAGCACCTTAGAATAAATATGTGTATAGGAACAAAAGACTTTAAGTAAAGAAGCGAGATTTCCTAGGTTTAGAAAGGATGCTCCTAGGGTAGTTAGTAGGAAAATCCACTTTATGTATAACCCAATAAAATGAAATTATTAGAATGGAAAAGAATAACTGACAATATTTTTAGAGTAAATATTGGGTTTTTAGAAATATGATAAGAAATTTAAATCGGTTTTTATATGATGTAAATTTTATTCAAAAAGCGAAATTCTTTTTGAAGAATTATATAGCTCACTAGTTTCTTTGTAAGTAAAAAAAGAATTTTAAATATAAAAACATAAAAAGCATTAAGCATCGAAAACATAGATTACAGCATTTATTGTTGTAATAGATGTTTTCGTGAAAATAAAGGGAGCACATACTATAACTCTACCGTTATAGTGGATAACTCCAAAAGGAAATGTTTTTACTTAATATGTGAGGTTTATTAGTATTTATTTTTAGTTAAATTCATACACTATTATTTTTGGGTTGTAGTAACAGTGGTTTACGCAACATCGGTTTTAAACCCAAATAAAAATGAATTTTAAAAGATAATTTCTAAGAGTAGAAATGAAAGTGATTTGTAAAATACACTTATTATTTAAATAATTATAAGAAATGTTTTCTGGCTATGGATATATTAAAACAGTTTTAAAATTGAGTTTATCCAAAAAGAAAAGAGTAAGTTAGATATTAGAAGATGTCTACCATAAGAGAATATAAGTTAAACATACTTTAATCTATTGGAATGAAAAGTGCAATGCTATAATTTTCTATGAAACCAATAAAAAGGTTTTGTGTAAGTTATAAGGAATGCATGAAAGAGATATACAATGTATGGGAACACCATATTTTGTATAGCCTATTCCAATATATATATATATATATATATAATAAGTTCCTTGTAATTTCACATAAACATGTAATCCTCTTTTAAAAGAATCATGGAAGACTTTAACGTTAATAATTTCTCATAAGAGAAAGAAGTTCCAATACATTATGGTATGAGACCGTTAGGTGTAATAAGAAGATGTACTTAAAACACATAAGGATATTTTAAAGATATTTTAAAAAGGAAATGGTTTGGTGGAAAAGTAAATAAGTTTTTGAAATGAAAAACTCAATAAAAGTAGAACTTGATTTTTTTTATAGAAAACTAGAAAGGTTTTTAAAAGGCCGTGCAAGTTGCCTTCATGTTGGATTGGGTCTACAAAGATGTTGCTGTGGTTCCGACATAATTAAGGAGACTTCGGAGAAGATTGGTTTGATTAGGAGAAGATTCGTATCTCATATCCACATTTATTTGATAATAAGTTTTCGAATTTCCTATTTCCATCTTTAGTTTTGAACAGGTTCTTTCCTTTATTATTGTTTGGGAGGGTAGAACTTTGGATTTAACCCATGGATGGTAGAATTTGATGTAAACAAGTTACTAGAACGTGTTATGGATGATGGATGTAAGTGGTTGCAAGTGTTTGCTGGTAGATGCTACGGATGCATATGCTTACACTAGGCACTATTATCTCTTAGAGATCGGCCTAACTAGGACACTAGTGCATATGCAAATAGATGTGCGTGCATTTTTATCCTATTTTCCATGATTGCTATAAATGGATGATTATCATATGATTGCTGCATTTGGATGATGATTGTAGAACGCATATAGAACTATTAGTTATCATTAGGGAATTTTTGCATTCATTTGGATGCATGGCACGGAAATGATTGCATAAAAGGAGGTAAACTTAATCAGTGGACTGCCTAATCTTTTGCATTAGTTAGGGACATCGACACTACACTAATTGCATAAGTATCATAAATCACATTAGAAAAGCTTAAGGACAATGAATGAATGGGTGATGATTGAGTGGTTGGTTATAGAACTTGGATGAAAACAATTAGTTTATTCTTCTATCATTAGAGATTTCGGGGACGAAATCCCTTAAGGGGGGGGGGGGGGGAGAATGTAACAACCTGGAAATTAAGTTATAATAATTGATTAATGAATTAATGAAATGATAAAATGAATTTGTGAAATTATCAGAATTGAGCTACCGGAGTTGCACCATTGTGTGCGTGGTAATTTTCTGGTAAATTTTTATATATAGAACGTCAGAATTGAGCCACGGTGGGCTAGGTCCATCGAGGGGTCGACCTAACCACGCCCTAGGTCGGCCGGCTAGTAACCTAGAAGGAGGGGCGGTCGACCCGCAATGGGTAATGAACGAAGGAAAATTTCCTTCGTTCATGGCCAAATTTTGTACGTCATTTTCATTGTTTTTCTTAATCTGGTCCCTTCGTGCTTCCATCTGATGGATCCTATTCAGCTATGAAGTGGTTGCATCTTGTTCAATCCCCAAATCCAATGGTCTGAGATCCACTTCTGCCCGCATAAATAAGACCCTAAGCCTAACACCTTTTTTCATTCTAGATTTTCGCCGCTTGGGTTCACCATTTAAGAAAGGACCCTAAAAGGAATTATTTTCCAAGGAGAGAATCGTTTAATAAAAATATTTTAATACCCTCAAGTGGATCCGGGAAGACCAAAAGGGAAAAGCTTAGGACCACAAGTGAGTGATTGTAATTATTTTAGATTTCTTTAAGTAATAAAATAATAGTGTTTCCAATAGTTGTAGTTTTACTACGATTTTTGGAATAACATTTTTAGTATTTATTTATAGTTTTTAGAATTATTTTCAGTCTATTTCTTTTAGCTATTCTTTTAAGTTAATTTTAGTTTATTTCTGTTGATTATAGCATTTTCATTTATTTACAGTATTTTAATTTATTTACTGTTATTTATGCGTTATTTACATCTTTTTCCTATGCTTTGGATTTTCTTCTATTTTTTAGTTTTCTTTTATTTCTCCTTCTTCTTCGTGTATGGATTAGAATAGATTAAATGCGAATATGGATTAAAATTATAAAAATACTGAAAAAATAGAAGATAAGATGTAAATTGTAAAGATTGTAATAAAAATGAAATTAAGACTGAAACTGAGCCTAATTATGATATTAATTTTAGAATTGGTATAATTAAAGATAATTGGCCTAGTTATAACTTAGAATTATAACTAAAAAGAGTATAAGATGAAAGGAGCTTATTTTTACACTTAGACCTTGGGTTAAGTAATAAGCATGATTATAACGTAGGTTATAATAAGACATAGAACAGAGTGTGGCTTATTTTAAGACTTGGGATAAATTAATGAGCATAGATAGCAAGAACAAAAGTAGATGCTTATTTAAATAATTTACCTAAGTGTAACATTCTCGAATTTTAACCAAGTTTAGTTTGGCAATTAATTTAATTTTGGAGTTTAATTCTGAAATTATTTGTGAATCAATTAGAAAATTTCCAGAATAAATAAATTTTTTAGATTTTTAAATAGAATTTTGGGTTGAAATTCAAAGATAAGTATTTTATAAAAAAAAATTGTGTTTGTATTTTCCAAATTAAATAAGTTGTATGGATTATAATTTGGAATTTGATTTTGGAATTAAATAAATATATTGGAAATAAAAAAAATTGATTTACTAAATAAATTAGATTTAAATCTTTATAAAATTAAGAAATACATATGCATGATTATTTATTAAAGTGTAGTTTAGTTTCAAACATTTTTCTTTAAGGATGTATTAGTATAAATAAAGTAGTTTAAATATGAACATTTGAAACATAACACATACATAAATAAAAGAAAATAATAAAAGTATGATTTGAATTAAATATAAATAATTTTCAAAAGTTGTTTAAAGTCAAAAATTTATATTCTAAAGACTTATATATATAATCTATACATACTTGCGTAATTTAATTTTTTTACAAAAATCAATTCCTTTAAAAGGTTATATAAATGTTAATGAAGAAAGATGTATTTATTTAAATGGGAAACATATTATAAAGTTATGTTTAAATACTATTTAAAGTGTTTAAAAGATAAACATAAGTACTTAATTCAAATAAAAGTTTAAAACATAAAAACATGTTTACAAATTAAAATAAAGTGTGGGTTGAAATTATAAAACATAAATAAAGATTTAACAAGGGTTTAAAACTAATTTTTTTTCTAATTAAACTAAAGGGCTAAAACATAATTTGGACTATTTTTGACAAGTGTTAACCATGCAATAGGAAATTAAACAAGTGTAAGAGGATTCATATTAACATTTCCTTCTAATTTAAAATTATAAAGAAAAAAATATGAACAAGTAATAACCAGGCTCAGTTTCTCAAACCTGAAAACAACTACAGATCAAAACAAAGAAGTCAAAACCGAAAACCAAATAAAAGAAATCAAAATCTCAAACCTGGAAAATCTAAGCAAAGCAAGGTTTTAGGCCTAAAACAAAAATTCAAATCTAAAGTATGCAAGCATGCAAGTTCAACCTGGAATCAAAAAAGAAATCTGAAGCCTGAGCAGTGTTCTGGAAGCTACAACCTGTTAGCTTCAAATTTTAAACATCAAACAAACAAAATCATTTCAATCACAATCAAATTTGAAAAGCAAGTTTCAGATTTAATTTCAAAAGTTTGAAGCAAAGCAAATTCAAATTCAAGAAAATTAAAGCAAGCTAAAGGCAATGCAAGGATTAAGCTTCAGGCAACTAATTCAACTCAATGCAAAGATCTGAATAGTTCAACTAAAGCAAATCAGAAATGCAGACATAAATATTTGTTTTAGATTTCATTTCTAGGTTAAATCAACTTCTCTGCTCTATGCACTCAGGTGAGCAAACCCTTTGACCTTGTTGTTTAGCTTACTGTTTGAAGTTGTAGTTTAAGCTATGATGCGGTTATGCTAGCATGGTGTATGAATGTGACTGCATGTTGAAATATATGTGTGCATATTGCGCTCATTATTTGGTTTAGCCGGGAGAGGACCTTGTGTCGTATAACCCATTCAGAATAGTGATATGACGATAGCATTGAAGACCGGTGGTGAAGACTGGGTATTTGCGAGAATGATAGGATAACCTATCGATTGTCTCTGCACCGAGTAGCTACGATATAGAGATTCCCTAAGTGATGGGAAGTCCGATCGGAATTGTGGATGCCCGGTTTGCAAGGTCTTCTTCCTTTATTGGACGAAGTGCCTTCGGTTCCGTTCGAGCCCGAAACAGACTTGTATGGTTGTATGTCTGACATTACACTTTGAGATATAAAACTGCTCTTTATCAAATACATTTCTGTTTGGTGGCAGAGAATTTATTCTCTTAGCTTAACACCATTCTTTGAGACGTACAAGCTCAGAGGTTATGTAGTTGATAGTTATCAGTAATATACTTCCAATTTGGTAGTGTGGCATGCTGAGTGCTGTTGTGTATCATTTGTTGATCAAAGCATGGCTTTTGTATAAAGCGTAGCTTTGTGGACGAGATTGCATCAGGACCTCACACCCTGGAAATGGTCGAAACAGGAAAGATGCGGCAAGGTTATGAGGGTCGCTTCCTTAGGGTGTGTCATTTCCTTCTGGAAAAGGGTGGTATCATGGTATGGAGCCCATATACTTAACTCATGTTGTCACTGCAAATCTATTACTTTGTGATTGCTTTGTGGTTGTTGGATTAGAGGTACCTCGGATAAAGGTCCCAAAGGACCAGGCGATGGCATGCTCGTGTAGTAGTTACCTTGTTACAGAGGTAACCCGACCTTGTGCTGGCAGAGAGCTGGTTAAGCTCTCGGGACGTCCCTCCAGAGGCGTACCCATGTGGTAGTAGGAAGTTCCTTAGCCTGACCATTTGTTGGAAATCCAATCATCCAATACGTGCCTTGTACGGTTTTAGTTGTCGAACCTGCCATTTAACATGGCAGCTATAATAGGCGTAGTATCACGGTACCTATGTTGGCTAAGATTAATATTATACTTTCGGAAGGTTTTCCACTATGCACTAGTAATAATATCAAAGAATTTTTCTCGTATTAAGCATATTTGACTATCATAAGGGAAAATCTCCCCCAAGTGTGCGATTGCATTGTGTGTGTGCCAGGAGGCCTTATAGTAGTTTCATTTTCTAAAAAGCATTACGGATTTATTTTAAATTCTTTTGTTGTTTGTTTTAAAAGAAAAACTATTTTGTTTGCTCATACCAGTCCCATGACTGACCTGGAGTTTATTGTTTCATTTCTAAACTCTGGATGCCCACAATTTTCCCACACGGGCAGTCTAGAGTTGGGTTTTTCAGATAGTCTGGTTTAGTAGATTATCTGGAGCTAGTTCAGTCTTTGGACGACTGACCTTGCTTAGCTTAGTGCATCTTTATTTGGAGTTCGAGCTATTTCTGGATTGGTGCTTTGGAGATGGAGATTACCGATACTGGAGTTCTCTCTTGAAGATCATATTGGAGATATTGTTCCACTGTTTATATTTTCTTTCCACTGCTTTTGTCTTGTATCATATCTCTGATCTATCTCGATATCTATTATATCGTCTGTTGTATCATATTGTATTTGATATTGTATCAAATGTTGTATATCAATGGTATCATTTCATTGTTTTCTTCCGCCGTGTTGTACTTAATGTGTTATAAGCTCCGGCGAACCAGATTCGACGTTTAGAACAGCGGCATTTGAATATGAGTGTCGTATTCGGTGTCGATTTTCAAAGGTTGAGTCAGGGTCATTATACTAAGTTAATAAGTAAAGAATTAAAGTAGGATCTGTACCAAATAACATTCCCCTATTTCTGTGGACATGGTATTTCACATAACCCTGAAGTGAAATGAGTTGTCTCACATAACCCTGAAGTGTGACGAGGTGTCTCACATAATCCTGAAGTGAGACGTAGGGCATGCGTATGTTAATAAAGGTAGTAAATGGTCGATAAGTATAAGTCCAAATCATGAGGATTTGGGCAGGGGCGCAACTAGATATTGTTTGGATGGCGGGCCAGTACCAACTGCATTTCTCCTATTATTTCTATGGACACGCTGTTTCACATAACCTTGAAGTGAATCGAGGTGTCTCACCTAACCCTGAAGTGAGACGAGGTGTTTCACATAACCTTGAAGTGAAATGAGGTGTCTTACATAATCCTGAAGTGAGACGAGGTGTCTTACATAATCCTGAAGTGAGACGAGGGGCATGCTTATGCTGGAGCTTGAGGTAATAAGAAGACCCATTAGGTGGAACAGCAGGTAACATGAGCATGGTGGCGGTTACGCATGCGACTTCCATTCGGTGCTCAGTAATCGTTATGAATTCCAAGTGCTTAGTATGTGCCTTTCGTAGGCACCAATGTCTACTGCGTAGGGAGCTTTAGCGTCCATTCAACAATAGATTCTATGGAGTAGCAGGCTGATCAAAGATTAGTATTAGAAATTTAGCCTAATTTAAGCAGCAATCAAAAACAAGTGCAAACAATCAAAGTCAATCAATTATATTGATGTAGTTAATTCGTATTTATTTCCAGCATATTCCTTCTCTCTATTTCCTTTGTTTCCTTTTATATACTAGAATTTTTGTAAAGTCTTTTATTTTGCTTAAAGACAGTAGCAATTACTATAATCTCACCGGACTTTTAGTCTGACCCACTCCTCTATTTTCTTTAGCAACCCGAGATTTGCATTACCAATTAATAAATAAAAGTTAGGATTCTTTATTTATTTTAACAAAGCATAAAAGGATTTGGAATAACAAAGTTTATTTGAAAATGGCTATTTTAATTAAATTTTGAAATGTGGGATTTTAAAATGAGGATAAAATGTTATTTTTGGAAAGCTAAATATTTTAGGAGAGATTTTAAAACGGGTTTGGAAAAGAAAAAAAATGAGTTTTATAAACATATATGAACACTTAGACTAATTTTTGGAAACATGTAAATAACTCTCTTCTTATTGGGTTACTAAACTTAGCCCAACAACCCACCCTAAACCTCCTCTATAAATTATCTCAAACTCTCCTAACCTCATTCATTCATCCCTAATCAAAACCCTAATAATTTCCTAAAGCTTTCTTAACTAAAATGGCCTCTATCTTCATCTCCTTCTAGTTTTAGCTTATGCAAGTCATTCTATGCAAAGGTAATGCAAATACCCACCTCAAATCCGTTTTTATATCTTTCTAATTTCTGAAATTTATTTGGTAACACATGTTTTATGTGTTTTTTTGATCTTATAGCCTCCTAATCATCTTTTGCTAACTTGGGTTGATGCTATAATGGTCTTTGTTGCTTTCTAGAGAGGTATATTGCTGAAAACCTCTTCTAATATGTGTTTAATCCTCTTTTGATTTCAGTAATCATTTAGTAACACATGTTTTATTATGTAACATGTGAATCATAGCTCTTTGATCATCTTTGCTTTCATTTTGGGGTGTGCATATAAGGTGCTTGTGATATTGCTTCCTAAGGTAATGCTAAGCTTTGTCCCTTTGTTTCCTTTAATATAGTGTAGTAATCATTATATGGTAGTTAGTGATTGATATTGGTGAAATTTGATGCCAAAAACTTGAAAAAAAAACCCTAAATCACAAAAAAAGCATTTTCAGCTGGCTGGAATGCTTCAGCCTGAAAACAGACTGAAACAGTGGTCTGAGTGCACCAGGGAAGGCCTGGGTTGCACCCAGGTTACTGCTCGGGCGCAGCAGGCTAGCCCGGTTGGGCTAGCCGGTAGCAAGCCAGCCCTTAGTGGGCTGGCGCGAATTTCCAGCACGCGGGCGCATGGCCCACGCAACGCGGTGGCAGACGCGGGCCGAAGCCTGCGTCTCCACTACCCAGCCCATGCGGGCTGGGGGCTTGCCGGCCCGGTGGCAGACGCGGGCCGAAGCCCGCGTCCCCACTCCCCAGCCCATGCGGGCTGGGGGGCTTGCCGACCCCACTCCCCAGCCCATGCGGGCTGTGGCTTGCGTCTCCACTCCCTAGCCCATGCGGGCTGGGGGCTTGGTCCCCACTCCCCAGCCCAATGCGGGCTGGGGCTTGGCAGTACTCCCCAGCCCAATGTGGGCTGGGGGCATGGCAGTACTCCCCAGCCCAATGCGGGCTAGGGGCTTGGCAGTACTCCCCAGCCCAATGCGGGCTGGGGGCTTGGCATTTCTCCCAGCCCATGCGGGCTGGGGGCTTGCTGGTTCTCCCCTCCCATGTGGGCTGGGGCTTGACCGAACCAGCTGCACCGCATGGTGCAGCCTGGTTCACAGAAACGGGCTGCACCGTGCGATGCAACCGGCTTCTATGTTATGGGCTGCACCCATTGGGTGCAGCCGGGTTCCGACCCACCGGTTGCACCATTTTTGGTGCAACCGAGTCCGGGTTGCACGATTTTGGTGCAACCGCGTCAAATTGATTGTTTCTTTGTCGAAATTTGGTTCACAACCATTCGGAATATTTTTTCCAACACGAATATTGATTTTCAGTGATTTTTCTGATTTATCGATTTCTTTGAGATTTGTCTCTAGATTTCTTACACGGGTTTTATGAACTATTTTAAAAGGATTTTTCACTCCTAAATGGTTTTCGAAATTATTTTATAATGTTATTTTTAGTTATTAAACTTTTTACTCCATAATAGGAGAGTTTTCAAAAACCGTTTTAAAGTGATTTCAAAATCAATTATAAATCCGTTTCGCACCATTATTTTCTATAATAAAAATCTCACACTCACTTTTTAGCACGTCGAGCGAAGTGGAAAGGTGCTTAAACGGTTAGGAAATCTCCGGCCTATGGAACCGTGTGTATTTTCTTTCCAGTTAATCCCCGACCTATTCGATTGATCGTTTTGACCTTTGGGTCTTGTTTACCGATGATACGAGGTGGACTTTTTTATTGTTTGGAGTGTGAGCTTGCTGTTGGATAGTAAACCGTTTAGTGCGAACGTGGGGTATGGGACTCATTGTTAACACTTTACGGGTTCCTCTTCGAGAAGTTTGTGACACATTAGCCTACGGGCGACCAGTACTGGGCCTCTGGGTCACCACGCCTCTGGGCAACCGTCTCTGGACACCTGCTCTATGGAGCAGTTTTTCGACATGTGCCTCTGGGCCTTTATCCTTCTGGGAAGGATCTCGCCGTCTCGTGCGTTCCGCATCTGTGCGAGTGATCGATCACAACTCTACAGTACTTGGCAATAACGACTCTGGTCGGAGCACGTGCTATACATGTATTATCGGATGATTTTTATATCCATTCGAGTACCGCCCTTCGGTGTTGGTTCTATGGAACCATACGATGTAAGTGCGATTACCTTGTGGATTCACAGTGTCTCTGGACACTGATTTTCAGTATTCGATTTTATTGACTTTTTAGTATATCCCTATTGCTCTTTGGAGCATCGATCTTTGCTTGGGCATTGATTACAGACTCTGGTCACTCTTGGGATTATTGCCTATGGGCAACATTATATAGCTTTGGCTACGTCGATGATATGAGGCGATTCTATTTATTTAACACTTTGGCGTTGATATTCTCTTTGGAGGTTTTTACTGTTTATTGATGATTGTGGATCGTCATTTTATTCATGTGGTCCATAATAGTCTCCTCTTCGGAGAAGTACTGTTTTATTACTGATTGTTTAGCTAGCCTGACCCGAGTGTTTTCGCTTGGGTCAGACCGAGTTGTTTCAGGTTAGGTCTCTG
Organism: Allium cepa; assembly: GCA_030765085.1. Taxonomy (NCBI): domain Eukaryota; kingdom Viridiplantae; phylum Streptophyta; class Magnoliopsida; order Asparagales; family Amaryllidaceae; genus Allium; species Allium cepa. The sequence goes on from CM060938.1 coordinate 549,962,376, forward strand.
GACTTAGCTTCTGTGCTTCCTCTTGGACATTATCTGCCATGCTGATAGATAGCTCTTTACATGTGTCCACTATTTTGATACTCTGATTATTTAGTCTCTTATGTATATATTTTTGACTCACGTGTGTGAGCGGTGGGTTTGTATCCACTTTCTTTACATTTGGACTTGTATTGACGATATGATGTACTTATGCTCTGTGACTGTTCTGTGATGGATATATTATCGTTGTTATTATGTTTGTTCTGAATCTTTTTTTAGCCATTGTAGTTTCGTTATAAATATCTATTGGATATGTCGAACCACTTGAGAAAAGAAAACCACCTATTCGACGTATTCAGTAGTTAGTTATAACTTGATTACATATGGTCGCTTCCATTATACTCTATTCTCCGTTCTAGTAGACGGTATTACTCCGTAATACTCTTTACTAGAGTGGGTCTTGGAGTAGGGCGTTACAGTTTGGTATCAGAGCGAGGTTCAGAGCTAAGTATAATAAACACAGAACGGTAACACTTAGTACAATACATCTTAGTATGATTCAAATATTACAATGCCCTTTCCTCATGACATTGGATAGATAAGTTAGGAATATGTTTAGGAATACATTTATATTCCGTAGTATTCCATTTAAATTATCTATCTTTGAATCATGCTCAACTCGTATCTTATCTTATCTTTCAGTATGGTTGGGAGAGGTAGGAACCTCCGTTCTGCTGATGCTGGACAGTCCAGCAACCCTCATCCAGAGGGCGTATACATGACCACGGACCAGATCATGGAGCTGGTTCGTAATACTCAGTCGCACTATCAGTCTCTTGCACCAGTTTCTGATGCACCACGCAAGTCTGCTTTTGCGCGTCTATGCAGCGACTTTATTCATCTTGGAGGGAAGCGGTTCAATGGCTCCGAGACTGTTCTTGAGGTCCTGGCTTGGATCAGAGTTTGCGAGCGTAATTTCACTCCCATGACCCTTCCTGTCATGACAGAGTTCTTGTTGCTTCTAGCCATCTTGAGGGCCGTGCCTTGGATTGGTACGAGCTCCTTATTTCTGAGACCGATGAGGCCACTCTCACTTGGGATCAGTTCCGAGAGCGCTTCTTGCTCAAGTTTGTCCCCGAGTCCGAGAAGATAGCCCTTGCATGCCGCTTTATTGACCTTAAGCAAGGGAAGACCTCTGTTGCTGACTATTCATCATCTTTCGAGGCCCTGTCCAAGTATGGCCTCGAGTTCATTAGCTCTCCTAATAAGAAGAATCTCAAGTTTGTAGAAGGCCTGAAGAAATATTTGAAGAAACAGCTTATGCTCCAGCTTAAGCTCCCTTTTGATGAGCTAGTTGACGCAGTGCTTCACCTAGAAGCGGTGGAGCGTGAGAAAGACAGCGATGGGGATGGTGAGGGTTCCAAAAACCCCAATCAGAAGTGCGGTCCATTTCAGAAGACCAAGCCTTGGAACAAGAAGAAGAAGACTGGCAGTTCTACTTTTCAGACTCAGCCTCAGACTCGTCCTCAGTCCTAGACTCCTGCTCAGCCTAGTGGGACACGTCCCCCGAAGAAATGCTTCAACCGCGGTTCTCCTGATCACTTTATTCGAGAGTGTCCCAAACCTCTCTATTGCACCTTCTGCAAGAAGGAGGGACACAGGATCTCCACTTGTCCTACTGCACCTCCTAGATCTGGCAAGCTTAATGCTGCCAAGGCTCCTACATCTTCAGCTCAGCCTCGAGGTAGCATCCTTCCGTTCTCGAAGGTTCTATTTTATTTCATGGTAGATCTTGTAGAGTTCTCTTTGATACGGGTGCCTCTCACTCATTCGTATCAAAGGAACTAGTTGATACTTTATCTTTGGATGTTACTTGTTTGGTTTCTTCACTAAGGATTGTGAATCCCATCGGCGGATCCACGACCCTTAGCCTGCTTTGTGAGGATATAGATATTGATCTTTGTGGATTTTCTTTCCGTGCAAATCTGCACGTTATGGAGTATTTGGGATTTGACATGATTCTTGGCATGGATTGGCTCGCTCAGTACGACGCCAAAATCATTTGTTCGGAGCGGATATTATTTCTTCGTCATCCTGACTTGTCTGCTCCGTTACCTATTGCTCTTCAGAATGTTGGGATTTCTGATATTAATTTATTTTCTCTTGATTCACGAGATGAGGATTTGGACTTATCTCGTATTCCTATCGTTCGGGATTTCCCCGATATATTCGAGCCAGTATCAGGCCTGCCGCCAAAGCGGGCCATTGAGTTCCGCATCGATCTCATTCCAGGTTCTCATCCAGTTGGGCGTCCTCCTACGAGAATGTCTAATAAGGAGAATGAGGAACTCAGGAAGCAGTTAGTTGAGCTTGAAGCGAAGCAGTTCATTCGATCCAATTCTTCGCCATGGGGTGCTGCTGTGTTCTTCGTTAAGAAGGCTGATGGCTCTCTTTGGCTTTGCATTGACTATCGAAAGCTCAATGAGTTGACCATCAGAAATCGCTACCCACTTCCTCGGATAGACGACATGTTTGACCAATTAAGCGGTGCGAAGGTCTTCTCTCAGCTCGACCTTGCCACCGGATTCCATCAGCTACGAACAACATTCCTCTTACAGCATTTCACACTCGTTATGATTCTTTTGAATGGTTGGTCATGCCATTCGGCTTGAAGAACGCTCCGGCTTTCTTCGTCGATCTCATGAATCGAGTATTCCGGGAATACATCGATAGATTCGTTCTGGTTTTCATCGACGATATTCTTGTTCATTCTAGATCCGAGGCAGAGCATGCTCATCATCTGCGGATCGTTTTGGATACTCTTCGTCAGCATCAGCTTAGGGCCAAGCTCTCCAAGTGCCATTTTTGAGAAAGCAAGGTCAAGTTCTTGGGTCATATTGTATCATCTGAGGGTATTTCTGTCGATCCTGCCAAGGTCGAAGCTATTCAGAATTGGAAGCAGTCCGAGAACGTTCATGATATTCGCAGCTTCCTCGGTCTGGCGGGTTATTACCGTCGGTTTATCAAGGATTTCTCTCGAGTTGCACTTCCCCTTACGACGCTGACTCGTAAGGGTGTTCGCTTCATTTGGTCTGATAAGTGTGAAGCTTCTTTTCAGCGATTGAAGGAACTTCTCACTCATGCTCCTATCCTTGTGGTTCCTGAGAGTAACCAGGATCTTGTTGTTTACACCGACGCTTGTGGTAGCGGCCTCGGTGCTGTGCTTATGCAGAAGGATCGGGTAGTTGCTTATGCTTCTAGGCAGCTGCGTCCGGATGAGGTTCGCTATCCGACTCATGATCTTGAGTTGGCAGCTATCGTCTTTGCCTTGAAGACGTGGCGTCACTTTCTATTAGGCGAACGCTTCACTCTTTACACCGATCATAAATCTCTGAAGTATCTTTTCAGCCAGAGAGATCTCAACATGAGGCAGTAGCGATGACTTGAGTTTCTCGCCTCATATGATTTAGATATTCAGTATACCCCTGGCAAGGGGAATCGTGTTGCAGATGCGCTCAGTCGCAAACACTCGACAGTTGTTTCTATGATGATTGCCGAGTGGAATGTTCTTGAGACTCCATCTTTATGTGATATTAGAGATCGAGCTCCATCTTCTGATGCTCCTGTCTTATTATCCAGCTTGGAAGCTCGTCCCATCTTATTGGATCGCATTGCCCATGCTCAGCGGCAGGATTCAGACCTATTGCATTTCATTCATCTTCTCGAGTCAGGAGCCAGTGATAAGACATTGTTGGACTATTCTATTGATTTTCATCGGTGTCTTCGGAGAAAGAACCATATTGTTGTGCCATCTGATTCATCTCTTAGGCGTGACATTCTAGACGAGTGTCATCGCACTAAGTACACTATTCATCCCGAGTCGAGTAAGATGTATGCCGACATGTGTCGCCTATTTTATTGGGAGGGCATGAAGAGTGATGTTGCAAGTTATGTAAGCCATTGCATGACTTGTCAACAGATCAAAGCCGAGCATCAGCATCCATCTGGTCTTCTTCAGACGCTAGAGATTCCATTTTGGAAATGGGATCAGATATCCATGGATTTTATTGACGGTCTGCCTCGATCGAGGTCAGGCCATACTTCTATTTGGGTCATCGTCGATCGCTTGACCAAATCAGCTCATTTCATTCCTATTAAGTCCACTCGGACTGCTCCTCAGCTTGCCAAGCTATATGTGAAGGAAGTCGTTCGACTTCATGGCATTCCTAGCTCTATCGTCTGTGATCGAGACACTATCTTTACTAGTCACTTCTGGAAGTGCCTACAGTCAGCTTTGGGCTCAAAGCTGAATCTCTCGACTGCTTATCATTCTCAGACCGACGGTCAGATGGAGAGGGTGAATCGTGTTTTAGAGGATCTTTTGCGCTGTTGTATTCTGGATTTCGGAGGTAGTTGGGAGGATCACTTACCGCTTGTAGAGTTCTCCTACAACAACAGCTTTCAGTCTAGTATCGGCATGGCACCTTTCGAGGCTCTGTACGGAAGGCCATGTCGCTCTCCTGCTTGTTACTTAGAATCTGGCGAGAAGCTCATTCTTGGTCCAAATTCAGTTAAGCAATCTTCTGAAAAGATTGTTCTTATCCGTCAGAGAATGAGGGAGGCACAGGACCGCCAGAAATCCTACGCGGACAACCGTAGGAAGCCTCTTGAGTTCTCCATTGGTGATTTTGTCTTCATTCGGATTTCCCCTATGAAGGGGGTTGTGCGTTTCAGCTCTACAGAGAAATTGGCTCCTCGCTATGTTGGACCAATTTCTATCACGGAACGCATCGACCCCGTTGCTTATCGTGTGGCACTACTTGCACATTTTTTCGGAATGCATGACGTGTTCCATGTTTCTCAGCTTCGCAAGTGTGTTCACGATCCTGATTCTATCATTGAGCCACATGTCATGCCTGATTATCTTACCTGATTTATCTTTGGAGCAGCAACCTCTTCGTGTGCTTGATTCGTAGGTTAGACGCCTTCGCAACAAAGAGGTTCCACTCGTGAAGATTCAATGGTCACCGAATCCTAAGGACCGCACTTGGGAAACCAGAGAATCTATCGAGCGCTCTTATCCTGGCTTTCTCCCATCTTCTTCTGTGGGTAAGAATTCTCTATTTTATCTCTATCACTTCTTTTGTGGATTTGACGTTATAGACGACATCTATCTTAAGGAATTGCGGGGATGCAATTTTCTTAGGGGGGAGTCTGTAAACAACCCGGGATTTGCATTACCAATTAATAAATAAAATTTAGGATTCTTTATTTATTTTAATGAAGCATAAAAGGATTTGGAATAACAAAATTTATTTGAAAATGGCTATTTTAATTAAATTTTGAAATGTGGGATTTTAAAATGAGGATAAAATGTTATTTTTGGAAAGCTAAATATTTTAGGAGAGATTTTAAAACGGGTTTGGATAAGAAAAAAAAATGAGTTTTATAAACATATATGAACACTTAGACTAATTTTTGAAAACATGCAAATAACTCTCTTCTTATTGGGTTACTAAACTTAGCCCAATAACCCACCCTAAACCTCCTCTATAAATTATCTCAAACTCTCCCAACCTCATTCATTCATCCCTAATCAAAACCTAATCATTTCCTAAAGCTTTCTTAACTAAAATGGCCTCTATCTTCATCTCCTTCTAGTTTTAGCTTATGCAAGTCATTCTATGCAAAGGTAATGCAAATACCGACCTCAAATCCGTTTTTATATCTTTCTAATTTCTGAAATTTATTTGGTAACACATGTTTTATGTGTTTTTTGATCTTATAGCCTCCTAATCATCTTTTGCTAACTTGGGTTGATACTATAATGGTCTTTGTTGCTTTCTAGAGAGGTATATTGCTAAAAACCTCTTCTAATATGTGTTTAATCCTCTTTTGATTTCAGTAATCATTTAGTAACACATGTTTTATTATGTAACATGTGAATCATAGCTCTTTATTGCTTTCATTTTGGGGTGTGCACATAAGGTGCTTGTGATATTGCTTCCTAAGGTAATGCTAAGCTTTGGCCCTTTGTTTCCTTTAATATAGTGTAGTAATCATTATATGGTAGTTAGTGATTGATTTGGTGAAATTTGATGCCAAAAACTTGAAAAAAACACCCCTAAATTACCAAAAACAGCATTTTCAGCTGGCCGGAATGCTTCAGCCTGAAAACAGGCTGAAATAGTGGTCTGAGTGCACCAGGGCAGGCCTGGGTTGCACCCACGTTGCTGCTCGGGCGCAGCAGGCTTGCCCGGTTGGGTTAGCCGGTAGCAGGCCAGCCCGGTTGGGCTAGCCGGTAGCAGGCCATCCCTTAGTGGGCTGGCGTGAATTTCCAGCTCGTGGGCGCATGGCCCGCACGACGCGGTGGCAGACGCGGGCCGAAGCCCGCGTCCCCACTTCCCAGCCTATGCGGGCTGGGGGCTTGCCGGCCCGGTGGCAGATGCGGGCCGAAGCCCGCGTCCCCACTTCCCAGCCCATGCGAGCTGGGGGCTTGCCAGCCCCACTCCCCAGCCCTTGCGGGCTGGGGCTTGTGTCTCCACTCCCCAGCCCATGCGGGCTGGGGGCTTGGTCCCAACTCCCCAGCCCAATGCGGGCTGGGGGCTTGGCAGTACTCCCCAGCCCAATGCGGGCGGGGGGCTTGGCATTTCTCCCAGCCCATGCGGGCTGGGGGATTGCTGGTTCTCCCTAGCCCATGCGGGCTGGGGCTTGACCGAACCAGCTGCACCGCATGGTGCAGCCTGGTTCATAGAAACGGGCTGCACCATGCGGTGCAGCCGGCTTCTATGTAATGGGCTGCACCCATTGGGTGCAGCCGGGTTCCGACCCACCGGTTGCACCATTTTTGGTGCAACCGAGTCAGGGTTGCACCATTTTGGTGCAACCGCGTCAAATTGATTATTTATTTGTCGAACTTTGGTTCACAACCATTCGAAATATTTTTCCAACACGAATATTGATTTTCAGTGATTTTTCTGATTTATTGATTTCTTTGAGATTTGTCTCTAGATTTCGTACACGGGTTTTATGAACTATTTTAAAAGGATTTTTCACTCCTAAATGGTTTTCGAAATTATTTTATAATGTTATTTTTAATTATTAAACTATTTACTCCATAATAGGAGAGTTTTCAAAAGCCGTTTTAAAGTGATTTCAAAATCAATTATAAATCCATTTCACACCATTATTTTCTATAATAAAAATCTCACACTCACTTTTTAGCACGTCGAGCGAAGTGGAAAGGTGCTTAAACGGTTAGGAAATCTCCGGCCTATGGAACCGTGTGCATTTTCTTTCCGGTTAATCCCCGACCTATTCGATTGATCGTTTTGACCTTTGGGTCTTGTTTACCGATGATACGAGGTGGAATTTTTTATTGTTTGGAGTGTGAGCTTGCTGTTGGATAGTAAACCGTTTAGTGCGAACGTGGGGTATGGGACTCATTGTTAACACTTTACGGGTTCCTCTTCGAGAAGTTTGTGACACATTAGCCTACGGGCGACCAGTACTGGGCCTCTGGATCACCATGCCTCTGGGCAACCGTCTCTGGACACCTGCTCTATGGAGCAGTTTTTCGACATGTGCCTCTGGGCCTTTATCCTTCTGGGAAGGATCTCGCCGTCTCGTGCGTTCCGCATCTGTGCGAGTGATCGATCACAACTCTACAGTACTTGGCAATGACGACTCTGGTCGGAGCATATGCTATACTTGTATTATCTGATGAATTTTATATCCATTCGTGTACCGCCCTTCGGTGTTGGTTCTATGGAACCATACGATGTAAGTGCGATTACCTTGTGGATTCACAGTGTCTCTGGACACTGCTTTTCAGTATTCGATTTTATTGACTGTTCAGTATATCCCTATTGCTCTTTGGAGCATCGATCTTTGCTTGGGCATTGATTACAGACTCTGGTCACTCTTGGGATTATTGCCTATGGGCAACATTATATAGCTTTGGCTACGTCGATGATATGAGGCGATTTTATTTATTTAACACTTTGGCGTTGATATTCTCTTTGGAGGTTTTTACTGTTTATTGATGATTGGAGATCGTCATTTTATTCATGTGGTCCATAATACTCTCCTCTTCGGAGAAGTACTGTTTTATTTATGTACTGCATTCTTATATATCTTAGTTATTACTGATTGTTTAGCTAGCCTGACTCGAGTGTTTTCGCTCGGGTCAGACCGAGTTGTTTCAGGTTAGGTCTCTGGACTTAGCTTCTGTGCTTCCGCTTGGACATTATCTGCTATGCTGATAGATAGCTCTTTACATGTGTCCACTATTTTGATACTCTGGTTATTCAGTCTCTTATGTATATATTTTTGACTCACATGTGTGAGCGGTGGGTTTGTATCCACTTTCTTTACATCTGGACTTGTATTGACGATATGATGTACTTATGCTCTGTGACTGTTCTGTGATGGATATATTATCGTTGTTATTATGTTTTTTCTGAATCTTTTTTTTACCCATTGAAGTTTCGTTATAAATATCTATTGGATATGTCGAACCACTTGAGAAAAGAAAACCACATATTCGACGTATTCAGTAGTTAGTTATAGCTTGATTACATATGGTCGCTTCCATTATACTCTATTCTCCGTTCTAGTAGACGGTATTACTCCGTAATACTCTTTACTAGAGTGGGTCTGGGAGTGGGGCGTTACATTTTCCCCTTTCCTCCCATAGGCAATCAGGAGCAAGAAGGATAGGCCGCAGCTTCTTGGAGACTTGGAGACTCTATCATGTATTCCTTCTTTTTATTTCCAGCGTTTTGTTCTTTTATTATACTGCCACTGTATTGAGGGAAAGTTTGTGTTCACACTCTGGTTTTTTTGATGAGACCAAGATTGTATTTTCATATGACAATTGTATTTGGTATTTGGAACATATGTGGTTTGTCTGAGGTATTTATGAAGTATTAATTTTTAAAATCACTTATTGTTTTTAATTACTTTTGCGGTGTTATTATCTGTCTATTTTGTCTTGTGAATCTTAGTCTCTGCTAGTTTTAGTTATACCTACAATGCACCATGCCTTTTAGTGTGTCCTTTTGGGCTTACTAAGCGATGTGGTGTGTTTCCCTCTCTGGTGCTCTATTAATTTTAAAAGTTGAGGTTTTTAGGTTCTCCTTTAGATGAGTAAGCTTCTTGAGACGTGAAGGAGGAAAGCTAGCTAGTAGGAGTTCTTTTCTTTCTAGATTTCGTTGTAAATGGAAAGTTGTTTAATTGCCTATGTTTAGACTCTGATCATCCAAGGGGCATCTTCATATGTCGCTCTTGGCATATGTTTTAATAATTATATTTTCTCTGAATATGGTTCTCAAATCTGGGATTAAGTAAGGAATTTGAAAGGATTTGAAAGGGAATGATATAGTTATTTACTGATTTTTAATTTTTTTCCATATCCATGTGTTTCTGTTATATCAATGTATCTAACATTACCGTATTTAGTTGTCGATGATTAATAACTATGGATGACTGCAACATTCGTAGCCATTAGTTTTGGGACTCCAAGTGGGCGAAGTTGGTATCAGAACATAGTTTTATGAAAACCTAAAAGAAATTTAAGCCTAAAAGAATATTCAAAGCATAATCCAATGAATTCGAAAATTAGATCGGGGTTTGGGCTAATGTTATAGTAACGTACTTGTATTTGATATATATTTATATATAAGTACATATTCACTCTCTTTTAGACCATTCTTTTGTATATTACTAAGGCTTTTATAAAGATTTACGAGAAAGAAAGATATGGAGGTAGAAAATGGAAGAGGAAATCTTGTTGGAGGAAGCACTATAACAAACGAAAACGTTCGACCCACTAGGACGAAGCCGGGTCAACGAGCAAATGCTAATCAAAATGCAGATGCCAATGTAGGTGCTGTAAATCCGCCTGTAGATATGGGGATGATGTATCAGTTCTTCGTCAATCTGAAGTAGGCTAGTAGCTGGAAATGTTGGAGGAGTTAACATCATGGCTCCAACTGGTAACAACTACGCTAAGTTAAGCAGAGATTACGGAAACCGCTTTAGGTACAATAATGCTATAGAAGTCAAGAATTGGCTTTTTCATTCTGAGAGAATCTTCGCTGACTTAGGATTGAATGATGAGAAAAAGAGGAGACTAACCTCTAGGCAGTTGTAGGGAGCAATGCTTCATTGGTGGAATAGTGTTACTGTCGGAGTTCCTGAGGAAGAGTTGACTTGGGCAGAATTTTAAAGGAGATTTTAGCAGAGGTTTTTGACTGAAGTTTCTAAGTCAGCAATGTTGAGAAAGTTCATCGATTTCGTGCAGGGGGAGATGTCGGTAATTGAGTATGCAACTAGGTTTGATGAGCTGTCAAAATATAGATATGCTACCATTGACATCGTCATAAGAGGACTGTGAAATTTATTCGAGGATTGAGACCCGAGATTGCTAGGGCAACCCTGCCACATCTCCATGATCCTTGTAATATTGTTGTGGAGATGACAATCTAACATGAGGAAACGCTTTCTATTTATGGGAAGGAGAAGTCAGTTGAAACCCAGGGTTCTTAGGGCAAGAAGAGGAAATTCATTAAGAAGAAGGGAACCCAGATGGGAGAAGCTGCCAAGAAAGAAAAGGCTGATATGGTCTATTTCAAGTGTGAGAAGAAGGGTTATTTGCTCATGAATGTCGAATAGGCAAGGAGAAGAAAGCTGTAGAAAATAAGGGAATGAAGTGCTTTAATTGCAACCGGGTAGGGGATTATAAGAATCAGTATCCAGAACCAATCAAGGCAGACAAGCGAAAGGTCTTTGTTGTTGGACCATCATCTACTAGCCAACTGTTGCTGAGAAAGGAAAGACCGTGATGGAAGGTACACTTTTGATTCAGAGTATATTAGTTAGGATACTATTTGTTACCGGTCCATCGCGTTCATTTATATCTTGGTGTTTGGTTGATAGGTTATGTCTAGAATCCACATACCTTATTACTTCGTTAAGGGTTGCAAATCCGATAGGAGGGTATGCAACTCTAAGGATGAGATGTGTTCAGTTAGAACTTGACTTGTTAGGTCATAAGTTTGCATGTATTCTATATGTTTTTGATTTCGTAAATTTTTGAATCATTTTGGGTATGGGTTGGTTGGGTAAATATGAGGCTAGGATATTTTGCTGGAATAGGGAAATATCACTGAGACACCATGGTAGTCATAAATGAATGATATTCTTAGTGGAGGATTCTTACCGAAGTGCTGGTGCTTTGTTAAGAGCTATGGAGGTAGAAGAAGAGTTAAATCAACTTCAAATAGCGAGAGAATTTGCAGATGTTTTTGAGCCAGTTACAGGACTACCAACGAAATAAGCTGTTGACTTTCAGATAGATCTTATGCCAGGAGATCAACCTGTTAGTAAAGGCCCGCAAATTCGTACCCCTTTTAAGTTGGCAAAATCCCACAACAATTCAGCCCAAAGAGAGACAAACTTATGAATCTTTAGGGTTTAAAGAAGAAGAGGTAGAAGAAGAAGAAGAAAGAAGAAATGGAAACAATAGCAGAATCTCACATTTCGCAGTGGAACAAATATAATAGATAAATATATATCTTTAAACAGAATCCCTATATCAGTTATTACATTACATCATATTACATTATCAGAGTGTACAACAATAAACAGCGGAAAGAAATATTACATATATAAGTGATACGCCTCGCCATCTAGTTCCAACACCTGATCTCTACAGCAACTTCTTGACTTTGCTCCCGAATAACTGCTAACCTGACTCTAGGCTGCCCGTGTGGAAAATTGTGGGCACCCAGAGTTTAGAAAGGGAACAATAAACTCCAGGTCAGTCGTGGGACTGGTGTGAGATCTTAAAAACAGTTATTTTCCCAAAGAAAATAAAAAGAAATCCACTATGCTTTTGGAAAATGAAACTACCATAAGGCCTTCCGCCACACACACAATGCAACCGCAGAATTGGAGGAGATTTCTCCGTATGATAGTCAAACATGCTTAATACGCAAATTCCTATCGATATTATTATTAGTGCATAGTGCAAAAAACATTTCGAAAGTATAATATTAATCTTAGCCAACATACAACCATTATTGTATGCCTACTATAGCTACCATCTAAACAATGGGGCACCACCATAAGTAAATGTCAGGTTATACAACTAAAACCGTACAGGGTGCGTATTGTTTCTTTGGATTTCCAACAAATGGTCAGGCTAAGGAACTTCCTACTGCCACATGGGTACGCCTCTGGAGGGACTCCCCGAGAACCTACCCGGATCTCAGCCAATACAAGACCGGGTTACCTCTGTAACTAGGTAACTACTACTCGAGTATGTCATCCCCCAGTCCTTTGGGACCTTTATCCAAGGATCCTCTACACCAACAACCACAAAGAAAATTATTTGCAGTAACCACAAAGGTTAAATATCAGGGCTCCATACCTGACACCACCCTTTTTCAAAAGGAAATGACATACCCTAAAGGGCGCGACCCTCATAACCATGCTGCATATTTCCTGTTTCGACCATTTCCGCGGTGCAAGGTCCGATGATGTCTCGTCCATAAAGCTAGACTTTTCACAAAGTCATGCTTTGATCAACAAATGATCAGCAGCACTTCGTATGCCACGTTACCAAATTGGGAATGTATCACTAGTAACAATCAACTACATAACCTCTGAGCTCGTACGTCTCAGAGAAGGGTGTTAAGCTAAGAGAATAAATTCTCCTCCACCAACAGAAATGTATTTGATAGAAACTAGATTTACATCTCAAAGTGTAAGGTCAGACACACATCCATACAAGTCCGTTCCAGGATCGAACGAAACCGAAGGCACTTCAAAGAAGCCCTTGCAAATCCGGATAGTCACAAATCACGTCCGCAATCCCCATCACAAAGGTGATAAAATCTCTATACCGGAGCAACCCGGTGCAGAGACATTCCACAGGCAATCCTTTCATTTTCGAAAATACCCGGTCTTCAACACCGTCTTCAAATGCAATCCCATTTCGTCATATCGTTATTCAGAATGGGTTTTATGACACAAAGTCCTCTCCCGGCTAATCCGAATAATGAGCGCTTATTTTTAAAAATAAGCGTTCATTCAGATTTCAAACAAATCACAACAATTTCCACTTTGATATAATAAAAGATCCATTACAATTACAAAGGTTCAATGTGGTTTTCAAATATCCATTTGGAATTCGACCCCCGGTTGCGTCGAAATTCAAATGTCATTTAAAGGCCAATATTGATAGTCGGTTATTTAACTATCAATAAATATTCACAACAAACACCAAGATTTAAATAATTTTCCCAATTATTTATTTTCAAAATATCTTTGCAAGATATATTTCACACTTCAACCATTTGAAAGCAAATTTCAAATTACTTTTCACATTTCAATACTTTGAAAACAAATTTCAAATTACTTTTCCTTACGCGGAATACATTTCCAAATATTATTTATTTCCACTGAAAATCTACCGAGATAAAATGCTTTAAAATAATTTAAATCATTCACCCAAACTTATATACTTGGAATATGTAGAATAAAAACTATTTTAAAACACTTTATCTAAAACATTAGTTGTGAAGATATTATATTAAAATCTCATATAAAATTCAAGTCCAAACTTATTTTAAAATAAAATAAGTAGGTAGGATATAACTATTTAAATATCCAATTTCTAAATCAAATACCAATTTAGTCTTTAAAATAATCCCTTTCTTTTATAAAATTCTCGTTGTGAATTTAAATTCCCAAATATCCACTGATATATGATTTTTTTTAAAATCGATTTCAAGGATCGTATACTAACACCAAATCAATTCCTAATTTGATTTCAAATTTTTATTTTAAACACCAAATCAAATTCCAAATTGATTTCCCAAAGATTTATTCTTTTAACACCGAATAAATTTTCCGAATTTATTTTTAAAATAAATTCCTTTATCTCTTCCAACTTATTTAAAAACCGTACTTTTTAAAATAAATTCAGCTTTTAATATTATTACTTGGAATCCATTCATTAAACATTTTATATATTCGGCTAAATTTTTATCCTTCAACGATTTCAATCATAATAAAATCACATACAGATTTTAAATAAATCAACACACAATATATTTAAACAAATTCAAAGATTTGAGGAATCCAGTTGGATCCCTCCAACCTGTTTTCCTTGCATCCACAGATGTTAGCACAACAATTAAATACCAATTCCACTTCGAGGTGGAATATTGTGGTATATGGGATTTATAAAATATCATCCGCTATTATGCGACGCAACAGGGTCTCATCCGCTATATAATGCGGGAAATCAATCACCCAATATATACTATATACTACTATATATAATATCATCCAGTGAATAATTATTATAAATTAATCATCCAAGCACACAGTCAACCAATTTTAAATCTAACTATTTAAAATGTAAATCAGGACAATACTCATTGAGTGAGAAGATCTCACCTTAGCTTTTTATTTGTGATCCACTTCCTATTCAACTGGTTTTTCCACGATTTTGAACTTGTATAAATATCAGATAATTTAATTAATATTTGAAATAAATCAAACAACTCAATTGTCATTTTTAAAATTTTAATTCGACTAATATTTTTAATTTCAAACTAAGAATTAAATTTTAAACAAATTCTTTCTAATAATTTACTTAACTAAAAATTAAATTTTAAACTAAATTTCCTTTTATAAGTTATTTTTAGTGACAAAATATAAATTTTAAATAAGTTAATTAAACAAAATAAATCACCTTAAAAATTTATCTTAGAACAAACTAGTAAATTAAAAATGTGTATAAGTATATCTATTTCCTTTTGAAACTTTATATATAAACTGCATTTAAATTCTTTGCTGTAATTAATTTTTTTTCTTGCATATTAAAAACTGAAAACTGCATGCTATTATATTTTATTATTATTATTATTATTATTATTTTCTATACATACTGAATTAAATTAAAGATGAAATGGATATACCTCACGATTTCGACCTTACTGGGAGAACGAACCCAGCCAACTCCAATGAACAGCAACATCCTGACTAACTCACGCTCACGAACCCCTCACCGAAGATCGCGATCGATCTGCTTCTCCTTGACCTCGCGATGCTGCCTTGGCTCCTCGATCCAACGATCATGACCTCGCAACCCTAGCCACAGGCGATTTAGTCGCGACTCTCCCCAGTCGATCGAACCACCCACGCTATCTCGAGGTCTCCCTTGCCCAAACCTCCCTACCTCGTGCACGTGATTCGATTTGATTATGGCTCGGTCGTGGATTTTGATTTCAATTTGTGATTTTTTCCATTTCCACCATTTTTCTCTTTTTTTTCTTTTTCTGTTTCGATTTGAACCATATGATTTTTTATTTTTTCAGAGGTTTTAGAAATGAGGGTTGCGTGAGATTCTAGACTTGCGTGATGGCGTATTGGAGAAGGAATAAAAATGGTTGACCAAAATATAAAGATATATATACACTTACTTAACTTTGAATTTGCGATATAAGCTACAATGCGTTTATCTACCGTACGATCACACGAAAACTCCAAACACTACGAAATTTGAAATCCAACAATAATACAATATTATATATCCAATGGAACATGTTTCGTCGAATTCCGAGACTGTGCCTCGAAAGGCTATTTTTAAATATCGATTAAAGCAATATAATTTCAAAACTGAACAAATCATTCCCCAAATTCAATTCTAAAGCTTCAATTATCTTCAGTATTATCAATATGAATTTTTACAAGCCTTTGAAATATTTTTTTAATCAGCTTAAAACTGAAGATTCAATTTTTATCCAACTTCAATAAATTAATTTCATTTAATAATTAAATTACCCAATAAATAGTGATATTTGAAATTCAATTTAAACTAACTTCCAAACATTTAAAATTACTTAAATATTTTCAAAGTCAAATACCAAAAATTCTAAGTCGTCACATCCTTCCCCCCTTAAAAGAATTTCGTCCCGAAATTACTAGTTAATAAGAATGATCCTCAACTCATTAACTATTTTCCCAATCCAAATAGTTTTATCATCTTACCAAAACAAATCTTTTATTAAAGACTCATTGTCATTTCAACTAATTTTCCAAATTCAATCATAGTTTCCAAACAACATTGTTTGCTTAATCAATTCAAATTTAAATTTAAATTCAAATTTTAAACTTTCAAAATTTTCATAAATATTTTTCTAACTCCCTAAATTTTCTAAAAATTTCGCCAGCGTCTCCTTTGCGCGGCTAGCTCGGTACGACTACAAAATGGCACCACAGGCCCTCAAATTCCAAAAGAAAACAAAAAGCCAAGTGGCTAGACCAGAAAAAATCACCAAATTTCATACTGAAATTTAAATACATACCTTTTTGTCAAGAAATTTCAAATTTATCTTTGAAAGTCAAATCCCAATTTACCTTTATCTTTAACACACCTGTATATCCTACTTAGCAATAATATCCATTCATTGCCTTCAAAATCATTTTATACATTTCCTCATAGAAGTTTTCATATCTACTTCTATTCAATTAGTTTTCCCATTACCATATGAATTCAATTTATCTTCAACCCTGAATATTGAATTTTATCTTTCAATTATAACCGATTCATATTATTATTTCAAATTAGTTTCATTCACTAATTTGCTTCTGTTGAGTCAAGATTTTTATAGAGTTTTGATTTCTGACAAAGGGATAAGCCGTGATCGACAAAAAGAAGTTATTTAGACACAAAGAGCTCCATATGATTAGAGGTTGATTATTTGGTATGTTAGTAATGATTATTTATGTTAAAATCTATCCTCAAATAATCTTATTCCTTTAATCTTCGAATATATATATAAATATATATGAGTGCACATTAACTGTGCAGTCTGGAAAAAACCGGTCGACCGGTCAAAAACCAGGTGGTTGACCGTTTTTGCCCAGAATGCACAGATAATGTGCACAAGTGAACATAACGTATATATATATATTCAAATTCCTGTCTACTGGTCATTTTTTGACCTGTCGACCGTTTTTAAACAGAGAGCAACCTTTTCCAAAAGACACTTCTTTCTCCAATGGTTGCATCTCTTACCTTTCATCAAATAATCATATCTATTAATGGCAACTGTTCACAAAGAGTTACAACTATTTTTCTCTATATATACTCATCTAAATCATTGATTCAAGATATATGAAAACATGATTATATTTGCTTTTTAATCTAATCTCTGATCTTACTTTCTACATACTCCTGCATTCTAAAAGCTTTCGATTATTTATTGAATCATTGAAACTATTTCATATCTTTTGATTCAATAAGTAATATACTTTCCTTAATCTTTTCAAAACATCATTCGCATACTTTGAGGATAAGATTATAGGAAGGGTGTACTACTAGTGACAAATCCGTGTTTTCAAGAACACAAGTTGTCAACAACAATTGTATTTGTTCTTGTGTTGAAGTCCTCTGTGTTGTAAGAGGCAAGTGTTGAAGTCCTCAGTGTATTAGAGGTGTGAAATCCCGTTCGGTTGTTCGGGTGTTGTAAACCTGTTCCTCCGGGTGAAGCGAGGTAGTTAATAGTGAAAATCCAGATAGAAGTCTGGGACTAGACGTAGGACGGTGCTCCGAACCAGTATAAAAATCTCTGGTGTGATTTTTCTATTTTTTATTTACTATGCTATTATCATCTATTTCCGCATTTATATTGTAGTCCATATTACACGATCCGTGTGTACTATATTAGCACATATAATTGTATACACACCACACTTTCATTTGGTATCAGAGCCTGGTTTTCTAGAGATCGTAACAACATCCTAGAATAAATGGCTACAAAGAGATCTAGTCAAGGCAATAAGAAGAGGAAGAGCAATAAAGAATAATCAAAGGAGCAAACAAACAAATGCTTCATGGAAAAAGATAACGAGGTTAGTGATCTAACTTTTGATGATATGATAGAAATAATTCAGAACTTCTAGACACTTTAAAAAGTCTCAAAAGAAAATATAAGGAAGCTCTGGAAAATCATAAGAAAGCAGAATTCGAAAGAGATATGCTTAAAGACGAGAAGAGAATATTAGAAGAAGAACTTGAGAAAATTCAAGATTCAGACAATTCTCAACTCGCTCTATTAAGTCAAGAAATAGAAGCTCAAAAAGAAAAGAATAATGCTCTAGCTTCTGAAAATCATGAGTTAAAAACAAAAATTAAAATTGTTGAGTTTGATAAACTAGTCTCAAAACTAAGCTTGATGACATTACTAAAAATATTTCCAATTTTAATAAAGGGAGAGAAAATTTATGCAGGATTATTGAAAATTCTCAACCTGCTTCAAATAAGAAGGGATTAGGTTATGTTAAGAATTCAAAAGCTCACAATTATAGAAGTGGTGTAGGCTATAAACAAGCTAAAAGTAAAAATAGTACTAGATATGCATTCATGTATACTAACTTTAGTGCTAGTACTAGTAATCAAGATAGTTTTAAAACCAGTTATAGTCATAATAGTACTTTGTTTAGAAATGATAGAAATTATTCTACAAGTACTAAGCTAATGACTAATAGTATTAAGATATGGATTCCAGCTAATATGATTGATCATGATAAACAACTTTATATTAGCAACTATTATAAGAATGTAATTTGTAATGAAAATTATATTTATAAAAGTTCAACCACACCCAAATGGGTATGGTTTCCAAAGACCTAACCCCCCGGACCCTAACATAGTAAGTGGGTACCGAAAATTATTATTATTTTTTGCAGGTACTCAGAGAAACAAAAGGAAAATGATAGATTTTGGAATTTCAAAGAATGTTCCATATGTTTAATAGAATTACGTGCTTACAATAAAATATGGACTTCGGTAAATATGGTAAATTTTTTTTACTTTTCCTTCATAATTAATAATGAGTTTATCTCGTTATATACAAGATATTTTATATAATTTTATATATTTCCTCATTCTTTTTTATAATGACAAAGGGGGAGAAATTCATATGCATATAAATAGAGGGGGATATTATACTTAGGGGGAGATGTTATACTTAGGTGGAGCTTTAAAGACATTATCTGGCACTTGTACTAAATATTGTCGTGTTTTAATTCGTACTAGACTTGTGTGTATTATCATCTTGTGTGAATGTTACTCTTGATCTATGGTAGTAGTTTTATGTTGCTTATAATCTTTTTTACATCCTCCATTTAAACAACTCCTTTTTGTCGATGACAAAGGGGGAGAAAATTGTGCTAACAGTATATATGCAGGACACAATCTCAGGGGGATATCTTATACAGGGGGAGATTCATAAATATGTTGTTATCAATCCAAAAGGGGGAGAATGTTGAGTCAAGATTTTTATAGAGTTTTGATTTCTGACAAAGGGATAAGCCGTGATCGACAAAAAGAAGTTATTTAGACACAAAGAGCTCCATATGATTAGAGGTTGATTATTTGGTATGTTAGTAATGGTTATTTATGTTAAAATCTATCCTCAAATAATCTTATGCCTTTAATCTTCGAATATATATATAAATATATATGAGTGCACATTAACTGTGCAGTCTGGACAAAACCGGTCGACCGGTCAAAAACCAGGTGGTCGACCGTTTTTGCCCAGAATGCACAGATAATGTGCACAAGTGAACATAACGTACATATATATTCAAATTCCTGTCTACTGGTCATTTTTTGACCTGTCGACCGTTTTTAAACAGAGAGCAACCTTTTCCAAAAGACACTTCTTTCTCCAATGGTTGCATCTCTTACCTTTCATCAAATAATCATATATATTAATGGCAACTGTTCACAAAGAGTTACAACTATTTTTCTCTATATATACACATCTAAATCATTGATTCAAGATATATGAAAACATGATTATATATGCTTTTTAATCTAATCTCTGATCTTACTTTCTACATACTCCTGCATTCTAAAAGCTCTCGATTATTTATTGAATCATTGAAACTATTTCATATCTTTTGATTCAATAAGTAATATACTTTCCTTAATCTTTTCAAAACATCATTCGCATACTTTGAGGATAAGATTATAGGAAGGGTGTACTACTAGTGACAAATCCGTGTTTTCAAGAACACAAGTTGTCAACAACAATTGTATTTGTTCTTGTGTTGAAGTCCTCTGTGTTGTAAGAGGCAAGTGTTGAAGTCCTCAGTGTATTAGAGGCGTGAAATCCCGTTCGGGTGTTGTAAACCTGTTCCTCCGGGTGAAGCGAGGTAGTTAATAGTGAAAATCCAGATAGAAGTCTGGGACTGGACGTAGGACGGTGCTCCGAACTAGTATAAAAATCTCTGGTGTGATTTTTCTATTTTTTATTTACTATGCTATTATCATCTATTTCCGCATTTATATTGTAGTCCATATTACACGATCCGTGTGTACTATATTAGCACATATAATTGTATACACACCGCACTTTCAGCTTCAATTTCCAATTTGAAATCGTTTATCGCTAACAAAAAATTTTCCCCAAATTTTTTCTATCTCCCAAAATTTTCGATTTTTTTTGGCAGAGTCCCCTTTGTACGGAGGAGCTTTCGCAATTTGACAAAAGATATAAATATCTAACAAAAACAGTTCATATTTCCTATTTTTATTGCGTAGGCGTACCTTATTTAGCATTTTTAAGCAAGCGGCTTATTTAATTAGCATTTTGCGCAATCAAATCTAGCCCAACGACTTCCCTGTACCTATACTTACTCAATTTAAACACGTAAGTGACATATATAGGAAATTCATTTACATTTCACTTATTTTTGATAATAAACACATAGTTTTCATAAGCAATGCACTCAAAATAATTCCCATAAGCAATTTATAAGGTTTCAGTACAAATTTAATTGCTTACAACCACATTCCATACCATTTCTATTCAATTCAAGTGATTTACAATTCACCTTTTTTCATTAAATTCATCATTTTTTTAAACAAAACGAACTCATATCCATTTGAATTAATTTAAAAAGCAATTTTATTGGCTTTCATTAACTCATAGAATTTTATGCAATCTCGTTTGCGTCAAACGACAACCATTTTTATGCAAATTCGACGATATTCACTAAATTGAATATCCAATCTAGTTTATAACTAATTTAAATTAATACCAACTCAATTTACTCTTTATTCTATTTCATTTCCAATTGATTCCGTTCAATTCATTTTGCATTCCATATTCACATTCATTTTGATGCATTAATATATACCATTTTATAAACCTCATTTATGTATATTCAACAAACCAAGTATGCATTCAATGTGCAATTATAGCTTACAAAACAACTATACTTGGCATCAATTTTCAAAACCAAGTTTTCTTTTTTATTGACATTCAAATTCAAATCATATTAATTCAATAGTTCATTGTCAATATTTATACTTGCAATTTTAGTTCTGATCCATTCATTTGCATTTCATTAATCAAACAAGTTTCATTCACAACCATTCCATAAAACTTGACAACAACCATTTCACAATTTTACTTAAGTCGAGCTTTTATCCAATATTTACTTAAGTTATCTCAATTCAAAACTCAAATTTATTTTTCCTTGTAACACTTCCAAACTTAAATCCTTGATTTGATTTTCATTTATCAAATCCATTCCATCGACTAATTTAATTAAATTAGTTTTACTCACTTATTCATTTTAAATTTAAACTTTCCATTCTCAATTCATCTCGAATTTATTTTATCAATAACAAGAAAATTTTCAATTATTTCTACTTACTTGAATTTATCTGCAAATTTAACTCACAATTGAATTTTAATTTAACTAATTCAACTTTCATATTTCATGAATTAATTAATTATCATATTAGTTTACTTGAATTCAATCCATTTTATTTTTATTTTTCCAAAGTTTGGATTTTTATTCAACTTGATCCAAGTCAAATCTCATTCCACTTTTCAATTCTAATTCATTTACTCACAAATGTTAACTCATTTGTTCATTCACAAATTTATTCCACACTCACTTTTATTTTTCCCTTTTTAATTTGAATCTTATTCCAATCAAATTTCAAATATTTTTATGAGTTATCAAACATATTTAGATATCGTAACATTTTAAAGATTTCCGGAGTCTTTTTAACAATTACTCACATTTCAAAACCAACTTTGAAATCAATTATATTCCTTCGACATATTTTTCCAAATATTTTTAAATTTCAAACCCCACCAGATTTCATGTCCAACTCAAAAATACTTCTCAAATAATTATTTTCCAGACTTTTGGAAACCATTTTCAAATTAAAGAAATTTAATCTTTTGAAATTTCAATCCAAATCCTTTAATCTGTATTTCAAAGATTACTCTGGCATCTCATTTCAATTTATAAAACTCATTTATACATTCACATTACCAATTTCATTCCATTAATGAATTTTATTCCAAATTATAAATCACATTTACAAATCTCGTTTGTATATGAATTCATTCCGTTATCCTTTCAATTCATATTTATAAATTTCATTTGTTAAATGAATTCATCTCATCTTTGGTTATACCATTATTTCTTATTAAATTTCCATATAATAACGATGATAATTCAATATCATCACTTCCTAACAACCAAGCAACCGTATACCATAAAAATTTACAGAAAATCATTTCTTTTATATACGAAAAATGTTTTGGGTAAAATTATTTCATTTACCCTATTTTAAAACAATACTGTGTCAATTTATCTTGTCTAAGAGTTTAGAAACCCCTATCGATACAGTTGGCCAGACTGCACTGACCAGAATCTATAAACAATCAACCGATACGTCAACAAAATACAAAACAATTTTATATTAACTAACAAATACGCGCTCATATCTATTATTACACTCGTGCTCATTCTAGAGTACTACTGACTCTATATTTAATGAGTAACACCCAACAGAGCCAGGGTTATCGCTTAACCAATTGCTCTGATACCACATTTGTAAAGGCCTGCAAATCCATACACCTTTTAAGCTGGCCAAATCCCACAACAATTCAGCCCAAAGAGGGACAAACTTACGAATCTTTAGGGTTTAAAGAAGAAGAGGTAGAAGAAGAAGAAAGAAGAAACAGAAATAATAACAGAATCTCACATTTCGTAGCGGAACAAATATAATAGATAAATAAATATCTTTAAACATAATCACTATATCAGTTATTACACTACATCACATTACATTATCAGAGTGTACAACAACAAACAGCGGAAGAAATATTACATGTATAAGTGATACGCCTCGCCATCTAGCTCCAACTCCTGATCTCCACGGCAACTTCTTGACTTTGCTTCCAAATAACTGCTAACCCGACTCTAGGCTGCCCATGTGGAAAATTGTGGGCACACAGAGTTTAGAAAGAGAGCAATAAACTCCAGGTCAGTCGTGGGACTGGCGTGAGATCTTAAAAACAGTTATTTTCACAAAGAAAATAAAAAGAAATCCGCTATGCTTTTGGAAAATGAAACTACCATAAGGCCTCCCACCACATACACAATGCAACCGCAGAATTAGAGGAGATTTCTCCTTATGATAGTCAAACATGCCTAATACAAAAATTCCTTTCGATATTATTATTAGTGCATAGTGCAGAAAACATTTCGAAAGTATAATATTAATCTTAGCCAGCATATAACCATTATTGTATGCCTACTATAGCTACCATCTAAACAGTGGGGCGCCACCATAAGTAAATGGCAGGTTATACAACTAAAACCATACAGGGCGCATATTGTTTCTTTGGATTTCCAACAAACGGTCGGCTAAGTAACTTCCTACTGCCATATGGGTACGCCTCTAGAGGGACCCCCCGAGAACCTACCCGGATCTCTGCCAACACAAGGCCGGGTTACCTCTGTAACTAGGTAACTACTACTCGAGTATGTCATCCCTCGGTCCTTTGAGACCTTTATCTGAGGATCCTCTACACCAACAACCACAAAGAAAAGTATTTGCAGTAACCACAAAGGTTAAATATCAGGGCTTCATACTTGACACCACCCTTTTCCAAAAGGAAATGACGTACCCTAAAGGGCGCGACCCTCATAACCTTGCCGCATCTTTCCTGTTTCGACCATTTCCGAGGTGTGAGGTCCGATGAGGTCTCGTCCACAAAACTACACTTTTCACAAAGTCATGCTTTGATCAACAAATGATCAGCAGCACTTCGTATGCCACGTTACCTGTAGTATATTTATTACTGTGTGATGTTGTTGGTGTTGAGAGCTCTCGTATAAAGGTCCCAATTATCTTAATTAACTTAATTTTCTAATTAACAATTCTTAATTTCAAATTAATTTGATACTTAATTATAAATTAACCAATCTTTAATTACAATTATAAAGTAATCATTCTCAATTGCTCTCTAATTGTAATTAAAGATTGGTTAATTTATAGTTAAGTATCTAATTAATTTGAAATTAAGAATTGTTAATTAGAAAATCAAGTTAATTAATTTATAATTGGAAGTTAATTAAGATAATTGATAGCTTGCAACACCATTAGATGATAAATGACACAGCGGAAATAAAAGATGATATCACTGATGCCACATGAATACAATATCCGATACATCAATTTGATGTTATTTGTCGGACATTGAGTTCGGGTTGTGACATTACCAAATTGGAAATGTATCACTAGTAACAATCAACTACATAACCTCTGAGCTCGTACGTCTCAGAGAAGGGTGTTAAGCTAAGAGAATAAATTCTCCGCCACCAAAAGAAATGTATTTGATAGAAACTAGCTTTACATCTCAAAGTGTAACGTCAGACACACATCCATACAATTCCGTTCCGGGATCGAACGAAACCGAAGGCACTTCAAAGAAGCCCTTGCAAATCCGGATATTCACAAATCATGTGCGGAATCCCCATCACAAAGGTGATAAAATCTCTATACCTGAGCAACCCAGTGCAGAGACATTCCACATGCAATCCTTTCATTTTCAAAAATACCCAGTCTTCAACACCGTCTTCCAATGCAATCCCATTTCATCGTATCGTTATTCGAAATGGGTTTTATGACACAAAGTCCTCTCCCCACTAATCCGAATAACAAGCGCTTATTTTTAAAAATAAGTGTTCATTCAGATTCCAAACAAATCACAACAATTTCCACTTTGATCTAATAAAAGATTCATTACAATCACAAAGGTTCGATGTGGTTTTTCAATATCCATTTGGAACTCGACCCCCGGTCGCATCGAAATTCAAATGTCATTTAAAGGCCAATATTGATAGTCGGTTATTTAACTATCAATAAATATTCACAACAAACACCAAAATTTTGAATAATTTTCCCAATTATTTATTATCAAAATATCTTTGCAAGATATATTTCACACTTCAACTATTTGAAAACAAATTTCAAATACTTTTCCTTACGTGGAATACATTTCCAAATATTTATTTATTTCCACTGAAAATCTGCCGAGATCAAATGCTTTAAAATAATTTAAGTTACTTATCCAAACTTATATACTTGGAATATTTAGAATAAAGACTATTTTAAAACACTTTATCTAAAACATTAGTTGTGAAGATATTATATTAAAATCTCATATAAAATTCAAGTCCAAACTAATTTTAAAATAAAATTAGTAGGTAGGATATAACTATTTAAATATCCAATTTCTAAATCAAATACCAATTTAGTCTTTAAAATAATCCCTTTCTTTTGTAAAATTCTCATTATGAATTTAAATTCCCAAATATCCACTGATATATGATTTTTTTTAAATCGATTTCAAGGATCGTATACAAACACCAAATCAATTCCCAATTTTATTTCAAATTTTTATTTTAAACACCAAATCAAATTCCAAATTGATTTCCCAATGATTTATTCTTTTAACACCAAATAAATTTTTCGAATTTATTTTTAAAATAAATTCCTTTATCTCTTCCAAATTATTTAAAAACCGTATTTTGTTAAAATAAATTCTTCAACTTTTAGTATTATTACTTGGAATCCATTCATTAAACATTTTATATATTCGGCTAAATTTTTAGCCTTCAACGATTTCAATCACAATAAAATCACATACAGATTTTGAATAAATCAACACACAATATATTGAAACAAATTCAAAGATTTGAGGAATCTAGTTGGATCCCTCCAACTTGTTTTTCCTACATCTACAGACGTTAGCATAACAATTAAATACCAATTCCACTTCGAGGTGGAATATCGTGGTATATGGGATTTATAAAATATCATCCACTATTATGCGGTGCAATAGGGTCTCATCCGCTATATAATGCGGGAAATCAATCACCCAATATATACTATATACTACTATATATATAATATCATCCAGTGAATAATTATTATAAATCAATCATCCAAGCACACAGTCAACCAATTTTAAATCTAACTATTTAAAATGTAAATAAGGACAATACTGATTGAGTGAGAAGATCTCACCTTAGCTTTTTATTTGTGATCCACTTCCAATTCTACTGGTTTTTTCCACGATTTTGACCTTGTATAAATATCAGATAATTTAATTAATATTTGAAATAAATCGAACAACTCAATTATCATTTTTAAAATTTTAATTCAACTAATATTTTTAATTTCAAACTAAGAATTAAATTTTAAACAAATTCTTTCTAATAATTTATTTAACTAAAATTAAATTTAAAACTAAATTTCCTTTAATAAGTTAATTTTAGTGACAAAATATAAATTTTTAAACAAGTTAATTAAACAAAATAAGTCACCTTAAAAATTTATCTTAGAACAAACTAGTAAATTAAAAATGTGTATAAGTATATTTATTTCCTTTTGAAACTTTATATATATAAACTATATTTAAATTCTTTGCTGTAATTTTATTTTATTTTATTTATTTATTTATTTTGCTTGCATATTAAAAACTGAAAACTGCATATTATTATATATTTTTATTATTATTATTATTTTCTATACATATTGAATTAAATTAAAGATGAAATGGATATACCTTACGATTTCGACCTTACTGGGAGAATGAACCCAGCCAACTCTGATGAATAGTAACACCCTGACTAACTCACTCTCACGAACCCCTCACCGAAGATCGCGATCGATCTGCTTCTCCTTGACCTCGCGACGCTGCTTTGGCTCCTCGATTCAACGATCATGACCTCGCAATCCTAGCCACAGGCGATTTAGTCACGACTCTCCCCAGTCGAACGAACCACCCACGCTATCTCGAGGTCCCCCTTGCCCAAACTCCCCTACCTCCTGCACGTGATTCGATTTGATTATGGCTCGGTCGTGGATTTTGATTTCAATTTGTGATTTTTTTCGTTTCCACCATTTTTCTCTCTTTTTTCTTTTCTGGTTCAATTTGAACCATATGATTTTTTATTTGTTCAGAGGTTTTAGAAATGAGGATTGCATGAGATTCTAGACTTGCGTGATGGCGTATTAGAGAAGAAATAAAAATGGTTGACCAAAATATAAAGATATATATATATATATATATATATACTTACTTAACTTTGAATTTGCGATATAAGCTACAACGCGTTCATCTACCGTACGATCACACGACAACTCCAAACACTATAAAATTTGAAATCCGACAATAATACAATATTACGGATCCAATGGAACAGGTTTCGTCGAATTCCGAGACTGTGCCTCGAAAGGCTATTTTTAAATATCGATTAAAACGATATAATTTCAAAACTTAACAAATCATTCCCCAAATTCAATTCTGAAGCTTCAATTATCTTCAGTATTATCAATTGAATTTTTACAAGCCTTTGAAATATTTTTTTAATCAGCTAAAACTGTAGATTCAAATTTTTATCCAACTTCAGTAAATTAATTTCATTTAATAATTAAATTACCCAATAAATAGTGATTTTAAATTCAAGTTAAACTAACTTTCAAACATTAAAAATTACTTAAATATTTTCAAATTCAAATACCAAAAATTCTGGGTCGTCACATAGTAGGCCACCTAGCAGAATGACACCGACCAAGACGAAGGAATTTAAAGTGCAGCTAGTGGATCTAGAAGGGAGAAATTTTATTAGACCAAGTAGTTCGCCTTGGGGTATGGCCTGGTGTTTGTAAAGAAACCGAATAGGTCGTTAAGGATGTGTATCGATTATTGTAAGTGGACCGAGAAGATGATCAAGGATAAGTATCCTTTACCTAGTGTCGATGATTTATTTGATCAGTTATGTGGAGTCGGAGTATTTTTCCAATTGGATTTGGCAACAGGTTTCCATCAGTTCAGAGCGACGGAGGATAATATTCCATTAACTGCATTTCAGACTAGGTATTCGTATGAGTGGTTAGTAATGCCATTCGGGTTAATGAACGCACCCGCTTTCTTCGTGGATCTGATGAGTCGTGTTTTCCGAGAGTACTTGGATAGGTTCGTGATGGTGTTTACAGATGACATTTTATTATACTCTAAGGATGATGGAGATCATGAAGATCATTTTAGAGTAGTGCTTGAGACGCTGAGGCAACATCAGCTGAAAGCGAAGTTTTCCATATGTCATTTTTGGATGAAAGAGGTTAAGTTTCTTATTCATGTGGTTTCAGAGAAGGGTTTGTTAGTCGATCCAGATAGTATTGAAGCTATTAATAACTGGAAGAGACCAGAGACGGTGGCTGAGATTAGAAGTTTTCTTGGACTTTTTGGCTATTACCAGAGATTCATTAATGATTTCTCGTAGATAACAGCGCATTTTACTAAGTAAACTAGAAAGGATGGGAAGTTTACTTGGTCTGACAAATGTTAGGAAGCATTCCTTAAGTTAAAGCATTTGTTGACTAATGCACCTGTGTTAGTGGTTCTGAACGGAAACCAAGGGTTGGTGGTGTATACCGATGCATGTGGAACTAGATTAGGAGCTGTGATGATGTAGAGGGTAAAGTTATTGTCTATGCTTCACGACAGGTTAAACCGCATGAGTGATATATCCTACTCATGATTTGGAGTTGGCGGTGGTGATCTTTGCATTAAAGTTATGGAGACAATATTTCTTAGGGGAGAGATTTGAGCTATACACATATCATAAGTCCATACGATGTTTATTCTCTCAAAAGGAGTTGAATATGAGACAACAAAAGTGGTTGGAGTTTTTAGCATCTTATGATTTTGGTTTAGAGTATACACATGGGAAAAGGACTAAAGTAGTGGATGCTCTTAGCAGAAGACATCGGAATGTGGTGTTAGCTATGTTGGAAGAATGGAAAGATTTAGAAGCATTGACTACTTGTACTGTGTAGTTAAGGTCGACTGCTAATTCTAGTCAGAGCACCGCCATATTGTTCCATTTGGAAGTTCGATCAGTACTGATCAAAAGGATTGCTTATAAGCAGAAAGAAGATCCATTATTATCTGAGAGGATTAGAAGGCTTGAGGTTAGATCGAAAATCGATGACCTAAAGGATTTTAGTCTTGACTAGAGGGGTTGGTTGTGAAAGATGAGGCGGTTGTGTGTTTCGAATGTTGAGGACTTAAGAGGAAAGAAGTTCTTAAGGAATGTCATCGAATCAAATTTACGATTCGTCCTAGAGGAACCAAGATGTATCAAGATATGAAGAGGAGCTTCTACTGGGAATGTATGAAGAAGGTTGTTGGCTTGTGGGTTAGGCAGTTGCAAACTCTCAACAAGTGAAGGCCGAACATCAAAAGCTGAGTGGATTGCTTCAACCTTTGGAGATACTAGTTCGGAAATGTGATTCGGTATGATGGGTTTCCAAGGTCAAATCGAGGAAATGAAAGTACAAGAGTCATATGGACAGATTGACGAAGAGTGCCCAATTCATTCTAGTTAAGTCAACCAGGATGACACCTGTTTTAGCTAAGTTGTTCATGAAGAACATAGTTAGACTGCATGGAATTACTAGTAGCATAGAAAGTGATAGAGATGCTTTGTTTACTAGTGAATTTTGAAAGAGTGTACAAGATGTGTTAGGTACCTAGCTCAAAATGAGTATTGCGTATCACCCTCAGAAAGATAGGCAGATAGAGAGAGTCAATAAAGCGCTCGAGGATTTATTGAAGGCTTGTGTGCTAGACTTTAGTGGATCTTGGGAAGACCACCTACACTTAGTGGAGTTTCGTATAATAATAATAGTTATCATACTAGTATAGAAATGATGCCTTTTGAAGCTTTTAATGGAAGGTCATGCAAATCACCAACATATTGGTTAGAAACTGGAGATAGATTAGTCTTGTGTCTAGATCTGGTTACAGAGGCGATAGAGAAGATTGAGTTGATCCGAGAAAGGATAAAGGAAGCTCAATCTAGACTGAAGAGTTACATAGATAAGAGACGTAAGAATCTAAAATTCTTAGTTGGAGATAGTGTTTTCATTAAGGTATCACCGATGAAGGGTGTGGTACGATTCAACAAGTCAAGGAAACTGGCACCAAGGTATGTTGGTCCGCTTCCAATTATAGAGAGGATCAGGAAGCTCACATACAGAGTAGAGTTGCCGAGTAGTATGGCAGGTATCCATATTGTGTTTCATGTATATCATCTTCGCAAGTATGTGCATGATCAAGAGACTACTATTCTTCCGACAGAGTTGGAAGATTTGATAGTAGAACCGTATTTGAATTTTGTTAGACAACCAGTTCGGGTTGTGGCGAGAGATGAAAAAAGGTTAAGAAACAAGATAATCAAGTTGGTGAAAGTTCAGCGGAGCGATAACGAGAAGGACTGTACTTGGGAGACAAAAGACAAGATTAGAGATACTTATCTTGATTTGCTATGAGGGTATGTTATATATTTGTTCTGTATAGACCGTTGCTAGTTAGGTAGGCTAGCATGGTAGTTAGGAGTTGTTACAGATGATTGCTATGTTTAGTATTTAGTCCTTACTAAATTTTGAGGATGAAATTCTTTAAGGAGGGGAGCCTGTAACACCCCTAATTTTAAATAACATTATTCAGGAGATTTAATTAGATAAATTAAATAAAATAATGTAAAGATTAGAGTGATAAGGAGATCTAGAGGTTGAGCGTAAATAATTAAATACAAAGAATAGGTTTATGAATGGTTTCATCTGTAAATTAATAAGAAAATAATGCAAGGACATTATGGGGATTAGCGACCACCATAACCCCATAACCCCATAACCCTTAAACCCATGTTCCCATTTTCACTCTACATGTTCACAAATCATAATTCTAAAAGTGGAAATTAGCCACAAGGGCCTCTTTAGCAAGTGCAATTAGTTTCTAGGACACACAACTGAAATAATTACTTTTAAGGACAAAATGCAAAATAATTAGTTTCTGAGGTGTAAACCTATGAAATTATTTCCATGAAAGTAATTGGACTGCTGACTTTGTCCTTAAAAGTAATTATTCTGCTGACTTTGGCCTTGAAATTAATTTCTATGGATGTGTGTCCTAGAAACTAATTGGATTGCAAAGTTTGTCCTTCTAGTGAATTGCTCCATTCTAAAACATAAACAAAAGAACTCAAACCATCCATAATCAAGGGGAAGAAGAGGAGAAAAATCCATTAAAATCTAAGGAATCAAGCAAGGAGGGTTAATCAAATCTCAAATTCCTTATCCTAGGAAAGGTGAATAATAATCATAACCATCTCAATTTTCATTTTTAAAAAGCATTAGATTTTGGGTTTAAGTTTAAATCCATTATGATGATTTTTGATGATGATATGCTTGGATTACATGATATGTTAGACTCAAACAAGTTTGTTTGATAAATGTTTTATTTGATTTTAAGGCTAAAATCATTTATATAGGGTTTCGTATGCCATAAGGATTTAGTATGTTATGTAAAATATTATTTTGGAGATGGGTTTAATTTTTCATAATTATCCAAGCTATATATAATTTATTATGAATTTTCATAGGAGAATATGAATAATTATGTTTAGAAATTAATTTCGATGATTATATAAAGGAATTTGGGTCTGAAATTTTTATATGTTCGATAACATAGTAAAAGTGAATATCGATGATTTTAAGGGATTTTTCCTAACTATTTACCATGGAGGACTTAAATGTTTTAATTGTTTGATTAAAGGGAAGGGCTTCTTTGCTAATTATCATTAATTAATTTCTGGATAAATTCGGCAGTCTTTTAGAAAAGATTTTGGTAAAGTTTATGGAAACTAATAATATTTTTATAAATAGATATGTTAGTCGAAAAGTATTACTTACAAATGCAATGATTTTTTTTACATAAGTTTATTGTTTTGCCACTTCCAGTAGCTACCTTTCGACCACATACTTCCGCCCCCATCTAAGTTGAAACCATTACACATGGTACTAATGCTTTGATACTTAGTGGATTGGAGAAAGGAGGAAGGTATGGAGTCGAAAGCATGCTTTCAAAGGGGTCGAAGCCTTTGCTTTACTATCCAAAGAAATGCCGCTTGCCTTGTTTTTAAAAGAATGCGTTCGAAAGGGTTTATTACAGCTTTCAAATAAATTGCCGCCTTTTTGTTTAAAGCGTGGCTTACGAATGAGTTGCCTTGTTTTTAAATCAATGCTTTCGAAAGGGTAGTTTGAACCCAGTCGAAACCTTGCTGTTGCCTTCATGCCTTTCGAGTGGATTGAAGCCATCAACGAGTTCGAACGGTAGTTTTTTTTATAAATGTAATAAACTACTTCCCAATGCTTTCGAAAGGGTTGTAGAAGCCACTTATACTAAATGTTTCGAAGGCAATGGCCTCGAAAGGGGTTTCGAAGCTATCCTTCTAATTGTTTTACTTAAAATATTAAAGCTTTTGAAACGATGGTTCCAAAGCCATATGTTTTTTCTCAAACCCTTTTATTTAAAGATTATTGGTTTCGAAAAGGTTACTTTCTCTTATATTCACTTTGACCCAAAAGGTATGTTTAAGATTAAACCCAATGGTTTTGAAAGTGATACTTTCAAATAGTTTTGAATCTATTCTTCTACGAGTTAATAAGTCATGCTTTAATACTTTCGAAATGTATGTTTTGATGGTTTCAAAAGAGATGTTTTAAGTGTTTCTAAAGGCATATGCTTAGTGTTTTGAAAAAAAGATTTGAACGCTTTCGAAAGAGGTTTTCCAGTGGTTTCAAAAGTAAAGGTCTAAGGTTTCGAAAGCCTTAGTTTACAAAATATAGAATCCAATCTCAATTTTTAAAGGAAAAACCCATGGCACTATAAAAGAGCTTTAAAATGGCTTTTAATTTTGGAGTTTTTGAAGAAGGTTTCCTTGATAAAATTATAGGTTAAAGGGATTAACATTGTTACATGTGAAAAATGATTTCAAGGATATTAAACCATAAATGTAGGTATTGATATGTTATTATGTTTACTTCTTCTAAATACATATTCACTGTGTAATGGACCCATAAACGTATTTTGGGAAGAAAGGGAAGAATAACCAGCTAGATTAATCCAAAGTGAATATAAATTGAATCAACTTCTATATGAGCAGGAGGTCAGATAGACCAAAACTTAAGATGCCCAAAGATTAATCAAGAAGTTGTCAGTTTAGACAGGCCCATGAAAACTAACTATGTTTAAAGAGAGTTATTGGTAGGAGCCAACAGGTTTGTAGCGAACTCAGGAAAACTATATCCGGATTAAGTTATTGACAGAAGTCAATAGGTTCTTAGTCAACCCATAAAAACTATGATATAAAGGGAGTTATTGGAGATACTAATAGGTTCAGGGAGAACTATTAAATAATTACATAAAGTTATTGGGATGGGCCAGTAGGTTGTTAGTGGTCCCATGAAAACTATGAGACCGAACATATAGTCCATTAGCTTTAACGGTTTATTAGTCAGCCCATGAAAACTAATAGGTTAATAGTGATCCTGAAAAATATAACTGAGACAGATAGTCAAATGAATAGGGATGGGAAATTCAGAATAACTTGTTTGCATATCATCATGATATTTTAAATTGCTATGTTTTTAACCATTATGGATGCAGGAGCATAGTATATGGTGATTACAAATATTTGGATAAGATACTAGTAAGGGGAAAACCCATTCTGTTAAGCAGCATGGTCTTGCTAGATATCTAAATGGTTCAAGATGGTAGGTAATTATTCATACCAGGCTTTATGTCTGACTCAAAGTTTATGTTTTCCCCTTAAACTATCAGCTGCTCAATTAATTTTGAATAGTTTGAGAGTTGAGGTTTTTAGGTTCTCCTCTAGACAAATTAGCTTCCGGAGACATGCAGGAGGCAAGCTAGCTAGTAGGAGTTCTTTTCTATTTTGATTCCGCCATATTTTGTTGTAAAGGAAAAGTTGTTTAATTGCCTATGTTTAGACTCTGATCATCCAAGGGGGCATCTTCATATGTCGCTCTAGCGTATGTTGTAATAATTATATTTTCTATTAAC
This sequence comes from Allium cepa, assembly GCA_030765085.1. Taxonomy (NCBI): domain Eukaryota; kingdom Viridiplantae; phylum Streptophyta; class Magnoliopsida; order Asparagales; family Amaryllidaceae; genus Allium; species Allium cepa. Next base: position 549,996,701 of record CM060938.1, read on the forward strand.
ATGGTTCTCGAATTTGGGATTATTTAATGAATTTGAAATGATTTAAAATGGAATGAGGAAGTGGTTTAATAATTTTTTTAGAAAATTTTTCTATATCCACGTGTTTCTGTTTATCAATGTATCTAACATTACTGTATTTGGTCGCCAAAGTACAAATTCCCGGAAAAGTACAACTCCCGAGTTCATACGACTTAAGAAGGGGTGTTAAGTTAAGAGGGGTTACCTCCTACACCACCAAACAGATGTACGTTTGTAAAAATCAATGTGCGTAGTCTTAGATATACAATGTCAGATACTCATCCATACAAGTTGTCCACGTAAAGGACAAACTGAAGGCACTCCTTCTACCAAACCTTGTTTGGAAATCACCCCTAGGATTAGTAGTGAGCAACCATTGCAATATGAAGATTTCAGAATGAAGACACTACTGCCACCATGTATATATATTAGGAATCATCCCACAGATTAATGACAAGTAGCCCTACATTATGGAGATCTCTGGTCTTCAAAATCATTGTCTTTAACATGTCTTTACTTTCGAACGCATATACTGATTTGAAGTGGTTTTCGGGTGGGGATTAATCAAATCCGGTTCTGGTTTCTCAAAATCAATTATCGATAAAAAGATGTCAAGTTATCAATAGTGTACAAACCACTATCATGTGTAAATATTTGCATATTAAAATTCTAACTTCGAATATTCAACACCACTTTTCAAAACCAGATTTTAACTATCCTCAGTTAACAATGAGGCCGGCCAATTCATGGTATTACTACCTCTCAGCCCGTGACTCCACGGACTATCTTAATCTTTGGAATAGTTCGAGTCTCCATATCTCGAAATTCAGTATCAAGTATAAGATAAAAACATTTTTCATATAGCTTAATTAATCATGATTGATTTACGAAAATTAACTCTCTCATACCTAATACATTTTCGATGCGCCAACCTTATCTATCCCTCACATAGGAAAGAGGCCAAGTTAGCCAAGGCATTGGTTGCTCTTAAATAACTCCTTTGTTTAAGCTCCTCATATTTGGATCTCACGAATAGAAGGATCAGTCTGCTCGTCAGCTTTTAATGTTAAATACAAGATGACTTACTTTCCATAAACATATCACTATTTTAATATAATTAATCTAGTTTGTGTGGTTACTTAATGGAAAAGACAAAGAAAACCCTTTATAAAACAATTTGGAAAACTAACTCCTTTTGAAAGTCTTTTCAAAATTTCCTTAATTTAAAAACAAGTTTGTTAAAAAACCAAAGTCCTTTCTATAAGATAGAACACTTCTTTTAATAAATAAATTCTAAACTATCTTTAAAAATACTTTGCAAAAGATTGAAAATCAAGCCAAGTTCAAAAACCCTTTTTAAAACATTTTTAAAAAGAGAAGGTCGGATTGCAAGTGTCACTTTAATCAATTTCAATCATAAGATAAAATCAGATACTTAACAACATAAGCAACCACCATAGGCATATAAATATATACATTTTCATCATAATCAAAGAACTTCTCTAGAGTTCATTATCACGCATACTTTCAAAGTGTGTCTTTACGACCTATTCGCTATGACCACTTCGATCTCATATTCTAGTCCCCTGCACAAGGTGGTTATTTATGCAATCCGGCTTAGTGGGAAATCGAATCCAAACAACCAATATAGTTATCACGTACACACTTATACATCATTCAAGTGATAATAATAAATACATAACAAAATATCACTAGTTTTAAAGTTATTTAAAGTGAGTTTTACTCACGTATTTGTTGACCGAAATTCCAAAAACAAGCTACTACTTCTTTGCTAAAATCCATGATAACACATGGATGGAGATTTCCTTAGGAAAAGAAGGGGTGGTGGGGTGAGGAGTGGGTTCGGCTTTGGTAGAAAAGGGAGGAGGTGCTCAAAGTTCGTGTCTTTTCGACGGAGGAGGTGATGGCTATGGCTCAAAAGGCTAGTTTAAGATTTTAAATAAGGAAAAGAGGTGTTTGTTTAGGTTTATTATGGATTAATGGAGGTAAGAAAGCAGAGGAGGAAGAAGTAGAAATTGAAAATGAATGTGAGAAATGAAATAAGAAAAGGGGTTTTTATACAAATAGCAAAAGGTGGTAAAAGACTTTTTTACCCTCAAACCAACTTACCAATATACCCTTAGATTTTTTTTCAAAACCCATCCCTGCACTTCGCATCATGTTACAAAAATATCACTTCATTTAATAAATACTTGAGTGCATATCAAATCAAAACCAAAGACATCTAATCATAATGAAAATGTCCTTTTATTTTAATAATAAACTAAAAAATATATACCTTTTTTATAATAATAATTAAGAAGAGTAAACTTACTTTCTCTTTTAGTGCTAAATGTAAGTGGTTTAAAATGCATAAGTATACATGTTTAAAAATGTAAGTAAAGTTGCAACAATATTGCACAACTTTTGTTTGATGAAAAGTCGAAAATCCGAAAACAGCGTTTTGGTCATGTTTTTCGTTTTTCGACGAACTACATATCTATGTAAATAGATTTTCAAAATAAGTTTTCCATCATTACTTAATGATTGAAATAAGTTTATTAAGGCCATAAAAATCATATTTATGACATTTAATAAATTCATAAAATTTATATTTTCGAATTGCAAAAACACGACGCCGAACTGCAAAACACGACCAAAATTATTTTCTTTCAAAATGAGTTTATATTATAAAAACATTAAAAATGATTTATTAACATTATAAAACAATTATAATGAATTACTTAGCATTTAAACTAATTATTTTAATATTTAAAATTTATTATATATTCACAACTATAGAGATTGAATCCCAGGTCGTTACATCCAAAGAAAATACAAATAGAGTTGCTAGTTTTTCCAAAGACAATTCCTTGAATTTTGGATACAATGGATCCTATAGCCACTTGGATAACACTTTGATCTGTGAATTGAGTGAGATGTTTTCAAAACAATAACAAAGCAATACTGAATCAATACAATTAAGTATGAATTGATTCTATTTGATTTTGAAGAGAATAAAGTATATTTTCAATGGAATTTTCAAGAAAGTAAGAGGAGGGAAGAAAATAAGTAAATCTAAACTCAAAAATTTATTTAAACTCCCATTTACATGGTGCATCAATAGATATGTCCATTCGTAAAGAATTATGACGAATACACACTTCCACTTAAAATTAGAAAAACCACTTAGCGGCATATATGTTGACATATGATATATAGATATGTCGAATATCTTAGTTAAAATTGAAAAATTGTTTTGTTTAAATATGTTTCAAAGTTCTATACCTTGTAAAATATTTTAATACTTTGTAAAATAGTTTTAACATATTTTATAAACATTTTGAACTTTGAAAAAGTATGATAAAATATATTGATATAATTTTTGAAAATATATTTTGTTTAAAAATATAAAAGATAGAAAATAGGAGATTAAGATCAATGATTTCTACCAGGGACATTAACAATATAAACTATGACTCTATACACTAAATTATAACCTTGAGATCTTCATACCTTGGTCTTTGTACTTATGAGTCATCATATTCATCTTTTAAGTCTTTATACTACACAGTCTTCGATTCAAAATCTATGTAATATTATGCACTATATACTATATAGCTTAGCAAAATATTAGTATCCATATTTTATATGATTGTATATGGTTGTTGTCATCAAAATCAATAACTGATGTATTAACATAACCCTTTGTACTGTGTTTTTGAATATTGTATATTATCGTTCCACTTATGAGATTATGATATTTGTTCTTTCTTATTTTGGTTTTTCTTTTTATTCTACCATAACAATCAATCTTTTCGACACTTGGGTGCTCGATACATAAATACCGTGGATGTATTAGTGTCAACATTTGAGGGTTGAAAAGTCGGGTCATTACATTACATCCCTTGGTTGAGCAATGTGAAGTCTGAACCGCTTAATCAACTTCTTCACTAACTGGTTAGAAGAATATATGGATCTTAGTGAGAGCCAATTGAATCACATCGTAGGTACATAATCTAAGAATATGAGGAAGCACTTACATCTCACTACATCAGTAACATGGGAACCATGTGTCATTCATGTTTTAGTAGATGATGTCTTAGTTATGTTGTTCCATTACAAGACAACATCGTTAGCATAACAAACCTTTTAGGATGAATCCCTTGTGATATATCATATATGAATGGAGTCCTACTGGGCGTCGAACCCCATTCGTCGTTACTTCTTTGTTGATTTTCATTCAGTATTCCTTTAAACATATATGCTATGAACTCTTCGCTTGTTTGGGAAGCTGGAAAACAAATATTAAGGACTTCCTCCAGTACTTGACTCCACAAACACTCTTGGTTCATTGCATGACATCTAGCTTCCCTTGACTTTTAGAAGCCATTCGTCCAGACCCTCCACGTTGTCTTATCGGTTCAATAACATTCATTTGAACACCATCGGTTTGTGCACTAGTATCTTTCCCAATGTGATTACCAACATCGTGTAAATCATCCTCATTATCAGAGAGATTCACCACTTTATGGAGTTCATTTATTTCCCCTACCTTCAATATGGTCGACACCAAGTTGATTGTGGTCATTATTGACCATGTTGACCATGGCCAAAACAATAGCACTTCCTCCACTTTGCTTCTTCGTTGCCTCAACAGCCTTTCTCTTTAACTTTTGCTTGTCTTCTCGCATGTTCTGATCCGATGATCATAACTTAAAAAGGATGAATCCTAATGACTCTTCCTATGCCTTAGTGGTTGTTGGGATAGCAAAGCAAAGCTTTTCTCCATCTTTTCAAAGATGGTGTTCTGACTAGCAGGAAACTTCTTATTCATTTCAGCAATCATTCTATCAAGGTTGGTTTTAGTCACCATCTCCAATGAGGAAGAAAGTCTTGGAAAATCATAGGTTGATTAAATAATCTCTTCATTTTGATGAGATGCTTCACGTTCTCCAACAACAGCTCCAGACCTTATGGAAGCTCTCTTAAGTGCCATATCTTTTAGACATGATTGATATTCTTCCTTAAACTAAGTATCTACAGATCTATATTAGAATATTTTTAGATCTAACTTTTGGATGCTCAAAATCCAAAGTTCTAAGCTAGATCTTATTGAGAATCTCATTCCCAATGGAAGCACCAAAATTGTTGGGTAAAAAAGTGATGCAACACCGCCAAATCGATTACAAACGAGAGTAAATCAATAAAAAATAAAATATAACAGTAAGAACATACAAGTTTTTATAGTGTTTCAGCCTAAAATCACTGCCTACGTCCGCTTTAATCACTTTCCTTTGGGATTTATCATGATTACAAATGATATGCAATGGTTTCAAGTCTAGAAAACAGTGTAAATTTGGGTTTTACACCTGTTCGTGATAAAAAGTTGAAGTATGGAGACGAGAGTTATGAGTTAGAGCCAAAAGTCCAAAAGTTTAAAAGTCCTTTTCCTTTTGCTCCAACTTCCATATTTATAGTCAAAATCATCGCCATAGTTGCTGGATCATGGAAGATTGGGTAAGAGTTTAGATCGTGAATCCTAGGAGGAAGAACGAGTTAATTCCATGCACAAAAATCATGTCGATACCGACCAAAATATGGTCGGTACCAACCATATTTGATTGTCATCCAAATATTTGATTCCCTATAGCTGTCTATATCTCAAGTTTCCAAACTTAAAAGTGGGTCTCTCTGTTGAAATCATCTTAGTACCAACCATAATTATGATCAGTATCAACCATGATTTATTTGCTCCAAATCACTTCAAACATCTTGTGCTTCTTCATTCCGTCATCCCAAGCATCTCCCTATGTTCTTGATCCATTTCACCTTCGTCTTGAAGTCCATATTCACTTTGAAGTTTCTTTATTCAAATGCTAGATGATAGTCCTAATGGCTTATCTTTTTTTCTATGCAGAATTCATGGGTCCCATGAGAAGACTTGATGCTAAGCTAAAGTAATTGGTGTAGGAGGAGGACCATCAAAAAGTTAAAGTGATAACCTCATCCTTCGAGCCCATCCAAAATGTGGGTTAGAGTACTAAAAAAATCAAGACTGGGGAAATGATTGTATATCGCATTATGGAGTAAGGACAGGGCTGATAGGGATCCTAGAGACTCTTAAAAATAGTCTTTGTCTATTGAGAAATCCAAGTCAAAGTATAAGCAGCTGCAATACCCCTAATTTTTAATTAAAATAATCAACTAATTTAAAAAAGGCATTTAGTAATTTTACATAAAAAATGAAAATATTTTTTACAAATAAATGAATTTTGAAAATCCGACTTTTGCATTGCATCAAGCAGATTTTTTAACCAAAATTCATATATAAAGCGTAAGAAAAAGACATCGGATGAAGGAGATACGGACTATTTACCATAAAGTACTTTTCGACGCCAAACACGTTGAAAGCCCAAGTGGCCTTAGGGTTGATTTCAGCATTTTTGTGTATATATGAGAGAAATGGACGTACTTTTCATTCTCATCTATACTTCCTTCATTTAGTTACCGCCACTAGTGGCTAAATAAAAAATTCCATCTTTCTTCCTCAAACCTAATCCAAAAATTTAAAAACAACATCAAATCAAATAGAAAGAAAGAATAATCTAATCAAAATTTGACAGAGGAGGATAAGTGCCAATTCAAATAAAATAGAAGAATGTATTTGAAGATCTAAACAAAAATCAACCAAAACAGCAATTCTAGTAAGAGGTAGATCCACGAAATGATTTTATAGTTATATGTGCACATATTTATACATCTGTTTAGGCTTAAAATTTGATTTAAAAATTGGTTTAATCTTTTAATAGAAGATTTACATGAATTACATAATTTGGAAAACACTACTTTATCAATTTGACAATAAAATTGATATGGATTGGTGGGTTTAATTTGATATATGTGTAATTTACCCTAGACTATGTAGAATGGATTGATACAATAATTACATAATCATTAATGATGAATACAAGTTAACTTTGCGTACATATCAATCACACTATAGTTTATATGGTTGAACTGTACAATTTACATTGAAAACAGATTAGAATTGAATTGAATGAACCAATAATTGTTGGATCATATTATATGATGTTAACAAATATGAATAAATAGTAAAATGAACCTATAATGAATTAGACTTCATGTTCGAGGTTCATGAAAAAGGCATGATGAATTAGTAAAAAAAATGGGTAAAAGAATGAAGTTTGGAATGTTGAAACACATGCTATAGGTGAGGAGCGGATTCATGAAAATGGAAAAACGAAGAAGAGAAGGAGTGGAATTTGATTCAATTAGAAACAACACTTCCATCAACCGAAATAGCAGACTGGTTTTTGCTATTAGCAACTTCTCTATTTCCAAAAGTCCCGGTCAACTAGTGATGTTTTCCAGTCAAATGGGAACCTGGACGTGGTGCATGCCAAGTTGGAGCGTTTAGAGGACTTGTTTCCCTCCTTGTTGGCATTCTCGAGTTCATATAACTTTACGATGTTGTATAACATAACACTCAGCATGGACGTGTGATTGTATCGCAATTATATTTCTCTTATTTTTACTGTTAATGCCATAGTTTCACATTCTAGTATGTGAATCATCAGGATAATGGTGACATCAATATGACTAGGATTTACATTGCTTGATTGATGTACTTACGGGGAAATTGATTTTTTATTTAGTCGTTATGTGCTTTTTATTGTAAAATGTGAAGTATAGGACACGTAGTATACCATCAAGACTATATACTCGATGTATTTTATCTTATAGATAGAAGATTGTTTACTCGATGTATCATTAGGCGGTATGCAATCATGATGTATATTCGATGTATAATATTGTATATATGGTTTACCGTCGAGACTAGATTTGTAGGTGTATTATAGTGTATTGTTAGGTTAACCATGTTTTCAAATATCCAACCTTCAAGGGGGTCCATATGGGCTATTACTAGATTTGTAGGTGTATTATAGTGTAACGACCTAGAATTTTGGACACTTCTTATTTAAATATCTAGATTATTTAAATATTTGAATCTTGGCTTAAATGTTATTAAATTGATTTAATAACCTTGTCAACCCTCTTTTTAATTAATAATTAATGATCGTAAACTTGTTTTTGAAGTTTGTTTACAAAAGTAAATACTTCGAAAAAATATCGATAATGTGGCTAAAAATTGGTTTATCGATAAACAGCTTTTTAATCGATATAAGTTGTTCAAACTCTTTTGGGCTAAGCTAATGAACATATGAACAAATTAGCAACTAATTAAAAAACTTTGATTCATGGGATAATTAGAACATTCTAAAAGCTTTCAATGGATAAGAGATATTTCCATGTAGTGGTAGTTCGGTCTTTAACTAAAGGAAGAAGATGTAAAGGAAAAGTGATGGGCATGTGGAGAGGTGAGCCTTCCATGGCATGATGGGGGGGGGGGGAATGAGAGCAAGATTAAGGAACACCATCTTGAGCCTATATAAGAGAGGGCATATCCCTTGAAAACACTTTTACTAATTTAAGCAAACTATCTTTCACTCTTTCTTTGCATAAATTTACTAAGAAAATAAATTTCAAAACAACTCTAGAACTTGAAGTATAGCCTTAAGAAAACATCACAAAACCTTCCATCAAGTTAGATCTTGAAGAATCAAAGCCAAGCTCCCTGCTCCAAGCAAGGCTGTGAGCATATATGGGCTAAGTATAGCCTAGAAACAAGTTCAAAGCAATGAAATTGGTAGGAGTTAGGTGTTGCAAGGTTGAGGTAGGAATTGGGTGCTTGAACTTGCTTGTTTAATTCATAAAGGGTGAGTTAACTCACCAACTTAAATGAAAATATTGTGTATATGTGCTTATATTGATTGTGTATATGTTGTTTGAATTCATATTGACATATGCTGTAATATTGGTTTCGATTCTTGCTTTGAAAGCAAATGGCATATGTAATCCATATATGGACTTAGGAGATGTGAATGGACCTGTATGACTTATAACAAAACCTTGAAACAAAGCACAAAGGTTGCAGTTGAACTTTGGGTTAGATTGGACTTGGATTTGAAAGTCCTCTTGTAGCGATAGTCACTATTGATGCACTTAAGCATTGCCTATGTTCGAAAATTTCTATGGAACTTTGTAGAGATATCCATAGGGATTTTCACCATATTTTTGATATTTATCACATATACTTGCCGTTATAAAAATTTTAGATAATAAAAAGTTAAGTAACATATCTAAAAGTAGTCAAACTTCCACTTGTGCAAAACTACCCCGTTTTAGCCTTTGTTTTGAACTTAAAGGTTTGGAAAGAACTTTCAAATTAAGTATTTGGTTTCATTCTTTTTACAAGTGTTTGATAACTCTTATTAGAGTATTTTAAAAGTAGTTTGACATTTTTATAAACTATTTAGGATATAACTATGTATTTTTAAAGAAGAGGGCTTGCTTTTAAATATAATTGAAATATGGTTTTTCCAAGTTTTTAAGTGAATTATAAACTTGTTATTATCAAGTAATATTTTAGGTGAATGTTTTGAAACTTATTATATGTATTTTGAATTATTTTAAAAGTACTTGTTTAGTTTATATAATTTTCAAAAAATGAGTTTACTATTTTATCAAAGTATAAATATCTTATGTAATAAAATACCTTTTAAATTGTTTTATTAAATATATAGTCTTATAAATAAATTACTATGCTTAAAATATATCATTTCTAAATAGGTTTTAAATCATAAATAAAGGATTTGGAAAGGGGTTGGGAATTTCTTCGTGGCTGAATCATGTCTTGTTTAATTGCTTGTTAGAAAAGTAATTAACTATTTTTAGCGCTAAAAGCCAACTAATTAGGTTTATCTCTTTGTGAATGTTAAGATTAATATTCGAGTCGGATTAGAAGTAATAGTTCTCTAACTTACTAGCTTCACTCTTGACCGAGGAATAGTTAAGTTGGGAAAGTTGAAAACATGTTAATCATATTGTTTGCTAACCCATTGATGGAAACTATTTAGTCATGTACTTAGCACTAAAAGCAGACTAAGTAGACTTGTCTATTTATGATAGTCAAGAATGAAGTTCCTAGGAAAGACATTGCTATGTGACCGGTGATCTAACTTACCTGGCTTCACTCTTTACCGAGAGTTAGTATAAGTTCAGAAGTCTAGAAATGTGATAAGTATTCTAACCTTGATTGATATAAGCGATCATCTTTAGAACTTGATAGTTAACTAGTCAAATATCGAAATTGATTGAATATGAAGTTAGATCTTTAACCAAATGTTTTAAAAGATAGTAACAAGTATAAAATTGTTTTTGGGTTTGTTGTGACAATGTATTAATAACATTCACCTTTAACCCTTTTTTATTATACTTATCAATGTAAATAGATTGTTAAAATAATGTTTAAAGATAAGCATAAGTGAAATAGTTTTGGATTATGTTTTAAAAGAATGTTTTAAAGATAAGAATAAGTGAAATGATTATGAATAATTGTAATCTTAGACAGCTATAAGGAATACCTGATTCCACTAAAACTTCGAAGTTCTTCAGTGATAATAGTATTAACCTTCCTCATTCAAGCTCTGTCCTTGTCAGATCTATTTGGTAATCTATTGGAGGCTCACCCTATGATCATACTCTCAACTTATGAAATGGTAAGTCTCACTCTATTTCAAATGTTTATAATGCCATCTCTGGGTTCTCAACAATGCTTACCTTCCCCTGGCACTCAAGAATCTTGACTTTTGACTCTAGTCCTAAAGAAAATCTGCTACTTTGGAAAATTATCAATAACGCCATCTACACTCAAGACAACTTGGTTCACATTGGTATGTTACATACTTTTGTTAGTCTTCTATGCGATAGTAGCCCTGAGAACACCTATTATCTCTTTTTTTCATGCCCATACTCATACTTTGTTTGGGAGAGTCTGCTTTGCAAGCTAAAATTTCATACCCCCCTCGGCAGATTCCAAGATAGAATGTTTCACCACTTATAAGGTTAAATGATGGAGAATCAACAAAGGGAATTTGCTTCTCTGGATCCGTGAAAAATACTTGTATGAGGTATAGTCTAAGAGAAATATGAGGTTGTTTCTGAGGAAAAAGTGCTTGAAGGCTCAAATATTTAAGCAGTTAGTTAGGGCATTTTGGAGCCAAATTTGAAAGCTAATTAATTCAATATTGAGTTGGTCTTGTTTCTATTTTTGGTCTCTTATTGTTGTATCTGTATTTAGTAAGTAGGTTATCTGCCTTACTCCTGCTTTTCATGTAATTACTTTTTGTAAGTAATAAAAGTGGACGAACCATTATAACTACGGACTGGCCTTGCCATAAAAAATAGTTCTGGGTGTGTAGCAATAATGTTTAAGTAACATTAGCCTTAAACCTTTTGAATGGATTTGTGAAAGTACTTAGATCCTTAAAATGGATATTTTGAAGGAAATTATGAGTATGGAATCTTTAGAAAAGAGATAGAAAAAGTAAATGTTAAAGTATGAAATCTTGTTGATGATTTGTGAATATACTTAAACTAGTTAAGATAAGTATATGAATATCTTTTGAAGTATTGAAAGAATACAAATAAATAGTAGTGACTGATAAATGAAGTTTTAGTAGACAAAAGAAGTTTTACTAATAAAAGAGGTTTTGGTGGATAAAAAGTATTGGTTGAATAAAAAACGGATTAGAAGCCACTTATGTGACTTAATCATGCTTTGTATGACTTGATCGTGCTTTGTGTGTTTATTCGTTTATGGAAAGTATTTAGTCATATACTCAACACTAAAAGCCCATGAAGTATGCTTTTCTATTTGTAACTATTAAGATGAATCTTCGAGTAGGGTTTAGTAGCAATAGTGCTCCAACCTACCGGCTTTATTCTTGACCGAGGGATAGTCTAAGATGAAAAGATCGGAAATGTGGTAAGTATAGAAGATTTGGTTTCCGTTTACATCTCTCTTTTACTGGATTGTCAATTAGTTGAGTATTGAAATCGACGAAAATAACTGAGGAAATATTTAGAGGAAACATAAAGGCTATATGGTATATTTATCTTCAGAGATGCTATACCGTACATTTAAACTCATCTTGCTTTTCTAGGAAAAATGATAAGGAAATCCTTTACCCTTATGTATTGTCTATTGATTTCTGAAAAAACCGGGATTTAGTTAACCGAAAATTCATCGATTGGTTTTGGAACGTCTGATAAGCGGAGGAAGTGCACTTATACGAAATGACTCGAACCCGTAACCACTTCAAAGCCGTATGCGCAATATATGTTCTAGAAGCAGTTGTGAAGTGGAATGTTATAGAGTTGAACTGTTTATCTTAAGGTTAAGCCTAAGGGAGAGGTCGGCGTTAACATTTCGAATGATGCTACTGTGTGAGATTGTGTATATTAAGGATTATTCCAAGCAAGAGGATAGCATTTTCATTTGTTAGAGGACTTATGCGAGAATCTATTTGGAGATTCGAGATCTGTTCGAGATGCTCGAATCATGTAGCGAGTTGTGATCCGTTCGAGATGATGGAATCCATTTGGTGATTCGAATTTTGTTTGAGTGGTAGATTCGTGTGAGTGAGGCTGAACTTGACCTCGACATTGGAATGACTAAAAATAGAGTAGGATGCACTATCTCAGGTTTAGCTTACCCATGAGAGTATCCACTCTAAATCTAAAGTATGCTTTTGATTATTGAGCGCCGGGAATTGGCTATACTTGGCACCATGCAGTTCATTCTTGGACCAGTTATGTTTACCTTATAGTATATTTTATGTAGACATATATTCCACTCAGAAAGATATTTCTAATCTTTGTCATGGAGATCCGCTTAAGTTTACTGGAGGTGTCTCCATGGAAATCCTACACATTTATGTGAATGTGCCTTAGTGGTTCTTGATTGTATACCTAGTTATTATTGTGGTGTACATATACCACATCTATTTCTTGCATATATTCTACATCCTACACATTATCCATTATATCAAAATATTTACTTAATAAATGGTTGGCCCTTTTAAGGGGATAATCGTTATGGCATTCCATGCAGTCTCAAAAGGTGCTATTATGTGTCACACATTGTTAACCCAAAAAATGGATCAATACCCTGATATGATTGTAAAAGCAACAGTCCTGTTTATTAGGACAAATAAAGTAGAGCAAAACACTCTCCAAGTTGCAAAAAGACAGAATAAAGTAGAGCAATACAAGATTTTTATAGTAGTTCGGCTGTTACGAAGCCTATGTCCACTTTATAAATTTTATTGATGGATTGACTGTCGATCACAAGTGCAAGTTGTTTGAAATTCTAATAATTGAACGAAGAAAGATCGAATCACCATTGATGGAGACAAAAGGAAGGAACTCAATTGTCATATGGTAGCCATTGTGAGGAGAAAGAAAGTTGAAGAATATTAGTAGCAGAGTTTCCCCAGTGATCAGAGTAGCCAGCCTCTTTCTATTGAAGATAGGATGGTATTTATAGGATTTAGATAGCACTTGGATCGGAACTAGAGTCCCAGAATCTTGTATTTATCCATAGGAGGAGGCATATAAAATTTGGGGTAATTTTGAACTAACTTTTTGGATCAGTACCGATCCAATTGGATCGGCCAGTACTGGTCCAAACTGTTGTGTAGTTTTTGCACAACTCCTACTTGTTGGCTTCCTTTCTTGCATATGAGGTTCCCTATTTGATTTTATAGTTTGTGAACTTGTTTTGACGATGCTTCACCTGTAAATTAGATTGAACTGTAGTTCGAATCGGATAAGTCTTGAATTCTTCAACTCGGATGCTCGGAGTGTTATCAAATTTGGTAGATTAATTTAGAAGAGATGTAGGAATATAATGCATATGGATTGGAGAATCCATAAGTCAATATTTTAGAGTGGTATCGATCCAAATGGATCAGATCGGTACCGATCCGAAAACTTGGCATATTTTTGGTTCTGATTCTCGAGGTTACCTTTTCATGTACTTTTAGGTCTTCTGGCCAAGTTTCGAGTCGTTCTGGCTCAGTTTAAATGTTCTAACTCCTTTTGAATTCTGTTGGGGTAAAATCCTGGTTCATATTTTCCCCCCAGATCATGCTTTCGTGGAAACAAGGCATGCTTTGGAATTATTTATCTTTCGGTTTTCGTTTCATGGAACTTTATTTGTCGTATCTAGCTTCCTTGAGTAGCTGCCTGTGACGTTCCGGCTAACTTCAGTCCTTGGTGGAAATCTTCATTAGTCGTAATTATGGAGTGATCTTGACTGATAACTTCTAGAATGAATGCAAACATTGAGTTGGGCAAAGCAAAGAAGGAAAGTTTGAGGTCATTTAGGGGAAATAAATTGGATCGCTACCGATCCAATTGGATCGGATCAGCACTGATCCAAGTGCTTAGGAAATTTTTATGCCTTTCCCTTCTTTGTTTTTTACATAAGTGGGATCGAATCTCCATTCTATCATTTTACATTTTTTAGCTAAATCGATCCAAAGGAAATCGAACCTCCATCGATCCACCTTCTTCCATCACCGAAGCGCCGCTGTCGTCGATCCTTACTCCTAGTGCCACCTGCTGCTGTGATTTTTCCTACCTTGAGGCGCTGCCGATCCAAAGCACCCTAGCTTGAGCCATCTTGAATTGAAGACCTCGTCGTTTTTCTCAATTTTGAAGGTCGAGGAAGTGGATTTTGACGTGATATTACATCATCAGCCAATGGTGAGGTTATGTTGATGATGGATGGAGTGGAAGATTTAAGCTGATTGTGATTTTGTGGAAGATGATAGTAAATCGAGTCCAAAGTTCTACATGGAATGAAGCTAGGGTTTTGCCTCGGTGCTCGACATGTTTTTCTATCTTCATCCGCAGAATTAGAATTAACTTGTACCAATTTTCACAGTCGATTCAGGCATGACATATTGCTGATTGCGGATTGATTTTGGTTTTTATGGGAGGTGATAATAACTTAGGATAACGCCTTGCATGCAGCTTAGGTTGTTATCACTTTCCAATAAACTAAGATCGACTTATGCTGATAATTTTCTTCCAAATTAGGACTCATCGGTCTATAGTTGCTCGCATTGGTTTGATCATGTCATTGCACAGTCGGTGTACCTAGAATAGGAAGAGCTTTCCATATCGCTCCGGACAACGGTTCCATAATCAATCATTGATCGATTACATATAAGTGTAAAAGAAAAGACATTAACAGCTGATACAGATCGATTTTTCCAATGTGAGTGAGCCATTTACATGGAATGGTCTACTCACAGCGTTCAGGAGGCCGAGCCCGTTCTCACATAGATTACACATCACACATACTCACGGTTAATATTTGGAATCCGATCGGTGATTGATACACGTCAATTACCTTCCAAATTCCAAATATCAGTCATATGTGTTTATAGTTTAAGGATTTGGCGCACCTGACCATTTTGAACACAAGATTTCTTATATAGAATGATGCGCAATTCTCCTAGTGTAATTCAGTTGAAGGAAGCACACCTATTTCCAAAACAGAGTCTTCGTCGATCCCGACTGGACTTGCTGCTTTCATAGCTTTAGGGCAATATGGCCGTCTGATCCTAATTGACCCCATCGTCGACCGCACTCCCCCCAACTTCAGGTTTTTGCTTGATCCTTTGGAGAAAGCCTCTTTGATCCTCACACATAGGTTATTTTCAAGAATTTGCTCGCAATAAGACATTTCGAAGTACGACGTGCTTTTACTGTAATGATGGGAATTCGCTCATTGGCCAGCTTCTAGATACACTGCTTGCAATCGCTACATGTGTATGTTTGGTTTGGTGCCCTTATATAATTACTTTCTTATGGCGACTCTTCGGAACATAGAGTTGGCTCCATTTCAAATCCTCCCGAATGGTTACACTATGCTAACTTGCATGTATATTCTGTTCATGCGAACACTTAACCATGCCCCGAGCTCTCCTAAACTGTAGTATTTCCTATTATTTAAAAGAGGAAGGCTAACACATCACTCTTTTATATTGAGGCGCAACGCAATTGAAAACTCATACTTGATCTTCCTAGCAAAGTTCCCTCATTAAAAAATTAGTTCTTTTTTGCCAAATGTCCAGAGGGATTCACCCGTCTATAGACCACGAGGGGTAAGTTTCTTTCATCATGCATGGAATTTCCTTCAACTGCTAAAAAGTCTTTAAAACTATCGTCTGTTATTTTGCAGTTCTCTCGAAGATTAATAAAGATTCGATTCTTGGCCTTGTTCTCAGCACCTTGAAGGCAGTCGATGCCCGAGAGCACACGATCAAGTTTATGCTTACAGATGAAAATCTTAACCGGTGTGGGCTCTTACATCTTGGGAGGTCTGTTGGATTCGTTAGTGCCCCTTCTCGCTCCAAAACCTAGACTCTCTCAGTTTCCTATTCTTATGATTTTGTTGAAGGTGGCGATGATGATGATGAGGAGGAAGAAAGTGACTTGTCCGATGGGTCAGAGGAAACTTTTAAAGAGGTCCATGTTCTAGTTGGGGTTGACAGTCTGCTCAAGATGCCTTTGATCTCAGAGGAGAAAGAAGAAGAGTTTGTTCATCGGATGGGAAAAGCTCCATTAATTGAGGGAAAGGAGAGTTCAGTGAGGGGCTCCCTTTAATCGACGAAGAAATAGAATGGGATACAAATACTGGCAAAGGCGATGTCGATTCAGGTGACAAGGCCCCGATTGAGTCCTGAACATACTCCCATACCTCCTTTGAAAGAATATTTTGAAGAAGCTCCTCCCAAGAATGAACCCGTTCCCAGACCTTTGTCGGAGGGTGCCAATTTTGACGGGA
This sequence comes from Allium cepa, assembly GCA_030765085.1. NCBI lineage: Eukaryota > Viridiplantae > Streptophyta > Magnoliopsida > Asparagales > Amaryllidaceae > Allium > Allium cepa. Next base: position 550,013,508 of record CM060938.1, read on the forward strand.
GGTGCAAGCAACATTTTTGTAGATATGGGTGACCTGATGGGAAACTTCACTTTGGTAGGGTTGCCATCCCAACCTACCTAAATCATTCCTATAAAAATGAATATCCTGACATTAGTTGGCGATCAATCCGGCTTGTGTATTCGGCTGAGGTCGTTAACCTTTAGCACACACTTCACTAGGATCGCGCATTTCACTATTATTCTCTTAGGATATTTTAATCCATCAAATGCCTTTTTCTGAAGTCGTTTTGTTATTTGCTGCAGTGATCATGTCTTGTGGCTTCTACAGCGATCTTAACTGAATACTTGAGTCTAAGCTTTTGCAAAAGCATTCATCCAAATAGTACGCCTACCATGAAATTGATGAAGAGAAGGAGGGGAAAAGATAAGGAGGCAGAAGAGCACTGTCGAGTTGAGAAGGATCAAGACCACGATAGAAGAAGAAACCATGAGAAAAGGAAAAGCCCAATTGAATGGGAAGAACCATCAAAGAAGCTAAAGAAAGATCACAAACATGTACCCGTCGTACAGCTTCCTACTTCTATTAGGATCGCCGTTCCCGCTTACGGAGTCGCGACCACCTCTACTCACGCTGCTGTGGCCGCTTCTTTCCCAATTTCAACGCGATCCCCTTACATTCTCCCTACTAGTCCGTCGCTCCTATGGGTGGCATTTCCCAACTTGTTCTTAAGGGGGGTTGTTTCGATAAACCCAACACGTAAAATCTTGTTATCCCCGTCTCCATGCGATTCAGGGTGGCTTGGAGCAAGCTGATGGGCAGGAGAAATTGTGCATATAACTTTCTATTGTTAATCAAAACAACTACTAATATGTTCTCTCATTCGAGTGTGAAAAAGATGAATACGGGAAGCAGCTTGCAGAATGTGACTCGAAGATTAAGAGATTAAAGAAGGAGAGGGATGACGCCTTGAAGAGAGAAAGTAGGAGTGCTTATTTATTCAAGGAGCTGAAGGAGTCTACCGGCCGAGCCACATTCATATTCAGAGGTGAAATAAAAAGAAGTGCCATGCCGATGAGGCGGCTCTAAAGAAAAACTGAAGGCAAGCGAGGTGAAAGTTGAGGCGGAGAATAAAGTTGTCGCCGAACAATCCCAAGAAATTGCCTCTCTACGTGCGCAAATTTTGACTTTGGATGCTGAGAGAAATCAATTGGCAGTAGAGAAGGTTAGCACGGAGACCATCTTTTCAGAGCTCCAAGATGCTTTTGCAAAGAAAATGGAAGGCTTGGATGCTACCATTATAGACTTCTATGTTAATTCTGTGCTTCATCAAGGTAGCCTCTATTACTTGGGTCCATTGTTCCCTCGCACGCTCGCTGTAGTTTGGGAATAAGTTCTGACCCAGTTTTGAGACATAAGCAGTGGTTGTACCGAAAAGGAGCTGGTTCTGGTTTAATTAAATGAATAATCCCGCCTAGCTCTAGTGGAAGGCTAGAAAATCTTAAAGATAGAGAGGGAGAGTGAAACCATCAATGTCATGGGCACCACCGAGGCTGCTACCGAACATTTTCTTTCGGGCCTAGGCAAGCGACTTCGCATCTTCATATTGGTGAGGGGATCATTGCCACATCTTTTGTAGTCATGTAGCTGTCTAAGGAAGGCAACGGCAAAGGCTACGAAGTTGTTGCAGATGAACAAACTGCCACAGTAGGTAACTTCCTTATCTCTCCCGTGCTTAAAGATTTTCAATTCACGCTTGATGAAATTGCCAAAATTACCGACCTTTATTCTAATATTTTAGACCAACATTCTCTTCCCGCTGAATTAGCTTCTCATCAAAATGCCGGATCCACCACTATTTTAACTGTGTCAATTGTCGGCTCGGCTTCTTGCTCGCACCCAGTTTGCATTCTAAGAAAATTGCGGCACTACATTGTTTGGATGATGTTAGAATCTCGATTTTCATCATTTTGATTGAGACAACTATTTAAATCAATATTTGTGTGTGCTAATCACTTATATAGGAGATTCGTTGCAGATTCGGATTTAGAACTTTTTGAAGCGGATAATCTATTGTTTAGAGTCTGTATACTATTCAGAAATATGTTAAAATCTCTCCTGAATGGTGTGTATGTGTGTATAAACATACATATACATACACAAACATGCACAAGAGGCTGAAAATAGATGGATAAATGGACTTATTCAGACGTCTGTCCGCTGAAACATTTTTAACGTTTCACAATATCGAGCCGGCTAAATGAGTTAATTCAGTGGCTGTTTTAGGCCAAACTTTGCCTGTTTTCTTGTCGGTTTCGATTTCGACAAATTTAGAAGGCCGAATTATTATTTCAGCCGTTTGAATATTTATACATCTATTTTTTTTTACGAAAAAACACTTCTCTTCATCAAAGATAAAGAACTTCAAATCAATAGTTGCACCTGTTTCGTTTCAATATTATCTTTCATGAATGATTGCAACTTTCAAATTTCTATAAATAGGTCCAATTTTAATATTCTTGAATTCTTATCTTTTATTCTCTATTTTCAATTTGCACTCAAACTACATACAATCACTGATCGTTGATCACTCTATCTTCCACATTCTACAAGCATATTACACTATATTATAAAGGAGAAGATTACAGGAAGCTTGTACTTAATTGACTTGTTAGTGCTATTTAAAGAGCATACTACAGTCAGGTATTATTTTTATTTGTAAAAAAGTCCTGTTTGGTTGCTCAGGCGGTAGAAGTCCTATTTGGTTGCATAGGTTGTAGAAGTCCTATTCGGTTGCACAATCGATGTAAACCTATTCCTTCGGGTTAAGTGAGGGTTGCAAGTTCAATTCCCGAAGGAGTCTGAGACGACCCGACTTCCTAACTCCAGGAAATCGCATCATCTATGAAGAAAGAAAGGGATAGAAGAAGAAAAGAAAGAGAAAGAAGAACACAAACAACATCAGATACTCACAGTGGAACGAATGAAATATAATATATCACATAAATATTACACAGTATCATATTACATCAGATTAAACCACTTATACAACACATATTAGACAGTTATAATCATCTGTCTAACTACACAACTCAAGTACAATAGATACAGATACAACAAACACAGTGGAAATATAATATATTTACACGTGGAAGCCTCCTGCTCCACTACTCCTCCAGAATTCGTCAAGCAACCCTGAATCACTTGACTACTCATACATAATATGAGTACCCAAGAGTTTAATAAACAGAAAATAAACACTCGGGTCAGACAGGGGTCTGGTGTCAGTAAACGGGTTAAAATTGTTTAACTTTAGAAAACCTTTGAAAAGAAGAGGTATCACGTAAGACTTCCCGCACATAAACATGGAAAAGTTTTTACCTTACGCTAACCAAAATATTTGATAGGAAATCCAGTGATATTATAATAGTGTCTAGGGTTTTCAAAATAAAATACAAAAATAGCTGGAATGCTTACATCTCACGTTCCAACATAATTGGGCACAATCAAAACCATACGGGCACTTATTGGATTTTGGATTCCATCAATGGCAGGGCTACTGGGGTACCGCCCGTCATAGTACGTGGCCTAGATCACCGTACCGAGGAGTACGCCCGCTCCCCTGCAACACAAGGCCGGAACCACCCTTACTGGACAGTCTCGAACAAGACCACCCCGTAGTTGGCGCGACCAACCACACACTAAGCCGAAATAGAAAGGGACCTCTAGACAGGGTTAAATCTCGCTCTCAAGTGGGGGCTACCCACGAAGCCTAGTTGCACCTTCCCTGTTTTAGCCATTCCCGGTTGATGAGGCTTGAGGATACGATTACCTTTATAGAACACATCTATCTTAGAATGCTCATCGTCCACCTGACGATGTTCTGAAAGCATTCAATCCATACAAGTTCGTTCTGGGTTCGAACGAAACCGAAGGCACTATCTCGTTGCACTCATTTTGGAATCACCCTCAGAGTCAACGACCATAACCTTTGCACTCTAAATCACCATCTCGAATCTATAAGCACTATTCCGCCAACTCATTACGGAATCACCCGTATAGTTCTTACACCTCGAGTCTTCACTTGCTCCACTTGGATTCACGAACTAACGTTTAATTGGAATAGATGTGGTTTTCGGATTCCAAATATGGAAACCCGATCCCGGTCTCACCGAAACCAAACACCATTTTAATGTCCAAGTTGTACTTAAGGGTTTTAACAATTAAAACTTATATACAGGACGATATAAACAGATAGATGAATCACATTATCACAATAGATAATTCATATCAATATTCATCTCATAAGGCATATCACATATCAAAGATATCCAAAACATCCAGTATCAACCAAACACCCAATATCAATCATCCAATATCAATTAATCATCCAATATCAATTAATCAACCAGTATCAATTAATCAACCAATATTGATAAATCATCCAAAACAGAATTGATTAACTCTTAATCAATTGGATTACCATATTCCTTCTTCACTAATTATTATTCCAAATAAATAAATTAATCATCTCTAATGATCTTCCTTAATTAATCTCCCTTGATTAATTATCTTTTAATTTCATTCAAGTAATTATCCTTATCCATATTCAGTAATTAACCTTTAATTACTATCATTAATTACAATAATTAATGATCATTAATTTACTTCCATTAATTAACTATAATTAATTGCATTAAACCTCAATTAATTACAATTAATTAATCACACTTAAATTATTTTCTTATATAAATCAACCTTGATTAATATCATTAATCACATTAATTAATGATCCTTATTAATTAATAATTACTTTAAATTAATTAAATAATTAACTTGTAATTAATTAACACATTAATCATAATTAGTAATTAACAACTTGTAATTACTTATCGTAATTAGTTAACTTCTTACTTAATTATATTAACCATTGACTAATGAATCTAATTAATTAATCTTTAATTACTTCATTAAGTAATTATTAATCAATTTAAATTAACAAATAATCCTTAATTAATTAATTACTTTATTAATTAATTACATTCTAATTAATTAAACTTAGTAATTATTCGTAAATTAAATCTCATTCATAAATTAATTAATCACATTAATTAATTAACTAAAATTAATTAAATAATAATCCTTAATTACTTTTATAAGTAATTATCTCTATTACTTCATTAATAACTCTGAATTTCTTCCTTTATTAATTACTTAACAATTAATTAATTCCGTTATTAAAAATCCCTAATTAATTAATTAATTAAGTACTCAATGATTAATAGATTTTAAAACAATTATATTAATCAATTCCTCAATTGATAACATTAAGTGATTATCCATTAATCACATCCATTTAATTACTCCCATGAGTAATTTCCTATTAATTACTTCCATAAGTAATTCCCATTCTTAATTACATTTAATAATTGACCATTAATTACTTCATTAAGTAATTACACTTAATTAATATATAATTAAGTGATTATTTAAAATTAAATAAATAATTAACTAATTATTTAAAATTAATTAAATAATTAATTAATTAACTTCTAATATTAAAGAAAATCTTTAATAAATTAAGAAAACCATAAATCTTAATCAAACTTAACTTATTAACAAATCATATTAAATAAGTATTATTAAGATAATTATCCAAATAATTTAACCTTATTTATTTCCATAAATAAATTGTTTGAATTCTTTAAATCTTATTAATTCAAAAACAAATTATTAAACTTGGTTTACAAAATCATAATAATAGTCTTACTTAGAGATAAAGCATTTATAAATCATTTCCAAATTTAAAACACTTTAAATTATCAAATTTTAAACTAAATATAAATTGAAAATTGGTCATTAAAACATTGCTTCTAACTTTGATTTAAAACTTTGATTTAATAATTAAATTCAAATTTCTCTTTTAAATTTAAATTTTAAAACATAATTAAGATAAATTTTTTTTTTCAAACATCTTAAAACATTTTTAAATATAAATATAAATTAAATTTTTACTTTTAAACGTTTGGTTTACCTTCACTTTTAAACAATAAGTTTAACCTTATAAACTTGTTTATTCCATAATGCTCAATTCCTAAATTATTCAACTCAAGTTTATATTGCAACTTAGTAATATATCTAACTACCAAAACAACAACCAAAAACCCGAAGCAATCAACGATTCCACCCGAGACAACACCGAAGCAACCCAAACCCCATTGTCTTCGAGTCGCCCCCGAGACACATGCGAGAACATACCCGAGCAAATGCATCTTCCCCAAATCCAAACTTCCCAGACCCAAAACTATGCACACCACTAACACGGTGCACATGCACCTCCTCCACCGGCCACCATCATTCATCGCGATGACCCACCACGGTCACAAAATCACATGCGAACACCACCATAAACCCAGATCGAAGAAAGCAACCTCGAATCGAATTCGAGTATCGAGCTTGAACATCTGCAGAAACTCAAGCACAAAACAAACCTACCGCCGACCATTCTCGCCGCCGTTGAACTCCGCCAGACTCACCATCGAACGCCACATCCATGAACTTCATCTTCACCAAAAATGAACAAACATGAATCATCCCTTATGTCGAAATCACCTTCAACAGTTAAGCTCAGCCGAGAACCACATTAAACCCTAGTTCGAACAAATTCGAACGATTCACTCAATAGAAAAATTCTCTTGTATTTTTTCTTTGACCCTCAACTCAAAAACTTGCTTCACCCACAAATTTGATTCAAAACAACAATCGAATCAACGACAATTCACCAAAGTTCCCAAAACATTCAAACCCAAAATTCGAATAAATTACCACACTAAAAATTACAAACTTCGTATCGAAATTCATGATTTTACATCAAGATTACATGCATGTAGTCAAATTTTGAATTTAAGATAATTAATTTTTTTTACAAATATTTAAGTTCCTCTGTAAATTTTTATTTTAATCATTATTGATGATATTTAAAATTCCCAGACTTTTTTTTTCAAATCTTTATCATACAATTACAAATCAATTTCATTCAAATACTAAAGGCTAATATGGATTTGAGCAGTTGGTAATGAATTTTTTTTGAATGGGAATGAACCTGAACATAGAACAGAGATGTAAATATTCACATATACAGACTTTTGCACAACATAGCATACATACATACATGTATTCAAATTCAAGCATACATGTAACATTTCATATCATTTTACTTCAAGATTTTATTCATATTTTCCAGTTAAATCTCAGATGTGAAACTGTTTTTAAAATAAAAATTTACTCGCCTTAATATATATGCACAGCAAGTTTATTTTCAGGCCTTTGAACATCTTGGATCTACACAATGTTTTGATGTCCGCAGAAAAAAAATCCTATTGCATGCTATAGTAAATGCCTTCTATTTGATGCTTTAAAGGATTGAAACAGATCTTCATTTTGAAAATGCAGGTTGAAGATTTGCAGTTTAAATTTAAAGGTTGCAGATTTTGAAAAATGCAGATTTTGAAGTTGAATGTTCATTTGAATTTGCAGATTTCATTTCAGATCTGAAGTAAATTTTCTGGTTGCCATTATTTTAGTTAATAAGTATATACAAAGAAAAAGAAATGTTTTAGAAAGAAAACCAATCTTCTTCTCAATACATTTATTAAAATTTAAATGAAAGTAGTGCCACTTGTTATAAAATTTACATTTGTCATTAAATTCACCTAAATACTTTACATGTGTTATATTAAGGTAATTAACATGTTTACACATGTCATTGTATTTTAATAAACTTTTATTTAATTTAAATGTAAATAAAACTTACTTTCTTAAGTTACAAAATGAATAAATGTTTACATAAGTATTTATAAATTTACTTTTAAAAGAAATTATTCTAAAACTAATAAATACAAATATAATTATACATCTTATACATGTTATTTAAAATCTAGATCTTTTATGAACTTATAACATTTTAAATTAAGCATTTTAAAAGAAAACAAAACAAAGCTTGTTTAATTTTTTTAAAACTATCATATTTGAAAATAATTAACAATTTGACAAATCTAAATTAACTTTTGAAAATATAAATTAAAACAAAGATTAAAATTAAATTTCATACATATACAAATTATCAATAGATTAAATTAAATTTCAAAAAAAATTTCAGATTATAACACATACAAATATGTATATATATTACAATCTGAAACTTTATTTTTTATTTAAAATACAATATCTTCTATTCATAATATATATCAAATATATATTGTAAATAGAATAAAATTTCATTAGCTTTGGAAAAAATAAATCTTATTAATATTTAAATTGTCAGAAAGATATTGATCACAATTATCAGATTAAATATTTATTAACCTTTAAAAGATTAATTTCTCCAATTTAAATTAAAATTATAAAGAAAATTATCAAACCAATTAAATTATTTATACAAATTATTAAATTTATATTGCCCAAAATTCCGGGTCGTTACAATCCTTCCCCCCTTAAAAGAATTTCGTCCCTGAAATTTAAAAGCAAAGGTAATTTAATAACCCATCAAAGATTTTAAATTCAAACAGCAAAGCATTCCTAACATCCAGTTACTAATAACCATAGCAACCAACCAATCAAACAAACTTAACTAATTATTCTGACACAAATCAGAATAAATCTTCTAATACTATCTAGAGTTTCCCAAGTATAAATCACCGGTAGACTCGCTCTACAATGCCAACAAACTAACTATACTCAAGTCTAGCTCAACTTCCAAATCCATCTGAACTGCAGATTCTACAATCAGCAATGAATCATACACGTACTCCCTCAGAGATACGTGATACATAATGAATTGCAGCTATCCAAACTGGCAATTCAATCTTATCCTATCAGAACACAGATAAGAAATCTTCAAATGCCACCGCACTAGCCATCCAACTTATCCAATTACTGTTCTCTTAACCAGAGAAATCTCAACAACAATGAAGTCTCCAACTTCGAATTCCAAACTCCTTATCTCATATCTGCATAACTCAACAGACAATCTTGGGCTGCCAAACTTCTTCCTAATCAGCTCAACCAATGCTGGTACTTCTAGAAACAACTAGACCAAAGCAAACCAGTTTCTGAATCCTATCCAACAGAAAAGTCTTCCATAATCCGTCGAAATCCAGAACACAAACTCTACTACTCAAGCAAATAGAAAACTGAACTTGCCTTCTTCCTTGCACAGCTGCTACCTCGCTTCTGCTGCACAAATCTGATTCTGAAATAGATGGGAATACTGTTGATGAACACGAGTACAAACTTATCCAATATACCCGGGAAAACCTTGTTCATAAAATCCATAAAAATCCGAGTGACTTATCTGACTCAGTCACACAACCTTACAGTAGAATCCAACCCAAAAACTAGATCTGACCAAATCCAAACTCCAAAAATATCTGAGCTGCAACACCAACTCTTCCTACTACAAGAACCATCCAACAACCAGGCTAACTATCAGTATTGCTTCTGGAACCAAAACAATATGGAACTCAATTCCAGATGCAGACAAACTTTTGATCACTTCAGTAGCTCCTACTTCCACATGATAATCTTCAGTCTCAACAAAAGATTGCCCAAGAAAAATTCCCAAACTAATCGCAAGCCACTTTTGCAATTCATCCTAGCTCGGATTCCAAAGAATTCGTCCTCTCTTTACCAATTAGAATAGCTTTAAACTTCTCCAAACAAGGTTAACCTTTCAAGAAAACATCTCCAACTGCCCGGGCTGCTGAAGAAGAACCACCAAGATTCCTGAACCATCGGAGAAACAAGCCACACTGCTGCTTCCAAACTTTACCTCGATGATACTACAAAGCTAAAAGATCCACTCGACAGCACAACGAACACTTCGAGTTGCACTGCTACCATAACTAACCAAAAATCTCTAATCCAAAGGCTTCTCGAAAACCAAAACCATCAACGAACCACACAACAGACCTCCAAGATGGCAAACAAACTCACAAAAAATGCGGACTCCAAACCCAGCATCAACATCTCGTTCTCCTTAAGGAATGAGAAATGAGACCATGCCAAAGCGGAACAACTCATAGACCTTAGTCTCATATTCCAGAACAGACAACCTCCTTGCTAAAGATCCAAACAACTTCTATACAGATGGATCTTCTCTTTGGCAGGTAAAGACTGCTCTTCAACAACTACTAAAAATGCTTCAAGAGAAAACATCTTCAGAAAATATCCAAGGATACTGCATCTCATCACGCAGTTATCGAGACATCATCACTTACTTCTGCACTTCTAACAGATCCAAACAATAGAAAAATTCGCTCCCCGAGCGAAATCCAAACTCCAAATCTTTAAAAGATTTCCTTCGGATATCAGAGAAATCCTTACTCCAAACTACAAATCTCACTCGATACGGTATTAGGTCTCATGTCTCGACAAAATCCACTTCCAACCTCAACATATGGACCTCTATCATCAGTGGTAGTCGTGTTACACACGCACACCACTACTCCATCTACCACTAAAAATTATGTTGGAAAATCCAAACAGATAACCCAACAAATTAGGTAGATATAGATATATATATATATAATTATACATAAAAATTACAAGTACGCGCTCTCAAGAAAGACACCACTCCAGAGCCTAGGTATTTACTCAACCTAATGCTCTGATACCAGCTGAGACAATCCGACTTCCTAACTCCAGGAAATCGCATCATCTATGAAGAAAGAAAGGGATAGAAGAAGAAAAGAAAGAGAAAGAAGCACACAAACAACATCAGATACTCACAGCGGAACGAATGAAATATAATATATCACATAAAATATTACACAGTATCATATTACATCAGAGTAAACCGCTTATACCACACATATTAGACAGTTATAATCATCTTGTCTAACTATACAACTCAATTACAACAGATACAGATACAACAAACATAGCGGAAACATAATATATCTACACGTGGAAGCCTCCTGCTCCATTACTCCTTCAGAATTCGTCAAGCAACCTTGAATCACTTGACTACTCATACATATGAGTACCCAAGAGTTTAATAAAATAGAAAATAAACACTCGGGTCAGACAGGGGTCTGGTGTGAGTAAACGGGTTAAAATTATTTAACTTTAGAAAACCTTTGAAAAGAAAAGGTATCACGTAAGACTTCCCACACATAAACATGGAAAAAAATTTACCTTACGCTAACCAAAACATTTGATGGGAAATCCAGTGATATTATAATAGTGTCTAGGGTTTTCAAAATAAAATACAGAAATAGCTGGAATGCTTACATCTCACGTTCCAACATAGTTGGGCACAATCAAAACCATACGGGCACTTATTGGATTTTGGATTCCATCAATGGCAGGGCTACTGGGGTACCGTCCATCACAGTACGTGGCCTAGATCACCGTACCGAGGAGTACGCCCGCTCCCCTGCAACACAAAGCCAGAACCATCCCTTACTGGACAGTCCCGAACAAGACCACCCCGTAGTTGGCGCGACCAACCACACACTAAGCCGAAATAGAAAGGGACCTCTAGACAGGGGTAAATCTCGCTCTCAAGTGGGGGCTACCTAAGAAGCCTTGCTGCACCTCCCCTGTTTTATCCATTCCCGGTTGATGAGGCTTGAGGCTACGATTACCTTTATAGAACACATCTATCCTAGAATGCTCATCGTCCACCTGACGATGTTCTGAAAGCATTCAATCCATATAAGTTCGTTCCGGGTTCGAACGAAACCGAAGGCACCATCTCGTTGCACTCATTTTGGAATCACCCTCAGAGCCAACGACCATAGCCCTTGCACTCTAAATCACCATCTCGAATCTATAAGCACTATTCCGTCAACTCATTTAGGAATCACCCATATAGTTCTTACACCTCGAGTCTTCGCTTGCTCCACTTAGATTCACGACCTAACGTTTAATTGGAATCGATGTAGAAAGGCACAGTTACATATATATCTTCCAATAACGATATGTATTCCTGAATATCAAGAATTCACGGTACATGCGTTACTGGATTCTGGCGCAGAAGCCAGTTTATTACAAGAAATATTTATTCCCTAGCAAGTCTGGGTACCATTAGACAAAAAAGGAATGCTAAATGATTTTATGGGACGACAAGTCCCTGTTACTCACAAAGCAAAACACTTACAGGTACAAATACCTGATATACATGGAAATACTAAACTATACAACTTTGACTTTGCATTACTACCAAAGGAATTTGATAGTGATTGCATCCTGGGGATGGACAACTTAAGACATCTCCCTCCATTCAACAAATATTATTTTGAACTGGATGGCGTTCTTGTGCCTCGGGTAACGCTACCCGCTACAATTGCACCGCATTATACCCCTGCAGCACAGCATGGTGAAAAACCTGTTACATTAATTGAACATGTAAAAACACCGAAAATCATACAACCAAAGATTTGTACATACAATATACCAACCACCAACGAATTTGAAATATTAATACACAATATGTTAGAACCTCTTTATTCAGACAATCCATTAAAATGGTTTGACAAAGCGCCACGGTATTGTAAAATTGAATTAATGGAACAATACAAAGACGCTAAAGTCAGAGTTAACAGTATCATGGTATCACCAACTGATAAAGAAGAATTTGCAAAACAAATAAAAGACCTCCTAAATTTGAAATTAATACAGAAAAGTTTCAGTACCCACTCCTCTCCAGCTTTCTTAGTAAGAAATCATGCTGAAATTAAAAGAGGAAAAGCTCGAATGGTAATAAACTATAGAAAACTTAACAGCTATACAAAGTTTGATGGATATTTTATTCCTTCTGCTGAACATCTAACAAAACAAATCCAAGGAGCAAAATATTATAGTAAATTTGATGCAAAATCGGGTTTTTGGCAATTAAAACTTGCTGATAAACAGTCCATAGAGCTAACCGCCTTTAGTTGCCCACAAGGACATTTTGAATGGTTAGTTATGCCTTTTGGATTAAAAAACGCACCACAAATATTTCAAAAATGGATGAATTCTATGTTCGGACATTTACCTTTTGTATCTGTCTATATATACGACATTCTTGTTTTCTCTATTTTTGCAGAAGAACATAAACAACATCTTCTGGCAGTTGTTCAAATATTACTTCAAAATGGTGTTATATTAAGTCCTAAAAAAATTGAATTATTTAAAAAAGAAATAGATTTTCTCGGAAAACGAATTAAAAATGGACAAATTGAATTACAACAACACATTTATACTAAAATTAAAGATTTTCCCGATACATTTAAAACATTAAAAGAACTCCAAAGTTTCTTAGGATTATTAAACTACGGCAGAAAATTTATTCCTAATTTATCCGCTAAGACTCGAAATTTACAGAAAAAGCTTACTGACGAACAAGCAAAATATAAACAGCATAATGGAGAACAACCAAGAAGATGGAACACAGATAAAATTCCGATTACCTTGCAAAAGCAAGAAGAAGAAGAAATACAAAAGATTAAAGACCTAATAAAAGATCAAAAGATCCTCTATTTTCCTTCAGATGAAGAATTACTTACACTACAAACTGATGCTTCTGACAATTTCTGGGCAGGAGTATTAATTGCAAAACAAAAAGAAGTTGTAGCATATTCCTCTGGAAAGTTTAGTAAACCTCAGATTAAATACGCTACCTATGACAAAGAATTACTAGCTATTAAATTAGCAATCAAAAGTTTACGAATTTATCTCTTGCATAGACAGTTTCTAATAGAAACAGATAACAAATCTGTTGCTCAATTCTTAAAAAAGAAAACTGTAAACAATCCAGAAGAAAACCTTCGAAGAATTAGATTAGCTATATCAAATACATTCCAGGCTACACTAACTTTGCAGCTGATCTTCTTACCAGGTTATGAAACATGGATGAGGACGATATAAAAAGAATCAAAGAATTATTAGAAACCATGAAAAGACAAGAAGATTTCAAACAAGTGAAATCATCTAAAAAGGCCAAGCAAACCTCCACAGAGGCTTCATCTTCACAGGAATCCGAAGAAATTAATGCTCCCACAGGAGTAAATGAAGAAAAGGTCGAACAGACTAAAACCACTCCAACAAACAAAGGCAAGGCAACACCTTCCAATACAACTCAGAAATTTGTTCCAATGAACAAAGGAAAAGCAATTGCTCCCACAGGAATACAAAGACCATACATCTCAGCGGTGGTCAAAGATTGGTACAATCTAGACATGAAAGCATCAAATCCTAACCTATATGACAATTTCAGTGGATGTTTTAAAGCCATCCAAGCTGCAGACCATAGAGCTGCAAATTTCTGGTTAACTCAACTAGAAAAGGCTTATCTGGGATTGAAGCATACAATATCCCAGAAAGAGAAAAAGTTACAAGAAACTCAGAAACTAGTGACTAAATTGTCACAACATTCTTTTACATCTAGATCTGAAGCTCTAGATTTGAAAGAAGCAAAGTTGTTCACTGATAACACAGCTGAACACAGTCATTTAAAAACAATGTTTTCTCAAATGCAAACCTCCGATCTCGTAAATCTAAGAATTCAAGATTTTCTAGTATTACTTAGACTTTATGAGATAGATAACACAAAAACCAAAGAGATGGAGGCTGAAATGACAGTCCAGGATATGATCTCCTTATATCAGCAACATCTCATCGATGAAAGCAATCTTCTTCTATTCTTCAAAAAGCTAGAAGACACAGAATTAGTTAAACTCATAGAAAATGAAGAGTTAATTCTCAATAACAACAGAAGACCACGGCTTGTAGCCTGTTTTTCTGAAATACAAAAATATCAAAAACATATCAAAAAGGGCTTAGTACACGAAATTTATGTAAACACAAGCCATCCTGAAGAATATTCGGGTTATATTCCAGAAATATGTACAACAAAACTTGCTGAACATACAAGCAGATTTTTTACTATGTTCATGTTCAGAATTTGGAGCGTTTGGGAAGAAAGACAGTACATACGTCTTTATCCCTCCATCCAATTATGGGAACTACATCGGGTAACCGAAAATCCTCAACATGAATTCGTTAAATTCGACCGCAAAGAATTTAATGAAGAAAGTGAACGAATCCTAGCAGCACAAGAATTCTTCTCAGAAGCCATTAACAAAGGCGAAATCGGATCACACTCTGCCACTGAAGGCAAAACAGTTTTACTATTAGACTACATATCGGCTTTCGAACCATCAACAGAAAGAATAATGAAGGTTCAGCGCTTTTTAGACAGTCTCAAAATTGTCCCAGTTGGCACAATGGCTCAAGAAGAATACTATGAAGAACAAGTGGAAAAAGAAAGACTTAGACAAGACTCTATAATGAGAGATACTATGGGTACCGACCCTTTTGACGACGAATCTCTAGCCAATCTAGAAATTCAAAATTAAAAACAGAAGCATGGTGGACCAGCATCCAGGAAGCATCCTTTAAACTAGTGTGACATATCACCTCATAGCCTTTCCACCTAATCCTCTACAAAGAATAAACTAAAAGGACACATCCTTCAGCCTAAGAGCCTAAAAGGGACACATATTAGCCCTATACTAGACAGATGTCCAGCCTAAGCAATAAAAAATAAAGGAGAGAAGACACTATAAAAGGAGGGGACTACTCTGAAGAAGATCATCGAAAAAAATTTCTTCATTTTCGTGCTTTCTCTTCATTGTATCTGAATTCTGTAATATTATCTACTGTAGTAATAAAATTTTTATTTCCGCAAGAAGTTTCTGTTGCTGTATATTTTCAATTCTGCGTTCAAGTTTTCTGCTTTCAAGTTTGGGTATTTCAATTTGGTATCAGAGCCTGGCTAGCACTAGGTAAGTTATTCTGTTTTAGATCATTCTGTTTTATATTTTCTGAACTCTATCTTTCTATATATGTTCTGCTGAAGTAAAAAAAAAAAAAGAGTACAAAAATTGTTAAAATTTTAAAATGAAAGCTTAAGCTATTCTTTTGAGCATGATTCGTTATGAGTCTACAAAACTGTTGTGACAGCTAATTTTTTTTTTTTGAATTTTAAGCCAATTCAACGACCTATTGATTACTGATTATTACGCACTGGAGTAGGAAACGAACCATTGTTGTGCTCTACTTAAGTGAAGCAACGATATAGGCTTGTGGTTGTTAATTCGAGGCCTAACCCTACTATAAAACCACGGTATGCTAGGAAAGCATTAAGGGGTATCGTGTTTAGCCGCTTAATTTAGGGTCAAAACTAATCTATAACTGTAGGTCTGCGAATCAAGACTTATTATTCGAATGAAAGCTTTTATCTATTTACAAATGTTTTGTATAAACTCATAATTGAATTATGTTCAAAAGACCCTTGTTTATGGAAAATAATAAGATTGTTATTCTGGACACACATAAGTGTCAATTTGATCTAAATACTGAACAATATGAGCATGTTGTTCATATCCCCACTCATAAAAACCCAGTAAACGGGATTCATAATTTTATGATTGATCTACTTCAAGAAATTAAATTAGAAGTTAAAGATATCAATAATAAACTTCAAAAACAAACTGCGACCTTAGGATTTGGTCGAAATACACCAACAATCCATTCTCTTAACAGCATTAGAATGGTCAAATATACTTCTGAAGAAAATAACAAAATAAATGTTGAAGAAATTGATCCCACCTACTATAAAAATTATCTTATTCTTCAAGAAAAAGAACTTGCAGGACAAATAGATAGTGCTGAACTTTATTCTTGTTATGAAGATCATTCAACGGCAATAAACTATTTTAAATATAAAGCAAACGAAGAAAATTCTTCATTTGAAGATTCTGAACAAGAATCTGAAAATTCCACAGAATTTGAGTATAATTCAGATACATCAGATAACCTTATTTACAACATAAACGCTAATGAAGCCGGATCTAGTAGAGGTGCTCTAATTTTACCTCCGCCACCTCCTCCGGATGCAGCTTCTGTTGTAAATGATCTTAACTCTGATATAATCATGGATGATCAAGAACAGGAAGAAAACACATATAATAGGCCTCATACTGATCCGTACCCTGAAATGCTTAGATATGGTACTAGATCAGATTGGATTAAATTTCACTCCTCCAGAAAGCAACTTAAAGATTTTTATAATGAACAACCCTCTTCTACATATACCCTAACATTTAATATAGATAAACTTCCACATAGAAAAATAAGAAAATATATTATAACATGGCTTCAACATATAAGTGGAACAATCTATTTATTACCTCCAAATATGAATGTGATGGAATACATCCATTACGCTACCAGCTATTGGACAGGAGATGCTTTAGCTTGGTTATTAAACCTTGAAAGAATAAATCCAAATGAATTACAAAGAATTAGAAATATTCAATCTAAACAAGAAGCTCTTGGGGAATTATTAAAATTATTATTAGCAGACTTTACAGGAGAAACTTTCCTAGAAGATACTGATTACGAAAAACAATTATTAAAAATACAATTATGCGACATATGTATGTTAGAAGAATTCGCTGCAAAATACATAGGCCTACTTTTCCATTTAAAAAATAATGACCAGAAAGTTTTCTGGGTAAAAGGCTTTTTTACGAAAATACCTTATCTATGGAATAATATTATTCAAGAAAGATACGAAATTTTAAGACAAATTAATACGGATGACAATCATAACACAGGCTTATTAAAAAAGGCATGTATGGATACTATGGAAAGAGTTTGTGAACAAGCTAGTGCACACAAACAAATGAATAATAAAATTAGAAACTCAAAACTGGGATTTTCTTGTTGTACCAAATACACTGAAGATATTAACACACAGTTTGGATGTCCTCCAGAATTTGAACGAACGAAAACAAGAAATTTCAAAAGAAGAATAAAACCAAAATATCGTATCACTAGGAAAAAATGGAAACCAGAATATAAGAAAAAATTTAGAAGAGAAAACAAGTTTTCTAAGAAAAAGTTTATTAAAAAGAAAAATTTCCGTAAAGGCTGCAAATGTTTCAAATGTAATAAAGAAGGACATTATGCAAATGAATGTCCTACGAATATACAAAATATCGTAATATCAAATATCGAAGAATACGGTATTAATGTTGGCACTATCGAGGATATTTCTAGTGATGCTAATTCATCTGTATATGAAATTGAATCAATTTATTCTGACACTACTGAAAATGAAGATGAAATTAATGATTCCTTTGATAATTTTAAAATAAACATGATCACAATCAATCAGACACATAACCAAATAAAAATTATTCCGTTAACCATATATGCTATACTTCCCAAAAAGGAAAAAGTAAATTCTCCATGTTATACATTATATGCAGCAAAATGCTCCAGATTAAGAAGGTACTTCACAACCGAAGTATTCTTGGATCTACTAATAAAAATCCCACTCGGATATTATGGACAAATTTATAATATACCTAAACATACTAAAGAAAATATTTTTATAACTTATGGATTAATAGAACCTCTTTCTAAAACTAACACTTCTATACTATTTAAAAGTACTAGTATGGAAGATAAAGACTATATTATAGAGCAAGGAGATCCATTAGGACTACTTATTATACATAAATATGAAGACCTTCCAATTATAAAAGAAGAAATATACGATCATGATCTATCTACCCCATTAAGTGGTTCTACATCCCGATCATCAAGGAATAAAGAGTCAGAATCATATCACGAATATAGGATATACATGAACACTTTTACTTCAGAAGAAACATTTAACCCTCAAATGCAAGATAGCACAGGAGAACAATTTGAGGTCACAGACGAAGATTTAGAAAAATTAAAAGAAGCAATCCCTCATTCAGATAAAAAGGATATTTATAAACCTTTAACTTTTAAATCTCGATTTTTGAATAAACATACATATATATTCGAACGTGTGTAAGGAAATGTAGAGTTAAAGGGAGAAGAAGATTTTACTTCCATAAGCCTTTTAAATAAAAATAAAATAGAAAAACTAAAAGCCAATATCCAAAAATGAAATACCTTCATATAGGTCTAATACAACTAAAAATAACAGGATTGTTTAGATCCGGAATTGATACTCCAATAATGATAGTTTGTATGGATGAAAGAATTATCAATAATCCTTTAAATAGTATTATTGGCGGAGCTAAGTCAAATTTAGTAAACAGATTATTTGGAGTAAATATACATCCCGATTTTTGTATAAGTCTTGATGATCAAAATATAGAAAAAGCTTGTACATTATCAGTAAATTTACAAAATATAGAACTTCTTTCAGGATCCAAAGTTCTTGGCATACAATGGGAACATTGTATGGCCTTAAATGATACTGCTACATTCAAATCAATTACGCCCAAACAATTTGTTAAATTGTTCGAAGTCGGGTTAGGAAAAACAATTCAACCCAGATTGATTGACATAAGACATTTAAAATTCGATAACGAAATTCAAGTTTTTGTGAAATCACTTAAACCAAGAATTCAATTACCTACAGAATATTTTATAGCATCTGGAAATACTATTTCCACCATAACCAAGAATACTGAGGAAAATGCACATTCATCCAACACATTAAAAAGAACTCAATCATACAATAAAATGTCTGATGTGGAGTTAACTCCTGATATCTTAAAAACCATCAGTCATCGTATGAGCTTTAAACAAGACAATCCAATAGAAGGAAGAACAATGAGAATACTTGAAAAACAAAAAGAACAGGAATCAAACCGAATGGTTATGTAGGTTCCTATAGAAAATATAAAACATCATGATTAGATCCATAGATCTTAAAAGAAAGGCACAGTTACATATATATCTTCCAATAACGATATGTATTCCTGAATATCAAGAATTCACGGTACATGCGTTACTGGATTCTGGCGCAGAAGCCAGTTTATTACAAGAAATATTTATTCCCCAGCAATTCTGGGTACCATTAGACAAAAAAGGAATGCTAAATGATTTTATGGGACGACAAGTCCCTGTTACTCACAAAGCAAAACACTTACAGGTACAAATACCTGATATACATGGAAATACTAAACTATACAACTTTGACTTTGCATTACTACCAAAGGAATTTGATAGTGATTGCATCCTGGGGATGGACAACTTAAGACATCTCCCTCCATTCAACAAATATTATTTTGAACTGGATGGCGTTCTTGTGCCTCGAGTAACGCTACCCGCTACAATTGCACCGCATTATACCCCCGCAGCACAGCGTGGTGAAAAACCTGTTACATTAATTGAACATGTAAAAACACCGAAAAGCATACAACCAAAGATTTGTACATACAATATACCAACCACCAACGAATTTGAAATATTAATACACAATATGTTAGAACCTCTTTATTCAGACAATCCATTAAAATGGTTTGACAAAGCGCCACGGTATTGTAAAATTGAATTAATGGAACAATACAAAGACGTTAAAGTCAGAGTTAACAATATCATGGTATCACCAACTGATAAAGAAGAATTTGCAAAACAAATAAAAGACCTCCTAAATTTGAAATTAATACAGAAAAGTTTCAGTACCCACTCCTCTCCAGCTTTCTTAGTAAGAAATCATGCTGAAATTAAAAGAGGAAAAGCTCGAATGGTAATAAACTATAGAAAACTTAACAGCTATACAAAGTTTGATGGATATTTTATTCCTTCTGCTGAACATCTAACAAAACAAATCCAAGGAGCAAAATATTATAGTAAATTTGATGCAAAATCGGGTTTTTGGCAATTAAAACTTGCCGATAAACAGTCCATAGAGCTAACCGCCTTTAGTTGCCCACAAGGACATTTTGAATGGTTAGTTATGCCTTTTGGATTAAAAAACGCACCACAAATATTTCAAAAATGGATGAATTCTATGTTCGGACATTTACCTTTTGTATCTGTCTATATATACGACATTCTTGTTTTCTCTAATTTTGCAGAAGAACATAAACAACATCTTCTGGCAGTTGTTCAAATATTACTTCAAAACGGTATTATATTAAGTCCTAAAAAAATTGAATTATTTAAAAAAGAAATAGATTTTCTCGGAAAACGAATTAAAAATGGACAAATTGAATTACAACAACACATTTATACTAAAATTAAAGATTTTCCCGATACATTTAAAACATTAAAAGAACTCCAAAGTTTTTTAGGATTATTAAACTATGGCAGAAAATTTATTCCTAATTTATCCGCTAAGACTCGAAATTTACAGTAAAAGCTTACTGACGAACAAGCAAAATATAAACAGCATAATGGAGAACAACCAAGAAGATGGAACACAGATAAAATTCTGATTACCTTGCAAAAGCAAGAAGAAGAAGAAATACAAAAGATTAAAGACCTAATAAAAGATCAAAAGATCCTCTATTTTCCTTCAGATGAAGAATTACTTACACTACAAACTGATGCTTCTGACAATTTCTGGGCAGGAGTATTAATTGCAAAACAAAAAGAAGTTGTAGCATATTTTTCTGGAAAGTTTAGTAAACCTCAGATTAAATACGCTACCTATGACAAAAAATTACTAGCTATTAAATTAGTAATCAAAAGTTTACGAATTTATCTCTTGCATAGACAGTTTATAATAGAAACAGATAACAAATCTGTTTCTCAATTCTTAAAAAAGAAAACTGTAAACAATCCAGAAGAAAACCTTCGAAGAATTAGATTAGCTATGTCAAATACATTCCAGGCTACACTAACTTTGCAGCTGATCTTCTTACCAGGTTATGAAACATGGATGAGGACGATATAAAAAGAATCAAAGAATTATTAGAAACCATGAAAAGACAAGAAGATTTCAAACAAGTGAAATCATCTAAAAAGGCCAAGCAAACCTCCACAGAGGCTTCATCTTCACAGGAATCCGAAGAAACTAATGCTCCCACAGGAGTAAATGAAGAAAAGGTCCAACAGACCAAAACCACTCCAACAAACAAAGGCAAGGCAACACCTTCCAATACAACTCAGAAATTTGTTCCAATGAACAAAGGAAAAGCAATTGCTCCCACAGGAATACAAAGACCATACATCTCAGCGGTGGTCAAAGATTGGTACAATCTAGACATGAAAGCATCAAATCCTAACCTATATGACAATTTCAATGGATGTTTTAAAGCCATCCAAGCTGCAGACCATAGAGCTGCAAATTTCTGGTTAACTCAACTAGAAAAGGCTTATCTGGGATTGAAGCATACAATATCCCAGAAAGAGAAAAAGTTACAAGAAACTCAGAAACTAGTGACTAAATTGTCACAACATTCTTTTACATCTAGATCTGAAGCTCTAGATTTGAAAGAAGCAGAGTTGTTCACTGATAACACAGCTGAACACAGTCATTTAAAAACAATATTTTCTCAAATGCAAACCTCCGATCTCGTAAATCTAAGAATTCAAGATTTTCTAGAATTACTTAGACTTTATGAGATAGATAACACAAAAACCAAAGAGATGGAGGCTGAAATGACAGTCCAGGATATGATCTCCTTATATCAGCAACATCTCATCGATGAAAGCAATCTTCTTCTATTCTTCAAAAAGCTAGAAGACACAGAATTAGTTAAACTCTTAGAAAATGAAGAGTTAATTCTCAATAACAACAGAAGACCACGGCTTGTAGCCTGTTTTTCTGAAATACAAAAATATCAAAAACATATCAAAAAGGGCTTAGTACACGAAATTTATGTAAACACAAGCCATCCTGAAGAATATTCGGGTTATATTCCAGAAATATGTGTAGCAAAACTTGCTGAACATACAAGAAGATTTTTTACTATGTTCATGTTCAGAATTTGGAGCGTTTGGGAAGAAAGACAGTACATACGTATTTATCCCTCCATCCAATTATGGGAACTACCTCGGGTAACCGAAAATCCTCAACATGAATTCGTTAAATTCGACCGCAAAGAATTTAATGAAGAAAGTGAACGAATCTTAGCAGCACAAGAATTCTTCTCAGAAGCCATTAACAAAGGCGAAATCGGATCACACTCTGCCACTGAAGGCAAAACAGTTTTACTATTAGACTACATATCGGCTTTCGAACCATCAACAGAAAGAATGATGAAGGTTCAGCGCTTTTTAGACAGTCTCAAAATTGGCCCAGTTGGCACAATGGCTCAAGAAGAATACTTTGAAGAACAAGTGGAAAAAGAAAGACTTAGACAAGACTCTATAATGAGAGATACTATGGGTACCGACCCTTTTGACGACGAATCTCTAGCCAATCTAGAAATTCAAAATTAAAAACAGAAGCATGGTGGACCAGCATCCAGGAAGCATCCTTTAAACTAGTGTGACATATCACCTCATAGCCTTTCCACCTAATCCTCTGCAAAGAATAAACTAAAAGGACACATCCTTCAGCCTAAGAGCCTAAAAGGGACACATATTAGCCCTATACTAGACAGATGTCCAGCCTAAGCAATAAAAAATAAAGGAGAGAAGACACTATAAAAGGAGGGGACTACTCTGAAGAAGATCATCAGAAAAATTTTCTTCATTTTCGTGCTTTCTCTTCATTGTATCTGAGTTCTGTAATATTATCTACTGTAGTAATAAAATTTCTATTTCCGCAAGAAGTTTCTGTTGCTGTATATTTTCAATTCTGCGTTCAAGTTTTCTGCTTTCAAGTTTGGGTATTTCAATTTGGTATCAGAGCCTGGCTAGCACTAGGTAAGTTATTCTGTTTTAGATCATTCTGTTTTATATTTTCTGAACTCTATCTTTCTATATATGTTCTGCTGAAGTAAAAAAAAAGAGTACAAAAATTGTTAAAATTTTAAAATGAAAGCTTAAGCTATTCTTTTGAGCATGATTCGTTATGAGTCTGCAAAACTGTTGTGACAGCTAAATTTTTTTTTTGAATTTTAAGTCAATTCAACGACCTATTGATTACTGATTATTACGCACTGGAGTAGGAAACGAACCATTGTTGTGCTCTACTTAAGTGAAGCAACGATATAGGCTTGTGGTTGTTAATTCGAGGCCTAACCCTACTATAAAACCACGGTATGCTAGGAAAGCATTAAGGGGTATCGTGTTTAACCGCTTAATTTAGGGTCAAAACTAATCTATAACTGTAGGTCTGCGAATCAAGACTTATTATTCGAATGAAAGCTTTTATCTATTTACAAATGTTTTGTATAAACTCATAATTGAATTATGTTCAAAAGACCCTTGTTTATGGAAAATAATAAGATTGTTATTCTGGACACACATAAGTGTCAATTTGATCTAAATACCGAACAATATGAGCATGTTGTTCATATCCCCACTCATAAAAACCCAGTAAACGGGATTCATAATTTTATGATTGATCTACTTCAAGAAATTAAATTAGAAGTTAAAGATATCAATAATAAACTTCAAAAACAAACTGCGACCTTAGGATTTGGTCGAAATACACCAACAATCCATTCTCTTAACAGCATTAGAATGGTCAAATATACTTCTGAAGAAAATAACAAAATAAATGTTGAAGAAATTGGTCCCACCTACTATAAAAATTATCTTATTCTTCAAGAAAAAGAACTTGTAGGACAAATAGATAGTGCTGAACTTTATTCTTATTATGAAGATCATTCAACGGCAATAAACTATTTTAAATATAAAGCAAATGAAGAAAATTCTTCATTTGAAGATTCTGAACAAGAATCTGAAAATTCCACAGAATTTGAGTATAATTCAGATACATCAGATAACCTTATTTACAACATAAACGCTAATGAAGCCGGATCTAGTAGAGGTGCTCTAATTTTACCTCCGCCACCTCCTCCGGATGCAGCTTCTGTTGTAAAACGATCTTAACTCTGATATAATTATGGATGATCAAGAACAGGAAGAAAACACATATAATAGGCCTCATACTGATCCGTACCCTGAAATGCTTAGACATGGTACTAGATCAGATTGGATTAAATTTCACTCCTCCAGAAAGCAACTTAAAGATTTTTATAATGAACAACCCTCTTCTACATATACCCTAACATTTAATATAGATAAACTTCCACATAGAAAAATAAGAAAATATATTATAACATGGCTTCAACATATAAGTGGAACAATCTATTTATTACCTCCAAATATGAATGTGATGGAATACATCCATTACGCTACCAGCTATTGGACAGGAGATGCTTTAGCTTGGTTATTAAACCTTGAAAGAATAAATCCAAATGAATTACAAAGAATTAGAAATATTCAATCTAAACAAGAAGCTCTTGGGGAATTATTAAAATTATTATTAGCAGACTTTACAGGAGAAACTTTCCTAGAAGATACTGATTACGAAAAACAATTATTAAAAATACAATTATGCGACATATGTTTGTTAGAAGAATTCGCTGCAAAATACATAGGCCTACTTTTCCATTTAAAAAATAATGACCAGAAAGTTTTCTGGGTAAAAGGCTTTTTTACGAAAATACCTTATCCATGGAATAATATTATTCAAGAAAGATACGACATTTTAAGACAAAGTAATACGGATGACAATCATAACACAGCCTTATTAAAAAAGGCATGTATGGATACTATGGAAAGAGTTTGTGAACAAGCTAGTGCACACAAACAAATGAAAAATAAAATTAGAAACTCAAAACTGGGATTTTCTTGTTGTACCAAATACACTGAAGATATTAACACACAGTTTGGATGTCCTCCAGAATTATTAATCAATTTAAATTAACAAATAATTCTTAATTAATTAATTACTTTATTAATTAATTACATTTTAATTAATTAAACTTAGTAATTAATCATAAATTATATCTCATTCATAAATTAATTAATCACATTAATTACTTAACTAAAATTAATTAAATAATTAATCCTTAATTACTTTTATAAGTAATTATCTCTATTACTTCATTAATAACTCTTGATTTCTTCCTTAATTAATTACTTAACAATTAATTAATCCCATTATTAAACAATCCCTAATTCAATAATTAATTAATTACTCAATGATTAATAAATTTTAAAACAATTATATTAATCAATTCCTCAATTGATAACATTAAGTGATTATCCATTAATCACATCCATTTAATTACTCCCATGAGTAATTTCCTATTAATTACTTCCATAAGTAATTTCCATTCTTAATTACATTCAATAATTGACCATTAATTATTTCATTAAGTAATTAAACTTAATTAATATATAATTAAGTGATTATTTAAAATTAAATAAATAACTAACTAATTATTTAAAATTAGTTAAACAATTAATTAATTAACTTCTAATATTAAAGAAAATCTTTAATAAATAAAGAAAACCATAAATCTTAATCAAACTTAACTTATTAACAAATCATATTAAATAATTATTATCAAGATAATTATCCAAATAATTTAACCTTATTTATTTCTATAATTAAATTGTTTGAATTCTTTAAATCTTATTAATTCAAAAACAAATTATTAAACTTGGTTTACAAAATCATAATAATAGTCTTACTTAGAGATAAAGCATTCATAAATCATTTCCAAAATTAAAAACACTTTATATTATCAAATTTTAAACTAATTTATTTTCAATATAAATTGAAAATTGGTCATTAAAACATTGCTTCTAACTTTGACTTAAAACTTTGATTCAATAATTAAATTCAAATTTCTCTTTTAAATTTAAATTTTAAAACTTAATTAAGATAAATATTTTTTTTCAAACATCTTAAAACATTTTTAAATTTAAATATGAATTAAATTTTTACTTTTAAACGTTTGGTTTACCTTCACTTTTAAACAACAAGTTTAACCTTATAAACTTGTTTATTCCATAATGCTCAATTCCTAAATTATTCAACTCAAGTTTATATTGCAACTTAGTAATATATCTAACTACCAAAACAACAACTAAAAACCCGAAGCAATCAACGATTCCACCCGAGACAACACCGAAGCAACCCAAACCCCATTGTCTTCGAGTCGCCCTGGAGACACACACGAGAACATACCCGAGCAAATGCATCTTCCCCAAATCCAAACTTCCCAGACCCAAAACTTTGCACACCACTAATACGGTGCACATACACCTCCACCGCCAGCCACCATCGTTCATCACGACGACCCACCACAGTCACAAAATCACATGCGAACACCACCATAAACCCAGATCGAAGAAAGCAACATTGAATCGAATTCGAGTATCGAGCTCGAACATATGCAGAAACTCAAGCACAAACCAAACCCACTGCCGACCGTTCTCGCCGCCGTTAAACTCTGCCAGACTCACCATCGAACCCCACATCCACGAACTTCATCTTCACCAAAAATGAATGAACCCGAATCATCCCTTATGCCAAAATCACCTTCAACAGTTAAGCTCAGCCGAGAACCACATTAAACCCTAGTTCGAACAAATTCGAACGATTCACTCAATAGAAAAATTCTCTTGTATTTTTCGTTTGATCCTCAACTCAAAAGCTTGCTTCACCCGCAAATTTGATTCAAAACAACAATCGAATCAACGGCAATTCACCAAAGTTCCCAAAATATTCAAACCCAAAATTCGAATAAATTACCACACAAAAAATTACAAACTTCATATCTAAATTCATGATTTTACATCAAGACTACTTGCATGTAGTCAAGTTTTGAATTTAAGATAATTAATTTTTTTACAAATATTTAAGTTCCTCTGTAAATTTTTATTTTAATCATGATTGATGATATTTAAAATTCCCGGACTTTTTTTTTAAAATCTTTATCATACAATTACAAATCAATTTCATTCAAATACTAAAGGCTAATATGGATTTGAGCAGTTGGTAATGAATTTTTTTTGAATGGGAATGAACCTGAACATAGAACAGAGATGTAAATATTCACATATACAGACTTTTGCACAACATAGCATACATACATACATGTATTCAAATTCAAGCATACATGTAACATTTCATATCATTTTACTTCAAGATTTTATTCATATTTTCCAGTTAAATCTCAGATGTGAAACTGTTTTTAAAATAAAAATTTACTCGCCTTAATATATATGCACAGCAAGTTTATTTTCAGGCCTTTGAACATCTTGGATCTACACAATGTTTTGATGTCCGCAGAAAAAAAATCCTATTGCATGCTATAGTAAATGCCTTCTATTTGATGCTTTAAAGGATTGAAACAGATCTTCATTTTGAAAATGCAGGTTGAAGATTTGCAGTTTAAATTTAAAGGTTGCAGATTTTGAAAAATGCAGATTTTGAAGTTGAATGTTCATTTGAATTTGCAGATTTCATTTCAGATCTGAAGTAAATTTTCTGGTTGCCATTATTTTAGTTAATAAGTATATACAAAGAAAAAGAAATGTTTTAGAAAGAAAACCAATCTTCTTCTCAATACATTTATTAAAATTTAAATGAAAGTAGTGCCACTTGTTATAAAATTTACATTTGTCATTAAATTCACCTAAATACTTTACATGTGTTATATTAAGGTAATTAACATGTTTACACATGTCATTGTATTTTAATAAACTTTTATTTAATTTAAATGTAAATAAAACTTACTTTCTTAAGTTACAAAATGAATAAATGTTTACATAAGTATTTATAAATTTACTTTTAAAAGAAATTATTCTAAAACTAATAAATACAAATATAATTATACATCTTATACATGTTATTTAAAATCTAGATCTTTTATGAACTTATAACATTTTAAATTAAGCATTTTAAGAGAAAACAAAACAAAGCTTGTTTTTTTAAACTATCATATTTGAAAGTAAATAACAATTTGACAAATCTAAATTAACTTTTGAAAATATAAATTAAAACAAAGCTTAAAATTAAATTTCATACATATACAAATTATCCATAGATTAAATTAAAATTTCAAAACAAATTTCAAATTATAACATACAAATATATATATATATATATATATATATATATATATATATATATATTACAATTTGAAACTTCATTTTTTATTTAAAACACAAGATCTTCTATTCACAATATATATCAAATATATATTGTAAACAGGATAAAATTTCATTAGCCTTCGAAAAAATAAATCTTATTAATATTTAAATTGTCAGAAAGATATTGATCACAATTATCAGATTAAATATTTATTAACCTTTAAATGATTAATTTCACCAATTTAAATTAAAATTATAAAGAAAATTATCAAACCAATTAAATTATTTATACAGATTATTAAATTTATATTGCCCAAAATTCCGGGTCGTTACAGAGTCCAGGGCTGGACGTATAACGGGGGTTCGAACCAGTATAAAAATCTCTAGTGTGATTTATTTTTACTATTTTAATTATTTACTTACTTAGTTATATTCGCACAAATAGTTTATCCATATTACACGGTCTTATAGCACACACCTTTAGCTTTCTTGAAGGTCAATCTACTGCTCGACCACCTCTATTTAATAGGATGGACTATATATTGGGCTACTAGGATGGGAACTATATACAAGCTAATAGTTATGAAACCTGGAATATTACTCAAGATGAATATAACATACCTACTATAGAATATTCACAATAGTCTAACACACAAAAATTGGACGCTACTGCAAAAGCTAAAGCAATGAATATGTTATATTGTGCATTAAACAAGAATGAGTTTAATAGAGTAAGCATGTGTAAAACATCTTATGAAATTTGGCATACACTTAAAGTTACACATGAAGGCACTAAAAAAGTAATGTAGAGTAAAATATCTATGCTAAAAATCAGTTCCAGAATTTCAAAATGAAGCAAGATGAAACAATAAATGAAATATACTCTAGATTCCAAGATGTATATCATTCACTTTTAGCATTAGGAGAAACATATACAGATTTTTATATTGTTTCAAAAATCCTCAACTCTCTAATGGATGAGTGGGAATAAAAGGTCTTAACAATTGAAGAAGCTAATGACATTTCATCCATTAAACAAGAAGAGTTGATAAGAAATTTGATGTCTTATGAAGTTAATCTCTATGCAAAATGAGTACAGGTTCAAGATAAGAAGAATATAACATTTCAAGCAAAAAAGGATGAATCAGATTCAGATAAGGAACATATGGCGTTCATTGCTAAAATTTCAAAAAGTTTTTGAAGTTTAAAAAGAGCAACAAATTCAGAAATAACAAGAATAGCTCCAGCAACAATAACAACAACAAACCATCATCTTCTGCTCTAGAATGTTACGAATGTCACGAGAAAGGCCACATCAAGAAAGACTATCCTTATCGAAAGAAAGACAAATATAAGCATAAGAAAGACAGATTCAAAAAGAAAGCCTTCTCCGTTACATGTGACGATTCAGAATCATCTTCGTCATTAGATAGCAACACAGACAGTGATTCTGAACAAGCCAATGTCTGTTTTATGGCCACAAATGACGAGGTAAGTGATCTAACTTTGGATGATTTAATGAAAATAAACTCTGAATTACTTGACAAACTAAGAAACATCGAAATAAAATATGAAGAAACTCTTGAAAAATTAAATAGAACTTAATTGAAGTAGATATGTTAAGAGATGAGAAACAAATTTTAAAAGAGGAACTTGAAATTACTCAAGAATCTTATTCTAATACAACATCTCAACTTTCAATGTTAAGTCAAGAGATAGAAACTCAGAAAGAAAAAATGATGCTTTATTAATTGAAAATCATGATCTTAATGCAAATGTTAAAATTTTGGAATTAGATATCTCTAGTCTCAAAACAAAATTAGATGATATTGCTAAAAATGTCTCTAATTTTAACAAAAGTAGGGAATTTTTTTCTAAAATTATAGAAAATTCTCATATTATTTCAAATAAAGAGGACTAGGATATAAGCAAGCTTCTAACGTTATTCCAAAGAAAAAGAATTCAATATATAGCAATTTTAAAAGGAATAAGAATAAAGTTGAAAAACCTAGTTCAAAATTTACAAATTATTCTAAATCAATTAAGATTTAGGTTCCAAAAACAAATACTTCTTTAATTATATATATATATATATATAAAATCTTTTGTAAAAACTGTTCATAAAACAAAGATTTTATTTTTAAAAGGAATTCTGAACCCTATTGGGTTTGGTTTCCTAAAATCTAACTCTTAGGACCCAAACCAATTTTAATTATGTATTTTGCCGGTACTACCTAAAAGGAGAGGATAATGGTTACTAGACAGTGGTTGCTCGAAACACATGACATGAAACAAAGGGTTGCTAACAAACATTATCTACTCAGATGGAGGTTCTGTCACATTTGGAGACAATTCCAAAGGATATGCCATCAGCAAAGGTGATGTGAGCAATAATAGTATATCTAATTTACCTCTTATTCAAATATTTTATTAGTTAAAATTTAAAACATAATTTACTTAGCATCAGCCAACTGTGTGACAAAGGATTCAATACATCTTTTTTTGAAACTAAGTGTAGCATTTTTTATCAAAATAAAAATATTATTTTTGAAGGTTTTCAAGATAAAAATATATATGTTTTAAATACAAATACAAATCATAATACTAATATGTGTTTAATAGCCAAAGAAAATGACCCTTAGTTATGGCACAAAAGATTTTTTCATGTTAATTTCAAAAGCTATAAGCACATTATCTATAAAAAAATTAGTAAATGTTTACCAAAAATGAATTTTAAAGTAAACAATATTTCTGATGCTGTCAATTAGGAAAATTATCAAAATCACCCTTTAAATAAAAGAAAAACATTTCTACCATACAACTACTTGAACTATTGCATTTGGATCTTTTTAGGCCAACTCAATTTCATTCTATAAAGCAAATATGTGTTCATTATAGTAGATGATTTTTCAAGATATACTTAGACTATTTTACTGAAAAATAAAAATGACACTTTCGAAAATTTCAAAATTTTTGCTAAAAGAATTCAAAATTGTAAAAAATTAAAAATTAAAAATATTAGATGTGATAATGGAGGTGAATTCGAAAATGAAGTTTTTGAACATTTTTGTAATAAAAAGGGAATTTACTATAATTTTTCTTTTTCTAGAACACCACAACAAAATAGAGTTCTAGAAAGGAAAAATAGAACTTTACAAGAATATGCTAGAACTTTATTAAACGGAAGTCCTTTACCAAAACATTTTTGGACAGAAGTTGTAGCAACAGCTTTTTATTTTGTGAATCGTGTTTCCATCCGACCACTAACTAATTAAGCTCCATACGAACTATTTCATAAAAGAAAACCAAATATTTCATATTTTAAAGTTTTTGGCTCAAAATGTTTTATTTTAAATACAAAAGATCATCTTGGAAAATTCGATCCGAAATCCATGAAGGAATTTTCATAGGATATTCGGAACAAAGCAAGACTTATCGAATTTTTAATAAGAGAGCTAAAACAATCAAAGAAACACTTCATGTTTCCTTCGACGGAAATTTTAATTTCACTAGAAATTTTGACGATGATAAGATAATCACTAAGAGGGTCACAAATACTGTTACTCAAAATAACTTTGAAGAAGATGAAAACATTGAAGAAGATGAATACGTTGTTCATAATGAAAATGAATTAAGATCCCCTCCTATGATTATATGAGATCACCCAGTAGAAAATGTCATAGGAGAAATTGATTCACATGTCAGAACTACAAATCAACTTAATCAGATGGTCCATGTATCATTTCTTTCTAATATTGAACCTAAAAATGCCAAAGAAGCCTTTACCGATGACTATTGGATTATAGCTATGCAAGAAGAGCTAAACCAATTCGAACGAAACGAAGTTTGAGAATTAGTTCCTAGACCAAGTGATCAAATAGTCATTTGTACTAAATGGGTCTTCAAAAATAAAGCAGATGAATAAGGAAATATAACAAGGAATAAAGCTAGATTAGTCGCACAAGGATATAATCAAGAAGAAGGAATTGGCTATGAAGAAACGTTTGCTCCAATCGCACGATTAGAAGCAATACTTATCTTACTGGCCTTTGCATGTTTTCATAATTTTAAATCTCATCAAACGGATGTTAAAAGTGCATTTCTAAGCGGGTATATAAAAGAAAATGTTTTTATTGAACAATCTTCTTTATTCACACATAATTTTTTTTCAGACTATGTCTATAAACTTAAGAAAGCCTTACACTATCTAAAACAAGCACCCTGTGCTTGGTACGAACGCCTTAAGAGCTATCTATAGATTCTGGTTTTGAAATTGGGAAGGTTGATCAAACTCTTTTTATTAAAAGAACTAAAAAGGATATTTGTTCAAGATGATATTCTTTTTGGTTCTAAAAATGAAAAATTATGTCAGGAATTTTCTACTATAATGACCAAAGAATTTGAAATCTCACATATTGGAGAATTGTCTTATTTTCTTGGTCTACAAATTAAACAATCAGAAAATGGAATTTTTCTTAATCAAGAAAAATATTGTAATAATCTAATTAGATGCTTTGGTATGGAAAATACTTCTACCAAACCAACTCCAATGAGTACAATAATACATCTCGATAGAAATGACGATGGCAAGAGTGTTGACCAAAAATTATATCGAAGTATAATTGGATCATTACTCTATCTAACTGTGAGTAAACCTGACATAACAATGAATGTTTGCTTATGTGCTCGATTTCAGGCACATTCTAAAGAATCATATATGTGAGCACTGAAACGAATACTACGTTATCTAAGCAAAACCAAAGATTTCAGACTTTTCTATCCGAAAGAATGTCTTTTCGAGTTAGTATCATATAGTGATGCTGTCTTTGGAGGATGTTGGATGGATCGAAAAAGTACGAGCTGGACTTGTCACTTCGTTGGAAAATCGTTAGTCTCTTGGTTTAGCAAGAAACAAAATTGTGTTTCACTATCAATGTGTGAAGAAGAATATATTTCTGCAGCTTTAGCATGTGCATAAATCATTTACATGCAACAAACACTTCAAGATTTTGGTATAAATTTATCTAAATCAACTATTTTTTGTGATAACACAAGTGGTATAAACTTATCTAAAAATCCTGCCAATCATTTACGAAAAAAACTTATTGACATTCGTCATCATTTTCTTCATGATAATACTGAAAGGATTTTGTTAGATTAGAATTTTTATCTTCAGAAAACCAGCTGGTAGATATATTTACAAAACCTTTAAATGAAAATAATTTTATAAAACTAAGAAGAGGATTAGTAATTTTATCATTAAAAGATTTATAATTATTATATATTTCTCCAAAAATAATTTCTTCTCAAAAATTGGTTTTCCAAGAATAGAACTCAGGTCTCTTACTTGTAAGTCAGGTGCACTACCTCTCTACCAATTTATCTCTACATGCTTTTTAATATCTTTCATTTTTATCAATGACAAAGGAGGAGAAATTTAGTATAAATTTGTTTACTTAAGTGTGCCTATTAAAAGGGGAGAATTCATATAAGTTTCATAGTAATAGATCATATATGCTTATATAGTTGTCTTCATAAAAAGGAGGAGAATGTTAGAATCTCGATTTTCATCGTTTTGATTGTGACAACTATATAAATCAATATTTCTGTATACTAATCATTTACGCAGGAGATTCGTTGTAGATTCAGATTCAGAATGTTTTGAATATGATTATTTATTTGTTAGAGTCTGTATACTATTTAGAAATGTGTTAAAATCTCTCCTGAATGGTATATATATTTAAACATGCACACATATGCACAAACTTGCACAAGAGGCTGAATGGACTCATTCAGCCGTCTATTTGCTGAAACATTTTTAATGTTTCATAATATTCAGCCAACTAAATATTTTCATTCAACCGTTTGAATTGGGCCTATTTTTGCCTATTTCCTTGCTGGTTTCGAATAGAAGGATGGATTATTATTTCAGCGAGCTGATTATTTATAACGGCTAGTTTTTAAGGAAAGACACTTCTCTTCAACGAAGAGAAACATCTTAAAATCAATAGTTGCATCTATTTCTTTTCAACGTTATCATTCATCAAAGATTGCAACCTTTTAATATATAAATAGAGTTTAGAATTCAATTAACAATTAGCCTAACTGATTTTAATATTCTATAATTCTTATATCTTATTCTCTATTTTCAATTTGCGCTCAAACTGCATACAATCTCTGATCATTGATCCCTCTATCTTTCACATCTCTTCAAGCACATCATAATATATATCATAAAGGAGAAGGTCATAAGAAGATTGTACTTAATTGACTTATCAGTTATATTTAAAAAAGCACACTACAGTCGGATACTTTTGTTTATTTGTAAAGAACTCCTGTTCGGTTGCTCAAGCGGTAGAAGTCATGTTCGGTTGCTGAGGCGGTAGAAGTCCTGTTCGGTTGCTTAGGCGCTAAGTCCTGTTTGGTGGCTCAAGTAGTGTAAACCTATTCCTACGGGTTAAGTGAGGGTTGCTAGTTTAATTTCAGAAGAAGTCTGGAACTGGACGTAGAATGGAAATTCGAAGCAATATAAAAAATCTCTAGTGTCATTTATTTTTACTGCTTTAATTATTTACTTATTAATTATTATTACGCACAAGTAGTTTATCCATATTACATGATCCTATAGCATAGTCACCTTTCAAAATCTCAAAAACTTAAGAATTAAAAATATTAGAAGCGATCATGAAGGTGAATTCAAAAATGAAGTTTGTGAACATTTTTGTAATAAAAAGGGAATTTACCATAATTTTTCTTTTCCTAGAACACCATAAAAAATTGGAGTTGTAGAAAAGAAAAATATAACTTTACAAGAATGTGCAAGAACTTTATTAAACGAAAGTACTTTACCAAAACATTTTTGGGCAGAAGCTGTATCAACTGCCTATTATGTTCTGAATCGTGTTTTCGTCCGACCACTAACTAAACACACTCCATATGAACTATTTCATAAAAGAAAACCAAATATTTCATATTTTAATTTTTTGGCTTAAAATGTTTTATTTAAATACAAAAGATCAGCTTGGAAAATTTGACCCAAAATCCGATGAAAGAATTTTCATAGGATATTCGGAATGAAACAAGGTTTATCGAATTTTTAATAAAAGAACTAAAACAATCAAAGAAACACTTCATGTTTCCTTCAACGAAAATTTTAAATTTAATAAATATAGAGGATTATGAGATAATCACTAAGATGGTCACAAATACGGTTACTCAAAATAATTTTGAAGAAGATGAAAACATTGTTCATAATTTTGAAGAAGATGAAAACATTGTTCATAATGAAAATGATTTTAGATCTCCTCATAGGATTTTACGAGATCACCCAGTAGAAAATGTCATCGGATAAATTGATTCACATGTCAGAACTAGAAATCAACTTAATCAAATGGGCCATGTAGCATTTCTTTCTAATATTGAATATAAAAATGCCAAAAATGCATCTACTAATGACTATTGGATTATACTGATGCAAGAAGAGCTAAAACAATTCGAACGAAATGAAGTTTGGAAATTAGTTCCTAGGCCAAGTGATCAAACAGTCATTGGTACTAAATGGGTCTTCAAAAAGAAAGCAGATGAACAAGAAAATATATGCTAGATTATTCGCATGAGGTATAATCAAAAGAATGAATTGACTATGGAGAAACGTTTGCTCCACTCGCACGACTATAAGCAATATGTATCTTACCGGCCTTTGCATGTTTTTATAATTTCAAACTTTATCAAACGGATGTTAAAAGTGCATTTTTAAATGGATATATAAAAGGAAATGTTTATGTTGAACAACCTCATTTATTCGCACATGAAATTTTTTCGGACCATGTCTATAAACTTAAGAAAGCTTTATACGGTCTAAAACAAGCACTCCATGTTTGGTATGAACGTCTTAAAAGCTATCTTATAGATTCTGGTTTTGAAATTGGAAAGGTTGATCAAACTCTTTTTATCAAAGAACAAAAAAGGATACTTTAATTATTCAAATTTATGTAAACGATATTATTTTTGGTTCTATAAATGAAAAATTATGTCAGGAATGTTCAAATATAATGACAAAAGAATTTGAAATGTCACATATGCGAGAATTATCTTATTTTCTTGGTTTACAAATTAAACAATTAGAAATTTGAATTTTTATTTATCAACAAAAATATTGTAATAATCTTATCAAACGCTATGGTATGGAAAATACTTCTACCAAAGCAACTCCAATGAGTACAACAACACATCTCGCTAGAGACGAAGATGGAAAAGGTGTCGACCAAAAATTATACCGAAGTATAATTGGATCATTACTCTATCTAACTGCTAGTAGACCTGACATAATGTTGAGTGTTTGTTTGTATGCTCATTTTCAAGAAAAATCCAAAAGAATCACATATGTGAGCAGTGAAACGAATATTGCGTTATCTAAGCAAAACCAAAGATTTTGGAATTTTCTATCCGAAAGTATGTCCTTTCGAGTTAGTATCATGTAGTGATGCTGATTTTGGAGAATTTCGGATGAATCAAAAAGGTATGAGCGGAACTTGTCACTTCATTGGACAATTCTTAGTCTCTGGTTTAACAAGAAATTGTGCTTCACTATCGAGTGTGAAGCGAAATGCATTTTTGCAGCTTTAGCATATGCACAAGTAATTTATATGCAACAATCACTTCAAGATTTTGGTATAAATTTATCTAAATCAACTATTTCTGTGATAACACAAGTGCTATAAACTTATCCAAAAATCCAGTCAATAACTCACGAACTAAACATATTAACATACATCTTCATTTTCTTCATGATAATATTAGAAAGGATTTAGTCAGATTTGAGTTTGTATCCTCTGAAAATCAACTGGCTGATATATTTACCAAACCTTTAAATGAAAATATTTTTATAAAACTAAGAAGTGAATTAGGAATTTTATATTTAAATGATTTATAATTTTTCTTCTTCAAAAATTGGGTTTCTAAGAATATAACTCAAGTCTCTTACTTGTAAGTCAGGTGCACTACCACTCTACCAATTTATCTCTACATGCTTTTTAATATATTTCCTTTTTATCGATGATAAAGGGGGAGAAATTTAGTGTAAATATATATTATTGTGCATATTGACATGGGGGATTCATATAAGTATTTATGTAAATAGTTTATTTATATTTATATAGTTGTCATCGTCAAAAAGGAGGAGAATGTTAGAATCTTGAATTTCATTGTTTTGATTGAGACAACTTTATAAATCAATATTTGTACATACTAACTTATGCAGGAGATTCGTTGCAGCTTTAGATTCAATTTTTTTTGAAGCCGGTAGTCTATTGTTTAGAGTTTGTATACTATTTAGAAACATGTTAAAATCACTCCTAAATGGTATATATATAAAAACATACACACATGTACACAAACATGCACAAGACGCTAAAAACAGCCAGCTGAATGGACTCATTCAGCCGTTTGTTTACTGAAACATTTTTAAAGTTTCACAATATTCTGCTGGCTAAATGAGTTAATTCAACCAGCTGTTTTAGGACAAAATTTTCCTATTTTCTTGTTGGTTTCGATTTCAACAAATTCAGAAGGCTGAATTATTATTTCAGCCAGTTGAATATTTATAACGGCTATTTTTTATGAAAAGACACTTCTCTTCATCAAAGAGAAACATCTTCAAATCAACAGTTGCACTTGTTTCTTTTCAATGTTATCTTTCATGAATGATTGCAACTTTTAAACCTTTATAAATAGATTTCATAATTCAACAAACAATGAACCTAATTGATTTTAATATTCTTGAATTCTTATCTCTTATTCTTTATTTTCAATTTGCACTCAAACTGCATATAATCTATTATCGTTGATCACTCTATCTTCCTCATTCTTCAAGAACATTGCACTATATATCATAAAGGAGAAGACTATAGAAAGATTGTACTTAACTGACTTATCAGTGCTATTTAAAGAGCATTATACAATTAGATACTTTTGTTTATTTGTAAAAAAGTCTTATTCGGTTGCTCAGGTTGTAGAAGTCCTATTCGGCTGATTAGGTGGTAGAAGTCCTTTCGGTAGCTTGGGCGGTGTAAATATATTCCTCCGGGTTAAGTGAGGGTTGCTAGTTTAATTCCAACAGAAGTTTGGGACTGGACGTAGAACGGGAGTTCAAACCAGTATAAAAAATTTTGGTGTCGTTTATTTTTACTGCTTTAATTGTTTACTTACTTAGTTTATATTCTACACAAATATTTTATCCATATTACATGATCCTATAGCACAGTCACCTTTCGAACAATCCCTCTATTTCTCAAGAGGAGAGCTTGGCAGCTGGTGCAATAAAGCAAGCAAACTAAGGAAGCCAACCAGATAGAGTAGAGGCCAAGCAACCGAAGACCGAACAATAAATGATCACGGTGTAAAAGGAGAAGGTCGAAGCATAGAAGAGGTCATCGAAGAGCTCTCACCGATCCCACATGTATAAAGGGAAAGGAGGGTGGCCATATTTCGAAGAGTGAGGCTACCTTGGGAAAGGATAAGCTTGAGAAATTACAAATTAGAGGCAGGAAAGGCGATCGGGGAAGCGGTGAGCAGACGCCTTTGTTTGTCTTTTCCTCCTTTTGTTTTTTCTAATCACCTTTTGTAAAAGTGTAGAGTCTGCACTTATCGTTTTTCTTATTGTTGTCACAGTGATATTTTATATTTTCCTATTTTTTGGCTAATATTGTGAGGGCACAACAAACACAACACCCACTGTTTGTTGTTTTACATTGAAAATGCTATAAGTAATAAAATGTTGACATTTTGATTGTAACTTTATTTGTCTACATATCTATATTTTAGGCACTTATGCCAATTTTATTTATCATTATTTTATTTAGTCCTATAATCATCGTCAAAATTCTTTGTTTGGAGTAAAAGAACTGTGAAATATTGGTTTTTTTGGTTGAGTATTGGCATGTGCACCCCCCAGTTCACTGGGTTGTTTACTTCAAACATTCGACATGAGACTAGGAGCTTTCTATGGCCTTTCAAATGCCCATAGTCAGATCTGTATTGCAATTCCTATCTTTGGGAATTTTTGGTTTGAGATATTCATGAAGCTCTTTTGGCGGCCTCATGGCTAGCTTTTCACATAATCTTAGTGATCTGTGTACTTAAGTTTTCGACGACACCAGTTTCTTAATTATTTTTTTAAGTTTCTTCGTTACAATGCGGAAATTAGGCTATCGCGCATGCATATCATTACTTGAAGCATTATTTTCTTGGCTTCTGAGGTGACATGAAATTTTTGCAGTATATGAATTGCTTGTCTTCGGATGCAATTTTGCTGATCCAAGTAGTAATGTATGGCTTACGAAATGCATACAGTGAGATTGGGGCTTACATGGTCGTAGTTTCGTGAACCACGTAGCGATGCATGGCTAAGGTAGTTGTTCTTGCTTGGATGTGATTCCACAATCCAAGAAGTAATGCGTGACTTACGAAATGCCTAGCTTTGATTTGGGGTTTCCTGGTGTCGTCGGAGCAACATTGGTTCTTTGAAGGCTAAGATTGGTTTCCGTCTATCCAACGGTTAGAGTCGATTTGCTTTTGACTACCCAGCAGGTAGGTGGGGCGTACCTAAACATGGTTCCACTATCTCAAGCAGTGATTGGATGTTTTGAGTTGATTTTACCCGTTAACTCTGCAGGTTATTTTTTGAACATGCTTTTATTAGTTCCGAAAGCAATGCGATTTAAAAGTTGGGCAAGTTCTGCCTATTTACAATGTCCCCGGTACTCTAGGATGGCTTGTTTGCAAGAAATAAGAAATACACAAGATAGCCTTAGATAAATTAATGATGCAGCGATTCCTGTTCCATGCTCGGGGAATTTGGGGTCCATCAAAGGTTGTTAGCTTGAATGTGCCATCCCTTAGCTTTTGACCGATCATATAGGGTCCTTCTCAGTTTGGTCTGAATGCTCCTGGTTCAGAGTAGACCCTTTTAAGGACAAGGTCTTCTACTTTGAAGGTGCGGTCATGAACTTTGGAGTTGAATTACCATGCGACCCTTTTCTGGTGAGTGGTAGTCCTTAACTTGGCATCTTCCCTCTTCTCATCGACCATATCAAGCGACTCGAGTAGGAGCTGCTCGTTTTGCCTTTCATCAAAGTTTTGCCTTCGATGAGAAGGGACTTCTAGCTCAACTAGGATCATTACTTCTAAACCATATGCCCTGGAAAACAGAGAGTGCCCAATTGCAGATTTGTGCATTGTCCTGTAAGCCCATAGTACGAGTGGAAGTTCATTGATTCAATTTCCTTTCACTTTAGTTAGCTACTTCTTGATGGTGGACTTGATGATCTTGTTTACTACAACCACTTACCGGTTTTCTTATAGATGTGCAATAGCGGAAAAGCCCTTCTCGATTCGAAAGCGTCTGCAAAAGTCTTTGAACTCAACGTTATCGAATTAAGTCCCGTTATCCGTGATGATTTTTTGTGGCACACCAAACCTACAAATAATGTTTTTAGTAAAAAAGTTAATAACTTTCTTCATGGTAATATTGGCCAGCAGTTCTAGTTCGGCCCATTTGGTGAAATAGTCAATAGCAACGATAACATATTTGGCTCCTCATTTAGCCATTGGTAATACACCAGTTAGAACGATTCCTTAAATTGCGAATGGCCATCCCCTGACCATTTGTGTTAGCTCCGTCGAAGGAGTTCTTTTGATCTTACTAAATTTTTAGCATTGGTCGTACTGTCTGGCGTAATCTAATACATTGCTATTTACTGTTGGCTAAATATACCCATACCAAGGAACTTTCTTTGTAAGGGTTTGTCCCCCGGTTTGATCTCCATAGTCACTTTCATGAACTTCTCTTAGTATCCTTTGATCTTCGTCGTTGGTCACACATCTTAGAAAGGTGGTAGATAATCCCCTTCGGTAGAGTATCTCATCCTGTATTACAAATTGTGGTGCCTTTCGGAGAAGCTTTTTCTACTGATTCCTGTTTACGGGGAGAGTTCCTGCGAGTAGATAGTCCAAGATTGGCGTCATCCATGTTTTTGGTTCATTGGTTTTCTCAAAAATCCTGTCGATATCCATTTTGATTACGCTTGAAGTGGTCAGGGTTTCTACCAGGACTAACCCCAATGACTGAGCTTCTCCAGAACTGGCCAGTTTGGCCAGATAATCCGCCTTCGTGTTCTGTTCCCTTGGGATATGAGTTTATGGTGTAATGATCGATGTCATTTAGCAGTTCCTCCACTTTAGATAGGTACAGGGCAAGGTTCTCTCCCTGAGCCTAGTATTTGCCTTTCACTTGACAAACGACTAGCCGAGAGTCGCTATAAATGTGTATGGATTTTATCTCAAGTTCCTTTACAATCTTTAGCCCAGCTATCAACGCTTCGTGTTCTGCTTCGTTATTTGTTACAAGTAATTCCAAGTATAAGGATTAGCAAATGGATCACCCTTCGGGGGTCTCAAGCACTACCTCTGCTCTCGACCAGAAGTGTTAAATGCACCATCGACGAGCAACTTCCAACGTGTTTCCACTTTGGGAGTTTCTTCTTCATTATCTCATATATAAATTCAGCAATGAAATCTTCCAATGCCTACCCACTGATCGCCTTCGAGGATGGTAAGTGATTTCATATTGACTCAATTCGATGTTCCATTTGATAAGCCGCTTGGAGGTCTTGGGGTGGTACAACACTTGCTTTAAGGGTTGATCTGTTAGTACTTTGATCGGGTGTGCTTGGAAATATGGTCATAATTTTCCAGATGCGATCAAGAGCCAATATGCTAGTTTTTCAATTTTGGATAGTTCTTCTTGGCTCTAGTGAACCGTTTACTGATGTAGTATACAGATTGCTAGATCTGAGCTTCTTCACGTATAAGCGCGACACTTAATGTGTGAGGTGAGACTGCTAAGTAGATAAACTAGTCTTCTCCATCTACTGGCTTGGATATGATTGACTGGGTTTCTATATGTCGTAGTAACTCTTCGAGCATAGTTTGACAAGCCTGATTCCATGCGAAGTTCATCTTTCCCTTCTTCAGTGCATCAAAGAACGGTATACATTTATCGTTGCTTTTGAGATGAACTGGCTTAGTGTTGCAACTTTTCCATTCAAGCTTTGTAACTCCTTGTTCTTTGGGGCTTCGACTTATCGTAGAGAAATAATTTTTTCTAGATCTACTTTGATGCCTCAAGCTCTTACGATGAATCCCAAGAACTTTCCAGAAGCTACTTTGAAGTGACATTTAAGTGGATGGAGTTTCATTCCATATTTGAGGTGTATTTTAAAAATTTCAACAAGATTATCCAAGTGATTTGTGGCTATATGA
The DNA here is from genome assembly GCA_030765085.1 of Allium cepa. Lineage (NCBI taxonomy): Eukaryota > Viridiplantae > Streptophyta > Magnoliopsida > Asparagales > Amaryllidaceae > Allium > Allium cepa. The sequence goes on from CM060938.1 coordinate 550,056,645, forward strand.
AATTTAACCAACATGTCATCCACATAAACTTCAATAATTTTCCCGATACGATGCTTGAACATGGCATTCACTAGTCATTGGTAGGTTGGCCTAGCATTCTTTAAGCCGAATGACATCACTTTATAATAGTATAGCCCCAGATCAGTAATGAAATTGGTGTTTTCCTGATCAGGTTCGTGCATCATGATCTGGTTGTATCCTCAATATACATGCATAAATGATAGCAATTCATGTCCAGCCTCTCATCCACAAGCTTTGTTTAGATCCGAATAGTCGATATAGGTTTACCATTACCTATTGGACTTCTTGACCAAGACCAGGTTAGATACCGATTCAGGGTAAGTTGCATCGCAGATAAAACCATTCGCCATTAGCTTGTCTTCTTTTTAGTGCTTTGGACCATTCGGTTCTTAGGATGCGCCTCTTCTGCTTTACTAGTGTACACTTGGGATCGATGTTGAGTGTGTGGCATGCAATTTCCGACGACACGTCGCACATATTGGAATACATCCAAGTGAATAGATCTAGGTTGGCTTGAAGAAATTTGATGAGTTCCAATCGCATCTTGCTTCCAAGATGCGATCCAATTTTTAGAATCTGTGTCGGGTCATCCATATCGACAGGGACATACACCATCAATTCTGCCAGTGCTACCCGATCCTCCCCTAAACTCTTTTTTCTAGGTCCAAAGCACTGTCGAATCGGTTATAATCCCCAAGCCAAGGGGCTCTGCAGTTGATATTCGGCAAGTTCACAAATGTGGAGAGTTCTCCCTACATTCTTCATCTTTTCCCTTCTTTTAGACTGGTGTAGTGCCACGATATAGCATTCTCTAGCTGCACTTTGGCCTCCTTTGATCTCCCCGACTCCATTCTCTATCAGAATTAGACACCATTGAGCTAAAGAAATTCTAAATCCGCCAAGGCAAAATTTCATCTATGATCATAAAGGTTTGCATGAGGATGACTCTTTGGTCGCCTTTCCCAATTTCTAAGGGTAATTCAATTATCAGACAGGTTGTTTGGGTTCACTGGTGAATCGCTGGATCATTGTTCGACAAGAAGATACATCTTTAATGTTGATCTTCAACTAAACAAAGGCGCGTTTATAAAGGATATACACAGAATTGCCACTGTCTACCAATACTCGTTGGACGATCACGGGTCAGATTCCCACTGCCACGACCATAGGGTCAAGATTTGGAGCTTCTATCCCTTCTTTGTCTTGATTCTGGAATACTATGTGATCATTCGGGGTTCTCTGTTGCTTGGCAGGGGTTCCATCTTCGATTGCAAAGCACGATTTTGTCGGAGTGTGCTTTAATGAGCTTGTACACTACTCCATTTTCCCCAACTCTTCTACATAGGATAGGGTCCTCTAGATATTATTTCAATGATAAGTCTCTGGTTAGTCCGTCTATGTCCCTCTTTGCTGGTTCCAGCTTGATTCCCTCGATCTCTAGGAGCTTGGGGCGCTGTGGGTTGGTTTGGATTCTGTGGTTTCCACACATACTGCTAAGGCTTGTTTTCACGAATTAGCTCCTCAATCAAGTTCTTTATGTGACAACACTCATTCGTATGGTGGCCATGTGTTTCATGGAAGGGGTAGTTCTTTTCGAATTGTTTTGTTGTTCAGTCGCTTCCTTTTTAGGTGGCTTCTTGTACTCTTTTGTCCCTTATGTCACAAGATAGATGTTTTCTGGAGTATCGTTGAGCAGGATGTATTCTTCAGGCCTTACACCTTTAAGTCCATGTTACTTCCATTTCATTTGTTGGAATTTTGGTTTTTCCTTTTCTAATTCCCATCTTTTCTTGCATTTCCTTCAGCTATCCCGGAGGTATTTATGTCTTGGATTGTCGCTAAACCACTTTGCCCAATGTTGGTTGGTTGTAAGTTGGCAGATTTCCCTTCTAATTCCGTTCCTCTTCCAATCTCAAATATCGGCTCGTCTTTCGGTTCAATTCCTTCCTAGTAGTAAGTTGTTTCATTTTGATCCATTTTTCGAATTCAGTTTTGGGGTGGAAGCATAAACCAAGGCCATGAAAACCATATCCTCATTTGGATTACTTCAATCACCGTGGTGTTGAACCGATTCATGAAGGAATTCAAAGATTCATTACATCCTTGGAAAAGGCCGGATAAGGATATCACATCTTTCGGTTGTGCAGTGTGAAGCTTAAATTGATCAAGGAATCTTGTTGCTAGTTGATTGAGGGTGGAGAAGGATCTTGTGAAAGCCTGGTGAACCACATGGAAGAAATTCCTTCCACGAAAATCGAGAAACATATATATCGAATGGCATTCAAAGCATTTGCTCCATCCATGTACCAACTGTACTTATACAAGTAGGGTTTCGGGTCTCTCTTTCCATCGTAAAATGGAATGGTTGGCATAGTGAACTTTTCAGGACACCACTCATTCAGAATGTCATCGGTGAAGGGAGTCCAACTTAGAGCAAATCCCCATTCAGCATCCATTCTATCCTTACTTTCATCCATCAATCGCTTGGCCATGTCCGCGATATATGCCTTAGATGTCCAGTAATTTGCGGTTGGCTATCAGTGACTACACCAAGTGTTTAATTTTGCTAACGATCTTGGTAAGTGAACTGAAGCCTTGGCTCTCATGTCTTTGGGAGAGTCACTTCTTTAGATTTCCGTTGGCTTACGGTTGGTTGGGTAGGAGCAGTTTGGATCTCCTTGGCATTACTAAATGCATTGGTATTTCCTTCCAACTTGTCGTCGTCAAGTCGCTCACCATCTTCTAAGTCGGAGAGATCCATTGCTATATCTTCCCGTAGGGTTTTCGCCCCTAGATTCAAATTTGTAGCTGGTTGCCTCATAGTTGCTGGAGTGCTTGTGTATCCTTCCATATTAATTCCTACAATTCCACTTATAACTCCTTTCTGCTACTGCTTTCCATTTCTCCTATTTAGACCAGAGATGGAAGAATTTTCTTATTCCATGGCAGCTGTGAGCTCTGTCTTGGTTCGTGGAGTAGCATATGACTTTAAGTTCAATAGAGCAATAAATTTGTCCATAAGAGCTCTTTGGTTATTTTCCATCTTCTGATTAATTTCATCCACCATTTTACTCAATTCGTCTCTAGTGACAACTTCACGCTGAATAGAGAATCCCAACACTTGATCTCCCGTGTTGGCACCATTGACTTCAATTTGCTGAGGATTGATCTCTTCTCCAGCAATTATATCTCCTATGGATCTTCTGGAAGCAATTCTCCATCATTCTAGTGCCAATGATTCTCAGCAGCAGATCTTTTGAGCAAAGAATGAGGATTTAACTTCTGAAACTATCTGATCCAAAGTAGATAGCTAGATCTAAGCCTGGATTTAGTGTTCTTAGTGAAAGCACCAAAATGTTAACCCAAAAAATGGATCAACACCCCGATATGATTGTGAAAGAACTAGCCCTATTTATAAGGACAAATAAAGTAGAGCAGAACACTCTCGAAGTTGTAGAAAAGACAGAATAAAGTAGAGAAACATAAGATTTTTATAGTGATTCAGCTATTGACGAAGCCTATGTCCACTTTATAGATTTTAGTGATGGATTGATTGTTGATCACAAGTACAAGTTGTTTACACTTCTAATAATTGAACGAAGAAAGATCATACCACTATTGATGGAGATAAAAGGAAGGATTTTAATTGTCCCATCACAGCCATTATGAGGAGGAAGAAAGTTGAAGAACCTTAGTAGCAGAGTTCCCCAATGATTAGAGCAACTAGCCCCCTTTTCGTTGAAGATAGGAAGGTATTTATAGGATTTAGATAGCACTTGGATCGAAACCAGAGTACCAGAAGCCTGTAGTTGTCCATAGGAGGAGGCACGTAAAATTAGGGGTAATTTTGAACTAACTTTTTGGATTGGTGCCGATCCGATTGGATCGGATCGGTACCGATCCAAAATGTTATGCAATTTTTGCACAATTCCTACTTCGTTGGCTTCCTTTCTTGCACACGAGGGTTCCCCATGTGATTTCATAGCTTGTTGACTTGTTTTAATGACGGTTCACATGTAAATTAGATTGAATCATAATCCGAATCGGATAAGTCTTGACTTCTTCAACTCAAATGCTTGGAATGTTATCAAACTTGGTAGATAAGGTTAGGAGAGATGTATGAAAATAATGCATGTGGATTAAAGAATCAACCAGTCAATATTTTGGATCGATACCGATCCAATTAAACCAGATCGATGTCGATCCAAATACTTGGCATATTTTGGTTCAAACTTCTAGGGTTTCTTTGTCGTATACTTTAGGATTTCCAGTCAAGTTCCGAGTCGTTTTGGCTCAATTTGAATGTTCTAATTCCTTCTGAATTCTGCTGGGTTAAAAACCTTGTAAACACACATATTTCTTGAGTTTCTCACACTAGACTTATGTCTTACTTGTGATTTTATATTTTCATTATCTTCATGGGTGCTCTTTCGAGTAGTCTAAGTAGGATAGGTTTTGATGTAGTTTGGAGCATCTAGAGGCGAGATAGATGCTTCTATTCACCTACCGTAGTATTCTTATTGCCACCACATTACTTCGTTGTATATATTAGCATATGTGAGGACAGGTTGTTATAACTTTCCAGGCCAATGATAGTTGTTAATGAATTACTTCATCAACCCTAAAAAGTGCAAGGGAGTGAACCTTGGTAAATGATGGAGACTGGAGAGCCTAAATTTAACCTCAACAAGTGTAGGTATATGGTGACACTTGGTTGAGTTAAGACTTAAGAGGAGTGAACAAGCAAGCTCAAGTCCGTTGTGAAGTTATATGCAAAGTCTTGTAGGATCATATGCTCATACGTGTGGTCAAATGTTTGCAAAGGTAGAAATCAAGAATATGAGCACTTTTGGAGTTCGAAGCAATTATTGATTAATAAATCATATATGATTTGGAACTCGAAATTAAGTCAAAATTCAAGAAATCCTATTTCTATTCAATATTTTATCGAAGGTAGCAAGTCTAATAGTCCAACATTTCAAGTGCTACAATCGGCAATGATCGTAAAAAAAATTTGGGTTAGAAAGTTTAAAATATAAGAAGAGGGACAATAATGATTCGCCCCCATTACAAAATCCTTAGGTCTGTATTTATAGGGGTGGAAATGCAGCATGTTTAGCAACTAGACGTCGGCATTCATTTCCTTCAGCATCAATAACACGGCATGGTGCCATGCTTTGTTTAATGATGATTTTTGACATTTCTCGATGCATAGTAAAGCTTTGGCATTATTTCAATAGTGACAGTATTAGACATCAATGATTTTTTGGTGTTGGCAACTTACTCTATAATAACCAACCCTCTTAGTTAGTAGATCGTAGCATTAGTTTGAAGCTATAATGATATGAGTCGTCATTGATGTGGTGCGGAACCATCATGGAGTAGTGTCATTATTGATAAGTCTTGTGAATGTTGATGACTTTCGGCATCAACATCGCATGTACAAATGGACGGTATCTATTAAGTATTGTTGAAGTGCGACATGGCATTGATGAATGAAGATGTTGATAAGCATCGACATTCTTGAGTGGCGATATGGGTAATGATCGACCTCAATAACAAATAGCGGCAACAGTGAGTGACGTTGATCGAAAGCGGCTTCACTTTGAAGGGTGACACTGGTAAAATATGGCAACAATAAGATGTGACATAGGTTATGTCGACATTCATTAGTGGCTTACTATATTATTTGGAGTCAATATAATTACTTCCTTGAAGGGATGCGACATTGATAAGACATGATGTAGATGGGAGGTGGCATTAAAGAGAGGCAGAATCGGTAGTGTGCATTATTGATCATATGCAATATTGGACGATATTGTTAAAACGCGGCATTACTTCCATATTGAAAGGCGACATTATATTCATTTTCATATCGCATATCTTTGAGGCTAATTAGGGTGATAACATCTGCCCCTCCACGCAGTATAGAGGAAGCATTGACTTTTAAAGTCAATAGTTTTGACACCATTCTTTATTGCCTATTGGTCATCTTTCGTCGATCCAGCCATCTATTTAAAATCAATCCAACGGCTTCTGTACACCTATTTCTTTCTATAAATAGCCAAGTCTTGTATGTTTTCCTCTCTTACTTGTAATTTATAAGCTCAAGCCATAAATCAAATTTTCCAAAAAGAAACCAAAAACTTCCGACTCTCAATTGTTCGATTCATCATTCAGGTATGATATGTAATTCTGATTGTTCCACTTAATTTGATTTAAGGAATTTCCACGAAACCACTTTTTGGGATTTGCCGACTCCGAATTGACCTTTGGGGCTGTATTGGATTGTTCTGATGTTAATGTTCAGCTTATCAATGTAGTCGACTATTGTTTGTTTTTATAGATCAGATGAACATTGAATTTTTATATCGTCTGAATGAAATTTGAGGTTGTTGACGACGAGAACCTGGGTGCTCTTGTTTAACAATGAAAAAGATAACTTATAAGACTAGATATCCCATAAGGATTCACGCTAAGCCGAACCTAATATTTCATGACATCATCATGGTATTCAGCATCGACTCATCTTCCCTACATTACGTCGTAACAAACGTTTTACAATATTGATATGATATTCGACATTAATAAAGCTTTTGTTGACATTTTTCCCATTAGTTGATGTTTTTGGCATAAATTTTTTATGAAAGTGAAGCGCGACAACCCATTTAGAGTTATAGAGGTTACTATTATTGAAGCGCCTATGTCGATTGGATGCGACATCACTTAACTATAAATGATGTTGTCGTTGATTTATATTTTGATATTGATAGTCTTACTGCTCGTTGCCATCATTCTGTGGCCACCTTTAATATTATAAATTAAGCTTTATTCAATATCATTGCTTACGACGTCGCCTATTCAACATAATACAAGTCGTTTGACTTATTAGCACATTATCAACTCACGTCATCGTCATTCACTAATGTTGACAACCTCATCACTTAAACATTAGATATAATTGTGGTGTTTTCTAGTACTATAACATAAACTACGCGACATTTGACATTGGTATATCTATTGACATGGACTTATTGACATTGCACATTCATTCTTATTTAATATTTATATAGTTTTTCTATGAAATTCCTTTACTGAAGTTAGAGTTTAAATCTTTTAATAAACTGAACATGTGTTATTTAAGGGTTATTAACTCATGACTAGCATATACTTTAAGCATCCTATACCATCACTTAGATAGCAGACAAGTCATTTAGTTAATAATTTATGACTTTAGCATGTAGTGATCCTTCTATATAATATGAACATTACTATTTATTAAATTTTGGATTAGATGGATGAAAAGCTCAAAACCAAGTAAGATGTCCATTAGGAAAATTAGCACAGGCCCTAAGGCCTCACTCCCCATTGGCAAGAAGGGGAATAATCTTTTGAATCCATCACACATTACAACCAAGCTAAGGTGGATTCTATTCTGGAACAAGTTGGGATTACGGAAATTCCACCCATTCCTACTGGTCCTACAGACGATATTTACAATCCGTTTTAAGGATATTTTGCTTTTACTCTAATACATATTTGGTACACAGGCTACCTTCCTTTTCCTAGCTTTCTTATGATATACCTCGAACATTTGGATATTGCACCAATTTAGTTCTCATCAAATTCTTACACATATCTGACTTGCTTGGAAGTCTTGGCTTGGGAACTGTAACATCCCCTATCTTGAGGTCCAAAGCTAAGCGCTACAGTTGTTGTAGTCATCTATAGTATTAACTTTCAATGACAAAATACAGTAACGTTATTGGTATCCATAATATCAGAAGCACATGAATATGAAATAAAATCATATATTTCAAAAATATCTTTTTTGATTACATTTCATATCCATATTTCATATTCAGTTACATAATCCCAAAACGTATCCAAGGTTTTGATCAAATATAATTATTACAAATTACGCCAAGAGCGACATATGAAGTTGCTCCTTTCGATGATCATAGTACAAGATAGACCTATCAGTCTTAAATACGTCATAGCAGAAATAAAACTAAATAGCTCCTACATAGCTAACTTTGCCTCCCGTACGTCTTCAGAAGCTTATTCGTCCAACCAACTAAACTTGAAAAACCTTAACTCTCAATCTACTCAAATTAAATTTTGAGTACCCGAGAGTTTAAGGGGAGAACATAAACTTTGAGTCAAACATAAAGCCTGGTGCGAATAATATTATTACATCTTGATTTACTGATATTAAGTGAGACCATTCTGCGGAACAGGTTTCCACTCACTAATATCCCTTTAAAAGCATAACTTTTGCAAATTAGAAACCTGCAATCAGACTGACTATAACAATAGTAACAAATAAATTTATGTATAAAAATCAGGAACTCAATGACCATCTGTCCACCCTATAGTTTTATCTGGCTAACCATTAACCATTGGCTGACTCGGGCCTACCAGATATACTCAATAATCTAACTTCTGTTAGACACAATACAGGGGTGACTGCCTTAACTTTCTTTTTCTAGGATTAGTTGAACCTAATGGTTTCATGGGCCCACCAATACCCTATCTTTATCTGTATATTCCCTTTTATATGTAACCTCAATTTAGTCCCACCTATGACAAGCCCTACATATTAGAATTTTAGACTTATTTTAGCTAGGGAAAATAGCTAAAGTATTGGGAGCGACCCTTTAGTCCCATCCAGTTTTCTAATACATGAGTCATAAACTTAGAGTTCACTACCCTATTCATGTTTAATTTCTTGTCTTAGGGTTAACCACCCTGTTAAAACTTCATTTCCTCGTAAATAATCTTTACAAATGACTTACCCCTGAAATCATATCTTTATAAAACAAGGAAATTATATACTTTGCTTTACTCAAAACACTTATGCCATGATATATATACTTACATAAAATAATGTTGATGAAGCCTTATCAATGGGATTATCTATCCCTTCAAAGTAAGTTAAAAACCTTTGTTAACTTAAAAGATTTTAAGCCATGAAGCCAAGGTAAAACCTTCGAAACCTATGTTTAAACCTTAAACTATGCCTTTCGAAATCATTGTGAACAACACTTTCAAAAGCTTTATTAAAACCTTAGACATCCTCTTTTAAAACCATTTAAACTTATCTTGCGAAAGCGTTGGAAACCTAGTAAAATACTCAAAATAAACCTTTCGAAAACATTGGGGATCTCCCCTTCGAAACCCATATTATATGCCTTCCGAAAGCATTGACATTCTTCACTTAAAACACAACTTTCGAAAGTATTTGGTTCAAATAAAAGTATGTGGAAACATTGCTTCAAAGCCAATTAAAATCATTCCTTCAAAAACTTTTGTGTTTATATAACTAAGGTTCATAAAAGAACAAAGGTGAAAGCATTACTTTCGAAAATATTTACCCAAAGTAAAAGAAAGAGGATTATTTTGAAACCAACACTTTCGAAACCATTTCTTCCGAAACCATTTTAAAAGTAGTTAAACCACCCTTTCGAAACAATTAAGAAGGCGGCTTCGGAGTACAAAGGAAAGCACCCCTTCGAAAGCATTGATTCGAAAGGTTTGAATGTGGCAACATGGGTTTTCTCCTTTCGAAGCTTCTTTTACAATATAAAGGTGGCAACTCATTCAAAAGTTATTTTATATGGATAAAGGAAAGTTGATTAAGTCGAAAGCTAACTCCAACCCTTTCGAAGGCTTCAATTACAAACGAAAATTTTCAAAGTTAAGAAGAGTAGCTTCTACCCCTTCGAAAGCATGGTTTCGACACTATACCTTCTACCTTTCCCCAATTCACCACATATTAATTGTTTGATACCATATGCATTGGTTTCGAATAGGTTCCTCATGGAGGCTTAGTCGAAAGCACCAAATGTAAGTGGTGAAGTAGTAAATTTAAGCGAAACTGATTCTTAGCCTTTTAAACTAATTTCTTTTAAACTAACTTGCCTTATTTGTTGAAATGCAATTGGTTACCATTTCTTTACCAAAATCCTTTTCTAAAAAGTGCTTCCAAATTCAAAGGTTGTTAATTTAAAACATTTAACAATTAAGCCATTCTCTTTGAATAAATTTATCAAACTTTTAAGTCCTTCAACTTTAGTAATTTTATAACTTTGATAATTACTTGGGAAAAATTCCCCAAAAATCATAATAATTCATTTTCAATATGCTTTCTAACATGTTTAAATTTCAAACCCAAAACCAATATATAATTTTCGAAAATATTTTAAAACCAAATTTTAGCTATTTTCTTTCATAGAAATCCATAATAAATTCACAGTATCTTACAAAATTATGAAACCTGAAACCTACTTCATAAATAATGTTTTCAACCATATATCAAAAACGCAAGTCATTTGAATGACATTTAATAGGTTTTCCAAATCTAAACTTGTCATAAATCTGTATGAAATAACATAAATCATCAACAAGCATATATATCCATTTAAACAATCATACATTGGCTTAGTGTTAAGAAGGTTGAGATTTGTCTTTTGATTGATTTGCTTAAGCTTTCTACTTGAATCTTAGCCTATTCTTCTTCTTGAGTCTCTTAATGGTGGCCGGTCGAACTCTTTAGGGGTTTTGGTTTTGTTTGTAATTGTCGAAAATGAGTAAGGAATAAAGGTAAGAAGGGTTTAGGGTATAAGAACATCGTCTATTCCCATTTTTCACTTATCATATTCCTCCTACTTCCTTAATTTCAATTCTCTTTTTCTTATATTATTAAGGCACGACCCCCTTATTGGTTAAAAAATATCAATCCCTTAACCATCTACATTATTTCATTTAATTTATCTAATTAAATGTGCTAAATAATGTTACTAAAAATTAGGGTCATTATAGACTCCCGTCCTTAAAGAATTTCGTCCTCTAAATTACGATAAGGTACCCATAACACTCAAACACAAAGATAAAACATACTATGAAACAAGTCAGGATAAGTATTTCTATCCCACTTTCAGTTTCCCAAGTGCAGTCTCTCTAGTCATCACTCCACTAGACTTTGACTAATCTGAATGTCTTGCTCCTTAGTCTCTTCTCATCTCTAGCGACTATACGAACGGATTATCAAACCATAGTCATATCCAGTTCCACTGCTAAATCATCTAACATAGTCGGTGCTACAGTAGTTTCTGGATCTCGAATACACATCCTCATATGAGAAACATGAAAAACATTATGGACTCCTGCCAAACTATTGGGTAGTTCCACTCTATATGTGGTTTCCCAATCCTTTCTATAATAGGAAATGGTCCAACGAATCTTGGTGCCAATTTTTCTAATTTTCCAAATTGGATTATACCTTTCATTGGTGATATCTTGACGAAAACATGATCTCCGACTAAGAACTCTAAGTCTTTCCATCTTCTATCAACATAACTCTTTTGCCTAGACCGAGCTTCCTTCATTCTAGCTCGAATTAACTCAATCTTTTCTACAGCTTCTCTAACCAAATTCGGACCAAGAACTAACCTATCCTCAGTCTCTAACCAACAAACGAGAGATTTGCATGGCCTTTCATACAAAGCTTCAAATGGTACCATCCCTATAGTAGTCTTACAATTGTTGCTATATGAAAATTCGACTAAGTGTAGGTGGTCTTCCCATGATCCTCAAAAGTCTAGCATACAAGCTCTTAAAAGATCCTCTGAGACTTTGTTAACTCTTTTCGTTTATCCATCTGTCTGTAGATGGTAAGCGGAAGTCATCTTGAGCTTGGTACCCAAAGTCTCCGGTATACTTTTTCAGAACTCGCTAGTGAACAAGGAATCTCCATCACTTACTATACTACTAGGAATTCCATGTAGTCTAACTACATTCTTCATGAATAATTTAGCCAAAACAGGTGCCGTTCTAGTTGACTTAACTGCAATGAAATAGGCACTCCTGGTCAACCTGTCCAGTATGACCCATATACTTTCATTTCCTCGACTTGACCTTGGCAACCCACTATAAAATCCATTGAGATAAAATCCCATTTCCAAACTGGAATATCTAAAGGCTAAAGTAACTCACTTGGTTTCTGATGTTTAGCTTTTACCTATTGACAGTTCAAACACTGCTTCACCCATAAGCCTACATCTCTCTTCATACTTTCCTAGAAGAAACTTCTTTTCATGTCCTGATATATCTTACTTCCTCCCAGATGAATGCTGAACTTTGAACGATGGCATTTTCCAAGAACTTCCTTCCTAATGTTTCCCACATCCGAAACACACGTTCTTCCTTTCTTCCTCAACCACCCATTCTGGTCAAGACCGAAATCTTTCAAGTCGTCGCTTTCAGTTCCATTCCTTAGATTTCTGATCCGTTCAGCTAATAACGGATCTTCCCCTTGCCTAGAAGTACTCCTATTGATTACCACTAGTCGAACTCCTAACACGACAACATAGCAGTTTCCTTACAAGAACTGGATTCAGATCTCACTGTATTATGCATGTAGTCAATGCTTCCAAATTTCTCCACTCAGCTATGATTGCCAATACTATATTCTGATGTTTCCTACTAAGTGCATCTGCAACCTTATTCCTAATTCCTGGTGTGTACTGCAAACCAATGTCATAAGCGGCTAAAAACTCTAAGCACCTCTGCTGTCTCATATTCAACTCCATTCGAGAGAATAAATACCTAGGTGACTTCTGATCCATATATAACTCAAATCTTTCTCCCAAAAGGTAATGTATCCATACCTTCAATGCAAAAATTACTGCAGCTAATTCCAAATCATGAATTGGACATCTAACTTCATGCGGTCTAAGCTATCGTGTACCTCTTTGCACTAACACAGCTCCTAACCCTATACAACAAGCATCCGGTTATGCCACTAAGTCCTGATTCCCCGCTGGAACAATTAATACAGGTGCATTAGTCAATAAGTGTTTAATTTTTAGAACGCCTCCTCACACTTATCAGTCTAGACATACTTCACATACTTTCGAGTTAGCATAGCCATCGGCGCCACTATCTGCGAAAAATCCTTAATGAATCTCCAATAATAACCAGCCAATCCAAGAAAACTCTTTATCTCAGTCACCGTCTTGGGCCTTTTCTAGATATTCACCGCCTCGATCTTAGCTGGATTTGCGGACAACCCTTTTTCTGAGACTACATGACCAAGAAATTGTACTTCCGTTTTCCAGAAATGATATTTCAAAAATTTCGCTTTCAGTGGACGCTGCCTCAATGTCTCAAGAACCACTCTAAGAAGAACTTCATGCTCTCTTTCATCTTTTAAGTATATCAAAATACCATCTATGAACACTAATAAAAATTTGTCTATATGCTCTCGGAAGATTCTGTTCATCAAATCCACGAAAAATGTTGGCACATTAGTAAGTCTGAACGACATCACTAACCATTCGTATGACCCATATCTTGTCCTAAACGTCAACAAAAGAATACTATCCTCTGCTACTCTATGCTGATGGAACCCCATTGCTAAATCCGACTTGGAAATTACTTTAGCTCCACTCAACTGGTTAACAAATCGTTAGTTCTAGGTAACAGATATCAATTCTTTATCGTCTTCTCATTCAACTTACGATAATCGATACACAACCTTAACGATCCATCCCGTTTCTTTACAAATACTACGGCTGATCCCTAAGGCAAACTACTTAGTCTGATAAAGTTCTTACTTTCCAAATCCACCACCTGCACATTGTGCTCCATCATCTCTGTAGGTGACATTCTGCTTGGCGGTCTACTCACTGGTTCTACTCTTGGTACTAAATCTATCTGAAACTCAATAGCTCATTTCCATGGTAGTCCTACTATGGGCTCAAAGACGTCTACGAACTCTCTAATAACAAAAACTCGATTCAACTAGTCTTCTTCCTCCATAACACCCAACAAATCATTTATCCCAAAACTAGGATTTTGTACAGAGTATATAATCTGATCACTACAACTACGGTGTCTAGGTGATATTTTCCTATCATGGCAAAATATCCTAGCATCATACCTAACCAATCCATACCCAAGATAATTTAGAATCCTACGAAATCAAATACATGCAAACTGCAAACAGATATATGACCTAACAATTCAAACCCTAAGTAATCACATCTCATCATAAGAGTCGCATATCCTATTATTGGATTCACAACCTTTAATAACTAGGTATGAAGGTTCTAGGTTAAGCGTATCTACCAAACAATGAGATATGAAAGAATGCGCTGCACCAGTATCAAATAGAACTCTAATTGATACACCATGAATCAAAAGCCTGCCTCCCAACATAGCTTATTCCTTTCCCTCAATTATTGGTCTTGAGGTAGCTGGTTCCAATGCAAATACTTTTCATTTTCCATCCTTGGCTGGTTCCTTGCACTGGTTCTTATAATGTCCAATCCGATCATAATTAAAGCACCCCACCTCTTTCTTATCAGCGGTTTTATTTCCTTTTCCTGTCTGACACTCGTGAGCATAGTGTCCCTACTTGTCACACTTAAAGCAAACTAGATTAGCCTTCGCCTTCTTGGCAGCTTCTCTCTTTTGGGCGCTTTTCTTATGGAAAAACTTTCTCTTCTGGTTCTGCCTACTTTGAGCTTCCCCTGCTTTGTTACCACCATGAAAAGCAAGCATCCCCTCCAGCCTCAACTCCATCTCAACAACTACATCACACGGATCCCTAATATGTGAAAGTAGCTTTTGCTAGTTCAGATTTTAGTCCGTGGATGAACTTCTCATTCCTTTTGATAACTATATCACCATAGCATATCCATATCTCAATAGCTCCTCAAATCAAACTGCAACTCAAGCACGGTCAAGTCTCCTTACTCTAACTCCATAAACTTTGTGAGAAGAGCTGACTTATCAATCTTCAACATGAATCTTTTCTCAAACCTCCTTCTAAATTTGGCCTAAGCCATGGTCACCTCATTGACACCCCAGTAACACTATTCCACCAGTACAGTATTGCTCCTTGCAACTGTCTAGAAGCAAGTCTTCTTTTCCACACATCATTAAGCCCTAAATCAACAAAGATCGTCTCGTAATGAAGTAACCAATTCTCCACTTCAATTTCATCCTTAATCCCGATAAACGGCTTTCCTTCAAGCCTGGCATAAGCTTATTATTGCATAGTTATTAACCACTGGAGCTCCCTGATTTCTTCCTTCCACATTTCCTTCGAATAAACCCATAGATGCTCCTACTTGCATCAAAGTGATGAAGAACTAACGCATCATCCCCATAACTACTAGTGGGATTCCACCGCCTACATTGACATTTGCATTTGGATTAGCATTTGCCTATCGATCCATGTTTCTCCTATTGGGTCGAGCATTTTCATTGGTTGTGGTGCTTCCTTCGTTGATATTAACTCCTCCACTCCTAGCATCAATATCGTACTACCTTAAAATCTGCATTCGAACCTTAGTAAGATACAAAAGAATAACCTAAGAAAAATGAGAGAATAAAGATAAGGTGTATACTTATATATAGCAAATACAAGTATGCTGCTATAGCATTATCCCATACCCCAGTCTTTTCTCTAATTCCTTAGGATTATGTTTTGAAAATCATTTTAATTTTAAAATTTCTTTTAAGTTTTCATAAACCTATGCTCTGATAACAAGATGTAACATCCCCTATCTTGAGGCCCGAAGCTAAGCACTACAGATGCTGCAGTCATCTATAGTACTAACTTTCGATCATAAAATACAATAATGTTAATGGTATCCATAATATCAGAAGCATGTTAGTATGAAATAAAATCAAAAATTTCAAACAAATTTTTTTTGATTACATTTCAAATCCATATTTCATATTCAGCTACATAATCACAAAATGAATCTCATGTTTTGATTAAATATAATTATTACAAATTATGCCAGGAGCAACATATGAAGATGCCCCCTTGGATGATCAGAGAACTGGATATACCTATCAGTCTTAAATACATCACAGCGGAAATAAAACTAAATAGCTCATACATAGCTAAATTTGCCTCCTGCGTGTCTTCGGAAACATATTCGTCTAACTGCTAAACCTAAAAAATCTTAACTCACAGTTTACACAGATTAAATTTTGGGCACCTGAGATTTTAAGAGGAAAAAATAAACTTCGAGTCAGACATAAAGCCGACTATGAATAATATTATTGCATCCCGATTTACTGATATTAAGTGAGACCACGCCGCTTGGTGGAACGTGTTCCCCCTTACTAATATCCCTTTAAAAAGCATATCTTTTGCAAATAAAAAACCTACAATCAAATTGATTATAACAATAATAGTAAGTACATTTATGCATAAAAATCAAGAAATCATTAGACCATCCGTCCACACTATAGTTTTATCTGGCTAACTATTAACCATTAGCTGACTCGGGCCTACCAAACATACTCAATAATCTAACTTCGATTAGACGTAGTACTGGGCTGGCTTCCCTTAACTTTCTATTTCTAAGATCGACTGAACCTAATGGTTTTACGGGCTCACCAATAACCTATTTTACTTTGTATATTCTCTTTTGTATGTAACCTCGATTCAGTCCCAACCGTGACAAGCCTTAAACACTAGAATTTTGGAATTATTTTAGCTAAGTGCCAATAGCTAAAGTATAGGGTGCGACCCTACATCAGTCCCATCTGGTCTTCTAATATCTGAGTCATAAATTAGGGTTAACCACCCTATTCATGTTTCATTTCTTGTCTTCAGTTTAACTACCCCGTTAAAACATCATATCCTTGTGAATAGTTTTTACAAATGACTTACCCCTAAAATCATACCTTTATAAAACAAGGAAATTATGTATTTTGCTTTACTCAAAACACTTATGCCATGATATATATACTTACATAAAACAATGTTGATGAAGCAATGGGATTATCCATCCTTTCAAGTAAGTTAAAAACCCTTTTTAACTTAAAAGATTTCAAGCCATGAAGCCAAGGTAAAACCTTCGAAACCTCTATTTAAACCTTAAAAAAATGCCTTTCAAAATCATTGTGAATAACCCTTTTGAAATCTTTACTAAAACCTTAGATATCCTCTTTTAAAACCATTTAAACTTACATTTTGAAAGCATTAGAAACCTACTCAAATACTCAAAATAAACCTTTCGAAAACATTAGGGATCTCCCTTTCAAAACCCATATTATATGCCTTTCGAAAGCATTGAAATTCTTCATTTAAAACGTACCTTTAAAAAGTATTAGGTTTAAGTAGAAGTATGTGGAAACATTGCTTCGAAACCAATTAAAATCATTCCTTTCAAAACCTTTTGGTTTTAACTTTTATATAACTATGGGTCATAAAAGAACAAAGGCAAAAGCATTACTTTCGAAAGCATTTATGCCAAGTAAAAGAAAGAGGATTATTTCGAAACCAACCCTTTCAAAACCATTGCTTCCAAAACTATTTATAAGTAGTTAAACTACCCTTTTGAAAGCATTGAGAAGGTGGCTTCAGAGTATGAAGGAAAAAGCATCCTTTTGAAAGGTTTGAATGCGGCAACATGGGTTTTATCTTTTTGAAGCTTCTTGTACAACATAAAGGCGGCAACTCATTCGAAAGTTCTTTTATATAAATAGAGGCAAGTTGATTAAATCGAAAGCTAACTCCAACCGTTTCGAAAGCTTCATCTATAAGCGAAAATGGTTCAAAGTAAATAAGAGTAGCTTCTACCCTTTCGAAAGCATGGTTTCGACATTATACCCTTTTACCTTTCTCCAATTCACCACATATTAATGGTTTGATACCATGTGCATTGGTTTCGAATAGGTTCCTAGTGGAGGTATGGTGTCGAAAGCACCAAATGTAAGCGACGAATCAGTAAATTTAAGAAAAACTGATTATTAGCCTTTTAAAGTAATTTGTTTTAAACTAACTTGCCTTATTTGTCAAAATGCAATCGGTTACCATTTCTTTACCAAGATCCTTTTCTAAAAAGTGTCGTCGAATTTCGAAGTTGTCAATTTAAAAACATTTAACAATTAAACCTTTCTCTTTGAATAAACATATAAAAATTTTAAGTCCCTCAACTTTAATAATTTTATTACTATGATAAATACCAGGGAAAATTCCCCAAAAATCACAATAATTTATTTTCAATATGATTTCTAACATATATAAATTTCAGACCCAAAATCAAGGGGATAGCAGCACCTTTAACTAAGTTAACCAAGAAGGATATGAAGTTCATTTGGTCAGACAAATGTGAGGAAAGGTTCCTTAATTTAAAACATTTGTTGACCAACACGCCTGTGTTAGTTTTTCCAGATTAAAACCAAGGGTTGATAGTGTACACTGATGCATATGGAATGGGATTGGGAGTTTTATTGATGCAGAATGGTAAAGTCATTGCCTACGCTTCTCAATAGCTTAGACTGCACGAAGTAAGATATCATACTCATGATTTGGAGTTGGCTGCGGTGGTCTTCGCATTGAAGATTTGGAGACATTATCTCTTAGGGGAGAGATTTGAGCTATATACTGATTATAAGTCCTTAAGATATTTATTCTCTCAAAAAGAGTTGAACATGCGACAACAGAGGTGGCTGAAGTTTTTGGCTGCTTATGATTTTGGTATAGAATGTACTCCTAGAAAAGGAAATAAGATAGCGGATGCCCTTAGCAGGAAACATCTGAATGTCGTGTTAGATATGTTGACAGAATGGAAGGATTTAGAAATTTTGGCTATATGTAGCATAAAGTCGAGATCAACTACTGATTCTAGTCAGAGTATGGCTATGTTGGCCTGTTTAGAAGTTCGAACAGTGCAGAATGAAAAGATTGCTTATAAACAGCAATAGGATCCAAAGATACTCAGAAAATTAGAAGATTCGAGGTCGGATCTGAGATTGATGACTTTAAAGATTTTGGCATTGACCAGAAAGGATGGTTGAGGAAGAAGGGACGATTATTTGTTCCGAATGTAGAGAACTTGAGAAGAAAGTTCTAGATTAGTGTCATCGATCTAAATTTACGATCCACCCTAGGGGAACCAAAATGTATCTAGATATGAAGAGAAGCTTCTATTGGGAAGGAATGAAGAGAGATGTTGACTCATAGGTTAGATAATGTGCTAACAGTCAATAAGTAAAAGCCAAACGTCAGAAGCCAAGTGGGTTGCTTCAGCCTTTAGAGATTCCAGTTTGGAAGTGGGATTCTACATCCATGGATTTTACTGATGGGTTGCAAGGTTGAACAAGGGAAATGAAAGTATATGGGTTATTGTGGACATATTGACCAAGAGCCCCCATTTCATTCCAGTCAAGTCAACCAGAATAACAATTATTTTGGCGAAATTGTTCGTGAAGAACATAGTTAGAATTCATGGAATTCCTAGTGGCATAGTCAGTGATAAAGATGCATTATTCACTAGCAAATTTTAGAGAAGTCTATAGAGAGTATTAGATACCAAGCTCAAGATGAGCACAACATATCATCCACAGACGGATGAGTAGACTGAGAGAGTCAATAGGTACTCGAAGATTTATTGAGGGCTTGTGTACTAGACTTTGGTGGATCTGTGGAAGATTACCTACATTAGTTGAGTTTTCCTATAATAATAGTTCCAGATTGGTTAGGAATGGAGCCTTTGGAATTCTGTATGGAAGGCCTTGCAAATTACTCATATGTTGGTTAGAGACTGAAGACAGATTAGTCCTAGGTCTAGATATAGTTAAAGAGGAATCATAGAAGATTGAGTTGATCCGAGATGGGATGAAGGGAGAACAGTCCAGACAGAAGAGTTACGCGGATAAAAGGCATAAAGACTTAAAGTTCTCAGTTAGAGACATAGTTTTCATTAAGGTGTCATCGATGAAGGGAGTGATACGATTTGGAAAATCAAAAAAGATGGCACCAAAATATGTTGGTCCATTCCAGATTATAGAAAGGATTGGAAAGCTCGCATATAAAGTAGAATTGCTGAGCAATATGGCAGGTGTTTATAATGTATTTCATATGTCTCACCTTTGCAAGTATGTGCATGATCCGAAACTACAATTCCTCTATTAGGATTGGATGAGTTGGTAGTAGAACCTAATTTGACAATTGTAAGACAACCAGTTTGGGTTGTCGTGAGAGATGAGAAAAGATTAAGGGCCAAGAAAGTCAAATTGGTGAAAGTTCAGTGGAGCGACAACGAGAAGGACTGTATTTGGGAGACAGAAGACAGATTTGAGTTACCTATCCTAATCTGTTTTAAATGGTATGTCTATATTATATTTATGTAGATGATCGCTAGTCAGATAAACTAGAATTTTTGTTAGGAGTGGTTACAGATGATTGCTCTGATTAAAATTTAGTCCTTACCGAATTTCGAGGAAGAAATTCTTTGAGGAGGGGAGCCTGCAACACCCCTAATTTTATATAACATTATTCAAGATATTTAATTAGATAAATTAAAAATAATAATGAAAACGTTAAGTGATAAGGGGATTAAGATTTGAATAAATTTAAGTGGTCGTGCCTAAGCAATAAATGAAATGGGTATGAGAATGGATTATAAGTAAATTAATCTGCATAAGGGTATAATGGTAATAAGCTTTACCTAACCCCTTATCCTTATATATATATATTCTCTTTTCACTATTTCATTTCCTATTTACTTCATTTCATAAAGCACATAAAAAATGTAAGTAAAAGAAGAAGAGAGCTGTCCATTAAAAAGAAAAGAAGAAGAGAAATTCAAAGAAAAAGAAGAAAAAATAATAATAAAGGGAATCAAACTCATCTCAATCCATTTCCTTACCAAAGATTAAGGTGAAAGATAATTTCCATCACTATTTGTTAAATATATGTTTCGGATGTAAGTTTAAATTCGTATATATGATGTTGATGATGATATGCTTGAATTATGGTTTATATAAATTTAAAAAAGATTGTTTAAACAATAATTCATACGGTTTTAGATCAAAACCATGTGATATTGATGTTAAAAACCATGGAAAATTATATGTTATGCAAAACATGATTTTAGAGTTGGTTTTTAAGTTTGATAATTTTCCAAAAAGGGGAAAGATTATTATGAATTTTTAAATGAAATATAGCATGTTGGGTTTAATAATTTGTTTCAGAAATTTATTGAGAATTTGGATTTGAAATTTTAATATGTTAGATAACATGATCAAAGTAAATTTCAATGAATTTTGGGGATTTTTCGCAAGTGATTTGGTATACAAAATAAATTATTTCGAGAGGAGGATCAAAATGATTTACGTATAAATAAAGAGGAAGGTTTCATTTGTAAAAGTTTAAGTTTGATACTTATCAAAAATTAAAGAGGCGATTAGTTTTGAAAAGCATGGGAAAAGTTAAGACAGCCAATAAGAGGTGAACACGTAGCTAGGTTAGTTTATATAAGTTTATTAGTTTAGTATTTAACCCAAAAAAATACGTTCGCCTCTAATCAAAGTACCTTTCGCTCCTTTCCTTTCGCCTTCGCCTTCGACTATGTCGAAACCCCATTAAGTTAAATTCAATACACATGGAAAGATAAGCGTCTGCCTTTATTTTACTAAGCTTCCGATGGGGTAGTTACCTTTATTTGTTTTGGAAAGATAAGCGTCTGCCTTTATTTTACTAACCTTCGACTTAGTTGATATGTATGTTTTCAAAAGAAGTTTTATAATGGATTTCGAAGGAGTTGCCATGTTTTTTTTAAAAGGAAACGGGGTTTCAAAGGTGTTCCTTTAAATTATAAATCAATGCTTGTGAAAGAAGGGGTTCCGACCTAGTCGAAGCCCTGCCGCCAAATTTTGTGCCTTTTGAGTGTATTGAAGTCACCAATGATGTCGAAAGATCTTGTTTATTTTAAAGCTATATTAAGCCACTTTCTAAATTCTTTCGAAAAGGTTATGGGTTTCGAAGGCAACTTTTTTGAAAGGGGTTTCGAAGCTATCCTTCAATATTTTAGATGTATGCTTTCGACTTTGTCGAAAGAGATGGTTTTGACGCCATCACAAATTCCCCAATGTTTTTAGATAATAAAGATTAGTTTCGAAGGAGATACTTTCGTTTATACTTGCTTTGATCCAAATGATATTTTAAAAAGGTAAACCCAATGATGTTGAATGGAGGACTTTCAATGCTTTAGGAAGAGATACATCCAATGGTTTCGAATCTATGATCCTAATAATTAATAAGGAACACTTTATTATAATCGAAAAGTTTCAAAAGAAATATTTTAAAGTGTTTTAAAGGCAGAGGCCTAATGTTTTGAAAAGAGATATATGCTTTCGAAGAAGGGTATCCAGCGAGGTCGAAAGCAAGGTTTTGAAGGGTTCGACAGTATAGTTTTCAAAACAATTAACTCAATCTATTTTAAAAACGAAACCGTGGCATATGAATAAACAAAGTATTTGAGATAGAACTAATGGAGAAATTTAAAAAGGTTAAAGAAATTAACCAAGTTATATTGTTTGCTTCTTCATATATGTATATATTCACATTATAATTAACCCAAAATGGTATTGTGGGAAAGGGATGAATTACCAGTTAGGTAGACTCAGTGGTGAATATAAATTAAAGATATTGGCAGGGGCCAATAGGTTCATAGTAAGCCCGTGAAAAATATGTAAGGGAAAAGATGTTGGCAGGGGTCAATAGGTTCATAGTTAGCCCATGAAAACTATGTATAATTAAAGATGTCATTTAGACAGGTTTACAGTTAACCCATGTAAACTATATCCGGATAAGAAAATGAAATATTGACAGATAGTCAATAGGTTCCTAGTTAACCCATGAAAACTAGGTTAAAAGAAAGATATCGATGTCAGTCAGTAGGTTCCTAGTCATCCCATGAAAACTAGGACAAAAGAAATGATATTGGAGTTACCAATAGGTTCATAGTTATCTCATGAAAACTATAATTATGATAGATAGTCAAAATGAATTGGGCATCTTCATATGTCACTCTTGGTGTATATTGTAATAATTATATTATTCTGAACGTGGTTAACGTTGTGGGATTATGTAATGAATGTTGAAATGAGTTTGGAATGGAATGTGAAAGTTTTTTTGAAATTTTACACTGTTTCCATATCCGTGTGTTTCTGGTATATCAATTTATGTAACGTTACCTTATTTGGTCGTCGAGGATTAATAACTATGGATGAGTGTAGCATTTGAAGCCGTTAGTTTTGGGCCTCCAAGTGGAGGATGTTACACGGAAACTCATTCGAAAGATCTTTTATATAAATAGAAGCAAGTTGATTAAGTCAAAAGCCAACTCCAATCCTTTCGAAAGCTTCATTTATAAACGAAAATGGTTCAAAGTTAATAAGAGTAGCTTCTACTCCTTCAAAAGCATGGTTTCGACACCACACCATTCACCTTTCTCCAATTCACCACGTATCAATTGTTTGATACCATATGCATTTGTTTCGAATAAGTCCGTAGCAGAGGTATGGTGTCGAAAGCACTAGTTGGAAGTGGCGAAGCAGTAAATTTAAACAAAACTAATTACTAGCTTTCAAAGTAATTTCTTTTAAAATAACTTGCCTTATTTTCAGAATGCAATTGGTTACCATTTGTTTTCCAAAATCCTTTTCTAAAAGTTACTACCGAATTCAAAAATTATCAATTTTTTTTTAACAATTAAGCCCTTCTTCTTGAATAAACATATAAAACTTTTAAGTCCCTCAACTTTAATAATTTTATAAGTGTAATAAAATACTTGGGAAAATTCCTTAAAAATCAAAATAATTCATTTTTAATATGCTCTCTAACATAATTAAATTTCGTACCCAAAACCAATTTATAATTATCAAAAATAATTTAAACCCGATTTTTAGCTATTTTCTTTGATAGAAAATTCATAATAATTCCACAATAACTTAGAAAATTATGAAACTTTAAACACACTTCATAAATAATTTTTTCGACCATATATAAAGAAAGGCAAGTCATTCGGATGTCATTTAATAGGTTTTCCAAATCTAAACTTATTATAAATCTATACAAATAACATTAATCGTCAACAAGCATATATATATATATATATATATATCCATTTAAACAATTATATCATGGATATTATTTGCAAAACTAATTCGTATGTAACCAGAAATCGAAATCAACAAAAATGAGATGTATGATTATTCACCTTGGCTTGTTATTAAGAAGGTTGAGATTTGTCTTTTGATTGATCTGCTTAAGGTTCCTACTTGAATCTTAGCTTTTTTCTTCTTCTTGAATCTCTTAATGGTGGCCGGCCGAACTCTATAGGGGTTTTGGTTTTGTTTGTAATTGTTTAAAATGAGTAAGGAATAAAGGCAAGATGGGTTTAGGGTATAAGATAGTCTATTCCTATTTTGCCCTTATCATATTCCTCCTACTTACTTAATTGCAGTTCTCTTTTATTTATATTTATTAAGGCACGACCCCCTTATTGGTTAACAAATCTCAATTCCTTAACCATCTATATTATTTTCTTTAATTTATCTAATTAAATGTCTTAAATAATGTTACTTAAAATTAGGGTCATTACAGAAGCGTAGACTCTCTTCCCTTAATGCTGAAATTCTATATTCAATAGCTTGTCCTGCCAAGATTGGTGAATAACAAGATCATCAACTGTATCGGATCCATCCTTACCTAAAAAGTATGATTTCTTAGAGTGTTAACAAGACGAGAGGATGGGAGACACAACTATTTTTCGTTAAGTGCTTCTCTAATATTAGAGGAACATTCTATACTATCAGTAAGCTTCTTATCTCTTACTACCTCTATCTGTTTGTTATTCTTTATTACTAAATGGTTTTTTCCATATTCTGTTCCCAAAAAGCTAAGTTCTTCTAATCAGGAGATTGTGCAGTCATTGACCAGAGCATTAGATGCTATGAGGAACAGGCTTACGCTGTTAACTCAAGCAACAATCCTTCATTATTCAATTATTCTGCATCATCATAGAATTTTGGGAGAGCCTTTTAAGGTCAAATATAATGCACGAGGAAAACGATAGTTAGTCATGGGAAAATCAAAATACTTTACTTCTAATTCTACAATTCAGCTAGAGACGCTTGGTATGACATCATTGCATTTTGTATGAAACCTCATATGACGTCCTCTTATAAGCTTTTCTTTCTGATTTAGGCTCATCTGCCCTAGCCACCGCTTCAAAAATGAAGGAGATAGCAAGTGACACTCCCCAAGAAAAGGAGAGTAAAGATAATACTTCTACCTTGAACTAAGTTTCGGAGTCTCAATCCTTCAAGGACATCATCGCTAGCTCATTTAAATTCACAAAAGTTAAATTAAACGATGGCTCCATTTCTACTACAAATCCTAGCAAGAAGTCTAAAGTTAGGGCACCTACACCCCTGTTATTGTGGATGAAGAAACATTTGTGGATATCGGCTCAAGCCCTTGGGTCCTAAAGCTCAAAACTCTTGGGGATAAGGACCAACAGCTGAATAAAGCGGAGCAGTCTCAGGATCTCCTTCTTCATATTACTTTTCAAGGTTCTTCTGGGGCTCTAAATCATCTTTGTGAGGAGCTTGGACTGTGCATTTCTTTAAAAGATCCACTTCCTTCCAAGTCCCAATCTCCAACCTCTGTAAGTGATTTCGATGACCTTCTCCAGCTGGTCATCCAGTCTCCATCCTTTGCTAACCTTAGGCCACCACAACCCTCATCTTATTCTCATCAGTTTGCTATCCTTAAGCAATTCTTATTGGTATGTATGTTCCCTGTTTTAACTATTTCAGGCTAGTAACCTTCTATGTAATATTCTAATTCATACCTACTATTCCTCTCAGACGGCTAAGCATATGTTTCTTTTGCAAGAAGATGATACAAGGATTTCTAGTGAAGTGTCTAAATTTAAGGAGCAAGTTTCTTTGCTCAATGATCATATAATTGACATCTTAACAGTGAGAGATGAAGCTGTAATAGAAAAAGGAAAACTAGCTACCTCGCTTAGGGATTCGGAAACTTCGCTTAATAAAGAGAGAAGCGCTAGATAAATTTTAGATGATAAAGTGAAAGTTTTAGAGATAGGGCTTGAGGAGGCCGACATGAAGGAGGCTAAGCTTGTGGAGGGTAATGAACTTCCCACGGAAAAATTGCATAAGAAAAGCACTCTTTTGAACATGTAAACTGGCATAATCAACGATGTGAAGTAGAAGGT
The DNA here is from genome assembly GCA_030765085.1 of Allium cepa. Taxonomy (NCBI): domain Eukaryota; kingdom Viridiplantae; phylum Streptophyta; class Magnoliopsida; order Asparagales; family Amaryllidaceae; genus Allium; species Allium cepa. The sequence goes on from CM060938.1 coordinate 550,082,732, forward strand.
GTCCTATTTCCTTGGCGCAACTCTTGTTACCATTATTGAGACTTCCTATGAAAAAGCACTTTTTATAGCACATGCCGACAATATCCACAAATTCCTATATTTGGACTTTCGTTCTCTCTATCCAGTTTTGAATGAGAAATTTATGAAGAAATTTGATGTTATGCTAGATAAAACCTAGGCACCTAGAGATGAACCTTCCAAGGAGGAGGAAGAGATCGATGCCAAGAAGCTGTTGTCCTTTGACGACCCTCCAGCGGATAAAGAAATAGATTTTGATGACGAGGAGGAGGATGATGATGAACTCAAGGATGATGATGGTTATAATAATGATGGTCACGGTAATGATGATAATGATGAAAATCATCATGGCGACGGAAAGGGTCCCATTGGGCCTCCAAATAAGAAAGATGAGTCAGGAGACCATTACTTCGTAGCTCCTCGTGCGGGTGTTACCGAAATTCCTGATTCGTCCACTAAAGATCCCCGTCAGAAAGATAATACTCCTCAACGTTACAAACCCAAAGGGAAGGAGTAGACTCCTTCATTTTCAATTCCACTCTCTCAGGTATGGATTTCTCTACTTAAAGGTCTTAATTTACCAAAAATCTCTTGGTTAACACGTTAAGTTAAGGAGAAAACCAAAATATCATTATGATATTATGCTTTAAAAGAAACAAATGAAAATAGATCGATTGAACATAGAGTTAGCTGGATAACTGAAAGAATATAATGAGTAGTCTGAGAAATACAAGAATATCGCAGCTAGCGCATCAAAATTAAGATATTTTCAAAAAGAGGCAAGTTGTGCCATAGATGAAGAAGGCGTTCCTTCATTGGGGGAACTCTTAGTAGAGATTGCAGAGCTAATGATCCTCTTTTGGATGTTAATTGACGGTAGGAGCTTCTTGGAATGATTTCTCTACAAAGTTTGACATAGGGTTTTTTTCGTCGACTTCTCATATTTAGACAACAACTACGGGGGTTTACTTAGGCTCTTCCATCATAGGTATTTGAACGAACATGGGTCTAATCCTCATTCTAAAACATGTTGGAATCTCCCAAAAATTACTCCTGTCCCTCTTTCTTCTTGTTCACTTCCCCCTGAAAAACTCAAATACAATAGAAAGAGATTTATTTTTGAGTTTTATCAGGATTAATATTGTATGAAATGGAATGATTATATGATTGTAATGTATGACTTATGTAATTTATAGTTTTTACTATTTTTATTTCCTTTATCTTAGTCTATTTTTCATGTAATATACAGATTAGAGAATCTCCAAATAGTCCTATTTCTGTGTGATTTTTTTAATAAATTTTTCAAGCTAAAGAGGGACTTTAAGGAAAAGTCTCTAATCCTCATAACTTCTCGATTAGCAAAACATTGCTTTCTTAGAGATTTATAGGAAGTACACATGTGGTATCCTTAACTTTGTTTTGACTTTTTGGGTAATGAAAAAGATAAATTTCTTAGCGAAATGCGGCCCTCCGGTCGGGAAGTGTGAGTATCATTAATTCCCTCTAGTTATCACCCTGGAAGGAACTAAAACTTCTTTCGACTCCACTTTCACCCTATCCATTGGGTCATTTGAAAAGGCTAAAGCCAGTGGTTTTAAAACTTTAGTTATTAGAAAGAATTAGACTATGATGTAAATCGAGTTTCATTATTGTTTATGAATTTTGTTGTTATTAATGAAAGGTCTTATTTTTCATATATTAATTCCTATTCACTTATTTTTAATAGGTAACCCAATTAGTGTGTGCATCTGATCCTTCAGATATTTTCTCACGAGTGATCGAGATTAAAGATACATTACTAGCTGATATTGAAAAGAGACGATCTTCCTAAGACACTTCAACCTTACGATTTCCAAATAATTCGAAGGCATAAGAATGACATAGGAAATACTTCCAACTAAAATCGACCTTTATTGGTTTAAAGGAATAAATCTCTAACTAAGAAGAAGAAATTGAGGAGAAAGATAAAGGAATTCTAGAATTGAAGAAACGGATAGACTCAGCTTTGGAATCTAGGCCTTCGGTTGAGATTGATGCCGAAATGGCTAAATTACATCAACGAATCAATGATCTTGAAGGGGAGTTAATGAAGAGTCAAGTATCTTGCCAATCCTTAGAACTCATTACAAGTGAAGGCGATTCCAGTTATCCCACTCCTACTACTAGAAGAACAACGAGATCTCGATCTTTAGCTAGTTGATATTTCCTACTTTACTGAAGCCACCTCCAGGTCTAAGTAATGACGTGATCTCTAAATGGAGCATACAATTTAAATTTCAATGCATGCAATTTTTCAGTAATGAGTAGAATGAAAAGTATCTCAACATCTCAATGTATATGGAAGCAAAGTTGAAAACCTTGAGCGCGAGAAATATGTTCTTAAACAGGAGATCGGATAGTTAAAAGGCATGGTTCAAACTTTGAGAGGAGCCAACAAGACACCCAGCATGCTTTGAAAACTCAAATTGATTCAGTTAGTTATGCATATAATATTCAAAGGAAGGAAAAGAAATTCAAATAACATTTGGACATGGCCCTTCGCCACATTACTAATCCTTTAATTGCTAAGGATTTGAATAGGATAGCACAGGGCCTTGAGCTTTAACAAAGATTTTCTTTAGGCGGATTTTTCTTTTTGTCTAATTTCTACACCCGTAACTTTGTACATATATAATGTATTATATTATAAATGAATTTGTATTTGAGTGAATGTTACCTTGGATGTAAGGTATGTAGCCTTGAATAAAATATTGGTTCTTATTTGAAACCGCTTGACGATCAATATCTTGCTTTCCCATATTTTAAGCTTTTAATGGATATTCTGCTCGTTAAGAAAATTATAAACCTTACTAATTGAGCTTTTTAGAACTTGATATAAAATTTATCCTTTCAATAATAAATATCTGCAACTTGTTTAGTAACGGATATTCCCGTTAAATGAATTTAAATTTAAATTAAGAGCTGAATTAGCGAAGCTCTGTTGTTAGAAAATTCTTTTGATAATAATTTGAATAGAAGCCCATAGAACTATTATGGTTGTAGAGCGAAGAGAAGACAAGAAAACCCATTTGTTAATTAACAAGGAAGACTAGAAACCCATCTGGTATTGATAATTGAAGACCAGAACACATGTTCGGTAATAGTAATGGAAGACCAGAACACTTGTCTGACAATAGTTCCTAACTTTTGATGACTCGTATTTTGATAGATCTTCCATTAGAAGATTGCTTTAATCCTTCTTTCTGATTGAATTAAATTTAATTTATCTTCCTTTAGAAGACTGTTTTCGATCCATTATTTTGGATAGAGTGTGGTTGACTCGATTGCTTTTCGTCACCACTACAGGTGAGGATCTCAACTGGGATCAAACCCATTATCACTGTCCTAGGTGATTATTTATGCAACGATCCATAATTTTAGAGAATTAAAAATAGTCAATTTAATAAGGTTTGATGATTTAATGTTGGAAGAAATAAAAATTTGTAATTTAATAATCAGAATATAACCAGAATAAAATGTAATAGTATTAATTTAAGGTATTGATAACTGCTTTAAATGTAATTCTATTTAACTGAAAAGATTAAAAATTATAATTGGCTATAGATTTTAACTAAATTGTAATGATGTGTGTATAAATTGATAAATTGGATAAAAGGTGTAATCGATAACTTAAATATTTATAAATTAATGAAGTAGTATGTAATTAATTGCAATTGATAGAAGTAGTGTTGTGCTAGTAGTTATGGCATTTTGTATAGATAACAAACTTGCAAATGTTATTAATTTAAGAAAAGGTAATGATTGTCATTTGTTACCAATTTATTTAATCTGTTGAATTAAATTTGAAATCAATTGCAAATTAAATGTAATTAAATATCACGTTAGTATGAGTAAAGACGATAACTGCAAATTATGAATGTAATAAAAGGTATAGAAATGTTAATTATATTGACAAGGTAATAATTAATTTAATAGAAAGAATGAAACAAAGATAAATTAATTTATTGAGATTTTAAATTTTTATAAAATTGACAAATTTTTTTATGTAATTGAAACACTGCACCTAATATGGTAAAAGATGATAAACTGTAGAATATTAGTGTACTAAGATATAAAAAAATGTTAACCGAATCTATAGAGTAATAATTGATTGAATAAAAAGAGATTGAAATCAAACTAAATCAATTTATTGGAATTAAATTACATTTAATTGGATTTAATTTCAGTTGAAATTGAACACTGTAACCGGTGTAGTAATTAATACTGAATTAATATGTAAATTTGTTTTAAAATATTGTAAATGTCTAAGTAATCAAAGATGATAAAATTTGTTAGTTATTAAAAGTGGGATTAAAAAGTAATTTAATTGATTTAATATTAATTTATTTAATTAACGTGAATATATCCATTTTGGCAACTGTCTTAGATTTTGACAAAAATCATTTTATCGGATCCGTAACGGTGAATTATTGTAAGATTTCAAGTTTCATAGCGATCGGACTTGTCGTTGGATCGTACGAGCTTGAAACGCGTAGAAATCAATTTAATATAATACAGTTAAAATCAATTTGAAATAACTCGATTTTAAAGCTATCTTCTTCATACAATGGAATTAGGACTTGAAACCTGTTCCACTAATTTTAAAAATATCGAAAACATCTATTTTGATATATGAGATGATCCACTTTCGTTTCGAAAGCGAAACAGGCTTTTCGGGTCGTTATGGTCAATTCGAACCAATTCAATATGTTATTCATTATTATCTGGCTTTATTAATATAAATAGTCTTGTTTCCCAAACCCTAGCAGTCATTTTCTCATTCTGTACATACAATCCCACCTATCTGCTACTTCTTCTCAGTGAAAGAAACAAAAATCAAATTTGCAAACCCTCCATTCAATTTCCAAATCAACTTCAAAATAAAACTCCTACAAACCATATCAAATTTTATATCAATTCGAAGTTCTTTAACAAGCGTAATCCGCTAGTTCAATTTGTTTTTCAATTTGAATCACTATTTGTCCAGAATTCGCGAATCAACCTCGGACGTCCATTTTAGGGTTTTGACGATCCAACGGTAGATTGTTGTCCGACTGACAACCGAGAAGCGGCATTTGGAAGAGGGAGTCGAGCAGTGCTCATCTGTGGTGATCGTTTGTCTCAATAAGGTCGTAGTTTGCCATAAATTGGCAAAATTATTCCCGACGGCGGTGGCTCATCGAGGGAGGCAGAAGGTGGCACGCGGTCAGAGGAGGCTCGGCCTAAACCGGTGGTCTCTTTGGTGATGTCAAATTTAGGCGCGGTGGCTGTTGGCATTGACGTTGGTCGATCTAGAGTGGGGGCTGAACAATGAAGGGGTTCCGTGCATATCTAATTTGAAGCTATGGTTCGGTGAGATTGGAACGAAAGGTAATGACGTGTATGTTATTTTATTATTTTATTATTTTATTTAAAATTTAAAATTTTCATCATTCTAATGTTAATAACTTTTGTATACGAGGTCCAATTCACGCATAGTTTGTTTCATCGAGATCGTATCGAAATTTCGGACACTTTGACGTTGGTTTGGACGAATTCCGAGACTGCTAAAATTTGGGGTTTATTTTGGATTTCAAATCAATTTGAAATCAAATGCGAGTGTTTTGACCCACTCACAACTACTACATTATCTTATGTTAGTTAAATTACATTTATGATGTGATTAGAAATAAACTGATTGATGTTTGGTATGTTTAAATTGTCATTCTAGTTGAACTTGACTTTTATTGCATTTAATCATTGTTTAATTTAATATTAAATTTAATTGTCAATTTAATACTTGTTAATGGTAATCAGTTATCTATTGATGTTTATTGGTTGATTAGGATAATGATTGTGATATATGTTTGATTGTTGATATTGGATGACTAGAGGTTGTATTTTATATTGTTATAACGCTGCAATTTCCTTATCGGTTGAAATGATACATAACCAAACGATCTATAGATTAGGAAAAAATCGTTATGAGTTGAAATGATAGACTAGAGAAATTTTATGGATTTTATTTAATTTGTGATTGTGGTTTGAAATGATATATAACCGTAAATTTTAAATTGCGAATTTAAATGATAAATACACGTATTACTTGACCATATGGTAGAAAATTATATACAGACATTAGATTGGTTAAATTAAATGATTTTAATTATTTAAATTTTGAATTCATTTAACTGGCATTTTGAAATAGAAATTGATTTATATAACTGAATTATTTTTTATAATCCGAGCGTTAATGCTGAAATTGGAATTTATTTAATGAATTGTTCAAAGGATTTAAATTGGAATTTCAAAATTGAAGTGTCAAATATAAATGAATTTATCGGAATTGAGTTATTGAAATGTTTAGATATAACTTTGAAATCTATTTTAAACTAATTTAAACTATTTTAATTAAATTAACTATTTAAATCAATTTAAACTATTATGATTTATTTTAATATACTATAACCTATTTAATCCAGTTTAATCTGTTTTACCTATTTTAAACTAATTAAATTTATTTAATCTATTTTAAATCTATTTAATATAATTTAATTTATTTAATCTATTTTAAACTTATTTAATCTATTTAAAATCTATTTAAAGTAATTTAAAATCTATTTAGTCTATTTTAAATCCATTTAAATTATTTTATAATCTAATTTAGTCAAATTTAAATCTATTTAAACTATTTTACTATTTTAATCTATTTTAAATTATTTTCAAACTGTAAAAAACTGTTTATGACTATCTAAACTATTTTCTAAAATTTCAGACTGTGTAAAGTTGAAGTATTTATATTTAAATCATTGATGATGATACAACCTAAGTTGGAATTTGGAATTGGTACCTTTTTGTGAAATGACATATTTGAATAAATATGATTTTAGAACTAGGAATTAATTAACCTATCTTATCGGTAAATTCAAAAGTGAATATGATTTTGAAAGTGAATATGATTTCGAAAGAGATATGATTTGAAATCGAATATGATACTTTGATGTTAATTGTGAATTGACTTTCTGAAATGTAAAAGAACCATCCAGTGTGAAATAAGTGTTTGTTGTAAAGTGACCGGGATCGGTTATTGTCATACTCTCTGTCGATACCGAAAGCCACTTTAACAAGTCTGCATGTAGTGGAGATTCCAAAAATGAAGTATGATGGTTTGGTGTACGGTTCTGTATGAGGTATTTACGTGACCCTGACTCTCGTGAGTCAGCTTAGATGTGACTAAAACAGGAGCCATGCCAGGCCAAGAAAGGTCACGCCTCCGATCGAACACATTTCTTCAATACCATATCAGGACTTTGTGATGATTTGGTGGCCGCCCCTCGATTTTGATAATAGGAGTGCGTTCCGAGGTGGACGGTAGTAGCTGTTATGCGTTACCACTAGTCCAGATCCGCAATTGGTATATCTATTCTGGTATTGCCTCGAGTGCCATGTTCACATTCCCTATCGCGCCTTCTACGAGTTTGTTTTGTGTCATACCTATGGAGTGCTCCCTAATAGCCCACATACGAGTGGAGTTTATAGTATCTTTATAGACTACGGCATTATATAAAACGTGCTAAGGGGGATATGGGTAACGTCTTAATGCTATTTTAAAACTTTACTTTACTGTAGACACTATTATAAGAGCGTATTCTGCTATGTATGTAGATAGTTTAACGGATCCTTAGAATCCCGAACGTCACTTAAGTTATTGCACTTATATTAGACACTGGAAAGGAGATGTCAAACTCCGTAAACATCTCTGACACCGTTACACTCATCTTTATTTACTTTGATTTAACTTACATAAGATCTTTTAGATTTGACTCCAGTGTTTTGTCTTTTCAATTCACTCGGGTCAGTCTGAGCTTTTTAGTTATCGAAGACTGCTTTCTGGAGGAAGAAAATGAAGATTTTGTACTATTATTATTTATCATATTTATTCCACTGCATCATGTTGTCCCGTTGCATTTATTTATTATTTATTCTTGTGGTATTTAACTCTAATCTGTGTTATAAAAGGATTAATCAATGTTATTTGCAAACAACTTCATGAACTGTTTATTTGATTATTATATTTTTCCATTCCGCTGCGAGATTCTGTATTTGTTTTCCTTCTTTCTCTGCTTTTTCTTATTTACCCTATAACAATCTACCCCTTTGTACGGTTAGAGTCTGACGTGTGTCGTTTATCGTCGATTTAAACCATCCAAAAAGGCGGGTCGTTATAATTTAGATTTGTTGCCTGGTGTGTTTAGCTAGCTTTCTTTTAGCTGAAATGTACATTTACCCGACCTCCCTCTAGGAGGCGCTTTAGTTAGGCCATGGAGACAATACTGAAGGCTTATTTAGTGCTTTGGACTGGACAAAGGCTTACCCATCCTCCCTTTAGGAGGTGCTTCGTTGAGGCCTTTGATGAAGGCACCATAGGCTGATTCGGCGCTTTGGCCAAGCCAAAGGCTTACTTGTCCTCCCTCTAGGAGGTTCTTTAACTAGGCCGTGTAGACAAGGGTTGAATGCTTGTTGTTGCTATGGTTAGGCCTTTTCAGAGGGAACCAAAGGCATACTCTGACCTTCCACTAGGAGGTGCTTTGACCAAGCCATCTTTGTGGGGATAAAGGCTTTAGCCCCTTACTTCCATCTTAGGCAGTGGTTTAGGCTTTCCATTATTTTAGGAGAGCTTTACTCCTCAACCATGTAGATACACTTATTTTGGTAAGAAACTCTTTCTTTATTATTGACTTGTTTAATATTTTTGTACAAATTCGTCAAGCTTTCCTTACCCTAAGAGATTGTTGATTATTCCCTCCAAGCTTTGAAAGTGATTGGTGTCATGACTGTTAAAGCAATGGTAATGACAATATACCCCTCTAAGGTTCCATTTATTCTTTGATCGATGTTTTTGCGAAGGCCAATAGTTGAGCTTATCCTTAGTCGGGAAGTATATATTCTCATAAGAGGTGGTAAGGGAGCAATTCTTAAAAAGCCTTGATCTTTCGAAAGTTAATCCTTCTGAATTCCTTTAGGTCTCTTATGCATGATGGGCTCTTTAACTTCCATAACAGGTTTCCTTTTTAAAGTGTTTCGAGTCTCATTTAGTTCTTGAGGGTGGTTAGGAGCATTTTCCCACCTTCTAGTGAAGCGATAAGTTCTTTATTATTTATCTTTCAAAAATGGTCCCTTTGGCTTTGAGTTGAATCTCTTTTCTCATTTTCAAGAAGATGCTATCTTTTTGTATTGCCTAACCAAGGCACTGATCGGGGTTGGCCCCATAAGAAAAGGATCAAACTCTTTCTTCTATATTGTATGGAACTACTTATCTTTTCTTCTCTTCCATAACTTGTAATGCTATAAGTCTCAGCACTTGTTCTTCATGAAGCCGGGAATCATTAGTAATTTTGTAAGGTGGCCTAGTTACTCAAGGCTCAGAGGATCTTTGCTCGAACCATAACCCAGTTAATTGGCACGACTAAGAAAACTTAGTTACTGTGATTAATTGATGTTAACAATCAAAGATAGGTTAGCTTGAAATGGGATATGTTTGGTTGGGGCAAGTCCTTTAAGCCCTAAATATGCAATCTAGGTTAGTTCCACTTAGGATTTTAATGGAGAGGGAGGTTCATGCCCTTCTTCTAGCGCCAAAATGTTAACGAATTTCTTCGTCAACCCCAAAAACTGCAAGGGAGTGAACCTTAATAAATGATGGAGATTGGAGAGCCTAAATTTAACCTCAATGAGTATTGGCACAAGGCGATACTTGGTTGAGTTAAGGCTTAAGAGGAGTGAATGAGCAAGCTTAAGTCCATTGTGAAGTCCTATGCAAAGTCATAAAGTATCATATGCTCATGAAGTAAATTCATATGTTCAAATGTATGTAGAGGTAGAAATTAATAATATGAGTACTTTTGGAGTTCGAAGCAATCCTTGATTAATAAATCATATATGCTTTGGAACTCAAAAGTAAGTCCTAATTTGAGAAATCTTGTTTCTATTCAATATAATATCAAGGGTACAAAGTCCAATAGTCCAATAGTTCAAGTGCTATAATCGACAATGGATTCCCAAATTAATTTAGGGTTATAATGTTTAAAATGTAAGAAGAGAGACAAGAATGATTCGCCCTCTCTACAAACCCCTAGGTCCATATTTATAGGGTTGGAAATGCGGCGTGTTGAGAAACTTGTCTTCGCCTTCGGCATCAATAATGCTGCACGGTGCCATGCCTTGTTTAATGATCTTTTTCGACATTCCTCAATGCATAGTAAAGCTTTGGCATTGTTTCAATAGTGAAGGCATTCGACTTCAACGATTTTGATGTTGGAGGCTTACTCTATAATAACTGACCCTCTTAGTTAGTAGACAGCAGCATCACTTTGAAACTACAATGATATGAGATGCAATGATGTGGAACGGCACCATCATGGAGCAGTGTTGGTATTGATAACTCCTATGAATTTTGATGATTTTTGGCATCAATATCGCATATATAAATGGATGGTATCTCCTAAGCATTGTTGAAGTGCGGCATGACATTAATGAATGAAGGCGCTGATAAGCATTGACAGTGCCGATTTGAACAATGATTGGCCTCAATAACAAACAACACCAATAAAGAGTGACGTTGATAGAAAGCAGCTTCACTTTGGAGGGTAGCACTAGTAAAATATGTTATCAATGAGATGTGATATAGGTTATATCGACATTCATTGATGGCTTACTATCTCGATTGCAATCTATATCATTAATTCCTTAAAGGGATATGGCATTGAGGAGATGCGATGTAGATGGGAGGTGGCCTCAAAGAGAGGTGTTGTCAACAGTGTCAGTTATTAATCATATGCAACATTATACGATACTATTAAAGCACGGTATTACTTCCATATTGAAAGGCGGCATCATATTCGTATTTCATGTTACATATCTTTGAGATTAATAATGGTGGTAAAAGTAGTACTTATTATCTTAACTCTGAAATACTATGTATCTTAGAGTGACAATTTGTACCACCTTTTGATTTTATATGTTATCATTCCGTTGTAAGATTCTGATGTTGTGTTCTCCTCTTCCTTATTCTATTTCCTTTTATTTTCTTTTACCTCGATAATATGTCTTTCCAACACTTTGGTGCTCGGCACATGAATATCATGGATGTATTATGTCAACATTTAGGGGTCAAAAAGGTAGAACACTACATATAGTTTATCATTTTATCGTATAAGTTGGCAAATTTGTTGGGTGCGGGTGAATGGGTTGTAAGAAACACAACTAGGTTAAGTAGGTTATAAATGTTAATTTCATTGCCTATTAGCATCATATCATTAGTGATATTTCTTACTAACTAGACTATGTATGCCCTCTCTCTTTCCCTCTTTATACTTACTTTATACGATGATAGGCTATTGGAGTGTTGAGTCTAGAGTTATTATGCGTATAATCGTTCTATATGCATCTTGTTGTACTAGTCAGATAATAACTTAGTTATATTTCTATACTTGAAGAGGAGAGTCATCAGCCTAATTTTGTGATTCATCCTAAAGGAACAAAGATGTATTACAACATGAAGCATACGTTCAATAAAACCTAATTCCTAAAAGGAACACCTAAGTGCAAAAATGCTCAACCTTAGACACTGAAATCGAAGGCTAGGAACCACTAAATCATTAAATGTACGATGAATTATACATATGCATTGAATGGACAATCGAACTACCAAGAAGAGGGAGGATATCACCTGTTACAGATGATCAAATGAGCGAAATGGGTTGCCGACCAGTTGACCTATTGGGTCCACCAGTCGACCACTACCGGTCGACCAGTGGAGGTGACTAGTTGACCTCCATTCATATGGTTTTGGTGTGAGCGTGATCGCATTTTTTGGTGCCTCATGTAGTTGTGCTCTATGATGATGCATGCATGTTTGTATGTACAACCTTATATCTCTTACGCATGAGTTAGTGTTCTTGTTTTGTGCATGTGTATGTATGGTTTCTCCAGTAAGAAAACTATGGAATAAAGGAAAAAGAGCTACCTTTAAATATAAGTGCTCAAGTGTGTGCCGGTACTGTGTGCCATTGAACAGAGATACGTTGCATGCTTCTAAGCAAGTTTACATGGGATTGAGTGTAAATATATACACATATTAGACTGTGCATGTGAATTTGGGATTGAGAATGCAAAGGAGAAGATACCCAGTAGTGCGTGGGTGAATGCAAATAATAGACATGTATAGTTAAACTAATATATATTAGAATATAATAAATTGAGTAAATATATATACACACACATACATAAAAGTATAAGTTAAATGTAAACAATATATTTATAAATGAAAATGTTATATATGTAAAGATTTATAAATATGTTAAGTAAGTTTATATATATATATATATATATATTATTGAAAGTTACTTTAATACCAACTAATATCATATTTTATTTTCTTTGTTTTAGTAAACTATTATTATATTATATTTTCGTGTAAAAATTAATTTTGTACATTTGGTAGTGTTTAATTGTCTTCTATTTCTATGTGACGAAGATTTTGTATAAACAGATTAGTGATGCCGCTTAGTATGGGACTCTCGGTAACACTTTTTCCGTTATACATTAAACTTGTCATATGGAGAAATCATGTGTGGATAGAGCGTCGTTTATGAGCTTTGAATAATTATTTGAGTAATATATGGTGGTATGGGACGTCCTTATGTTATTTTTTTGATTACTCTTTTTAAGTAAATGTGACTCGAACGGGGATTTAATCATACACACACACACATATACATATATTTGTGTGTGTGAGATGATACTCGTTATGGTGAGTATACTATAGTCATGTGTTGACTAGCCATGTGTTGGCCAGGATTAGAGCTCTAGAACTCTATAGTCATGTGCTGACTTATACACATATAAAATCGTGTCAGTCTAAGTCTAGAGCCAGATACAATTTGGGATATGAGATTATATGTCAACCATTTTTGGCCAACTCACTTTTGTGTTCGGGAGTGACCAGATTGACTAGCATCCATCCTAATGGCCTGATCATAGGGTCACAGCCTAGATCTATGAAACCTCCTTCTTATATAGTTATATGCTACTGTTATATGTGAATTCCCTTATGTCACCTGCAGTTTTTACCATAGGGGCAAGTGCAAGGTCGTGACCAAGGCTACGCTTAAACGATTCAAAGTGGTTTTGAGAGGTAACTAAGACTGTAGGATAGATCTAGATATTAGTGGAAGGCCAGCAAACCCTGGGTTCCTGGATCTTACTATGTGCTATTGGTCTCTCTTTCTAGTTTGGGGTTATATGTTTTGTGGATTGGCATATATTATTCATTATCCAAGGAGTTCACTATACTAAAGATTGTGTATCTAAAGTATAATGAGTCCCTCTTATATCCATACTCTTTATTTTGATATTTTAGAGATAGCCTTTTGTATATTATTTGTGGTTTAGTCTATGACCAGATATGACGAGGGATTTTGTTTAGATAATTTGTAGGCTATCTCACATTATATTCTGCCTTATATGAGACTCTCATTTTATTGTGGACATTTCCTTATATTATTTGACATTTTATTATACATATCTGAGCGTGTGTGTGAGATGATACTCATCATGGTGAGTATAATACAGTCATGTGTTGACTAATAGTTAGAGTCGTTTGTCAGACAGGATTAACGCTCTAGTACTTTATAGCCACGTGTTGACTTATATACAATAAAACCCATATAAATTTTGGGATATGAATGTTATATGTCAACCATTTTTGTCCAACTCCCTTTTTGGTTCGTGAATGAACCAAATTGGATAGTGTCTACCCTAGCAGCCTGATCATGGGGTCGCGCCCCAGATCCATGACACCTCTTTCTTATATAGTTGTGTGTTGCCGCTGTGTGTGAATGCCCATGTGTCACCTAAACCAGCAATTTATTACCATAGGGGCAAGCATAGGGCCGTGATCGAGGCTACGCATAGACAAGTCATAGGTGGATGTAAGTCATGATGTCAGTCAAGGTGAGTAAGACTGTAGGAACAGATCTGGCTATTAGCGGGAGACTGGTAGACCTTAGGCTCCTAGGGCTTGTTGTATGCTACCAGTCTCTCTTTTTCTAGTTTGGGGTTATATGTGTTGTTGATTGGAATATATTAGTCGCTATCCAATGAGTTGGCTATATTTGAGATTGTGTATCTAAAGTGTAACAACCCGATATTTTCGACCTTAAAAGTCGACACTAATATGTTCACTGTAGAAGTGCCGAGCAATCGAATGTCGGAAATTCTAGATTGTTAGGGTTAAGAAGAAAAGAGGTAGAAGAAGAAGAAGAAAAAAATACAGTAATCTCACATTTGCAGAAGAAAAAGATGTATCTGTCAATTTACATACAATACATCAGAGTTCAACAAAACTGGACAATTGTAACAACTTGTCCTAGAATACAAACAATATAACTTCAATACACAGCGGAATAAACTCCATATGTTCCTGCCTCTAGCTCGCCACCTGAGCTCCAAAACATCCTAACCAGAAAATTTGTAATACTCGGCCTAATTCGAGCATTACATCAAAGTAATACCCAGGTCAGACTGGAAACCAGCGTGAGTAAACCCATATAACTTGAAATACGAAGATATAAAACTTATTTGAAACCCGGGGTAACTCTTACTTCACTACGAGTTCTTAACTTGTTATAGTCAATACCTATTTCACAAAATTATATCTAAGAATTATTACTCAGTTTAAATGGCCATGTTGCTTCATTTATTTCATTCCATCCTGTATGATTCTAAAGTCAAATCCATAAAGAATTATTATAATTAAATATCGAAGTGGTTTTGGGTATTTGTTGATACCCGACCTCAGTCTCTTCGAATCCAATACAATTTTTAATATAAGCTATTTAAGTGAATACAATTCAGTTTATATTTAGAGTAATATATTCACACAAAGATTTCATTACAGATAGATAATCCATATTATCATAGTTCAACCCAAACATATCATATCACATAGAATTATAAATCATATATCAGAGATATCAAATAATCCAAGGCATTCAATATAATTAATCATCCATAAGCAAGATTAATTAGTTGTTCAATTCCTAATTAATTTAATTTAATCTCCAAATAAATTAATTTAATTTAATATCCAAATTAATTAAATTAATTACCTTTAAATCCTGCTTACTTAACATTGATTAGTTACAAACCATTTATCATCACTTTAATCAATTAATGAAATCAACTAATCAACTTTAATTATTAATCATTAATTAACTAACCTTTAATTATTAACATTAATTAATTAACGATCCTTCAATTACTTCCATTAATTAATTATCCTTTAATTAATTACATTAGGTAATTATTCAATAATTATCCTTTAATTAACTACATTCAGTAATTATTACTTCAGACCTTAATTAATTAAAAGATAAACCATAATTTTAATTATCATTTAAATCTTATTAATAAACCTTGTGATTAATTATCATTAACCAATTGACTTAGCCCCTTAAATTAATTAACCTTTAAAAACATTTTGTCTTCTTAATTAACCACTTAATTATCATTATTAAATTCATTTGAAATACCTTGGGAATATAATTAGATAATTAACCTATAAAATTTTATTAAATCAAACAAATTAAATTTTAAAATCATTTGACTTTACAATTTATATTATAATTTATCATTCTTTAATTACTTTTATAAATCAATTAATTAATCTTTAATTACTGATTAGTTATCCATTAATTATAAATTAATTAATTCTTAATCCCTAACTAATTAACCTTAATTATTAATGAATTAAGAAATAAATTCTTTAATACTAGTTAATTAATCCTGAATCATTAATCAATAAATCCTTAATTGTTAATTAATTAATTATTAATTACTAACTAATTAATTCTTAACTACTCTTTAATTAATTCTTAATTAATCTTTGATTAATTCTTAATTAATCTTTAATTACCAAGACCTTAATTGATTTTAAGATAAACCATTTTATCTTTATTAATTACTTAATCATTATTAAAATCTTATTTAAATAAATCTTGGAATTAATTTATCATTAACATATAAATTAAAAACATTTTACCTTTATAACTAACTACTTAATCACATACTTAAATTAAGTTTAAAATAAACATAAGAATTTAACTTAATAAATTTAAGTAAAATAAATCATACAACTTTCTTAAACCAATTATTTAAAAACATTTATTATATAAAGAATATTGATTTAAGAAATAGTTTAAACTTGTTTTATTTTAAATTTTAAACTTGCTTAGTTTAAATTTTAAAACTGCTATAATTATAAACCCGCGTCCAACCCGGTACTCAACTTTGTCCAACCCAAGAACTTCCCTTGTTTTTAAAAACTTAGCTTAGTTAAAAATTTTAAAACCTCTTAACATGAAATCCACTCACGAACGACTCGAAACCAAACCCAGGCTACTCCATCATTTCCTCGAGTTTCCCCCCGAGTCAATGCATTCTTCCCCAAACCACTAACACACCGACCCCTTATGCACGTGCACCGATGAACTAAGCCTCTTCGACCATCGATGCTACCTCCAGCACATCGTCAACCATCTCCACCTTGGTACCGACCACCAAATTTTCAACATAAACTCAAAAACAAAATCGAGCAATCTCGAACAAATCGGAACCGAATCCATCATCCAAAAACCACCTCGACCTGACACCTCTGACCATCAGAGTTCTCGCCACCTCGTCCCTAGCCTCGTCGAAGACCCACCCTTCATTTCCCCCACACCCGATCAAGTCTGATGCATCCTCGTCGACGTAATTGCCTCGACTTCGACGTTGATCAAAATGGGTCGTTAAACCCTAAAACTTCGGCGACTGGTCACCAGGTGGACAATAAATCCAGTGAGCATTTTTGCCGAGGCCACCGACCTCCAAAACACCTCTAGTCGCAATCCGGCCACCTAGGGTCCTCCGATCACAAGAAAATGCTCAAAACCAAACCTGATCAACCCGAGAATTATCACTCAAATCAACATTAAAAATCTGGATTTTAGCTTTAAAATTCATGAATTTTGAAGACGATTCAAATTACATAGGTGAATCAGAGAATTGTGATGTTTGAACTTAACATGTTTTAAAGTTTTCCATTGTCTTTCTTGTTTTTCCAGAAATCTATAACTAATTATACTTTGAACTATTTTTGAAATTAATATCTTACTATTTTCAACAGTTCTTGTTTGAACAACAAAGTCTAAAAGAAATTAGAGGATGAGATTTGAATTTTTAAAAGAGTTTTGAAACCTATAAAATAAGAACAGAGCAAACTTTCTTGTTCTCAGACATGCACACTTATATCACATACATATATACATCCTATCTCATTTACACAACCATGCAAAGCATATTTCATATCATAACTTTCAAAGATTCATGCAACAAGTTTTTAACCAATTTTAAGTTTGTTTACTCACCTGCAAATGTTTGAACAGAGGACATGCTTAATTTTTTTTTTTTGGAAACCTGGAATTTGATTTTGATCTTGAAACTGCAAGCTTGGATTTGAAATTGCAATTTGCCCTTGACCTTACTTGATTGTACTTGAAATAACTCTTTGCTTTGCTTAATCTCAGTTTGAATCTGAAGTTGTTTGGTTTGATTATTGTTTTGATTTGATTTGATTTTTTCTTTTCAGGTTTTGGTTTTTAGAAGATGAAGGAAAAAGAAATGAAAAGAGAGAAATGAAAATGTGAGGAGTTTGAACTGAAAGAAGCCAGGTTCTCTAAACATGTTTTTATATTTTACTTTAAAGAGAAAACAATTTTGCCACATATTAATTTGCATGTTTTTTCAAGTTAAAAATGTTAAATGTATGTATACCAAGCTTACAAATGTTTTAAAGCCTTTATTTAAAATTTATTATGTGTTTTATTTATTTATTATTATTTTTGTTTATTTTTATTAATCTATGATTATATCTTTATATACAAATCATAATTAATTCAAGCAATTTAAAAAAAGAAAGTATAATAAACTCTTTTATTAAATCCTATTTTAAATCTTCAGTTATAACACTTTAATAAATGAATAAATATAGATACTATCTTAAGTGTTTGAAAAATAAAGAGTTTAATTTTAAATAGCTTTTGAAAATCATTTTATTAAATTCATAACATAACTTCCAAATCACAATATACATATATATATATATATATTATAATTTAGAAGCATACTTTTTATTTGCTTTGAAAAAAAATTGCCCATTTAAAATAAGAAGATTTTCAAAATCCATATTTATATCCAAATGTCATTAATTATCAGAATTATTTTTTCAACTTATACATAAGTGTTTTCAATAGTTAAAATTTGTTTATTACCAATTATCACATGCCCAAAAATCCGGGCTATCACATTCCTCCCACCTTTGAATCTTTTCGACATCGAAAAGGAACGAAGCCAGAATTTATTAATTTTTTTAAAACAATTTAAAAATCTACATAATATTACCAAAATAGTTTTTATAAAAATAGTTTTTATAACTCGATGTCTCAACAAGTCCATCCTCATTCTTATAGAAATCCGGTCATACGATGATCAGGCGTAGGACTGAAAATCTATAAGTACTTGGTAAACCCATTTTCAACACCCAATAAAAATACTTGGAAAATATTTTAGTGAAAATATAGAAAGTATTTTTGCAAATATAGAAAACATTTTTGGTGAGAATGCTCTAGAAATCATCATCCCCTCCATAGTCGCAGTTAACCCGATGGTTACATTGCTATCCCAGTAAAATCCATGAAAAACTGTAGGCACTCCGCACCCCTCAATTACACCATGGAACCCGCCACAGATCGCAACTATACCCAGGTTTTACGTCGCCATCACAGCAAAAATCCATGTAACTGTAGGCATCAGTGCCCTCAAATTTTTCTGCCAAAACTTCACCACTCCTACATAGATCGTAGATTACATCAGTCGAGTCCCAATGTATCCCGTTGACACTCACTGCCACATGACTTTCACTGTGTCTTCAAAGATCGTAGTCTACCGATGTTACGTCGCCCTCATGGCAAAATCAAACGTCGAAGGTTGGCACTCACTGCCACACTACTTCCGCTATGGTCCGTAGTAGATCGCAGTGACATCGAGTTACACTGTCGTCACAACATTCCCCAAATGTCTCTGTAGGCATAAGTGCCCTCGACTTTCGCTACCCCAACACAATCCTCAGGAACTTCAGTTTGTCCGGACTTCCTTGCAGGATTGTGACGCCCCACCTCTATACCCACACTAGCCAAGAACACTACGGAGTAGTGCTGTCAACTAGTGCGGAGAATAAGGCTGTTGAGGAGCGACCATCCATGTAATTTCTTATCACACGGTGGCTATAAAATAATCTTCGGAAACAAATATAGAAGTAAGCATAACATGCGAATCAATCACAGATATCCATATCACAGAGGCGGAAAGAGTTATGAATACATATCACATAAATGTGTACATCAGAGTAGTGGTCTAAAAAGATCCACGATAATACAAAAGAATAGCAACGCGTGCTATACAAAAGAATACAACTATGAGTCTATATCTCAAGTGTAGACAACAAAAGCTGCTAATCTAAACAAGTATCCAAAAGTCTGAGTAGTGAATCACTGGGGGAGGAGTCAAGCAGTAGCACCTGTAACATCTCGGTCTGACCCGAGTATTATTTATAAGAAAATAATAAACGGATCAGTCTAGCTATAAATATCAGATGACGTGATATAAAATAAAAGATATGGCATAAACATAAAATATCCATACTGACATACTACTATAAGTATGCAAATAATGATCAACAGGAGATCAACCGATAAGAGATAAATCAATATCACAAGAATCTTCTCAAAGATCCAAAGAGGGCATCATACCCTAAACTTGTACTCATGACAAGTCAAAGAGATAAATTCCAGAAATCAACACAAGAAATCCAGACATCATAAAAAGGGAAAGAGGCCTATCACATGACGGTCCGAAGACCATGGGGAGCTACCCCGCATGTGTGAATGGAATCACACAGATTGAGGTCAAGACTAACCAAAAATCAGAAAGGTATTTGTGAATGGAATCACACAAGTGGTGTCTAGTCTAACCTTGCAATGAAAGAGACATCGCGCAATTGCTAGTCTAATTCATAAAGCGATCATCAAGATCAACGAGAAGTGTCAATTACACTAAGCTAGTAAATATAGAAGTTTAGCTTCATGTACCATAACCACTTGCTTAACTTAAATATTTACGAACAAACTGTAAATCTTCACTAATAAAATTGTCACAAGAGGTTCAATCGAACAAGTCCAAGAATTAACCGACGAAGTGAACGCAAGCGTTTCATACCACTTGTTTTACTAAGTCGTTTAATTAGATTTCTCATCCGAGTGAGGTAAAGGCTTGTATATACTAATAGATTGAAAAACGGTTTAAGAAAAGAGCTTTGTTATTAAAAATAGAGTTGAAATCATTTTGTTGAAAGAGTTTTGATATTTACTACTAGTTTTGAAACCTTCATATTTTAAAGTGACAAATCACAGAAGCGATTGTAGAAACAATCAATCACAAAGGTCACATTCGAAGATGTGATAAAAATCCAACGAAATCAGCTCAGCAAGTTCTGTTGAATATTTTTCAGATAGGATCCCCTACGGAGGGGGGGTCCAGGGGGGTGGCAACCCCTCAAGGTGGGGGTGCGGGGGCAACGCCACCGCTTACGGGGTTCGACCTAGTGAAGACAAAATGAGGTCTAACGACCTAAAAGTTAAGGGTCCAACGACCTATAGGTTCACGCGACCTAGGTGGAATGCGACCTACGAGATAGGCAAGTGGAACGACCTAAAGATGAATGGGTCGAACGACCTAATGTGAGCACAGGTGAAGCGACCTATCGGTCCAACGACCTAAGGGGAAAAGGCAACCTAGGTCTAACGACCTAACTGCTCACGACCTAAGGGTCTAAAGGGTCAAACGACCTAGTGGTGTTCGCGAGTTAGCCGAAGCGAGCGACCTAAGAGAGACGAGCGACTTAAGGAACTCGCGACCTAACATTTGAATAGTTCAAGCGACCTAAGTGGTCAGGCGACCTAAGGTCTTACGACCTAACGACCTACGGTGTAAAGTATGGTACGCGACCTAAAAGATGGCGCGACCTAAGGTGAGAGCAGGTCGAGCGACTTAAGGCGATGCGCGACCTAAGACCTAGCGACCTAAAGGGATGCGCGACCTAAGAGAGGCATCAGGTCGAACGACTTAAGGGTGATGCGACCTACGACCTAAGTGCCATACGACCTAAGCTCAAATACGAGCTACGAGCTAGCGACCTACGACCTAAGCTCAAATGCGAGCTAAGGCCTACGACCTAAGGCCCTAACGTACTAACATTTGTCGCGACCTAAGTGGTGACGACCTAACATGGAAAGGCTGAGCGACCTAACGCTGCAGAGGGGATTTAAGGCCAGAAACGACCTACGACCTAAACCCTATACGACCTAACGTGAAACGACCTAACTCCGAAGTGAAAATTCAAGGCAGTGCGACCTAGCGCGCTAACACGCGAACGACTTAAGGGTTAGATCGCGAGCGACCTAACTCCGAACACACGAAAATGGCCAGAACGACCTAAGTGCAGAAAATTCACCAAAACGCTAAAAATTGGAGTTTTTCGCCAATCCAATCCAAACCAAATGCAAATGTGCATGCAAAAGTGATAGGGAATCATTCCCAACAGTCCAATATAGTTATAGACTAGATTTGTGAGATAAAAATCTCACCTTTGCACTAAAGTTTATGAAGATGAAGCTTGAAAGCAAGGAGAAGCAATCCAAAGCTTGAATCCAATATCTTCTACTTGAATTTGGAGTTGAATGTTGGATTTGCAATTGAATTTGTGCTTGGAGTTTTAATTTCCCATTCTTTTCACCATTAATGCCCAAGCTTGAGTTAGTTAGGAATTTTATGAAGAGTGAGGAGAAGGGGGTTGGAACTTGGGCTTAATAGGCTAAACTAACCCAAAGTCCAAAGCGGGAAAAGTTAGTGAAATTTCGCTAACTCCAAACCTATCGATGTTTATACTTAAAAAACTTGTAAACGGCATTTCGAACTCAATGGAAGTGGTCTCGAGTCCGAATTTGACCGTTTGCAAAAAGTAGCTTTTCGGACCAATATCCGATTAACGACAAAATATTTAAAAAATATATTTAAATGTAAAATCGATAAATATGCGGGTTGTTACAAGGATCAAATGTAGAACCCCCTTTAGAGCTCAAGGTTGAACCACCCCGTCGATCTCCTATGAAGTTCATTTCATGGGAGCGCCTTTTTCCCCTGAGCTAATCTCAAAAAATTTTATACTGTACACATATAGTATCTTTCAAATCATACTCTTTATGATTCACATAAAAAAAATCTCCTTTACACAAAATCGATATCTGAAATCGATAGTTCCAAACTTGGCTTTCCAAATTCCCAAAAAAAAAAATTATCCCAAAAATCAAATGCCTTTCCGAAATCCATAGGTTCCAAAATCTTTTTCCAAATTCATTCTCATAAAATCTTATATATATATATACATATAATCTTCAAAAATCTTTAGATCACTTCATACTTATATAAATTCCCTTTTATACTTCAAATCTTTTCAAAAATCTTTTCTTATGGCTATAGATTTAACAAAGAGGAGTTTATCATATAAAAAATATATATATAACTTTAGTTATGCCAAACTAAATATTCAAGTTTGATTTCCTTTATAAAGTTATTTACCATGTCACTTACTTTTCATAAAGTGAATTTCAAAAGATATCCAACGTCCGTTTTTATTCATATATATTTCTCAAAATATACTTTTCTTTTCAAAAATCATTTTTCATTTCTTTCAAAATTTCAATATCTATTACATTTAAGCACGTACGATGTACATATACTATCCATACACAATATCAAATCTGATCGCTCACTCGATCATACAATTTCACTTCCGAACTTGTATCGTCCACCGAACTTCCTAATGCGGACTTAGATCTGGTTTCTTGATCAGAAACCGTCATTCTCCTTGCATAACCATAATTATGATAGAGAATTTCTAGAACCAATCAGAAATCCATATCCAGGGTTCGCTGTCGAAAATCGAGTGAAAAATCCTAACTCGGATCGATATACTATCTCGAAATTCTATGCTTGAAATCTAGATCAATCATTATGCGAATAGAATAATATACGTACATCCTGCGTATTTATCTTCATTGAACTAAATCAATTTTATTTTTATTCACCTTTATTTTGATTCTCTTCACTTATTCACAATTGCTTCAACTCTTATCTCAATTGGTATTTAATTATAAATAGTTTACACAATGACCACTTGAATTTAGAAAATAGCTTGAAAAGTTTGGAATAGATAAGTAGTTGTAAATAAGTTATTAGTTGGAAATAATAGTAAAATAGTTATGTAATTATAAAATAGTTGTAGAATAGTTGGATAGTTGTAAGATAATTATAAAATAGTAATTAGTTATAAGTAGTTGTAAAATAGTGATTAGTTTGTAAAGCAAATGTAAAATAGTAATTAGTTTTCAAAATAACTGTAAAAAAAGTATAAGATAGTTTGGGTTTAAAAAGAAAGGTTGTACAGTAAATAGCTAGGAAAGAAGATTTAAAATAGTTTATATTAAAATAATTTATTTGAAAAAATAGTCTAGAGCAAAATTGTTTAATTTCCCAATCTCTCATTCCAATCAATTTTCAATTTCCTCTTCCACTTAAATTGATTCGATTCCAATTCAGTTTGAATTAGCTTCATTTCTTTCCCAAATTCAAATTATTTCCATTTGAATTAAACTTATTCAACTCCAATCGCAATTCCAAATAATTCAAATCAAATTCAATTTGAACAAATTTCAATTCTGATCTCCACTTAAACCATCTCGAATTATATAAATTCGTGTTAAATTTTTAAATGTTGATTTAATCCTTTCAATCAAATAAACCTTTACTTTAAATTAACAACTTATATCTTTAAACCATTAATTCTGAGTCCAAATTTCAAATTTCCATTTTAAATTACCTTTACTCAACTTATTTTAAATTTAAATAAGAGTTCAAAACTTTTTAAACAATTTAATCTTCAGAATCCAATCTATTACCAAATTTTAACTTGTAACATTGAAACCAATTCTTAAACAATTTTAGTTTGCAACTTCATTTTTTTTTTACATTTAAGTCTTAAGTTCAAAGTGATTCCATTCCTTAATTCCAATTTTATTTCTAAAAATCAAAATCATTTAAATAATTTCAATTAAAGTTTTATTTCCAATTAATTTCAGTAATGGATATATATTATCTCAATTCTTAATTCAATTAAAATAATCCAATTCTCAGTTTCATAGGTTATTAATAAGAATAGGATGATATCAGGATAAGTCAAAATAAATAAACATCCAAATTATTTAAAACATCCATCCATAGCATCTGTAATGACCCAGAATTTGACCACTTTAAAATATAGTATTTGAAATGATTTTAAATATAAAATAGGTAAGGTTATATGATTCATGCAATATTAGATAGGATTCGGAAAGAGAAGTATACACAAAAATAGTAACATTTACTTATATCGACAAAGTGACAAAATGCTGATTTCGGAGAAGTATGTTTCAATGGTTAAATAATTTATCTTAATTAATTTATGAGTATTTATATTTTTAAATATCATTATACAAATTTATTTTTAAATTTGGTTTACATATATAAATAGTTTAACTAAAACATCAAAATATGACCGTAAAACATTTTGTCGAAAAACAACGTTTTGTCGATTAAAAGTTGTCGCAATGTCGTCGCACCTTTATTTACTTATATAGAAACATATATTCAAATAGTGTAAGTATTAATTAATTCACTAAACATATTTGCTTTTACTAAGTTAGATTAGAAAACTTCTAGAAGTCGGAAGTAAAAGTAAGTAAGAATTTACAAAAGTAAGAAAAAGTAAACATCGAATCACATCAAATCAAAGCCAACATTATTATACTTAATCTTTAAGTGAATAAGACATAAAGTAAGAATGTGAAAGATGATGTTAAGTATTGAAAAGTATAGATTGCTTTAGGTTGAAGTAATGTTAGTTTGGTAATTTGGTAAGAGGTTATTTTGAAAATTTACCAGTTCTTTCTTTCTCTATAAATACCCACCTCTTTCTCTCATTTTATTCACATTTTCTTGTTCTTATTTTCTCAAGCTTCTTAATATTCTTCCTCTTCTATTTAATGGCTTCCAAGCCATAGAAAAAAATAAAAAAGAAATAATGTCAAATATTTATAAAATATTCAAAAGAAATCAATGTTCATTCCCTTCAAATCAAACTCATCTTTTCTCCATATTTTACCTCTTCTTCTCTCGGTCATAACATCTTCAAAATCGAATCAAAATGCAATTTTTTTCCTCAAATCATTTATTTTTCCATTGGCTACAAGTTTCATGTTTTTCACTTTGTCTCGTTCTAAATTTAACTATGTCAAAATTACACTTCTTTCCAATGAATTTGCTGGCCCAGTTTTTAAGCCAGAGAATAAGCCATTTTGTTTTGATCATAACTTGATCATAACAGACCAAAATTAAGAAATTCTTCTATTAAAAACATATGAAATTCTAGTGGCTACAACTTTTATGTTGATCACTTTTCCAGTTTTGAGGTTTGCTATACCTGAAACTCAATTCTTTGAAGTGCATTTTCGGGCTTCATTTTTGTCAATCTAACAATACCTCTTATTCATTCTCTCATATCTCCCTCAAAACAACTTGGATTCAAATGATCCCTTTTTTTTCAAGAGAACAGAATTTGTAACATTTTTTTAGTTAACATGTTTTTCAAATTTTGAGAGTAAGAGTCAAAAACAAGAGAGAAGATGACTTATTCTTCGGGTCTAATTTTGAGAATTCTAGTTCAAAGCTCCACCACTTCTTCTCTATACTTTCGACCAACCTTCATTTCAAGCCTTGGCCAAGCATTAGGAAGGAGGAATTCAGGCTTATTTTCATTTGGTTCCGAAGTGTGGTAGGAAGTATGTGTTAGATGTTAAGTTCCTTGCCTTAAAGTTTGACAGAGTGGAACCCAAAGTAAGTTATTTCTTATTTTAAGTTCATTAAAACCATTGCTAAGTTGAAAGAACTTTAATTGTAATGTGTTGTTTGAAAACCCTTATTGAATGCTTGTTTACTTTGTTTTCTAAAAAACTGTTTGATTTTCTTGCTCGCTATTATGTTTGGATGGTTAATTAAGTAATTTAAAATTTAGAAGTTAGATACTTAATGGGATATGCTGAAATGACTAGTACATGTGTTTCATCTGTGAGATCCAAGAAGACTTGGGCGAGGGATGAAACATATCAAAGGGAAAGCCCGGATGCTCCAAAATAAATATCAAACCGTTAAAGTGTTATAAATATTTGATAGAATGAAACATTATTTATCATTTATTAGTTTGTTTATTTCGTTGATTGATTGTTTGAACTAGGCTCAACCAATTTATGAGCACCGGTTATTATTTATTGATTATTGACTTTGCTCGATTGGTTTATAAGCAATTAATTATCCATACACATGGGCTGGGTAGAAAATAATTGTAGGGTAACACCTTGTGATTTATTTCACAATTTGATTATAAGGTGTTTAGCGGTAATATTTGGTTCACTTCAATTTAATGAATTGTTTTGAAAATTAGTTTACAAATAGGAATGTTATGAAATGTTTTTCTTTTAAAAGAAATAGAAATATTTCATAATGAATATTTTGAAGTTATATTATATAAAATTGATTTATATAAAAATGGTTTTATAAAAATGTTTTATAAAATAGAAAGAATTTCGAGGACTAAACCCGATGGTTTTAAGATGATTTTTGAACAGATTTGGGAAATGAAAATTATTATAGATTTGAAAGTACTTGTGAATGTTAATGTGAAATGATTTATCGCTTCGGGATATAATATGATTTGTTATGTTACCAATGATTCGGGCAACCCGTAACTAAAAAGTGGGCATATGTTTTTGGTATAGTCCACTCTTGGAATAGAGGTATGTACTTATTTATCAATTATATGAAGGCCGAGATCCAGTTGCCTTGTTATTGGAAGAAACCTCCCAATCTGGTTGCATATGGTTTGATATGTTTTATTACAGTATTTGGGATTTCCAAATAAACTTTTCAAAAGTGATTTGATTTAAAATTTCTAAGTAAAGTATAATTCGAATATAAAGGGTATATATATATGTTTCAAAAGTTTTGAATAAGAATTCGAGAGTAAAGTCCAAAGAGACAATTTCCGTAAAGGTAATTAGATTTGAAAATCTAAATTTAAAGATTAAGCCTAAGTGGGTAGTTTTGGAAATTGCATATTTGTTTGTTGCATCGTAGGCTCCATGAGTCCTATTTGCGGTAGGAGAACTACGTTACCTTGATTCTGTATCTAATTGGTATCCAATTAGATAGGGGTACGTAGGCAGTCACAAGTGATAGTGATGCAGCCCCTAAAATAATATTACCCTTTCATGTTTATCTGTTAATGGTTGTTGTTTATCTCGTGTTATTGTATTTTTCCTGCTTACTATTTTATTCCGCATTTGACATGTTTATTGAGTTAGTAGGAATGACTATTGCTGTTTCTCTTATTAGAGTTGTGCAACGCTAGATTTATTTATATTTGGTTTGTATATAAGCACACCTAGTAGATAAATTGATTACTCCGATAACTTGTAAAGTTGAAATTTTATCCTATACATTTTGCAATGTTGAATAATTATCAAATATGGTGTATTTAGTTAGTAGTTTTCATTAGTAGTCTTAGAACGGATGGATTTTTCGGCAATTTCAACTGGTCCGAAAATTCGGGTCGTCACACGTGGTATCAAAGCTTAGGTTAGGTGCCTAAGTAAAATTCATCTCGGATTAGTATATCAACCTAGGAATTTTAAAACTGAAACTACCTTGATTTGATAAATAAAATGGATAGGATAAGGCACCGTACCTTCAACTGAGATTATGGATGACATTATTATTTTTGGTGTGCTTAATTTTCGTTAATTGTTGTTCTTTCGTTATATTTTTTCGTCCTTGTAATTTCGAGGACGAAATTCTTTTAAGTAGTGGAGAATGTAATGACCCGGAATTTGACCACTTTAAAATATAGTATTTAATGTGATTTTAAATATAAAATAGGTAAGGTTATAAGATTCATACAATATTAGATAGGATTTGGAAAAAGAAGTATACACAAAAATAGTAACATTTACTTATATCGACAAAAGTGACAAAATGTTGATTTCAGAAAAATATGTTTCAATGGTTAAATAAATTATCTTAATCAATTTATGAGCGTTTATATTTTTAAATAGTGTTATAAAAAATTATTTTTAAATTTGGTTTACATAAATAAATATTTTAATTAACACGTTAAAATGTGACCATAAAACATTTTGTCGAAAAACGACGTTTTGTCGATTAAATTTGTTGCAACGTCGTTGCACCTTTATTTTCTTATATAGAAACATATATTCAAATAGTGTAAGCATTAATTAATTCACAAAACATGTTTAATTTTATGAAATAAGATTATAAAACTTCTAGAATTCATAAGTAAAAGTAAGTAAGAATTTACAAAAATAAGAAAAAGTAAACATCAAATCACATCAAATCAAAGCCAACATAATTATGATATTCGTTACATAATCTTTAAGTGACTAAGATATAAAGTAATGATGTAAAAGATGATGTTAAGTATTGAAAAAGTATAGATTGCTTTAGGTTGAAGTAAGGCTAGTTTGGTAATTTGGTAAGAGGTTATTTTGGTAAATTTACCACTTCTTTCTTTTTCTATAAATACCCACCTCCTTCTCTCATTTCATTCACGTTTTCTTCTCCTTCTTTTCTCAAGCTTCTTCATCTTCTTCCCCTTCTCTTTAATGGCTTCCAAGCCATAGAAAAAAAAAATATCAACATGTTTATAAAATATTCAAAAGAAATCAATATTCATTCTCTTCAAATCAAACTCATCTTTTCTTCATATTTTACCTCTTCTTCTCTCAATCATAACTTCTTCAAAACCAAACCAAAATGCAAACTTTTTTTTCAAATTATTTATTTTTCTAGTGGCAACAACTTTCATGTTTTTCACTTTGTCTCATTTTAAAGTTAACTATGTCAAAATTACACTTCTTTCCAGTGCATTATTGGCCCAGTTTTTTAGCCAAATAATTGGCCATTTTGTTTAGATCATAACTTGATCATAACAGACCAAAATTAAGAAATTCTTTTTTTAAAAACATATGAAATTCTAGTGGCTACAACTTTTATGTTGATATTTTTCCAGTTTTGAGGTTTGCTATACCTGAAACTCAATTCTTTAAAGTGCATTTTCAGGCTTCATTTTTGTCAATCTGACAATACCTCTTCTTCATTCTATCATATCTCCCTCAAAACAACGTGGATTCAAATGATTATTATTTTTTTCAAGAGAAAATAATTTGCAACAATTTTTCAGTTAACATGTTTTTCAAATTTTGAGAGTAAGAGAGTCAAAAACAAGAGAGAAGGTGACCTATTCTTCGGGTCTAATTTTGAGAATTCAAGTTCAAAGCTCAAATACTTCTTCTCTATACTTTCGGCCATCCTTCATTTCAAGCCTTGGCCAAGCATTAGGAAGGAGGAATTCGGGATTATTATCATTTGGTTCCAAAGCATGGCAGGAAATATGGGTTAGATCTTAAGTTCCTTGCCTTAAAGTTTGACGGAGTGGAACCCAAAGTAAGTTATTTCTTATTTTAAGTTCATCAAAACCATTGCTAAGTTGAAAGAACTTTAATTGTAAAGTATTGTTTGAAAACCCTTTTAACATCCCGCCTTTTTGTACGTTTTAAATTAACGATAAACCACACACGTCAGACTCAAACCATACAAAAGGGAGAATTCTTTTTGGGGTAAATAAGAAAACTAGAGAAAGAAATAAAAAAAATAGAATCTCGCAGCGGAATGACAAAATATAATAATCAAATAACAGTTCATGAAGTTATTTTACAAAAATTTGATTATACTTTTACAACACAGAATCAGAGTTACACATACCAAAGAATGTTAAATAACGTAGCAGAACAGTATGAATGCAGTGTAATATATAATAAATAATAGTAATAAAATCTTCGTCTTCGTCCTTCAGAAATAAGGTCTTCAAATCTTGAAAATCTCAGACTGACCCGAGCGAATTGAAAAGACAAAACACTCGAGTTAGAACTAAAAGATCTTATATGAGTTAAATCAATAGTAAATAAATATGAGTGGAGCGGCGTTAGAGATGTTTACGGGATTTGACATCTCCTATCCAGTGTCTAACGTGAGTGCAGTAATTTAAGAGATGCTCGGGATTCACATCTCCTAAAGATCCGTTAAACTATTTACTATGTAGTAATATTTCGCTATTACAATAATGTCTATAGTAAAATAAACTTACTTTTAAATAGCATTAAGGGGTTACCCATATTGCCCTTACCATGTAATAGTCCTAGTAGTCCATCCAGTATCATGGTTCCTCCTGATCGAGAAGCCATAAGAGGATACCACACGGGCTAAGGAAGAAAACCAAACTCGTACAAGGCGCGTTAGGTAAGTGATAGGGCACAAATAGGCAATACCAGGGTAGATATAACAATTACGCTTCCGGATCGATGGTAACGCGTAGCAGGTACTACTACCCACCTCGAGCCACACCCCAAAATCAAAAGGGCCCAAATCAATCACAAAGTAATAGAATGGTATCGAAGGAGTGTGTCCGATAAAAGGTGCCACCTTCTTAGCCCGTCAATCGCTTCTGCATTAGCCACCTTATGCCAACTCACGGGAGTCGGGTCCACGTATTTACATCAAAGGAAACGCCGCCACCATCCTACTTCATTCTGGAATCTTCATCGTGTACACAGTTGTTAAAGTGTTTTTGGAGTTGGCAGAGAGTACGACAACTTCCGATCCCCGTCTCTTCAGCAACTAAACATTATTATAACACCGCAGTCATTTCAAAATAATTTATACTTCAAAACCAGAATGTAATATCCATTTCAAAACCATATAAATACGATATTATTTCCATTTCAAAATCAAACCAATATGATATCATTTTATTAAAACCCAAATTCCTAAAATATCATTTTTATTTCAAATATATCTTTTCCAAAAATCATAGCACTTTCAACGTTATAAAACTTCGAAATCATAACACTTGAAACATAACATTTTCAAATCATAATACTTTGAACATAACTTCTACCACTTAAATGGTTTAAATATTTAAAATACTATATATAATAAATAGCTTCTTCAATTTCACAAATCAATTCCAAAACAACTAGAATTTCTAGATTTTATATTTAACCAAATCCCCAAATTATAAATTTCAATTCAATTCAGTTTCCAAATAACTATTCCAAATTTTATCGATTTCATAGCAGATTTGATCCACAAAATAAACCATTTCAAATTCAATATATTTCAAAACTTTAAGTATTTAACAATATCAAAACTAAGTTTGATAATTTCATATATATATCAAATTCAATTTTCTATTATTTAGTTTCGAAATATTTACTTAATAAATCCATTTTCATTTAAATAAAACCTAGATTACAAATAACTAAATGTTTCCTTCAATTTATTTATACTTGAAATATTTATTTAATTCACCTTAAACAAGATCAAGTTATAATCATATCCTTTATAGACCTCAAATTCCATAAGTTCCAAATCGGTTTCATTTAATAAATTTCTACATTTAATACAATTTCCAATCAATTTCAAATCTGTTTCTCAGTCTTAATTTTATTAAAAATCATTATCAACTCGATATAGAATAAAATTTATATAAATACTTAACCATATTACATTTTTAATAAAATCAATCTTTATTTCTAAACTTGTTTTATACCAAACAAATTTATATAGCTAAAAATCAAGAATTTAACTATATATATAACATAACATCTATATACTATCTGAAATCAATATTTATCTAAAACCATATATTTCTTTACAAAACCATAGAAATCAATTCAAAATATTTTTATATATATACCACGGTGTCTGTATAAAATTTTCTATCCTATGGTCAAGTGATACGGATATTTATCATTTCAATCCGTAATTCAAAATATAAATACGGTTATATATCATTTCAAACCGCAATTCTGTTGGAAATAAAAGTCCATAACAACTTGCAATTTATAACAGTATAAAATACAACATTCATTCATCCAATATCAATCATCAAACATTTATCACAATCATCATCCAATTCAATTAATAACATCAATATAGAACAGATAATAAATAACAGGTATTTACTGGCAGTTATATCCAATAATAAATTAAATAACTATTTTACCCAAATAAATTCAAATAAACTGAGATGATGATCCAAAATACGCCAAACAGTCATAAATAAATTTCTCACCACATCATAAATCAATTTAACAAACATAAGAAATTTTAGAAGTTGTGAGTGGATTAAAACACTCACCTTTTGAATTTAAATTGAATTTAAATCCAATTTAAACCCAAATTTTTACAGTTTCAGAATTCATCCAAACGAACGCCAAAATGCCCGGAATTTCAATACGAACATGGCAGAGAAAACCGTGCGTGAAATGGACCTCGTATGTGAAAGTTATGCGCATTAGAACGATTGGAATCAAAATTAAAATAAAATAAAATTAACTAGACGAACCATACAGAAGCAGACACGTCACCATCCTCTACAGCAACCCGCCTCCATCGTTTTAGATATGCACAGGAAGCCTAGCACCCCCTTCGATCGCACGTGCGCGGGCAAAGCCCAGCGCCGCACCACCTGAGCGCCGCGTCGCGCGACCTCCTATGTCGACCTTGCCTCAGCCTCCCACGCTGATGCCTCCGACCTCCCTAGACCCACCACGAAACCACCTAGATGCAAACCTCTCATCAATCTCTTTAATACGTTATCATTGATTCGTCGATCAGCAATAGTTGATCGCGACGAAAAAGAACAGCCGAAAATTGTTCTATGATTTCTAGACGAACAGTGACCCAAATTGGAAAACGAATTATAGATCAAGGATGCGCTCGTCGAGAGCTTCAAATTGATATATAATTCGATATATATTGAGGATTTTGAAATTTTGAAGTTGAATTTTGAATTGAAACTGGTTATAAAATTTAGGGTTTGTCTGCCATTGAGAAAGAGGAGCAACATAAATTTCTTTACATATATAAAAATGAACATAAGAAGTAGGCTAGATTTTATAACGAGGTATATATATATATATATAAATATACATATATATATATATATATATATATATAAATATACATATATATATATATATATATATATATGCAAAGATGAAATTAAAACGGACCAGATTGATTTGGATTGAAAGTTGAACGATAAATGGCCCGAAAAAACCCTTTCTGACTTCGGAACGAAAATGAGTCAACCCATATGTAGAAATAGATGTTTTTGAGTATTTTAAAATCAATGGAGCAGGTTTCAAGTCCAAATTCCATCGTATGAAGAAGTTATGATAAAATCAAGTTATTCCAAATTGATTTAAATTGATTTCAATTAAATTGATTTCTAGGCGTTTAGAGTCCGTATGATAAAACGACAAGTCCAATCGCTACAAAACTTAAAATCCTATAATAATTCACCGTTACGGATCCGATGAAACTAGTTTCATCGAAATCTGAGTCAGTGGCCAAAATGGCTATTTTCCGGTTAATTAAATAAATTAATAATTAATTAATTAAATCACTTCTTCAATTTCAATTCCATAATTAGCAAATCTTATCATTTTTGATTTCTTAAATAATTATAGTAATTTAAATAAATTTAGATGTCAATTTAAAGTTGATTAATCCATCAATTGCAGTGTTTAATTTCAATTTTATTAAATTCATAAATTATAAATTAAAATTCTCAAAATGCATTTATTAAAATTTTGAACCTTGTTATTCATGTCTTTTATTACAATAAGGATATAACTAACACTAGATCATGATTTATTACATTAAAATCTCCAAATTTCGTCTCAATTTCCCATTAACGTAATATCCAAATATTTAATTCCATTTATTTGCAATAAACCCAATTACTATAATTTAAATTCAAATAATTTAATAAATCTTGATTTCCATTCTTTAAATCAACCAATTGTCATGTTATAAATGGAATTGACATTATTTTCAAATATTATCTTAATTTGCATTAACATAATATTTAATTACACTTATTAAAATTTATTTCTCAATTTACTAAATACAATCAATTATGACCTTACAATTGTTTCATTTAATTGGGATTGCACTAAACTAGTTATTTATCAACTTGCATTAACATTATTACCTTACAACTTTTTATTTCTTCCAATATTAAATAACAAGATTCATTAAATTAACAAATTTAATTAGCGAAATTTTACGAGTCGTTACACTCTCCCCCACTCAAAACTTTTTATCTTCGAAAAGGAAAAAAGGAAAGAAGGAATTAAGTAATCAATATACCTTATTCAAAAATATTGACTTTATAAACAAATAAATTCACAAAATTTAATAATTTAAATAAAATATATCAATTTATAACCATTAAATCTTTTATACTTAAATTAATAAGGTTTGGAAACCTTTTCCAAAAAAATTCTAAATCCAAAATTTACGGAAAATTTTAGCAGAGTCTCCTTTGTATAGAGAGGCTCGGGAGCAAATATAATATCAAATATAACAATACATAACATATATCTTCCAAAATAATATATCTCAACATGGGAAAATAATATAATATCGCTCGAAAACCGTAATTCGTGAACGTACCTATTTGCCGGGCAAACAACGTTTAATTATGAAACCAAAAGCAGTAGCAATTGCTTCCATAACCTGTATTTCACTTATATAATCCAAAAGAGTTAATAATTATATACAATGAAATATTAATTTTGTTTCATTCACTAGCAAACAAATCAATGTCGAACAACATCAATCACTTGCAACCACAACATACGATCATCATACAGAATCAACATAATCAATTGTCCATTCATATCAAACACACAAATAGTTGTTTGGGTTCAAAAACTTTAAATTGTACAGAATGGAAAATAACTACTAAGTGCACCATTTACTCAACAGTCTTAGATGAAACTAGATAGATTATTCATACATCCAAACAAATTTTAAAGTATCCTTGCCCAAACAACCATAAATCCAGTGTCTAACGTGAGTGCAGTAACTTAAGAGATACTCGAGATTCACATCTCCTAAGGATCCGTTAAACTATTTACTATGTAGTAATATTTCACTATTATAATAATGTCTATAGTAAAATAAACTTACTTTTAAATAGCGTTAAGGGTTTACCCATATAGCCCTTACCACATAATAGTCCCAGTAGTCCATCCAGTATCATGGTTCCTCCTGATCGGGAAGCCACCAGAGGATACCACACGGGTTACGGGATAAAACCAAACTCGTAAAAGGCATGCTAGGGTAGGTGACACAGCACAACTAGGCAATGCCAAGGTAGATATACCAATTACGCTTCCGGACCGGTGGTAACGCGTAGCAGCTACTACCACCCACCTCGAGCCACACCCCTAAAATCAAAAGGGCCCAAATCGATCACAAAGTAATAGAATGGTATCGAAGGAGTGTGTCCGATAAAAGGTGCTACCTTCTTATCCCGTCAATCTCTCATGTTTCAGCCACCTTAAGCCAACTCACGGGAGTCGGGTCTATGTATTTACCTCAAAGAAAACGCCGCCACCATCGTACTTCATTCTGGAATCTCCACAGCGTACACGGTTGTTAAAGTGGTTTTCGGAGTTGGAAGAGAGTATGACAACTTTCGATCCTGGTTTCTTCAACAACCAAACGCTTGTATAACACCACGGTCATTTTAAAATAATTTATACTTCAAAAGCAGAATATAATATCCATTTCAAAACCATATAAATATGATATCATTTCCATTTCAAAACCAAACCAGTATGGTGTCATTTTATCAAAACCCAAATCACTAAAATATCATTTTTATTTCAAATATATCTTTTCCAAAAATCATAGCACTTTCAACATTATAACACTTCGAAATCTTAACACTTGAAATATAACATTTTCAAATCATAATACTTTGAACATAACTTCCACCACTTAAATGGTTTAAATATTTAAAATACTTTATATAATAAATAGCTTCTTCAATTTCACAAATCAATTCCAAAACAACTAGAATTTCTAGATTTTATATTTAATCAAACCTCTAAATCGTAAATTTCAATTCAATTCAGTTTCCAAATAAACTATTCCAAATTTTATCGATTTCATAGAAGATTTGATCCACAAAATAAACCATTTCAAATTCAATATATTTCAAAACTTTAAGTATTCAACAATTTCAAAACTAAGTTTGATAATTTCATATATATATAAAATTCAATTTTCTATTATTTAGTTTTGAAATATTTACTTAATAAATCCATTTTCATTTAAATAAAACCTAGATTATAAATAACTAAATGTTTCCTTCAAATTATTTATGCTTGAAATATTTATTTAATTCACCTTAAACAAGATCAAGTTATAATCATATCCTTTACAGATCTTAAATTTCATAAGTTCCAAATCGGTTTCACTGAATAAATTTCCATATTTAATACAATTTCCAATCAATTTCAAATCTATATTCTCAGCCTTAATTTTATTAAAAATCATTGTAAACTCTATATATAATAAAATTTATATAAATACTTAACCATACAGCATTTTTAATAAAATCAATCTTTATTTTTAAACTTGTTTTACACCAAACAAATTTATACATAACTAAAAATCAAGAATTTAACTATATATATAACATAACATTTATATAATATCATAAATCAATATTTATCTAAAACCATATATTTCTTTACAAAACCATAGAAATCATTTCAAAATATTTTTTTATATAGACCACGGTGTCTGTATAAAATTTTCTATCCTATGGTCAAGTGATATGGATATTTATCATTTCAATCTGTAATTTAACATATAAATACGGTTATATATCATTTCAAACCGCAACCCCGAATGAAATAAAAGTCCATAACAACTTGCAGTTTATAACAGTATAAAATACAACATCCATTCATCCAATATCAATCATCAAACATTTATCATAATCATCATCCAATTCAATCAATAAAATCAATAAAGAACGGATAATAAATTACAGGTATTTACTGGCAATTATATCCAATAATAAATTAAATAACTATTTTAACCAAATAAATTCAAATAAACTGAGATGATGATTCAAAATATGCCAAACAGTCATAAATAAATTTCTAATCACATCATAAATCAATTTAACAAACATAAGAAATTTTAGAAGTTGTGAGTGGGTTAAAGCACTCACTTTTTGAATTTAAATTGAATTTAAATCCTATTTGAACCTAAATTTTGAACATTCTCGAAATTTGTCCAAACAAGTGCTAAATGTTCGGAATTTTAGTACGAACCTAGCAGAGAAAAGTGCGCATGAAATGGACCTCGTATGTGAAAGTTATGTACGTTAAAACGGTTGGAATCAAAATTAAAATAAAATAAACTAGACGAACCATGCAAAAGCAGACACGTCACCATCCTCTGCAACAACCCTCCTCCATCATTTCAGATACGCACAGGAACCCTAGCACCCCCTTCGATCACACGTGTGCGGCCAAAGCCCAGCACCGCACCACCTGAGCGCCGCGTCGCGCGACCGCCTATGCCGACCTCGCCTCGGCCACCCACGCTGATGCCGGCGACCTTCCTGGACCCACCACGAAGCCGATCGAACCCAATTTAACAGCAGCTGCCACCTGATACGGGCCCTAATCAAATTTCCATGGCCAATCCAACCAACGATTCACCATACGAACCACCTAGATGTAAACCCCTCGTCAATCTCTTCAATACGTTATCATTGATTCGTCGATCAATCGCAGTTGATCGCGACGAAAAAGAACGGTCGAAAATTTTTCTTCGATTTCTGGACAAACAGTGACCCAAATTGGAAAAAGAATCATAGATCTGAGATGCGCTCGTCGAGAGCTTCAAATCGATATATATTGAGGAGTTTGAAATTTTGAAGTTGAATTTTGAATTGAAACTGGGTTGTAAATTTTAGGGTTTGTCTGCCATTGAGAAAGAGAATCAACATAAATTTCTGTACGTACAGAAAATAAATATAAGAAATAATCTAGGGTGTATAACGAGGTATATATATGCAAAGATGAAATTAGAACGGTCCGGATTGATTTGGATCGAAAGTTGAACGATAAATGCCCGAAAAGCCTGTTTTGACTCCGGAACGAAAATGAGTCAACCCATATATCGAAATAGATGTTTTTGAGTATTTTAAAATCAATGGAACAGGTTTCAAGTCCAAATTCCATAGCATGATGAAGTTATGCTAAAATCAAGTTATTCCAAATTGATTTCAATTGATTTCAATTAAATTGATTTCTAGGCATTTCGAGTCCGTACGATCAAACGACAAGTCTGATCACTACGAAACTTGAAATCCTACAACAATTCACCATTACGGATCCGATGTAACTAGTTTCATCGAAATCCGTGTCAGTGACCAAAATGGTCATTTTCCAATTAATTAAATAATTAATAATTAATTAATTAAATCACTTTTTCAATTTCAATTCCATAATTAACAAATCTTATCATTTTTGATTCCTTAAACAATTACAATAATTTAAACAAATTTAGATGTCAATTTAAAGTAGATTAATCCATCGATTGTAGTGTTTAATTTTGATTTTATTAAATTCTGAAATTATAAATTAAAATTCTCAAAATTCATTTATTAAAATTTTAAACTTTGTTATTCACGTCTTTTATTACAATAAGGATATAACTAACAATGGTTCATGATTTATTACATTATGATCTCCAAGTTGTGAGAAATGCGGATTAAGGATCTTAAGGCTAAGGTTAAACACTAGAGGGGGTGAATAGTGTTGTAGAGAATTGTCAAATCTTTTTGAGTTTTTGTTAATTTAAACACAAATGTATGCAATATTCAGGCACATATATGATCACAGAATTAAACACAAATGCGAATATAAAGTAAAAGCAGTAAAGGAAAGAACACACCGGATTTTATACTGGTTCGGAGTTACCCTACATCCAGTCCCGCACACAAGTACGGATTTCCTTTCAAAAGCAATCTTTACAATTACAACCTCGATTTCAAGGCAACGAGGTACACCCTCCAGAATCACAGTCCTCTGGGTAGAGATACTTGATTTCCCGGGCAACAAGTTCACCCAATTGATTTCCCAAGGCTACAATCACACCTTATCTCGCTTGAATGATTTTCAAGGCTACAATCACACCTTTTCTCGCTAAGTTGATTACAAAAAGCCTATAACTCTGAATAGCACTGAGGATCTTATTGAGATAGTGATAGAGAATCAAACCAGAGATAATCTAGTTAGATTCATGTTGATTTCGGCAGAGTAATGATAAGAATTTGTATATAGAAACGTGGAAGAAGAAGAGGAGTGAAAAACCAGAAAACTTCTGTTAAAATTCGTTGAAACTAACCCCTATTTATAGAGTAACAACGGCCATGTCCATTCGTGAAGAGTTATGACGAATATACACTTCTTTTGAAATTTAAATTTTGAACTCAACTGACACCATATCGCCATTGGGTATTTGGGCATGTCGACATCCCAAAGGATTTTTTAGTGTTTTGATTTTCTTTGAAAATAACTTTTATTTTATATTAAAACTATTTTAAACTTTATAAATATACTTGACTATAATTAAAATACATAAGTAAATATAAAGAATAATATATACAAAATTTTACTATTTAAAATCTAAATATTTAAAAGTTAAATATATTATATTTAAAAGATAGTTTAAAAACAAGGATAATTTGATTTTGAAACTAAAGATTATTTTGAGGCTAAAAGTATTTGAAATCAAGATAGATGTTTTTGATGCTTTTAAAAGGAAGGTTTTGAAATCATTTTGAAAACAAGATATAATTTTGAAAAATCATTTTGAATAAGAAGTTAGCGGATACAAAACAGTGTTCCACTAGATTTTTCGTAGGTTCCATCCTACTTAGGGTTCCATCCCTTTAACGGGCTCGAATTGGATTCCATTCCACGAATAAATTGGATTTTAAGATGCCAGTGCATTTTTAGGAGTTTTAACAAAATTTCTAATTGAAGAATAAATTACTTGAATTCTTGAACTCTTGATAATCTTGATACTCATGAGTCTTCAATCTTGATATCTTGAATCTCTATATTATACAGTCTTCATTCTTGTTACCTGCATGGTTAAATCCTGTATATACATATATATCTAAACTTATACTGTTAGTATTTATATTTTATAATCTATTCTAAGGTTGTTTTCATCAAAACCATCATCTCACGGACTAACAATATCCCCCTTTTTGATGATGACAACCTTTGTTTATAAATTATTACTTCTATCCTAATAACTCCCCCTTAATCTATGCCTAACTACCCTATTTTATACTTCTCCCCCTTTGTCATCAACAAAAAAACTAACTCCAAACTATATAACCCCCACCCCCTCATTCTTGGACTAAAATACCTACATTAATAAACTTATACAATGAAATATAGAATTAAGAAATAATTATATTGATAGTCACAATAATGAATCAAAGATTATATACATATTAATGTATAATTATACATGTTTTGTACAACAAACATCAATCCATTACTAAATATCAATCAAATTCAAACCAAGCCAAGGAAATGAAATCAAATCAAACAAAGTAAACAATTCAAACAAAGCAACCAAATAAAATTAAACGTTACGTGTAACTTCCACCCATCCTTCTTCTCCAAAGATAGGGCCTGCTTTAATAGCATCCCAATTATCATTGTCGTTGGTGAGAGAGTCCAGAGGATGTCCTTCGTTATCATCCTTGTGTAGGGAGAAAATCATCCATCATATTGCATAGAAATGCCTTTTTTGCTCCTTGATCGTATGCATTTGACTCAATTCTAAGTGTCGCTGGTTATGAATGAGAGAATATTCTTGAACGAATTAAGAGTTTCTTCAAGATTTTCAGATAAGTTATGAACTGGATTAGCCATATTTGGATTTGTGAGAAGAATGAGAGATAGAGTAGATAAGAAATAGTTTTCAGTGATGAATTCTAGAAGAAATAGATATTTATAGGTATAGAAATTCGTTTGAAATGAATAAACATATGGTAATTGTTCAAATTTCAAATTCAAAATGAATTGTCATTTCTGACCAGTACATGTCGACATGGTCATAAGGGGTATGTCGACGTAGTGTAGTGAAATTTGATGATATTTTGATTTTGTCAATAATGTGTGTGTGTGTGTACATATATATATTTATATAATATACTAACATTTATTCTAGAGATAAGATAAGCTAGATAAAAGAAAGAAATTCCATTTCATTTCATACTAAGACGATACAACGATTAATCATAAAGAACTACACGGAAATTCAAATCGAGATAAACTAAAACTAATACAACGAGATACGATAAGGTAGAACTAGTTATAGGATGATGATGATGAAGAAAGTCCAAGTTTCTTGCTGACTTTGAAAATGAACTTGTTCATCTTGGATGAAACTTTGTCCAG
This sequence comes from Allium cepa, assembly GCA_030765085.1. Classification (NCBI taxonomy): domain Eukaryota; kingdom Viridiplantae; phylum Streptophyta; class Magnoliopsida; order Asparagales; family Amaryllidaceae; genus Allium; species Allium cepa. Next base: position 550,124,521 of record CM060938.1, read on the forward strand.
CTTCTTACTAACGGGTCGTTAAAGAATCCATTGATTCTCAATAATCGTCTTTTGGTTTTTGAGAAGGGTTTTGTGGGATGGATTAGGAGGATAGTCGATGCTTTCCAAAGAGGTTTCACCTTCTTCTTCTTCAATTTCCATTTCGTCCCCTTCTTCTTCCTCTTCCTCTTCTTCCATTTCCTCATGAGCCAAACGCTCTTCCTTTTTGGCAAGAGTCTCGTAAGGTTGAAAAACAAATGGAATTTTCATAAGCGAAATGTTAGAAAAATTGAAAACTTTTCTACAAACAAATTCTTCGCCTTTGAAATCCACTCCAAAATAGTTAAAAATCCAAGTGAGATAAATTTCATGATATAAAGTATTCTCACCCATTTCAAGATTTTTGGGACGAAGTTCATCCAAAATAACTTGTGCCTAATTTATGTCATAATTTCCAAAAATAGAAAAAGGTGCTTTGCAAAATTTTGAAGTAGGATTGTTAAAATTCCCCGATCTTGGGGTCAAAGTATGTTGCAAAAGAAGATTGACAATTCTTGCCTTTGGTCGAAAATTTTGATTTTTAAATTCAAAATTATCATTTCCTTCGAAAATGTGATGAAATTTCTCACGATCATTTTCATCGATTTTAAAGTTAGAAAGATCCATTCCCGTACCCTTGCAATTGAGAATGGAACCCAAAAGATCACAATTCAAAACAATTCTAGTGCCTTTGACACTACTCCAAATTTCATCCTCATTTGCGTTATAAAATCCACGGTTTAAATTAGCATAGAAAATTTTGACAAGATTTGGATAGCAAACAAAATCATTTTGAGAAGCATCAATAAGACTAAGAACTCCATTGTTCGCAAAAAGAGAATCAAGTTCATAAGAAAAGAAATCTTGAAAAATGGCAAACTTTCCAGGATGTACTTTAGCATAATTAGCATAATTGATGTATGATTTTATTGCCTCCAGATCATTGAAGAGTTGCTCTTTTATTTTTTTGGAAATTCTCATGGTCGAGGGGTTGCTTGAAGAAGCCATTAAAGTAGAGAGTAGAAAGCTTGAAGTTTTGAAGAAAGAGTTTGAATTTGAAAATGAGAGTGAAAAGACATGATAAAAGATAGTGAATAAATAGATTCTCAAAGGACATATTCTCTGGTCAAAAGGTAGCTTTTCAGAGAATTGAATGAAGTGAAAAGGTGGAGGGTAATTCAAACATTTGAATTCAAATTTTGAAATTCAAATTCTGGTACCCATGTCGACATCATGGTAGGGACCATGTCGACATGTGCTAGTGTATTTTTATGACTAATTTCTCCTAAGTTCTCTAATATATATATATATATATATATACACTTTATTATTTTTAATGTCTATATATTTCTTAAATATTATTGGACTTATAGTATATTTCAGAAAGTATTATTATACTTATAAAAAAAATAAAAAAAATAAAAAAAAATAAAAAAAAATAAAAAAATAGAAAATAAATTTTAAAATTGAAATAAAACACCAATTCAAAATCAATCAGTCAAGTAATTAAGCGTCTAATTCTAAGCAAGCAATTTCAACCAATTATATTGTAAACGTGTACCTTTTTCTGTGTCCGTTTCTCTGAATTCATCGGAGTCGTGAACAGCCGTGAAACACAAATTTGAATTATCTGTTTTCTGATCATCATCACTTGAGGACGAGTCTGAATCATCTAGAGTAGCAGTAAATGCATGCTTTCGTTTTTTTACTGGATCATTGTTCATAGGAGGATTCTGCCTTTCTGGATACGGACAGTCTCTTTTGTTGTGGCCCGGTTCATCACAGTTGAAACATTTGACATTATTTGGCACTACAATCTGATTTCCAGAGTTCTTATAGTTGTTTCTCTTGATATTATTCATCTTTATGTATTTTAAGAATTTCCTAAAGTTTCTGGTCATAAAGGCTATCTCTTCATCATTATCACTGTTTGAGTCTGATCCATCGGTCAATGCATTGAATGCCATTGATTTCTTTTTAGATGCTTTGCTTTCTCTTCTCCGATCATTTGGACTTCAAATGACATTACATTTCCAATTAATTCTTATATCTTTAAGGTACTGTTGTCATTTTCCTCTTCGATCGCAAGTGCCTTTTGATCCCATTCTGGAGTAAGAGAATTTAAAAATTTTCTGACTTAATCTGCTTTAGAAAATTCCTTTCCCAAGGATATTAAAGAATGCACAATATCCTGAAATCTACTATACATATCTGATATAGACTCATTAGGATTCATTTTAAATAATTGAAACTGATTTGTGAGCATGGTAATTTTGGCCTGTTTAACTTTGCTTGTTCCTTCGTGAGTTACTTGCTAAGTTTTCCAGATTTCATATGCAGACTTACAAACTGACACTCTATTGAATTCATTTCTATCAAGTGAACAAAACAGAATATTCATTGCTTTAGAATTATTTTGTGCAACAGTCTTTTGCTCAGCATTCCACTGTGCAAAATCAATTGTGGGTTCAGAATATTCAGTTTGTGTGATATTCCAAGTGTCTAATCCTATAGATTATAAATATATTTTCATCCTACATGCCCAATATGCATAGTTACTGCCATTAAAAAGTGGTGGTCTGACAGTAGACTAACCTTCTACAAGTGAACTAGTGACAGGGATACTAGTGTTAGTAACAATACCAGTGTTGTTAGCCATTTTGAAAACTTTTTCAAAAAATCAGATTATGAAACATTGAAAACCTTGCTCTGACACCAAATGTGAGAAATGCGGTTTAATGATCTTAAGGCTAAGGATAAACACTAGAAGGGGGAATAGTGTTTTTAGAGAATTGTTAAATCTTTTTGAGTTTTGTTAATTTAAACACAAATGTATGCAATATTCAGACACAGATATGATCACAGAATCGAACACAAATGCAAATATAAAGTAAAACAGTAAAGGGAAGAACACACCAGATTTTATACTGGTTTGGAGTTACCCTACATCCAGTCCCGCGCACAAGTACGGATTTCCTTTCAAAAGAAATCTTTACAATTACACCCTCAATTTTAAGGCAACGAGGTACACCCTCCAGAATCACAATCCTCTAGGTGGAGATACTTGATTTCCCGTGGAACAAGTTCACCCAATTGATTTTCCAAGGCTACAATCACAACTTATCTCCCTTGATTGATTTTCAAGGCTACAATCACACCTTTTCTCGCTAAGTTGATTACAAAAAGCCTATAATTCTGAATAGCACTCAGGATCTTGTTGAGATAGTGATAGAGAATCATACCAAAGATAATGAAATGACCCTCTCTGATTTGTACCTAAAATTTTGCTTAGGATTTTTTTTTTACATAGTGATATATATATATTTATTATCCCATATATATACTTCTAAAGCCCAGAGTCATTTTTCCTTTTTCATGTAAACAAACTTTATCCAGGATCAACAAGTTTTACCAATATAAACATATCAGTATATTCACAACATATACACACACATGTGAAGATGCATGTGCACCTCTTGTTCAAATCAGAGTTATGGTAAAACAAGAGGATAATTTAATTGATTAAATTTAATCAATTCTCACATAGCTATATTCAATACATGTGATAAAATTACATTCATATGAGCATCAGCCTGATTTTTAGTCTTATTTACTGGGTAGATTCCTAAAAAAAAATGATTCTAAGAAATCAGATAATTATGTGATATTTATCTTTAAAATTTAATGGTGTAGTGCTTGTGCTATGAAAATGATATATGTCTTTATCATTTTCTTTGTTTGCTTTTCTATAAATCTGCCCTGGGATGCAACTCTTTCCTGGAAAGCTTTTAAGTAAAATACTTCATTTCTAAAACTTAATTTTTTTTTGGTCATGATGCAGCACTAAATGAAATGCAAACCAGGGTTAGTTTCCTGAGACCTGTGGGTACTTAACAAAGAAAAACTTGGCTCACATAAACTCTTTGTTCAGGCATACCTCATAGGGTCTTTAAAAGGTATGTATTTTTTTTCAAGTCTCAGTAAAAAGAAGTTCAGATTCATATTAATATTTCAAAGGTACCGATGTACTAATTTCTGGACAAAACATATTTAAACTAGAATGTATATATGTTATCATGGACATTGTTTTCAACTCTTACGCTACAGATTCTTTTTTTATTCCAGCATAAGACATAAAGCATTTACATAGTGTAGAATTTGCATTTCAACAATATGCAGACACATCATACATTTTCCCTATGCTTTTAAACTTTTTCATTCACTTGTCATAAAGCAAGATTAACTACATGTGTTCTTCAAGACCTAACTGTTTCTACTCTCTCTATACTTAAAATTCTTCATAGACTCAAGATTGACTAATACATTTATAAAATGTAACCCTCCCATTCACATAACATTCTTACTCAGTTTACTTATAGAATTATAGAAAAAAAGATTTTCAACATTCCAGATAATAAAATTCAGATCTTTTTTTTTAACTCTAGTTACAAGTCAAATTCTTAACAAAATACTTGACCAATATTCAACTTCATTCAGTGCTTACTAACATGGAAGTTTTAAAATATCAATACATGCAAATTTCATCTTTTAAGCTCTTATCTATCTAATTCTAGCATGCTATAATCTTCTTTTCAATGCCTTGCTCTTACTCCAACTTAGAGGCTGCTGTTCCTGAAAAAGCAATTGAAGCTGCCCCATATAAAATGAGACACCCCAGATGCCATTAGCACACTAGGGTCAGACACACGTCTGGTATGATAAAATTCACTAAAATAATTTGTGAATTAAATTAAAATTTAATTAAGTACATATGCATATAGTTCTGCCTTTTGAAAACAAATAATACTGGTGTGCATGTTCTGTGTCATTGCATGTGCTCATTTTAATCTATCTTTCCAGAGACTTATATAGAGATGGCACATGCATTCATGCATAAAATTCAATCATAAATCAAATAATCATTCACACAGAACAGAAAAATCACCAACATGAGTTAAATCATTTATTCCCTCCTCATATTTCATTTCTGGAAAAACTCTAGTTCCTCATCATATCAAATACTCTTTCCTTGATATATTTATCTACCCTGGTCTCATCTGCAATCTTATGAATCAATGGACACACTGTAATGAACTAATTCACTCCATTACACAAAGATCTCAGGACTTAAACAAGCCATGTGTCAACTTGCATTACTCAAGAACACAAGTCATTCCTGCAGTGATCTTGACCACATTTCCTAATCTGGTTCTTAGGTACTTTCTCTTTTAAATTTTTCATGGCAAACCCATTCAGTGAATCATTTCACTACAACAAGCATTCATCTCATGGCATGTCACATCATTCATATAAACAAACAGAGGCAATCCAGCAATTTAAATATTGGTATTTATTTAAATAATATATATATATACATGTTCTTGCAATTTAAAAGAGGTGTAGACAACTAACATTGGTTTATGGCTTTTGAGAAGGTTCTTTTTTTTTCTTCTGTTGCAAACATCTATGCCTTAGTTAAACTCAGATTGACCAAGCTTCCTAAGTCACACAACTTATTTGCTAAGTATATGGATATTACATATTTTCTTTGAACCAGGAGTATCAGCACATAGGAAAACCTATTGCACCCCTAATTCCTTTTTCATCTTAAGCCTCAGCACATATACATATGTATATTGCAGCTCACATGCTCATCAATTCTTCTGGGCGGAGCCAAAACCAACACTACTTGCCTATATTCAACATTTTATTTTCTGGGTATTTATTTATATTTCTAGACAGTATCTTATCAGAAAGAGATCTGGGTTTTTAAGATATTTTTTTTGCATACTGATCATATTTAAGATACTCACAAAACAAAACAAACAAAACAATAATCTAGCATTAAAGCATCTTTAATTTATGAAAGACAATCACATATATATTTATATATATATTTTAACAAAAATTAATTCATGAACTGGCTGCCTTCATTAGGACTTAGTGCCTTAAATTTTTGAGTGAGTTTTCTCACCTAGCTCTCTTCTTTGCTTCCTTAGTTACTTGATAAACCTCTGCCTATTGCCTCAAGCTCTTTTCCTTCACTTGCCTTATATTTTTATATGGTGTGTTTAATATATTTTTTATTTTCCAAAATTCTTCTGGGAAGGAGAGGAGGCTGCTGCATATATATGCAGAGTTCTCCTTAGGGTTTTGGGTATTGGCTAAAGCCATTTTTGCCCACCAGAAAATTATGTTATCTACATTCATTTGAACCCAAAACTCTACCCTCCCCGGCTTTATTTGGTGACGAGAAAAGTGGTTATCCACTTTGGTTATTTTCAGAAATCTTACCTTTCCATAAAATGCTTTTTCTCTTGTCTATTTGCATGCTAAATGTGTGATCTGATTTCTAGCAATATAATATATTTTCATATATATTTTTTTCCTTAATTCAGCCCATACAAAATACATTTTTGTTTTCCACCCACTTTCTATTTTTAGCCTTCACTTTATTATTTGGTGCTTCCTTTTTATTTTCACAAGAGGATTGCTTCTTTTCACATCTTCATTCTTTCTGTTTTTATTTAAAAACATATTGGTGTGTTTCTTTTTACTAGTTTGAATTTTAATACTTAATTAGTATACTTGCATATATGTTTTATAGACAATAACTTGTATACATATATACATCTATATTATTTTATACTGACACACACATGCACATGTATGCTTAGTTACATTTTCATATATTTCTGCATATAGCACAATTGAGGGTTTTCTTTATTTATCAGTAAATATATATTTTCCATACATAGCATCATGTATTCATTCATAGTATCCAGGGATCTAGCTTTACTCATGTGTATTTTCTGTGCACAATTGCACATCATTTTATTATACTATACCAAGCTATTTCATCTTTCCTTAAAATGATTTTAAAAAAAACTATCTTAAAATTATTTTAAGCTTGTTTATATTTTCCAAAATAAATTTCTAAGATCTTGGGTCATTACATACACCCTACCTTTTAGAAATTGTGTCCCACAATTTTTCTCAGCTTACATTAATCTCAAGCTTAAATCAGAAAGCAAGTATTCTTCAACCACTTAGATTTTTAGTTCTATCATAATAATTAAAAAAAATACATGCATCCAAAAGAAAAGCAAATTAAAAAAAATTATAATTACCTCTAATCTGAAAATAGCTTAGGGTAGTTCATCTTAACTTTGTCTTCTAATTTCCATGTGCAGTCACTGGGATCAAGATTCCACTGTACTTTCACAAGTTTCAGTGATTTATTCCTTAATTTCTTCACATCCTTTGCCAAAATTCCCATTGGATCTTTTTCATAAATCAAATTAGGGTTTATTTGCACTTGGGTTGGGGTCTCCAGAATTTCTGCCTTGTCATGTACCCACCTTCTCAGTTGTGATACATGAAAAACATCATGTATTCCTTGCATGTTTTCTGGCAACTCCAACTTATATGCCAAAGAACCAATACTTTCCAGAATTTTGTATGGCCCAATATATCTTGGGGTTAACTTGCCTTGTTTTCCAAATCTCAGTACATTTTTCATAGGTGAGATTTTGATGAAAACAAAATTTCCCACTTCATATTCTACCCGCCTTCTTCTTATGTCTGCAAATTTCTTTTGCCTATCTTGTGCTGCTGCCATTCTTCTCCTTATCAACTCAATTTTCTCCTTAGTTTCTTGTATATACCCAGACCCTAAAATGGCCCTTTCTCCTGCTTCTACCCAACAAACAGGTGACAAACAAGGCTTACCATATAAGGCTTCAAATAGAGCCATTCCTATGGTGCTTTGATAGCTGTTATTGTATGAAAATTCAACTAAATGAAGATAATCTTCCCAGTTGCCCCCAAAATCCAATACACATGCTCTCAACATGTCCTCCAAAACCTTGTTTACTACCTCAGTCTGCCCATCTGATTGAGGATGGTAGGCGGTACTTAAGCATAGTTCACTTCCCATTGCTTCTTGAAAGCTTCTCCAGAATTTTGAGGTGAAGATGGTATCCCTATCACTCACAATGGTTTTGGGAATGCCATGTAATTTTACCACTTCCTTCATTAAAACTTGAGCTAATTTTGGTGCTTTCCTTTTTGACTTGACTGGGATGAAGTGTGCTACTTTGGTTAGCCTATCAACTATCAGCCATATGCTTATATTTCCTCTCTTAGATCTAGGCAGTCCATCTATGAAATCCATAGATATATCTTCCCACTTCCACTGTGGTACACTAAGAGGCTGCATCAACCCTGATGGCCTTTGGGTTTCAGCCTTGACTTGTTGGCAAGTCATACATTTGGCAATGTATTTAGCTACATCTGATTTCATCCCCTTCCACCAGAAGTCTCTTTTCAAATTTTGGTGCATCTTTGTGTTGCTTGGGTGTATAGAGTATTTACTTCTGTGATATTCATCCAATATCTCCTTCTTCAATTCTATATTCTCTGGCACACACATTCTATTTTGGTACCTTAAATAACCATTTTTATCAACATGGTGATTCATCACTTCCTCCCCTTTTGAGATGAGAGCTTTCTTCTCTAATAAGTTTGCATCCTGTTCTTGCATTTTCCCTATCTTCAAAATTAAATCTGGTTGAAGTGCCATTAAGCTTAACTTCCCTTTATTTTCTTGTGCACCATGCATCTGCACATCCATGCGCACACAACCATTCTCCCCAATTTCTAACTCAGTCAGCAAAGACAAGTCCTTAAACTCTTCTATCATCATCATAGCCAATTTAGCATGTTGTCTACTTAGAGCATCAGCAACTTTGTTTGCTTTGCCTGGGGTATAGAGTATGTCAAAGTCATAGGCAGTTAAAAACTCCACCCATCTATGTTGCCTCATGTTCAAATCTTTTTGTGAAAATAAATATTTTAAAGACTTGTGGTCAGTGTAAAGTTTAAACTTAGTTCCTAACAAATAATGTCTCCAAAGTTTCAAAGCATATATCACAGCTACTAATTCAAGATCATGTATGGCATATCTTGCTTCATGGGGTTTAAGTTGTCTAGATGCATATGCAATGACTTGGCCTTGTTGCATCAACACTGCACCCAAGCCAAACCCACTAGCATCAGTGTATACAACTAATTCTTCATTTCCATGAGGTACTTTTAAAATTGGATCATTCACTAATGCCTCCTTCAACTGTTCAAAAGAATTTTCACATTTTTCTGACCAAACAAAAGCTTGGTTCTTCCTGGTTAGGTTAGTAACTGGGGTAGAAATTTTTGAAAAATCTTTTATAAATCTACTATAATACCCTGCCATCCCCATGAATGACCTCACTTCACTCACAGTGCTTGGCCTCTTCCATGCTTGAATAGCCACTACTTTATTGGGGTTCACAGAAATTCCTTGGGCAGATATAACATGGCCAAGAAAATGCACTTCTTCTTTCCAAAATTCACATTTTGAGTATTTTGCCTTTAAGTCTTTTTCCCTTAGTCTAGACAAAACCATGTGCAGATGACTTTCATGCTCTTCCACCGTTTTGGAATAAATTAAAATGTCATCTATAAAAATAAGCACAAATTTGTCTAAATAATCTCTAAAGGTTCTATTCATTAAATCTACAAAGTATGATGGTGCATTGGTCAAGCCAAATGGCATAACCAAAAATTCATACAACCCATATCTAGTGTTAAAGGCAGTACTTGATGCTTGATTCTTCCACCTTCATTTGATGAAAACCAGATGCTAAATCTAGTCTAGAGAATACTTTTGCTCCAGCCATTGATCAAAAAGATCATCTATTCTTGGCAGTGGGTATTTATTTTTAATGGTTACCTTGTTTAATTCCCTATAATCTATGCAGAGTCTCAAGGTACCATCTTGTTTCTTAACAAATACCACTGGTGCCCCCCAGCAAGAATTACTGGGTCTTATAAAACCCTTATTTTCTAATTCTTCTAATTGTTTCTTTAATTCTTTTAGCTCATTTGGCCCCATTCTTGTTGGCTTTTTAATCACTGGGCTTGCTCCTGGAACTAAATGAATTTGGAATTCCACTGGCCTATGGTTTGGAACACCATTTACCTCCTCAAAAACGTTCAAGTATTCATTAACTATGGGAATTTCCTCAATAATATGTTCACTAATATCTTTACCCAAATCAATCAAATGACACAATTTTCTTCCCTTAGACACTTCACACAAAATTGTGATCCTCTGGCTTCCATGGTTTTGCAATGATATGGTGGATGAGTCTAAGTTAATTATGGCCTTAAATTGCCTTAACCAGTCTACTCCCAAAATGACACCTATGTTTGGGTAATTTAAAACATATAAATTGGAAATAAAAGTATCTCCTCCTATGTTTAATTCCACATCCACACAAATCATGTTTAAAACACTAGCACTTCCCAGTGGACTTTGTATATGTAAAGGGGTTTCAACCAATATGCAACTTAATTTCAGCATTTTAACTAATTCATAGGAAATTAAAGAATGAGTTGCCCCAGTATCATATACTACTGCTATGGGTATATTACAAATAAATAGTATACCTTCCACTTGTCTGTGTTCCTCAGCATTGGTCTCCACTATTTTTCCTTTTCCTTCCAAGTTTGCTAATTTCCCTTGCTGCTTATTCTCAGGACAATTTCTTTTCATATGCCCCTCTTTCCCACATAAATAGCACTTAAAAGCTCCTCCTTTCAATTCTGGACATCTTGGTTTGATATGTCCTTCTTTTCTACATTGATTACACACAATTTTCTTCTTGGTTTCCTTAGCTTTAATATCCCCAGTAGACTTGTTACTGGCCTCTTCTTTCTTCTTATCATAAGGATGATATCTCCCCTTACTCTTCTTACTGTTATTGTTCTTGAAATTTCTGAATTTTTCCCTTTCCTTGTCATGCTGCTCCAATCTCAAAGCTAAGTCTATCACTTGGTCAAAGGTCCTGTCAGCATAAGGTAACATAGCCCTGCTAAGTCCTGGGTTCAAACCTTTTATGTACCTATCATTTTTGGATGCTTCATCTGCCACCAGCATTGCTCCATATGTGGAAAGTCCCTCAAACCTTTGAGTGTATTCTGTGACAGTCATAGTTCCTTGCCTAAGTCTAATAAATTCTTCTAGCAAGGTAGCCTTAGCTGATGCCGGTACAAACCTTGCTGCCAACATCTCCTTGAATTGATTCCAAGTGATTTCATTCTCATTTCTTCCTGCAATGATTACTTCCCACCAGCTTAAAGCTACTCCTTTTAGCTATCTTGAAGCCACTTGCCTCCTTCTTTGATCATCAAGTTGCATGTCATTAAAAATTCTATCCAATGTTCTCAACATGCTTGAATTTCCATAATACTCTCTGTCCCTTCAAAGCTTTTGCCTCCTAAATGAGTATATGTCTTAAGTAATTTTGAGAGCTCTTCATGGGGATTTTCTTGCCTTTGTCCTGCCCCATCCCTAAATGCTCTCACCAAGTCTTGCAGATTGACCATTGGTGGTGCATTGGAAGATCCTGCTCCCTGGTTTGGTGGTCTTCCTACCATAGTTTGTTAATAACAATTTACATAGCTGGTTAGTTTGATTGGTAATTTAATTATTTCGGTGGTTTTTATTTTCACTGAAAACATTGTTATGTATTCAGTCTTTTAAAAAAAAAATTTCAAAGAACTTGATCTTTATTTCCGCTATGTTTGATAACACGGCTCTGATACCAAATGAAATGACCCTCTCTGATTTGTACCTAAAATTTTGCTTAGGATTTTTTTTTTACATAGTGATATATATATTTATTATCCTATATATATATATATATATATATATATACTTCTAAAGCCCAGAGTCATTTTTCCTTTTTCATGTAAACAAACTTTATCCAGGATCAACAAGTTTTATCAATATAAACATATCAGCATATTCACAACATATACACACACATGTGAAGATGCATGTGCACCTCTTGTTCAAATCAGAGTTATGGTAAAACAAGAGGATAATTTAATTGATTAAATTTAATCAATTCTCACATAGCTATATTCAATACATGTGATAAAATTACATTCATATGAGCATCAGCCTGATTTTTAGTCTTATTTACTGGGTAGATTCCTAAAAAAATGATTCTAAGAAATCAGATAATTATGTGATATTTATCTTTAAAATTTAATGGTGTAGTGCTTGTGCTCTGAAAATGATATATGTCTTTATCATTTTCTTTGTTTTCTTTTCTATAAATCTGCCCTGGGATGCAACTCTTTCCTGGAAAACTTTTAAGTAAAATACTTCATTTCTAAAACTTAATTTTTTTTTGTCATGAAGCGGCACTAAATGAAATGCAAACCAGGGTTAGTTTCCTGAGACCTGTGGATACTTAACAAAGAAAAACTTGGCTCACATAAACTCTTTGTTCAGGCATACCTCATAGGGTCTTAAAAGGGTATGTATTTTTTTTTCAAGTCTCAGTAAAAAGAAGTTCAGATTCATATTAATATTTCAAAGGTACTGATGTACTAATTTCTAGACAAAACATATTTAAACTAGAATATATATATGTTATCATGGACATTGTTTTCAACTCTTATGCTACAGATTCTTTCTTTATTCCAGCATAAGACATAAAGCATTTACATAGTGTAGAATTTGCATTTCAACAATATGCAGACACATCATACATTTTCCCTATGCTTTTAAACTTTTGCATTCACTTGTCATAAAGCAAGATTAACTACATGTGTTCTTCAAGACCTAACTGTTTCTACTCTCTCTATACTTAAAATTCCTCATAGACTCAAGATTGACTAATACATTTATAAAATGTAACCCTCCCATTCACATAACATTCTTACTCAGTTTACTTACATAATTATAGATAAAAATATTTTCAACATTCCAGATAATAAAATTCAGATCTGCTTTCTTTTTTTTAAACTCTAGTTACAAGTCAAATTCTTAACAAAATACTTGACCAACATTCAACTTCATTCAGTGCTTACTAACATGGAAGTTTTAAAATATCAATACATGCAAATTTCATCTTTTAAGCTCTTATCTATCTAATTCTAGCATGTTATATTCTTCTTCTCAATGCCTTGCTCTTACTCCTACTTAGAGGCTGCTGTTCCTGAAAAAGCATTTGAAGCTGCCCCATATAAAATGAGACACCCCAGATGCCATTAGAACACTAGGGTCAGACACATGTCTGGTATGAGAAATTCACTACAATAATTTGTTAATTAAATTAAAATGTAATTAAGTACATATGCATATAGTTCTTCCTTTTGAAAACAAATAATACTGGTGTGCATGTTCTGTGTCATTGCATGTGCTCATTTTAATCTATCTTTCCAGAGACTTATATAGAGATGGCACATGCATTCATGCATACAATTCAATCATAAATCAAATAACCATTCACACAGAACAGAAAAATCACCAACATGAGTTAAATCATTTATTCCCTCCTCATATTTCATTTCTGGAAAAACTCTAGTTCCTCATCATATCAAATACTCTTTCCTTGATATATTTATCTACCCTGGTCTCATCTGCAATCTTATGAATCAATGGACACACTGTAATGAACTAATTCACTCCATTACACAAAGATCTCAGGACTTAAACAAGCCATGTGTCAACTTGCATTACTCAAGAACACAAGTCATTCCTGCAGTGATCTTGACCACATTTCCTAATCAGGTTCTTAGGTACTTTCTCTTTTATATTTTTCATGGCAAACCCATTCAGTGAATCATTTCACTACAACAAGCATTCATCTCATGGCATGTCACATCATTCATATAAACAAACAGAGGCAATCCAGCAATTTAAATATTGGTATTTATTTAAATAATTTATATATACATGTTCTTGCAATTTAAAAGAGGTGTAGACAACTAACATTGGTTTATGGCTTTTGAGAAGGTTCTTTTTTTTTCTTCTGTTGCAAACATCTGTGCCTTAGTTAAACTCAGATTGACCAAGCTTCCTAAGTCACACAACTTACTTGCTAAGTATATGGATATTACATATTTTCTTTGAACCAGGAGTATTAGCACATAGGAAAACCTATTGCACCCCCAATTCCTTTTTCATCTTAAGCCTCAGCACATATACATATGTATATTGCAGCTCACATGCTCATCAATTCTTCTGGGTGGAGCCAAAACCAACACTACTTGCCTATATTCAACATTTTATTTTCTGGGTATTTATTTATATTTCTAGACAGTATCTTATCAGAAAGAGATCTGGGTTTTTAAGATACTTATTTATGCATACTAATCATATTTAAGATACTCACAAAACAAAACAAACAAAACAACAATCTAGCATTAAAGCATCTTTAATTTCTGAAAGACAATCACATATATATTTATATATATATATATATATATATATATATTAAGAAAAATTAATTCATGAACTGGCTGCCTTCATTAGGACTTAGTGCCTTAAATTTTTGAGTGAGTTTTCTCACCTAGCTCTCTTCTTTGCTTCCTTAGTTACTTGATAAACCTCTGCCTCTTGCCTCAAGCTCTTTGCCTTCACTTGCCTTATATTTTTATATGGTGTGTTTAATATATTTTCTTTTCCAAAATTCTTCTGGGAAGGAGAGGAGGCTGCTGCATATATATGCAGAGTTCTCCTTAGGGTTTTGGGTATTGGCTAAAGCCATTTTTGCCCACCAGAAAATTATGTTATCTGCATTCATTTGAACCCAAAACTCTACCCTCCCCGATTTTATTTGGTGAAGAGAAAAGTGGTTATCCACTTTGGTTATTTTTAGAAATCTTACCTTTCCATAAAATGCTTTTTCTCTTTTCTATTTGCATGCTAAATGTGTGATCTGATTTCTAGCAATATAATATATTTACATATTTTTTTTTTTCCTTAATTCAGCCCATACAAAATACATTTTTGTTTTCCTCCCACTTTCTACTTTTAGCCTTCACTTTATTATTTGGTGCTTCCTTTTTATTTTCACAAGAGGATTGCTTCTTTTCACATCTTCATTCTTTCTGTTTTTCTTTAAAAACATATTGGTGTGTTTCTTTTTACTAGTTTGAATTTTAATACTTAATTAGTATACTTGCATATATGTTTTATAGACAATAACTTGTTACATATATACATCTATATTATTTTATATTAACACACACATGCACATGTACGCTTAGTTACATTTTCATATATTTCTGCAGATAGCACAATTGAGGGTTTTCTTTATTTATCAGTAAATATATATTTTCCATACATAGCATCATGTATTCATTCATAGTATCCAGGGATCTAACTTTACTCATGTGTATTTTCTGTGCACAATTGCACATCATTTTATTATACTATACCAAGCTATTTCATCTTTCCTTAAAATGATTTTAAAAAAAATCTATCTTAAAATTATTTTAAGCTTATTTATATTTTCCAAAATAAATTTCTAAAATCTTGGGTCATTACAGATAATCTAGTTAGATTCAATGTTGATTTCGGCAGAGTAATAATAAGAATTTGTATATAGAAATGTGGAAGAAGAAGAGGAGTGAAAAACCAAAAATTTTCTGTTAAAATTCGTTGAAACTAACCCCTATTTATAGAGTAACAACAGCCATATTCATTCATCAAGAGTTATGACGAATAGACACTTCTTTTTAAATTTAAATTTTGAACTCAACTGAAACCATGTCGACATGGGGTACTTGGGCATGTCGACATCCCAAAGGATTTTTTGGTGTTTTGATTTTCTTTGAAAATAACATTTATTTTATATTAAAACTATTTTAAACTTTATAAATATACTTGACTATACTTAAAATACATAAGTAAATATAAAGAATAATATATACAAAATTTTACTATTTAAAATCTAAATATCCAAAAGTGAAATATATTATATTTAAAAGATAGTTTAAAAACAAGGATAACTTGATTTTGAAATTAAAGATTATTTTGAGGCTAAAAGTATTTGAAATCAGAATAGATGTTTTTGATGCTTTTAAAAGGAAGGTTTTGAAATCATTTTGAAAACAAGATATAAATTTGAAAAATCATTTTGAATAAAAAGTTAGCGGATACAAAACAATGTTCCACTAGATTTTTCGTAGGTTCCATCCTACTTACGGTTCCATCCCTTTAACGGGCTCGAAGTGGATTCTATTCCACGAATAAATTGGATTTTAAGATGCCAGTGCTTTTCTAGGAGTTTTAACAAAATTTCTAATTAAAGAATAAATTACTTGAATTCTTGAACTCTTGATAATCTTGATACTCATGAGTCTTCAATCTTGATATCTTGAATCTCTATACTGTACAGTCTTCATTCTTGTTACCTGCATGGCTAAATCCTTCATATACATATATATCTAAACTTATACTGTTAGTATTTATATTTTATAATCTATTCTAAGGTTGTTGACATCAAAACCATCATCTCACAGACTAACACAAGTTTCGTCTCAATTTTCCATTAACGTAATATCCAAATATTTAATTCCATTTATTTGAGTAAACCCAATTACTATAATTTAAATACAAATATTTTAATAAATCTTTATTTCCATTCCTTTAATCAACCAATTGTCATATTATAAATATAATTGACATTATTTTCAAATATTATCTTAATTTACATTAACATAATATTTAATTATATTTATTGAAATTTATTTTCCAATTTACTAAATACAATCAATTATGACCTTACAATTATTTCAATTAATTGGGATTGCACTAAATTAGTTATTTATCAACTTGCATTAACATTATTACCTTACAACTTTTTATTTCTTCCAATATTAAATAACAAGATTCATTAACAAATTTAATTATCGAAATTTTACGGGTCGTTACATCCCTTGTTGAATGCTTGTTTACTTTGTTTCCTAAAACAATGTTTGATTTCCTTGCTCGCTATTATGTTGGATGGTTAATTAAGTAATTTAAAATTTAGAAGTTAAATACTTAAAGGGGTATGCGGAAACGACTAGTACATGTGTTTCATTTGTGAGATCCAAGAAGACTTGAGCGATGGATGATACATGTCGAAGGAAAAACCCGGATGCTCCAAAATAAATATCAAACCGTTAAAGTGTTACAAATATTTGATAGAATGAAGAATTGTTTATCATTTATTATTGTGTTTATTTCATTAATTGATTGTTTGAATTAGGCTCGACCAGTTTATGAGCATTGATCATTATTTATTTATTATTGACTTTGCTCGATCAGTTTATGGGCAATTAATTATCCATATGCATGGGCTGGGTAGAAAATAATTGTAGGCTAACACCTTGTGATTTATTTCACAATTTGACTATAAGGTGTTTAGCGGTAATATTTGATTCACTTCGATTTAATGAATTGTTTTGAAAATTGGTTTTAGATGGAAATGTTATGAAATGTTTTTCCTATAAAAGAAATAAAAATGTTTGGTAATGAATATTTTGAAGTTATATTTATAAAAGTGATTTATATAAGAATGGTTTTATAAAAATGTTTTATAAAACAGAAAGAATTTCGAGGACTAAACCTAATGGTTTTAAGATGATTTTTGAACAGGTTTGGGAAATGAATATTATTATAGATTTGAAAGTACTTGTGAATATTAGTGTGAAATGATTTATCGCTTCAGGATATAAAATGGTTTGTTATGTTACCATTGATTCGGGTAACCTGTAACTAAAAAGTGGGCACATGTTTTTGGTATAGTCCGCTTAGAGGGATGTACTTGTTTATCGATTGTATGAAGGCTGGGACCCAGTTGCGTTGTTATTGGGAGAAACCTCCTGATCAGGTTGCATATGGTTTAATATGTTTTTATTACAGTATTTGCGATTTCTAAATAAACTTTTCAAAAGTAATTTGATTTATGATCCTGAAGTAAAGTATAATTTGAATATAAAGGATATATATATATTTCAAAAGTTTTGAAATAAGAATTCGAGAATAAAGTCCAAAGAGATAATTTCCGTAAAGGTAATTAGATTTGAAAATCTAAATTTAAAGATTAAGCCTAAGTGGGTAGTTTTGAGAATTGCATATTTGTTTGTTGCATCGTAGGCTCCATGAGTCCTATTTGCCGTAGGAGAACTACGTTGGCTTGATCCTGTATCTAATTGGGTACCCAATTAGATAGGGGTACGTAGGCAGTCACAAGTGGTAGTGATGCAACCCTTAAAATAATATAACCCTTTCATGTTTATCTGTTAATGGTTTTTTTTATCTTGCGTTATTGTATTTTTTCTGCTTACTATTTTATTCCGCATTTGATATGTTTATTGAGTTAGAAGGAATGGCTATCGCTGTTTCTCTTATTAGAGTTGTGCAGCGTTAGATTTATTTGTATTTGGTTTGTATATAAGCAAACCTAGTAGATTAAATTGATTACTCTGATAACTTGTAAAATTGAAATTTTATCATATACATATAATAATGTTGAATAATTATCAAATATGGTGTATTTACTTAGTAGTTTTCATTAGTAGTCTTAGAACGGATGGATTTTTCGGCAATTTCCACTGGTTCGAAAATCCGGGTCGTCACAACATCCATTACCCATTTCCAGATCTCAAATCCATTTTGAGATCATACATAACTCTCATTCAAGCCAATTATTCAACTTCCCTAAGTTAAATTTCAATTTCATCTTGAAATTTTCAATTCAAGCTGTTTTGTTAAACTTATTTAACTTCCCCTAAGTTAAATTCAATTTATTTAATCCAGTCAACCTTATTCAATTTGAATTCTCCATTTCATTTGCACATCAAGTCATACTTTAAGTTTTAAACCATTCTTGGTTTTTTTATTCCAAAACAAATCCCTTTTTAAAACTTTAAAACAATTCTTGTTTTAAAATAAGATTCCTACATTTAGAAAATATTTTTCATTATATCTATTAATACTTTGAAACAATTTAAATTTCTGGACTTAGGTTTAAAACTTCACAATTTAAATCCCTTTTAATTTACAAGTCATATTTACCTAAATTGTTACTTTCCTTAAAACATTCCATTTTGCTTTATCATTGTTTATTTAAAAAAATAAGCATTCCTTTATTAAGATACAATGCCCAATTTATAACAGTATACACCTTATATTCCATAATCATTTGCTGGGAAATCGTATCAAGGTAACTTATTTCAATGCTTTGGAAAAAAATTCTAGGATTTTAAATTCAGTTTGAATCCATTTCTAGCTTATCTTATTTGTATAGTTTATATTATCCAATTCTTATTTGGTTGTATTTCTACTACCACTTAATTCTTATTATCACATTTAATTCCAATAATCAACAACCAATTACTTTAATATATATAATAACTAGAAAAACCATTGCTTTATATCAAAATATAGGTTTATATAAAACTAATTTAAAACCGTTTTTAAAATCTTTATATAAGAAAATAACAAATATGCCCTCATATATAATACATTCAACTCATTCTAGGATACTATTGACCATATCCTTAATGAGTAAACCCACCAGAGCCAAGGTTCTCGCAACCTTCAGCTCTGATACCAAAAATGTAAGAATCCAAAAATTTTGACCTCAAAAGACGACACTAATACGTTCACTGTAGAAGTGCCAAGCAATCAAACGCTGGAAATTCCAGATTGTTAGGGTTAAGAAGAAAAGAGGTAGAAGAAGAAACAGAAAACAAAACACAAAAATCTCACATTCGCAGCGAATCGAAATATAATATCAAATAATAGCATTTATACAAAGAAAAGCTGTATCTGTCAAGTTACATACAATACATCAGAGTTCAACAAAACTCTAGAGTTGTAACAACTTGTCCCAAAATACAAACAATATAACTTCAATACACAGCGGAATAAACTCCATATGTTCCTGCCTCCAGCTCCCACCTGAGCTCCAGAACTTCCTAACCTGAAAATCTATAATACTCGGTCTGACCCGAGCATTACATCAAACTAACACCCGGGTCAGGCTGGAAATCAATGTGAGTAAACCCATATAACTTGAAATACTAAGATTAAAAACTTATTTGAAACCCGGGATAACTCGTACTTCACTATGAGTTCTTAACTTATTATAATCAATACCCATTTCACAAAATTATATCTAAGAATTGTTACTCAGTTTAAATAGCCATGTTGCTTCATTTATTTCATTCCAGCATGTATGATTCTAAAGTCAAATCTATAAAGAATTATTGTAGATTACATATCGAAGTGGTTTTGGGTATTTGCTGATACCCGACCCCGGTCTCTTTGAATCCAATACCATTTTTAATATAAGTTGTTTAAGTGAATACAATTCAATTTATATTTAGAGCAACATATTCACACAACGATTTCATTACAGATAGATAATCCATATTATCACAGTTCAACCCAAACATATCATATCACATAGCATTACAAATCACATATCAGAGATATCAAATAATCCAAGGCATTCAATCTAATTAATCATCCATAAGCAAGATTAATTAGTTGTTCAATTCCTAATTTATTTAATTTAATCTCCAAATAAATTAAATTAATTACTTTAAATCCTGCATACTTAACATTGATTAATTACAAACCATTTATCATCACTTTAAACAATTGATGAAATCAACTAATCAACCTTTAATTATTAATCATTAATTAATTACCCTTTAATTATTAACATTAATTAATGATCCTTCAATTACTTCCATTAATTAATTAACCTTTAATTAATTACATTAAGTAACTATTCAATAATTATCCTTTAATTAACTACATTCAGTAATTATTACTTAAGACTGTAATTAATTAAAAGATAAACCATTATTTTAATTATCATTTAAATCTTATTGATAAACCTTGTGATTAATTATCATTAACCAATTGACTTAGACCCTTAAATTAATTAACCTTTAAAAACATTTTGTCTTCTTAATTAACCACTTAATTATCATTATTAAATTCATTTGAAAACATTTAGGAATATAGTTAGATAATTAACCTATAAAATTTTATGAAAACAAAAAAATTAAATTTCAAAATCATTCGACTTTATAATTTATATTGTAATTTATCATTCTTTAATTACTTTTATAAATCGATTAATTAATCTTTAATTACTGATTAATTATCCATTAATTATTAATTAACTAATTCTTAATCCCTAATTAATTAACCCTAATTATTAATTAATAAGTAAGTAAATCCGTAATTACTAATTAATTAATCCTAAATTATTAATAAATAAATCCTTAATTATTAATTAGTTAATTCTTAATTACTAATTAATTAGTTCTTAATTACTCTTTAATTAATTTTTAATTAATCTTTAATTGCCAAGACCTTAATTGATTTTAAGATAAACCATTTTATCTTTATTAATTACTTAATCATTATTAAAATCTTATTTAAATAAATGTTGGAATTAACATATAAATTAAAAACATTTTACCTTTATAATTAACTACTTAATCACATACTTTAATTAAGTTTAAAATAAACTTAAGAATCTTACTTAGTAAACTTAAGTAAAATAAATCATACAACTTTGTTAAACCAATTATTTAAAAACATTTATTATACAAAGAATATTGATTTAAGAAATAGTTTAAACTTGTTTTATTCTAAATTTTAAAACTTGCTTAACTTAAAATTTAAAACTGTTATAATTATAAGTCCGAGTCCAACCCGATACTCACCCGTGTCCAACCCAAGAACTTCCTTATTTTTAAAAAAACTTATCTTAGTTAAAAAATTTAAAACCTGTTAATATGAAATCCACTCACGAGCGACTCGAAACCAAACCCGGGCTACTCCATCATTTCCCCGAGTTTCCCCCCGAGTCACTACCTTCTTCCCCAAATCACTTACACATAGACCCCTCGTGCACGTGCACCGATGAATTAAGCCTCTCTGATCATCGATGCTACCTCCAGAACATCGCCGACCATCTCCACCTTCAGTCTTGACTACCAAATCTTCAACATAAACTCAAACACGAAATTGAGCAATCTCGAACAAACCGGAACCGAACCCATCATCCAAAAACCACCTCGACCTGACGCCTCTGGCCACCAGAGTTCTCGCCATCTCGTCCCTAGCCTCGTCGAAGACCCACGCTTCATTTCCCCCACACCCGATCGAGTCCGGTGCATCCTCGTCGACGCAATTGCCTCGATTTCGACGTCGATCAAAATGGGTCGTTTAACCCTAAAACTTCGTCGACCGGCTACCATGGTGAACGACAAATCCAGCGAGCATTTTTGTCGAGGCCACCGACCTCCAAGCCACCTCCAGTCGAAACTCTATAAACTAATTATACTTTGAAATATTTTTAAAATTAAATCTTACTATTTTAAATAGTTTTTATTTGAACAACAAAGTCTAAAATAAATTAAAGGATGAGATTTGAATTTTTGAAAGAGTTTTGAAACTGTAAAACAAGAACAGAGCAAACTTTCTTGTTCTCTGACATGCACACTTATATCACATACATATATACATCCAATCTCATTTACACAACCATGCTAAGCATATTTCATATCATAACTTTCAAAGATTATCACATGCAACAGGTTTTTAATAGATTTTAAGTTCGTTTACTCACTTGCAAATGTTTGAAGAGAGGAAATGCTTGATTTTTTTTGAAAACCTGGAATTTGATTTTGATCTTGAAACTGCAAGCTTGGATTTGAAACTACAATTTGACCTTGATCTTACTTGATTGTACTTGAAATAACTCTTTGCTTTGCTTAATCTCAGTTTGAGCCTAAAGTTGTTTGGTTTGATTACTGTTTTGATTTTATTTTATTTTTCTTTTCAGGTTTTGGTTTTAAGAAGATGAAGGAAAAAGAAATGAAAAGAGAGAAATGAAAATGTGAGGAGTTTGAACTGAAAGTAGCCAGGTTCTCTAAACATGTTTTTATATTTTAATTTAAAGAGAAAACAATTTTTCCTCATGTTAATTTGCATGTTATTTCAAGTTACAAATGTTAAATGTATGTATACAAAGCTTACAAATGTTTTAAAGCCTTTAATTAGTATTTCTTATGTGTTTTATTTATTTATTTATTTATTATTTTTTGTTTATTTTTATTAATCTATGATTATATGTTTATATACAAATCATGATTAGTTCAAGCAATTTAAAAAAAGAAAGTATAATAAACTCTTTTATTAAATCCCATTTTAAATCCTAAGCTATAATACTTTAATAAATGAGTAAATAAATATAGATACTATCTTAAGTGTTTGAAAAATACAAAGTTTAACTTTAAATAGCTTTTGAAAATTATTTATTAAATTCAAAACATAACTTCCAAATCACAATATATATACATACATAGATATATATATATATATATATATATATATATTATAATTTCGAAGCATACTTTTTATTTGCTTTGAAAAAAATATTGCCCATTTAAAATAAGAAGATTACCAAATCAATATTTATATCCAAATGTTATTAATTATTAGAATTATTTGTTCAACTTATACATCAGTGTTTTCAATAGTTAAAATCTGTTAATTGCCAATTATCAGATGCCCAAAAATTCGGATGATCACATAAAGTGTAGTCAGTCCTCGTAATATCTGTACTCTTGATTTTGATATTTCAGGGATAACCTTTGTATATTATTTGTGCTTTGGTTTGTGACCATTTATGACGAGGGATTTTCTTTAGATGATTTGGGGCTATCTCACATTATATTATGCCTTATATGAAACTCTCATTTTATTATGGACATTTCCTTATGTTATTTGACATTATACACAGTTTGACCCGTGTATTCTTTGTAATACTCGGGTCAATCTGAGAGACTTTTAGTGTAGGTACTCAGGTTTGATGGAGCATTCTATGGACTTATGGGACTCTAGTAGGACTTAGGATGATACATTCCCTATAAGTTTTTATAGCCTCATTATTGTATCTATTATATAGCGGTTGATGATATATGATGTATTGGGCTAGAGACTATCGTTTTATCTCCCGTGGAATTATGTATGTATTATGTGATATGTATGATATTTCATCTACTGCGTTCTGACTTTGTGTTCCATGATTGATATTTATTATCTGTGATTGTGAATTGTTAATCCTAGAGGCATACATGTCTGTTGCTTTGTACCAAGACCGAGTACAAATATGCTAAGTAACATAGTTAGGATATGTACTAGTGTTAGTCCAAGGGAATATTCATGTGTGTGTCCCATATCGCTTTATTCTTCATATTACTCGATAGTATTACTTAGTACTATTATTGTGTATTATAGGTATAGAAGCAGGGGCATTACAAGTTGGTATTAGAGTAGGTTTGAACAATACAGATCATATAGAGACATGAGTCATTGGCCTTGAAGGGCTTAGGAGACCTAGTCCCTTAGGGTAACGGGTAGATAAATTAATTATTACCTAAGTGAGTATGATGATTACGGGGTGTAATCATCCAGGTGTGTACTTGTTGTTTCTAGTTGTTATATATAATATTGTAGTAGATATTTTAACAACGTCTCACTTCATTTCGTGAGAAATGGCAAGACCATGCTCAAGTCAAGGTGAACTAGAAGAGTCTTCCGGTACTAGATCTGGTGGAGTTCATACGACCATCAAGCAACTTATGAAGCTAGTAAGGAGCATCCAATAATCAAGTGCTTCCACAACTCCAAACCCTCCCACTACCTGATTTGACTTTGATGGGCTATGTGGTGACCATGCTAAGCTTGGTGGAATACCCTTCAAAGGTACGAAGGGAGTGATAGGAGTGCAGGCTTGGTTGAAGACGTGTGAATGAATCTTCACACATATGGGTATTACCGACCAGTAGGTCCAGATAACATCGACACAACTGAAAGTGACTGTTATGCTATAGAATCGAAATGCCAACGGTTGTAAAAAATGTAAATTAGTGGCAATGTGATATAAACTAAGTTATCTACTGATGTCGAATATGAGTATAAAAATAACTAGTGCGGAAAATAATAATGGCTGTAAATAAGAATAAGCACACCAGGAGTTTTTATGCTGGTTCGTACTTCCCGTTCTATGTCCAGTCCCAGACTTTCCTCTAGAATTTCACTCAATAACCCCTCACTGAACCCGGAGGAATAAGTATACAAACCCTGAGCAGCCGAACAGGATTTTCCGCCTCAGCGACCGAAGAGGACTTTTCCGCCTGATATAAACAACAGGACTTCTACAATTTCGATAAAGTTGTTGACGCTTTGCATTCTTGATAACACTGGTCTGTCTTTAATAATACACCCTTCCTATAATCAAATCCTCAAGTATATATTGTGTGTGTGAAGATTAGAAAAGAAGATATTGCTTTGAATCGAAGTATATAATAATTAGTTCTGAGATTCAAGTAATATATCTTTGATTAGAAAGCTCTTAGAATTCAAAAATATAGTCAAGAAATATAGATCAGAGAATAAAATAGATTAAAGTAAATTAGATTATCAAAATCATGGATTTAGATCTATATATATAGTATATACGGTTGCTACTGTTCAAGAAGAGTTTCAATCAAGAGTTGCATTCGTAACTCTTCGAATTGGATGTTACTCTTTGCAAAGAGAAGTAACCCTTCAGGAAATATGGCAGTTGCGTACGGTCAGTCGACTGGTCAAAAATTTCTAGTTGATGGAATATTGAAAGTGGTGTGCACGTGTGCACGTCTGTGCAAAGAACACAGATTTAGTCAACTGGTGAATTCAATCCAGTCGACTGAACTGTGCTTTTTTGCACAGTGAGCACTTATGCATACTATTTTGTATATATATATATATATATATATTTAAAACTTTTGTATAGTGTGTGTAAACTACCTGAGTAGTGATTTTAACAATCGTAAACTATAACTATGACTCAAACAATAAAGATTTTTATAGCGTACTCAGGTTTGAAGTCTAGTTTCCTTTGTAGTTCACCATATGTGTATAGCTTTCTTTTTTTTGTTGCTTTAATCGTCTAATCTCATCGTTGATTGTTGAAGCTTGTCATGAATCAAAACTCATCATTCAACATTCTTCCCCTTTTTGATTGTTGACAATCGATTTTGATGATTCTTTATATATGGAAATATATAACTTAAATTATATATTCCTCCCCCCGAATGTGTGGCGACTTTTCTATTTTTGCATAAAAAGTTAGTACACAAATTTAAGAATTGAAAGTACGTATGTCGTATAGCTAATATTTAGGATCGTGTAATATGGAATGTATTATAATCTAAATGCGGAAACATATAAAAATAGTAAAGTAAATAAGAATAAGCACACCAGGAGTTTTTATACTAGTTCAAACTTCTCGTTCTACGTCCAGTCCCAGACTTCCCTCTGGAATTCACTCAATTGCCCCTCACTTAACCAGGAGGAATAAGTAACAACACCTGAGCAGCCGAATAAGATTTTTTTACCTCGGCAGCCGAAGAGGACTTTTCCACCTGATACAGACTAACAGGACTTCTACAATTTCGATGACGTTGTCGATGCTCTGTGTTCTTGATAACACTCATTTGTCTTTGATAGTACACCCTTTCTATAATCAAATCCTCAAGTATATATTGTGTGTGGAAGATTAGAAAGGAAGATATTGCTTTGAATCGAAGTATATAATAATTAACTCTGAGATTCAAGCAATATAACTTTGATTAGAAAGCTTTCAGAATGCAGAAATATAATCAAGAAATATAGATCAAAGAATGTAACATTCCTGAAAATTTATAAAGTTTAAATTGGCAATTTAATTTATTTTTGAAAATAAAATGAGAATTAATTAGAAAATTTTCTAGAATAAATAAATAATTTTGATCATAAACAGAAATTTAATAAGAAATTTAAGTATAAGTAGCTTAAAAATAAATATTGGATTTAGGAAAATAAGATGTATATTTATATAAATGAATTACAAAATAGAAATTTGAGATTTATAGGATTTCAAAATAAAATGTATTAAAAATAAATTAGAAATTAAAAAAAACTTTAAAAAGTTGAACAAACAAAATAAAAAAAAATG
Source organism: Allium cepa (assembly GCA_030765085.1). Taxonomy (NCBI): domain Eukaryota; kingdom Viridiplantae; phylum Streptophyta; class Magnoliopsida; order Asparagales; family Amaryllidaceae; genus Allium; species Allium cepa. The sequence goes on from CM060938.1 coordinate 550,151,448, forward strand.
TATGAATGTAAATTGTGTTAATATAAATTTTAAATAAGTGTATAAACATGTTGAACAAAAATTTAATGTAAGTACATATACATGAGTTTATATTTCAAGTTGAGATTGAAAATTTAATTTTTATTTAAAATAGATGTTTTTAAAAGTAAGTAGCATTTTTAAAAAAAGTTATTAAGATGTAATATATATGTTAGTTAAATTCTTTCAACATTGAACATGTATGTATACATTCAAAAGAATAAAGATATACATTATTTTTAAAGTGTATAAGTTATAAATATAAAATTTATAAAATTCTTTTTGCTTCATAATATCAACATGTGAGGGTGGAGTAGAAGAATTAACAAAATCTAAGCTCATGATTTCATTCTAACAAATGGCATTCCACATTCATTGCTTGAATAAAATAATAAGATTAAAAAATTATAGAAATTTTTCCTTTCCCCACAAGGCAATCAATAGATATCTCAACAAATCTGAAGCAAATAGTAACAATAGATTTGAGAATCTCAAATCTCAACATCCAAGAAAAATAAAGTAGAAGATCTTGCAAATCTTAATAACCATCAAACCAGAAAAACAGAAAAATAAAAATGCTCTCTGCCTTAAATTCAAGTTTGAAAATCTGAAACCATACAAAACAAAACTCAAGCCAAAGTCAAATCTGGAAGCTCTTAATCTCAAATTCTTCAACCTGCAATGGTTCGTTCAAGTCTTCAAGCCTGGAAACAACACCAGTTAAAAAGAGATTCCAAGATGCTTCAACAAATTCAAACTGCAACACAAAAATCAAATCTAGAAAGCATGCAGTGGATTCCTAAAGCAAATTCAAGATCAAAGTAACCAAAGCTTCAGATTTAAAAAGTTCAAAAATTCAAGGAAAGCAGACTTTGTCCAACAAAGCAGTGCAGAGTTTTCTGGAAAATAAATAAAGGCAAGTGAAGTTTCTTTTTTTAAGAAAAATTTGAATTTTATGTTGATAATCAGTATTAAAACAAAGTTTTAAACGAAATTTGTTTAACAAGTTGCAGGGAAAACAAACTAGAGAGGAATTAAAATCTGGAAATTAAAACCTGAGAAGTTAGAGCAAAAGAAAACAAGTGCAGTTTCTATGGAATTAAATAAAAGTAAGTAATTTTCTTAAAGATTCAAATTAGATGTTGTTAATCAGTGATAAAACAGTTGAAAACAAAAATCAAAAGTGCAGATTCAACTAGAAAGCAAATGCTAAGTGAAGTCTGCAACCTGGGAAGAATAAATCCAATTGAAGCTTTAAACAAATTTAAAACTATAAGTAGAATTGACTCTTTTGTTTGTTATTAATAAGGTTGACAAGTGAATACGACAGGAGATTGAGCAAACTTTTGTATTTACAAATTTTTGCAGAACTAACCATCAAATGGAAATTAAAGAAAATAATATTCAGGCTTGATTCCCCTTTGTTTCTTCTCTGTTGCAAAACTTCCAGGTGAGCAAACCTTCAACTTTGAATCTGATATTATTGGTTGTAAATAAATTTCTCCTACCCACTTAGGCTTGGATGCTTTGATAATGTTTGTGTGATTGAAACTTGTCTGTACATTGGTAAATAGGCTATGTATGTTGATTCCAGGCAAACATGCCTCTGTGTTTTTTTTATGACAGGGTTGACAAACCTGTTCAAAAAAAAATGAACATCATCCCAATACAATTCCAATTAGGCTCTGGTCTCAACAAAAAAAAATAATTGTTTGGAACATTGAAAATTAAATTTTAAAAATAGTTTACAAGCAAAATTATTAGTAATATTCTGTAAAAATAGAAATAACAGTAAAAATTTATAAATATGTTAAGAATCAATTGATACAATTCTTTAATTTAAATACATAATTTGAATTAGCTCGGGAAATTATGATTTTTGAAATCAAAATCACAATTTTAAGTGAAGTGTTGCATGTGAATTCTGGGTTTGACTAAACTTTGATTTCTGGTCGATTTCTGATGATCGATCCAATATTTGCTGTCGAAATTTTGCTTGAAGCAAGTTTGGTCATCAACGATAACGAGAAAATTGTTGAAATTTTTTTCTATTGGTTGAATTAAGGGAGCAAGTTCAACTTAGGGTTTTAACCTAGTTTTGGGTTGACCAAGTTCTCAGAGCAATGGCGTGATGATCGTCGAACCGGACTGCGTCGGGACTAGTGGAAAAGAAGTCGGGATCGTTGACGAAGATTTGGACCTGATTTCGAGGCCTCAGGTGGCTTGAGGCTACGGGGCGAGGTGGACTTGGGTGGTTTATTCCTGTTCCAGGTTGAATGAGAATGTTCAATTTTGATTCAGTTAGCAAATGAAGGCTTTGGATGGTTGTTTGGGTGGTGATGTTCGTTGATGACATAGGGGTGGTCAGGGCTCTGATCGGAGATGATCAGAAGGTTTGTGCACGTGCACGCATGATAGCTTGTGCCTGGGTTTATGAAGTGGGTAAGAAGAAGCATCTTTCTCGAGTTTGAGTGCGTAGAGTTGAGGGTTTGGCTCGGGTTTTCTATCGAGAGGTTCGAGCATTTGCTCGAAGTTTTTAGTTTGTGGCTCGAAGTAGATTAAGTTACCTCGGGTAAACTAATGATGTTGCAGGTTTTTGACAGAAACCCGTAGTGTCTGTTTTAAGAATTTAAACTGAAGTTTAAAAAAATGAAATCAAGGTATTAAACTAAGTTTTAAACCTAAGTTTGAATCTGACTTTAAGTAAGTTTGAACCTAGGTTTTGGAATGATTTAAATTTTTGAAATTTAGATTTGTTTTAACACCTTTAATTATTTAAAGTGAATCTGGCCTGAATTTAAAACCGAGAGTTTGGATTGTAAGTAAGGGTTAAATAAGTTTGAATATATATTATAAAATCTGGAATGTGAGTTGAACCTCGGTTTTTTTTTAAATAAAATTAAGTTTTTAAATTTAAATTGTTATAACTACTTTATAAATGGTTACATGATGTGAAAATTAAAATGAAGTTTAAATGTAAGTAAGTTTTTGAATATAAGTAATCTGGAATCAAAATTTAATATGTATTCCAGTTTTAAAATGAAAAGAAGTTTTTAAATTTAATAATAATTTAAACAACTTTGAATGTTATAGTGTATCTTTTAATTGATTTGAATATAAAAAAAATGAAATTGGTTTTAAATTGTTGTGAACTTCTCCTATAAAATGAATATTCTTTAACTTGTGAGATAAAAGGGGTTTTTGGAATTGTTGCTTAAGTTAAATTTGTATTCATTTTAAATATTAAATTTAAAATAAATTGGAAAGAAAATTGTTTTTAAATGCTTTGTTTAAGAAAGAGATGTTATATCTTAAAGATAAATAGAATTTAATGATTTGGATTCATTAAATTATTAAGTAAATTTAATAAATTTATAAATGGTTAAATAAAGATAGTAATTACTTAGTAAAAGTAATTAAGAGAAGATAATTAAAGATTAAGGATTGATTAATCAAATATTTGAGGTTAATTACTTTAAAGTCAAATTAATTAGTTACTGTGGTTAATTAATTAAGATAATTGAATCAAGGAAAATAGATTAAGGTTAATTAACTTAAAATGATTAAGAAATCATTATTAATTAAGGAATAATTAATTTTTTGTAATTAATTAAGGAATAATGAATCTATTTATTAAGGACAATTAATTCTAACTAAGATTTAATTAATTACAATTAAAGGTTAATTAATTACGAAAATTAATTAAATAAATGATTAATAAATGTAGGTAGTTAAAACTTAAATAATTATAGTTAATGATAATTAATCATTGATTTAAAAGATTACTAATAGAAGTAATTATATGAATAATAAATTTATAACCACACGGTTTATTCATCTCAATTAAAGATGTTTGATTGTTATTGGATGTTCTGTGATGGATTGATATATTTGATATGTGATGTGATGCTATGCGATGTTTTGTGCTAAGCTGTCATATCTGTGATATATTGTTATGCAAACCCTTTGACCCGTAAAACGACATTTGAGTTTCGATGCGACAGGGAGTCGGATTCCAGTCGGTTATCCGAAACCCACATCGAATCATATTAGTTAATCTTTGTGAATGATATTTTACTTTATCTATGAATCTGTGAATAAAGATAAGCGTTATGGGTTATACCGCTTATCGATATGATTGAACCTGTGATGATGATGTTGTGCACTATTGTGTTGAACTCCTAGACCACACCTATACACACACAAATATGGATTGCACGTGGAAATGGGTTAAGTCACAGATTTTAAAAATCGTTTTAAAATTGAATTTTTCCAAAATAGTTTTGGAATTAGAATTGAAGCTTTTGAAAATGAGTTTTCAAAAATAAAAGTTATTTGAATAACTTGATTGAGTTTTGAAATTTAAATAAATTAATTTAAATTTGAATTCAATATTTGAAATTGAATTCTATGACTTGGAAACTATTGTTTAAAAAGTTATTCAACTTACAAATCGGTTATATGGGTTTTAAACCATTTTTTTTTAAGGCGATGTTTTGAAATTTAAATTCAACTCAAGATTTTAACTTGTGTAAATTAGATTTGCTTTCCCATAAGAAATGGACTTCCAAGTTGTGTTAAAAGGATTTTCAAGTCTAAAAAGGAAAATTGTTTTCCAAGCTTTAGATAAATCTTTGAAAATGTGTTTTGAAAGCTATAAATCTTTAATTTTAAAGATTTAATTTGGGGTTTATCCAAAATTAATGGGAATTGTTTTGGAATCTATGGGTAGATCTGTGTGAAACTGGGTGAAACTTTGTGAAATAAATCTTTTTGTTTAAAGATTTAAAAATGGTAATTTGTTTAACCATTTGAAAGAAAAGCTTTGGATTTTTAAGTTGTGACTTAACCGAAATCCCATATCCATATGTTTTTAAATATGGCGCTTACTATTCGGTTTAGCCGGGAGAGGACCTTGTGTCATATAACCCATTCCGAATAATGATACGACGTTATGGATTGCAATTGAAGACTGGTGGTGAAGACCGGGTATTTGTGAGAACGATAGGATAACCTATCGATTGTCTCTGCACCGAGTAGCTACGGTATAGAGATTCCCTTAGTGATGGGAAGTCCGATCGGGATTGTGGATACCCGGATTTGCAAGGGCTTCTTCGGAAGTGCCTTCGGTTCTGTTCGAACCCGGAACAGACTTGTATGGTTGTATGTCCGACATTACACTTTGAGATGTTAACTGATCTCTATCAAATACATTTCTGCTTGGTGGCGGAGAATTTATTCTCTTAGCTTAACACCCTTCTCTGAGACGTACGAGCTCAGAGGTTATGTAGTTGATATTTATCAGTGATATATTCCCAATTTAGTAATGTGGCATGCTGAGTGCTGCTGTGTGATGATGATCATTTGTTGATCATTTGTGATCGAAGCATGGCTTTTGTATAAAGCGTAGCTTTGTGGACGAGACTGCATCAGGACCTCACACCCCGGAAATGGTCGAAACAGGAAAGATGCGGCAAGGTTATGAGGGTCGCACCCTTTAGGGTTTGTCATTCCCTTCTGGTAAAGGGTGGTATCATGGTATGGAGCCCAGATACTTACTCATGTGGATACTGCAGATCTATTACTTTGTGATACTTTGTGGTTGTTGGTGTCGAGTGCTCGGATAAAGGTCCCAAAGGACCGGGGAATGGCACGCTCGTGTAGTAGTTACCTAATTACAGAGGTAACCCGGCCTTGTGTTGGCAGAGATCTAACCGTAACGTTGGTTCTCGGGACGTCCCGCCAGAGGCGATCCCATTGACAGTAGGAAGTTCCTTAGCCTGACCATTTGTTGGAAATCCATTCATCCAATACGTGCCTTGTACGGTTTTAGTTGTAGAACCTGCCATTTACTTATGGTGGTCACCACTGTTTAGATGGTAGCTATAGTAGGCATAGTTCGGAATGTCTATGCTGGCTAGGATTTATATTATACTTTCGAAATGATTTTCTACACTTTGCACTTATTATAATAATATCAAAGAATTTTCTCGTATCAAGCATATTTGACTATCATAAGGAGAAATCTCCTCCAATTCTGCGTTTGCATTGTGTGTGTGGCGGGCAGCCTTATGGTAGTTTCATTTTCTAAAAAGCATTGCGGTTTTATTTTAAATTCTCTTGTTGTTTGTTTTAAAGACCAATTGCTTTTGTTTGCTCATACCAGTCCCATGACTGACCTGGAGTTTATTGTTCCTTTCCTAAACTCTGGATGCCCACTATTTTCCCACACGGGCAGTCTAGAGTTGGGTTTTCAGATAATCAATATTAGGTGTAGATTCGATAGCTTTCAGCCTAGGATGTGGCAATCCTTTGCACACCAGTCTTCCTCTCTTAGTGAATATTATTGGGAGTTCGAGCTATTTCTGGATTGGTACCTTGGAGATGGAGATTATCGATGCTGGAGTTCTTCCTCGAAGACTATTGGAGTTTTCGTTTCGCTGATGTGTTATCTTTTCTTTCCGCTGCTATTATCTTGTATCATATCTCTGATGTATATTCATTATATCATCTGTTGTATCATATTATATCAGATATTGTATCAAATGTTGTATATTGATATATGCTACTTTTTTTCTTCCGCTATGTTGTTTTACTTAATGGTGTTATAAGCTCCGACGAACCAGGTTCGACGTTTGGATCTGCGACATTTGAATACGAGTGTCGTATTCGGTGCCGATTTTCGAAGGTCGAGTCAGGTTCGTCACATTTGGTATCAGAGCTGATGGTTAAAACCATAGCTCAGGAGTATAACGCATTAAGTAGCTCATTAGAGATAGGGTGAAGTATACCCTAGAATGAGTATATCCCTAAGATATCCGTTCGAATGCCTCAGTAAATTCTTTTACTATTCACTGATAGTAAGTATGAGTGCGAGAAGAGGGCGACATAGGGGACAGGGGAGTACCACTACAAATGGTCAATACCCTGCAATAGCGGAAACAACTTTTCTCTATCAATCTCGTTTGATTCGATTCTCAATTCTTTCTATTGCTTCGTGACAGCTACAGAAAGGAGCTTCGGTGTGATGGTGGCCCTACGAACCGTTGCAGGAAATTCTTACTTTGTATCTTCATCCGTTTCTTATCAGCTTTTCGTTCTAAACTCTAATAAATTTGAAATTGAAATTGAAAATTTTAAATAAGTTAGAGATTTTAAATTAAGTTAAATTGGTTAACAAATATGAAGCTAAATTTGAATTGAATCAATAAATCGATTTCGGTTAAAAAACAAATTCGAAATTCTATTGTAATTTCTTGTGTATATCAAAGTCGAAGAGGTACAAATTGGTATATACTTTGGGATATTCCGACCCGAATTGGAATCCCTATCTAGTATTTGAGGAATTGTTGAAAATTAAGTCCATCTATCTTTTCTTTGGGATCCGATATATTCTACGAACGATTAGTTATCCCTTCGAACTAATCAATGTCGTTGCATATTCGTAGACCGGTGGACCCGAATATTTTTTTTAATATTGTATGAGTTTGTTCTCATATTGTTGATATTCTGATTTGGGAAACCAAATGCAGAATAAATATCTCGATTCTGATCTGATCAATTATTTCTTTAGCTATTATCTTTTCTTTCTCGTCTTCCTTGCAATTTCGAGGACGAAATTCTTTTAAGGGGGGAAATCTGTAACATTCCTGAAAATTTATAAAGTTTAAATTGGCAATTTAATTTATTTTTGAAAATAAAATGAGAATCAATTAGAAAATTTTCTAGAACAAATAAATAATTTTGATCATAAACAGAAATTTAATAAGAAATTTGAGTATAAGTAGCTTAAAAATAAATATTGGATTTAGGAAAATAAGATGTATATTTATACAAATGAATTACAAAATAGAAATTTGAGATTTATAGGATTTCAAAATAAAATGTATTAAAAATAAATTAGAAATTAAAAAAAACTTTAAAAAGTTGAACAAACAAAATAAAAAAAATGTATGAATGTAAATTGTGTTAATATAAATTTTAACTAAGTGTATAAACATGTTGAACAAAAATTTAATGTAAGTACATATACATGAGTTTATATTTCAAGTTGAGATTGAAAATTTAATTTTTATTTAAAATAGATGTTTTTAAAAGTAAGTAGCATTTTTAAAAAAGTTATTAAGATGTAATATATATGTTAGTTAAATTCTTTTAACATTGAACATGCATGTATACATTCAAAAGAATAAAGATATACATTATTTTTAAAGTGTATAAGTTATAAATATAAAATTTATAAAATTCTTTTTGCTTCATAATATCAACATGTGAGGGTGGAGTAAAAGAATTAACAAAATCTAAGCTCATGATTTCATTCTAACAAATGGCATTCCACATTCATTGCTTGAATAAAATAATAAGATTAAAAAATTATAGAAATTTTTCCTTTCCAAACAAGGCAATCAATAGATATCTCAGCAAATCTGAAGCAAATAGTAACAATAGATTTGAGAATCTCAAATCTCAACATCCAAGAAAAATAAAGTAGAAGATCTTGCAAATCTTAATAACCATCAAACCAGAAAAACAGAAAAATAAAAATGCTCTCTGCCTTAAATTCAAGTTTGAAAATCTGAAACCAAACAAAACAAAACTCAAGCCAAAGTCAAATCTGGAAGCTCTTAATCTCAAATTCTTCAACCTGCAATGGTTCATTCAAGTCTTCAAGCCTGGAAACAACACCAGTTAAAAAGAGATTCCAAATCTGATGCTTCAACAAATTCAAACTGCAACACAAAAATCAAATCTAGAAAGCATGCAGTGGATTCCTAAAGCAAATTCAAGATCAAAGTAAACAAAGCTTCAGATTTAAAAAGTTTAAAAATTCAAGCAAAGCAGACTTTGTCCAACAAAGCAGTGCAGAATTTTCTGGAAAATAAATAAAGGCAAGTGAAATTTCTTTTTTTAAGAAAAATTTGAATTTTATGTTGATAATCAGTATTAAAACAAAGTTTTAAACGAAATTTGTTTAACAAGTTGCAGGGAAAACAAACTAGAGAGGATTTAAAATCTGGAAATTAAAACTTGAGAAGTTAGAGCAAAAGCAAACAATTGCAGTTTCTATGGAATTAAATAAAAGTAAGTAATTTTCTTAAAGATTCAAATTAGATGTTGTTAATCAGTGATAAAACAGTTGAAAACAAAAATCAAAAGTGCAGATTCAACTAGAAAGCAAATGCTAAGTGAAGTCTGCAACCTGGGAAGAATAAATCCAATTGAAGCTTTAAACAAATTTAAAACTGTAGTAGAATTGACTCTTTTGTTTGTTATTGATAAGGTAAACAAGTGAATACGACAGGAGATTGAGCAAACTTTTGTATTTACAAATTTTTGCAGAACTAACCATCAAAAGGAAATTAAAGAAAATAATATTCAGGCTTGATTCCCCTTTGTTTCTTCTCTGTTGCAAAACTTCCAGGTGAGCAAACCTTCAACTTTGAATCTGATATAATTGGTTGTAAACAAATTTCTCCTACCCACTTAGGCTTGGATGCTTTGATAATGTTTGTATGATTGAAACTTGTCTGTACATTGGTAAATAGGCTATGTATGTTGATTCCAGGCAAACATGCCTCTATGTTTTTTTTTTATGACAGGGTTGACAAACCTGTTCAAAAAAAAATGAACATCATCCCAATACAATTCCAATTAGCCTCTGGTCTCAACAAAAAAAAAATTGTTTGGAACATTGAAAATTAAATTTTAAAAATAGTTTACAAGCAATATTATTAGTAATATTTTGGAAAAATAGAAATAACAGTAAAAATTTATAAATATGTTAAGAATCAATTGATACAATTCTTTAATTTAAATACATAATTTGAATTAGCTCGGGAAATTATGATTTTTGAAATCAAAATCACAATTTTAAGTGAAGTGTTGCATGTGAATTCTGGGTTTGACTAAACTTTGATTTCTGGTCGATTTCTGATGATCGATCCAATATTTGCTGTCGAAATTTTGCTTGAAGCAAGTTTGGTCATCAACGATAACGAGAAAATTGTTGAAATTTTTTTCTATTGCGTGAATTAAGGGAGCGAGTTCAACTTAGGGTTTTAACCTAGTTTTGGGTCGACCAAGTTCTCAGAGCAATGGCGTGATGATCGTCGAACCGGACTGCATCGGGACTAGTGGAAAAGAAGCCGGGATCGTTGACGAAGATTTGGACATGATTTCGAGGCCTCAGGTGGCCTGAGGCTACGGGGCGAGGTGGACTTGGGTGGTTTATTCCTGTTCCAGGTTGAATGAGAATGTTCGATTTTGATTCAGTTAGCAAATGAAGGCTTTGGATGGTTGTTTGGGTGGTGATGTTCGTTGATGACATAGGGGTGGTCAGGGCTCTGATCGGAGATGATCAGAAGGTTTGTGCCCGTGCACACGTGATAGCTTGTGCTTGGGTTTGTGAAGTGGGGAAGAAGAAGCATCTTTCTCGAGTTCGAGTGCGTAGAGTTGAGGGTTTGGCTCGGGTTTTCTATCGAGAGGTTCGAGCATTTGCTCGAAGTTTTTAGTTTGTGGCTCGAAGTAGATTAAGTTACCTCGGGTAAACTAATGATGTTGTAGGTTTTTGACAGAAACCCGTAGTGTCTGTTTTAAGAATTTAAACTGAAGTTTAAAAAAATGAAATCAAGGTATTAAACTAAGTTTTAAACCTAAGTTTGAATCTGACTTTAAGTAAGTTTGAACCTAGGTTTTGGAATGATTTAAATTTTTGAAATTTAGATTTGTTTTAACACCTTTAATTATTTAAAGTGAATCTGGCCTGAATTTAAAACCGAGAGTTTGGATTGTAAGTAAGGGTTAAATAAGTTTGAATATAAATTATAAAATCTGGAATGTGAGTTGAACCTCGGTTTTTTTTTAAATAAAATTAAGTTTTTATATTTAAATTGTTATAACTACTTTATAAATGGTTACATGATGTGAAAATTAAAATGAAGTTTAAATGTAAGTAAGTTTTTGAATCTAAGTAATTTGGAATCAAAATTTAATATGTATTCCAGTTTTAAAATGAAAAGAAGTTTTTAAATTTAATAATAATTTAAACAACTTTGAATGTTATAGTGTATCTTTTAATTGATTTGAATATAAAAAAAATGAAATTGGTTTTAAATTCTTGTGAACTTCTCCTATAAAATGAATATTCTTTAACTTGTGAGATAAAAGGGGTTTTTGGAATTGTTGCTTAAGTTAAATTTGTATTCATTTTAAATATTAAATTTAAAATAAATTGGAAAGCAAATTGGTTTTAAATGCTTTGTTTAAGAAAGAGATGTTATATCTTAAAGATAAATAGAATTTAATGATTTGGATTCATTAAATTATTAAGTAAATTAATCAAATAATTTATAAATGGTTAAATAAAGATAGTAATTACTTAGTAAAAGTAATTAAGAGAAGATAATTAAAGATTAAGGATTGATTAATCAAATATTTGAGGTTAATTACTTTAAAGTCAAATTAATTAGTTATTGTGGTTAATTAATTAAGATAATTGAATCAAGGAAAATAGATTAAGGTTAATTAACTTAAAATGATTAAGAAATCATTATTAATTAAGGAATAATTAATTTTTTGTAATTAATTAAGGAATAATGAATCTATTTATTAAGGACAATTAATTCTAACTAAGATTTAATTAATTACAATTAAAGGTTAATTAATTACGAAAATTAATTAAATAAATGATTAATAAATGTAGGTAGTTAAAACTTAAATAATTATAGTTAATGATAATTAATCATTGATTTAAAAGATTACTAATAGAAGTAATTATATGAATAATAAATTTATAACCACACGGTTTATTCATCTCAATTAAAGATGTTTGATTGTTATTGGATGTTCTGTGATGGATTGATATATTTGATATGTGATGTGATGCTATGCGATGTTTTGTGCTAAGATGTCATATCTGTGATATATTGTTATGCAAACCCTTTGACCCGTAAAACGACATTTGAGTTTCGATGCGACAGGGAGTCGGATTCCAGTCGGTTATCCGAAACCCACATCGAATCATATTAGTTAATCTTTGTGAATGATATTTTACTTTATCTATGAATCTGTGAATAAAGATAAGCGTTATGGGTTATACCGCTTATCGATATGATTGAACCTGTGATGATGATGTTGTGCACTATTGTGTTGAACCCCTAGACCACACCTATACACACACAAATATGGATTGCACGTGGAAATGGGTTAAGTCACAGATTTTAAAAATCGTTTTAAAATTGAATTTTTCCAAAATAGTTTTGGAATTAGAATTGAAGCTTTTGAAAATGAGTTTTCAAAAATAAAAGTTATTTGAATAACTTGATTGAGTTTTGAAATTTAAATAAATTAATTTAAATTTGAATTCAATATTTGAAATTGAATTCTATGACTTGGAAACTATTGTTTAAAAAGTTATTCAACTTACAAATCGGTTATATGGGTTTTAAACCATTTTTTTAAGGCGATGTTTTGAAATTTAAATTCAACTCAAGATTTCAACTTGTGTAAATTAGATTTGCTTTCCCATAAGAAATGGACTTCCAAGTTGTGTTAAAAGGATTTCAAGTCTAAAAGGAAAATTGTTTTCCAAGCTTTAGGTAAATCTTTGAAAATGTGTTTTGAAAGCTATAAATCTTTAATTTTAAAGATTTAATTTGGGGTTAATCCAAAATTAATGGGAATTGTTTTGGAATCTATGGGTAGATCTGTGTGAAACTGGGTGAAACTTTGTGAAATAAATCTTTTTGTTTAAAGATTTAAAAATGGTAATTTGTTTAACCATTTGAAAGAAAAACTTTGGATTTTTAAGTTGTGACTTAACCGAAATCCCATATCCATATGTTTTTAAATATGGCGCTTACTATTCGGTTTAGCCGGGAGGACCTTGTGTCATATAACCCATTTCGAACGACGTTATGGATTGCAATTGAAGACCGGTGGTGAAGACCGGGTATTTGTGAGAACGATAGGATAACCTATCGATTGTCTCTGCACCGAGTAGCTACGGTATAGAGATTCCCTTAGTGATGGGAAGTCCGATCGGGATTGTGGATACCCGGATGCAAGGGGTTCTTCGGAAGTGCCTTCGGTTCTGTTCGAACCCGGAACAGACTTGTATGGTTGTATGTCCGACATTACACTTTGAGATGTTAACTGATCTCTATCAAATACATTTCTGCTTGGTGGCGGAGAATTTATTCTCTTAGCTTAACACCCTTCTCTGAGACGTACGAGCTCAGAGGTTATGTAGTTGATATTTATCGGTGATATATTCCCAATTTAGTAATGTGGCATGCTGAGTGCTGCTGTGTGATGATGATCATTTGTTGATCATTTGTGATCGAAGCATGGCTTTTGTATAAAGCGTAGCTTTGTGGAAGAGACTGCATCAGGACCTCACACCCCGGAAATGGTCGAAACAGGAATGATGCGGCAAGGTTATGAGGGTCGCGCCTTTTAGGGTTTGTCATTCCCTTCTGGTAAAGGGTGGTATCATGGTATGGAGCCCAGATACTTACTCATGTGGATACTGCAGATCTATTACTTTGTGATACTTTGTGGTTGTTGGGGTCGAGCGCTCGGATAAAGGTCCCAAAGGACCTGGGAATGGCACGCTCGTGTAGTAGTTACCTAGTTACAGAGGTAACCCGGCCTTGTGTTGGCAGAGATCTAACCGTAACGTTAGTTCTCGGGACGTCCCACCAGAAGCGATCCCATTGACAGTAGGAAGTTCCTTAGCCTGACCATTTGTTGGAAATCCATTCATCCAATACGTGCCTTGTACGGTTTTAGTTGTAGAACCTGCCATTTACTTATGGTGGTCACCACTGTTTAGATGGTAGCTATAGTAGGCATAGTTCGGAATGTCTATGCTGGCTAGGATTTATATTATACTTTCGAAATGATTTTCTACACTTTGCACTTATTATAATAATATCAAAGAATTTTCTCGTATCAAGCATATTTGACTATCATAAGGAGAAATCTCCTCCAATTCTGCGTTTGCATTGTGTGTGTGGCGGGAGGCCTTATGGTAGTTTCATTTTCTAAAAAGCATTGCGGTTTTATTTTAAATTCTCTTGTTGTTTGTTTTAAAGACCAATTGCTTTTGTTTGCTCATACCAGTCCCATGACTGACCTGGAGTTTATTGTTCCTTTCCTAAACTCTGGGTGCCCACTATTTTCCCACACGGGCAGTCTAGAGTTGGGTTTTCAGATAATCAATAGTAGGTGTAGATTCGATAGCTTTCAGCCTAGGATGTGGCAATCCTTTGCACACCAGTCTTGCTCTCTTAGTGAATATTATTGGGAGTTCGAGCTATTTCTGGATTGGTACCTTGGAGATGGAGATTATCGATGTTGGAGTTCTTCCTCGAAGACTATTGGAGTTTTTGTTCCGCTGATGTGTTATCTTTTCTTTCCGCTGCTATTATCTTGTATTATATCTTTGATGTATATTCATTATATCATCTGTTGTATCATATTATATCAGATATTGTATCAAATGTTGTATATTGATATATGCTACTTTTTTTCTTCCGCTGTGTTGTTTTACTTAATGGTGTTATAAGCTCCGGCGAACCAGGTTCGACGTTTGGATCTGCGGCATTTGAATACGAGTGTCGTATTCGGTGCCGATTTTCGAAGGTCGAGTCAGGGTCGTCACAAAGAATATAATAGATTGAAGTAAATTGGATTAATAAAATCATGGATTTTTATATATATAGTACATAAGGTTGCTACTGTTCACGAAGAGTTTCAATTAGAGTTACATTCGTAACTCTTCGAATTGGATCGTTACTCTTCGCAAAGAGAAGAAACCCTTCAGGAAATGTGGCAATTGCATACGCTCAGTCGACTGGTCAAAAATATATAGTTGACTGAATATTCAAAGTGGTGTGCATGTGTGCATGTCTGTGTAAAGAACACAGATTCAATCGATTGGTGAATTCAGTCCAGTCAACTGAACTGTGCTTTTTGCACAATGAGCACTTGTGCACACTATTTTGTTTGTGTGTGTGTGTGTGTGTGTGTGTGTGTATATATATATATATATATAACTTTTGTATAGTGTGTGTAAACTACTTGAGGAGTGATTTTAACAATTATAAACTATAACTATGACTCAAACAATAAAGATTTTTATAGCGTACTTGGGTTTGAAGTCTAGTTTCCTTTATAGTTCACCACGTGTGTATAGCTTTCCTTTTTTTGTCGCTTTAATCGTCTAATCTCATCATTGGTTGTTGAAGCTTGTCATGAATCAAAACTCATGATTTAACATTCTCCCCCTTTTTGATTGATGACAACCGATTTTGACGATTCTTTATATATGGAAATATATAGATTATATATTCCTCCCCTTGAATGTGTGAAGACTTTTCTATTCCTGCATAAAAAGTTAGTGCACAAATTTAACAATTGAAAGTACGTATCTCATATAGCTAATATTTAGGATCGTGTAATATGGAATGTATTATAATCTAAATGCGAAAACAAATAATAATAGTAAAGTTAATAAGAATAAGCACACCAGGAGTTTTTATACTGGTTCGAACTTCCCGTTCTACATCCAGTCCCAGACTTCCCTCTAGAATTTCACTCAATAACCCCTCACTTAACCTGGAGGAATAGTCCCTTTGGATTTGTCTTTAATAGTACACCCTTCCTATAATCAAATCCTCAAGTATATATTATGTTTGTGGAGATTAGAAAGGAAGATATTGCTTTGAATCGAAGTATATAATAATTAACTCTGAGATTCAAGCAATATATATTTGATTAGGAAGCTTTTAGAGTGCAGAAATATAGTCAAGAAATATAGTTCAGAGAATAGAATAGATTGAAGTAAATTGGATTATTAAAATCATGGATTTAGATCTATATATAGTACATAAGGTTGCAACTATTCACGAAGAGTTTCAATCAAGAGTTGCATCCGTAACTCTTTGAATTGGATCGTTAATCTTCATAAAGAGAAGCAACCCTTGAGGAAATATGGCAGTTGCGTACAGCCGGTCGACTGGTTAAAAATATCTAGTTGACTGAATATTCAAAGTGGTGTGCACGTGTGCATGTCTGTGCAAAGAACACAGATTCAGTCGACTGGTGAATTCAACGCAGTCGACTGAACTGTGCTTTTTTGCAGAGGAAGCACTTATGCACACTATTTTGTATGTATGTATGTATATAAATTTTGTATAGTGGTGTAAACTACTTAAGAAGTGATTTTAACAATTATAAACTATAAATATGACTCAAACAATGAAGATTTTTATAGCATACTCGCGTTTGAAGTCTAGTTTCCTTTGTAGTTCACCACATGTGTATAGCTTTCCCTTTTTTGTCGCCTTAATCGTGTGATCTCATCATTGATTGTTGAATCTTGTAATGAATCAAAACTCATGGTTCAACAACAACTTTAAGAGAGAGCTGTAGACTGGTATGAACTGCATGTAGCTGAGACTGATGAATCAGAAATGACTTGGAAGGATTTCAAAGGAAGATTTAAGAGGAAATTCCTTTCAAAAGCTGAGAAACTAGATATGGCATGGAAATTTATTGACTTGAAGCAATAACTAAGTCTATGGTTGATTATGTAGCAAAATTTAAAGCTTTATCCAAATATGGTCCAGAGCTTATCTATACACCCATGAAGAAGAATCAAAAGTTCGTTTATGTCCAGAGGAAATCTTTGAGGAAACCCCTCCTTGAACTAGAAAACACATTTGAGAAGCTTGTAGATGCCGCATTGAGGCTTGAGAAAGAGGAGAAAGGTAGCAATGAAGAGGAAGCTCCAAAGGGCAAAGTGCCATAGGACAGAAGTGTAGATTTCCTTTTAAGAAATAACAGCCAAGGTTCCTTTAGAAGAAACAGGAAAGGAAAGACAAGAAGGAAGGTGATTATCGAGTCAAAGATCATGTAGTGTGCTACAATTATGGAGTGAAGGGACACAACTCTAAGGAGTGTCTACAGTAGCGCAAAGCACCTTTTCAGTTGACATGCAGGATTTGTAGAGCTATTGGACATTTCTCTAATGTTTGTCTAAGGAATGCAAGGAAGCTTAATAGATTAGAGATAACTGAGAGTACTTATAAGAACAAAGGGAATACACCTACAGTAGTTGAAGGTACGATTCTATTTAAAGATTTCCCTATCAAAGTTCCGTTCGATATGGGTGTGTCCCACTCATTCATATCAAAGGAGCTGGTAGATAAATTCAATCATGATATGGTTTACTAGTCACATCTTTGAGGATATCAAATCCCATTAGGGATGCACGTATGCAAACACGTTGAACTGCTTTTGGACGGTTATCCTCTATTTGAATACTTGGGGTTTGATATTATACTTGGAGGGTACTGGATTGAGCGTTATGAAGTACATCTTCTATGCGCTAAAAGAATTATGACCTTAAACCATCCAGATATGGAAGAAAGGATCTGTACGACCCTTGGAGACATTAATGAGTATTCTGGAGGATCCCATTTTGTCATTGCAGCTCGAGATGAGGATGATATCACTCGTATTCCAGTAGTTAAAGAATACCCTGATATCTTTGAGCCGATTACCGATTTACCTCCTAAACGAGCTATAGAGCTCCATATAGATCTTGTTCCCGGAGCTCAACCTATGAGTCACCTTCGACAAGAATGTCAGCAAAGGAGAACAAATAGTTGAAGGAATAGCCAACAGAACTAGAGTCAAAGAATATCATAAGATCGAGCAGTTTACCGAGGGGAGCCGTAGCAGTGTTCGTAAAGAAAGCATATGGTTCTATGAGGTTATGCAATGATTATAGGAAGCTTAATGGATTTACAATCACGAATAAATATCCACTCCCTAGAATCAATGAGATGTTCGATTAACTAAACTAAACCAAAATCAATTCACAGATGGATCTAGCTATTGGATTTCATCAGCTCAATATCGCTGAAGACACCATTCCATTGATAGCATTCAGAACCACATATGGCTCATACGCATGGTTGGTGATGCCATTTTGTCTGACGAACGCTCCTTCTTATTTTGAGATCTAACGAATAGAGTTGTAACGACCCAGAATTTGTGTCATTTGAAATTCAGATATTTAATTGATTTTAAATATCAACAAGTAAAATTTGTAAGTCGAATAATTTATTTTCGAATATTTAGATCTAATTGGATAATTAAATCGATAATTTAGTATTTGAAATGGCATAAATAATTGGAAATTGGGTTTAATGTGATTAAAAATGATTTATAAAGTTATATTAAATCATATTGGAGCTAGAACAATGTTTGTGAACTTTTAAAATTGAACTAAAAGTTAATTTGTGAAAATTGAATATTTTAATATTTAATTGACGAGTTAAAATAACCATTTTTTAAACAGTCTCGGATTTCGACTGTAACGACCCGCTATTTTGGACTATTCGCATCCGCACATGTCGGACTTGAATAATTCAAAATACTGAATTGTTAATTTTAAATTTTGGCAAAACTCAGATATACAATAAATAAATAATCACAGAATCACAGACACAGAGTATTAATATGCAGCGGAAGTAAAAGAGATAGTAGTTCATGAAGCTACTATATAAATATATAAGATACATCAGAGTTTACAACAGAAATCTCGAATACAATAGTCGAATACAATAATCAGAATACATCACTGGAATCAACTGAATATCTGAAAGCTAGGAAGATAGCTGGATCTCCAAGCGAAGCTCCAACTCCAAAGGTGAGCCTCGAAAGCTGGTACTCTCAGTCTGACCCGAGCGTAAAGCAAAACACAAAACACTCGAGTCAGGATTAATATTCTCATATCAATAAATCCAACTCAAGTGAAATAACAATCGAAATACAAGTAACTCAAAGGATGTTGGAATCACCATCCTCTAAGGATCCGTTAAACTATCTACTATGTAGTAGTGTACGCTAAATAGATAATGTCTATCAGTAATATAAAGTATCAAAATAGTGTTAAGGCGTTACCATTATCCCCCTTTACACATTTTATAAGCATCATAGTCTATACAGCACTGTAAACTCCACCGTAAACTGGTGGGATATCAGGGAGTACTCCATAGGTATAACACAAAACAAATTCGTAGTGGTCGCGTATATAGGGATACAAGTATGACAAGGCACATGAGGCAATACCCAAGGTAGTGAAACTATCGTTCGCCTGATCCGGACTGGTGAGAACGCATCGTCGCGGCGATCGCAACACCGCGAAACAACACTCCTGAAAGTACGAGGGTGCACCAATCAATCACAAGTAATGAATAATAGTTACGAAGAAGTGTGTCCGCTCGAGGTGGCTAACCCCATTTGGCCCGGCACGGCTCCTGATTTTAGTCATTTCCAATTTGACACAAGTGTCAAGGCTATCCAATATCGTTCTCTTTCTTCAGTCATCACGTACATCATTCCAACCACTTCATTCTGGATCATCACTCCGCGTATAGTTATTAAAGTGGTTTTCGGTTTAGATAGAGAGTATATCCATAACCGATTCCGGTCTCTTTAATAACTTTCGTAATTATTACGCCGATTGGTCGTTTAATAAATTTCAAAAACAAATCAATTTCAATTTCAATTCGAAAATCAACGTTTAGTTTGTCTTTCTAAATCAATTTCCAAAATTTACGTTCAACTTTCCAAATTTTCATTTCAAAGTCTTACAATTCAATTTCAATTTTATTTAAACAATTCAAATATTAGTTCAAGTTCGTATATATAAGTTTCATTCTGAAATCATTTAAATTAAATTAATTTAACATTCAAAATCAATTTCAATTCATTAATCGATTTCATTCAATGTTCGCTAAGTAAATTTATCCTTCAAAACAACTTCTATTTAAATTCCAATTCATTAAATCAATTACTTAAGTTCAACTTCATTATATCAAAACTTCAAATTGAAATAAATTAAATTCGTCAAATCAATTCTTTAGATTACATGTCTTACGTCAATTTCAATAAATCCCATTCATTTCGATAAATCACATTTTATTTCTTGTTAAAGAAATTCAATTTTCACTTATTTATTAACTTCGTGACAAATTTCAAACTCAATTAATAAAGAACTAAATTTCACATAATCGAGAAGTTTCAATTTCACTTATTAACTTACTTAAATAATCTTTCAAAACTTTAATAAATAAAGAACTCAATTTTATTTATTAACGAAGTTCAAATCGACTTATCCAAAAGTTCAATTTCTCTTATCAAAGAATTCAATTTTTATTCAATTATCAAATAATTCAATCTTATTCAATTATTTAATAATTTCAATCTTAATTATTAATAAATTCAAACTTAATAATTACAACTTGATTATAAATTCAAACTTAATTATTAAATCATTTCCACTTAATTATGAATTCAAACTTAATCATCAAATCATTTCAACTTAATTATAAATTCAACTTAATAATTTCAACTTAATTATAATTCCAAACTTAATTATAGTTTCAAATTTAATTATTAAATGATTTCAAACTTAATAATTTCAAAATTCAATTATTACTAATTCCAAATTATATATTAATAATTCCAAATTTAATTATTAAATAGTTAAATTTCAAACAACGTTCTTTCATCATTTGCTACGTTAATATTTGTTTCAGATTTCAATATTTACATTTTACTTTCAAAAATTCAAATTCCAACTTCATTTCAAAACTTATTCTTTGCTCGAATAAAATCATTTTTTTATTTTTAAATCAAATTATTGACCAATCGGATTTTATTTAATTCTCTATCCTAAGTCAAGTTTATTTTGGGTATTTATCATTTCAACCCGATTCCAATTCCAATTCAAAATCAAACATAACAAAGGGAACTTGCAGTGTAATAACTGGGATGGTGTCAAAGTAAATAAACGAGCAACAACAAACAAACACAATCCAATAATCAATTCAAATAATCCCGAAATAATCGTATTAATTCACATTGTTGTTTGTGCAAATTAATATAATTATTTCTAGAATCTACACTATCATTTCATGTAGATTAAAGACTATTACATTACGGTTTTTCACTTGTCGTTAAATTTCAATTCCAGTTTCATCGATTTAAACAACATACATTAAATGGTTCAAGGTGTAATTAATCAAATTCTACGCGTCAATCAATTTAACATTTAAAGGGGTCATATTATACAAATTCAACACATATGTCGATTCAAATTTTAACTATTCTACGTCAAATTCAATTGCATAATATTTATCACTTTATACACTACAATTTAACATCCAATATAAACAACAACAATCAATCAATTATCAACTAAACAGGATTATCATCGTGTAAATAATAGATAATGGGGTCAGATGTCAAAGGTGAACTGATACATAAATAACAGTGCAATAAATAATAGCAGCATATTTCAATTGTCGTTTCAATTGAAATCAAATTTAATAAATAAAAGAACATTAATCGTGAGTGATTGCTCACCTTTCGAGGCTAGAGGAATTTGATGCAGAAATGAGCTACGAATTCAGAGCACGAATTCCAAAACAAAGCTAGATGGACATGAATTTGACTGATAAAGCTGATACGAGAATTTTATGGAGCAATTAGAATCAGTCGATATAAATTTATACTAAATATATATATATATTATTTTCTTTTCTTAAGATCAATATGATAAATTTAAGAAAATAAAATAAAAATATACATATAAAAATAAAATCATCCTTTTAAATTAAAACCCATATCCTACAAATCAAACATATGTAATAGACTTCTATACAGTTGATTCGTATATCATTAGCATACTTTATAAACACTTACATATAAGCAAATTCACCTATAACAGACTCATATACACTGTCTAAACATAATATAATATAAACTGTATATATAATTACATCAACCAAATTTCTTTAAACACTAAACTATTATACTGTGAACTAACAATAATCACATGTGTATATACATTAACCAATATGTGAACTAATGGTGTACATATAAAAATACCGTGACAACTAAGTTTATAAAATACGAGAACCAAATCAGTATCTAAACTCATACAGTACAATACTTATATGTATAAAATTTAGAAAAATCTGCATTTAAACTTATAGGACTGTGTATACATACATAGTATTGTTATAAAATAAACATATATCAATATAAAAAAATCAGTTTATATACGTACAACAAATACTAACATACGTAAACTGTCATACACAATAATATTTATACAAACGAAACAAACAAAATCATGCTCAGCTAATAACCAAGATATTCTGTATACAGTTTGCCTTTTACACATTAAAATAAAACATAAGTACAAATAACATCTTTCAAACCAATATACAATATCAAATATGTGGTGCCTATATAAAAAATAACATACGCACATAGGAAAGAGAATCTCAGGCTTAAAAACAACAGTCTGATTAGATAAGATTTTAACTAGCAGTATACATAAAGACTGTACGCAACAGAGCCTCTATTATAATAGAACATGTAATATAATATAATTTTTTTACATATATACCATATCTTAAAACTAAGACAGCAACCTGAAAACTACAAAAAATCTATATGAATTAACCGTTTATAAACGTATAAAAATATACATTATCATTATTATAATATCATATATAAACTTAACTAGAAAGAGATTAGACACATAAAAAATATTGGAGGGAATAACTTACAGCTGTAAGGGAAAACGTGGTGTCTTGGCCACGCAAATTGGAGGAGAGCGAGTGGCAAGGAGGAGGGAAGGCTCAAGCAGGTTCAAGTGGGTTGCGGCCAGATTGTGGAGGTGTTGTGGGGAGGGCTAGACGTCTCGGTTGAGAGGAAGTGTCGGCTAGAGGAGGCGGGTTCGGTGCCCAATGGAGATGACGTGAACGGTGTCAGTTGCCGCGAGTTGATGCGACGGCGAAGATGGCTGGAGACGCGGGTTTCGAGGCCAGAGGGCGGAGATGTGGTGATCGGTCTGGGGTGTTTTGGTGGTGGTGGTGGCTGTGGTCTCGGCTCGGCTCGGTCGAGTGCGCAGGTGGGGAGGGTGGTTGTTTTGCGTAGAGGAGGTGTGGTCGGTGCTATGTTGTGCTCTGGGTTTGGGTCAGGAGGCTATGGTGGTTGCAGACGAGGGGGAAAGGCGGTGTATGCGTGCAAAATGAAAATGGCGAAGAGAGTGTGCATGCAAAAATGAAGAAACATGTAGCTCTGAATTGTAATTTGCATGCACGTATAACATGGAATGGATGAAAGTTTATGGAAAAAATGGCATGCATCAGGTTGCTTTCCATTCTTTTTTTTTTATAGAGGTGAAGAGTAAAATTTGTTAAAAAGTAGCATAAAGTTTCTTGGAAAGGTAGGAGTGGCATGCAAATGGAAGTAAATGCATGGAAGTAAATGAAAGGCTGTAGGTATATTTTCAATGAAAGGAACGTATGAACCGGTAGAATAATGAAGTAGTGGGAAGGCTACAAGTCACAAAGCTAAAGTTGGATTCCAAAGAAAATGAGCTGTCAAGGCTAAGGCCAAATGAAACGAAGGAAATTGCAATGCCTCACATTGAAAATGTTAAAGCAATTTATTACTGTGGCCAGGTTAAATGGCTTCAAATTTAAAAAAATAAGGAAGTCTCAGAAGTCACAAATTTATATATCGGTACGACGCGCATTTTTATCGTTTCCGCCGCGAACCGGACCTCCAAATACAGAAATGAATACACCGTAATGATCAGCTTAACGAGACGATCAAAACGGTATACAGATATCAGTGGTACGATTTAATTATAAAAATTCGGAATTTTATACTAGCGAAAATGCATAAAAATCGCAGAAAAATAAGATCGACGGAGCCAAAGATGTCCGAATTTGGAAAAACGACAAACTGACAACTTGCTCAAAAGATGGTTTAGAATTTTTCTATGTAAAAATATTTTGGTTCTGAAAACATTTATTTTCATCGCTTTTTAACTGATTAAATTGAAGTAAATTCACGCGCGAAATAAACTTTCATATTTTCGGACGAAAATTTAACAGTTACTATGTTTAACTGGACGTATTCAAAATATTAAATTTTTATTTTAAAATTTTGTCGTTTATATTTTTATTTTATTTTTATTAAATCTCACACAAAACGGTTAATTAAATTAATTAAAATCGTAAAAATATCCGGGTTGTTACACTCTCCCCCACTCAAAACTTTTCTTCCTCGAAAAGGGAGTAGGTAGGAGAATAGAAACAATCAAAAGAAAATAGACTTGAATTACATTATAAACAATTAATTTAAACCATGTAATTTCAAATTTAAATTAATTTATATTCAGCTATTGACTTTAAATTCTAGGAATTTCATTAGCTTGGTTTATTTTCAATTTATCATTGTTTGTTATAAAATTTATTTCAAACAACAATTTATTTTACTAATCAATTTATTATTCGACTAACCTAGTATTCTATTTATCTCTATTAACCATTCATAGTTAAAATTAAGTGAATAACATTTATTATACGCACTCGCATTTAATTTATAAAGACGATTTATATTATATATTATCCAATTTTCTTAAATTAACAATTTCAAAGATCATAAATTTGAATAGTCATTTATTATAATCATACTTTATTTGCCAAATTTAATTCTTCTTTATTCAAATTATTATTAAATTTATTCTACTTAATATATCTTATCACATATATATTAATGATATTTACATTTATTATAACTGCTCAAATTTATATATAAAATATATTCTTTGATATCATTTTCTACTGTATAAAATTCAATTACATAGTTAAACTTTGAAAATTTAGGTAAGTTATATATAATGCAATTGAGTATTACACTAGTAAAATTTTCTAATTTAATTATCCAGGCCTAATTGTTTATTCAAAATATTGATTTCATTTTATAATTGAATTATCCTTTATCATAAATTTAAGAATTTAAATTTTCGAGTAACTTCAAATTTATCTAGAGGTAAATAAATGTATATATAATATATCAAATCAGATTTAAATCTTATATTAATATATATTACAAATCAAATCATAATTTAAGAATTTCAAATCAATTTAATTCCAAAACAAACCGTAGCAAAGCTACAGAATAGTCTCTCCATTTCGAAACTCGAAAATGAATGTCGATAATGCGGCCGTCATCACCGAGATTATTTTCCAGCGACAAAAGAGAAGAGCACAGATTTAACCAATTAAAATTCTTTGAAACGGTTTCTATTTGAAGATAATTTAAATATTATACGCTTTAAAACAAATTTTGAAATCAAAGTTTGAAATCACTTGGAAATTTATATTTTCAATTTCTTGTTTTAAATCCATTACAATTTCCAAATAAATTTATAAACCATGTTTTCATTTCAATTGTTTATATATGAGACAAAAGCCAATAGTTTAGGTGCCATATTTAAAATCCAATATTATTTATTAACAACCAATTCAATTAACTATCAAAATTCAGAAAATCATACTTTTATATATAATATAATTATTCAAAATTTATTTCATTTACCAAATTTGAACATAATATTGTGTCGGTTTGCTTTGTTCAAGCGTTTTGGGAATTCTATCGATAGCGTTGATCAGACGAATCAATCGAAAACCCAAATCAACATCAACAACTCAAACAACACAGCATATATTGCAACATTTAAATATTAGTTTACAAATACGTTTCTTTGCACGACGATACAAGAATGAATTTTCAAAATAAGAATAGGGTTTCAAATTTGACGGCTCAATCAAAGAGAATTTTGATTCGGTAATAAGTTCGAAACAGACAGTAATTCAATTAACAGAATTGGGAGATGGATAAGTTTATTTAATTCATGGGCAACCTTAATCGGGTCGTCCATAACTTCAAGAATAGGATCAATGTTGAATTCCGAGGTAAATCAACATTCGGTCGCAAGAAAAAAAATTCAGGCATAGCAGGAGATAGATAGCATTGTAAACCGAGGATACAGAAATCTTCGGTAAATCAATGCCTATTGTGAAGAAGTTTTCACCCATTTACAAATCATTCGAAGTTTGGCGAGACCGTCGATCTATTATAGATATTATTCGAAGTGGAGTTTATGGGATACTCCGGAATTAAAAAAAAGACGAATAGTGAGGGACACGAATGAATTTCGGAACCGAGGGAACGTTCCAAAATTCAAGGGAATTGAGTCAAAATGAAGAGATTGAAACTCGAATGAGAGTGATTCTGTAAATACATTTACCCTATATGCTAAGTTTTGCCTAGAGCTACCAAAAGTTCTGATACCAACTGTAACGACCCGCTATTTTGGACTGTTCACATCCGCACATGTCGTACTTGAATAATTCAAAATACTGAATTGTTAATTTTAAATTTTGGCAAAACTCAGATATACAATAAATAAATAATCACAGAATCACAGACACAGAGTATTAATATGCAGCGGAAGTAAAAGAGATAGTAGTTCATGAAGCTACTATATAAATATATAAGATACATCAGAGTTTACAACAGAAGTCTCGAATACAATAGTCGAATACAATAATCAGAATACATCACTGGAATCAACTGAATATCTGAAAGCTGGGAAGATAGCTGGATCTCCAAGCGAAGCTCCAACTCCAAAGGTGAGCCTCGAAAGCTGGTACTCTCAGTCTGACCAGAGCATAAAGCAAAACACAAAACACTCGAGTCAGGATTAATATTCTCATATCAATAAATCCAACTCAAGTGAAATAACAATCGAAATACAAGTAACTCAAAGGATGTTGGAATCACCATCCTCTAAGGATCCGTTAAACTATCTACTATGTAGTAGTGTACGCTAAATAGATAATGTCTATCAGTAATATAAAGTATCAAAATAGTGTTAAGGCGTTACCATTATCCCCCTTAACACATTTTATAAGCATCATAGTCTATACAGCACTGTAAACTCCACCGTAAACAGGTGGGATATCAGGGAGTACTCCATAGGTATAACACAAAACAAATTCGTAGTGGTCGCGTATATAGGGATACAAGTATGACAAGGCACATGAGGCAATACCAAGGTAGTGAAACTATCGTTCGCCTGATCCGGACCGGTGAGAACGCATCGCCGCGGCGATCGCAACACCACGAAACAACACTCCTGAAAGTACGAGGGTGCACCAATCAATCACAAGTAATGAGTAATAGTTACGAAGAAGTGTGTCCGCTCGAGGTGGCTAACCCCATTTGGGCCGGCACGGCTCCTGATTTTAGTCATTTCCAATTTGACACAAGTGTCAAGGCTATCCAATATCGTTCTCTTTCTTCAGTCATCACGTACATCATTCCAACCACTTCATTCTGGATCATCACTCCGCGTATAGTTATTAAAGTGGTTTTCGGTTTAGATAGAGAGTATATCCATAACCGATTCCGGCCTCTTTAATAACTTTCGTAATTATTACGCCGATTGGTCGTTTAATAAATTTCAAAAACAAATCAATTTCAATTTCAATTCGAAAATCAACGTTTAGTTTGTCTTTCTAAATCAATTTCCAAAATTTACGTTCAACTTTCCAAATTTTCATTTCAAAGTCTTACAATTCAATT
Source organism: Allium cepa (assembly GCA_030765085.1). Taxonomy (NCBI): domain Eukaryota; kingdom Viridiplantae; phylum Streptophyta; class Magnoliopsida; order Asparagales; family Amaryllidaceae; genus Allium; species Allium cepa. The sequence continues at coordinate 550,179,006 of CM060938.1, forward strand.
TCAATTTTATTTAAACAATTCAAATATTAGTTCAAGTTCGTATATATAAGTTTCATTCTGAAATCATTTAAATTAATTTAATTTAACATTCAAAATCAATTTCAATTCATTAATCGATTTCATTCAATGTTCGCTAAGTAAATTTATCCTTCAAAACAACTTCTATTTAAATTCCAATTCATTAAATCAATTACTTAAGTTCAACTTCATTATATCAAAACTTCAAATTGAAATAAATTAAATTCGTCAAATCAGTTCTTTAGATTACATGTCTTACGTTAATTTCAATAAATCCCATTCATTTCGATAAATCACATTTTATTCCTTGTTAAAGAAATTCAATTTTCACTTATTTATTAACTTCGTGACAAATTTCAAACTCAATTAATAAAGAACTAAATTTCACATAATCGAGAAGTTTCAATTTCACTTATTAACTTAATTAAATAATCTTTCAAAACTTTAATAAATAAAGAACTCAATTTTATTTATTAACGAAGTTCAAATCCACTTATCCAAAAGTTCAATTTCTCTTATCAAAGAATTCAATTTTTATTCAATTATCAAATAATTCAATATTATTCAATTATTTAATAATTTCAACCTTAATTATTAATAAATTCAAACTTAATAATTACAACTTGATTATAAATTCAAACTTAATTATTAAATCATTTCCACTTAATTATGAATTCAAACTTAATCATCAAATAATTTCAACTTAATTATAAATTCAACTTAATAATTTCAACTTAATTATAATTCCAAACTTAATTATAATTTCAAATTTAATTATTAAATGATTTCAAACTTAATAATTTCAAAATTCAATTATTACTAATTCCAAATTATATATTAATAATTCCAAATTTAATTATTAAATAGTTAAATTTCAAACAACGTTCTTTCATCATTTACTTCGTTAATATTTGTTTCAGATTTCAATATTTACATTTTCCTTTCAAAAATTCAAATTCCAACTTCATTTCAAAACTTATTCTTTGCTCGAATAAAATCATTTTTTTATTTTTAAATCAAATTATTGACCAATCGGATTTTATTTAATTCTCTATCCTAAGTCAAGTTTATTTTGGGTATTTATCATTTCAACCCGATTCCAATTCCAATTCAAAATCAAACATAACAAATGGAACTTGCAGTGTAATAACTGGGATGGTGTCAAAGTAAATAAACGAGCAACAACAAACAAACACAATCCAATAATCAATTCAAATAATCCCGAAATAATCATATTAATTCACATTGTTGTTTGTGTAAATTAATATAATTATTTCTAGAATCTACACTATCATTTTATGTAGATTAAAGACTATTACATTACGGTTTTTCACTTGTCGTTAAATTTCAATTCCAGTTTCATCGATTTAAACAACATACATTAAATGGTTCAAGGTGTAATTAATCAAATCCTACGCGTCAATCAATTTAACATTTAAAGGGGTCATATTATACAAAATCAACACATATGTCGATTCAAATTTTAACTATTCTACGTCAAATTCAATTGCATAATATTTATCACTTTATACACTACAATTTAACATCCAATATAAACAACAACAATCAATCAATTATCAACCAAACAGGATTATCATCGTGTAAATAATAGATAATGGGGTCAGATGTCAAAGCTGAACTGATACATAAATAACAGTGCAATAAATAATAGCAGCATATTTCAATTGTCGTTTCAATTGAAATCAAATTTAATAAATAAAAGAACATTAATCGTGAGTGATTGCTCACCTTTCGAGGCTAGAGGAATTTGATGCAGAAATGAGCTACGAATTCAGAGCACGAATTCCAAAACAAAGCTAGATGGACATGAATTTGACTGATAAAGCTGATACGAGAATTTTATAGAGCAATTAGAATCAGTCGATATAAATTTATACTATATATATATATATATATATTATTTTCTTTTCTTAAGATCAATATGATAAATTTAAGAAAATAAAATAAAAATAAACATATAAAAATAAAATCATCCTTTTAAATTAAAACCCATATCCTACAAATCAAACATATGTAATAGACTTCTATACAGTTGATTCGTATATCATTAGCATACTTTATAAACACTTACATATAAGCAAATTCATCTATAACAGACTCATATACACTGTCTAAACATAATACAATATAAACTGTATATATAATTACATTAACCAAATTTCTTTAAACACTAAACTATTATACTGTGAACTAACAATAATCACATGTGTATATACATTAACCAATATGTGAACTAATGGTGTACATATAAAAATACTGTGACAACTAAGTTTATAAAATACGAGAACCAAATCAGTATCTAAACTCATACAGTACAATACTTATATGTATAAAATTTAGAAAAATCTGCATTTAAACTTATAGGACTGCGTATACATACATAGTATTGTTATAAAATAAACATATATCAATATAAAAAAAATCAGTTTATATACGTACAACAAATACTAACATACGTAAACTGTCATACACAATAATATTTATACAAACAAAACAAACAAAATCTTGCTCAGCTAATAACCAAGATATTCTGTATACAGTTTGCCTTTTACACATTAATATAAAACATAAGTACATATAACATCTTTCAAACCAATATACAATATCAAATATGTGGTGCCTATATATAAAATAACATACGCACATAGGAAAGAGAATCTCAGGCTTAAAAACAACAGTCTGATTAGATAAGATTTTAACTAGCAGTATACATAAAGACTGTACGCAACATAGCCTCTATTATAATAGAACATGTAATATAATATAATTTTTTTACATATATACCATATCTTAAAACTAAGACAGCAACCTGAAAACTACAAAAAAATCTATATGAATTAACCCTTTATAAACGTATAAAAATATACATTATCATTATTATAATATCATATATAAACTTAACTTGAAAGAGATTAGACACATAAAAAATATTGGAGGGAATAACTTACAGCTGTAAGGGAAAACGTGGTGTCTTGGCCACGCAAATTGGAGGAGAGCGAGTGGCAAGGAGGAGGGAAGGCTCAAGCAGGTTCAAGTGGGTTGCGGCCAGATTGTGGAGGTGTTGTGGGGAGGGCTAGACGTCTCGGTTGAGAGGAAGTGTCGGCTAGAGGAGGCGGGTTCGGAGCCCAACGGAGATGACGTGGACGGTGTCAGTTGCCGCGAGTTGATGCGACGGCGAAGATGGCTGGAGACGCGGGTTTCGAGGCCAGAGGGCGGAGATGTGGTGATCGGTCTGGGGTGTTTTGGTGGTGGTGGTGGCTGTGGTCTCGGCTCGGCTCGGTCGAGTGCGCAGGTGGGGAGGGTGGTTGTTTTGCGTAGAGGAGGTGTGGTCGGTGCTATGTTGTGCTCTGGGTTTGGGTCAGGAGGCTATGGTGGTTGCAGACGAGGGGGAAAGGCGGTGTATGCGTGCAAAATGAAAATGGCGAAGAGAGTGTGCATGCAAAAATGAAGAAACATGTAGCTCTGAAGGGTGATTTGCATGCACGTATAACATGGAATGGATGAAAGTTTATGGAAAAAATGGCATGCATCAGGTTGCTTTCCATTCTTTTTTTTTTTTTAATAGAGATGAAGAGTAAAATTTGTTAAAAAGTAGCATAAAGTTTCTTGGAAAGGTAGGAGTGGCATGCAAATGGAAGTAAATGTATGGAAGTAAATGAAAGGCTGTAGGTATATTTTCAATAAAAGGAATGTATGAACCAGTAGAATAATGAAGTAGTGGGAAGGCTACAAGTCACAAAGCTAAAGTTGAATTCCAAAGAAAATGAGCTGTCAAGGCTAAGGCCAAATGAAACGAAGGAAATTGCAATGCCTCACATTGAAAATGTTAAAGCAATTTATTATTGTGGCCAGGTTAAACGGCTTCAAATTTAAAAAAACAAGGAAGTCTAAGAAGTCACAAATTTATATATCGGTACGACGCGCATTTTTATCGTTTCCTCCGCGAACCAGACCTCCAAATACAGAAATGAATACACTGTAATGATCAGCATAACGAGACGATCAAAACGGTATACAGATATCAGTGGTACGATTTAATTATAAAAATTTGGAATTTTATACTAGCGAAAATGCATAAAAATCGCAGAAAAATAAGATCGACGGAGCCAAAAATGTCCGAATTTGAAAAAACGACAAACTGACAACTTGCTCAAAAGATGTTTTAGAATTTTTCTATGTAAAAATATTTTGGTTCCGAAAATATTTATTTTCATCGCTTTTTAACTGATTAAATTGAAGTAAATTCACGCGCGAAATAAACTTTCATATTTTCGGACGAAAATTTAACAGTTGCTGTGTTTAACTAGACGTATTCAAAATATTAAATTTTTATTTTAAAATTTTATCGTTTATATTTATATTTTATTTTTATTAAATCTCACACAAAACGGTTAATTAAATTAATTAAAATCGTAAAAATATCCGGATTGTTACATCGACGAAACCAGTTTCATCGGATCCGTAATGTTATATTATTGTAAGATTTCAAATTTCGTGTCAATCGGGTTTAGCGTTTGTCCGGGGCAAGCCAAAACGCATAGGAATTGGGTTAATCGATTTAATTTAAATTTGACCGTTTATTTCCGTAACTCACACAGATGATCGAATTGGCTCTCGATACCTATTCCATTGTGTTTGGAACGCAGGGTAAACCGTACAAACGCCAGCCGCACGCTTCGTTTGGAGTTCGGAAAATTTTGGATGAATAGTGTTTGGCGAAATTTCTATAAAAGGACCTAAGATCTTAATTTTTTCACTAAACCCTAATCTACCTTAAGCCGCCGCTTCTAATAAAATCAATGGTCGAAAGTTCATTACCTTCTTCCCTCGATTTCTACAAATCCATCAGCAATTACGAGAAATTATCCACTGCAAACTTGTAGAGTGTATCGAATACTTCAATATGAACGGTCGAGATGGGGTTTCGAGCGGTGGATCAACGGCAATTGGAGCCGGAAGGCGGCGGGTTCGAGCACGTTTCTCGAGTAAGATAGGCGACCGAGTTCAATGGGTCTTCGGCCGTAGGTAGCTCACGAGATGGGCTACAGGATGGAGGCCTCTGATTGATGTATATGTCGTCGAAATGGCGCGTCGAACTAGGCCAAAAGGGCGGCTCGTGGGTTCGGTTTCACTGAGTTTTTCGCGTTGGGAAAGATGATGTAGATAGCACCAAGATCTTCTACTGGGAAATGGACAACCTGATCTAAATGTAGGGTTTAAAAACAAAATAAATTGAAATTATTATATTACATAGATTGTATAAACTTTGAAATAACATAGCTTGTTCATACGAGGTCGAAAACGCACGAAACAAATTGCGTCGGGTTTGTATGGACGAACACTACGCAATGAAGTTGGTTTGGAGCTAGTGATAATTTCGGGTAAAATTAAACGCACGTTTAATTTTATTTGAAACAACACGCTACAACTGTTATCGAAAACTCAAGGTGAGAACTTCCCACTCAATCGAATTATTTCGATTTAAATTTTAAATAGTGAGATTTAAAATTGCTTGATTGTGTGATTGGATGATAGTTATTATCTGTTGTATTGAAATAGACCCTATACGCCTTATATTAAGCGGATGTTATTTATTAAAAACATATACCGCGATAATTCCAATTTGATATGGAATTGGTATTATATATGTACTTGGAGTTGATTTCCCGCATTATATAGCGGATGAGACCCTATTGCGCCGCATAATAGCTGATAGTATTTTATAAATCCCATATACCGCGATATTCTGTCTTGAAGCGGAATAGGTATTGTGCTAACATCTTTGGATGCAGGGAAACAGGTTGGAGGGATCCAACTGGATTCCTCAAATGATTGAATTGGTTTCATGTTGTGTGATCTATTTATAATCTGCGTGATTATCTTTGTGATTGAAATCGTTAAAGGCTAAAATTTAGCCGAGTATATTTTTGGTATCGTTAGATGCCGAAAATAAATAAAATTTGATTTTTGAAAATTTAAGTTGAGAATTCATAATAAAATTTAATTTTGAAATTGATTCATTTTAAATAAATAAACGTTGTAATTTTTATGTTATAAAAATTATGATTTTCGTGAAATATAACCGAAATGTGATTTTTGAAATAAGTAGTTGATTAATTTATAAAATGGTTTAAATTGGGATTTTTGAATTACTATAAATGATTTATATAAAAGATTTATAAAATTGATATTTATAAATTAAAATATTGGAATTATAAAACGAGTTTTTATAAGTGCTAAAATGAAGTATAAATGGATTTCATAAGTGGATGAAATCTATAGATTTATAAATTGTGAAGTTATAAAATGAATAGATTTTTGTAAAATAAAAGATTTATAAGTAATTAACTTATAAATTGGATTTTTGCGTGTAAATGGGATTGGATAGAATTTGTTAATAAAGTGATTTTATAAGTGAAGTTGTTATAAATTATAAATGGAATTTATAGACGTTGTTTTATAAATCCGAAATTGACTTATTTCAATAAGTTTAATTATTATAGCTTATTTAAGGAAATATATCCACGGTTTTGGGCAGTGAATAATCCTTTAAATAAAATACGTAGAAATATTGAATTTGGTTAACGAAGTATATTCACGATTTTGGACAGTGAATAATATATTAAAGAAATATTTTGGAAAAGTGATATTTTAAATAGAATTAAAACGATTTAAAGATGTTTTAAAATGTATTAAGAATCGAAACCATAGATTTCAACATTCATTGTTGAAATAGACGTTTTCAAGAAGAAAAAGGGAATGGTGGACTATAACACTGTTGTTATAGTAAATGATTTCCGAAAGGAAAAGTTTTGTATATATTGGGGTTTATATATCTGTCTTAAATTTCGAATCCCTACACTAGTGATTTTGGGTTGTCGTAACGATGTTTTACGCAACATTCGTTTTGACTCAAATAAATGTGTTTAAGAGAAGTTTCCTTAAAGAATAAATTATATACTTAATTGTGATTTAAGTATATTAAACATTTTCCAAATATTGAAAATAAATAGATTGGTGAATTACTTATTATTAAATAAGTATGGAATTGTTTTCCAATATGAAGTGAATGTTTTGAGATTATATCTTTTAAAGATAAATAGAAAGTGAATATTTGAAATCGATTTGAAAATTGTATATCAGTGGATATCTGAAAATTTAAATTCACCATGGAATATATAAAGGAAAGGGAGATTTGTTTAAAAATAAACATTGATTTATTTTTGAACTGTGGAAATAAATTTATGAATTTGGGACGTAAATTTAAAGTAAATTGGTAAGGATTCATTTAATTGGTTTAAATGAACCATTTTGAAATGAAAGCTGTAAAGGTGAAAATTGATTTGGAATTTGTTTTCAAATGGTTAAAGTATGGAAAGTATATCTTGTAAAGATATTTTGGAAATAAATAATTTAGGAAATTATTTGAAATCGGGTGATGTTGTGAATATTGATTGATAGTTAAAGAACCGACTATGAATATTGACCCCTAAGTGGCTATTTGTTGTGGATTGGTTGAAATTGAATGCTACACTTATTTTTAAATTATTGCGCTCATTATTTGGATTACCCATTCCGAATAGGGATACAACGTAACGGATAGCATTGAAGACCAGTGTTGAAGACCGGGTATTTGTGAAAACTATAGGATGACCTAACGATTGTCTCTGCACCGTTAGCTACGGTATGGAGATTTCCTTTGTGATGGGAAATTCGATCGGGATTGTGAATACCTGGATTGCAAGGGTTTCTTTTGAAGTGCCTTCGGTTCTGTTCGAACCCGGAGCAGACTTGTATAGTTACATGTCTGACATTACATTTTGAGATATAAAGCAGATTTCTTTCAAATACATCTCCGTTGGTGGCGGAGAATTTATTCTCTTAGCTTAACACCCTTCTCTAAGACATACGAGCTCAGAGGTTTTCTAGTTGAAGGTTATCAGCGATATACTCCCAACTTGGTAATGTGGCATGTTGAGTGTTGCTGTGTGATGATTATTTATTGATCATTTGTTGATCAAATCATGACTTTGTGTCTAGCTTTGTGGACGAGACTTCTTCAGACCTCACACCTCGAAAATGGTCGAAATAGGAATCGTGGCAGCAAGGTTATTTGGGGATAACTTCCCCTGAGGGTATGTCCATTTTCTTCTGGATTATGAGTGGTATCATGGTATGGAGCCCAGATACTTACTTTGTGATTGCTGCAAACTTATTACTTTGTGGTTGTTGGTTGAGGAGCGCTTCGGATAAAGGTTGATAACGACCAGGAAGTGGCATACTCGTGTCAGTTGTTACCTAGTCACAGAGGTAACTCGGCCTTGTGTAGCAGAGATCCAGTTAGGATCCGGGGACGTCCTTCCAGAGGTGTTCCATTTTATTTGGGAAGTTCCTTTGCCCGACCATTTGTTGGAAAGCCAAACAAAACAATACGATCCCTGTACGGTTTTAGTTGTATAACCTGCCATGCAGCGTGGCGGTAACCTGCCACAAAACATGATAACTATAGTAGGCATAGTTCGGAATGTCTATGCTGGTTAAGATTTATATTCTATTTTCGAAATGCTTTCATCACTATGCACTAATAATAATATCAAAAAAATGATTTGTTTTGCGTTGTAAGCATCTTTGACTATCATAAAGAGAAATCTCCTCCAATTCTGCGTTTGCATTGTGTGTGTGCGGGGAGGCCTTATGGTAGTTTCATTTTTTCCAAAAGCATTGCGGATATTTTTCACTTCCTTTGTTGTTTTTGTTTTTAAAGATAAATAACTGTTTTGAGTTCACACACCAGTCTCATGACTGACCTGGAGTTTATTGTTCTCTTCCTAAACTCTGGGTGCCTATAATTTTCCACACGGGCAGTCTAGAGTCAGGTTATCAGGTATTTCTGGATCAAAAATGCTTTGGAGCTCAAGTGGCGAGCTGGATGGCGAGACGTATTACTTGTATATGATATTATCTTTCTGCTGTAAATTCACTTGTAAGGACACGTTTGTACAACTGTCCATTGCTTTGTTGTGTTGTATATTGTTGTTGCACACTCTGATGATGTAATGTATAAAATGTATAGTTCTTTGTTTTAAAGATTATTCATTTATCTATTATATGTTGTTCCGCTGCGACTGTGAGATTCTGATATTGTCTCTGTTCTGTTTTCTTACTTCTTCTATCTTTTTCTTCTACCTCTTCTTTTTAACCATAACAGTTCGGTTTTTCGGCATTCGATTATACGACATTTGATACAGTGGACGTAAGAATGCCGACCTTCGGATCCCGATAAAATCGATATGTTACAAGAGTCTTCAAATATTACTTGGACAAATTCGTCCTATCATATATGATAATTTGATTTACTCTAAGTCCAAGGAGGAGCACGTAAAGCACCACCGGACGGCATTGGAGACACTAAGGCAGAATAAGCTGAAAGTTAAGTTCTCTAAATGCCATTTCTGGAAGAATCGAGTAAATTTTCTTGGCCATATTGTTTCAAAAGAAGGTATTTTTGTAGACCCAGCCAAGGTCGAAGCGATACAAAAGTGGAAAAGGCCAGGGATAGTATTTAAGATCAGAAGTTTCTTGGAATTAAATGGTTACCATCGATGATTCATCAAGGATTCCTCGAAGATAGTGCAGCCATTAACTAATCTCACCAGAAAAGTAGTTAGGTTTGTATGGACGGAAAAGTGTGAGTAAGTTTATCAGAAGTTAAAGTAGCTACTTACAAATGCACTTGTGCTAATTGTAGCTGAAGGTAATTAGGATTTGGGAAGTCTACATTGATGCTTGTAGCTTAGGCTTTGGTACCATTCAAATGCAGAAGTGTAGAGTCATAGCATATGCATCGAGAAAGTTAAGACCAAATGAAGTAAGATATGCCACGCATGACTTGGAGCTAGTAGCTATAGTGTTCGCATTGAAGATATGGTTACACTGCATACTTGGAGAATGATTTGTGCTATACATAGATCATAAAATGTTGTAGTATCCATTCACATAGAAAGAACTAAATATGGGACAACAACGATGGCTAGAATTTTCGGCAGCCTACGATTTCGATATTCAGTATACTCCTTGTAAAGGGAACCATGTTGCTGATGCACTAAGTAGAAAGCACCAAGATGTGATATCTATGATGATAGTAGAGTGGAAGGATTTATAACTTCTTTTCATGCGTGATATTCAGGAAGGAGACTTAGAAGTAGATTCTGGAGCGATAATGGCTAGTCTTGTTGCCTGACCATCACTGATAGATCAGATAGTTGATGCTCAAAGGTGAGATCCGTCTGCTCTTACGGTGATTCATAAGTTGGAATTTAGAGAGAAAGATGAAGATCTTATCGACTATTCCTTGGATGCTTAAGGTTGTCTACGGAAAAGGGATAGACTGGCTATACCTAACTTGGATAACCTTTGTAAAGAGGTGATGGATGATTGTCACCGATCGCGTTATACTATTCATACCGATGGAAGCAAGATGTATATGGACATGAAGTGTCTATATTACTAGGAAGGTATGAAGTGTGATATAGGGAAGTATATGAAGGCTATATGACATGTCAACTAGCAAAGGCAGAACATCAAAGACCCAATGGTCTTTTAAAACCATTGGAAATACTCCTATGGAAATAGGATCAGGTATGGGGTGAATTAGTAATCAATGATTCATTTATATATCTCATTAGAATACTAACCCTTGTCATTTCAGATATCAGTGAACATTGTGGATGGGTTATCACAGTCTAGAAATGATCGCGATAACATATGGGTGAAGTGGATCGATCGACAAAATCAGCACACTTCATTCCAACAAAGTCAACCCAAATCACACCGTACTTGGTTAAGCTATATGTGAAGAAAGTAATGAAATTACATAGAGTTCCAAGCTCCATCATTTAAAACCGTGACCCACTCTTTACTGGTCGATTTGGGTGAAGCTTTCAGGAAGCATTAAGGACTAAACTAAATTTCAATACACCTTATCATCCCCAAACAGATGGGCAGATGGAGCGAATCAACCAAGTGTTCAAAGATTTACTTTGTGCTTGTGTTTTGGATTTTGGTGGAAGTTGAAAAGATTGTCTTCATTTTGTCAGGTTTGTTTATAACAACATCTTCCAATCCAGTATTGGCATGGCACCATTCAAAGCTTTGTATGGAAGGCTATGTCGATCATCAGCATGTTAGTTGGAAACAGGAGACAAGTTTGATTTGGGTCCTGAAACTGTGAGGGAAGCTTCAAAGAAGACAGAGAAAATCAGACAAAAGATGAAACAGACCTAGGATCGATAGAAACCTTATGCAGAACATAGAAGGAGACCATTAGAGTTTGCAATTGGAGATTGGGTATACGTGAAGATATCCCCGCTAAAAGAAGTAATGAATTTCAACTAATCAGGGAAGTTGGTGCCTCGATACGTAGGACCATACTTGATCATTGAGGTGTTGGGCAGATGGCGTATAGAGTTGCATTGCCTGACAACTTCTCTGATATTCATAACATCTTCCATGTGTCTCAATTAAAGTGTTTAAGGGACACAGAGATAATTATTGAACCTCAAGACATTCCAGAGATTGAGATATCTCCTGACTTGACTTATATGCAACATCCGATTGGTATAGTCGATTCAGAAATCTGTTAGCTTAGGAGTAAGAAAGTCCCACTAATGAAGGTGCAGTGGTCTTACAACCCATCAGATTGTACCCAAGAGACCGATGAGCAGATAATACAGACTTATCTTGAGTTATTTAGAAATGCACGTGAGTCAAGTATGTTATCTATTCCTTATCAATTGTTTATTAATTAGTGGGGTAGAGAACAAATATTTCTAACTAGTTATAGATTCTCCTTAAGTAGGAATTGCGAGGAAGCAATTTTCTTAAAAGGGAGTCTATAACAACCCATAGTTGAGAGACGATTAATTAATAATCAAATAACAATAAATTTAAAAGTTTTGAATTATTCGTGGTGATAATTTTTTAAAAAGGAATATTGAAACTAAAAAGAATAAATTTATTAATAAAGTTTTGAATTAGTTAGTAAATAATTTAATAAAAAGGAATAATTAAATAAATAAAATTATGAAAAATTAATTTATAATTTAGTGAAAAGTAATTTTGTGTAGTAACTAAATGGGCTTATATGTTTATTTCATAAATAAAAATAAAAGGAAAGTAAAAAAGAAAATGGAAAGAAGGAGTTAAAGCCCAAGCCTAATTTTCTCACTAAACCTAAACCCAAACTATTGATTTCTAATGTTTCACTATCCAGACACTTCCATTCTCCTGATTCATCCACCACAATTATAAATATAACCTAAGTGCTCTTATATATCACTTTAGAAAATTAGCTCCACTTCCAAATCCTACCATTTAAATTAAAACTAAAATTAAATTAAATCTTATAAATTAAAATAGCTTCTACCATAGCTTTCCAATGTCCCTACACCAATCTACAATCAAAGAATCGAAGATTCGCCAACTGATTAGAAGTGGAAAGCATTTACAAAGGAGAGTAGAGAAGGAACAATAAGTGGGGTATTGAAGATTAAGTAAGTTTCTTCATTTCAAGTGAGTAACTCTAACTCACATATATGTCTACAAGTGTTTATATTCAATGCTGAAGCAATGAATTGCCTGTACGTTCAATGAAACCCAATTGCTGAAACGAAGGCCAAAATACAAAAAATTTCAACCTTAGACTCTGAAATCGAATCCCAAGAACCACTGAATCATTAGATATATGATGAATTATATATTTACATTGAATGGATAATCGAACGACCAAGAAGAGGGAGGATATCACATGTTACAGGCAATTAAATGAGTGAAATAGGTCATCGATCGGTCAACCTATTGGGTCCACCGGTCGACTGCTACGGTGGAGCATCATTCAACGTGGTTTTGGTGTAAGCATGGTTGCATTTTCTAGCATGGGTGGACATGATTTTGGATCGCATAGCTATGCTCTGTGATGATGTGTGCATGTCTATACATGCAATCTTGTATCTCCTATGCATGAGTTAGTTTTCTTGTTTTATGTGTGCGTATGTTTGGTTTGTCCTATAGGCAAAACTGTTGAATCAGGGAAGAAGAACTATTTTAAAACATAGGCGCTCGAGTGTCTGCTAGTACTATGTGCTATTGAATAGAGATACATTATACACTTCTACGTAAATATACATGGGATTGAGTGGAAATATATACACATATTAGACTGCGTATATGAATATGGGATTGGGAATGTAGAGGAGAAGATACCCAGTAGTGTGTAGGTGAATCTAAATAATAGCCATGTATAATTAAACTGAAATTATATATATATGTGTGTGTGTGTGTGTGTGTGTGTGTGTGTGTGTGTGTTTGTGTGTGTGTGTGTGTATGTATGTATGTATATATATATATATATTTGAATACAATAAATTGAGTAAATATACACACACAAGTATAAACTTATACGTATACAATATATCAATAAATGAAAATGTTATATATATAAAGATTTTTAAATATGTAAAGTAAGTTTATATATATTATTGAAAGTTATTTTAATACCAAATTATATTATATTATATTTTCATATAAAAATTATTTTTTTACATTTGATAGTGTTTAATTGTCTTGTATTTTTGTGTGGCGAAGATTTTGTATAAACGGATCAGTAATACCATCTAATGTGGGACACTCAGTAACACTTTTCTGATTGAGAAATCTAGCGTGGATCGATTGTAGTTTATGAACTTTGAATAATTATTCGAGTAACATGCGGTGGTACGGGACGTTGTTATGTTATTTGTTTGATTATTCTCTATAAGTAAATGTCACTCGAACGGGGATTTACTCATACACACACATGTATGTATGTATGTATGTATGTATGTATGTATGTATGTATGTATGTATGTATGTATGTATGTGTGTATATATATATATATCTGTGTGTGTGTGTGAGATGATAGTCGTTGTGGTGAGTATAATACAGTCATGTGTTGACTAATAGTTAGAGCTGTGTGTCGAACAGGATTAGAGCTCTAGAACTCTATAGCGATGTGTTGAATTATATACATATAAAACCATGTGTCGGTCTAAGTCTAAAATCATATATACTTTGGCATAGGAGTATTGTATTTCGGCCATTTTTGTCCAACTCCCTTTTTGGTTCACGAGTGAACCAAATTGGATAGTATCTACCCTAGTGGCCTGATCGTGGGATTATGCCCTAAATCCATGACACCTCTTTCTTGTGTAGTTTTTTGTTGTCGTTGTGTGCGAATGCCCTTATGTCACTTAGACCAGCAGTCCGTTGCCATAGGGGCAAGTGCATAGTTTTGACCGAGGCTACGCATAGATAAGTCATAGGTGGATGTGAGTCATGATGTCCGTCAAGATAACTAAGACAATAGGAATAGATTTGGCTATTAGTGAGGCTAGTAGACCTTTGGTTCCAAGGGTTTGTTGTGTGTTATCAGCCTCCCTTTCTGGTTTGGGGTTATATGTGTTGTTGATTGGCATATATTAGTCGTTGTCTAAAGAGCTGGATATACTAGAGATTGTTTATCTAAAGTGCAGTGTGTCCTCCTAATATCCATACTCTTGATTTTGATATTTTAGAGATAACCTTTGTATATTATTTGTGGTTTGGTTTGTGACCATTTATGATGATGGATTTTATTTAGACGATTTGATAGGCTATCTCATATTATATTCCGCCTTATATGAAACTCTCATTTTATTATGAACATTTCCTTATATTATTTGACATTATAAATAAACGCAATCAGACCCATGCATTCTTTGTAATACTCGGGTCAGTATGAGAGACTTCTAGTGCAGGTACTCAGGGTTGATGGAGCATAGTATGGACTTATGGGAGTCTAATAGGAGTTATAGTGTAACGACCCACTGATGTGCATGTAAATGTGCATATATTTACATCCATTTTTTATCTCTTTCTACTTAAATAAACATCATATTTGGGCATTTTAACATGTTTAAAACAAAAATTCAATTATTTTCAAACCATCATATTTTCATCTTCATTCAGGGGCAAAACAATCATTTTTTTGCATGTGTCAATGTAGGATTTTTTACTTCGATCATTTTTATGATTTTTATAGGATATTTTGATGCATATGGAAGATGGATTCATGATGATATATGCATGCACAAGGAACTACAAAGAAATGAAGAGGGAATAATTCAATTTCAAGATCAAGAAGGACCCCACCCACATACCTTGATTTTCAATTAGGAGCTAAGCACATGCTAAAAGCTCATTAAAGCTTCATGTATATTTAAGTGGGGGATTAGTGGATATTAATGATTATTTGGTGGCCACACTACCCCAAGGATACTTTGGGAACTCCCTAAAAAGGAACTAGGTTTTATGCATGTATAAATAGCCCTCTTATGTACACGAAACCATATTCTACTTTTTCATATTTATTAGAAAATTAAAAAAGTAAGTTGTAAGCTTAATGTTGAATGAAATAAAAATGGCTTCCAAGCCTCTTTCTCCTCTCTCTTCTACATGCTTTTCTTTGCTTTATGTTAATGATTATTTCTATGCTCTCTTTCTTTTAATGTTCATAGATTAGTTTCGCATTCATGCAAGTAGTGTAGCTTAAGTCCTCTTGTTGTAAGTAGTTTAATTACATTCTCTTCTTTGCTTATTTTCTATTTTCTTCTCTTTTTAATTTTGAAATTTACTTGTGTTTCTTCAATGCCACAAATGAGTAACTAAACCCCTTCAATTTAGGGGTGATGAAGCTCTATAACTTTATGTAACTTCAACATTTTTTATGATTTATGATCTCTATGGATTTGTGCTTGATGAAGTGAATTTTGATGCAAGCTTATACAAGTCGATTTGATAGCTTATATTTCTTTTGCAAATGAGCTATTCTAATTCGACATAAACACAAATTGCATCATCATTTGCTAATCCATTTTTGATTTTGAAATGAAAGTAAAAATGAAATTTGATGATTTGCGTTACTAGTTACAATAGTAAATAGATCATACTTAAAATAGCTTTTGTTTTGGCTTCATTTTCTTGAGAACTAGAAGTGGTATAATTGTTTTATTATAGTTTGATGGTTTGAGTTATGTTAATTAATAACATAAACAAACCATACTTATCATAAATGCGATGATTATTTTACTTAATATCAAAATTAGAGATCATAAATTATTTGTTTGTTGATTTACAAAAATATGAGAGTGGATTTGCCTCTAAATTGTTTTCTAATCTCATAGCTTTAATCACATTTTAATTCTAGTTTTAGCTCATTTTGTTTTAGTTAACAATTTGTCCTCCATTTGGTCTAATTTGATTGAATAGATTTTTAAAATCTTAAAAATTCCATACGGATCGACCCGTACTCGTTACGTGCTACATTCGTACACTGTGCGCTTGCGGTAAATTTATTTTGAAAATTTTCGATTATTTTCTAAACCGGTAGAAAATTAGCCGATTAATAAGTCTTTGGCGCCGTTGCCGTGGAGTTGTTTTGATTTTCTATTCTTCGAATCACTTTTATTTGATTTTTGTGTGATTTTCTTTTGTGTCTTTATATTTAAAAAAAATTGTTTGAGTCGTGTGTTGTTACATTTTAATTGCAATTGTTTGTGTCTTCAGTTTATAGTTTCATTTGCATTTTCATTGTTAAAAAAAAAACATACACATTTCCATTCAAAAAGATAAAAAAATTCTTTTATTCCATTCCTTCTTTATCACATTTTACATTGCTTTTACAAATTCTTTTCACTGTTCTGTTACAACTTGTTGCTACTGTTCCCCCTCACATCTCCACCAGACAACACCCTGCCTTCATTCCTTCAGCCCATATTGCCTCCACTATAGTTCAGTTCATTCTTTCCAACAACAACATTCCCATACTCATCATAACATAGCCGACCACACCTCTGTTCATCATCTCCAAAGACGACATCATCACCAAACTGAAACTACCACACTGTGTCAAACACCTTCATCACATTTGTTGCCTCAACATCACTCCACAAACATCCTCCAACATCAAACCATCTTCCTTAACACCGCAAGACTGTCACTACTCTGTCCATCACCTATCACTGCCTTTTACTTGCTTTTCTGCTACTGTCAAACCATACTAACCACCTGCCTTTCAAACGACCATTGTCACCACATACACACTATCACCACATTGCACTATCATCTTCTCTGATCGTCTCATCCACTATCAATGGATTACTACACTTCTGCTATACATTCCATCCCCACAACCTGACCCAAACTTCTGCATACATATCAGCATATATCCTGCCATCCACTTGCATTTCTAGTTCCATAAACCATCTTCAAGCTTCAGCCCTAGCAACACTTCAACATTATACTCCATTCCCATTGCCTGCTCTTCCAATAGCAACTACAAAACAACTGACAGTGTAACTTCAATAGCCATCCACTTCCTCCACATCGACCTGCCTCAACACTGCAAACTGACTTTCCTATCTTACAGACATCACTCCACACCCACATACCCGATCACCAGAAACAATCACAACCCCCGCACATCAGCAAACAACTCCAAGCACAATACAACCGCAAACAAACTCAATTCCCACCGCACCTCAACAACAAAAACAACAACAAGAAAAAAAACTGACCTTCAATATCAGTGCAAATACCATTTGTCCATCATCTCTGCCATACCAGATCATCGGTTCATCTCCTATAACCACGGCGAACTGATCAATACAACTGCAATACTCCCCTTGCTTCCTCCCCTACTTCCAGAATCAACCTCGTCTACCACCACATCCGAACAACAACCACTTGCACTGTCGCCTGGATACTGCTCTACCTCCTTGCCTCTGCATTTACCATTTATCGACGACCCAATCTTGCCTGAACCAATCGCTTACACGAAATCCCTATTCAAACCACCCTCCACGAAACCCACCTTCACCGCCTCCTCCTATCGAGTACCAAATCGACCATCCCTCCTTACTTCCAGTTTCCACCGCAACGTTCGCCAATCACCTCTACCCCAATTTGATTCATCCTCCTCCACTACAATCGCAACCTCCTTATCCTTCCCTTTTAGATTTTGATTTCGACTTTGGAAATTTTTGTTTAGTGAATTGTGAATTCGAATTTTTGATTGATTGTGGAGTGTGAATGCGTGATTTTGGAAACTGGTTTAATGAAGTGCGAATGAATTCTCTGGTTCAATGAAATTTAGTTTGATAATTTGCATAGTAAGTGAATTTAAAATTGGGTCGGGCCTTTAAAAAAGGGAAATTTTTGTCATCTTTTCAAGTTTCTTTTTTCTTTTAATTATAGAAAAACGAGAGGCAAGTTCTTTTGTCTTGTATTTTATTTTCAATTGAAATTTGTTTTTAATTGTTAAGTTTAAGTTGTTTTGTTCTTATTTGTTTTAGTTTTTTTATTGATATATATATATATATATATATATATATATATATAAAATAAAAAAAAATAAAAAATTGTATACATTTTGTTTTTATTTCAGGTTGCCAAAGCAGAAAATCAAAAAGCAGAATTGCTTGCTAATAATTGCTTTGCTAAAAAAATCGCCGCAAAAAAAAATTGCTAATGATCTGCACATTCTGGTATCGTGCCATTTGCACTTGTTTTATTTTATTTGCATTGTTGGTTGCTTGCATTAGCATTTATATAAAAAAAATTCAAAATCCAAAAATAAAAACAAAATTCATTTTAGTTGCATTGTAAATTCACGTTTAATTTCTGTTTTGCATTCATCTCATCTTGTTTTATTTTCTAAGGTCAATACCCCAATTCACATAAGGTGAGGGATTTCATCACCCTTTCGTTAGCCCACAAACGCATTTCATCATAAAATTTGACTAATAATAAAGGTTAGACGTTGGACTTAAGGTTGTCAGTATCTTCACAATTGTTTTCTTTGAACAATTTTATTTCTTGCTGTCTAGGCTACGGCAGAGTAATAACCAGTTATAAAAATTACGGTGATTCGTAAATATTATACTAGTTGTTCCTCTGAAGGTACTTAAACCTTCGGCTGCATTGCTACGGTGATTCGTGGTGCACCGATAGCCCCTGTCCGTTACCTGGCTGAGAAATATTTTTGTTGATTTAAGACAAAGTGTGATTATACAATTTTGGGTTAGGAGCTACTAAGGACATAAAATTGTAATTAAGTCCGTTGCATTTATTTAGTTGCATTATTCATGCATATTTGAAAAACAAAAAAACTCAAAAATCCAAAATAAAAAATAAATAAAAATTGCAAATTTTACTTAACTTAGTTTTTAATCCAAAAAAAATCTTTTTTTCCTTTCCTTTGAAAATTTTCAATCAAAAACAAAAATCCAAAAAAAATAAAATCTTTTCAAAAAGAAAAAAAATTTGAAAATTCAAAAACAACAACAAAAATCAATTTCCATTTTCTAAAAGAAAATCCTTTTGGTAAATATTTGAAAATTCAAAAAACAAAGAAGAAATACAAAAACAAAAACATATAAAATTTTTTTTTGAAAAACCACAAACAAAACAAAAATCATACTTTTCTTTTGAAATTAAATCCCACTTGGTAAATAGTTTTCTTCCTTGTAAAAAAAGAGAAAATTAAAATAACAAAAACAAAAAAAAGTTTTTCAAATCTTTTTTCATTCTTTAAACTCGATTCTAACTTCTTTCACTTCTCGGCATTCACTTGTGCATGAGTACTTGGACTCGTGACACAACAACAAATCGTTGGACTCACGACTCAACAACTAAATGTTTAACTCGAATAGACGATCTTCTCGAAGTGGTGAATGAAAACGCCCCTCGAACTCTTATGTATAGAATCTTTCCCGATAGAGTTTCTATTCCATCTTGCATCACATTACCCGCCCCCACGGGTAACCATTTCGAAATTCACTCGAGCCTTATTGCCACACTTTCGAAATTTGGCAATTTTGAGCATGATGACCCATACATCTTTTTGACGAAATTCAAACAAGTTTGTGCAACCATAAAACTCCAACAACTTTCCGATGACGAAATCAAACTTCGATAAATCCCATTCGCTCTTACGGATTATGCTGAAAAATGGTTGTACAGCTTACCATCGAACTTGATCAAAACTTGGGAAGAATTTGTAAAAGCTTTCTTAAAAAAGTTTTACCCTTTGGAAAAAACAAGTAGAAGTCGAAATGAAATTGTAAATTTTCACCAATTCAAGGGAGAACCATTTGAAAAATATTTTGAAAGATTCAAAAAGCTTTTGATAAAATGTCCACGCCATAACTTTGACAAATAGACGATTTGCCAAATCTTATACGACAGACTCGAAAACAGGTCACGAAGCATGCTCTAATCAATGTGCCAAGGCAATTTTCTTGTCCAACATCACGAAGATGCTTGGCAATTTATTGAATACCTCGTCGAAACGTCATCCCAATTGGAACGTTCGAACGAAAAATCAATTTACTCACGATCGACTGCACACTCGATAGGATTTCTATTGCTTTGGAAGCTAAGATTGACGCAATGTTTAAAAAATTCGATAACGTTTTCTCATCGAATCAAATGAACCAAGCTTCCCAACCGATGTGTTATAAATGCAACAATCCTAATCATATAGTCGATCAGTGTCCCAATTCTGTCGAATAAATCAATACATTCAATAAAGCCAAAAACGACCCGTTTTCTCCAACGTACAACCCTGGTTGGAGAAATCATCCGAATTTTTTGTGGAACCAAAACAATCCAAACACAAATACGATTCGTCCTAATTTTCAAGGATTTCCAAATAATTCTTCGAATCCTCCCTTTCAACCCAATAATTTTCAACCAAACTTTATGGGTCTGTCTTATAATCAACCACAACAATCAAATTTTTAACCAAATTCTGCTCATCCTCCCCAAGACGATAAACGTTTAACTTTGCTTGAGAAAACTCTTGAAACGTTGGTTATGGCTCAAAGCCTTCAATCAAATAGCAATTTGCAAAATTTATGACTTCATATATGCAAAACACAAACCAATCAATTGCCAAATTCGAAATGCAAATGAGTCAATTAGCCACGTCTGTAAGTGAACGTGAATGAGAAACATTCCCAAGCCCGCCAATTCCAAATCCCAGAAATCAAAACACAAATTCAAATCAAGCCCATGTTGTTCAAGATGACAACGTCACCCAATTGAATGTTATCACAACTCTCCGTTCCGGTAAACAAATCGATAATCAAGTCGTTAACCCAAACGACTTACCGAAAACCTCTCACGACACTTCTAAAACAACGAACGAATCTGAACAGAACGTGAAGCCAAACATTGAATCGAATGCCAATCAAAATTCTTCTTCTACTACTCGAGTAGACCCGCCTATCGAGTATTGTGTTCCATTTCCACACCGTCTTCGACCGAAGAAACACTCGGACCAAATGGAAAAGATGTTGGAAATTTTTAAACAAGTGAAAGTTAACATCCCGCTTCTTGACATTGTTCAGCAAGTCCCCACGTACGCGAAATTTCTTAAGGACTTGTGCACTCAAAAGCGATACACTCAAGTTCCCAAAAAATCTTCTTAGCCGCCAATTTGAGTGAAGTCTTGTCCCAATTCATGCCTATTAAATACAAAGATCCTGGCGGCCCTACGATTTCGTGTACAATTGGAGACAAGACGATTAACAAATGTTTGATAGACTTAGGCATGAGTGTCAACTTGATTCCATACTCCATGTATGAACAATTAGGCTTAGGTGAGCTCAAACCTATGAAAGTTACACTTCAATTTGACGATCGTTCCGTTAAGAAGCCCGTGGGAGAAATTGAAGACGTGCTCATTCGAGTTGGGCAATTCATATTCCCCGTTGACTTTATCATTCTCGAAACACAACCCGTGACAAATCCCTCGAGTCAAATTCCATTGATCTTAGGATGACCATTCTTAGCCACCTCGAATGCCTTAATCAATTGTCGTAACGGATCGATGAAAATCTCTTTTGGAAACATGACTTTGAATCCTAACGTTTTCAATCTTGAAAGCCAATCGAATGAACCTCGTAACCAAACGTTGGAAGTTAGTGCCATTCATGAAAACTTTGAGAACGAAACATTTGATCTTAATGATGAATGCGAGGCCGAGTAAGAAAAATTGTTTCTCGAAATTCCCAACGAGATTGAATACACTCTTCCCTTTGAATCGCTTCAAGTTGAGTACGAATCTCAACCCAACTCTTTGATCGAAAAACTCCCGAAGTTGGACCTCAAACCACTTCCCGATCACCTTAAGTACGTATACTTAGGTGAAGACGAAACGTTGCCCGTCATAATTTCTAACTATCTTTCTATTGATCAAGAAACCTCGTTACTCCCTATTCTTTTGAAAAACAAAGAAGCAATTTGATGGTCGATTTCTGATATAAAGGGAATTAGTCCCGCTCTTGTTCAACATCGCATCCATTTAATCGCCGATGCCAAGCCTGTTTGTGATGCGCAATGAAGGCTTAATCCAAAAATGAAAGATGCGGTGCATGATGAAATTCTTAAACTTCTCAACGACGAAATCATTTACCCAATCTCTGATGGTTCATGGGTTAGCCCAATTCACGTTGTACCGAAAATGTCTAGGCTAACCTTGTCAAGAATGATTCAAATGAACTTATTCCAACTCGTACTCAAACAAGTTGGCGTGTTTGCATTGACTATCGAAAACTAAATGCCGCAACACAAAAAGATCACTTCCCTCTTCCTTTCATCAACTAAATGCTCGAATGTTTAGCCGGCCATGAATTTTACTGCTTCCTTGGTGGTATTCCGGCTATAACCAAATTCCAATTGCTTCGAAGATCAAGAGATGATGACTTTCACGTGTCCATTCGGTACATTTGCTTGTCGATGTATGCCATTCGGACTTTGTAACGTTCCTATGGCTTACCAACGATGCATGGTTGGCATCTTCTTCGACATGATTGAACGCTTTGCAGAACTTTTTATGGACGATTTCTCTATCTTTGGCGGTTCGTTTTCCCAATGTTTACATCATCTCGAGTTGGTTCTAAATCGATGTAAAGAAAAACATTTGACTTTGAATTGGGAAAAATACCACTTTATGGTCAAACAAGGCATAATCCTTGGATATATCATCTCAAATAAAGGCATTAAGGTAGACAAAGCGAAAATCGATGTCATTACAAACATACCCATTCCCAAATCTGTTAAGGACATTCGATCATTTCTAGGACACGCTGCTTTTACTGACGTTTTGTGAAAGACTTTAGCAAAATTACTTGTCCTTTGACTACTCTTCTCGAAAAAGATGCTCCGTTCAATTTCAACTCTGAGTGTATTTCTTCTTTTAAAAGTTTTAAGAACGAACTCATTTCTGCTCCAATCATTAGCGCACCCAATTGGGATCTTCCTTTCGAAAAAATGTGTGATGCGTCTAACTTTGCGGTTGGTGCTGTCTTAGGGCAACACATCAACAAAATCCTTCATGTCATTTACTACGCGAGTATGACTTTAAACGACGCTCAACTCAACTACACAACAATCGAAAAAGAGCTTCTAGATGTTGTTTTTGCGCTCGAAAAGTTTCGACCATACTTGATAGGTTCACGCATCACTGTGTATACGGTCTACTCTGCGCTTCGATGCCTCTTCGCTAAAAAGTATGCTAAATCCCGATAAATTAGTTGGATCCTTTTACTTTAAGAATTTGACCTTACAATCAAAGATAAAAAAGGATCTTATAATATCATAGCCGATCACTTATCTTGTCTTTCCAATGCTCCATCTTCATTGTCGATTAATGAAAACTTCCCTGATGAACAACTTCTTTCGATTTCTATCGATCCATGGTACGTTGATATAGTGAACTACTTAGTCACTAAAGAAACTCCCTCATCTTGGTCCAAATAGGTCAAATACAAATTCATGTCCCAAGTGAAGTATTTCTATTGGGACGATCCATACTTGTTCAAATATTGTTCTGATCAAATCATCCGACATTGCATTATTGATAATGAGATCAGGAGTATTCTTTCATTTTGCCATAATCAAGCATGCGGTTGACATTTCAGTCTTCAAAAAACTGCGAAAAAGTGCTTCAGTGCGGTTTTTATTGGCTTTCTCTCTTCAAAGACTCGTTTGAATTTTGTAAAACTTGCAATCGATGTCAAATGCTTGGACGTATTTATCGACGAGATATGATGTCTTTAAACCACATTCTTACGATCGAAATCTTTGATGTTTGGGGTATCAACTTTATGGGACCTTTTCTCAATTCTTTTGGAAACTTGTACATCCTTCTTGCTGTCGATAACGTCTCAAAATGGGTCGAAGCCGTTCATTGCAAAACCAACGACTATAGAATTGTTGTGAAATTTCTCAAAGAAAACATATTTTCGAGCTACGACAAACCTCGCACAATAATAAGTGATGATGGAACCAAGTTTTGCAATTGTTCTTTTGAAACTTTATTGAAAAAATACTCGATAACCCACGAGTTATCCACTCTGTATCATCCTCAGACTTGTGGCCAAGTTGAAGTTTCAAATCGACAAATAAAACAAATCTTGGGAAAACTGTCAACAAAAATTGAAAAGATTGGTCTCAAAAATTGACCGATGCGCTTTGGGCTTACCATACTGCTTTTAAAACTAACCTTGTGATGTCCCCATTTCGTTTAGTTTACGGTAAAGCTTGCCATTTACCCGTTGAAATTGAACACAAAGCGTTGTGGGCAATTAAGAACTTAAACTTTGATCTTGAGAAAGCTAGCGAAAATCGAAAACTACAACTCAACGAACTAGAAGAACTTAGGAACGACGCGTATGAAAATGAGAAAATTTACAAAGAAAGAACCGAAAAATTTCATGACAAGTCATTCCTAAGGAAAACGTTTTCGCCTAACCAAAAAGTTCTTTTATATGACTCAAGACTTCATTTTTCGCTGGGAAACTTAAATCAAGATGGACCGGACCATTTGTGGTATGAACTGTTTTTTCACATGGTGCCGTAGAAATAGAAAATCCCAGGGATGGATCAATTTTCATAGTCAATGGTCATCGTTTAAAACCTTTCTTGGAATTGCTCAGTAACAAAGAGGAGGAGCTCATGATTCTTCATGAGCCAAGCTACGTCTAGTAAGAATGTTAACCCTCTTTTGTAAATATGCACATATTTTTCCCCGTTACACTCATTATTTCATGCATTGACTGTAGAGACACAGTCAGAATTAAGTGTGGGGGGGAGACTCATTTTTTTTAATATTTTGCATGGCATTTTTGAATTTTCATTTAACTCAAAAAAATTCAAAATTTCTAAATCTCAAAAACATTTTCTTTTTCTAGCATTTTGATTTATTTTTGAAGAAACACTATGGGATAAGTATAAGTTTTGGTTGAATAATTGAAATGTTTGAAAATTTATTTGTCTTAACAAAAATAAAATGAAGTTTGATTACAAATAACAATGGTTTAACTAGTATATAGGAAGGTTCATATGTGTTAATTATGAAGTATGTTCTAATTGAAAATCTTTGTTTAAAAAAGTGGTAAATTTAAAGTAAATGATATAACATTTTTATCTTCTAAGTTAAATGGTGCTAAGATGATTTTGCAAAATTCTCTCTTTCTAAAAGAACAAAAAAAATTGAAAAGAAACTGAAAAAAAACATTTGTATATCTAAATATTTTCTATTAACACCTACGGTCGACAGGTGTACACACTTGTGTGTACACTCGCCATGCTATGTACCTTTCTTACATAAACCCGAAAGGCAGTGCATGATCGGTATATCTGGCCAGTTTATCTGAGCTAGGTGTATGTATATATAAATTCTTTTATTAATAATGCCTATAGTCGATAGGAGTTCACATTCGTGTGTTCACTCGCCACGCTCTGTATTCCCCTCACAAAATCCCGAATGGCAGTGCATGGGTAATATATCTGGCCTCAGTTTACCTGAGTTAGGCATATCTAGATATTGTTAATATTAATAAAATTTTCAAAATAAGAGAGAGTAAGCAATTGAAATCTAAGCACCATTTTAACTTGTTTGATTTAACATGTTATTGAAAAGAAATGAAAATACCACTTTAATAAACTTTGATAATCAACTAAGGATCCATTTCATAATTACATTGTGTTATCAATCGAAACAACTAGCCAAACTATGGTCTATCTGTTATGACAACTTGATTTTTATTGGAAATTTTGACGAGTAAATGACTTAATTTTCAAGACAATGACCAAAACTTGTATTTAACTTATTTGTGTCTATTTAATAGTAAACCTTTCATTTGTAAATATTTCTAAAATCTCGCATTCATCTCTCTGCAAATAAATCTTGCACTTTATAAATATTTTCAATTTGCATTTGGATTTTGTGGGTAGTATCTGCTGAAAACCCTCAAGAGACAGCACTCATCCTACTGGGGAAACCCAGAGGTTTAACGGCTTGTTGCATACGCTCAATGCAATCGTGCTCCCTACGAAAAAAAAATTATCTTAGTTTTCCTTTATTCGAGGATGAACAAAAAGATATGTGTAGGGGCATTTGATGTGCACGTAAATGTGCATGTATTTACATCTATATTTTATATCTTTTTATTTAAATAAACATCATATTTGGCCATTTTAACATGTTTAAAAACAAAATTCAATTATTTTCAAACTAGCGTATTTTCATCTTCATTCAGCGGTAAAATGGTCATTTTTTTGCATGTGTCAATGTAAGAATTTTTACTTGGATAATTTTTATGATTTTTATAAGATATTTTGATGCATATGGAAGAGGGATTCATGATGATATATGTATGCACAAGAAAGTACAAAGGAATGAAGAGGAAATAATTCAAGTTCAAGATCATGGAGAACCCCACCTACTTATCTTGATTTTCAATTAGGAGCTAAGCACATGCTAAAAGGTCATTAAAGCTTCATGTACATTTAAGTGGTGGATTAGTTGATGTTAATTATTACTTGGTGACTACACTACCTCAAGGGTACTTTGGGAAGCTCCCTAAAAAAGTAATTAGGGTTTTATGCATGTATAAATAGCCCTCTTATGTACATGAAACCATATTCTACTCTTTCATATTTGTTAGAAAATTAAGAAAGTAAGTTGTAAGCTTTATGTTGAATGAAATAAAAATGGCTTTCAAGCCTCTTTCTCCTCTCTCTTCTACATGCTTTTCTTTGCTTTTATGTTAATGCTTATTTCTATGCTCTCTTTCTTTTAATGTTCATAGATTAGTTTTACATTCATGCAAGTAGTGTAGCTTAATTCCTTTTGTTGTAAATAGTTTAATTACATTCTCTTCTTTGCTTATTTTCTATTTTCTTCTCTTTTTAAGGTTGAAATTTACTTTTGTTGCTTCAATGCAACAAATGAGTAGCTAAACCCCTTCAATTTAGGCGTGATGAAGATGTCTAACTTTATGTAATTTCCGCATTTTTTAAGATTTATGATCTCCTTGGATTTGTGCTTTATGTAGTGAATTTTGATGCAAGTTTATACAAGTGGATTTGATAGCTTATATTGCTTTTGCAAATGAACTATTCTTATTCAACATAAACACAAGTTGCATCATCATTTGCTAATCCATTTTTGATTTTGAAATGAAAGTAAAAATAAAATTTGATGATCTATATTACTAGTTACAATAGTAAATAGATCATACTTAAAATAGCTTTTGCTTTGGCTTCAATTTCATGAGAATTAGAAGTGGTATAATTGTTGTATTATAGTTTGATGGTTTGAGTTATGTTAATTAATAACATAAACAAACCATACTTATGATAAATGCAATGATTATTCAATTAATATCAAAATTAGGGATCACAAATTATTTGCTGTTGATTTACAAAAATATGAGAGTATATTTGCCTCTAAATTGTTTTCTAATCTCATACTTTTAATCTCATTTTAATTCTAGTCTTAGTTTCATTTTTTTCTAGTTAACAATTTCTCCTCCATTTAGTCTAATTTGATTGAATAGATTTCTAAAATCTTAAAAATTCCCTATGGATCGACTCGTACTCGCTACGTACTACATTCATACACTGTGCGTTTGCATTAAATTTATTTCGAAATTTTTCGACTATTTTATAAATAGATAGAAAATTAGCCGATTAACACCCACCTTTTTCAACCCTTAAAAGTCGATACTAATACATCAACGGTATTCAAGTGTCGAGCTTCCAAGTGCTGAAAAAACAGATTGTCGGGAAAAAAGAAAGAAAAGACAAAACAGAACCTCACATTGTGACGAGTAATATATAATATACAACAGACCCTTACATAAAGAAAAACTATAATATCGATACATCAATCAGAGTACACTAAACCAACCATCAACCCGTACAGTTATAACAACATGTCCCCACAAATGCTGTTAAATAAAAACAACTATTGCACTGGAAATAGAATATACGTGAATAAGACTTGGAGGCATCCAGCTCGTCTCTTGAAGCTCCAAAGTATTCAAACTGAATCTGAAAATATGCTTGGTGTGACCCTAGCATTAAAATAAAATAACACCCGGATCAGTCAGGTAAACCAGTGTGAGAAAACACACCTCAATTGGATTTTAAATATTAATAGAACTTTAAAATAAAAAGTATCTCGTAAGACCACGTCGCACATAATCACGGATGATTTTTACCTAACGATAACCAAAACATTTATTTTAGAAAATCCAACGATATTACAATAATTAAGGGTGAAAATATCAATAATCAAGTAGTTATGATGCTCGTGAATGTACATCACAACAATAATAGGTATACAATCAAAAACTGTTAAGTTCCGTTCGCTAATTATGTAGGATTCCATGGAGGTGCCCTCAATACTTCGAGAAAAGTCCTACACAAGGATTAGAGTTATCCTTCCGAAGCAACAATACATTCCTCACAATGTATAATTGGAAATACATAGTTGGTCATGAATGCATCACTCTATGCAGGCATAACAACTATAGGTAACTCTAGGAAGGAGACAGTGGCACCCTTAAGGGTTAGCTAAACCCCTCGCTGTGCATCCTATCTTTGGTTCAAGTTATTACCGCTAGTGAGGCTATGTCCAAAATTCCAGCTCATGCACCGCCAGGTGAACTGATGTTGGAATCCTACATGGATTCCCATGCCCCAGTGGGTCTTGGAATCACATGTGGATTCCAACATCTCAATATAGATCATGAAGCTCCTCCATTGAACCGTATATGGTTTTTGGAGTGGTTACAGTACAATTCATCTCTTACGAGTACACTTCCTCGCTTGTCGGGCGTACCAAAAACCAATCGCCAATTTTTCAAAATGCTCAATACCGGTTTTTTAGGAAATAATCAAAAAACACGTAAGAGTGAGGATCACCCCTTAACTATTTAAGTGGATGGATCTCCTCATCATTTATCCTATAAGAACAAAATGAGTTTACACGTATAGTATAGCACCACTAACGATAACTGTACCATATAATCCCCACGTTTCTCCTAGATATTTCCAGAGTTGAAATCCATCGACGTTAAGTAGGGAATGCTTCCCTACCACCAAAATTAAGAAGGAGTATATATTTAGATCGAGATTTGATAGTCGGTTATTTATCTATCAAACAAATAAACATTCAAAATAGAGATTCTATTTCCCATGGAAACCACCAAGTCTCTCAAAATTAATCTTCCATTAGTAAAAATCGATTTGTAAATACTTGGAAATCACTCCCATATACTTATTTCAATAAGATAAGTATATTCACAAAACAATATGTTTTCGATACTTAGAAAATATAACCATATACTTGTCTCAATGGTATAATAAGTATATTCACAAACCATTTCGCTTTCAAAACTTGGAAACTTTTCCATATGCTTAAACAATAGTACAAGTATATTCACAAAACAATCGAAAAGATTTTCTATTTTTAATCATAATATAATGATAAAAATCCCATATTTCATTAAATGGAGATATTAATAATCCAAAAACCTAATTCTTTCCCTAAATCTCTTTTATTTCATAAATGCCTCCTTTATGAATTTCCAAAACCTATTTATAACACTACTTTACAAATCTCAAAATTTTATTTATAAAATTCTTTTATAAATATCCAAAACCATCTAAACACTCTTTTACAAATATGCAAAATCATTTATAAATCTCTAAATAATTTATAAACCTCGTTTATGAAATCATTCAAAAACTCACTTTTTTCTAATGCCATAATCTCTTTCAAATTATAAACTCCTTGAATAAATCCTTTCATAAAAAGGAATTTTTTATAAACAATTTATTATATAATTATAATGAATACAATCTTTTACATCATATAAACAAAACTTTAAAACATAACTACTAATATAATAATTGACCTTAAACACTTTTTAAATAATATAATGATTAACCTTTAAAACATTTTAAATAATATAATATAGCAAAATAACTTTAAACAATTTTCAAATATAATTAATTAACTTTCAACAATAATACCAATAAAATAATTAGCTAGCTTTAATTAATCTAATAAAATAATTACTCTCTTTTAACAACCTTAATAAGTAATTAATTCTAAAACATTATAAATATAATTAATAACTTTACTAAAGAAATAATTTTACAAAACACTTTGTAAAATAGAATTTTAACTAATTACTTTGTTAAAATAATAATTAAATAATCGCTTTACTTCAAATAAAAATTAAATAAAACACTTTATTTTAATTTATAAAATTAAAGTTAATTTAAATTCATAACTTTCCAAAATTCAGAAAGAGGCTCTATGACCTTAATGGTACTTAAACAAGCTATCACTAAATTCAATTTATCTTTCCAAGTTAAATTTTTAGGTATTTACATAATCAGGCATATATGTAAACTAAATTCATAACTAATCAATTGTTAACACACCACTTATCCAGTATAAATCAACTGACACTTAAACGAATGTTCAAATTAATATAATAGCAGAACCGAGATTTATTCTACTAAATAAATGTTATTTAAAATAAACTCTTCGATTTATTATTAGACAGTGTTTATTTGGCGAAACACATAGCACCAAAGTAGTGTGCTTAAATTAACTACATTATTATTTAAACAATGTAAGTATTTTAAATCAATATTATTTTATCTCTTTACACATTATCCATTTTTCAAAAACGATAATTTATTCAAACCAAACAACTAGCAGATAAAAAATCAAGCAGGCAATAGATAAGTTTTATCTACTATATAACATATTGGTTAACCAAAAAGGTTAGTTTAACTCACCAGATTTCCAATTATTGCCAAGGCATTCTGGTTAGGTCTAAAATCGAACGACATTCGATAGCTCGAAATTCCATAAGCTCCACTCTCAACAAATCCAATTCTAGAATGTAAACATCGTCATTATGAATCCAACGCGACTAACCACGTCCGATTTGGACCATGGACGAGAGATCCATAATATTTTGATTTAATTAAACAAATAATTCACATAATCACTATCATTAATAAATTAACTACCCTTCTAAACTAATCCATTTTCTTCTCAAATCCTTCTCGCCTATAGCTGAAACTAAAATGGATATGATCGAGCCTTCTCCTCCTCCACCACACTCGATTCTCCACTAAATCCAAAACCAAAGACCCCGATCTCATCTCCTCCTCCTCCTCTTAGCGTACATCCCCATATTGTGACACTCGAGCCATCCCTATGAATCGTGACCTCGAGCCTCCCCTATGCTACAGTGTCAGCTCGCACTCCACCCCTAGGACCGCACATGCTCAAAATCCACCCGGATGCGTCCCACTACAACAAACACTCCCAAAATCTCCAAATCACGCAATGACAACCATAGGTCGAAAGAAATAAAACCCTAATTTCGCTATATGCCAAAACTTTATTGTCGAATTCAAGGTAATGTTGTCGCACCTCAAAACCTCGACCGTACCCCTCGAACTCCCCCTAGGAATGTAGATCGACATCCTTATCACTCAAAGATTTGTGCTTTTAAATTTTCTGATTTTATTAAAATGGCTTTTTATTTATAAATAAAGAGGATATTTTTTTGAATTTTGTTTTCTCAGTGATGTTTGAACAGGAGGGTATAGGAGGATTGAATAGGAGAAAGAACAGGGAAGAGAAAAGTATGTGCTGGCTGTACTAAATGTTATGGTGAGTTATATTTAATTTCAAATTACCGGTACCTCACCGTACAAATTTTCATTCGCATATGGGTTGCAGACGGAAAAACAAAAATACAGTCTCACTCAAAACAGTGATGCGACTTCAAAACAATAATAATACATTAGTTACTGAATTCCGAAAAATCACAAGTACACTGTCGTTTGTTGATAAATCGACAAATGAAAATTTAAATAATTCCCTAATTAAAAATGATGGAAAAATAAAATAAATTAAATTAAAAATATGTTAATAAAAATCGATAAATAAAAATAAAATAAAATTTTCTGATTGTTTGTATGAATCATTTATTATTGTAAATGGATTAACAATTGAATTCACTGTATTTATTATTAAAAATAAGTTAAATAAGACCATTAAATCTATTAAATTAATATCCAATTTCTAAATCCAAATATTTAAACCTCTATTCGAACTGTTAAATTCATAATTCTAATATTTTAAATAATATCTGTATTTGAAATCAAGTTATTAACCCTTTTTAAGCCAATATTATATGTTAACCCGCCTTTTGTCAAGGCCATAAACAGGAGGATTCAACCTAACCAACTTCATGATTATCGACGCTGGAATATGATGGATTTGGTTAAAAGGATGAAGTTCACCCGGACTGTGCGGATCGGTAGGAGTGCGGCTCGACAGGATTGCGGCTCGGCGGGACTGTGTGGCTCGGCACGAATGCGACTCGGTAGGACGGTGTGGCTCGGCAGGAGTGTGGCTCGGCAGGAGTGCGGCTCGGCAGGAGTGCGGGTCGGCAGGATTACGGCTCGGTAGGACGGTGCAGCTCAGCAGGAGTGTGCGGCTTGGCAAGGGTGAAGCTCGGCAGGAGTGTCCGGCTTGGAAGGAGCGTGGCTCGGCAGGAGTGCGGCTTGGCAAGACTGTGTGGCTCGATAGGAGTGCGACTCGACAGGAGTGCGGCTCGGTAGGACTGCGGCTTGGTAGGGTAATAATGTGTAGAACAGTCAAAACTAGAATGAAAGCAGTAAAGAACAACAAATTTTATAGTGGTTCGGCTAACTCCGGCCTACGTCCACTCTAGAAGTTTTCTTTTTATTGATGTTAGAATCGAATACAGTTACAAAATGGTAAAGTAAACTTAGCCTTAGGAAATAGAAAGCAAGAGAGCCGAAAGAAGAAGATCCCTTTTCTGAACCCCCACATGCTGTATTTATAGGTAAATCTCGAGTTGTTGGGCTTTCTGAGTAGCCCGGGCCCATTAGGTCCATAGCCACACCATCCTGCCCCGCACAGTCCTGTCGAGTTGCACTCCTGCCGAGCCGTACACTCCTGCCGAGCCGCACAGTCCTGCCGAGCCACAATCCTACCGAGCCGCACTGTGCTGTCGAGCCGCACTCCTACCGAGCAGCTCAGTCCTGCCGAGTCGCACTCCTACCGAGCCGCACAGTCCTGCCGAGCTGCACATTCCTACCGAGCCGCACCGTCTTGCCGAGCCGCACTCCTGTCGAGCAACACTCCTGCCGAGCCGCACTCCTACCGAGCCGCACTCCTACCGAACCACACTCCGGTTGAGCCGTACACTCCTGCCGAGCCACATCGTCCTGCCAAGCTGCAATCATGCTGAGCCGCACTGTCTTGCCGAGCCGCACTCCTGCCGAGCCGCACAGTCCTGCCGAGCCGCACTCCTGTCGAGCCGCACTCCTGTTGAACCACACCGTCCTGCCGAGCCGTACTCCTGCCGAGCCGCACAGTCCTACCGAGCCACATCGTCCTGTCGAGCCGCACTCCTGTTGAGCCGCACAGTCCTGGTGAACTTCATCCTTTTAAACCGGATCAGTCATATTCAAGCCTCGATAATCACGAAGTTGGTTAGGTTGAATCCACCTATTTATGGCCTTGACTAAAGGCACGTTAACATTTGCCCCCCAAAACATGCCTTCTATTGGAAGATATGTTTTGAATAGCCTCTAGTTCGATATCCAAAGCCTATGCTTCATTCATAACCATACCGTTCGACCCGTAGTCCAATCCGATACTAAAGCATCATGTCCGTCAACCAAGTTTAAATCCATCAATAACCAATAGCCAAATCTATGACCTTTCTATCTAATAACCAAGTATTACCAATAACCAAGTATTACCAATAGCCAAATCAATAACCAATAACCAAGTATTACCAAATCTATTTATTCTTTACAATTAGGGAATTTCTAAATATTGTCTTCAAAATTGATTTCGAAAAATGTTTTTAAAAGCTAGTTTTCTTAAATAAATTATTTCATGTATAATACACTTGTTTGCACTATTCGAGCGAATGAGAAGGAGAATTAAACGGTTTGGTAAAACATGTGGTATGGGACACGTGCGTTTATCTTATCGGTTAATTCCTGACTTGTCCGTTTGATCGTTTTGAACATCAGGTCGAGTTTACCGATGAGATGAGGTAAAAAATTACTGCTTTGAGTGTGAAATTTACTGGCAGTTAGTAAACAGTTTAGTGCAAACGTATGGTATAGGACGCACGTTAACACTATTCGGGTTCGTATTCGAGAGTTTGTGACACATTTTCCATTGTGGCATGCCAGTATCGGACCTTCGGGTCATTGCCATTGCGGCATATTTGTCTTCGAGATGTTTGCTATTGCGGCGTATTTGCCATTGCGGCGTATTTGCCATTGTGACGTTTTGCCTTTGGACGAGGTACCTATTTGAGATAGCAGTACTTGGTAAGGCTTCGGCCACATGCACGTGCAAAAACTTTTGAGATGGTTTCTTTAACTATTTTTCCTAGTGTATTGCCCCTTTCCAGAATTGTTCCATTAGACCATTCGATATATCTTTGTAGCGATTACCTTTTAAGAATTTGAACTCTTGGAAGTTCTATTTTTGAGATTTTAATTGCCTACACTGGCGTCATATGTGATTTGCCTTTTGGCGTTTACTTCATATTTTATTCTCCTCTTTGGAGATATATTTGCCTTATGGTGTGTTTGAAATAGGATCTCTTTATGCTTGTTTTGGGTTTGCCAAGATGGCGAGTTTAAGTTTTCCCTAAACCATATTTGATGTTTTATGAATGCCGATGATATGACGCTCGCTACTTTTAGCGTTTTATGGGTTATTTTATCTCTTTTGAGCTAATATGTTTGTGTAGTGATACCATATTATCACTCAATGTAATCATACACTTTAGACCGTTCCTTCCCATTCGGGAATATTATCACATTATCCTTATGCTCATATTATCGCTTATCCTTGTATAGCTAAACTAACCTGTGTATTTTATACTCAGGTTAGACCGAGGCATTTCAGGTTAAGTACCCTTTGGACTTAGCCTATTCTGTTTCCGGGTGGACTCGTGTTTGTATTGTGGTCGTCATACCACATATGTGATGTATCACTTTGTATACTCTGTGACGTATTTGTATATGTATATGTATATATATGTGATGATCTACTGTTTTGTGATGTGTTTTGCATTCGAGTTGTTCTATTTTGTTCTGATAGATCCTATAGCCACCTATGGCTTTGTATTAAGTACTTATTGGATATGTCGATCTACTTGAGATAAAAAAAAGGGCATTTGTCGACATATTCAATAGATATTGAAGACAAGGCTATAGATGGTCGCTCCTATCCAACCCTATTCTCTGCATTAGCAGACAGTATTACCTAGTAATACTCTTTGTTAATGTGGGTCTCGGGGTGGGGCATCACAGCTTGGTATCAAAGTTGAGTTTAGAACAAAATATGATAAACACGGAATAGAAACACAAATTACGGTACATCAAAGTGTAATACAAATGTTAAGAATCCCCGAATCATCGTGCCTTTGTTCTTTCCGTGTCCTTTAGGGTAAATAGAAGTTTGTGAATACGTCTAGGAATGTATTTTAATTCCATAGTATTCCATATTTTAATTAATGATATCTACCATGTGAATAATCTTTATCTTATCTTAAATTTTAGCTAATGGCTGGAAAAGGCAGAGGACGATGCTCGGATGCTGGGCAATCCAACGGCTCGCATCCGGACGACGTTTATATGTCTATTTTTGCACTCAAGCTTCTCCTCCATGCAAATCTATTTTTGCACGCTTGTGACGTGATCTATCTCATCTCGGAGGAAAGCCGTTCAAAGGCACCGAGTCTGTTCTTAAGGTCCAAGCTTTGATTCGTACGTGCGAGCACATCTTCTCTCGCATGGATCTTTCTGATCACGATAGAGTTCTTGTAGCATCTAGCCTATTGCAAGAACATACCATTGAATGGTACGAGCTTCTCCTTCTATTCTTAAAGGTTCATAGTTGTTTCGTGATCATTCTATTCGAGTACTCTTTGACATGGGTGCGTTGCATTCATTCGTATCGAAGAAGCTCGTCGATGGTATGTCTTTGGATGTTCCTTGTATGGTTACTTCATTGAGGATTGCGAATCCTATCAGGGGATCCGCAACCCTTAGCATGCTTTGTGATGATGTTGAGATTGTTTTATGTGGCTTTTCTTTTCATGCGAATCTACATGTTTTTTCTTATTTGGGATTTGATATGATTTTGGGTATGGACTGGCTAGTGCGATACGATGCTAGGATTATTTCTTCTATGAGAATTTTATATCTTTAACATCCAAATTCATCTACTCAACTATCACTTGTACTTCGGAATGTGGATAATTCCGAAGCATCTTTATTTTCTCTCGACTCACGAGATGGTGACGATATATCTCATTTTCCTATTTTTTGTGATTTCATTGATGTATTTGAGCCTGTTTCAGGTTTGCCGCCCATGTGAGCGATCGAGTTCCGCATTGATCTCATTCCAGGCACGCAGCCATTTGGTCATCCTCCCATAAGGATATCTACAAAGGAAAATGAGGAACTCAAGCAGCTTTTAGAGCTTGAGTCCAAGCAGTTGATTCAGTCTAGTTTTTAACATTGGGTTGTCATCATCGTCTTCGTGAAGAAGTCCGATGGAACTCTTAGGCTTTGCATCGACTATCGTAAGCTTAACGAATTGACCATCAATAATAGGTATCCATTAACTAGGATCGATGATATGTTCGATCAATTGAGTGGCGCCTAAGTCTTCTCTCAACTCGAACTTACCACTGGTTTTCATCAGCTCCGAGTCATGGAAGATAGCATACCTCTTACAGCTTTTCCGCACTCAATATGGATCATACGAGTGGCTCGTTATGCTGTTCGGTTTGACGAATGCTCCTGCTTTCTTTGTTGATCTTATGAATCGAGTATTCCGGTAATATCTCGATAAGTTCATCCTTGTGTTCATCGACGACATCCTTGTTTATTCGAAGCCTAAAGCCGAGCATGCTTATCACTTGAGAATTTTCTTGAGCACTCTTCGTCACCATCTTCTTAAAGCCAAATTATCCAAGTGCCATTTCTGGGAGAATAAGGTTAAGTTCTTAGGCCACGTTGTTTCTTCCAAAGGCATTTCGGTCGATCCTTCCAAGATCGAATCGATCCAGAATTGGAAGAGGACTGAGAATGCTCATAAGGTTCATAGCTTCCTTGATTGGTGGGTTATTACCGCCAATTCATTAAGGATTTCTCTCGTATTGTGCTTCCTCTCACTAGACTTACTTGGAAAGGTGTTCGATTTATTTGGTCCGATAAGTGTGAAGCTTCTTTTTAGCAGTTGAAGGAGCTTCTCACTAATGCTCCTATTCTAGTCGTTCCCGAAGGGAATAAAGATCTTGTTGTCTACACGGATGCTAGTAGATGTGGCTTCGGTACCGTGCTTATGCAGAAGGATCGGGTAGTTGCTTATGCTTTTAGCCAATTGTGACCGAATGAAGTACGTTATGTGATGCAGCGCACCATGTTTTCAGCCGTAGGTCGTTCGCAAGTTATATGAAGTTGACAGCGACTCAACTACATAAGCCGCTTTTCCTTAGGTCGCGTGTCTTAAGTCGCCAGCGACCTAGCGAGTCACTTAGTTGCTCAAGCGACCTAGTGAATGATGCACACGAGGGTAAGTCACTCCAGCGACCTAATGGGTTGATAAGTCGCCCTAGCGACCCTGCAAGTTTCTGGAACCACCTGCGTGCTATCATAACGAGCTAGGACCTAAAGTGTTAGGTCGCTTGTGAATGCTACGTCGTCCCAGTTAAGTCGCATGTGATGATGGATTCCTTAAGTCGCTCCATGTTTAGGTCGCTGAGGTTTCATAGGTCGTCCAGATCTTATGCCTCTCAATTCTTATAAGTCACTCAAGTATGCTGAAGCCTTAAGTCGCACTTGTGTTGCTGAAGCTCTTAGGTCGCTCACCTTATGCTATCTCTTATGTCGCTGAAGTTAAGTCGCGTTGATGTTGTAACTTGTTAAGTCGCTTGTATATGATAGGTCGTAGGTCGCATGTGTGTTAAATCGTGTATGTTTGTAACTCGTGGGAAGTTAAGTCGCATGGCTGTGTTGTGTTGTAATTTTTCTATAAATAGTGGTATGGTGTCACTTGTAAGAAGAGTTGATTTTGAATAAAATATTGTTGAGTGCTTTGTGCCTCTTTTAAAATTGGAAGTTGAGTGTGAGCTCCTTTCTCCATCTTCGGTTATTCGAGTGCGCTCGAATCAACGAACTTGAAGCCGATTCACGGAATCTCGTGTGCGAGGTCAATGTCGAAGAATCGTAGATCTTCTAACGTGGAATCGTGCGCTATCAACGTGTTGAAGATGTCTAGAATATGGTATCTCAAGAGATCAACGGATTTGGGCATTTATCTTGTTCTACTTGACACGAATCATTTCGTGAGGAAGAAATTTGCATCAATTTGTATCGACATTATTAGCACGATCAAATTTTATTAATCCACTGTGTCAGTTTGGTATCAAAGCTTGAAGAGCTTGAAGAGCTAAGTTAGGTCG
The DNA here is from genome assembly GCA_030765085.1 of Allium cepa. Taxonomy (NCBI): domain Eukaryota; kingdom Viridiplantae; phylum Streptophyta; class Magnoliopsida; order Asparagales; family Amaryllidaceae; genus Allium; species Allium cepa. The sequence goes on from CM060938.1 coordinate 550,218,051, forward strand.
AAATCAAGTTAGGCCGAGCCGAGCTAAGTCCTAGTGCAAGCCGAGTTAAGTCGAACTATATCAAAGTTAGATCGGAAAAGAGATTGTTGAAGATCATGCCTCCGAGATGTGCTAATCGATTTCAAAATGTTGAAGATGTATATAGAAGACAAGAAGCTGAGAAGATGGAGCAGCGTATCAATGAAAAGTTCGATGAAGGTATTGGAAAGTTAGAGAAGTTGATGAGAGACATGAATCACAGTCAAAGGAGAACTTCACCAGTTTCGCACCATAGTGGAAACAGAGTTTCACCTTCAGTTTTGGGAGAAAGAGACGTGCGTGGTAGCAGAAATGTTGATGGTCAGAATCGACATCGACATACGTCAGATTTGGAAGAATCCAGTGATGGTGGTAGTAGCTTTTGTCGAAAACATGGCCAAGGACAAAGTCGAAATAGAGATTTTGAAGATGATCGTCGATAGGAGTCGAGGATGAAAATAGAGATTCCATAATTCAAAGGGGGAATGATAGCGGAAGAATTTCTGGATTGGTTATCAAATGTTGAAGAAATTTTTGACTTCAAGAAAGTACCCGAGCATCATAGAGTTAAGTTGGTTGCTACACGATTGAGGGGAAGAGCTATGACATGGTGGCAACAAACTAAACTTACACGGGAAAGAATGGGAAAGTCGAAGATTGTTTCATGGGAAAAGATGAAGAAGTTGATGAAGGCTACTTTCTTGCCTTATAATTATCAGTCTCTTATGTATCAACGCTTACAGAATTTGAGACAAGGGACAAAGTCGGTAAATGATCATGCAGATGAGTTTTATCAACTGATTGCTAGAAACGACATCATGGAAACGGAGGAACAATTGACATCTAGATTTGTTGGAGGATTGAGAATGCAAATTCAGGATATGGTAAATATGTTTGATCCAAGATCTGTTGCTGAAGCACACCAGAAGGCTCTAGCTTAGGAGAAGCAAGGTAGAAGAGGAGGTGGTGCGTTTACAAGTTCAATCAATCAGGTGAAAGGGGCTAGTAGCAATACTAATGTTTCCAAGACTGTTAGTAAACCGGTTGTCAATGAAGTTGCTAAGACCAAGGTCAACAACAATTTCAAGTGTTATAACTGTCAGGAGTTTGGTCATAAGAGCAATGAATGCCCGAAGCCTAAGAAGCGAGCGATGGTTGCTGAGGTTTAGGATGACGATGCAGAAATAGAATGTTCCAATTCACCACAAGTTGAGGAGGAAGAAGAATTATTGGCGGGAGACGAGGTATATTCTTTAATGATGAGGAGATCTTGCTTGACGCCAAAGCAGGAAGAGGAGACTAGCTGGTTGAGGAGTAATATCTTTTAGTCAACGTGCACTATTTTGGGAAGGGTTTGTAAGTTTGTTATCGATGCAGGAAGTTGTGATAACATCATCTCTACAGAAGCTGTAAAGAAGTTAGCGTTAAAGACAGAGAAGCATCCCAAACCCTACAAATTGTCTTGATTGAGGAAAGGTGGGGAAGCGAAGGTTAGTCGAAGAGCTTGTATAACTTTTTCCATTGGAAAGAAGTATAAGGATGAAATTTGGTGTGACGTGGTAGATATGGATGTATGTCATTTGTTGTTGGGAAGACCGTGGCAATTTGATAGAGCCGTGCAACACGATGGTAGGACTAACTGGTATAGTTTCATGTTCAATGGCACTAGAATCACTTTAGTTCCTAAAAAGCGACAACAAAGTGAAAGCAAGCTGGAGGAAATCGAGGAACTAAAAACTCTGTTATCTTTGAAGGAGTTTGTCAAAGAAGTAGAGGATGGGCCTGAAGTATTTCTGTTGATTGGACGTGAAAGTAGTGAAGCGGTTGAAATTCATAAGGAAGTTAAGCCAGTGTTGAAGGAATTTGAAGATGTATTTCCTAAAGAATTACCAAAAGAATTACCACCGTTGAGAGATATACAACATCAGATTGATCTTGTTCCGGGAGCTGTGTTACCACATAGACCACATTATAGAATGAGTCCAAAGAAGCGCGAAGAGTTGAGAAGGCAAGTGGAGGAGTTACTTGAACAAGGGCGCGTACAAGAAAGTTTAAGTCCTTGTGCAGTACCAGCCTTGTTAGTGCCAAAGAAGGATGGAACTTGGAGAATGTGTACAGATAGTCGAGCACTAAACAAGATTACAGTGAGGTACAGATTTTCGATGCCAAGATTGGACGACTTGTTAGATCAGTTGAGCGGAGCTGCTATCTTTTCAAAGATTGATCTAAAGAGTGGGTATCATCAGATTCGAATTCGACCAGGGGATGAATGGAAGACAACTTTCAGGACACGGGAGGGGTTGTATGAATGGCTGGTCATGCCGTTTGGTCTTTCGAATGCACCTAGTACTTTTATGCGAGTGATGAATCAGATCTTTCGACCATTTATTGGAAAGTTCGTGGTGGTATACTTTGATGATATATTGATATACAGTGGAAGCACAGAAGAACATCTACAACACTTGCGGGAAGTGTTGATGATACTTCGTCAGGAGCAATTTTACGCGGCAACAAAGAAGTGCATGTTCATGACACACAGTATTTTGTTCTTGGGACATGTGTTGTCCAAGGAAGGAATCCATGTGGATCAAGGTAAAGTTGAAGCAATCAAGGATTGGCCACAACCTAGGACTGTAACTGCAATGAGAAGTTTCTATGGGTTAGCATCATTCTACCGAAGGTTTATTCCACATTTCAGTAGCGTGATGGCACCAGTGACAGATTGTATGAAAGGAAAGCAGTTTGTGTGGACTGAAGAGGCAGATTCTACTTTCCAACAGATCAAGACACTCTTGACTACAACACCGATTCTTAGATACCCGGATTTTCAGTTACTCTTTGAGCTAGATACTGATGCGTCTAAAATTGGAATTGGTGGGGTGTTAAGTCAAAAGGGGCGTCCAATTGCTTATTTTAGCGAGAAACTTTCTGGAGCCAAGACAAGATACAGTACCTATGACTTGGAGTTCTATGCTATTGTCCAAGCCATAAAGCATTGGAGACACTATTTGTTTCATAAGGAGTTTGTGTTATATACAGACCACGAAGCGTTGAAGCATTTGCAGGGACAGGATAAGATTGCATCCAGACATGCTTCATGGATCGCATACTTGCAACAGTTTACATTTGTTGTAAAGCATAAGTCGGGAGTTACAAATCGTGTGGAAGATGCATTAAGTAGAAGAAATCATTTGTTGACTACGATGAGAGTTGAGGCGACAGGGTTTGAAGTATTTCCAGAATTGTTTGTTGAAGATCCTTACTTTTCTAAGATTGTAGATGAAGTTGAGAAAGGGAAGACGGATGAGTATGTATTGGTAGATGGTTTTCTATTCAAAGGAAATCGGTTGTGTATACCAGAGTGTAGTTTGCGAATGAAGATTGTGAAGGAATTGCATGAAGAAGGTCACGTACGAAGAGATCGTACCTTGCAGTTGATTTCTCAATCATATTTTTGGCCTTCCATGAGGAAAGAAGTTGAAAGATTTGTGCAGAGATGTCACATATGTCAAGTTTCCAAAGGAACAACTACGAATGCAGGATTGTATATGCCATTGCCCGTGCCTACTAGACCATGGGTTGATGTTAGCATGGATTTTGCTTTGGGTTTGCCAAGAACTCAACGAGGGAATGATTTTATATATGTAGTGGTGGATAGATTTTCGAAAATGGCACATTTCATAGCTTGTAACAAGACCGCTGATGTGTTGCTTAATTGTTCTTTAAAGAGGTTTATCGACTACATGGACTACCTGTGACTATTGTTTCTGACCGGGATACTCGATTTCTAAGTCATTTTTGGTTGAGTCTGTGGAAGATGGTTAGAACTAAGCTGAATTTTAGTAGTGCCTATCATCCACAAACGGATGGGCAAACGGAAGTGGTGAACAGATCTTTGGGAAACTTGTTGAGATGTCTTGTGAAGGATAATTTGAAGAGCTGGGATGTGAAACTGTGTCAAGCGAAATTCGCACATAATCATGCCGTTAATCGAAGTACTAGATTCAGTCCATTTCAAGTAGTATATTCAGCAATTCCGAAGGGACCGTTGGATTTGTTGACAGTTCCACGTCAGAAAGGGGTTGTTAAACGAGCTTGTGATTTCGTGAATGAGCTGCAGGAGTGTCACAGGATTGTTCATGAACGATTACTTAAGTCAAATGAGAAGTATAAGCGACTGGCAGATAAGAAGCGAAGGAGTGTGGACTTCAAAGAGGGTGATTTTGTTTACGCAGTATTAATGAAAGATCGTTTTTCAGTTGGAGCTTACAACAAATTGAAAGCTCGAAAGATTGGTCCAGTAGAAAGCTTGAAGAAGATCAATAATAATGCGTATCAGTTGCGATTGCCGGATCATATTCATACTGCTGACGTTTTCAACGTCAAACATTTGATTCCATATCATGAGCACAAGCTTGTCGAGGGAGAGGAAAGTGTGAATTCGAGGACGAATTCTTTGCAACCAAGGAAGGATGATGCAGCGCACCATGTTTTCAGCCGTAGGTTGTTCGCAAGTTATATGAAGTCGACAGCGAATCAACTACATAAGCCGCTTTTCCTTAGATCGCATGTCTTAAGTCACCAGTGACCTAGCGAGTCACTTAGTCGCTCAAGCGACCTAGTGAATGATGCACACGACGGTAAGTCGCTCCGGCGACCTAATGGGTTGATAAGTCGCCCTAGCGACCCTGCAAGTTTTCGGGAACCACCTACGTGCTATAATAACGAGCTAGGACCTAAAGTGTTAGGTCGCTTGTGAATGCTACGTCATCCCAGTTAATTCGCATGTGATGATGGATTCCTTAAGTCGCTCCATGTTTAGGTCGCTGAGGTTTCTTAGGTCGTCCAGATCTTATGCTGCTCAATTCTTATAAGTCGCTCAAGTATGCTGAAGCCTTAAGTCGCTCTTGTGTTGCTGAAGCTCTTAGGTCGCTCACCTTATGCTATCTCTTATGTCGCTGAAGTTAAGTCGCGTTGATGTTGTAACTTGTTAAGTCGCTTGTATATGATAGGTCGTAGGTCGCGTGTGTGTTAAATCGTGTATGTTTGTAACTCGTGGGAAGTTAAGTCGCATGGCTGTGTTGTGTTGTAATTTTTCTATAAATAGTGGTATGGTGTCACTTGTAAGAAGAGTTGATTTTGAATAAAATTTTGTTGAGTGCTTTGTGCCTCTTTTAAAATTGGAAGTTGAGTGTGAGCTCCTTTCTCCATCTTCGGTTATTCGAGTGCGTTCGAATCAACGAACATGAAGCCGATTCACGGAATCTCGTGCGCGAGGTCAACGTCGAAAAATCGTAGATCTTCTAACGCGGAATCGTGTGCGATCAACGTGTTGAAGATATCTAGAATCCGGTATCTCGAGAGATCAACGGATTTGGGCATTTATCTTGTTTTACTTGACACGAATCATTTCGTGAGGAAGAAATTTGCATCAATTTGTATCGACATTATTAGCACGATCAAAGTTTATTAATCCGCTGCGTCATTATGCCACTCATGACGTCGAGTTAGTTGCTATTGTCTTCACCTTGAAGATTCAGTGCCTTATCTATTAGGCGAGCATTTCATTCTATATGCCGATTGCAAGTCCTTAAATTATATGTTCACTCAAAAGGAGCTCAATATGAGGCAATAGAGTTGGCTCGAATTCCTTGCCTCCTATGACTTCGATATCCAGTATACCCCTGGTAAGGGTAATCGTGTTGCTGATGCGCTTAGTTGCAAACATTCGGCTGTTGTTTCTATGATGCTAGCCGAGTGGGATGTTCTTGAGAAATTATCTCTTTGTGTTTTTCGTGATCGAGCTCCATCTTTTGATTCACCTATTATATTATTCAGTTTGGAAGCTAGACTCAGCTCATTAGACCGTATTGCCGAAGCTCAGTGGCGTGATCCCGATCTTGTGCACCTTATCCAAATTTGTGAGTTTGAGTCCCGTGACGAGGAGTTGAGGGATTTCAGCACTAATTCTCATGGGTGTCTTCGCAAGAAGAACCGTCTTGTTATTCCTTCTAATTATGCACTTAGGCATGACATTCTCAATGACTGTCATCATTCTAAGTATACCATTCATCCTGGCAGTAGTAAGATGTATGCCGATACGCGTCGCCATTATTATTGGGAAGGCATGAAGCACGATGTGGCGAGTTATGTGAGTAATTGCATGACTGTCAACGTATCAAAGCCAAGCATCAGCGCCTTCTGGTCTCCTTCAGCCTCTAGAGATTGCATTGTGGAAATGGGTTTAGATTTCGATGGATTTCATTGACGGCCTACCTCGTTCGAGATCGGGCCATTCTTGCATTTGGGTTATTATCGATCGCCTCACCAAATCAGCTCATTTCATTCCTATTAATTCTAATAGGAGTGCTTCTCATTTGGCCAAGTTATATATCAAGGAAATCGTGAGACTTCACGGAGTTCCTAGTTCGATTGTGTGTGATCGTGATCCGCTTTTCAAGAGTCATTTTTGGCAGAGTCTTCAGCAAGCTTTAGGAAAAAAGCTTAGTTTTAGCATAGCATATCAACCACAGTCTGATGGACAGACTGAACGGGTGAATCGTATTCTCGAGGATCTTCTTCGTGCTTGCATTCTAGATTTCGGTGGTAGTTAGGAGGATCACCTATCTCTTGTGGAATTCTCCTACAATAATAGTTTTCAGTCCAGTATCGGTATGGCTTCTTTCAAAGCCTTATATGGAAGGCCATGTCGATCACCTTCTTGTTTGTTGGAATCTGGTGAGAAGCTTATTCTTGGCCTAGATTTTGTTTGTGATTCTTCTGAGAAGATTGAACTTATTCGTAAGAGAAAGAAAGAGGCATAAAGCGGTCAAATATCCTACATAGACAACCGTGGGAAGCCTTTCGAGTTCTCGGTTGGTGATCACGTCTTTATTCGTGTTTCTCCTTTGAAAGGGATTATGCGTTTCAGTATGATTGGGAAATTAGCTCCTCACTTTATAGGACCATTTCCTATTATTGAACGTATTGGCTTTGTGGCTTATAGCGTTTCACTTCCAGCTCATCTATCTGGCATTCATGACGTGTTTCATGTCTTTCAGCTTAAGAAGTGTCTTCGAGAGTCCGATTCTGTTATCGATTCTCCTGATTTGCAAGAGCTTGAGATCTCACCAGACCTATCTGTTATGCAACAACCTACTCGTGTACTTGCTTCGGAGGTGAAACGCCTTCGAAACAAGGACGTGCCGCTCATTAAAGTACAATGGTCCGCTAATCCAATGACTGCACTTGTGAAACCAAAGAGTTTACCGAGTGATCTTACCCTGGTTTTCTTTCTTCGCATAACGATGGTGAGAATCTTTTTATTTCAAGCTTATTTTTTTTTGATTGATGAAATTAATAAGTTGAATACAAAATCTTCTCTAGGAATAGCGTGGACGCAATTTTGTTAGGGGAGGAGTCTGTAACAACCCTGGTTTTTGAGATTACATGTAAATATTAAATTATAATGGTAGTTATGATTTAATATTGTGAAGTAAAATAACATTGGAGATTTTAAATTGCTTATTTGGAATAAACAATGAATTTTAGGAAATAAAATGTGAAAATAAAGTTTAAAAGCTTTATTTTATTTGTTTGGGTTAATAATGAATGGAAAATGATTTTTATTTAGAGAAAATGCAGTAATTTTATTAATTGTTGCCAATTACTTCTTTTAATAATTTTTAAACGAAGTATTTGATTTTTAAAGTTTGTTTATTTAAATAAAAAGGTGAAATTTGGTTTAAAAATGAGTTTCAGTTATAAAATTAAGTTTGAAATGGTTTTCCATATTTTTATATGCAAGAAAATAATTTTTGTAGAATTTTTGAAGTTAAAAATAAGGATTTATGCATTTGTTTGTGTAAATCGTGTGTTTTTGTAAAATAAATGTTTTTTAATAATAAAATTGTCTTAAAAACTAAAATTATCTTTTTGTATGATGTAAATTTTTTATTTAATATGTATGTAATTTTACATATTTTATTTGGGTAAAATTATGAAGAAAATTGTAGCTTGTTTTATAACTTAGTGTATATGTGCATATTGGTTTAGTGTTAAATTAAATAACCTAGGCCTAATTTATTTTCTCTAAATTTTTGGTCCAAAAGCTCATTAGTGCACTAAGGCCAGAAATAAGAAAAGAAGCGAGGAACACTTTATTGTACGTACAAAGTTATTCTCATCTTCTTCCTTAAGCCAGTAAATAGAAAAGAAAGCAAACCTCTCCATTTTGCAATATTCAAGCTTTAAAGCTTCATATTACTTCAAACAAGCTGTAATTTTTACCAATCCAAAGTGAAATTAATAGGTAATCTAATTCCAGAACATAAATATTTCATCAAAATTTTTTTTAGAAGGGATTGCTTGTTAATAATCGTTTTCTTCCTTGCATGCATCCTTTATTCTTCTACAGGTCCTTAAGGCTTCAATCTAGCTGAAAGCTTCAATTTCACAACCAAAATCCAAGTCTTTCCATTGCAACAGCAAGGTGGGTTACAAAACTCATAAAAACTAGCTGAGCCTAGCTCAAAATCGCCAAAAATTTGCTTTGTAATTTGTTTTTACTTTCAATTTTGTTTGTGTCAAAACCTTTTCGGGTTGGTGCTTTGCATGTTTATATCTTATGATTCTGGCAACGGAACGCCCCTAGAATTTCCTGTATTTCATAGCTTGCATGTTGAAATTCATCTCTGCAAATTTTGGTTGAAAAATATTGTCATTTTTATGTTCAAAAAAGTGGTAGAAAATCAACTCGAAAGAAGATTTTTGCCTGTTGAAATTGTTTGCTTAGTTGCTGCAAACATGGCCTGAGTTCATGTTTGAGGTAGCATAAATCTTTCATTCCTTATTTAAATTGCGTGATTCTTTTTTTGTTTAAAAGACAAAGCTTTCCACTATAGGAGTATCAAATTTCAGGTCATTTCGACCTATATAACTTATAGAAATATGCTGCTGAACTTTGATCCGGAGCATGTTTTTGCCCAGAGTTTTACAGTGAAAATACTGCCAGGGTTCAACTTTGAGACATCATAACTTTCTCATACTTTATTAAAATTACATGATTCTTTTTTTGTTTAAAAGATGATATTTTCTATTATTTTCCTACAAATTTTCAACTCAATTTGAGGTAATTTGGCTCTCCGTTTCGTGCCTGGAATTTAAACACATGATGGTTTTCAGGCTTGTGCAATTTTGGTTTTTGAACTGTTGCAAACAAGGTTTGAATCCACGTTTGAGACAGTGTAACTTTTTCGTTTCTAGTTGGAATTCATTGATTCTTTTCAAAGTGGAAGTTTTCTACTATGTATATACCAAATTTCAACTCAATATGAGGTCATTTGTTCCTTTGTTTCATGCCTGAAAGTTGAAACCAAGATTGTTTTCAGGCCTGGGCGTATTTTGTTTTTGAACTGTTGCAATCATGGCCTGAGTCCATGTTTGAGATAGTGTAACCTTTTCATTTCCAGTCGAAATTCATTGATTCTTTTTTTTTTTTGAAAGATGCAATTTTCTACTTTGTGCATAACAATTTTTAGTACAATCAAAGATAGTTTAGCCACCTATTTTATGTCCGAAAGTTGAACCCAGAGAAGATTTCAGACTTAGGTATTATTTTGCCTAAGAGTTTTTATGTTCTTTTTCCATCCGACTTTTGAGTTTTACTTCTTCTTTTGTGATGTTTTTGAATTGTTTTAAGGGCTATGATGCCTATCATTAGGCTAGCCAAGTTTTGATGAATTTGAAATTCAAATTTGAATTGAATTTGAATGACGGTTTTGAGCGTTTTCTTTGATTTCGTGCATGGATTTTTCCAAACAATTTTGAAATAATTTTTAAAATAAATTGGCATTTAAAATAATTACTATGTAATATTTTTAAATTATTTTAAGCTATAAAATCTATTTATTCTCTATAATAAGGGAATTTCTAAATATTGTCTTCAAAATTGATTTCGAAAAATGTTTTTAAAAGCTGGTTTTCTTAAATAAATTATTTTATGTATAATACACGTTTTTGCACTATTCGAGCGAATGAGAAGGAAAACTAAACGGTTTGGTAAAACAAGTGGTATGGGACACGTGTGTTTATCTTATCGGTTAATTTCGGATGTGTCCGTTTGATCGTTTTGACCTTCGGGTCGAGTTTACCGATGAGATGAGGTAAACTTTTTACGGCTTTGAGTGTGAAATTTACTGGTGGTTAGTAAACCGTTTAAAGCAAACGTGTGGTATGGGATGCACGTTAACACTAATCGGGTTCCTATTCGGGAGTTTGTGACACATTTGCCATTGCGGCATGCCAGTACTGGACCTTCGGGTCTTTGCCATTGCGATGTTTGCCATTGCGGCGTATTTGTCTTCGATACGTTTTCCATTGCGTCATATTTTCCACTATGGCGTATTTTCGTTGCTGCGTATTTTTCGTTGTGATGTTTTGCTTTCGGGTGAGGTACCTATTTGAGATAACGTACTTGGCAAGGCTTCGGCCATATGCACGTGCAAACTCTTTTGAGATGGTTTCTTTGGCTATTTTCCCTAGTGTATTGCCTCTTTCCAGAATTGGTCCTTTGAACCATCGATATATCTTTATGGTGATTACCTTTTGGGAATTTGAACCCTTGGAAGTTCTATTTTTGAGATATGAATTGCCTACACTGGCGTTACATGAGATTTGCCTTTTGGCATTTACTTGAGATTTTATTCTCCTCTTTGGAGATATATTTTCCTTACGGTGTGTTTGAGGTGGGATCTTGTTATGCATGTTTTGGGTTTGCCAAGATGGCGGGTTTAGGTTTTCCCTAAACCATATTTGACGTTTTATGAATGCCGATGATACGAGGCTCGCTACTTTTAGTGTTTTATGGGTTATTTTATCTCTTTTGAGATTATATGTTTATGTAGTGATACCATATTATCACTCGACGTAATCATACACTTTAGATTGTTCCTTCCCATTTGGGAATATTATCACATTATCCTTATGCTCATATTATCACTTATCCTTGTAAACTGATTTATTTAGCTAGACTGACCCGCGTATTTCATACTCATGTCAGACCGAGGTGTTTCAAGTTAGGTACCCTTTAGGCTTAGTCTACTCTGCTTCCGCATGGACTTTTCTGCTAGATCTTGCTGTAGTTTTTGTGTAGTCCTTTTTTTGCTACTCTAATATGTATATTCTTTTGACTCGTGTTTGTATTGTGGTCGTCATACCACATATGTGATGTATCACTTTGTATACTCTGTGATGTATTTGTGTGTGTGTGTGTGTGTGTGTATATATATATATATATATGATGATCTATTGTTTTGTGATGTGTTTTTCATTCGAATTATTGTATTTTGTTCTAATAGATCCTATAGCCACCTATGGCTTTGTAATAAGTATTTATTGGATATGTCAATATACTTTAGATAGAAAAAGGGCATTTGTTGACGTATTCAGTAGATATTTAAGACAAGGCTATAGATGGTCGCTTCTATGCAGCCCTATTCTCTGCATTAGCCGACAGTATTACCCAGTAATACTCTTTGCTAGTGTGGGTCTTGAGGTGGAGCTTCACGTCATGATTGTTCACACCTTTATCGCCTAACTATTACACTTGCTTTATGTTTCATATATTTGTCACATAGTTTAAAATATAAATATAGTTGATATATTAATCTCACATTCAATTAACATGCATTTGATTAGTCATGAATAAAAAAATATTAATAAAACATGATATTATTAAAAGCAACTAATTGGATCTAGTAAACCTGTCAGACTTAATATGCCCACTATGATCTAAATAGGTTTTTTTTTTTAAATCTACCCATTTAACCCATTGTAGAACAGGCCAATTCCATCAATGGTATTAGAGTCCAAATGGTATGTGCAGTCTAATTAGCAACTTTTGCACCAAATACTTAAGACTACATATTTGATGGATCTCTATAAAAGTACTATCTGGGCTTATGGTTGAATAATCAAGTATTCTCTACTTCCTGGCTATCGACCTGGCCGAATGGGTAGAGTAAGTCCAAAAGGTTGGCCCAAATTGATTTAGGTCTTGGATAGTTTTTGTTATTAAGTATGAAAATTTAAAATGCATTTTAAACTTTAAATTTAAATCTAAAATACAAAATGATATTTTATAGTGGTTACTAAATAATTTCAAATTTTTTTTGAAAACAAAGTCAAAAATATAATAATTAACTGGATTAATTAAATAATTAATTGATTAATTAAAATTTGATCAAGTAAATTAACATATATATTGATATATGTGTATATATACATTTTTCCTAAATTGTTCAAGGTAAATAATAAAATAAAATTTGAATTTATTAAAAATATTTAATTAAAAATGTTTCTATTAAATAAATATTTATTTGATATACATATATATGAATGAAGTGTTAATTAATAAAGACGCGTAAACATATACATATATTCATCTTAAATTATTTAGGATGAACAAAATAAAATTTGAAATTTTAAAATAATTTAATTAATTTGTTAATTAAATTAATAAATTAAAATTAATTAAATATACTTAACTAATAATATCCTTGTAAATATTATACAAGTTAATTAAATTATAAATAATTATGAACGAACTTAACTTATGTAGTTTGAATGTATAATCAATATGTAAAACTATAAGAAACCCAACTTAGGTTTGAGGAATAAATATATACGTATTGTATGTATATCATGATTCCAAAGTGTATGATTGTAACAACCAATCCTTCGTAAAATCCAAAAATAATGTCTTACATCAAATCTTGATTTTTGAATACCAAGAAAGACAAATTGTCGAGGAAAAATTGAAAACAAATGCTATACCAAGGCATAATGATATGATCTCAAAATAGAATGATATTATCATATAACAAACTGAATATACATGTACAGAACAACGTGAACAATATATATAAGACTACACTGGCAGAAGTAACTGATAAGTAAATATCAAAACAAAAACATAGAATAGAATATCTGATGCAACAAGTCTCATATACAAATAACATATCTACGAAGTACTACTACAATATCAAGTGTGAGTGTGTGTATGTGTGAGTGTGTGTGTGTATCCTAATGTCGTCTTTGGCACCAAAGTTCAGTTGCGTCACTTTGATAGGGTATCCCTAAAATCACCTGACTTCCAAACTACTCAATCGAGTATGAGAGTTGTCATGACATAAACATACAAGAACAAAAGGCGGGTCAGACATAAAGCCTGGTGTGAAGGGAACTATCTCAAAATACCATATCAAAACTATATACAAAGTGAACATAAACCACTAAGGTAAAAACTGTCCTCTCCACAAATGTAGATCAGGGATGATTTGGACTACCCATAAACAAGTAAAGTGAACCCATCAAAAAGTAGGGAAGCATACCATAGCCCGCTCTTCTCCTGTAATCAACAAATCAGCATAACTAATACAATACGATTGATATGTAACAGTATGCCATGACATGGTAGCCCAATATACAAATGGAAAGACAATATATATATATATATATATATATATATCACAATATAAGCATATACTGGAATACAAAACAATATTATCAACTAACTAAATATAACACACACAATATAATGATAAGCGGTAAGCATAGAATATAAATTAATACACATCATTGCTGATGAGTGGAGTCCACAGTAGACTCGTGCCTACGATAAATAGAGTCAGTAGCAAACTACACCATATACCCTATACCACATCTAGTGTGATCAGACTCATGTAGATCTCACCATACCATTAAGTGAGCATAGTGATACATAACATACTCTATATATATCTGAAACCTAAGTCTTTATTGGACATCGATCTATAATTCAGATTATTGTGATCTAATGATTCCCATTGATGGTGCAAAATAGACAGAGTCAATACCTAAATACACCATAGACCCCAAGCCGTATCCTCAATGATTGAACTTGTGAAGATCATACGTACCCCTTAGTGAGCATAGGTAATATATGACCTATTATATTTACTTGAAACCTATATGGATCTCACCATAACCCTTACTGAGCATAGTTATCATGGATTTCTTAACAAATATGCATAACGTCTCTATAAAAGAGAACGTTGGGCGTATCCCATATTATATGACATCAGGACTACAAAGGAACACCGATGTTGTGTTTGTGTATAACAAATATAACATCACGTAATCAAATATACTTATCACAAACGACGACCGATCACTTATCATTTTCTATCTACACGAATAACCTCCACTATAAGACAAATAATAGGTATGACTAATATAAGGCCAATACAATGTACGACCACTATTATAAGACTAGTAACATTCATCAACATATCTACTCTAAGATCGAATCCAAGAGGTATAGACTTGCATACTACTTCACCGAGTAGCTCAAAAGTCCTTTTGAAGTCATATGGAGGAAATTGGGTTGGTCCGAAAGCGAAATGCCCCAGATTTGGGTACTATTGCCCGACCCAACCATTGACCAGTGGATCGGTCAGTTCCATCGATCTACCAGTCCAAGCTTTTAGCTGGGCAATAATGCTTTGCTCAAAGCATGATACGAGGCCTAATTTTCCCTTGTTTTGGCATGTTGCCTTATTCATCAAGTGACATACCCATCCTGCCATGTTGTCTTCATACGCGGTAGAAGTTTGGTGCCCTATGGTTGTGTATACATGTAGATTCCATCGAGTGTTTGGGAGGGATGTTCGTGTCATCACAAATCCTTTTCCGGACCGTTTTTCTGCTTAAAGGCATTGTGCATCTCGGCGGCCCAGTTACATTCTACTACGTCGCCTTTCATTAATATAGATGTATATTTATATGCTAGAACACACAATACACACAATTCACATGTATTTACACTTATATACAAATCATGTTTTGAACTTCACCAGAGCGATTAATTCATCTGGTATCACCTCTTGTAACTTAGCATGCATGATAGTCGCTATGGCTACAAGAGTTGCTCATGACGTGCTTATACACCTATACGTTTTCATATATACATATATTTAAATAAACAATTTGACTGTTTAATAATCAAATCTTACTTTTATTTACTTCATCTTTTCTATAAAGGTCCAAAAAACTTCTTCTACTATTTTATAAAATCATGCAACTATTTTATAAAATACATAACTAGCTTATAAATCATTCTAAGCTTTCTAACTTATCTTTAAAAGTCATACTCTTAACATATGATTAGTAATAAAATATTATATATTCTGTTATTAAAATAACAATGAAATAGAGTTTAATTAATTTATAAACATCTTCAAAATAAATATCAGCTCTATTCAATACGAATAAAAAATATATATATGTATGCATATATGTATGTATATGTATGTATGTATATATATACGCGATCTTAATCAACTATCCTGAATATCTACTCAAAATAATACAATCAAATTAGGAAATAATTGTGCATACACACACATATTATTCTACCTCTATAGATAATATTTCTCAATATATATATATATATATATATATATATATATATATATATACGAAGATGGGGAATTATACCAAAACATAATTAAAGTGTATTAATTCAGCTCACTTGAACCATAATTCCTCAAGCATCCAAATTCAGTCCAACCCTATACCATGCCGTAGATAATTTCACTACGAGTGCAATGGCGAAGACTGCATTTCCATCAGACTTCGTATGCAAGAGATAATTTTTAACAAGAATTCAAAATATAAATATTGATTAAATAACTTAATTAATCACTTAATTCCCTAATTACCTTCATAATCCTTTTTCCCAACTCCTGC
This sequence comes from Allium cepa, assembly GCA_030765085.1. Classification (NCBI taxonomy): domain Eukaryota; kingdom Viridiplantae; phylum Streptophyta; class Magnoliopsida; order Asparagales; family Amaryllidaceae; genus Allium; species Allium cepa. The sequence goes on from CM060938.1 coordinate 550,233,858, forward strand.
ACATGCCATGAACACATAAACCACATAATTGGAACTTCTCTCCTTGATTCCTCCTTTATAACTCCACTAAACGATGCATTATTCTTTCCAACGTGCTTCTTTATGCATACTCTTTGCAATGCACCCCATGACATCAACTCTGGCCCCATTATTCAAAATGCAACCTAAAGCCTCCCTCCACAACCTCAATATGTCACGACTCCCATCCTAGGGTCTGAGCTCCGACTACTAGTGCTAGATGATGTGCACTGTTATGAGAAATGCGATCGTCTCTCTATTTCTCCTAACCCCCCTTTAAACATCACAAAGGGCTAACCCTAATCGATGGCCACAGATCGACCAATCCAAAACACTACTACACCCTACCACGATACAATAGATGTGAAGCTCTCTTCTCCATGAGTCCAATGGATCTGACCTCATCGTCTAACATGGTGTGGTGCACTAAGAATTGGGGTAAACTCGAAGCACATTAATGTAGCACTCGATTGGGATATTTTAGAAAGAGGAAAAATTAAGAAAAATAGACGTGATGTGTGGGTTAACTTATATATAATAAAATATACATTATTCAATTTCTTAAATAAATCACCACACGTTTTGAGCTCTTATGATCACACAGTACATCGGATCACCACAAAACTCATCGACATACATCACTTTAGTTTTTTGGTCCCAATAGTATAAATTTAGTCATTATCCAAGACGGCAATCCAAAATGCTAGTTTCATGCATCTTGAAATCATTTTGCCCATTGAATTTCCCATTCCAAAAATCCTTCAACCGCATGTCTCCTGATGATGTTCTCCTTCAAAAATCATAAGCCGCCAGTCAAGATCCCATAGGATCCGATTACGCATGTATTTACACAAAATATATACAACAATACGTAAATCATAAATGTACATTGATTCCCAATATAACGATATTTAATGTCGATCAAGACTCAGTGAAAGTGGTCTCGAATCCCCACTCGACCGCATGCGGAAAATAAGATTTTGAACCTTCCATTTATTTAAAGATTCAATATTTAAATTAATTATTTAAATATCCAATTATTAAAAATGTTAGTTGTAATATTCTCCCTTTATCAAAAGAATTTCGTCCCCGAAATTTCTACGAGTAGGACAATGCAACCCGACAAACCAGATCATCCAAGCATCTGCTTTGGAAAATTTTAGCAAATCTTCTCTTACGCGGCTAGCATTACAGGAACTTCCAAAGCACAAAATAAATCTCCTAACCTTAGGCTTCAAAGCTCCTCTTGTTTTGGAAAAGTTCGAAAGTACCTTCTTTCCGCGGCAAGCTCTGGAAAAAATTCCTAAAACAACATATATATACATCTCATATCTTAGGCATCCCATATCAAAGGCTTCTCATTTCTGAGGACATATATACATATCTAAATCTATCTACACTAAAGAGCTTTCATACCTCTTTCATAGCAAGAACATACCATTTACAGGCAAATAAAAGAGATAAGCATCTAAATAGTCAGCAACTGCTTCTATGTACCTAATCACGTACTCAACAAAGAGGATTAATCACAATTACAATAGTAACCATGGATTTAAGCGTGCTAAATAATATATGGAAATCATCTCAAATAAATATGCTATATCAAACCACACAACAAGCATATTAAAATTAACATGCTACAATTAACCATGCAATAAGCACATCTCTAATGCAGCAAAACGATATTAAAACATGCACAATCAAGCATAGTAATTGATACCACTACATACGTAACTATCAATTGGAGAGTAAGCTCAAATTAGTCGGTATCCAAATATACCATATACTCCGACTCACATTAAAAGGCAACTGACTTTTATAAATCCCATCTCAACACTTAGTGGGCATGGATGATATGTGATCTGTTTTAGATAGCTATCGCTATCTCTCTCCAAACATACCTTTAACAAGTTACTATAATTAGCATACAAGCAGCCAAATATACAACAAGTAACAACAGACAACAATAATTTACAAACATACTACCAAACATACAAATCAAGCAACAACTAGCAATAAAAATCAATAATCAAATAATAGGAAGGAACGACAAGCAACAACAAGCAATCAACAATGAGCAACAATAAACAATCAACAAGCAACAATAACTAGCATAAAAATACTAATCATACAAAACAAACAACAACAATAAATCATCAATAATAAAAATCAATCAACAATAAATAACAGTAAACAACAACAAGCGGCAATCAAATAGTAGCAAGCAATAATAAACAACAAGAAGTATACAAAACAATGAAACATACCAAAGAGTCTATACCTATTGGAACTGGGTCAGCCCGCAATGGAGTCAAAAGATAAGTTTCAAAAAAAATTTCTTTTGGATCTTTATTGGGTCTATGTAGTCTAAATTCGTTTAGAACTTCTCTAAATTTTCTTTTAAATAAAATGTTCATCTTATTATAATTATTTAAAATTAGTTTAATTTACTTTAAACTATTTATATTATTTATTTATCTAATGGGTGCATCAAATGCGCTCATGTGTAAATGTGTAAGTGTTACATATAGAATGTATGCATAGTAAATGTGAGGAATTAGGATTTACACAACGGTCACATATCATATCCATATATTCCTTGTCATCCAAGGAAAAAAGAACCCTCTTATTCTTCAAAGTAAGCTCGCTATTACAAGGGTTATTTCGGCTCCTAAACATTCCAAAAACCAGTTAGTATTATTCTTATTTAAATCCAATTTAAATTTCCTATCGATATTATATACCAATACGTGCGCTTATAACTGTTATATTAGCATTTTATTAAGTACCAATGGAAATCAAACAAATCAAATAAGAAATTTTTAACAATTAATATTTCATGAATATTAATTAATTTACTTAATTTATTGTCCTTTTAACTATTTTTTCTATTTAATTTAGACATTCTAACGATATCGTATATCGATATGCACATTTATAACTTTTATATATGCACTTTACTAGATACTAATGGCATTCAAATATATAAAATAAAATTTAATAATTAATATTTCATAAATACTAATTAATTTTCAACTATTAAAAATCAATTAAATCATGTGATTCATTAGGAATCTTTATTATTTCGGTTGTGCGACTCATAGGTTTAAATTCGGTCGAAGATTAATATTGAACAATTCAAATATTAACGTTCACACGTCACATTAGCCAGTGGTGTGACGTTTTGAATGAATTTATCATTTACACATCTTTTGGTAAAATCCAATCTATTACTTATAAAGGAAAGCAGAAACCAGGAAAGTCATTTGCTGCCACGTGTTTTTCTTACTTGACTCCCTGTCGTTTTCAACTTCTGTTCCAAAACTATTTTCCTTTTCCTCCCACCCAACTTCTGGCCCTTTTCCTCCAATTTCACCCTACTCCGTCCTCAACCACACCATCTATCTTCCCATTCCTGATCCGTAAATCTCCCCATTACTGTTCTCTTCCCCATGCCTCTTTGCCTGCTCCTTTTAGCAGCTACCCACCGTTCATTCACCTAATCTTTTCCCCTTACTCCTCTCCTCCCTTCTTCCCCCTGTAAGAGTCAGCCCGGCTATCAATTCCTCTGCTGTCGAGTTTGCCCGTGCCGTAACCTTCGACCACATCGTAGGTCAGTACTCTTTTGATATCATTTTTTACGTTTTAGTGGTTAACTGTAAATTCGTCAACGATTTACCCAATCTCTGCCTTACGCACCACCCAATGTATACGGTTTTATGTTAACCGCCTTTCTGATGTTATCACTTACGTCGCAGTCACCACATCGTTGTTCGCCCTTACCCTACGTTGTACCAAACCAACCGTATAAGGCTGTTTCTGTTTAATTTCAGTTGGGAGTCAGGAAATGTGGTTTCTTGAGGCAGACATCCTATTGCGTACAGTTTGACCACCATATAGCACAGTATGTTCATACTTAGTGCGAGATAATGTTTTTCCCCTACGACCATCAACTACGCTTACGTCCCCTAAACGCCGTTTTTGGTACAACATCATTGCAAGATCGCAAATGTCATTGACTCAGTTTCCTTTTTCTTCCAATACAACATTTTACCGTTTGAAAACTATGTATGTTGCGGGTTTATGAAGCATGTATGACATAATTTAGGAACACGACGTTAGTTAACTGTGGGGAAAAAAATGCTGTTTCAAAACTGTGGTTGGAAATTATCAACCAATCTTTGTTCGCCTATAATCTCTACTTTACATACTGTGACACCTTCATCATACGAATTTAACATGCGGAAGGATTATCAAGTTATGTGGTCATTGCTGAAAGCCCGTTCGTTCATGCTGTAGATAGTACTGTTAGCAGATGTTAGGCAAGTAATATACATAACGCTGCCAACATGATGCCTACCACTCATGTTCACGTTTCATGTTTGTTTGTTTATATTTCTTCTTAGTAGATGTGTCATTACAGTTAATCAAAATATGGTATGCAGTACGGTATGCTGTCCAACATAGCACATACACCCTGCTAAATTGCTCTACCCTGACTTCTGCAGGAAGTAAGTGGGATGATATTGTCTGCGCTGTACGGAAGACGGATGACCGCAGGAAAGGTATTACGCCGCTGACCCATTCCCTCTGATTGTCTTTGTGCTCTTTTTTCATCTCCAGTACCTACTGTTTAGCTTGGTTACTAAGTCACACTGTCAGATGACTAGCTGTTATTCAGTGCTTACTGCTGTTAACCCTTTTTATACTTCCAAGATTATTATTTTTTTCCTTCCCCATTTCCCCTTCGTATTATCTGCCTCTTATCAGCGTCACACTGTTATTTGGACAGTCACATGCACACCCCCACACATATATGGAGACATACGGACAACTGCAACTTAGTTTATTCACTATTTGTACTGTTCAATAAATATGACACATGGTTAGTAAGAGTTTTCGTTGATCGCGTGATGTTGTTCAAATCAAACTGCTATTAAATTTAGGGTGTAATGCACACGTTAACTCTGATTCTTTGCTGTCCCCTGGTCATGGTTTATTTTATACATTTTCCTCCGATTCGATTCAACTAAATCAGTCAGTATTGCAAAGTTATGAACATGGCCAAACACATTTTGTTTCAAATTTGTTCTCATTATTTTACACGTCACACTCTACTGCGATGATAATGCTGTGATTTAATCTGATTATGCCGACAGAATATATATGTGATTGCAATTTTTGACCACTTATTATTTTTGACGTACATAAATTGAAGGCTCTGATAAGTGAGTGAAATACAGAGTTAGTCGCACGTAGTACATTGTGACAAACTGCTGTTATATTAGTTTGAATTGTAGCAGGTACCGTCAGGTATTTGTATGCCATACGACTTCACGGACGTTGTTTTATAAAGTATTAAGTATTGTACGTAATATGTAACGTTTTACAGAATGTTTGTTTGACGGCAGAAAGTAGTCCCTGCTGTTCCCTATTCCAACAGCCGCCAGCTCATTAGTTTTACACTTATAACCTAACATGGATTTAACTTGATTTTAATATTTGGTGAACTTAAGCAATAATGGTGAGCTTTGCCCCAGCTGTCATTCCTGTCGGTGAGACCGCAGTCAGTTATGGCCTATGGTGCGAAGTCAAATTTTTTTCTTCTCCTTTTCTCCTTTTCTCCTTTTACAAAGTCAACTGTCCCTCCTATTTTTTTTCTAAAAAACCTTCTGAAAGAAGCAATTTTGTTTTAAAACAAAATGTCCATTTTTTATGCACTGAATTTTTTACAACCAAATAGTTGACAACTTCCTTCTCCTCATCTACCAACCATTTTTCCACCATGTGTAATCGGTCTTCCTTATTTTTGATTTACGTAATCATTTTTGGTTTTTCGCAATTCATTTCATGCAATTTCGGATAACGGAAGTTTTGTACAATTCATCTTATTGGTTTCAACACTTTTTTCTGTACACACTTGCTTCCTGTGCAGTCCACTTTTAGGTTTCTTATCCGTTGATTTTACTAACCATTTGTTGTAAGTATTGCCTTTTAACCTCTAAACGTACCGACTACTTATCCAGTGTTTGTGAATATGTAGTACCGCGTGCAGTTAAAACAGTAATTTAAGTTTCCACAAGTGTATTATTTTTGATATACCAGTATGTGCGCTGTTTTTAAAGCAAATGTTATTTATGGTATTGTTCTTGGCTTCTCTACGTCAAATTCATGAACAGACATTGTTCCACCTGTATACTGGTAGGATGACATTGTGTTACAAATACATAATACTCTTCGTAACCTCCTGTCTAAGATTTAAGTGTTGTGCTGTCAGAAGTGGTAAGACATAAAACTAGCCACAATACAAGTTCGTACGTTGTTTAACAATCTGAAATAAATGTAAATGGTTACCTGTTGTATTTCAAAAGTCATGTCCACAAGAAATATGCTTTATTTTACTGCTGTTCAGACCGGAGTAATAGTTGTGTACAATGCAGTGTTGAGCTATTTGTTTTTGTTGTATGAAGCTGTAGTTTGCATTACATGTGAAATTAAAATATCCCGTCTGGTATAAATAATAACAGTTTACTATTCCAAAGAATTGTAAGAAAAATGTTTCGCGTGATCTTGAACATTGTTATTTCTATAAATCTAACACTGATGTTGATTAAGATATAGAGTTAATTAATTAATTTGGAGAACTATTAATTAGTTAAACCGTAGTCTGAGAAGGTTAATAAGAAAATTCATGTATGCAAGAAGGCATAATGTATAAATTACTTTTGTTCTTAAGGCTTATGAAACTCACAAGATCATATGTTAAACAGATATAACACGATCAGTCAAATATGTTGTGGCTGCTATTTTATCGTTCTGCACATGTGGAGTTAACCTGAAAAGAAAGTTTTAGCATATTATTATATCATATAATAGACTACATAAACAAATCCTACTGAAGTTAAACTATAAACTATAAACTGTGCGTAAGAACGGAAAGTAAATATAAAATAAGAACTTTATCTTACTGAAGTTATGTTGTAGGATAAACAAACATGTCAGAATAAGCAGTTGAATATATAACTAGACTGAAGTTATGTTCGGGTTTGCTTTGCCATGAAATACAATTGTCTGTTGTAGCCTTAAATTATAGCCTTGAAGAAAATTTGATGTGGATGTCATGTGTCTCATAACTCTGTTTGTGAACGCTTATTTTCGTCCGTTATTATAATTTGGATGTTTCAATTGGTCAGCTGTGGTTATTTAAATCCTTCACCCTTGACAAATGTTTACATACTTTATGAATGCTTATGTTCGACTCACATGAGGCTGGCAGTTAACTTATTGTTCGGTAGACTTTGTGTATTTGAATTGTAATTACTTTGATGTTATCAATTAATGTGAGAGCACTATTTGTTAAAATATACATGTATTTATTACTGCCTTCTTATTGAACCGAACACTTACAACCATATATTATTCTGTAATTAGATAGATAAAATTAGGTACTACAAATTTGAAGAATTCTTTAAACTATTACCTTTGAAATGCAATCAGTTGTCCAAATGAAGAGGCGTCGGACATTTTGAGCAAGCAAAGTTAATAGTGAACTATTCATTTTGGCTACCAAAATCATTTGTATCTTGGTTCTATATATATAATTGCATCCTTAGTCTGTTTGTACTGAAAGCTCATAATTTACTTTTTTTCATGTGAACTTTGTCCATCTGTGATTTCATAATAACGAACATTAATACATACTATTTACTTCCGTATGTACACTAACTATTTTGGGACTCTTTTACTTTGGACGTAGCTTTAATTTTGGTTTATAACCGAAAATAGGCAAATGCATAGAATATAAAAGATGTTTATTCAATAATCGTATCGTTTAAATTTTGAGTCATTGTGCAATTCACAATAACGGTTTTGCATTGCACGATACATAACTCCATCATAAATGTCCCTCCTCTCCATTTGCAGACGCAATAACGTGGATCCTTGATAATTGCATCGCTTCGGTGCCTACAATGCCTTGCTGATTCCTGTTTCTAAAGTTGGTAAGATATAAGTTGGTCTAATTTTATGTTGTAACTGTTACTATTACGCGTTTATTTATTACTGTATTCCAACTGACTATATGCTGGATAGTTGTACCGTAATTTTGTTACAGTTTTTCTTCTTCCAAAACCAGTATATTGTTCGCCTTCTATGTTCGTACGGCCTACTGCTAACCGTATGGACATGGATGTACCTACTGATCATATAAATCAGTAGGTAGACCAACTGTACGTAAAAGCTTAGTGATGATATGTTGCTACAGCTACGAAGCAGATGAAATTTTTAAATTTCAAATAAGAGTGCTAATTATATCAAAGCAATGCGACAACCTATTGGCAAGTTCAGGATGTCGTAACGATCCTAAATTTGATAGACAGGGTGTAGTGGGCGGAAAAAATTAAAGCATAAGTGTAGATTTAACAATTTCCCCTGTCAATTTCATAAGCGAGTATACATCAAATCTATACTTAATGAATATTATTACTTGAATAGATTAAGACCTTTTAAATTCTTTACTCTATGCTAATCCTTTAGCTGTACTGTTTTATAATTTCAGATGGTTGCTTTCCTGATCATATGACCAACTGTTTTCAGTTTTCTTCACTACACACCATATTGTTACACCATATAACAAGCTACATTTCACCAACCATTGTTAATTACTAATTCTCTTTTCTACCTACATAAATACTTTTTGTTTGCGGTTCAACCAAAAGTTATCTGTAGGATGATGTTGTGCTAAGAGGATTAAACCGGTGTAAATCTTGGTAAGGAAATTGTAGTGGGAGGTTGAAACATGGTAGATCGCTAATTTGATCACGGATGTGGGAAGTAATCATGTGTAACAGCAATAAGTTTATGAATACGACTGTACAGACGTAGAATATAATTTGCTCAGCTCTCTCGCCCTGCACAGTTTGCATCTTAGCTGATTACTGAAGTAACATCAACATAGCTGTCGTAGGATTTCATTCAGGTTTTCATGTTCTGTGGTTAGTTAACTGTTTAACTTCCTGTTGACGTTTGACTCCCGTGTCAGCTACTCACATTTTCTGACTCTATAGTAGATTGAAATGTGAATGTTCAGTAAGGAAAATGGTAGTTGTACTTATAAATTTTTATTTCAATTGTCTGTGGCTTCACTGTTCTGTTCAAAACATATAATCGAGTTGTTTTCCTTCTGACGTACCATGACGAAAATAGTGACTGTATTGTACAACCAAACTACTAAACATTGTTTTCTCCTACACAACCCCTGGTGATCATATTTTTGTGCAGAAGCCCGTTGGCTAACTATTTTTTTTTTGTCCTCTATGATTGATTGATGGACTACACGACCTGTATGTAATTAAGAATTTTGATTGTTGTCCCTAACTGCTGTCACCGTTTACACAATTTGTAGTGAAGTAGTACCATATTGATTTTTAATCAGTACCTACCGATAGTTACTGCCACTGATGCAGGCTGTACATACTACATACTGTCCACCCGACGAGTGTAAACCCTTGCAGCTCATTTGATTAATCAGAAATTATGGATACCACAGCTGTGGCTAGGGATGCTAGAGCTGAAAGAAGAGGTGCATTGAATGCGAGAAAAAGAAAAAGGTCTATAGTTTTACGGCAACAGGCGACAACGATGGAAGATACAAGCACATCCTGTGGACATGCGTCATATAGGCCAAAGATAACTTCTAGACGGACTGGCCGTAACGGTACGTTATGCCGGTTTACATACCGTTGTTTAATTCACAAATTAACACACCACAACTACTGCTTTACACTGTAACATAAACAGGGAAAAAAGAAAATGGGCAATATTCCTCACCGAGTTCGCGCAGCAGTGTGTTTGCAAAAGTAGGCACACGTAATGGTGTACGCTTATTCTTTCTCTCTCTCTTCTAAACTGTAATATAACCTGGAATAACCCATTTACCTGCTGAGTTTTCCACATATTCACGTTTGCTACTATCAACTTTACATACTGTATGGTTTACCCAATACAGTTCACTTTGCTGTTAATCTTCCTTACGACCGTTCCTCTGCCACTTTGTTTTTTTCCTGGCATGTTTTCAGTACGCATTTGTGTTATGAAAGCTCACGGCTAAAATTTTGGAACAGGAGCTGCAGTGCAGCCATGGAATTTTGGTGGTCCTACCTATGTTTTCTCAAGTTGTAATGCAGCACTTTGGTACGAAGAGAGGAACAGAAAGTCAAGAAGACCCGTGAATCCGAAGTTCTCTATTTGCTGTAAGGGCAGTAGAATTAGGTTACCAGGGTATAAAAAATGCCCTGACTATTTACATAACCTCCTTGATTACAATGGTGGCCGTGACAATTCTAATTTCAAAGAGAACATTCGGGTATATAATGGGATGTTTGCATTTACATCTATGGGTGGCCGGATTGATAATTCAGTGAACATGGGTCGGGGTCCTTATGTATTTAGAATTAGCGGGCAGAATTATCATAAAATAGGCTCTATGCTACCCACCGAGGGGCAAGCTAAATTTGCACAACTATATATCTATGACACAGCCAATGAGGTTACAAACAGAGTTAATGCGCCGGGGTTGTCAGCTAACCAGTCTACAAACCCTCTTATTATTAAAAATTTAATATCTATGTTCAACGACTGTAACGAGCTGGCTAAGGTGTTCCGGATGGCCAGAGACAGGTACGGGAGTAGTAGTTTGACCAATGTTTTGCTTCATTTGTTGGAAAGGAGGGGTAGAGATGGTAGGCAGTACAATATACCAACAACTTCGGAGATTGCAGCGTTGGTTACAGGGAATGGTAGGCGAAGTGAAGGTTATAGGGACATCATAATCGAAGAGAGAAGTGGACTGCTTAAGAGAATTAACGAGAAACACCCAGTTTTATGGCCATGCAGTATCCCCTCTTATTTCCCTATGCAGAGGATGGTTATAGACTAAACATACCTTATCAGTCCATCGACCCAGCTGATATCGGCAAGGACGACATGATAACCATGCGTGAATATTATGCGTACATGTTGCAATATAGAGAGGGCGATGGTAATACCTTGCTTTATGGTGGGAGATTGTTCCAGCAGCTAATAGTTGATGCATACTGCTGCATTGAGGAGGACAGATTGAATTGGATTAGAAATAACCAACATAACATCAGGTCTGAATTGTACAAAGGGCTGAAGGATGCGGTTGCAGCAGGTGACACATCGGCGTTGTCTGTTGGCAGGAGAATGGTTTTGCCTTCCTCTTTTACTGGTGGGCCTAGGTATATGATTCAGAACTACCAAGATGCAATGGCAATTTGTCGATGGGCTGGCTCTCCAGATTACTTTATCACATTTACATGCAATTCTCACTGGCCAGAGATTAAGGAGTGCTTAAAAACAATTCCAGGTCAACGGGCCGAAGATAGACCGGATATAATTTCACGTGTTTTTCACATCAAGTTGCAGCAATTGATGCATGACATAAAAGAGAAAGAACATTTTGGAAAAGTAAATGCAGGTCTGTCACATCATCCACTAAAATTTTGTTTAAAATATTTACATGCACTGAGATTATTGATTAATTGTGGTAAATTTTTTAGCAGCTTTGTACGCTATTGAATTTCAAAAGCGTGGCTTCCCTCATGCACATATCTTACTGTTTGTACAGAAGGAGGACAGACCAAAAACGACGGCTGAGGTGGATAAGGTCGTTAGTGCAGAATTACCCGACCGTCACGCAGATCCTGTTGCATACCAATCAGTCAGCCAGTTTATGGTACATGGACCATGCGGCGTTTATAATCCTAACTGCCCATGTATGATAAATGGTAAATGTTCAAAGCATTACCCAAAACGGATTAGTCATGAAACAACGTATGACAAACATGGTTTTCCAAATTACAGAAGACGAAACAACGATAACTTTGTCACCACATTATCTGGGGCTAATTTAAATAATTGTTGGGTAATACCACATAATGTGAGCTTAGTTGTGAAGTATCAAGCACACATTAATTCTGAGATATGCAATCGTGCGACATCTGTTAAATATTTGTTCAAGTACATTCACAAAGGCCATGATAGGGCTGCTGTTGTAATTGAGGAAAACAATGTAACGGACCACAATTTTGTTCGCGCTGTGGATGAAATAAAGACATATATAGATTGTCGTTACATATCAGCTTCAGAAGCAAGTTGGAGAGTATTCAAATTTGATATCCACTATCGAAAACCTGCAGTCGAACGATTAAACTTTCATTTACCTGAAGAGCAAAACGTTGTTTTCCACGATGGCGATAATTTGGCTGAGGTAGTATGTCAACCTGCTGTTAACAATACTATTTTCACTGAGTGGATGGAAACTAATAAACTTAGTCAGGAGGCACGAAACCTAACATATGTAGATTTTCCTACAAAATGGGTATGGAACAAAAAAAATTGGCAAGTGGACAGCACGGAAGAAAGGGGACACAATAGGCAGAGTTTATTTCGCTCACCCAACATGCGGCGAAAGATTTTATTTACGTCTACTACTAAACATTGTCAAAGGACCAACCTGTTATGAAGAGATTCGAACCGTTAATTCGGTTGTTTATGACTCTTTTAAAAGTGCAAGTGTTGCACGTGGATTACTTGAAGACGATAATGAATGGAACATAGCATTAGCTGAGGCGTCACATTGGGCAACTGCATCGTCTCTACGCGAACTTTTTGTCATGTTGCTACTCTTCTGCGAAGTATCCAACCCACTACAACTTTGGAATACAAATTGGAAAATGTTGGCGGAGGATATTAAATGGCGTCGCCTTCACACGTATGAACAATAAGCTGATTGTGTTGATGACTGTCAACTGAAGATGGAGACTGTACGTGAATTAGAGAAGATATTCAGTAGAAGTGGTAGATCTGTAGCAGAATTTAACTTCATCCCTCCATCAGAACTTATTCCAATTTTCACAGGTCACTGTGGCTTACCAGCAACTGAAGATGGTTATGATATGGAAGTGTTGAAAGCTGAGTCACAACCACTTCTGTCGTCTTTAAATTTTGAACAACAAAAGGTATTTAAAAGTGTATGTGATTCTGTTGAGCGTAACGAGGGTGGTTTCTTCTTTGTTTGCGGAAGTGGGGTACAAGGAAAACTTTTCTATGGAAAACCATTATCACTTACTTCAGGGCAGAAGGGAAGATTGTTCTAGCTGTCGCTTCTTCTGGTATAGCATCTTTACTTCTACCTGGCGGTACAACCGCCCATTCAAAATTCAAAATTCCACTTACTGTGGATGATAATTCAACATGCAATATATCAAAACAGTCTCCTTTAGGGCAGTTGCTCAAATCTACTGATTTAATTATTTGGGATGAAGCACCTATGATGCATCGTAATGCTCTTGAGGCCTTTGAAAAAAGTTTACAGGATATAATGCAGGTTGGTATTGCTGCCGGACCCTCCAGGCTTTTTGGAGGAAAGACGGTTTTACTTGGAGTTGATTTTCGACAAACTTTGCCGGTAGTTCGTAAAGGTACTAGAGATATGGTGGTCTCTGCTTCCATCAGCAATTCATATCTATGGGTAAACTGTAAGGTTTTCACCCTCAGAAAAAACATGAGACTACAACGTTCAACGTGCACCTCCCAGGAAATGGAGAAAGTTGAGAAGTTTGCACAATGGGTGCTTGACATTGGAGATGGAAATGTTGATGCAGTCTCACTAAACGGTGACGATGATCCTTCTTGGATTACCATACCTTCTGAATATCTTATCGACGCTGGAGATTGTGGTCTTCAAAATATGGTTGACATGATATATCCTAATTTGCGTAATAGGTTAGCGGACAAAGAGTATTTACGCACACGGTGCGTGCTCGCTACAACTAACGAATTTGTTGAGGAAATTAACTCCTACATCCTTTCTCAAATTAACGGTGAATTAAGATCCTATTTCAGTGCTGATTCCATTAGTCCTACGTCTGAACAAGTGGACGATCAACATACCCTTTATCCTACCGAATTTCTTAATGGTCTAAAAATATCTGGATTACCTAACCACAATCTACAGTTGAAGATAGGAGTTCCAATTATGTTGTTACGAAATTTGAACCAGAGGTTAGGGCTTTGCAATGGAACACAGTTAATTGTAACCCAACTTGCTGAAAGGGTTATTGAAGCAGAAATAATTACTGGTACTAATATCGGTACGAAGGTACTAATTCCTCGCATCATCCTTACATCCGCGGATACAAAATGGCCATTTGTGTTGCGTAGGCGACAATTCCCCGTTAAGGTTTGTTTCTCGATGACGATAAATAAAAGTCAAGGGCAAACATTGGACAATATAGGCATATATCTGCCCCTCCCAGTTTTCAGCCATGGTCAGTTGTATGTTGCTGTATCAAGAACATCTTCATATCAGGGTATAAAAATTTTAATTAGTCAATTGGAGGGTGGACGTCGTGGGCGAACCAAAAACATTGTATACAAAGAAGTTTTCAATGGTTTATCAGGTAATCACACCTTACATCGTTTGCTACATCCATTACCGTCCTGAATTTCACAAGCACTTCTCTTAACTCTCTTCCCTCTGCTTTCAGGCTGAAGTTACGGAGAAAAAAAAGCGGTTACATGACCACATTCTGCTGTAACCCCTTTTATGGACTACCATCTACTGAGCTGCACCCTGCAACTTAATTTATCACTATTTCCTGCACAATTTATCATCACTACTACTATCTGCATTTGTATTGTTTTTTTTTCGTGTACAACTTGGATGTTTGTAACTTGGTGGTATGATTTATTCATTCTTAACACCACTCATTAAATTGCTGTTTTCTCTCCAACACCTACATTTTCAACTGCTCTGTGCACGACGACCATACTTATAGTTACACACTACACTGTCACTGACGTTACCACTACTACCTCAGTTTCTGTTGTCTCTCCTTTTTTCCCCTGAGCTTGGATATTTGTAACTAAGTGGACTTATGTATTCACTGTTAAAATGGCTCATTATCTGGTTTTCCTGTTTTCCCTTCCACACCTACATGGCCAAAGGGACAGTTTTCTGTCTCACTTAAACAATTCTAATTATTGGTTGACAGTATGAAGAAAATTATTGGGGACTAGAGAATCGACCTCCTCAGGAGTATCATTTGCTACAGTGATGTTTACGTTATACAACTGTTTCCCTTATTTTTTTCCCACATTATTCGTTACAGTAATAACACCTGAACACTAATTTTAACACATTTTAATTACAAGTAATCAACACAAGCATTAAGCAGTGCTTATTTATCCATTACGCTCCATACCACCAATAAAGTTAGTTGAAAATCGAAATTTAATACTGATTACTGCTCAAACAATGTACTGTACTGTTATGCACATTTCTATACTGTGAAGTTCAGTTTAGCCTTCATTAACGTGTTTGACTGCTTAGTCGCAGCAATTTGCTTCAACCTGTTTATCTACCACATTACTGACTACTTTTACATGTTTTGCTTTTACTGTTGGACAGTCAATATTAATTTGTCTTACACAGCTTAAAATACTGAACGATTTTGAAGCGATGCTCTTCACATCCTAGGTGAACTCAGTTTGGATGTTCGTTAACATTCACATTGTATGTTAAAAAATGCAGGGAAATTTTTTCCCAACTTTGTTATATTGTCTTAATTTATACACACTTACAGAAAAATACGGTTTGGGCAACGAAGTTTACACATTTGACGTATGAAATAAATTAAGTATACGGCATTCAGTTAGTTACAACCCCGTGGCTTCAACAAATCAACAGCTTATTACTGTCGAAGAAGTTCTTCCCACTTAACGACACCTTCACTTTTTCTTCCTCCACACTGTTTCGTTGTCAGGTTCTTCTTCTATTATTTCCTCCTCATTTGATGCACGTCAACGCTTGGAACTGCTCCAAATTCAGGTAAAGACAGGTTTTTATTCTCATATTTCATCTACCTGCCGTTATTTCATGGTGTTTGTAACGTACTTGCTTAGCATAACAATTTTTTAGACTGCAGATTATATTTTAAATTGCAGTAGCTCACAGTAAATTGAGTAGAAACAACGCGGGAAGATATAATCGCCGTTTATTTAAACCTGTGATGTATCCATATTTTTCCAGCATAATTTTCCCTGTTGACCTTATAGTTCTCATTACATTCTTTCTTAGAACAACAGTTTTTACATCCTTCGTCCATTTTTTTTCCACGTATATGATACTGGCCTCATTTATAAACACTTAGTACAAATTTAAGTCCACAATCCATTGCACTGGCTGACTGCTTATTCGTATCAATTTACTTCAACCTCTTTGTCTGCCACACTATTCACTACTGTTACAGGTGCTACTTTTAATGGAATATTTTCAAATTAACTTCATCTTCCATAGTTCAAAATACTCAGCAACTCTAAAGCTTTGCTCTTCACATCTTATGTTCACTAAGTTTGGATGTTCGTTAACATTCAAATCGTACGCAAACAAATGCAGGGAATATTTTTTTCCCGTATATGATACTGTCCTCCTGTATAAACACTTGCAAACCAGTACTGTTCAGGCAATGAATTATACGTAAATTTAATCTGTGAAATAAATTAATTATACGGCACTCATTACTTTACAATCCCGTGGCTTCAAATAATTATCAATTTATCCTTATCAACGTTCCTACCACTTAACCATGTCTCCACTGTTTATTTCATCACACCATTTCTTTCTCATGTTCTTCGTCTTTTAGAATTTTACTTCTCCTTCCCTTCGTTCTTCGAACAACATTTTTTACATCCTTCATCCTCAGTTATTATCCATATATTGAAACAATATATAATATAAATTTACAAGTTATGGCAATTCATCATCTACACTCTCACAATAACATTATGTTCACTTTTGAACAGCAGGTACACCTTCGTACTGTACGACAATTTGTGTCCATTTTCAACTTAAACTGACAAATTTTTTCTTCATCAACCACTTTTGCTTAATTGCCACGAAGAGGGACTGTTCAGGATAGGGATTTGGCAACCAGTCGTTCGGACACTATTATGCTCCTCCAGCACTCAATGCTTAGCAGGTATTTTTAACATTTGGCCATTCGAAATAGAGAGCGAACAGTAAACGTAGTATTGCATACAAAATAACTGATACTAGGTGCACTTATCCCAGCTTGAACTTATCTGCAGTCGACCAATGGATTCACGAAGTAATCTATTCAGCAGCCATATGCCACCAGGTCATTTTCAAATTTCGAATAAACTGTTCTGCAACTTTCAATACCACGGCTTTAAGTATGCGATCCAATAAACTGTATGCTTATTTGCATCAATTTTCGTCAACCTGTTTCTCTTCCACAATACTCAGTAATGGTAGAAGTTGTTCCTTTAATGTTATACAGTCCATATTTACTAATCTTCTGCGGAAGACAATTTTGCGCTCTTATATACATAGATGCTGCAATTTATTTTAACCCAAACATTTTTTTTCATTTACCAATTCAGCTCATTAACAGGTTCCTGTACGTTGATGCTGGCATGAGTATCAGAGGCTTGCCTGCAAATTGATCAAGTTGATTATATCTTTCTGATCGGTTCAACTTCATCATCGACCCACGGATAATAGAATTCTGTTCGTTGTTCATCATCAGGTACGGTTTCGTAATATATGACAATTTGTGCCCATTTCCAACTTAAACGGACGAATTTGTTTCAGATTGTACAGATTATCTACTGCACCGGAAACGTGTTTTAACATTTAGTGGAATACACAATTTAATTAACATTTTTTTCCACCAGCACATCGTGATTTGAGGATTGTAAATCGTTGGCAACTATTTCCTAAATATTTCTGTAACTGCGTTTTGAGTCGTAGGTTATTATTGGAAAAATAAAGGAATTTAGAAAATGCACGTTATTCATTTTTAGGCTGACCACAAACATACAAGGCCGAGCACAATATGTAAGCAGTAATACTCTTTATTTAAGTACATGAAATTATTTGGGTACTCAATTTACAATATTTGATTATTACATCTGCAGTGTTTGAACAGTTTGTGTTAAGTACTTTGTACTGTTCGTTTTCATACAAGTACTGTCTACAAATTTAATGTATCTGCGATACTGCTTCTAGCTTAAGTCCTAATACAGATAGCTTTACCCTTCTGTAAATTACTACACTTTCGTATATGGACACACATAAGTTGCCCATCTCTTCTAAAGAGCAAATTACAGATTGTACATTGGAGCCATATTACATTTTCTTCCACAATTCACACCAGTTTTTTTATGTTGGTGGATAAATGTAAAGTAACAAAAAGTAGATTATCAGAAAATAAGGTAAAAGATCGTAGCACTGTTTACATTTACCATAAACACAATGTCAGATAAGATTTTGTGCCAAATGTTGTTGTAGTTATTGTATTGGCACACCCACACAATCATTTAAAATTTATTAATTTCTTCGTAGAGTTGTAATTTTGAACCACTTTCCTTACATACTAAACATACACAAACTGTATTACAAACAGTTTTTGCAAATGCATAACATGAACAGTTTACACAAATGGGAAGGTAGTCGTTGTGCACTGCCATATACATAACGAACTATATGACAATGTATACCTTTTATATTCTCACTCATTATTTCCCATCTAATAAAAATACAAAGTTGGTATCAATGATCCATGTCCAACTTATTCTACCTACATTTACTGGAAGAAAGAAAGTGTGAACTCAAACATCATTTCACATTGAGCAATGCTACTTCACACTTTTGAACTGCGGAAATGCCTAGGCGCGTACCGCGGTCCTCTCATCGAACAGTAACTAATTGTTTTAACATTTCATTTCCTGTACACACCACCTACAGTCAATTTGTTAAGTCAATGTCTGATTAAACAATGAACATATCCACAGTTATATAACCTTCCTCCTTCTCTTTATTAGTAGTATACTAATATGGTGTTGATTACAGCACGACTGTCCATGGCTAATCTGTACAACGCTGCTACTCGCCGTGTTACAAAGACTGTACATAACATCGACATCGCGATGCATCCCCTCTGACCACAGATTTCATGTCCAGACTGTCCCCTTCTCCAATCAACATCTGTCAACACCCTTCACGGTAATACTATACACTGTCCGGTATGCTTTCAGTTGACGTCCACAGTTTTCTCTCCATATTTAATCAGTTGAAGACGGATTAAAGGTATGCCGGTTAACCTTGGAAGCAGTTTGGACAGCAACATGAAGAAGAAGGCGCCCAGACGGTGGACACACCTCAAATAAGTCGTCAACGTCTCCACTCCTCCGCCTTTCTGTATTATTATCAGTAAATGAGATGAACGCGTATTATATGTCCCAATATGTTTTTTCTTAATTGCCACAAACGTTGAAAATGTGTTGTCCCAGTACTATATATCCCGGTATTATATGTATGCATTATATGTACTGATTCAATTGTTTAATCGTCCAGTTATAGTACGTACGTGGATACCAATTTGTATAGCACATCAAATTTAATATCACTACTCTTATCTTCATCTGCATGCTGTATACATTATTTACTTTCACTGTATCATAAATACAGAACTCATATTCAGAATCCCATTATATGATATTGATATTTGCACTAATATATCAATGTCTACAGTGATATTTTAATTCTAAATTCTCTTACGTCCTGTATACGTTCAAAATCAGTTGTCCCATCATCTTTCATGCACTACAATTGCTAACGCAGGTTATAGTACGCTCTGTTACTTTTTTGCTGCATGTTTCATGAGCAGACACATACTACATCACACTAACCGTCATTGTCCATCAATGGCTGTACCACTTTGCCCTCTGTGAACGTACTAACTGACCCCTGCTTTACATTTTACTCTATCTTCAGTACAAATAACATAATAAATATAACGTACTTAATTTATGGTGTACAGAGACCTGTACTACAACCATGAAGTCCAAACATTTCACTGAAGTTAAACTATTATCACCATGCACTAACCCTTTCAAATGCACGTAATTTTTTGACAGTTGCAACTGTCCTTTGGATAAACTTACTTTCCCACAGTCAACCAATCAACCCCACTTCCTATGGTAACTACATCCACTACAAATATGTTCAAACGAACTACTGCACACGTGTTCAAACAACGTCTTCTCTTAACTGCCCATCACTTACAGTCTTAAGTTTCCAACTATAAATAATTCATCAACTTCGTTTCCTATCCGCCCTACATCTCATCAAACTATTATCTACCACTCTATAGTACTACCCAGGTACTTCCTTGGCTTTAAACAAAATAACATTCATTCAGCCAGTACGCCTTCTACGCAACCTACCCCACTTCATACATCAAATTTCTACCCTTTTCTACTACTATTCTGCTTACCACTATTGTTAACCTTTCTTCAATTTCCTATGACAGATATCAGAATGGCGAACGAATATCAACTACTGTCTGAGTTAAAAGTTGGTCCTAACTAGGATCGTGATGCAACCCAGTCCCAGGTCGAAGCAGTGCAATCTACAAATTTACCAGACTTAGGTCGGCCACGATCTAAGGAACAAGGCTTGGGTCGTCCACGATCGAATGGAATAGCTATAGGCCGGTCACGACCTAACAAAGCTCAGGGGATAAGTCGTACACAACTTAAGGAGGAAGACTTGGGTCGTTCTCGAGTTAAGAAAGTTTTGTTTTTAAGTCTTAAGTCGTGCACGAGTCAACCAGGGGAGGAAGGTCTTAAGTCGCATGAAGCTTCGGTTTTAGGTCGGCAACGACCTAAGGACTTAGGTCAGCAACGACCTAAGGAATTGTGGCAGAAGGAAGAGGCAACACTTGACGCTACTGATTTGAGTCGCTCCATATGTCGTAAGTCGGCATGTAGTTGAGTCGGCCGAAGGCTGTTGAGTTGTAATTGCTTTGAGTCGCCTATGTGATAAGGCACGCACTGTGTTGTGAGACAAGTCGATACCGACTTAGGTAAGTCATAAGTTGTGGGTCAACTAATATTGAGTTGCGTTTATTTTTAGGTCGTGTGAAGATATTGTGATGTAATTAGGTCGGTAACGACCTTGTCTAAGTCGTATGTGTTGTATATATGTGCTGTGTTGCAATTGAGTCGAGTAGTATCTGTTAGGTCGGCAACGACCTAGTTGAGTCGCGAGTCATGAGTCGGCAACGACTTAAGGAAGTTAAGTCGGCAACGACTTAAGGGTCAGGGTGTGAAACTTCTATAAATAGCGAGTGTGTTGTAACTTTTGGGTGGTTGATTTTTGAATAAAATTCTTGTTTGATTGCTGTGTGCTTTCATCCTAAATTGGTAGTTGAGTGTAATCTCCTATCTCCACTTTTGGATATTCGAGTGCGCTCGAATCAACGATTGTTGAAGCCGATTCGCGGAATCAAGTGCGCTTGATCAACGCTTGAAGAATTGAAGATCTTCTTTCACGGTATCGTGCGCGATCAACGTGACGAGGATAGCTAGAATTCGGTATCTTTGTGATCAAAGAATTTGGGCATTTCAGTATCTTCAATCCACCGTTTACTACTTTCATCGATCTATATCGTTTTGTTAATTATCCGCTGCGTCAGTTTTGGTATCGGAGCTTGAGTTAGCCAATCATAGCTAAGACGAGTCTTGGAGCCAAGGAGTTTGAAGTTGGTGTTCATCGTGTTCATCTTGAAGTTGCAACAAGTTAGGAACTTTTGATCCATTCTATGTTGGATCAAAGTGTGGAAGTTGTTTGAATTTGATTTGTGTTGAAGTGATTGAGACCGAGACAAATTGAGTTAGAACCGAGAGTTGAAGCATCACTTTGATATCATTTGTTGAAGTATTGTGAAGTACAATCATGCCGCCAAGGAGAGCTAATCATCATCAAAATGTTGAAGCGTTGTATAGAAGAGAAGAAGCCGAGCAAATGGAACAACGTATTAATGAAAAATTTGATGAAGGCATTGGAAAGTTAGAGAAGTTGATGAATGATTTGAATCAAAATCAAAGGAGGAGATCACCTATCTCGAACCATGGAGGAAACCGAGTTTCGCCATCGGTTACGGAAGCGAGGAGGGTATCACCGCAATCTTTTAGAGAAAGAAGAGAAACATCAATTTCATCAAGAAGAGATCACCATGACTATGGGCATGAAGAGAGGAGAACTCCACGAGAGTTTGAGAATGAACCATATCAAGAAGAAGAGAGACATAGTAGAAGTGACATGCGTGATCAAAAGGATGTTGATGGTCGAGATCGATATAGACGTACATTTGATTTTGATGAAGAGGGTGATAGAGCTAACATTCATTATCGAGATCGAGACCAAGTCCGAAATGTATATCGGGAGGTAGATGATGATCATCGATGGGAATCGGGTATGAAGATGGAAATTCCAGAATTCAAGGGTGGAATGGTAGCGGAAGAATTTCTTGATTGGTTGTCTAATGTTGAAGAGATTTTTGACTTTAAAGAAGTTCCTAAGCATAGAAGAGTGAAGTTAGTTGCTACTAGGTTGAGGGGTAGAGCTTTGGCATGGTGGCAACAAACTAAACTTACAAGGGAGAGAATGGGAAAGTCAAAGATTGAATCATGGGAGAAGATGAAGAAACTGATGAAAGCTACATTTTTACCTTATAACTATCAATCACTCATGTACCAAAGGTTGCAGAATCTAAGGCAGGGGACAAAGACTGTTAGTGATTATGCTGATGAACTCTACCAACTTACTGCCAGGAATGATATTATGAAGACAAATGAACAGCTGACTGCCAGATTTGTTGGAGGTTTATGAATGCAGATCCAGGATATGGTTAATATGCTTGATCCAAGATCTGTGGCGGAGGCACATCAGAAAGCGTTGGCTTGGGAGAAGCAGGGAAGGCGTGGAGGTGGTGTGTTTACCCATTCCAACAATCAAGTGAAGGGTGTTAGTGGAAGTTCTAATGTTCCTAAAGCTGTCGCAAAACCAGTTGTGAAGGAGGTTGAGAAGGCAAAGGTTAATAGCAGTTTCAAATGTTACAATTGTCAGGAGTTGGGTCACAAAAGCAATGAATGTCCGAAGCTGAAGAGGAGAGCAATGGTTGCAGAGGTTGAAGAAAAGGATGTGGAAGCTGAATGTTCTAATTCACCTTATGTTGAGGAGGAGGAAGAGTTGTCCGGAGATGAAGGGTGTAATTTGATGATGAGGAGAAGTTATTTGGCACCGAAACAGGAAGAGGAAAACAGTTGGTTGAGGAATAACATATTTCAGTCCACATGCACTATTCTGGGAAAGGTTTGCAAGTTCGTCATTGATGCTGGGGGTTGTGACAATATTATCTCTACAGAAGCAGTAAAGAAGTTGAACTTGAAAACTGAGAAGCATCCTAAACCATACAAGCTAGCGTGGTTAAGGAAGGGTGGTGAGGTGAAAGTTGGACGAAGAGCTTGTGTGAATTTTTCAATTGGGAAGAAGTACAAAGATGAAATCTGGTATGATGTTGTAGACATGGATGTGTGTCATCTGTTGTTGGGCAAACCATGGTAGTTTGATAGAGCAGTGCAACACGATGGTCGTGCTAATAGTTACAGTTTCATGTTTGAAGGTACTAAGATTATTTTAGTTCCTAAGAAGCAACAACAGAAGGAAAGCAAGTTGGAGGAGATTGAAGAGCTGAAAACTTTGCTATCTTTGAAGGAGTTTGTTAAAGAAGTTGAAGAGAAGCCTGAAGTCTATTTGTTGATTGGACGAGAGAATCATGAAGAGGTTGAAATTCCAGAAGAAGCAAAGCCATTTTTGAAAGAATTTGAAGATGTATTTCCAGAAGAGTTGCCACAAAGTTACCACCGTTGAGGGATATTCAACATCAAATAGATCTTGTTCCAGGAGCTGTGTTGCCACATCGACCACATTATCGAATGAGTCCAAAGGAACATGAGGAGTTGCGAAGGCAAGTGGAAGAACTGTTAGAGCAAGGGCGTGTGCAGGAAAGTCTAAGTCCTTGTGCGGTTCCAGCCTTGTTGGTACCAAAGAAGGATGGAACATGGAGGATGTGCACTGACAGTCGAGCATTGAATAAGATTACTGTGAGATATAGATTCCCAATGCCGAGGCTGGATGACTTGCTAGATCAGTTGAGTGGGGCTACTATTTTTTCGAAGATTGATTTGAAGAGCGGATATCATCAAATTCGAATTAGACCAGGAGACGAATGGAAGACAGCATTCAAGATGAGAGAAGGGTTGTATGAATGGCTGGTTATGCCATTTGGTCTTTCGAATGCACCAAGTACATTCATGAGGGTGATGAACCAAATTTTTAGACCTTTTATCGGGAAATTTGTGGTGATGTATTTCGATGATATTATGATATACAGTGGGAGTTCAGAGGAATACTTGCATCATTTGAAAGAAGTGTTGATGGTCCTACGACAAGAACAGTTCTATGCCACAACAAAGAAATGTGTGTTTATGACAAGGAGTGTTTTATTTCTGGGGTATGTTGTGTCAGGAGAAGGTATCCAGGTGGACCAGAATAAAGTTGAAGCAGTCAGAAATTGGCCACAGCCGAGGACAATTACAGAAGTGAGAAGATTCATGGGCTAGCGTCATTCTACCAAAGATTCATTCCACACTTCAGTAGCGTGATGGCTCCAGTTACTGATTGTATGAAAGGGAAACAGTTTTCTTGGTCTGAGGAGGCAGGATTTGCTTTTGAACGAATCAAAGGACTTTTGACGACAGCACCAATTCTTGTATTACCAGACTTTCAGTTGTTATTTGAGTTACACACTGATGCTTCTAAGGTTGGGATTGGAGGGGTGTTGAGTCAGAAGGGACGTCCTATTGCATACTTTAGTGAGAAGTTATCAGGGGCAAAAATGAGATATAGTACGTATGATGTAGAGTTTTATGCTGTGGTGCAAGCAGTGAAACATTGGAGACACTATCTGTTCCATAAGGAGTTTGTTCTTTACACAGACCATGAAGCTTCGAAGCATTTGCAAGGGCAGGATAAGATTTCAGCAAGGCATGCATCATGGATTGCTTATCTGCAGCAGTTTACTTTTGTCGTGAAACATAAGTCAGGGATGACGAATCGTGTGGCTGATGCTTTGAGTAGGAGGAGTCATTTATTAACGACAATGAAAATTGAGGTGACAGGATTTGAATTATTGCCAGAATTGTTTGAGGAGGATCCTTACTTTGCAAAGTTCGTTGAGAAAGTTAAGGATGGAGATACTGATGAATTTGCGTTGGTTGATGGTTTCTTATTCAAAGGGAATCGATTATGTATACCAGAGAGCAGTTTTAGAATGAAGATTATCAAGGAGCTTCATGAGGAAGGACATGTGGGTAGAGACCGAACATTTCAGTTAATTTCTCAATCCTACTATTGGCCATCGATGAGGAAGGAAGTTGAAAGGTTTGTTCAGAGATGTCATGTTTGTCAAGTTTTGAAAGGGACAGCTACAAATGCGGATTTGTATATGCCTTTACCTGTACCTACAAAACCTTGGGTGGACGTTAGTATGAATTTCGTATTGGGTTTGCCGAGAACGCAAAGGGGAAATGACTCGATATATGTTGTGGTGGATCGTTTCTCGAAGATGGTACATTTTGTTGCTTGTAAGAAGACGGCGGATGCTGTTCATGTTGCTCAATTACTTTTCAAGGAGATCTATCGACTTCATGGATTGCCAGAATCTATTGTTTCGGATAGGGATACTCGTTTTCTGAGTCACTTTTGGTTAAGTTTGTGGAAGATGGTTGGAACGCAGTTAAACTTTAGCAGCGCGTATCATCCGCAAACAGATGGACAGACAGAAGTTGTTAACATATCGCTGGGGAATTTATTGCGATGTCTTGTGAAGGACAATCTGAAGAGTTGGGACATGAAGTTATGCCAGGCAGAGTTTGCTCATAATCATGCAGTGAATCGTAGTACAGGATTCAGTCCATTTCAGATTGTTTATTCAAACTTGCCAAAGGGGCCATTGGATTTAACGACAATACCACAACCGAAGGGGATAGTTAAACGAGCTGCTGACTTTGTTGATGGTTTGACGGAATGTCATAAAATCGTTCAGGAACGATTGGAGAAATCAAACGTGAAGTATAAGCGATCTGCAGATTTGAAGCGACGAAGTGTTGAATTTAACGAAGGCGATTTGGTTTATGCAGTGTTGACAAAAGATCGTTTTCCGGTGGGAACGTACAATAAATTGAAAGCACGGAAAATTGGTCCAATTGAAATTTTGAAGAAAATCAATGAGAATGCATATCGATTAAAATTACCAGTTGATGTTTATACTTCTGATGTTTTTAACGTCAAACATTTAATTCCGTATCATGGAGATGAGATTGTTGTGGAAGAAGAGCTTACAAATTCGAGGACGATTTTTTCTCAACCCAGGGAGGATGATGCAACCCAGTCCCAGGTCGAAGCAGTGCAATCTACAAATTTACCAGACTTAGGTCGGCCACGACCTAAGGAACAAGGCTTGGGTCGTCCACGATCGAATGGAATAGCTATAGGTCGGTCACGACCTAACAAAGCTCAAGGGATAAGTCGTACATAACTTAAGGAGGAAGACTTGGGTCGTTCTCGAGTTAAGGAAGTTTTGTTTTTAAGTCTTAAGTCGTGCACGAGTCAACTAGGGGAGGAAGGTCTTAAGTCGCAGGAAGCTTCGGTTTTAGGTCGGCAACGACCTAAGGGCTTAGGTCAGCAACGACCTATGGAATTGTGGCTAAAGGAAGAGGCAACACTTGACGCTACTGATTTGAGTCGCTCCATATGTCGTAAGTCGGCATGTAGTTGAGTCGGCCGAAGGCTGTTGAGTTGTAATTGCTTTGAGTCGTCTATGTGATAAGGCACGCACTGTGTTGTGAGACAAGTCGATACCGACTTAGGTAAGTCGTAAGTCGTGTGTCAACTAATATTGAGTTGCGTTTATTTTTAGGTCGTGTGAAGGTATTGTGATGTAATTAGGTCGGTAACGACTTTGTCTAAGTCGTATGTGTTGTATATATGTGCTGTGTTGCAATTGAGGCGAGCAGTATCTGTTAGGTCGGCAACGACCTAGTTGAGTCGTGAGTCATGAGTCGGCAACGACTTAAGGAAGTTAAGTCGGCAACGACTTAAGGGTCAGGGTGTGAAACTTCTATAAATAGCGAATGTGTTGTAACTTTTGGGTGGTTGAATTTTGAATAAAATTCTTGTTTGATTGCTGTGTGCTTTCATCCTAAATTGGTAGTTGAGTGTAATCTCCTATCTCCACTTTCGGATATTCGAGTGCGCTCGAATCAACGATTGTTGAAGCCGATTCGCGGAATCAAGTGCGCTTGATCAACGCTTGAAGAATTGAAGATCTTCTTTCACGGTATCGTGCGCGATCAACGTGACGAGGATAGCTAGAATTCGGTATCTTTGTGATCAACGAATTTGGGCATTTTAGTATCTTCAATCCACCGTTTACTACTTTCATCGATCTATATCGTTTTGTTAATTATCCGCTGCGTCAGATCGCATACATGTACGACTGTCCAGGATGTGGAATTCAATCTCCAAAGCCGCAAAGGAGATTTACTCGACAAATCTACATCTTCTTGACGTAAAGGTAAGCCGTAAACCAATTTAATATCTGAACATTTTTGTTTACCCCCGATATCCATGCTGCAAGCAGATCTCAGTTTACTTTACGGCAGAGCAACCAAAAGCATGCGGTCGTGCCAAAGAGTTTGGTGGACAAATACTCAAAAACATTTGAAGAACAATGTTTATACGAGATTGAAACGTTCAACGTCTACCCTGCGCAACATATGCACCGCCCTATAGATGACGAGTTCATGATCATCTTTCGTACTGACACAAAAGTCAAACAGCTGCCACAAACACTACACGATATTCCTAGATACAAATTTGGTTTTGTCGACAATGAAACTCTTGCTCAACGCATAGATAAGGTGGCTCAACTTACAGGTGTACTCACTCATCGTGCTACGACACGCACTACCCAATCGCTCTACCATTTCCCCTACCGCTACTAATCAAATTTGTTTTACATTCCTCCTTTTTCGATTTTCCTACCAGATGTTGCTGGAGTGGTGCGAGGTGTTTCAGATGTTGTCCAGTTGACAACAAGGACCGGATGTCAAACATCTAAAAGAGAGATTAATGTTTACACTGCAAGGTTTAACATTTATCATTGTCTCACATTTACGTCTACATATTCACATGCTAACACTCTCCATTTCAACTTTTACACAGTTTAAAAAATACAACTATTACTTTGTGGGCTGACAAAACAGACCTCCTACATGTGACTGCTATTGAATCAGAAAAACAACCACTGTCTGTCATATTCACTTCTTTGATAGTCAAACTATTCAAAGGTACACTGTCTTTACTCCTTCATATTTCCTTCATGAATATCGACCTTATCACCAAACTAATACTTATAGGCGAGTTTACATTTTCGTCAACTAATGCTACACAAATATACTTCGGCACTGACTGTCCAGAGATAGGAAAATTACTTTCCAGGCATACCACCAATTCATTTGTACCAACTATTGCTGATGCGCAATCTTCATCCACAACCTTATTCCTACCACATTACTTTTCAGCGTCACTACCAGTGAAGGCAGTACCGTTACATCGACAGAACGTCAACAGCCTACATCTTCGACTACTTACGACCGGGAAATTAGAAGTACCATAGCTAATATGTTAGACGACATACGCTCTAATGACTGCCACGTAAATCAATTTATTTTATTCCTATCATTATTTTACCTTTACTTTTTTATTAACATTCTTCTTTCTCACCCTCCTCTGCAGTCAAAGAAGTATGTCGTAAACGCAACATTGATGAGGATTAACACATCATCAGGATGGAATTATCTTTCATGTCCCATTTGTAGGAAAACGGTGACAAAGGAAGCAACTGGTTTTAGCTGCTCTAAATGCAATAACAATATTACTCATCCACTTAACAGGTGCGCACAAGTAAGTTTACCATTGAATTTCAACTCCCTCACATTATGTTATATCCTCACAGGTACAGGATATCTATGGAAGTTTTCGACCACACCGGTACTGCGACTGTGACTGCTTTCGACAAAGATGCTGCCTACCTCCTCAAACGAAGCGTCGATGAGATGATGGATATATCCAAAACGGTACACATCTTAACCTACACTTTTTATATCGACTGACATTACTTACTTCAAACTGTGTAACCTTACCATGCAAATGTTGTCCCCCTCCATCATCCACTGCCTCACCCTGCATGACACTAATGTTTCTTTTTCTATAGACCAACGGTGACGAACTGATTGGGAAAAATGTTCACCATCTTGATGGGTACGGAAGCTCAGTTTGAATTCAGACCATCTAAGTACGACGTAATGAATTACGGAAAATCTCTCACTGTTAGTAGAGTTTCACATATTCAACACCGTAACAACTCGCTACCTGATCAACCTGAACCCCTTGAACTAAAGGATACAAATAAAGGTGATGGTACACAGCTAATTGCGGAATCCAGCAACGTCACAAAAACTGGTACGGCTCTTTATACAACCTCTGTCCACTCTTCTTAACATATCTTCCATACATTTTACCCACCAAAATTTGCTTTTCTTACTCAGGTGTGAAAACATAGAACTGATTACAGTTAAATAGGTTTGTATTGCACCCCATAGTTCGTTCTTCTTTCCACATAACAGAACAAATAACACATACACCCCGTCTGCCTGAAGGAAGCTGAGGAATGTTTACAAGAAAGTAGCATAACCGACCTCACCGTTGGACATGACAATGAACCAACCTGTCACATGCTGCCTGCTGGTAGGCAGAGGAAACGTGGACGACAAACTGGTAAGAGGAAGAAGTAAGCAATATGTGAGCAACTGCAAGCCAAACCACCATACGTCTGCAACAACGTCCTACCTCCGTGTTCCCCAGTAATGAATTTGGTGTTCTGTTTGCAATTGTACATCTTCCTTTATTCCTGTACCTATTTCTGCCTACATGTAAAAAGTTTAAAGGCGGTTCTATTTACTTGCCGTATCTACTTATGTTTGTTTAAAGATGTGTACTGCTGTTTGTTTGTCCCACTGTATTTTTAACCATTGCAGTAAATGACATACTATTACACTGTCCACTCTGTTTCCTTCACACACTTCACTTCACTACTACACACTGTTCATATAAACATTCTACACAGCTACAAACACTGTTCCCCACCCCTACCTCCCACTACAGTCATTGACCTCCTCTGCAATTCAACTATGACTGCCATTTTGCATTTATCACAACTTGAGCTTCCGTCTGCACCACTATACAACACGTCACACATTTGTTAACTACTAAATGTACTCTATGTAACAACCACTACTGCGATGATTCAGATATCGAAATCATATCCACGGAGCAATCCAGGGACCATTATCCAACGAAAATGTTAAATATTTTTACCTAAACTCGGCTAACATCTACTACTATACTGCATACCTGCACACGGCAACCCTTTCCTTTCCGCTACTGTTCATTTCACTAATACATATATATTTTGTAAACACGACAACGCAACAAAGTGTGGTAAACAACTGAAATTGGCAATGAATTGTCATCTCAGTGTTCTACGTAAATCGAACTGCAATGAAAACTACCAATTTTTGCCTACCATTTTCAAACTCGTGACTTGCTATCTCCCTGTAACATTTTACATGGTTTTACTCACAGCTAAAAATATCATGTTTATGGGGATACGTATTTTCATTTCTCACTATAACCTACATTAATGCTACCGCTCCCCCACTTTGACAAATAAATTTAATCATGCCCTGCTCTCTTCCCCTCTGTTTCTCAAATGTGTGACGGTCTTTTTCAACCTTGATTTTGCAATCCTCATGTTTCTAAACAATTAAGTAAAGGATACACAGATCCTCCAACTACAGCTGGATGAGGAGAGGGTTGGTTTTTATTTACCATGAGTTATTTGATTTCAGTAATTGTTTACAGCCTGTAAAAAATTTTACTACGATCCTCTCTCCGTTGTTATCTGCACCGTTCTTGCTCGACTTAATTTTTCTCCCTACCGTCACTGCAGTTCAATTATCAGGTTTTGTATTAGCAGGTTATTAAAATTATATATTGCTAAAAAAATTCATGATGGTCCACCTTTCAATTTTTATATTCGTTATATCAAGTATCTGTAATTAGTGTTATGTCTACTATCAATCCAAGAAAATATCCCAAGCATCATTTTAATTTTAGGCCAATTAACAATAATGAATTTACTATTACTATTCAACACATTATATTTGAATATTTTACCTGTTCCAATTTTTCGTGGCATACAACACTACTGTCATAAACTCAAATCAGAAATTATAGGAAAGTAAAATAAAAACACCATGCACCCTTATGTATACGGTGGCACACTAAATAAAATATATAAATTCAACTGTTTAAGCATTCAAACATTGGACAATATGACTTAGGACACATTCGCATATCACATAGACAACAGATAGGAAATCACAAAAATGAAATTTTGGTAAAAAAAAATCAGACAAAAAAGAAACAATACCTCATTTCAAAAGTACCGACCGTACAATCTAAACCCAAAACGGTTATTTACACTACTCCTGTGCGCAGCACAGGCCACACAGTTTCACCTGCCCTCCACCAGGATGCTAAATTTACAGTCTTCCCAAACGATTTACGACAACTTATAATACCCAAATGACAGTGCTGCTGGAATACCAAAAAAAAACAACAATATTCATCATTCCTGCATAAGGGACAGTTTGAACATATGTATGTCTGTGCACGCAAACGTTTTGAACTCTTTTTCGGTCAAATGTGGTAGATACAACGACACAAGCTAAACAATACTTCAAACTATTTCCACCACTGTGCGGTACTCTACAACAGAATTATTTTTATACCTTAAACAATTAAACATGTCTTTACCACCAACATAGATTCCTCATCTTTTAATAACACACATGCCCGTGTGCGTAGCACGGGCGACGCACTAGTTTTATTTATTATAAGCGTTACCCACTAGTGACACTTATTTACACTAATTCTCTTCATCAAAACTTTATCACTTTGGACTTATGGAATTTGGTAATGATCATAATTTCAATATCGTCCATATATAATTTTGTATTCCAAAGACAATATCCTTGGTTCAATAATAACAACGTACTACTCTGGCCAAAGATTTGACTTTGAGTCGTCCTCCGTTGACGATGATCTTAACCCCATATAATTTAGGAAACGAATTCTCTCTTGAGTTGTGTTTCACTTTCAATACTTTCACACTACCCAACTATAGTCATATGAATGTCGTGTCATGATTAAACTATAATCAAAGCGGACCTTTCATAGTGAAGATCAACACTATTCTCGAGTCAAAAGAACTGTATAAATTAGCGACTTCAATATTTTCTATTTGACCTTAATTATATTAACTAACAGAAAACTATCGGGTGAGTCATTATATCGTTATCCAATAACTATCGGTATGTAATCCCTTGGTGTCCTAACAACCATGAGTGATCACTGCCCAACATTTAGAGAGCATTACATACTCTAGCCTCAACGGATGCATCGATGTCTAGTCCTGATACATCTTAACTAGGAATATTTAAAATAATGTGTTCATCAGATTGTGATATAATACTCATGGTTATAAATATTTCTAATTGCTTTCACAAACACATCATATAAGAACTTTCTAACATATGTATTTAAATTAACTAATTTATAATTTATTACATTTTATAACTAGTTATATAACATAAAGGAAGCGCCTTTTATTTCAAACAAGATTGTTTATCGATTTAGATTTAAGTAACAAATTACGTAATTAATGTTAGGGCATACCCCTACCTCTATCAATACCAATACACACGGTGACCAACAATACTCGAAACGTGCATGACAAACTATAAACTCTAATGATTCTGTTCGGCATCCAAGATTGAAAAAATACTTAAGTGGCGTAAGTCCTTTTATGAGTACAATTCACGAAAAACTATTACACCTCTAGCTATGAAAAAGAAAACTTATACGTTATGCTAGATCATTGAATCTCAAAACTCTAGAATAAATCTAGAGAACTAAGTCTTAATTTTTCCTTCCCTTCCAAACGGAACTCATTCTATAAAGGAGAAAACTATATTAATTAAACCATCAATAAATTATGATCTTCAAATACTTGGGTTCGCTCGGGTTCAAACTCACCTCGACCACACAATGTTAATAACTATAATATACTAAGTGTACTATGATGCTTTCCTAGGAAAGTATCACATCGCCACTTAGAAGATTATCTAAATCTTCATAAAACCAGTCGAAAAGTCCTTCTCCAAGCAATCACAAGCATTCCAAAATATACTATATTATAAATAATTTTACAACGAATAAAGATCATCAAGAGTAATATACGATGTTGGATCTAATCCTTTATTCACTTGAACGATTTCTTTGTTAAACCAGGGTCAACCACCTGAATCCTCTTATGTGAATTTAAATCTAGATCCTTGGTTAGACCATTGAAATTTCCTCGCATGACTAGAATCGCACTTCAGAAATCTCTCAATCACCTTAATAATTAGACTCAAGTGCTCGCTTTTAAGAATCGAGCGAAAAGCCATCGCTCAACTGGTGAAAATCACATAGAAACCCTACGCTCAAACTAGTGATTAGAACTGGTACATGAATGGACTGATCATTTGAAAATATCCTTTGGCACATGGGATTAACCCCATCGCCAAAGGTTTACTAACATAAGAAGAAACAACTTCTAACACAAACGACACCATGCAATATGCGTATAAGTCATTCATTCGGTCTTTGCTCATTACTGACCATCCACCAAATTCCACTTGGACGCAAATTCAAGCCATCCTTCATTGATCTATCCCGTTCAACTCAAAAGATCGTGCATCAATTTTGAATGGTAGTACTTTCGATCGTTACACTTTAGCTTACTAAATAAGGTTACTCATACAAGGTTTGATGAAAGAATTTACCTTCAATGAAAGGTGTTAACTTAACTCTATATACTGGATAACTAACAATATATGATATACAACCTAAGTATCGAAAAGAAAATAAGCAAGTAGTTTACAATTAAAGCACACTCTGCTCCATGAACTTCTTTCCTTACTCCTAAGTAGTAAGTTTGCTAAGTACCAGTAATACTTATAAGGCATAATTCATCATCACTTACTCACCCTTCTAAAGTGTAGGACGGTCCTTTTTATAGTGACTGAGTAGATTAAAATTGAAGCACTTATGCTTCGGTTAAGCTGCATGGCATTCTATAGCGAAATTCTCCTATGTGCCGCAGAAGTGGCATACCATTTCAGCTCTCATCTTTGCATAAGCTTGATCCCTTCTTATATCTTGGCCTTTTTACTTAGATGAGAACTTCGGTTTTCTTTCCACATTTACTACTTCTATTGGAACCTTATGGGTGCTCTCTTTGAGAAGAGCCATCCCCACGGGACTCTCAAAAGTGGCCCATGCTGGGATGAGATTAAGCAATGAATCCCCAAAATGCATTAAGACCCTAGGAAATTTTTTTTCCTTCTTTGATGGAGTACTACCCATCTTAAATTGAATTTAGCCAAATAGATTAAATTAGCTAACATGATCCATCAATAATAAGCTACCTAGCCATAAATGGATAAAACACTCTAAATGTATGCCTTACCCGGTCTCAAAGATATACCGAGGCTCAAAGCGACGTTCAAAATCAATCCAAGTCATGGCATACTCGTCAATCTCCTCTACTATTATTTCCCACAAAGCCAAATCCTACCCTCAAAGTGCTGGGAAGTAATCCTCTAAGTCCATATTGGCAAAATCCCTCTCAAATGAATGGGCTCCAGTTGGTGTCTCAGCAATAGTCTTAAAACCCAGATATAGCTTCAAGCTAGGGTCCAGGAAATCCCAGCACAACTTCGGAAGTATAAAGCTGGTGGAGAAAGAAATACCAGTTCCCTAAGAGCTAAAAACCCACTAATGCCCACGGCTGCTGGTAGGATATTTGCAAACGAAGGAACAACTTGTGCGATGGCTAAATAGTCTTTGAACTGATCAGGCACCTCAGACAGCCTATCTGCATTCGCTTGTATACTTCGTCTCCTCATACCGACATCCTGAATGAAGACACCCTGGAAACTAGTGATATAAATTAATCAAAGTCTAGAGGAAAAGTGGTGTATGCAGTATTATATAGTAGAAAAATTACAAGTACGCTTTCTCAACGTACCTCCCTCTACCAGTTTGTTAAACTCAAACCGGTCCACTTGGTCCTGAGTGTTGAACCTAAGCTCTAATACGAAATGTAGCAACCTATCCTTTGTGATAACCAAAAATCAATGTCTCACATCAACATTTGACTTTCAATTACCACAAAAGACAAATTGTTGGGGTAAAATTAAAAAAAACCCTATACCATGGTATAACGATATAATCTTGCAGCGGTGATAACATATAATATACTAAATATATATACACAGAATAAGATGAATAATATATATGAAACTGCACTAGAGAAAGCAACTAATAAGTAAATATCAATACAGAAAGTCAGAATAGAATATCTAATACAACAAGTCTCATAAACAAATAACATATCTACCATGTACTACTATATTGTCAAGTGTGTGTATGTGTGTATCCAAATGTTTTTTTCGAAGCTTCGGTTGCACCACTCTAATAGCATATTCCCAAAAGCACTTGACTGTCAAACTACTCAATCGAGTACCCGAGAGTTGTCATGACATAAAAAGACTAAGACAAAACGCGGCTAGGACATAAAGCCTGGTGAAAATGGAACAGGAACTACTAAGGTATAGTTGGTCCTATCCACAAACATGACTCAGGGATAATCTAGACAAACCATAAACAAGAAAAGTAAACAAACCACAAAAGTAGAGAATGATACTATAACCTACTCTTCTCCTATAATCAACGAATCAGCATAACTGATACAATGTGACCAATATGCAATAGTATACCATAATATGGTATCCTACTATACAAATATAGAGACAATATAAAGATTAAAATATAAGCATATCCTACGGTACACAACAATATTATCAAGTAACTAATATAACACACATAATATAACAATAAATAGTAGAAAAATAATATAAATTAATACCATTATTGCTAATAAGTGGAGTCCACAGTAGACTCGCGCCTAAGATAAATAGAGTTAGTACCAAATTGTACCATAGATCCCGAGTTGCATCCAGTGTGATCAAACTCGTGTAGATCTCACCATACTCCTTGGTGAGCATAGGTGATATATGACCTACTCTGTATATATGACACCTGAGTCCGCTTTGGACATCGATCTTTAATTTAACTTATCACAATCCAACATTTTCCCATTGAGGGTCCAAAATAAATAAAATTAGTACCTAAATGTAACACAGACACCTTACAATATCCTCATTGATCAAACTCATGTAGATTTCACCGTACCCCTTAGTGGACATATGTGATATATGACATACTCTGTTTACTTGAAACCTACGTGTATCTCACCATAGACCTTAGTGAGTATAAGTGATATATGATCCACTCGTAGATGATCATCATCATCTACTCCTTGGTCATCATTGATTTCTTTATAAATTCGCATAATATCTCTATAAAAGTGAATGATGGGCGTATCTCATATAATATGTCATTGGTACCATAAAGGAACACTGATGTCTTGTGTGTATATGTGCACACACATATATAAACCAAACATAATGTCACGTAATCAAATATGCCTCTCATAAATGAAGATCGATATCTCATTATCGTTTATCTACACAGATGGTCTCTACTATAGGACCAATAATATTTACAGCTACTAACATAAGGCAAATACAACATATGTTCACTAATATAAAACCAATATCATTCATCAAAACATATCTACCCCAAAGTCAAAACCACGAGGTAGAGCCATCCATACCACTTTCTTATGTAGCTCAAAGTCTTCCTGAAGTCATATGGAGGACATGAGGTTGG
Organism: Allium cepa; assembly: GCA_030765085.1. NCBI lineage: Eukaryota > Viridiplantae > Streptophyta > Magnoliopsida > Asparagales > Amaryllidaceae > Allium > Allium cepa. The sequence continues at coordinate 550,270,918 of CM060938.1, forward strand.
TCCGAAAGCAAACTGCTTTGGATCTGGTATGAAATCCACTGGTCTAAGCTTTGAGCTTGGTAATAATGCCTAGCTTGAAGCTTGATCTGAGGCCCGATTTTCGCTTGTTTCGTCATGTCGCCTTCTCCGTCGATTCACCTACCTATCCTGCCATGTTGCCTTTATCACGTAGTTGAAGTTCGTTGCCTTATGTTTGAGTCTACATGTAGATTCCTTTGAGTGTTCGAGAGGAACGTTCGTGTCATCATGAACCTTTTAATCGATCGTTTTGCTACCAAAACGCAATGTGCAAATCAGCAACCCAATTACACTCCACTACATTGCTTATCTTTATTATAGATGTATATTTACATACCAATGCACATCATACACACCAATTCACACAAATTTACACTTATACTTTACAATTCACGTTTTCGAGCTACATCGGAGTGATTACTCGACCCGGTATTGCCTCATGCAACATAGTGCACACAACAGTCGCTATGGCTACAAGAGATGCTCGTAACTTTCTTATACACCTATATAATTTCATATATATATATATATATATATCAAATGATGATACTAAAGAAGAATTATGGATGCACAAATTTATAATAGAGCTAGGAGTGGTCTCTTTGATTGATTGTTCAATTGCGACAATAATTCTTTTATCTAGATTGCAAAGGAACTAAGGTCTCGGTAGAGGTCGAGTCACATTCTCCGTAAATTCTACAAGATGAGATAGTTTATCAATGATGGGCAAGTGATCATCAAAATGGTAGATACAAAAGACAACATTGCATATTCATTCACTAAAGGCTTTTTTCAGTCTGCTTTACTGAAACCGATCGAAGATATATGTATGAAGATTTGTAATTTCCCCTTAGACAAAGTGGGAGATTGATAAAGGTTATGGTGTGCCCTAGGAGAAAATATATAATTAGATCATGTAACTAAACCCGTAAACAAGCTTATCCGAAATAAAGTAAGAATTAATATTTTTTATATCTATGTGCTCATTACACTTATTATTTCGATTGCATTTGTTTCATACATCTAAAAATCCTTAGGGGAAATGTTTTATGGATTGAATTTGTGATACAGTATGTAAACATGAGTTTTGGGTTGATAATGAAATAAACACTTAACCTTAAATATCCTTAGTCATTTGGTATTTTGAAAACATAATATTAATACATGTGAAACACTAGCCTATGTAGTCATATCCATACGATGGATAGTGATTTACTTACGACTATTAGGGGCACCAGCTGGTTACATACTCATAGTTGTTTGGAAAAATTACCGTGAATCTTTTATAGGTTATTGTATATAGTCAAATAGAAGATCTCACATGACAAACAATAAACTCTTGACTTGAGAGTACCAGAATCTTACGTATGTATGTAGTTTGACTTTAGATGATTATGCGATACTACTTTGTGTTATGTGACTTACGTCTAATTTTGGGTATGGTTAAAACATGTGAAATAAGCACAACTGAAGAGAGAATTTGTCCCCTTTGATACAGAGAGTTGGTGCCTCTGTAATTGGAATTTCACACTAAGTCATAAATCTATGGACAATGTAGTGTGGTTAATCAATAATAGTTACTGAACTGAATCAGGTGGCTTCGAAGTTAATCATAATCAAACATGGACATTATTAAAATTTTGGTTGTTGATCGAGCTTTATACATCAAAGTGACATAGCATTGACAAAGAAGTAAATGTGTACACTACACCGATGCTTAAGTGTGTTTGACTCATGGTTGTAAAATTGGATATTAAACCAGATGATTTGAAAGCAATCACTACAGAGTCTACTACTATGATTTTGCAAACTCTGCACAAACATTATCATTCAAATTGTTCGAATATTATTAAGGACAAGTATCATACCTAAGAGTCTCACAAATGCGAATTAAAAGTTTGACCTAAATAGAGTTTATAAATAAATAAATTTTATAAATTATTAGTAGAGGAAAATAATTAGTTAACCAAAAATATTTGCGACATATTACAACTATATTTTATTTTAATAAGGATTTAATTTGTTATATTTTGGCATTATTTATAGTGTTTAAATTGAACTAAAATAAACAATCAACTAGTGCTAAAGTGTCACTCAATACCATATATTTGTTAAATTATCTAATAAATGCATGCATATAAAGGTATACAATTATATGTGTAACTACTTATTTAATAACGAGAATATTCTTTAATTAAGTATAACTCGTACCATTAGATGTGAAGAGTCATCACATATATATACATATATGTAGATTAAAAAAAATTATTTATGTAAAAAAATAGCGAAGAGTAGCTAAGTTAATGGGCATAACTTCCCATAGAAAGGGAAAGGATACACAATTATCTACGGATAGAGAACTTCTCTTACTATTTAAAAGATGATAAAGATACCCCATTTATATAATATAATTTCCTCCATTAATCTTTACCGATTCTATATCTTCATAATTCTTTCGCAGCTTATTTCAAAAAACTAAATTGTTCTTTATTGTTGTCATCTTCAAAAGCACAACATTATAGCTCTCGGTTGGATTTATCAAATAAGATTTGCTTATATATTTTATTTTATTATGTACATGCAGTAATAATTGTGTATACATGTATACACATTAATATAAATATAAAATGTATACTATACTATTAAAGTTGAGTATCGAATAGTGATCTTTCGAACCCTCTCCATTTCTCAGTAAAATTGGACGAGAGTTTGACACCTCTATAACCATCACAATATTACGTCTCATATTTTATTTCCTTCAAACCCCCTTTTGATACCTAACCCTAATTTTCATTTAAGGTAAAATCAGTTGGATTCTACTTCAAAGAGGCAAACGTTGCCCACCAGCTCATTGTCGTCGTTAAGTATCTGTAACCACTACTATACACTTATGCCTCGATGGTTTCCCCTTTTCCTTGTTGCTCTTTCTGACGGTTGTTATGCATTTGCTTGGGCTGGTTATATGTGGCGACATGGTGATTTACTGGTCGAGTCGACTTTGCTCTACCTCTATTGACCTAATCATCTATGAATGGATAGAAATATTAATTTCAACTTGTTTGCATGATTCACTAGTAACAATTGTGTGCATCAATATTTTTACTGCTTTTGATAAGGCTTCAGTTTTCTCATTACTAGAGCATTTTCTTTTTGTACATCAGTGTTAGTCTGATTGGATTTAACGAAAAGATTATACTAGCCTAAATTTAAGGTAAATTTTTGCTTGTAGAAAATAAAAATTGAATTATGTTACAATGGCTCATTTTAAAGTTCTTCAATTCTATGTAATGTGAACGCTAAGAGAATGACATTCCGCCCTAGAGGTAACAATTTAGAAGTGAAACATTACCTCATCACAATCTACACCCTATATGTGAATACACATGCTATGGGATATTGGATTAAATTGATATAGTAAGCTGAATGGAAATTCCTTTTTCGTTTACTAATTGTATTGTTTATCATATGATAGTGGTACATGATCGTAATTCGCAGAGAAAAGATTTTATTTAACACAATGAATCTATCAATCTTCAAGCTGTTTCACGCCTCTTTTACTAAGATAATCATAAAATATGGCTTTATCATTGTTAGTTAAGTTACTTTAAGACCTTTTTTGACAAATTGACGAAGGTCTAATGGATATTTATATATCATTTCAAGCACATTGCAGGAGTAAACAAACATTTAATTTGATAACTGTATGCGATGTTCTCTTGAAATTATTTCAAAATAATCATTAGCAGTAGGTAAAAATGTTTTGTTCATTCGACCAATGACTTTTTATTATAAATTTTTTAAATATTATAATTTTTTTGTTAGAAATACAATTTTGGTATTTTTGTGAGTAGTTTTCCATAGCAACGTATTTAAAGCCCTATAATAGTCTAATACTAAGTCAATTGGTTAAGGTTTGATTTTTCTTTTTTTGGCCTTCAACCCATGGAAATTTACCAACTATATATATATATATATATATATATATTTGATTTCCTTAGAAGAAATGAGAATAAAAAATGGTCAATTGATTGGATTATTAAAATTTTGCAACAAATACTAAATTTGGTTAACTAAAAGTAAAACCATTTTGAAGTCTTAATATGTGCCAATAGTTAAGACTATGTGATTTGGACATCTATTTTTTACATTAACCATAGCATAAACATGCATCTTATATTAAAAAATGCCTATTTGCTTCAACATAGGTTTAGACCTAAACATTTCTTGGTATTTTATCAATTTACTTTAGCTTCTTGTAATAAGTGTTTCTATTTTCATTCATCTTTAGCTTCGTTTTAGTGTTGTACAAATTCGTTCTAAAAATTAACGATTTCTTCTTCAAATTTCTCTTTCAATACAAAATGCAAGTTTCTATGAATACATGCTCTAATAAATTAGGGAAATGTTGAATTATTTCAACATAAGTGGTTAACTTATTCAAAAAACTAGAGTAGTGTTAGTTATACATGAATTCTTCAGTGAGAAATGAAATATATTGAATATAAACTTTGTTCCTCGTTTGCAGTAAAGAAAAATTATTATGTTTTGAGAACATATACCATATCATTATGATATCAAATAAAGTAATACAAACACGGTATTTTCATAGTATCTATGTATTTCCTATGTATGTGCAACATCACTTTTTTGTTATTATTTAAATTATAGTCAAACGTTTCAAATCAAGGTTGGAACCCAGATAACTTTTTTCTTCAGTCCATGTTAGAAGTAAGAGCATCTTTAAAATAACGTCCAAACTTGCAAACTTGGAATTTCATATAACTGAATAATAATATGTAAAAGTTATGAATCAATGTTTGTCAGTGGTCTGAAAGATTTACTTTTATTTGGATAATATATTGTGTTTGACCACTTCATTGATAATCTTCAAGGAACAAATGTGTATGAAACATTGTTTTTGTGTACTTAGTTTTTATGAGATGTTATTATCTACTACATTTTCAATTTTCTCAAGTTTTAATGTAAAATTTACTATCTCACAATATAATAAGTAATCTGACGTACTATCTAATGTATGCTATGTGCACATGATTTTTAGTATACCTAATTAAATTAAATTACAATAGATATATACATGGAAGTAAAGTATAAGAATCGTCTTTCCATTTTTTCCAATTCAAAAGAGGAAATTATTCGTTTATTCAAAGAAGAATCATGAAATGTGTTTGCTAAATGAAATAGTACTCGAAAAGTTAAAACTCAATTAAATATCATTTGAACTCTTAAGTAACTAGCTGCACATCCGACTTAATGCCTATTTTTGATAGCATAAAAGGGTAATGTGAGATGGATCGGTTATTGGAATGTACAAATGGAGCTTAAACTACCATGTGAAAAGTGCTAAGGGGTATTATTTATCATAAACTAATCTGGAATAATAAACAACACATTTTAACAATATTAACTATTAACCACAAAATGGACCAATACCCTGGATTGAGTGTGAAAACACCAACCCTGTTTATCAAGGCAGATAAAATAGAAAGAGCAATGGTAAATCGTAGAAAAAATAAAGGGACAAGAGATTTTGTAGTGATTCGACTGTTAATGAAGCCTACGTCCACTCATAGCTTTTATTGGTGACAGTTGCTACAAGATTGATTTGGCTTTATGATTAAATCGCCTAAGTTAGAACTAAATCACAAGTACTTGGAGACAGACGAAGGATCTCGGTTGCTCCTTTGTGATTATTGTGAAGCAAAAGAAAAGTGAAGAATGATAATGGTAGAGTGGAAGAAGGCAATCTATAGATCCCTTTTCTGTTGTAGATGGGATGGTATTTTTAGGGGTTGGAGAGCACTTAGGCCAAGAATCGCTTTGTCAGAAGCATGTAGTCATCATGCAGAGAGAGCTCAGAAAGTTTGGAGCCAAATAGGCTATCTTTTTGGACCGGTACCGATCCGACCCAATTGGGTCGGTGATCGGTATCCAAATCCTTAGCCAATTTTTGGCTCTAATTTGTTTGGTCCAGTTTCTTACTTCTTAGTGATGCTCTTCGTATAATTTTGTAGCTTGTTGACTTGTTTTGAGGATGATTCGCCTATGGGTTAGATTGAACGGTATTCTGAATCAGATGAACCTTCACTTCTTGAACTCGGATGTTTGGAATGTTACCAAACTTGTTGGGTGAGCTTGGTTAAGGCATAGAATCTCAATGCAAAAGGATTGGGGCCACCATGAACCACCAATTCATATCGGTACCGATCCGATTAGATCGGATCAGTGCCGATCCGAAAAGATAGCATATTTTTGGATCAAACTTCTTGGTGTCCTTTTCTTGTGTTTTTGGACCTTCCGATCAAGTTTTTAGTCGTTTTGGTTTAATCTGTATGTTCTAACTCCTATTGAATTTTGCTGGATTAAAAATGCGGTTAACATTTTCCCCACAGAGTACGCTTTCGTTAAAATCAAGGTGTACTCTGGAATTGTTTCATTTTTGGGTTTTGGTTGTAAGGAGTTTCATTGGTCATGTTTAGCTATCTTGAAAATCTATCTACAAAGTTCTATCTAACCGTTCAGTCCTTAGTGTGAATCTCCATTGTATGTGATTATGGAGCGTTCTTGAGTTGATAATTTCCAAAATGAACATGAACATCGCGTAGGTCACATAGGGAAAATTTAGGACCATTTGGAGGAGCAAATGTGGGTCGGTACCGATCCAAGTGGATCGAATCAGTATTGATCCAAGTACTTGAAAATTTTTCAAACTTCCTTTTTGTTTTGTTTTCTTATATACGAACTGATCCCTCACTTCACTTCATTTCTTATTCGATCTGACCTCATTCTTTCAACCGATCCGACCACTTCAAATCGCCGTCGATCCAAAGCCTGCAACCGCCAGAAAGCCACCGTCGTCAATCTTCACCATTAGCCATCGTCTCCCGGAGTCGCTGTCACCGTTCTAAGTGGGTCCTACCATTGAGATCACCACCGCTTTGAGGCATTGCCGATCCGATCCATCCAATACCCTAGTTTGGTTTGCCTTGAATCAAAGATCAGATCACCTTTCTAAATTTTGAAGGTTGGTGATGTGAATTTTGACATATTACTACATTAGCGATTAGTGATGAAGTTGTGTTCTTCACGGACACAGTGGAAGATTTGAGTTTATTGTGACTTTGTGGAAGAAGATAGCAAACCTAGTCCTGAATTTTCGCGGAAAGAAGCTAGGTTTTTTCCTCGATGCTCGAAATGTTCTGCTATCTTCATTCACAAAATTAGAATTAACTTGCACCGAGTTACATAGTCGATCCCGGTACAGTGTCTTGCAGATTGATTTTGCTTTTTCTAGGAAGTGATAATAGCATAGGGTGGAGTCTTGTGTGCATCTCATGCTGTTATCACATTCCAAAGAACTAAAATCGACATATGTTGTGAATCCTTTACTTGATTGCGACCCATCAATCTATATTTTCTCACTTTGGATTGGTCATGTTAATGTACAATCGATGTACCTAGAATAGGAAGGGCTTTCCATGTCACTTTGAACAACGGATCTATTATCGATCGTTGATCGATGACGGGCATGTAAAGAAGAATGAAATTAACAAGTTATATGGATTTCTCTTTCCGATGTGAATGATCCATCTACACGGAATGGTTTGTTTACAGCGTTCAAGACACCGGACCCATTCTTACTTAGATCACACATAACACACTCCCCGGTTAATACTTGGAATCTGATTGGTGGTTGGTACACATCAGTCATTTCTCGGATTTCAAGTGTCGACAACGCAAGGGTTTTTAGTTTAGAGATTAGGCGTATCTAACAGTTCTGAGCATAGGATTTCTTATATAGAATGATGCGCAAATATTCTCAATGCAAATTAGTTGAGGGGAACTCACCTCTTTTGGAAGCGGAGTCATCGTTGATCTCGGCGAGATGCGCCACTTCCATAAGTTCAGGTCAATATGGTAGTCTGGTTCTAGTCGGTTCCATCTTCGATCGCACTCCTCCTAACTTTAGAGTCTTGTTTGATCCTTCGAAGAAATCTCCTTCAATCCTTACACACAGGACGTTGTGAAGCATTTTCTCGCAATATGGTATCCCAGAGGATGATGTGCTTGTGCCATCAAGAGGGGAATTTTCTCATATGCCACCTTCTAGATACATGGCCTACCACCGATATATGTGCATGTACAGTGTAGTGCCCCCGTTCAATCACACCTTAATGACAACACTTCAGAACATAGGGTTGGCCCTATTCCAGATTCTTCCAAATGGATATACCATGCTGATATGCTTATATGTTATATTCATGTGAATGCTTAATCGTGCCCCAAGCTTCGCTAAGCTATCGTATCTTCTATTATTCAAGAAGAGAGAGTCTAATCTATCACTTGTTTGTATTGAGGAATAAAGCAGCCGAAAACTTATACTAGATCTTCCCTGCAAAGTTCCTTCATTCAAAATTAGTTCTATTTGCTATCCTGGAATGATTCACTCATTTATGGACTACGGAGGGGTGAGTCTCTTTCTCCATGCTCGGAATTTCCTTTAACTGCTAATAATTTTCTGAACAATCATATATTCCTTGCAGTTCTTTCGAAGATTAACAAGGACCCGACACTTGGCACTATTCTTAGGACCTTGAAAGCGGTCGATGCTTAGGAGTACACAATTAGGTTCTTGCTCACGGATAGGAACCTTCGCCGATGTGGACATTTACACCTTGGGAGGACCATTGGATTCGTCAGTGCTCCTTCCCACTATAGTGCCCGAACCCGTTCTGTTTCCTCTTCCCATGACTCTGGTGAGGATGAAGATGAAGAAGAAGAAGAAGAAAGTGGCCCATCCAATGGATTAGAGAAAACCTTTGAGGAGATCCATATTCAAGTCGGGGTTGAAAGTCTGCTCAAAATGTCATCGATCTAAGAAGAGATAGAAGAAGAGTTCATTCAATGGAAGGAAAAGGCTTCATTTATTAAAGGGAAGGAGAAAGAAGAAACTAGTGAGGAGCATCCTCTAAATGAGGAAGAAATAGATTGGGACATTGATGAGGGTGATGTCAACTTAGACGATAAGGCCTCGGAATTGAGCCATGAATGTGCACCCTCACCTCCTTTGAAAGAGCCTATTGAAGGAGCTTCTCCCAAGAATGAGCATGTACCCAGCTCTCTGTCAAAAGGTGTTGACATTAATTTGGGAGATGTGGTTACATTTTTGTAAATATGGGTGACTTCATGGATGACTTCACTTCAAAAGGGTTACCTTCCCAGCCTACCTATATCATCCATGTAGGAATTAATGTCTTGACATTAATCAATGACCGACCAGGTTTGTGTATTCTGTTAGAGTCGTTAAACTGCAACACACACACTTCACAAGGGTCACACACTTTATATTATTACTATTTTCTATGATGTTTTAATTCATCAAACGCCTCCTTCCTAAATCCATTTTATTGCTTGTTGTAGGAGTCATGTTTCTTGGTTTTTTATAGTGATCTCGATCGAGTTTTGGAGTCTCAATGTTCGTAGAGACACTCTTCAAGGTACCATGCTCCCCAGGAGACTGACAAGGAGAGGAGAAGGAGGAAGGATAGGTGGAAGAGCATCGTCGTGTCGAGAAGGGTTAAGACCATGATAGGAGAACTGGCTACGAGAAGTGGAAGAGCCTGACTAAGTGGGGAGATCAGTCAAAGAGGATGAAAAGAATCCAAGAGCGATAATGAGCTTCACAACCTCCTTCTTCCACTGGGATAAATGTCTCTGCTTCCGGTGTCGTGACCTCCTTCACTCATACTGTCATGACCGCCTCTCCCCAGATTTCTAGGCATGTGCCTTACAATCTTCCCATCAGTCCCCCACATCTGTAAGATGCATTCCCCAGTTTGTTATTAAGGGGAGTTGTTTTTTATAAGCCCAATCTGAAGTCAATTCATGCTAAATCTCATTCACCCCATCTCCAAGCAATTCAAAGCGGTTTGGAGTAAGCCGAGGGATGGGAAATGTTATGCATGCAACTGTTCACTTTTACTCAGAACAAGTACAAAGAAATTCTCTCAATCGAGTTCGAAAAAGATGAGATCGAAAGGCTAAAGAAAAATAGACATTATGCCCTCAAGAGGGAGAGAAAAACTGCTTCTTTCCTTAAGGAGCTGAAAGAATCCACTGACCGAGCCGCACTTATATTTAGAGATGAGATAGAGAAGTGCCATACTAATGAGGTGGCTTTAAGAGAAAATTTGTGATAACCAGGATGATGGTTGAGATGCGTAAGAATACAATTGTCTAGTAGGATCAAGAAATTGCCTCTCTTCGTGAACAAGTTTCGAATTTGGAGGCTAAGAAGAAACAGCTAGCGGTAGAGAAGGCTAGCATGAATGCCAACTTTTCAAAGCTTCAAGATACCTTCACAAAGAAGATAGAAGGCTTGGATACTACTATTTTGGGCTTCTATGTCAAATTCATGCTGCATTAAGGGAGCCTTAGTTACTTGGGTTCGTTGTTCCCTTATACCATTGTTGTAGTCAGGGAAGAGATTCTGGCTCGATTTCGAGACATGGGTGGTGGTCATACCGAAGAGGAGTTGGTTCAGACATATCTGAACGAAGATTCCCACCAAGCTTTAAGGGAGGGCCAAGAAATCTTGGGACTAGAGAGGGAACGAATAGCTATTGATGCCGCGGCTGCCACTAAAGCTGTAACCGAGCATTTTCTTTCAGGCCCTAGTGAGGCATCTTGTAACAACTCTATATTTTGTGATTATTTTAATTGAATTTCTAATTTAAAAGCTTTATTTTATTTATTTGAAATGGATAATTTTGTTATTTCAAATATAAAATTTGATTTTGATGTGAATTAGAAATCCAAACGTGATTAAATAGAATATTTTACAAAAAGTGTATTTTGGTCAATATGGTCAACTTTGACTTTTAAATTTTTATTTTTAAATTTTGAAAATTGAATTTTATCTTTTATTTTGAAAGTAAATAAAATTTTAAGAACACTGTTTTTCGTTTCATTGAAATTTGATTTATGATGTGAAAGTTATGCCTTTTTAACTATTGTGTGAAATTTGCTGTATCTAACAAAATTGTTTATTTTAAATTATACAAATAATATTTTATTTGGTCATGTAATGTTATAATTTATGTTTATATGGGTAAAATAACATGTATTGTATATATTTTTGTTTTAAAACATTTTTGAAAGTGTAATTGATATTTTCCAGGGTCGGTTGTATTTTTCTTTTATAATTTCAAATTTCCAGCTTCAATTAATTTAAGGAATTCTTTATTTATTTTTATATATTTTTCAAGATCTTATTTTATTCTCATTCCTACATTATTTTTTTCATCATTTATTTTATTTATTTGACATTTTATTTGTTTTAAAGTGAAATAGAAATTTTTCAAAAGTTAATGGTATTTTATTTGTAATTTTCATGTCCTGTTTCCAATTTTTAAACAATTTCTTTAATTATTTTTCTAATTTCTCTAAATTAATTATTGATTTCACTTTGAATATGTTTAAGAAATTATTTTATTTCAAAATTTTGCTTTACTATATTTTTAAAATGAAGTAGATATTTTTCCAAAGCCAATGATGATTTAATTGTAAATTTTGAACCCTGTTTTGAATTTTAAGCAATTTCCTTAATTCTTTTCCCATTTTCTTTAAAATTTATTATTTATTTTATTTTATATTACTTTTTTTCGTATTTTGAAGTCAAGTTACTGAAATTTTATTTGTTTTTATTTAATTAAAAGAAAGTGGAAATTTGAAAGGACTTAAGCTTTAAATTTGTGACTTTTCATCTGCTAAACTCTTCATTTTCCTTGACCTTTCACTTGCTCATGTTTAGCTGTACACATCAATACCATAGCCATGAGTTTCTCAGTCATAATTCACGTGAAAATACTCCATCTCATTTCATTTTTCACGGCATGGAATAATGGGTAATGGCCTCTTCTTCTTTTCTATCTTTTTCTTCTTCTTTTCATGTGTTTTGCCATGTTTTCCTCTTGTATTTGCTCTTCACCATCGTAGCTAGCCTTGACCACCACCTCCTCCTCTTCACCATCCACCACCTAACATCATCTCCTCCTCTGACTTGATCAGTCTGCACCCTCCTCTTGACAAAACTCCATACAAAAGCCTTGAAAACCCCTTAAAAACATGTTAGCCTAGCCTAGTTGCTTCACCACCTTCATATATCACCTTGGCCATCACCTAGAGCCGCCACCACCACCTTGATATGCCCACCATCCATCACCTTAGCTACTGTCCAGATCTGAAACATGAAAGGCCAAGCCAAATACTCATGTAGCCGAGCCCAAAACATTGACCAAAACTCCACTCTCAAGCCTAGCCTCTTCACATATTCATGCCTTGTAACCTCTACATGTTCATGCCTTGTAGCCATGACTTTTAGGTCTAAACCTAAACCAAAACCATGTTGTGGCCGAGCCTACATGAACCCTAAGCCAAGCATGTAATGGTAGAAAGCATGGAAAAAGCTATTATGTTCATATTACTTTTTATTTCAAAGTTAATCCAATTCAATGTTGTACTGAATTATAACTTTATTTTGGTTTTGTTCATGGGTTGTGTACAAGATCAATAAGCTTGGTTCTCATCCACTTCAATCCATCGTTGTGTCATCGTGCTTTCTGGTATCCGTTGTTGAAAGTCTATATGAGTGGATCGTATATGATATACATATGCAAGTATGAACAACTAACTATATAATATAACTTGATAGATAATAATAGCAAAGTAAATTAAAATAATCACACCAAGATTTTATACTGGTTCGGACCTCCCGTCCAACGTCCAGTCCCGAAGCTCCTCTTCGGAATTTCCTTTCAACTAACCCTCACTTGACCTGGAGGAACAGATTTATAATAGCGGAGTTTCTTTGTCAAGAATGTGTTCTATAACACGGATGTTGACTATTGAGTACAAGTGCTTCCAATATATATATCTATCTAGAGAATATTGAATGAGGAGTTCTGAATATATGGAAGAGTTAAATACAAGTAGTTGATTTCTAGAGAATAGGTATTAATCAGAGTATAGGAATTAAGATCATAAGTAAGTAAAGGTGAAGATTCTCTTTGCATTCCTGATGCTATTTATAATGATGAAGAGTTTTCTTGTATAGTTGCATCTGTTGTAATCTCTCTAAAGTTGCTTCTGATGGTGATGAAGAGTTGCAGCAAAGAGAAGCGGATGTGTCCTTTCGAATGTGACAGTTGGTCTTTGAAATTACTCAATCGAGTTCAAAATCAGACATCTGGAGGAATGTTTCAGACGTCTAGTCTTCATTTTTTTTTGTGTCTGGTTGCTATTCAGATGTCTGAGTTTATTATCAGACGTCTGTTTCCTTCTGAGTTGTGAACCAGAGAGTTTAACCAGACGTCTGAGCATATTAACCAGATGTCTGATTCTGTCTGATTTGCAAACCAAAGGAAACATTCAGATGTTTGGCTAGTGCACTCAGACGTTTGAAAATGTGCATGTTGCTTTATTTGTGTCTATGCCACTCCTTTTCAACTTCTACCGATTTGAAGTCTTTTGATACTTCTCTTGAGTCTTTTTTTTGTCTCTTTGGTGATGTTACTCTATCATCTACCTATAAATATAGATACATATTTACATTCGATTTCCATTGTATAGTTGTTATCATCGAAACCATAGAATTGATTTCCTAACAATCTGTCCCTTTTTGATGATGACAACTATTCAATGTACTTATATATAGATTAGAAATCTTCCCCTGAATATGTGCTTATTTTTATTGTTTTATGATTATACTTATATTTCTCCCCCTTTGACATTATCAAAAAGAATTCGTAATAATTAAGCCAGTCGTCAAAAAGGAAAATTTTCATTAATAGCAGGAAGGAGTTACATTCAAGGATTTGTACAAAAATACAAACAACTACAATTCCTAAATTTTAGAGTTCCTTTGGAGAAGCTTGATTTGGATCACCTTCCTTTGGTGAAGCTTGATTTGTATCATCTTCCTTTGGTTCTTCTTTTTCAGAAGTGCTAGCCTTTGAAGGAGATGTCAAAGCTTCCTTTAGAGGTTCATCCTCAAATAATTTGGAATGTTTTGCAGGAGGAGAAGGTACAGGGATTGCCCAATCCTCAGAGGGTGGTGTTGGACCATGAACTCGTTGTAAACCTTCTTTAAGAACCGATAAAACAGTCGAAAGAGATTTTTCAACTGTGGCTAGTCATGTGGCAAATGAACTTTCAAATTTGTCAATTCGCCTAGCCAAATATTTTTGATTTTGGGATAATGTATGTCGGTTTCGAAGTGTGAGATCTCGAATACTTTCATTTAGATTTTTTTCTAATCGAGTCTCTATAATTTTGTCCTGTCCTGGATAATCAAATGGTGCGGGAGGAGGAGTGACTTCTCGATATTGTTCTTCCTCTTGGGACAGATCAATGTGTGGTTGAGGAGGAGGCTCAACTCTTCGAGATTGACGATTATGCATCCAATCTTCGAAGGACATAATATCTGGAGGAATTTCTGGTAGGTGCATCAAAGAAAAGAATTTTGTGGAAGCATATTTTGGCGAAATTTCTTCGAATGTCGATAGATAGGAAGGAATATTATGTGCACGAAGAAGTCTCATAATATAGGTAGGGTAAATGATCGATGGCCTTGAGCGAGTCCAAAAGTGTTTGAGCTCGTCGAAGATGAATTTTGCCCAATTTACCCGAGTTCCACTAAAGAGAGCATACAGAGCTTTGTGCTCCAATTCTGTTATTTGCTCGTGATTCCCCATACGTGGAACCACTGTATTTATTATCATTCTTGTCAGGAGTTGGGCTTTTGGACGTAAATATTTTGAAGCGAATTTCGGCATTTCGTCCTCCCATATTTGACGAGTAATACTATTCCGTGGCTTAAAATGCATATCCGGAATGTTGTGCAAATCCTCCCCGGTGTCGGAGCATCCTAAGGTTCTGGCTATTAAACCCGGAGTTAATCGAATAGTATTCCCATAAACGCTTGACCATAGCCAGTTGTCCTCATCTTCGGTATTCCAAACTGGAGTACTATCTAGATTGGCGTAGAATAAAAATATAGCTAACTGATCTATTGGAACATCATTAGGAGCAAACGAGATTAGGGTTTTCAAACCAGCATTTTCACAAAGTTCATCTAAATCATACATGGGGAATTTAAGAAGATTATAGAATGGTCCTGTATGAAGTTTCTTCTTTTGAATATCTTCATACCTTTCTATAGAATGGGGAGATTTATTCATCCACCGTTCAATTTGGTCGTCGGAGCAAACCTGGGGATTTGAAGATGTGGTCGGTTGATCTTGCTTTCTTTTTGTCATTTTAGGATTCTTAGTGCGAGGAGGCATCTTGATTATATTTGCTGTAAGATAATGTTTGGGTACGAAAATTGACGTTGAGAAAATCGTAGGATGTAATAATTTGGGGATAAAAGTATAAAAACGATGTTATCGGCTTGAATTTAAATGGTCGATTGGGAATCAAACCTCTCGATCAAAAATCAGACGTCTGGTTTGCCCTAATTTCTGTTCATAATATAAAATTAGACCTGTGTTTTTGGTAAACAGTCGCCCGGGCCTGGTCACTGCGACCCCCTTTGTGAGGAGGCACCCCTTCTCCCGAAGTTACGGGGCTATTTTGCCGAGTTCCTTAGAGAGAGTTGTCTCGCGCCCCTATTTTGATCGAGACGTCTGGTTTTGAGCACAGTTATGAATTTGTAGATACAGAGAGATTTTTCAGACGTTTGGAATTAAAAACAGACGTCTGTTTTGGCTAAATTTTGATACAGAGAACTAAGGCAGACGTCTGGATCTTATTTCAGATGTCTGAAATGTTCTGAATTTTATTTGTAGAAGACAGAACAACAAATCAGACGTCTGGGGGATATATCAGACGTCTGACATATGCACATTTCTTAGACATATATCAGTGCATCAGACGTCTGAAGACCATAGTCAGACGTCTGAAATAAGCAGTTTTGCTATAAATAGCCTTAAAATTGATGGTTTCACTTATTTTTTGAATGTTGATAACAAATATCTTTTATTGTTGTAAAAAATACATAAGTATAGATATATACAATAATTAATACGATTTATTTAGATGGAGACGGAGCTTTAGGATTTCCTAACTCATTATTATTCCATGGTCTAAGTGGAGACCATATATTTCCACGTTCGTGGGTCCGTGGAGAGTCAGAATATCGTCTTGGTGAGGGATTTGATGGAATACGATACGAAGAAGATGGATCCAACGAACTACAAGGTTTTGGTAGCGGTTCATGAACATATTTCTTTCGTGACGAACAAAATTTCATCGCCACTTGCTCTAGAAAGCTTAACCTTCGTGCCGTAACTTTTTGTTCGAAATAAAATTCTCGTTGAAGATCCATCTGTTGTTTTTGGTAATGATGAATTTCATTAATTTTCTCCTTTGTGTTAGGAGAAACAAACAGGGACCTTTTAGTTTTCTTATTATCTGGAGTAAAACCCGTACGATATGAGGACCACTTATTTGTTGGCTCTTGCTTTGGTGTAGGCGTTGGAAGTCGTTGTGGTGTGTCAACCGAGCTATCCGTCGATGGTGTGGAGATCGAGATAGATATATAGGAGTCCTCAGAAGACATTTTTTACTAATTTTTTTTTAAGAAATTGATTGTTTGTATATAGTTGTTATATAACTATGTATATATATATATATATGCTGAAAACCTTATTTATAGAACAACTTTTTCCTAAAAATTTAGTGGGTTCAGAAATTAATAAATAGAATTTGTGGTAAGAAAGAAGATAACTAAACTTAGTCTTTAAATGAAATTATTAATTAAATATTTCTAAGGGAGAAGATCATGGAGTGAACAAATACCTAAACTTCGTCGGAGTTTAGTGATAGTTTGTTCATTTAATGGTTTTGTGAAAATGTCGGCTACCTGATTTTTGGTATTTACGTATTCTAAAGAAATAGTTTCTTTTTCAACATTGTCTCGTAGAAAATGATGTCGTATATCTATATGTTTGGTTCGTGAGTGATTAACAGGGTTTTTTTGATAAAGTTATAGCACTTGTGTTATCACGATATATTGGAGATTTGTTGTTAATTTACCAAAATCCGTTAGTGTTTGTTGCATGTATATTACTTGCGCACATGCTAGAGCGGCGGAGATGTATTCGGCTTCGCAAGTAGATAGAGAAACACAATTTTTCTTTTTACTAAACCATGAAACTAAAGATTGTCCGATAAAATGACAAGTTCCACTAGTACTCTTACGATCTGTTCTACATCCACCGAAATCTGCATCGCTATATGAAACTAGTTCAAACGATGATCCTTTAGGGTAAAACATACCATAATCTCTAGTACTAGATAGATAACGTAAAATACGCTTAACATCTCTTAGATGTGATTCTTTTGGTTGTGCTTGAAATCGGGGATAAAGACATACACTCATCATAATATCGGGTCAACTGGCCGTTAAATAAAGTAAAGAATCAATCATGCTTCGATATAACTTTTCATCAAAATCTTTTCCATTTTCATCCTTTTCTTAGTGAACAGTGGTGCTCATTGGTGTTGGTTTGCTTGATGTTTTATCCATTTTAAATCGTCATAATAAATCGTTACAATATTTTTCTTGGTGAATAAAGATTCCATTTTCGAGTTGTTTTATTTGTAAACCTAAGAAAAAATTTAATTCTCCCATGTGTGACATTTAAAATTCATTTTTTATAATATTAGAAAATTGATTGCATACTTTTTCGTTGGTTGAACCAAAGATGATATCATCAACATAAATTTGTACAACCAAAATATCGTTATTTTCTCTTTTAATAAATAAAGTTGTATCTATTTTTCCTATATGAAAACCAGATGTTATTAAGTGACTTTTAAGACGTTCGTACCATACACGAGGTGCGTGTTTTAATCCATATAGTGCTTTATGTAATTTAAAAACATGATCGGGATATTTCTTGTGAACAAATAGTGGTGGTTGTTCGACGTATACATTTTCCTTAATAAAACCATTCAAAAAGGCACTTTTGACATCCATTTGAAATAGTTTAAAATTGTTATGAGTTGCAAAGGCGAGTAATGTACGAATGGCTTCTAATCTTGCTACTAGAGCAAACGTTTCATCGTAATCTATGCCTTCTTCTTGATTATAGCCTTGAGCAACCAAACGTGCTTTATTTCTAATAATATTTCCATTCTCGTCTGCTTTTTTTTTTAATACCCATTTTGTTCCTATTACCGATTGATCTTCAGGTCTTGGTACTAATTCCCATACGTTATTACATTCAAATTGATTTAATTCTTCTTGCATAGCTATTATCCAAAAATTATCATTTGAGGCTTCCTTATAATTCTTTGGTTCAAAGTTTGATACATACGCTATATGGCTTATTTGATTGAGTTGATTTCTAGTAACTCTTGAGTTAAGATCTCCAATAATATTATCTATTGGGCGATTCTTAAGAATTCTAGGAGATGATATCAAGGTGTTATTTTGCAAATTTGTTCCAATATTTATAGAATTTGATGAATTTGGTAGTGGAATAGTTTCTTCTTCATCATTTGTATGGTGATTGAAAGGATTTTCGTCGAACGAGACATGTAAGCTTTCTTCAATAGTATTATTTCTTTTATTAAAAATTCTATATGCCTTGCTACAATCTGAATATCCAACAAAAACACCTTCATCGGCTTTTGGATCAAATTTTCCTAAATTATCTTTTGTATTTAATATAAAACATTTTGAACCAAAAGTTTTAAAGTATGATACTTTAAGTTTTTTACAAAAAGTACTTCAAAACAAGTTTGTTTAGTCATGGGGCGAATAGTTACTCGATTTAATACATAACAAGATATTGCGATAGCTTCAGCTCAAAAGTATTTGGTAATCCACTACTATTTAGTAATGTTTGTGCACATTCTTGTAATGTACGATTTTTGCTTTCTACGACACCATTTTGTTGAGGTGTACGAGGAAAAGAAAAATTATGAGTTACTCCTTTCTTATCGCAAAAGTTTGTAAATAGATCATTTTCGAACTCTCCTCCGTGATCACTTGTAATATTTTTAATTTTCAAATTCATTTGAGTTTTAATTCATTTAGCAAATATTTTAAACATATCAAAAGTATCGCTTTTATGTTTTAAAAATAAATTCCATGTATATCTCGAAAAATCATCGACTATTACGAACACATATTTGTTGTGATTTATAGATCTTATTTGCGTTGGACCAAATAAATCTAAATGTAATAATTCTAATGGTTGTTTTGTAGAAATATTATTTTTACATTTAAACAAGCTTTTCTTTAGTTTTCCAGTTTGACAATCGTCGCATAAGTTTTCTACTTTATGATTCATTTTAGGTAATCCTCTTACGAACTTATATTTTGCTAACTTATTAATATTCTTAAAATTGATATGACAAAATCATTTATGCCATAACCATGGATCATCATGTTTGGCAATTAAACATAAATTTGAATTTTTATTTATATTCATGTTTAATACATAAATATTTTTGTTTTTAAACCTTCAAAAATGAGTTGTTTGTTATTATCTAAAATATTACATCTATCTTTTTCAAAATTTATTTGAAAACCTCTATCACATAATTGACTAATGCTTAGCAAGTTGTGTTTTAATTTTCTACTAATAAAATATTTGTAATAATAGGAGAGTTAGATATACCAGAGTTGATAACTTCTCCAATGCCTATAACATATACTTTTGAATTGTCTCCAAAGGTTACCGTTCCACCATCGATGTATGTTATATTTGATAACATTTTTGAATTTCCGGTCATATGCTTGGAGCAACCGCTATCTAGTATCCATTTTTCCTTATTTTTTATTTTGGGTACCTGCAAAGTAAAAAATGTTTTAATTGGTACCCATATATTTTATTATGGTCCTAATTGTTAGAGGAAGGTAGCCATACCCAAGATGATTTGGTACCTTTATAAATATAATTTTTATTATATGCTACATTCTCTAAGTAATTATTAATATGCTTTTGTCTAATCAAATTATTATTTATTTTAGGAATCCAAATTTTCATATTATTGATATTCAATTTAGTCTTAGACAAACTTCTAGTTTTTATATGCCTACTATTTTTAGCATTATTTCCTTTTTGTTTAAAAGAATTTTTGAATCCTATTCCATTTCTATTACCTGATGGTTTTGAAGTTTTGATAAGATTCTCCAAAACTTGTTTTCCTTTATTAAATTTTGACACATTATTGGTGATTTTATCTAATTTTTCTCTTAACTCTATATTTTCAATTTTCAATAATTCAATACTATTTTTAAAATCAATATTTTCTTTTAACAAATTTTCTTTTAATATAGAAATATTCTCACTTTCTATCGCATTATTTTTGATTTTTTCTTGAGATATTTCAAGTTCCTCTTCTAGAATAATTTTTTCATCTTTCAACATTCCTACCTCAAGTTCTAATCTATTTATTTTGACTATATATTCTTTGTTCAATTTTCTTATTTGTCTAAATTTGTCGTCTAGTTCCATGCTAAGTTCTAATAGTTCATCATAGCTAAGTTCAGGGCATACCTCTTCAGTTTGTGCCATAAAACACACATTAGCTTTTTCTCCGTCACTATCACTACCACTTTTAGAAGATGAAGAGTCTGAGTCATCCCAAGTTACTTTGAAAGCCTTTTTCTTCTTGAATTTTTGAATTTTGTTATTCTTTTTATCATTATTGAGTTTAGGGCAATCCTTCTTCATATGTCTGTATTGATCACATTCATAGCACTTGATTTGAGACAGGTTTGTTGTGTTGGACTTCCCTTCTTTTTGAAATTTGGTCATTTTTCTAAATTTCTTGAATCTATTATAATTCTTGGCAATAAAGACTATTTCTTCTTCATCTAGATCAGAGTCATCATTTTTTGTTGCTGGAAATGCTATATTATTTTTCTCCGAATTTAGTTCTTTTCGTGCCTGTAAGTTGCTTCATAGGACATTAAATTTCCTATCAACTCTTCAACTTTGAGAGTAGAAAGATAATTAGCTTCTTCTATAGCTAAAACCTTCCTTTCCCAATCTGACGTCAAAGAGTTGAGTATTCGAGATATTAAATCAAAATCAGTGAATTTAACTCCTAATGCCATAAGATCATGTTGGATAGTTTGAAATCTAGAATACATGTCAACAATAGTTTCATTTTGCTTCATTTTGAATGAAGAAAATTGGTTTTGCAAAATCGAAATCTTAGTTTGTTTGACCTTTATTGTACCTTCATGTGTAATTTATAAGGTATGCCAAATATCAAATGCAGTGGTGCATAACATGACACGTGAAAATTCATTTTTGTCTAAAGAACAAAATAAAACGTTCATAGCTTTAGCATTATTTGATGCTAAGGTCTTTTGTGCATCGGTCCAAGTGTTCATGGCAGTAGTAGGTGCTTCATATCTATCTTCTGTGGCTGGCCAAATTTCAAGACCATTAGCTTCCATAAAAATTCTCATATGTGTTGACCAATATGCATTAGATCCATTAAAAAGTGGGGGTCGTGCAGTGGATTGTCCTTCTTGGAGAATACTTTCCATATTAATGTGATTAAAAAAACGTGTTACCGTTATTTGACCAAAACCCTGCTCTGATACTAATTGAAAGTCTATATGAGTGGATCGTATATGATATATATATATATATATATATATATGCAAGTATGAACAACTAACTATATAATATAACTTGATAGATAATAATAGCAAAGTAAATTAAAATAATCACACCAAGTTTTTATACTGGTTCGGACCTCCCGTCCTACGTCCAGTCCCGAAGCTCCTCTTCGAAATTTCCTTTCAACTAACCCTCACTTGACCCGAAGGAACAAGTTTACAATAGCAGAGTTTCTTTGTCAAGAATGTGTTCTATAACACGGATGTTGACTATTGAGTGTATATATATATATATATATCAAGAGAATATTGAATGAGGAGTTCCGAATATATGGAAGAGTTAAATACAAGTAGTTGATTGCTAGAGAATAGGTATAAGTCAGAGTATATGAATTAAGAGCATAAGTAAGTAAAGGTGAAGATTCTCTTTGCATTCCTGATGCTATTTATAATGATGAAGAGTTTTCTTGTATAGTTGCATCTGTTGTAATCTCTCTAAAGTTGCTTCTGAAGAGGTGAAGAGTTGCAACAAAGAGAAGCGGATGTGTCCTTTCGAATGTGACAGTTGGTCTTTGAAATTACTCAGTCGAGTTCAAAATCAGACGTCTGGAGGAATGTTTCAGACGTCTGGTTTTCATATTTTTTTTGTGTCTGGTTGCTATTCAAACGTCTGAGTTTATTATCAGACGTCTGTTTCCTTTTGAGTTGTGAACCAGAGAGTTAACCAGACGTTTGAGCATATTAATCAGACGTCTGATTCTGTCTGATTTGCGAACCAGAGGAAACATTCAGACGTCTGGCTAGTGCACTCAGACGTCTGAAAATGTGCATGTTGCTTTATTTGTGTCTGTGCCACTCCTTTTCAACTTCTACCGATTTGAAGCCTTTTGATACTTCTCTTGAGTCTTGTTTTTGTCTCTTTGGTGATGTTACTCTATTATCTACCTATAAATATAGATACATATGTACATTCGATTTCCATTGTATAGTTATTATCATCGAAACCATAGAATTGATTTCCTAACAGTTGTGTCGTTTGAATTGATATCTCCAGCACAAGAGGTGAGTAAATCTCACATGACATTTTATACTTATGCAATTGTGAAATGACAACAACTGAATGTGTAGAATTATATGTGATGTTATAGCTGCTTGTGATTATTTATATATGATGTTACACCTGTTAATTTACATGTCATCTCATCTGTTACTGTTATATGTTGTTAACTACTCATTTATATTTGTTTATCACAGTGCAAGTTCCTTGTAGTTTAGGTTCACTATGGGTTGAAATGATACATACCCAAACGGACTTTAGAATACGGAAAAATCGTTATGGGCTGAAATGATAGGCCTGAACGGTTTTTATTTATTTTGTTTTAACTTGGGATTGCGGGTTTGAATTGATAGAACCCGGATTTTTCTTTTTAAACTGTGGATTTAAATGATATATATCCATATCACTTGACCTAGGTTAGAAAACTATATACAGGCCCGTGGTTATTACATAAAGTGTTTTGGATATTTTTAAGTATGTTAAAATATAAATTTATGAAATTTGATTTAAATAGATTTTGAAATGTTTTAAAATAAAGAAATTATGCTTTTTCTATGAGTTAAAAATGTAATTAATGAATGGTTAAATTGGATTATTGAAATATAACTTAAGTTTGAAAATTTGGAATTTTGGTTAAAAATGATATTTAAGTTATATAAATAAAATGGAAATTAATTATATTTGGAAAGTGGTAAATATGGTAATTTGATTTAAATTTGAATTTAAGTGATATATTAAAGTATTATTGATTTTTCTATGAATTTAAATGGTTAAATAAATGAATGCTTAAATGTGTAATTTTAAAATACAACTTGACTTGGAAATGTGAAATTTGGTTTAACTAAAGGTTTTAGTTAAATGAAATCAATTGGAAATTTAGTTTAATTTGTGAAATGGAAATTTAAAATTGTAAGTGTTAATAAATTGCATATGTGAACGAATGGAAATTATACACTTGAATTTGTTAAGTAAATTTATTGAAAAATTTGATTTACCTATAAGAAATTTATTTTATAAAAACCATATGTTAAAGGTATGTTAATAAACATTTTTGAATGTTAAAATATGATTTTTATAATGTTTAAATGGTTTAAACTGAAGTTTATTATTTTTGGAAATTAAATGCTTAATTTGAAAGTATAATAACTCCACTTTTAAATGGTTTAAATGAGTTAATTTAATTGGAATATAAACTATTTAAAGGTGATTTGAAAGGATAATAAATGAATGTTATCTTGAATTTAGATGGTATTTAAAGTTGAATATTTGGATTTGAACTTATATGATGATTTGAAAAAAGTTTTGAAAGATATGATATTTCGATATTAAAATGATTCGAAAACAAAGTTTTGAAAGATATGATATTTTGATATTATAATGATTTGAAAATAAAGTTTTGAAAGATATGATATTTCGATATTAAAATGATTTGAAAATGAAATTCTGAAAGATATTATATTTTGATATTAAAATGATTTGAAAATGAAGTTCTGATATTTTGATATTGAAATGATTTGAAAATGAAGATATGATATTTTGATATTAAAATGATTTGAAAATGAAGTTCAAAAAGATATGATATGTATGTATTAAAATGATTTGAAAGGAAGTTTTGAAAAGATATGATAGTTTAATATATTGAAATGGTTGGAAATGACTTAATATTTATTTTGATAAATATTTGAATTTGAAAGATTTGGTATGTTGATATATTAAAATGGTTTGGAAATGATTTAATCTTTATTTTGATAAAGATTTGGATTGAAATGATATTTTATTTTGAAGTATAAATATTATTTTAAAGTTATAACCACAGGTTATAATAACGATTGGTTGGCAAAGAGACCGGGATCGGATATGGGCATACTCTCTGTAGATACCGAAAACCACTTTGACAACCGTGTACGCGGTGGAGATTCCAGAATGAAGTAGGATGGTGGCGATGTTTTTGAGGTATGTTACATGGACCCAACTCCCGTGAGTTGGCATAAGGTGGCTAAAACAGGAGCGATCTCGGGCCAAAAGGGGTAGCTCCTCTGGTCGGACACATTTCTTCGATACCATTCTATTGCATTTGTGATTGTTTGAGTGCCCCTCCGATTTTGGGAATGTGTTCCGAGGTGGGCGTATGTGGCCGCTGCGTTACCACCAGGCCATGTGCGTAATTGGTATATCTACCATGGCATTGCCTTGTGTGCCATGTCACCTACCATATCGAGCCTTTACTACGAGTTTGATTTTCTCCCGTATCCCATGCGTATCTTCTCGTTGTCTCTCGATCAGGAGATATGCAGATATTGGATGGACTACTAGGACTATTACGTGTTTGGGGCTATATGGGTAACCCCATGATGCTATTTTAAAGTAAGTTTATTTTACTATGACATTATTATAATAGCGTAATATTACTACATAGTAAATAGTTTAACGCATCCTTAGAGGATGGGCGGTCCCAAGCATCCTTTAAGTTACTTGTACTTTTACTACAGTTCACTTGAGTTGGTTTACATTGTATAAGTATGTATGTCCTGACTCGAGTGTTTGTATTTTTATTTACGCTCGGGTCAGCCTAAATATTCACAGATTTGGATTCAACTTTCTGGAGATTGGAATCGCTGGAGATTATCTACTTGTCTAGTTTTATCTTTTCTCAGTCTATTGTTCCTTTTCAGCCCTTGTATTAGTAGACTTCTATGTATTGAGACTTCTGTTGTACTCTATTTCTTCTGTTGTATCTTATGTAACTCTGATATATTTACATAGTAGCTTCATGAACTACTATTTCTTTTACTTCTGTTGCACTATTATTACTCTGTGTCTGTGATCTGTGATTTTTATTTACTGTATATTCTGAGATTTGCCAGATTTTTATTTACAACGCGGCATTTTGAGCAATTCAAGTCCGACATGTGCGGATGCGAATGGTTGAAAATATCGGGTGTTACACATCTTCACACCTTCGTGCTGATGAGGGGATCGTTTCTTCTTCTCCCACGGTGATGCAGCCATCAAAGAAGGGAAATGGCGAAGGATTCGAATTTGTGGCACATGAACAAAACCCCACAGTAGGTAATTTAATTATCTCTCCCATGCTTGAAGACTTCCAATTTATGTCGAATGAAATTACCATGATAACCGCCCTTTATTCTAATATTATGGATCAACCCTATCTTCCTACCAAGTTACCTCTCCTCATAGTGCTGGATCTACTTCCATTTTGACCGCACCGACTATCGTCTCCGCATCTGGCTCACAGCCCGGTTCGCACTCCGAGCAAATTATCACGCTGCATGGATAGGTTGACCCCTCTGTATCTCAAGAGGAAGGTCTAGCAGCTACTAACACATAGGGGCAGGCGGACCAATCAAGCCAACCAGATAAAGTAGAGGCTGAGCAGTCGATGACCGAGAGGCAGATGGTAGCAGTGAAGAAGGAGAAGGTTAAAGTGTCAAAGAGATCTTCGAAGAGCTCTTAAAATCCCATAAGCATACGGACAAAGGAGGATCTTATCGGTGGCAATGTTTCCAAAAGCGAGATCATCTTGGGAAGGGAGAAGCTTGAGAAGTTGTCGATCAAAGGTGGAAAAAGCGACAGGGGAAGTAGTGATAAGAAGTCATGATCAGTCCGTGTACACGTGAAGCAAAGCTTTTTCCTTTTTTTAGTTTCTTTTTATGTAAGTGCAGAGTTTGCACTTAGCATTTTTTTTCTTATTGTTGTAGCAGTGGTGTTTGTATTTTCCTATTTTGGCCAATATTGTGCGGGCATGGACCCGTTGTTTGCTATTGTACATGAAAAACCTTATAAGTACTAAAACTGTTGAAATTTTGATTGTAACTTCACTTGACTACTTATCCACATTCCATGCACTATTGCCTTTTATATTAATGTTTTTTTAGTCCTATAATTACTGCCAAAATTCTTCATTTGGAGTAGAAAAACTGTGAAGTATTTGCTATTTTGGTCTAGTGTTGGTGTGTGCCCCCTAGTTCATGGGACTGTTTACTCTGAACACTTGATACAAGACTGAATACCCCATTGTAGTCTTCCAGCTGCCCCCAGTTAGATTTATACTGTAACTCCTATCTTTGGGAGTTATTTGATTGGTGATGCCGGAGCAACACTGATTACTTGAAATTTCATTAAGTGATTTCGTCGTAATGCTGACATTTAGGTTATTGCGCACATGTTTCGCTCCTCGAAGTGCTATTTCCTTGACTCCGAAGGTGGTGCACTGTTTAACGACAAAATTTCTATTGATTAGAAAAATAACAATAGATTTTGAAATAAAAATAACCGCAAGCGCACGACGTACTATTGAAGTACGTGGCTAGTACGGGTCGATCCGCAGGGAATTGATGATTTTAAATATTCAATTTAATCAAATTATACCAATTCAAGTGAAATTAAACCTAGAGAATTAGAGAATGAACTAGCTAAAAGAAAACATATGCAAATATAAGAGTTAATTGACAATATAGAGAATAAATCTATTCTCTAGATCATGTAGTTCAACACATATGAAATCATGATCTCTCTTTTATGGTCATTAGTGCTTTAATCAACATGCTTATCATAAGTATGGCATATTTTTGCTATTAGTTAGCCAACATAAGCCATCAAACTTTAACACACCCCTTAAACCACTTACTAACTTTCATGAAACTTGACAATGAAAATGAAAATGAAATTTATTTTAAGTATGACATATTAAATATTGATTAAAAATATAGACCATCAAATTTGAATTTCAAATCACTTTCTTATGCCATAATCATATTTTGATGAAGAGGCATTTGTGTTAGTGATTGTTAAGCATAGCCTATTTGGTATCAACAATATAGGCTATCAATTCAAAGCAAGAACACAAATAAAACACTTCAGTGATCATCATTAAGCACAAAAAGAGAGCGTGAATTAACAAACAATTGAAGCTACATAATTAGAGAGCTTCATTACTCCTAAATAGAAGAAGTTCAACATCTCATATTTATCATTAGATTAACGAATGCGGCTAGCAATATGAAAGCAAAAAAGAAAGGAAAATGAAAGCTAATGGAAAAGAGAAGCTAATTAACAAGAATTAAAACTAATCTACTTTGCATGAATGTAAATCTACACTACCAACGTTAAAGTAAATGAACAAGGAAAGTAAAATGAACAAGGAAAGTAAAATGAACAAGTAAATAAATTTCATAAGAAAAAAAAAGTTACATGAAAATAAAAACAAATGGCTAAGTAGCCATGAAAAGAAAGAAAAGACAATTATTTTCAACTAAAGCTAAGAGAAGAGAGTGCCTCCATAAGAGAGCTTAAAGTGGGTAGAAGAGGTTACATGAACTTAATGGGTTATTTATACAAGCATGAAACTCTAATCCATAAGATAAGGAATAACCAAACTACCCTTGAGAAAGTGTGGAGGCCAAGTAATCATTAGCTTTTACTAATCATCATTTAAGTGTACATGAAGCCATAAACTTCATAAGCATGTGCATTAGGCTCTAATTTGTACAATAAGGTAGGTGGGTAGATGGGGTCCTCCATGATCTTCACTTTGAATTATTTTCATCTTCATTCCTTTGTGTTCTTTTTGTGCATGCATATCTTCTTCATGAAACAACTTGTAATTGAAATCAAATTCCTACAAAATTGTATGGAAATTTCTAATTAAATTTTCTCAAGTTAATTTATGCACAAAAATGACTATTTTGCCATTGATAAAGATGAATATGTGACAATTTGGAATTAATATGGATTTTGGTTAAAACAAGTTAAAATACCCAATATGATCATTTATTTACATTAATTAGAATAAATATGGTGGTAAAAATATGCACATTTATGCGCATATTGGATACCCCCACACTTATATTTTTATTCGTCCTCGAATAAAGGAAAAAAAACTAAGATTAGTCCATTTTCGTAGAGAGCACGATTGCATTGAGCATACGCAACAAGCCGTTAAACCTGTGGGTGTCTGTCATGACCCAAATTTCAGCGTTCGAAAATCGACACCCGTACATCACTTATACTCCAATGCCGTATATTCAACCGTTGAAATTCGACTCGTACCGGAGCTTATAACACATTAAGTATAACAACACAGCGGAAGAAAAATGGATATTATCACTGATATACAACAGTTAATTACAACAATGATACAACTAATTGATCCATATTATCAGAGATACAAGATAAAGCGGAAAAAAGTAACTCTAAAAGATAATATCTTTAGAAGTCCATAGGACAAAAACTCCAATTAACTACAACACCTTTGCCAATGCTCCAAGACTAGAAAGACTCCAAACCAAAAGGCGAGAACCAACATCAACACTGAAGTGAAGCAACTCGATCCAAATGCGATTTCCAATATCTAGAAATTGAATGCTACCGAATCTACACCTACTATTCAACGATCTGAAAAACCCAACTCTAGACTGCCCGTGTGGAAAATTATGGGCAATCAGAGTTTAGAAAGGGAACAATAAACTCCAGGTCAGTCATGGGACTGGTGTGAGCAAACAAAAACAGTTTATCTTTTAAAAAAACAAAACAAAAGAATTTAAAAGAAATCCACAATGCTTTTTGAAAAATGAAACTACCATAAGACCTCCTACCGCACACACCATGCAAATGCAGAATTGGAGGAGATTTCTCCTTATGATAATCAAATATGCTTACTACGTGAAAACCATTATGTATTATTATTAGTGCATAGTGCAGAAAACCTTTCGAAAGTATAATATTAATCTTAGCCAACATACAACCATTATTGTATGCCTACTATAGCTACCATCTAAACAGTGGCGACCACCATAAGTAAATGGCAGGTTATACAACTAAAACTGTACAAGACGCGTGTTGGATGATTGGATTTCCAACAAATGGTCAAGCTAAGAAACTTCCCACACCGAATGGGACGCCTCTAGAGGGACGCCCCCGAGAACCTAACCGGATCTCTGCCAACACAAGGCCGGGTTACCTCTGTAACTAGGTAACTACTGACACGAGTATGTCACCCCCCGGTCGTTACCAACCTTTATCTGAGGCGCCTATCAACCAACAACCACAAAGAAATAAGTTTTGCAGCAACCACAAAGTTAAGTATCTGGGCTTCATACCATGATACCACTTATAATCCAGAAGGAAATGGACATACGCTAAGGGGGCGCTACCCCAAAATAACTTTGCTGCAACGATTCCTGTTTCAACCATTACCGGGTTATGAGGCTCGACGAAGTTTCGTCCACAAAGCTACGCTTTTCACAAAAGCCATGCTTCAATCAAATATGATCAGCAGCACTTCGTATGCCACATTATCAAATTGGGAATGTATCACTAGTAACCATCAACTACATAACCTCTAAGCTCGTACGTCTTAGAGAAGGGTGTTAAACTAAGAGAATAAATCTCCACCACCAAACAGAAATGTATTTTATAGAAACCAGCTTTACATATCAAAGTGTAACGTCAAACACACATCCATACAAGTCTATTCCGGGTCCGAACAGAACCGAAGGCACTTCCAAAGAAGCCCTTGCAACCTGGATAATCCCTAATCACGTCCGGACTCCCCATCATAATGGGTGATCAAATCTCTATACCGGGGACCAGTCGGTGCAGAGACATTTGAAGGGTTATCTTTTCGCTTTCGAAAATATTCGGTCTTCACCACCGGTCTTCAAATGTTATCCATAACGTCGTATCATTATTCGGAATGGGTTATATGACACAAGGTTCTCTTCCGGCTAAACCGAATAATGAGCACTTATTTCAAAAACATATGGATATTGGGATCTTAGTTAATTCACTACTTATTACCCAAAAAATTTCTTTCAAATGGTTTAAACAAATTACCATTTTCAAATCTTTAAACAAAAAGATCCATTTCACAAAGTTCACCAATCTTCCACAAAGATTCATTCATGGCTTTCAAAATAATTCCCTTTTCAAATTGGATTAACTCATCCAATCAATAAATCAAAGACTCAATTCATAGCTTTCAAAACCATTTCCAAATATTCATTCATAACTTTCAAAAAAATTCCCATTTCAAATCTTTTATATAAAAGATACACCATTTAAAATCCTCTTCAATTTCAAAACAAGGTTCAACCATCTTTCACAAAGATTCATTCATAGCTTTCAAACTATTTCAGTTCCATTTCAAACAAAAAAATTGAAATCCCTTCTTTATATGAAAGCTATTATTATTTAGAAACCAAGAGTTTTTATTTCGAAAAAATCCGATTACATTTGCATAAGTTAAAGCCCCTCAAGTATAAAACTTGGGTTAAATTCAAATTCCCAAAACAATACTTTTAAAATGGTTTAAAAACCTATATAAAATCATTTATAACTTGTATAACCTTTTTAAACCATAATTTTCCAAACATAGAATTGAATTTTAAATCTTGAATTCAAATTCAAACTATTTAAATTTCAAAACTCTATACAGTTATTCAAAATAACTTTTATCTTTAAAACTCCTTTTCAAAAGCTTTTCATACTTATCCTAATTCCGTTTCCAAACCATTTGAATTCAAAATTCATCTTTAAAATCATTTCAAAAATCTGTGACTTAACCAATTTCCTCACACAATCCATATTTGTGTGTGTAAGGTGTAGTCCAAGGGTTTTACACAATAGTGCAGCATCATCAATCATCACAGATTCAAGCATATCCATATCGATAAGCGGTATATTCATATAACGCTTATCTTCCATTCACAGATCCACAGATAAATAAATTTATCACAGATAAATAAATTACATTCATCACAGCTTGAATTAAAACAATTCATATCACAAAGCATTACACAGTAGAGATATTAAACAATTTACAGCATTCAATAGAATACGGTCATCCATAAGTAAGATTAGTTAATTATCTGGTTAATTTAAATCGGATAAATTACTTATGAATAAACTACTAATCTTGGTTAATTAATATTAATTAATTACAAACCATCTAATTAATTACCCTTTAATCAATTATTAATTAACCTCAATTAAAAAATTAATTAATCATTTAACTATTTAATTAATCAACCTTAATTAATAAATTAATTAACCTTTAACCATTAAATAATTAACCTTAATTATTAATCCTTAATTAATTAAATTAATTAATTATCCCTTAATTAATTACCATTTATTTAATTAATATTAGTTAATTATAATAAGTGATTATCCCTTAATTAATTTCATTAATTAGTTAACCTTGAATCAATTAATTACCCTCAAATTAATTACTTTAATTAATTAATTACACAAATTAATTATCCTTTAAATAATTTAAGGAAGTAAATTTTCAATTAATCACATTAATTATTCTTTTAAAAAAATTATCCTTAATTATAAATTAAGTACTTAAATAATCGTTTAATTAAGTAATTATTGAGTTACAAATTAATGATCCTTCAATCTTAAGATAACACATTACCTTAATTAATTACATTAACAAATTCCATTTGAAAACAAATAGGAATCACTTCGATTAATTATTTAACATACGATTATTTTAAAAACAAAATAATTGATCTTTAAAACATTTAAAATTTTGAAATAAAATTATTATTAATTCATAAATTAACTTAAAACTTTAAATTTAAAGCATCAGTCCTTTAAATTTATTTCTTAATCAATTTGAAAAAAATTATTTTAAACCTTCAACTAGTTCCAAAACTAAACAAAAACAATTATTTAAAGAATTAGTTAACATTTATTTTGAAACCTTTGATTTTGTTTTAAAGTTTTTAAAACTGCTAATACTTACCCGAGCCAAAAACCAAATCCCCTAAGTGCCACTTTGAGCCCACTACATAATTTTCCCGAGCCACCTTATATTTTTTTTGAAAAAATTGTTTTTATTTAAATCTTTAAAAAATCGTTCAAACAC
Source organism: Allium cepa (assembly GCA_030765085.1). Taxonomy (NCBI): domain Eukaryota; kingdom Viridiplantae; phylum Streptophyta; class Magnoliopsida; order Asparagales; family Amaryllidaceae; genus Allium; species Allium cepa. Next base: position 550,303,564 of record CM060938.1, read on the forward strand.
TCTCGCGTACCATTTTTCTTCGAGCAACTCACATGAACAACTCGAGCATGAACCCAAGAATACGTCTTCTTCCCCAACACTATAACCACCCAGATACATCCATGACTACGTGCATATGCAAGGCTAATAGTCGACCCTCCGACCAACTTCCCTACCACCCATACATCATCAACGATCGCCCCAATCAACTCGAGCACCCAGACTTACAAAATCGACCATAAATCGAATTCGAACAAATTTTCGAAACTATCAGGAAATATCCCGATCAACAACCCCCCACCGACGACACCATCGACCATCATAAGCCACGTATCCTTCGCCATATCCTTGCCATAGCCTCCAGTGTCGATTCCACCTAAGCCTGCCTTGTTCGATTCGATGATGATGCAGTTCCTCTGAGAACAGGCTCGACAGAAAATTGATTTTACACCCAATTTCGTCGATAACCAGTCGCCACGGTCATCTTAATATCCTCTCACCATTTTTCCTAGGACCATCAACACCTGAGCCACCTTTACACTCGAGCACGATGATCATCATTTCGCTGATGATCAGAATTGAACAAAAATATAGATATTTTTTCAACTCGAGATATTTCAGCATCCTTATATTTAAAAATCATGAAACTGCTTTTAAAAATCATCATTTCAAAGTTCAAATATGTTTCTAAAGTCAAAACAAAAATTCTTGACCTTTGATTTTGAACATATTTTGATTTTGTTTACTGTGATTCATCATTTGATAAATAAATACTCAATAAACATTCTTGAATTTATTTTTAAACATGATGTTGCACTTATATAAGCACTTATATAATCACTTATCATTCAACAATCAAACCTAAAATTGTTTGGATTGGGGAAAATTAAATTTTCCAACAGGTTTTAAAACCTAGAATGTATGCACAGGGGTAAAATTTGCCTATTTTCAGACACGCATCAACATATATATACAGATTTAGATTCCAACATATCATATATCAGAGAAGAAAATCAATCCAAGCATTCATCAAAACACATAGCAGATTTAACTCAAGTTTGCTCACCTGCAGTTTGAAAACAGAGGGGAAGCGGAGAAGCTTGAATAGAAATCTGGAATTTTAAAATGATCTGAACTTGAAATTTCAATTTGCTATTTTGATTTGCTTTGTTTTGAATGCTTTAAACTTTGTTTTGCTCTGAATCCCTCGAGTTTTGTTGTTGTTGTTTGATTCCCAATATTAATTGCTTGAAGCTTTGATGAAGATTTTAATCCCCAAGTTGAATTCTTTTTTTGATTTCCCAGGTTTGATTCAAGTTTTGTTTTAATTTTTTTTTGATCTGGATTTGATTTCCAGGCTTTGATTTTGATTGAATGCTTTGAAAACTGAAGAGATGATTTTTCTCAGATTCCCTCGAATCCTTGTTTACAGGTTTTGAATTTTCTGAGATGATTTCTTTTTACTTGGTTTGCTTTGTTTCAACTTTAAAGATTACAGGTTTGAAGCTACTCACATTTTCTTTTGAAAACTTAAGAAATGAAAGTAACTAGGTTTTCTTCCTATACATATATTTTTATATATATTTTCAAATTTTTATAGCAAACTCATGCCACTTGTTAATTTGTATATTAACACTTGTATTTTACTTATGTAATCATGCTACAAATGTCTTTTGTGACTAAATTGTGTTTAACCTCTTTCATTTAATTTATTTGTAATTTGTGTTTAAACCCTTTCTTTATTTAATTTATAAAACATGTTTTAACCCTTTATAAATTCTTTTATTTAATTTCATATTTACACAAGTTTATGTTTTCATCTTCTTATATATTTACATTTGTACAATTTAAATTTATCTTATTTACATACATATGCATTATATCTTGTTTACACTTTATAAAAATAAATGCATTTCTATATATATAAGTTTTGGAATTTAATTCTAAACAACTTTTGAAATTTATTTATATCCAATTCAAAATATAACTTCCAAATTACAATAAAGAATTAGAAAACATACTTTTTATGTTTCACCCCTTTATCTTATTAATTTATTAATTACCTATATTTTCAAACTATATTTATATATTTGTATTATCTTAAAGAAAACGAATATTAAACTTATTTCAAACTATTATACTTTTAAATAAATAAATATATATGTGTGTGTGTGTGTATAGTTTATACTTTTCAATAATTTCTTTTTCTTTCATATATATATTTATAACTTAAAGAATATGATTTTAAAATCAACTATACATTAATAAATAAACATGTATATATGTTATAATTTAATATTTAAATAACTTTTGGAATATATATATATATATATATATATATATATAAATACACACACACACACACACAAAAACATACATATTATAATTATAAAACAAATTTTATTTATAATTTTAAAATATAGAATTCTTCTCAAATTCAATATATTTCCAAAATATCTACTTTTGAATTTCAAATCAAACAAATATCTTGTTTAATTTGAAAAATTAAATTAATTTACAATTTAAATCCACAAATCTATATCAATTACTAAATTTAATTTTTACTCAAAAATCGGGATTGTTACAGATTTCCCCCTTAAGAAAATTTCGTCCTCGAAATTTGCTAGGGAGACAGCAATGAACAGATGAACACACAAAGATAGAAAAATAGTTTACAGATCAAACTGAGATATCCATTCTGCATTTGGCTTACCAAATCAGAATATCACCAATAATTATGAGAACGAACTCATTCAATACTTCACAAGATACTCGGATCATCCAGTCTACAAAATATACAGGGGTATTGATTAATCCGAAGGGAAAACTAACCATTCGTAGAATATATCGAGAACCAAACAATAGATAAATGGATTTAATCTTCCATAATTCTCAAATACTAGGTATGGATTCCAAATTCAGGTCGGAATACCCCAAAGTATATACTACCTTGTCCCTCTTTGGACTTTGATCCGCACAAGAAATTACAATAGAATTTCAAATTTGATTTTAATCCAAATCGTTTTATCGATACAAATTAATCTATCTTCATATTTCGTTAACCAATTTATTTCAAATAAATTTTCAAATTCATTGAAGTTAAAACGAAAAGCTGATGAGAATCCGATGAAGAGAATATGAATTAAGAACCTATCTATAACGATTCGCGGAGCCACCTCACCAAAGCTTCTCCCTCGAGCTGCTATGAAGCAATCAAAGAATCGAAATTGAATGGTGATCAAAAGAGATTGATAGGAAAAGATTGTATCCGTTGTTGTTACAGGGCATTGACCATATAAAGTGGTACTTCGCTGTCCCCTATCTCGTCCTCTTTCTGCACTCATACTCACTATCAGTGGATAGTAAGAGAATTTACTGAGGCACACGAATGGATATCTTAGGGATATACTCGTTCTAGGGTATACTTCACCCTATCTTTAATGAGTTACCTAATGTGTTATACTCCTGAGCTAAAGTTCAACGTTCAGCTCTGATACCAAAATGTCACGACCCAAATTTTAGCGTTTGAAAATCGACACCCGTACTTCACTTGTACTCGAATGCCGCAGATTTAACCGTTGAAATCCGACTTGTACCGAAGCTTATGGCACATTAGGTATAACAACACAGCGGAAGAAAAATGGATAATATCACTGATATACAACAGTTGATTACAACAATGATACAACTAATTGATCCATATTATCAAAGATACAAGATATAGTGGAAAGAAATAACTCCAAAAGATAATATCTTTAGAAGTCCATAAGATAGATACTCCAAATAACTGCAACACCATTGCCAATGCTCCAAGACTAGAAAGACTCCAAACCAAAACGCGAGAACCACCATCATGACTGAAGTGAAGTAACTCGATCCAAATGCGATTTCCAATATCCAAAAATTGAATGCTATCGAATCTACACCTACTATTCAACTATCTGAAAAACCCAACTCTAGACTGCCCGTTTGGAAAATTTTGGGCCCCAGGGTTTAGAAAGGAAACAATAAACTCCAGATCAGTCATGGGACTGGTGTGAGCAAACAAAAACAGTTTATCGTTTAAAAAAAACAAAACAAAAAAATTAAAAAAGAAATCCGCAATGCTTTTTGGAAAATGAAACTACCATAAGGCCTCCTACCACACACACCATGCAAATGCAGAATTGGAGGAGATTTCTCCTTATGATAGTCAAATATGCTTACTATGCAAAAACCATTCTATATTATTATTAGTGCATAGTGCAGAAAACCTTTCGAAAGTATAATATTAATCTTAGCCAACATACAACCATTATTGTATGCCTACTATAGCTACCATCTAAACAGTGGTGACCACCATAAGTAAATGGCAGGTTATACAACTAAAACCGTACAAGACGCATATTGGATGATTAGATTTCCAACAAATGGTCAGGCTAAGGAACTTCCCACACCGAATGGGACGCCTCTGGAGGGACGCCTTCGAGAATCTAACCGGATCTCTGCCAACATAAGGTCGGGTTACCTCTGTAACTAGGTAACTACTGACACGAGTATGCCACCCCCCGGTCATTACCAACCTTTATCCGAGGCGCCTATCAACCAACAACCACAAAGCAATAAGTTTTGCAGCAACCATATAAGTATCTGGGCTCCATACCATGATACCACTTATAATCCAGAAGGAAATCGACATACCCTCAGGGGGCGCTACCCCAAAATAACCTTGCTGCAACGATTCCTGTTTTGACCATTACCGGGTTGTGAGGCTCGACGAAGTTTCGACCACAAAGCTACGCTTTTTACAAAAGCCATGCTTCGATCAACAAATGATCGGCAGCACTTCGTATGCCACATTACCAAATTGGGAATGTATCACTGGTAACCATCAACTACATAACCTCTGAGCTCGTACATCTCAGAGGAGGGTGTTAAGCTAAGAGAATAAATCTCCACCACCAAATTGAAATGTATTTGATAGAAAACAGCTTTACATTTCAAAGTGTAACGTCAGACACACATCCATACAAGTCTGTTTCGGGTCCAAACGGAACTGAAGGCATTTCTAAAGAAGTCCTTGCAATCCGGATAATCCCTAATCACATCCGGACTCCCCATCACAATTGGTGATCAAATCTCTATACTGGGAACCAGTCGGTGTAGAGACATTCGACGGGTTATCCTTTCGCTTTTGAAAATATCCGGTCTTCGCCACCGGTCTTCAAATGCTATCCATAATATCGTATCATTATTCAGAATGGGTTATATGACACAAGGTCCTCTCCCGGCTAAACTGAATAATGAGCGCTTATTTCAAAAAAATATGGATATTGGGATCTTAGTCAAGTCACAACTTATTACCCAAAAATTTTCTTTCAAATGGTTTAAACAAATTACCATTTTCAAATCTTTAATAAAAAGATCCATTTCACAAAGTTCACAAATCTTCCACAGATGTAAAGAACCGAAAATCCGTACTTCCTTGAGCTGGCAACATTCTACCACAACCCAGCCAAAGAGGAACGAACTTCCGAATCTTTAGGGTTTAAGAAGAAGAGAGAAAAGAGAGAAGAAACAGAAACAAACAACAGAACAGGAAGACAATATCAGAATCTCACAATCGCAGCGGAACAACATATAATAGATAAATGAATATCATTAAAACAAAAGAACTATACATTTTATACATACATCACATCATCAGAGTGTACAACAATAAAACAGCGGAAAAGAATACTATATACAATAGATAATAGACTACGCTATCCAAGCTCGCCTCCAACATCTGCACAGCAACTCCCGAATCCAGAATAACCTGACAACCTAACTCTAGACTGCCCGTGTGGAAAATAGTGGGCACCCAGAGTTTAGGAAAGGAACAATAAACTACAGGTCAGTCATGGGACTGGTGTGAGAACTCAAAACAGTTTATCTTTAAACAAGCAACAAGAAATTTTAATTTTTGAAATCCGCAATGCTTTTTGGAAAATGAAACTACCATAAGGCCTCCCGCCACACACACAATGCAAACGCAGAATTGGAGGAGATTTCTCCTTATGATAGTCAAAGATGCTTACTACGCAAAAATCAAATCATTTTTGATATTATTATTAGTGCATAGTGTAGAAAACAGTTTCGAAAGTAGAATATAAATCCTAGCCAACATACGACATTTCGTCGTATGCCTACTATAGCTACCATGTTCAATAGCAGGTTACCGCCACATTCCATGGCAGGTAATACAACTAAAATCGTACAAGGCACGTATTGTTTTGATTGGATTTCCAACAAATGGTCAGGCTAAGGAACTTCCTACTGCCACATGGGATCGCCTCTGGCGGGACGTCCCGAGAAACTAACGTTACGGTTAGATCTCTGCCAACACAAGGCCGGGTTACCACTGTAACTAGGTAACTACTACACGAATATGTCATCCCCCGGTCCTTTGGGACCTTTATCCGAGCGCTCGATCCAACAACACCACACAGTAATAGATATAGTGTATCAACATGAGTAAGTATCTGGGCTCCATACCATGATACCACCCTTTTCCAGAAGGAAATGACATACCCTAAAGGGAGCGACCCTCATAACCTTGCCGCATATTCCTGTTTCGACCATTTCCGGGAAGTGAGGTCCTGACGAAGTCTCGTCCACAAAGCTACGCTTTGTGCAACAAAGCCATGCTTTGGGTCAACAGATGACCAAAGCAATGATCACAAAGATAAATGATCAAACAAATAATCATATCACAAATGACCAACCAATGATCATCACACAGCAGCACTCAGCATGTCACATTACCAAATTGGGAATATATCGCTGATAACCTTCAACTACATAACCTCTGAGCTCGTACGTCTCAGAGAAGGGTGTTAAGCTAAGAGAATAAATTCTCCGCCACCAACAAAAATGTATTTGAAAGAAATCTGCTCTATATCTCAAAATGTAATGTCAGACACGTAACCATACAAGTCTGTTCCGGGTTCGAACAGAACCGAAGGCACTTCCAAAGAAGCCCTTGCAATCTGGGTATTCACAATCCCGATAAAATTTCCCATCACAAAGGAAATCTCCATACCGTAGCTAACGATGCAGAGACAATCGATAGGTCATCCTATCGTTTTCACAAATACCCGGTCTTCAACACCGGTCTTCAAATGCTATCCATAACGACGTATCACATATTCGGAATGGGATATACGACACAAAGGTCCTCTCCCGGCTAAACCGAATAGCGAGCGCTTATTTTAAAATAAGTGTAGCATTCAATTTCAAACAATCACAACAATTACCATCCAAGGGTAAATACTGATAGTCGGTTATTTAACTATCAATAAAGATGCGCCACATCATCAGATTCCAAATAATTTTCCAAAATTATTCAATTCCAAAAATATCTTCACAAGATATATATACATACACCTTCCAAATAATTGCCCAAATTATTTGTTTTACCAAAATATCTTTACACGATATAATTTCACACTTCAACCATTTGAAAACCAATTTCAAACTATTTTTCATCCTTTATACCCTTTGAAAACAAATTTCAAATCATCGAATAAATCTTTACCGATTTATTTTAAATTTACGTTCCAAATTCGTAAATTCATTTCCATACTTCAAAATAAATCAATATTTATTTCTAATAAATTTCCCTTCCTTTTATAAATTCTATAGTGAATTTCAAATTTCCAAATATCTACCGATATACGATTTTTCAAATCGATTTCAAATTATTCACTTTCAATTCACCCTTAAAGGATGGATTCTCGAAAACGTCCCATTCATATTTGAAAAGCATTTCCATACTTATATAATGATAAGTAATTCACAAATTTATTTATTTTCAACAATTTGAAAATATTCAATACACTTAAAACATAGTTAAGTATATATTTCATTCTTTTAAGGAAAACATTCTTTTATTCACTTTTACTTGGGTCAAAACGAATGTTGCGTAAAACACCGTCACGACAACCCAAAATCACTAGAATAGGGATTCAAAATAAAAATAGAAACATAAATTCCAATTCTACACAAAATATTTCCATTTGGAAATCATTTACTATAACAACAGTGTTATAGTCCACCATTTCCTTATTTTCTCGAAAACGCCTATTTCAACAATGAATGTTGAAATCTACGTATTCATTTCCTTCTATTTCTCGAAAACGTCTATTTCAACAATAAATGTTGAAATCCAAGTATTCGATACTTAATGCATTTTAGAGCATCTTTAAATCATTTTAAAATTCCCTTTAAAACATTCTTCTCCCAAAACATGCCCATTTGACTTAATAATATATTCATCGTTTAAAAGAGTGAATGTAACTCCTTTAACAATTCTAAATTCAATTTACCAAATTACATTGATTTCAAATTTATAAACAACGTTTATAAATTCTATTTCTATTAATAACTTCGGTTTAGAAATCTCTTTTATTAAGCCAATTCAATTTATAAACCCAATTTCTATACCAAAAGTTCGTATTATAAGTCAAATACTTAAAATATTATTTATTTACCAAGTCGTTCCTTTTAAAACTTCACAAATTGTTAATCTTATTACTGATAAGATTTCTCACCTTTTATAATAGTTTTCAACTTATAAAAACCTCCTTTATTAACAATTTCTATAAAAATCCCCTTTTAAATGCCCAAAGCCATTTTATAAGTTGATTACTTATAAACTTTTATTTTCAACATCAATTCATTTCATAACTTTCATAATTTATAAAACTATAGTTTAAATGAAATCCATTTTTATACTTCATTTTAACACTTAATAACCCGTCTTATAATTCCAAAAATTTTAAATTTATAGATATCAATTTATAAAATCTTTTACATAAACTATTAATAAAAATTACCCAAAAACCCAATTTAACTATTTTATAAATCTATTTATTTTTAAAATTTTCCTTTTGGTTATATTCCATAAAAATCATAGTTTTATAACTTTAATATTTAAAATCTTAATTTATTTAAAATGAATCAAGTTCAAAAATTTAGTAAAAACATATACTTGGAAAATTACTTAAAAATCCTTTTAAATTCAAAATCGTTATTTTGAACTTTTAAAAATGAATCCGATGATGCAACAGCACCAAATGGTCAATCACGGGAATAAACATCATATATCAATATGATAGTTAACAATCAACACAATATCTATAAACAAATAAATATTTGCGAGGAATCCAGTTGGATCCCTCCAACCTGTTTCCCTGCATCCACAGACGTTAGCACAATACCAATTCCACTTCAAGGTGGAATATCGCGGTATATGGGATTTATAAAATATTATCCGCTTACTAACGGCGCAATAGGGTCTCATCCGCTATACGAGGCGGGAAATCAAATCCAATATATACATATGCCAATATATATATATTGCTATATATAGTATATATCCTACTATATCTACTACCACAATCAAACGGCAATCATCAATCAACAATAACTATTTAAAATTTTAAACCAAACAGTTTGATTGAGTGAGGAGTTCTCACCTTGGTTTCGGCGAGCGTTCGAAACTTAAATTAAACCGGACGGAGTCCGATTTAACCCAAATTTCTAGTTGCCCGGAATAACTCCGGATCTACACCATCGCGAAGTACACGCTTCTGCGATTCCAACGTTTCCAGTTTCGTTCGAATCTGATATCATATGGAAGAGTTATCAATTTTTAAAGTTTGAATTGAATTTCAAAACAATTCCTTTTAAATAAATTTACAAATACTAACCCAACGGCCCCGCGTCCCTCTTCCCCCTCACCAAGATCACACACGCAACATCAGGAACCAAACGAACGAACGAAACCCAACACAGCGATGCTAGGGCACAACATCGCATCCACCACACCCCACGAGACGACGATCGGAACCCACCTCGTCGAAGAGCGTCGCGAGTCCCACCTTGGGCCAGAGTGCGGCCAGACTCGGTCGACCATGGGCTGAGAATAACTCCTCCATCCGGCCGAGAACGCGACCTCCCTGCTCCCTCCACGCGCCACTAAAATCTATCACAACCGTTGGATCTGTAGATCCAGGCGCCCTCTACGTTTTCCCAGTTGGAGATTTTGATAATCGTTGCATGGATTGATTGCAAAATGGAGGAGAAAACGGGTGATTATCGGCCATGTACGATAAAAGGGGGCGGCCGGCTTTGTTAATTAGGGTTTAGAAAATTAATTGAACATATAATATGTGTTTAATATTATTTTATTAATAAAATTCTCTTGTTAACAACTTATGCAAACGACCACCAAACTACGCGTTCCGACAGACGATCCTAAGGTTTTTCCGCGTTCCGGACACAATGGAACAGGTTTCGTAAGCTAATTCGATCGTATGTGTGAGATATGGAATTAAACGATCAATTTAAATTAAAACCGATTTAAACGATTTCTAGGCGTTTTGGCTTGTACCGGACAAACGATATATCCAATCGACTTGAAATTTGAAATCTTACAATAATATCACATTACGGATCCGATGAAACTGGTTTCGTCGAAATCCGAGACCGTTTGAAAAATGGCTATTTTAACTCGTCGAATTAAAATTAAAACGATATCGATGCGTTTCGAGCTGCCACGGTCAAACGACAACTCCGATTGCTACGAAAATTGAAATCCGATAATAACTAACTATTACGGATCCAATGGAACTCGTTTCGTTCAATTCTGAGACTGTTCAAAAATTGGCTATTTTTCAGTCGATAATTAAATATTAAAATATTCGATTTTCACAAATTAATTCCAAATTCAATTTTAAAAGTTCTAAAACATTACTATAACTTTAATATGATAAAACAAAATTTTCCAAATCATTTTCAATCACATTTAACCCAATATTTAAATATTTTTTGGAATTTCACTATTAAATCATCGATTTAATTATCCCATTAAATCCAATATTCGAAAAATAAATTATTCGACTTAAAAATTCCACTTATTAATATTAAAAATAAATTAAATATTCAAATTCAAGTTATCAAAAATTCTGGGTCGTTACAATCTTCCCCCCTTAAAAGAATTTCGTCCTCGAAATTGCAAGTTAAGGAGAATAATTCATAATCCGTTTATTATTTTTCCAAAACTAATAGTTTTATCAACTTTCCAAAACAAATCTTTTTATTGAAGATCCATTATCATTTCAATTAGCTTTCTAACTTCAATTATAGGTTTCAAACAACATTGTTTACTCAACAATTCAAATTTAAATTTAAATTCAAATTTCAAACTTTCAAAACTTTCTCAAAAATTTTCTAACTCCCTTAATTTTCGAAAAATTTCGCCAGCGTCTCCTTTGCGCGGCTCGATCGGTACGACTACAAAATGGCACCACGGCCCCTTAGAATCAAAAAGGAAAGAGAAAGCCAAGTGGCTGGAGAAGGAAATCATCAAATCTCATATCAAAATTGAAATACGTACCTTTTTGTCGAGCAATTCAATTTTTTAACTTCAAAATCAAAATCCCAATTCCATTATATACCTGTATATCCTGCTAGTAGTAGTATCCAATTCCAACATTCAAACTATTTTGCCAAATCCATTTACAAAATTTCGATACTTACTTTTTATCTCAATTTTAGCTTTACCATTGAAGTTACATATTCTTTTTCATTCGTTTCCAATTAGTTTACATTCACTAATTAAATTCACATTGGTTCACTTTCAACTCAACTCAAATTCAATTCTATTCAAATTTATTTACTTCACTTTTCAATTTGAATTTAATTACATAGTTTCCAAATGCGCTAATTCAATTTCATTAACACTTAATGAATTTACATACAATCAACCAACAAGCAAATAACAACCAATGTATATCCAATAAAACCAAATTATTAGTTTTTTTCTCTCACTACATTAAATTTGGTTCAACAGTTTTAATTCCAATTGGTTTAACATTCAACTGATTTTCATTCAATTATTCAACTAGCTTGAAATGGATTTACACTTACATACATCATTTTATATCAACTTATTTACATTCGATTGATTAACATTAAATCCATTCTTTAATTCAATTGCTAATTCTTTTACAAATAAAATTGAATTTCATTTATATAACTCAAGTTCACATCATTTAACGATTTCATTAATTCACTTTATTCATTTTATTTTGATATCAACATCAATTCTTTCAACATTACTCAAGTTATATTCCATTCAACTCCATTTACATTTACTTCCACTATTCAACTTAAGTATTCTCCTAATTCATTTCAAACTCTATTCCATTTAACATCATTTGTTCAAATAAACTTAAGTTTCCACTTATCAATCCAATTCGGTTTCCAATTCTAAAGTAAATTCTATTTAACTTTTACTTAAGTCAAATTCATATCAATATTCAAATTCATATTTCATCTTACTTAAGTTAATTGCTTAACCACTTCAATAATTGGTTTTGCTTACCTTTCCCATTCTATAATTTATACAACTTATTATTCAACTTCCAACTCATATTATAAGTTCAAAACCCCTTTTTTTCACTTATATTTGACAATTTCAAGTTGAATTTTAATTTCAAATTTGTTTATTTCAACAAAACCTCAATTTTAAATTCATTATTGTAGCAAATCCATCACATAGAAACTCGAAAATGATATTGATGATGCTGCAGTCATCATCCTTATTATTTCCCAGTAACAATAGTGAATCAGTGCTAAATATTCTTTCAAAATTTCCTTTTATTTATAAATTACATTTATAAAATCTTACTTATAAAATTTCACTTCTTATATACATAAGATTATTTTACAATTGTAAATCATTTTAATTATAATTCCATACTTATAATTCATTAGCTTATACAATTATTCTTTTTACAATAGTCGTTTTTATATAACTTATTCAAACAACTTTGATTGTCTCATATATACATATATTATTTACAACAACCAAGCAATCAATTATATACACACTTCAATAATTCTTGAAAAATTATTTTCTTATATAGAAAATATAGTCAAGGTAAAATTATTTCATTTACCCAATTTAAAACAATATCGTGTCGAATTGTTCTATTCAAGTGTTTAGAAACCCCTTCGATCCAGTTGTACAGACTGTGCCGACGAAGGTTCATATGCCACTCAATAAACCAATCATCACAATACAAAACAATTTTATATTCACTAACAAATACGCGCTCATATCTATTATTACACTCACACTCATTCTAGAGTACTACTGACTCTATCTCTAATGAGTAATACCCAACAGAGCCATGGTTGTCGCTTAACCACATGCTCTGATACCAAATGTAAAGAACCGAAAATCCGTACTTCCTTGAGCTGGCAACATTCTACCACAACCCAGCCAAAGAGGAACGAACTTCCGAATCTTTAGGGTTTAAGAAGAAGAGAGAAAAGAGAGAAGAAACAGAAACAAACAACAGAACAGGAAGACAATATCAGAATCTCACAATCGCAGCGGAACAACATATAATAGATAAATGAATATCATTAAAACAAAAGAACTATACATTTTATACATACATCACATCATCAGAGTGTACAACAATAAAACAGCGGAAAAGAATACTATATACAATAGATAATAGACTACGCTATCCAAGCTCGCCTCCAACATCTGCACAGCAACTCCCGAATCCAGAATAACCTGACAACCTAACTCTAGACTGCCCGTGTGGAAAATAGTGGGCACCCAGAGTTTAGGAAAGGAACAATAAACTCCAGGTCAGTCATGGGACTGGTGTGAGAACTCAAAATAGTTTATCTTTAAACAAGCAACAAGAAATTTTAATTTTTGAAATCCGCAATGCTTTTTGGAAAATGAAACTACCATAAGGCCTCCCGCCACACACACAATGCAAACGCAGAATTGGAGGAGATTTCTCCTTATGATAGTCAAAGATGCTTACTACGCAAAAATCAAATCATTTTTGATATTATTATTAGTGCATAGTGTAGAAAACAGTTTCGAAAGTAGAATATAAATCCTAGCCAACATACGACATTTCGTCGTATGCCTACTATAGCTACCATGTTCAATAGCAGGTTACCGCCACATTCCATGGCAGGTAATACAACTAAAATCGTACAAGGCACGTATTGTTTTGATTGGATTTCCAACAAATGGTCAGGCTAAGGAACTTCCTACTGCCACATGGGATCGCCTCTGGCGGGACGTCCCGAGAAACTAACGTTACGGTTAGATCTCTGCCAACACAAGGCCGGGTTACCTCTGTAACTAGGTAACTACTACACGAATATGTCATCCCCCGGTCCTTTGGGACCTTTATCCGAGCGCTCGATCCAACAACACCACACAGTAATAGATATAGTGTATCAACATGATTAAGTATCTGGGCTCCATACCATGATACCACCCTTTTCCAGAAGGAAATGACATACCCTAAAGGGAGCGACCCTCATAACCTTGCCGCATATTCCTGTTTCGACCATTTCCGGGAAGTGAGGTCCTGACGAAGTCTCGTCCACAAAGCTACGCTTTGTGCAACAAAGCCATGCTTTGGGTCAACAGATGACCAAAGCAATGATCACAAAGATAAATGATCAAACAAATAATCATATCACAAATGACCAACCAATGATCATCACACAGCAGCACTCAGCATGTCACATTACCAAATTGGGAATATATCGCTGATAACCTTCAACTACATAACCTCTGAGCTCGTACGTCTCAGAGAAGGGTGTTAAGCTAAGAGAATAAATTCTCCGCCACCAACAGAAATGTATTTGAAAGAAATCTGCTCTATATCTCAAAATGTAATGTCAGACACGTAACCATACAAGTCTGTTCCGGGTTCGAACAGAACCGAAGGCACTTCCAAAGAAGCCCTTGCAATCTGGGTATTCACAATCCCGATAAAATTTCCCATCACAAAGGAAATCTCCATACCGTAGCTAACGATGCAGAGACAATCGATAGGTCATCCTATCGTTTTCACAAATACCCGGTCTTCAACACCGGTCTTCAAATGCTATCCATAACGACGTATCACATATTCGGAATGGGATATACGACACAAAGGTCCTCTCCCGGCTAAACCGAATAGCGAGCGCTTATTTTAAAATAAGTGTAGCATTCAATTTCAAACAATCACAACAATTACCATCCAAGGGTAAATACTGATAGTCGGTTATTTAACTATCAATAAAGATGCGCCACATCATCAGATTCCAAATAATTTTCCAAAATTATTCAATTCCAAAAATATCTTCACAAGATATATATACATACACCTTCCAAATAATTGCCCAAATTATTTGTTTTACCAAAATATCTTTACACGATATAATTTCACACTTCAACCATTTAAAACCAATTTCAAACTATATTTCATCCTTTATACCCTTTGAAAACAAATTTCAAATCATCGAATAAATCTTTACCGATTTATTTTAAATTTACGTTCCAAATTCGTAAATTCATTTCCATACTTCAAAATAAATCAATATTTATTTCTAATAAATTTCCCTTCCTTTTATAAATTCTATAGTGAATTTCAAATTTCCAAATATCTACCGATATACGATTTTTCAAATCGATTTCAAATTATTCACTTTCAATTCACCCTTAAAGGATGGATTCTCGAAAACGTCCCATTCATATTTGAAAAGCATTTCCATACTTATATAATGATAAGTAATTCACAAATTTATTTATTTTCAACAATTTGAAAATATTCAATACACTTAAAACATAGTTAAGTATATATTTCATTCTTTTAAGGAAAACATTCTTTTATTCACTTTTACTTGGGTCAAAACGAATGTTGCGTAAAACACCGTCACGACAACCCAAAATCACTAGAATAGGGATTCAAAATAAAAATAGAAACATAAATTCCAATTCTACACAAAATATTTCCATTTGGAAATCATTTACTATAACAACAGTGTTATAGTCCACCATTTCCTTATTTTCTCGAAAACGCCTATTTCAACAATGAATGTTGAAATCTACGTATTCATTTCCTTCTATTTCTCGAAAACGTCTATTTCAACAATAAATGTTGAAATCCAAGTATTCGATACTTAATGCATTTTAGAGCATCTTTAAATCGTTTTAAAATTCCCTTTAAAACATTCTTCTCCCAAAACATGCCCATTTGACTTAATAATATATTCATCGTTTAAAAGAGTGAATGTAACTCCTTTAACAATTCTAAATTCAATTTACCAAATTACATTGATTTCAAATTTATAAACAACGTTTATAAATTCTATTTCTATTAATAACTTCGGTTTAGAAATCTCTTTTATTAAGCCAATTCAATTTATAAACCCAATTTCTATACCAAAAGTTCGTATTATAAGTCAAATACTTAAAATATTATTTATTTACCAAGTCGTTCCTTTTAAAACTTCACAAATTGTTAATCTTATTACTGATAAGATTTCTCACCTTTTATAATAGTTTTCAACTTATAAAAACCTCCTTTATTAACAATTTCTATAAAAATCCCCTTTTAAATGCCCAAAGCCATTTTATAAGTTGATTACTTATAAACTTTTATTTTCAACATCAATTCATTTCATAACTTTCATAATTTATAAAACTATAGTTTAAATGAAATCCATTTTTATACTTCATTTTAACACTTAATAACCAGTCTTATAATTCCAAAAATTTTAAATTTATAGATATCAATTTATAAAATCTTTTACATAAACTATTAATAAAAATTACCCAAAAACCCAATTTAACTATTTTATAAATCTATTTATTTTTAAAATTTTCCTTTTGGTTATATTCCATAAAAATCATAGTTTTATAACTTTAATATTTAAAATCTTAATTTATTTAAAATGAATCAAGTTCAAAAATTTAGTAAAAACATATACTTGGAAAATTACTTAAAAATCCTTTTAAATTCAAAATCGTTATTTTGAACTTTTAAAAATGAATCCGATGATGCAACAGCACCAAATGGTCAATCACGGGAATAAACATCATATATCAATATGATAGTTAACAATCAACACAATATCTATAAACAAATAAATATTTGCGAGGAATCCAGTTGGATCCCTCCAACCTGTTTCCCTGCATCCACAGACGTTAGCACAATACCAATTCCACTTCAAGGTGGAATATCGCGGTATATGGGATTTATAAAATATTATCCGCTTACTAACGGCGCAATAGGGTCTCATCCGCTATACGAGGCGGGAAATCAAATCCAATATATACATATGCCAATATATATATATTGCTATATATAGTATATATCCTACTATATCTACTACCACAATCAAACGGCAATCATCAATCAACAATAACTATTTAAAATTTTAAACCAAACAGTTTGATTGAGTGAGGAGTTCTCACCTTGGTTTCGGCGAGCGTTCGAAACTTAAATTAAACCGGACGGAGTCCGATTTAACCCAAATTTCTAGTTGCCCGGAATAACTCCGGATCTACACCATCGCGAAGTACACGCTTCTGCGATTCCAACGTTTCCAGTTTCGTTCGAATCTGATATCATATGGAAGAGTTATCAATTTTTAAAGTTTGAATTGAATTTCAAAACAATTCCTTTTAAATAAATTTACAAATACTAACCCAACGGCCCCGCGTCCCTCTAACCCCTCAGCAAGATCACGCACGCAACATCAGGAACCAAACGAACGAACGAAACCCAACACAGCGATGCTAGGGCACAACATCGCATCCACCACACCCCACGAGACGACGATCGGAACCCACCTCGTCGAAGAGCGTCGCGAGTCCCACCTTGGGCCAGAGTGTGGCCAGACTCGGTCGACCATGGGCTGAGAATAACTCCTCCATCCGGCCGAGAACGCGACCTCCCTGCTCCCTCCACGCGCCACTAAAATCTATCACAACCGTTGGATCTGTAGGTCCAGGCGCCCTCTATGTTTTCCCAGTTGGAGATTTTGATAATCGTTGCATGGATTGATTGCAAAATGGAGGAGAAAACGGGTGATTATCGGCCATGTACGATAAAAGGGGGCGGCCGGCTTTGTTAATTAGGGTTTAAAAAATTAATTGAACATATAATATGTGTTTAATATTATTTTATTAATAAAATTCTCTTGTTAACAACTTATGCAAACGACCACCAAACTACGCGTTCCGACAGACGATCCTAAGGTTTTTACGCGTTCCGGACATAATGGAACAGGTTTCGTAAGCTAATTCGATCGTATGTGTGAGATATGGAATTAAACGATCAATTTAAATTAAAACCGATTTAAACGATTTCTAGGCGTTTTGGCTTGTACCGGACAAACGATATATCCAATCGACTTGAAATTTGAAATCTTACAATAATATCACATTACGGATCCGATGAAACTGGTTTCGTCGAAATCCGAGACCGTTTGAAAAATGGCTATTTTAACTCGCCGAATTAAAATTAAAACGATATCGATGCGTTTCGAGCTGCCACGGTCAAACGACAACTCCGATTGCTACGAAAATTGAAATCCGATAATAACTAACTATTACGGATCCAATGGAACTCGTTTCGTTCAATTCTGAGACTGTTCAAAAATTGGCTATTTTTCAGTCGATAATTAAATATTAAAATATTCGATTTTCACAAATTAATTCCAAATTCAATTTTAAAAGTTCTAAAACATTACTATAACTTTAATATGATAAAACAAAATTTTCCAAATCATTTTCAATCACATTTAACCCAATATTTAAATATTTTTTGGAATTTCACTATTAAATCATCGATTTAATTATCCCATTAAATCCAATATTCGAAAAATAAATTATTCGACTTAAAAATTCCACTTATTAATATTAAAAATAAATTAAATATTCAAATTCAAGTTATCAAAAATTCTGGGTCGTTACAACAGAGATTCATTCATGGCTTTCGAAATAATTCCCTTTTCAAATTGGATTAACTCATCCAATCAATAAATCAAAGAATCAATTCATAGCTTTCAAAACCATTTCCAAAGATTCATTCATAACTTTCAAAACAATTCCCATTTAAAATCTTTCATATAAAAGATACACTATTTAAAATCCTCTTCAATTTCAAAACAAGGTTCAACCATCTTTCACAAAGATTCATTCATAGCTTTCAAAACTATTTCAATTCCATTTCAAACAAAAATTGGAAATCCCTTCTTTATATGAAAGCTATTATTATTTGGAAACCATGAGTTTTTATGTCGGAAAAATCTGATTACATTTGCACAAGTTAAAGCCCTTCAAGTATAAACTTGGGTTAAATTCAAATTCCTAAAACAATACTTTTAAAATGGTTTAAAAACCTATATAAACTCATTTATAACTTGTAAACCTTTTTAAACCATAATTTTTCAAACATAGAATTCAATTTTAAATCTTGAATTCAAATTCAAACTATTTAAATTTCAAAACTCTATCCAGTTATTCAAAATAACTTTTATCTTTAAAACTCCTTTTCAAAAGCTTTTCATACTTATCCCAATTCCATTTCCAAACCATTTGAATTCAAAATTCGTCTTTAAAATCATTTCAAAAATCTGTGACTTAACCAATTTCCTCATGCAATCCATATTTGTGTGTGTAAGGTGTAATTCAGGGGTTTCACACAATAGTGCAGCATCATCAATCATCACAGATTCAAGCATATCAATATCGATAAGCGGTATATTCCTATAACGCTTATCTTCCATTCACAGATCCACAAATAAATAAATTTATCATAGATAAATAAACTACATTCATTACAGCTTGAATTAAAACAATTCATATCACAAAGCATCACACAGTAGAGATATCAAACAATTTACAGCACTCAATAGAATACAGTCATCCATAAGTAAGATTAATTAATTATCTGGTTAATTTAAATCAGATTAATTACTTATGAATAAACTACTAGTCCTGGTTAATTAATATTAATTAATTACAAACTATCTAATTAATTACCCTTTAATCATTTATTAATTAACTTCAATTAATAAATTAATTAATCCTTTAACTATTTAATTAATCAACCTTAATTAATAAATTAATTAAACTTTAATCATCAAATAATTAACCTTAATTATTAATCTTTAATTAATTACATTAATTAATTATCCCTTAATTAATTACCATTTATTTAATTAATCTTAATTAATTACAAGAAGTGATTATCCCTTAATTAATTTCATTAATTAGTTAACCTTGAATCAATTAATTACCCTCAAATTAATTACTTTAATTAATTAACTACACAAATTGATTATCCTTTAAATAATTTAAGGAAGTAAATTTTCAATTAATCACATTAATTATTCTTTTAAAAAAAATATCGTTAATTATAAATTAATTACTTAAATAATCCTTTAATTAAGTAATTATTAAATTACAAATTAACGATCCTCTAATCTTAAGATAACCCATATTTTAATTAATTACATTAACAAATTCCATTTGAAAACAAATAGGAATCACTTCGATTAATTACTTAATATATGATTATTTTAAAAACAAAATAATTGATCTTTAAAACATTTAACTTTTTGAAATAAAATTATTGTTAATTCATAAATTAACATAAAACTTTAAAGTCAAATAATAATTTAAAACATCACTCCTTTAAATTTATTTCTTAATTAATTTGGAAAAAAATTATTTTAAACCTTCAACTAGTTCCAAAACTAAACAAAAACAATTATTTAAAGAATGAGTTAACATTTATTTTGAAACCTTTGATTTTGTTTTAAAGTTTTTAAAACTACTACTATACTTACCCGAGCCAAAAACCAACTCCTCCGAGTGCCACTTCGAGCCCACTACATAATTTTCCGGAGCCACCTTATATTATTTTTTTCAAAAACTTGGTTTAATTTAAATCTTTAAAATCCTGGTCAAACACTCTCGTGTACCATTTTTCTTCACTACGCCATAAATGGCCTTCTGCAACACAAAAAAAATGTTGGCTCAGGCCTGAAAAATGTTGCCATAGGTCTATGGCAACACTTTTAGGGTGATGCAATTTTTGCCATTGCCTTAGACCTCAAAGGCAACATTTTGGCTATCTAAGGCAACATAAGTAATATTGTTGCAATAGAACCCTATTTGGGTCTATGGAAACACCCATAGGTATCTGTAGCAATATTCCAAAAATGTTGCTATAAATATTAACTTTCTGAAGTTGTGGGGCCCACATCTTGTAGGCACACAATGTGGGGCCCACGACCCAACTGGGTCCATCCCTATGACAACACCTTGAATGACTATTGCAACATTATTTTAAGCAACATTTATAACCCGGTGGCAACACTATTATGAAGCTACTGCAACACTATTCTGAAGCTACTGCAACACTATACTGAAGCTACTGCAACACCATACTGAAGAGACACTAAGAGTACATAGAACAGTACAATATCACATAGAACACTTGCATAATACACAATACAATATCACATAAAACACTTGCATAATACACAGCATAATACACAGTACAGATAACAATTCATACAGCAGTACACATCACAATTCATGTCAGTTACCCCAAAATATCCAGTTACCCCAAAATACTACAAAGCTACCCCCAAAATATCCGGTACACATAACAATTCATAAATGAGACTTAAGAGCTGGTGCCTCCAGTCAGATTATCAGTCTCACTGGACATGATTGTGGAAGTTAGATCCTCTACATTGATGTTCATCTCCGGGTTGGCATCACCTAATTTCTTAAGCACCCTAGCCAAATTCTCTTGTACCTTCTGATTTACCTTAGATTCTAGCTGTGCTTCCATTTCTTCGACAAGCCTTTGCCTTAAGTCATGTACGTAAGCATTTGTTAGAGCCTCGGTTGATTGTTTTGCACACTTTGCACGCCTCCCTATAAGCAAAGGACGACCCTGTGATTTTCCATTCGAAATTACTGTTTCAATAGTATTTCCTCCTTCTCCACCTGCCATTGCCTTTTGAACTAAGTCCTACAAAATAAAGCCACATCAAAATTACCCTACGGTAAATGCAGAGAATGCAGCAAATGCTTACATATGGATTGTGTATAGCAAATGCAGAGAAAGCCACATTTTGGAAAATAATTTGTTTATGTGCATGTAATTAGAAAACAATTTGTAACATATATACTAGTAAAAACTGGAAAACAATTCCGTCGACAGCCAGCTACGGCTTCGTCATCTGGATTCTGAGGCTTCAAACGGCCATTCATTTTATTTATGCACATATGTGTATTACTATAGAAATATATTTTTATATAAACCAAGTCAGTAATCCCTTTAACCAAATTCATTTCTTCGTTTCCAGTTTTTGTGTCATTTCTAGCCAAACGCAAAAGCAAGTCCTCTGCATTCGACTAGAAAAGGAAAAAAATGGCCGAGGGATCAAAATTCTTAATCTCACAATATACTCAATTACAATTTCCAAAGCAAACATCTATGCCATTAGTACGTTTGCGAAACTCAGGTTCAACAAGTGTTTCAAGGACAGTTTCAAGGAAATGAGCATACATGCACATGAGCAAGACATGAACAATGTGCAGCATGTGCAAAACAGAACAAAATTATTACAAAACACAATTATTACTTACAAGTTTGTAATTCATTACTTGAGGATTAGACACGTACTCACGTCCATCTGTTCTCTTACAACTTTTAAGAAAAAGTGCTGCATCGGATGGTGTCTCCTGATAAAAGTTCAATAGATAGTTTAGCATACACTCTCTTCAGTCAAAAATGTAAAGTATCACATACCATCTTATGACGAAGCTGGGTGAACGACTTTGGACCAGCGGTGCGTGTGTCTTGATACGACTTACGACTATCAGAATTTTTCAGGGCTTTTTGCTAAAAAATACACAAAAAACAAAGTACTCGTTTATCTCACAAAAAAAGTACTCATTTATCTTGCGAAATAAATAATATGTACGTATACCTGAATCTCATCATCTGCCCAATACCTCAAGAGCACTTTAAAATCCTCCACTGGGATGTTGTCCGGCTTGTTATCTAGCCTCTCCTAATCAGTCTTATAAGCTTTATAATGAGTTGTTTTTATGCGACTCTTGTACCCCCTCCAACAGTCACGAATAGACTTCAACAACCAGTTTTCACATTCATCCAGAATAATATACCGTTGCTTAAATATAAATCAAAGATAAAAAAGAATAAATAAATCAAAATTCAGCTACATTATAGTTAATAGATCAATATTACTTATTAAAGTAAAATTCGGCAACATTATAGTTAATAATAGATTACCTTAACATAATCCCATAGAGATTTCTTCAACTTTTCAGGAACATCCGACCAAGATTTATATGTAAGTGGCACAAACCTTTTCAATGTTCCTAAAAAGTTGCTCAGTTCAGATATTACTTTGTCATCATCTAAAATAGGTTGGAACCACTGGTTCATCATAATTACAACTCTTTTGTCATTCGCCCTTGTATGAACATTAAACATCTTTGTGTGACCTCTGAGTCTTTTAGGAACTTCACCTTTAATCAAAATGAAAAGTCCCGTCAAATAATAACATAAATCATAATGTAAATTCGGTAATTAAATATCAATCCTACTATAATATTAAATATTATTATCACATCAATTCAGTACCTGCTTCAACTTCTTCATTTTCAATGTCTGGCAAGACATTCTCCGCAACATACTTATTTGCCATACCACTTGCACTAGCTTTTGCAGCATTTTTCTTTTGTCGTTCCCGCAGAGCCAAATAATCAGCCATTGTTCCTTTTCCTTCAACATCCTTCTCAGTTGAACTTACTACGAGGCTTGGGCTTGGGCTTGTGCTTCTCAACTTTTCCTTTTCCTTTGCGATACCACTAGCTGAACGAGTTTGTGGTCCACTAACAGGCTTGGGCTTCTCAACTTTTTTAGTTCTCCAAATTGTATATATAAGTAGGAAATAAGATTGGATTTTATAGTTATTATCTTCATAAGCAGAAAAAATAAGATATGTAGCTATCACACACCTTTCTTGGACTTTGTGAAGTATCATCTTCACTATGCTCCTCATGGTCCGGATTATATTCCTGATCACTATCCACATCCTATTGCATCTTTTCTTTTCCTTTATCTTTTTTTTGGTTTGCATTTCTCAGTTCAGCTAAAATTGCAGGCACACCTAGAGAAGCAAGAACTTCGTTGTTCCTCATTACATTAACAGCTCTATGTACTTCATAATCTTTTAGATTCATCATCAACTTAGCAGCTCTCTGTACTTCATAATCTTTTAGAGATAATGGAGGTGTAGAATACTCATTTGGAGGTGGTGGAGGTGGTAGATGAACATCCTACAAGTATATAATAAACAGGAACATCACAGTAAGTATGCTGTAAGAGTGGTACAAAATATTCAAATTACAATAAGATCATCATAATAAGAATTCTTCAAACCTGCATGCCATTTTCATCCATATCTTCTTCCTCCGATGTTGGTAAACGTGATTCCAACTTCCTCTTAACACTTGATGAGTTCAGATTCACTGTTGAATCGCTGATTTTTGGTTTTTTTTCTGTGTCATCTTCTGAGGATTTACCTGATCAGCTAACTTTAGATTCACGGTTGCATTGTTGGGTTCTGGATTATTCAGCCGTGTCGACTTCCGAGGACTCCTCACCTCAGCTAACTTTAGATTCTCGGTTGCATTGTTGGGTTCCGGATTAATCAACCGTGCCGACTTCCGAGTACTTTTCACCTCAGCTAACTTTAGATTCACGGTTGCATCGTTGGGTTCTGGATTATTCAGCTGTGTCGACTGCCGAGGACTGTTCACCTCACCTAACTTTAGATTCACAGTTGCATTGCTATTCAGCCGTGCTGACTTCCGAGGACTGTTGACTTCAGCTAACTTCTTTTTTTTTGGTTCTGTTGTAGTTGATGAGACGTCCTGCACTGTCATTTCACTGGTTTTGTATTTGCAACAATACAATGATATTATAATCATAATCTTTAAATGTTATAATCAAAATATCACAATAATTTTTTTTTTGCTATATCAAAATATCACAATCTGTAAATGATATTAGCTATCCATTTATATATACATGTAACCAGATTCTGCCTTGGCCGCATGATTACATGCGGCTGCATTTGCTTTAGTGGCTCAATTGCAGTATCGACAACGTTGTCGATATAAAAATCCAAGTTTCCACCACTGTTAACTCCTTTGACTAATTCGGAGAGGTCCGCATCATTCGTCACTAACTTCCACCCACCCTTCTCACCATTTCTCATATAAATTCCTCTTATTTCGGTGTATTGAAGGTCATCTTTCACAAACTCCATGAGCACTGTGTACGAGAAGTAGTCAGGATCAACCCTCTTTACCACAGTATCGGTTCCACCAACATATTGTGCCTTCTGAAATGCACTCTTGTGATGAAATGTGAGCTGCATGAGTTCCCCCATCCTATACAAAATGGATACAGAATGGTGAGTTTACATTGGAAGCAAGATATGAAATAATAAAATGGGCAGGTATATTAAGTACATATGTGTATGCAGGTATATAAAGCACTAGAAACAACAAGGGAACACATAAAATCAGAATAACTTACAAGCATTCAAGTAATTAAAAAGTAGTAAATTAATTATGAAAATCAACAGATACATAAGTCATCCCTTAATTAAGAACCAATACATAAATAGAAGTCACTTGATATTGCTACATAGAAATCAAGAGGAAGTTTCCTCTATGCAAGGCGGAATGAGGAATTGTGTTGTCGGGACGTCATCTCTACACCACCTAACATCACTAACTTGATTTCCTATTCCATTACCACATTAAATATCATGTAAACCTGGATCATCTTCATTTCCATTTTCATTTTCGACTTCACACCAGTCCCTCGGCAATTTCTTGACAACATTATAAAGTGCCGTATCAGTTGGATCTTGTACATAAAATACTTGTTGTACTTGTGAAGCCATAACATACGGATCAGATTTCTGGCAAAATATATTAAAATTAACTCGATTCATCCCATACAAATCTTTCTCTTGGTACCAGCAACACTTAAATAAAACCACTAAAATTTCTCCCCAATAATCAATTTCTAGTATTTCTTCAATTGCTCCGTAGTAACTAACATTACCAACCAATGGATTTTGATCTTTTGAACTTGCAAAGCTAGTGGTCAAGGCAGTCAAGAATACACCACTATTCTGTGTTTTACACTTAGCATCTCTATATTTTGTATGGAATCTGTATCCATTAATAACATATCCACTAAATTTCCTAGCTATCTGATTAGGGCCCATTGCAAGCACTTCTAGCTCTTTCGAAATGTCCTCTTTTTTCCCTACCTCATCCTTCAGCCATTTCTAGAATTCTTCAGTATGTGCTCTCTCTCTTTTATATCTTCTCGATATTGCATGACCATCAATTAAAGCTCGATGTTCCCTATAATAATTATGATGGTATTAATATCAATAAAGAAATATTCTAATTCTTTAGTACTTGCTAGAATAAAATTAGAACATAAAAACTTACTCTTTTAAATTATCTATTTCCTCGTTACCACAATTGAATAGAATGTACCGATGACATGTCATCCACTTAGATTCTTTTAGATGAATAGCTTGTTAGGAATTGAGTTGATGATGTTTGGATGACAACAACCTTATATAGTTATTATACTTTACTTTATAAAATATATACTAACATTTCCATATATATATATATATATATATATATGTATGTATATAGGAAGGATATGCAGGTATCATCGAAGACTGATCAGTATAAAGACTAAAGCATCAAGATGAAGATTAGAGATTCAAGATTCAAGACTCTAGAGAATCAAGATTTCAAGATCTCAAGATAAGTGTCTAGTATTTTGTTAAAACTTCATAATAGCACTCTCATCTTTCTTCCAATTTTCTTTTGGGATGGAACCCAATTTCTATCGAAACCAGTGGCTTACAAACCCACGACAAGTAGCTTACAAACCTACGACAAGTGGCTTACAAACCCACGAAAATCAAAATCATTTAAACTACTTTGTACAAGTTCTCGAGTCCTATGGAGGAGCTCTGTAGGAAGGTTCTTGCAATTTTAGTTTGAATAGATTTTTCAAAATGTTTTTAAATCTGTTTTCAAAATGTTTTAGCTTTCAAAATCATGTTTTCAAAAATATTTTCAAACTTTGTTTTAGCCTTGAAATGTTCCTCTATTCTGATTTTAAAAACTTCTATTTTTAAAACATTAAAACTTATTCTGATTTTAAATATTACTTATATAATTGACGGTCTATATCAATTATATATATATTTAAAATAATGTTTTATATTCATTCTCTATCTTAAAATATTGTTTAAACACTTTACTTTGCTTAAGAGAAGTTTCAACTTGTTTTAAATTCAATTGTCTTTACAAAACAACATCTCTATAATTTTGAACTAAGGGATGTCGACATAAGGGGATACCCCATGTCGACATGGTGACAGTTGGATTCAAAATTCAATTTTCAAAAGAAGTGTCCATTCGTTCGAAAACCATTCACCAATGGTTATGACTGTTGTGCATCTATATAAAGGCTTCCAAAACGAATTTTTTTAACAACTACTTTCTTATTTTCTTCACTCTTTCTTCTCCACCATTCCATATCCATAAAACTTCATATTTTCAAGATCGGGCCATCATTCTGCCAAATTCTCAATAGGAAATCATTTAGCTACTCTCTCTATTTGATTCTCCATCATTCTACTAAAGGTCAAAGTGGTATTCAGAGTTATAGGATCAATTTGTATTCAAAAAGTCCATAGAGTCTATCCATTCAAAAGGATTGTTATTAGAAAGTATTAGGGTGATCTTGTGTCCCGAAAATCAAGAGAGTTTACCCCAGACTCTGAGATAGGAGGGTTCCTCAAGGCCTTAGAAATTGAGGGTTGTAATTTGGATATTGGCTTATAAAAATCTGTACAAGGATATTGCCTTGGTGCAGGATTGGATGTAGGAGGATTCCAAACCAGTATAAAATCTGGTGTGTTCTTTCCTTTTACTTGCTTTACTTTACTATTTGCATTTGTTATATGTTCTGTGATCATTTTGTGTTAGAATTCTGTTTAGATTTGTTTTGAAAGTTTTAATTTAGTCATATAGTTCATATATTCTTTAAAACACTATTCACCCCCCCCCCCCTCTAGTGTTATTTCTGCCTTAAGATCCTTAATCTGCATCCCTAACAATTGGTATCAGAGCGAGGTTTTCATTGTTTTCATAATCTGAAACTTGAAAAATATAAAAATGGCATTTTTGGAAAATTGTGTTAAAACTGTTTTGAATCTATGCATTTCATCAAAGTATCATAAGTCTGCATATAGTTATTTCGAAAAATCAAGTTATATATCGAATTGGTGTGTTATGCAGGGACAGACATGTTATATGGCTTTTGACGAATCAACACCCAATGGACAAACTGCACAAATTGAGAAAGATAAATGGATACTTGATAGTGGCTATTCGAGGCACATGACTGGAAATCCCGAGATACTCAAGGACATTACTTATCAAGATGGTGGATTAGTCAATTTTGGTGACAACTCTAAAGGATATGTGGTTGGCGTCGGCAATGTTGGTAACTCTAAAACTTTTCTTATTTCTGATGTTTTATTAGTTAGGAACTTAAAACATAATCTGCTTAGTATAAGTCAACTTTGCGATAAAGGTTTTAAAATTAAATTTGGAAAAGATAAATGTCACATTGAAGATGATAAGTCTAATATAATTTTTGAAGGTATTAAGAAGAAAAATATTTATATCCTTAGTATGAAAATTTCAAATGATAATCTATGTCTTTTGGCTAATACAAGTGACCCTTGGATTTGGCATAAAAGATTTGGCCATTTGAATTTCAAATTATTATCTAGGCTATCAAAACTTAACTTAGTTAGAGGTCTACCCAAGTTAAACTTTAAAGTAGATAGTATTTGTGATGCTTGTCAATTAGGAAAACTTAAGAAAAGTTCATTTAAATTAAAAGATGCTATTTCTACCTCTAGTCCTCTAGCATTACTTCATTTAGATTTATTTGGTCCATCTCAAGTTCAATCAATTAACCATAGTAAATATTTTTTTGTTATAGTAGATGATTATTCAAGATGTACTTGGACAATCTTTTTAAAACATAAAAGTGATGCTTTTGAAATATTTAAAAACTTTTCTAAAAGAATTCAAAAACAACATTCTTTCAAAATTAAAACTATTCGAAGTGATCACGGTGGTGAATTTGAAAATGAAAATTTTGAGAATTTCTGTACTCAAAAGGGAATTACTCACAACTTTTCATTTCCAAGAACTCCATAACAAAACGGAGTAGTAGAACGTAAGAATAGACGATTCAAGAGTGTGCTCGTACAATGCTTTCTGATAGTAATTCACCTAAACATTTTTGGGCTGAAGCAGTTGCTACAGCTTGTTATATATTAAATAGAATTTTAATTAGACAATTAACAAATAAAACTCCATATGAATTACTTTATAATAAGAAACCTATAGTTGCTTATTTTAAAGTCTTTGGGAGTAAATGTTTTATACTTAATACAAAAGATAATTTAGATAAATTTGAACCAAAAGCTGATAAAAGATTCTTTATTGGTTATTCTAATAAATGCAAAGCATTTAGAGTTTTTAATTTAAAAACTAATACTATTGAAGAAACTATGCATGTATCTATTGATGAAAGTCTTAAAGATATTGTACAAATAGATGATGAAGAAGATTTTTATAAATTTAAATCAATCTAATGAAACTATTATGGTTAATGGTGTTTTAGGTAATAAGATTCAATCTAAGAGAGGTTTAAGGCAAGGGGATCCTTTATCGCCCCTTCTGTTTAATCTAGCAGCTGATGTCTTTTCTAAGATTATTAAAAATGCTGTTAGCAATAACCTTTTGGGTGTCATTGGTAATGATATTTCTAATTTTGGCTTATCTGTCCTTCAATTTGCTGATGATACTTTGCTTTTTTCCTCCCACCTCCCTAGACATATTATTGCTCTCAAGTTTATTCTTTATAGTTTTGAACTATTATCTGGTTTGAAAATTAATTTTGATAAAAGTTCCGTTTTAATCTTAAATGATATTGATAATGTAGAAAATTTAGTTGCTAATACTTTAAATTGTAAAACTATGAGCTTTCCTTTTGACTATCTTGGTTTTGTTATTAGACCTTCGAAACTTAAACACGATGATTGGTTAATTATTATTGATAAGATCAAAAATAGGATCTCTAATTGGAATGTGAGATTTCTATCTAGAGTAGGTAGATTGGTCTTGATTAATTCTGTCTTATCAGCTCTTCCTATATATTGGATGTCTATGCACCTGTTTCCCGACTAGGTGATAGATAAAATAGATAAAATTAGAAGGGATTTTCTTTGGAGTGGTGATAACCCTAATAGTAGTTTTAAATGTTTAGTTAATTGGGATACTGTTTGTAAATCTAAAAAAGAGGGTGGTTTAGGAGTCATTAATTTACATAACATGAATTTGTCTCTTCTTGGTAAATGGTTATGGAAATTCAGGGACTTCAGTGATAATGCCATTTGGAAAGATATTATATCTACTTTTTATTACAATGGAAGTTATAATCTATATCATATTAGTTCTTCTAGTTTTAGAAATATATCTTGTTTTTGGAAATCTATATTAAATTGCAGTAATATCTTTAACTTGGGTTTAAATATTATTGTTCACTCTGGTAACTGTACTTCTTTTTGGCATGATAGTTGGATTTCCTCTACTCCTCTTAAGATTGAGTTTAAAGATTTATATGATATTTGTAATTTCAAATTTGCGTTAATTTCTGATGTTTTCAATTCTGATAGTGATCCTCCTTGGACTTTCAATTTTAATTGTATTTTAGAAGGACCTACTCTTAGACATCTTTTCTTGCTTTATGCTAAACTTAATCTTTATAATATTGACAATGATAATGACATTATTAGTTGGGATTGGGATAAGAGTAATAAATATTCTTCTAATTCCTTTTACAAATTTATCAACTTTTTTGGGGTTTCTGTTAATTGTTTTAAATTTATTTGGAAGTCTAATGCTCCTCCAAAATCTAAGATTCATATGTGGCTCATCATTCATGGTAAGTTAAACACTATTGAATTTTTAAAAAAGGAAAATATTAGTATTGACAATAAATGTTTTTTTTGCAACACTTATTTTGAAGATATTAATCATATTTACTATGATTGCTTGGAAACCTATTATATTCTTATTAAGACTCTTAATATTTTTGAGTTTCATATTAACTCTAGAATTTCTGATTGCTTATTTTATTGGAACTCTTTTAGATTTATGTTTAATAAGGATTTTAGATATTTGCTTGATACTTTATTCATTATTTCTTGTTGGTACATTTGGTTTGAAAGAAACCAAAGAATTTTTAATAATAATTATCATCATAATTTTGAATTGATTATTTTAATCTCAAATTTCTGCTTAAAGTGGATTTCTAATCCTAATTATAAATTAGCCAAAAATAATTGCTTTAAGGATTATCTTAATAAGGTTAGAAATAATATTAACTCATTTAATTTTATCTTCAATTATATTGTTTCTAATAATTCTTTTAATCACAATTCTCTTTCTATTTTAGGCTTCTAAATAGTTTCTTGCTTGTTTTTGTTCTTTCTTGCTTTTGTTCTCTTTTTGGTCTTTATTCTCACATATATGTACATAAATTTTATTTATATACATATATGTGTTTCTCTCTAATTGGCTTTCTAGATTTATTCCAGGTTTCGTTTAGGTCGGATGCGGGTTCTTCTCTTATCAGGTTTGCTGGATTGCTTTTAGCATTTTTCAGATTTTTAGGATGGCTCTTCTCAGAGATTCGGATTGCTCCTGTCTTGTCACTTCGACTTCTCCTGGTCTATCTGGTTTTTTCTAGAGAGTCTGGTTTTCTTTAGATACCTCTAACACTTTAGTATTGGGCGGTGGCCATGCCGGAGCTCGATATTAGGGTGTAATGGGCGGTGGCTATACCGGAGCTCATTAGAGGGGTTTCTACTTCTTTTTCTTTATTTTTGTTTTTAGTCTTACCACCTGTTAGGCATGTTGGCAGCTCCATCTTTTTGTTATATATATAGTTTTCCATGTGTGCTCTCCTCTTATGTTAGAGGATCACACATTTTTCTCAAAAAAAAGATCATCCTATAGAAAATGTTCTAGGTAATATTGAATCTGTAGTAAGAACTATAAATCAATTAAGTAGTATGAGTAATGTAGCCTTTATATCAACAATTGAACCTAAAAATCGAAAGGAAGCATCGTCTGATGATTCATGGATTCTTGCTATGCAAGAAGAATTGAATCAATTTACCAGAAATGATGTATGGGAACTTGTTCCTAAACCTGAGGATAAAAGTATAATTGGAACTAAATGGGTTTATAAAAATAAAATGAATGAACTCGGTGAGGTCGTAAGAAATAAAGCTCGTTTAGTCGCGCAAGGTTATTGTCAAGAAGAAGGAATTGACTGTGATGAAACCTTTGCCCCCGTAGCAAGATTAGAAGCTATAAGAATTCTACTTGCTTTCGCTAATTATAATAATTTCAAATTATATCAAATGGATGTTTAAAGTGCTTTTCTAAATGGTTTTGTAAAAGAAGATGTTTATGTTGAAGAACCTCCACTTTTTGAAGATAATAAATTTCCAAACCATGTATACAAGTTAAAGAAAGCTCTATATGGTCTAAAGCAAGCTCCTAGAGCCTGGTATGAAAGACTAAGATCTTATTTACTTCAATCTGGTTTTGAAATTGGTAAAGTAGATACAACACTTTTTATTAAAAGAAATAATCAAGATATTCAACTGGTTCAAATATATGTAGATGATATAATCTTTGGATCAACTAATAACATAATGAATAAAGAATTTTCAGATATAATGACTAAAGAATTTGAAATGAGTCACATGGGAGAATTAAGTTTCTTCTTAGGGCTTCAAATTAAACAACTAGAAAATGGAATCTTCATAAGTCAAGAAAAATATGCTAAAAACTTAATCAATAAATTTGGTTTAAGCACCTCTAGTGGGAAACCAACTCCAATGTCAACAAATGTAGGTTTAAGTAAAGAAGATAAATCAAAAGATATTGATCAAACTTTATATAGGGGAATGATTGGTTCGCTACTCTATATAACAGCGAGTCGTCCTGATATTATGCATAGTGTTTGTCTCTGTGCAAGATATCAATCACAACCTAAAGAAACTCGCTTAAAAGCTGTTAAAAGAATTTTAAGATATGTAAAATACACTTTAGATTATGGTTTATTTTATTCTAAAAATAATACTTTTGATTTAATATCATATTGTGATGCTGATTATGCTGGTTGTAAATCAGACCGAAAGAGTACAAGTGGAACTTGTCACTTTCTAGGACATTCACTGGTTTCCTGGTTCAGCAAGAAACAAAATACTGTTTCCTTGTCAACAACCGAAGCAGAGTATATATCTGCTGCTCTGGCCTGTTCACAAGTCATATATATGCAACAAACTTTAAAAGATTTTGGAATTAACATAAGTAAATCACCAATATATTGTGATAATACTAGTGCAATAAATCTATCTAAAAATCCAACTCATCATGCTAGAACTAAACATATTGATATAAGACATCATTTTCTTAGAGATAATATAACTAAAGAAATAATAACTCTAGATTATATAAATACTGAAAAACAAATTGCTGATATATTAACTGAACCATTAACCGAACAGAATTTTACTAAATTTAGAAGAGAATTAGGTATTTGTTCAAAATCTGAAATATAAAATAATATAATATAATAATCAATAAAAATTCAAAATAAAAATTACACTTTTTTTGAAGAACATGTCGACATGCCCCATCTCATGATGTCGACATACCCAACAAAAATTTGAAAATTGAATTTCCCTCCAAAGTTAGTTATTTGGTTATTTATCTATTTATTTCGTTTTCTCTCCTCTTTCTTCACTATATTCTCTGTAAATAACTTCTGAAACAATAAAATAATGGCCTCCTCTTCTACTAATGAATCCACTTCACCCACATCTCCTCAGTCTGGTCCATTTCAACGAACTACGCACGCTCGAGTGATCAAATTGCAAGAGAAGATGAAAGATATCCTTCAATTGATGACTGAAATTCAAGTAAGTCAACTTAGGATGGCTAGAGAACAACAAAGGCAAGGGAATATTATTAGGAATGTACAAAAATTCCTTATGGATAACCGTACAAATCCTATTAATATTGAAGACTCTTCACAAGCCATGGAATCCGAGGAAGAAGAACCTATGGAAGAACCACAAGAAGACCAAGAGGAAGATCAACCTTTACCTCAACCCGAAGTCCCTATAAATACGGACGAGAGCGTTATTTGCGTTGGTGAGATCCTTGTTGATACTAATGGAAACATAATTGAACAACGTGGAAAATTTTGTCTCCACTACCCCAAATGTTCGATTCATAAGTCTCCTATAGTTAAGGATCGCCATTAAAGCGTACTTTCATTTTATTCTTTGTTTTAAATTGTTTTGTTTGTTCGTGTTTATGTATGTTCTTATATATGTTGTAATAACTAAAATGTGTTCACTTATACTCATTGTTTCATGCTTGTTCTATACATATTATTTGTTCATACTAATCATTCTTGAATTCTTAAGTAGTTAATAGTTTTTGTTGATGACAAAGGGGGAGAAAGTTATAAAAATATATGTGCTTGGTGTAAGAGGGAGTCATGGAGTAAGGGGGAGTTGTAGTTTTAAGAAGAAATCACGGAGTAAGGGGGAGTTATGGTATGGTAAGAATATTTTATAAATAAAGGTTGCCATCATCAAAAAGAGGGAGATTGTTAGGAACTGAGTTGATGATGTTTTGATGACAACAACCTTATATAGTTATTATACTTTACTTTATAAAATATATACTAACATTTCCATATATATATATATATATATATATATATATATATATATATATAGGAAGTATATGCAGGTATCATCGAAGACTGATCAGTATAAAGACTAAAGCATCAAGATGAAGATTAGAGATTCAAGATTCAAGACTCTAGAGAATCAAGATTTCAAGATCTCAAGATAAGTGTCTAGTATTTTGTTAAAACTTCATAATAGCACTCTCATCTTTCTTCCAATTTTCTTCTGGGATGGAACCCAATTTCTATCGAAACCAGTGGCTTACAAACCCACGACAAGTGGCTTACAAACCTATGACAAGTGGCTTACAAACCCACGAAAATCAAAATCATTTAAACTACTTTGTACAAGTTCTCGAGTCCTATGGAGGAGCTCTGTAGGAAGGTTCTTGCAATTTCAGTTTCAATAGATTTTTCAAAATTTTTTTAAATCTGTTTTCAAAATGTTTTAGCTTTCAAAATCATGTTTTCAAAAATATTTTCAAATTTGTTTTAGCTTTGAAATATTCCTCTATTCTGATTTTAAAAACTTCTATTTTTAAAACATCAAAACTTATTCTGATTTTAAATATTACTTATATAATTGACGGTCTATATCAATTATATATATATATATTTAAAATAATGTTTTATATTCATTCTCTATCTCAAAATATTGTTTAAACACTTTACTTCGCTTCAGAGAAGTTTCAACTTGTTTTAAATTCAATTGTCTTTACAAAACAACATCTCTATAATTTTGAACTAAGGGATGTCGACATAAGGGGATACCCCATGTCGACATGGTGACAGTTGGATTCAAAATTAAATTTTCAAAAGAAGTGTCCATTCGTTCGAAAACCTTTCGCCAATGGTTATGACTGTTGTGCACCTATATAAAGGCTTCCAAAACGAATTTTTTTTAACAACTACTTTCTTATTTTCTTCACTCTTTCTTCTCCACCATTCCATATCCATAAAACTTCATATTTTCAAGATCGTGCCATCATTCTGCCAAATTATCAATAGAAAATCATTTAGATACTCTCTCTATTTGATTCTCCATCATTCTACTAAAGATCAAAGTGCTATTCAGAGTTATAGGATCAATTTGTATTCAAAAAGTCCATAGAGTCTATCCATTCAAAAAGATTGTTATTAGAAAGTATTAGGGTGATCTTGTGTCCCGAAAATCAAGAGAGTTTACCCAGACTCGGAGATAGGAGGGTTCCTCAAGGCCTTAGAAATTGAGGGTTGTAATTTGGATATTGGCTTATAAAAATCTGTACAAGGATATTGCCTTGGTGCAGGACTGGATGTAGGAGGATTTCGAACCAGTATAAAATCCGGTGCGTTCTTTCCTTTTACTTGCTTTACTTTATTATTTGCATTTGTTATATGTTCTGTGATCATTCTGTGTTAGAATTTTGTTTAGATTTGTGTTGAAAGTTTTAATTTAGTCATATAGTTCATATATTCTTTAAAAGACTATTCACCCCCCCCCCCTCCTCTAGTGTTATTTCTGCCTTAAGATCCTTAATCCGCATCCCTAATATAGCTTTTCCGTCTTTATTTCTTCTTGTACCAATAGCATATTCCATATTTTGTGGATAACTTTCAAATTTGGGTACTGCATCACCACCTCTTAAGAATCTTGAGCAGAATATCAAGCATTGTTCTGCGAAGTAACCTTCGGCGATGGAACCCTCCGGTTTAGTTCTGTTGCACACATAAGATTTGAGTTTAGCTAGATAACGCTCAATTGGAAACATACGTCGAACGTGCACAGGTCCACCGTATTCAACTTCCTTGCACAAGTGAACCGTCAAGTGAACCATTATGTCAAAGAAAGCCGGTGGAAATATCATCTCAAATTAGCAAAGAATTTCGACAATTTCTTGTTGTTGCCTCTTCACATCTTCCAAATCAATTACTTTGCCCTAAAGACCTCTTAAGAATGCACCAAATATTATCAGAGGCAATGCAACCTCAGGCTTCAGCGTTTTTTTCACAGCAAATTGCAACAAGTAGTGAAGTAGAAAATGAGCATCATGGGTCTTGTACCATGAGTTTTTCCTTTCCTTCGTATGAACATACCGACTGATATTGGCCGCACAACTGTATGGCAATTTAACATTCTCCAGTACTGAGAAAAATATTTCTTTTTCTTTATTCGTCATGTCAAATATGGCAGCCCTAATCTCAAAGTCTTCGCCGTCATTTGATAAAATGGGATGCAGGACCTTCCTGATGCCCATTTCCTTTAAATTAAAACGAGCATTCAAATGGTCTTTTGACTTGCCACTAATATTTAGCAAAGTACCGAGTATGTTGTCGCTTATGTTTTTCTCTATATGCATAACATCAAGGTTATGTCGTAATAAATTGTGGCTCCAATACGGTAAATTGAAAAATATTGACTTCTTTTTGAAAGGGGAATCCTTTTTCTTCCCAAAATCATTTTCAAAGTCACGCAACAGTTCTTCAATGTCTGTTCCTGATAAATTTCCCGGAATCTGTCTTATTTCAACTTCACCATTGAACCTCCTCTTATCAAACCTCCACTTGTGTTTCGGATCCAGAAATTTTCTATGATTCATGTAGCACATTTTTTTTACTATGTTTCAAGTACATTGAAGAAGTCTCATAATGGCATACATGACAACCCAATTTATCGTTTGTGCTCCAACTGGATAACATTGCATACCCCGAAAAATCGCTAATGGTCCACATCACACTTGCACGTAACATGAATTTTTGATCAATAAAGGCATCATAAGTTTCTATGCCTAGATCCCATAATTCTTTCAACTCTTCAATTAGAGGCTGCATATATACATCAATTTTATTCTTTGGAGACTCTGGACCGGAGATGAGTGTTGAAAGAATTAGATTTTCGGGCTTCATGCACAACCAAGGTGGAAGGTTGTAGTTAACTAATACAATTGGTCATGTACTGTAAGTTGTACTCATTGTACGAAAAGGATTGAATCCATCAGAGGCTACACCCAATCTGATATATCTATTTTCTGATGAAAAATCAGGATGCATAGCATCCATCACCTTCTAAGTCTCGCTAACAGCTGGATGTCTAAGTTTTCCGTCTTTTTTTCGACCTACAGAATGCCATCTCATAAGTTGTGAATACTCCTTGCATATAAACAGCCTTTGCAGCCTTGGTTTTAGCGGAAAGTAACGCATTACTTTTGCCGGGACTTTGTAAATCAACTTCTCTGAATCATTGTCATGGGTGCCTTTCTTTTCCTCTTCCCACCTCGAAATACCACAAGAGTTACAGACATCTTTATCTTCATTTTCTGCCAACAGAGCATGCAATCGTTTGGACATGCGTGTATTTTTTTATAATCAAGACCTAAATCTTTAATGATTTTCTTCGCGGCTCTAAAAGATAAAGGTATGTGGGCCTGTGGAAAAGCCTCTCTCATCAACTCTAGTATATCCCCAACTGCAGACTCTGTAATTCCATGTACACATTTAAAGAATAAAGTCTGATGATAAAACTTAATCTCGAAAATTTTGAACAGCCAGGATATAATGGCTGCTTTCCATCTTCGACATGGCGATAAAATCTTTTAGCATCGGCATTTGGTGCATCAGAATTCTCATCTTCACAGTTCTGCATATTTCCACGAGTACAGTGCAACATTTCACCTAGATTATCTCCAAAATCACCAGCATCACAGTCTATATCTTCATCACTCCTTCCAAAATTTGGGTGAGAAACCTCACAAATCCATTTCACATACAATGGAGATGGACCATTGCAGATGAGATGATCATAAATTATATCTGGACGACGCCACTTGCTATTTATACAATTCTTGCATGGGCACGTCATTTCATCGCCTACGGCCAATTTAGAAAAACCGTTTTGTATAAAGGCTCTTATCCCGCTAATATATCCTTCACTAAACTATGGAAGTTCTATCCAAATGTTTTCGCTGTCCATCAATGCAATTATGAATATGAGTATTTTAACATAAAAAGATAAAATTTGTGTGTGTGTCCAACAAGAGGAGACCTAGACAAGTCGAATCGTTAATTCAGGCCGAATTAAGAATTTATAAGTAGTTTAAATCGAAACCCTAAAGTGATGGGAGAGAGTGTTATACCTCAAAATCGAAATTGAAGCCCAAAAGTGATGTGAACAAGCTTGAACCCCCAAATCGAAGCGAAATCGATGAACAAAGCTTGAACCCCCAAATCGAAGCCCTAATCAAACCGAAATCACTGAACCCCAAATTTAGAATGTTCGCTTGAACCTTTGTTAGAAGACAGAGAAGAATGAAAATAAAAAGTTATTTGCGGGGACTGTTTTTCTTCGCGGCTCTAAAAGGTCAAGGAGTGGTGTTCGGATTGATGAGGTGTCACGTTCTCCAATGTAGGATTTGCCTTGGTAGATTGGCGTGGATCGGTGCGAAAGATATGCAAAGGTCTGCAATAGAAACACTATAAAAAAATGTTGCATCAATTACACGTGTTTAGCTAGAGCAACACATTTTTATGGCTAAGGCAATACCAAAAATTCAACGTTGCAGCAGGACCAAAATTTTATAGCTATCGCAACATTTTACCTGGCAACACCTTGCAAAAATGTTGCAGAAGGCCATCTATGGCATAGTGCTTCGAGCCACTAACATGAACAACTCGAGCATGAACCCGAGAATGCATCTTCTTCCCCAACACTATAACCACCCAGATACAGCCATGACCGCGTGCATGTGCACGGCTAATCGTCGGCCCTCCGACCAACTTCCCTGTAACCAACACATCATCGACGATCGCCCTAATCAACTCGAGCACCCAGACTTAAAAAATCGACCATAAATCGAATTCGAACGAATTTTCAAAACTATCAGGAAATATCCCGATCAACAACCCCCCACCGACGACATCACCGACCATCATAAGCCACGCATCCTTCGCCATATCCTTGCCATAGCCTCCAGTGTCGATTCCACCTACGCCTGCCTTGTTCGATTCGACGATGATGATGCAGTTCCCCTGAGAGCAGGCTCGACAGAAAACTGATTTTAAACGCAATTTCGTCGATAACCAGTCGCCACGGTCATCTTAATATCCTCTCACCATTTTTCCTAGGACCATCAACACCTGAGCCACCTTTACACTCGAGCACGACGATCATCATTTCGCCGATGATCAGAATTGAACAAAAATATAGATATTGATCAACTCGAGATATCTCAGCATCCTTATATTTAAAAATCATGAAATTGCTTTTAAAAATCATCATTTCAAAGTTCAAATCTGTTTCTAAAGTCAAAACAAAAATTCTTGACCTTTGATTTTGAACATATTTTGATTTTTTTTACTCTGATTCATCATTTGATAAATAAATACTCAATAAACATTCTTGAATTTATTTTTAAACATGATGTTGCACTTATATAATCACTTATCATTCAACAATCAAACCTAAAATTGTTTGGATTGGAGAAAATTAAATTTTCCAGCAGGTTTTAAAACCTAGAATGTATGCACATGGGCAAAATTTGCCCATTTTCAGACATGCATCAACATATATATACAGATTTAGATTCCAACATATCATATATCAGAGAAGAAAATCAATCCAAGCATTCATCAAAACACATAGCAGATTTAAGGCAAGTTTGCTCACCTGCAGTTTGAAAACAGAGAGGAAGCGGAGAAGCTTGAACAGAAATCTAGAATTTTAAAATGATCCGAACTTGAAATTTCAATTTTCTATTTTGATTTGCTTTGTTTTGAATGCTTTAAACTTTGTTTTGCTCTGAATCCCTCGGGTTTCGTTGTTATTGTTTGATTCCCAATATTATTTGCTTGAAGCTTTGATGAAGATTTAATTCCCAAGTTGAATTCTTTTTTTGATTTCCCAGGTTTGATTCGGGTTTTGTTTTATTATTTTTTTGATCTGGATTTGATTTCTAGGATTTGATTTTGTTTGAATTCTTTGAAAACTAAAGAGATGGTTTTTCTTAGATTTGCTTGAATCCTTATTTACAGGTTTTGAATTTTCTGAGGTGGTTTCTTTTTACTTGGTTTGCTTTGTTTCAACTTTAAAGCTTCCAGGTTTGAAGCTACTCACATTTTCTTTTCAAAATTTGAGAAATGAAAGTAACTAGGTTTTCTTCCTATACATATATTTTTATATATATATTTTCAAATTTTTAAAGCAAACTCATGCCACTTGTTAATTTGTACATTAACACTTGTAATTTACTTATGTAATCATGTTACAAATGTCTTTTGTGACTAAATTGTGTTTAAACCCTTTCATTTAATTTATTTATAATTTGTGTTTAAACCCTTTCATTATTTGAATTTATAAAACATGTTTTAACCCTTTATAAATTCTT
This sequence comes from Allium cepa, assembly GCA_030765085.1. Classification (NCBI taxonomy): domain Eukaryota; kingdom Viridiplantae; phylum Streptophyta; class Magnoliopsida; order Asparagales; family Amaryllidaceae; genus Allium; species Allium cepa. Next base: position 550,344,791 of record CM060938.1, read on the forward strand.
TTATTTAATTTCATATTTACACAAGTTTATGTTTTCATCTTCTTATATTTTTACAATTGTACAATTTAAATTTATCTTATTTACATATATATGCATTATATCTTGTTTACACTTTATAAAAATAAATGCATTTCTATGTATATATATAAGTTTTGGAATTTAATTCTAAACAACTTTTGAAATTTATTTACATCCAATTCAAAATATAACTTCCAAATTACAATAAAGATTTAGAAAACATACTTTTTATGTTTTACCCCTTTATCTATTAATTTATTAATTACCTATATTTTCAAACTATATTTATATATTTGTATTATCTTAAAGAAAAAGAATATTAAACTTATTTCAAACTATTATACTTTTAAATAAATATATATATATGTGTGTGTGTGTGTGTGTGTGTGTGTATAGTTTATACTTTTCAATAATTACTTTTTCTTTCATATATATATTTATAACTTAAAGAATATGATTTTAAAATCAACTATACATTAATACATAAACATGTATATATGTTATAATTTAATCTTTAAATAGCTTTTGGAATATATATAAATACATACGTAATATAATTACAAAACAATTTTTTTATAAATTTTAAAATATAGAGTTCTTTTAAAATTCAATATATTTCCAAAATATCTACTTTTGAATTTCAAATCAAACAAATATCTTGTTTAATTTGGAAAAATTAAATAATTTACAATTTAAATCCACAAATTTATATCAATTGCTAAATTTAATTTTTACTCAAAACCCGGAATCATTATAGTGTCTCTAGTAGGACGTGTGTTGTCTCGTGAGGGTTTTCAACGGATACTTCCCACAAAATCCAAAAGAAGGATGAAAATATTTACAAAATGCAAGATTTATTTACAAAGAGGTGAATGCAAGTTTTTAAAAATATTTGTAATGATGGATTCACTTTTAAATCGACATTAATAAGTTAAATATAGGTTTCGGTCATTATCTTGAAATTTTAAGTCATTTACTCGTCAAAATTTCCAACAAAAATCAAGTTATCATAACAAATAGACTATAATTTAACTCGTTAATTAGGTTGATAACAAAGTGTAATTATGAAATAAATTCTTAGTTGATTATCAAAGTTTATCAAAGTGATATATTCATTTCTTTTTAATAACAAGTCCAATCAAATAAGTTAAAAATATTGCTAGGATTTCAGTTACTTACTCTCTCTTGTATTTTTGAAAATTTTATTAGTATTTACAATATTTATATGCTCAACTCAGGTAAACCGAGGCCAGATATATTACTCATGCACTGCCTTGCGGACTGAAGTGAGGGGAATACAGAGCGTGGCAAGTGAACATAGAAGTGTGAACACTTATCGACTATAGGCATTATTAATAAAAGAATTTTTATATACATACACCTAGCTCAGATAAACTTAGGCCAGATATACCGATCGTGCACTGCCTTTCGGGCTTACATGAGAAAGGTACAGAGCATGGCGAGTGTACACACAAGTGTGTACACCTATCAGCCGTAGGTGTCAATAGAAAATATTTACGTATATACAAATGTTTTTTTAATTTTTTTTTTTTAAAAAGAGAGAGTTTTGCAAAATAATCTTAGCAACACTTAACTTAAAAGACAAAATATTGTTATATCCTTTACTTAAATCAGCCACTTTTTAAAACAAAGATTTTCAGTTAGGATATATTTCATAGTTATCATGTATGAACCTTCCTATATATTACTTAAACTATTGTTATTTGCAATCAAACTTCATTTTTATTTTTATTAAGACAAATAAATTTTCAATAATTTTAAACTAATAAACCAAAACCATATATTTATCTCATAGTGTTTCTTTAAAAATAAATCAAAATGCTTAAAAAAAATTGTTTTCAATTTTTTTTTTTGAGTTTTGGAGGAAAAAATGAAAAATCAAAAAGAAGATAGTTTCCCCCATACTTGATTTTGACTGTGTCCCCACAGTCAACCAAAGTGGAAGGAGAAAAATAAAAATATAACCTTTATTTAAATGGAAATTAAAAGGATGATTATTTATATGACATCAAAAAGTATGCCGTTAAAGAGTAAATGAATCGGTCTTCCAAAAGCTGATTCATTTGTCTCGCCAAGTACGCGAGACACTAGCGAGACATAGCTTAAGCACAGAAAACCAAATCGTAAAAGATTTTGGAATCGAATGTGGATTTGAAAAAATGAATGTCATTTTATTAAAAATCGTACGAGTTGTTTTATTTTCGATGATTTTTAGGGTAGATATAACGATTGATTGAAATTCAAGTTTATTTTCACCTGAAATTCAAGTTTGTCATTGAAAAATTCTTCAAAATTATTGATTTCAAAATCAAAGCGGTGATTTAAATCTTCCCCGTCGGAATTTAACAATTCTTCATCCAAAAGCCTAAAAAAATCATGTTCATTAAATTCGTCTTCCTTTGTTGGAATATCAACAACTTCATTGTGTATCTCAAGTTCAAAATCCAAAGTTGTTGTATTCAAATTTTCGAAATGGAGAAAAGGAAGATCGAATTTTAAATTTGGTTCCACACCCTCAAAAGAATTGAAATCCAACTTAATTACCGTCTTCTCAACAACTTCGTTAAGATTGCCATTTTCAATTTCGAAAGTTGTTATTTAAAAAGCATCGATTTGGGTAAAAGGTGGATTATCACATAACTCATCACATGTTGGAATTTGATTTTATTTTTCACGTTGTTTCATATATGTTTCAAATGACGAATCCGTGTGACCATTGTAAATTTCGTTCATTTTCTTAACAAATTCCAATTTATAGTTATTAACTTGAGAATTTTTGATTTGGATTTGTTGAGAACAAAAAATTTCACTCGTATCGTAATCGAGATTATTTCCATTGCCAAAATTATTTGAAAAGTGGATCACATTTTTGTTTTGATTTTGAAATTCATTTTGGAGTTTGAAATTTAATTGGCATGGGTTATAATCAAAATCGTTTGAATTTTGAATTAAATTCAAATTTTGAAATCCTTGACTCGAGTTATTACACAAATATGAACTGCACAAATCATTTATACTTTGATTTTATTGTGTAGAGAATTCAAGTAAAGTTGAAATGCTATTTTCAAGAGTCAAGGGTTGGTCATTGTTTTGAAAAATTTGTTGTTCAAAATTCGAATTATTTATATGATAGTCGTCGTTAAAATATCCATACGAATTTGGAGTGAAATCATATGGATTATATTGATCTTCACAACTATTGTAAAATTCTATTGAGTAAGGAAAAGGAAACTTGGACGTTTTCAAGAAATTTTTTATTTTGGGTTTTTTGTGTAAAGGAAAAGTATTCACGAAAGAATTTATTTTTTAAAAAAGATTTTTTTTTTTGTTTTTTATAAAGGAAAAATATTTACAAATAGAATTTATTTTTGAAAAGGGAAATTGATTTTTTTTGTTCGGTTTTTCAAATTTTTTCTCTGTTTTTGAAAAGGTTTTATAATGTTTTTTTGGATTTCGGTTTTTGTAAAATTTATTTTAGATTTTTGATTTCAAAGAAAAAGGATTTAAAAATATGAAAGGAAAAGGAATATTTACAAAAAAAAAAAAAAAAATAGTTTTGGATTTTGAATTTTTTTTTTAAATATGCATGAACTAATGCAACTAAATGAATGAAAAAGTTTAATTATAAATTAGCTATCATAAGTTAACCCAAAATTGTATAATCACACATTATCTTAGATAAACAAGATAGTTCTCAACTAGGTAACGGACATGATTTATCGGTGCACCACATATCACCGTAGCAATGCAGCCGAAGGTTTAAGTACCTTCAGAGGAACAACCACTATAATATTTACGAATCACCGTAATATTTATAAATAGTTATTACTCTGCCGTAGCCTAGACATTAAGAAATTAAATTGTTCAAAGAAGACAAATTATCTATATACAATTAAGTGTTATCGATGTCTAACCGTAATTATTAATCAAAATCTAAGATGAAATGCAAAGCAGAAATTAAACGTTTATTAACAATGCAACTACAATGAATTTTTGTTTTTTGTTTATGATTTTTTTTAAATACATAAATTCAAATGCAAGCAATCAACAATGCACTAAAATAAAAACAAGAGATATATACAATGCAAGGCAAATAAAAAAAAAAATATAAGCAAGCAAGCAATTTTTTTGGTAAGCTAAGCAAAGCAATTTATTTTAGCAAGCACTTCTTTTCCTTGTGATTTTCTACTAAGGCAACCTGAAAATAAAAACAAGATATATATACACAAGTTTCTTTTTTATGAAAAAAAAAACCTAAATAATGGAAGTTTTTTTTTTTTAAAGAGATGAAAAAAAGAACTAAAACAAATTAAAAAAAATCAATTTAATTTTTTAGAAGAGAAAAAAAACAAAACTAAAGAAAACAAACTTTTTTTCGTTTTAGAAAAAAACAAAAGAAGATGAAAGAGCAAAAAGGAGAATAAAAAACAAAAGGGAAATTATACAAAGCAAAGTGAAAATAAAAACAAAACAAAAAAATCTATTTGAATTTTAATTCCACAGCCTACTTCTTTTCTATATGAACTCACCACCAATCCACCCGGCCCACACAATCCACAGCCGAATTCTTTTTTTTTAATGAAAATCGACTACTTCCCACCTCCTGTAATTCTAAATTCTCGAATTCACGCAATCGAATGTCGAAATAACGTCTCAATTCGAATTAATAAAAGCAAATCTCAAATTGAAATCAAAATCAGTTCGCGTAAGCAATTCTCCAATTCAATTGCAGACTCGAAGGGATTGAAGAGTTTGATTAGCATTCGAGATTGACTGTGGTTATGGTTGAGATTTCAGAAGTGGTCGCGAAGATGATGGAAGGATGCTGGTAAGGCTTCCGGGTTCAGTTTTTTTTGGGGTCGTAGTGAAAGGTTTTTTTTTTTTTTTTTTTTTTTTTTTTTTTTTTTTGATTGAATTGATCTGCAGGTTCGAGTTTTCTTCACTGAGGGATGGAGTATCTGAGCTCGCCAATGGAGTTGAGTTCGATTCAGGCTAGGGTTGTGGTGTTTCGGCTTTGTGGGTTGATGCTGTGTGAGGCTGCCGAAGTTGCGGAAGATTTGCAGGTTGATCGAGCTTGTTTGCTTGAAGCAATTTGTTCGTCAGAGGAGAAGGTGTTTTGTCACTGCTGGTGGTGGAATTGGAGAAGGCGATGGAGGTGATTGTTTATGGTGGCTAGTCTATTGTTGATATTGTGGTGCAGGTTGAAGGCACAGAGGTGATGGGTGGAGGCTTGTGATCAGGAGATTGTGAAGGTGTGTTAGAGGAGGATGAATGTAGAGGCTGTTTGAATTGTAGAGCAGTTTAAAATGTTGTGGTGATGGTCTTGGCAAGGGGATAGAGCAGGCAGCAAGATAAGTTTGGAGAATGGTTGAAAGGCAATTATATGCAGCAGAGGTGGTGCGAATTCGTGATTGCTGTTGATGGCAAGTGAGGCAGATGGTATGGTGAAAGTTTGAGGAGTTGTTGTGTATTTGCTAATGGTAATGGTGGTACAGAGGATGGTGCATAGTTTCATCGAGATGCACTGGCAAGTGAAGTTGATGGCAAGCAAAGTTGTATATGTACAGAGTTGTGACACAGAGAGAAGGAGAGGCATTTGGTATGTAATGTCAAGAGTATATTGTAGCTGGAGAGTAGATGTATGGAAGGAACTGGTCAGAGAACAGTGACAGGTTATATGATGTATGATGTCGATGCAGTTGTGAATTGGTATACAAGGTGAAGTTTTGTGCAGAGGATATGGAAGGGTGTTGAAGACTTGAAGTTGCTTGCTGTATGTATAGAAGTATGATATGAATGTGTGGTGATTTGGAGATGGCAAGGCAGAGGTGGTCAGTTGGTTATGATGACTGGGTGAAGTAGGTGGTTGGAGGATATGTGTGTGCAAGTAAAAGGAGACAAAGGAGGTGGGTGAAATGCACTGTCGTGTTGTTGTTTGTGAAATGTTGATGGATGCCAGTAGGAAGTTATGGTAGTTGTGTTTGGGAGTTCAGGCAATAGTGGTTGAATGGCAATGTTATGATAGTGGAGAGGAGTAGCAAGTGTGTTTTGTGAAGTGGATGCAGTCGAGGGGTAGATGATGGTCTGATGTGTTTGTTATTGGAGAATGGACTATGCAAGGGAGAGAAACAGAGAGGTAGGGATGAAGAAAATGCACGGTGCAGTTTTTTTTTTTTTTTTTTGTAAATGTGAAAAAGGAAAATGCAATAGTAGAAATAAAAAATAAAAGGTAAATGCAGCTGTAAATCTGTAAATGCAATTTGAAATGGAATTTTTTTTCTTTCCTTTTGAATTGTATATGATTTTTTGTAGAAAGCAATGCAAAATGAAAATAACAACAAGCATGCACACAATATTGAAAACACAAGCACACACAATTTTTTTAATAATAAAAATGCAAACAAACACAAAATAAAAACAATAAAAATCAAACAAAAATAATTCGAATAATAGAAAATCAAAATCAAAACAAATTATCCAGCAACGGCGAATGCCGATAAATTTTGAAATAAAAATAACTGCAAGCGCACGACATACTATTGAAGTACGTGGCGAGTATGGGTCGATCCATAGGGAATTGATGATTTTAAAAATTCAATTCAATCAAATTACACCAATTTCAAGTGAAAGTTAAGCTAGAGAATTAGATAATGAACTAACTAAAAGAAAAGAGATGCAAATATAGGAGTTAAATGACAATTTAGATAATAAATCCACTCTCTAGATCATGTATAACACATATGAAATCATGATCTCTCTTTTATGGTCGTTAGTTCTTTAATCGATGTGCTTATCATAAGTATGACATATTTGTGCTATTATTTAGCCAACATAAGCCATCAAACTTTAACACACCCCTTAAACCACTTATTAACTTTCATGAAACTTGACGATGAAAATGAAATCTATTTTTAGTATGACCTCTTACTATTGATTAAAAATATAGACAATCAAATTTGAATTTCAAATCACTTTCTTATGTCATAATCATATTTTGATGAAGAGGCATTTGTGTTAGTGATTGTTTAAGCATAGCCTATTTGGCGTCAACAATATAGGCTATCAAATTCAAAGCAAAAACACAAATAAAACACTTCATTGATCATCATTAAGCACAAAAAGAGAGCATGAATTAACAAATAGTTGAAGCTACATAATTAGAGAGCTTCATTACTCCTAAATTGAAGGGGTTCAGCCTATCATATTTGTCATTAGATGAACATATATAGCTAATAACATGAAAGCAAAAAGGAAGGAAAATAAAAGCTAATGGAAAAAAGAAGCTAATTAACAAGAATTAAAACTAATCAACTTTGTATGAATGTAAATCTACACTACCAACGTTAAAGTAAATGAACAAGGGAAGTAAAATGAACAAGTAATTATATTGCATAAGAAAAAGAAAGTTACATGAAAATAAAAACAGATGGCTAAGTAGCCATGAAAAGAAAGAAAAAACAATTATTCTCAACTAAAGCTAAGAGAAGAGAGTGCCTCCATAAGAGGGTAGAAGATGTTACATGAACATAATGGGTTATTTATACAAGCATGAAATCCTAATCCATAATTTGGGGAATGGCCAAACCACCCTTGAGAAAGTGTGGAAGCCAAGTAATGATTAGCTTCTACTAATCATCATTTAACTGTACATGAAGCCATAAACTCCATAAGCATGTGCATTAGCCTCAAATTTGTACTTAAGGTAGGTGAGTAGGTGGGGTCCTCCATGATCTTCACTTTGAATAATATCCATCTTCATTCATTTGTGTTCTTTTTGTGCATGCATATCTTTTCATAAAACAACTTGTAATTGAAATCAAATTCGTACAAAATTGCATGGAAATTTTTAATGGAAATTTTTAATTAAATTTTCTCAAGTGAATTTATGCACAAAAATGACTATTTTTCCCTTGGATGAAGATGAATATGTGACAATTTGAAATTAATATGGATTTTGGTTAAAACAAGTTAAAATACCCAATATGATCATTTATTTAAATTAATAAGAATAAATATGGTGGTAAAAATATACACATTTATGTACACATCATGCACGGCTTTTTGTAATATGAGATACCCCGTCTTTGGATGCAATTTTGCTGATCCAAGCAGTGGTGTATGGCTTACGAAATGCGCACAGTGGGATAAGAGGCTTTCTCAGTCGTAGTTTTGCGAACCAAGAAGCAATGCATGGCTTACGAGATGCACGACTTTGGTAAGTATGTTTGGTTGGATGTGATTCCACAATTCAAGAGGCGATATGTGACTTATGAAATGTGCGGCATTGATTCGAACCTTCCCGATATTGCCGGAGCATCACCGGTTCTTAGAAGGTCGAGATCGAGTTTGGTCGATCTGTGGTTTGAGTCGATTTGCTTCCATCGACTCGACGGATAGATTGGGAGTACTTGAGCATGGTTCCACTATCTCAAGTAGCGATCAGATGGTTTTGAGTCGATTTGACCTCGTTGACTCAACAGGTTACTTATGTGAACATAGTATTATTGGTTCAGAAAGCCATTAATTGAAATAAAAGTTGGTCAAGTTCTGACTATTTACAGTGCTTCCGGTATCCCACAATGGCTTATTTGCGAAAATAGGAAATACATAAGATAATGCCTGTCTTAGATAAAGTAACGATGAAGCAATTTACTGTTCCAAGCATAGGGAATTTGGATTCCATTAATGGTTGTTAGCTTGAACATGCCATCCCCTAGCTTCTGGCGGATTACATAAGGCCCTTCCCAGTTTCGTCCAAATGTTCCTGGTACAAGATAAACTTATTTGAGGAATGGGTCTCCTACTTCGAAAGTATGGTTTCGGACATTGGAGTTGCAATGTCGTCCGACCCTTCTCTGATGAGCGACAATCCTTTTATCAGCTTCTTCCCGCTTCTCATCGACCATATCGAGCGACTCAAGCAGGAGCTGCTCGTTCTGGCTTTGACTGAAGTTTTTCCTTCGATGAGAAGGGACTTCCAGTTTGACTGTGATCATTGCTTCTAAACCATATGCTAGGGCGAATGGAGAGTGCCCGGTTGCAGATTTGTGCATTGTTTCTGTAATCCCATAGTGCAAGTGGAAGTTCATCAACCAATTTCCTTTAGTTTTAGTTAGCCACCTTTTGATGGTGGACTTTGATGATCTTGTTTACTACCTCCACTTGCCTGTTTACCTACGGATGTGAAACAACGGAAAAGCTTTTCTCGATTTGGAAGCATTTGCAAAAACCTTTGAATTTAGCATTTTCAAATTGATTCCCGTTATCCGTTATGATTTTTTGTGGCACTCTGAACCTGCAAATAATGCTTTTAATGACAAAATTAATAACTTTCTTTATGGTAATATTGGCCAATGGTTCTGCTTCGTCTCATTTGGTGAAGTAGTCAACAGCGATGATAGCATATTTGACTCCTCCTTTGGCTATTGGCAATACACCAATCAAACCAAAACTTGGCATTGGTCGCACCGCTTGGTATAATCTGCTGCATCACGGTTGATCGTTGTCTAAATATACCCACATCGAAAAACTTTCTTTGCAAGGGTTTGCCCATCGGTGTGATCTCCGCAGTCGCCTTCATGAACTTCCCTGAGGATTCTTCGAGCTTCAAATTTGGTAACACACTTGAGCAAGGGGGTAGAGAATCCCTTTCGGTATCCTGTATTACGAACCTTGGTGCCTTTCAAAGGAACTTTTTCCATTGATTCTTATCTATAGGGAGTGTTCCTCTGAGCAGATATTCCTTGATTGGTGTCATCCATGTCTTTGGTTTTTCGGTCATTTCAAAAATCCATCCGATATTTGTCTCGTTATGCTTAGAGAAGTTGGAATTTCAAATGGAACTAGTTTCATTGATTGAGCTTCTCCGAAACTGGCTACTTTAGCTGGATAATCCGCCTTCATGTTTCGTTCCCTTGGGATATGAGTTATGGTACAATGCTCGATGTCATTCAGCAATTCCTGCACCTTGGATAGATAAGGGGAGAGTTCTATCCTTGGGATTGATATTTGCCTCTCACCTAATAGACGACTAGCTGAGAGTTGCTATAGATATATATGGACTTTATCTCGAGTTCCTTCACCACTTTCAGCTTGACTATCAATGCTTCATATTCAGCTTCATTGTTTGTTGCAAGGAATTCCAAGCGCAAGGCATAACAAATGGATCGTCCTTCGGGAGTTTAAGCACGACTCCTGCCCCCGAGCAAAAGTTGTAAAATGCACATCGACGAACAACTTCCAGTGTGTCTCCAATTTTGGAGTAATTTCTTCTTCGTTATCCCGTATTGTAAACTCGGCAATGAAGTCTGCCAGCACCTGCCCGTTGATTTCCCTTCGAGGATGGTAAGTGATTTCATAATGACTCAATTCAATGCTCTATTTGATAAGCCACTCAGGGGTCTCGAAGCATACACCACTTGCTTCAAGGGTAGATCTGTTAGTACTTTGATCGAGTGTTCCTGGAAGTATGGTCGTAACTTTTTAGATGCGATCAAGAGGCATATGCTATTTTTTCAATTTCGAATAGTTTTTCTTGGCTCCAGTGAACCGTTTACTAATGTAAAACACGGGTCGCTGGGTCCTAGCTTCTTCTCGCACGCGCGCGACACTTAATGCATGAGGCAAGACTACTAAGTAGATAAACAAGTCTTCTCCTTCTATTGGCTTGGATAGGATTGGTGGAGTCTCCATATATCGTAGCAGCTCTTCGAAGGCAGTTTGGTAAGCCTGATTCCATTCGAAGTTCTTCTTTCCCTTCTTTAGTGCGTCAAAGAACGGTATACATTTGTGAACTGCTTTTAAGATGAACCGGCTTAGTGTTGTAACTTCTCCATTCAAGCTTTGTAACTCCATTTTGTTTCATGGGGCCTCAACTTCCAGCAAGGCAGTAATTCATTCGGGGTTAGCTTCGATGCCTTTGGTACTTACAATAAATCCTAAAAACTTTCCAAAGGCTATCCCGAAGTGACATTAAAGTGGATTGAGTTTCATTCTATACTTATGGAGTATTTCGAATATTTCGGCAAGGTCATCCAAGTGATTTGCGGTTATGCACGATTTAACTAACATATCACCTACATAGACTTCCATAGTCTTCCCGATCTGATATTTGAACATGGCGTTCACCAGTCGTTGTTATGTTGCCCCGGCATTTTTTAAGCTGAACGACATCACTTTGTAGCAGTATAGTCCCAGATCGGTGATAAAACTGGTGTTTTCCTGGTTTGGTTTGTACATCATGATCTAGTTGTATCTCGAGTAAGCATCAATGAATGATAGCAATTTATGTATCGCTATCCCATCTAGAAGCTGGTCGATTCTAGGCAATGGAAAGCTGTCCTTTGGGCAGGCTTTTTTGGTCTGAGTAGTCGATACAAGTTCACCATTTCCCATTGGATTTCTTGAACCAAACCGGGTTATATACCCATTTGGGATAGATTGCATTGCAGATAAAACCATTCGTCATCAGCCTATCCACCTCTTCTCTTAGTGCTTTGGACCATTTAGGTCCTAGGCTGCATCTCTTTTGCTTTACTGGTGTATACTTGGGATCGATATTGAGTGCATGGCACGCAATCTCCGACGACACCCTGCACGTGTCGGAATGTGTCCAAGCGAATATGTCCAAATTGGCATGAAGAAATTTGGTTAGTTTTTGTTGCATCTTGTTTTTAAGATGCGACCCAAGGACCCTAATTGAGTCATCCATATCGACTGGGACAGGCGCTGTCAATTCTACCAGTGCTGCCCGTGAACTCTTCTTTTTAGGGTCCAAAGCCTTTCCAAATGGGCTATGGTCCCCAAGCCAGAGGCATCTCTGTAGTTGCTATTCGGTAGGTTCATGAATGTGGAGAGTTCTCCCCACATTTTTCTCGTTTTCATTTCTTCTAGACTCGCGTAGGATGATGTAGCATTCTCTAGCGACACTTTGGTCTCCTTTGATCACCCAACTCCATTTTCTATCAGAAATTTCATGGTTAAACACCACTGAGCTAAAGCAATCCTGAAATCTACCAAAGGAGGCCGACTTAAGAATGCATTGTAGGTGGATATTTCATTTACGATCACAATGGTCTGGATAAGGATGATTCTTCGGTCGCCTTCCCCAAGTTTTATGGGAAAATCAATTGTTCCGACAGGTTGCTTAGGTTCATTGGTGAATTGTTGGATCATTGGTCGACAAGTAGATACGTCTTTCATACTGATCTTCATCTGATCAAACGGGTGTCTAAACATGATATTAATAGAGCTGCCACTGTCCACCAATACTCGTCTGACCATGGCTAGCCCGATTCTTACCATCACAACCATGGGGTCGAGGGTTGTAGCATCTATTCCATCAGTGTCTTGATTTTTGAATACTACGTCATCGTTCAGGGTTCTCTGCTGCTTAGTAGGAGTTCCGTCTTTGACCGTGAAGCATGAACCTTTCGGAGCATGTCTTAATGAGCTTACATATCGCTCCATTTCTTCCCAGCTCTTCTGTGTAGGATGAGGTCCTCCGGATATTCTTTCAATGATCATCTCTAGTCAGTCCATCTAGATCTCTCTTCGTTGGTTCTAGCTTGGTTTCCCTAGTCTTTATGGGCTTGAGGTGCAGCAGGCTGGTCAGGATTTTATGGTTTTATTACATACTGCTGAAGCTTGTTTTCCCGTATCAGCTCTTCAATCAGGTTCTTCAGGTGTCTGCTGTTATCCCGCCTTTTGGCAAGGCCGAGTGTAACGACCCGTATTTTTATGGATCAAAATACTGTGGTTATTAGGCCATTATTAAGTCGTTCAAAGTTTAAGTCGTGTGGTGCTTTAGCCGTGGGTAGCTTAGATCGTGTGATAGCTTGAGTCGTGTAGGAGATAAGTCGGTTGTACGACTTAGTGGTGTTGAGCGACTCATAGGGTGACCGACCTAAGGAGGCTACGGCTTAAAATATGGAGCGACTTAGTGGAGGTTGCGACTTAAGGTGTGGCCGAGTCAAGGAGGTAGCCGGCTTAAGTATTGACCGACTTAAGGGGTTACTGAGTTAAGGGGTTGCCGAGTTAACGACTCATAGGAACTGGTCGACTCAAGCGTTAGTAGTCTAAGGATTGGGACGACCTACAGTAGCTAGCGACTCAGTAAGTTAACGGCTTAAGGGATTAGCCGACTTAAGGTGTTTGCCTGCTTAAGGTAGTTAGTGGGTTAAGGAGATGAGTCGTGCCAGTGTTGAGTCGGCTTGTGTTTTAGGTCGCGTGGTGGTTAAGTCGTTAGGTCGCTTATAGGGTTAAGTTGTGTGACCTTGTGTCTGTGTTGAGTCGCACATTGGTTAAGTCGTGCGCATGTTAGATCGGCTTAGAGTTAGGTCGGCATGCTAGTTAAGTCGTCATACAACTTAGGACTGAGGAACTGTGCGGCCTTGAGGTTGGGTCGTAAGTTGCTAGGCCCTGTGTGTTGAGTCGTATGAGTCGTGAGCCGTGTGTGTTGAGTCGTGTATGGGTTGTGCTGTGTTGAGGTGAGTCGGTAGGTCGTATGCTGGCTTGAGTCGTGAGTCGTGAACAACTCATGGGTTAAGTCGTGACCGACTTATGGGCAGACGAGATAAGGATTCAGCCTATAAATAGAGGGCTTTGGCTCACTTTTTGGCACCGGATTTTGAAGCGACGAAGTGCTGCCATTTTGAGAGCTCGACTACAACATTTATTCACTTCTTTTCTCCACTCTAATCTAGTGATTACATCCATCCAAGATTGAAGATCAAATCGATGATCCAAGAGCCAAAGTTGAAGATCTTCATCTGTTGAAGTGAGATCTCATCGCTTGAAGCGAAATTTTTCCGAATCAAGCTATGTTCTTCGCTGTCCAGATCTGAAGTGGGTTTCTTTTGAGGTGTTTAGGTGATTTGGTGAGTGGTAGTTATCTCTCACACGGACCCAAGGGAGTATATTGGATTGGTGGATTGTTTATGCGTTAAAAATAGTGATTTCTTGCATTTTTCCTAAGTATGCATGTAGATCTATCATCTATGAAGTTTTGACACTTATTTTTACTACATGTTAGCTTATGCAAGTTCATTCATCAAGTTATAGAGACATTTGCCTATGATTCATACTTGATAGATTTGGACACTTTAATTACCAAATTGCCATTATTGTTGAAATTGCTTATTAAATCTTGTTGAATATTTGATTGCTTGGATTAATGATTGGTTTATGATTGATTTGATTGTTTCAAATTAGCTAGTAGTTGATTTGGACAAGTTGATCGAAGATGAGTCAAAAGTTAAGTGGAAAGGCTTTTGAATGGTGAAAGTTGCTTGTGGCATATGAAGCGGATGTGGAAGCTCATATGGATAGATTTGATGATGATGGACTTTGCCATGATGCAATGAGGCAAACCATGATGTTGAGATGGGAATTTGCTATGATGCAATGAAGCGAAGTATGATGTGGTGTAGTCTTGGCATAATCCAGGCAGGGATCATTCCAAGCGTGTTAATAACTCGAGGGATGGTTCGAGTTGGTTGATAATGGATTGCTCGAGAAGTAGCTTGGGCTAGTATGGGAATAGTTGTCGAGAAGGATGACTAGGAGGCTTGGATCTCATCGTTGTTGAAGGTTCTAGTAAACTCAAAGCAAGGGTACACGGGATGCCCAAACGATTACAGGTAGGTGGTCGGGACACCCAAAAGGCTACAGGTAGGTGGTCGAGTACTCTGGGCAGAGTAGGTAAGTCCTAGGCACGGGTCACGATGACGTGCAGAGTTTATCTAGAACCGGGGTTACCATTAGCCCTTGACTGGCGGTCATTCAACTAACGACGGTATCGAGGCAATGATAACAGTGATAGCCAGAGTCATGGATGTTTGATTGTACCATCATTCGGCCTCAAGAGCGGTGTTTTCTGGGTGCTTATCTGATCTTGGTTTAGGCCTTGGGGGTTTGTATTTGGAAAACATCGACCTTGACTCGAGTGATAATTACTTTACTTAAATTGTCTTCTTTGCTATGCTTGTTTATGCTTAGTGGGTCTGGGGGCTATCACTGTAGAATGAGGTGGAGTGGGATGGTTGAGTTCCTATTCCTTTTATCCTTTATGCTCTTTTGGTATGTTTGATAGTTAATTTACTGCTTACTAAGACTGTTGTCTGACTCAAGGTTTTATGTTCAACTCTTATTACCTTGGGCTGTTCATCCATGTTGGGATGGGCAGATTAGGTAGCAGGTGACAGGTGCTGTTCTTGGCTACCAACGCTGTTGATGACGAAGACGAGCTGGAGGCTAGCACATTAGTTTTCTTACTATATGTACTGGATGTTCCGCTGCTTGTATATGTTTTGAGTGTTATGTAGTGAGGCTTGATGTATTGATTGATCAGATGTTTGTATCAAACCTTTATGAAGTCTATATGATGATATTCTGTTATGAGCTTCACTATATACATATATTTCTCTATTGTATTTTGTCCATGCGCTGTGAGTTGTACGATAGAGTTCTGTTTAATCTTACCCTGACTATCGTCCATGGCTGCCCGGCACGCATTTCTGCGCACCATTCTCTTGTTTTAATGCGGGAGTCATGGGCGGTCGTCACATTTGGTATCAGAGCTTTGGTTAATCGATTTTAGCCAACGCTCGCTGACGTAACTACGTATGAGAGACGTAATTGTAATTTTGATGGATGATTACTATATATAATATAGTTGTTTAGAAGGATTTGAACTCCTTATGTAGTTGTTTCTTAAGGTGTTCTAAATCATTCCTTTTTGTAGATATTAAGGATGGGTCGAAGTGAGAGACAAGCTGCTAGGGAAAGCCGTGCTGTTGGGGGAGCTACTGACTATGGTGCAATGTTCGAAGCTATGATGACTTCGATCATGAGAAGGATACCAACTTCAGGACAGTCAGTAGATGTTGGAGTTCAAGTTCAAGCTCCTAGACCGATGGATTTTGCTAAGTTGTGTAAAGACTATACTTCTCTTGGAGGAAAAGTTTTCTTGGGGACAGAATCAACCATAGAAGTTCAGAGATGGATTGACGCTTGTAGAAGGATCTTTGGTGATTTAGGAATTGAGGATGCAACTAAGAGGAAGCTTGCATCGAGACAGCTTCAGGGAAGAGCTGCTGATTGGTGGGGTCCTATCACTATTTATACTCCAGAAGAAGAGATTACTTGGGAGCAATTCCAAGTTAGATTTGAAGCTAAGTTCATCTCTACGGCTCAGAAATCTGTTCTGTTTAAGAAGTTTGTGGAGCTCAAGCAAGGTGGGAGACCAGTTCTTGAGTATGTTTCTGAGTTTGAAGCTTTGTCCAGGTATGCTCGGTCGTATATTGAATCTCCCTACCAGAAGAACGAGAAGTTTGTGACAGGCTTAGACTATTATCTTGGGAGACAGTTGGTGGATCATTTGGACGATCCGTTTGAGAAGCTTGTGGAGAAAGCTCTCAGGCATGAGAGTTTGTTTCCTAAGGAGGGATCTGTTGTCGCTGTAACCAAGGAAGGGTCTAGGCCACAGCAGGGTGGAAACAAGAAGAGGAAGCAGCAGCAACAGAAGGGTAAGGATGGCCAGAAGAAGCCGAAGGGCGAAGTGACGTGCTACAACTGTCAGCAGAAGGGCCATCTCTCCAAAGATTGTAGGAATCCCAAGGTGCCGGGAAAGTGTTACAACTGTGATAAGCTGGGACATATCAAGAAGGACTGTCCAGAACCGAGGAAAGATAAGCAGATTGTGCAAGCTATGCTTTGGGGGCTGTTCCATCATCTTCTAAAGCTCCTACTACTGAAGAGAAGGGGAAGAGTGTGGTGGTTCAAGGTACTCTTTCTACTTGTAGTGTTCCAGTTAGAGTGTTGTTTGATACTGGGGCATCACATTCGTTTGTTTGTGATGATTTGGTAGGCCGGTTGGGTTTGGAACCAGAAATTGTTGATAGACCATTGGTTGTGACTAATACAGTTGGGGGTTCGTCTTGTTTGTGTATGGTATGCCGTGGTCTAGTTATATCGAGTCATGATTGCTCTTTTGTTTGTGATTGTTTTGTTCTGAACTTTGCGGGGTTCAGAATAATTTTGGGTATGGACTGGCTTAGGAAGTATGCGACAAAGGTTGATTGTGAGAAACTGGAGGTGACAGTCGGGAATGTGGAAGGGCGAAAGGTTGTGATACGATGTAAGCATGAAGAAGGCGTCTTCATGGGCTTCATGTATTCGCTGGTTGTTCCACGGGATGGACTGTCATCGATGCCGGTTGTGAATGGATTTGAGGACGTCTTTGACGAGGTCAAAGGGTTACCGCCGCATAGGAAGATCGAGTTTCATATCGATCTAGTTGAGGGAGCCAGATCAGTTGTGATGCCTATTAGACGAATGGCGCCTAGAGAACAATAAGAGCTGAAGGTGCAGGTTGATGACCTTTTTCGGAAAGGATTCATTCGGCGTAGTGTGTCTGAATGGGGTGCACCAGTTGTGTTCGCAACCAAAGCGGATGGATCGTTAAGGTTGTGTGTGGATTATCGTGAGCTGAATAAGGTGACTAAGAAGAACAAGTATCCATTGCCGAGAATAGATGACTTGTTTGATCAGCTTCACGAAGCTAAGGTGTTTTCTCAGATGGATTTGGCAACGGGATTTCACCAGTTGAGAGTGGCTAAGGATAGTGTGCCGAAGACTGCTTTTAGAACACCATCCGGTTTTTATGAGTGGCTGGTAATGCCATTTGGATTGACTAACGCACCAGCATATTTTGTGGATCTTATGAATAGAGTGTTCAGAGATCAGTTGAACAAGTTTGTACTTGTGTTCGTGGATGATATTCTGATTTATTCCAGAACTGAGGAAGAGCACAAGGCACACTTGTGTATTGTTTTGGAAATCTTGCGGAAACATCAACTGAAGGCTAAGTTTTCGAAGTGTCACTTCTGGAAGAGTGAAGTAAGGTTCTTAGGCCATGTTATCTCTGGAAATGGAATAGCGGTTGACCCCGCTAAGGTGGCAGCGATCCAGGATTGGATTAGACCTAAGAATGCATCTGATGTGAGAAGTTTTCTTGGATTAGCAGGATATTATCGTCGGCTTATCAAAGACTTTTCCAAGATAGCTACACCATTAACAGGATTGACGAAAAAGAACCAAGTGTTCAGATGGGATGATAAGTGTGAGCAAGCTTTTGTAATCCTGAAAGAGCGATTAACGAGTGCTCCTGTTTTGACTATTCCAAGTGGGAATGATGAGATGGTGGTTTACACCGATGCATGTGGTACTGGACTTGGAGCAGTGCTAATGCAGAAGGATAAAGTTGTTGCGTATGCAAGTCGACAACTGAAGCCGCATGAAAGGAATTACCCAACTCATGATTTGGAGTTAGCGGCGATTGTTTTTGCTCTGAAAATGTGGAGACATTATCTATTGGGAGTTAGATTCGAGTTGTTTACAGATCATAAGTCGTTGAAGTATCTGTTCTCCCAAAAGGATTTGAATCTTCGGCAACAACGATGGCT
Source organism: Allium cepa (assembly GCA_030765085.1). NCBI lineage: Eukaryota > Viridiplantae > Streptophyta > Magnoliopsida > Asparagales > Amaryllidaceae > Allium > Allium cepa. The sequence continues at coordinate 550,363,294 of CM060938.1, forward strand.
AGAGTTTTTAGCATCATATGATTTTGGTATAGCCTATACTCCGGGAAAAGGTAACGTAGTGGCAGATGCGTTAAGTCGAAGACATGCAGGATTGGGAGCCATGTTTTCGGAATGGAAGAGCCTTGAGTATTTGGCTGGATTTGACTTCAGGCCTAGATGTGAATTGGAACCTGAGATGTTGGCAAACTTATCGATAAGACCTACTCTTGTGGAAAGGATTGGCGAGAGCCAAAAGCAAGATGATAAGCTTGTCAAGGTTATCCGTGATTTGGAATCTGGATTGAACCCAGAAAAGGATAAAGGATTCGAAATCGATCAAGAGGGTTGGATTCGGAAGCAAGGACGATTAGTTGTTCCTGATATAGATGGGTTGAGAGATGAAGTTCTGAGGGAAAGTCATTACTCGAAGTTGACGATTCATCCAGGTGGAAATAAGATGTATCGGGATATGAAGAGAACCTATTATTAGGAAGGTATGAAGAAGGATGTTGGAAATTTTATTTCCAAGTGTATGAACTGCCAGTTGGTAAAAGCTGAGCAGAAAAAGCCCAGTGGATTGCTTCAGCCATTAGAGGATCCTACATGGAAGTGGGAGCAGATATCGATGGATTTTGTCGATGGTCTACCTTGAACCAGGGCAGGGAATGAAGGGATTTGGGTCATTGTAGATCGTTTGACTAAGAGTGCAAGATTCATTCCTGTTCGGTCAACTAGGACTGCCTCGAAACTGGCTGAGTTGTATGTTAAGTGGATAGTTCAATTCCATGGCATTCCGAAGAGTATAGTGAGCGATCGAGACCCATTGTTCACTAGTGGATTTTGGAAGATCTTCCAAGAAGTTTTGGGAACCGAGTTATGTTTGAGTACAGCTTATCACCCTCAAACAGATGGTCAGACCGAGAGAGTCAACCGAGTTTTGGAAGATCTCCTGAGAGCATGTGTTTTGGATTTCGGAGGATCATGGGAAGATCACCTTCATTTGGTGGAATTTGCATATAATAACAGTTACCAGTCAAGTATTGGTATGGCACCGTATGAAGCATTGTATGGAAGACCGTGTAACTCTCTGACATGTTGGTTAGAAACTGGAGAAAAGTTGATACTTGGGCCAGAAATGATTCGACAGACTACGGATTGTATAGAGATCATTCGGAGACGAATGAAGGCATCCCAAGATCGTCAGAAAAGTTATGCCAATAATCGTCGCAAGGATTTGGAATTCGACGTAGGTGATATGGTTTTTGTGAAGATTTCTCCTCTAAAGAATGTTATTAGATTCAGGAATAAAGGGAAATTGACTCCGAGATTTGTTGGACCATTCCCGATCATCGAGCGAATTGGAAAGCTCGCTTATAGATTGGAGTTACCGGAAAAGATGGCGGATGTGCACAATGTTTTTCATGCATCTTATTTACGGAAGTATGTGCATGACTCGAATACGGTGGTTTCTGCTGATAGCTGTGAAGATTTAGAAGTTGATCCAGTTGTTACGAGACCTCGTAAGCCGCTTCGTGTTGTTGAAACCGACACGAAACAGCTTAGGAGGAAGACGATTACGTTGCTCAAGGTACAATGGAGTGATGATGTTGACGACTGTACATGGGAGGAGGAAGAGAGGATGAAGGCAGCTCATCCTGAACTCTTCAAGGTATGGCCCTAAGGTGTCGTGACATCTCACGAATTTGTAACTTGTTCTAAGTCTTAGAATTTTGCATGCTAGGCTAGTAATTGGATGCATGGTTTATTGATTGCTATGGATGGTAGGCATGCGGAATAACTTTGTTTGCTCTTGTTTGTTTGGAATTTCGGGGGCGAAATTCCTAAGGGGGAGAGAATGTAACGACCCGTATTTTTACGGATCAAAATACTGTGGTTATTAGGCCATTATTAAGTCGTTCAAAGTTTAAGTCGTGTGGTGCTTTAGCCGTGGGTAGCTTAGATCGTGTGATAGCTTGAGTCGTGTAGGAGATAAGTCGGTTGTACGACTTAGTGGTGTTGAGCGACTCATAGGGTGACCGACCTAAGGAGGCTACGGCTTAAAATATGGAGCGACTTAGTGGAGGATGCGACTTAAGGTGTGGCCGAGTCAAGGAGGTAGCCGGCTTAAGTATTGACCGACTTAAGGGGTTATGAGTTAAGGGGTTGCCGAGTTAACGACTCATGGGAACTGGTCGACTCAAGCGTTAGCGGTCTAAGGATTGGGACGACCTACAGTAGCTAGCGACTCAGTAATTTAACGGCTTAAGGGATTAGCCGACTTAAGGTGTTTGCATGCTTAAGGTAGTTAGTGGGTTAAGGAGATGAGTCGTGCCAGTGTTGAGTCGGCTTGTGTTTTAGGTCGCGTGGTGGTTAAGTCGTTAGGTCGCTTATAGGGTTAAGTTGTGTGACCTTGTGTCTATGTTGAGTCGCACATTGGTTAAGTCGTGCGCATGTTAGATCGGCTTAGAGTTAGGTCAGCATGCTAGTTAAGTCGTCATACGACTTAGGACCGAGGAACTGTGCGGCCTTGAGGTTGGGTCGTAAGTTGCTAGGCCGTGTGTGTTGAGTCGTATGAGTCGTGAGCCGTGTGTGTTGATTCGTGTATGGGTTGTGCTGTGTTGAGGTGAGTCGGTAGGTCGTATGCTGGCTTGAGTCGTGAGTCGTGAACGACTCATGTGTTAAGTCGTGACCGACTTATGGGCAGACGAGATAAGGATTCAGCCTATAAATAGAGGGCTTTGGCTCACTTTTTGGCACCGGATTTTGAAGCGACGAAGTGCTGCCATTTTGAGAGCTCGACTACAACATTTCTTCACTTCTTTTCTCCATTCTAATCTAGTGATTACATCCATCCAAGATTGAAGATCAAATCGATGATCCAAGAGCCAAAGTTGAAGATCTTCATCCGTTGAAGTGAGATCTCATCGATTGAAGCGAGATTTTTCCGGATCAAGCTTTGTTCTTCGCTGTCCAGATCTGAAGTGGGTTTCTTTAGAGGTGTTTAGGTGATTTGGTGAGTGGTAGTTATCTCTCACACGGACCCAAGGGAGTATATTGGATTGGTGGATTGTTTATGCGTTAAAAATAGTGATTTCTTGCATTTTTCCTAAGTATGCATGTAGATCTATCATCTATGAAATTTTGACACTTATTTTTACTACATGTTAGCTTATGCAAGTTCATTCATCAAGTTATAGAGACATTTGCCTATGATTCATACTTGATAGATTTGGACACTTTAATTACCAAATTGCCATTATTGTTGAAATTGCTTATTAAATCTTGTTGAATATTTGATTGCTTGGATTAATGATTGGTTTATGATTGATTTGATTGTTTCAAATTAGCTAGTAGTTGATTTGGACAAGTTGATCGAAGATGAGTCAAAAGTTAAGTGGAAAGGCTTTTGAATGGTGAAAGTTGCTTGTGGCATATGAAGCGGATGTGGAAGCTCATATGGATAGATTTGATGATGATGGACTTTGCCATGATGCGATGAGGCAAACCATGATGTTGAGATGAGACTTTGCTATGATGCAATGAAGCAAAGTATGTTGTGGTGTAGTCTTGGCATAATCCAGGCAGGGATCATTCCAAGCGTGTTAATAACTCGAGGGATGGTTCGAGTTGGTTGATAATGGATTGCTCGAGAAGTAGCTTGGGCTAGTATGGGAATAGTTGTCAAGAAGGATGACTAGGAGGCTTGGATCTCATCGTTGTTGAAGGTTCTAGTAAACTCAAAGCAAGGGTACATGGGATGCCCAAACGACTACAGGTAGGTGGTCGGGACACCCAAAAGGCTACAGGTAGGTGGTCGAGTACTCTGGGCAGAGTAGGTAAGTCCTAGGCACGGGTCACGATGACGTGCAGAGTTTATCTAGAACCGGGGTTACCATTAGCCCTTGACTGGCGGTCATTCAACTAACGACGGTATCGAGGCAATGATAACAGTGATAGCCAGAGTCATGGATGTTTGATTGTACCATCATTCGGCCTCAAGAGCGGTGTTTTCTGGGTGCTTATCTGATCTTGGTTTAGGCCTTGGGGGTTTGTATTTGGAAAACATCGACCTTGACTCGAGTGATAATTACTTTACTTAAATTGTCTTCTTTGCTATGCTTGTTTATGCTTAGTGGGTCTGGGGGCTATCACTGTAGAATGAGGTGGAGTGGGATGGTTGGGTTCCTATTCCTTTCATCCTTTATGCTCTTTTGGTATGTTTGATAGTTAATTTACTGCTTACTAAGACTGTTGTCTGACTCAAGGTTTTATGTTCAACTCTTATTACCTTGGGCTGTTCATCCATGTTGGGATGGGCAAACTAGGTAGCAGGTGACAGGTGCTGTTCTTGGCTACCAACGCTGTTGATGACGAAGACGAGCTGGAGGCTAGCATATTAGTTTTCTTACTATATGTACTGGATGTTCCGCTGCTTGTATATGTTTTGAGTGTTATGTAGTGAGGCTTGATGTATTGATTGATCAGATGTTTGTATCAAACCTTTATGAAGTCTATATGATGATATTCTGTTATGAGCTTCACTATATACATATATTTCTCTATTGTATTTTGTCCATGCGCTGTGAGTTGTACGATAGAGTTCTGTTTAATCTTACCCTGACTATCGTCCATGGCTGCCCGGCACGCCTTTCTGCGCACCATTCTCTTGTTTTAGTGCGGGAGTCATGGGCGGTCGTCACACCGAGATAACCAGGAACTGACTGGAAAAAGACAAGATCACATGTCCTCAATTTGGAATGATTGATTGGGCAACTACAAATATCGATGAATTTTTCCCAAGTCCGGATTGGGCTACAATTGATACGGCATGTCAAGTAAAGCCGCGGAAACCGACGTTCCAAATTTCGAGGCAATCCGAGTTCGTATGCTCGAGTTATCACTAATGGAAATTGGAGGAAATCCACGTTGTTCGAATCCATAAAGCAAGGCCTTGCTTCGAATCCATCCTCCCAGAGCCTTGCTTCGAATCCATGAAAAGTTCCTTTGCTTCGACTCCATCGGGCAAGCCCTCACTTCGAATCCATCCAAAGCCTTCCCTAGTTCGAATCCAGCAGAGTATTCCTATCTTCGAGTCCGTTAAGTTGGAACCCTTCGAATCCACGCAGTTATAGGGACTTCGACTCCATCTGATAACTGTCTTCGAATCCACCCTGTTAAGACAAATTCGAATCGATCAATGGTGACTTGCCCTGATCGATTCGAACGAGCATTGGTTCAATTGATTCGAAGGAGGCACGCCTTCGAATTGATAACCTCGAATCCACCAAGTCCACACAGCTAAAACCTAGGAATATGACCCAGAAAACTCGAAAAAAAATGGGGATTGACCCGAAGCATACACACCACGTCATCACTTTCATATGCAGAAGCATGGATTCGACCCTATGGATTCGAACCATATCGATTCGAACAGGTCCATGGGGTGAAAAAACTCCAACTTGAATCGATCATAACTCAAGATCTACAAATCCAAATGCTATGAAATTTTCATAGGAGCTTGCATATACGTAGAAGAATGTCCACGCTAAGTTTCATCACGATTGGACACTTTTTGATCGATTCGAACCAAGGGTCGAATCGATCCCAAAGTGGGCTCGGATCTCCAGAATTCGGCCATGTGGGCCCCCTCACGTGCCAAAAGCGATCTCCCTGGATTTTAGGCGAAATATCAGCCTCCTACACTTATAAATAGAGCCCCTGTTCATTCAGAAAAGGGATCGGTTTCAGAGTAAGAGTACGTCCGGACGCTACCAGAATTGCTTCAGAGCACCACTGCTGCCTTTGATTTCGAATTTTGGCTTACTACATGCTGTATTTTGACATAAAAAAGTTGTATTCTCCGAATACCAAGCAACAAAACTTCGTTGTGGACGTAGGCAATACGCCGAACCAGTCTAAATCGTTGTCTCTCGTGCAATTTATTTCCTGTTATTTGGAGTTTTTGTTAGATAATCCACATTTTAATTTACTTTCTTCGTTTATTATCTCTTCAAAAACTTCCAACGAGTGTTGTGCCCAATTTTGACACAAACACTTTGGTGCTTTCACTGAGAAAACCCAGGTTTTCTCTTGCTCATTGGATCTATCATCGATATCAGATTGCATAAATCTAAGAGAGAGATCCATACTTCAATTCCAACTTCCTTCCCTTCTATTCAGATTTGTACAAAGTCTAGGAAAGGAATTTAGCTTTCTAGATGGTTAATACAAGAACCACCTCAAATGCTATCAATCAACAAGAGCAGGATCGACAGAATCCTGTGCCGCCACCTCCATCTAATCAGGATGCTACTGGGCACTCCGAACCGTCAGGCTCGATTACCCGACAAGAGTTGCAGTTGCTACTCCAAGAGCTGACCCAGAGTCGGAAACAACTAGAAGAACAGCTACGCACAAACGCTGAGTTAATCGACAAGCTGGATCGCCAGTCCAAGAGAGACCACGCTTCTCGCTCGTCCAGCGAGAATTCTTCATCTTCTGATTACCACAATCGATCACCACGACCCCGACTAGATGGGAGTCGCATGCCAGTCACTGGAAATCAACCGGCACTGACCATTAGACAACTGAGAGTTGGTCCATCAGCCAGTTTCCAAACCGGACCCTCCTCCCGAGGAGGTGCCGTTCCTCACCACACCACAGAATACCGTACCACTAACATTACGGCTGAACCAGGAGTCGACGCCCAAGATCAGTCGGACCTGGACCATCACCAACACGGACATACTCCTGAATCATACGTCCCGGAAAACTATGAGCCACGAAGGCAAGACTTGAACCATCGACAATATCCGGTCCAACCCCAAAGAACGGAACGTAATCATACTCCGGTGCAGGCCGCACAAAACACGCAAATGCCGGATCTATCAACTATGATACGTCAGATGATCCGTGAGAGTCAGGAATTCACAAACAACGATTGGGGAGTTTCCCGAAGTCACACTCCTTTTTCGGACAATATACTTACTGCTGAACCCCCACGGCGATTCCGGATGCCAACTCTACCCATGTATGAAGGAAACTCTGACCCCAACCAACATATTCTGAAATATGAATGGTCAATGACCGCTGCTAGAGCCGACGATGCAGTAAAGTGTCGTAGTTTCCCCATATCCTTGGGGGGCATCGCTACCATGTGGTTCACTCGATTGCCACCTCGATCCATCTCTTCATTCGACCAGTTAGCCACAAAATTCGTTGAGCAATTCCGCATGCACGTCGCAAGGCCAAAAGATGTTAACACTCTATCTAGTGTCACTCAAGCTCCCGGAGAGACACTCAGACACTACTTAGAGAGATTCCATACTGCATGTGTGGAGATCAGCAATCCAAACGATAACTCCATCCTTATGGCGTTGACTAAGGGGATCGACCCCGATTCTGAGTTTGACAACTGGTTAGCTGGGAAACCACCTGCATCATTGGACCGTTTCCATGCCAAAGCAGCTCAATTCCTGAGACGGGAAGACGCGAAACAGTCTAGGAAGCAAATTGATGCAGGACCAAGTACGGAGGGGATCCAAAGCAATGTTGCAATCAAACAGTCCGGTGAGAGCTCCGAAAAAGTCCAGTTGAACGTTAAAAACAAACAAGCCCGGCAAAGAGAGAGCGTGAATCAAATTAAAAAACGAGATCAAAATCGTGGCCCGCAGCGTAAGAATCCAATGTTCGACAGTTACACTCCTCTGAATACATCACTAGAGGACCTATATTTACAAACCCGTGATACAATTCAGTATCAAAAACCTGCGCCAAGACCGTCGTCAGAGAAGCAAATCCAGACGGGAAAGTTTTGTCGGTTCCATGAAAGCTACGGGCACAATACAAACGAGTGTCATCACTTACAAGATCTCGTTGAAAAATTGATCAGAGAAAAGAAGCTGGAACAGTTTGTTCAGACACCGCAGCCGGGAGAAGCGGGCCCATCAAATCAAAGTAATGAATCCAATTATCTGATGCAGGAAGACTCCACCCCCACCGGCTGGAGGTTGGCAGTAAATGCTGTTGGAGGTATCTCTAATCCAACAAAGCGGAGCTGGGATGAGATGAAGTCATATGCCAGCCCTACTAGGCATGCGGATGCTGCATGCCGTAGACATTTGAAAGATAGAGTTCAGATCAAATGACCAAAAGCAATGACCGACGACATCGTATTTCGGTGTAGTGATGATGATTGAATTATAGTCCCGACTACCGATCCACTAGTCATATCAGCCCAGGTAGGCCATGTGTGAATGAAAAGGATTCTAGTTGACAGCGGAAGTTCCATGAATATAATATTTAAGCGAGCCTACGATCAAATGAATCTGAATACCAAAAACTTGAAACCATGCCAATCCAGTATTCGTGGCTTTGATGGGAGCGCGGCCATACCCGTTGGAGAACTAGAAATACCAACAGAGTTGGGAACAGGACAATGCTGCAGAATCCGGACGTTGCGATTCGTGGTGATGGACATAGATTCACCGTACAATGCTTTCTTGGGCCGACCAGCCCTTGCTGAATTCAGGGCTGCTATCGCCCCATGGTGCCTAACCTTAAAATTCCCCACGGACAAAGGAGTTGGTGTTCTTATGGAAGACCAGGCCGACTTAAGAACCATCATACTCCGAAAGTGAGTTTCCCGGTCGCACGATGTCAATGATCAACCCCAAACCTTCAAAATTGGTGATTTCGTCTACGGAAGAGTACACTCAACGCCACCGCACGTGAAACCAACGTGGGAAGGGCCATGTGTAATTGAACAGAAATTCGAGGATGACCTGTTCTTGTTATCGACATTGGGCGGTCCTATTTTGTCAAGAGCCTGGAGAAGCAAGGACCTTCGTCATTGCTACACATGACAGGCTTTATTTGATCTATGAATGCTTTGTAGTTTCCTTTACATTCTAAAATTTAAATTTGTAATAAGGCACTGACTTTGCCATATTTTCTTATTTCAACAATAAAATACTATCTCTTCAAGCTTGAGCTGTGATTCACCGAATACAACATTCAACAATCATGACACACGAAGAGCTAAGTTCCATCAAACAATGGAATTTATTCAAATAGCGAGTGACTGTGATACGACCGGCCACTCACTAAGTGAAACCCCAGCTCGGGGCAAGTCAACACGTCAAAGGCTGAACTGGACCAACACACGACAGTCCATTCAATAACTCGTTCCCAGAGTGCGAACGGACTCCAACTTCCCAGAGCGTGAATTGGAGTATAAACATTCAATAACTCGTTCCCAGAGTGCAAACGGACTCCAACTTCCCAGAGTGCGAATTGGAGTATAAACATTCAACAACTCATTCCCGGAGCGCGAACGGACTCCAACTTCCCAGAGCGCGAATTGGAGTATAAACATTCAATAACTCGTTCCCAGAGTGCGAACGGACTCCAACTTCCCAGAGTGCAAATTGGAGTATAAACATTCAGCAACTCGTTCCCAAAGTGCGAACGGACTCCAACTTCCCAGAGTGCGAATTGAAGTATAAACATTCAGCAACTCGTTCCCAGAGTGCGAACGGACTCCAACTTCCCAGAGTGCGAATTGGAGTATAAACATTCAGCAACTCGTTCCCGGAGCGCGAACGGACTCCAACTTCCCAGAGCGTGAATTGGAGTATAAACATTCAATAACTCGTTCCCAGAGTGCGAACGGACTCCAACTTCCCAGAGTGCGAATTGGAGTATAAACATTCAGCAACTCGTTCCCCGAGCGCGAACGGACTCCAGCTTCCCAGAGCGCGAATTGGAGGATAAACATCATACAAATTATTCCCACAGCGCAAACGGACTCCAACTTCCCAGAGTGCGAATTGGAGGATAAACATCATACAAATCGTTCCCACAGCACGAACGGACTTCAACTTCCCAGAGTGTGAATTGGAGTATAAACATTCAATAACTCGTTCCCGGAGTGTAAACGGACTCCAAATTCCCAGAGTGTGAATTGGAGTATAAACATTCAATAACTCGTTTCCGGAGCGCGAACCGACTCCAAATTCCTAGAGCGCGATTGGAGTATAAAACAACTCGTTCCCAGAACGTGAACGGAATATAAACATAGATTACAAGTTCCTGAAGTGCGAACCGAAATATCAATATTAACTCCAAGTTTCCAGAGCGCGAACTGTGTTACAAGTATCGATAACTCTCAAATTCCCGGAATGCGAACCGGAATATCGATCTCAAACTATTCTAAGTCCCCAGAATGTGGACATGTGCTTATGATTTGCAGAAAATGCGATCAACCACCAAAGTACAATTGTTATTCCCCGAGACTAGGGGGCAGAAAAATAAAGAAAAACAAACACTGCAAAAACACTTAAGTAAAAGAAAAGAACAACTTCCCATTCCGTCAACCAACAAAAACAGGTTCGATTACATGGCAAGACAAAAAGTTTCAATTAAGTGGAGGCTGAATCCACATATATACACGGCTCTGAAAGAACAAAAAAAAGGTAAAAGAATTGCTATTCACAACCATATGATAAAACAAGAAGCTCACTCCTTCTTCTTCCGGGGCTTCTTCTTCGGAGTCGACCCGCTGGACCCACTACCCGGCTTCCTACGGGATTTTTTGTCTTTCTTTGGAACATCTTCCGGATCTGGCATAATATCAATATCTTCCTCAGAGCTGGAAGGGATAGAGATCCTTTTGTGAGGACGAACTGAAGGCATGGGAGCGGTGACAGGTGTTTGTTCAGCAACGCTCGAGACAGTTACCGTGCCACCTGGAGAGATCACCATTAAAGACGATAAACTTGAAGGAGCAATGTCGCTACCAGGACCATCAACCGTCACCATTGTGGCCATTTCAGCGCTTATCTCAGCTAAAATCTCTTCTTCTCGAGTCAATTGAGCTGCGCTGGATACGCTGGTGGTCGTCACGACAGAACTGAAAACTGGAGCAGCTCAACTCGTCGCAAATAAAGGATCAGGAATAGGGTCAAGAGAGTGACCAAGTAGCTCTTCAATCATTTGAACATCGAATGACATCGAGCTCCCCTCTCCCATATCACCGGCCATAGCAGCAGTTGAGATCGCCTCGGTGACAATAACTCCACGCGTAGGATATAAAGCCGGAGGGACTGGGGGCACGAATGCGACACTCTCAGTCACTGAACAAAGGAAATAAAAATTAATCAGTCCAGAAAATTTTCTCGAAAATCGATACTTCAAGACAAGAGGGAAATAATCAAAGTACCTTCTTTGCCTTGCCTTCGAACTTAAACAGGCTCGGAGACAGCAATCTTGCCAGAGGACAACTCTGGTTGGTCCGGGTTGTAAGCAGGAATAACTTGTGGATCAACCGCGGCGGTAGCTTCGGATGAAGTAGGGATAGGGACATCAATGTTCTCACTATGATGCGCGACACCCGAACCTTCACCAATCTCCGCTTGATGAATGCCAAGTCTTTCTTTCTCAACAGAAATTATCGCCTCGTGAAGAGTTTTTCTCTCATCCTCGCTAAGCAAACGTGACTCGAGCTCAAACTCATCTAACACTCCATCCGGGCAAGACATCCTCTTATTCTCCAATAATTTCTTCCAGGCATTGTAGAGAGGCATTGAGTAATCTCCCAGCCAGGAGAGATTTCAATGTTCTAACACATTGGCATTATATGTGTCCAAGAGTTCGTCAAATTCGGCCTCCATCTTGAACCTCTCTGCCTGGACTCTCTCCTCCACCTCCGTTTCAACCTCCTTAACCCTTGCAACTGCCGCGTCACGCTCAGCTCGGAGAGACACAGCTTGCTCACACGCTTCTTGCGCGGCCGTATTAGCATCATCTTTTTCTTTGTTCATATCAGCAAACTTAGCCTTTAATTCCTCTAGTTCTTTGACTGCCGCATCCCACTCGGCTTCAACATTTTTGTATCGATGGCCCAAATCTTCAACCAAAGTGCAATGTGCCTGTTGCATCTTCGCCATCTCAACTAATGTCTCATCAACCTTTTTTAACGACTCAACTTCGGCCTTACGAGAGGATTCCGCTTCAGATTGAAGTATATCAACAATACGGTTCTTCTGAGCCAAGTCGGCTTCCAGTTTCTCAATAATTTTGGCTCGATCGAAGGCTACTTTCGAAGCTTTAACAGCCACCTTATACCATTCTTTGTACTGAGCATAGAAATCGCGGGTATAGCTGAGGGCGGTGTTCACAGCCTCTACGGGAATTCTTTTGAGATTGGGAGGAAAGATATAAGTGTCGAAGCATATTTCTGGAAAATCTTTCTTCAGTTGAGCCATTCTTATAGCCCCTTCACCAGATGGTTCGAGAGGGGCCTCCTCCACAGTCATGGTCGTAGCCGTATCAGTCCTAGAACGATGTGGACCAGGTTTTGAGATCTGTAAAGATGGCTGTTGTCGCAAAGGTTCAAGTGCAGGTGCATGGCTTCTGGGTGGCGGAGGAGAACGAGAGGGTGAACGGTACCTTCGGTCCCTATCAGAACGCTCCTGGCTAGAATAATGTCGGGAATGGTCCCTCTCACGATGCTCTTGCTCATAATGCCTCCGTTCACGATCACGATTAGAATCCCTACGGCGAGATTCGTAATAAGATGAAGAATGATGCACTCGCCGAAGTCTATCAAGTGTAGAAGGACGATCCGACATAGCACCTGTAAAGAAGAAACAATTCAATTAAGTACCAAGGAAAAGCACTGCAATGCATGTGGAGGTTGTGAAGTGTTGTGAAAGTGTATAAATGTGCAAACCCCCCGACCAACCAGAAGTGTCGATTACACTAACGGGTAAAGATTCGCTTATATCAAGCGCTTCCCGGAGCTCTTTCGACCCGGACCCGTGGTGGAGAGATACGTAGTCCGGAATGGGAATATCGTCCAGCCCTTCGAAAAAGTCTCCGGATTGGCGAGGAGCGGCGTCGGAGACAGTAACCCCAGGTTTGGAACGGGTTACGACTACAGAGTTCCATCTCTTAAACTTAGGTACAACGGCCTTGCCTTTCCGACCCTCTTCTATTCGGGAAAGGTCGGCTATCTCAGTGTCCGTGGGCGTTCTTTCATCATCGCTTGCTTCCCTTATCACAATGCCAGGTTTTCTTTTTACAACTTTCTTCTTCATCCTCGAGGCCGGTTTTGCCAACCCTTCAATTACAATACTCTGGCTCATCTCAATCAAACCCAGCGTCCTTAAGTTATCATCGGTAAACAACAAGTCGATGTGCCTTGAATCGTTTGGGACCATTTGCAAGCTTTGAACGATGCCTCTATAATGCCCACCGGTAGGTCTCGAAATGATGGATATAAGAGTAACAGAGTATTAGTGCAAGTATTAAGAGTGGCCATTCAAGGATGACTTATGATACTTACGTCTGGATAACCATCTCCTGGCAAACCATGGGGGGCATCGAACAAAAAACCACTCATTCTTGAAATAGCTAAGCCTGGTCCAGGCCCCAGTCACAACCTGACAGTTTCTGACCGCTTCCAGAAAAGTGAAAGATGGGCTATCATCCCTACTCTTGAAATTGAATATGTGCCTGATCTCGTTTGGCCTTGACGGGCGAAAAAGGCAGTCCATAAATATGACAAAGACGCTATTCAACAATGCATGCCCGTTGGGATGGGTTGTGAAGGAGCAATTCCTAAGTACGACAGCATCTCTCTGATATATTGGTTAAAAGGAGGAAGAGATCCAGCCGCGCAGGCATGGTGGTAAAAGGCGGTATATCCTTCAGGTGGGTTATGTGGTCTGTCATTGGCACTAGGTAATAAAACATCGTCCAGGGATATGTTATGTTTCAAACATATCCGGCCCAACAAAGACTCCGAGATACTGGACTGAACAGAATCGACAGGATCTTCGATAAATATGGCCTCCGGCAACTCATCCGGAGCCGGATCTATAACTTCAGGAGGGATTTCCGGAATCTCAAGCACTGGAGGAGGCGAGCTTTGTACTTCTTGTTGTTGAGAACTCGAAGATTCCATAATTAACTAACTCACCAGAAAGCGGCGTTAAATACATAAAAAGCCCATGCATTCCCCCAAGTGTAAAGTGTATGAATATGTCATGCAGTGCAAGTGCTATGCATAACTTAAGCAGATTTTACAAGTTGAAACAAGATGTTCGAACGACGAAACTTTGGAATTTGAGAATGAAAATGACTGTCATTGCCGACCGTCACTTCCACGCCACCCAGATGCTACTGACCAATTCAAGTACCATTCTGTTATATTGTTGGTTAAGTCACAGTTCCATCGACGAGCTTCAAAAAGGAGGTCAAGTCAAATTCGATTATGCAAGGCCGAAGCTCGCCGGAGTCAAGTATGCTAAAGTTCAGTGAGTTCGTTAAAGTTCAAACTTGAAATTGGTCGTAGTTCAGATGTTGGAGCAAATCAGAAGATCAGAAGTTTCAGATGTCAGAACGTTCGAATCGATCGACTCTATACGAGTCGAATCGAAGGCGTTCGAATCCATACACCTCGACTCCATGAAAGGTCGACTTGGTGAAGCCTTAGGGTGGAAGAGCACTTCGAATCCATAAGCGCTGCATAGCTTCGAATCGATCATATTACATACCTTCGAATCGATCAGGGTATCACTGCTTCGAATCGAAGCCTCGCGCTTGATATCGATTCGAATAGTTCATTTCTGGATCGATTCAAAATCTTGCATTCTTGATCGATTCGAACTACACATGCTCAGATCGATGCGAAGCAAGGATGCTTCTCCATGATAACACTTAAGATCGAAACGACTTAGATGGTTTCGCTCCACAGATCCATCAAGTCGACCAACTCCATTCAGATCTCATGACTCTTCAGATTTGTCAAGATGAAAAGAATTGAAATCGATGATGAAAAGTCCAGTTTCATCATCCTACACTCGAGTCAAATTCCTTAATTACCTAGTTGGATTCGATTAACAGACGAAAACTTGGAAAAATTGGATCGATTCGTGCAAGATGCAATTGTCTCTGGCTTTGGAGGATCGATTCAAGATACGGATAAAGCAATAGTAAAAAAGTAAAAAATAAAAGTGAAGTTGGCCTTGAGTATTTATATGGGTTCCACAGAAAGCGTGTGACTCTTCGACTCCCGGTTGTGGTGACTTTCTACCACCGGTCACTCACCATGCTCCATCGATTCGAACGACCGCTCAATAACCCACTACGTTCGAATCCATCCCAGCGTAGAGCCGTTGCTTCGAATCCATCACACGGCTGAGTCCATACTTCACTTCGAATCCATTGCCTTCCTATCCTTTACACGATCGAATCCATCCCAACTATATCGATGCGAGGCATCATCAATTCGAGGAAGCACTAAGCAAAGGCTGGATTAAAAACCGTCGACTCGAAGACAATCGATTCGAACATACGTGACTTCGAATCCATCAAAGTCCACCGATGAGAACGGACGAATCAATTCAATTTGAAAAATTATTTATCTACCTTTTATACCGATTCAGGAGAGGATCGATACAAGAGGACAATTGCAAACAATCATAAAAATAGTGTTTTAACTCGAACCTCAAGATCGGTTCAGGAGAGGACCGATGCAGAATTCGATAACAAACCGAACTGACAATGACTTGCAATCACGCAACGTTAACCAAAGTCAAGGTGGTACATATATGCACATATGTCTGACTAATGTTTGATCTGTATTATTCACAGGGATCAAATGTCCATTTCATCGTGATGTAGACGACGGACAGCCGATCGCGATCATACGACGATTGGCTACAGCAATAAAGAATACAACTCTCAGCAAAGCATGTTCTAATTGTCCAACGATAGACTGCAGCTTTTCAAAGCACGTCATGTTTACACAAGACGTACTTTGGGGGGCAAATGTTATCCCGCTTCGAGATAACCAGGAACTGATTGGAAAAAGACAAGATCACATCTCCTCAATTTGGAATGATTGATTGGGCAACTACAAATATCGATGAATTTTGCCCAAGTCCGGATTGGGCTACAATTGATATGGCATGTCAAGCAAAGCCGTGGAAACCGACGTTCCAAATTTTGAGGCAATCCGAGTTCGTATGCTCGAGTTATCACTAATGGAAATTGGAGGAAATCCACGTTGTTCGAATCCATAAAGCAAGGCCTTGCTTCGAATCCATCCTCCCAGAGCCTTGCTTCGAATCCATGAAAAGTTCCTTTGCTTCGACTCCATCGGGCAAGCCCTCACTTCGAATCCATCCAAAGCCTTCCCTAGTTCGTATCCATCAGAGTATTCCTATCTTCGAGTCCGTCAAGTTGGAACCCTTCGAATCCACGCAGTTGTAGGGACTTCGACTCCATCTGATAACTGTCTTCGAATCCTCCCTGTTAAGACAAATTCGAATCGATCAATGGTGACTTGCCCTGATCGATTCGAACGAGCATTAGTTCAATTGATTCGAAGGAGGCACGTCTTCGAATCGATAACCTCAAATCCACCAAGTCCACACAGCTAAAACCTAGGAATATGACCCAGAAAACTCGAAGAAAAAGGGGGATTGACCCGAAGCATACGCACCACGTCATCACTTTCATATGCAGAAGCATGGATTCGACCCTATGGATTCGAACCATATGGATTCGAACGGGTCCATGGGGCGAAAAAACTCCAACTTGAATCGATCATAACTCAAGATCTACAAATCCAAATGCTATGAAATTTTCACAGGAGCTTGCATATACGTAGAAGAATGTCCACGCCATGTTTCATCACGATTGGACACTTTTTTGATCGATTCGAACCAAGGTTCGAATCGATCCCAAAGTGGGCCCGAATCTCCAGAATTCGGCCATGTGGGCCCCCTCACATGCCAGAAGCGATCTCCCTGGATTTTAGGCAAAATATCAGCCTCCTATACTTATAAATAGAGCCCCTGGTCATTCAGAAAAGGTATCGGAGAATTTTCAGAGTAAGAGTACGCCCGGACGCTACCAGAATTGCTTCAGAGCACCACTGTTGCCTTTGATTTCGAATTTTGGCTTACTACCTTCTGTATTTTGACATAAAAAAGTTGTATTCTCCGAATATCAAGCAATAAAGCAACAAAACTTCATAGTGGACGTAGGCAATACGCCGAACCACTCTAAATCGTTGTCTCTCGTGCAATTTATTTCCTGTTATTTGGAGTTTTTGTTAGATAATCCACATTTTAATTTACTTTCTTCGTTTATTATCTCTTCAAAAACTTCCGACGAGTGTTGTGCCCAATTTTGACACAAACACTTGCACTCCTTCGTGTTGTGATCATGTGTTTCATGGAAGCGGTCGTACTTTCCAGAACACTTTTGTTTTTCGATCGCTTCCTTTTTAAATCGTTTCTTGTACTCTTCCATCCCTTGTGTCACTAGGTAGATGTTTTCTAGAGTATCATTGAGCGGGGTGTAGTCTTCAGGCCTTAAGCCTTTATGTTGCTTGCTACCCTCGCTTCGCTTATTGGAATTATGGTTCTTCCTTTTCAGGTTCCCATCCTTCCCCATGTTTCCCATAACGGTTCCAGAGATGTTTGTGCCTTGGTCAATTGCCATACCATTCTAGCCATCGTTGGTTAGTTTTAGGTTAGTTGGTTTTCCTTCTGACTCCTCCACTCTTCCAATCTCAAGTACTAGCTTACCTTTCGATTGAAGTCCTTTCTAGTGGTAGGTTGTTTCATTTTGATCCATTTTTCGAATTCAGTGTCAGGATGGATAGTGCAGACCAAAGACATAAATACCATATCTTCATTTGTTTTACTTAATTCAGTCATGTGGTATTGAACCGACTAATGAAGGATTTCAAAGATTCATTTCGCCCTTGGAATAGGCTAGATAAGAATATAATGTCTTTTAGTTGTTCCATGTGAAGCCTAAACTGATCAAGGAATTTCATTCTTATTCATTGAAAGTGGAGATGGACTTTGGTGGGAACTGGTGAACCACTGTCGATCAATGGCGGAATTTTCTATCGAGTTAGAAAACCATCGTTAAAAATTGTGTTAAAATTAACCGCAAGCGAACGACGTATAATTTTAGTACATGACGAGTACAAGTCGACCCGTAGGGAATTGAAAGTGATTTTAAAATTTCCACTCAATAAAATTAAACTAAGAGATTGTGATTGTGAATTTCTAAAAACCAACAAAAACTAAAACTGGATAAAAAAATGAGAATAGAAGGCAATTTAGAAGCAAATCCCTTCTCATGATCACATAAATCAACACAATGAAAATATGATCACTTGTTTTTGGTCATTAGTGAATTTAGTTGATGTGTGTTTTATAAGTATGGCGTATTTGTGCTGTTAATTAGCCCAATATAAACCATAAAACTATAAAACATCCACTAAACCACTTGTTAACTCTCATGAAAATGATAATGAAGTTAAAAATAAAATATATTATAAGCATGATCTATTTACTACTGATTAGTAATATAGACCATAAAATATTGATTCTAAAATCACTTCATTACCAATATTATATGTAAATGAAGAGGTAATTTGTGTTTACGTTTCTTTAAGCATAGCCTATTTGGTGTCAGTGACATTGGCTATCAAATTCAAAGTTAAAACAACAAAATTTTACCCATTCAAACATTTCCATTATGCACAAAAAGAGATCACAAATTTGCAAGTATGTTGAATCTACAGGATTAAGAGAGCTTTATTACCCCTAAATTGAAAAGGTTTAGCTTCTCTTATTTGTTACCATTTCAACAAGTATAGATTTCAACATAGAAAACAAAAGAAGTTGCAAGCTAATAAAAATAAAAAGAGAATTACACTATGTGACGCCCCACCTCTATACCCACGCTAGCCAAGAACATTACGGTGAATGCTGTCGACTAGCACGGAGAATAAGGCTGTTGAGGAGCGACCATCCTTGTAATTTCTTTGCGCGAGCACCGATATGTCAGATAATATAACATGCATTCTATTACAAGAGGAAATCCGACATACCGACACAAACTCAAAGCTACTACACGGTGGCTATATAAATCCCTCGGAAAACAAATATAGAAATAAGCATAACACAAATCAGTCACAGACAATTCATATCACAAAGGCGGAATAAGATATGAATATTACACTAGAAAGTGTACATCAGAGTAGTGGTCTAAAAAGATCCACAATACCACAAAAGAATAGTTACACGAACTACACAAAAGAATAAGTATACATTAAGGAGTCTATATCTCAAATGTATACAACAAAATAACTACTAATCTAAGTAGTTAACCCAGAAGTCAAGGAGTTAATCCCGGATGAGAAGTCAAGCAGAAGCACCTGAAACATCTCGGTCTGACCCGAGTATTATTTAATAAGAAAATAATAAACGGATCAGTCTAACTATAAATATCAGATGAAATGATATAGAATAAGAGATATGACTAAACACATAATAATCACAATGCCAAGCTGTGATATATATATATATATATATATATATATATACACACACACACACACTTAGTTGATAATCATCAAGAGATTAATCAATGTCACCAAATCTACACAAGAATCAAAGAAACCTCATACTCCTTATTTCGTTCACCATACTATAAATATTGACGATAATATCAATGTCAATCACAAAAGTCAATGACACACAAATTCACCAATGCACAAATATTGATAAAACTTATCAATGGAAATCACGAAAATTGGTGAAACACAAATTCTAGGAATCTACACAAGAAATCCAAAAATCACAAAGGGGGGGAGGCCTATCACATGAACGGGAGCATGAAAACTCACCAACAGCTGTAACACATGAATGAGAAGCTATCTCATGGTAGCTAACCATTAATTTGACACACGAATGGTCCGAAGACCTGACACACGAATGGCCCGAAGACCGTGGGTTGCTACCCCACAAATTTGACACACGAACGGGGTTTAGTCTCCCACGCAGACAAAGAGACATCGCACATTGCTAGTCTAAATCACAAAAATGATCGTCATGATCATCGAGAAGTGTCAATTACACTAAGCTAGTAAATATAAAAGTTTAGCTTCATGTCCCATAACCACTTGCTTAACTTAAATATTTACGAACAAACTGTAAATCTCCACTAGAAAATTGTCACAAGAGGTTCAATCGAACAAGTCCAAGAATTAACCGACAAAGTAAACGCAAGCGTTTCATACCACTTGTTTTACTAAGCCGTTTAATTAGATTTCTCATACGAGTGAGGTAAAGGTTTGTATATACTAATAGATTGGAAAACGGTTTTATAAACGAATTTGGTATTAAAATAGTATTGAAATCGTTTGAGGAAAGAGTTTTGATATTTACTACTAGTATAGAAAACCTTTATATTTTTAAAGTGACAAATCACGAAGAAGATTGTAAGAACAATCAATCACAAAAATTCACATACGAAGACGTGAATAAAATCCAACGAAATCGATAAAGGATCCATCGAAATGGATATTCAAAAATCCCTAAAAAAAGTCATCAAAGTCATAATAGATGATAACAACAAATAGGATTATCACGAATCGATTTAAATTGGAATTTCAATCCAAAAAGGCAAATTGGACTCAAACAGCAGGTTCAGTCGACTGAACAGAGTTTTCAGTCGACTGACCCTGTACCTGGAAATTTTCCAGGTTCAGGAAACTTTTTGTTTCCAATTTCAGTCGACTGTGCAGAGTTTTTCAGTCGACTGAATCATGCTTGGAAACTCTCGGGTTTCAGGTTCAGTCGACTGAATAGAGTTTTCAGTCGACTGAATCATGCCTGGGCTGTTTTTCAACCTTATTCAAATGAAGAGCAAACTCTTCCAAAATGCAACCGGACGGACATTGGCTCTAAGGGTTCATGCCAATCGGCAACCCGGCCCTATATGCTCCTCGATGCATCACCAAAAGCATGATCAAACATCCATAAAAGGATTTTACACGAATTAGACTTAAAAACCCAAAAATTGGAATATTTACAAAACCAATCCAAATCAAGAGCAAATTCTCATGAAGAAGTGTTAGGAATTCATACCTAACAACCAAAGATAATTATAGTCATAGATGTGAGATAAAAATCTCACCTTTGCACTAAAATTTATGAAGATGAAGCTTGAAAGCAATGGCAAGAACAAGCACTCTTCAATCTCAACACTAGAAGCTTGAATCTAAGCTTAAAAGAGAAACATTCCCTAAATTAGGTTTAGAAAATTTCTGAAATTGAATGGAGAAAGAGTTGGAGAAGATGAAGGAGATGCTTACCAATGGGTTCTTCTTGAGTTTGGAGCAAGAACTTGAGCTAGCAAAGGAAGCTAGGGCTTGGAGTTTTAATTTCCTCTTCCACCCTCCATTAACATAAAAGCTTGAGTATAAGAAAAATAGAAGAGAAGTGAATGAAGAGGAGAGGGTTGGAACTGAGTTAGTAAGTGGTTAATTGGCTCAGCCCAAACCAAAACCATAAGCAAAAAGTAGAAAAATTCAACTTTCTCCAAACATACCGAAGCTTATACTCAAAAAGGTCGCAAACGGCATTTTGAACTCAATGGAGGTGGTCTCGAGTCCTAATTCGACCGTATGCAAAAAGTAGCTTTTCGGACTAAAATCCGACTAACGATAAAATATTTAAATAAAATATTTAAATATAAAATCGATAAATATGCGGGTTGTTACACACTACTTGCATAAATTAAATCTTAGCTACTAACATAAGAGGAAAAAGAGTATGTAAATAAAAATAAGCATGAAATAAAAGCAAGAAGAAAACGAAGAAAAAGATGCTTAGGAAGCCATTTTATTTCATAATTCGTTGTCACAACTAAAATAACTAAAGGAGGCTAAGAGCTTATTACATGAAACATAAGGGGTATTTATACATGCCTAAAACCCTAATGCATATTTTAAGGACCACCCAAATTATCCCTCTAGGAAGTATGACCACCAAGTTATCATTAGCATGAATCAACCCTCCATCAATTGTGCATGTAACTTTAGTCCACTAACATATGCATTAGCTCCCAATTGTAGATCATGGTAAGTGATTAGGTGGGGTCCTCCATGTTGCATGAGTTGATTTAATTCTTTATTCTTAATTTTCCTTCTAACGCTTGTGCGTGCATATTTCCATGAAGCCACTTCATATTTTTCCATCCAATTTCGTACAAATAAAAATAAAATATGCAAATAAATGTTCTCAAATCAATTTACATACAAAAACGACCATTTTGCCCCTATATAAAGATGAATAGATATTGATTTGACAAATATAATTTAAATTTGGATTTAAACATGTTAAAATACCCTATATGCTCATTTATTTAATTAAATTAGATTAAATATGGAAGTAAAAATATGCACATTTACGTGCACATCAAATACCTCCACAGTTGTTTTTTTATTCGTCCTAGAATAAACTAAAATTAAGATAAATCTGTTTACATAGGAAACACGATTGCATTGAGCATATGCAACAAGCCGTTAAGCTTCTAGGTGTTCCTAGTAGGACGAGTGTTGTCTCGTGAGGGTTTTCAGTGGATACTACCCACAAAATCCAAATGCAACATGAAAATTGCTAAATGCAAGATTTATTTACAAAGAGATGGATGCAAGTTTTTGAAAATATTTACAAATGAAGAATTTACTTTTAAATTGACACGAATAAGTTAAATGTAAGTTATTGTCATTATCAACAAATTTAAGTCCTTTTACTTGTCAAAATTTCCAATAAAAATAAAGTTATCATCGCAATTAGACTCTAGTTTGGTTAGTTGTTTCGGTTGATAACATAGTGCAACTATGAAATGGATCCTTAGTTGATTATCAAAGTTTTTCAAAGTGGTATTCTCATTTCTTTCAAATAACAAGTCAAATCAAATAATTGAAAATAGTGCTTGGATTTCAATTGCTTACTCTCTCTTTATATGAAATTTCATTGACATTAACAATATTTACATATGCATAACTCAAAAAAACTAAGGCCAGATATATCACCCATGCACTGCCTTACAGGCTTACGTAAGGGGAATATAGAGCATGGCAAGTGCACACACAAGTATGTACACCTACCGACTGTAGGCATTATTAATGAAATAATTTTTATATACATACACCTAACTCGGATAAACTGAGACCAGATATAATGATCATGCATTGCCTTCCAAGCTTATGTGAGAAGAGTACAGAGCATGATGAGTGTGCACACTTGTGTGTGAACACATGACTTTAGGTGTTGATAAAATATATACATATATACAACAATTTTTTTTCTTTTTTTCATTATTTTTATTTTGTTTTTTGAAAAGAGAGTTTTGTAATATTGTCTCAGCACGCTTAACTTAGAAGATTTGAAATGTTATCGCCTTTACTTTAAATCAACCACTCTTTTAAACATAGATTTCAATTAGGATATACTTCATAATTAACAGCCGTGAACCTTCCTATATACTAGTTAAACCATCGTACTTGTAATCAAGCTTTGTTTTTATTTTTGTTGAGACATATAAATTTTCAAAAATTTCAATTTAATAACCGAAACATATATTTATCCCATAGTGTTTCTTCAAAAGTAAATCAATATGCTAAAAAGAAAAAAAATTATTTTTTTCTTTTTAATCTTTTTTTTTATTTTAGGAAAGAAAATGAAAACAAGTAAACCATGAAAAAATAAAAATAAAGACGAGACTCCCTCCACATTTGATTTGACTGTGTCCCCACATTCAACCCAAGTGAAGGGAGAAAAATAAAATAAAAATAAAAATACAACATAAGTTTGCATCAAAATGAAAATTATTATTTACATGACATAAGAAAATATAATGTCAGAGAATAAATAAGACGGTCTTTCAAAGACCAATTCATTTGTCTCGTCATGTATGAGAGACATGGCTTAAGCACAGAAAACTAAATCATAAAAAATTTCAAAGTTGAATGTTGATTTGAAAAAACGGATGTCGCTTTTTAAAAATCGTACGAGTTGTTTTATTTTTGATGATTTTTGGGTTAATAGAACAATTGGTTGAAATTCAAGTTTATTGTCAGCAATTTGAAAGTCAAGCTTATCATTGAAAACTTCTTTAGAATTATTGATTTCAAAATCAAAATGTTGACTTAAATCTACCCCTTCGGAATTCAATAACTCATCTTTGAAAAGTCCAAAGAGTTTATGTTCACTAAATTCATCTATCTTTGTTGAATTATTCACAACTTCATTGCATATATCATGTTCTCAATACAAAGTTGTCGTATTCAATTTTTCAAAATCGAAAAAAGGAAGATCGAATTTTAGATTTGGTTCCACACTTCCAAAAGAATTGAAATCCAACTTAATTACCGCATTTTCAACAACTTTATTAAGATTGTCATTTTCAATTTCAAAGGTTTTTATTTGAAATTCGTCGATTTTGGTAAAAGGTGGGTTATTATTTGACTCGTCACACATTGGGATTTGATTTTGTTTCTCACGTTGTTTCATATACATTTCAAACAACAAATCTGTGTGATCTTTGTGAATTTTGTCCATTTGCTCAACAAAATCAAATTTATAATTATTAACTTAAGAATTTTTAATTTGAAATTATTGAGAACAAAAATTATCCGTTGCACCATAATCAAAATTATTCTCATTGCCAAAATAGTTTAAAAAGTGGTTCACATTTCCATTTTGACTTTGAAATTCATTTTGTAGTTAGAAATTGAATTGACATGGGTTATACTCGAATTCATTTGAATTTTGAAGTGAATTCAAGTTTAGGTATTTTTGAAATCCTTGACTTGAGTTATTATATAAATATGAATTACACAAATGATTTATCCTTTGATTATTTTGCGTGGAGAGTTCAAGTAAAGATGAAATTGTTTCAAGGTTGGTCATCACTCTGAAAACTTTGTTTTGCAAATCCAAGTTGTTTATGCAATAGTTGTTATTAAAATATTCATAAGAATTTGATGTGAAATTATTTAGATTATATTGATTTTCACAACTATTGTAAAATTCTGGTGAATAAGAAAATTCGGACATTCTCAAGAATGTTTTTTTCATAAAGAAAAAAATTACCAAAGAGAATTTATTTTTTAAAAGGGAAATTCGATTTATATTTTTATTTTTGGATTTTCAATTTTTTTAAGATTTTATATTTTTTTGGATTTTTGTTTTTCTAAAAAATCTAACTTAAAACATTTTTTCGATTTTCGATTTTGATTGAAAATTTTCAAAGGAAAAGATTTTAAAAACTAAGTTAAGAAAAAATTAACTTTTTTTTAATTCTGGATTTTTTTTAAATATGCATGAACTAATGCAACTAAATGAAGGCAAATGACTTAATTCCAATTTTCTATCTTTAATAGTTCCTAACCCAAAATTGTATAATCACACTTTGTCTTAATTCAATAAGATAGTTCTCAGCCAGGTGATGGACAGGAGTTATCGGTGCACCACAAATCACCGTAACAGTGCAACCGAAAGTTTAAGTACCTTCAGAGAAACAATCAAGTTAATATTTACAAATCACTGTAATACTTATAACTGATTATTGCTCTGCCATAACCTAGACACCAAGAAAATAAATTGTCGAAAAAGGACAACTTGTCAAGATGCAATTAAACCCTATATGAGCTCGTGACACCCTTAAGTCAAGTGTTTAACCGTTATTATTAGCAAATTCTAAAATGAATGCAATTTGTGGGACAAGAATGGCATGATGAAATCTCCCACTTTATGTGAATTGGGATGTTGCCCATAGAAAATAAAAATAAGACGAGATGAATGCAAAGTAGAAATTAAACGTGATTTAACGATGCAACTACCAATGAAATTTGTTCTTTTTTTGAATTTTTTTTAATATGCAAACAACCATCAATGCAAAGCAAATAAAAACAATAGATAATGGTATGATACCAGAGTGTGTAGAATTATTAGAAAATTACTTTAAAGCAGCGCTATTTTTTTAAGCAAGCAAGCAGAGTTGAGTAATCATTTGATAAGCAAGTCCTTCTTGTTCTAGTTTCCAGCACCCTGAAAGTTTGAAGAATATATATATATATATATATAAGAAATGTATTTACAAAAAAATAAAACAAACTCCCTTTTTTTAAACCAAAGAAGAATTAAGATAAATCAATTCCAACAACTAAATAATAATAAAAAAACTTCGTTTAAACTAATAAAACGAACACTAAGGGAATCTCCAGTGGTCATATTACTTGCTGAATTTTCACCAAAATTCTCTCCAGTCGTCAAATTCAGGGTCATAATTCAGCTGAAAGTTCAGGATTCGATTCAGAATCCTGAACTGGACTTGGGCGCCCATTTAATGGGCGCCCAAGCCCCCCTAACCGCCCACCCCCCGCCGTCTTCCGACGGCTCTAACCGCCCCTTGCATTTGAATTCCAACAGCTAGAAACGGTCATATTTTGACCCCAACGGCTATAAACGGTCATATTTAAAATTACAACGGCTATAAACGGTCATATTTATGATTTCCCTACATATATCGGAATAATAATCAGATTGTAATACACATATCTCTTCTTCTATCACAATTCTATTCTCAATTCCTTAATATTGAAAGTATGTCTCATCCGTTTCAATCATATACCGAAGCGATGAATATGCATAGCTGGGATTTAGATTCTCAACCCTTTCAAAATGTTCATCCCCAAACTGCCCCCCTCTATCATTCTATTCTTATGCTCCATGGTCTGGCGATGAAGATAAGGATTTGTGTTATATTTACCGTCATTTTTCTAACGACTCGGTAAAGGGGAACGACCAAAGTAGAGAGGCGTTTTGGGCAAAAGTCATGACTGTGTACAATAAAAAACATGTTGAAAAGATGAGGTCAATGTCTGCAATCACGGGTCGTTTTGGGAAGATTAATCGACAAACACAATTCTACGAGTCGCAGATCCACAAAATAGGAACAGCAAATCCAAGTGGAATGGGTGGCGAAACTGAATTGGTAGCGTTTTGTAAAATATGATTTTTAATTTACATTCATTTCTGATCACTTTGTCAATATATGATTTTGTGTTTCTGTTTTTGTAGAAGAGAATGGCAAATGATCAATTCTTGAAATTATTTCCAAGAGAAAATCGTACAAAGAAACCCCACTACTATCAGTTTGCAAATTTCTATGACTTGCTTGTTAATCAACAAAAATGGAGCTCAAACACCGCAAAAATCTTAAAAGATGTCCAGACGAAGTCGAAGGGGAAGAAAAAAACAAGTAGATCTAATTACAATTCTAGCCCGGGCAATTCTTCTCATATGGACTCAAATGTATGCCCAGATAACGAAGGCGAAGAAGCAGTACCCGCATTTGATGAAGACGCTAGACCGATGGGGCAACGAGCAGCTAAGAAGAAAATTGTTGTTCAATCTCAAATCGATTCTCGTTTAGCCCTAATGCATGAAAAACATGCAAGAGAAAATGCAGAACGTCAAAAAGGAAGTGCAGAAAAGCTTGCCGTGTTAAAAGAACTGACTGAGATTGAGAAGGGCCGCTTTGAGCTAGAGCGGCAACGCCAAGAGACTTTAGTAATGGAAAAGGATGTCACCGGAATGGACCCAATTACAATGCAATATTGGATGGAGTACAAACAACGCATTGTTGAGAGTAGATCTAGAAAAAAAACATATGTAGTTGAGGTATTAATGTGATATTTTTAGTTATTGCAGTTTAAATATCCATGTACCTTCACTTCATATTTGCAATCAAGTGCTATTTTCAGTTTTACAATATTCAATGGTATATCATTTTTTCGATGCATTATGTAGATATCAATATAGATTTACTTCACCAAATATAAATGATATTACAAACATAAAAATTGAAGCATTCTACACTTCATTACAGAAATAAAAAAGGCAAACATATGTAACTAAACAAAGATCCACCATCCCCGACTACTGATTTCCATGAGAATTCCAAATATGCTCCATTAAATCCCTTTAGAGTCTATTATGAATAGCTGCATTACGATATACTTCATGATGATCGTCATGAATTGTGTACTGTCCGTCATTTCGTAACGTGGCTGTGCGAAACAACTCGGGGGGTTGTCTTGCCCCCTCATATTCGTAATCAGGATAATCCATACCGCGTTCGTCTTCAATGACCATGTTATGTAGAATTATACAACAGAACATAATTGTATCCATTTTTGATCTCTTCCATAATCTACATGGATTGCTGACCATTGCAAACCTTGCTTGTAGGACCCCGAATGCCCTTTCTACGTCCTTCCTTTGTCCTTCCTACATTGCAGCAAATTGTTTCTGTTTTGCCGTCATTGGGTTTGCAAATGTCTTTACAATCGTACTCCATTTGGGATAAATTCCATCTCCTAAATAGTATCCATGCTCATATGTGTTATGACCAAGAGTAAATGATACGGGAGTTGACTTACCTTGCGCCAAATCATTAAACAAATGAGATCGTTCGACAATATTTAAGTCATTAAGAGAACTTGGCATTCCAAAGAAAGCATGCCAAATCCACAAATCTTGAGAGGCAACTGCTTCTAAGATGATAGTTGATTTTTTTTATTTGCCGTTATATGCTCCATGAAAAGCTTTTGGACAGTTCTTCCGCTCCCAATGCATACAATCTAGACTTCCAAGCATTCCAGGCCAGCCCTTGCTTTCAAGCATTTCACGCAAGCGCGTTACATTTGCCTCGTTTGGAGAACGAAGATATTCCGTCCCATAAATGTCCACAACAGACTGACAGAAGTGATCTAGGTTTTCCAATGCTGTACTCTCTGCAATACGATATGCGTCGTCAAGGGCATCGGCGGGTGTACCATATGCTAACATCCTCAAAGTTGCGGTCATCTTTTGATGGCCACTCAAACCTTGTTTTTTTGCAGCGTCTTGCTTAAAAATAATAATAATTATTATTCAGCTGAATATTTTCGAGAATTCTTATAAATAATGGACGACTCATTCTGAATCGTCGTCTAAACATCTCTGGACCGTAAGTTGGATCACGGGAAAAGTAATCTTGCATGAGTGTTTTTTGAAATGCTTGCTGGTTACGGTTGATATATTTCTGACCCATGACGGAACCACCATGTTTTCCAGAAGTTGATCCGTATGCTTCACGGTATATCTCCATCAGTTCCTCCTCCTCTTGTTGATGCGCTAACGCGTATGCTTCTTCTTCCGAGTCACTGTCGCATAGCAATATAGCTTTTAGTAAACTTCCAGACATTGTTTGATATTTGAGGATAGTTGTTTGATATTTGAATGTTTTGTTAGACTAAATTGTGGTGAACAAGTATGACATCCATATGGTTATATATATATGACTAATTATTGAGTGGAGAGAAGGGGGTCGATTTGTGGTCACCATCACGTATTGTAGCCACGTTAATTTGCCGGTCAAGAATCTCTGCTTTGTTGAGTAGAGAGAAGGGGGTCAGTGTGCGGTCAAATCACATACTGTACCCACGTTCATTTGCCGGTCAAGAATATCTGCTATGTTGAGTGGATAGAAAGAGGGTCAGTGTGCGGTCAAATCACGTACTGTACCCACGTTCATTTGCCGGTCAAGAATATCTGCTATGTTGAGTGGAGAGAAGGGGGGTCAGTGTGCGGTCAAATAACGTACCGTATCCACGTTTATTTGCCGGTCAAGAATTTCTGCTATGATGAGTGGAGAGAAGGTTGATCAGTGTGCGGTCAAATCAAGTACTGTAGCCACATTCATTTGCCGGTCAAGATTCTCTACTTTGTTGAGTGGAGAGAAGGTGTGTCAGTGTGCGGTCAAATCACGTACTGTAGCCACGTTCATTTTTTGGTCAAGATTCTCTGCTTTGTTGAGAGAAGAGAAGGAACATCCATTATATAAATTCACAAATCGTTATATGTTTACATCATTTTAAAACCTTACATTATTCAAACTACATTGTCTAACATGACATTTACGTCTCATGAATTGAAGTTGCTTATGCAGTACTACATTCAAACCGATGAGATGTGCGATAATCAGGAGGCAATGGTAATTAATTTTTGGGACACTCTGGCTGAACTCTACAACAACGACGTGGGCTCTCAAGTCAGACGTACGGCTCAAGAGCTCAGGACTGCATACAGAAACTTTACCAGGGCATGCACGCGTTATACAAAGATTATTAGTGAGGTAATATTGGAAAATGTGTTTGAGACTACACGTTCGACTTATGACGGTCGATACAATTTAAAATATTGCACGCCCTTCTTAGCCCATGTTGCGTACTTCATACGTCAAAACTGGCTAGAAAGATTTGGATGGCCTTAAGATAACAGTATTGCTAGTTGGTTATGTAATGTTCGTTAATGTGTCGAGAGCTTTCTGAATTGTCATTTCAAATGATAATGCTGTTGTTGGTTATGTAACGCCTAGTTTCTTCATATTTGTGGTCTATTATTACTGTGTCATTTTTAATCAGTGTTCTATGTTCATGTGCCTCACTAGCAGTATTTTTTATGTTGCGAGTAGGTTTTTATAAATTTTCTATCTACTGTCACTATTGGTTTTTTTGTATGTTTATAAGTAACTAGTTAGTGCTTATAAGTATGCACAAACATATAGAATTCACATTGTACACCAACATATATAATTCATAGTTAAACAGACATATACAATTCACATTATACACCAACATGTATAATTCACAGTATACATAGACATATAGAATTCACAGTACACTCGAGCATTATCATCCAAAATCCAAGAAAGTGAAAGTATATAAACATAAAGAATACATAGTATACTCAAACAATGACATAAGTACATAAGCTATAGGAACTGCAACATATAATAAAACGTATACTATGCATAAACTAAAAGGTATACAGCTAAAGGGATGCAACGTCGTCATCGTCAGCATCATCACCATCATCATCATCATCTCCGTCATCGTCATCGTCATCATTATCATCTCCAGCACCATCATCATCGCTATCACCACCATCATCATCTCAATCGTCGTCATCGTCATCCACATCACCATCATCCCCTTCGTCCTCATCATCCCCCTCGTCCTCAACTAAACCACCAACATCATACCCACTGGGACCAGCATCACCTCCGCCTTGTGATCCGAAAGGCTCATATACAGCAAGTCTAGCTGATAGCTGATCAATTTGGGCCTCTAGCATCTGTGTATGCTGCATGTACATATCATGCATGGTGTGTGTATGTGCAAGAGTTATCGCGAAATACACCAAGTGAAACTCTGGCCTGGTCCAATCTAGCAGCATACTACATAAAGATGATATTTGACATAGTAAGAAACCAAGCAGAAAATAAAGGAAAAATGACAATAAACAATAAACGTACCTCATACGGAGGATATAACCCGACTGAAGGCACACCAGGATAGTCGGGGTGATCTGGAAAGACAAAAGGCTGCTCAATCAAAGTACCTGTCACGTCATATGCTCTAAAAGTAGTATCAGGCTCCAACTGCATGGGAGTCTGGGAGAACTCTGACGGAATCGGGTCAAATGAAACCTGCGGTACCTGAACTCTACCGGCTGCCAGATGAGGTCCTATATGATCAGAGTTGACCCCAC
The DNA here is from genome assembly GCA_030765085.1 of Allium cepa. Lineage (NCBI taxonomy): Eukaryota > Viridiplantae > Streptophyta > Magnoliopsida > Asparagales > Amaryllidaceae > Allium > Allium cepa. Next base: position 550,394,763 of record CM060938.1, read on the forward strand.
GAACATAATCTGGTACGATGAATCTACGGGGTGCTACTCTAGCCCAATAAGCATCGTAATCCCCATCGATGAAGAAAGTACTACTATCCACCCATCTAGCCTATCGTAGAGCATCTAAGTACTGATCGCCGATCACCCTATGTCTACCAAACATGTCCTCACAAGATAAAGGATCATATAGTATATGACGATCACCTGTAATCTGATAAGCACATTTCTCTCCCAAATACCACATAGGCATAAATGTAGGTGTATGCAAAACAACCCTACGTGTAGATAGTGAATACGCAACCATCAAGGGATAGTCGTCCACCAGAAGACCTGCATCTGTTAGATGAGTCCAATGTGAGGCCCAAGGAGTCCGAATGATATTACCTCGACTACGCATATCAAGCTGTGACTTAGCTTCCATCATGTCATGTCGTACACCTAAGGGGACATGATGTACGTACTGCATAGTCTCCCATCGTCTCATTCTAGGGAAGTAATGCTCAACAGCCTAACTAGCCGTGTCCTGGATGCGGGGATGCATGTTTGCCGTGTACTCGTAGTACCATAACGGCAACATATACCAAAAAGCATACATCTGCCTGACATCGCCAAGCGCAAATGAATCTAGAGCGGTATATAGGGTGCCTAATATCGTTGTGCCCTAGTCAATAGTATGTAGCTGGTCTAATCTGGTAAGAGATGCTAAATAGCCTAGTCTAACCGTACCTTTTTGGTTCGAAAAAAAGGTCGAACCAAACAAGTACAACAAAAATGCTCTAGTAACTGCATCCATCATATCGACTCTATCAATATAACTGGTGATGTACTGCTGCAAATAAGTCAACTTAACAGAACCACTAGCTACGCAGGTAACATCTATCAGTGGTAAAAAAAACTGTAAACAAATTGGGCGACTCGTATAAATCATCAAATGGAAAAGGTCGAAGATCATGTCGTCCAATCTTAATCCCAGTAAATATGTAGAACCAACTGGAATGATACCAAGCTCAAAATCTGAAAAATGAAACGTATGCATGGTGGGCCACCACCTCTCAGCTAATGCCTGAATGAGAGGTCGATCAAAGGACTGAACAGGTCTAATCGACAAAAATAGACCAAAAGGACTAGCCTGTAGCCTCTCAATAATAGGACCAGGAAGATGGTCATAAAACTGGGTAATGCACTTAGCCCAACTACCCCGACAGTGAATGTAATGGTCCTATAGATAATTTATGAATTAACAATTTTTGATACACTAAGGGTTATTTAATATGAGTATGTAATGTACATATTAAAATAACAAGTTATAGTAATTTGCAATTTATACCTGTATGGTCGTCAAAGCGGTTTCGGCTCTATGCCGATAACCATCTGGCAGCTCATGTAGAACACGTAGATCGTCAGGTGAAACTCCAAGTGGTGGCGGAACGTGTAATGGTCCAGCTTGCTCCGTTGGATGTCTGTGGACCATTCTTCGAGCGATTTTGGTTAGACGCGACGGCATTTCGATTAAAATTTCTAATGTTTTTAAAAAAATTAAACCGAAAAAAATGAGAGAAGGGTGAGGGGGAGGGGAGGCGGTGCCCATTTTATGGGCGCCTTAGTTCAGGCACCCATAAAATGGGCGCCTGGCCACTGGGGCCCAACCCAGTATTACGGGCTGAAATTCAGCGGACTGAATATTCAGCCCGTAATCCACTGGAGATGCCCTAATACACTGTCTGATTAATTATCCTTCTCTATAAAAAAAAAGATCTCCTTTCTTCCCTAAAAATAATGCAATCGAATTGAGAACTCAAAATCAGAAAAGAAATGCAGCAAAATCGAAGCTGGTTGTGGTGGATTCTGGGAATTCGAGTTTGGGTAATTCGGGTTTGAGTATGGACTATAAAGGAAATTTGAGGAAGGTGGTGATGCTTGTAGAATTTAGGGTTGTGTTTGGGTGACAGAGGATATTGTGATGTATGGTCGCGGGTGCGATTGCTGGCGAATTTGGCGAAGGTGATTTTAGATGCGGGTTGATTTAGGATTGGAGGCGGTGGCAATTTCGATTGGTTGTACAGTGGGCGGAGTCTGGAATTGAGTTCGTGGGTTCGTGAAGTTAAGGTGGAGATGCAAGTAGTGACTTGGATGGATAAGTTGTGTTCTTATATCTGTAGTACTGCTTGGCAGAATTGAAGAGGTTTGGTGATAGAGTTGAAGCAGTGATTGTTCTATGATTGAGTGATGGTAATGGAGGAAAACTGTGGTAGATGACAGGGCAAGGTTGGGAAGGTGGATGGATGGTAACAATTGAAGTTTGATATTGCATTTTGTAAATGAAGCAGGAGGAATGTTGGACTGATATGATGGCAGAGGTGAAGTGATGTTCATATGTGGAACTGGAAGGCAGAACTATGATGGGAAGGAATTTGATAGCAAGGGTTGAAGGGGTTGTTTGGTGGATGCATATGTTGATAGTAGTTTTGTGGAGTTTGAAGTTGCTGTTTGGTGAAGTCAGATGGAGAAGGAACATGTGAAGTTGCATAGTGATATATGCAAACATTTTTGAGCAACAGTGAAGTTGTATATGGTAGTGATATGCTAGTTAACAAAGTATGTCATGGTTGTAACAGAGATGTGTTGTATATGATAGTTGATGAAGCTAGCAGATGTAATGATGGTTGCAGTAGTAACAGTGGTAGAGAGGTGAGCTAATGATGGTTGTGGCTAAGTTGAAGTTTGACAGAGATGTAGGAAGCGGGGGGAAGGCAGGTTAGTTTAATAGTTGTTATGGTATGTGAATGTTTGTATATACACTGTGCAGTGATTGGTTAGAGACAAAGGGGGTTTGCTGTAATGGTTGTGGAAGGCAAAGCAGGGATGAAGCACTTTGTTTGATGACTGTAGTAAGAAGTTTGAGTGGATGTGTTGATGTGGTGAAGTTGGAGTAGTAAGGCTGGTGAAGCACTATTAAGCAGTGGCACATCAGTTGAAGGTATGCTAGTTGACAGAAGTTGATATGTACATATGGAGAAACCCGACAGTATGCAAAAGTGTAGTGAAACACAGAAGTGAAATGGTATGTACGTATGGTTATGGTCAGTGGGGATGTAGTGGTGAAATGTTGAGAGGATGATGCCGAGGATGTATCTTTGATGAACTGCAGGAGGAAGTAGCAAGTAAAGGGATTTGTAAACAGAAGTGACGGTCAGTAGTGATGAACATGATAGAATTAGGGGAATGCCCTAGGGGAAATTATGTAATTTGTTACATATATCTAACTCGTTGACCAATCTTGTTCGCAATAAAGGTATTTTCTTTCTATTATATACTTGATATAATATAGTTATATTAATTAATCAATTTAATTAAAAGTATATTTAAGAGAAAAATCCACGAATGACATGTTTTGTGATAGTAGTTATAAAGCGTTGTAACTGTGAGTAATTTATCACAATGAAACAAATATATCATTTTAATGTTCCTAGCAAAGATGCATTGAGACTGGATATCGATGTATCCATTGAGACTAGAGTAGTTAACGCTCTTCAAATGTTGGACAGTGTATTACTCATGACAATTGGTGGAACCAAGGGGTTACGTACTGATAGTTATTGGATAACTATGGAATGACTCGCTAGATAGTTTTCTGTTGGTTAATATAACTAAGGTCAAGCAGAGAATATCAACGCGACTAATTTACATAGCTCTCTGGACTTGAGAATACTGTTGATCTTTAATGTGGATGATCCGCCTTGATTATAGTTAAATCATGGCTTCACATCCATTGGATGAATATAGTTGGGTCAAGTGAAGCATTGGAAGTGAAATACTATTCAAGAGAAGATTCATCTCCTCGGTTATATGAGGTTAGTATCACGGTCAATTGAAGTCAACTCAAAGTAAAAGTCTCTGGCCAGAGCATTTCGGTTAATAATGATTGTTATTATTGAACCAAGGACTTTTTTTTGGACTGTAAAGTTAAATGTGGATGATATTGGAATTTTGACCATTGTCAAATTCCATAAATCCAAAGTGATAATTTGGCGAAGAGAATTGGTGTAAATTATTGTCATTATTAGGTACCGCTTCTACTAAGTAAAATTAGATTTTACCTAAAAGATGTGTCAGCGATAAATTTGACGAAAATTTCACACCACCTGTTAAGTGACGTGTGAACGTTAATATTTGAATAGTTTGATATTAATTGCTGACTAAATTTACATCTTTGAGTCGTACAACCGTAAAGATGAATGCTTTGAAAACCACACGATTTAATTATTTTACAACCGTTATAAATCAATTAAATTAACTAATATTTATGAAATATTAATTATTAAATTTTATTTATTTATTTGATTTATTTGAATCCATTAGTATTTGATAACGTACGTACACAAGTTATGTATGTACGTATCGATATATGATATTGATAAGACATTTAAATCGAATTTAAATAGATTAATTATTAAATGGGTTTGGAAATTTTGAGGTCTATGTAGCCTTATTCATAGAATGCCAAAAGAAAATGAGGCTTAAAATCCAATGCTTAGGTCTAGAAAATGAAGGGAGGAGGTTAAGGAAGTATCCCTCTATAAATATGTTATCTTCCATTCACTGGCCTCTCTTAATCGCTCTTCTTCTAAACCCTAGCCTCCATCACCATTTTTCTACCTTCTTGGCCAAATTTTCATGGCTTCTAAGCCACAAAAAAAATTCCCAAAACAAAATCAAAACAAATCAAATAAAATAAATCCCAAAGTGGTGCTACATATTTTCGCAATTTCTGAAGGTGATTCAATCGGATCTAGAAGCATTTATCATTCAAGGTACGAATCATAGGCAACATCAACAAGGTGAATTCCATTAGTTATTTATTTATTCCATGATATTATAGACCCAGTATTTAATTCATTTTGAAATTTATCATATGCATTTGTTGTCCCTTATAAGCATACAATTATAGATCTTAATGTAGTATAACTTATTATCATTAGAATTTGTTTTCATTTGAAGTTAATAACTTCTATACATGATTTTTTATGTGAATTTCTATTTATTGATCTAAATATACATATGGCAATTAGCTTGTTATTCTAACTAAGTTTATTTTATTTAAATGTTAACAATGTTTAAATTGATTCCAATTTTGATTTCTACTTTAAGATTCATACATATACATAAATGTGTATGTATGTGTATATGTATGTGTGTGTGTGTATGTTAAACTAATTTTGAAATATTTTAAAAGGTTTAAAAACGATCATTAACATATACATATAAAATATATTTAGATTTGTTGATTAAGATCAGTTATCAGACTGTATTGCTAATTAGATTACTGCATATTTGGTAATAAGTCTTAAGTTGATTACAATTGATTTGGTTGAGTTGATTTATTTATTTTAAAGGATTTATTAACTATGCATATAAAATATTTTTAAACATATATATATTATGTATTATGTTTACATGCACACACAAACATATTTGTACACTATATTTATGTATAAACAAACATGAATCAACATAATTTTATTAATATACAAAATATAATTTGGACAAATTTTTTTACAATAAATATCTATGTTTGGTTCTACATTAAATTATCAACATATACGTATTGGTTACATTTGGATTTATTGATTAAGATCTATTTTCAAATTGATTTACTAAATCAGATCACTATATGTTTGGTAATAAATGTTGAATGGATAATATTTGACTTGGCTGAATTAATTTAGTATATTTGGAGGATTCATTAAACAATACATGTATAAACATATTTAAACATATATACACACATAATTACTTAATAATACATACATACTTTTGTTGTTGACTATTTATATCCTTATATCATATGCCAATTGATTATCGTTTATATGCTACATTAACTAAGTTTACCAAATGGTAAACTATATTAATCATCTTTGTTACTCTTTATCTATTTCCCATATTTCCTGTATATGTTTAACTATCCATTTATTTCTAGTTATATGTCTAACATTGTCACCAATTAATAACACCTATCATATGTTGCTATTATAGAATTTACAATAATATATATATATATATATATATATATATATATATATATTTGTTTATACTTATATTTATGCTATATATATGTATGTTGCTAATTAATAACATTTATTTAATTAATCAATTTAATTAAAGAGAGATAAATGAAAGGTTTCTCTTAATAATTTACCCTTCATTAATTAAATAAGTTAAGAAAAGGAAATGAAAAGTTTGCTTTTCTAGATAAATTTATGCTCCCTCGTTAATTCAATAACTTGAGATAGGAAATGAAAATTTTCTTTCTCTAGATAAATTTAATAAGTTACCGTTACACACAAATATGTACATAAGAGTATATTTGATGTACTCTAATTTACATACACATTAAATTAAATTTTTAAACTTTATTTTTAAATATAAATAAAATAAAGATTTTATTTAGAAGAAAACTTAGAAAATTTCTACGTATGTTGAGACTTCATAGGCCTGTTAATGATCGAAAATGGTAGATTTTTAAAAAAATTCACGCATTTCTTCCGCTGCGTGCTGGTCCAATTCCTATAATAGTATCAGAGCCCAATTGCCTATGCGGTCTAAATTAGTCATATTAGGGCTTACTAATTAAGCATGTGCACTTAGTACAGTGTCTTAAAAGTGATGCCTAGGATTGGAATTCGATAATCAAGTACCTTATCCTACCTCGTTACCTGCTTGGCCTAAATGGTGAAGTGAGCCCAAAGGTTGCCCCTGATAGAAAAGGTCCAATTTTAACTAGGCCTTGGGTTAATTTTCAAAATAGTTTTGAAAATTAAAAGAAGATTTTAATTTTAAAAGTTAAATTTAAAAATAAAAACATGTTTATTATCAAAAGTTATAATTTAACATAAGTTTTCAAAATATTTGAAAATGTTATGAATAGTTCAAAATGTTTGAAACCATTTAAATATTAATTTCGAAATTTAAAATTTATTAATAAGATTAATAAAATAAATCAATTAATGATTTAATTAATTAATACTTATATGAATGTATTATATATGTTGATATTGTTATGTTATTTTAAAGTTTTAAGATAACATAAGTATACATGTATGTATATGAGATAAACTTTTGAAATTAATATAATTTAATTATATATATGAGATAATCTTTTGAAATTAATATAATTTAATTAAAATTATTTAATTAAATAAATTAATTAAAGGTTAATTAATGAAATACAAATACACATATATAAGATATATGTGTTATACCATTAAGGTTATAGTATAAACTATAAAGGTTATAGTGGATATGTCCAATATAAAAGTTATATTGGAATACTAATATAAAATTAATTAAGAGTTAATTAATTAAAATTAAATAAATAATGTTTAGTTAATAAAATATTATACATTAGGCTATCATATAAGTAATATGAAATGTAAAAGTTATATAACAATAAAACTTATATGACATGAATGTATAAACTAATAGTGGAACATTAAATAAACCTAAATAGACTTAAGGAATAAATACATACGTAAAACGTATACTATGATTTTTGATGTGTATGACACTTGAATCACGAGGGTATTTCATAAGAAATACATTATTCCATATAAGTCGATATCACTCAATATAATATATTGAAGATTCTGAATTTTCGGTGTAATGTTTTCCTCTACCATATATATATATATTAATAAATTGCTTGCATACTCCTTAGTTGTTGAGCAAACTCAAGTTGAGGATGTTATGTGTAGTATTATTAATATATTGAACAAATGAAGTAAGATAACTATATGTACTTGTTGAACAAACTCAAGGTACATATACTATACTTAGGCCATCATGATACGGTAGGTACGAGTGAATAATCACTTTCGATTTGTTGAGCAAACTCAAGGTCGAAATGAGATTAGGACAAGGAAAAATGTGTCAGGAGTTGTATGCGATACAACCGATAAAGAGTTATCTATCGTTTGTAGGGTGTTTGAGCCAAAATTGGTCACAAACACCCAAGCATAGATTTGCGTAGAGAAGTAAATGATGAAACCAAATTAAAACAGAGGAAAAAATCAAAACAATAAGCAAATCAAAACAGAAATCAAGGACAACAGGTTTTATAGTGGTTCGGCTGACTCCGGCCTACGTCCACTCCAAAGGTTTTCCTTTTATTAGATTATACTGTTGATTACAGTTATAAGTTTGTGAAATTCGAGAGTAAAATGGCAGAGTATTACCTAAGTAGAAGATGAAGAAAAGCAGACTGAAGGTCCATTTTCTAAAGCCATGCTTGGTGTATTTATAGGTAAAACATCTGGTACAGGTGCCCCTTATCCATATGGACCCATCATAGGGATCGCTAGGCCCAAAGCCCAAAAGAGAGGGATCAGTACTAATCCCTTCCTTGGTTGATTTTTTGGCAGCGACTTCTATGATAGATTCTTCATGACAAAATATACTTAATCCATAAATGTCATGTCATTTAGGATAAGAGACTCGAGTTATGGATTGTTGAATGCTAGAGTACTCTTGATTTCTGTCACATGCCAATCCTTCCTTGGTGGACTCAGGTATGCCAATCCTTTCCTTTATATGCTACACCGACCCATCCTTCATAGGCTACGCCAACCCTTTGTCCATCCATCCATATCGATCCCTTATTTGAGAACTGGAGTGTGCCAATAGTTTCTATCCTAGAGTGTCGACCCCTCCTTTTTCCACTGGAGTATGCCGATCCATTGAACTATGCCGATCCCTCCGCAACGAAGCCTGTCGATCCACTTTGTTCAATAAAGCACGCCGACCCCCTAGGTTCAACCAAATAATGCCGATTTCTTTGATACTATCGAGCTGTGCCAACCCCTTTGATTCATCAAACAATGTCGATCCTCATTAAGCTATACCGATCCCTACTGAGCTATGCCGATCTTTGCACATATGCATTAGAGCATACCTATCCATCCCATGAACTAAGCTATGTCGAACCCTCCATGTTGATCCATCTCGTATACCGACCCCTCCATATTGCCAAGCCATTGGAGCATACTGATTCCTCTGGAACCAACCATGCTGATCCCTCCTCTATGAGCCAATCTATGACATACCTTCCATCCATTGAACCATATTCCATACTTCGGACATTCTGCCTTGCGTATCTACTCACCGGCCTTGATAATCTTGAAGTCTATTAGGTTAAATCCGCCGGTATACTGCCTTGATGAAAGGCGGGTTAACACTTCGCCTCCTAAAACATGCCTTACGATGGGAAGGCATGTTTTGAATTGCCTTAAGTTTAATGTTCGAAGCCCTTGATGACCTATGAACAAATAAGTGATCTCGCCAGTTTGTTAGTAACGGTCGTTCAAAATCATTAATCAAATTCGCAGCCATCCTAGGCCGAGGGTGGTCGCACAACATCGTATGTCTGTTCGAGTCTAAATGTGATCGTTCGGAATTGTGTGCCATTCAAGGAAATGCGATCGTTCGAGATCAAGGGTCATTCGTGGTGAAATGTAATCATTCGAGATTGTGTACTGTTCGAGGCAAAGTGTGATCATTCCAGATCGAGTGTCTGTTCGAGTCCAAATGCAATCGTTTGGGATCGTGTGCTACTCAAGGCGAAATGCGATTGTTCAAGACGGAGTGCCATTCGAGGCGAAATGGGATCATCCGAGATCGTGTGTTGTTCGAGGCGAAATGTGATCGTTTGAGATCGAGTGCCTGTTCAATTTGAAATGTGATCTTTCGGGATAATGTGTCATTCGAGGCGAAATGCGATTGTTTGAGATTCAGTGTCGTTAAAGGAGAAATAGGATCATTTGGGATCTTGGGCCATTCGAGGTGAAACGTGATCACTCGAGATCGAGTGCCATTCGAGGCAAAATGTGATTGTTTGAGATCGTGTGCTGTTCGAGGCAAAAGATGATCGTTCGAGATCAGGTGCCATTCGAGGTGAAATGTGATCGTTCGAGATCATGTGTCGTTCGAGGCGAAAGATAATTGTTCAAGATCGAGTGTCGTTTGAGGACAAATGTGATCATTTGAGATTGAGTGCCATTCGAGGTGAAATGTGATCGTTCAAGATCAAGTGTCGTTCGAGGCAAAAGGTGATCGTTCGAGATCATGTATCGTTCAAGGCGAAGTGTGATCGTTTGAGATCGAGTGTTGTTTCATGCGAAATTTGATCATTCGAGATCGAGTGTCATTCGAGGTGAAGTGTGATCGTTCGAGATAGAGTGTCGTTCGAGGCGAAATATGATCGTGTGTCGTTCGAGGCAAAATTTGATCGTTCCAGATCGAGTGCCATTTGAGGAGAAATGTGATTGTTCGAATGTGACTCAAAATCATCAATGTCATATATCACTTTCGATTGAGTTTAACCAAGTACCAAAAGAGAAACAAAAATAAAAATTAAACACTATAATGCATGCATCTTTGGGTGTGATGGTTCATTGTCATCTCAGAGCATGCCTAGGGACTGTTCTCGATCCCATACATGTGTAAGTGACTTAGCCGTCTTACTATGGAGTTTATTACTTATTCTTTGTCATTCTGGTCAATTGATGACAAGTTGACGCCTTGATCCTAGGCAGTTCCCGTTCGATGCGGATGGTGGTTGCTCCTCTTCCACCACCGCTGCTCGAGTTCTCACGTATTATGACAGCCTGCCATTTTGAACAAGTCCCTCAATCTCATCCCTTAAGTGCCTACAGTTTTTTGTTTTATGCCCGTTCAGCTCATAAAACAGATGGTAATTATCTAATTTCTTTTCACTGTTTGTAGGGTCTCTCCACATTAGCCTCTGATAGGGGAATTGTTCCCTAGTATCTAGATATATCTGTTTCAATGTTTCAGTTAATTCCATGTAAGAGGTGAATCTCGGTTCCCTTCATGGACACTTCGATCCATCAAAGCCATCCTCTGCTTTCTATTTGCCTTTATCATTCTTGTTTATATCTCCTGATGATCCTCCACTTTGCACAACATTCACCTCTGATTTTTTTGCTCGTGCATCTTCCTGCCGTAAAATCCTTTTTTCTGCATGATAAAACACACCGAGATCCATGGGTGGATCCCGCGCCAATGAATCCTTGAACTATGTACCATTAGCAATTCCAGATACAACTGCCATCAAAATCGCAGGTGGATCTGGTCAATCCACTGATGCCGCCATGACATTAAACCACATTAAGAAACTCCTTAGGGACTCTTCGGTCCTCTATTTTAGCATTGTCAAACTCATCACATTCTTGGGCCTCGAGATGTGAACCCTAAACTGCCTTATGAACCTCTCGATCAGTTCGTCCATGTTCTAATAAAGCCGCTTTCCAATTGTTTGAACCATAGCGCAGCTATATCCGTTACGTATAATAGGAAGCACCATGCCATGACTTCCTCCATGCCCCCCAGTGCCTCCATGTGTCTCATGTATCTCGTTTGATGAATAGCAGGATCCATTTTTCCTTCACATGACTCAAGCGTTGGTAGTTTAAACTCCGGTGGATTCCAAGCTTGCCTGATATTTGGAGCGAATGGACTCCATTTACATCCTCAAGATCCCTGTTCACCAATCCTCCACGCGTAGCTCGCCTTATCATCTCTGCAAACCTGCCATTGTCTTCCAATGGTAGTCTCTTATCGTCGTGCCCAGTCTTCCCCCCGAGTCTATGAGGGAATTCTAGGACGTATTCCTCCAGTCAATCATCCAAATTCCGATTGACACCAAGCTCCACAGGATTGATTGTAGGTCCTCTGGCATCGCGACTCACCAAACCCAGGGGAATGCCACCTAGCCTTTGGGGATCGGTACCAGTCCCTCTGAAGGGATTGGTGCTGACCCTCTAGGTTGGTGAGGGGTTACCCCTGACTGTTCTCCTCCATTTTTTTGCATATTGGTTCCATCCCCATGTTCTTGGTTCTGATTTATAGTGATTCCTGCAGCCTCGACAACTTGGTCCACAACTCCAGTAGCTTCCATTGTTCCAACTCCTTAGTTTTGCATTCCTGCCACTCCTATGGCTCCAGCCTGTCCAATTTGTTGGAGTAGGTTCTGTATCATCTCTTCCTGCCTTTTCAGCATCCTCTCCTGCATGGCATCTATTATTATTTCCATTTCATCCCTGGTGATGTAGATAGATGCTTAGCTAGCTCTAGCTCCTAAGGAAGCCTCTTGACTCCCTCCATGGTGGCTCTTTTCCGGTCACGTTCTCCTTGTTGACTGCCTAGCCATTACTTCCTATCTCCAAGCTTCAAAATCTAAACTCCTAGCCTCTAGGTTCGTTTATGCAAGCCTTCTCAGTGAAAAGACCAAAATGTTTGCGCTAAAATTGGTCATAAACACCCAAGAACAAGTTTGCATAGAGAAGTAAATGAAGAAACTAAATTAAAACAGAGGAAAAAAACAAAACGATAAGAAAATCAAAACAGAAATCAAGAACAACAGGTTTTATAGTGGTTCGACTGACTTCGACCTACGTCACTCCAAAGATTTTCCTTTTATTAGATTATACTATGGATTATAGTTACAAATTTTTGAAATTTGAGAGCAAAATGGTAGAGTATTGCCTAGGTAGAAGATGAAGAGAAGCAGACTGAAGGTCCCTTTTCTGAAGCTGTGCCTGGTATATTTATAGGTGAAACTTCGAATACAAGAGCCTCTTATCCATATGTACCCACCACAGGGGTTGCTAGGCCCAAAACCCATAGGAGAGGGATAACCTGTGACAAAGCCCTACATACTGGAATTTCGGACAACAATTAGCAGGGGCTATCAGCTAATGTATAGGGCGCGACCCTATACTTGTCCCTTCTATTTTTCAAATAGCTTAGTCATTTTCACTTAAGGATCCCCTCCCATAATTTTCCTCGAAAACATTTTCAAAATGATTTAAAACCTTTAAATCAAACTTAAACAAGGAAAAGTATATAATCTTTATACTTTACTCAAAATCATATCACCAAGTCATATATATATATATATACACACACATAGACACACACACTCTTTACTCAAAATTTAGTTGATGAAAACATTTAACCATTTGAAAGAACCTCTTTCTAAAATTTTGAAATCCTCTCTTTCAAAATCTAACATTAAACCTTTCGAAAGCTATAAAACTTTGAACATCCTTCTTTAAAACCACTTTAAAACATTGCCTTATAAAAACCTTTAGAAAACCTTCCTTTATAAACCTTTCGAAATCATTCAATAAACCTTTCGAAACCTTTGTACTAAGCCCTTCGAAATTATTCAAATAAAACCTTTCGAAACCATACAGTAAACCTTTCGAAACCATTGAACTAAACCTTTCGAAATCATTTAAGTAAAACCTTTTAAAACCATATAATAAACCTTCCAAAACCATTGAACTAAACCTTTCGAAACCATTCAATATAAACCTTTTGAAATCATTGCACTAAACCTTTCGAAACCATTTAATATAAACCTTTCGAAACCATTGAATTAAACCTTTTGAAATTACTCAACTAAAACCTTTCGAAGCCATTCAATATAAATCTTTCGAAGCCATTCAATATAAATCTTCGAAATCATTGGATTCAAGTCTTTCGAAATCGTTCAATAAACAAATCGTTCGAAAGCTTTGGGTTTTTCTTCAATTTATAAAACAAGGGTGAATCACCTAAGTCGAAAGCTACCTTTCAAAAGCATGGAGAAGTGGTTTGTTTTTAAAACAAGTAAACCTTTCGTCTTTGTCGAAAGGTTCAAAATAAAACATTTATAAAGCGGCAGTAACCCTTCGACTGTGTCGAAAGGTTTCAAAATAGAATAGTGTAAAAACAGCAATAACATTTCGACTATGTCGAAAGGTTTAAAACCTTTACTTTAAACATTTGACCTGGTCGAAAGCAACCAAGTCGAAAGCTCTTATTCAAAAGAAAAGCTGGCGATCCTTTGGCTTATAAAACAAACATACTTCAACCCCTTCGGCAACCAACCTTTCGAATAAGAACCCTTCGAATCTATCCAATTCATGACGTACCAAGCAATTTGATACCATATGCATTGGTTTGACCTTGTCGAAAGCTTTGAACCTCTCGACCTTGTAGGAAGGTCTGGGTCAGAAGGTTTAGTACCAAAAGTGGCTGAAACATGTCAAAAGTATGATTTCTTTGTTTTTAACTTAAAAAGAATAATTTTCAACTAACCCGTCTTTATTTGTCAAATTCTTATTGGTTAACAATTACTTTTTAGAAATGTGCTGCCACTATTTTTAAAATTAAATAATCATTTTATTTTACAAAATTCCCCTTCTCCTTAATTAAATATATTAAACATTTAAGTCTCATACCTTAAATAATTTTATATATTCATCAAAACACTTAGGAAAAATCTAGAAAAATTCTAGAAAAACTATTTTAATATATTGCCTAACATATAAAAATTTCAACCTCAAATAATTGTTAGTTTAGTCGAAAATAATTTGTAACCCAATAAACAATTTCCTTCACTAGAAAATTAATATAAAGTCCATATTGATTCAGAACTGAAAATCGAAACCCATCTCTGAAATATCCTTTCTAACCTATATTTAAATATTCAAGGCATTTGGATTCATTAGATAAGGTTTTCTTGTCAAACATACCATCAAACTAACATGAACGTATATAATCCATCAACAACATATATATAATTTTAATCATCAAAACATGGCATTACTTGTAAAATCATTTCGGGTCTAATCTTAAAATCGAAAGCTAAAAGGAATTAGGATGTAATACTTATTCACATTAGCTTTAAAATTATAGATGTAAGATTTGATATTGATTTAGTTGATTATTTCCCTTCACTTGAATCCTAGCTTTAATCTTATTCTTGAGGATGATGGCTGGCCTTAGTATTTTTAGTTCGAGTAAAATGAAACGAACGTGAGCATTCAATCTCCTAAGGGTTTAGGGTATAACCTCCACCTATTTCTCATATTGCCCTTCTCATATCCTAACACATTGGCTAGGTTATTTCATTTTAGTTTGCACATTAACATAAGACGGCTACCTTAACTAATCAATTATCAACTTATTAATCTCCACATTATTTATTTAATTTACCCAATTAATTATTTTAAATAATGTTATAAAAATATGGGGTGTTAGATCAGTAACGATCCCTTCCTTCGTTGATTTTTGGGCAGCGACTCCTATGACAGATTCCTCATGACAAAATATACTTAATCCTTAAATTTCATGTCATTGGGATAAGATAATTTGAGTCATTAATTGTCGAATGCTAGAGTACTCTTGGTTTCTACCACATGCTAGTCCCTCCTTGGTGGAATCAGGTATGCCGATCCTTTCCTTCATATACTATACCGACCCATCCTTCATAGGCTATGCCACACCCTTGTCCATCCATCTATACCGATCCTTTATTTGAGAATTGGAGTGTGTCGATCCTTTCTAGCCTACAGTGCCGACCCCTCGTCTTTTCATTGGAGTATCCCGATCCATTGAACTATGCAGATCCTCCCTCAACGAAGCCTGCCGATCCACTGTCTTCAATAAAGCACGTCGATCCCTTGGTTTCCACTAAATGATGCAGATCCCTCTGATACTACCAAGCTGTGTCGACCCTTCAATTCATCAAACAATGCCAATCCTCATCAAGCTATACCAATCCCTACCGAGCTATGCCAATCTCTGTACATATATATTGGAGCATACTTATCCATCCCATGAACTAAACTACGTCGAACCCTCCATGCCGATCCATCTCATATATCGACCCCTCCATCTTGCCAAGCCATTGGAGCATACGATCCCTCTGGAACCAACCGTGACGATCCCTCCTCTATGAGCCAATCTATGACGATCCCTTCCATCCGTTGAACCATATTCCATACTTCGAACATTCTGCCTTGCGTATCTACTCACCGGCCTTGATAACCTTGAAGTCTATTGGGTTAAATCCACCAATATACTGTCTTGATGAAAGGCGGGTTAACATAGGGCTATGATTTGTTGAGTAAACTCAAAGTCAGAATACCAAGACAGATGAGTCCTAACACCCACTTAAAGTCGAACAACTTCTATGTTTCATCTTACGGTTTGGGGAAACGTAAAAGACTAGTGTAAGCCTTATTAGAAAAAGGAAATGTAAAATATAACCTTTCTAATGTTATAAAAACATATGCTAAATAATGTTATAATTATATACAATGATAAATTTGTGCATTTAATACGATTGATAAAATGTTTATCAATTAACATATACAAACGCACTTAATTGAATGTTGACAAATGGAAATATATTACCCACTATGAAATTCCTATTGCATGTTAACATTTCAACACCTGTGCAAGTGCCTGATTTTACAACTACCGAATGCATTCGTGGTTTGGTCACTTACGCATTTATTTTCTCAAGACCATGTATTGCATTCTATGAGTTTCGAACTCTAAAAGCAATACAAGACTGTGAATATTCGATCCATTTACAATTGCATATAAATGTTATATAGCGAACGGTCAAAATTTATAATGTACAATATTTCGATGAAACTAGTTCATCTGAAAAACTAAATAAACCTTAGTTCGAGATCGAGTATTCAATCTGATTGATTACAAAAGGGATCATATTGTGTTAATGTAACACAAGACCAAAAATCATAAACAGATCTAAGAAATCGATCGTTGAAATGTCATTTTGATCGGTTTAATTAAAGTGCAACATATTTGATGTCCTTAAATGTTAAGGATAATCGAATGCTCTTTTGTAAAGTGTTTGTTATGATATTGTATAAGGTTTTCTTTTGAATAATTTGACCATTTGAAAGGAAAACGAATGCATAAGAATAGAGGTAATTTAAGGTACGGTTGGGATGAAGAGAATGAATAGTCACTTTTACTTCATAGAAAAACATTGGAAATGTGAATTGTAATAATAATTCATACTTAATATTAGAATAAAAAATATGATTTCTATTCTGCAATGCACTTTCATATAGAAAATTGTTTTCTATGAGATTTATTTTTTTGAGCTCAAGATATTTGATCAACAAAGTTTCCACTGCAAATAGTTGTAATGTGTGAAATAAACAAATTTTATTAAGTGAATGATGGACCTTCGAATTTAGTACGCTATTATAGTAATGGTGAAAATAGTGGAAGCATGCCATATAGCACTTATTAATTGCATTATAGTAAGAAAATTGTTTTTGTAAAACTTACCATACATTATTTACGAAATAATGATTATTTTTGGTATCAACTGAAGAAAAGAACAATAATAATAAATATAGCTATATTTCAATATGAAAATTATAAATATTATTTGTGAAAAAAATCTATAATGTGGTATTATTTTTTATAACAAAAGTGATGCATTGGAAAATACAAAAGTATCTAATATTGTTTACACTTGTTTTGGAATTATAAACTAACCCGTAGTTTTGAGAAATAATTTTATGGTATGATTTTGAATCATATGATACTTGTTAATTATATCTCAAACAATAAAGGGCTATGCACCCGTTTAGTGGGAGTATCATCAGGGTTGATGAACTCTTCAAACTGATACATATAGATGTATGCAATTGTAATTCAATAAATACCAAAACAGTTCTACGTACTTTGACATATTCACTGATGAGTTATCTTCGACATGGACATGTGTATTTGATACACATGTAGTATGTCTACGGTAAACTTATAGAATATAAAAAAAGTAAATAAATTAACAAGCAATAGGTATGATTTGGTTTGATCGAATGAGTGAGTATATTGGAAAATTTTCCAAACGTACCTAAAATGAATAAAGATTCAATCTCAAAATTACTCCTCCATGTGATATATAATGATGCATCGATAAGGAGTACTCAAACTTTGTTAGACAATGTGTGGTTAACTGTGAGTGAAGTTGAGTTAGTTTCTTTCTATAAAGTAATGTACTTAAGGGTAGTACACAAGGTTAATATTATTTCATCTGAATAACAGTTTACACAATTTTGCAAGATAATGGTTTATAAGAAAGTCCAACATATCTTAGGCCAAGGAGTCGGTAGGTTGTGCGAGTAGAAAGATTGCACGTAATAATTATTCATAAGGGATCTTGTATGAATCTTCCCAAAAGAGTTTTTGGAAGACAGTCATTGAATGACATATTTATGTTTTGAACATAATTTTTGTAAACTAAAACCAAATCAGTTTATAAATAAAGAAATTCGTAAAACATTTATGAATAACTATTCTGTTGCACTGAGCAACAATTATTGTTTCAAGAAATACCAACTTCATTGTGAAGAATTTTTTTTAAGGAATTACTGGAGGTAAAATGGAATTGGATATGATCCATAGATAATACTGATTAGATGAGATGAAATGAAATTCACTATCCTAAATGAACACGACACAATAGAGTGGCTAATAAGTATTCTTGCACATTGAAGAGAAACTATGATTTTCTTATTAATGTCGGAAATATATAATCCTAGATTATTAAACCATTGAGGGTGTTGACTCTATATGGTATGGTGCGCAAATCCGAAAGAATTCCAAGTACGCTATCGAAATATAGATTATGTTGGCCGTAATAGAAGAGATATGATCGATCAACCACGGCTGTGTCTTTATGAGTAAGACTAATGCAGTTGGAATTAAATAAGCAATGTTTATAAGAATAATATCATAAATTTCAATTACTGAAATTAGCATAATAGATTTGATATTCAACATATTTAAGTCAATTCGGATTTGGTCAAAAATTATTTCTTGATAAGTCCTATGTTTTGGTACATATGTATTGAGAAAATTCTAAATAACGATTTAAAGTAAGCTGTTTACACATAGTAACTAAAAATGTCTCAAACTCATTGGAAGCGATATTGAGTTTGTGGGTCATCGGATATGATCCAAGAAATGATACGAAAGTATCATTTTATAAGCATCAAGATTGATTAAGTACTTTGATAGAAATATCAGATAGTTTGAATTTCAATCAAAGTGCAGAGGAAGTGTGTGTTCATAAGAAAGAACATTAAAAGGTACATTAATATTTCTAAACTATAATTAAACAATAGGTTGTTGATTTTAACGATGTACTTATGTCAAAATCATCATTAGTTGTTTGAATACTCGACATTGGATTAATAAATGATGTCTTTTATAGTAAGTATAAAAGATGTCAGGGATGTCCCAAATGATATGAAAGGACACCTTATTAAAATGTTTAATACGGAATATGCAAGATTGGTTCCTTGGCATTGGCAATAGGAATTATCATACATGTTATGTTGTATACAATATCATGATTTTTTTATGTATTTGATACATGAAGCAAATATCAAATCCAAATTGATATCACCAAATGGTTGTTTGAAGTGTTCTCATGTATTTATGAAATACTAGAGAATTGTTTACAAAAATAATAAATTTCTTACGAAGGAATGTTCAGACTCAAACTTTCACAAGTAATATTGAGTATAATATATCAAAAACGAATCTTTAAGTTAAAATGTTCCAAATGAAAGACCATGGCTGATTCAATAAACAAAAGGCTAGGTACATCGCCTCGTATAGTGCCGCTATAAAAACAATGCATATAAAAATATAAGTGCAAAAATTATAACCGAGCCGATTCCAAATATTGAGAATCTCATGACATAGTTATATGATAACAATGTCGTAATATAGTTCGTAACAGAACTTAGAGCTCACTTGAAGTCGAGAGACATGCTCCAAATTGTTCCACATGATAAAACATTTTATCATCATCGGAGAGAGTTGATTGATAGAGTAGATAATTAAAACATAATGGCATACCCATTTACAAAGGGAATGACCTAATTGGTTTTGAGAAAACCGACTGGAAAAGTTGGAATAGGAATTCTTAATTAACTTCAAGTTGAAGTGGGAGATTGATAGAGTTAGGGGAATGCCCTAGGGGCAATTATGTAATTTGTTACATATATCTAAATCGTTGACCAATCTTGTTCGAAATAAGTTAATGTTCTTTCTATTATATACTTGATATAATGTGGTTATATTAATTAACCAATTTAATTAAAAGTATATTTAATAGAAAATCCACAAAAGGTATGTTTTGTGATAGTAGTTATAAAGTGTTGTAACCACGAGTAATTTATCACAATGAAACAAATATACCATTTTAAATGTTCCTAGTTAAGATGCATCGAAACTGGATATCGATGTATCCATTGAGACTAGAGTACGTAACGCTCCCCAAATGTTGGGTAGTGTATTACTCAAGATTGTTGAAGGCACTAAGAAGTTACGTACTGACAGTTGTTGGATAACTATGGAATGACTCAGTAGATAGTTTTATTTTGGTTAATATAACTAAGGTCAAGCAGAGAATATCGATGTGACTAATTCACACAGTTCTCTCGACTTGAGAATACTGTTGACCTTCAATGTGGAAGCTCTGCTTTGTTTATAATTAAATCGTGGCATGGCGTCCATCGAACGACTATAGTTGGGTCGAGTGGAAGTAGTGGAAGTGAAACATCATTCAAGAGAGGATTCGTCTCCTCAGTTATATAAGGTTAGTATCACAGTCAACTGAAGTCAAAGTCTCTGGCCAGAGCATTTTGGTTAATAATAATTTTTATTATTGAACCAAGGACTTTATGTTTGGACTGTAAAGTTTGAATTTGGAGGACATTGTAATTTTGACCATTACAAAATTCCATAAATCCAAAGTGATATAGTTAGACGAAGAGAATTGGTGTAAATAATTGTCACTATTATGTACCGCTTATAACAAGTAAAATTGGATTTTACCTAAAAGATGTGTAAGTGATAAATTTGGTCAAAATGTCACACCACCTGCTAAGTGACGTGTGAATGTTAATATTCAAATAGTTCAATATTAATTACTGACTGCATTCACACCTTTGAGTCGCACAACCATAATGATGAATGCTTCAAAAACCACACGATTTAATTAATTTATAACCGTTATAAATCAATTAAATTAATTAATATTTATGAAATATTAATTATTAAATTTTTGTTTATTTATTTATTTGATTTGTTTGAATCCATTAATATTTAATAAAGTACGTACATAAAAGTTATGTATGTATGTATCGATATATGATAATGATAAAATATTTAAATCGGATTTAAATGGATTAATTACTAAATGGGTTTGGGAATATTTTAAGGCCTATATAGCCTTATTAATAGAAGGACATAAGGCTTAAAATCCAATGCTTGGATCTAGAAAATGAAGGGAGGAGGTTAAGAAGGACCCCTCTATAAATATGTTATCTTCCATTCACTGGCCTCTCTTAATCGCTCTTCTTCTAAACCCTAGCCTCCATCTCTATTTTCTACCTTCTTGGCCAAAATTTCATGGCTTCTAAGCCACAAAAAATCCCCAAAACAAAATCAAAACAAATCAAATAAAATAAATCCAAAAGCGGTGCTTCAGATTGTTGCAATTTCCAGAGGTGATTCAATCGGATCTAGAAGCATTTATCATTCAAGGTACGAATCATAGGCAACATCAACAAGGTAAATTCCATTAGTTATTTATTTATTCCATGATATTATAGATCCATTAGTTAATTCATTTTGAAAATTTTATATATGCATTTGTTGTCCCTTATAAGCATACAATCATAGATCTTAATGTAGTATAACATTTTTATCATTAGAATTGGTTTTCATTTGAAGTTGATAACTTCTACTCATGATTTCCTATGTTAATTTCTATTGATTTTGATCTAAATATAGATCTGTCAATTAACTTGTTATTCTAACTAACTTTATTTTATTTAATTGTTAACAATAGTTTACATTGATTCCAATTTTGATTTCTACTTTAAGATTCATACTTATACATAAATGCATATGTATATATATGTATGTGTATGTTAAACTAAATTTGAAATATTTTAAAAGGTTTAAAGAATTTTTTTTATTAACATACACATATAAATCGTATTTAGATTTGTTGATTAAGATCTGCTATCAGACTATTTTACTAAATTAGATTATTGCATATTTGGTAACAAATCTTAAGTTGATTGCACCGATTTGGTTGAGTTTATTTATTAATTTTAAAGGATTCATTAACTATACATATAAAATATTTTTAAACACATATATGTATATATTATGTATACATGCACACACATACATATTTGTACACTATATTTATGTATAAATAAACATGAATCAACATAATATTGTTAGTATACAAAATATACTTTGGACAAATTTTTTATCATAAGTATCTATGTATCATTCTACATCAAATTATTAACATATACATATTGGTTACATTTGGATTTATTGATTAAGATCTATTTTCAAATTGATTTACTAAATCAGATCACTACATGTTTGATAATAAATGTTGAATGGATAATAGTTGACTTGGCTGAATTAATTTAGTATAATTTGAAGGATTCATTAAACAATAAATATATAAATATATTTAAACATATATACACACGCAATTAGTCAATAATACATATATACTTTCGTTGTTGACTGTTTATATCCTTATATCATGATGCGAATTGATTATCATTTATATATGCTGCATTAATTAAGTTTACCAAATGGAAAATTAAATAAATCATCTTTGTTACTCTTTATCTATTTCTCATATTTCCTTTATATGTTTAACTATCCATTTATTTCTAGTTATATGCCTAACATTGTCACCAATTAATAACACCTATCATATGTTGCTCTTACAGAATTTACACTATTATGTATGTATGTATGTATGTATGTATGTATAGTGTGTGTGTGTGTGTATTTGTTTATACTCACATTCATGCATATATATATATGTTACTAATTAATGACATTCATATAATTAATCAATTTAATTAAAGAGAGATAGATGAAAGGTTTCTCTCTCCATATAAATAATTTGCCCTTCATTAATTACATAAGTTAAGAGAAGGAAATGAAAAGTTTCCTTCTCTAAATAAATTTATGTCCCCTCATTAATTCAATAACTTAAGAGATAGGAAATGAAAAGTTTCATTCTCTAAATAAATTGAACAAGTTATCGTTACACACAAATCTATACTATTATATTATTAGTGAGTTCAATTTCAAGCTTACGGAAGCCTCCACTAATTTTTTGAAATGAACAGTCAAATTTTTTTTCCCTTTTTGCTTCTATCTGCGCTTGCTCCACCCAATTTAAAAACGAAAGGTAGCCATACGTACTTACTCCTTTCTCTCTCCCATGTTCAGTATTATCATGTCTCTTCATTTCGCATGCGATTCTAGCACCGGCCCCTTTTTTCCATGCCTTCTTCCATACATAATTAAGTCCCTTTCAATTTTCACTTCTTCGCTCTGTACTCTATTCTCCTGCATTCTTGCCACCGTCACATCACTCTAGATTTATGCTCTTTCTTCCCCATCATCATTGAATCGCATCAATATGAAGTGCCATGTCATCGTTACTAGGCTGGCTCAAAACTGTTAGCCCTCTTCTAATCGCTATCTACGAGTATCGTAAATTAGGGGTTTTTCTTTTGCATCTTCATATCAGTAACCTGGAGTATCTTAAGTTAATGAGTAGTGGTAATGTTATTTTTTACAACTTGACTCATTACAGAGGCTTTGATATGTCATGGTAATTAACTTTATTTTAGAAAAAATAATTTAACTCGGTTAATGGTTTTTACTTTCCTATGATATTTTACTCAATTGCTTAGTCTCTAACAAAAGTAATTAGTTAATTTAGTGCATAATCTATGATTTATCAACTGCGTTTAAGTTAGAACTGACTTTTGTATGTGTCACTTTGTACCAAATTATTTTCTTTTCAGACCTTGTTTTGCAGGAGCATAATTTTTATTTCATTTTTAATACTAGACTATACAAAGTGGTGACCATGGAGCTTTTCATAATAAGAAGAAAATGGACCCAAGTTGGGCGTGCGTACGAATATTATTCTACCTATATCGTCATGACATGCGTATGAATATCTTAAACTCACAAGAATAAATAACTCGGCATATAACACCCAATATCTTTATAAGTTATATAAAGATATAAAGAAACCTGTGCACAGATGTTAATAAGCATATCTGAGCTACACCATAGGTAACTGTAATTATTTAAATAAGAACAAACAGAGTAAAAACTAAACATATTTTCTATAAGGTATTCAACCTTTCATTTCAATGGAATTATATGTTCTATCCTATCATGGAGTCCTATGTGTCAAATGAAAATGACTTCATTTTGTACACAACTCCCATTTTAAAGTTGAATACATACTTAAGTTAAACATAAATTTCAAAATTTTCTACTGGCATGAAACAATAATATTCTGCATTCCAATTTTCGCATAAAATGAATAAAAACCAACAAAGTTACTTACAGGACTTATAAGAGTTTAATCAAGGTAAGCAAATAAATATAGAATTTTTATGTATATTACAAGGGAAAATATAAATTGATTTATCTCAATGAGGATTGCAATATAGAATAGAAAAGGTATTAAGTGGACATACCCAGTTGCCTGTCTTGTTTCGAATCCTCCATACGAGACTTTACCATATGTTGCACTTCTTCCTTGGCACCCTCCACATGCCTAAAACTACTTCCTTCATTAAAATAATGGAACCAAAATTATAACCGAAACTAGAAATTGGGTCAAAGTTCTGCCTGGAACTATGTTGACTCTACCGAAACTTAATAGGTCGTTCTGCCTTTGCCTATTGTTTGATAATATCACATATATCCGTTGTCTTATATGCCACCTTCCCAAAACAGTTGATGCAACGTTTCTCGAATTTGGAGTTGTAACAAGCTGATCATCACCATTAAATTCTCTAGGCAAGGCATTAAGATCAATTTCTAATGAAGAAGCTCTTGGTGAATTTGTAATAGTACTGATATAAGGGAATAAATTAGGACCAACGGGTTCTTTGTTCGGAGTTGTAGTATTAGTTTGAGTTTGAATTTCAGAAATAGAAGGTAAATCATTATTCACAGACCTACATAGCTCACAATACCAATCGCCATCGGGTACTTCTCTACCAAGACCAACACAATAAGTATGTGCAGATGAATCACACGTGTCACAATTGAGCATGACACTATCATCTCCTCCAAGTTGGCATTCCATGCATACCACATTCTCATATGGATCCAACATACCCCTTAGTTCTTCTTTTGAAGGCTAGAACACCTGTAAAATCATTAAAATCGGGACAGTTTAGATGTTAATCTAAAAACTGAATTGATTTTAATCATTGGTGTTTTATATGTCAGCTACCGGTAAAAAATCTAAATACAAGATCCCCATTTACAAGATTGGCGATAAAATTATGTGATAAACAAGGCAAGTACAAAATGACAAGGTCATCGCAACTGGAAAAAAATATCTATGTGGTTACGAGGGATCGAAACACTAGGACTATTAAATATACAACTTATTAGTAAGCGACATTGTCTGTCACTAAATGCCAAACTTAACTAAGAAATAAAGCTTTAGTAGAGCCTTAGACTATATAGAAAATAATCATCTATAAACCTCCTGGTTCCCCTAAAAAAAATTTATGTAACAAGCCTTATGGAGTACAAATATGACAGTTTAAAAGTACCAGGTTACGCAAAATATTACCAAGTTATGTTTCATGGAAAAAGAAAGATGTCATGGGGCACTCTGCTAGGTATTCCTAAGAAACAATGTATTTATCGTTGAACCTAACTTTAATGTAAAAAGTCACTATATTCGCCAAATGCTGCAGCATAGGTAACTAATTCATATATTATTAAACTAATTAGACATGAATCAAGCCTTCATTTTTTTTCTCCTTCTTTGTGAAATTGAATGAGAGGAAAAAAAAGTTAGCTGCCACAACAACTTAATAATAAACTAACCATTACTAATATAATATATAATTTCCACTAATCATCAAGCTGTGCTTCTTTTCAAGTATCCTCTTTAACTAAGTGTCATTTGACATACAACTATATTTTCCTTGACAGGGATAAACATGAGAAACCTATATTCATTTTTTCGTTCTCTGCTATGTTTACATTTGCATCTTTTCCTTGCATGCATGCTGTATCCCTACCACTATTGATGGAAATAATTTGTTATTTATCTGATTTTGAATATGAATGTCAACCAACTAGATTGTTGTTACCTTATTTTTCTTCCATCTTTCAAGTTCTTGCTTTACTGTTTACCATTCATTTTTTTACATTTTAAACTAAAAAAAAACTTCGGTTAAAATGATGATGAATTGTCCTTTCTTCAAATTTAATTTTCTGCCTATCGTTGTTCGTCATAGCTATAGTTGGGTCTGTATTTTGTCCAACCGTTGATTTTTTAACACGACCGTTCTTGAACATCCTCTTTTCTAAAAATGTTTACTCCCTTATTCAAATATCCATTTATATGAATTTTCTTCAATAGGAGGAAACAATCCTTTTATATGAGAGAAACTTCTTTTCTTTTATGATATATATATATATATATATATATATATATATATATATATATATATATATATATATATAGGAATTTTTAGTGCATCATTTGTAATTCTAACTATTTTTCACCGAATTATTTGCATTTATCTAGCTATAATAAACATGTTATTTGATCTTATGTTCATTTACTTCCATTATTTTCTGTCTGCTTTTTTGCATTCTGTTTCATGCTACATGATTTCGTAAAACCCAAATCTGGTGTTTTTGCATAACCTTATTGGCGCAGTTCAGATTCGAAAAAAAAATGTGTAAAATTTAGTTCAAACATGTGAAGAGAACTTATTATAAAAGAATGGTTTCATATTTTAAATGAAAATATAGTAGTGCATGGAGCATTATGCACAGAATTTAACAACATATTGCAATGTACTAAAAATTATCGTCCTACTTCACACATTTGACTTTATGGCCTTTTTCATTTGTGTTCAATTGCCTGCTCATAGACCGAAGTAATAGGAAATACAACTCTTACTACTTGCATTATTCCTACGTATTTGCAACATTTTCTATATGCCATTAGGTAGTAACTGCTAAGCTAAAAAAGGTGCTTTGTTTTCCCTGTTAGCCGACTATAACTACTGCTTGAGTGCTTTAAATTTTATATTGGTATTTTTGTCCTATATTAAAATTTTGAAGCAACAAAATAATATTAGGTGGCAAAAGTGTATATTTGTGACTTTATTGACTCATTATTAGTTTTTATTAGTACTCCTTTTTTTTATAGTAGGAATGAGGCAGTGGCGCAAGTCTCTGCATCTTGGTTGCATGCTACCTTCTCCAGTTCGGTTTAAATTTCATTTCTTCAGTCGACTATTTTACTCACGGGTAATATTAAATAAAACCTTCATACAGTTTCAGAATACCTCCATTATGTTTAATTTTTCCTAACTTAATATTACTTTGTACGTGTAATGATGCATGTATACTATACAAGCGATTACTCAATAGTGGTGAATATGCTACACATTTGATTCGATTATCTCAACTGATTGTTAATTCCAAATAGCATAATATTTATGTATGTTTTCATGTATATCATTTTATTTATTCTATCTCAAAATTATATTCATAAACCATATTCTATTTTTTAAATTGTAGTTTTATTAACAGGTTAATTTGTTAAGCATTGGAAGACCAAATTCTATTATCATTTAATCAAAAGTAGGCAAAGTTATGATGAGAAAATATTAAATTATTTTTATCTAATAAATTGCTAAATGTCTTCCGCGCCCATACCTTGCCAAACGTACCTCACACCACCAATCAAATTGCACCTGCTCCGCGTTTCAGTCACATGTACAATTGGAATTACCGATATGATTAACAAACATAATATTACTGTGCTATTACAACTAATCACTATTTTTTTCCACTCTTAAATTTGAATAGGATTAGTCTACCATAGAATATATATATATATATATATAATATTAAGTATACTGTCACAGCCTTTACCTTCATTTTATGTCATTTGCTTAGAAAGCCTAATCTTCAACTGATCTAAACTGATTCTGTTTTCCTATTTTCTTTCTTAATAACATATTTTATCAAATTTGTTCACCTAGATGTTCATTTTGTTATTCTTCATGCATTTATTGATGGTGATCGGTAAAGAATAATACGAATGCAAGAAAAGGAAAAATCAACATGGACAGAAAGTAAAAATAAACTTGAACCTAACAATATTAAATCATTGCATTATAATATTTTTATTGTCTTCCACCGTTCTACATAATTATTACGTAAAATGGGTAATAATCAAGCCATTGCATTTTATTTTTGCGTCTTCACATTATTAATGATATTGCACGCTTTGCAACCACGCTATAACTACTATAACAGACTCCCCTACAGTAAAGTAGGCCTTAAATATGATTGATAAAATATAAGTTCTAGCTTTATTGAATTATATTTCTACCTCAGTATGCATATGAATCTTCTTCTTACTCCAAATTGTAATGGAACGGTACCTTCAGTCATGACTTTGAAAATGACAACCAGAAGTCTATTTCCAGGACTACCTCCAATAGCAGTAGCAGCTTTTGAAGTCTTCTGGATAAGAACAGTTGCTGATCCAAATTCAGCACTATGAAAATAAAGCCGCTTTTCTGTGTGCAAAGTTTTTATCAGATTGATAATTTAATTTTTCTATAAAACACTATGCCTCTCTATTTTCTATAATACGGTGCGCCTGTACACCACCATGCAAATAAAAAGCTACATTTTTCTATTTTGCCCCTACGCGAAAAAATGACCAAGGAAGCAATTGTCCTATAAATATTTCCGTCAGTTTGTTTGTGTTTCTTGTATTGAAAATTTATTCTTGCTTTCTAACACATCGGCTCTCTATTTTAGTTCCAATGTTTATGATATTTGTAATATTTGATGTTCAGCTTAAGTTAACAATGACTCTGTTTGTATTCCTCGAATTTACAATTTAATCTTACTGTATACGGTAGGCCTCTCTATTTATTGTTCAATAACTTTACGTTATACTATATTCTTGCTGACAGATGCAACTTCCGTATTTTAAAATTGAACTGAATTAATACTGGTACATCTTCATATAATGATGAATTTATGTATTCATATGCCATCTTATGCTTCTACTTCTTATAATTAATAATTTCATCGATTTCTTGATTATTTGGTACTGTGTATAATGAGAGCATCTAGATTATTCAATAAATATGTTTTTTAAGGAAATTAAACTACCTGCATAACCATATAGTGATCAATATCCGCATATAAGCCGTTTCCTTCTGCCTCTTGCGTCATTCAGCACTTATAATCAAAATTCTGCATATAAAAAATGTGATATTATCATGTTTTCTCCAATTATATCAACTTACATTGATATATATACTTCGTTCAATAATATTATCAGATCAAGGCCCACTAATTGTGCATGATGTTTGAATATGTTTTACATTTTATGCAAATATACATACATGAGTCTTTATATGGAAACTTTTTAAATTATTTACGTGTCTGTGTGCGAGAATCATTAATATACGAAATATGCATACATGAGTCTTTATATTTCGATTCCATACCTATAGAAATTATTTTAAATATATTTTCCACTTCCGTGTGCGAAGCACGGGTTCACACTAGTATGTACATAAAAGTATATTTGGTACTCTAATTTACATACATATTATATTAAATTTTAAACTTTATTTCTAAATCTAAATAAAATAAAGATTTTATTAAAAATAAAACTTAAAAAATTTCTAAGTATGTTTAGACTTCATAGGCACGTTAATGATCCAAATGGTAAAATTTTTGAAATTCACCCATTTCTTGCTTTGCGGGCTGGTCCAGTTCCAACAGAACAGAAGTAGCAGTTTGTAAACAGAGAATGAAAATGTGCACATTGCATAGTTTAAAAAAGGCGGTTTGTAGAAGAAAAAAATTGTGAATGTAAATGTAAAATTGTAGAACAAAAAAAAACTGTAGATGAAATAATATATATATATATATATATATATATATATATATATAGAAATTGTGTATGTTTTTTTATATATAAATGCAAATAGAAAAACAATAAGCACACAATGAACATGCAAGCAAAATCACACAAACACACAATTTTTTTAATGCAACTTAACACACAAAATGAAAACAAACAAAAATAAAAAACAATAATTTGAAAAATAGAAATAAAATCAAATTAAATTCCACACCAAAGGCGTAAAAAACTTGTTGATTAACGGCGGAATTTTCTATCAAGTTAGAAAACCACCGTTAAAAATTGTGTTAAAATTAACTGCAAGCGCACGACGTACAATTTTAGTATAGGCGAGTATAGGTCGATCCGCAGAGAACTAAAAGTGATTATAAAATTTCTACTCAATCAAATTAAACAAATTTTTTTAGATGTTTTGACTACAAATTTCTAAAAACACAAAAAAACTAAAAGTGGATAAAAATATGAGAGCGGAAGGCAATTTAAAGGCAAATCCCTTATCATGATCACATAAATCAACATAATAAAATTATCATCTCTCTTTTTGATCATTAGTGAATTTAATTTATGTGTTTATCATAAGCATGGCTTATTTGTAATATTAATTAGCCCAACATAAACCATCATATTATAACACACCCACTAAACCACTTGTCATCTCTCATAAAAATGATAATGAAGTTTAAAATAAAATCTATTCCTAAGCATGATCTGTTTACTATTGATAAGTAATATAGACCATCGAATTTTGATTCTAAAATCACTTCATTACCACCATCATATATAGATGAAGAGGTAATTTGTGCTTATGTTTGTTTAAGCACAGCTTATTTGGTGTCAACAACATAGGCTATCAAATTCAAAGTTAAAACAACAAAATTTTACCCATCCAAACGTTTCCATTAAGCACAAAAAGATCACAAACTTGCAAGTATGTTGAGTCTACATGATTAAGAGAGCTTCATTACCTCCCAATTGAAGGGGTTTAGCTTTTCATATTTGTTATCATTTCAACAAGTGTAGATTTCAACATAGAAAACAAAAGAAGTTGCAAGCTAATAAAAATAAAAGGAGAATTACACTACTTGCATAAATTAAATATAAGCTACTAACATAAGAGGAAAAAGAGCATGTAAATAGAAATAAGCATGAAATAAAAGCAAGTAGAAAAAGAAGAAAAGGAGGCTTAGGAAGCCATTTTATTTCATAATTTGTTGCTATAACTAAACTAACTAAAGAGGAGGCTAAGAGCTCATTACATGAAACATAAGGGGTATTTATACATGTCTAAAACCCTAATGCATATTTTAGGGGACTACTCAAAGCACTCATCTAGGAAGTGTGGCTACCAAATTATCATTAGCATGAATTAATCCTCCATTAAGCGTGCATGTAACTTTAATGTCCACTAATATGTGCATTAGCTCCTAATTATAGATCATAGTAAGTGGGTAGGTGGAGTCCTCCATATTGCATGAGTTGATTTATTTCTTCATTTTTCATTTGCCTTCTAACTCTTGTGCATGTATATTTCCATGGAGCCTCTTCATATTTTTCCATCCAATTTCCTACAAATAAAAAAAAATATGAAAATAAATATTCTCAAATTATTTCACACATAAAAACGACCATTTTGCCCCTATATGAAGATGAATAAATGATGATTTGAAAAATAATTTAAATTTGGGTTTAAACATGTTAAAATACCCTATATGCTCATTTATTTAATTAAATTAGATTAAATATGTAAGTAAATATATGCACATTCACGTACACATCAATCACATAGAAGAAATTCCCTCTAAGAAGATTGAAAAACGTCTACATCGAACAACATTTGAAGCACTTGCCCCGTTCATGCACCAATTGTACTTGTATAAGTGAGGTTTCAGATCTCTAATTCCGTCGTATGATGGAATAGTCGACATATTAAATTTTCAGGGTACCATCCATTCATAGTGTCATCGATGAAGGGAGTCTGACTTGGATCGGATCCCCATTTTTCATCTCTCTTATCCTTACTTTCATCCATCAAGCGCTTGAACATATCCGCGATATATGCCTCTGATGTCCGGTGGTTCATGGGTTGGCTGTCGGTGATTACACCAATTGTTTGATTTTGCAAACGGTCTGGGTAAGTGGACTGAAGCCTAGGCTCTCCAGTCTTTCGAAAAGCCACTCGCTCGGAGTTCCGATGGCATGCGGAGATAGCTAAGAAAGTTTGGTGCCAAAATAGGCTATCCTTTTGGATCGGTACCGATCCGACCCAATTGGGTCAGTACCGATCCAAATCCTTAGCCAATTTTTGGCTCTGATTTTTTGGTCAAGCTTCTTACTTCATAGTGATCCTCTACATTTAATTTCATAGCATGTTGACTAGATTTGATGATGATTCACCTGTGGGTTAGATTGAACTGTACTTTGAATCTTAAGAACCTTCACTTATTGAACTTGGATGCTTAGAATGTTATCAAACTTGTTGGGTAAGATTTGTTAAGGAATAGAGTCCTAATGCAAAAGGATTAAGGCCACCACGAACCACCAATTCGGATCTGTACCGATCCAATTGGATCGGATCGGTGCCGATCCGAAAAGATAGCATGTTTTTGGATCAAACTTCTTGGTGTTCTTTGTCTTGTACTTTTGGTCCTTCCGATCATTTTTTGAGTCGTTATGATTTATTATGTATGTTCTAACTCCTATTGAATTCTGCTAGATTAAAAACCTGATTAACATTAACTATGCATATTTTTATATTTTGGACGATATATTATTTCTTTTATAGAAAATTTTGAAATACATTCTAATGTTGCAATTAAAATACTTCATTTTTGTTATATTAAAACAAATTTTAATTTTCAAATATTGAAGAAGAAATGTAATTAAAAACTCTAACTAAAATTTTCCACTAATTTAAAATTAAACTGTCAAAATGAGTACTTTATATTTTTTCAGAATAGCAGAAATTTGTTTGAATAAATGTATCTCAAAGATTAATGTTGTAATCGTATTTTATTGACGGTGCCATTTCTTTATACATCCCTTCAAAAACATTCTATTGTGGTTTAAGCAATAGTTACATGTTTTGTCCAC
Organism: Allium cepa; assembly: GCA_030765085.1. Lineage (NCBI taxonomy): Eukaryota > Viridiplantae > Streptophyta > Magnoliopsida > Asparagales > Amaryllidaceae > Allium > Allium cepa. Next base: position 550,427,782 of record CM060938.1, read on the forward strand.
ATGTAGACAAGAATTAGGCCTCTCAAACGGGTCGGGTTGGATCAAAATGGGTTGGATCGAGTTTTACCCTACCCATTTATGATCCATTCTTTTTTATCCATTTATAACCTAACCCATTTATGATCCAACCCACTTAATAAGCGGGTTACCCATTTAACCAATTTAAAGATTAAATTTAGTTCGACTAATAAAAAACAAATAAATATAAAATAACTCAAATTCTAATTTTTATGTTTTGAATTTCAATTTCTAAGTACAACTGTCAATCCCCTAGGAGAATTACAGTGTGCATTAAAAATATGAAGTATCCGAGTGTTCCATACTGTCCGTAATTTAGGTGAGAGTTAATCGGTCGAAGTCTCGTCTGATTTCGATTTAGTATGAAGAAGTTATTGCAGTCTAAACAAAAAAATAATTGCTTCTGCACTAGGCGGATTTCATATATGAGGATGTGATAGCCTCTTATATTCTAAGTACTACTGTCGGTCCCTTTTGAGAACTATAGTGTGCGTTCACACGATGAAGTATCCGAGTGTTCCATACTGTCTGTAATTTAGGTGGAAGTTAATCGGTCGAAGTCTCGCTTGATTCTGAGTTAGAACGCAGTAGTTATTGCAGTCTGAACAAAAAAATAGCGCTTCTGCACTAGGCGGAGTTCAAATATGGGAATGCACTAACCCGTTACAAGTACAATTGTTAGTCCCCTTGGAGAACTACAGTGTGCATTCACAAGATGAAGTATCCGAGTGTTCCATACTGTTTGTAATTTAGGTGGGAGCTAATCGTCTAAGTCTCGCCTGATTTTGAGTTAATATGAATAAGTTATTGCAGTACGAACAAAAAAATAGCGGCTTCTGCACTAGGCATAGTTCATATATGGAGATGTAGTAGCATGTTATTTTCTAAGTACAATTGTCAATCCCCTTGGAGAAGTATAGTATACGTTCATATGATGAAGTATCTGAGTGTTTCATGCTGTCCGTAATTTAGGTGGGAGTTAAACGGTCAAAGTCTCGCCTGATTCCGAGTTAACATGAAGAAATTATTACAGTCTGAATAAAAAAATAGCGGCTTCAGCACTAGACGGAGTTCATATATGTGGATGTAATAGCATGTTATTTTCTAAGTACAACTGTCAGTCCCCTTGAAGAACTACAGTTTTGCGTTCACACGATGAAGTATCCAAGTGTTCCATACTGTTCGTAATTTAGGTGGGAGTTAATCGGTCGAAGTCTTTCCAGATTTCGAGTCGGAACGAAGAAGTTATTGCAGTCTACACAAAAAAAATAGTGACTTCTGCACTAAGCAGAGTTCAAATATGAGGATGCGGTAGCATGTTATTTTCTAAGTACAACTGTCAGTCTCAATGAAAAACTACAATGTATGTTCAAAATTCTTATTTTTTAAATTTATATTAAAATTTAATGTTTTTAATAAATGGGTAAATGGGTTACCCATTTATAACCCTTTTAAAAATGGGTCAACTCAACGCATAACCCATTTAATAATATTCATAAATGGGTTGACCCAACTTATTTATTAGTAGGGTAAATGGGTTGGGTCATATTTTGACAGGTCTAACTGGAATAACTAAGTTTATGCCTACATGGGAACATTTTTTTAAGATTAAAGATCAATTTATTAATGATGGATGAAAATAAGCCGTTTATAAATTTTGGAAAAAAATGTACTAAATGGACAAACGAAATATGAAAATATGTTTAAATACAATTTCAAATTTAATTGTGCTCAATGTAGAAATACAAATAAAATTATGCATCTTTAGCTCTGATCATTGAGCGAGTTCATATTAAATCAATATCCAAATAGATTCAAAATAATAGAAGCGGATTATTTAAATCTCAATACTAACCATGTTCAAATTCACGCTTGTATTTAACATCATATAATGTTTGATGCCTTTTTTCCCATGTGATTGATGTATATTATAATTAAATCTATATTTTTGAATAATCCCATGTTAGTGGTTAAATAAAGAAGAAATGAATTTTAATAAATAGCTCAAATAATAGCAGGTCAATAAATGATGGTTGATTTTGAATTTAAAGAATTTACCAAAATATACAGTAGAGCCATCAAAACACACGATTCAAGCATTTTATCTCTTAATCTAAATTTGTGATGCTCGCAAATTTCATGCATAAGAATGAAAGAAACATTGAACGCTTACACGGTAATACACTAACTTTCCCAAGGTATTGCTTTTCTCAACCTACGATTGGTTATATATACAATTTCATTCATTCCTAGCAATTGAAATTATAGCATGCTCAAGTCAAGAGCAAGATTTGCATTTATGAACTTTGGAAGGATAGGAAACTATGATCATGATCCTCCCAATCTGTCCTCTGAAACTATATCAGTTAGTTATTTGATTCTTTTCCTATGAAATTTGTAACTTTCTCCGCATTAAATTCTTTTGCCTAATTTAATAGTTGAACCTTATAGTTTTCTCATCAAGTTTATCTTATGGTATAAAATTCAATTATCTATTTTTGACCCACATATTGATTGGTAAGCTTATTCTATTGATATTTCATTTCTATGGTGTACTTTGAATAGTAGAATTTGACATGTTGAATGCTTGAAAAATGCATTCTTATTTTTTTTAACTATTATGTTGTTATGTTGTCTATGGGTGAATGGGTGGTACATTAACATGTTTATTCCTAAATTTAACTCAATTATAGTGGGAACAACAAAGAAGAATGAGGGGATGGAAGATGACATTTTGGATTGGTATTATTTAGCTTTGTACAATTAGAGGGATGTCTATATTATAGTTATCATGATATAATTTACTTGCAATTTTACCTCTTAAGCGTCATTTTCAACATTTGCAACGAAGTATTAGTCTTACATTTGCTTTATTTTGTTATTTTGAATAGCCTTTGACTATTAGCAATTTGTAGGCCATAAATTAGGAGTCTTCAATTATTTTTTATCTAGAGGAGAAAGAAATTATGTTTACTATCAAGTAAAAAACCATGTATTATTTAAAACATACATCTAATGTTTTTATTATGTTTCTCAAGTTATCCGACTTGATTGGACCATCTTATTAGTACTTATATAAAATTACAAGTGGGTCAACTCATTATCAAATAGTGAGTATGTAACCCAACAGTTATCAATGGAAAACTTTTTAATATGCTAACTTTAGTCATAGCCTCTGTGGACTCGATCGCTCATATGCAATGGGTGAAAGTTAGGGATGAAAGCTATTGTAATGTTTTGTTTTGGAAGGATCTGTAGACTATATTACTTACATTTTTTGCATATTGAAATGGTAAAATCTTCAAGTGGATACCATATGAGTAGCATACTCAAGTTATGTTATAGAAGACCAAAGCCATTAGATTCAATATTAAAATCATACCCTACTCATGCATGTTGATATTTAAAATATCACCAATTTTTACATTGATACGCTAAGCAAAAATATTGATGATGTTATGGTAATTTATATCACACCTCTATTGATTCCCTTGATTATATATTTACCATTTAAAAATTGGTGAATCAATTACCGTCATCAATAATTTAAAACAAGTGTTACGGCACGCGTTTCACTTGAATTTAGCTACGGTTTTACATTGGAATTATGTGTAGTCAGTTTGAATTTTTATTTCTAAGTTGTATCGTTTAATTTTTTTGTTGGTTGGAATTTTTATTTTTAAGTTGTATCGTTTAATTTTTTGTTAGTTTGAATTTTTTTCTATTGTCATTTAATAAAAAGCAAAAATGTATAAAACGTTTATTTGTTAGATCATATTTTTAAGTGATATAAAGTTTGGTAATATATGTAAAAGAGCGTCACGAATTTGCAAAAATAAAAATATTTGTTAGATTCTATTTTTAAGTGTAACGACCCGAAATTTTTGAACCCGAAAATTTCAGATAGTTATGGAAAGGAAGAAAGAGATAGAAGAAGAAGAACAGAAACACCAAACATCTCACATTCGCAGCGGATAAAATATAATAATAAATAATAACAGTTCACAAAAGAATACTATATCTGTCGATTATATTTTAATACATCAGAGTTACACATACCTATATAGACACTGAATATACACAATTATCATGTCACAGATATACAATAATATAATATAGCGGAAACACTCCATACGTTCTTGCCATCCAGCTCGACTCCTGAGCTCCAGTACGTCCTTACCTGAAAATCTGTAATACTCGGTCTGACCCGAGCATTACACCAAAGTAACACCCGGGTCAGGCTGGAAACCAGCGTGAGTAAACCCATCCAACATGGAACACAAAAGCATACAACTTATATAAACCCGGGGTAATTCGTATCAATTTATAGATTCATAATTTGTTATAAGCATCCCTTATATCACACATCAATTTTCTAAGTACAAAAACTTAGATTCAATAGTCCAATTACTTAAATCATTTCATTATAGCCTATTGATTTCACATATCAATATATAAAGAATCGAAGTGGTTTCGGGTATTTCTGATACCCGATCTCGGTCTCTTCGCATTCAATGTCATTTTAATCTAAGTTATTCAATGAAATACTATTCAAGCTTTAATCCCGGATGTCACTGTTTTAACCCAATATATTATACACATAGCATCATACATCACATACCAGAGATATCAATTGATCTGGGGTACACAAAATCATTCAATCATTGATAAGCAAGATTTATCAACCCTACCATCTCTAATAAATTTAATTAACCACAATCGAATTAAATCAATTACTTTAATTACTTTTAAATCCTACTTATAAACCAATTAATTTATCATATAAAAATCATCCATCTAAATTAATCTTCCTTGATTAATTATTCTTTAATTGCATTAAGTAGTTAATCTTTTAATTAATCACATAGATTAATTATTCTTAACCATTCACTTTAATTAACCTTTAATTAATGACATTCATTAATGATCCTTAATTAATTATTTCCATTAATCCACCTTAATCAATCATAAACAGCAATTAACCATCCCGTAATTACTTTCCTTAATTAACTAATTCCTTAATTAATTTATATTAATTCTTTAATCAGTTACATGCTAATTAATCCTTAATTACTCCTCCTAAGTAATTAACCTTTAATTACGTGCCATTAATAAATTTCCCTATATTAATTTCATCCAGTAATTTATCCATCAATTACTTCACTAAGTGATTACAACTTATTAATTACATTAAGTAATTATACCTAATCCCATCATTAAGTAATCCTTTTTAATTTAATTAAACTTAATTTATTAATTAAAATTTATCATATTACTTAATTAATTTTACCATATAACTAATTACATTCTTATTCCCGAGTAATATTTACATGAATCTAGACCATTTTAAACAACCTTTGAACTTTAAAATCATTACCCTAAAATTTTAGATTTGTTTTAAAACATCATTTTTCTTTAAACTTAACATCCATACCCTTTCAAACTGGATAAATTTTTCTTTAAAATTTAGTTTGTTCTTTTAAAAATTTTGAAATCATTTAGTTCTAAAAAATCTGGACTGTCAAAAAAAACTGGAAACAAAAAAGTCTCCAAGCCCAAAGCCAAAATTTCTCAAGACGTACTCGGGACAGCCTTCGAGTAACTCAACGCACTTCAAACAAATATCCCACTGTCGCGACTTCGAGTCGTACGCGAGGGATAAACCCAAACTACTCCGGCCACATCATTCTTCCCCAAAGCAACGAAGCCCAGATGCACAATGATGTCACGTGCGCGTGCACAGCCAGAAAATCCACCGCCGACCAACTTATTGATCTTCGGCAGTTCATATACGACCTCAATAAACCCTCCAGCAGTGCAGCACCATGAGAAAACAACGACAACCAAAAGTCGATACTTTGATCGAAACCTGGAAAAAACTTCGCTGATCAAAGATCATCAGCCAACGTTGCAACCACGCCCCCTTAATCCAAACTGTGTTATCCACAGGCGCCTCTCAAGCCACCGAAGCCATTCCCCTCCACGCGAATGAACTCGGTGTGCCACCATTGCCGAACGAACTCCCAAAACATCGTTGACAAAACAATAATGCAAAAAACCCTTACTCGATCAAATCTCATCGTCACGGCCCATATAAAAATAAATCAATATTTTTCCAATGATCCTCATTCCCTAGGCCATCTCTAACAACAACCCCCACCTCTGAATCACCATCGGTCACCGTGGTGTTGACAAAACACCCAAAATTGTTCAACTCGAAAATTACCTATGTACACAGACTTATAAATTTTGATTTATTTACCAAAAATCATTTGAAATTAGCCTAATTGATTTTGAACGCATATGAAGTTATCACTGTTTTTATTATTATTAGTATTTTTTTTACTGCAAAACATAAATTCTCGGGATTATTTTAAAAAAAAAGTTACACACTTTCAATCATTTTTTTATTCATACATCAAGATAAAATACTGAGTGAGTGATGAGATATTGAATTTATTCAGTTGTTTCACCAGCCTGTATACAGAGCATATATATTCAAACAATTTACAAACATATCATACATTCACATACAAACATACATGCAAATCATTTCAATTTATTTACTTCAGAAGTTTATTTATACATCAAAGTTCAAGTCTCGCTTTTTAACTGTTTTTAAATCAAAAATTTACTCACCTTTTACCAAGATGGTGACTGTTGTTATGTTTATCCTGCTTTATAATCCCTTCTCTGACTTTGATCTAGTTTAGGCCTGTTTTATTTTTAGGGCAGTGTTGTTTTTTTTTGTCTTTTGTTATATTTAGTTCCAGTGAGTGAAATAGGAGACAAGGCAGTGGTATTATATACACATAGAATTGCAGTGTTGGAGAAGCCAGTTTATGATCTCTTTCTCTTTTTTTTTTAACTTTGATTTGGTCAAAGATTTTTCTTTTCTTGCCTACATTTTTGACCAGAGATTTGGAGGCTGAGATGATATTTATTCGGCTGAAATCATTTTTATTTTAGTGCTTGAAAATGATATATTGTATGCTAAGCCTAAAAGATTGTCTCCTCCTTTGTCTACAAATATTTCCATAGATTCCCTTTTTTTTATATCAAATTAAAACTTAGAGTGTGTTTTAGTTCGAATATCAGGCTATCACAAAGGCTGAAAGTGGAGATACTCCTCTTGTACAGGCCTCTATTTTATTTGATTTCCTATTTTCTTTTTGATTTAATAAAAGATGATTTTTGATTTGATTTATTATATGCATTTCATGTTATGTTTCCCAAAGTGTTTACACATTATTATTATGTTTTGTTGTGTATAGATATTTTATATAAAAACATCCACTTGCAGGTAGACATTGGTTATGTATATGAAGATAATTTGTTTTATTATTTTCTAGCTTTCACAATATACATATTTTTGTGTCCGGTTTTATTTTATCTTTATACATTTGTGCTTCACTTAAAAATTGTTATAGTTGTCTATATATATTTATCCTATGTTGCTTACACATCAAATCACTTAATTTTTTTTTCTATTTTAACCATCAATATTTAAGTTATATTCATATGGTTTACTTATATTTTATACTTATTTCATATTGATAGAATTTAATGTTATTTCAAATATTACCATCCACATTTTTATACCAAATGTTAATAGGATAAAGAATTTTAATTTAATTATATAAGATAGGTTCTATTATAAATATTATTAAGAGATTTAATTTAAATTTACAAATCAATTTCCCTTTTCAAAAATACAAATCTATATGAACAAAAGGCAGATATTTTCGAAAGATTTATTCAGGTTAAAATGATGAGTTTACATTTTATTTAATTGGATTAAATATTTTTTTAAAATAATATGGCCCAAAATACCGGGTCGTCACATTCCTCCCCCCTTTGAATCTTTTCGTCCTCGAAAAGGAACGAAGATAGATTTATTAAAATGCTTAAAATCAGATAAATTTTCTTTGATCATTTTTAAACTACTTTAAAAATCTATATAATATTTATAAAATAGTTTTTATAAAAATACTTCTATAACTCAATGTTTCGACAAGTCCATCCTTGTTCTCGCAGAAATTCGGTCATACGTTGATCAGGCGTATGACTGAAAATCTATAAGTACTTGGTAAACTCGTTTTCAACATATAGTGAAAATACATTTGAAAATAATTTTATTGAAAATATTGAAAGCATTTTGAAATAGAGGAAATGTCTTTGGTGAGAATGCTTTGAAAATCATCACCCCCATCCATGGTCACAGTTACATCCAGGGTTACGTTGCCGTCGCAGCAAAAGTCCATGTATCTGCAGGCTCTCCGCGGCCTCTCGATTACGCCATGGATCCCACACAACAGATCACAGTTACATCCAGGGTTACGTTACCGTCACAGCAAAAGTCCATGTAACTGCAGGCTCTCCGCGGCCTCTCGATTACGCCATGTATCCCACACAACAGATCACAGTTACATGCAGGGTTACGTTGTCGTCACAGCAAAAGTCCATGTAACTGCAGGCTCTCAGCGGCCTCTGATTTTCGCTGTCGAAATGAAACTTCTCCACTCCTACATAGGTCGCAGTCTACCGATGTAAAATCAAACATAGACTGTTGGCTCTCAACGGCTCACATGACTTTCGCTATGTGGTATACCATAGGTCGCAGTCTACCGACGTAAAATCAAACGCAGACTGTTGGCTCTCAGCGGCACACACAACTTTCGCTATGGTACACTACTCATAATCCTCAGGAACTAGTTTTGTCCGGACTCCTCATAGGATCAACTTTAGAACCCCCCTTTGGGGCTCAAGGCAGCACCACTCGGTGGCACTCCTGAGAAGTTCATTTCAAGGGAGCGCCTTTTTTCCCAGAGCCATCATCAAAACACTTTATACTATACACATATAGTATCTTTCAAATCATACACCCAGTATGATCTCATACAAAGCTTCTTTACACAAAATCGATTATCCCAAAATGATAATTCTCAAACTAGGCTTTCCAAATACCAATATTGATTTTACCCAAAAATCAAAAGCCTTTCCAAATCCAAAGGTTCCCAAAACCTTTTCAAAATCCTCATAAGATCCTTTATATATATATATATATATATATATATATATATATATATATATATATATATATATATTCAGATATATATAATTTTTAAAACTTTGGATCCTTTCAAACTTGTATAAAACTCCTTTTATACTTCAAACACTTCCAAAAACCGTAGAAATATCCAACTTTCACCTTTATTCATTGTATATTTCTCACAATATTATTTCATTTCAAAAGAATCATTCCACATTTCACTACTACAAAACAGGCCATTTGCATCGGTTGTTTACCCCCCTTTTGCATCAGTTCAACAACCGATGCATATGCAACCGATGCAACAGGCTTAAAACTTTTGCATCAGTTCTGAAACCGATGCAAAAAGGTCCTTTTTGCATCGGTTGTTACTAAAAACTGATGCAAAATATCATGGTTGGTTGCTTGAACACAGCCCCATGTTGCATCGGTTGTAATGAAAACCGATGCAACAAATGAACTTGTTGCATAGGTTGTTGTTGAAAACCGATGCAAACTAAACCCTCTATTGCATCGGTTTTTTATAACAACTGATGCAAACTAATCACTCAGAAACCATTATTACAGTACTCAGATAGACTATATATATATATATATATATATATATTATTGATAATCTTTATATATATATATATAAAGAAAAAAAAACATACACAAAAAGGAGAACATTGCATTCATCTTCAATTTTGTTACAGATTTTCAATTACATTTCAATTCATTGGCACTTACATCTATATTGCACTTCTGCAACTGCCTATCACACCACCAATACCATTTCAGGCACTGCCAATCACCATACCAATTTTGCAAACCAACCTCTGTCGTTTCCCTACATTATTCTACCTACTGTACCTTGCCTTAACTTCCTTCAACTTACATTTCTTGCAACTTCATTCGCAAAACAACTGTAACCATCAATGCCACTCACCACCCTCCCATACAATAAACAATTCAGTTCATCCAGCAGCCTATTCCTTCAGACATCACCTGTCACCCAATCAGCAACTACTGTCAACCACCTCTTGCTTTCACATTGCAACAACAGCTCCACGTCCTTGCGAATTCATCAAAACTTCCTTGCTTGCTCCATTAACTTATGTTCTATTCTGCCCTCATCAATACCAAACCATTCAAACTCAACTTTAACATCAATTACATCATCAACATCCCCGCCATTAACCCACTGTCTAATCCAAATCCATCTCCTTATTTCTACATCAACTCATCTTCCATTCTAACAGATCACTGTCATCTTCAACAAGTTTCAAATCTCCGGATTCAAGTTGTTTCACAAACTCCTCTATTCATTGACTCTGCATAGCACTGTGATTGTAAGGTATCTGGCCTGCAAGAAATAACATTGCTTTAGGGAAAATAATATGAGAAAAGCAAAATTGTATATTTGACGTTAAATACTCTTTCCCATAATGCTTTTACAGAATTACAAAATGATTTTATTATTTCTGACATGCGCTCCAATAAGATAGAAAGAATACAAAGAAATTAAATGAATGAATGCTAATGGGCGTTGAGCAATGGCTATTTTATATAATTTAGTATAAGGAAAAGGTTAAAGAAAACTGTAGTACCACTTCCATTATTCTTCATTTATATTTTCTCAATTCAATTGTGTAGTGATCCTTAAGAAATCTTACAGATAATAACTAGTAAAAGACCACTCTCCGAAAATTTCTTCTATAGTTTGCACCAGTATACCTTTCTTTATAAAAAAGAGAGGACGTAAGTAAACTTCAGGATTCTGTTTGCATCAGTACATACAAGATTATCTGATCAAACAAACACCCAGTGACCAGATAACAATATGCCCTGGTGTAGCAGCCTAAATATATTAAACTGGGCTTTGTACATCTGAAATACACGTGCGCGCACACACCCACGCACGCGGGCGCAAACAAAAAATGTGTGAAACTAATTTTGTCTCACAAATGCATTACAATATTTGACCATTATTGGAAAATTTTACTGACTTTAAAATAAAAACTGGAAAATGTTGGCACCTAATAAAAAAAACGAGTGACCAAGTTTTATACATAATGGTACCTTCCATCATAGTTGTACGGCATGCTAGTGATTGTTCTCTGATGTCTGAGAATATGCAGAAGTTCCCTGAGAATTAACTGCAGGCACAGATGATGAAGTAGGCACATATGCCGGATTGACTTGATACATGCCTGGATTAACAAAGTTATTAGGAGCTCCGGTAGTGGCTGTCATGATGCCATTTGGCACAGAATTCTAACTGAAATAGTGAAGTTGGAAGCAATGCATTCTAACTGAAATCCACAGAAATAAAACATTCACTAAATTTTACAATAATGCACAAAAAGGATATACTAAAAAACCTTGTGCAAGTACACATTTACAACCCAAAATGGCAAAGTCTTAAATAAATTCAGAGGTTCATAACTTAATATCTATCAATCCCAGTACCATCGTTGAATTTAGTTACGCTCAACATAGATGGTCTAGAGATTCTGTTGACGGAGTAGGCCTAATTCCTAATAGTCTGACTCTGTTGGTAGGATATTGTAATCTCAACAACCAAAAATTTTAAAACATCGAATCATCCCGAAATAAAAATGGGTAGAACAAAAAAAAATACAAACATACACCAGGTACTCTCTCGCGAATAGTGAAAGATGGAACAAAGGTTACAGGTTGTAAGGTCATCAGAACATTGAAATCAGATTTGATATTTTAGGGCATGGAAAATAAAATTGGAGGAGCAGTTGTGAATTCGGTTTTGATTTAGGGCAATAAAAACATGGATAACAAAGTTTTAAGGCGATGTCTAAGAAACAAAATAAAAAAGGATTTTTAACAGGGTTGCATTAATTCAAAATGCTTGCAGGCTAATTGTCCACATCAGCAACGATTAGGTCCTGTTTTATTGTTTAAGCAATAGATTCTGATGTGCACGTAAATGTGCATATTTTTACCACCATATTTATTCTATTTAAATTAAATAAATGATCATATTGGGTATTTTAACTTGTTTTAACCAAAATTCAGATTAATTCCAAATTTTCACATATTCATCTTCATATAGGGGTAAAACGGTCATTTAAGTGCATATATTTCTTTGAGAAAAATTAATTGAAAATTTGTATATATTTTTGTAGGAAATTGATCTCAAATAGAAGTGGTTTCATGAAGGAATATGCATGCACAAAGAATATAAAGGAATGAAGATGGAAATAATTCAAAGTGAAGATCATGGAGGACCCCACCTACCCACCTACCTTAATGTACAAATTAAAGGCTAATGCACATGCTTTTGGAGCTAATGGTTTCATGTACACTTAATGGGGGATTAAGACATGTTAATGGTTACTTGGCCTCCACACTTCCTAAGGGGTATTTTGGGTATTCCCCAAAAATATGAATTAGGGTTTCATACATGTATAAATACCCATATGTTTCATGTAATATCATCTCTTCTCTTAGTCTCTCTTCTCTTAGTCTCTCTTAGGCCTCCTTCTCTTTAGTTTAGTTTAGATCAAATAAAAGAAAGCTCTCTTTCTCTTTTAATGGCTACTTAGCCAATTTTTATTTCTTGTAATTTTTTTTATTTTATGCAATTTAATACATGCTCTTTCCTTTTCATGTTCATTTACTTTCATGTTGTAGTGTAGATCTCTTTTATTTTATACAAGTAGAATAATTTTTCCTTTCATTTTGCTCTCTTTTTCTCTTCTTGTTTAATGTTGTTTTCTACATTTGTTCATATAATAACAAATATGAGAGCTTAATCCCTTCAATTTAGGGGTAATGAAGCTCTCAAGTATGTAGATCCAACATTTTGTTGTTTATGCTCTCTTTTTGTGCTTAATGAGAATGATTGAAGTGGTTTAATGATGTTGTTTAGCTTTGAATTTGATGGTCTATGTTGTTTATAACAAATAGGCTATGCTTAAACAAACATAACACAAATTGCCTCTTCATCTAAATATGATTATGGCAAAGAAGTGAATGTTGAAATTGAAATTTGATAGCCTATATTTCTAAACAATAGTTAATAGGCTATGCTTAAAATAGATTTTGCTTTCAACTTTGTTGTCATATTTCATGAGAGCTAAATGTGTATTAGTGGTTGTGTTATAGTTTGATGGTTTATATTGAGCTAATTAATAGCACAAATATACCATACTTATGATAAGCACATCAACTAATTCACTAATGACAAGAAAAGAGAGATCATAACTTCATTTTGTTGATTTATATGATCTAGAGAGTGGATTTATCTCTAAATTGTTCTCTTAACTCTCATATTTTTATCCATTTTTCTTTTGCTAGTTTTTGTTAGTTTCTTACATTTCTAGCTATTCACTCTCGACTTCGGTATAATTTGATTGAATAGAATTTTAAAATCATCAATTCCCTGTGGATCGACCCGTATTCGCCGCGTGCTACATTCGTACACCGTGCGCTTGCGGTTATTTTTATTTCTAAATTCGTTCGACGGTTTTCTAAACCGATGGAATTTCCGTCGACGAACAAGTTTTTAGATGCAACATTTTGATGTTTATACTCTCTTTTTGTGCTTAATGAGAATGATTGAAGTGGTTTAATGATGTTGTTTAGCTTTGAATTTGATAGTCTATGTTGTTCATAACAAATAGACTATGCTTAAACAAACATAACACAAATTGCCTCTTCATCTAAATATGATTATGGCAAAGAAGTGAATGTTGAAATTGAAATTTGATAGCCTATATTTCTAAACAATAGTTAATAGGCTATGCTTAAAATAGATTTTTATTTCAACTTGTTGTCATATTTCATGAGAGTTAAATGTGTATTAGTGGTTGTGTTATAGTTTGATGGTTTATATTGGACTAATTAATAGCACAAATATACCATACTTATGATAAGCACATCAACTAATTACACTAATGAAAAGAAAAGAGAGATCATAACTTCATTTTGTTGATTTATGTGATCTAGAGAGTGGATTTATCTCTAAATTGTCCTCAAACTCTCACATTTTTATCAATTTCTTTTGCTTGTTTTTCTCCTTTTCTAGCTTAAATATTCTCAAGCTTCTGGTTAATTTGATTGAATAGAAAATTTAAATCATCAATTCCCTGTGGATCGACCCGTATTCGCCACGTGCTACATTCGTACACCGTGCGCTTGCGGTTATTTTTAAATTTAAATTCGCTCGACGATTTTCTAAACCGATAGAATTTCCGTCGACGAACAAGTTTTTGGCGCCGTTGCCGGGGAATTAGTTTTGATTTTAATTTTTTATTCTTCGAATTAATTGTGTTTGATTTTAGTGTGCTTGTTTTTGTTTTTGTTGTGTTTTTTTTTTTTTTTAAAAAAAAAAAAATTGTTTGTGTGTTTGGTTTTTGTGTGCATTTGTTTGTGTTGTTGTTTGTTTTGCATTTCCATATTAAAAAAATTTAAAAAAAAATTTCAGTTGTTCACCATCTTCATCATTCTTAAACCTTTGATTACACTGATTGCATTACATTTTGATTTCACAATCTGTTGTGTACATTTGATTTCACAATTCTCATTGCAGTATTACATACACTCTCTGTTTCAAGTTGAAACTGTGCAAACACTCCTGTGCACTGTCGTCCCCTCATAAACAAGCCTCTGTTAACAAACTTCAACTTGCTTCAGTCACAACCTCAAACATCACCAGAATTTTCTTCATCCGTGCACATCAACTTGTTACTGCCACTTCACCCTTACCATCCCCGACCTGAAACCATTGCTTCCACCTTCCCATCTAACTGCCACAAACATTTCTGCCAGCACCATTACACTCCACTGCCTCTTCATATAGTACATCTCATTCACTACTGTATCCTTGCATACATCACACAACAACCTCTTATTTACTACTACTTACTTTCATATCTACCACTTCCTCTACATACAAGTCACTTTACAACTACAACATCCACCTCTCCAACATCCCACAACAATCTTCAACGTTTGCACTTCCCACACTTCTTCAACCACCAAAACATATCATCATTACCGACTGCAGCGACATCGCAACAAACATCCACTGCTCCTGCTCCTCTTCACTACACAAGTGCACCTCCTCCACCATTCAGTTCCAAAGAACATTCAACAACCCATAACCTCCTCTAACCGCGCCCCATACATTCACCTCAACCCACTGACATCACACCTACATCGATCACATTCCAGTGCACTTCATATCATTACATCTCAGAACCACATTACCTCAACAATCACCCAAATTTAAGACAGCAACCAATATCAACGGAGCAAACAACAGCAGCCACCCCCCAACCACCATCACCTATTCCCAAATCGAATCACCCACAACTTCAACCGCGGCCTCCAATTCCCAGCAATCAAACCATCTTCCTTCACTGACTTACAAGTCCACTGTCCCCTCTGCTCAAAGCATCCCCAAAACTTCCGCCTTCATCTGACAACCACTGCAGTCAAATTCAACTGACAAACTTCCACTACTGCCCATTATACTCACCACCAGTCAGCCTTCCCTGAACATAACACTGCAGATAGAACTTCTCCAACCCCATTCAACCACTTCATATCACCACCTCTGTCGAACCATCAGCAGCTATCAAACATTCCATCACCCCTCTGAAACAACCACAAACCTACTCCCATCATACCCACGTACAAAACTGCGCCTGACATCCTCCAACCAAGCCACGTACGAACAGTTACAACAACAACCATCCACCACTACAATCACAACCCACTCCACCACGAACTGCAACCGGAACCCAAAATCGTGACTACAGCAATAGCATCGACTTCATTCGCGAATCCACCACCTCATCCAATTCGAACGCCTCCTCACCATAACCCATCATCAACCTCATCCAATTCAGCAACCCTCCCCAATTCCGCGGCCATCACAATCGAACTCTGGAATTCGATAACCTCAAACAAAATAGCAACCCCAATTCGAACCGAACAACCACCGCCTCGACACCCATAAGAGAAAGCAGGGAAACTTTGGATTAAGAAAATTAAATTCGATTTGAGAAGCTGGAGTTTCGAGAATATCGATTGTGAAAATTAGTTCTGCGTTTTAGCTTGTGGTTGCGATAGAAAAGGTGGAAATACGATTTTGTTTGTTGATGTTAACTGGACCGGGCCTTATTTGATTTTTCAAGTGTTTTATTTTTAAAAAAAGAACAAAACTTTAGTTTCTCTTTTGAAAAAAAAAAAAAAAAAAACATCAAATAAGTTTCGTTTAGAAATATTTTATTTTGTTTTGTTTCTTTTGATTTTAAAAGTTTTGATTTTCCTTTGTTTAATTTCTCCTTTGATTTTTAAAAAAATATACAAATTTTCATTTGCTTTGTTGTGTTTTGTTTTCAATTGTTTGGTTTTCTTTTGTTTTCATTTATTTTGTTTCTTCATCTAAAAAATAAAAAAATTTGAACAAATTTTTTTTTTTTTTTTTTTTTTTTTAAAGTAAAACCCTACTTTTAAGTTTCCTTTCAAGAAACAAAAAAAAAAAAAAAAAAAAAAAAATTGTACATATTCTTGTTTTATTTTTCAGGTTGCCAAAGCAGAATTTCAGAAGGAAGACAGCTGCCAAAAAAATTGCCTGCTTGCTAATAGTTATTTTTGTTTTATTTGCCTTGCATTGTATATATCTCTTGTTTTTATTAGTTGCATTGTTGATTGCTTGCATTTGAATTTATATATAAAAAAAAATTCAAAAAAAAAAACAAATAAAAACAAAAATCATTTGTAGTTGCATTGTTAATACACGTTTAATTTCTGCTTTACATTTCATCTTAGATTTTGATTAATAATAACGGTTAGAAATCAATAACACTAAATTGTATATTAACAATTTGTCTTCTTTGAACAATTTAATTTCTTGGTGTCTAGGCTACGGCAGAGTAATAACCATTTATAAATATTACGGTGATTCGTAAATATTATAGTGGTTGTTCCTCTGAAGGTACTTAAACCTTCGGCTGCATTGCTACGGTGATTCGTGGTGCACCGATAAATCCTGTCCGTTACCTGGCTGAGAACTATCTTGTTTATCTAAGACAATTTGTGATTATACAATTTTGGGTTAATTTAGGAGAAATCATTTGTAATTAGACCCTTGCATTCATTTAGTTGCATTAGTTCATGCATATTTAAAAAAAAACAAAAAAAAAATTCAAAATCCAAAACTAAAAAATTGTTAATATTTCTTAACTTAGTTTTTTTCTTTTTCCTTTTTTGAAATCAAAATTCCAAAAATTCAAAAAAAAATTAAAATCAAAAATCCAAAAAAAAAACTTTTCAAAAAAAAAAGAAAAAATTTGAAAACCCAAAAATCAATTTCCGTTTTGAAAAATAAATTCCAATTGTAAATATTTTTCTTTTACCAAAAAAAACACAAAAACATTCTTGAAAATGTCCGAGTTTCCCCACTTAATTGAAGTTTACAATAGTTGCGAAAATCAATATAATCCATATGATTTCACTCCAAATTCGTGTGGATATTTTAACGACAACTATTCTTTAAACGATTTGAATTCTGAACCACAAAATTTTCAAAACGATGACCAAGCTTCAAATCTTGAAAATAGTATTTCATCTTTACTTGAAATCGCTACACAGCAAAATCAAGAGATAAATGAGTGGTGCAATTCATATTTGTGTGATAACTCAAGTCAAAATTTTCAAAATAATCAAAATTTTAATTCACTTCAAAATTCAAATGACTTTGAGTATAACCCATGCCACTTCAATTTCGAACTCGAAAATGAATTTCAAACTCAAAATGAAAATGAAAACAACTTTTCAAACGAATTTGGCAATGGGAATAATCTTAACCATGTTACGAGTGAAATTTTTTGTTCTCAACAAATCCAAATCGAAAATTCTCAATTTAATAACTATAAATTGGATTTTGTTGAACAAATGAATGAAATTTACGATGATCACACGGATTTGTTGTTTGAAACTTATATGAAACAACGTGAACAACAAAATCAAATCTCAACGTGTGATGAGTCAAGTGATAATCCACCTTTTACCCAAATCGACGATTTTCAAATAACAACTTTTGAATTTGATAATGACGATCTTAATCAAGTTGTTGAAAATACGGTAATTGAGTTGGATTTCAATTCTTTTGAGGGTGCGAAACACGATTTAAACTTCGATCTTCCTTTTTCTGAAAATTTGAATACGACAACTTTGAAACTCGATCTACATGATGAAGTTGTTGATAATCCAACAAAGGAAGTCGCATTTAACGAACATGAATTTTTTGGACTTTTGGATGACGAGTTGTTAAATTCCAACGGGGAAGATTTAAATCACCACTTTGATTTTGAAATCAATAATTTTGAAGAATTTTTCAACGATAAACTTGAATTTCAATCAATTATTTTATCAACCCCAAAAATCATTGAAAATAAAACAACTCGTTCAATTTTTAATAAAACAAAATTCGTTTTTCCAAATCAACGTTCAACTTCGAAATCTTTTACGGTTTGGTTTTCTACGCTTAAGTTGTGTCTCGTATATTTGACGAGACAAATGAACCGGTTTTTGGAAGACCGTTTCATTTACTTTTTGGCAATATACTTTCTGATGTCGTGTAAATACATTTCAATTTCATGTAAATAATAATAAACGTTCCTTTCACTTGGGTTGACTGTGGGGACACAGTCAAAATCAAGTGTGGGGGGGAGACTCATCTTCTTTTTGATTTTTTTTCATTTTTCTTCCAAAATAAAAAAAAAAAAAAATTTAAAAACAAAAGAAGAATTTTTTTAAGCATTTTGATTTATTTTTAAAGAAATACTATAGGATAAATATATGGTTTTGGCTTATTAAATTGAAATTTTAGAAATTTATTCGTCTTAACAAAAATAAAAATGAAGTTTTATTACAAATAATAATGGTTTAACTGGTATATAGGAAGATTCATACGTGTTAATTATGAAATACATCCTAATTGAAAATCTTTGTTTTAAAAAGTGGTTGATTTAAAGTAAAGGATGTAACATTTTTTTTGTCATCTAAGTTAAATGGTGCTAAGATGATTTTGCAAAACTCTCTCTTTTTTAAAAAATATAAAAAAATAAAAAAATAAGAATATCTAAAGTATTCACTCTCATTTAAAAGTCCTCACGGTTATGCATGGGTGAATTACTTGGAATCTTTGATTATGTGCTTTCATACTCATTTAAAAGTCCTCACGGTTATGCATGTATGGAACACATATAAAAAAGAAAAAGAAAAAAAAAGAAGAACAAACTTAATAAAAATCACCTACGGTCGATAGGTGTATGCACGAAAGTGTGTGCACTCGCCATGCTCTGTACTCCCCTCACATAAGCCCGAAAGGAAGTGCATGGGTGGTATATCTGGCCTCAGTTTACCTGAGCTAGGTGTGTAATTTTTTTTGCAAATAATGAGAGAGCAAGCAATTGAAATCCTAGCACTATTTTTACTTATTTGATTTGATTTGTTATTGAAAAGAAATGAAAATACCACTTTGATAAACTTTGATAATCAACTAAGGATTCATTTTATAATTACACTTTGTTATCAACCGAAACAACGAGTTAAACTATAATGTATTCGTTATGATAACTTGATTTTTGTTGAAAATTTTGACGAGTAAATGACATAAATTTTCAAATAATAACCAAAACCTATATTTAACTTATTTGTGTCAATTTAAAAATAAATCCTTCATTTGTAAATATTTTCAAAATTTTGCATTCATCTTTTTGTAAATAAATCTTGCATTTTGTAAATATTTTCATCCTGCATTTGGATTTTGTGGGTAGTATCCGCTGAAAACCCTCACGAGACAACACTCGTCCTACTGGGGACACCCAGAGGTTTAACGGCTTGTTGCATACGCTCAATGCAATCGTACTCCCTACGAAAATGGATTTATCTTAGTTTTAGTTTATTCGAGGACGAATAAAAAGATAAGTGTGGGGGTATTTGATGTGCACGTAAATGTGCATATTTTTACCACCATATTTATTCTATTTAAATTAAATAAATGATCATATTGGGTATTTTAACTTGTTTTAACCAAAATTCAGATTAATTCCAAATTTTCACATATTCATCTTCATATAGGGGTAAAACGGTCATTTAAGTGCATATATTTCTTTGAGAAAAATTAATTGAAAATTTGTATATATTTTTGTAGGAAATTGATCTCAAATAGAAGTGGTTTCATGAAGGAATATGCATGCACAAAGAATATAAAGGAATGAAGATGGAAATAATTCAAAGTGAAGATCATGGAGGACCCCACCTACCCACCTACCTTAATGTACAAATTAAAGGCTAATGCACATGCTTTTGGAGCTAATGGTTTCATGTACACTTAATGGGGGATTAAGACATGTTAATGGTTACTTGGCCTCCACACTTCCTAAGGGGTATTTTGGGTATTCCCCAAAAATATGAATTAGGGTTTCATACATGTATAAATACCCATATGTTTCATGTAATATCATCTCTTCTCTTAGTCTCTCTTCTCTTAGTCTCTCTTAGGCCTCCTTCTCTTTAGTTTAGTTTAGATCAAATAAAAGAAAGCTCTCTTTCTCTTTTAATGGCTACTTAGCCAATTTTTATTTCTTGTAATTTTTTTTATTTTATGCAATTTAATACATGCTCTTTCCTTTTCATGTTCATTTACTTTCATGTTGTAGTGTAGGTTTCTCTTATTTCATGCAAGTAGATTAGTTTTTATTTATCTTGCTTTCTTTTTCTTTTTCTTTTGCTTTCATGTTGCTTTCTACATTTGTTGATTTGATAACAAATATGAGAGCTTAATCCCTACAATTTAGGGGTAATGAAGCTCTCTAGTATGTAGATGCAACATTTTGATGTTTATACTCTCTTTTTGTGCTTAATGAGAATGATTGAAGTGGTTTAATGATGTTGTTTAGCTTTGAATTTGATAGTCTATGTTGTTCATAACAAATAGACTATGCTTAAACAAACATAACACAAATTGCCTCTTCATCTAAATATGATTATGGCAAAGAAGTGAATGTTGAAATTGAAATTTGATAGCCTATATTTCTAAACAATAGTTAATAGGCTATGCTTAAAATAGATTTTTATTTCAACTTGTTGTCATATTTCATGAGAGTTAAATGTGTATTAGTGGTTGTGTTATAGTTTGATGGTTTATATTGGACTAATTAATAGCACAAATATACCATACTTATGATAAGCACATCAACTAATTACACTAATGAAAAGAAAAGAGAGATCATAACTTCATTTTGTTGATTTATGTGATCTAGAGAGTGGATTTATCTCTAAATTGTCCTCAAACTCTCACATTTTTATCAATTTCTTTTGCTTGTTTTTCTCCTTTTCTAGCTTAAATATTCTCAAGCTTCTGGTTAATTTGATTGAATAGAAAATTTAAATCATCAATTCCCTGTGGATCGACCGGTATTCGCCACGTGCTACATTCGTACACCGTGCGCTTGCGGTTATTTTTAAATTTAAATTCGCTCGACGATTTTCTAAACCGATAGAATTTCCGTCGACGAACAGATTCGCCACTGCAAAAAAAAAAAAAGATTAAACGCTCAGGAGGGATATGAAACTATACCTCTAATATCCCAATTTAGCGTTCTGCTAATGCAGGAAGTTTTAGAGCAGTTGCAAGCTTTATTGCGCCCTCACTGGACTTTTCCAGAGAAAGCAATCTAGCAAGCTCTGTGGCTCTTGCAAGTTTATCACCTGAAATAATAAATTACTTTTACGCTTTAGAATAGTAAGTAATGCAAGACTAACTTAAGACTGATTTCATTTTCATTACTCACAGTTGCAGCAACTAGCAATAAGCCTTAATATGCATCTGTCCATAGCAGCTTCAGTATCAAAGGCCTCATCCTCGAGTGAAGTAGTATCAATCCCGCTAGTTGCCATTTCTTCAATTTTATTGTGAGCCTTAACATTTTACATAACTTTCCCACAACCATATTGCTAAAGATGAAAGATAAAATTATTAAAAATTAACATGGTGTCTACTGAAATAAACAAATCATTACCGATCTTATAATATTTGAAGCATACCATTGAATTGCTTGGGCTCAAGGTCCCTTCCAATAGCATATTGCACCTGTGTCATGAGCAAGAGCCCAACAAAGTAAATTTCAACCTGCTATTGTAGACAAACTCCAACAAACATTGTTTGCTGTTAAATCAGTTAACTTTGGAATCATTGTACCAATTTTAATATAAAGATTAAATTGATCACTTAACCTAAAAATTAAAACAAATTGCATCATAGCCTTAAGTAAGCTGATTTAATTTGCTAACTTGAAATACTAAAACAGGTGTATGATGCAAACTGAAGCTCACAACTAATGTTAAGAACAGAAATTAATGTGCCCCATAACCTGCAGTGTGATTAATTAATGTGTGAAAGTGAAGTTGCCTCTGAAATTAGTTAAATTACAAATGAAAAGTGACTTAGATTAAAAATCACCAACCTTATAAACATTTTAAGACCAATAATTCAAAGGCCAACAACGACGTCGATGCATCAACCATTGCTAGGTACTTCCATAGCTTCCCACACCATCGCCGTTGAAAACTCCGCACCCATCATCGCTAGCTGCGACTTCGTGGATTCCCCAATACGCTGCCAGCCTCATGCGTAATCATGTGCGCTTCATTCGATCGCCAACAACCCCTCATCATCTCCACTCATCATGATAATAAGCACACCTGAAGGAAGCCTTTCCTATCAGTTCTTCCATCTCCACTCATCATCTTCACCACAACATTCTCTGACCACCTGCTACACATTTATTTTATCAACATTCATACATTTCTGACATCTGCACCATACATACAACAGTCTTCATCTCAACATCACATACATTTCTGCCATCCCCTATATCTTCACACTTCCTTCGAATATATAGCAACCCAACCATTCTCCCATTACAACTGCACTTCCTTGCCAAACTCACCATCAACTTACTGCCTCAATCAATATTCCCACTGACTTCACTGTCAAACTCACCTATTTCACATAACATCCTCCACTTCAACTACACCTGATAACCACTACTCAACCCACACATCAGTCTATCCACTGCTGCAAACTCCACTTGCTCAACCTCTCCTCCTACCATCCCCCTGTCTTTTCCACAGCAACCAAAGAAATACAAACCCACTGTGGTTCGAACAAGCCTCCACTACAAACATCTCTTCACTTTAACACATTCAGTTCATTCTAACAGTCATCCAACAAGGTCCATATACATCAAATATCCAAAACGCATCACTGCCAGTGTCCTTGCTTTCACAATCAAACTGCTACCCACATCTGAACTACTCATAGCCGCATCCCCATAACCGCAGCCTTATCCTTTTCTTCAAAGTCCAAACAAAATCACAGAATCCCCAAATTCAAACTACAAGCACCCAATCCCCTAAATCGACTTCGGTAACCACGAACCACAGCAGCCACCTCCATACTACACTGCTAACAAAATCAAACGAACCCAAATCACTACGCGACCACTCCTGAACACCGCAATCACCCTAAATCACCTCGCCGCTTCTTCTGCAACCATCGTGACTGTAGGATCGATTTCACCCTAGAGGGGGGGGTGAATAGGGTGATAGTGTAAATTATAAAAATTAATCGCGGAAGCTTATCAATTAATTTCAATTCAGATCACAGAATAGCAGAACAGATATCGCAGAATATAAATAACAGAATAAAACAGAGCAACACAGAATTTACCCAGCTTCGGCAAAACCCTGCCTACGTGCTGCCCCCAAGGTTTCTACTAGAAATTAGATAGTCCCTCGCTTACACACGTAAACTCGCTATACCCGCTATTGACTAATCTAACTCTACGCTCAAAACCCTGACCACAACTCAACCACCGAGTTGCGAATTCCCAAACTACACACCGTAGTTTGTCCCCTAGTCACACGACTAGAAAATTAAAAACGGTTTAAAAAGAAAATACAAAACAAAACAAAATAAAATAAAATAGCCCTATTTCAAAAATAAAACCCTTGTTATAATTTTAAAAACCCCAAACTAAATTAAGGCCGGCCCAATTATTCTTTCTCTATATTTTTATCGCCCCCGTTCCTTTGTTTGTGATGGCGGCTCTTATTTCTTCGTTCGTTCTTGTACACAAACGAATTAGGGCTTGCGTCTTCGTTCTTTGATCTGAAAATTATGAGAGGCGGCTTTGTTTCGATGCTCTTTAATTTTGGCTATTTCTTGATCTTCGTTGCCCTGGAATTCACGGCTCCGCTTTCTCGTGGTACTGTGATTTAGGGTTTATGGATTTGGGGCTTTGATCCCTTGAATGCTCTGATTTGCGAATTAGGGTTGAGATGATTATCGGCTTGGCTTGGCTTCGCTTTTGTGAGTTCGGTTTCGCTTCAGGTAAATTTTTTAGCTCTGTTCCTCTTCGATTTTCGTATTCGAACTCACCCCTTTATGCCGATGATGATCTGGGGCTTTTATAGGATTCGTTACCCTTTAATTTCGTTCGTCTGATTGTTTCAAAATTATTGCTTTGGCCGTTTGATATTTGTTGAACGATGATGATTTATTTGACTTTGTCAATTTCGTATTATCGTTGCTTGGTTGACATGGTTTCGAATTGATATCGTGGTCATCACGATTTTGACTTTGATTAGAAACACGGCATTGATTTCCTTGATTTCCCGTGACTCTCTCTTTGACTTTGGCATGTTCGAACTTGATTACCACTTGACGTTGAACTCGGTCGATCATGTTTACTCCAGCCATTTGATTTGAACTTGTAAATTCTTGACTTTGTTTTTTTTTTTAAAAAACTGTTATATGACTTTGCTGTGTAGTCTGCACATATTGATTCCATTCATGTTGATTGTTTGCTTCATGTACCCTTGGTGCTTGTATTTGTATTTGGTCGACACTTGCATCATTATCTGTTGTGACATCCATGTGCATCTGTTGTGTCTTTGGTGATGCTTCACCTGTTATGTCTGTAACTTGTAGCTGGACTTGTGCACCTTGTTTCATATTTAAGACTTGAGTCTTTGTGGTCTGGTTGCATGTTCATTTGTACTGATTCATCAGTTCATATTGAACTGTTTCCTGTCATGTTCACTTGCACTGCCGAGTTATTCTGATGCATCCTTCATGTATTCCCTTGATAATCATGTGCCACTGCATCACACTGTTGCAAGTGTTTCTGTTGAGCATGATTTGTCATCTCTGGTATTTCATGTTGGCCATGTTCTTCACTGTTTATATTGTTTGCATTGTTGTTTGTCTCTATGCTTGATGTCTACATGCATGTGGTCTTGCTGCAGTTTGGTCTCATATTCATTCTTTGATCATGTTGGCTATTTGGTCGAGTTCATTTGAGTCAGTGGAGTTGTTTCATTGTATATATCACTGGTTCATTCCATTGTTTCATGCATGTGACATTGGTGCATTGTCGTGAGTACTTTGTAGTTGCTTCTGTGCCTTCGGTCATGTTGCCTTGTGTTGAATCCAGTTTCAAAACTCGGATTTGACCTTGTACTTGTGTCGTGATTTTCAATGTTATTGCACGTGAGTTGAACCCGGTTTTTCATTTGGGTTTGACCTGTGCTCGCCTGTCCCTGTAAATCAATCAAGTGTATATATCGGCGTGCACGGCCTTGTGGCATATACAGTAATACACTGTGTATGTCACAAGTTGTTCGTGTATGATGAATTCAAATTTAAATGATGACGAACAACCCAAATAACTGAGGCAAATCATATTTTCAAAATCCATCTTTTATTTTATATTGCAAAAATATCTCTTTTTCAATTTTACTGCGTTAGTGAATATTTTTGCAGATTTCTCAGATGCTGGATTCAAACTGGAATGAAGTTGAAGATAAACTCGAGTGTGAGTGATATGTAGTGAGGTGATGATATGTAAAATAGCGATGTAATTGAATTTATATCAAAGTTGTATAGTGAATAGTGAGAGCTTGAATTTGTATACTATTCAAAATTGTAATAAATATCTGTTTGAATAAAATATTCGTTTGAATTCAAATTCCGTGTTATTTATTTTATTCAGCAAATATTTATTTAATCTGTGAAAAATAAAATAGTATATTATCAAATACATTTAAACGAATGTATATATGTTTATTATCATCAAACAAAAATCATATAAGCGCATATTCAACAATCTCCCTCTTTTGATGATAACAAACATATATTTAAGATTTTGAATATGTTAAATGTATTTGATCATTGATATGCTCTAATTGCTCCTCCTATTTAAATGCTTCCTCTCTACACAAAGCTCCCCCTACATATATGCATACAAATAGAAATATATAAATGAGCCTATATGCAAATGGAAAATTATTTGACCTTTGCTTGATTCTATTTGACAAAATCTTAACTTTTCTCTCCCCCTTTTGTTATCAGCAAAAGAATAATAGTGTTAGAGAAAATAGAGATAAAGTAATCGATATCAATCCAACATTAAAACTCAATTGAATATAAATATTAAATTTCAATAAAAAGTCAAACAAAAATCATAAATATTTTGTTAGGCGCATATTCCACTTTTAGAATGATGGAAATGATGTCATCATATAAAACCATACAGTTGTGTCTATTTGTGGTATATTTATATCAGGAATTTGAATATCTACTAACCATGCATAACCGTTAGGACTTTTAAATGAGATTAGTAGTATTCCAATTTTATTTTTAAAAAAAAAGAATTCAAGTATCTTCTAACCACGCATAACCGTGAGGACTTTTAAATGGGATTAGAATCAACTTGATTATTTTACAAATCAACTTTTGATATGCGTTCCATACATGCATAACCGCGAGGACTTTTAAATGAGCATGGAAGCACATAACAAATTCCAAGTAATTCACCCATGCATAACCGTGAGGACTTTTAAATGAAAGTGAATACTTTGGTATTTATTTATTATTATTATTAATTAATTTTTTTTTATTTTTTTTATTTTTTAAAAAAATGTGAAAAAGAAAAACAAACGATTCCTGTTTAAAGTACCACACATTGACAAACTATATAGAATTTTGATGAGTGATGTTCGTTAGAAATATCATAGATATAGAGATGGTCATGGAATTAATACCAACAAAAAGTTTTATAACTCTTGTTTAAAATTCTAAAGAAATTTTCTAATTATACTTTCTCGAGTTATAATATATAGTCAATATCAACACTGATCACTTTTTCAATCACTATTTTTCTTTTCGATAATCATTTGGGAGTCAGATTAGTCATAATAGTCATTTAAAATCAAATTCAAAAATAATTATGAAATTAATTTTTCAAAAATGAATAATCTGAAAATATGGTCAAAAATGATTTTCTCCAGGGGGTTTTTAAAAGAAAATTTTCTGCTATTTGAAAATTATTTGAAATGAAGAATATGCAGATATTTTCTTTGAAAAAACGATGCAGTTATTAAATGTCTCAACAAAAATCACGTTTCACTAGTAATTTTTCTATCAACTAGATTACCAGTGTAATCTGCATCTGAATTTCTCTTTCACTCAAAATTATCATCAATTGAATTTTATAGACCAAAACATGAGGTGTGCACTAAAAATTTCAAACTTAGTTTTAACAGCATTTTAAATAACATTCTCTTGAATTTGAAATGAAGCCGTGTAAATACTCAAAAACCGTGAATATAGAGTTAGCCGAATTATAACCAAATGTATGATTATCCAACAAAACACTATTTTTAATTCAAAATGATATATATGAAGTAATTCAAAAAATCTAAAGATTATTATAGTGTTTTTGGCATAAAAATATAATTGGCTAACTATTTTGAATAAGTCAGAGTCAAAATCATCATCTTTTCATCATCTCAATATTGGCTGATTTTAATTCAGAATACGGTGCAGATTATCACATTTAATATATCGTTTAAAACATACCATTACCTGTTTTACCTTTACGATATTTTTCGTTGTTGTCCGTTGTGATTCTGTCACCTTTATACTAGGCTAAGGAACTTAGCTTTGTCGCCCGTTGCGTTTCTGGAACAGCCAAAATCCAGAGAACACTATTGTTGTTCCTTAGCCTGCCACCACACCTACACGATGAAAGATTTATGTGACCTATTTGTTTTTATAGGTCCATGATTGTTAGTGGCAGAAAATTTTGAAAAACAATTTTGTAAAGACCCAAATCTATTTATAATTGTTCCCTTCGGCACCCAAATTTGTTTAACTTTGAGAGATTTTATATTTGTGCCTTTTGGAAACCAAATCGGTATAGTTTTCACATGTTTGGGTCTATATCAACAATTATTGTGATCGTGTCCAAATTTTCTACAAATTGTGCACATAGAATTAACTTGATTAATCTTGTTTTCAACAATTTTCGAATTATTATATCCAAGTCCTTGTCTAACCGTATTAACAGTTTGTTTTCCTAATAGCATATTTAATGATTTTTCACTTTTGGAAAATTTTTCTAAAGTAGTAGACAGTTGTTGGACTTGTGATTTGAGAGATTCATTTTCGTTTAACAATTATGTGCACTTTTTAATAGAATTCTCTCTCCTAGTATTTTCATTCTCCTTTAAAATCAGAATTTCATTTTCAAGCGATTTTATTTTAATTTCTGATTTTTTAATTTCTTCATCAAATGTTGGACACTTATCACACTTAGGGATCCTACTTTGATAGGTTTTAACTAATTGATCAAGTTGTTTATTACATTCTATCAAAGTATCTTTTTGAGATTCAAGTTTGGCGTATTTTTCCCTAAGTCGTTCAAAACAACCGTTTACTTCATGAAAATATATAAGCAACTCAAAATGGGTAAGTTTTGATACCTCACTTGGCTCGTCATCGTCACTGTCAGTTGTATCACCTCGAAGACACAATTCTGCCTTTTCACTTTCACTGCCAGTGCTTTGATCATTCTCGTCTATTTCATCCCAAGTGGCTGCAAAACTTTTCTTTTTCTGTTTCTTTCCATGGTTGGATTTAATTTGTGGACAATCGGGCTTGATATGGCCGGGTTTGTTGCAATTATAACAAATAAACTTTTGTTCTTCCGAGTAGTCTAGTGCTTTGGCTATTCTGCTTTTTGCTTTTTGAATTCGAGCTGAATTTCCATGTTTTTGATTCCATTTTTTGAATTTCCTTATTAACAGCTCCAATTCTGCTGCTCCATCATCTTCATCGTTATCATCATCACTTTCGGTTGTTCCTTTGAGAGCTATTGATTTCTTTTGAGTGTCACCTCCTCCACGCTCTTCTTTGAATTTCATTTCTAGCTCATAAGTGGTGAGATTTCCGATGAGTTCTTCAACTTTAAGTTGTTTTAAATCTTTCGATTCTTGTATGGCAGTTACTTTTGCTTCAAAGCTTCGTGGAAGGACTCTGAGGATTTTCCGGACTATTTCTAATTCGGTGTATGTTTTTCCGAGAGCTTTTGATTTGTAACGGTATTGGAGAGTCGTCCGTACATCTCTTTGACATTTTCTTCCTTCGCCATTTTGAAGTTCTCGTATTCGCTGCTTAGCATTGCAAGGCGAGATTCTTTGACTTGAGATGTTCCTTCGTGAGTCACTTCTAGTATGTGCCATATTTCCTGCGCAGTTAGACAATGTGAGACACGATTAAATTCAAATTGATCCAATGAACAAATAATAGAATTCATAGCTTTGGCATTAGTATTCTGTAATTTATTTTCTAGTTCTGTCCATTGTTCCTTTGGTTTCTCTATTTCCTGATTATCTACAGTTATAGTTGGTATTCTATAACCTGTCTCAACAATATTCCAAGCGTCAATGGTTTTCAGAAAAATTTGCATTCTATTTTTCCAATAAGCATATTCACCATTGAACATTGGTGGTCTAACTATGGATTGACCTTCTGCAAAAGCATTATTAAAAGAAGCCATTTTAAAAATTCAAAATTTTAAAATAAAAACTGATTTTTTTGAAACACGAATTTTTAAAACAAAAATTGATTTTTGTAAAATCAAATTTTTAAAACAAAAACGGCTTTTGTTCCTAGCTCTGATACCACTTGTAGGATCGATTTCACCCTAGAGGGGGGGGTGAATAGGGTGATGGTGTAAATTATAAAAATTAATCGCGGAAGATTATCAATTAATTTCAATTCAGATCACAGAATAGCAGCACAGATATCGCAGAATATAAATAACAGAATAAAACAGAACAACACAAAATTTACCCAGCTTCGGCAAAACCCTGCCTACGTGCTGCCCCCAAGGTTTGTACTAGAAACTAGATAGTCCCTCGCTTACACACGTAAACTCGCTATACCCGCTATTGACTAATCTAACTCTACGCTCAAAACCCTGACCACAACTCAACCACCGAGTTGCGAATTCCCAAACTACACACCGTAGTTTGTCCCCTAGTCACACGACTAGAAAATTAAAAACGGTTTAAAAAGAAAATACAAAACAAAACAAAATAAAATAACATAGCCCTATTTCAAAAATAAAACCCTTGTTATAATTTTAAAAACCCCAAACTAAATTAAGGCCGGCCCAATTATTCTTTCTCTATATTTTTATCGCCCCCGTTCCTTTGTTTGTGATGGCGGCTCTTATTTCTTCGTTCGTTCTTGTACACAAACGAATTAGGGCTTGCGTCTTCGTTCTTTGATCTGAAAATTATGAGAGGCGGCTTTGTTTCGATGCTCTTTAATTTTGGCTATTGCTTGATCTTCGTTGCCCTGGAATTCACGGCTCCGCTTTCTCGTGGTACTGTGATTTAGGGTTTATGGATTTGGGGCTTTGATCCCTTGAATGCTCTGATTTGCGAATTAGGGTTGAGATGATTATCGGCTTGGCTTGGCTTCGCTTTTGTGAGTTCGGTTTCGCTTCAGGTAAATTTTTTAGCTCTGTTCCTCTTCGATTTTCGTATTCGAACTCACCCCTTTATGCCGATGATGATCTGGGGCTTTTATAGGATTCGTTACCCTTTAATTTCGTTCGTCTGATTGTTTCAAAATTATTGCTTTGGCCGTTTGATATTTGTTGAACGATGATGATTTATTTGACTTTGTCAATTTCGTATTATCGTTGCTTGGTTGACACGGTTTCGAATTGATATCGTGGTCATCACGATTTTGACTTTGATTAGAAACACGGCATTGATTTCCTTGATTTCCCGTGACTCTCTCTTTGACTTTGGCATGTTCGAACTTGATTACCACTTGACGTTGAACTCGGTCGATCATGTTTACTCCAGCCATTTGATTTGAACTTGTAAATTCTTGACTTTGTTTTTTTTTTTTAAAACTGTTATATGACTTTGCTGTGTAGTCTGCACATATTGATTCCATTCATGTTGATTGTTTGCTTCATGTACCCTTGGTGCTTGTATTTGTATTTGGTCGACACTTGCATCATTATCTGTTGTGACATCCATGTGCATCTGTTGTGTCTTTGGTGATGCTTCACCTGTTATGTCTGTAACTTGTAGCTGGACTTGTGCACCTTGTTTCATATTTAAGACTTGAGTCTTTGTGGTCTGGTTGCATGTTCATTTGTACTGATTCATCAGTTCATATTGAACTGTTTCCTGTCATGTTCACTTGCACTGCCGAGTTATTCCGATGCATCCTTCATGTATTCCCTTGATAATCATGTGCCACTGCATCACACTGTTGCAAGTGTTTCTGTTGAGCATGATTTGTCATCTCTGGTATTTCATGTTGGCCATGTTCTTCACTGTTTATATTGTTTGCATTGTTGTTTGTCTCTATGCTTGATGTCTACATGCATGTGGTCTTGCTGCAGTTTGGTCTCATATTCATTCTTTGATCATGTTGGCTATTTGGTCGAGTTCATTTGAGTCAGTGGAGTTGTTTCATTGTATATATCACTGGTTCATTCCATTGTTTCATGCATGTGACATTGGTGCATTGTCGTGAGTACTTTGTAGTTGCTTCTGTGCCTTCGGTCATGTTGCCTTGTGTTGAATCCAGTTTCAAAACTCGGATTTGACCTTGTACTTGTGTCGTGATTTTCAATGTTATTGCACGTGAGTTGAACCCGGTTTTTCATTTGGGTTTGACCTGTGCTCGCCTGTCCCTGTAAATCAATCAAGTGTATATATCGGCGTGCACGGCCTTGTGGCATATACAGTAATACACTGTGTATGTCACAAGTTGTTCGTGTATGATGAATTCAAATTTAAATGATGACGAACAACCCAAATAACTGAGGCAAATCATATTTTCAAAATCCATCTTTTATTTTATATTGCAAAAATATCTCTTTTTCAATTTTACTGCGTTAGTGAATATTTTTGCAGATTTCTCAGATGCTGGATTCAAACTGGAATGAAGTTGAAGATAAACTCGAGTGTGAGTGATATGTAGTGAGGTGATGATATGTAAAATAGCGATGTAATTGAATTTATATCAAAGTTGTATAGTGAATAGTGAGAGCTTGAATTTGTATACTATTCAAAATTGTAATAAATATCTGTTTGAATAAAATATTCGTTTGAATTCAAATTCCGTGTTATTTATTTTATTCAGCAAATATTTATTTAATCTGTGAAAAATAAAATAGTATATTATCAAATACATTTAAACGAATGTATATATGTTTATTATCATCAAACAAAAATCATATAAGCGCATATTCAATAGTGACTACCTTCAAATCACCCGCTGCAACTCGACAATTTGATTTGGCTTTGAGATTTGCTTTCGAATTCGAATCGAGACATAAGTTTATAAATTGACATTATATTTCATTTTATTTAAGTCGTTCAATTTGATTTTAAGTCGTTCAAGTATAAAGTTGCTTTTATTTTCTTTACGGGGAAGTGGAGAGATAAATGGAAGCTAACCGGGAAACGAAAAGTCAAGGGGAGGGAAAATGAAATTTGGAGTAGCAAAACGATGGAAAATGAATGCAAACTAATGTAGTTGCATCGGTTGAATTTAAAACCGATGCGACTAAAACTATTTGCATGTACCAATTGCATCGGTTGTTGGTGACAACTGATGCAAAATTTAATTTTTTATTATCTATTGCTTTTCACGTACCAATTGCATCGGTTATTAAGATGGAACTGATGTAAATAGTTCTATTTGCATCAGTTTTTACTTCAACTAATGCAAATAGGGTGAAGCAATATGCACTTTTTGTAGTAGTGTTTCTTATTCACAAATTTCCGATATCAATTTCATTCAAATCAGTACAATGTACACATATCATCCGTACGTTATACCAATCTGATCGCTCACTCGATCACACAATTTCACTTCCGAACTAGTATCGTCCACCCGACTTCCTAGTGCGGACTCAGATCTGGTTTCTTGATCAGAAACCGTTATTCTCCTTGCATAGCTATACTATGACAGAGAACATCAAGAACCAATCAACAATCCATATCCAGGTTCGTCGTCGAAAATCGAGTGAAAAATCCCGACTCAGATCGATAAACTATCTCAAAATTCTATGCTCGAATTTGGATCAAATCATTATGCGAATAGAATAATATACGTACATCCTACGTATTTAACTTCATTGATTATCAATCAAATCAATTTCCTTTCTATTCACATTCATTTAAACTTTCATTCACTTATTCACATTTGGCTTAATTTCCCATCTGGATTATCACTTCAATCCTTATCTCGATTGGGTATTTAACCAATAACAGTTTGAACTCCGACCAGTTTATTTAGAAAATAGCTTGAAAAATTTAAGAATAGATAAGTAGTTGGAAAATAATTACTAGTTTGTAAAATAGGTGTAAAATAGTTAGAAAATAGTTAAATAATTATAGAAATTTTAGATAATTGCAAAATAATAGTAAGATAGTAATTAGTTTTGTAAAATAGTTGAAACATAGTAATTAGTTTATAAATAGTTGGAAAATTGTTAAATAGCTCCAAAAATGATTGTAAAACAAGTATAAAATAATTTGGCTTTAAGAAAGAAAGGTTGTATATAATAAATAGCTTGGAAAAATAGATTTGTAATAAAACAATTTATTTGAAAATAGTCCAGAGTCAAACTGTTCAATTCCCAACCTCCAATCCCATCAATTCAATTTAAATTTCCATTTCCATTTAAGTTGACCCAATTCCAATTTAAATAACTCCAATTTCCATTGAAATTGATTTAATCCCAATTCAAGTTGAATTAACCTCAATTTCTTTCCAAATTCAAATCAAATTCCATTTTATTTTAAACATATTCACCTTAACTACAAATCCCAAATTATTTAAATTAATTTAGACGAATTTCAAGTTGAATCCACTTAAATTTCAACTCATTTTAATTTCTATGAATTAGTCCTAATTCCATTTGAATTTGAAATCATTAAATCTTCAATTTTATTTCAAATTAATCCAATTCAAATTTTCCATTTGAATTTTTATACTTATCCATCTTCAATTTCAAACAAAATTCAATTTGAACTAATGAAATTTAAATCTCAATTTTAACCCATCTCGAATTATATAAATTCGAGTTAAATTCCCAAAGGTTGGTTCAACCCCTTAAATCAAATTAACCTTTATTTTTACATCAGTAACCTAAATCTTTAAACAATTTAACTTTGAGTCAAATTCTCAAAATTCCATTTTAAATTATCTCTACTTAACTTTTTCCAAAGTTCAAATAAGAGTTCAAAATAATTTTATCTTAAAATTTTAATTTATTACTCAATTTTATCTTCTAGTCTGAAATCAATTCTTAAACAGGTTTAATTTACAAATTCAATTATTCAAATTTTCAATTTAAAGTAATTCCACACCCTTACTTTCAAATTAAAGTTTAATTTCCCCTTTTATTTCAAAAATGAATAAATTACCACACTTCATTTCTCATTCATTTAAACAAATCCGATCTACGATTTAAAGATTATTAATAACAATAGGATGATAAAATCCAATTTATTTTAAAACATCCATCCATTTTCAATTTCTAGATCTCAAACCCATTTTTAGATCACACAAACTCCCAATTCAAATCAACCATTTAACTTTCCAAGTTAAATCTCAATTTCATCTTGAAATTTGCAATTCAAGTTGTTCATTCAAACTTATTTTACTTCTCTTAAGTTAAATTCAATTTACTTATTCCAGTCAACCTTGCTCAATTTGAATTCTCATTTCAAATTTTAAACTTCACATTATTAACCTTATAAGTTCAAAGACTTATCACCTTGGGTATCACATCACATTCCAAAGAAAATTCAAAACTCAACCTTAGAGTTTATTTCATCTTTATTCCCTTTACACACTAGGCTACTTTTAGATTATAAACCACCCTTGGTTTTAATTTCAAAACAAATCCCTTAAAAAAATCTTCCAAACATTTCTTGTTTCAAAATAAGACTATATTCAAAATAGTCTGAATTATATCATTTGTTATTTCTTTAACTCTTTGAAACAGTTGATTATTTCTAGACTTAGGGTTTCTTTTTCTTTTTTACTTCACAATTTTAAAGCCTACTTTAATTTAAAATTTATACTCATCTTATAAATTTACTTCATTTGGCTTACTTAGTAACAAATATATCATTATTAAACACAATAATTATTTATGATAATACCTAAGGTAATCATATCTAGATACCACTTTCTTTTTTATATTATTCTTACTTCTATAGATTCAAGATTAAAGTTCAGTTTGAATCCATTTCAAATTTACCTTTATTTAATTTAATTTGGTTGTATTTCTATTACCATTTAATTTAATTCCAATAGTTTAACAGCCAATTTCCTTAATATTTATTAGAATGAAATATTACTTTATATATAAAAATATAATCTTATATAAAATCATTTAAAATCCATTTATAAGAAAATAACAAGTACGCTCTCTCATATATATACACTCAACTCATCCTAGGGTACTATTGACCCAATCCTTAATGAGTAACCCCAACAGAGGCAAGGTTCTCGCTTAACCTTCAGCTCTAATACCAACTGTAACGACCCGAAATTTTCGAACCCGAAAATTTCAGATAGTTATGGAAAGGAAGAAAGAGATAGAAGAAGAACAGAAACACCAAACATCTCACATTCGCAGCGGATAAAATATAATAATAAATAATAACAGTTCACAAAAGAATATTATATCTGTCGATTATATTTTAATACATCAGAGTTACACATACCTATATAGACACTGAATATACACAATTATCATGTCACAGATATACAACAATATAATACAGCAGAAACACTCCATACCTTCTTGCCATCCAGCTCGACTCCTGAGCTCCAGTACGTCCTTACCTGAAAATCTGTAATACTCGGTCTGACCCGAGCATTACACCAAAGTAACACCCGGGTCAGGCTGGAAACCAGCGTGAGTAAACCCATCCAACATGGAACACAAAAGCATACAACTTATATAAACTCGGGGTAATTCGTATCAATTTATAGATTCATCATTTGTTATAAACATCCCTTATATCACACATCAATTTTCTAAGTACAAAAACTTAGATTCAATAGTCCAATTACTTAAATCATTTCATTATAGCCAATTGATTTCACATATCAATATATAAAGAATCGAAGTGGTTTCGGGTATTTTTGATACCCGACCTCGGTCTCTTCGCATTCAATGTCATTTTAATCTAAGTTATTCAATGAAATACTATTCAAGCTTTAATCTCGGATGTCACTGTTTTAACCCAATATATTATACACATAGCATCATACATCACATACCAGAGATATCAATTGATCTGGGGTACACAAAATCATTCAATCATTTATAAGCAAGATTTATCAACCCTACCATCTTTAATAAATTTAATTAACCACAATCGAATTAAATCAATTACTTTAATTACTTTTAAATCCTGCTTATAAACCAATTAATTTATCATATAAAAATCATCCATCTAAGTTAATCTTCCTTGATTAATTATTCTTTGGTTGCATTAAGTAATTAATCTTTTAATTAATCACATAGATTAATTATTCTTAACCATTCACTTTAATTAACCTTTAATTAATGACATTCATTAATGATCCTTAATTAATTATTTCCATTAATCTACCTTAATCAATCATAAACAGTAATTAACCATCCCGTAATTACTTTCCTTAATTAACTAATTCCTTAATTAATTTATATTAATTCTTTAATCAATTACATACTAATTAATCCTTAATCACTCCTCCTAAGTAATTAACCTTTAATTACGTGCCATTAATAAAATTCCCTATATTAATTTCATCCAGTAATTTATCCATCGATTACTTCACTAAGTGATTACAACTTATTAATTACATTAAGTAATTATACCTAATCCCATCATTAAGTAATCCTTTTTAATTTAATTAAACTTAATTTATTAATTAAAATTTATCATATTACTTAATTAATTTTACCACATAACTAATTACGTACTTATTCCTGAGTAATATTTACATGAATCTAGACCATTTTAAACAACCTTTGAACTTTAAAATCATTACCCTAAAATTTTAGATTTGTTTTAAAACATCATTTTTCTTTAAACTTAACATTTCATACCCTTTCAAACTGGATAAATTTTTCTTTAAAATTTAGTTTGTTCTTTTAAATTTTTTGAAATCATTTAGTTCTAAAAAATCTGGACTGTCAAAAAAAACTGGAAACAAAAAAGTCTCCAAGCCCAAAGCCAAAATTTCTCGAGACGTACTCGGGACAGCTTTCAAGTAACTCAATGCACTTCAAAAAAATATCCCACTGTCGCGACTACGAGTCGTACGCGAGGGATAACACCAAACTACTCCGGCCACATCATTCTTCCCCAAAGCAACGAAGCCCAGATGCACACTGATGTCACGTGCGTATGCACAGCCAGAAAATCCACCGCCGACCAACTTATTGATCTTCAGCAGTTCACATACGACCTCAATAAATCCTCCAGCAGTGCAACACCATGAGAAAACAACGACAACCAAAAGTCGATACTTCGATCGAAACCTGGAAAAAACTTCGCTGATCAAAGATCATCAGCCAACGTTGCAACCACGCCCCCTTAATCCAAACTGTGTTACCCACAGGCGCCTCTCAAGCCACCGAAGCCATTCCCCTCCATGCGAATGAACTCGGTGTGCCACCATTGCCGAACGAACTCCCAAAACATCGTTGACAAAACAACAATGCAAAAAACCCTACCTCGATCAAATCTCATCGTCACGGCCAATATAAAAATAAATCAATATTTTTCCGACGATCCTCATTCCCTAGGCCATCTCTAACAACAACCCTCACCTCCGAATCACCATCGGTCACCGTAGGTTGACAAAACACCCAAAATTGTTCAACTCGAAAATTACCTATGTACACAGACTTATAAATTTAGATTTATTTACCAAAAATCATCATTATGTTCAACACTTCAGTTTATATAATCTAAGTATTGAAATTAGCCTAATTGATTTTGAACGCATATGAAGTTATCACTGTTTTTATTATTATTAGTATTTTTTTTTACTGCAAAACATAAATTCTCGGGATTATTTAAAAAAAAAAGAAGTTACACACTTTCAATCATTTTTTTATTCATACATCAAGATAAAATACTGAGTGAGTGATGAGATATTGAATTTATTCAGTTGTTTCACCAGCCTGTATACAAAGCATATATATTCAAACAATTTACAAACATATCATACATTCACATACAAACATACATGCAAATCATTTCAATTTATTTACTTCAGAAGTTTATTTATGCATCAAAATTCAAGTCTCAGTTTTTAACTGTTTTTAAATCAAAAATTTACTCACCTTTTACCAAGATGATGATTGTTGTTATGTTTATCCTGCTTTATAATCACTTCTCTGACTTTGATCTAGTTTAGGCCTGTTTTATTTTTAGGGCAGTGCTGTTTTTTTTTCTTTTGTTATATTTAGTTCCAGTGAGTGAAATAGGAGACAAGGCAGTGGTATTATATACATATAGAATTGCAGTGCTGGAGAAGCCAGTTTATGATCTCTTTCTCTCTTTTTTTTTTAACTTTGATTTGGTCAAAGATTTTTCTTTTCTTGCCTACATTTTTTACCAGAGATTTGGAGGCTGAGATGATATTTATTCGGCTGAAATCATTTTTGTTTTGGTGCTTGAAAATGATATATTGTATGCTAAGCCTAAAACCTTGTCTCCTCCTTTGTCTACAAATATTTCCATAGATTCCCTTTTTTTGTATATCAACTTAAAACTTGAGTGTGTTTAAGTTCGAATGTCAGGCTGTCACAAAGGCTGAAAGTGGAGATACTCCTCTTGTACAGGCCTCTATTTTGTTTGATTTCCTATTTTCTTTTTGATTTAATAAAAGCTTATTTTTGATTTGATTTATTATATGCATTTGATGTTATGTTTCCCAAAGTGTTTACACATTATTATTATGTTTTGTTGTGTATAGATATTTTATATAAAAACATCCACTTGCAGGTAGACATTGGTTCTGTATATGAAGATAATTTGTTTTATTATTTTCTAGCTTTCACAATATACATATTTTTGTGTCCGGTTTTATTTTATCTTTATACATTTGTGTTTCACTTAAAAATTGTTATAGTTGTCTATATATATTTATCCTATGTTGCTTACACATCAAATCACTTAATTTTTTTTTCTATTTTAACCATCAATATTTAAGTTATATTCATATGGTTTACTTATATTTTATACTTATTTCATATTGATAGAATTTAATGTTATTTCAAATATTACCATCCACATTTTTATACCAAATGTTAATAGGATAAAGAATTTTAATTTAATTATATAAGATAGGTTCTATTATAAATATTATTAAGAGATTTAATTTAAATTTACAAATCAATTTCCCTTTTCAAAAATACAAATCTATATAAACAAAAGGCAAATATTTTCGAAAGATTTATTCAGGTTAAAATGACAAGTTTACATTTTATTTAATTGTATTAAATATATTTTTTAAAATAATATGGCCTAAAATATCGGGTCGTCACATTAAGTGATATTAACATTTGTTAATATTCATAGTATGCAGTTGAGTGTAATATTACACGTAATAAAAGTGTAGTGCTATATACATGAATTTAAGATCAGGTATGTAGATGTTATTTTTAGGACCAATTAATAGATGCACTGAGTTTATGAACAAATATGCAGATGCTATTTTTAGGATCTGCATATTTTGAAAGAATTTTTTTGAAAAATTGTATATAAAGGACAATTTTGAAACTTTGCGGTCGGACAAATAAATTGCGCTCTAAAGCCAACTATTAATAACTATATCAACAAAATGCTATGTCATATAGTGATTGACCCTAAGTATACATGTTCCCTTGATCTATGAGTTCCCTTACATTATAACAACTTAACAAGGAACCTTTGTTTAGGATTATAGGACAGTTGCGCGCTTGTTGATTAATGATGTAAGAGTTGCGTACAATATGTAAGAAACATTGTACCCATAAAATATGCCTATGGCCTTAGATAAGAAATTATGTTATGGAATATACATTTTTCTCTTTGATTTCATAAATAACAAATTTTGTTTACAATTTGTACTAACTAACATGTATGTTAAATTGTTCATGCCCATTTACAAGTATATACACATAAACGCACGCGTGCATATGTGTATCTCTGTGTGTGTACATTATATAAAAGATGCAAAAAAAAGTTTTTTTTTTAATTTTTAAACGAACAAAATTTTGAAGTCAAAATACATAGCTTAACTTAAATAAGAGATCAATGAATTTTATGTTTCTTAATGATCAACACTAAAACAAAATAGTTGAATTACGAAAAATGAATACTTTGTTTAGAAACCTATTACATGTTTATCAAAATCATATTCATGGCTAAAAACATAGTTTTTGAACATATAAGTTTTTTATTTTAATATATAAAATTAAATCAAACCAAAGCAATCAATCAATTGTTTAAAATGTAATAATAAATCCAAATTAAAATCAAGCACAATACATATATATATCATGATAGAATGATACAACTAAAATATATGAATGTAGATATGAATTGTACCTTATAGATCTAGCTACTTAGTCACACTTTGATCTGCAAATCCTTCTTAGATTTCTAGAATCACATCCAAACTTTGCTAGAATCGGATCGGGCACTTTATTTTGTTTTATTTTAAGATGAAAATATGGAGAGAGAAAATTGGCCATAAGAGATGAATGAGGTAGCCACAGATGAGGGAAGGAGGAATAGAAATTGAATGAAGAAATGAGAGAGAGGAATTTTATTTTAAGAAAAAACAGAAACCTTTCCTCTTTTTTCTTTAAAAACAATTCATTTTAATTCTTTATTAATTTTCCATTAAGCCAATCCTTCCCCTTGCTTTGCATGGCTACGAAATGTTCCTCTTTGCATGGATTAATTTTTCAAAAAGCGCGTTAAACAATTAACAATATTTAAAGCCTATTTAAATACATATCGATCTTATATCGATATGTGCATACATAACCATTATATATACATCCAAATAATTACTAATAATAACTAAATATCAAATAATTTAATAATTCATATATTTAAATATTAATTAATTTAGTTAATTGATAACATTTTATAAACTAATTAAATCATACGCTTTTTCGAAGAATTCAAAAATGCGATTGTGAGATTTGGAGGTACGAACTCAGTCGGCGATTAATATTTAATAATTCAAATATTAGTGTTCATACTTCACCATAGATAGTGGTGTGACAGTTTGGTCAAATTTATCGCTTATATATATTTTCAATAAAATCTAATTTTACATTTTCGTAAGCGGTACCTTTTAGCAACAATTATTTACATACATTGTCTTTATCAACATTATATCACTTTAAAATTTATGGAATTTGGTCTCGGTAAAAATTTAAATATCATCCATATTTAAATCAGCATAAGCAAAGTCCTTGTTCAACAATAACTTTATCATTAATCGTACTACTTCAGACAAAGATTTTACCTTAGGTTGACTACAGTTCACTATGATACTAATCTCATATAATTAAGG
Source organism: Allium cepa (assembly GCA_030765085.1). NCBI lineage: Eukaryota > Viridiplantae > Streptophyta > Magnoliopsida > Asparagales > Amaryllidaceae > Allium > Allium cepa. The sequence continues at coordinate 550,469,877 of CM060938.1, forward strand.
GGAAAATTCTCTAGTGAATAGTGCTTCGCTTCCAATGCTTCAATTCAGACCCAATTATAGTCGCTCGATGGATCACCATGTCATGGTTTAACTATGATCAAACTGGGGTATTTACATTTAAATTCCGTAGTTTTCACAAGTCAAGGGAACTTTGTAACATCATCATACAGAGATTTCCAATTTGATCTGTGTAACAACCCTAAATTTTGTGATTTAATTTAATTGCTTATTTTGATTATTTTATTTGAATTTATGATTTAAACACTTAGTTATATTTATTAAAATGGATAAATTTTGTTATTTTAAAAGTATATTTTGATTTTTGTGTGAATTATAATTTCGAACCAGAATAAATAGAATATTTCCAGAAAATGTGAATTTTGGTCAAAATGGTCAAACTTTGACTTTTAAATTTAAAATTTAAATATTTGAATTCTTGAATTATATCTTTCATTATGAAAATAAATTAAATTTCAAGAATACTGCTTTTCGCTTCGTTGAAATCCGATTTATATTGTGAAAGTTATGTTTTTTACAATTTTGTATGTAAATTGATTTACTTAATAAAAATGTCTATTTTAATTTATATAAATAATATTTTTATTTGTCAAATCTTGTTCTAATTTGTATATATATGTTATATGGCATGTTAGGTATATATATTTTATTTTAAAACATTTTTAAAGTGACGTTATAATTTTTCCAAAACTTATTGTATTTATTTTCAATTTTTATAACCTAGTTTCTATTTTTAAGCTATTTTCTTAATATATTTATATTTATCTAAAATTTATTTCTTTATTTTATTTAATAATTTATTTTGTTTTTTTTTCATTTTATTTATTTACATTTTCCATGTGTTTAAAAATGAATAATGAAAATGGGAAATATGAAGAGTTTGAACCTTTCATTTACCTTAGACTTTCCATATTCCTTTTACCTTTTCATTTGCAAATCAACACTTGCATTCAATTTGGCTGACCATATTCTTTCTTTAGCCATCACCCTTCAATTTTCATGCAAAAATTTTTATTTCTCATCCAAAAACTTCGGCCTCCATTTCTGAGAAAAAAATTGGTAAATGTTTTTCACTTTTTTTGCCATTTTTCTTCTTTGTTTTAGTGTATTTTCATGCCTTGCTTCATTTAGCTTGTTCAGCCTCAAGCTCCACCTTCACCACCACCTTATTCAGCTGCGAAAACCATCCATCTCCACTGACCTACCTGGCCGTGCACCCTCTTGATTGAAAACTCCACAAAAATTAGCAATCACCACTTGAAACATGCATAACCGATCACCAATGCCTCCACCACTTCACCACACCAATTGTCCACCTCTTGCATCACTTCCCCTAGCCCTTACCTGACCCAAAGTCACTGCCACACCATCCCTTAGCTTCCACCAGGCCTGGCCGAGCCAATACATGCCATGGTCGAACCTTGTAGTGGTGACAAAATTCATTTTGTGCCTTGGCTTGTGATGTTCATGCATTACAACTTCCACTCCTTCACTTCCTCATTTTGGCCGACCCCATGAACCATACCGACCCAAATTCATAGCTTAGGCCGTGCATTTTTATACCTAGGCTGAGCATAGGATGTGTGAAAGCAAGTGCAATTGATTTGGTTCTTGGTTGTGCATTATTTCTAGTGTTGTTTAATAATATTTGGGTTGTATATTAATGCGAAATATGTTGTTTTGTTTCATTTGTACAAGACAACTATTTTGGCTCTCCTCTCACTTGAATCTGTAATCGTGCCTTCGTACATTCCAAGTCTTTGTTTGGGTGTCTGAATCTGTTATTTCCAACTTGTAGAGGTGAGTATTTCTCACCAGACATTCCGTATTTATATAAGTAGTAAATTGAAATCCCGTGAATCTATAGTTCATATTTTCATATTGTACCTGCCTGTGATATTATTTATATGATGATCACCCTGTTTATACACATGTCATATCATCAGTTACTGTTATATAATGTCATTCTGTTTAGTTATATCAGTTTATCACACTGCAAGTTTCCTGTTGATTTTAATCACTATGGGTTGAAATGATACATACCCGAACGGACTTTAGAATATGGTAAAATCGTTATGTGAAATGATAGGCCTGAATGATTTTTATTTATTTCATTTAACTTGGGATTGTGGGTTTGAAATGACAGAACCTGGATTTTTCCTTTGTAAATTACGGATTGAAATGATCTATTATCCGTATCATTTGACTTAGGTTAGAAAATTATATACAGACCCGTGGTTAATATATATTTTTCTAAATTTTTTAAAAATATTATAAAATTAAATATTTTGATATTTTGATTTAAATTTAAAAATGATTTTTACAAAGTATTAGTGATTTTCTATAAGTTAAATAAGTGAAATAAATAAATGGTGAAGTAGGATTTGAAATATAAGTTAATTTTGGAATTTATGATTTTGGTTATAAATGAAGTTTAAGTTAAGTAAGAAAATATTATAATTTGATTTAAATTTGAATTTAAAATGATTTTATAAAGTGGTATTGATTTTTCTATAAATTAAAAATAGTTAAATAAATAAATGTTAAAAATTGAAATTTGAATATAACTTAACTTGGAAAATGTGAAATGTGTTTTAAAAACGAAAAGTTAAGTTAAGAAAAATAAATGGAATTTAAATTTAATTTAAGATATGGTAAACTAAATTTAAATGTAAAGTAAATGAAATGTTATAAAATTGTACATTGATTTTTATAAGTGAATCATTAAATTTGATAACTATTTGTGAAATTTCACTTTATAAAATCATAAATTAAAAAGTATTTAAATGATTATTTTTAAAGTGTGAAAATACGATTTTTATAAGTTAAATTTTGTTTAAATAAAAATTTAATTGTTTATGAAATTTTATTGAAAACTTGGAATTTAATTAACAACATTTTTGAAATTCTATCATTTCTGAAGTAGAAGATATTACAGTATTTTGTAAATGCTGTAATTGATATAAATGAACTAAAAGACTAAATTGAACTAAGGGCTATTATAGTACTTTGTAAGCGCTGTAGTTGTAGAAACTAAACTAAAACCTATTACAACATATCTATAAATGCTATCTTTGGTTAAATGAATTGTTTTCAAATATAAATTTACCGTAGCATTTTCTAAATGCCGCAAAAGTTGAAATTTCACTGCTTTAATAAAATTGAAGTAAACAAATAAATTCTGAAAATGGTAAAAATTTGAGAATTGAATATTTTATTATTAAATATAATAATTTCATTTTAAATGATTTAAATGGAATATTTAATTGGTTTAATTGGAATATTTATTTGGTTTTATTGGAATATTTGCTTTGATATATAAACCATTTTGAGATGTGATTTGAAACGGTACTTAGATTAAATAAATATGAATGAGTTTTTCGAATAATATGATATTTTGATATTAAAATGAATTTGAAATGATATTGAATTTTGAAATGATTTTTGATTTAAGAAGTATAAAATACCATTTTGGAATTTTAACCACGGGATGTATATAATTTATGGTTTAAAGGATCCTTAGAGGATGGGCGATCCCAAGCATCCTTTAAGTTATTTGCATTACTATTATAGTTCACTTGAGTTGGTTTACATTATATAAGTATGTATGTCCTGACTCGAGTGTTTTGTGTTTTACTTTACGCTCGGGTCAGCTGAGTATTTACATCTTAGCTTTGGATTTCTTTTCTGGAGCTAGGAATCGCTAGAGATTCTACTTGTCTACTTGTCTATTTCCATTCAGTTTCAGTTGTTCTATTTCAGCTCTGGAATATATAAACTTCTATGTATTTGAGATTTCTATTGTATATGTTTTTCAAACTGATATTATGTATTTGTTTTGAGATTTTGTTATAGCAGCTTCATGAACTACTATGGTATTTTAATTTCCGCTGTGAGTTATTCTGATATTTCTGTGTCTGTGATTCTATTATTGTTTCATTTGCTCCAAATTTATTTACAATGCGGTATTTTGGGCAATTCAAGTCCGACATGTGTGGATGCGAATGGGTGAAAATACCGGGTGTTAAAGTTGGTATCAGAGCTTTGGTTTTAGGTAAACCATAGCCTGTGGAGCAAAAACTCATTAGAGATAAGGTAGAAATACCCTAGAATGAGTGAAATCAATCTCAGAATCATTTCTTTGTGAGAGAACGTATTTTCGAAGTATAAAATAATTTCCAAATGATTTTTAAAGGATTTTCAAAGATTATATTGGTATAAAAAAATTCTTATTTTTTTAATCAAGGTTTTCTAAACTTCATTCCTTCTGTATCCACCTTGTTAGAAATCTCTTGGTTAGGATTCTTATCGATTAGCATTCCTTGAATTTTGAAACGCTCCTACAGGTTCTAAAATCCAGTCTGGTCTTCCCTATTTTATCCTTTTTATTTTGGAGCATTCCATAACTCCACTTTGGAATGACCTCTATAAAGATCGGAGATTCCGCAAATCCTTGAATAATTTGTAATGGGGTGAAACTCCTTTACAATTGGCATTGATTCATCGGAGATTTCTGTATCCTCGGATGTCGATGCTATCTATCCCTGCTCTACTTGGATTCTATCTCTGGCGATCGAATGTCGATTTGCCTTAGATTTCCACATTGATTATATTCTTGAAGTCACGGTTGACCGGTTAAGGTCACCCGCGATTTATATAGGCTTATCCATCTTCTATTTGGTAATAAAATTATCTCATCTTTGTTCGAGCTTATCTTCAAATCAGAATTCTATTTGATCAGAGTTCCTCTAAATTTAAATCTCTGTTTGCTTTGGAATCCATCCTTGAAAAAAAATCCCTTGAAAATTTGTGCATACATCGAAATTATTATTTTAATAAGGATGGCCCTATTTTATATATAAAAGTAAAATGTTTTCAATAAGGATTTTATATCTTTTGAAAATGAAAATTTGAAGCTTTGAAAGGATTATATATTTTTGTTTCTTTGAAAATTTGAAATTTCGAAAGGATTCGAAATTTTGAAAATTTTATAAGAATTTGATTTATACAAAAATGATTTATAACTAAAGGGTTTTGAATTTTGAGGAATCGAACTCCAGTGTTTTGAAATTGGTTTTAAGATTTTGGAAACTATATAATAATATGATTTAAAGATATTTCTCCGAATAAAAATGTTTCAAATGTATTCGAATGAATTCCAATGATTTTGAAGAGATATCAAAGAAGTTTCAAGAAAATAAAAGTCCCGAACCCACTTATGTCGCTGGAAAATAATTTCGGTGATGAATGCATGCATCATCGACATTGATTTTCGAGTTTCTGAGTGGTGGAGAGGCCACTCTAGTAGCTTTGCTATGCGAATGATTTTGTGAAACCAATTTTGATTTCAAATTTTGAAGTATAGTTTGATATTCGAAAGATATATGTATGTATGTGTGTGTGTGTGTGTATATATATATTTGAAATGATTTAAAGTAAGCCGTTATTCAGTCGTCGAGTTTCAGATTGTTTTATTATAACCTTATCTATTGGAATTGATTTACTGATTTGTTGGTGATTTCCAACTTTTGGATTTTAAATACGATTTCTTCGACTATATTTTTAAAGTTCGAGCATTTCCAAATCAAGGTTTAATTTTCAAAGCTATGTAATCCTGAAAAATATAAATCATTCGATTTCGTAAATGACTTGAAATTGTTTTGTTAAGTAAATGAATAAGACTATTTTGAATTATACTGATACGGAATTTAGTTTTGGAATGTTTTGAATAAAATTTAGTTTTAAATAGTTTGAAAGGTAATTTGATCTTTTGAATAGAAATAAATATTTTAAAGGTGTTAAAGGGATTAAACTTGGAAATCATTTTTGGTATAATTGATTTTGAGAAAGATATTTGGTTGAAAACGAATTGGATAGTAAAACCCAGTATTTATGTGATGGTTTTGGAAATGAATTTGTTTGACATCAATTTTTTTGATTTGGAAATTTGGATTATTTTTCTAAATATATTGTCTTGAGAAACTTTGAAACTGAATATATAATTTGGAAGAAATGATTTGGCGAAATCATATATGATTTTGAAACTAAACGTTATTGAAAGGAATTGAAATTGAGAACCTTGTTTTACTGAATACTTGATTTGGGGGTTATCGAATTTATATAAAATTGATTTGTATAAGTATGAAGTTGATTTGAAAACTATTAATTTGGTAACGTACTCAATTTGGAAAGTGAAATCTTATATAAATGAAGTCTATATGAGTTTGATTTGATATACTATTGATTTTGGAAAGTATTCTATTTGGAAAATGGAATCTTATATGTAATGGACTTTATATAAGTATGATATTTGAAAGTGATTTGAAAAGGTACTATATGATACATATTTTCGAAGTAAAGATATGGAAAGTGCCTTCTGCTTGATATCCACTTTGTGGCCACACCGTGGATTCATTCTATCTATAGTATTTTCTCTGATTTGGGTTTTCTGGATATGATACTCGAGTGTCCATCGAGTTCCATGGCGATCTCCATGGTTTTTCTTTTGAGCACGACTGCATAGCGTAATTTGCAGGGGCTGCGAGAGCCTATGGGTACAGATGTTTCCTGGAGGATCCAGGCGTAACCATTGTGTATCTGCGATCTATTGGGTCACTTGGTAGTGTAACCCGTAGGGGCTGCGAGAGCCTAAGGGTACGGATGTTTTCTGGGGGATCCAGGCGTAACCATTTTGTATCTGTGGTACTACCAGTCTTCATGGCGTAATCGTAGGGCTGCGGTAGTCAGCCTACGGGTACGGATGTTTCCTGGGGGATCCAGGCATAACCATTGTGTATCCGCGATCCATGATCGACATGTTTTGTTTTGGTTGTTTTTTTGGATTGTACTTTCCAATATCTATTTTTAAAAGGTTTTTCATGTATTTTCACTGGAGTTGAAACAAGTCTACTAAGTACTTGGAGAATTCTATCTTTACGCCTGATCAACGCATGGCCAAAGTCTGTATGAACGAAAGTAAACTTGTTAAGACATCGAATTATAAAAGTATTTTGATAAAGTATTATATAAAGGATATTTTGATCACTTATTTTATTTTTCTAAATAATTTAAAAATGTTTGCTTACTTCGAACTGACAAATTTGAATCAAATGACTATTCATCATATTATAAAATGTTTAAAATGTTATAAATATAAATTTTTAAATTGAAATTTATATGGTTTAAAAAATATGGTTCATCCTTGTCTTCTAACCTATTTTTTCTTCTGGCTATTCCTACCTTCTTCTTCTTTGAGGGTCCCTTCTGTAGTATGGAAAGAGTTGATTCTTTGGCTTATTGTTTGGATTTGTCCGAGGAACTTCCTGGAGTGCATGATGTATTTCACGTCTCACATCTTCTCTGGTATCTTCTTGACCTATCTCTTTTGTCCAGCCTTCTACTCTAGATGGTTTGGATATTGAGCCTAATCTGATTGTCGAGAGTAAGCCACTTCTTATTATCAAAAGAGGTACGAAGTAGCTAAAAAGGAGAAATGTTAGTCTGGTCAAGGTACTGTGAAGTACTAATAATCGAGATTGTACATGGGAGATGGAGGAGAGCATTCGTGCTTCGAATCCGGAATTGTTCGTTTCAGGTATTATTTGTTTTGTCTATCTTGCTTTTCCTTATTTTCTTGTTCGTTCTTTTCGAGGACGAAAAGATGTGAGTAGGGGAGAGCGTAACAACCCTGAATTTTGTGATTTATTTTAATTGCTTATTTTGATTATTTTATTTGAATTTATGATTTAAAAACTTTATTATATTTATTAAAATGGATAAAAAATTATTTTAAAAGTATATTTTGATTTTTGTGTGAATTATAATTTCGAACCTGAATAAATAGAATATTTCCAGAAAATGTGAATTTTGGTCAAAATGGTCAAACTTTGACTTTTAAATTTAAAATTTAAATATTTGAATTCTTGAATTTTATCTTTCATTATGAAAATAAATTAATTTTCAAGAATACTGCTTTTCGTTTCGTTGAAATCCGAATCATATTATGAAAGTTATGCTTTTTACAATATTGTATGTAAATTGATTTATTTAATAAAATTGTCTATTTTAATTTATATAAATAATATTTTAATTTGTAAAATCTTGTTATAATTTGTATATATATGTTATATGGCATGTTAGTATATATATTTTATTTTAAAACATTTTTAAAGTGATGTTATAATTTTTCCAAAACTTATTGTATTTATTTTCAATTTTTATAACCTAGTTTCTACTTTTAAGCTATTGTCTTAATTTATTTATATTTATCTAAAATTTATTTATTTATTTTCTTTCATGCTTTTTTTTTAAATTTTTCATGTGTTTAAAAATGAATAATGAAAATGGGAAATATGAAGAGTTTGAACCTTTCATTACCTTAGACTTTCTATCTTCCTTTTACCTTTTCATTTGCAAATCAACACTTGCATTCAATTTGGCTGACCATATTCTTTCTTTAGCCATCACCCTTTATTTTTCATGCAAAAATTTTTGTTTCTCACCCAAAAACTTTGGCCTCCATTTCTGATAAAAAATTGGTAAATGTTTTTCAATTTTTTTTCCATTTTCTTCTTTGTTTTAGTGTATTTTCATGCCTTGCTTCACTTAGCTTGTTCGACCTCAAGCTCCACCTTCACCACCACCTTCACTGCCATCTTGTTCAGCTGCGAAAACCCTCCATCTCCACTGACCTACCTGGCCGTGCACCCTCTTGATTGAAAACTCCATAAAAATTAACAATCACCACGTGAAACATGCATAGCCGATCACCAATGCCTCCACCACTTCACCACACCCCTTGGCCACCTCTTGCTTCACTTCCACCAGCCCCTACCTGACCCAAAGTCACTGCCACACCATCCCCTAGCTTCCACCAGGCATGGCCGAGCCAATACATGTAATGGCCGAACCTTGTAGTGGTGAAAAAATTCATTTTGTGCCTTGGCTTGTGATGTTCATGCATTACAACTTCCACTCCTTCACTTCCTCATTTTGGCCGACCCCATGAACCATACCGACCCAAATTCATAGCTTAGGCCGTGCATTTTTATACCTAGGCTGAGCATAGGATGTGTGAAAGCAAGTGCAATTGATTTGGTTCTTGGTTGTGCATTATTTCTAGTGTTGTTTAATAATATTTGGGTTGTATATTAATGTGATATATGTTGTTTTGTTTCATTTGTACAAGACAACTATTTTGGCTCTCCTCTCACTTGAATCTGTAATCGTGCCTTCGTACATTCCAGGTCTTTGTTTGGGTGTCTGAATCTGTTATTTCCAACTTGTAGAGGTGAGTATTTCTCACCAGACATTCCGTATTTATATAAGTAGTAAATTGAAATCCCGTGAATCTGTAGTTCATATTATCATATTATACCTGCCTGTGATATTATTTATATGATGATCACCCTGTTTATACACCTGCCATATAATCAGTTACTGTTATATAATGTCATTCTGTTTATTTATATTAGTTTATCACACTGCAAGTTCCCTGTAGATTTTAATCACTATGGGTTGAAATGATACATACCCGAACGGACTTTAGAATAGGGAAAAATCGTTATGTGAAATGATAGGCCTGAAGGATTTTTATTTATTTTATTTAACTTGGGATTGCGGGTTTGAAATGATAGAACCCAAATTTTTCCTTTGTAAATTATGGATTGAAATGATATATTATCCGAATCATTTGACTTAGGTTAGAAAATTATATACAGACCCGTGGTTAATATATATTTTTCTAAAATTTTTAAAATATTATAAAATGTAAATATTATGATATTTTTATTTAAATTTAAATTTAAAAATGATTTTTACAAAATATTAGTGATTTTCTATAAGTTAAATAATTGAAATAAATAAATGGTAAAGCAGGATTTGAAATATAAGTTAATTTTGGACTTTATGATTTTGATTATAAATGAAGTTTAAGTTAACTAAGAAAATATGATAATTCTATTTAAAGTTGAATTTAAAATGATTTTATAAAGTGTTATTGATTTTTCTATAAATTAAAAATAGTTAAATAAATGTTAAAAGTTGAAATTTGAATATAACTTAACTTGGAAAATGTGAAATGTGTTTTAAAAATGAAAAGTTAAGTCAAGAAAAATAAATGGAATTTAAATTTAATTTAAGAAATGGTAAATTAAATTTAAATGTAAAGTAAATGAAATGTTATAAAATTGTACATTGATTTTTATAAGTGAATTATTAAATTTGATAATTATTTATGAAATTTCACATTATAAAATCATAAATTAGAAAGTATTTAAATGATCATTTTTAAAGTGTGAAAATATGATTTTTATAAGTTAAATTTTGTTTAAACAAAAATTTAATTGTTTATGAAATTTTATTGAAAACATGGAATTTAATTAACAGTATTTTTGAAATGCTATAATTTCTGAAGTCAAAGATATTACAGCATTTTGTAAATGCTGTAATTGATATAAATGAACTAAAAGACTAAATTGAACTAAAGGCTATTATAGCACTTTGTAAGTGCTGTAGTTGTAGAAACTAAACTAAAACCTATTACAGCATATCTGTAATTGCTATATTTGTTGAAATGAATTGTTTTCAAATGTAAATTTACCGTACCATTTTCTAAATGCCACGAAAGTTGAATTTTCACTTCTTTAATAAAATTGAAGTAAACAAATTTACAACTATAATTACATAAAATTTTATTGTAGGATAAATTAATTACCTAATTAATTATATCATAATATAACAAGCTATATAATAGAAATCGAACACCTTTATCATGAACAAGGTTGACTACAGAGTTATATATATGTGACAAATTACATAATTCTCCCTAGAACATACCACTTACTCATTCAGTCTTCCACTTGCACTTGGCGTCAATTATGGAACCTTTATCATATACCTCCCATCAGTTCGAAACCGATCGAGCGAGTCCCTTAGTGAAGCTAATTGTATTACTATACTTTGTCAGCCAACATGTCTCCATCGTTGGTAGACTCCATTTGTCTTGTAGAACTTTTAGAGTATGTGTTTAGACATCTTGTGAGCCCTAGTTCCTTTTATGATATGTATAGGGAGATTGTTTTGACAAGACCAAGTCATGATATTATCAACATTTAGAATCACCCCTAGCTCAATTCCAAATTTGTGCATTTATATTTATATTACTTTTATTATAAAGCTATTCAAGGTAATGTACTTAGCCTTTTGGTTGAATCAGCAACCACCTCTTGTTTGGAACAATTCTAACTCAAAGCTCTTTAACAAAGGTTGAATACGAATTTGGGATTGAAAAACTATATTATATATTATTTGTGTTGTACTAATATGAATACTTCTTCATGAGAAGTTTGTTATTTCCATAAACAACTCTTTAGTATTTCATAAATACTCGAGAATACTCTTAACTACCATTTAACAATCTCAGTTCGGATCTGATACTCGCTAAATGTACTAAATACATAAGCAAATTGTGATAAAGTAGACAACATTGCATATTTGGTAATTTCTATTGTTGATGCATAATGAAATCATCTCAAATACTCTATGTTAAACATTATAATATGGTCTCTTTTTATATCATTTGGGACAATCTCAATGTCCTTACTTATAGTTTTTAGAAACCTTTTAATATTATTTTTTATAGATACATGCTTCCTCTGCGTTTTGACTAATAATCAAACTATTTGATTTCCATGTCAAAATATTCACTCAACTCTGACACTGGTCAAACAATACTATCATATCTATTCTTGGATCTTATCCAACGCTGAAAAAATCAGTCATCGCTCCCACTGACATCATGATATTTTGGTAATCATGTGCAAGTAGTCTATTTTAAACCATTATTCATAATTTTTGTTCTAGCCAAGATGTACTAAAATTTAAGGTCATTTTGAGTGATATTTTTGCGAGTAGAATCCAAATTAATTTAAGCACGTTGACTAATGAGTCTATCACGCTAATTTTTAGAAATATACAAGGTTTTTCTCATTAACGTTTCTTACCATATTCCAACTGTATTAATCTTCCTTTTAAAGACATATCTACGGCCAATGGATCATCTTCCTTCGAGTACAACTATCAAAATCATATTTCGATAATGTACTTGGTACTTGGATTTAAGCATTGTGCCATATAGCAGATTTTATACTCTTCATGGCTCATTAACAATTAAGGAGATTGTTATCAATAACAATCCTTTTTCTCGAGATTAATAAGCAACTCATGGTTTCACTTTAATGTGCGAGAATTCTTTTTATACATTCTAACGAGTCATGTCCATTTTAGGCTTGGTATATTTCATTATAATTGAAATAATCGGTTTCTATGTTAGAGTTTTTAGATCGTTACCAATACTTACATAAACATAATTCAATTTTGAGTGCACGTTACTCATATGTTCATAACGTAAACTAGTTAACCATTATTGGTCGGTCCCAAACTCTTTTGGGGTGATCTACACAAGATCCAACATAAGCGAATTTTACTTGCAATCTCTCGACTCATGCAACATGTCGACTCCTTGACCTAGGGCATGTATGAGTTTCTCATCATGTAATGGTCAGCATTTTCAACCCCCAAATATCAACACTAATACATTCATGATATTCACATGCCAAGCATCCAAGTATTAGAAGATGGATTATTAGGGTAAGTAAAAAAGAAAATGAAATAAAACAAGGAAGAAAGAACAAAATATCCGAGTCTAATAATAGAACGATAAAATATAATATCAGAAAGACAATACAAACTATCACTCTAAGATACATAGTATTTCAGAGTTGCAATCCTGAGTACTATCATTAGTCTAGACAGTTATAACAGACTTTCCTCACAATTGTTGATATATACATACTTGTGCAATAGAAAAATACATAGATAGACGAATGGAAGCATCCAGCTCGTCTCCTAAAGCTTCAAGGAATATCAATGAAAACTTGCCTTTTTCAGACTACTCGAAAGTGAACCCATGGAACTAGGGAAAAGATAAAAACCACAAGTAAGACATAATTTTGGCGTGAGAAACTCAAGAAATTTGTGTACAACATATAACAGTAATTTTTAAGACATGCTGAATCACCGAAATGGTTTTCCAAAAGAACCAAACCATCTAATAAGTATATAAGAGGATGTAATATAGTGTCTAGGGTGTAGAATATAAATCAAAAAATAGTTGTGCTGCTTGTATCTCACAACACAACAATATTATAAATACAACTAAAACCCGCTCAAGTGCGTTGCGCATGGATTTCCATTGGAGGCGCTTCAATAAACTGAAGCAAGCCTCTTGATAAGGCTTAGAAAGTACCTTTAAAAACCATGTATATCTCTAGATAAAATATATCACTAGGTCAAATATAGCTGGTCCATGCTCGAACACGTGATACCGAATACCAACAACTCCCACGCTCCTCAGCCGAAAGCATCTCCAAATATTTGGAGTTGATATGAACTCTAGGTTAGTTAAACCCCCTTGGCTATGCATCCTACTCGGTTTTCTATCGTTTCTGATGTTGAAGCCATGTTCAATATCTTACACATGAATCTTCATCACTCAAACGGATTATGAATCTCTACATGGATCCCAACATCTCAAATAGTTCATGAATCTTTTCATGGATAATCGTCCGAAGAATGCTAATGCTGACCTCTCCCTTAGACTTAACCTTAGGATAAAAAGTTCAACTCTATAGCATTTGTCTGAAATGTTAACGCTTACCTCTCTCTTGGACTTAACCTTAAGATAGACAGTGTAACTTTATAACATTCTACTCCATAACTACTTCTAAAACAAAGAACACGTATATTGGTTTTGAAGTAGTTTTTGGTAAGTAATGCATAAGTATACTTATTCGATCCTGGACTATTTAACACTAAATCGATGTATTTCCACTTAAATCAATTCAGTTCTTTTAGAAATAAGCAAACAATACAAAGGATACTCTTGTTTCATACTAATGAGTCCTCCTCAGGGATCTCGAACCATATGAAGTCGTGAAGCTTTCATACTTCGTATGTTAATTTGGTCAAGTTCAATATAAATAAAAACGATCGCATATGGAAATCAAGTCTTGTATACGTATCACCATTTCTGGCCTTCTCAACTTATATTATCCCTCAGTCAAGAGTGAAGTCGGATAGGTTAGAGTACTGGTTGCATCAAAGCCCTACCTTGACACTTCATTCTTAACTCTCACAGATAAAAAAAGTGTACTTTGCTGGCTTTTAGTGCTAAGTATAGGAGTAAACACTTACCCTAAATGAATAAACACATAAAGCATGATTAAGTCAGACAAGCGACTTCTAATCCCTATAATATCAAATAATATTTTTTTGTAAATACTTGTATGTATATTTAAATACATTTACAAAAGATATATACATGTATACTACTATTTCCTATTCATTTCTACTCTTTTCAATACTTTAAAATACATTCATATACTTATCTCAAAGATATAAGAAAATTCACACATCTCTTAACAAGATTTCTTACTTTAAAATATAATCAAAGAAGTTAAAACAAATGTTGCTAAAACATTTTTTACTATAAACCAAAGATAATTCACACTTATCGTTATCATTAAAACAAGCTTTGCTTTTCAAAGATCTAATTACATTTATAAGTATAGTTAAAAGGGTTAAAAACAAAATGTTAATAAAAATTATTTATTGTAAACACAAAGCCAATTTTTATATATGAAATTATTTTTAAAACATTCTTTTTAAAAATCTAATTACATTTATAAGTATAGTTAAAAGGGTTAAGAACAAATGTTACTAAAATATTGTTTACTATAAATCCAAAGACATTTTTACACTTTAAGCTATCTTTAAAACTTTCCTTTTAAACACCTAATTACATTTATAAGTATAGTTAAAAGGTACAAAAACAAATGTTACTGAAACATTGTTTACTATAAACCTAAAGCCGATTTTTATACTCAGCATTATCTTTAAAACATTCTTTTTAAAGATTTAATTACATTTATAAGTTTTGTTAAATGGCTTAAAAAAATGTTGCTAACATTATTTACCATAAACTCAAAGCGATTTTTATACATAGTATTATCTTTAAAACATTCTTTTTAATGATCTAATTACATTTATAGGTATAATTAAAAAGGTCAAAAACAAATGTTACTAAAATATTGTTCACTATAAACTCAAAGCCATTTTTATACTTAATATTATCTTTAAAACATTCTTTTTAAAGATCTAAGTATATCTATACTTATCTAAAAATGCAATATACTTTTTAATAACTTCTCAAAATCTTTCACTATAACTTAAGGTTATAACAAAACCACTTATCCTTTTATAAAATACTTTACTTACTTTTTCCAAACTTATATGCGTGTATATATACTCTTTTAAAATAATTATAAATAAATTTTAAATATCCACATAAAATATTACTTAAAAATAACCAATTTAGAAATTTGACAAAAATATTAAAACAACATGTTTTATATAATAAACCATTTATTTTAAAAATTCATAAAAATATATTTAAACTTCAAACTACTTTATAATACTTTAAAATATGTTATTAAATACCCATAAAAAGGTCTCAATAAAGTAATTAATTTAACTATCATTTAAACATACTTAAATCACAAAAAGCGTTAAAAATAACACTAAACAACCAATGTTGTAAGAAGAGCGCAGAAATCTGGTCATAGGTCAGGGAAAACGTTTTTAAGTGCTGTTAAAAGTCCTACATAGAGAACACTAGAAAAATTGCATAAATATTTGATTCGTTCTCTAACTCAAACAAATATTTTAATCTTTGGTTTTTTATAGTAAGAATTACAAACATACAGTGCTTATTAAAATAGCAAAGAGACCCCTAAAATGTCTTTCAAAATCATATTAATTTTCTTTGAGCATTAGGCATTTTTAATGTGCATATATAATGACTAATTTGCTTCTAACTTTTACAAATTTTTTCATATCATTTCTATAATTTTCCAAACCAATCCCTTGCTATCCCATACACTATCATAAGCGTAAATAACAATGTAGATATATTCTTTTATAATATATTCACATATAATCATTTAATACAAGTTAAAACACAAGGGATTCAAAGTGCACATACAGCGACTATTGTCGCTTCAACACTTTCAAATACATTTCAACTTCACACATAATCACATTATACATATAAACACAAAGTCAAGGCCACATTACATGTTGTAGAAGGTATAGAAGTGATATTATACAATATAGTGTTGTCATTTGCTTTAAAAAGCAAGTATGGTCCAAAGTTATAACTTTATAAGTTAACTTTTACTTTATATTTATACATAACAAACATGTCACAACATATACAATCAAACTGTAATGACCCACCTTTTCGACCCTTAAAAGTCGATACTAATACATCAATAGTATTCATATATCGAGCATCCAAGTGCGGAAAGAAATATTGTTGGGGAAAAAGAAATAAAAAAAATAGAATCTCACATCGTGACGAGTAATATATAAATGAAACAGATCTTTACAAGGAAAGAAAACTATAATATACATATATCAATCAGAGTACACTATACAAATCATCAGCTTGGACAGTTATAATAACTTGACCTCACAATTTGCTGATAATCACAAACATCAAATGCAGCAAAAAAGTAAATATACATGAGTATGTCTTGGAGGCATCCATCTCATCTTCTGAAGCTCTAAATCATCCAAATTGAATCTAAAAATATGCTCAGTCTAACTTAAGCATTATACTAAAATAACACCCATATCGGTCTAATAAACGAGTGTGAGAAACTTACCTCAGTTCGAATCTAAATGATTATAAAACCCTTCAAAAAAAAGTATCTCATAAGGCCACGCTGCACATAAACACGGATGGGTCTTTACCTTATGATAACCAAACCATTTATATTAAAATCCAGTGATATGATAATAATGTCTAAGGGTGAAGATACTAATAATCAAGTAGCTGTGATGCTCGTGAGTGTACATCACAACAGTAGTAGGTATATAATCAAAAACTGATAAGGCACACTCGCTAATTGTGTAGGATTCCATAGAGGTGCCCTCGGTTCTTTAAGAACGATTCTCCTGCATAAGGATCAGAGATATCTTTCAGAAGTAGCAATATATCCCTAGTGATGTACAATAGGAAATACATAGCTTACCCCAAAAACTCTTAAGACAAGTGCATCTTTCCATGCATGCATAACAATTGTAGGTAACTCTAGAGAGGAGACGACTGCACCCTTATGGATTAGTGTAATGCCCTAAATTTTAATTAACATTTATCGTGATATTTAATTGGATAAATCAAATAGAATAATGTGAATAATTAAGAAGATGAGATTAATAAATCCAATGGTCGTGTCTTAATGAATGAACTAAAATAAGACTTAACTAAATTAAGAAGGAATTTCCTAAGGGGTAAACTTGGAAATGTGGCTGCATTTCTTAGTATATATCTCTTCCTCCACCTTAATAAACATCTACTTTCTCATTCATAACTCCTCACCAACTTTTGGTCGGCCAATAAAAGCTCCAGGAAGAATACAAATTGAATATAAAGCTAAGGAATTAAAGCTAGAAAATTATCTCATTCTCCATTCAACTAATCAAGGTGAATAATCATGTTTATCATCTCATTTTTCTGTGTTAGGATCGAATATGGGTTATACCTGATTCATGTTTGTTATTTTGGTTAGGATATAACCATTTAAACCTTTATTTGGATAAGACCTGGGTGTTTTAAATGTAATTGGCTAATTAACACGTTTTTATTCGGTTTTGGTTAAATTCCAAGTTATTTTGATCTTCATATACTTTGAAATTTTAATATGTTGAAGTATATGATTTATCAGATTTGATGATTTTTGGTGATTTTCCTTAGTGATTTACTAAGGTAATTGAAGTATTTAAGCCTAGGGGCTAAACTTCAAAATTGCCATCGAATTAGTCAATTCGGAGGGAAGGCAGCAATTCGAAAATTTAATTAGGGAAGAAGAATTGAGTTTTAAGAAAAATGTTAACTTTTGTATACTTTTTACAATTTGGAAGTACAGAAGAAGGCTTCCCAGCCAATCAAAATTAGACAAGTAAGATAAAACATCACTTCAGTATGCCCAGTTCTGCTTTCGACTCTAACAAGCCCGCATTTATCCTTTTGACGAAGTCGAAAGGTACTTATCGTCGAAGACGGAAGGTAAATATTTACCCTACCACTAAGTGAAAAGTAGGCACAGTGTCGAAGGGAAGAGAGGCGAAGTGTGATATCCCGGAATTTGTAGGAATTTAAAATGTGATAATCTTCTTAATAAACTATTTAAAACTGATAAAAATTTTAATTTCAAAATATAAATAACCAAAATAATTAATAATATGATGATTTTAAATATAGTTATAAATAGATTTTTAGATAGAATAATTATTTGCAAATTTAATTGGTAATGTTTTATAAATAGATTTTAAAATAGATTTTTAAACAAAGTTATTATTTTCAAATTTAATTTCTGTTTGTTTAAGATTAATATATATTTGAATTGATTTTAGAATTGGATTTTTAAGTTTGAATTTGAATTTGAAATTTGGATTTAAACTAAATTTAAATATATATATCTTAAAAATATTTTTATTTAAAAAATATATGAATGAGTTTTTATTTAAAATAAGATTTGTTTTTCCTTAAAGAATATTATTTGTATAAATTTGGAAAGTGTTTAATTTAATAATGGTAAAAAAAGGTTTATATTAACATTTTAAAATGAGTTTAATATACTATATATAATTTTATTTAAATTATAATTGGTTTATACTTTATTTTCTTTAAAAAAATTTATTTATAAAAGATTTAGAAAGCATTTATAAATTTACAAAATGTATTTACTAATTAGGAATTAACATAAAATATTTTAAAATTATTTAAATTAATATAAAATAAAGTATTACAAGTGTTAGGATAATAAAGCTTACAAAAACACATGTAAGATAATTAAAATTAGTAATGACAGGTGTTAGTAATTGAGACAAGTGGCAAAATTAATTTTTATTTTCCTTAATTCCAAAGAAATCCTAAATCCACATTTTATAAACCCGTCTCTTCTTTTTTCCCATCTCTTTTTCTTATTTCATTTCTAAAGATACTCAACATTTGTAAACTATTTTCACAAACCAGAGATTCTTTAGAATCAAACCTGAAAACTCATCCTCAAACTCAAATCAAACACTCCTCAAATCAAATTCTAACCCTGTTGTTTTCGACCTGTAAACAAATTTTTTTTCCAAATCAAAAGTCTGGAAGTATTTAGCCTGGAACCATTTTCAGATTTGAAGCTTCAAACCAAAACAAATGCAACCCAGTAAACTAATTCCACCTTAAGCATATATTGTTTCATAACCAGTAAGCAAGGCTGTAGTAGGTTTTCAAAATACAAAACTTTAGATTTTCAAATGCAAACACCTCAAACTCAAGAATCAAAGCCTGAAATGTAAGCCTGAAACCATTTTAAATCTCAGATTTGCAATGAAATTTTCTATAAAAGCCAAGCCTGTAGCAAGATGTATTTTCAAAACAATCAACCGTGTAACCTTTTCAATATCAAACTGTAACTTCCTCAGGCATGCAACCTGGAAGAACAATGTCAAGCAAATCCTCTTAAGCAACATTTTCAAGTTTCAAGTGTGTTAAGTATGGCAGTAACCAAAGCTTTTCAAGTCTTTCTGTTCAAAAGTGTTTTCTTCAACAAAGCAAAGTTTCCAAGTCTTCCAGTTTGCAACTTCTAGCATTCAAGCCTCTGCATTTTTAAAATCTTGTGAGTAAACACTTTTTAAAATTAAAATCTAAATAGATAAACATCTGTTTGCTTGAATCTTAGATGAATAATTCTTGGTTGTGCATATATATATGAGATATATCTGTGTTGTGAATGATTGTAAAGTGTGCATGTCTGATTATATTTAAATCATCTCCGTCTTGGTTCAGGACATAGGAATTTGATAAGAATCTAAAATCTAATTACCCGATCTTTGTTAGGCTTAAAGATTCAAACAAGATATGATTGTTTCATTTTAAATTAAGGTTTAAAATTTATTTCTAGCAAAATAAGTTTGAAATATTTCTGGACTTAATATAGTACAAATGAAAATGTAAATGCTTGTTAAAATCAAGTGTTGAATTATGATGATTCGAGTTTATATCTTGAATTGATTTAGAAAAACATGAATTTTAAAATGAAAATCATGATTTATAATGTTGTATTGGTTGAGTATTTTATAGATGACTGGAAATTGGGTTTCTGAGTATTTCTGGTGATCTTTTGGAGATGAGGCCTCGAGGTTTCATCTGGAGGTGGAGGACTGTGCGGTGAGGTTGGGAAAAATGGTGGGAAGGGTGACCGATCATCGTGGCATTGGCGGTGAGGCAATCTTGTTTCTAACCCTAGTTTTGGGTCGAGTTGAAAGATTTGATCACTCCTCTCTCTCTCTGGTGCATCGAGTGCAATGGAGCTTTGGGGATGGGTTCATGGCACACAGGCGATGACGTGGCTGGAGTTACAGCGATTCAGGTGGTCGGAGGAAGGTGATCGAGTCATTTTCTGGTGAGGTTGTGTGCTCCAGTTTCTACTCTCCTGTTCGATTTTGCTTTGAAGCTTGGGTTTGTATTTGGACAATCGGGAACCGATGCTTGGAGGATGGTCGGTGTGTTGAAGCCTTCGGCGATGGTCATCGCCGTCGAAATCAACCGTGCAGGTGCACGGTGATACTTTGGGTATCTGATGTTTCTAATGGGAATTGGCTCGAAGATGGAATCGTGTTTTTTGGGTTATGACTCGAGTGGTTACGTGAGTTTAGGCCTGTGATGTTTTAGAACAAATTAAAACCAAAGTTTTGGAAAAATGGGTTGAAAGGGAGATTTACTCGGGATTTAACCCGAGTTGTTTTGGGGTTTGACCCGAAGATTAATAAAGAGCAGTTTTTAAAAATCAAATTGGGTTTTGGAATTTAAATTTAAATCTAGATTAAATTTCTTATTTAAACATACTCTATTTATAATTGTTTCTTTAACAATTGATTAAGAGAATTTGAAAATTTGTTTCTTCTAAATTTTATAAAAATTAAAGTGATTTTAAAAATCAATTTAAAATGAAAGTTAATATTTTTAGAAAAGTAAGTTTTAAAACACAAATTGAATTAGTTTTGAAACCTCTACTTGATAATGTTTTAATTTTTTTTAAGGAAGTTAAGTTTTGATAACTTTAAAAGTATCAAGTTAAATGATTATTTATTCTAAAACTTAACTAATGATCTAATTAAGTAAAGATAAATCAAAATTTTAAAATGCTTTAAAAATGTTAATGTTAATAATGATATTTATAAGATAATGTTTTATCTTAAGATAATGAAGGTTTAATGCCTTGAGATTAACTAAGTTAATTATGGAAATTAAGTATAATTAATTAATTTGATTAATTAATTATAAAGGATTAATTAAGTAATTAATTAAGAATAATTAATTGGCTTAATTAATAATTAATTAAGGGTTATTATTTAATTAATTAAAGGTTAATTAATTATAATTAAGGATTATTAATTAAAAATTGTTAATTAATGATTAGAGATTAATTAATTGAGTAATTGTGTAATTAAGAATTAATTAATAAAGTAATTAAGATTTATTAATTTGGTAATTAGAGAATTGTTAATTAGCTAATTAAAGGTTACTTAATTAATAATTGAGATGTACTTAATTTGTAATTAAGTTTTATTAGTTAATAATTAGGTTTTATTAATTAATACTTAAAGGATGATTAATCTATAATTAAATATTAATTAATTGATTACCAAAGGGTGATTAAGGATTAATCAAAGGGTAATTAAGGATTAATCAAAGTTGATTAAAGATTAATCAAAGGTGATTAATGGTTAATCAAAGGTGATTAAAGATTAATCAAAGGTAATTAAGGGTTGATTAATTATTTAATCAACTAAGTGATTAAGGATTAATTAATTTGTAATAAGGTTGTTAATTAATAATTAAGTTTTATTAATTAATATTTAAGGGATAATTAATTAGTTAATTAATGATTAATTAATTAATTACAAGAGTAATTATGGATTAATTAATTTGTAATTAAGAGATATTGATTAATAATTAAGGATATTAATTAATTGTTAATGGAAAACTAATCAGTTAATTTAAGGATAATTAATTGATAATAAAGGTAATTAAGGGTTCATTACTTTGTATTAAAGGAGATTAATTAATAATTGAGGTTTATTAATTGATAATTAAAGGTTAATTAATCTGTGATGGAGATTAATTAATGGATTGAAAGGATAATCAAGAAATGATTAATTAATTAAAGGCTTGTAATCAATTAATGATTATTTGAGCAGGATTAGGAGATTAATTCTTAAGTAATTAATTTAATTTAAGGTGATTAAATTAATTATAACATGGATTAATAATTCCTGTTTATGGATGATTGTTTGTGCAGAATATTTGTATTGGATGATATCTATTGGATGATATCTATTGGATTGTATCTATTGAATGATATGTCGTGATATTCTGTGATATGATATTGGATATATTAATGATAAATGTGTGATATTTATCTATGTTAAATGCTGTGTGAATTCAATATATTGAATTGAATTGAAATGGATAGTTTTAAACTATAAAACAACTTGGACCTAAAAGATGGCATTTTGGATTTCGATGAGACCGGGATCGGGTTTCTAGATTTGGATATCCGAAAACCACATCGATCCAAATTAAGCATTAGGTCGTGAATCTCAAGTGAAGATGAAGATTCAGAGTGCAACGTTTATTGTCGTTAACTCTGAGGTGATTCCAAAATAAGTGTAACGAGATAATGCCTTTGGTTTCGTTCGAACCCGGAACGAACTTGTATGGATTGAATGCTTTCAGAACATGGCAGATGGACGATGAGCATTCTAAGATAGATGTGTTCTATAAAGGTAATCGTAGCCTCGAGCCTCATCAACCAGGAATGGCTAAAACAGAGGAGGTGCAGCAAGGTTAAGTGGGTAGCACCCAAGGAGGATGAGATTTACCCCTGTCTAGAAGTCCCTTATTATTTCGGCTGTGTAGGCAGTTGTTTGCCACAACTGCGGGGTTGTCTTGTTTGAGACTGTCTAATAAGGGATGGTTCTGGCCTTGTGTTGCAGCGGATTTAGGGTGGATCCTCGGTACGTTGATCTAGCCCACGTACTGTGACAGGCGGTACCCCAGTAGCCCTGCCATTAATGGAAATCCATTCTTCCTACGTGCCCTTACGGTTTTGATTCTATAACCCTCTTTGTGGCTAGTAGCTGGAATTTAATCATGTAACAATTTCAGCTATTTCTTATTTATTTGAAAACCTTATACCCTATTATAATATCAATGGATTTCCTATTAAATGTTTTGGTTAGCGTAAGGTAAAAACTTACCCATGTTTATGTGTGGGGAGTCTTACATGATACCTTTTGTTTTCAAAGGTTTTCAATAGTTAAGCAACTTTAAACCGTTTACTCACACCAGACCCATGTCCAACCCAAAGTTTATTTCTGTTTTCTTAAACTCTCGGGTACTCAAATTTTTATGAGTAGCCTAGAGATCAGGTTTTGGCTTGACGGATATTAGAAAGCATGGAGCAGGAGTCCAAACGTAGATATATCTATTTACCATTGTGCTGTATTAAAGTCTTTGTCTGTTATATTTGGAATGTAATGGATTATACAGAACTTTATAACTGCCTAATGTGAAATGATGTTGTAATCTGTGTAACTCTGATGTAATGACTATGTAATATCTATTTGTTATATTATATTTTGTTCCATTTCCGCTGTGAGATTCTGATATTGTTGAGTTCTTCTTCTTTCTATTCTATTTCTACCTCTTTCTTTCTTATCGATGATGCGTCTTTCTGTGGGATGAAGGGCGGGTCATCACAGTTGGTATCCGAGCATAGGTTGAGATAATTCCTAGGCTCTGGAGTAGTGTCTATCTTGAGAGCGCGTATTTGTAATTTTTAAATAATTATACATATCTCTTTAAATTTATTGGGTATCTGTTTGGATTTCCAACTTGAGTTCTAGAGGAGTTTCATCTCTCTCTTTGTTTGGTTGGCCGTCCTTTCCTTATATCTAATCCTATAGGCCGAGCAACCGAGTTAGATAAGATCTGTAGAGGTTTAGTAATTTCTTATCTCCCCTATAGTTTTCTTGTGACCCATTGGTATTGGATCCCAAAGGGTTTGATCTTATTCTGGATATGGATTGGATGGATAGTAAGGATTGTTTCTTAGGAGACTGAGTTGGGAGGAATCAAAAAAATGACTTGCGATGATTCCGAAGTTCTTTCAAGCATCTGTTGCTTGGAAGCGAGGCATCTCCAGAAGGCTAGAGTCCATCGTTGTGGTTAGAGATTTTCCGGATGTTTTCGGAGGAGTGAAGTTTGTCCTAATCAGGAGATAGAATTTCGGATCGTCTCAGTTCCAGGAGCAGTGCCTGTTGTTCGGCCTAGTGGAAGGATAGCGCCGAAGAAGAGAGAAGAGTTGGAGAAGCTGGTCCAAGTTTTCTTTGAGAAGGCATTTTGTTACTAGTGGAGGTATTTATGTAGATCCAGCCAGAGTAGTTACTATTCAGGAGTGGAAACAACCGTAATTTTCTGGATTCGGCAGAGTTCTACAGGAAGTTTATCAGGTCTATTTCTAAGATTTCTTCAAATTGAATAGGGAAGGAACAAAGTTAAGTGCACCCGAGTGTGAAGAGGCTTTCTTGGATTGAAGGCAAGGCTGACCAGTGTGCCTGTTTTGGCTATTTCTTATGGCAAGAGTAAGTTGAGTTCTATACAGGCGTTGTGTGTACTTGTTATAGATGGATTGAGTCAAGGAATTGAGGCAAGGAGTTTTATCATGAAATCTTCTGATGGCCAAGCATGAAGAAGGATGTAGCGGCTTTCATCTGTGGATGTTCGGTCTATCAGCAAGTGAAGGTGATTAGCGAAAGATCGCAAGTTTGTTGCAGCTTTTGAAGTTTCAAAGTGGAAATGGGAAGTGATTTCTTTGGATCTCATCGACGGTTTTCCAAGGGCAAAAGAGGGAAATGGAGTATGGGTAGTTGAAAATCGGTTCATTAAGAGCAACCATTTTATTCTGGTCAAGGCAACCCGTATTGTAGCATCTTTGGCTGTGTTTTTCTTGAAGAAGTTGGTCTGATTGCTAGGTGTTTCAGTCAGCATTGTTAGCGACCGTGATCATATCATCTCCAGCATGTTTTGGGTGATTTTTATGATCATCTTTGGGTTTGATTTTGAATTTGAGTTCAGCCTATCATTCCCAGATCGACGATCTGACAAAAAGGCTGAATAAAAATTTCGAGATTATGCTAAGGACTGTGTTTTGGATTTTGATGGGTCTTGGAAGACCATCTGTTTTGAATGGAGTTCTCATTTTATAATCAGGCGAGTATCTAGATGGCACCCTTTGGAGTTTTGTATGGAAGACCTTGTAGATTCTCATTCTGTTGGGTAGAGTCGAGAGATCATTTGGTTCTTGTCCAATTTAATCCGAGAGGCATCTGCGTAGGTGGAGCTTATCTAGAAGAGTTTGAGAGCAGCACAGGATCGCCAGAAGAATTCATGGACTAGAGGCAGATAATTGGATTTTTGAGATCAAAGGATTTAGTCTTTGTCAAAGTTTCCGATTTAAAGGAATTATCAAATTTGGAAAGACGGGATAACTTGCTCTAAGATGTGTTGGTCTGTTCTGAGTGCTTGAGGAGATTAGTGTTGGTGGTCTACAGGATTGAATTGCCAGTTTGGATGGCTGGAAATCATGTTGTTTTACACGTATCTCATCTGAGGAAATACGTGAATGATCCATCTTAGTTGGGATCTGCAGTTTAGAAGGATCTAGAAGTTGAGCTGGTTTCCAGTATGGTTTGATTTTTGGTTTATATTTTTGGATCAGAGTAAGCGGAAACTCTAGATCATAGTGGTTTAGCTGGTTTAGGTTCAATGGAGTTAGGATTTCAGAATTTGTCTTGAGAAACTCTGGATAGTTATAGGAAGGCTTATCCGGATCCGTGTCCGGATAGCTAGAGTTGTTTGATTTGAATGATTTGTTCGTTCAAATAAATTGGTTGTTTGAATGAATTGTTTGTTCGAATAAATTATTTATTCGAATGAATTGTTGATTGGTTAATAGTGTATGGTTGATATGGATGTTTGGATTGTTAAATGAAAGAAAAGTTTTTGGATTATCTCTGTTTTAAATTTCGGGGACGAAATTCTTTTATGGGGGAAGGAATGTGATATCCTGGAATTTCGAGGAATTTAAAATGTGATAATCTTCTTAATAAATTATTTAAAATTGTTAATTTCAAAATATAAATAACCAAAGTAATTAATAATATGATGATTTTAAATAAAGTTATAAATAGATTTTTAGATAGAATAATTATTTGCAAATTTAATTGGTAATGTTTTACAAATAGATTTTAAAATAGATTTTTAAATAAAGTTATTATTTCAAATTTAATTTGTGATCGTTTAAGATTAATATATATTTGAATTGATTTTAGAATTGCATTTTCAAGTTTGAATTTGAATTTGAAATTTGGATTTAAACTAAATTTAAATATATATATATATCTTAAAAATATTTTGATTTAAAAAAAATATATGAATGAGTTTTTATTCAAAATAAGATTTTTTTTCCTTAAAGAATACTGTTTGTATAAATTTGGAAAGTGTTTTATTTAATAATGGTAAATATAAAAGGTTTATATTAACATTTTAAAATGAGTTTAATACTATATATAATTTTATTTAAATTATAATTGATTTATACTTTATTTTCTTTAAAAAGATTTATTTATATAAGATTTAGAAAGCATTTATAAATTTACAAAATGTATTTATTAATTAGGAATTAACATAAAATCTTTTAAAATTATTTTAAATTTATATATAATAAAGTATTACAAGTGTTAGGATAATAAAGCTTATAAAAACACATGTAAGATAATTAAAATTAGTAATGACAAGTGTTAGTAATTGAGACAAGTGGCAAAATTAATTTTTATTTTCCTTAATTCCAAATAAATCCTAAATCCACATTTTATAAACATATCTCTTCTTTTTTTCCCATCTCTTTTTCTTATTTCATTTCTAAAGATACTCAACATTTGTAAACTATCTTCACAAACCAGAGATTCTTTAGAATCAAACCTGAAAACCCATCCTCAAACTCAAATCAAACACCCCTCAAATCAAAATCAAACCCTGTGTTTTCAACCTGTAAACACATTTTTTTTCCAAATCAAAAGTCTGGAAGTATTTAGCCTGGAGCCATTTTCAGATTTAAAGCTTCAAACCAAAACAAATGCAACCCTGTAAACTAATTCCTCCTCAAGCATTTTTTTTTCAAAACAAGTAAGCAAGGCTGTAGCAGGTTTTCAAAATATAAAATTTTCAGATTTTCAAATGCAAACACCTCAAACTCAAGAATCAAAGCCTGAAATGAAAGCCTGAAACCATTTTAAATCTCAGATTTGCAATGAAATTTTCTACAAATGCCAAGCCTGTAGCAAGATGTAATTTCAAAACAATCAACCTAGTAACCTTTTCAATATCAAACTGTAACTTCCTCAAGCATGCAACCTGGAAGAACAATGTTAAGCAAATCCTCTCAAGCAACATTTTCACGTTTCCAATGTGTTAAGCATGGCAGTAACCAAAACTTTTCAAGTCTTTCTGTTCAAAAGTGTTTTCTTCAACAAAGAAAAGTTTCCAAGTCTTCCAGTTTGCAACTTCTAGCATTCAAGCCTCTGCATTTTTAAAATCTTATGAGTAAACAATTTTTAAAATTAAAATCTAAATAGATAAACATCTATTTGCTTGAATCTGAGATGAATAATGCTTGGTTGTGCATATATATATATGAGATATATCTGTGTTGTGAATGATTGTAAAGGGTGCATGTCTGATTATATTTAAGTCATCTCTCTCTTGGTTTAGGACATAGGAATTTGATAAAATCCAAAATCTAATTACCTGATCTTTGTTAGGCTTAAAGATTCAAACAAGATATGATTTTTTCATTTTAAATTAAGGTTTAAAATTTATTTCTAGCAAAATAAGTTTGAAATATTTTTGGACTTAATATAGTACAGATGAAAATGCAAATGCATGTTAAAATCAAGTGTTGAATTATGATGATTCAAGTTTATATCTTGAATTGACTTGAAAAACATGATTTTTAAAATGAAAATCATGATTTATAATGTTTTATTGGTTGAGTATTTTATAGATGACTGGAAATTGGGTTTTTGAGTATTTATGGTGATCTTTTGGAGATGAGGCCTCAGGGTTTCATCTAGAGGTGGAGGACTGTGCGGTGAGGTTGGGAAAAATGGTGAGAAGGGTGACCGATCATCGTGGCATTGGCGGTGAGGCAATCTTGTTTCTAACCTTAGTTTTGGGTCGAGCTGAAAGATTTGATCACTCCTCTCTCTCTCTCTGGTGCATCGAGTGCAATGGAGCTTTGGGGATGGGTTCATGGCAGATAGGCGATGATGTGGCTGGAGTTACAGCGATTCTAATGGTCGGAGGAAGGTGATCGAGTCATTTTCTGGTGTGGTTGTGTGCTCCAGTTTCTACTCTCCTGTTCGATTTTTCTTTGAAGCTTGGGTTTGTATTTGGACGATCGGGAACCGATGCTTGGAGGATGGTCGATGTGTCGAAGCCCTCGACGATGGTCATCGCCATCGAAATCAACCGTGCAGGTGCACGGTGATACTTTGGGTATCTGATGTTTCGAATGGGAATTGGCTCGAAGATGGAATCGTGTTTTTTGGGTTATGACTCGAGTTCGAACTCGAGTAGTTACGTGAGTTTAGGCCTGTGAAGTTTTAAAACAAATTAAACTAATTTTTGGAAAAATGGGTTGAAGGGGAGGTTTACTCGGGATTTAACCTGAGTTGTTTTCGGGTTTAACCCGGAGATTAGTAAAGAGCGGTTTTTAAAAATGTTTTAAAAATCAATTGTGTTTTGAAATTTAAATTTAAATCTAGTTTAAATTTCTTATTTAAACATACTCTATTTATAATTGTTTCTTCAACAATTGATTAAGAGATTTTGAAAATTTGTTTAGTCTAAATTTTATAAAAATTAAAGTGATTTTAAACAACAATTTAAAATGAAAGTTAAGATTTTTAGAAAAGTAAGTTTTAAAATACAAATTCAATTAGTTTTGAAACCTCTACTTGGTAGTGTTTTAAGTTTTTTTTAAGGAAGTTAAGTTTTGATAACTTTAAAATTATCAAGTTAAGTGATTATTTATTCTAAAACTTAACTAATGATGTATTGAAGTAACGGTAAATTAAAATGTTAAAATGTTTTAAAAATGTTAATGTTAATAAAGATATTTATAAGATAATGTTTTATCTTAAGATAATGAAGGTTTAATGCCTTGAGATTAACTAAGTCAATTGTGGAAATTAAGTATAATTAATTAATTTGATTAATTAATTATAAAGGATTAATTAAGTAATTAATTAAGAATAAATAATTGGCTTAATTAATAATTAATTAAGGGTTATTAAGGTTAATTAATTATAATTAAGGATTATTAATTAAAAATTGTTAATTAATGATCAGAGATTAGTTAATTGAGTAATTGTGTAATTAAGAATTAATTAATAAAGTAATTAAGATTTATTAATTTGGTAATTAGAGAATTGTTAATTAAGTAATTAGAGGTTACTTAATTAATAATTGAGATGTACTGAATTTGTAATTAAGTTTTATTAATTAATACTTAAAGGATGATTAATCTATAATTAAATATTAATTAATTGATTAATCAAAGGGTGATTAAGGATTAATCAGAGGGTAATTAAGGATTAATCGAAGTTGATTAAATATTAATCAAAGGTGATTAATGGTTAATCAAAGGTGATTAAAGATTAATCAAAGGTAATTAAAGGTTTATTAATTGTTTAATCAACTAAGTGATTAAGGATTAATTAATTTGTAATTAAGGTTGTTAATTAATAATTAAATTTTATTAATTAATAATTAAGGGATAATTAATTAGTTAATTAATGATTAATTAATTAATTATTAGAGTAATTATGGATTAATTAATTTGTAATTAAGAGATATTGATTAATAATTAAGGATATTAATTAATAGTTAATGGAAAATTAATCGGTTAATTTAAGGATAATTAATTGATTATAAATGTAATTAAGGGTTGACTACTTTGTATTAAAGGAGATTAATTAATACTTGAGGTTTATTAATTGATAATTAAAGGATAATTAATCTATGATGGAGATTAATTAATGGATTGAAAGGATAATCAAGAAATGATTAATTAATTAAAGGTTTGTAATTAATTAATGATTGTTTGAGTAGGATTAGGAGATTAATTCTTAAATAATTAATTTAATTTAAGGTGATTAACTTAATTATAACATGGATTAATAATTCCTGTTTATGGATGATTGTTTGTGTAGAATATCTGTATTGGATGATATATATTGGATTATATATATTGGATGATATCTATTGGATGATATGTTGTGATATTCTGTGATATGATATTGGATATATCAATGGTAAATGTGTGATATTTATCTATGTTAAATGCTGTGTGAATTCAATATATTGAATTGAATTGAAATGGATTGTTTTAAACTCCAAAACAACTTGGACCTAAAAGATGGCGTTTTGGATTTCGATGAGACCGGTATCGGGTTTCCAGATTTGGATATCCGAAAACCACATCGATCCAAATTAAGCGTTAGGTCGTGAATCTTAAGGGAAGATGAAGATTCATAGTGCAAGGTTTATTATTGTTAACTCTAAGGGTGATTCCAAAATGAGTGTAACGAGATAATGCCTTCGGTTTCATTCGAACCCGGAACGAACTTGTATGGATTGAATGCTTTCATAACATCGTC
The DNA here is from genome assembly GCA_030765085.1 of Allium cepa. Classification (NCBI taxonomy): domain Eukaryota; kingdom Viridiplantae; phylum Streptophyta; class Magnoliopsida; order Asparagales; family Amaryllidaceae; genus Allium; species Allium cepa. The sequence goes on from CM060938.1 coordinate 550,500,861, forward strand.
AAGTGGACGATGAGCATTCTAAGATAGATGTGTTCTATAAAGATAATCGTAGTCTCAAGCCTCATCAACCGGGAATGGCTAAAAAAGGGGAGGTGCATCAAGATTAAGTGGATAGCACCCAAGTAGGATGAGATTTACCCCTGTCTAGAAGTCCCTTATTATTTCGGCTATGTGGGCAGTTGTTGGCCACAACTGCGGGGTTGTCTTGTTCAGGACTGTCCAGTAAGGGATGGTTCCGGCCTTGTGTTGAAGGGGATTTAGGGTGAATCCTCGGTACGTTGATCTAGGCCACGTATTGTGACGGACGGTACCCCAGTAGCCCTGCCATTGATGGAAACCCATTCTTCCTACGTGCCCTTACGGTTTTGATTGTATAACCCATTTTGTGGCTAGTAGCTAGAATTTAATCATGTAACAATTTCAGCTATTTCTTATTTATTTGAAAACCCTAGACCCTATTATAATATCACTGGATTTCCTATCAAATGTTTTGGTTAGCGTAAGGTAAAAACTTACCCATGTTTATGTGTGGGGAGTCTTACGTGGTACCTTTTGTTTTCAAAGGTTTTCAAAGGTTAAGCAACTTTAAACCGTTTGCTCACACCAGACCCATGTCTGATCCGGAGTTTATTTATGTTTTCTTAAAGTCTCGGGTACTCAAATTTTTATGAGTATCCTAGAGATCGGGTTTTGGCTTGATGGATATTGGAAAGCATGGAGCAGGAGTCCAGACGTAGATATATCTATATTACCGCTATGCTGTGTTGAAGTCTTTGTCTGTTATATTTGGAATGTAATGGATTAGACTGAACTTTATAACTGTCTAATGTGAAATGATGTTGTAATCTATGTAACTCTGATGTAATGACCATGTAGTATCTATTTTTTATACTATATTTTGTTCTGTTTCCGCTGTGAGATTCTTATATTGTTAAGTTCTTCTTCTTTCTATTCTATTTCTACCTCTTTCTTTCTTATCGATGATGCGTCTTTCTATGGGATGAAGGTCGTGTCGTCACTTGAAGGGAGAGGGAGGCTGCTTCCTTTGCTTTTGAATAGAAACATACTTGCTTTCGAATAAGTTGAAGGGGGATCCTTTGACTCTGTCATTTTATAAAAGACTAAAATTTTTGTATATTCAAGAAGTGGTTTCGAAGGGGATCTTCGAAAGTTTAAACCTTTAAGAAAATGGTTTTAATTTTTTTTCTAAAAAGGGCATTTTAATCCTTTCAACTAAGTCAAAGGGTTGCCTTTGACAAAGTCGAAGGAAAAGAAGGGGAAGAAGAAGGGGTTACTTCTGAACCTCCCATTGTTTTTAAAGTAAAAGTTTTAATACCTTTCAACAAAGTCAAAGGGTAAACCTTCCGACATGGTCAAAAGTATACTTTCGAAGGGTTGGTTGCAACACTAACACATCATTGTTTTTAAATGGTTTCGAAAGGTTTGATTTCGAATGGTAATGGAGGGGTTAGCTTCAATAATTTTGAAAGGTTTTGAGTTTAATTGCTTTCAAAAGATTTATAAATGATTTTACAAGGGGGGATACCCCAGGCTTTTAACAAAATTGAAAGGTAGATCCTCTCGACTAGGTCAAAAAGAAACCTTGCGACAATGTCGAAAGGTAGGACTTTGTCGACAAGGTCGAAATGTATGATTTTGCGATGCTTTCAAAAGGAAGGCTTTCGAAGGTGCTAACTTCGAAGGGTTATTTGTTTTCGAATGGGACTTCACGCGAAGGGTTGTAAAGGGCTGTTTTTGGCTATTTTTCTTGAGTAAAGTTTTGCTAATTTGAAGGGATACTTCGTAGGGTTATAGCATAAAATACTTATCTTTGTTTGAATATGTAAGCGGGATCCTTATTTAAATTTAATGTTATAAAACCTTGGGGTCACCGAGGTGGGTTTACTGTTTTTGATACATAATTTGGGGCTACAAATAGAAATATGCTTTCGAAAATATACATTAGGGCTATCAATATGTTTTTATTTAATTTAACCTAATTGGGGCTACCAATAGGAATAGGTTAAACAAATGGTATACGTGGGAAAAATAATCAATCATGGGGATTATGAATTTTTATATGTAATCATGAGGATCATGATATTTTAATTGGCCAAGTGATGGTTTCTTGGTTAACCTAGGAAAACAATGGAATGTGCGGCCACATCATATTTCTAAAGAAAAGAATGTTTTGCCAGAGGTGGTTAGCCTCAGGATTTGGCACCAAAGGGTTTATAGTCATCCTAGGAAAACTATGGAGTGTGCGGTGGATAGCCCACACCAATTTTTATAAAACAATGTAAGATGGATAATCTACATTTATTTTGATGAATTTGGGATGGATATTCCTATTAAAGTTTTGATCGATAGTCATTTTCAAAGATTTAGAGGGGAACTCTAATAAATTGATTTTAGATGGAAAATCTAATAAATTGCTTTTAGATAGGATATCTAATAAAGGGAAGAATGAGATATCCAATATGTATAATTTATGGCTTTATTTCATATTATGTTTAGACTAATCATTTTGGGTGTAGGGGCATAGTAAATGATTTGCATGTTTTGTTTTGGATACTAGTGAGGGAAAACCCCATTCCACTAAGCGGCGTGGTCTCACTAGCTATCTATTTATGATAAAAGATGATAGAGAATTATTCATATCAGATTTATTGTTTGACTCGAAGTTTGTGTTTCTCCACAAACTCTTGGGTACTCAAAATTAATTTGAGAAGTCTGAGAGTGGGAGACTTTCAGTTTTTTGGATGAATAAGCTTCCGAAGACATGTAGAAGACTGTGTTAGTTATATAGGAACTATTTTGTATTTTCCATTGTGATGTACTAAGAACTATAAAGTTCATATTTATTAGTTCTCTGATCATCATAAGGGGACATCTTCTTATATCGCTCTTATCGTATTTTGTACATGTATATATGATCTGAACGTGGTTAACGTCTAGGGTTATGTAATTAAATCTTAAATTGTAATTTGCTTGAACTGAAAATTTTGTTTATTGGAAGTTTAAAAAAATTCATATTCTTGTGTCACAATTTATCAATATTAAATATGCCACATTCGGTCGCCAAAAAATAACAACTATAGATGACTACAGCGTCAGCAGCGGTTAGTTTTGGGCCTTAGCATGCGGGATGTTACAAGTTGGTATCAGAGCATGGTTTATGTACCTAAAAGGAATTTAAACCATAAAAGATTTTTAAAGCATAATCCGATGAATCTAAAATAGGATAGGCTTGGGTAAGCGTTATAGTAACGTATGTGTATTTTGCTATAAATACCTAAGTATGTATTCCCCACTCTCTTAGATCGTTATTCTGTATCTTATCAAGATCGCATTTCAATTAGTAGGAAAGTAAGATATGGAGGCAGGAAACAAAAGAGTGAATCAAGGTGGGAGACACACCGCAACAAGTGGAAATGTTCGACCTAATACTAGGAGTAACCAAGGTCAACAGGCACATGCAAACCAAGATGCAAATGCTAACATTGGTGCTGAGATTTCGTCGGTTGATATAGAGATAATGTATCAGTTCTTCATGAATATGATGCAAGCTAGAGCAGCTGTAGGGAATGTTGGAGGAGCTAATCGGTGGCCCCAGTTGGCAATAACTATGCCAAGCTGATTAGGGATTACGCTAGTTTGGGAGGAAAGCCTTTTCTAGGAACCGAGGATGCAGTAGGAGTGGAGAACTAGCTATTGCATTATGAAAGGATATTTGCAGATCTCGGGTTGACAAATATGCAGAAGAGAAGACTTGCTTCAAGGCAAATGCAGGGAGAAACATTGTTTTGGTGGAACAGAGTTACCGTAGGAAAGCTAGTGGAAGACCTGACTTGGGCTAAATTTTGAAGGAGGTTTAAAGAAAGATTTCTATCTGAGGCTACTAAGTCAGCGTTGCATAGGAGGTTTACAAATTTAGTCTAGGGGGATAAATCAATGATTGAGTATACTACGGAGTTTGATGAGACTGCTATGGATATGCTACTATGAATACACTTATTTGGAGGAATGATAAGTTTATCAGGGGGTTGAATCCTAAGATCGCTAGAGCAACCATGCCAAACCTCCGGGATCCATGTCATATTGTTGTTGAGATGGCTATTCGAAATGAAGAGATGCTTTCTACTTTTGAAAAAAGGAAACCAGCTGTGGTTCAAATTTTTTAGGGTAAGAAGTGAAAATTCTTCAAGAAGAAGGGTGCCCAGTCAGGGATAGCGGCTAAGAAGAGCAAGGATGTTATTGTTCGTTACAAGTGTGACAAGAATGGACACTTATGCTAATGAGTGTCGCTCGGGTGATGGAAGAGCGGTTGCAATGAGGCCGAATGTGAATTGCTACAACTGTGGCCAGATAGGGCATTATAAGGAAAAGTGTCCCGGGGCTGCTAAGGCTGGCAAAGAAAAGGTCTTTGCGTTGGAACCATCATCCTCTAGACTAACGACTGCTGAGAAAGGGAAAACTGCGATGGAAGGTACGCTTATGATTCATAGTACTTCGGTTAGGATACTATTTGATACCAGTGTATCACAATCATTTATATCTCTGCATTTGGTAGATTTGTTATGTCTAGAACCTTTATACCTTATTACTCTTTTAAGGGTTGCGAATCTTATAGGAGGGTATGCAACTCTGAGAATGAAATATGAGCAGTTAGAACTTGATTTGTTAGGTCGTTTGTTTGCATGCAGTTTTATATGTTTTTGACTTCATGGGTTTTGAGATCATATTGGGTATGGATTGGTTATATAGATATGATGCTAGGATATTTTTCCATGAGGGGGAAATATCATTGAAGCACCCTAATAACCGTAACTGAGTTATTTACTCAGTAAGGAGTTCAGATAGAAATTCTTATGCGTTATTAGGTGCTATGGGAATAGAAGCAGAGTTGAAGCGGGTTTACATTGCAAGAGAGTTTGCAGATGTGTTTGAACCTGTATCAAGGTTGCCGCCAAAAAGGGCAATCAAGTTTCGGATAGATCTTGTACCGGAAGCTAAATCCGTAAGTAGACCACCTAGCAGGATGTCATTAACCGGGATGAAGGAATTGAAGGTGCGGCTAGTGGAATTGGAAGGAAAGAATTTCATCAGGCCAAGCAGTTCGTCTTGGAGAACGACCGCGGTATTCATGAGGAAGCCAGATGGGTTGTTAAGGATGTGTATCGACTATCGTATGGTGAACGAGAGGACGATCAAGAATAGGTATCATTTGCCGAGAATCGACGACTTAGTCGATTAGTTGAGTGGAGCCAAAGTGTTTTTCCAACTGGATTTGGCAACATGTTTCCATCAGCTAAGAGTGGCATAAGTATTCCTTTGACAGCGTTTATGAACATATATGGGTCTACGAATGGTTGGTTATGCCCTTTGGGCTTACTAATGCACCAGCTTTCTTTGTGGATTTGATGAACCGGGTTTTCTAAGGGCACTTGGATAGGTTCTTGTTGGTTTTTATTGTTGACATTTTGGTATATTCTAAAAATGAGAAGGATCATGCAGATCATCCTAGAATAGTGTTGGAGATGCTAAGGCAATATCTGCTAAAAGCAAAGTTCTCAAATTGTCATTTCTGAAAGAAGGAAGTGAAGTTCCTTGGTCATGTAGTTTCTAAGGAAGGTTTAGCGATTGATCCGGATAAGATCGAAGCTATTAATAATTGGAAGAGACTAGAGATGGTAAGTGAGATTAGAAGTTTTATTGCTCTTGTAGAATACTACCAAAGGTTCATCAAGAATTTCTCGCGGATAGCGGCATTCTTGACCATGCTAACCGGGAAGGACGTGAAGTTTGTTTGGTCTGACAAATGTGAGGAGGCATTCCTTAAGTTGAAACATTTGTTAACCAATGCGCCCGTGTTAGTAGTTTCGTATGGGAATCGAGGATTGATAATTTACACTGTTGCATGTGGTACTAGGTTAGGTGTTATGCTAATGCAGAATGGAAGGTTATTGTCTATGCTTCTATACAGCTTGACCACATGAAGTTGGATACCCTGCTCATGATTTGGAGTTGGCAGCGGTAATCTTTGCATTGAAGGTGTTGAGACATTATCTTTTGGGAGAAATGTTTGAGCTATATACGGATCATAAGTCTTTACGGTATTTATTCTTCAAAAGGAGTTGAATATGAGACATCAGAGATGGTTGGAGTTTGTTGTAGCTTATGAATTTAGCATCGAGTATACACCGAGAAAAGAAAATAAGGTGGCTGATGCGCTTAGTAGGAAACATCAGAATGTGGTGTTAGCTATGTTGGTGGAATGGAAAGACTTGGAAGCACTGTCTACTTGCAGTGTGCAATTGAGGTCGATTGCTGGATCTAGTTGGAATATTGCCATGATGTCTTGTTTGGAAGTTCGACTAGTTCTGATCAAATGGATTGCTTCTAGGCAGAAAGAAGATCCAATGTTAGCCGAGAAGATTAGAAGGTTAGAAGCTGGAACCGAGATTGATGATTTAAAGAATTTTATTCTTGACCGCAGGGGTTGGTTGAGAAAAAAGGAACGTTTATGTGTTCCAAATGTTGGAAACCTTAGGCGAGAAGTTCTTAGGGAATGTCATTGACCGAAGTTTATGATTCATCCTAAGGGAATCAAGATGTATCAGGATATGAAGAGAAGTTTCTTTTGGGAAGGAATGAATAGTGATGTTGGCTTATGGGTAAAAAAGTGTTTGAACTATCAGCAAGTAAAAGCCGAACATCAGAAGCCAAGTGGTTTGGTTCAACCTTTCGATGTTCAAGTTTGGAAGTGGGACTCAATATCCATGGATTTTATTGAAGGGTTGCCAAGGTAAAAAAGGCGTAATGAAAGTATATGGGTCATAGTGGACAGAGTGATCAAGAGTGCCCATTTCATTTCAATAAGGTCAACCAGAACGGCACATGTTTTGGCTAAGTTGTTAATGAAGAGCATTGTTAAACTGCATGGAATTCCTAGTAGTATCGCCAGTGATAGAGATGCTTTATTTACTAGCAAGTTCTGGAAGAGCCTGCAGAATGTGTTAGGCACTAAGCTCAAGATGAGTACCGCTTATCATCCTCAGATGGATAGGCAGACAGAGAGAGTCAACAAGGTATTGGAAGATCTGTTGAGAGCTTGTGTGCTGGTTTTTAGTGGTTCTTGGGAAGATCATTTGCACTTAGCAAAGTTTTCCTATAATAATAGTTATCAGACTACTATAGGAATAGCGCCTTTTGAAGCTTTGTATGGAAGGCCATGCTAATCACCAGCATGTTGGTTAGAAATCGAAGACAGATTGGTCCTTGGTCCGGATTTGGTGAGAGAGGCGACAGAAAAGATCAAGTTGATACGGAAAAGAATGAAGGAAGCTCAGTCAAGGCAGAAAAGTTACGTAGACAAAAGGCGTAAGGACCTAGAGTCTTAGTTGGAGATAGAGTTTTCATCAAGGTATCGCTGATGAAAGGCATGGTTTGGTTTGGGAAGACCGGGATGCTAGCACCGAGATATGTTGGACCATTTCTTATATCAGAGAGGATTGGGAGACTCGCATACCAAGTAGATTTGCTAAGCAGTTTGGTCGGGGTCCATAATGTGTTTCATGTTTCTCATCTTAGGAAGTGTGTTCATGATCCATAAACTACTATCGCTTCGAAGACATTGGAGGATTTAGTGGTGGAACTAGATATGACTTTTGTGAGGCAACCAGTTCGTGTTGTGGCAAAAGAAGGGAGATATTAAGAAACAAGACAGTCAGGTTGGTGAAAGTTCAGTGGAGCGACAACGTGAAGGACTGTACTTGGGAGATAGAAAACAGGATTAGGGCTACTTTTCCTAGGCTATTTTAGATGGTATGTTCTATATAGGGTTTATATAGAATTTGGTTGGTAGGTTATACTACCTTTGCTTGCATGGGCTATAAGCTTGTTATTTTATCCTTATTGAATCTCGGGGACGAAATTCTTTAAGAGAGGAGTCTGTAATACCTTTAAATTTTAATTAACATTGTTAGGGATATTTAATTGGATAAATTAAATAGAATAATGTGAATAATTATAGTGATGAGATTAATAAATCCAATGGCCATGTCTTGATAATGAATTAAAATAAGACTTAACTAATTTAAGAAGGAGGAATTTCCTAAGAGGTAAACTTGAAAATGGGGCTACATTTCTTAGTATATATCTCTTCCTTCACCTTAATAAACTTTTACTTTCTCATTCATAACTCCTCACCAACTTTCGGCCATTAAAAGCTCCAGTGAGAATATAAATTGAAGATAAAGTTAAGGAATTATAGCTAGGAAATTATCTCATTCTCCAATGAACTAATCAAGGTGAATAATCATGTTTATCATTTCATTTTTATGTGTTTGGATCAGTTATGGGTTATACATGATTCATGTTTATGATTTTGGTTAGGATATAACCATTTAAACCTTTGTTTGGATAAGACCTAGGTGTTTTAAATGTTAATGGGCTAATTAACACGTTTTTATTCGATTTTGATTAATTTTCGAGTTGTTTTGATTTTCATATGCTTTGAAATTTTAATATGTTGAAATATATGATTTATCAGATTTTTGGGATTTTTGGGGATTTTCCTTAGTGATTTACTAAAGTAATTAAATTATTTAAGCCTAAGGGCTAAACTGTAAAATTGACTACGAATTAGTCGATTCGGAGGGAAGGTTGCAATTCGAAAATTTAATTAGGAAAAAGAATAGTGTTTTAAGAAAAAAAGTTAATTTTTGTATACTTTTTACTATTTGGAAGTACAGGAGAAGGCTCCTCGGCCAATCAAAATTAGATAAGCAAGATAAATCATCACTTCACTAGGCCCAGTTCTGCCTATGACTCCAACAAGCCCGCTTTTACCCTTTTGACGAAGTCAAAAAGTGGCTTTCATCTAAGATGGAAGGAAAACAATTACCCTTCACTTAAGTTGAAAGGCAGGCATGGTTTTGAAGGGAAGAGGGGCAAAGGGATAGGGGAGTTGCTTCCTTTGCTTTCGAATAGAAACATAATTGCGTTCGAATAAGTTGAAGAGGGATCCTTCGACTCCATCATTTTATAAAAGACTAAAAAAATTATATATTCCATAAGGGGTTTCGAACGGGATCTTCGAAAGTTTAAACCTTGAAGAAAATGGTTTTTAAATGTTTTCTAAAAAGGTGTTTTAATCCTTTCGACTAAATCGAAGGGATGCCTTCGACAAAGTCAAAGGGAAAGAAGGGGAAAAGGGGTTGCATTTGAACCTCATATTGTTTTTGAAGTAAAAGTTTTAACACCTATCGACAAAGTCGAAGGGTAAACCTTCTGACATGGTCGGAAGTATACTTTGGAAGGGTTGGTTCCAACATCAACACTTCATTGTTTTTAAATATTTTCGAAAGGTTTTGGTTTCGAAGGGTTTGATTTTGAAAGGTTTGATTTCGAAAGGTTTTAGAGGGGTTACCTTCAATAATTGCAAACGGTTTTGAGTTTCATTGCTTTCGAAAGGTTTATAAATCGTTTTATAAGGGGAGGATACCCTAGGCTTTCAATAAAGTCGAAAGGTAGATCCTTTCGACTAGGTTGAAAAGAAACCTTCTGACAATGTCGAAAGGTAGGACCTTTTCGACAAGGTCGAAAGGTATGATTTTACGATGCTTTCAAAAGGAAGGCTTCCACAAGGGATAACTTTGGAGGGTTATTTTCTTTCGAATGGGACTTCATTCGAACGGTTGTAAAGGGCTGTTTTTAGCCATTTTTCTTGAGTAAAGTTTTGCTAATTCGAAGGGGCTACTTTGAAGATTTATAGCATAAAATACTTTTCTTTGTTTGAATATTTAAGGGGGGATCTTTATTTAAATTGAATGTTATAAAACCTTAGAGATAGCAGGGTGGGTTTAAAGTTTTCGAAACATGGTTTAGAGTTGCAAATAGAATTATGCTTTTGATAATATATATTTGGGCTATCAATGTGTTTTTATTTAATTTAACCTAATTGGGGTTACCAATGGGAATAGGGTAATGTGGCATACCTGGGGAAAATAATTAATCATGGGGATCATGAATTTTTATAAGTAACCATGGGGATTGTGATATTTTAATTGGCCAAGTGATGGGTTCTTGGTTAGCCTAGGAAAACTATAGAGTGTGTGGTGGACAGCCGCACCAATTTTTATAAAACAAGTACGATGGACAATCTGCATTTATTATGATGAATTTGGGACGGATAGTCATATTAAATTTTTGACGGATAGTCATTTTTAAAGATTTAAAGGGGAACTCTAATAAATTGATTTTAGATGGGAAATCTAATAAATTGCTTTTAGATGGGATATTTAATAAATGGGTGGATGGGATATCCAATATATATGATTTATGGCTTTATTTCATATTATGCTAAGACTAATCATTTTGGGTGCATGGACATAGTAAATGATTTGCATGTCTTGTTTTGTATACTAGTGAGGGGAAAACCTGTTCCGCTAAGCATCGTGGTCTCACTAGCTATCTATTTATGATAAGCGATGATATGTGATTATTCATACCAGACTTATTGTCTGATTCGAAGTTTGTATTTCTCCATAAACGCTTGGATACTCAAAATTAATTTAAGTAGTCAAAGGGTGGGAAGCTTTCAGGTTTATGGACGAATAAGCTTCCGTAGACATGTAGGAGGCAATGTTAGCTATATAGCAGCTATTTTGTGTTTTCCGCTATGATGTACTAAGAACTGTAAAGTTCATATTTATCTGATCATCATAAGGGGACATCTTCATATGTCGCTTTTATCGTATTTTGTACATGTATATGTGACCTGAACGTGGTTAATGTCTGGGACTGTGTAATTAAATCTTAAATTGTGATTTTCTTGAAATGAAAATTTTGTTTACTGGAAGTTAAATTTTTTTCATATTCTTGTGTTCCAGTGTATCAACATTAACTATGCCACATTCGGTCGCTAAGAAATAACAACTAGGATGACTGTAGCATGACCAAAACAAAGTATTCAGTAACGGTTAGTTTTGGGCGTCAAAAGGCGGGATGTTACAGTTAGCTAATCCCTAGACGTGCATCATATCTCTAGTTTTTGTCATTACCGCTGGTGAGACTATGTCCGACGTTGCACCTCATGCATGGCCAACTGAGCAAATCACGGAGCCACACATAGATTCTCATAGCTTAGCAAGTCTTGAAACCACACATGGGTGCTCACATCGCAACAGAGATCTCAAAATCACATATGGATTCTAACATCTCAGCGGGTCTCGGAATCACACATGGAGTCCCACATCTCAACAAAGATCTTGGAATCACACATGAATTCTCACGCCCCAACGGGTCTTGGAACCACATATGGATTTTAACATCCAAAACAAATCTCAAATCTCCTCCAAGTATAGAACTATTATATGGTTTTAGAGTTGTTTCGGTTCCGAGTCATCCCTTACGAGTATACTCTTCCTGCTTACCGATCACTCCAAAGCTTGTCGATCAATTTTCGGAATCCTCAATAACCGTTCTTTTTGAAATAATCAGACAGTACATAAAAATGGGGATCACCCCTTAACCATTTATATTGATGGATCTCCTCATCATTTGTCCTAGAAGAACAAAATGAGTTTATACATACAATACAGCACCATGGACGGTAACTGTACCTTATAATTCCTGTGTTTCTCCTAGATATTTCCAGAGTTAAAATCCTTCGGCGTTAAGTAGGGAATACTCCATACTACCAAAATTAAGAAGGGTTAGCTATTTAGGCCAAGATTTAATAATCGGTTATTTAAATATCAAACAAACATTCAAAATAGAGATTACATTTCCCACGGAAACCACTAAGCCTCTTAAAACTAATCTTCCGTTAATTCCCTTTCCAAAATATCTATCAAAATATTCATATACTTGTCTCATTGGAATAAACATATTCACAAGCCATTTCACTTTCAAAACTTGGAAAACTTTTTCGTATACTTATATATACAATAGTATAAGTATATCCACAAATTATTAAGAAAGATTTCTTCTTTCAAAATCATATCAAAAGGATTAAGCAAATATTGTTTGAAAAGAAACGGAGCTGACTATAAACCCAAACACTACTCCATCGGTGATAAGCATGGAACGGATGTCCACACCTCCAAAATTAAGAAGATAAATTTGGGAAAATCCCATCTTAATTTCTTTTATAATTTTTTTTCAATAAATCCTTTTTAATAAATCTTTTTCATTTATGAACATATCGTTTACTAAAATTCCAAATTCATTTATAAGACCCTTAATAAACCTCCAAGTTATTTATAAAAACTCTTTTACAAATATCCAAAATCATTTTATAATTTCTTTTATAAATATCCAAAATCATTTATAAACTTTTATATATCTCTTAAATAAGTCATAAATCTCTTTTCTAAATCATTAATTGAAGAAAAATCAAACTTCTTTTCCAATTTCAATTCCCCTTCAAATTCATAAACTCCTTTAATAAATCATTTTATAAAAATAAATCCTTTTACAAAAAAATTATTATTTAATTATAGTAAATAAAAACATTAACATCAAAAAATAAACTTTAAACATTTTTAATAATAATTTAATAAAAAAACTTTGAAAACATTTTAAATAATAAAATAATTAACCTTTTTAAAAGACATTTTAAATAAATAAAAAAATTTAAACAACTTTTAAAATAAAATAAAATTAATTTTCAAACAACTTTACCAATAAAATAAACAACTAGATTTAATAATCAGTTATAAAATAATTATTATCTTTAAAAGGCTTTGATAAGTAATTAATTATCTCTAAGCAACATTAATAATGTAATTAATTCTAAAACAATATAAATATAATAACTAACTTTGTTAAAGAAATAATTTTACAAAACCATTTTGTAAAATAGTAATTAAACAAAACATTTTACTTCAAACTATAAAATTTGAAGTTAATTTAAATCCTTAACTTTCTTAATCTAGAAAGAGACTCAACGACCCAAATGGTACTCAAACAAGCTACCATCAAATTAAATTTAACTTCTCAAGTTAAATTATAGGTATTTACATAAGCAGGCATATATGTAAACCAAATCCATAATTAACAATTGAATGTTAACACATCACTTAAAATTAACCGGCACTTAAATGGATGTCCAAATTTATATATTAGCAGAACGAGGATTTGTTCTGCTAAATGAATATCATTAAAAAAACTCTTCCATTTATTATTAGATGATATTTATTTGGCCAAACAGATAACACCAAAGCAATATGCTTAAGTTAACTACATTATTATTTAAATAACGTTATTATATTTAATCAGTATTATGTTATCACTTTATACATTATCCACTTTCAAAAATGATAATTTATCCAAACCAAACAACTAGCATAAAAACATCCAATCATGCAATAAATAATTTTTATCTACTATAAAACATATCGATTAACCAAAAAGGCGAGTTTTACTTACCGAAATTCCAGTTATCGTCGAAGCATTTTGTTTCTTCTAAAATCAAACAGCGTTCGAGTTTATCTTGGAATTCTACAAGCTCCAATTCCCACCAATCCAATTCCAAAGTGTAGTGTTCGACGCTACACTTGCAAACCAAGACCGCGTTCGATTTGGACCTAGTATGAGAGAGATACACGTTATGTAAGTTTTTAAGATTTAATTATATTATAATAATACAAATTACATTTTTTAATCTCTCATTACCAACTAACAATCATCTTCCTCAAATATAATTTCCACTCTAACTAGATATTGTGTACACACAAAAAAAACTATCCACGCCAAACTTTCTCCATGGAATTCTCCTAAACCGATCAACAAAATGATGATCCGACAACACCACCTTGCTCTTTGACGCCTCCACTTCGCAACCCCCACCACTAGAAGAAGTTTTGCCCATCCAAAGAAACAAAACCCAAAACCTCTCTCGGCCAGGTTTGAAAAATCATATTTTGCTCCTACATGCAGCACGTCACCAAATTCAACCACAAGCTGCTTCTTGACACCACAAATCCAATGGAAAGACGATGAGACCTAACTCTACCTAAATCCAACCAATCCCAAACCAGAGTTAAGCTACAAAAACATTGAACGCTTAAGGCCGTCGTAACCTCCCAAAACCCTATAGGATCGAAGATCTCACTATATAACACTCAAAGATCAAAGCTTTTGATTTTATTTGATTTTTAAACATTTTACATAAATTTTATAAAAAGATATAAATATGTTTCTTTTTTCTTCCTCTGGTTTGGTGAAGAATGACAAAAGGACGGAAGAAAAGAAATGATGACGGATATGTAATGGTTGAGGGTAGGTTGACTTATATTTAATTGTGATCTCTGGCATCTCACCATATAGATTTCCGTTCATGTATGAACAACGAACATAAAAAAATGGTTGCCCCCAGAGCTGCGATACGACCTCAAAACAATAACAATATAAGCCGATTATTGAATTTTGAAAAATCATAAAAACGTTGCAGTTTGTTGATAAATCGTCAAACAAATAATATAAATATTTTTCAATTTAAAATTATGGAAAAACTAAATAAACTAAATTGAAAATATGTAAATAAAAATCAAGTCGTTATATTACAAATATATTTTCTGATTAATTATTCAAACTATTTATTACTGTAAATAAATTTACAAATTGAATTCACCGTTATTATTTATATTAATATAAAAGGAGTTATATATAAATCAATTAGATATATATTCAATTCAAAATCAAATATTTTGAATCAATATCCATATATTAATTCACAATTCAAACATTTATAACACTCCTTATATTTAAATTCAATTTTAAACCTTCAAAAACCGATTATTCAATATGTATAATTAATTAAATATCGAAAATCAAATGACTAAAATCCCTGGTTGTTACATTCTAACCCCTTAAAAGAATTTCGTCTCCGAAATTACAAAGGTAAGGAAAAATTCTTCAAATCGTTAAAACTTTCAAAATCAATAAGTTGAAACATGTTATCGGATTTCTAAGTCCTTGAGATTACAGAAATTTCGACAACGTGTCCTTTTTGTGGCTCGATCGGAAAAACTATAAATTGCCACTGCGGACCCAAACCAATAAAAGAAAAAAAAGCTAAGCGACCTCTCATATTTAGGACATAAGTCCATCACCTAAACAATAGTATAAACACTTGCCTATTTATCGATCAACCAAACTCTGCTCATGAAACCAAAAGCGTTAAACTAGCCTTTGCTTTCATATAACTGCATCTCATTTACAAATAATATCCAACCATATAACTCATAGCTATATAATTTTGCAATTTCCAATGTCAATCGTATAATTTTTTAAACCCTGTACATGTATATATACCATCCATACGTAATATCAAATCTAATCGCTCACTTGATAACATAAATTTTATTTCCAAACTAGTATTGCTCACTCATAACTTACATACTTATTCAATTGGCTTTCATAACTATACTAATTTCCTTTTTATTCACTTCATTATCACTTAGTATAATTCCTTCAATACTAATTTCACTTATGAACCATTTCATAAAAACCATTTTATAAAACCATTTCATTTAACTTTACTTAAGTTAAATCTCATCTCACGGCTTAATTTATAAAACATACTTATGTTAATTCAATCATTTTAAAACTTAATTTCATATTTGTACCACACTCTTCTACATCCTAAGAATATATACAAAAAATTCAAATTTGTTTCTACTTAACCCGAATGTTTAACAAATTAAAAAAAAAATTACGTACAGTTTCTCAAATTTATTTATAAAAACTTATTCTCTATTGTTTTCACAAAATACTTAGCTTAATTCTCTCAAATAACTTTGAAGTTCTGACTGTTCCAATTCGTTGAAAATTCCATTTAATTTCTATAAATGGCAATTACCAAACAACACCTCAAAATGAGATGTACAAACCAAACTATACTAATGGATATAATATATGAGTCTATATAATACCTTAACTTAAAATTTCGGAACTAAACAACCGATTTTAATTTCAAATCAGTTGAAATAATAATAACAACAACAACATGAATGTTTCACCTTTGTATAACAAATCTTACTTTCAAAACTTAAAGTAAAATTTATTTTATCATAACTATTCTAAAACATAACAACTATGGTAGCAATCCATTACTTAGAAACTCGAAAATGAATACATATAATGCTGTAGTCATCATCAAAATTATTTTCCAACGACGTGAGTTCAGTGCTTCCCATCTCATTCAAAATCTTTTCTAAAAATATTTCTATATTAAAATATAATTTTAAATTATACTACAAAAACTTTTGAAAAGAAATTTCCAAAACATCAGTATTTAAGTTCTCAAATTCTCAACTTAAATTCCTTTTTATTTATAAACTACATTATAAATCATATATATATATAATTTCACTTCCTTATATAAAAATCATTTCATAAATGTTGCTTTGTTTAGATTATAATAAACAAATTTTATTAAAACTAAATTTTGACCCAATATCATCACCGAACGCCTTATAGTCAAATTGTGAAACTAAATCACAAGATGTTCGTTTCAATGTTCCCACAATTTCTATTTACCCAACCCATGTAGTGAAAAGGATAAAATCGCTTCTAATCAACCATAATAGTCATTTCCCATAAACTGGTCGGGCATCACTACTCAATTAACAAACAATAGCTAATGCTCCTAATTGGGTGAACATGACTAGTCAAACAATAAATAATAATAATTGAATATTATCATTACCTAACAAACAAACTGTAACGACCCAGAATTTTTATTAATTAATATTTGAGTATTTAATTAATTTTAAATATTAATAAGTGAATTTATAAGTCAAATAAATTTTTATTTTGAATTATTGAATTTAATTGGATAATTAAATCAATAAATTAATATGTTGAATTATGGAAATAATTGAAAATTGGGTTAAATATGATTGAAAATGATTTGTAAAATTTTATTTTATCATGTTGAAGTTAGAAGGATATTTTAGAACTTTTAAAATCGAATTAAAAGTTAATTTGTGAAAATTGAATATTTTAATATTTAGTAATCGACTGTAAAATAGTCAATTTTTGAACAGTCTCAAAATTGAACGAAACCAGTTCCATTAGATCCGTAATAGTTAGTTATTACCGAATTTCAAATTTCGTGTCAATCGGAGCTATCGTTTGATCGTGGCAGCTCGAAACGCATCGATTTATTTTTAATATTAATTTGGCGAGTTAAAATAGACATTTTTCAAAAAGTCTCGGATTTCGACGAAACTAGTTTCATCGGATCCGTAATGTGATATTATTGTAAGGTTTCAAATTTCAAGTCGATTGGATTTACCGTTTGTCCGGTACAAATTAAAACGCCTAGAAAATCGCTTAAATCGGTTTAATTTAAATTGAGCGTTTACAGCCATAACTCGCACAGATGTCCGAATTAGCTTTCGAAACCTGTTCCATTGTGTCCGGAACGCGGGATAAACCCTAGGAACGTCAGTTTCGATGCGTAAATCGGAGTTCGAAATTTCCGGATGAATAGTGTTCGATTTTTTTCCTATAAATACCCCAAAAATCTCAAAAAAATAAAAAAAACTAAAAAGCCTAATCTAATATTCATCAGCCGCCTCCACCTAATACATGGCCGATATCTTCTCCCTTTCTCCCCTCGAAATCTTCCAATCCACTCAATATTTTCGAAAACTTCCTGAAGCAAAATCGAAGAGCATGCCAAGATCCACATATCCAACGGTGGAGATCGCGAATGGAGTTGTGATTCGTGAGAAAATTGCCCGCGTTTGTCATGAAGTCGGACTCGATTCGCGCGCAACATAGTGAACCGAGCTTCACCAAATTGGAGCCGAGTGTGGAGCTAGCTTCGAGCTTCGAGGCGCAACTAGCTGATCACCTTCAAACGCGATGTGGTGGGCGATAAATTTAACCCTAATATGCATGTTTGGGTTCGTGTATACTGTAATGTCGCGCGTGATATACGTGAGTGAGGAAGGAAGTGAAACGCGGCTACGATTTGTTGCAAACGATTTTGGACGGTGGTGATGTTGTAGGTTATAAAAATTAGAAATTTAGTTGTAAATTGTTTATATAAATTAGTATAAACTTGTAAAAATCGTAACTTTTTCATACAAGGTCAAAAAAATGCAAACTCAGTTGCGTTGGAATCGTATAGACGAGCACTACGCGATGGAGTTGGTTTGGAGTCGTTTGGAGTTAGTGAGAATTTTGGGTAAAATTAAACGTCCGTTTAATTTTATTCGAAATAAATCGCTAAAACGATATTGGAATCAAGGTGAGAATTTCTCACTCAATCGAATCAGTTTCGATTTTATTTTAAATAGTTAGATTTAAAATATTTGAATGCATGTTTGAATGATGATTGATATCTATTGATTGTTAAAATAGACATTATACGCCGTTAGTAAGCGGATGTTATTTATTAAAAACATATACCGCGAATATTTCATAAACAGTGAAATTGGTATTATATATAATAGCAATATATATATATTGGCATATGTATATATTGGAGTTATTGATTTCCCGCATTTATTTGTTTAGCGGATGAGACCCTATTGCGCCGTTATTAAGCGGATAATATTTAATAAGAACATATACCGCGATAATTTCGTACTGGAGCGAAATTGGTATTGTGCTAATGTTTGTGGATGCAGGAAAACAGGTTGGAAAGATCCAACTGGATTCCTCAACAGTTTTTATTTGATTTCGGATATTTTGATATTTGATGGATTATCATATCGATATATGATATCGTTGTTGTCGTGATTGACTATTTGGTGTGTAGCATCATTGGACCCAGATTTTGGGATTTTAAAATGATTTTAAAGTGATTTTAGAAAGTATACGTTTTATAAAATAATTTTGGAATTGATCCATTTTAAATAAATAAACGTTATAATTTTTAATGTTATAAAAATTATGATTTTTGAGAAATATAGTTAAAAACTGATTTTTGAGAATATGATGCTAACGATTTTATAAAATAGTTCAATCGGGATTTTAGAATTTATTGTGAAAAGTTTAAATATAGGATTTATAAAATTTGATTATTTTATAAATCAAAATGATGAAATAATAAAGGAGATTAAAGAAGTTTTAAAAGAATAATATGAATTGATTTATATTAAGAGATTTATAAATGGATATTTATAAATTGAAATATAGACATTATAAAACGAGTTTTATAAGTGTTTGAATGAAGTGAAAATGAATTTCATTAAAGAATGAAATTTATAGAATTTAAATGGTGAAGTTATAAGAATGAAATTTATGGAATTATAAACTGTGAAGTTATAAAAGAAATTTATAAATAGTAAGATTTATAAATTTGGTGAAAATATTTGAAGAATAGATTGGTTAAATAAATGGATCTTATAAGTTATAAGATTTATAAATTAGAAAGTCTTTAAAAGAACGATTTTGTAAAATAATCGTTTTATAAGTAATTAACTTATAATATGAACGTTTAGTTTATAATTTAGTTATAAACTGGAATAGGTTAATAAAGGAATTTATAAAAAGAAGTTTTTATAAGATAAATAGAAAAAGGATTTATAAACGTTGTTTTATAAATTCGCAAACGAATTATTTTGATAAGTAAATTGCTGAAACCTATTGATGGAGTTATATTCACATTTTTGACCGTGAATAATCCTTTGAAATAAAAGGCATAGAATTGATGAAATTTGTTAACGTAGAATATTCACGTTTTTGAATAGTGAATAATATGTTAAAGAAATTGTTTTGAATGTGATATTTGAAATAGAATTAAAATGATCTAACGAAGTTTTAATTGTGTTGAGATTCGAAACAATAGATTTCAACATTAATTGTTGAAATAGACGTTTTCGAGAAATAAAAGGAAATAGTGGACTATAACATTGTTGTTATAGTAAATGATTTCCGAAAGGAAATGTTTTGTATAGTATTGGGATTTATATATCTATCTTAAAATTCGAATCCCTATACTAGTGACTTTGGGTTGTCGTAACGATGTTTTACGCAACATTCGTTTTGGCCCAAATAAATATGTTTATGAGAATGATTTCCTTAAAGAACGAAATGTATACTTAATTTCGATTTAAGTATATTGAATATTTTCTAAGTGTTGAAAATAAATAAAATTCGTGAATTACTTATTTAATAAGTATGGAAATGTTTTTCCAATATAAAGTGAATATCTTAAGAATTTATCTTTTTGAAGATAAATTGAAATGAATAATTAAAAATGTATATGCATGGATATTGTGAATATAAATTCACTATGGAATTTATAAAAGAAAGTGGAATTTGTTTAAGAATAAATATTGATTTATTTTTGAAGTATTGAAAATAATATATCTTGTAAAGATATTTTGGAAAATAAATAATTTGGAAAATTATTTGGAATCTGGCGATGTGTGCATATCCATTGATAGTTCAATAACCGACTATCAATATTTCCCTTTGAATGGGTAATTGATGTGATTTGGTTGAATGTGAATGCTAAACTTATTTTTGAATAAGCGCTCACTATTCGGGTTAACCGGGAAAGGACCATGGGGTCGTATAACCCATTCCGAATATGTGATACGTCGTTATGAATTGCATTTGAAGATCGGTGTTGAAGACCCGGTATTTGCGAGAGCGACAGGATGACCTGTCGATTGTCTCTGCACTGAGTTGCAGCGGTATAGAGACTCCCTAAGTGATGGGAAATCCGATCAGGATTGTGAATATCCGGATTGCAAGGACTTCTTTGTAAGTGCCTTCGGTTTTGTTCGAGCCCGGAACAGACTTGTATGGATTGTATGTCTGACATTACAAGTTGAGATATAAAGCCGATTTCTTTCAAATATATTTCTGTTGGTGGCGAAGAATTTATTCTTTTAGCTTAACACCCTTCTCTGAGACGTACGAGCTCAGAGGTTATATAGTTGAAGTTATCAGCGATATATTCCCAATTTGGTAATGTGATATGCTGAGTGATGCTGAAATGATCATTGTGTTGATTATTGTGATAGGATCGTTTATTTGATCGTCTATCTTGGTGATCATTGTGTTGATCATTTGTTGACCCAAAGCATGGCTTTTGTATAAAGTATGTTTTTGTGGACGTGACTTCGTCGAGCCTCACACCCCGGAAATGGTCAAAACAGGAAAGATGCGGCAAGGTTATGAGGGGTAGCACCCTTTAGGGTATGTACATTTCCTTCTGGATAGAGGTGGTATCATGGTATGGAGCCCAGATATTTAACCTATGTGGTTACTACGAATTTATTACTTTGTGGTTGTTGCTTTTCGGGATCCCGTGAGAAAGGTCGTTTACGATCGGGGAATGGCGTGCTCGTGTCAGTAGTTACCCAGTTAGGGGTAACCCGGCCTTGTGTTGGCAGAGTTCCGGTTTGGTTCTCGGGGATGTCTTTCCAGAGGCATTCTCATGTGGCAATGGGAAGTTCCTTGGCCTGACCATTTGTTGGAAATCCAAAGAAACAATACGTGACTTGTACGGTTTTAGTTGTATAACCTGCTATGGAATGTGGCGGTAACCTGCTATTGAACATAGTTAGCTATAGTAGGCATACGATAATGGTCGTATGTTGGCTAAGATTTATATTCTACTTTCGAAATGAATTTTTCCTACACTATGCACTAATAATAATATCAAATGTTATTTTAAATGCGTATCAAGCATCTTTGACTATCATAAGGAGAAATCTCCTCCGATTCTGCGTTTGCATTGTGTGTGTGTGTGCGGGAGGCCTTATGGTAGTCTCATTTTTAAAAGCATTGCGAATTGAATTTAAAAATATCCCTCTATTTTGATTTTAAAGATAAATAAACTGTTTTGAGTTCTCACACCAGTCACATGACTGACTTGGAGTTTATTGTTTTCCTTCCTAAACTCTGGGTGCCCACCAATTTTCACACGGGCAGTCGAGAGTTAAGGTTTATCAGGATATTCTGGATATTCTGGAGTTGCTGGAGGCAAGATGGACGGCATGGCGTATTACTTATATAGTATTTCTTTTCCGCTGCACTGTTGTTGTTGTATGATGTTGTACACTCTGATGATATGATGTAATGTAATGTATAAAATGTAATAACTGATATAGTTCTTTGTTTAAAGATTATTCATTTATTATTATATGTTGTTCCGCTGCGAGTTGTGAGATTCCATTGTTTTCCGTTCTGTTTCCTTTCTCTTCTCTTTTCTTTCTATTTTAAAATTTTCTATCTTCTCTCCTCCCTATTTTCTATCTTTTTCTCTTCTCTTTTCTTAAAGTCTTTTTTTTAAAATCCATAACATTTCGGGTTCTTGGCCTTCGATTTCTCGGCAGTCGATAAAGTGAGTGTCGATGTTGAATTTTCGAAAGTCGAGAATTCCCGTTTGTTACATCTGGTATCAGAGCTTATGGTTAAGCGACAACCATGGTTCTGTTGGGTATAATTCATTAGAGATAGAGTCAGTAGTACTCTAGAATGAGTTTAAGTGTAATAATAGCTATGAGAGCGTATTTGTTAGTGAATATAAAATTGTTTTATATTGTGATGATTGGTTTGTTGAGTGGCATATGAACCTTCGTCGGCACAGCCTCGAAACTGAATCGAAGGGGTTTCTAAACACTTGAATAGAACAATTCGGCACAGTATTGTTTTAAATTGGGTAAATGAAATAATTTTTCTTGATTATATTTTATATATAAAGAAATAATTTTCAGAATTATTAAAGTGTATATAAGTTGATTGTTTAGTTATTTGAATAATCTAAATAAAAGAATGATTGTATAAGCAAAAGAATTATAAGAATTAAATTATAATTAAAGTGATTTACAATTTTGAAATAAACTTATATACATAAGAAGTGAAACTATGTGAATATATTTATGAATATGAGTTGTAAATAAAAAGTGAATTTAAAGTTAAATAAAAAGTTACTTTAGAATTTGGAAGCTGAATTGATTGATAAATGTGAACTTAAGTTATGTAATAGAATAGAAATGAAAATTCAACTGTAGTAATTGAATTGAATTAATGAATTGAATATTAATCAATTGAATGTGAATAATTGATATGAAATAATGAATATAAGTGTTAATTCATTAAAATCTAATGTTATTGGAAGTTGAATAAATTGAATGAGAATGAATATAAGCAAAGGAATTTGGTTGTAATTAATATACTTTGGTTGTTATATGATTATTAGATTGATTGTATATAATTCATTAAGTATTAATGAAATTGGAAGCTATGAAATTGAATTCAAATTAGAAGTAAATAAATTTGAATAGAAGTGAATTTGATTTGGTAGTGAACCAACTTGAATATGAATTAGTAAGTGATAACTAATTAAATTGAGAATGAATGTTGATAAAAATCCAATGTAAACGAATCAAATGTGATTAAATTTGAAAACCAATTCATTGAATATTAATGAGAATATGAATGAGTATTTAGTTGGTTGATGTTTGCATTTGTTGTTTTACTACATTTGCTATGTTGGCATATATAGTTATGTTGCTATATGTTGTATATTGAGATTATTTTCATATATGCATGTTCTCATGTTGTTTGTTGAGTAATTAGTAGGTGCGGATCGCGTTTGCTTCGCATTTGGAGCTCGCTTTCGCGCTATATTAGCCGTATATGCTTGCTAATAAAAATATAAGGTACATATCTCGGATTACATACCGTACTTTTACACTTTTTTCCCTGCGGGATGCCTCATTACTTGATGAGATGTATATTTGTGATATATATACTGTCATTTTTCTTTCGGATCGAGCCGCGCAAAGGAGACTATGGCGAATTTTTCCGGAAATTTAAAGCGTTAGAAAATTTTTGAGAAATTTAAGAAAATTTTGAAAACTATAACTTTGTTTTGGAGTTGAAAGTTAAACAATGTAGTTGTTTTTGAAAAGATAACTAAGTATGATTTTGAAAACTTAGTAAGTATTATAAGAAGTTTAACTATGAATTTTGGAAAATTAATAGATTCTGTAACTTTCTTACTTGATAATTTCGAGGACGAAATTCTTTTAAGTGGGGAAGATTGTAACGACCTAGAATTTTTATTAATTAATATTTGAGTATTTAATTAATTTTAAATATTAATAAGTGAATTTATAAGTCAAATAAATTTTTATTTTGAATTATTGAATTTAATTGGATAATTAAATCAATAAATTAATATGTTGAATTATGGAAATAATTGAAAATTGGGTTAAATATGATTGAAAATGATTTGTAAAATTTTATTTTATCATGTTGAAGTTAGAAGGATATTTTAGAACTTTTAAAATCGAATTAAAAGTTAATTTGTGAAAATTGAACATTTTAATATTTAGTAATCGACTGTAAAATAGTCAATTTTTGAACAGTCTCAAAATTGAACGAAACCAGTTCCATTGGATCCATAATAGTTAGTTATAACCGGATTTCAAATTTTGTGTCAATCGGAGCTATCGTTTGATCGTGGCAGCTCGAAACGCATCGATTTATTTTTAATATTAATTTGGCGAGTTAAAATAGCCATTTTTCAAAAAGTCTCGGATTTTGACGAAACTAGTTTCATCGGATCCGTAATGTGATATTATTGTAAGGTTTCAAATTTCAAGTTGATTGGATTTACCGTTTGTCCGGTACAAATTAAAACGCCTAGAAAATCGCTTAAATCGGTTTAATTTAAATTGAGCGTTTACAGCCATAACTCGCACAGATGTCCGAATTAGCTTTCGAAACCTGTTCCATTGTGTCCGGAACGCGGGATAAACCCTAGGAATGTCAGTTTCGGCGCGTAAATCGGAGTTCGGAATTTCCGGATGAATAGTGTTCGATTTTTTTCCTATAAATACCCCAAAAATCTCAAAAAAATAAAAAAAACTAAAAACCCTAATCTAATATTCATCAGCCGCCTCCACCTAATACATGGCCGATATCTTCTCCCTTTCTCCCCTCGAAATCTTCCAATCCACTCAATATTTTCGAAAACTTCCTGAAGCAAAATCGAAGAGCATGCCAAGATCCACATATCCAACGGTGGAGATCGCGAATGGAGTTGTGATTCGTGAGAAAATTGCCCGCGTTTTTCATGAAGTCAGCCTCGATTCGCGCGCAACATAGTGAACCGAGATTCACCAAATTGGAGCCGAGTGTGGAGCTAGCTTCGAGCTTCGAGGCGCAACTAGCTGATCACCTTCAAACGCGATGTGGTGGGCGATAAATTTAACCCTAATATGCATGTTTGGGTTCGTGTATACTGTAATGTCGCGCGTGATATACGTGAGTGAGGAAGGAAGGGAAACGCGGCTACGATCTGTTGCAAACGATTTTGGACGGTGGTGATGTTGTAGGTTATAAAAATTAGAAATTTAGTTGTAAATTGTTTATATAAATTAGTATAAACTTGTAAAAATCGTAACTTTTTCATACGAGGTCAAAAAAATGCAAACTCAGTTGCGTTGGAATCGTATGGACGAGCACTACGCGATGGAATTGGTTTGGAGTCGTTTGGAGTTAGTGAGAATTTTGGGTAAAATTAAACGTCCGTTTAATTTTATTCGAAATAAATCGCTAAAACGATATTGGAATCAAGGTGAGAATTTCTCACTCAATCGAATCAGTTTCGATTTTATTTTAAATAGTTAGATTTAAAATATTTGAATGCATGTTTGAATGATGATTGATATCTACTGATTGTTAAAATAGACATTATACGTCGTTAGTAAGCGGATGTTATTTATTAAAAACATATACCGCGAATATTTCATAAACAGTGAAATTGGTATTATATATAATAGCAATATATATATATTGGCATATGTATATATTGGAGTTATTGATTTCCCGCATTTATTTGTTTAGCGGATGAGACCCTATTGCGCCGTTATTAAGCGGATAATATTTAATAAGAACATATACCGCGATAATTTCGTACTAGAGCGAAATTGGTATTGTGCTAATGTTTGTGGATGCAGGAAAACAGGTTGGAGGGATCCAACTGGATTCCTCAACAGTTTTTATTTGATTTCGGATATTTTGATATTTGATGGATTATCATATCGATATATGATATCGTTGTTGTCGTGATTGACTATTTGGTGTGTAGCATCATTGGACCCAGATTTTGGGATTTTAAAATGATTTTAAAGTGATTTTAGAAAGTATACGTTTTATAAAATAATTTTGGAATTGATCCATTTTAAATAAATAAACGTTATAATTTTTAATGTTATAAAAATTATGATTTTTGAGAAATATAGTTAAAAACTGATTTTTGAGAATATGATGCTAACGATTTTATAAAATAGTTTAATCGGGATTTTAGAATTTATTGTGAAAAGTTTAAATATAGGATTTATAAAATTTGATTATTTTATAAATCAAAATGATGAAATTATAAAGGAGATTAAAGAAGTTTTAAAAGAATAATATGAATTGATTTATATTAAGAGATTTATAAATGGATATTTATAAATTGAAATATAGACATTATAAAACGAGTTTTTATAAGTGTTTGAATGAAGTGAAAATGAATTTCATTAAAGAATGAAATTTATAGAATTTAAATGGTGAAGTTATAAGAATGAAATTTATGGAATTATAAACTGTGAAGTTATAAAAGAAATTTATAAATAGTAAGATTTATAAATTTGGTGAAAATATTTGAAGAATAGATTGGTTAAATAAATGGATCTTATAAGTTATAAGATTTATAAATTAGAAAGTCTTTAAAAGAACGATTTTGTAAAATAATCGTTTTATAAGTAATTAACTTATAATATGAACGTTTAGTTTATAATTTAGTTATAAACTGGAATAGGTTAATAAAGGAATTTATAAAAAGAAGTTTTTATAAGATAAATAGAAAAAGGATTTATAAACGTTGTTTTATAAATTCGCAAACGAATTATTTATATAAGTAACTTGCTGAAACCTATTGATGGAGTTATATTCACATTTTTGACTGTGAATAATCCTTTGAAATAAAAGGCATAGAATTGATGAAATTTGTTAACGTAGAATATTCACGTTTTTGAATAGTGAATAATATGTTAAAGAAATTGTTTTGAATGTGATATTTGAAATAGAATTAAAATGATCTAACGAAGTTTTAATTGTGTTGAGATTCGAAACAATAGATTTCAACATTAATTGTTGAAATAGACGTTTTCGAGAAATAAAAGGAAATAGTGGACTATAACATTGTTGTTATAGTAAATGATTTCCGAAAGGAAATGTTTTGTATAGTATTGGGATTTATATATCTATCTTAAAATTCGAATCCCTATACTAGTGACTTTGGGTTGTCGTAACGATGTTTTACGCAACATTCGTTTTGGCCCAAATAAATATGTTTATGAGAATGATTTCCTTAAAGAACGAAATGTATACTTAATTTCGATTTAAGTATATTGAATATTTTCTAAGTGTTGAAAATAAATAAAATTCGTGAATTACTTATTTAATAAGTATGGAAATGTTTTTCCAATATAAAGTGAATATCTTAAGAATTTATCTTTTTGAAGATAAATTGAAATGAATAATTAAAAATGTATATGCATGGATATTGTGAATATAAATTCACTATGGAATTTATAAAAGAAAGTGGAATTTGTTTAAGAATAAATATTGATTTATTTTTGAAGTATTGAAAATAATATATCTTGTAAAGATATTTTGGAAAATAAATAATTTGGAAAATTATTTGGAATCTGGCGATGTGTGCATATCCATTGATAGTTCAATAACCGACTATCAATATTTCCATTTGAATGGGTAATTGATGTGATTTGGTTGAATGTGAATGCTAAACTTATTTTTGAATAAGCGCTCACTATTCGGGTTAACCGGGAAAGGACCATGGGGTCGTATAACCCATTCCGAATATGTGATACGTCGTTATGAATTGCATTTGAAGATCGGTGTTGAAGACCCGGTATTTGCGAGAGCGACAGGATGACCTGTCGATTGTCTCTGCACTGAGTTGCAGCGGTATAGAGACTCCCTAAGTGATGGGAAATCCGATCAGGATTGTGAATATCCGGATTGCAAGGACTTC
Source organism: Allium cepa (assembly GCA_030765085.1). Taxonomy (NCBI): domain Eukaryota; kingdom Viridiplantae; phylum Streptophyta; class Magnoliopsida; order Asparagales; family Amaryllidaceae; genus Allium; species Allium cepa. The sequence continues at coordinate 550,528,903 of CM060938.1, forward strand.
TTTGTAAGTGCCTTCGGTTTTGTTCGAGCCCGGAACAGACTTGTATGGATTGTATGTCTGACATTACAAGTTGAGATATAAAGCCGATTTCTTTCAAATATATTTCTGTTGGTGGCGAAGAATTTATTCTTTTAGCTTAACACCCTTCTCTGAGACGTACGAGCTCAGAGGTTATATAGTTGAAGTTATCAGCGATATATTCCCAATTTGGTAATGTGATATGCTGAGTGATGCTGAAATGATCATTGTGTTGATTATTGTGATAGGATCGTTTATTTGATCGTCTATCTTGGTGATCATTGTGTTGATCATTTGTTGACCCAAAGCATGGCTTTTGTATAAAGTATGTTTTTGTGGACGTGACTTCGTCGAGCCTCACACCCCGGAAATGGTCAAAACAGGAAAGATGCGGCAAGGTTATGAGGGGTAGCACCCTTTAGGGTATGTACATTTCCTTCTGGATAGAGGTGGTATCATGGTATGGAGCCCAGATATTTAACCTATGTGGTTACTACGAATTTATTACTTTGTGGTTGTTGCTTTTCGGGATCCCGTGAGAAAGGTCGTTTACGATCGGGGAATGGCGTGCTCGTGTCAGTAGTTACCCAGTTAGGGGTAACCCGGCCTTGTGTTGGCAGAGTTCCGGTTTGGTTCTCGGGGATGTCTTTCCAGAGGCATTCTCATGTGGCAATGGGAAGTTCCTTGGCCTGACCATTTGTTGGAAATCCAAAGAAACAATACGTGACTTGTACGGTTTTAGTTGTATAACCTGCTATGGAATGTGGCGGTAACCTGCTATTGAACATAGTTAGCTATAGTAGGCATACGATAATGGTCGTATGTTGGCTAAGATTTATATTCTACTTTCGAAATGAATTTTTCCTACACTATGCACTAATAATAATATCAAATGTTATTTTAAATGCGTATCAAGCATCTTTGACTATCATAAGGAGAAATCTCCTCCGATTCTGCGTTTGCATTGTGTGTGTGTGCGGGAGGCCTTATGGTAGTCTCATTTTTAAAAGCATTGCGAATTGAATTTAAAAATATCCCTCTATTTTGATTTTAAAGATAAATAAACTGTTTTGAGTTCTCACACCAGTCACATGACTGACTTGGAGTTTATTGTTTTCCTTTCTAAACTCTGGGTGCCCACCAATTTCCACACGGGCAGTCGAGAGTTAAGGTTTATCAGGATATTCTGGATATTCTGGAGTTGCTGGAGGCAAGATGGACGGCATGGCGTATTACTTATATAGTATTTCTTTTCCGCTGCACTGTTGTTGTTGTATGATGTTGTACACTCTGATGATATGATGTAATGTAATGTATAAAATGTAATAACTGATATAGTTCTTTGTTTAAAGATTATTCATTTATTATTATATGTTGTTCCGCTGCGAATTGTGAGATTCCGTTGTTTTCCGTTCTGTTTCCTTTCTCTTCTCTTTTCTTTCTATTTTAAAATTTTCTATCTTCTCTCCTCCCTATTTTCTATCTTTTTCTCTTCTCTTTTCTTAAATTCTTTTTTTTAAAACCCATAACATTTCGGGTTCTTGGCCTTCGATTTCTCGGCAGTCGATAAAGTGAGTGTCGATGTTGAATTTTCGAAAGTCGAGAATTCCCGTTTGTTACACAAACACACCATTAATAACTATACTTAGTTATATAAAATTATTCCATTATATATAAAATATAATTCTAGGTAAAATTGTTTCGTTTACCAATTTTAAAATATACAATGTCGGTTTGCCTTGTTCAAGTGTTTAGAAATCTCTATCGATACCGTGGCGTCCCATGTACCAATAAGAATTCATAAGCCAGTCAACGGCTAAATCAACACAATATAAAACATTTTATAGCACTAACAAACACGTGCTCTTATATGTAATACACTCAACTCAACCTAGGGGCTCGATTACCCTATCTCAAATAATCCTCACCAAAGCCTAGTTGTTCGCTCAACCTAAGCTCTGATATCACGTGTAACAACCCATCGAAACTAATACATCCACGATATTCACGTGTTGAGCATCCAACTGCCGGAAAGATAGATTGTTGGGGAAAAAGAACTAAAAGAATGAAAATAATCTCACATCGTGAAGATTAACATATAATATGAAACAGATCTTTGCAAGGAAAGAAAACTAAGTGCACATACGATAATCAAAGTACACTATACAATCATCAACCTGCACAGTTATAATAACATGTCCTTACAATTTGCTAATAATTATAAACATCAAATGAAGTGGAAAAGTAAATATACGTGAGTACGTCTTAGAGGCATCCAGCTCGTCTCCGAAAGCTCCAAAGCATCCAAACTGAATGTGAAAATATGCTTGGTCTAACCCAAGCATTATAATAAAATAACATCCAGATCAGTCTGGTAAGCCAGCGTGAGAAACACACCTCAATTAGATTTTAAATGTTTATAAAACTTTTCAAAAAAAGTATCTCGCAAGACCACGTCGTACATAAACACGGATAGGTTTTTACCATACGATAACCAAACATTTATATTAAAAATCCAGTGATATTACAATAACGTCTAAGGGTGAGGATACTAATAATCAAGTAGTTGTGATGCTCGTGAGTATACATCACAACAATAAAAGGTATATAATCAAAAATCGATAAGGCGTGTTTGCTAATTGTGTAGGATTCCATGGAGGTGGCCTTATCCGAGAATGATCCTCCTACACAAGGATCATATGTATCCTTCCAAAGCAATAACACATCCCTAGTGATATACAATGGGAAATAAATAGCTGGCCCCAAAAACTATCAACCCAAATGCATCGCTCCATTCATGCATAAAAGCTGTAGGTAACTCTATGAAGGAGAAGACTGCACCGTTAGTGGTTAGCTAAACCCCTAACCATGCATCCTATCTCTAGTTTTAGTCTTTATTGCTAGTGAGGCTACATCTGATATTCCAGCTCATGCACCGCCAACTGAACATATCATAGAACCACATGGATTCCCATACCTCAATAAGTCTTAGAACCACACATGGGTTTCCACATCTCAACAGAGATCTCAGAAGGACAAATGGATTCCCATACCTCAACCGTTCTCGGAATCATATATGGATCCCCATATCTCAACAAAGATCTCAAAATCACACATGGATTCTCATACCCCAATGGGTCTTGATATCATACATGGATTCCAACATCCAAAATAGATCTCGAATCTCCTCCAAGTATAGAACCTATATATGGTTTTAGATCGGTTTCGATTTTGAGTCATCTCTTAAAATTACACTCTTCCCGCTTACCAATTGCTCTAAAACCAATCGATCAATTTCCGGAATGCTCAATACAGGTTCTTTCGGAAATAATCAGACAAAATATAAGAACAAATATCACTTCCTAGCCGTTTATGTGGATGGATCTCCTCATCATTTGTCCAAGAAGAAAAAAAATGAGTTTACACAACAATATAGCACCATAAACAGTAACTGTACCATATAATCCCCATGATTCTCCTAGATATTTCCAAAGTTAAAATCCTTCGGTGTTAAGTAGTGAAATATTTCCATACCTCTACGAAGGATTACATGTTTAGGCTAAGATTTGATAGTCGGTTATTTAACTATCAAAAAAACAAACATTCAAAATATAGATTACATTTCCTACGGAAACCACTAAGCCTCTTAAAATTAATCTTTCATTAATTCTCTTTTCAAAATATTTATCAAAATATTCATATATTGATCTCACTGAAAAGTATATTTACAAACCATTTCACTTTTAAACTTGAAAAACTTTTCCATATACTTATATATACAATAGTATAAGTATATTCACAAATCATTAAGAAAGGTTTATTATTTCAAAATCATATCAAAAGGATTAAACAGATATGTTTGAAAAGAAACGGAGATGAGGATAAACCCAAAAACTATTCATTCGGTGTTAAGCATGGAATGAATGTCCACACCACCAAAATTAAGAAGGTCAATTTGGGTAAATCCATTCTCAATTTCTTTTATAAATTTCTTCAATAAATCCTTCTTGACAAATCCCTTTCATTTATGAACATCTCCTTTACTAAAATTCCAAATCCATTTATAAAACCCTTAATAAACCTCTAAGTAATTTATAAAAACTCTTTTACAAATATCCCAAATCATTTATACAATTTATAAATATCCAAAATCATTTATAAATCTCTTTTATAAATCTCTAAAATAATTAATAAATCTCTTTTCTAAATCATTAAAGGAAAAAGAATAAACTTCTTTTCCAAATTCAATTTCCCTACAAATTCATAAACTCCTTTAATAAATCCTTTTTATAAAAAGAAATCCTTTTATAAACAATTTATTATTTATTTATAATAAATAAAAAAAAATAACATCATAAAAATAAACTTTAAACATTTTAATAATAATATGATAATAAAACTTTAAAAACATTTTAAATAATAAAATAATTAACTTTTCTAAAAACATTAAATAAATAAAACAAAATAATTTTAAAGAACTTTCAAATTATAATTAAATTAATTTTCAAACAATATTACCAATAAAATAATTAACTAGATTCAATTAATCAATAACAAAATAATAAATATCATTAAACAACTTTCATAAGTAATAAATCATCTTTGAGCAATATTAATAAAATAGTTAATTTTAAAACAGTATAAATATAAAAATTAACTTTGCTAAAGAAATAATTTAACAAAAACATTTTATAAAATAATAAATAAACAAAACATTTTACTTCAAATCATAAAATTTGAAGTTAATTTAAATACATGACTTTCGAAATCCATAAAGAGGCTCGACGACCACAATGGCACTTAAACAAGCGACCATCGAGTTAAATTTAACTACTCAAGTTAAATTATAGATATTTATATAAGCAAACATATATATAAACCAAACCTATAATTAACAATCAATTATTAACACATCACTTATCTAGTATAAGTTAATTAACACTTAAATGGATGTCCAAATTTATATAATAGCAAATGGGGATTTGTTTTGCTAAATGAATATCATTTAAAATAAACTCTTCCATTTATTATTAGACGATGTTTACTTGGCCAAGCAGATAACACCGAAGCAATATGCTTAAACTAACTACGTTATTATTTAAACAACATAATTATATAAAATCAGTATTATTTTATCACTTTATACATTATCCATTTTCAAAAATGATAATTTATCCAAACCAAACAACTAGCAAATAACACATCTAAATAGGTAATAAATAATTCTTATCTACTATATAACATACTGACTAACTAAAAAGGTGAGTTTTACTCACCAAAATTCCAGTTATCATCGAAGCATTTTGGTTCCATCTAAAATCGAACAGCGTTCGAATTTAGCTTGAAATTCTACAAGCTCCAATTTCTACCAATCCAATTCCAAAGCGTAGTGTTCGACGCTATGAGTGCACCGCGACTGATCGCATTTGATTTGGACCTAGTATAAGAGAGATACACATTATATAAGTCTTTGAGATTTAATTATATAATAATGCTAATTACATTTTTAATCTCTCATTACCAACTAACTAATCATCTTCTTCAAATATAAATCCCACTCTAGCTAGATATCGTGCACACCAAAAAACCAATCTGCGTCGAACTTCCTTTATGGCTTCTCAACCACTCAACGAAAAGACGATCTAACAAAACCGCCTTGCTCCTTGACGCCTCCACTTCGCACCCCATCACCAGAAGAAGCTCGACCCATCTAAGAGACCTAAAACCTCTCTATCCAGTTCTAAAAAAATGGGTTTTGCTCCTAAATGTCGTACGCCTCCAAATTTAACCACAAGATGCTTCTTGACACCACAAATCCAATGGAAAAAATGGTGAGACCTAACTCCACCTAAATTCGACCAAATCCCGAACCCTAGTTAAGTTACAAAACCGTCAAGTGCCTAAAAAGGCTGCCGCAACCTCCCAAAACCCCCTAGCAGTGAAGATCTCGCCATATACCACTCAATGATCTAAGCTTTTGATTTTTATTTGATCTTTTTACATTTTAATTAAATTTTAGAAGAAGATATAAATATCTTTCTTTTCTTTCTCCGGTTGGTGAAGAACGACAAAAGGATGGAAGACAAAGAATGATGTCGGATGTGTAAGGTTTGAGGGTGGGTTGACTTATATTTAATTTGTGATCTCCGACATCTCACGGCACAGATTTTTGTTCGCATAGGAACCATGAACATCAAAACAAAAATACGATCGTACTCAGAACAATGACGCGACCTCAAAACAATAATACTATAAACTGGTTATTGAATTTTGAAAAATTACAGAAGCACTGCCATTAGCCGATAAATCATCAAACGAATAATTTAAATATTTTCCAAATTAAAAATTATATCAAATAAATTAAATTAAAATATGTAAATAAAAGGAGTTAAATAAGACCAATAAATCAGTTAAATATATATTCAATTCAAAATAAGATATTTTTAATCACTATCCAAATATTAATTCACAGTTCAAATATTTATAACACTACTTATATTTAAATTTAAGTTTAAAATTTTAAAAACCAATTATTCAATATTTAAAATTAATTAAATATTCAAAATCAAACGACCAGAATTCCGGATTGTTACATTTATGTTCAATTCAAAATCAAATATTTTGAATCACTATCCAAATATTAGTTCATAATTCAAATATTTATAACACTCCTTAAATTTAAATTCATGTAAAAACCTTTAAAACCAATTATTCAATATTTAAAATTAATTAGATATTCAAAATCAAATGACCAAAATCCTGGGTTGTTGCACAAATGGCGAGTATACTCACTTCAAAACCAAGCTAACATAAGCACAAGTCAGCTAGAATCACATGAACCCTTCCTACCAATACCAAACATACAAAAGACACCGCCTTTGCTCCAAAAGATGCTCTTTGCCTCCTCCCTCCTTCACTGAAAGCTTATGGTTCAACATGCCTCTCCCTTTTGTACTACTTTTCTTCCACATTTTCTTTGTTGTACTTGTTTCCTATGATGTGCTAAGCCTTGTACTTGAGTTTAGTGAAGTTCGGAGAAGATTTACCTTGATTAAAGGTTGATTAGTGAAGATAGAAATGGATTAACACTAAGTTGTTTCTACTTTTTAGTTTTGTAAAAAGTGATTAATGCAATCCTAAAGGTGTATTTATAGAGTTTATTCAAGAGGTCACTACCACCTTCAAACCTCCTTAGAAGGTCACAAAGGAGCCTCCCTCTCACATGCTACTTACACCTCACTTTCCTAAAACAAATATCTCTTTACTATTCACTAAAATATCCTCTACCTTATGGCATCACTGTTACCTGACATTTTGGCCCGAGCTACATGGCGATAGTCTCAGAGTCTATGGTTGAACGGGGATGGGACTTAAGCTAAGAAAGGATTGGAAGTATAATAGACTAGTGTAATTTAATTGTTGATCGGCCTATGCACATAGGTCGATATATCTAATATTGTTCGGCATGATTGTATGGCATAAGAACATAAGGTGGTGCGGCGTTGGAGTGTGGATATGGCAGGCCAGCCGATAGTGGCTCAGCCAAGGTCGTTCGGTCAGCATCGTTCGGCCTTGGAGAAAAGATTAGTGTCATTCAGACACTCATCTCTCAGCCTTAGAGAGAAGATTAGTATCGCTAGGCCATTCATCGCTTGGCCTTGGAGTGAAGGTTAACGTTGTTCGGCCACTCATCGCTCGGCCTTGGAGAGAAGGTGAGCACGGTTCAATCGCTCGTCTTTCGGTCGAGGAAGGAAGGCAAAAGCTATTTCGTTCAATTGAGGCTCTGTATTGGAGGTCCAGTTAAGAGTGCTTCGGCACGAGTGTTCGGTGTATCTGATTCGGTGCACGATGAGGGAGTTAGCCTATTCTTGGGGTAAACATCAAAGTGAGGAGATCAACATTGCTTTACTTCGAGATCCACTATGAGTTACTCTGAGTCCCTTGAGAGCTTGCTTTGAGTCATTTGCTAAATGACCACCAATCGGCCATATTGGTTCGACATTTGTTGATCGATCGAAAGTCATTTCGTATGCCTTGATCGGCCAACTCGAGATTACCATGTATCGGCCGAGTCACCTTGGTTTTGGGTTTGCATAGGGCATCTAGCCTATCTTTGTCTATAATTAGAGAGGCATGGGTACATTTGAAGGGACCTTTATTTGGGAGAACTCCAGGGAGACTCTGCTGTTTTCTATACTCATGTCTTTGCTGTCAAAATTTGTACATGAGTTGTTCGTGTATGGATTGCATCTGTATTCAACTCATTGAAGAAGCAATAATGATTACACTCAAGTGGACATAGGAAATTACGCCGAACCCCAAAGTTCTGGTGTTCTATTTTTTTTACCATTCTTATTGCATTTTACTGCGATATTCATCTGTTTTAATTTATTTTCTTCATTAATCTCTCTACAAAAATCTATTCTTGGGTGTTAGTGACCAATTTTGGTGCTAACATTTTGGTGCTTTCACTGAGAACGGCATGCTCAGGCTGTTAGGATCTACTTTGTCGCTACTGGATTGAAGAGATCCCCCAAAGAAGATCCAAGTTCATTCTCAAGAGTTCATAGATTCTACTAAGAGTTTCGATCGATAACTCTACAATGGGAAGACCACGTACTGGATCGACGTCCCATAATGCGGATGTCAACAAGACCGCTAGCGTCCAACAAGTAGGACCCAACAATCGACAAGCTAATCCAGGTGCAGGTACCACCGCCGTTCTAAACCAAACAGAAGTTGTCACTAGGACAGAGTTTAACGAACTGATGGGAGAACTCGTGGAAAGCAGGAGACAGCTTAATGAGCAGATTCAAGCTAACGCCAATCTCATAACCTAGCTAAATCAACAACAGCATCAGAATGCTGGAGAAGTCCCGCTACCAACTCATCATCTGACAGCTCCGCTTTGTCTGATGAACATCCCAAGCATAGACGCCGTAGAATTGAAAAAGTGTAAACAGGTGCAGCAGGTCAATCCAACAGGAGTGGTCTAGGTTCCCTACCTGGAACCGTAGCCCCTCACTTGCACCTGGGAAATCGCACTCAAGTTGGTATGGAAAACTTAGGATCTGAAGCACGAGTGGAAGCAGACCGGCCGGCTCATCAGAGTCGTAGTGAAGCAGCTCCCTAGGACATGTATTTAGGAGACTACCAACCGAGGAGGCACCAGCCGAATCGATCACGTAGGACGGAGTCCAACTTACCACCTCTCATCTTGACCCAGGATTTATCAGCTATGGTTAGACAGCTGATGAGAGAAAATCAGATCTTATCTAACGACGATTGGGGTAGTTAGGAGTCGTACTCCGTTCACAGATGATATCCTACAAGCTGAGTACCCCCAGAAGTTCAACATGCCGACTATTCCAACCTATGAGGTTAAGACTGATCCTCGACGGCATATAATGAGATACAAATGGATGATGGACTCAGCCAGGGAAAATGATGCAACCAAATGTAGATGTTTTCCAATAACGCTGTCTAGAATCACCACCATGTGGTTCATCAGACTTCCCCCTCGATCGATCTCCAGGTTCGATGAGTTAGCAATGAAATTTGTGGAGTAGTTTAGAATTCATACCACTCGTCCAAAGGACGTGATGTCTTTGTCCAGTGTAATCTAGGCTCTTGGGGAGTCTTTAAAGGAATATTTGCAAAGATTTCATGTTGTTGCTACTGAAGTTAGCAACTCGAATAACCATGCTATTCTTATGGCCGTGATGCAAGGTGTAGATCTATACTTGGAGTTTGGTGATTGACTGACAAGAAAACCTCCGGCTACCCTGGAACGTTTTTACTCAAAGGCGCACCAGTTCATGAGAAAGGAGGAAGCTAGGTGGACGAGGCGAGACATTGTGCCAGTGCCTGACGAGGACACAGTGCAAAGTAGTATTGCGGTTAAGCAAGCTGGTGGCAACTTTGAAAAAGTCCAGGTCAATGTTCAAAACAAGCCCGAGCAGTCTAAACGATCCGGAGGAGGAAGTTCTGGAAGGAAGATGGAAGCAGGAAAGTGGAAACCTAGGATCCCGACCTACAATGAATACACTCCTCTAAACACATCTAGAGAATATTTATATGTCAACTTGCAATACCTTCTAGTACCGAAAACCGCACCCAAAAGAATCCAGCGATAAACAAAAGCATACTGGGAAGTACTACCAGTTTCACGAGACCTACGGGCACAACACTGAGGATTGTAGACACCTCCATGATGCTATAGAAAAAATGATTCGACAAAAGAAGTTACAGTAGTTTGTTAAGAATCCACATGAAGGCGAACAGGGAACGTCCAACCCCGATCGCGGGCAGGCTCTACGTCACCCCGAGGAACCTGCTTTGACCGTAGGTAGACTGATCATAAACACGATAGTCGGTGGGCCTCATCCAGCAGACAAGAGTTAGCAAGAAATGGAACGCTATGCTAATTCCTTGAAACATGCGAATTTTGAATGCTTCTCAAAATCGGAAGATGGGACTCCAGCAAAACAGCAGCGAATGATGACAGATGATATAGTATTCAGAAGCAGGGATACCGACCGGGTGGAGGCACCCTTTATCGACCAGATGGTCATTTCAGCCACGATTGGGCTAGTGTTTATGAGAAGGATACTAATTGATTGCGGGAGTTCTGTAAATATTATTTTCAAAAAGCATACGACCAAATGATGATGGAGGCGAAAGATCTAAAACCATCTAAACCACATATTCATGGCTTTAATGTTGCGCCTGCTGATGTAGTGAGTTTTGTCGAATTACCAGTTGAGTTAGGAGAAGGTGGACGTAGGAGGGTATGGATCCTACCGTTCATTGTTTTGGATGTTGAATCCCCATATATTGTTTTTCTGGGCCGATCGGCACTGGCGGAGTTTAGGGCGATTTTGGCCCCATGGTGTTTGACTTAGAAGTTTCCGATGGATAGAGGAGTTAGTGTAATGCATGGTGATCAAGCGACTGGTCATGCATGTTATATGGCTGAATTGAGAGAGGCCCAGCGAAGAGAGAAGGGAAAGGTTGTGGATGACTCTATCCGCATACACGTTGCTCAAAATTGACAAGTAATTCCCGAGCTTTGGCTCGGGCAGCAGATTCGGATCTACAGAGATGTAGATCTGAGAGACGATGATGAAGAACCTAAGGAGTCTAAAGCAGCACCGGCTGAATTGATGATTGACATCCAATCTACCATGACGACCCAACACAGGTGTTGAAGATTGGATCACAACTCACCTCCCCGACGATTAAGGATCTTACTGATTTCCTACGAGCGAATCTACATGTTTTCGCTTGGACACATTCAGATATGTGCAGGATTTCTCCTGCCATAGCGAGTCAAATGTTGAACATAGACCCAAAATATGTGCCGGTCAAGCAAAAAAGGAGAGGTATGGACCTGAACAGGTCCGCTGCTCTCAGAGAGGATGTGGAAAAACTCAAAGCCAATGGGTTCATCCACGACGCCCTCTACCCAGAATGGGTCTCTAACCCCGTACTAGTGAGAAAGGCGAATGGGAAATGGAGGACCTATGTTGATTACTCAGACTTAAACAAGGCATCCCTAAGGATAGTTTCCCTTTACCCCAAATTAACTAGCTGGTCGACTCAATAGCAGGACACGAGTTATTGTCATTCATGGATGCGTATTCGGAATATAGTAAAATCCCGCTACACATTACAAATCAGGAACACACTAGTTTTGTCATGGACGTTGGATTGTATTGTTATGTGGTGATGCCTTTTGGGTTGAAAAACGCAGGAGAGACTTATCAATGCTTGGTAAATCGGATGTTTAAAGAACCAAATTGGTAGAACAATGGAAGTCTATGTGGATGACATACTCGTGAAGTCACGGTAGTCAAATGACCACATTGGAGACTTAGCGGAGATGTTTGATACACTCAGATACTACGAAATGAAAATCAATCCACTAAAGTGTTCCTTTGGTGTTGCGTCGAGAAAGTTTTTGGGTTTTATTGTCAATGCACAAGGAATTGAAATTAACCCAAAAAAGATTCAGGCTATTCGAGACATACAAGCGCCCAGAACTGTAAAGCAAGTACAAAGCCTGAATCGAATAGCCGCCGTAATGAGTCGATTCATATCCAGAGCGACCGACAAGTGTATTCCCTTCTTCAATGTGATAAAGAAAGGGAAGAGAAATTTTGAATGGACGCCCGACTGTGAGGATGCATTCCGAGCTCTGGTAAGACATTCGAAAAGTCCCCCGGTTCTGTCAAAGCCTGTAGACCATGAAGTTTTATATGTATACTTGTCCGTGTCTCAGCATGTCATCAGTACGACCTTGATTCACGAGGAGGACCGAATTCAAAAGCCAGTGTACTATGTTAGTAAATGTCTAAAGGGGCAAAGAGAAATTATACTAAAACTGAGAAGCTAGCATACTGTTTGGTGATTGCATCATGCAAGCTTTGTCCATATTTTTAGGCACACCCAATCAGTGTTTATACTGATCAACCTCTGTGACAAGTGCTCCAATGACCAAAAACCTCTGGAAGGTTGTTAAAGTGGAACATTAAGTTGAGCCAATTCGATATCACCTACCTGCCACGGAAGGCTATCCAAGGGCGGGTGCTAGTGGACTTTATTGCTGAATTCACCATATTAGACGAGCCAAGTAGTGATGATGTTATTCCCCCCTCCCATTCGATGGAAACTATACGCCGATACGGCATCCAATGACCGTTGTTCTAGGGCTGGTGTCATTCTTGTAAATCCCAAAAACTGATCAGTTTGTTATGTGTTTGAACTCAATTTTCCCGCTATGAATAACGAAGCCGAGTATGAAGCATTGATTGCTAGCTTAAAACTTACCAGGGAACTCGAAGTAAAATCGGTTGAAATCTTTTGTGACTCACAATTGGTGGTGTACCAAGTGCGGGGAGACTATCAAGCAAAGGGGCGGAGACATGCCCCATACCTTGCTCGGGTTTAAGAGCTATTGGCAGGCCTTGAATATTGTGATATTTCACACACCCCGCGTGAACAAAATGCGGAAGCCGATTCATTGGCGAAATTCACAAGTACTGGTGATGTGCAGCAAATGGGCTTGGTTCCCGTCGAAATCTTGAATGCTTCGAGTATAAACGAGATGGAAGTGGGTGGATGATCTTTCGTTAGCACTCTAGGCTTGCAGAATGACTCAGAAGTCTACAACAAGCCGCACTCCATTCACTTTGGCATATGGCACTGAAGCTATTATACCGTGAAACTTGAAGTACCCTCTCATCGGGTGACTCATTATGAACTTAAGATGAATCAGGATCTCTTACTGGAATCCCTAAACTTTGTCGATGAAAAACGTGAAGAAGCTTATTTAAGGGCAGCTGCATATAGGCATCGAGTCGCTCGATATTATAAAGAAAATATTCGACCGAGAATCTTCGACGTGGGAGATCTTGATTTGAAGCGAGATTTTCCAATCCCATCACATATGAATCCCACATGGGAAGGTCCATATGTCATCGAACGGAAGCTTGGAGAAGGAACTTTCAAGCTAGTGACCATCGATGGCATGACGCTCCCCCCGAGCATGGAATTGCGATCATTTGCACCGTTATTACACTTAGCCTATTTCTTTTGCATTTTAGTAGCAATTTTTTTCAGTATACGTTTCTTTTGTTGTTCTTTGTTTTCGGCATGTAATAAGACAATTCAGTTTGTTCCTATTTGTTATGATCAATAAAGGCTTTAAGCTATTTTTCTGTGAAATGTTGATGTTCTGTGTGTTATAATTCAATGTCAAAAATTAAATTACATTATTCTGTCCGGCGTATGAATGCACACACAGATTAAAAGTCAATCGATAAAATAAAAATCTTTAAGTCTCCGGAGCATGGACTGTACTCTAAGTCCCTGGAGTGCGGACTAGAGTGTAAGAGACTCAAAAATCTCTAAGTCTCCGGAGCACGGACTAGAGTACTCTATGTCCCCTGAGTGCGGACTAAAGTATAAATAACTTAAAAATCACTATGTCCCCAGAGCGTGGACTAGAGTACTCTGAGTTCACGGAGTGCGGACTAGAGTATAAATGACTCAAAAATCTCTAAGTCCCCTGGGCGCGGAGTAGAGTACTCTGAGTCCCTGGAGTGCAGACTAGAGTATAAACGACTCAAAAATCTCTAAGTCCCCGGAGCATGGATTAGAGTACTCTAAGTCCCCGATGTGCGGACTAAAGTATAAATGACTTAAAAATATCTAAGTCCTCGGAGCGCGGACTAGAGTACTTTGAGTCCCCGGAGTGTGGACTAGAGTATAAACGACTTAAAAATCTCTAAGTCCCCGGAGCACGGACTAGAGTACTCTGAGTCCCCGAAGTGCAGACTAGAGTATAAACGATTTAAAATCTCTAAGTTTTCGAAGCACGGACTAGAGTACTCTGAGTCCTTGGAGTGCGGACTAGAGTATAAACGACTTAAAATCTCTAAGTCCCCGTAGCACGGACTAGAGTACTCTGAGTCCCCGAAGTGCGGACTTGAGTAAATGACTCAAAAATCTCTATGTTCCGAGAGTGCGGACTAGAGTACTCTGAGTCCCAAGAGTGCGGACTAGAGTATAAAAGACTTAAAAATCTCTAATCCCCCGGTCGGAGTGTGGACTAGAGTATAAACGACTTAAAAATTGCTAAGTCCTCGGAGCGCAGATAGAGTATTCTGAATCCCCGGAGTGCGGAATAGAGTATAAACGACTCAAAAATTTCTATGTCCCTGGAGCACGGACTAGAGTACTCTAAGTCCTTGGAGTGCGGACTAGAGTATAAACGACTTAAAAATCTCTATGTCCCCGGAGCACGGACTAGCGTACTCTGAGTCCCCGGAGTGTGGACTAGAGTATAAATGACTTAAAACTCTCTAATTCCTTGGAGCGCGGACTAGAGTACTCTGAGTCCCCAGAGTGTGGACTAGAATATAAACGACTCAAAAATCTCTAAGTCCCTGGAACACGGACTAGAGTACTATGAGTCCCTGAAGTGTGGAGAGTATAAACGACTCAAAAATCTCCAAGTCTTCGGAGCGTGGACTAGAGTACTCTGAGTCCCCGGAGTGCGGACTAGAGTATAAATGATTCAAAAAATCTAAGTCCTCGGAGCACGGACTAGAGTACTCTGAGTTCCCGGAGTGCGGACCAGAGTATAAGCGATTCAAAAAAAAATCTCCAAGTCCCCGTAGCATGGATTGGATTACTCTAAGTCTCTAGAGTGCGGATTAGAATATTTACGATTCAAAAAAATTTCAAGTCATGTGGAAGCGGACCGGAGCTTATGTAACCCACAAGATTTCAAATTCCGACTACAAGTTAGACAATAAGCTAAACAGTGAGAATCGTGGAAGACAAAGAAACAAAATTTTATTTACTAATCCAAAATAAAGTTCCATTACAACTTTTTTGGAGTTAGGAGCAAAAGACCATTCACAACGACTATAAAATAAATAGAAACAACTATATGATCTGAGTTCATTCGGGCTGCGTGAGGCACGGCTGGATAGCTAACTTTTTGATTTTTTTCTCCTTCTTCGGCTTCTTCGAAGCCTCCTCACCCGAGTGTTTTCTCTTGGACACCTTGCTTTCTAATGAGGTGGTGCCCGGGGAAGGAGGAGGAACTTCCAGTGGCGTGGCACCACCGGGGAAAATGACCTTCAGGGGCCTGTTCAGAGGATCATCAAGTTCCACCTTCTGAGGCTCAGTCTTAATTTCAACTTTCTTCTTCCCCTCTTCCATGATTTGCTTCTCCATGCTCAGTTTCGAAATGAGTGTGGAGGCACCCGTGATTTCATCCTCATCATGTTCTTCTGCAGCGAGGGATTCTCGAGTTTGTCCTCATCGAATGCCCCGATCATTTGAGCATCGGGTCCAGGAGTATTCTCAATGTGAGATGCCTCTTCCATTTTCTCTTCTTTTTCCATGGCGACATCGCTCCTTGGTGTTGGTTCGAGATCAGAATGACCTACACGAAGTCATAAAAGACAAATATTAGAACACATTTATTATTCGTCAAAAGCGATGGTCCTTTCAACCCTAGAAAGAAAAATTACATACCGGCTTCCGGTTGACTCTCAGTTGTTTTAGGAGTCTAACCTTTTGGAATAGCGGAAAGAACATGAATATCGAACTCGGGTTTCTCTGGGTCTTAGCCAGCATGCTGCTCGAAAGGATCAAGTGATGAGTAACCATCCGGATGAGCAGAAAGAGGAACTGGAGACTCAGTTTTGGATGGGCCAACATCGTCATTCTTCCCTTTCGATGAGTAGGAATCTCTTCCATAAAGGACTTTGGCTGCAGATAAGTCGGAAAGCTCGTTTCCTTGAAGCACTTCCTTCACAAGAGAATCCTCATCAACCTCTTCAGTGCCCAGCTCCACTCGTTTAATTTTTACTAGAGTATCCCATGCTTCGGCTTATGATTCGAGGTAACCCTCGCCCAGAAAAGATAGATCTCGATGCATGAGAACTCGAGCGTTATATTTAACAATAAGCGGATCGAATAAGCATTTAATTTCATCCCTACTGGTTTCATTAGCTACCTCGAGGCGAGAATCAATTTCTATCAGTGCCATTCTTTTACCCTTCTCATAGGCTGCATTCTTTAACGCTTCAGCTTTACAAAGTTCCTCGTCGAGCATCGTCTTTAAGAGTCATGTTGCGACGACTTCGTCGCAATGTCGTTGTGACTCTTCCTGTGCAGCAATTTCTTCTTCTTCTCTTTAAGTAGTAGCTCCTCCAGTTCTTTAACTCTTCGAGCGAGGATAACCTTTTCTCTTTGGATGGAGTCTTTTTCTAAGGCTAGAGCACCACTGCGTTGAACTGCCTCATCAATTTCCTTTTTGTGAGTAGCTTCCAGATGACTAACTGCCTCGGCTGTATCTTTAGCACTTTTTTGGGTAGTTTCAAGTTGAGATTTGTACAAGGAAAGCTCTTCGTCCTGGGCATTAATAATATCTTTATCATGGATGGCTTCAAGTTTCAAGCGATCAATCTCGTGTGGACGTTCCATAAAAACCGCTGAAACTTTTTCTGCCAAATGTATAAATGTATCGTGTTGGACATAAACATCATTATTGCAGGAAATGGCGCTTTATTTGACGTGTCCTGGAATTGGGTGAATCGTAGGAAGAAATTTCAGCCCATTGGAGCATATCTTTGAAAATGTGGCTTTAAGCTCGGCTAATCTTTCGGCTATCGATGGATCATGTGCAGAGATTGGAGGAGTTTACTTAGCCGTAGTCACCAACTACTTATGGGGCTAATGAGATTGCTTAGTGCTAGACAAGCAAGAATGTTGGTCATGGGGAGCTTCGGATTAAGATCCCCTCTGAGCAGATTTCTCCCCATTGTTCTCTGAATGAGGGGGAGAATCGTTGGGATATAAAGAGTGGCTATAAGTTTTTCTTCGGGAAGACGACGAATCTCTGGAATGGTAGTCTCTATCGTCGCTGTCATCTGTGTCTCGACGTCTACCTGATCCCGAATCCCGACTGGGGTGGTGGAAGATAGAAGACCCGTGGAGGCAGTCAAAGCCGTGTGTGCGCCCCATATCACCTACACAAAAACCAAGCGAAGACGGGTTAGTGAGAATCGCTTAATGGCTAAAACTTAAGTGTGGGGTGAAATGTGAGCGTTCGTGTGTGTCCTAGTGTTTTCCACTGACATATCAGTTTCTTTTGCTTTACTTATTGGAGTTTTTTCTCCATGATGATGAACTTGATTGCCTTCATCGCCACTCGCGGGCAAATTAAGTCCCAAGGCCACTGGATCGTTGAAATCGTAATTAACCAAGTAATCGGGGATGGTCAGATCAGATAGACCTTTTAGTGAACCCTCTAGATGTTGGGGGACAACTCTTTCTCAACCGGAGTAATTGTAACTTTTGAGGTTCCGCCAATTGTTTTCTTTCTCAGTTTATAGGTTAATTTCTTTTTCCCCTTTGAAGGAGGAGGCGGTTCATTGATGTCGGGTACATCAGTCACCGGTGCTGAATCGGGACATATATTCTCATTAGTCGTTCCTGGCACCCTGGCCTCTTTAATTTCACCTTCCTTGGATGTGTCGGGGCCCCACCAGTAGGAAGCACCGAAGGCCTGGCCTGGTCTTTGCCTTTCTCCACCGCAGATCCGGTTGTGGTGGCACCAATTGAGAGATTAGTTCGATGACCTTCCACCAACAATCCAAACTTTAAAAGCAATTCATTGGAAATAATGGATTTGATCTCCCAATCTTCCATATGAATAGCTCGAATGGCCTCGACGGTCTCAGAATACCTATTACCTTTGGGACGTGGGCTGATACCTATAAAAGTTGAAAGAAGTTTAGAAGGAATGCACTTCGTGCCTTAGACAAATATTGAGTCCGAAAATGAAACTTACTCCCTTCCAACTATCTTCTTGCGAAGCCAAGGGGTAGTGTATGTAAAACCATTCTTGCTTATACTGGGAGAATTTACTCCTTGTCCCTGTTAGGATCTGACACTTGAAGTGTGGCTCAAGAAATATGAAGGATGGACTGTCAGACCGTCTTCTGAAGCGATAAATGTAGCGGATGTCCTCGGGAGTAGAAAGTCTGAATAAAGTGCCCATGAAGAGAATACAAGTGTCACAGATAAACACGTGACTATTGAGATGTAGTTGGGCCAGAGCAGCAATCCTGATATACTATAACGCTTCATGGAGAAAGGAGTTGAAAGGCAGCACGCTACCGACTCAGCATATGAATTTATTGCACGCTGTATATGCAACTAGGGGCAGGTGAGGCCGATCTTGCCCCAATAGAACTAAAACATCGTAGAAAGGGATTCCATGAATTGTACACAACCGACGAAGACCGTCTTCGTCGATTTTTGAAGCTTGTGAATCAATAGGATTATCCAGGATAATTGCTCCATCTATAACGTCAGGAGTCGGGCCTACAACAACAGCGGATGGATCTGGAATAGCTTGTGTAGGAGTTGTTGATGGATTCGAAGTTTCTACTACCTCCTGCCGAGAACTTGGCTTGGGCTTATTGGAAACTGTAGCAGAGCTAGATCTTATGGACATCTTCGACGAGCGTTAAATATAGGTAGATACCTGTTTGAACTATACTTGAAAGACAATCGATATCAGATACAACAAAAATATTCCACCTGTGTGGTGTGTGGACTAGTGCAATCATTCAAGCATAAGTATAAAAGAATTAAAGATTTACAGACCGATGAAGTGTGATTGAGCATTAAACTATCATCTTCGGAGACCGTCATCGCTGACCGTCATTCGAGAGCTTGTCCTATGATTGGTAGTAGGGATCTCGGAATCGGACATTGGCACCATATGTTGAAAGCTATTATTTGCTTTTGTTGAGTTGAATTCGTGTTTGTAGTTGTTAAAACTATGAAGTTACTAGTCCGAACTAGTTCCATATGCTTATGTGCTTAAATTCTTGTCATTATTCATTGTTCTACGATCAAGCATGGGAATATGTGAACTTAACTTATGTTGTATTCAATTTTAGGTAATTTTAATTGCCAATGCCAATCCCAAGGCCCGAAGCCGACCGTCTCCCTAGACCAAAAACACTGATCCATTCATTCTCTTCTCTATCACTCTCTCATCACCGAACGACATCACTTAGCATATACCTTCTAAACTTACAAACTCCTACCGACACCCTACCGACACACTCACAATCTTTTCTCTCTTATTCTCTAAACATCGAATGACCCTCTAGGTCTATACCGGCCCACTCTCACCCAAGCGCCCTTCGGACGACACCCTCACTCGGAATACCGATCCGGTTGTATTTTCCCCTCTACCGAGCGACAGTTGTTGGGACACACCGACCCGCATTGTCTCCTAAGACACCGATCTTCATGCTTTCTCCCAAAATGGAACGACTTCGTACTAGTTTGCCAATTCAATCCTACTCCAAAAACCGAACAACCATTCTCCCTCGCATGTTGTGCCCAACAGGAGCCTACATCCTAGAGATCGCCGACCTCTTTCTCTTTCTTCCCTCTCCACCTCATCGGCCTCGAAATCTGTTAAGGCCATATAGAGCTCCTAGCCTAACGCGTGTTCCTATCCCCGATTCATCCTCCCTCATCTTCAACAACTCCTACTGGTCACAATCTGAAGAAAACTCATGAACTCGAGATTCATACAAAATCCCTAGTTTGGGGAGATGGATCGAGTGATAGATTCATAACTATAGGAATGGATCGAAGCTTATAGGTGCCGTTAGATTTAGGATCGAAATTCGTTTAGGTTTGTTAGCAGAGGGAATTGCTGAGCAGACGTCCTGGATTCGGGAGGAGAAAGGAGATTTGGAGTCGTAGCCGAGGTTCAAGGGGAGGTAAGTTAGAAGGCCTTATGGAGATAAAGCTTGGGATAGCGCTAGGATGGTGAGATGTGAAATGAAAAGTGGGAGGAAGGGTAAGAAGGAATGGATTTTTATATGGTGGACGCGAAGTTGAACAGGCAGTCTCTTGGAGAACTGGTCTTTGTGCTTTGATGGGTCGGTAAGTGGAAGGACCGACCATGTGGTTTGGCAAGTAAGCTGAATGAGTGGGTCGAACTATATATGTTAATTCACCCCTTGTTTAAAAAAAGGAAGAAAAATAATAATAATAGATGATTAAGATGTGTATGTATATGTATGCATGTAATGATAGACGAAGATGATAGCGCGATAAAGAGAGGGATTTCACTCGATAGGTGGAGAAGAGTAGGGTTAGGAAACCCACTATGATTCAGCCTTCAAGAAATCGTATGCGTTCGGCTTTTGAAAAGTTGAAAAAAGGATTTAGATGACTGCTGATTATCATTCTGAATGAAATAGCTCCTGAAAGCGATGGCTAATGGCTGATTCAAAGCACGTTGTGTTGTTTCACACGACGCACTTTGGGGGGCAAATGTTACCCGACACTTTGGCCCAGGCTACATGGTGATAGTTTCAGAGTCCCTGGTTGAACCTGGATGGGACTTGGGTTAAGAAAGGATTGGAAGTATAATAGACTGGTGTAATTTAATTTTTTGTCGGCCTATGCACATAGGTCGGTATATCTGATACTGTTCGGCATGATTGTATGGCACAAGAGCATAAGGTGATGCGGCATTGGAGTGTGCATATGGCGGACCGGCCGATAGTGGCTTAGCCAAGGTCATTCGGTCAGCATCGTCCGGTCACTCATCGCTTCGCCTTTGGGAAAAGATTAGTGTCGTTTGGCCACTAATCGCTCGCCCTTGAAGAGAAGATTAGTATCGCTCGGCCACTCATCGCTCGGCCACTCATCGCTCGGCCACTCATCGCTCGGCCACTCATCGCTCGGCCTTGGAGAGAAGGTGAGCACGGTTCAGCTGCTCATCATTCGGTCGAGGAAGGAGGGCAAAACTGTTTCGTTCAATTGAGGCTCTTTATTGGAGGTTCGGTTAGGAGTGGTTCGGAACGAGTGTTTGGTGTATCTGGTTTGGTGCACGATGAGGGAGTTAGCCTATTCTTGGGGTGAACAGCGAAGTAAGGAGATCAACATTGCTTTACTTCAAGATCCACTATGAGTTACTCCGAGTCTGTAACATTCCTGGTTTTTTTAGCCAAATTAATTTAGTGATTAATTTGATTTTTGAATTTAATTTAGAATTAATTGGTAATTTAATTTGAAATTTCCAGGAACAAATGAAATAAAATATTTTGTTTACATAAAAATAGATATAAAAATAATTTTGATTTAAAATTCAAGGATAAGTATCTTATAAATAAAAATTGGATTTGTTAACTCCGTATTTTGAAAACTTAAAGTATATATGTACATAAGATTATTTATTTGTGTATAATTGATTTTAAAATCATTTTTCTTTATATAAGTACAAATATAAACATTCATTCATTTAAACTATAAATTTTAAAATTTAAATAAGAATAAATAGGAAAGTATGGTTTAAATTCAACATAATATTTACAAAAGTTTTCAAAGTTAATCATTCTCAAAACTTTAAGATAGATATTTATTTATTTAAAAGGTTGGTAACTTGAGTTTAAAATTTAAATAAGATTTGTATATATGTAAATATAAACACATGAAAATATAATTCATGAATTAATGTACAAAACATAAAAACACAAATTCTAAAATAATTAAGAAAAAGGACTTGGAAATAATTTATAAATAAAATAAAGAAAAGGTCTAAACAAAAAAATTCTTGTTTTAACAAGTGTAGGAAGATTTATAACAAGTGTGATTGAATAACCAAGGAAATTGAACAAGTGTAAGATTGATAAACAAGTGGCTTACAATTCTCTTAAAGTTTAAAATATAGAAATATAGATAAAGAAGAAGAACCCGGTTACTTTCACTCTCCCAATTCTTCACTATCAAACCTGAAAATTGAAAGCAAAACCAAAACAGATTCAAAATCAATAAAATCAAGATCAAACTAAACTTCAACCTAGAAAACAATCTAGAAACAAAGAAAATTTAATAACTTCAACTTGAAAATATGAAGCAGCTTCAACCTGAATCAACATTTAGATTTCAAACCTGGAATCAAAATCAAGAAGCAAACTACAAACCAGATTCAACTTCAACAAATTCAAAGTAGCAAGTTCATTTCATTTCCAGTCTCCATATCATCTCAAATTCTACTACCAGTTCTAGATCTAACATCAAGTTCTAGTTTGCAAAAGCACTTCCAGTTTCAAAATAGCAAATTCAAATCACTTTTCAGTTTTCATATTTTATTTCCAGGCTCTGCTTCATCAATTTCAGGTGAGCAAACCTTTTGAAACCTGCTCCTATCTCTTGATGTTGTGGTTAACACTTGAATCTATTGCTTACTTGTTAAATATATCTGCATATACATGAATTGTTGTGTGCATGACTGGTTCCAGACATATAGCTCTCTGTTTTAAACACTTACATGCTTTAGAACACTTAAAAAGAAAAATTCACATCTTTTTATATGATTTGTTTTAGGTTATAATTTCTAAATGAAAAGGTATTGAAACAATGAAACATCAATTTTAAAAGTATTTCAAAAAAATATTAAGAAATTGTTGTGAAAAAGATAATTTACAGTCAAATCATTATAAATCGAAAAAATTGAACATTTCAATTTTAGGATCTGATTACATAATCACATCTTAATTACGAAATGATAATTTTTGATGAAGGTCTCATGATTTTTAAGCCTGTAATTATTGGGATAATTCGAGATGATTAGTATTTGCTTATTTGTCTAATTCTGATGATCGGCGTAGTAGGAGAAGTCGTGTTTGTGGCTGAAGGTAGGGTGATGGCCGTCGATCATAGGAAAAAAACTAAAAGAATTTTTAGGTGACGAAGGTGGCGTAACAACGTCGAGTTAGGGTTTGACTAGCAGATTTTGTCGACTGAGTTTGAATGGCTATTGTGTCGTCGATGGGGCACTTGGGGTGATCGCACCCGGGGGAACAGAAGGAGGGGACTCTAGTGAGGCTGTGGACACGGCGACATGGTAGATGGTGGTCGAGAACGTCAAAGGCGATGGATTTTTAGAGAATGGTTAGTTCCATAAATAATGGAATGGGCTCGATCTCGATTCGGGTACGAGATCATCGATCTGGGTTATCAAAGTTGTTGGCGAAGTTGTTGGTGATCTGAGGGTGGTCGTAGTGAGGGCCGGAACGTCGCCGTTCTTCGGTGCACGTGCATATGTCAATGGATTTTGGGGTGATGCTGTGAGTTTGGGAAGAAATGATGCCTCGGGTTCAATCTCGAGGAAGTGGGGGTGGAGCTCGAGTTGGTATCGAGACATTTGCGTGAGTTTAACAGCATAACAGGTTTTAAAAATTTAAAACAAAAACAGGTTTTTAAAACAAAGAAAAATAGGATAACTCAAAGAGGGTCTCGGGGATTTGGTTTGACTCGGGTGAAAACCCGAAGTGGTTTCGGCTTGGTGTTAAACAGTTTTTGTTTTTTATAACAAATTTTTTCCAAATTTAAAATTAAAACAAGTTTAAATACTTTCTTGTTAATTGTTTTAAAATAATAAATGCTTTATTTTAATTTTGGATTTAGTTATTATTTCAAATTAATTTAGTTTTAAAGGTGTTTTATATACGTATATAACCTTTCTTTTAAAGTCTATTTTAAATAAATTTAATATTGTAATTAAGAAGTTAATTGAAAAGAGAAAATGATTTTAGTTGTTAATTAACTTAAAAATCTAAGTTAATTCATGGATTTGTAATAATTTGTTTCAAAGATTAAAGGTTTTAAGATTAAATATTTTTAAAGTTAATTGATGAATAATTACTTTGTGTAATTAATTAAAGCTAACTACTTTGGGTAAATAATTTAAGGCGAATTAATTCTTGTGATTAAATTAGAAAGTAATTAAGGGTAATTAATTACTTAAAGAAAATTACTTAATTAAAAGTAATTTATTAATGATTAAGGTTGATTAAGCAAGTGATTAAAGAATAATTAAAGGATAATTAATTTATGGGATTAATCAATTAAGGTAATTAATTTGAGAATAATTAATTAATTTAAGGTTAATTAATTACATAAAGTGATTAAGGGATGATTTATTAATTAAGGGTTAATTTATTATGTAATTAACTTAAGAATGATTTATTTATGGAATTAATTAAGGATAATTAATTAAATGGTAATAAATCAAGGGTTAGTTAATTAATGTGATTAATTAAAGATAATTAATTTATTATTAAAGGTTAATTAATAAATAATTAAAGGACAGTTAATTAAAAAGGTTTGTAATTAATTTATGTTAAAAAAATCAGGATTAGTAGTTTCATAAGTAATTAATCTGATTTAAATTAATCAGATGATCTATTAATCTTACTTACGGTTGTTTAGATTGTATTGAATGCTTTGAATTATTGATATCCCTGATGTGTGATGCTCTGTGATATGAATTGATTTAATTTGAGCTGCAATGAATGTAATTTATTTATCTATGATAAATATAATTTATTTATCTCTGATGAATTTATATTATTTATCTATGAACCTATGAATGAAGATAATCGTTATAGGACTATACTGCTTATCTATATTGTTGTGTTTGAATCTGTGATGATTGATGATATTGCACTTCTATTGTGTTAAACCCTTGGACTACATCTATACACATAGATATGGATATCACAGGATATTAGTTAAGCCATGAATTTTGAAATGGTGAAGATTTTGGAAACTGGATTTTGAATTCAAATTTTTTTTTGAAAATGAAATTGGTTTTAATATAAAGAATTTTTGGAAAAGGATGTTTTTTGAAATTGAACCATTTTAAATATAATATGGTTTGGAATTTGAAATTTAATTCAAAGAATTTAAGTTAAAATCTATGTAAGTTTTAAATTGGAAATTCTTTCCACTAAAGGTAAATTGATTTCTAAAAGCTTTCGAACTTCAAAGTGGAATTTTGAAGTGTAATTATTTAAAGTATTTTTTTAAATAATTGATTTAAAACTTTGGAAACTATGGTTTGAAAAAGATTATACGAGTCATAATGTGTGTGTGTATGTGAATCTAAACCATTTTAAAGTATTTACAAATTAATTATTTGGGATTCAAATCTAACTTAAATAGAATCTGCTAAGGATAAGGCAGGTTCGCGGATTTTCCAAATTTGACTTTAAAAGGCTACAACTTACGCAAGTTGAATTGAATTGTTCTAAAATGAAAACATTTGTTTTCAAATAAATAGCTTTCATATAAATAAAGGATTTCCACTTTGTGTTGAAAGATTTCAAGTTTGAAATGGAATTGAAATAGTTTTGAAAGTTATGAATGAATCTTTATGAAAGATGGTTGAACCTTGTTTTGAAATTGAAGAGGATTTTAAATGGTGTATCTTTTACATAAAAGAGATGAAATGAGAATTGTTTTGAAAGTTATGAATGAATCTTTGGAAATGGTTTTGAAAGCTATGAATTGAGTCTTTGATTTAATGAATGGATGAGTTAATCCAATTTGAAAAGGAAATTGTTTTGAATGTCGTGAATGAATCTTTGTGGAAGATTGGTGAACTTTGTGAAGTGAATCTTTTTGTTTAAAGATTTGAAAATGGTAATTGTTTAAACCATTTGAAAAAAAAAGTTTTGGGTTTTAAGTTGTGACTTAACTGAGATCTCATTATCCATAGGGTTTTTAAATATAGCGCTCATTATTCGGTTTAGCCGGGAGAGGACTTTGTGTCATATAACCCATTCCGAATAATGATACGACGTATATGGATAGCATTTGAAGCCCGATGGTGAAGACCGGGTATTTTCGAGAACGAAAGGATTAACCGTCAAATGACTCTGCACTGAATAGCTATGGTATAGAGATCTCCATATGTGATGGGGAGTCCGACCGGGATTGTAAATACCCGTATTGCAAGGGCTTCTTTTGAAGTGCATTCGGTTTTGTTCGAACCCGGAACAGACTTGTATGCATGTGTGCCTAACATTACACTTTGAGATGTAAAGTTGGTTTCTATCAAATACATTTCTGTTTGGTGGCGGAGAATTTATTCTCTTAGCTTAACACCCTTCTCTGAGACGTACGAGCTTAGAGGTTATGTAGTTGATGGTTACTAGTGATACATTCCCAATTTGGTAATGTGGCATATGAAGTGTCGTTGATCATTTGTTGATTGAAGCATGGCTTTAGTGAAAAGCGTAGCTTTGTGGACGTAACCTCGTCGGACCTCACAATCCGGAATGGTCGAAACAGGAAAGATGCGGCAAGGTTATTTGGGGGTAGCGCCCCCTGAGGGTATGTCCATTTCCTTCTAGATAGAGGTGGTATATTGGTATGGAGCCCATATATCTAAACTATATGGTTACTGCAAATTTATTACTTTGTGGTTGTTGGTGTCGAGCGCTCGGATAAAGGTTAGTTACGACCGGGGGATGGCATACTCATGTAGTAGTTACCTAGTTACAGATGTAACCCGACCTTGTGTTGGCAGAGATCCGGTTAGGTTCTCGGGGCATCCCTCCAGAGGCGTACCCATGTGGCCCAGGAAGTTCCTTAGCCCGACCATTTGTTGGAAAGCCAATCACCAATACGCACCCTTTACGATTGCAGTTGTATAACCTTCCATTATTAAATGGTAGCTATAGCAGGCATAATATAATGGTACCTATGCTGGCTAAGATTAATATTATACTTTCGAAAGGTTTTCTGCACTATGCACTAATAATAATATTATCAAAAAGGATTTTGCGTATCAAGCATGTTTGACTATCATAAG
Source organism: Allium cepa (assembly GCA_030765085.1). Taxonomy (NCBI): domain Eukaryota; kingdom Viridiplantae; phylum Streptophyta; class Magnoliopsida; order Asparagales; family Amaryllidaceae; genus Allium; species Allium cepa. The sequence goes on from CM060938.1 coordinate 550,556,150, forward strand.
GAGAAATCTCCTCCAATTGTGTGCTTGCATTGTGTGTGTGCAAGGAGGCCTTATAGTATTTTCATTTTCAAAAAAGCATTGTGGATTTCTCTTTTAGTTCTTTTGTTTGTTTTATTTTAAATAAAACCAATTTCGTTTGCTCATACCAGTTCCATGACTGACCCGGTGTTTATTGTCCCTTCCTAAACTCTGGGTGCCCATAATTTTCCACACGGGCAGTCTAGAGTTGGATTTTTCAGATAATCAAATAGTAGGTATAGATTCGATAGAATCCAGCCATTAGGATTCGGTGATAGCATTTGCTTCTCTTCAGAAATCAGACTGACTTTGCCTAATACAACGATAATGGTGGTTCGAGCTTTTAGTCTGTGAGCTGTTTGCCAGGGAGCTTTGGAGCTTTGATTGGGGATGTAGATTGTGGATTCACTCTCTATTGAAGATCATATTAGATTTATCTCTTCCGTTGTTATCTTTGCCGTTGTTGTTTTATTGTCTCTGACATTGTTGTTCCATGTTGTATCAGGTACTATATCCATTGTTGTATCAATGTTGTATATCAATGATATTGTTTTTCTTCTGCTGTGTTGTACTTAATGTGTTATAAGCTCCGGCGTGAACCGAATTTCGACGTTTGAATCTAGGTCATTCGAATACGGGAAAGTATGGATGTCGATTTTCAAACGTCGGATTTCGGATCTTGACAAGTGGTATCAGAGCTAAAGGTTGAACTTTAGCTTTTGGAGTATAACACGTTAAGTGACTCATTAGAGATAGGGTGAAGTATACCCTAGAATGAGTATCTTTAAGATATCCGTCCATAGGCCTCAGTAAGTTCTCTTACTATTCACTGATGGTGAGTATGAGTGCAAGAAGAGGATGAGATAGGGGACAGGGAAGTACTACTATAAATGGACGATACTCCGCAAAAATAGGGAAAAATCTTTCTCTATCAACCTCTTTTGTTCATCGTCCAGTTTTAATTCTTTGATAGTTCCAAGCAGCTCAAGGAAGAAGCTTTGGAGAGAGATCATTATTTTGGCCGAGTCAAAGAATGAGTTGGCATAGGACATAAACTCTAGATAGGTCAGAATTGTTTCCTTTGGATACTATGGTTGATAGGTATACTTTTTAAAACTAAAGCTTTGGGATTGTCCCCTGCTTTCAAATTTCGAGGACGAAATTTTCTTAAGGGGGGAAATATGTAACATTCCTGTTTTTTTAACCAAATTAATTTAGTGATTAATTTTATTTTTGAATTTAATAGTTGGTAATTTAATTTGAAATTTCCAGGAACAAATGAAATAAAATGTGTTTGTTTACATAAAATAGATAAAAAAGAATTTTGATTTAAAATTCAAGGATAAGTATCTTATAAATAAAAATTGGATTTGCCAACTCTGTATTTTGAAAAATTAAAGTATATATGTATATAAGATAATTATTTGTGTATAATTTATTTTCAAGTCATTTTTCTTTATATAAGTACAAATATAAACATTCCTTCATTGAAACTATAAATTTTAAATTTTAAATAAGAATAAATAGTAAAGTATGGCTTAAATTCAACATAATATTTACAAAAGTTTTCAAAGTTAATCATTTTCAAAATATTAAGATAGATATTTATTTATTTAAAAGGTTGGTAAATTGAGTTTAAAATTTAAATAAGATTTGTATATATGTAAATATAAACACATGAAAATATAATTCATGAATTAATGTACAAAACATAAAAACACAAATTCTAAATTAATTAAGAAAAAGGACTTAGAAATGGTTTACAAATAAAATAGAGTAAAGGTCTAAACATAAATTTTCTTGTTTTAACAAGTGTAGGAAGATTAATAACAAGTGTGAGTTAATAACGAAGGAAATTGAACAAGTGTAAGATTAATAAACAAATGGCTTACAATTCTCTTAAAATTTAAAATATAGAAATATAGGTAAAGAAGAAGAACCAGGTTACTTTCACTCTCCCAATTCTTCATCATCAAACCTGAAAATTGAAAATAAAACCAAAATAGATTCAAAATCAATAAAATCAAGATCAGACTAAACTTCAACCTGGAAAACAATCTGGAAACAAAGAAAATTTAACGACTTCAGCTTGAAAATGTGAAGCAGCTTCAACGTGAATCAACATTCAGCTTTCAAACCTGGAATCAAAATCAAGAAGCAAACTACAAACCAGAATCAACTTCAACAAATTCAAAGTAGCAAGTTCATTTCATTTCCAGTCTCCAGATCATCTCAAATTCAACTACCAGTTCTAGATCTAACATCAAGTTCTAGTTTGCAAAAGCATTTCCAGTTTCAAAATAGCAAATTCAAATCACTTTCCAGTTTTCAGATTTTATTTCCAGACTCTGCTTCATCAATTTCAGGTGAGCAAACCTTTTGAAACCTGCTCCTATCTCTTGATGTTGTGGTTAACACTTGAATCTATTGCTTAGTTATTAAATATATCTGCATATACATGACTTGTTGTGTGGATGTCTGGTTCCAGACATATAGCTCTCTGTTTTAAACGCTTACAGGCTTAAGAACACTTAAAAAGAAAGATTCACATCTTTTTATATGATCTGTTTTAGGTTATAATTTCTAAATGAAAAAGTATTGAAACAATGAACTTCGATTTTAAAAATATTTATTAAAAAAATATTAAGAAATTGTTGTGAAAAAGATAATTTACAGTCAAATCATTATAAATCAGAAAAATTGAACATTTCAATTTTAGGATCTGATTACATAATCACATTCGAATTACAAAATGATAATTTTTGATGAAGGTCTCATGATTTTTAAGCCTGTAATTATTGGGATAATTCGAGATGATCGGTATTTGCTTATTTGTCTAATTTTGATGATCGGCGTAGTAGGAGAAATCTTGTTTGTGGCTGAAGGTAGGGTGATGGTCATCGATCATAGGAAAAATACTAGAAGAATTTTTAGGTGACGAAGCTGGCGTAACGACGTCGAGTTAGGGTTCGACTAGCAGATTTTGTCGATTGAGTTTGAATGGCTATTGTGTCGTCGATGGGGCACTTGGGGTGATCGGACCGGGGGAACAGAAGCAGGGGACTCTGGCGAGGCTGTGGACATGGAGGCATGGTAGATGGTGGTCGAGAACGTCAAGGCGATGGATTTTTAGAGAATGATTATTTCCAGGAAAACAGTGGAATGGGCTCGATCTCGATTCTGGCACGAGATCATCAATTTGGTTTATCGAAGTTGTTGGTTATCTGAGGGTAGTCGTAGTGAGGGTCGGAACGTAGCTGTTCCTCCGTGCACGTGCACATGTCAATGGAATTTGGGGTGATGCTATGAGTTTGGGGAGAAACGATGCCTCGGGTTCAATCTCGAGGAAGTGGGGGTGGAGCTCGAGTTGGAATCGAGACATTTGCGTGAGTTTAATAGTATAACAGGTTTTAAAAATTTAAAACAAAAACAGGTTTTTAAAACAAGGAAAAATAGGATAACTCGAAGAGGATCTCGGGGATTTAGGTATTTGACTTGGATGAAAACCCAAAGTGGTTTCGGGTTGGTGTTAAACAGTTTTTGTTTTTTTATAACAAATTTTTTCCAGATTTAAAATTAAAATAAGTTTAAATACTTTCTTGTAATTCTTTTAGAATAATAAATGATTTATTTAAATTTTGGATTAGTTATTGTTTCAAATTAATTTAGTTTTAAATACGTATATAACCTTTATTTTAAAGTCTATTTTAAATAAATTTAATGTTGCAATTGAGAAGTTAATCGAAAAGAGAAAATATTTTTAGTTGTTAATAAACTTAAAAATCTAAGTTAATTTATGGATTTGTAATAATTTGTTTCAAAGATTAAAGGTTTTAAGATTAAATATTTTTAAAGTTAATTCATGAATAATTACTTTGTGTAATTAAATTAAAGCTAACTACTTTGTGTAAATAATTTAAGGCTAATTAATTCTTATGATTAAATTAGAAAGTAATTAAGGGTAGTTAATTACTTAAAGATAATTACTTAATTAAAAGTAATTTGTTAATGATTAAGGTTGATTATTCAAGTGATTAAAGAATAATTAAAGGATATTTAATTTATGGGATTAATCAATTAAGGTAATTAATTTGAAAATAATTAATTAATTTAAGGTTAATTAATTAATGAAAGTGATTAAGGGATGATTTATTAATTAAGGGTTAATTTATTATGTAATTAACTTAAGAATTATTTATTTATGGTAATTAATTAAGGATAATTAATTAAATTGTAATAAATCAAGGGTTAATTAATTAATGTGATTAATTAAATATAATTAATTTATTATTAAACGTTAATTAATAAATAATTAAAGGACAATTAATTTAAAAGGTTTGTAATTAATGTATACTTAAAAAAATCGGGATTAGTAGTTTCATAAGTAATTAATCTGATTTAAATAAATCAGATGATCTATTAATCTTACTTATGGTTGTTTGGATTGTATTGAATGCTTTGAATTGTTGATATGACTGATGTGCGATGCTCTATGATATGAATTGATTTAATTTGAGCTGTGATTAATGTAATTTATTTATCTGTGATGAATTTATATTGTTTATATGTGAATCTATGAATGAAGATAAGCGTTATAGGACTATACCGCTTATCTATATTGTTGTGTTTGAATCTTTGAGGATTGATGATATTGCACTACTATTGTGTTAAACCCCTGGACTACACCTATACACACAGATATGGATATCACAGGATATTAGTTAAGTCATAAATTTTGAAATGGTGAAGATTTGGAAATTGGATTTTGTTTCAAATTTGTTTTGAAACTGAAATTGGTTTTATTACAAAGAATTTTTAGAAAAGGATGTTCTTCGAAATTGAACCATTTTAAATATAATATGGTCTGGAATTTGAAATTAAAATTGAATTTGAATTCAAGAATTTAAGTTAAAATCTATGTAAGTTTTAAATTGGAAATTCTTTCCACTAAAGGTAAATTAATTTCTAAAAGCTTTGGAACTTCAAAGTGGAATTTTGAAGTGTAATTATTTAAAGTATTATTTTAAATAATTGATTTTATACTTTGGAAACTATGGTTTGAAAAAGATTATACAAGTTATAATGTGTGTGTATGTGAACCTAAATCATTTTAAAGTATTTACAAATGAATTATTTGGGGATTCAAATCTAACTTAAATAGAATCTTCTTAGGATAAGGCAGGTTAGCGGATTTTCCAAATTTGACTTTAAAAGGCTACAACTTACGCAAGTTGAATTGAATTGTTCTAAAATGAAAACATTTGTTTTCAAATAAATAACTTTCATATAAAGAAAGGATTTCCACTTTGTGTTGAAAGATTTCAAGTTTGAAATAGTTTTGAAAGCTATGAATGAATCTTTGTGAAAGATGGTTGAACCTTGTTTTGAAATTGAAAAGGATTTTAAATGGTGTATCTTTTATATAAAAGAGATGAAATGAGAATTGTTTTGAAAGTTATGAATGAATCTTTGGTAATGGTTTTGAAAGCTATGAATTGAGTCTTTGATTTAATGACTTGATGAGTTAATCAAATTTGAAAAGGAAATTATTTTGAAAGCCGTGAATGAATATTTGTGGAAGATTGGTGAACTTTGTGAAGTGAATTTTTTTGTTTAAAGATTCGAAAATGGTAATTTGTTTAAACCATTTGAAAAAAAAGTTTTGGGTTTTAAGTTGTGACTTAACTGAGATCCCATTATCCATATGGTTTTTAAATATAGCGCTCATGATTCGGTTGAGCCGGGAGAGGACTTTGTGTCATATAACCCATTCCGAATAATGATACGACGTAAATGGATAGCATTTAAAGACCGGTGGTGAAGACCGGGTATTTTCGAGAACGAAAGGATTACCCGTCGAATGACTCTGCATTGAGTAGCTACGGTATAGAGATCTCCATATGTGATGGGGAGTCCGATCGGGATTGTGAATACCCGGATTGCAAGGGCATCTTTTGAAGTGCCTTCGGTTTTGTTCGAACCCGGAACAAACTTGTATGGATGTGTGTCTGACGTTATACTTTGAGACGTAAAGCTGGTTTCTATCAAATACATTTCTGTTTGGTGGTGGAGAATTTATTCTCTTAGCTTGACACCCTTCTCTGAGACGTACGAGCTCAGAGGTTATCTAGTTGATGGTTACTAGTGATACATTCCCAATTTAGTAGTGTGGCATACGAAGTGATGCTGATCATTTGTTGATCGAAGCATGGATTTTGTGAAAAGCGTAGCTTTGTGGACGTAACGCCGTCGGACCTCACAACCCGGAATGGTCGAAACAGGAAAGATGCGACAAGGTTATTTGGGGGTAGCGCCCCTTGAGGGTATGTCCATTTCCTTCTGGATAGAGGTGGTATCATGGTATGGAGCCCAGATATTTAACCTATGTGGTTACTACAAATTTATTACTTTGTGGTTGTTGGTGTCGAGCGCTCGGATAAAGGTTGGTTACGACCGGGGGATGGCATACTCATGTAGTAGTTACCTAGTTACAGAGGTAACCCGGCCTTGTGTTGGCAGAGATCCGGTTAGATTCTCGGGACGTCCCTCCAGAGGGGTACCGATGTGGCTCAGGAAGTTCCTTAGCCTGACCATTTGTTGGAAATCCAATCACCAATACGCGCCCTTTACGATTGCAGTTGTATAACCTACCATTCTTAAATCGTAGCTATAGCAGGCATAATATAATGGTACCTATGCTAGCTAAGATTAATATTATACTTTCGAATGGTTTTCTGCACTATGCACTAATAATAATATTATCAAAAAGGATTTTGCGTATCAAGCATGTTTGACTATCATAAGGAGAAATCTCCTCCAATTGTGTGCTTGCATTGTGTGTGTGCGGGGAGGCCTTATGGTAGTTTCATTTTCCAAAAAGCATTGCAGATTTCTTTTTTAATTCTTTTGTTTTTTTTATTTTAAATAAAACCGTTTTCGTTTGCTCATACCAGTCCCATGACTGACCCGGAGTTTATTATTCCCTTCCTAAACCCTGGGTGCCCATGAATTTCCACACGGGCAGTCTAGAGTTGGATTTTTCAGACAATCAAATAGTAGGTGTAGATTCGATAGCATCCAACCGTTAGGATTCGACGATAGCATTTGCTTCTCTTCAGAAATCAGACCGACGTTGCTTAATACAACGATAATGGTGGTTCGAGCTTTTAGTTTGTGAGCTTTTTGCCACGGAGCTTCGGAGCTATGGATTGGAGTTGTAGATTGTGGATTCACTCTCTATTGAAGATCATATTGGAGTTATCTCTTCCGTTGTTATATTTTCCGCTGTTGTTTTATTGTCTCCGATATTGTTGTTCCAAGTTGTATCAGATATTGTATCCATTGTTGTATCAATGTTGTATATCAATGATATTGTTTTTCTTCTACTATGTTGTACTTAATGTGTTATAAGCTCCGGTGCGAACTGAATTTCGACATTTGAATCTACGGCATTCGAATACGGAAAAGTATAGATGTCGATTTTCGGACGTCGGATTTCGGATCTTGACAGAGTCCCTTGAGAGCTTGCTTCGAGTCATTCGCTAAATGGCCATTGATCGGCCATATTGGTTCGGCATTTGTTGATCGGTCGAAAGTCGTTCGTTATGCCTCATCCGGCCAACTCGAGATTACCATGTATGGGCCGAGTCACCTTGGTTTTGGGCCTGTACAGGGCATCTAGCCTATCTTCATCTATAAATAGAGAGGCAGAGGTACAGTTGAAGGGACCTTTTTTTAGGAGAACTCCAGGGTGAATATGTCGTTTTCTATACTCATTTCTTTGCTGTCAAAATTTGTACTTCAGTTGTTCGTGTACGGATTGTATCTGTATTCTACTCACTGAAGAAGCAATAAAGATTTCACTCAAAGTGGACGTAGGCAATTATGCCGAACTACTATAATCCTGGTGTTCTCGTTTTTACTGTTCTTATTACATTTTACTATGATATTCGTCTGTTTTAATTTATTTTCTTCATTAATCTCTCTATATAAATCTATTCTTGAGTGTTAGTGACCAATTTTGGTGCTAAAAATCATCAATGAAATTATCCAACCCCACTAATTACCATTGGTGCAAAATATTTTTAGTTTTTAATTAATTACACAATAATATATTTGACACGCCCAAAAAGTTCAAACAACTTTTATTGAGAAAAAAGTCATTTATCGATAAAATGATTTTCGATCACGTTATCGATATTTCTTCGAACTACTTATTTTTGTAAACATTTTCAAAAACAAGTTTACCATCATTAGTTATTAATTAAAAGAGGATAAACAAGGTTATAAAAATCAATTTAATCGTACTTAAAATAATTCAAATATTTAAATAATTTAGATATTTAAATACGAAGCGTTTTAAATTTCGGATCATTACACATCAACTCATATCTTATATGATTTTGCAAACTATCCAATAGATGAAACTAAATTTAACATATGTATTTTATCCAATAAAGTATGATTACTCCTTATCGATGTTTCATTATGTACCACAAGGAGGAGTGACTTTGAGATTGAATTTTATTCATTTGTAGGTGCTTTTGAAACTCCTTCCAACATACCAACATATTCTATCAAATTGAACTGCATTATTTCCTTTGCATATTATGTTTTCCTTTTCCATTTTAAATTTTATGAACTTATGAAGGATATATTACTTTGTGTATCAAATACACATTTTTATTTTTGTGATAATTCATCAGGGAAATTAATGAATGGGCCTATTTTGGTATCAGTAATCCTCGCGTTGAATACATCCATATGCATCAATCTGAAGAATTCATCAACTTTTTTATCCTTCCCACTGAACGAGTGCTTTTCCCTTACTCGCTTGAGATGCAATTCACCAGTGTCATTTGATAGATAACCATATGATTAAAGGATTATTTCTTAAAGATATGGCCTAGTCTATAATTTCAAAATAATTATTGAAATTTGAGATATTTTGTATTTTCTAATCGTTAACGCATCACTAATGTTATGAAAACAAATACCATAGTTGATTTATCTTATAATGAATATTCATAATATTTATAATATTCATAATAAAATGAAACTATGTTTTTCAGTCAATGCTGAAAAAATGATATAATTTCAAAAATAATATTTGGTATACACATGAAAATAATCTTTTGTATCTAGATGCAACCACTAATAAGTGTTATATGGTATACTTCTACTATTTTCCCTATTACTATAAATAATAGCATAAGGAATATGAATCTCTGTTCGGTCACTTATCATGGACTATTTATTTCATCCACTATAATTAATTTATAGTCGAGAGTTTTAGAAAAAATATCTTGAACCCAAGAAATTACTTCATAGAAAACAATTTTCCCTGATGAAATACATTTGGAACAGAAATCGTATTTCTTATTCCATATTAAGCATTTACTAGTATTTTATACAATTCTCACATCGATGTCTCTTCATGAAGTAGAGGTGGTGATTCACTCTCTTCATCTCAACTTTGCCAATTTTACACAATCTTGAAAATTCTCTTTCATTTCAAATGGTCAAAGCATCAAAAGGAAATTTTATCATGAGACTGCATCGAATTCTTTACGAAAGTGATTTCAGACATTCTTGAGATTTAAGAACATCAAATATATTGCACTTAAGTAAATGCTGAAAACTAACATTTCGATAATTGAATTCCTAGCCTTATCTTTGATCTTTCATTGTTTTTCAACACAACAAGACTATTATTGTATTGAATCACATCGAAAACATGATCTTGCACTACAGCTTGTTTGCTCATTCTAAATGTAACAACTTCATTAATATTTCATGTATTACGAACACGACTGATCACCATACAGCTTTTGTATGTGATCTAAGATGGATCAAAAATCCCTAAATCTTGTATTTCTTTAGAGCTCAATACTCGTAGAAGTGCAATGCACAGTCTCAGGTAAATAAATGTTTAAGTGACCAAAATACGAATGTATTTATGGCTATATCGTTTGGCTTTTGCATGCGTCTCGAAGTGATAACCTGCCAAATAATTTATTGGTAAGTATATTTTATATTTATTTGTCAATCCTTATTCATTTCATTGCTATATTCCAATTGATAAACAATTTTATCAATTAGATCGGTTCTATAAATTTATTATGGTAAATAATTTTAATTCGTATAGTGTATATTCTTACAGTATTAGAAGAGTTTAAATGTATTCATTTCATTTTTCTAATAGGATTCCCACAATATTCCTCAAAACCCTAAGAGAGATATACAAATTTTTTATTCCTCTAGTGAATGTTAGGACTCGCTTTCCTTAGGATTCCGACCTTGCATTTGCTTAACAAATCATAGGCCGACGAGCGATGGATAACTCTTTATCGGTTGTACCATATGCAACTCCTAACTATAGACTTTGTCTGAATCCCAATCTTGACTTTGAGTTTGTTCAACAAATCGAAATAGATTATTCACACATAATTATCATTTTGCGATGATATAAGTACAATGCAAATACCTTGAGTTTGCTCAATAAATGTATGCATGTATCTTGTCTCATTGAGGTAATATATTAATATTATATATAATATCCCTAGCTTGAGTTTGCTCAACAACTACTGTAATCTATCAATATATAATGACAGGGAAAATTTTACATATTTAAGATTCATAATCTTATTATGTACGTAAAAGTGATATCGATTTAAGGAATAATGTATTCATATGAAATACCTGCATGGTTCAAGTGTCGGATACATCTGAAATCATGGTAAACATACTTTATGTATGTACTTATTCAAAAAATGTATTTTTGGCTTATTTTAGTGTTCAACTTTATATAAAATTACATAAGTTTAATCTATTCATAACTATTATTATTTAATTAACTTATAATATATACATATATATATAATATTACTTAAACCATATTTAAGTAACTTTAATCTTATTGATTATATCATATTTAATTTTAATTCTTAATTTAGTTCGATAATTTAATTAAAACTTATTTAAAATTTGAGAAAATTTTGTTTTATTCATCCTAAACTATTTAAGATGAATAATTAACTATAACGTTTATGGTTTATATATATATATTTAATGAATTAACATTTAATTGATCATTTTTAAAATAAATCATATGATTAATTAAACATTTTAATTAAATGTTTTAAATCTGAATTTTTTTATAATTTACTTTTAAAAGGATTTATGAAAAATATTTGAATATAACCTTTATAGTTGTATCTATATATTAATTATTTAACTAATTAATCATATTAATTAAATATTTATAAATTTTCAAAAATTATTAGATTAATTTCTCAAAAAAAATTGAAAATTTTTAAACTTATTTTATAACATTTATAACATTTCCATTTATATTTTACACTTAACATTTAAATTTAAAATATATTTTAAATTTCAAATCTTAGTTCGAAAACAAGCCCATAACCAAAAAAACTCTAGATCTTGTATCTTGAACCAACCTTTTGGACTTATTCTGTCTATAAGGTCAGGCCAGTAGCCAAGGAGAGGAGAATACTTTGTTATTCAAACTTGAGCCTAGATACTACTATTGTAAGACACTCATACGACTAAAAAGTTTATTAATTGGCCCCAAACATTGACTAATCAGACCGTATAGATCATTTAGGTATTGATAGAATTGAAGGGACCCAGTTTGTTTAATAATGGGTAAAATGGATAAATTTCAAAAAAAAATCCCTAATTGGATCTTAATGGGCCAATGAAGTATAATATTTAACATTCTAATCCATTTATTTTAATAAAATATTATTTTATTCTAAACGTTTTGTTTTATTTAATTAATTAATCCAATTAATTAAATATATTTAGCGTTAACATAAAATCAAGAGAGGTAGAGGAGGGAGTGGTCAACAATAGATGAAAAAATAAATTTAATCAAATAAAAGGAAGGTTCTATTTTATTTAGAGAAGGAAACCTTTTCATTTCTCTTTTTAAAACTTTCCTTTAAATTTAGATCAATAATTAGACCATACCTTTGCATGTGTGGCTAACAAATTAATGATTTATATATAGAAAACTTCATCTAATATGTATATACATAATAAATAATAACACATAAAGTGTATAACATGATGATATGACAAATAATAACAAATTCAATATATACATATGCAGGTATTGGAATTTATATTTATCACGTATATATTCACCACTTTTTTGTGTGTGTGTTACCTTAATTTAATTGTTTAGTCAATACACACACACACACAATGTTTCTAAAAACATATCTTAATAACATAAAGGTTGAATTGGCAATATCTACCATAAATTGATTGAATTAAAGTTACAAAACAAAATTTTATATTAAAATCCAAGAATGATTTGTAGAATATATTTAAATTCAGATCTAGCTTAACTTAACTAATATAAAATATCCCTTTATATTAATATTATAAAACACACACATATGCGATAATAAGATTAAATAATTTTCAGTTAATCTAAAATACACATACAAGTTATGTTAAATTGTTCTAATCCATTTACAAGTGCACACATACATCCATACAAATATCCATTCATACATACGTACACACACACACATACATATGTGCATACATACAAATATATATAAATGACCGTTTTGAGAAAAAAAACTTTTTAGTTTAAAACAACCAAGAGTTTGAAGTCAAAAATACATAGGTTAACTTGAATAAGAAATCAATGAATAATATGCTACATTTTTGGAGAAAAATGAGCGATCCTCCATAATGAAGAAAGCACTCATCAATGGATAATATGTTTCTAAATGACTAAAAATCAGAACTAATTAATTGGATTACAGGAAACATACACTATGTTGCCAACAGGGTTGGCGCAGTTGGTTGATGGTCCGGACTGCGTGATCGAAGGTCACGAGTTCGAGCCTCGAAACTGACAACCCTGTAACAAGTACCCGAAGTATGTGTTTGGCAGGCACAAACTTCCCTAGAGTTTACAAGCAAAGCTTGGTTCTCTAGGTTTAAAAAAAAAACATACACTATGTTTAAAAAGCTATTACATGTTTATTGAAACCATATGCATGAACATGTATGTATTTTGATTTTAATCTATCAAATTAAATCAAGCTAAATCAATCAATCAATTGTTTAGAATGTAATAATAAATCCAAATCAAGGTTAAGCAATAATACGTATATAAAATTGTGATAAAGATGATACAACTAAAATATACAAATGTAAATATGAACTGACCAATTAATGACACCTTGATCTGCAGATCCTTCTCTGATTTCTAGTACCAAAATCTAAACTTTGCTAGAATTGGATGAGCCACTTTACTTTATTTTATTTAAAGTGATTTTAGGTGAAAGGTTGAAAGAAATTTCAACCATATGAGGTGGAGGAGGTGGCTACGGATAAGGGAACAAATTAGAAAAGAAAATTGAATGAATAAATGAAAGAGAGAAATTTGGTTTTAAGGAAAGAATTTTTTTTTCATATTCTTCTTTAAAAACATCTCCTTCTAATTCTTTATTAATTTTCAATCAAACCAATCATTCACCCCTGCTTTGCTTGACCGACCAAGTATTCCCCCTTGCATGGATTAATTTTCCAAAAAGCCCGTTAATTAATTAACTATATTTAAATCCTGTTAAAACACATATTGTTATCATATATCGAAATGTGCATATATTACTTTAATATTTACATCTAAATAATTACTAACAATACCCAAAACATCAAACATATTAATAATTCAAATATTAATATATTATTGAGTAATTCAAATATGGAATAATTCAAATATTAACCTTCACACATCATTTTAGCAAATGGTGCAATAGTTTGGATAAATTAATTGTTGACTGAGCTTTCGATAAAATCTAGTTTCACATTTTCTTAAGCGGTATATTTTAGTAGCAATTGTTTACATGCATTGTTTTCGTCAACACTATATCACTTTAGTATTTATGGAATTTGGTTTTGGCCATAATTCTAATATCATTCTTATTCAATTCGGTTAGTCCATAAGCAAAGTCCTTGATTAAGTAATAACATTTATTATTAAGCGTACTATTTTGGCTAGAAATTTTGACTTTGAGTTGCCTATAGTGGACCGTGGTACTAACCTCATACAACTAAGGAGACGAATTCTCTATTGAATAGTGCTTCACTTTCAATGCTTTAACTTACACCTAACATAGTCGCTCGATGAATTCCAACGATACAGTGATACATCGGTGGTTTTCGACGACTTTCGACCAATTTGCCGTCTCAAAAATGCCCAGGCGAAAAAATTCCAACGATATTGCGATGACTTTAGTAGGGGTGTTTTCGACGACTTTCCAATGACATAGCGATGATATAGTTTATGGACGGTTTGGCAACAATTATGTAACGACCAATCAAACGCGACATTTGCCGATGACATACCAATGACGTGATAATCTCGATGAATGACGGTTTAGCTACGATATGTGGTAAAATGTCGTATTTATATTTTCGTAGACTTTGCAATGACATTTGTGCGGTTTTTTTACAACCTTTTCACTATTTTTGTTCATTCAACCACAAATCGCAATAATAACATATATTCCAACCATGCTAAACATGCTGTTATAACTACATATATCACATTCAAATATGATTATTTCACATTTAAACACAATACATATTAAAAAGTATGCCAACAATTTCTTTTCAATATCACATAATATTGTAACAGTCAAACAATACACAAGCAATATTAAAATACTACATCTACATTATATGCGTCCATCTCAATATTATATGTATAGTGCACACAAATTAAATGCATCAATCAACCTAACGCTGGTAACATTTTTGCTTGAACCCGATTCACTATTAAAATGCTGATAAAACATCTCTTGAAGCTCTTGAAATTGCCTTTGTAGCGATGTGACTTGATCGTGCAACTCGGTGGTTTTCCATGCCTCATTGGTGTTGTAGCTGACGCCTCTATCTCTGTATCATTTCTGCATTTTCTAATAAAATTTAACGTATATAGTAGTCAATAAAATAATTTTAATTTTTTATAGATAAACGAAAAGCCTTTATTTTATAAAGATCCATAGGAAAAACTATTTTCAAACAATAAAAAACAAACTTATAAAAACTACCCATCAAAATCCAACTAACCGTTCGAAGAAACACCAAATTACACTAATTTTGATACATGTATTCACTATCAAAGTTGTGTTGCTAAATGGTGGGAAAAATGATACAAACTAGCCATTGGAAGAAATACGAGCAATAAATTACTAAATACTAATGCAGTAATGCAATAATGAACAATTAATGACCTGAAAAACCGAGCAGAAAAATAGCCACTTAGTTAGACATAAACGAACGATGCATAATAAATAAATAAAACCCTAGTTGTCAAACATAATAACATTTTCTTATATAATCCATTAATGGAAGAAGAAAAGAAGTTTAACAACGTAAGTAAAATGTATTTTTACTGTTTTGAGGATAATTTTTTTATGATTTAAAAGATTTTTTTATTGACAATAAAGCTATGCAGTGCTCTACTAGCATATTCGACAACTTGCATGCTTTTTGAAACATTGAGTTTTAACTTTAAATCAAAGACAATTTTGAGATATAGAGTTTCCAACAAAATTGATTTTGAGATTTTAATTTAAAAAGAAATTAGAAGAGAGGAGAGGAAAGAATGTTTTGTTTTTATCAAATGGTGAAAAAAAGATTACGTATGGATGGGTGAGACATGGGTGTCTGATAGAGTGGAAGGAGAAATGGGTGGGAGTGGTGTTTTGATGTGTGCAAATAAGTGTCAACCCAAGCAATTTTAGAGCAGAAAGTACAAGGATCTCACTTGAGGCCCTAATGCAATTTTTTATATATTGATTTTTCAATAAGAATCGTCTAAGTTCCGTTTGTGAGTTTTGTAATAAGAATTATGAGAAAGTTTGATAGTACTGGTTTTGACCGTCAATAATTGCAGCGGTTTTGATTAGCTTACGTGAAGTGTTATTAAATTCAATCAATATGTTTCATAGTTTAATATACACTGATCACAAGAATTTTGCGCAAATTAAGCACAGAGATATATTTGTTTATTTTTTAATTCCTTGAGTGTGAACCCGTGCTATACACACGGCGTTGAATGTAAAGCTTTGAAAATACGATAGTACGTTATTGGTAAAACCATATTTGTAAACCATGTTCAAACCAGAGTAATGTGAAAAAAATTGTATGTAACTGTTAAATGTCAAACAATAAAATGTCATTCACAATACAGGTTCGATTCAATAGGAGCATTAGAAAACTAATCCAATGTATTATCCACTCTATTATCAAAAAGAAACAATTAGAACAATATACTCTACACATCACAAAGGGATATATAGCAAGGTGATACATACGTAGCACTTGTACTCTTGAGTTATCATGTGTTGACAGATCAATTGGCCCAAGTGGTTCAGTACAAATATTGAAGTTGTCTTAGAAAAAAAATGTTCCATGGAATGATTCACGATGGCTCATGCGCAAACAATTTTGATGCACAGTCCAACGTGCTTCCAAAATAAGGAGAATATATGGTAGTGCATTTCTTTAGCACCTAAATAATAAATTGTACTGTTGGTCATCAAACTCGTTTGAAAGCATAGTAGCTAGCTGGGCAATAGAAAATAAAATAAAATAGATGGCCTAATATTTTCAATCAAAGAAATACTGATTTGTGAAAAATATATCGGCGTCAAAAATAAATTACATTAATTTTTTTACTTATTATATCTTTGCCCAATACCTTAGGAAGCCATAGGACAACATACCATAACTTCCAGTAAATATAAGAAGTGAGAAATTCTAAGTAGAATATGTCTCTACGTATTCCTCATAAAAATCATCTTAGTGGGAACAAAAAATAAATTCCAAGATCATGACTAAGTACCGTTAAAGGATAAAAAATGTATAAAACAATGAGAATGAATATGCAGAATAAGTTCCAATAAATAGTAAAATAGTTCTGATGAAATGGAAACTAATCAAAATTTATGTTTTGAATTGCTGGTGTGAAATATGGTTGTCAAATTTATAGCCTGGTACAATAAAAAAGTAGGAAAATATTATATTTATAAAGGAAATATGAATTTAATTTGAAAACGGTTAAATACGACTACTTCCAGAAAATTGCTCTTTCAATTGTGGAAAGAAATGAAGTAATAAGGTAAAAGAAGATCATACAATTCATTTAAAGAAGTTCTAAGAAATTAATATAAGTATTTCTAAATGAAATGGTCAAATATTTTGTCTTCTTATGTCAATGTTACTGACAACAACTAAATTTTTTGGCAAGGAAAGGCTACCAAGTACCTAGAATTGGAAGATGATGGAAAAAAGTACCTCCCGAAAAAGTAATGAAAATTTGGTCTCTATTTTTAGTTTTTGATTAATTTATGCTACTTTTTCCCCTGATATCAATGATGGGTTGATTTTCTAGAAGGTGACAATTTGGTAAAAAATAACAAAGCAGGGACCTAATTTACATGGGTTTATTAGTACGGACATTTTGTGCATGAACTTTGAGAATAAGGACCATTGGTCCAAAACCCCATTTTTTTGTATGATGTGAAGAAAACATAGGATAATATGAATTAATGCATCTAAAATTTTTGTTTCCTTTATCTTTGCTACATTTGTTAGGAAGAAAAAAATGGCATAACATAACAATGATTATTATTCGCTTTATTTAATTAAAGTAAGGAATTCAATTCAAAGAACATAATTGGTGAAGTAGCATAAGGTTTAGTGAAATAGTGAAATTGAAATGACATTAAAAGCCATGGTAAATACAAAAATACTGCCTTTGATACGAGAACACAAACCAAAGTTTATGTTGCAAATAAAGAAAATAAATGATTGCTTTTGAATTACAAATGATGGCTATGATTGCATTTGGCAATACACTGTCGCTAAGGACAACAGATCTGAAAACAAACAATTGAGTAGATGAGATAAACAACCAAAGGTTTTGAACGACCATAACAAAGATAGGACATACTGTTTTGTTAGGAGAACAAAGAAATCAAACACAAAATTCATAAATTTGATTGTGTAGAACATAATATTCTTGATTAGTTTACTGTTAAAAGAAATTGCATCGTTAGGGGAACAAAAAAGCATGAATAGAAATTTCATAATAATGCATAAGACTACAAATGTAATAAAATCGTAAATGAGGGTAGAAAGTAAGGATTCTACTACTATAAGTATGTGAACAATCTTTTTATGTGCATATTTTTAATGAACAACTTATGCATAATGGTCACACCACTTTAACTAACATAATTACTTCTTCAATATTCAAAAATAAATATTTTACATTAGACTATCAAATTGATGATATTGACACGATCACAAACATAGAAGAAACAAATTATTTAAAAATTACTTAAGATTTTGTTACTATGCATTTTTGTTTTACTGTTATGACTAGTGCAAACCCATGATACGCACACGGATTTGCTTATTATTAGTTTTGCAATTGTTTGTGCTATTATTCTTCGGCAATGAAGCATATTTTTTAGTTGTGAATTTAGACCTTGTACAATGGTATTATATGAAAATTTTCTTATCTTGATATGAAACCATGCATAACATGGCATAGGGCCCATTGTCGAAGAGCAACAATTATACCAACATCATGTTGATGAGATATATTATAAGCTACCTTTACGATAAATAAGTTGCTAAATATTAAAAGGAAACCTGCCCGAAAATAAGTAGAGCATGTGATACCAATAATTCTTAATGAAGCGTAAATTAAATACCGAAATTAATGACAATTACTTAATGCATGTCCATGAGAACATATAATAGTGAGGCATGAGATGCATATAGCAGACCATGCTCTACTTATTTACTATGGAGAACATCCAACAGAACATACAACATACAGAACATGCATACAACAAAACATGCATGATATGGAAGATACTATGACATAAACAGTCTTCATCTGAAGAACATGGTAGTACAGTCATGATATAGAAGATACATGCTTGTCTAAATAGCATTGAAGTTGAATGAAAGGGTCAAAGGGAAATGCCAAATAAACTGTCATCTGAATCTATGCTTTTACACCAAATAATTTATGATAAACCTCACATAAATATGTAGAATATCCAATGTATTAATTGGCCAAATAATTAATGCCCTCATATAGTTGAGAAATAATCTCATATTCTGGAGTTGCCAATTATTTACTCAGAAAACAGCCCATGCAGATTAAAGTGTAATGCTGAGTTGCCAACCAACAGAGATGACCTTTAGCAGTAAAAAATAGAACTTATATACATAATCAAAATGCCTGTTTTTGAGGCCATAACTAAAAGTACATAATTTACTTCAATTTACTTATATAACAATCGGTATGAAACTTGATGTAGTCCTCTAAGGACGATTATAGCTTTCAAAATGCAGTACAAAAGACAGCCTGCAATCTGAAAACTGAATAATATCAGGCCTGATAACTTGGTAATATAAATGGATACGGAAGTCAGTATGAAATGATTTAGAACAGACATCGTATGTACTAATTTTCGATCCTATGGAAGAATATGTTTGTTTCATTCTGTATACATTATGCGATATATTTAACTCATAGAAAAAGACCGCCTTTACTTTACCACTACAGCTATACCATATATAATAGTGGTTTGTAATTATGCATGTCGAAATTTTGTAAATAAACCATCGATGCACGTTGGCAAAACAGATAAGTATATCATTTAAACAAATAATAACAACATTAAAAAATGAGATATGACACTCAAAAAGATACTTATTTACTTCAAAATGTACGTAGAATTGCTTATTTTTTAACAAATTGAATATAAAAGCAATCCAACTCTTTATATAGAACATTCTCAAAGATATAATAAATTATGGAATAAGGCACTGACACCTAAAAAGGTAGTACATATTATCTGTTTTCCTAAACATACCAAATCTATCAAAAAAGAGAAACTCGAATTGTTTACTTTTCATTGTATACGTTGCATACCTTCAGATCATCATGGGAAGCTAATGGTATCATCTCTCTTGCATTATTTTCATTTTTGAATGTTCCTAAAGGTAGCACATTCCTTTCTTTGATACATAATATGCTTTTCTTCCTAAAAAGAAGCCTTACATAACTTATGTTAAATCCGTTAATACATAACATGCTCTTCTTCCCGAAAATTCATAACTTGTACTAAAGCTACTTGAATCGTATTTTCTTAATCTCTTATCATTATTTCATGAGTTTATTCAGTGTTCAAATTTGTTGCTTCTATGATGATACAACTCGTTCTCTTGGAAAATTCAAACTATTAAACTGTGACATAAACCAAAATAAACTTTCATGTGCGCTCTAACTTGGCTTGCTTGCACCCCAAGTTGCATGGTGTAGAGAGCTATCATGAAACCTTTAACTTATTTTTGATTATAAATTATTCAGATTTACAATAATAGATAAAAGAGTTGCCAGCTTCTACATTCAAGTATAAAACTTTATTATGAGCAAAAATATTAATCAGAATCTACTTTAATGCATGACGTAAAACCCTTTTTCTCCTTTATTTTCAGAAGGCATACTTTCCAACCAAGGTAACTCTACATTATGTGTGTGTCACTATAAAGAGATTGTTGTTTCTCACTGAGATGAAAAATCTTTTTTCCTTTACAATTCATAATAAGAATACGAAATCCCAAAAAATAAGCGATGTTGAAATGAATTGCTTTGTTTCATATAATAGTTGAGAAATGGATAGTTAAAGCCAAGAAACATAGGCAGTCTTAAGCCTATTTGAACCAAGATCGGATGGCAAAGAAGATTAAAATAATTTGCATAGATAAATAAAGTTTAAAGATTCGTTAATACTTAGTAACGAACTAGAATGAAGTTGATTATGAAATTGAATCAAAACGAATTTTAAGTTTCCTTAAGCCACAACTCGAGTATTATTGACTAATCAATTATCCAGATGACTAAATTAAAATATAAAATCGACTAATAATCCAATATTTAAAACAGAAACTTAAAATTATGAAAGACACTAAATTATAAGATTAGCCAAAGAGAAAAAGTAGTTTGATTCAGATTATTAACTAAAAATTTCCTTATGTACGGCAAATACTAAATTTATAACAGTGTTATAAACCTTGTAAATTAGGCAAACCTGTAACGTTCCGCCTTTCCGCACGGTTTTAATCGACGATAAACCACACATGTCATCCTTAAAGTATACAGAAGGACGGATTGTTATGGGGTAAATAAGAAAAGCAAAGAAAGAAAAAGAATAAAACAGAATCTTGCAGCGGAACGATAAAATATAATAATCAAATATACAGTTCATGAAGCTGTTTACAAAATATTTTGTTGTCTTATACAATGTATATCAGAGTTACACATACCATAAAATTTCAATTTATGCAGCGGAACAGTATGAAGGTAGTGGGATACTATAATAAACAATAATAATAGATCTTCGTCTTCGTCTTCGTCCTCCAGAATAAGGTCTTTCAAATCCTGAAATGCTCAGGCTGACCCGAGCGAATTGAAAAGATAAAACACTCGAGTCAGAACTAAAATATCTTATGTAAGTTAAATCAACAGAAATAAATATGAGTGGAACGGCGTCAGATATGTTTACGGGATTTGACATCTCCTATCTAATGTCTAACGTGAGTGCAGTAACTTATGAGATGTTTGGGATTTACATCTCCGAAGGATCCATTAAACTATCTACTATGTAGTAAAATACGCTATTATAATAGTGTCTAAAGTAAAGTATAATATACTGAAAATAGCGTTAAGGGGTTACCCATATAGCCCTTAACACACTTTTATATTCCCATAGTCTATACAGTACCGTAATCTCCCCCATACTGGGCATCGTCAGAGGGCACTCTATAGGTATGGTACAAAACAAAATCGTATAAGGCAAGCTAGGGTAGGTGACACGGCACAACTAGGCAATGCCAGGGTAGATATACCAATTACGCTTCCAGTTCGGTGGTAACGCATAGCCGCAGCTACCACCCACCTCGAGCCACACCCCAAATCAAAGAAATCAAAAATGGCCACCGAATAAATCCAAAAGTCAAAGTATAATATCAAAGGGATGTGTCCGATAAAAGGTGCTACCTTCTTAACCCGTCAATCGCTCCTGTTTTAGCCACCTTATGCCAAATCATGGGAGTCGGGTCCATGTATTTACCTCAAAGGAAACGCCGCTGCATCCTACTTCATTCTGGAATCTCCACTGCGTACACGGTTGTTAAAGTGGTTTTCGGAGTTGGCAGAGAGTATGACAACTTCCAATCCCGGTCTCTTCAACAACCAAACATTATTATAACACCGTGGTCATTTTAAAATAATTATACATCAAAACAGAATAAATATTCATTTCAAAACCATAAAATTACGATATCATTTTCGTTTAAAAACCAAATCAATGTGATATCGTTTATAAACCCAAATCAATATAATATCATTTTTATTTCAAATATATCCTTTTCCCAAAATCATAGCATTTTCGAAGTTATAATACCTTGAAACCCATAACTTTGAAACATAACTTCTACAACTTAAATGGTTTAAATATTAGATTACTTTATATAATAAATAGCTTCTTTAAATTTACAAATCAATTCCAAATACAGATTTGAAAACCCCAAATAAACCATTTAAATTTTCATATATTTCAAAGCTTTAAAGATTCCATCATTTTAAAATTAATTCTTTGATCATTCCATATACATCAATTTCAATTACTATTATTTAGATTTGAAATTTGAAATGTTTACTTTGAGAATCCAATATCATTTAAGTAAAACTTTTAAACTCCAAATAACTGGATATTCTTTCAATTATTTAATTTGATATATTTATTTAAATCAACTTGATATCCCTTTAAATCGCTCTAAACCAAAATCAAGTTACAAAAATCATACCCTTTATATTCCCAATTTTATTAAATTTCAAATCAATTTCATATTTATCTTCCAACTTAATTTTTATTTAAGTCATTAAAACTCTATATATACAATATCTTAAACAGGTAATTAACCGTATAATATAAAATAATCAAACTCCATGAATAAACTTATTTTTATTACACAAATTTATACATAGCTTAAATTCAAGAATTTAACTATATATATAAAAATAATACTTATGTAATATCAAAATTTAATATTATCAAACCGTATATTTCTTTCCGAAATCATAGAAATCGATTTCAAATTATTTATATATATATATATACCCCGGTGTCTGTATATAATTTTCTATCCTATGGTCAAGTGATACGGATATCTATCATTTCAATCCATAATTTAAAATAAAAATACGATTGTATATCATTTCAAACCGCAATCCCGAATCAATAATGACAAATCAATAAAGAACTTGCAGAGTATAATAAAACATCCATTCATCCATCATAAAATTATACATCCATCACAATCATCATCCAAAACAATCAATCAATATCAATATATAACTGATAATATTTAACAGGTAATTAACTGGCAGTTATATTCAATAATAAATTAAATAATGATTTAATTTAAATAATTGCAATTAACTGAGATGATGATTAAAATATATGAAACAGTCATAAACAAATGCATAATCACAGCGAAAATTAAATTTAACAAACATAAGAAATTTTAGAAGTTGTGAGTGGGTTAAAACACACAACTTTTGAATTTAAATTGAATTTAAATCCAATTTAAACCCAAAATTTGACAGTCTTCAAATTTGTCCAAACTAGCGTCAAAATGTTTGAAATTTTGATACGATCCCAGCGGGTCAAACCGCGAGTGAAACGGACCTCGTATGCAGATGTTATCGATATTAGAACGTTTGGAAACTGAAAATTAAATTAAATTGGAATAACAAAAAATACTCACCTTCCTCTACACGTAAGCAGGTGCACATGTCGCCCAACCCTAAAAAATTCATGATCGAACTCAAAATAGGCCGCCGCCCCGATCAACCAAAACAACGTCACCCACGGCCTTCAGGAACGCCGCGACCACGCTCCCAATAGCCTCCGACCTCTCAGAGTCTACCGCCACATCCATGCCTCGCCGTCCATCGAGAGACAAAGCCAGCTGCCGCCAAACAATGTTAAACCCTAATTGTGATTTCCGGCCACCACACTTCGATATAGGCCAAGCAGCTACCACCAAACGACTCCCCTTGCCGAGCTCTTCCAAACCCATGTCCCCATTTCGTCGATTGATGTCGAAATTAAAAACACCCAAATTGACTTTGACCGCGATTTCTGATCGATCCGGTCACTGTCTCGAAAAACGAACACAGACGTAGGTTCGTATCATTGAGATCTTCGATATATATTTTATTCAAATTTTTCTGAGGAGTTTGAGATTTTTGCTTTGGATTTGAATTTGATTTGTGTTTAGATCTAGATTTTGTTTGTTTGCCATTGAGGAAGAAAGATAGTTAAATTGTATGTACAGACAAATGAGAAATAGAAGCAGGCTAGGGTTTATAATAGGGTATTTATAGGCAAGGTTGAAAAGAATAGATGGACTTGATCTATAAACGCGCTGAACGATGAATGGCCCGAAAAGCCCATTCTGACTCCGGACGAAATTGAGTCAACCCATATATCAAAATAGATGTTTTAAAATATTTTAAATCCAATGGAAAAGGTTTCAAGTCCAAATCCCATCGTATGGAGAAGTTATGCTAAAATCAATATTTTTCAAATTGATTTCAATTCATCGATTTCAAGGCGTTTCAAGCCCATACGATCAACGACAAGTCCGATCGATACGAAACTTGAAATCCTACAATAATTCACCGTTACAGATCCAATGAAACTTGTTTCATTGAAATCCGAGTCAATGGCCAAAATGGCTATTTTTATATTAATTAAATAAATTAAAAATAAATTTATTAAATCACTTTTCAATTTCAACTTCATAGTTAACAAATTTCATCAAATTTAACTTTCTTAATCATTAACACTAATATACCCAAATTTAAATGTCAATTTAAAGTTGATTAATTTACAAATTTCAGCATTAACCATAATTTCATTAAATTCAGAAATTATAAATTTAATTTCCAAAAATTCTATTAAATTTATTTTTTTCATTCTATTATTCAGTTCATTGTTATTAACTGATGAATTTTAACATTGGATTCAAAATCTATTGCAATCCTCACATTTCATCTTAATTAGCATAATACTTAGATTTTTACTTTTATTAAATTGCAATTTCTCCACTTATTATGGTTCTAAACCCAATAAATTGATAAAGCTTTATTTCCAACACTTGTAATTCAATAAATTGTCAAACATGAATAACCTTAACATTACTTACAAATATTACCTTAATTAACATTAATGTAATATTAAATTATAATTATTGTAACTGATTTCTAATTGTAAATTAACACTCTACATAAATAGGTTACATACAATAATTGTTACGCTAACCTTTAGTCACATCAATAAGCTTTTATTACTCACAAATCAAAGTTCCCATTTATTTTCATTAATTGGCCTTTCATTTAATTCATTAATTATTAACTTTAATTAGCATAAGCTATATCTTGACACATTAATATTTCCCAATTAATCCACTTTATTACATTTAAATTAATAATCTTGGTTCCCATTCTTACTTTATTATCAAACAACAACTATTATAATTACTCTCTAGCATTAATCCTATCATCTACAATTCATTACGTATTATTACATTAATTTATATAACTTTGAATCCATTCCCCAATTTACAAATTCCAATTGATTATAACTTTACAATTTTAATGAATTCATTAATAATCAATTGTCATTCCAATAAATACATTTTTTCTTATTCTGAATCAATTATAAACTTACCATCTTAAAGGTGATGTCAACATGGGTACTTATCTATTACACTAATTTACGCCCATTTACATCTTACATTTATAAAATGTTACATTAATATATTCAAATTTCTAGCTCCTTTGTTATTAACTATCATATTTCCATTTATTATATCTTTGCTCAATATATACATTAATTACAATTAAATATTCTCAGTAAATTTATTTACTTGGTCTCATGTTTTTTATTACACCAATTACTACCTTATAAGTAAATGCACGTTACTATTTTAATTTACATTCACCCTTTCCGTTATTATATTAATTATCATTTTAAGTACATTTAATTATCTTGTATGCTCATTCTTCCCAACTAATTACCACCTACCACATTATTCCACACATTAATTCACTAATTACATTTGCTTCCTCATATTCCACTTATAACCAAGTCATATATTTAAATTATTTTATTAAATTAGAATTTCATTCAAGTTCATTAATTATTAACCTAAATTAACCTTGTTACGTTTCCTCTTAATTATTTCCATTAATACAACACAACTTTTATCAAAAATTCACAAATTTATTTTCTTCAATATTAATTTAAAATAAATCTTATTAAATTAACAATTTTAATTATCGAATTTTTACGGGTCGTTACAAAACCGGATTTATTTTTTACAATCCTTTTTAGGTAAGTCTAACGTGAATTGATATCTTAAGTAGCTCAGCTTGGCATGCAAACTAAACAGGAATCACCAATCTATGGATGATTAAGAAATGTTAATCCCACACATATGATTGTAGAGAATAATGATCCAAATATTTTTATAAAATAACACATCATAGAGCTAAACATATAGGAGGAGAGCTATGAAAGTGTGTAATATAAATATGCTCAACTATAGTACAATGAAACCGTTTACCATAAAATAATGAATATTTGAAACAATTGCTAAAAAAATTCAAATCTTTGCTATTTATTATGTGGCAAAGAAATATAATGTATGTTAGCGTTATTTAAGAGATCCATGAACAATTTGAGCACTTATATGTTGTGAGTCGACGATAACAAAAAATAACAATTTATTTGTAAAAATTCGACAACTTTATATGCCTTTGTCAAATTTAAATGATAAAGTCGCAAACAATTACAAAAGATTGAGCTAATGCTTAGAATATTCTTAAAAATTATAGATAAATATCTGACGCAAAGATGGAAGCATTAACCATCGATTCTTGACTATTTGGGTTCAAAATAATTTAGGATTTTATTTTGAGAGGGTTGAAGAATTGAAAGGTTCATCACTATTTAGCTTGTTATACTGCTGTGTTTTTAGTATGCAGCCATTCTATTATTGCATATCTTAAAAATTATGCAATCATACTGTTAACTATAAGGAAAACTAAATAAATTAAATAAACAATATCATGCCTTGATAATTAAAATATAATACCTGAAGATTGTTGGTTGAGGTTCGTGCAACATAAATTTAAACCTATCGACTTGACCAAAATTAATGCATTGATAAAGAGTATAATATGTAAGTAAACGTGAGAAATAAAATAAAAATGAATGAAACGCATTGAAGCAGATCAAGCAAATTCATGCATGGATTGTTAGAGCCAAAAGTGAAACCTAGCACAGTATGAACAGAGCTACTTGGTTGTTATAGCCAACAAAGATAAAGTTATTATAAAAGATTCAATTTTATTAGCAGAAATCAGTATTGCAATCACTCACTTTTAATAGCGGCTTATTTCCAATGGTAACCATATTTAATTAGTCCTCTTGAAACAAAAATAATAATCCAAATCCTTGTCCTCGTTAAGAAAACACCTAATCGCTGAGCTAAGAATAGTTAAATAACATAAGTGTTGTTAAATAAATGGTTGATGCAGATCTCAATGCTGCTAAAAAAATTCTTAAAATTTATATCTGACTCAAAATATGTATAAAAAAATTAGAATTATGTTTGCGTATTGAGATGAAGAATGAAATGCATGCTATCGCCTTTTTTTCTAGTCCTCAAAACAAAATTGCCTTTCATTAATTTGTTATAAATGATTAACATGGTTATAATGTGACATAGATTATAAGAAATGTGGATAAAAGGAAAAGGAAGAAGATGCAAAGTAGCATAAAGTTATATTGATAACACAAAATAATCTCTTTCATTAATTAAACTAAAAAAAGTGAAGGAATATGTGTGTGTGTGTGTGTATAATTGTTGAATAGTGTCAAAAATGCCATTGGTGAGCACAATACATGATGCAACCATTACATGTTTACATATATTTGTAGCTAGATACTTGCAGTTTTACTGCTGAGATTTAGAGGTGTCAAAACTCTAGCAAAAAATAGGAAAAGAGGCAATATGAGAATCAAGGATATATGTGACGACCCAGATTTTCGGACCAGTTAAAATTACCGAAAAATCCATCCATTCTAAAACTACTAATGAAAACTACCAACTTAATACATCATATTTGGTAAATATTCAACATTACTAAATGTATATGATACATTTTCAATTATACAACTTATCAGAGTAATTAATGCATTTATTAATCCTATAGAGTGTGCTTTAATACATACCAAACACAATGACTATAAATCTACCACTTCACAACTCTGATGAGAGAGACAGCACTATCCTTACCTGCGAACTCAATAAACAATGTAAATGCGGAATAAAATAGTAAGCATGAAAGATACAATAACACAAGAAAAAAAACATCCAATAACAGATAAACATGAAAGAGTTATATTATTTTAGAGGCAACATCACTACCACTTGTGACTGCCTACGTACCTCTATCTAATTGAGTACCCAATTAGATACAAGATCAAGCCAACGTAGTTCTCCTACCACAATTAGGATCATGGAGTCTACGATGCAACAAACAATATGCAATTCCCAAAACTACCCACTTAGGCTTAATCTTCGATTTTAGATTTTCAAATCTAATTACCTTTACGGAAATTATCTCTTTGGACTTTATTCTCGAGTTCTTATTTCAAAAATTTTAATATATATATATATATATATCTTTTATATTCATATTATACTTTACTTTGGGATCTTAAATCAAATCACTTTTGAAAAGTTTAGTTGAAATCCCAAATACTATAATATAAACATATCAAACCATATGCAACCAGATCGGGAGATTTCTTGAATAACAAGGCAACTGGGTTCCAGCCTTAATACAATCGATAAATAAGTATGTCCCTCTATTCCAAGATCGGACTATATCAAAAACATATGCCCACTTTTTAATTACGGGTTACTCGAATCATTAGTAACATAACAAATCATTTTATATCCCGAAGCGATAAATCATTTCACACTAATATTTACAAGTACTTTCAAATCTATAATAATTTTCATTTCTCAAATCTGTTCAAAAATCATCTTAAAATCATCGAGTTTAGTCCTCAAAATTCTTTCCGTTTTATAAAACATTTTTGTAAAATCATTCTTATATAAATCATTTTTATATAATATAACTTCAAAATATTCATTACCAAACATTTCTTTTTCTTTTAAAGGGAAAACATTTCATAACATTTCAACGTTAAAATCAATCTTCAAAACGATTCATTAATTTAAGTGAACCAAAAATTATCGCTAAACTTCTTATAGTCAAATTGTGAAATAAATCACAAGGTATTAGCCTATAATTTTTTTTTACCTAGCCCATGCATATGAATAATTAACTACTCATAAACAGGTCGAGCAAAGTCAACAATCAATAAATAATAATCAATGCTCATAAACTGGTCGAGCCTAATTCAAACAATTAATCAATGAAATAAACGCAACAATAAATGATAGTCAATGCTTCATTATAGCAAATATTTATAAAATTTTATTTTATCTTAGGTTAAAACGGTTTGATATTTATTTTAGAGCATTCGGCTTTCCTTCGACATGTTTCATCCGTCACCTAAGTCTCCTTGGATCTCACAGACGAAACACATATACTAGTCGTTTCTGCATACCCAATTAAGTATTTAACTTGTAAATTTTAAATTATTTAATTAACCATCCAAACATAATATCGAGCAAGGAAATCAAATCATTATTTTAGAAAACAAAGTAAACAAGCATTCAACAAGGGTTTTCAAACAACACTTAACATTTAAAGTTTCTTCAACTTAACAATGATTTTAATGAACTTAAAATAATAAATAACTTACTTTGGATTCCACTCCATCAAATTTTAAGGCAAGGAACTTAAGATCTAACGCATACTTCCTACCATGCTTGGGAACCAAATGAAAATAAGCCCAATTTCCTCCTTCCTAGTGCTTGGCCAAGTCTTGAGATGGAAGTTGACCGACAGTATAAAGAAGAAGCGGTGGAGCTTTGAACTTGAATTTTCATGATTTACATCTGAAAAACAGGTTATCTTGTATCTGGTTTTAGGCTTTCTTGCCCTCAAAAATTAAAAAACTTGTTAACTGAAAAGTTGATGAAAATTCTTTGATCTTTAATTTTAAAAAATGAATCACTTGATTTTGATTAGTTTTGAGGAAGATATGATCAAAAGAAAAATAGCTATTCTCAGATTCACAAATATAAAGCCCGAAAATGCACTTTAAAGAATTGAGTTTAAGGTATAGCAAACCTCAAAACTAGAAAAAGTGATCAACACAAAAGTTGTAGCCATTAGAATTTTATATGGTTTTAATTTTTTATTAAATTTGGATCGGTTATGATCAAGTTATGATCAAAACAAAATGGCTTATTCTCTGGCTTAAAAACTGGGCCAGAAAATACACCGGAAAAAAGTATATTTTTGACATAGATAACTTTAGAATGAGACAAAGCGGTCAACATGAAAGTCATAGCCACTGGAAAAATACATGATTTATTTTTTTTGTATTTTGGTTCTATTTTGAAGAAGTTATGGCCGAAAGAAGAAGAGGTAAAATGTGGAGAAAAGAGGAGTTTGATTTGAAGAGAGTGAACATTGATTTCTTTTGAATATTTGGTAAATATTTTGACATTATTTATTTCTAATTTTTTCCTATGTCTTGGAAGCCATTAAGGAGAACAGAAAGAAGATGAAGAAGAAATGTGAATGAAAGTGAGAAGGAGGTGGGTATTTATAGAAAAAGGAAGAAGTGGTAAATTTACCAAAATAACCTCTTACCAAATTACCAAACTGACTTTACTTCAATCTAAAACAAATTCTACTTTTTCAATACTTAACATCATCTTTTACATCCTTACTTTATGTCTTAATCACTTAAAGATTAAGTAAAGAATATCATAATTATATTGGCTTTAATTTGATGTTTACCGTTTTTTATTTTTATTAATTCTTACTTACTTTTACTTATGACTTCTAGAAGTTTTCTAATCATACTTAGTAAAATTAAAATTGTTTATTTATTAAAATGTGTAATATATATTAAAACATGTTAACAAAGATGCGATAACATTGCGGCAACTTATTTTGAACAAAACGTTAATTTCCGACAAAACGTTTTACGGTCACATTTTGACGTTTTAGTTAAACTATTTATTTATGTAAACCAAATTTAAAAATAAACGTGCATAATGTTATTTAAAAATATAAACACTCATAAATTAATTAAAATAATTTATTTAACCATTGAAACTTACTTTGCTGAAATCAGCACTTTGTCATTTTTGTCGATATAGGCAAATGTTACGATTTTTGTGTATACTACTCTTTCCAAATCTATCTAAATTGTAGAATCATATAACCTTACCTATTTTGTATTTAAAATCGTTTTAAATAGTATATTTTAAAGTGGTCAAATTCTGGGTCATTATAATACAAGCACTGTACCATTAAGAAACATATATGTTTATTTAAACTTATTAAGACATTCAGCTCGTATGTCATTGGCCCAACCTAAGAAGTCTCCATTAGTGCTTCTCTGTTGTTTGTTTCTCTGTTGTTTGCTGAAAACAAAAGAAAATTAAATAATTAAAACAACACTAATAAGTAAATTTCCATAAATCGGGTCACATGAGAAAGTAAAAAAACAATACTAAAAATAAGTTTCCATAAATCAACAATTTGCACTTTTTATTAATCATTTTGGCGATGCATCATTTTGAAATATACAACTACTGCAAATACACATTACCTCATATGTTGGCTGTCCAATTGTGGTAATCCTAAAACGAAGAGCAAGGTAAGAGTTAATAAAAGTTTATTAAAATCAACAATTTTAATTTAACTTGTAAAGAAATAGAGGGATGCAAGAGAAATCAAAAGCTAACAATAGTTGTTAGGTTCTAACAATAGTTGTCAAGTTCTATCCTATTTCCATAAAGTAAAAAAGCTCACAAAGTAGCAAAAACAATATATGTCATATTTAATTAATGTAGGTACTAACATAAATATAAAGTCAACATTTGAATAAAAAAAATATCAATAATATTATGTGTACAGCAAGTCTACATACACCGAATTAATACTTTAAACGAACAAACTTGGCCTTTTAAACTGTCCTAACTTTAGGTTTGTAAATGCTTTCTGACGCAGCGGATTAATCACAAATCGATGTAAATCGATGGAATGTAGCAATCGGTGAGTTGAGAATACTGCAAGGCCCCAATCCGTTGATCCAAAGATACCGGATTCTGGCTATCTTCGTCTCGTTGATCGCGCACGATGCCGAGAAAGAAGATCTACGATTCTTCGTACGTTGATCTAGCGCACTAGATACCGTGAATCGGCTTCAACAAACGTGGATTCGAGCGCACTCGAATGACGTAAGTGGAGATAGGAGATTACACTCAACTACCAATTGGAGAAGAAAGCACAAAGCAATCAACAAGAAATTTTATTTCGAAAATCCATCCTTTTACAATGACATTACATCCCTATTTATAGGGTTTATGACTCAACACAAAAGACTTAAAAAAATTACAATACAAACAGTACATGACTCAACTTGACTCGGGACTTAAAATAACTCGGAATTGACTTAATGTGACTCGGCCACGTTCAAGTGACTCGGTAACGACTCAGGCCTAGCTCGGCAACGGCTCAAGGAGATTTCAGCGACTCAAAGAAATTGCCGCGACTTACTGGAATTACTCGCGACTTAGAATTGGACCGGTCGCGACTTAAGGAAATATCATCAGCGACTTATGGGCGAGCTTCAACAACTCGGTGACGATTCATGGAGAGGAATGGATCGCGGTCTAGGGAAGTTGGAATGAGTCACGACTTAGGGTTTTGGGAAGGAGAAAGTTGTCTCGTGTCTCGGTAGGGTTTTTTTTGGAGTAGGCTGTTGGTATTGGGAATGAACCGTGAGTCGCGGAGGATGAGAATGAGTCGTGGATGTTGATGACTCGTGAGTCGTTGGTGGGTTGAATCGTGGGTCGGTGAAGATGGGGATGAGTCGCGGGTTGTGGAAGGACTGAGTCGTGGGCATGGTTTGTGGCGATGTGTCGGTTGCGACTTATCACTTCTCCTTGTAACTCCTTAGGTCGGAGCTCTCCTGTTTGACTCGTGAACGACTTAAGTCTTAAACTTTCTGAACGACTTAACAACATAGCTTTATCCAAACGACTTAAAATTATTGAATCATTTCAAGTTGTTGATTCCATAGTTTGTGCTGCATCATCCTCCCCTGGTTGAGAAAAATTCGACCTCGAATTCGTAGATTCCTCTACACCAGATTGTTCATCTCCATAATATGGCATAAGGTGTTTAACATTGAACACGTCAGTAGTGTAAACATCCTCTGGTAGCTTCAACTTATAAGCATTTTCATTAATCCGTTTCACAACTTCGACGGGACCAATTTTTCTGGCTTTCAACTTGTTATAAGCACCCACCGGAAAACGATCCTTCGTCAATACAGCATAAACCAAATCACCTTCCGTAAATTCAACACTCCGTCGTTTCAAATCAGCAGCCCGCTTATACTTCTCATTTGACTTTTCCAATCGTTCTTGAACGATTTTATGACATTCCGTCAACCCGTCAACAAAGTCTACAGCTCGTTTAACCGTCCCCTTCAGTTGTGGTACTACTGCCAAATCCAACGGTCCCCTGGGTAAATTTGAATATACAATCTGGAATGGACTGAATCCTGTGCTACGATTCACTGCATAATTATGAGCAAACTCTGTAACGATCCTGAATCTTGAACAATTTAAAAATGAAGATATTTAATTAATTTTAAATATTTGAAATAATTTTAAATTGAATTCCAATAAAACTATGAAGTTGGCGATTAAATTTTTGAATTTAATCTATTTAAAGTTGAATAGAAATTTGAATTTAACTTTGAAGTTTGAAATTGAATATTGAAATTGTATTTTAAATTCAAACAAATGACTTAGAAAAAAAAATAGTTTGGAGTTACGAATTATATTTATGAAAATTTATAAATAGATGTTGATAGTTGAACTTCAAAATGTTTCTATGTTTATTAAAGAAAACAATTTACAAAACAAAATTTAATTCAAAATAAAAATAAAAATATAATTATATATATAATAAAATAAATAAAGAAATACGCATAGTTAAAAATTCAAACAACATATTTATAAATTTTGAAAAAAATATAATGTAACTACACTTAGTTAAAGTTTTAACAACAAAAATAATACAAAACAATTGAATTTAAAATGAAAATAATAATAATAATAATAATAATAAGAAAAAAATAAAAAAATAAATAAAATAAAATAAGAAGTATATATTGCCTTACCTTCATCAGCTACAAACATGCCTTGTTCCACGCCCTAAATCACGCAAGAGACATTATCTCCTCTGCAAAATCACGTCTCCATCCCCTTCTTAAAACACGAACCCTTCCTCCATCATTTCATACGATAAAAAAAAGAAAAAAATAAAATTAATGGCGGCCGCGAGTTTTCGTTCGTTCTTCTCATTCGTTCCTCTTTGAAGCTAAGTTAGGGCTTGCGATCAATTGAGGGCTTCGACCTTGTTTCGATTGTGCTGTGCTCAGTACTCTTCGGCTGTTTCAATTTTGAAAGGTGAGTTCTTTGCTCACGATTGATTTTAATGCAAGTGTTTAAATTTGTTGAATTGAATGTTTTGGTTGCATACTATGTTTTTGGTGTTATCTGTTATCATTGGCTCGGTTGCTTGAATCTAAACTAATAAGAACAGATGCTACTTGATAATTTGCGTTTAAACTGTTAAGAAAAGATATTTAAATTTTTATTTAAACTGAAGAGAGCAAATGCTACTTAAATTTTTATTTAAACTGATGAGAGCAGATGCTATTTGGTTTTGTTTTAAACTGTTAAGAACAGATGCTGTTAATTTTGTTTTTAAACTGTTAAGAACAGATTCTACCCAATATTTGTTTTTTTTAAACTAATAAGAACATATGCTATCAAATTTTGATTTGTTTAAAACTAATAAGAACAGATGCTATTGATTTCACTTACTGATAATTTGATTTTATTTTTAAATTGATAAGAACAGATGCTTAAAGTAAAGTTTTGGGGTTTGCTTTCAGAAATTCAATTCTCTAAAACAAATGAACATTAATGCTAATTTATTTACAAACCTGTTTCTGTTTATGTTTGAATCTTAGTCAGAGATTTTATGTAAACAATTTGTGTTGTTTAGCATAAAATTTAAGTTCGTAAAATTTAAATTTTGATAAATAAAACCTGTTGCTGTGAAAATGAGTCACAATTGCCTTGAAAACCTGTTCGCATAATACCCTATAGCCATGGGGACTTGTACATATTTCACTGTTAGTTTCATTTGCTTTGGAAATTTCAAGTACACACCCCTTAATTGCCTGATACGTCCCTTGTTTCTTTTGGAATTGGCATGCCTTACATTGCCCTGTTGCATTTAATTGCTATGTCCTACATCAGCATGTTGCCTGGTTTTAGTCTTGAATGCATTCTGTAGCCCCATCTTGACTTGGGCATGTGGTTTAATGTCTTACTGTTACCATTTTCTTTGCATCACTGGTGCACTTTGAATACATTCATGTTGATTTTCATGGAGTAGTCATCTTGCCACTATCTTGACATTGTTGTTCACTTGCCTGAGTGCATGTCAAGTGCAGGCTATAGCATTTACTTTGCAGGATATTTTGACTCGGGGGTTGATCGGGTATTTTTGTATTTGACTCGGAGCAGAAGGTTTTAAAACTTGAAGTAAATGGTGGGGTATCTCGGGTTTATGGTGCAGGGTTTTATAACAGAGAAGTTGCAGTTTTCATGTTTAATGAAATTCATGTTTAAGTTGAAGACTTAATTCAAGTATGAAATTAAACTGAGTTCAAATAAGGTTTGAAGTTCAAAATTTTTAAAAATGGAACTTTTAAATTTAAACATAGTTTGAAATCCAGTTTAATAATAGTTCAGGTTTTAAAACCTGATAATTTTGTTGCAGGTTTTTGAGTACTGTGTCTGGTTTCATTTTTTTGAAGTTGAATCTTGCTCCTTTGCTGTTTGGTCCCATGTTCATGTGTGTCTTGAATTTCTGGTACTATCACACTGAAATTGATTCAGTTGTACATTTGTTCATCAAGTCTCCCCTTTGCACTATCTTTTGTTGCTTTCATGTAGCTTGTATCATTTGTTTCCCTGCACTTGTTTCACTGTAATCGTACAGGCTTCACTGCCCTGTACATGATCCGTGTTGCATGCCTGCTGCTGCATGCTTGTTTGCTTCATGTTTTTGTTCAAGTTGGCACTAGTTGCTTTGAGCACTTCTTTGTGGTCTTGTGGCTGCATATGTACATGCTTCGAGTTGTGTTATTCGCTTGCCCCTTGCTTAGTTGTAGCTGAACAGTTCATATTGTTGTTGACATGCCTTGTACTTGTAGTTGTATTCACTGTTGCACTTGAGATTGCTGCCTGTACTTGCATTGCACTGGCTGTTGTTGCATACTGTACTTCTTTTGCCACTGTTTGGTTGACGACACTCGAACTTGATCTGATAGCTGTGTTTCTGGTTTGGTGCACACGTGTCGGCGAGGCAGTGCACATGTGTATAAATATACGTGTGTACTGCAGCCACACAGGATCGACAGTTTTTAAAATTTGAAGTTGTTAATAATGAAAATCCATAATAGATTTTAAATTGGTTCATTTGTTTCATCATCTCTGTGACCATTTTATTCAATTCATTGCAAATTTAATTACTTGAATTAAGATTAATCCTGACTCGAGTGTTTTGTGTTTTGCAATTAACGCTCGGGTCAGACCGAGTATTTTTACAGCTTGAAGATTTTCAGGCCGTGAAGTTAGAGAGAGAGGGGAAAGCACTCCACTAAAGTTTTTCAGGAAAATTTTTCTTGTACTTAATGAAAATAAATTGTTCCGCTGTATAGAAAAAAAAATGAATGCATTGTACAAACTCTGATATATGTATGTAAGAAAAATTCATTTATGAATAATATTATGATTATTCTGTGATTCTGTGGCTGATTCTGTTTAAACTCTATAAACTGACTAACAATCCGTCATTTTGAACGTTTCTAGTTGGTTTAATTACCGACTAGAGGCGGTCAGAGCGGCGGGTCGTTACAAACTCTGCCTGGCATAACTTCATGTCCCAACTTTTCAGATTATCTTTCACCAAACATCGCAACAAATTTCCCAATGGTCTGTTCACAACTTCGGTTTGACCATCTGTCTGCGGATGATACGCGCTGCTAAAGTTCAACTTCGTTCCCATCATCTTCCACAAACTTAACCAAAAGTGACTCAGAAAACGAGTATCTCTATCCGACACAATAGACTCTGGCAATCCATGAAGTCGATAGATCTCCTTGAAAAATAACTGAGCAACACGAACAGCATCCGTCGTCTTCTTGCAAGCAATAAAATGTGCCATTTTAGAAAATCTGTCAACCACTACATATATAGAATCATTACCACGCTGCGTTTTCGGCAATCCCAATACAAAGTCCATACTCACATCAACCCATGGTCTAGCCGGTACAGGCAACGGTATATACAACCCAGCATTGGTCGCGGTTCCTTTCGAAACTTGACAAATATGACATCGCTCCACAAACCTTCCCACTTATTTCCTCATCGACGGCCAAAAGTAAGACTGTGAAATCAATTGCAAAGTACGATCACGGCCCACATGCCCTTCCTCGTGTAACTCCTTGATAATTTTCAATCTCAAGCTACAATCCGGTATGCATAAACGATTCCCTTTAAACAGAAAACCATCCACCAATATAAACTCATCAGCACTTCCTTCCTTTACCTTTTCAACAAATTTCACAAAATAAGGATCTTCTTCAATCAGCTCTGGCAATAGTTCAAAACCTGTCACTTCCACTTTCATTGTTGTCAACAAATGACTCCTCCGACTTAAAGCATCAGCCACACGATTCGTCCCCCCTGACTTATGTTTGACAACAAAAGTAAACTGTTGTAAATAAGCGATCCATGATGCATGTCTCGCTGAAATTTTATCCTGCCCCTGCAAATGCTTCAATGCTTCATGATTAGTGTAAAGAACAAACTCTTTCTAAAATAGATAATGCCTCCAATGTTTAACAGCTTGCACAACAGCATAAAACTCAACATCGTATGTACTATATCTCATCTTGGCCCCTGACAACTTCTCACTAAAATATGCGATAGGCCTTCCACACTGACTCAACACTCTTCCAATCCCAACCTTTGATGCATCAGTGTGTAGCTCAAACAACAACTGAAAATTAGGTAAAACAAGAATTGGCGCTGTCGTCAAAAGTTCTTTGATTCGTTCAAAAGCAACTCCTACTTCCTCTGACCAAGAAAACTGCTTCCCTTTCATACAATCAGTAACCGGTGCCATCACGCTACTGAAGTGTGGAATAAACCTTCGGTAGAATGATGCCAATCCATGAAAACTTCTAACTTCAGTGATAGTCCTCGGCTGTGGCCAATTTCTAATAGCTTCAACTTTACTCCGGTCCACCTGGATTCCCTTCTCAGATACAACATATCCCAAAAATAATACACTTCTCGTCATGAACACACATTTCTTCGTAGTTGCATAAAATTGTTCCTCACGAAGAATAATTAACACCTTCCTCAAATGCTCTACATGCTCCTCCGTATTCCTGCTGTAAATCAGAATATCATCGAAATAAACCACCACGAACTTCCC
The DNA here is from genome assembly GCA_030765085.1 of Allium cepa. NCBI lineage: Eukaryota > Viridiplantae > Streptophyta > Magnoliopsida > Asparagales > Amaryllidaceae > Allium > Allium cepa. Next base: position 550,595,151 of record CM060938.1, read on the forward strand.
AATGAATGGTCTAAAGATTCGATTCATCACCCGCATGAATGTACTAGGTGCATTTGATAAACCAAATGGCATAACCAACCATTCGTATAACCCCTCTCTTGTCTTGAAAGCTGTCTTCCATTCGTCTCTTGGTCTAATTCGGATTTGATGATAACCACTCTTCAAATCAATCTTCGAAAATATAGTTGCCCCACTCAACTGATCCAGCAAATCATCCAACCTCGACATAGGAAATCTGTAACGAACAGTAATCTTGTTCAAAGCTCTACTATCGGTACACATTCTCCATGTTCCATCCTTCTTCGGCACCAACAATGCTGGCACTGCACAAGGACTCAAGCTTTCCTGAACACGTCCCTGCTCTAACAACTCTTCCACTTGCCTTCGTAATTCTTCATGTTCCTTCGGACTCATTCGATAATGTGGTCGATGTGGTAAAACTGCTCCCGGAACAAGATCGATTTGATGTTGAATGTCCCTCAATGGCGGTAACTCTTTAGGCAACTCCTCTGGAAATACATCCTCAAATTCTTTCAAAACAGGCTTCGCTTCTTCTGGAATTTCAACCTCTTCACTGCTCTCTCTCCCAATCAACAAATAGACTTTAGGCTCCTCTTCAACTTCTTTAACAAACTCTTTCAAGGTCAACAGAGTTTTCAATTCCTCAATCTCCTCTAGTTTGCTCTCCTTCTGTTGTTGCTTCTTGGGAACCAAAGTGATTTTAGTACCCTCGAACATGAAACTATAGCTATTAGCACGACCATCATGTTGCACTGCTCTATCAAACTGCCACGGTCTGCCCAACAACAGATGACATACGTCCATGTCTACAATGTCACACCAAATTTCATCTTTGTACTTCTTCCCAATAGAAAAATTAACACAAGCCCTTCGACACACCTTCACTTCACCACCCTTCCTTAACCATGCTAGCTTGTACGGTTTAGGATGTTTCTTAGTCTTCAAGTTCAACTTCTTCACAGCCTCGGTAGAAATAATATTATCGCAACTTCCAGCATCAATAACGAACTTGCAAACTTTTCCCAGAATAGTGCATGTCGACTGAAAAATATTGCTTCTCAACCAACTACAATCCTCCTCTTGCTTTGGTGTAAGACATGACCTCCTCATCATAAGATTACAACCTTCATCTCCAGACAATTCTTCTTCCTCCTCAACATAAGGTGCATTTGAACATTCTGCCTCCTCACCATCATCTTCAATCTCAGCAACCATTGCTCTCTTCTTCGGCTTCGGACATTCATTGCTTTTATGACCCAACTCCTGGCAATTGTAACATTTGAAACCACTGTTAACCTTCGCCTTCTCAGCCTCCTTCACCACCGGCTTATTGACAGGTTTAGGTACATTAGAACCTCCACTAACACCCCTCGCTTGATTATTGGAATTAGTAAACACACCACCTCCACGCCTTCCTTGCTTCTCCCAAGCCAACGCTTTCTGATGTGCCTCTGCCACTGATCTAGGATCAAACATATTAACCATATCCTGGATCTGCATTCTCAATCCCCCAATGAATCTAGCAGTTAGCTGTTCTTCCGTTTCCATGATATCATTTCTGGCAATGAGTTGGTAAAATTCATCAGCATAATCACTAACAGACTTCGTCCCTTGCCTCAGATTCTGCAACCTCTGGTACATAAGTGACTGATAGTTGTAAGGTAAGAAAGTAGATCTCATCAATTTCTTCATCTTCTCCCAAGATTCTATCTTTGACTTCCCCATTCTCTCCCTGGTAAGTTTAGTTTGCTGCCACCACGCCAAAGCTCTCCCCCTCAACCTAGTAGCAACTAACTTCACCCTTCGATTTTCCGGAACCTCCTTAAAGTCAAAAATTTCCTCCACATTAGATAACCAATCCAAGAATTCTTCAGCTACCATCCCTCCTTTAAACTCTGGAATCTCCATCTTCATTCCCGATTCCCAATGTCGATCATCATCAATAACCCGATACTGACGTTGTCCCTGATGTCGGTCTCTGAAATGAATACTTCCCCTCTCACCATCAAACTCCTCATCAAAGTCTGATGCATATCGTTGACTTTCACGTCCTCCAGCATCTCTACCACCACTCCTACTTCCAACATCCCGTCTTTCATGATCATCAACATTCCTCCTACTTCGATTATCAACACTCCTAGGCTCTTGACTTCCTCTCCTCTCCTGTTCTGAATGTGATGACACTCTACTACCCCCACGGATAGATTCAGGTGAATTTCTTCTTCTACTTTGATTCATATCAATCATAAGCTTCTCCAACCTACCAATGCCTTCATCAATCTTCTCATGCATACGTTGCTCCATTTGATCGGCTTCTTCTCTTCGATACAAAGCTTCAACATTTTGATGGCGGTTAGCTCTCCTTGGCGGCATGATTGCATCAACACAACACTTCAACAAAACAACAATAAGTCACGGCTCAACCTTCAAAACAACTTCACAACGCTCGGCCTAACTCCTTAGCTCGAAACAAGCTTCCAATGATCCTTCCTAGGCTCGGCTACTTCACAAGTATACACGGCCTCCTTCAAATTCAAACACCTTTCAACACTTCGATCCAAAATGGAATAGATCGAAAGTTCTCCCTCTTGTTGCAGCTTCAAGATGAACACAACGAACACAACTTCAAACTTCAACTTCAATACTTGGCTCCAAGAATCAACTTAGCTATGATTGGCTAAGTATGGCTCTGATACCAAACTGACGCAGCGGATTAATCACAAATCGATGTAAATCGATGGAATGTAGCAATCGGTGAGTTGAGAATACTGCAAGGCCCCAATCCGTTGATCCAAAGATACCGGATTCTGGCTATCTTCGTCTCGTTGATCGCGCACGATGCCGAGAAAGAAGATCTATGATTCTTCGTACGTTGATCTAGCACACTAGATACCGTGAATCGGCTTCAACAAACGTGGATTCGAGCGCACTCGAATGACGTAAGTGGAGATAGGAGATTACACTCAACTACCAATTGGAGAAGAAAGCACGAAGCAATCAACAAGAAATTTTATTTCCAAAATCCATCCTTTTACAATGACATTACATCCCTATTTATAGGGTTTATGACTCAACACAAAAGACTTAAGAAAATTACAATACAAACAGTACATGACTCAACTTGACTCGGGACTTAAAATAACTCGGAATTGACTTAATGTGACTCGGCCACGTTCAAGTGACTCGGTAACGACTCAGGCCTAGCTCGGCAACGGCTCAAGGAGATTTCAGCGACTCAAAGAAATTGCCGCAACTTACTGGAATTACTCGCGACTTAGAATTGGACCGGTCGCGACTTAAGGAAATATCATCAGCGACTTATGGGCGAGCTTCAACAACTCGGTGACGATTCATGGAGAGGAATGGATCGCGATCTAGGGAAGTTGGAATGAGTCGCGACTTAGGGTTTTGGGAAGGAGAAAGTTGTCTCGGTAGGGTTTTTTTTGGAGTAGGCTGTTGGTATTGGGAATGAACCGTGAGTCGCGGAGGATGAGAATGAGTCGTGGATGTTGATGACTCGTGAGTCGTTGGTGGGTTGAATCGTGGGTCGGTGAAGATGGGGATGAGTCGTGGGTTGTGGAAGGACTGAGTCGTGGGCATGGTTTGTGGCGATGTGTCGGTTGCGACTTATCACTTCTCCTTGTAACTTCTTAGGTCGGAGCTCTCCTGTTTGACTCGTGAACGACTTAAGTCTTAAACTTTCTGAACGACTTAACAACATAGATTTATCCAAACGACTTAAAATTATTGAATCATTTGAAGTTGTTGATTCCATAGTTTGTGCTGCATCACTTTCACTATTGATGTTACCAAAAAAATTAGCTGAGAGTAAAAGCCTACAGATTTTGTTAAATAGAAGAATAAATGTTAACTTTTAAATAAAAAGAATCATAGTGGTAAAAATGCAATTCATGTGAACTCATAAAACAGAATGAACAGTAGTAACTACAAACCTATGCATCCTTCCTCAAGCTTCATCGACTGAACTTGCTTGTAACGACCCGTATTTGTAAACATTTAAAAGTATTAAATTAAATAAGACTTTTGAATAAAATTGTTAGGAAAAAAATTAAGACTTTACTGATACAAATTAAATTATAATACAAGTTATGAGCTTAAGTAAAATTTCTATTAATGAAACATGTTTGCAATAATGTAAGGATGATAACAAATTCTAGCGTGTATTTTAATAACATTGGTTTGAGTGAAATTAACTGTTGTCTTAACATAAATTTCCAATTGATTGGAATAATAAATGTTAATAAGGAATAATAAATGTTTCGTTATAAAAAAAGAAATCATATGTTTATTTATTTGAAATGTTTGTTAGTTGAAAGATTGATTGCAGAGATGAGAAACTATTATTTAGTAAGAAATATATAATTCTTGTTTGTATCCAATAGTATATAAATATGTTTAAATTACTATGAGACATGAAATAATTGTTCTATTTCTCATTACATTTATTTTGTCCATTTTGAAATTCAACTTTGTAAACAATTGAATTAGTGTAATTGGATAATTTCAATTAATGATAGAGAGGACAACAAATTGTAAATTAATAGGTGTAATTAAACGCAGCTTATGTTTTGTGAATATAAAAGGAAAGTTGGTTTAATGAAAAGAACATTTATTTCAAATAAAATGAATGTTTCATTTGTGAATGCACGTTTAGTTTCATTAAAATATAGAATAGAACGATTGATTTAAAGGAAGAAATATATGTATATTTGAACTGTGTTTTACCATATAGATGGATTACAAGATTAGAAAAATAATTTATGTAAGTCATTTATTACTCTGTTGTATGAACTACAAATTTATAAATGTGTTTAAATGACTAAAGGAAATAATTATTCTATTTTTCATCCATTTTAGTTGTCTGTTTTAAAATTTAACTTTGTAAGTAATTGCAAATATTGTAATTGAAATATTTCAATTAGAAGGAAAGAAAACGTTGATTGCAATTAATAGATTTAATAAAAGAAATGCACCTTTTGTGTTAAACAGAAAAGATGTTTTAATGGAAATAAAAGATCATTTTGGGAAAACTAAATTGAACTTTTTCATTTTTATGGTAAGTAATTTTATTTGTTATGCACAGAAAAAAACTAAATGCGTATAAATTTGAATATTATATGAGTTAGTGAAGTTAATTTGGTTACGTTTCATAAATTGAATTTCAAAAAGGTTGTGCAACGTACATGGTCCCTTCATTTCTTTTAATATTAAATGTTGCATGTACGTTTTAAAATAGTTACCTCATTATTAATAATTGATCCGTTTATTTCTCGTTCTGTTTAATACATAAGCCTAGACTTTTAGGTTATATTTAATTATTTCCACCATATTTTCGCGTATAAAAAATTTCACTTTCCTTTGGTTTGCAAACTTTTCCATTTCTACGTACATTTCTTTATGCATTATTAATGCCTAAAGCTTTCAAAATAAAATAGGACATTTATTTTTTCTCTACCTTAATTTCCTAATTATTAAATAACTTGTAGCTGTTATAATATATGTAAATATACTAGTGAATATGCTTTTATGTTTTTCTATTTAGTCCCACATCATGGGATATGTTCCATCTCATGCTCCAAGGCCTATATATAAAGAAGCCTATGTAATGTAATTAGATAAATCAATCTTATGTAACTTATATCAGTGTGAACAACATTTTTTCCTCTTTTCTAGTGGTTTCTTATCTCCTTTTAGTTTATAACATGTTATCAGCACGAAGCTCTTATAAATCTTCAAAAGGGTAAGCTATCTTTCTTTTTAATTTGATTGATCAAATCTTTCAGAACTCATTCTATTAATTGTATTTCTTTTAGATTTCATTGTATCATTGATCTAATTATTCCAAAAAAAAATTTGTTGTAGATCTTATTTTTTAAAATTCTATTTTTTAGATCTCTGGTAGATTTTACTATCATACTCAAATGATATTTTTTTAGATCTATAGATTTTAATCATCGGATCTCTTATTTAATTTTTATTCATGTATATCCATTTTTTTATGATAATTTTGAATTTGATCCGAAACAAAAATTATTTCATAGATTAAAATGTAATTTCAGATCTTATTCTATTAGTTTTCTTTTTAGATCTTATCCATCATAGATCTAATTTTCCAGATTTCATTATATATATATATCTCATAGATCTTGCTCTATTAATGTAACGGCCCGGAAATTTCAATTCCGAAAATTCCAGATAGTTAAGAAAAGAAGAAAGAGAAAGAAGAAGAAACGGAAACAAGTCATGGAAACCTTACATTCGCAGCGGATCAAAATATAATATCACATAAAATAATAGTTATACGAAGAAGAACTGTATCAGTACATTTACATTTTTATACATCAGAGTTACAACATTTATACAACACTGGACAGTTTAAAACAACATGTACTAGATATACAACTATATATCACAGCGGAAACACTCCATACGTTTCTGTCATCCAGCTCGTCTTCTGAGCTCCAGAACGTCCTTACCTGAAAATTTGTAATACTTGGTCTGACCCGAGCACTACATCAAAGTAACACCCGGGTCAAGCTGGAAATCAGCGTGAGTAAACCCATCAACATGAAATACCAAACATAAGACTTATTTTAAACCCAGGGTAACTCGTACTTATTATGAGTTCTTTCCTTGTCATGCTCAACACTTATTTTACAAACCAAATTCTAAGTATTTTACTCAGTTCAAGGGTCCATATTATTCCATTTCAGTCTATTGATTCCACATATCAAATTTAGGGAAATAAAATTACAAATTCGAAGTGGGTTCGGGTATGTACTGATACCCGACCCCTGTCTCTTCTAATCCAATGCCATCTTAACTCAAGTTATTCAAATGAAATACAATTCAAACTAAAATCATAGGATGCCAACTTTTACATAGTAATTTATCACCGATAGATAACCATGTTATCTATCAGTTCAAACCAAACGTATTATATCACAAATCATTTCATATCAGAGACATTAACCAATTCAAGGCATTTAACATCATTCAACCATTCATATGCAAGATAGGGATTTTCTAAAATTACTTCATTCCATAAATCCTGCTAATCTTAACTATTAATTAATTACAACCCAATTAATTAATCATTTTCTAATTTCCATCTTAATTAATCATTCTTGATTAATTATCCTTTGATTACATTCAAGTAATTAGCCTTTAATTAATTTCACAAAATAATTATCCTTAACCATTTAGAGTAATTAACTTTTAATTACTTCATTAATTTATTAACTATAATTAATTACATTAACCCTTAATTAATTACATTAATTAATTACTCTTTAATCACTTATTATTGATTAATTAATCTTAATTAATCAACCCTTATTTACATCATTAATTAAATTAATTAATGATCCTTAATTACTTCCTTAATTAATTACTCTCTTTAATTAATTACCTTAACTAATAATTAATCACATTATTAATTTACCTTAATCCTTTAAATAATTTAATCACTCTTAATTTTAATATACCTAAATTTTTTTGAAAAACCCTTTCCAAACATTTTTAATTAAATTAAACAATTATTTATCTTTAAAATCACAATTTTTACATTCTTTAAACTTATTCATTTTAAAACATATTTGAAATATATTTTAAACTCTTCTTTATAATTACCTTGGCTTTTAACTTTATAACTTGAAAACATTCTTACTAAACTTGTTTGAGTTTCTCAACTTTGATCTAATATTTAAATTGAAAATACCCTTAAATTCAATTTAAAATGAATTTTAGTTAATTACTTTAAAATCAACTATTTCAACATTTCAAATTTAAAATTTATCCCAAATTAAAACACCCTTAAAACTTGATTTCCATTTGTTTGAAAGAACTTGCTTTTAAAATTTTAACTTGATTTCGTATTACAAAACTTTACTTAAACTTGATTTTCTTTTTACGAAACATTACTTTGCTTAACCCAGATTAACACAAGTGAACAAAACCCGAGTCAAACCTTCAGCAACACCATGCTTGCCTCGAGACAACCAACTCACACAAAAACTACGAGTCATCTCCTCACACGCACGAGCACCCACCCGAGCTAACACTAAAACCTAACGACCCAATCACGACGTGCATACGGTGCAGTTCACCAGCGGCTCCGACCTCCGGTGGTCATCGCGGCGTCACTCTACAGTCACACGAACCCATGTGAACCCACATTCGAACCCAGATCGAACGAAAACCAAGCGAATCGGAAACGAGATATCTCGACCAAACTGGAAAACCACCATGGCCAGAAATCCTCGTCTTCCCAATGCCTCCGACCACGAGACCACCGGCCCACTTCACCCAAGATACATAACACCTTCCAGCAGTCATTCCCACCATCGCGATCTTCTCCGATCAAGTCACGATGTCGAAATCTTCGTTGAAACCATGACGACAAAACCTAGAAAAAAACCCTACTTAAACGATTCCCCATCGCCATAGTAAACTAAAAATCCTAAGACCATTTTTGCCGACATCGACCATCACCAGACTTGCTTCGCCCTAGAATTCGCTACTCCAAAATCCTCCGATCAACAGAAAACACTCGAAATCCATTTTCTGTTCAACATGGCATAACTCATGATTTAAATGTCTAAAAATCTTGATTAAGATTTTAAAAGTCCTAATCTTCGATGACAAAACCGATAATACACCTGAACCAACCCATTATTATGATCGAGATTTTGATATGGTTAAAAATATTACCGTTCTTCTTCTTTTGTTTTGAAATCCGCTTTAGAATTAACTTTGAAATATTTTTAAAATTTGAACCATACCATAACAAACAAAATTTGTTTATACTTCTATGTTTTAATGAATCGGAGAAAGAGATATTTGAATTTAAATCGGGTTTTGAAACCTGGATAACAAGAACAGAGCCAATGTTCTGTATACACACAAGCACATCCATATATCCAGAGATATATTTACATTTCATATCTAAAAATCATGCAACAGTTTTCACACTTTACTTTCAGATTTTTATTGCATGCATCAGATTTTAACTGATTTAAATAATAAAAATAAATCTGTTTACTCACTGTTTGATATGCTTGGATGAACCTATTGTTTGCTCTACTGTTTATTTGAGTTGCTCTGATTTTCTTTATTTTATGAGATGAAAGTGATATTTATCTTTGTTTTACTTAGCTTGCTCTCGAATAAATGAAGAAAAAGAAGACAGGAGTGGATGTATAAATAAGAAAAGGGGTAGGCTGCATTCTTCAGTAAGCTTATTTTCACTTTTATATTTTTATTTATCTTTGGTCAGAGGTTGCTTGAACTGATTTGATTTCTCCTTTTACATGATTTGAAGTATTATGGCTTGAGTTGAAATTTTGTATGCTAGAGTGGAAATGCGCATTAAATTCTTGTCTCCCTATGTGTATATAAATATATATATATATATATATATATATATATATATATATATCCATCTTTGAATGTACATATATATACTACATATATACAAGCAAAGTTTGTCTTACTTCTTTTATACAAACAAATATACACAAAGTTACATGTTCACCTATAGAAAATATGTGTATATATATAACTTATATAATTGTCCATATATTAAATGTCATAAACTTGTATATTTCTTAATTTCCATATACACATTATTACATTTTACACATATTCTTCAAGTATTTTACTTACGCGCATTTTGTCCTTATATGTATGTTCTCCTACTATACCAATTTTCACCTCTACTTATATATTTAGTGATATCTTATATTATATTCTTAAATGGTGGAGTTTATATTAATTTCCTGTGAGATTCATCATATCCAGAGATTTTTATAATCCAATATATTTTTTATTATCAGACATTTATTTATTTGACTAATTAAAACTAATATTCCAATAATCTAATTCAGTTAATTACCAATTAACCACCGTTAAAAATCCGGGTCGTCACATTCCTCCCCCCTTTAGAACTTTTCATCCTCGAAAAGGAACGAAGCTATAATTATTAAAAATGCTTAAAATCAGATAAATTTTCTTTGATCATTTTTTAAAATACTTTAAAAATCTATATAATATTACTAAAATAGTTTTTATAAAAATACTTTTATAACTCAATGTTTCGACAAGTCCATACTTGTTCTCATAGAAATTCAGTCAAACGTTGATCAGGCGCAGGACTGAAAATCTATAAGTACTTGGTAAACCCGTTTTCAACACCAAGTGAAAATGCTTGGGAAAATAATTTTATTGAAAATATAGAAAACATTTTTTTGAAAATAGAGGAAATATCTTTGGTGAGAATGCTATGGAAATCATCACCCCCATCCATGGTCGCAGTTACATCATGGGTTACGTTGCCATCACAGCAAAAGTCCATGTAACTGTAGGCACTCCGCGCCCCTCGATTACGCCATGGAACCCATAATAGATCGCAGTTACATTTCAGAGTTATGTTGCCATCACAGCAAAAGTCCATGTAACTGTAGGCATCAGCGCCCTCGATTTTCGCTGCAAAAAATGAAACTTCTCCACTTAGGTCATAGTCTACCGATGTAAAATCAAACGCAGACTGTTGGCTCTCAGCCGACACACGACTTTCGCTATGTTACCATAGGTCGCAGTCTACCGATATAAAATCAAACGCAGACTGTTGGCTCTCAGCAGCACACACGACTTTCTCTATGTTACCATTGGTCGCAGTCTACCGATATAAAATCAAATGCAGACTGTTGGCTCTCAACAGCACACACGACTTTCGCTATGGTCTACAGTAGATCGCAGTGACATCGAGTTACACTGTCGTCACAGCATAACCCAAATGCCTCTGTAGGCCTCAACGCCCTCGACTTTCACTACACACTACACAAAATCCTTAGGAACTAGTTTCGTCCGGACTCCTCATAGGATAAACTTTAGAACCGCCCCTTAGGGTTCAAGCAGTACCACCCTGTGGTACTCTTGAGAAGTTCATTTCAAGGAAGCGCCTTTTTATCCAGAGCCATTTTCAAAACACTTTATACTATACACATATAGTATCTTCAAATCATACACCTGGTATGAATCACATATAATTCTCCTTTCTCAAAATCGATTATCCCAAAATCGATAATTCTCAAACTAGGCTTTGGAAATCCAATATTAATTTTGCCCAAAAATCAAAAAGCCTTTCCAAATCCTAAAGGTTCCAAAATCCTTTCTCAAAATCATTCTCATAAGATCCTTTACACACACACACACACACACACACACATATATATATATATCTTTAAAAATCTTTGGATCATTTCAAACTTGTACAAATTCTCTTTTTATACTTCAAACACTTTCAAAAATCCTTTTCTTCTGGCAATAGATTCAACAAGGGGAGATTTATTTTATATAACAAAGATATATAACTTTGTTTATTATAAATCAGATATTCAAATTTGATTACTCTATAAAGTCACTTACCAAACTACTTACTTCCATAAAGTAAATTTTTACCATAGAAATCTCCAATTTCCACTTTACTTCATCATATATTTCACAAAATATACCTTTCATTTCAAAAACCATTTCACATTTCTAATCCACAAATTTCCAGTATCAATTCCATTCAGACCCATACGATGTACACATATCATCAGTACACTATACCAATCTGATCGGTCATTCGATCACACATTTTCACTTTCGAACTAGTATCGTCCACCCGACTTCCTAGTGTGGACTCAGATCTGGTTTCTTGATCAGAAACCGTCATTCTCCTTGCATAGTCATACTATGATAGAGAATATCCAGAATCAATCAACAATCCATATCCAAGTTCGCCGTCGAAAATCGAGTGAAAAATCCCAACTCGGATTGATATACTATCTCAAAATTCTATGCTCAAATCTGGATCAAATTACCATGCGAATAGAATAACATACGTACACCCTACGTATTTATCTTTATTGGTTATTAGCCAAATCAATTCCCTTTCTATTCACATTCACTTTGATTTCATTCACTTACTCACAATTGCCTCAATTTCATTTGGATTATCACTTTGATCCTTATCTCAAATGGGTATTCAATCATAAACAGTTTGAACTCTGTCCAACTTAAATTTAGAAAATAATTTGAAAGGTTAAAAATAGATAAGTAGTTGAAATTAATTATTAGTTTGTACAATAGCTGTAAAATAGTTAAGTAATTGTAAAATAGTTGAAAAATAGTCAAATAGTTGTAGAAATTTTAAATAATTGAAAAATAGCTATAAAATAGTAATTAGTAGTTGAAAATAGTAATTAGTTTATAAAATAGTTGAAAATTTGTTAAATAGTTCCAAAAATAATTGTAAAACAAGTATAATATAGTTTTAGGTTTAAAAAGAAAAGTTGTATAGTAAATAGTTTGGAAAAATAAATTTATATTAAAACAATTTATTCTGAAAACAGTCCATAGCCAAAACTGTTCAATTCCCAACCTCCGTTTCCAACAATTTAACTTAAATTTCCACATCCATTTAAATTGACTCAATTCCAATTTAAATAACTTCAATTTCAATTGAAATTGATTTAACCCCAATTCAAGTTGAATTAATCCTCAATTTCTTTTCTAAATTCAAATCAAATCCTATTCAAATTTACTTATTCAACTTTAATCACAATTTCAAATTATTCAAATCAATTTGGACTAATTTCAAGCTGAGCCCACTTCAATTTCAAATCATTTCAATTTCTGCTTGAATTAATCCCAATTCCCATTTGAATTTGAACTCATTCAATCTTCAATTTCATTTCAAATTAATCCAATTCATGTTTTCCATTTGAATTTTTAAACTTATCCATCTTCAATCACAATTTTAATTAATTCAAATTAAATTTATTTTGAACTAATTCAATTCAAATTTCAATTTTGAAACCAAATCTTTGAAGTTTTATCTTAAACATTCAAATCTTAAGTCCAAAATGATTCCATTTTATCTTAATAATGGATATATTACCACACCCTATTTCTTCATTCCTTTAAACAAATCCAGTTTCAACTTAAAGATTATTAATAACAATAGGGTAATATTATCCAGTTATTTTAAAACATACATCCATTTCCAATTTTCGGATCGCAAACCTATTGCGAGATCACCCAAACTCCCAATTCAAATCAACCATTTAACTTTCCAAGTTAAATCCCAGTTTCCTCTTGAAATTTCCAATTCAGGTTGCTTATCAAATTATTTAACTTTCCCAAAGTTAAATTTACTTAATCCAGTTAAATTTACACAATTTGAATTCCCATTCAAATTTTAAACTTCAGATTAATAAACTTCTCACTTAAGTTTAAAACTTACTTCACTTTGGGTTTCACATCACATTCCAAGGAAAATTCAAAACTCAACCTTAGAGTTTATTTCATATTTATTCCCTTTACACACCAGGCTACTTTTAAAATTTTAAACCACCTTTAGTTTTAATCCAAACAATTTTCTTTAAAGCTTCAAACAAATTCACATTTCAAATTAGATCACTTCCAAAAATTATTTATTATCTCTCTTAACATTTTGAAAACAATTTCAAATGTTTCTAGATTTAGAATTCAAACTTCTCAATTTACATCCCTTATAAATTACAAGTTATTTTCATCTAATGGTTACTTCCTTAAAATATCTCATTGTTTATTATAAAACAATCATCCCATTTAAACACAATAACCATTCTATATCTGGTTTGAAACCAATTTTAACTAATCTTATTTGTATAGTTCATTTTATCCAATCCTTATTTGGATATGTATATATATATTTCTTAATTTCTTATTTAATAACCAATTATTGCTTTATAAATATGGTATAAGCTTTTATAAAAATCATCCGGTTTTAAAACCATTTTTAAAACCTTTACATAAGAAAATAACAAGTATGCTCTCATACACACACACACACACACTCAACTCATCCTAGGGTAAAATTAACCCTATCCTTAATGAGAAAACCCATCAGAGCCAAGGTTCTCGCTTAACCTGGCTCTGCTACCACATGTAACGGCCTGGAAATTTCGATCCCGAAAATTCCAGATAGTTAAGAAAAGAAGAAAGAGAAAGAAACAGAAACAAGTCACAAAAACCTCACATTCGCAGCGGATCAAAATATAATATCACATAAAATAACAGTTATACAAAGAAGAACTGTATCAATACATTTACATTTTTATACATCAGAGTTAAAACATTTACACAAAACTGACAGTTTAAAACAACATGTCCTAGATATACAACTATGTATCACAGCGGAAACACTCCATACGTTTCTATCATCCAGTTCGCCTCCTGAGCTCCACAACGTCCTTATCTGAAAATCTGTAATACTTGGTCTGACACGAGCATTACATCAAAGTAACACCCGGGTCAGGCTGGAAACCAGCGTGAGTAAACCCATCAACATGAAATACCAAACATAAGACTTATTTTAAACCCGGGGTAACTCGTACCTTATTACGAGTTCTTTCCTTGTCATGCTCAACACTTATTTTACAAACCAAATTCTAAGTATTTTACTCAGTTCAAGGGTCCATATTATTCCATTTCAGTCTATTGATTCCACATATCAAATTTAGGGAAATAAAATTACAAATTCGAAGTGGGTTCGGGGATGTACTGATACCCGACCCCTGTCCCTTCTAATCCAATGCCATCTTAACTCAAGTTATTCAAATGAAATACAATTCAAACTAAAATCATAGGATGCCAACTTTTACATAGTAATTTATCACCGATAGATAACCATATTATCTATCAGTTCAAACCAAACGTATTATATCACAAATCATTTCATATCAGAGACATTAACCAATTCAAGGCATTTAACATCATTCAACCATTCATATGCAAGATAGGGTTTTTCTAAAATTACTTCATTCCATAAATCCTGCTAATCTTAACTATTAATTAATTACAACCCAACTAATTAATCATTTTCTAATTTCATCTTAATTAATCATTCTTGATTAATTATCCTTTAATTACATTCAAGTAATTAGCCTTTAATTAATTTCACAAAATAATTATCCTTAACCATTTAGAGTAATTAACTTTTAATTACTTCATTAATTTATTAACTATAATTAATTACATTAACCCTTAATTAATTACATTAATTAATTACTCTTTAATCACTTATTATTGATTAATTAATCTTAATTAATCAACCCTTATTTACATCATTAATTATATTAATTAATGATCCTTAATTACTTCCTTAATTAATTACTCTCTTTAATTAATTACCTTAACTAATAATTAATCACATTATTAATTTACCTTAATCCTTTAAATAATTTAATCACTCTTAATTTTAATATACCTAAATTTTTTTGAAAAACCCTTTCCAAACATTTTTAATTAAATTAAACAATTATTTATCTTTAAAATCACAATTTTTACATTCTTTAAACTTATTCATTTTAAAACATATTTGAAATATATTTTAAACTCTTCTTTATAATTACCTTGGCTGTAACAACCCGCATATTTAACGATTTTATATTTAAATGTTTGATTTAAATATAGCTTCGTTATTCGGATTTTGGGGTCCGAAATGTTACTTTCTGTAAATGGCCGAATTGGAGCTCGAAACCATTTCCATTGAGTCCAAAATGGCGTTTGCGATATTTTTGAGTATAATCTTTGATATGTTTGGAGTTTGTGAAATTTTGGCTACTTTTCCTATTGGGTTTGGGGTTGGATTCAGCCCACTAGCTCACTTAACCCCTAGCTCAACCCTTCTCTTCATTTAATCTTCATTTCATTTTATTTCTCAAACTAAAAACTGAAATGGGGGAAAAGAAAGAGAAATAGAAATTAGCAAGCCCTAGTTCTCCTTTTTATCTTGATTTCTTGCTCCAAATTCATAGAGAATCCATTGGTAAGTTCATCTCCATCTTCTCCATCTCTTCTCCTCTTCAATTTCTGTAATTTTCCTAACCCTAACTTATGAAATACTTGCTTTTGATTCTAGATTGAAGCTTGTAGTGTTGAAGTGGAGTGTAGTTGGTTGATCCCTTGCAATTGAGCTTCTTCATCTTCTTTGTTTTGTGTAAAAAGGTGAGTTTTGAACTCACATCTACTTCTCTTGATTTCATTGATGTTAGGTATGAATTCCTAACACCTTGTTCATATGCACTTGCAATTGGTTTGGGTTGAATTGGGGAATATTCCAATTTTTAGTGTTTTGGGTTCAAATCTTTGAAATCCTAACTTTGATGTTTTAATCATGTTTTGGTGATGCATCGAGGAACATATAGGGTCGGGTTGTCGATTGGCATAAGCCCTTAGAGCCAATGTTCGTCCGATTGCATTTTGGGAGAGTTTGCTCTTCATTTGAATAAGGCTGAAAAACAGCCCAGGCATGATTCAGTCGACTGAAAACTCTGTTCAGTCGACTGAACCTGAAACCCGAGAGTTTCCAGGCATGATTCAGTCGACTGAAAAACTCTGCACAGTCGACTGAACCTGGAAACAGAAAGTTTCCTAAACCTGGAAAATTTCCAGGCACAGGGTCAGTCGACTGAAAACTCTGTTCAGTCGACTGAACCTGCTGTTTGAGTCCACTTTGCCTTTTGGGATTGAATTTTCAATTTGAATCAATTCATGATGATCCTATGTATGATTATCAATTGTTTTGACTTTGATGGTTCCTTTTAATTTTAATCCACGGGTTTTTATAAAATAATCTCTCGAATCACATTTAAAAGTTCGTTTCTCTAATTTATAAATTCTATTTAAAACACACACACTTTCGCACTTCGAACGAAGTGGAAGGGTGATTAAATGGTTGGGCAAAACACGGACCATGAATCTGTGCGTTTATCTTTCCGATTAATCCTCGACCTATTCGATTGATTGTTTTGACCTTCGGGTTTGGTTTACCGATGATATGAGCTAAACTTTGTACTGCTTTGAGTGTGAAAGGGACTGACGGATAGTAAACCGTTTAGTGCGAACGAGTGGTTATGGGACATACGTTAACACTTTTCGGATTCCTTTTCGAGAGTTGTGACACATTCGGCCAGTTAGTGGTGTCCAGTACTGGGTCTTCGACCTTCACCACTACGGTTTGTTGCCTCTGGGATAGTGTCTTCGGACTGTCTCCCTAGGTTTGTTGCCTTCGGGTATGTTGCCTTCGGGTGTGTGCCTTCGGGTTTGTTGCCCTATATAGTTTCGCTCTGATGTTGGCCTTATGTGCCGCATGGGTGATACTTGGGTTTGGAGTCTTCGGGCTCATGGATCCTTGTTTGTACAGTACTGAGCTCGAGCAAATTTTATGATGTTTCATTGATATGTATATTCCCTTGGTATCGCCCTTCGGTGTTGGTCTTTTTGAGCCGCATGGAGTATAGCGTTTACCTTGTGGAACTTGTATACCTCATTGGTATTTGTTATTTGCCTATTGGCTTGTTTTGGGATATTTGTATCCTTTGTTTCTATATGTTGCCGATGATATGAGGCTTGTTCTATATGATTCATCTCTTGTTGATGATTGTGTTATCTCCTCTAGAGATATTTGTTATACTGTATGACCTTGCAGGTTTATCAGTGTTCAGTTTATCTAACTGATTTGTTATCTAGACTGACCCGTGTATTTTATACTCGGGTCAGACCGAGATGTTTCAGGTTAGGTGCTTTTGGGGACTTAGCCTATTTTGCTTCCGCATGGACTATTCGCTAGCTTTATTTTGTTATAGCGTCTTTTGTAGTCCTTATCTGTTATAACTCTGATTTATACTCTTTCGTCTCGTCTGTATATGGTGGTCTCCTGTACCACTTGACATGTATTATTTTGTATACTCTGTGGTGTAACTGTGTATGTGTATATTATGATCGACTGTTCTGTGATGTTTATTACATTTGAGTTGTTATATTTTCTTTTGATAGATCCTATAGCCATTGTAGTTTTGCTTTAAATATTTATTGAATAGGTCGAATTTTAATGTGTTTCTACTTTTCGACATATTTAGTGAATAGTTAAGGTAAGATTGCACATGGTCGCTTCTATTATACTCTATTGTCCACGTTAGCCGACAGTATTATCTATGTAATACTCTTTGTTAACGAGGCTCTTGGAGTGGGGCGTCACAACGTGGTATCAGAGCCAGGTTCAGAACAAAATATGATAAACACAGAATAGATGCACATATTATGGTACATCAAAGTGACAAGTGATACAGATCCTTGAATCATCGAGTCTCTTTATTCCATCAAGGTTAGTTAGATATTGGAAATACGACTAGGAATGCATTTTATTCCGTAGTATCCCATATTGTAATATCTACCTTGTGAATAATCTTTTCCTTATCTTGACTTTCAGCTTATGTCTGGAAGAGGCAGGGGTCGACGTTCGGATGCTGGGCAATCTAGTGGCTCGCATCCGGATGGCGTATATATGTCTGCTGATTAATTTTTGGAATTGTTTAGGAGCACTCAGCCTCCCGTTCCTCCTCGAGTGTCTCCACCTCGCAAGTCTGCTTTTGCACGTCAGTGCAGTGATTTTGCTCATCTTGGAGGAAAGCCGTTTAAGGGCTCCGAGTCTGTTCTTGAAGTCCAAGCTTGGCTTCGCACGTGCGAGCGTATTTTCTCTCGCATGGATCTTTCTGACCATGATAGAGTTCTTGTAACTTCTAGCTTATTACAAGAGCGTGCTCTTGACTGGTATGAGCTTCTTGTAGCTGAAATTGATGAGTCTACTCTTTCTTGGACTCAGTTTCGGGGACGATTTGAACTCAAGTTCGTTCCTGAATCTGAAAAAGTTTTATTGACCCGTCGCTTCCTTGAGATGAAGCAAGGGAAATCTTCTGTTTCTGAGTATGTCGCATCGTTCAAGGTTTTATCTCAGTATGGTCTTGAATTCATCAGCACTTCTTATAAGAAGAATTTGAAGTTTGTTTCTGGCCTTAAGAAATATCTTAGGAAGTCCTTGTTGCTCCAGCTTAAACTTTCTTTTGAGGAATTGGTTGATTCGGCGCTTCATCTCGAGACCGTCGAGAAGGAGTGTGATAGTGATGTTGATGTTGAGGTTTCCAGAAACCCCAACAAGAAGCAGTTTCCAATTCAGAAGAAGCCTTCTCCTTATAAGAAGAAGAAGACCGGTGGTCCTAGCTCTCAGCCTCAATCTTCCGGAACACCTTTCGTTCGAAAGTGTTTTAATTGTGGTTCTCCGGATCATATTATTCGAGTTTGTCCAAAGCCTCTCTTCTGCCGTAATTGCAAGAAGGAAGGTCATCATGTTTCTGCTTGTCCTACTGCTCCTGCTAATGCAAAATCTGGCAAGCTCAATGTGGCTAATGCTTCTGGAGGTCCTTCTCAATCCAAAGGTATGACTCCGTCTATTTTGGAGGGTTCAATTCTATTTCATGATCATAGTATACGAGTACTTTTCGATACGGGTGCTTCACATTCTTTCGTATCGAAGAAGCTTGTAGATGATTTATCTTTAGATGTTTCTTGTATGGTTACTTCTTTAAGGATTGCGAATCCTATTAGGGGATCCGCGACCCTTAGTTTGCTTTGTGATGATATTGAGATTGTTTTATGTTGCTTTTCTTTCCGTGCGAATCTGCACGTTGTTTCTCATTTGGGTTTTGATATGATTTTTGGTATGGACTGGCTAGTGAGGTACGATGCCAGGATTATTTGTTCCGAGAGAATTTTATATCTTTGTCATCCTGATTCACCTTCTCAGTTATCTCTTGTTCTTCGGGATGTGGATAATTCCGAGATGGCTTTGTATTCTCTTGATTCGCGAGATGGTGATGATGTATCTCGTATTCCTATTGCTTGTGACTTTTCTGATGTTTTTGAACCTGTTTCGGGTTTGCCACCCAAACGGGCAATTGAGTTCCGCATTGATCTCATTCCAGGCGCGCAGCTAGTTAGTCGTCCTCCCACGAGGATGTCTACAAAGGAAAATGAGGAACTCAAGAAGCAGCTTTTAGAGCTCGAGTCCAAGCAGTTGATTCAGTCCAGTTTTTCTCCGTGGGGATCCGCGGTCGTTTTTGTGAAGAAGTCTGATGGAACTCTTAGGCTTTGCATTGACTATCGCAAGCTTAACGAGTTGACCATTAGAAATAGGTATCCATTGCCTAGGATCGATGATATGTTCGATCTATTGAGTGGTGCCAAGGTCTTTTCTCAGCTTGACCTTGCCACAGGTTTTCATCAGTTACGAGTCGCGGAGGATAGCATATCTCTTACCGCTTTCCGCACTCATTATGGTTCTTTTGAGTGGCTCGTTATGCCGTTCGGTTTGACGAACGCTCCTGCTTTCTTTGTTGACCTCATGAATCGGGTATTCCGGGAATATCTCGATAAGTTTGTTCTTGTCTTCATTGATGATATCCTTATTTATTCTAAGTCTGAAGCTGAGCATGCTAATCACTTGAGAATTGTCTTGAGTACTCTCCGTCGTCATCAGCTTAGAGCCAAATTCTCCAAGTGCCACTTTTGGGAGAATAAGGTTAAGTTCTTAGGCCATGTTGTATCTTCCGATGGCATTTCTGTCGATCCCTCAAAGATCGAAGCCATCCAGTATTGGAAGAGGCCTGAGAATGTGCATGAGATTCGTAGTTTCCTTGGATTGGCGGGTTATTACCGGCGGTTCATTAAGAACTTTTCCCGTGTTGTGCTTCGTCTCACAAGCCTTACTCGGAAAGGCATTGGTTTTATTTGGTCCGACAAGTGTGAAGCTTCCTTTCAGACATTGAAAGAAATTCTCACTAATGCTCCTATTCTTATGGTTCCCGAAGGGAATCATGATCTTGTTGTCTACACCGATGCGTGTGGTAGTGGTCTCGGTGTTGTGCTTATGCAGAGAGATCGGGTAGTTGCTTATGCTTCTAGGCAACTGCGTCCGAATGAAGTTCGATATGCCACTCATGATCTTGAGTTAGCCGCCATTGTCTTTGCCTTGAAGATTTGGCGACATTATTTATTGGGCGAGCGCTTCATTCTCTATATCGATCATAAATCTTTGAAGTATTTGTTTACTCAGAAGGAACTCAATATGAAACAACAGCGTTGGCTCGAGTTTCTTTCTTCCTATGACTTTGATATCCAGTTTACTCCTGGTAAGGGTAATCGTGTTGCAGATGCGCTTAGTCGTAAACATTCGGCTGTTATTTCTATGATGCTTGTCGAATGGAATATTCTTGAGACTCTATCTTTTTGTGAAATTCGTGATCAAGGTTCATCTTCTGATTCTCCTATTCTATTATTTAGTTTGGGAGCTCGACCTATTTTATTGGATCGTATTGCCGATGCTCAGCGGCGTGATCCTGATTTGTTGCATTTTATTCAACTTTGTGAGTCTGGATCTTGTGATGAGGCGTTGCAAGATTTTAGCATTGATTCTCATAGGTGTCTTCGTAAGAAGAACTGTCTTTTTGTGCCTTCTGATTTTGCACTTAGGCATGACATTCTTGATGATTGCCATCGTTCTAAGTATACCATTCATCCCGGTAGTAGTAAGATGTATGCCGATATGCGTCGTCTTTATTATTGGGAAGGCATGAAGCGCGATGTGGCGAGTTATGTGAGCAACTGCATGACATGTCAACGTGTGAAGGCCGAACATCAGCGTCCTTCTGGACTTCTTCAACCTCTTGAGATTCCATTGTGGAAGTGGGATCAAATTTCTATGGATTTTATTGACGGCCTACCTCGTTCGAGATCAGGTCATTCTAGTATTTGGGTTATTGTTGATCGCCTCACCAAGTCTGCTCATTTTGTCCCTATTAAGTCTAATAGGACAGCTTCGCATTTGGCCAAGTTGTATGTCAAGGAAATCGTGAGACTTCACGGTGTTCCTAGTTCTATTGTGAGTGATCGTGATCCTTTATTCACGAGTCATTTTTGGAAGAGTCTTCAGCAAGCTTTGGGAACAAAGCTTAATTTTTCTACAGCTTATCATCCACAGTCTGACGGACAGATTGAACGGGTGAATCGTATTTTGGAAGATCTTCTCCGTATTTGTATTTTTGATTTCGGTGGTTGTTGGGAGGATCACCTACCTCTTGTAGAGTTCTCCTACAACAATAGTTTTCAGTCTAGTATCGGAATGGCTCATTTCGAAGCCTTATACGGAAGGCCATGTCGATCACCTTCTTGTTGGTTGGAATCTGGGGAGAAGCTTATTCTTGGCCCGGACTTTGTTTGTCATTCTTCTGAGAAGATTGATCTTATTCGATTGAGGATGAAAGAGGCACAGAGTCGCCAGAAATCCTACGCGGACAACTGTAGGAAGCCTCTCGAGTTCTCGATCGGCGATCTTGTTTTTATTCGTGTTTCTCCTTTGAAAGGGGTTATGCGTTTCAGTGCGACTGGAAAATTGGCTCCTCGTTATATAGGACCGTTTTCTATTACTGAACGTATTGGCCCGGTGGCTTATAGAGTTTCACTTCCAGCTCATTTATCTGGCATTCATGACGTGTTTCACGTCTCGCAACTTCGGAAGTGTCTTCGAGAATCGGATTATGTAATTGATTCTCCTGATTTGCAAGAGCTTGAGATCTCACCGGACTTATCTATTGTACAGCAACCTATTCGCGTGCTTGACACGGAGGTGCGACACCTTCGGAACAAGGACGTGCCGCTCGTTAAAGTTCAATGGTCCGCTAATCCTAATGACTGTACTTGGGAAACCAGAGAGTATATCGAGCGATCTTATCCAGGTTTTCTATCCTTGCTTCGTAATGGTAAGTCTATTTCTGTGTCTAAAGTTTATTCTTTCTTTTGTATGTTGTATGTATGTAGTTGTTACAAATATCGTCTCTAGGAATTGCGGGGACGCAATTTTGTAAGGAGGGGAGATCTGTAACAACCCGCATATTTAACGATTTTATATTTAAATGTTTGATTTAAATATAGCGTTGTTATTCGGATTTTGGGGTCCGAAATGTTACTTTCTGCAAATGGCCGAATTGGAGCTCGAAACCATTTCCATTGAGTCCAAAATGACGTTTGCGATCTTTTTGAGTATAATCTTTGATATGTTTGGAGTTTGTGAAATTTTGGCTACTTTTCCTATTGGGTTTGGGGTTGGATTCAGCCCACTAGCTCACTTAACCCCTAGCTCAACCCTTCTCTTCATTTCATCTTCATTTCATTTTATTTCTCAAACTAAAAACTGAAATGGGGGAAAAGAAAGAGAAATAGAAATTAGCAAGCCCTAGTTCTCCTTTGTATCTTGATTTCTTGCTCCAAATTCATACAGAATCCATTGGTAAGTTCATCTCCATCTTCTCCATCTCTTCTCCTCTTCAATGTCTGTAATTTTCCTAACCCTAACTTATGAAATACTTGCTTTTGATTCTAGATTGAAGCTTGTAGTGTTGAAGTGGAGTGTAGTTGGTTGATCCCTTGCAATTGAGCTTCTTCATCTTCTTTGTTTTGTGTAAAAAGGTGAGTTTTGAACTCACATCTACTTCTCTTGATTTCATTGATGTTAGGTATGAATTCCTAACACCTTGTTCATATGCACTTGCAATTGGTTTGGGTTGAATTGGGGAATATTCCAATTTTTAGTGTTTTGGGTTCAAATCTTTGAAATCCTAACTTTGATGTTTTAATCATGTTTTGGTGATGCATCGAGGAACATATAGGGCCGGGTTGTCGATTGGCATAAGCCCTTAGAGCCAATGTTCGTCCGATTGCATTTTGGGAGAGTTTGCTCTTCATTTGAATAAGGCTGAAAAACAGCCCAGGCATGATTCAGTCGACTGAAAACTCTGTTCAGTCGACTGAACCTGAAACCCGAGAGTTTCCAGGCATGATTCAGTCGACTGAAAAACTCTGCACAGTCGACTGAACCTGGAAACATAAAGTTTCCTAAACCTGGAAAATTTCCAGGCACAGGGTCAGTCGACTGAAAACTCTGTTCAGTCGACTGAACCTGCTGTTTGAGTCCACTTTGCCTTTTGGGATTGAATTTTCAATTTGAATCAATTCATGATGATCCTATGTATGATTATCAATTGTTTTGACTTTGATGGTTCCTTTTAATTTTAATCCATGGGTTTTTATAAAATAATCTCTCGAATCGCATTTAAAAGTTCGTTTCTCTAATTTATAAATTCTATTTAAAACACACACACTTTCGCACTTCGAACGAAGTGGAAGGGTGATTAAATGGTTGGGCAAAACACGGACCATGAATCTGTGCGTTTATCTTTCCGATTAATCCTCGACCTATTCGATTGATTGTTTTGACCTTCGGGTTTGGTTTACCGATGATATGAGGTAAACTTTGTACTGCTTTGAGTGTGAAAGGGACTGACGGATAGTAAACCGTTTAGTGCGAACGAGTGGTTATGGGACATACGTTAACACTTTTCGGATTCCTTTTCGAGAGTTGTGACACATTCGGCCAGTTAGTGGTGTCCAGTACTGGGTCTTCGACCTTCACCACTACGGTTTGTTGCCTCTGGGATAGTGTCTTCGGACTGTCTCCCTAGGTTTGTTGCCTTCGGGTATGTTGCCTTCGGGTGTGTGCCTTCGGGTTTGTTGCCCTATATAGTTTCGCTCTGATGTTGGCCTTATGTGCCGCATGGGTGATACTTGGGTTTGGAGTCTTCGGGCTCATGGATCCTTGTTTGTACAGTACTGAGCTCGAGCAAATTTTATGATGTTTCATTGATATGTATATTCCCTTGGTATCGCCCTTCGGTGTTGGTCTTTTTGAGCCGCATGGAGTATAGCGTTTACCTTGTGGAACTTGTATACCTCATTGGTATTTGTTATTTGCCTATTGGCTTGTTTTGGGATATTTGTATCCTTTGTTTCTATATGTTGCCGATGATATGAGGCTTGTTCTATATGATTCATCTCTTGTTGATGATTGTGTTATCTCCTCTAGAGATATTTGTTATACTGTATGACCTTGCAGGTTTATCAGTGTTCAGTTTATCTAACTGATTTGTTATCTAGACTGACCAGTGTATTTTATACTCGGGTCAGACCGAGATGTTTCAGGTTAGGTGCTTTTGGGGACTTAGCCTATTTTGCTTCCGCATGGACTATTCGCTAGCTTCATTTTGTTATAGCGTCTTTTGTAGTCCTTATCTGTTATAACTCTGATTTATACTCTTTCGTCTCGTCTGTATATGGTGGTCTCCTGTACCACTTGACATGTATTATTTTGTATACTCTGTGCTGTATCTGTGTATGTGTATATTATGATCGACTGTTCTGTGATGTTTATTACATTTGAGTTGTTATATTTTCTTCTGATAGATCCTATAGCCATTGTAGTTTTGCTTTAAATATTTATTGAATAGGTCGAATTTTAATGTGTTTCTACTTTTCGACATATTTAGTGAATAGTTAAGGTAAGATTGCACATGGTCGCTTCCATTATACTCTATTGTCCGCGTTAGCCGACAGTATTATCTATGTAATACTCTTTGTTAACGAGGCTCTCGGAGTGGGGCGTCACATTGGCTTTTAACTTTATAACTTGAAAACATTCTTACTAAACTTGTTTGAGTTTCTCAACTTTGATCTAATATTTAAATTGAAAATACCCTTAAATTCAATTTAAAATGAATTTTAGTTAATTACTTTAAAATCAACTATTTCAACATTTCAAATTTAAAATTTATCCCAAATTACAACACCCTTAAAACTTGATTTCCATTTGTTTGAATGAACTTGCATTTAAATTTTACTTAAACTTGATTTTCTTTTTACAAAACATTAGTTTGCTTAACCCAGATTAACACAAGTGAACAAAACCCGAGTCAAACCTTCAGCAACCCCATGCTTGCCTCGAGACAACCAACTCACACAAAAACTATGAGTCATCTCCTTACACGCACGAGCACCCACCCGAGCTAACACTAAAACCTAACGACCCAATCACGACTTGCATACGGTGCAGTTCACCAGCGGCTCCGACCTCCGGTGGTATAAGCTTTTATAAAAATCTTATTTGTATAGTTCATTTTATCCAATCCTTATTTGGATATGTATATATATATATATATATTCCTTAATTTCTTATTTAATAACCAATTATTGCTTTATAAATATGGTATAAGCTTTTATAAAAATCATCCAGTTTTAAAACCATTTTTAAAACCTTTACATAAGAAAATAACAAGTATGCTCTCATACACACACACACACACTCAACTCATCCTAGGGTAAAATTAACCCTATCCTTAATGAGCAAACCCATCAGAGCCAAGGTTCTGCTTAACCTGGCTCTGCTACCACATGTAACGGCCTGGAAATTTCGATCCCGAAAATTCCAGATAGTTAAGAAAAGAAGAAAGAGAAAGAAGAAGAAACGGAAACAAGTCACAGAAACCTCACATTCGCAGTGGATCAAAATATGATATCACATAAAATAACAGTTATACAAAGAAGAACTGTATCAGTAAATTTACATTTTTATACATCAGAGTTAAAACATTTACACAACACTGATAGTTTAAAATAACATGTCCTAGATATACAACTATATATCACAGCGGAAACACTCCATACGTTTCTATCATCCAGCTCGCCTCCGGAGCTCCACAACGTCCTTATCTGAAAATCCGTAATACTTGGTCTGACACGAGCATTACATCAAAGTAACACCCGGGTCAGGCTGGAAACCAGCGTGAGTAAACCCATCAACATGAAATACCAAACATAAGACTTATTTTAAACCCGGGGTAACTCGTACCTTATTACGAGTTCTTTCCTTGTCATGCTCAACACTTATTTTACAAACCAAATTCTAAGTATTTTACTCAGTTCAAGGGTCCATATTATTACATTTCAGTCTATTGACATATCAAATTTACGGAAATAGAATTACAAATTCGAAGTGGGTTCGGGTATGTACTGATACCCGACCCCTGTCTCTTCTAATCCAATGCCATCTTAACTCAAGTTATTCAAATGAAATACAATTCAAACGTAAAACATAGGATGCCAACTTTTACATAGTAATTTATCACCGATAGATAACCATATTATCTATCAGTTCAAACCAAACGTATTATATCACAAATCATTTCATATCAGAGACATTAAACAATTCAAGGCATTTAACATCATTCAACCATTCATATGCAAGATAGGGTTTTTCAAAAATTACTTCATTCCATAAATCCTGATAATCTTAACCATCAGTTAATTACAACCCAATTAATTAATCATTTTATAATTTCCATCTTAATTAATCGTTCTTGATTAATTATCCTTTAATTACATTCATGTAATTAGCCTTTAATTAATTTCACAAATTAATTATCCTTAACCATTTACAGCAATTCACCTTTAATTACTTCATTAATTTATTAACTATAATTAATTACATTAACCCTTAATTAATTAAATTAATTAATTACTCTTTAATCACTTATTATTGCTTAATTAATCTTGATTAATCAACCCTTATTTACATCATTAATTATATTAATTAATTATCCTTAATTACTTCCTTAATTAATTACACTCTTTAATTAATTACCTTAACTAATAATTAATCACATTATTAATTTACCTTAATCCTTTAAATAATTTAATCACTCTTAATTTTAATATATCTAAAAATCTTTGAAAAACCCTTTCCAAACATGTTTAATTAAATTAAACAATTATTTATCTTTAAAATCACAATTTTTACATTCTTTAAACTTATTCATTTTAAAACATATTTGAAATATATTTTAAACACTTCTTTATAATTACCTTGGCTTTTAACTTTATAACTTGAAAACATTCTTACTTAACTTGTTTGAGTTTCTCAACTTTGATCTAATATTTAAATTGAAAATACCCTTAAATTCAATTTAAAATGAATTTTAGTTAATTACTTTAAAATTAACTATTTCAACATTTCAAATTTAAAATTTATCCCAAATTACAACACCCTTAAAACTTGATTTCCATTTGTTTGAAAGAACTTGCTTTTAAATTTTACTTAAACTTGATTTTCTTTTTACAAAACATTAGTTTGCTTAACCCAGATTAACACAACTGAACAAAACCCGAGTCAAACCTTCAGCAACCCCATGCTTGCCTCGAGACAACCAACTTACACAAAAACTATGAGTTATCTCCTCACATGCACGAGCACCCACCCGAGCTAACACTAAAACCTAACGACCCAATCACGACTTGCATACGGTGCAGTTCACCAGCAGCTCCGACCTCCGGTGGTCATCGCGGCGTCACTCTACAGTCACACGAACCCATATGAACCCACATTCGAACCCAGTTCGAACGAAAACCAAGCGAATCGAAAACGAGGTATCTCGACCAAACTGGAAAACCACCATGGCCAGAAATCCTCGTCTTCCCAACGCCTCCGACCAGGAGACCACCGGCCCACTTTACCCAAGCTACATCACACCTTCCAGCAGCCATTCCCACCATCGCAATCCTATTAGATCAAGTCACGATGTCGAAATCTTCGCTGAAACCATGACGACAAAACCTAGAACAAAACCCTACTTAAACGATTCCCCATCGCCACAGTAACTAAAAATCCTAAGACCATTTTTTCCGACATCGACCATCACCAGACTTGCTTCGCCCCAGAATTCGCTACTCCAAAATCCCCCGATCAACAGAAAACACTCCAAACCCATTTTTTGTTCAACATGGCATAACTCATGATTTAAATGTCTAAATATCTTGATTAAGATTTTAAAAATCCTAATCTTCGATGACAAAACCGATAATACACCTGAACCAACCCATTATTATGATCGAGATTTTGACATGGTTAAAAATATTACCGTTCTTCTTCTTTTATTTTGAAATCCGCTTTAGAATTAACTTTGAAATATTTTTAAAATTTGAACCCTGCCATAACAAACAAAATTTGTTTATACTTCTATGTTTTAATGAATCAGAGAAAGAGATATTTGAATTTAAATCAGGTTTTGAAACCTGGATAACAAGAACAGAGCCAATGTTCTGTATACACACAACCACATCCATATATCCAGAGATATATTTACGTTTCATATCTAAAAATCATGCAACAGTTTTCACACTTTACATTCAGATTTTTATTGCATGCATCAGATTTTAACAGATTTAAATTTTAAAAATAAATCTGTTTACTCACCGTTTGATATGCTTGGATGAACCTGTTGTTTGCTCTACTATTTATTTGAGTTGCTCTGATTTTCTTTATTTTGTGAGATTAAAGTGATATTTATCTTTGTTTTACTTAGCTTTCTCTCGAATGAATGAAGAAAAAGAAGACAGGAGTGGATGTATAAATAAGAAAAGGGGTAGGCTGCATTCTTCAGTAAGCTTATTTTCACTTTAATATTTTTATTTATCTTTGGTCAGAGGTTGCTTGAACTGATTTGATTTCTCCTTTTAAATGATTTGAAGTATTATGGCTTGAGTTGAAATTTTGTATGCTAGAGTTGAAATGTGCGTTAAATTCTTGTCTCCCTCTGTGTGTGTGTGTGTGTGTGTATATTTATATATATATCCTTCTTTGAATGTACATATATATACTACATATATACAAGCAAAGTTTGTCTTACTTCTTTTATACAAACAAATATACACAAAGTTACATGTTCACCTATAGAAAATATGTGTATATATATAACTTATATAATTGTCCATATATTAAATGTCATAAACTTGTATATTTCTTAATTTCCATATACACATTATTACATTTTACACATATTCTTCAAGTATTTTACTTACGCGCATTTTGTCCTTATATGTATGTTCTCCTACTATACCAATTTTCACCTCTACTTATATATTTAGTGATATCTTATATTATATTCTTAAATGGTGGAGTTTATATTAATTTCCTGTGAGATTCATCATATCCAGAGATTTCTATAATCTAATATATATTTTTATTATCAGACTTTTTTTTTTTGACTAATTAAAACTAATATTCCAATAATCTAATTCAGTTAATTACCAATTAACTACCGTTAAAAATCCGGGTCGTCACAACTATCTTATCATTTTAGATCTCATTATACCTTAGATCTACAATTTTAGGACTTATTCCATTATATGGTGAAAAAAGGGTTTTCATTTTGATTTTTTTTTTGTTTGGATTTCGGTTTGAGTGAGAACTATAGAAATGATTTTGCCACATGATTTATATTTCCAGAAGAAATATTTCATTATTTCTTAGAGAAACAAATATAAGGATAATACGTATCTAGAAGATCGTATTAAGTCTATATGAAAGAATAAGAAATGAAGTTCATATGTGCGAAGGTGAAAGATTAAAGTTTTCATAAGCTGAAATAAAGCCATGACTTTAGAGCTTGAATATATATTTTTCATGAATAATATATTATGAAGATATTGATATTCCCAGAAAACATAACATAAAAATAATATGTTGAAATAACATTAGAAATGTGGTAAATACTATTTCCTCGAAGAGAAATAGTATTATAATTCTCATGTTCGAATACAATTACGAAGAGTCCTCTTGTTTCATCGTATTTATTTAATATTGGAAACCTGAAGTTCTCAACTAAAATTATGCATATAAGTTTGCATTCCTAAAAAGGGTTTATATATCAAAACTCAAATATATAAATTTGAGATGTGAAGCTTTGAATTATTAGAAAAACTAATTCAGATTATGGTAAATTCCGATTGCAATCAAACCTGAAGTTTGATAATGAAAACCAAGTTGTGCCATTTAGAATCTAAAGTACTAAACAAAGACTTTATTTTAAGGTAAAATTTGAACCTGAAGTTCTAAAAATATTTGCCAATGGTATTAACTACTAAACCAAATAAATGTATAGAAATTTGTTCACTCCAGAAGTGGCGATAATAATAAAAAAAAGTCTCCAGAAGAGATTTGTTGATATATTTGGTGCTTTTACTAAACTAAATAAATACATAGAAATATATCTACTCTCCTACTTTCTTTCTTTTTAATAGAAAACGATGTGTTCTAATAGGAAGTTTATTTCCTATTTTTTTCCTTCTTCCATGCACCCAATCATGTCTTTCATAAGGTAAAATATAATAGATTAAGTTTCTTTCCTTGCGCTCATCAAGTAAGTATTTTGGATTCTTCATAAAATGAATGTTAATATTTATACACACATCAATTATGTTATATTATATATAAAACTCATTCATCTTTCCTCTTTCAGCAAAGTGGTATTCCAATGTTTACTATTTATATGCTTAATCTTTTACCTATTATTTTCATGTCACAAAAATATGCTTATTGATGTTATCAATAGTTGTAACTCGTACAACATACTTTTTAGTTGCCAAGTTAAACTATTTTGTTTTTTATGATATTATTCATAGACTATGTGATGTACAAATTTTCTCTCTCTGTTTAGCTTAAAATATGTAAATAACCGCATATATTAATTTGTATATTAATCAATAGCAATTAATAAATCATCAAATAAAATTAATTGATTAATAAGAATGGTCCAACAAAGATGCGTATGAATACTTCATACATTTATTCTTCTTTTATATCTCTTATTGTTGACAAGGATCATAACGTATATACATGTTACATATTCATGTTTCCCACTATTGCAGTTGTTATGAATTAATAAATGGTATTTAATACTACATATTCATATTCTTAAATTTGCTTATATTATGAAAGTAAACATAATCAAGTCAGCACAATCTTTGACTATAATTCATCCCTTATCCACCAATCAATCCATATAAAGGCCTTTCCATATTTTCAAGGATAGTTTTGCATTTTCAAGGAAAGTAATGAATGCAATTAATGAGATTGACTACTATTAGATATGGTTTCTTATTTTATGAAATGCATTGGTTATATACCCATGAACAATATTTTGATGCTTATGCATTTTTATTTCCACTTATAGTTGGTAATATGATAAACATAGCCAAACTTGAATTTAAAGCTTTGGACTTATTAGAAGATAACCTTTTGTCATAGATATTGGATGTTGACATCCAATTACAATCCCGTTACTTAGAAAATGCCATAAAATGATAATCCAATAGGATAAAACAATGACTCTTATATTTTTAAGGTGTCATATCCATGACAAACTTAAAATAAAACATTTAACTGAAAAAGATCATCTTTACCTATGGAACTCCCTGAAGGAGCGTTATGACCACCAAAATATGGTCACACTTCTAAACACTAGACACGAGTGGTAGAACTTGAAGTTTCAAGTCTTTAAATCTATTAGAAAATACAATTCCTCTATATTTAGAATTACTTCTAAACTAAAATTATATGAAAGGATTGTCTAATAATACTAACCTAAAGTTAAATCATTTCTTCGACGCTGATGAAGGAAACTTCATTAATGATGAAAATCTAAGTGCAATAATAAATGATATGGTCGAATTGATTAATAGTAGCAGCCTGAAGTCTGTTATGTGGATTTTATATTATTTCAGTTCAATAAATATATTGGAAGTTGGTGCTTGTATGTTTTTCTTTTTAGAACTAATTGAATAACGTACCGATGAATGTTGTGTTTTAATCAGTAGTCCATTTTAATTTTTTTGGAAAGTATTAGAATTTATTTAATGTTTACAAATCTTAATAGTTGACTAACTATATTGTCTTTAATTCTTAATATATGGACCATTAATATTTGAGTGATAATATATGCCAACTAGTTATTGCAACTACTCATATGATTTTGAAAAACCAGAAGTTTTTCTTTGAACTATCTAAAAATATTTTAGCTAAAAATTTCAACCATTGCAAATCTGCTAATATAATTGAAGGGTCCGGAAGAGCCCAAATAGTATTACCAAATGGCACATATATATGAATTCAAAATACATTATACTCAAGCAAATTTAAAAGAAACTTGTTGAGTTTTGAGGATATATAAATGAATAGCTACCATATTGGAACTATAATGAAAACGTCAAAGAATATCTTTGCATTATTTGTAAAATTGAAAGCCAAAAGCTTATTTTAGAAAAATTTGGTACAATTTCAACTAGATCATATTTCACGAAATTTGGCATAATTGAACCCATATTTAAACAGAAGCAAGAAGCTCACAATATCACTTGAATGCATCTTATCAGTTGATAAAAAAATTATCCTCCTATTATTAATATGTATGGTGTATTTGCTAGCAACAATATGATAATGGATCAAAATGAGAATCCAAAGATGATTATAATTCAATGTGACAATGTTTGTCAACATTGAGGGGGAGGATAAAGGGATACAAGCTCATTTTGATCATCAGTGTGAAATATTTGTGTAACGACCCAGAATTTTAATTTATTAAAATTTGAATATTTAATTAATTTTAAATATTAATAAGTGAATTTATAGGTCAAATAATTTTTATTTTGAATTTTTGGATTTAATTGAATAATTAAATCGATAATTTAATATGTTAAATTATGGAAATAATTGAAAATTGGGTTAAATATGATTGAAAATGATTTGGGAAATTTTATTTTATCATATGGAAGTTAGAATGATATTTTAGAACTTTTAAAATCGAATTAAGAGTTAATTTGTGAAAATTGAATATTTTAATATTTAATCGACTAGTGAAAATAGTCAATTTTTGAACAGTCTCAGAATTGAACGAAACCAGTTCCATTGGATCCATAATGGTTAGTTATTACCGGATTTCAATTTTCGTGTCAATTGGAGCTATCGTTTGATCGTGGCAGCTCGAAACGCATCGATTTATTTTTTTATTTTAATTTGGCGAGTTAAAATAGCCATTTTTCAAAAAGTCTCGAATTTCGACGAAACCAGTTTCATCGGAACCGTAATGTGATATTATTGTAAGGTTTCAAATTTCAAGTCGATTGGATTTACCATTTGTCCGGTACAAATTAAAACGCCTAGAAAATCGCTTAAATCGGTTTAATTCAAATTGAGCGTTTACAGCCATAACTTGCACAGATGTCCGAATTAGCTTTCGAAACCTATTCCATTGTGTCTGAAACGTGGGATAAACCCTAGGAACGTCAGTTTCGGCGCGTAAATCGGAGTTCGGAATTTACGGATGAATAATGTTCGATTTTCTTCTATAAATAGACCCACAACCCTCACAAATAAAAAAAAAAGAAAATCAAACCCTAGCCGCCACCCTATAAACCGAAGGCCAGAAACGTCCCAACTTCCACCTCGATTATCTCCTCATCCGTCGACAATTAGCCTTAGGTTTCAACTAGAAACTCGTAGAGGATGGTGAGATCTTGGATGTCAACGGTGGAGATGTGATTTGGAGTGACGTGGTGGCCAGAAATCGAGCTAGAAGCCTGGCCGTTCGGCCTCGATTTGCGTGAAACATGGATGACCGAGCTCCATGATATTATGGCCGAAGGTGGAGCATGTGAGAGGCATTCGAATGAGGGTAGTTTGATGAAGTTTCGTCGAGTTTTGGAGTTGCAATATAAAACCCTAACCTAGGGTGTTGGGTTCGGCCTCATGCCTGTACGCGCGTGAATGAAGTGGGGGAGGAGAAGAAAACGCACGGTGATGATGGAGGGTTGTATGATCTTGTGGCCTGGATTGGATGAAGGTTGAAAATATAAAGTTAATGTTGTAAATTTGTTAATATAAACTCGTGTAACTTCAAAAATTGATATCTTTTTCATATGAGGTCGAAAACGCGCGAAACCAGTTGCGTTGGAATCGTATGGACGAGCACTACGCGATGGAGTTGATTTAGAGTCGTTTGGAGTTAGTGAAAATTTCGTGTAAAATTAAACGTCCGTTTAATTTTATTCGAAATAAATCGCTAAAACGAAATTGAAATCAAGGTGAGAACTTCTCACTCAATCGAATCAGTTTCGATTTTATTTTAAATAGTTAGATTTAAAATATTTGAATGCATGTTTGAATGATGATTGTTATATATTGATTGTTAAAATAGACATTATACGCCGTTAGTAAGCGGATGTTATTTATTAAAAACATATACCGCGAATATTTCATAAACAGTGAAATTGGTATTATAGATAATATCAATATATATATTGGCATATGTATATATTGCAGTTGTTGATTCCCCGCATTTTTTAGCGGATGAGACCCTATTGCGCCGTTATTAAGCGGATAATATTTTAAATCCCATATACCGCGATAATTTCGTACTGGAGCGAAATTGGTATTGTGCTAATGTTTGTGAATGCAGGAAAACAGGTCGGAGGGATCCAACTGGATTCCTCAACAGTTTTTATTTGATTTCAGATATTTTGATATTTGATGGATTTTCATATTGATATATGATATCGTTGTAGTCGTGATTGACTATTTGGTGTGTAGCATCATTGGACCAAATTTTGGGATTTTAAAATGATTTTTTAAGTGATTTTTGAGAATATACTATATTTTGGAATTGATCCATTATAAATAAATAAACGTTATAATTTTTAAAGTTATAAAAATTATGATTTTTAAGAAATATAGTTAAAAGCTGATTTTTGAAAATAAGGAATTAATGACTTTATAAAATAGTTAAATTGGGATTTCTGAAATAATTGTGAAAAGTTTAAATATAGGATTTATAAAATTTGATTATTTTATAAATCAAAATGATGAAATTATAAAGGAGTTTAAAGACGTTTTTAAAATATTAATATGAATTGATTTATATAAGAGATTTATAAATGGATATTTATAAATTGAGATATTGAAATTATAAAACGAGTTTTTATAAGTGTTTGAATGAAGTGAAAATGAATTTCATTAAAGAATGAAATTTATAGAATTATAAACGGTGAAGTTATAAATGAAATTTATAAATAGTAAGAATTATAAATTTGTGAAGTTATTTGAAGAATAGATTTGGTTAAATAAATGAATCTTATAAGTTATAAGATTTATGGTTTGGAAAGTCTTTAGAGGAACGATTTTGTAAAATAATCGTTTTATAAGTATTTAACTTATAATATGAACTTTTAGTTTATAATTGAGTTATAAACTGGAATAGGTTAATAAAAGAATTTATAAAAAGGAAGTTTTTATAAATAAATAGAAATGGAATTTATAAACGTTGTTTATAAATTCGCAAACAACTTATTTTGATAAGTTAATTGTTGAAACTTATTAATGGAGTTATATTCACATTTTTGACTGTGAATAATCCTTTGAAATAAAAGGCATAGAATTGATGAAATTTGTTAACGTAGAATATTCACGTTTTTGAATAGTGAATAATATGTTAAAGAAATTGTTTTGAATGTGATATTTCAAATAGGATTTAAAACGATCTAACGAT
Organism: Allium cepa; assembly: GCA_030765085.1. Lineage (NCBI taxonomy): Eukaryota > Viridiplantae > Streptophyta > Magnoliopsida > Asparagales > Amaryllidaceae > Allium > Allium cepa. The sequence continues at coordinate 550,631,375 of CM060938.1, forward strand.
GTTTTAAAATGTGTTGAGATTCGAAACCATAGATTTCAACATTTATTGTTGAAATAGACGTTTTCGAGAAATAGAAAGAAATAATGGACTATAACACTGTTGTTATAGTAAATGATTTCCGAAAGGAAATGTTTTGCATAGTATTGGAATTTATATATCTATTTTAATTTCGAATCCCTATACTAGTGATTTTGGGTTGTCGTAAAGATGTTTTACGTAACATTCGTTTTGGCCCAAATAAATATGTTTATGAGAATGATTTCCTTAAAGAATGAAATATATACTTAATTTCGATTTAAGTATATTGAATATTTTCTAAGTGTTGAAAATAAATAAAATTTGTGAATTACTTATGAATAAATAAGTATGGAAATGTTTTCCAATATAAAGTGAATATTTTGAGAATTTATCTTTTTGAAGATAAATTGAAAAGGAATATTGAAATGAATAATTGAAATCGAATATTCAGAGATATTTTGGATTATAAATTCACTAAGGAATTTATAAAAGAAAGTGGAATTTGATTTAAAAAAAAAATAAATGTTGATTTATTTTTGAAGTGTGAAATTATATATCTAGTGAAGATATTTTCGAAAATAAATAATTTGGAAAATTATTTGGAAACTGGTGATGTGTGCATATCCAGTGATAGTTCAATAACCGACTATCAATATTTCCCTTTGAATGGGTAATTGATGTGATTTGGTTGAATGTGAATGCTACACTTATTTTTGAATAAGCGCTCACTATTCGGGTTAACCGGGAAAGGACCATGGGGTCATATAACCCATTCCGAATATGTGATACGTCGTTATAATTGCATTGAAGATCGGTGTTGAAGACCCGGTATTTGCGAGAGCGATAGGATGACCTGTCGATTTACTCTGCACTGAGTTGCTCCGGTATAGAGTTCTCCATATGTGATGGTGAATCCGATCAGGATTGTGAATATCCGGATTGCAAGGACTTCTTTGTAAGTGCCTTCGGTTTTGTTCGAGCCCGGAACAGACTTGTATGGATTGTGTGTCTGACATTACAAATTGAGATATAAAGTCGATTTCTTTCAAATATATTTCTGTTGGTGGCGAAGAATTTATTCTTTAGCTTAACACCCTTCTCTGAGACGTACGAGCTCAGAGGTTATGTAGTTGAAGTTATCAGCGATATATTCCCAATTTGGTAATGTGACAAGCTGAGTGTTGCTGAAATGATCATTGTGTTGATTATTGTGATAGGATCGTTTATTTGATCGTCTATCTTGGTGATCATTGTGTTGATCATTTGTTGACCCAAAGCATGACTTTTGTATAAAGTATGTTTTTGTGGACGTGACTTCGTCGAGCCTCACACCCCGGAAATGGTCAAAACAGGAAAGATGCGGCAAGGTTATGAGGGGTAGCTCCCTTTAGGGTATGTACATTTCCTTCTGGATAGAGGTGGTATCATGGTATGGAGCCCAGATATTTAACCTATGTGGTTACTACGAATTTATTACTTTGTGGTTGTTGGTTATCGGGATCCCGTGAGAAAGGTCGTTTACGATCGGGGAATGGCGTGCTCGTGTCAGTAGTTACCCAGTTAGGGGTAACCCGGCCTTGTGTTGGCAGAGTTCCGGTTTGGTTCTCGGGGATGTCTTTCCAGAGGCATTCTCATGTGGCAATGGGAAGTTCCTTGGCCTGATCATTTGTTGGAAATCCAAAGAAACAATACGAAACTTGTACGGTTTTAGTTGTAGAACCTGCCATCTAATATGGTAGCTATTAGTAGGCATAATATAATGGTACCTATGCTGGCTAAGATTTATATTCTACTTTCGAAATGAATTTCTTCTACACTATGCACTAATAATAATATCAAATGTTCTTTTTAAATGCGTATCAAGCATGTTTGACTATCATAAGGAGAAATCTTCTCCAAGTCTGCGTTTGCATTGTGTGTGTGGCAGGAGGTCTTATGGTAGTCTCATTTTTAAAAGCATTGCGAATTGAATTTAAAAATATTCCTCTATTTTGATTTTAAAGATAAATAAACTGTTTTGAGTTCTCACACCAGTCACATGACTGACTCGGAGTTTATTGTTTTCCTTCCTAAACTCTGGGTGCCCACCAATTTCTACACGGGCAGTCAAGAGTTAAGGTTTATCAGGATATTCTGGATATTCAGGAGTTGCTGGAGGCAAGCTGGATGGCATGGCGTATTATTAGTATATAGTATTTCTTTTTCCGTTGCACTGTTGTTGTTGTTATTGTTGTACACTCTGATGATGATGTAATGATGATATGATGTAATGTATAAAATGTAATAACTGATATAGTTCTTTGTTTAAAGATTATTCATTTATTATTATATGTTGTTCCGCTGCGAATTGTGAGATTCTGATGTAGTTCTGTTGTTTTCTTTCTGTTCCGTTCTATTTTAAAATTTTGTTCTATTCTCTATTTTCTTTCTATTCTCTTTTCTTTCTATTTTAAAATGATCTATTTTCTGTACTGTTCTATTTTCTACTCTATTCTCCTATTTTCTTTTCCCTCTATCTTCTACCTTTTTCTCTCTTTTTCTTTTCTTAAATTCTTTTTAAAAACCCTAACTATTCGGTTTTTTCGGCAACGAAAAATCGAAACGTTACATCTGGTATCAGAGCATATGGTTAAGCGACAACCATGGTTCTGTTGGGTGTTATTCATTAGAGATAGAGTCAGCAGTACTCCAGATTGAGTTTGAGTGTAATAATAGATACGAGTGCGTATTTGTTAGTGAATATGAAATTGTTTTATATTGTGATGATTGGTTTGTTGAGTGGTATATAGATTCTGGTTAATACGAGTAATTAACGTTGTTGATAGGGATCTATAAACACTTGAATAGAACAATTCGACACAGTATTGTTTTGAATTGGGTAAATGAAATAATTTTACTTTGGTTATATTTTTATATAAAAGAAATAATTTTTCAGAATTATTAAAGTGTATATAAATTGTTTGGTTGTTGAATAAGAACATCTAAATAAAAGAATAATTATATAAACAAATGAATTATAAGAATTGAATTATAATTAAAGTGATTTACAATTGTGAAATAAACTTATATATATAAGAAGTGAAACTATATGGATATATTTAGGAATTTAAGTTATGTAAAAACAAGTGATGTTTATAAATGAAATATAAATTAAGTGATATGGAATGAAGTTGATATTAGTATCAAAGTAAAATAATAAAGTTAAGAGATAAATGTGAACTTAAGTTATGTAAATGAAATTCGATTTTGTAATTGAATTGAATGAATGGATTGAATATTAATCAATTAAATGTGAATTAAGTTGATATGAAATAATGAATATAAGTGTTAATTCATTAAAATGTAATGTTATTGGAAGTTGAATAGTTGAATGAAAACAATTAATTAAACCAATTGATAAGTAAAGGAATTTGGTTGTAATTAATATACATTGGTTGTTATATGATTGTAAGTTGATTGTATATAATTCATTAAGTGTTAATGAAATTGATTTAATAAAATTGGAAGCTAAAGTAATTGAAATTCAATTGGAAGTTAAGTGAAACTTAAATAGAATTGAATTTGAATTGGAAGTGAACCAACTTGAATATGAATTAGTGAATATAAGCAAATTGAAAATGAATGTTAGTAAACCCAATGTAAATGAATCAAATGTGATTTAAATTGAAAATCAATTCATTGAATATTAATGAGAATATAAATGAATATTGATATTGGTTATGGATTATAGTTGGTTGATGGTTGAATATATTGCTTTTATTGCATTTGCTATGTTGGCATATATAGTTATTATGTTGCTATATGTTGTATATTGATACTATTGTCTATATGCATGTTCTCATGTTGTTTGTTGAGTGTTTAGTAGGTGCGGATCGTGTTTGCTTCGCATTTGGAGCTCGCTTTCGCGCTATATTAGCCGTATATGCTTGCTAATAAAAATATAAGGTACATATCTCGGATTAAATACCGTACTTTTACATTTTTTTCCCTGCGGGATGCCTCATTACTTGATGAGATGTATATTTATGATATATATACTGTCATTTTTTTTTCGGATCGAGCCGCGCAAAGGAGACTATGGCGAATTTTTCCGAAAATTTAAGGCGTTAGAAAATTTAAGAAAATTGGAAAATTTTGGAAACTATAACTTTGATTTGGAATTAAAAGTTAAACAATAGTGGTTGTTTTTGAAAAGATAACTAAGTATGATTTGAAAACTTAGTAAGGTTATTATAAGAAATTTAACCATGAATTTTGGAAAGTTAATAAATTCTGTAATTTTTCTTACTTAATAATTTCGAGGACGAAATTCTTTTAAGTGGGGAAGATTGTAACGACCCAGAATTTTAATCTATTAAAATTTGAATATTTAATTAATTTTAAATATTAATAAGTGAATTTATAAGTCAAATAATTTTTATTTTGAATTTTTGGATTTAATTGAATAATTAAATCGATAATTTAATATGTTAAATTATGGAAATAATTGAAAATTGGGTTAAATATGATTGAAAATGATTTGGGAAATTTTATTTTATCATATGGAAGTTAGAATGATATTTTAGAACTTTTAAAATCGAATTAAGAGTTAATTTGTGAAAATTGAATATTTTAATATTTAATCGACTAGTGAAAATAGTCAATTTTTGAACAGTCTCAGAATTGAACGAAACTAGTTCCATTGGATCCGTAATGGTTAGTTATTACCGGATTTCAATTTTCGTGTCAATTGGAGCTATCTTTTGATCGTGGCAGCTCGAAACGCATCGATTTATTTTTTTATTTTAATTTGGCGAGTTAAAATAGCCATTTTTCAAAAAGTCTTGGATTTCGACGAAACCTGTTTCATCGGATCCGTAATGTGATATTATTGTAAGGTTTCAAATTTCAAATCGATTGGATTTACCGTTTGTCCGGTACAAATTAAAACGCCTAGAAAATCGCTTAAATCGGTTTAATTCAAATTGAGCGTTTACAGCCATAACTCGCACAGATGTCCGAATTAGCTTTCGAAACCTGTTCCATTGTGTCCGAAATGCGGGATAAACCCTAGGAACGTCAGTTTCGGCGCGTAAATCGGAGTTCGGAATTTACAGATGAATAGTGTTCGATTTTCTTCTATAAATAGACCCACAACCCTCACAAATAAAAAAAAAAGAAAATCAAACCCTAGCCGCCACCCTATAAACCGAAGGCCAGAAACGTCCCAACTTCCACCTCGATTATCTCCTCATCCGTCGACAATTAGCCTTAGGTTTCAACTAGAAACTCGTAGAGGATGGTGAGATCTTGGATGTCAACGGTGGAGATGTGATTTGGAGTGACGTGGTGGCCAGAAATCGAGCTAGAAGCCTGGCCGTTCGGCCTCGATTTGCGCGAAACATGGATGACCGAGCTCCATGATATTATGGCCGAAGGTGGAGCATGTGAGAGGCGTTCGAATGAGGGTAGTTTGATGAAGTTTCGTCGAGTTTTGGAGTTGCAATATAAAACCCTAACCTAGGGTGTTGGGTTCGGCCTCATGCCTGTACGCGCGTGAATGAAGTGGGGGAGGAGAAGAAAACGCACGGTGATGATGGAGGTTGTATGATCTTGTGGCCTGGATTGGATGAAGGTTGAAAATATAAAGTTAATGTTGTAAATTTGTTAATATAAACTCGTGTAACTTCAAAAATTGATATCTTTTTCATACGAGGTCGAAAACGCGCGAAACCAGTTGCGTTGGAATCGTATGGACGAGCACTACGCGATGGAGTTGATTTGGAGTCGTTTGGAGTTAGTGAAAATTTCGTGTAAAATTAAACGTCCGTTTAATTTTATTCGAAATAAATCGCTAAAACGAAATTGAAATCAAGGTGAGAACTTCTCACTCAATCGAATCAGTTTCGATTTTATTTTGAATAGTTAGATTTAAAATATTTGAATGCATGTTTGAATGATGATTGTTATATATTGATTGTTAAAATAGACATTATACGCCGTTAGTAAGCGGATGTTATTTATTAAAAACATATACCGCGAATATTTCATAAACAGTGAAATTGGTATTATAAATAATATCAATATATATATATTGGCATATGTATATATTGCAGTTGTTGATTCCCCGCATTTTTTAGCGGATGAGACCCTATTGCGCCGTTATTAAGCGGATAATATTTTAAATCCCATATACCGCGATAATTTCGTACTGGAGCGAAATTGGTATTGTGCTAATGTTTGTGAATGCAGGAAAACAGGTCGGAGGGATCCAACTGGATTCCTCAACAGTTTTTATTTGATTTCAGATATTTTGATATTTGATGGATTTTCATATTGATATATGATATCGTTGTAGTCGTGATTGACTATTTGGTGTGTAGCATCATTGGACCAAATTTTGGGATTTTAAAATGATTTTTTAAGTGATTTTTGAGAATATACTATATTTTGGAATTGATCCATTATAAATAAATAAACGTTATAATTTTTAAAGTTATAAAAATTATGATTTTTAAGAAATATAGTTAAAAGCTGATTTTTGAAAATAAGGAATTAATGACTTTATAAAATAGTTAAATTGGGATTTCTGAAATAATTGTGAAAAGTTTAAATATAGGATTTATAAAATTTGATTATTTTATAAATCAAAATGATGAAATTATAAAGGAGTTTAAAGACGTTTTTAAAATATTAATATGAATTGATTTATATAAGAGATTTATAAATGGATATTTATAAATTGAGATATTGAAATTATAAAACGAGTTTTTATAAGTGTTTGAATGAAGTGAAAATGAATTTCATTAAAGAATGAAATTTATAGAATTATAAACGGTGAAGTTATAAATGAAATTTATAAATAGTAAGAATTATAAATTTGTGAAGTTATTTGAAGAATAGATTTGGTTAAATAAATGAATCTTATAAGTTATAAGATTTATGGTTTGGAAAGTCTTTAGAGGAACGATTTTGTAAAATAATCGTTTTATAAGTATTTAACTTATAATATGAACTTTTAGTTTATAATTGAGTTATAAACTGGAATAGGTTAATAAAAGAATTTATAAAAAGGAAGTTTTTATAAATAAATAGAAATGGAATTTATAAACGTTGTTTATAAATTCGCAAACAACTTATTTTGATAAGTTAATTGTTGAAACTTATTAATGGAGTTATATTCACATTTTTGACTGTGAATAATCCTTTGAAATAAAAGGCATAGAATTGATGAAATTTGTTAACGTAGAATATTCACGTTTTTGAATAGTGAATAATATGTTAAAGAAATTGTTTTGAATGTGATATTTCAAATAGGATTTAAAACGATCTAACGATGTTTTAAAATGTGTTGAGATTCGAAACCATAGATTTCAACATTTATTGTTGAAATAGACGTTTTCGAGAAATAGAAAGAAATAATGGACTATAACACTGTTGTTATAGTAAATGATTTCCGAAAGGAAATGTTTTGCATAGTATTGGAATTTATATATCTATTTTAATTTCGAATCCCTATACTAGTGATTTTGGGTTGTCGTAACGATGTTTTACGTAACATTCGTTTTGGCCCAAATAAATATGTTTATGAGAATGATTTCCTTAAAGAATGAAATATATACTTAATTTCGATTTAAGTATATTGAATATTTTCTAAGTGTTGAAAATAAATAAAATTTGTGAATTACTTATGAATAAATAAGTATGGAAATGTTTTCCAATATAAAGTGAATATTTTGAGAATTTATCTTTTTGAAGATAAATTGAAAAGGAATATTGAAATGAATAATTGAAATCGAATATTCATAGATATTTTGGATTATAAATTCACTAAGGAATTTATAAAAGAAAGTGGAATTTGATTTTAAAAAAAATAAATGTTGATTTATTTTTGAAGTGTGAAATTATATATCTAGTGAAGATATTTTGGAAAATAAATAATTTGGAAAATTATTTGGAAACTGGTGATGTGTGCATATCCAGTGATAGTTCAATAACCGACTATCAATATTTCCCTTTGAATGGGTAATTGATGTGATTTGGTTGAATGTGAATGCTACACTTATTTTTGAATAAGCGCTCACTATTCGGGTTAACCGGGAAAGGACCATGGGGTCGTATAACCCATTCCGAATATGTGATACGTCGTTATAATTGCATTGAAGATCGGTGTTGAAGACCCGGTATTTGCGAGAGCGATAGGATGACCTGTCGATTTACTCTGCACCGAGTTGCTCCGGTATAGAGTTCTCCATATGTGATGGTGAATCCGATCAGGATTGTGAATATCCGTATTGCAAGGACTTCTTTGTAAGTGCCTTCGGTTTTGTTCGAGCCCGGAACAGACTTGTATGGATTGTGTGTCTGACATTACAAATTGAGATATAAAGCCGATTTCTTTCAAATATATTTCTGTTGGTGGCGAAGAATTTATTCTTTAGCTTAACACCCTTCTCTGAGACGTACGAGCTCAGAGGTTATGTAGTTGAAGTTATCAGCGATATATTCCCAATTTGGTAATGTGACATGCTGAGTGTTGCTGAAATGATCACTGTGTTGATTATTGTGATAGGATCGTTCATTTGATCGTCTATCTTGGTGATCATTGTGTTGATCATTTGTTGACCCAAAGCATGGCTTTTGTATAAAGTATGTTTTTGTGGACGTGACTTCGTCGAGCCTCACACCCCGAAAATGGTCAAAACAGGAAAGATGCGGCAAGGTTATGAGGGGTAGCTCCCTTTAGGGTATGTACATTTCCTTCTGGATAGAGGTGGTATCATGGTATGGAGCCTAGATATTTAACCTATGTGGTTACTACGAATTTATTACTTTGTGGTTGTTGGTTATCGGGATCCCGTGAGAAAGGTCGTTTACGATCGGGGAATGGCGTGCTCGTGTCAGTAGTTACCCAGTTAGGGGTAACCCGGCCTTGTGTTGGCAGAGTTCCGGTTTGGTTCTCGGGGATGTCTTTCCAGAGGCATTCTCATGTGGCAATGGGAAGTTCCTTGGCCTGATCATTTGTTGGAAATCCAAAGAAACAATACGAAACTTGTACGGTTTTAGTTGTAGAACCTGCCATCTAATATGGTAGCTATTAGTAGGCATAATATAATGGTACCTATGCTGGCTAAGATTTATATTCTACTTTCGAAATGAATTTCTTCTACACTATGCACTAATAATAATATCAAATGTTCTTTTTAAATGCGTATCAAGCATGTTTGACTATCATAAGGAGAAATCTTCTCCAAGTCTGCGTTTGCATTGTGTGTGTGGCAGGAGGTCTTATGGTAGTCTCATTTTTAAAAGCATTGCGAATTGAATTTAAAAATATTCCTCTATTTTGATTTTAAAGATAAATAAACTGTTTTGAGTTCTCACACCAGTCACATGACTGACTCGGAGTTTATTGTTTTCCTTCCTAAACTCTGGGTGCCCACCAATTTCTACACGGGCAGTCAAGAGTTAAGGTTTATCAGGATATTCTGGATATTCAGGAGTTGCTGGAGGCAAGCTGGATGGCATGGTGTATTATTAGTATATAGTATTTCTTTTTCCGCTGCACTGTTGTTGTTGTTATTGTTGTACACTCTGATGATGATGTAATGATGATATGATGTAATGTATAAAATGTAATAACTGATATAGTTCTTTGTTTAAAGATTATTCATTTATTATTATATGTTGTTCCGCTGCGAATTGTGAGATTCTGATGTAGTTCTGTTGTTTTCTTTCTGTTCCGTTCTATTTTAAAATTTTGTTCTATTCTCTATTTTCTTTCTATTCTCTTTTCTTTCTATTTTAAAATGATCTATTTTCTGTACTGTTCTATTTTCTACTCTATTCTCCTATTTTCTTTTCCCTCTATCTTCTACCTTTTTCTCTCTTTTTCTTTTCTTAAATTCTTTTTAAAAACCCTAACTATTCGGTTTTTTCGGCAACGAAAAATCGAAACGTTACAATTTGTTACAATATACAATGAGGCAAAATATTAAGTGACTTGAATAAATTATCAATAATATCCCCAGTAGACTTTCTCCAATATAGATTTGAATCCCTGAAGGATCAAAATGTGTAAACCACATTTGAAATGTGGTTCAAAAGTTAGTTCAAAATATTTTTGGAGTAAGTAATAAAGATGCCAAATAAAAAAAGTTGAGTGTTCTTAAAGAAACACTTAAGGATGCTCTAGAAGAGATTCATGACATGATTGTCAAATAACCTTAGAAGTGGTTTAGGTACCTAAAACATGATAATTAAAGAGATCTTAATAAATCATGTTTGGGACTGACAAGAAATAACCATCGATGATAAATTTGTAAATAATAAAGCGCTTATGTTTATGAATAAATTAAGTATCTTTAATTAGGGGAAAACATGACTGGCCATCATGAATCCTCTACTAATAGAGAAATATGGACATGTAGTCTGTAAAGTAGCAAAAGTACTTGAAATGCTTAATATACCACGAAGGTATAAATATGGTTTAAACCATATTAAATAATGAAAGTATATAAATTCCTGAAGAATATAAATAACTTTAGTGGTTATAAAGAAGGCAAAGAACAAGGGGCATAGATTTCAACCTACTTTTAAGTATTGTTGTAATGAAAATCTTGATATAATTCATGATGAGTAGATTACTTCCTATTTTTAAGTATCGTTGTAATGAAACTCTTAATATCCATTGAAGTGATAGTTGCGATATGCAAATATTTATTAAAGTATACAAATTTTTGAAGAATATATATAACTTTTATAGTTATAAAGAATGCAAAAGACATGTAGTGTAGATTACAAATTTCTTCTAAGTATTGTTGTAATGAAAATCTTGATATACTTCAAGATGAGTAGATTACTTCCTGCTTTCTAGTAATGTTGTAACGAAATTTTTAATATTCATGAAAGATGTATAGTTACAATGCGCAAAACTAATTTGAAGCACAAAAATGAAAGCACACGAAGTGTTTTTCATAAAAGTATCATACAAATGCATAAAATGCAAACCATATTTGAAAGAAACAATCTTAGAAAATTTGACTGTATCGAAGGAAACTATTAATAAATTGTATTATTAATGAGATTCATATTTATAGATCCAAAAGTATCTATAACCAATTTGAGTTATCGAAATACGAATCTGAATTCAGAGGAAAATTTTAAATCCGGGGGAACATCCATAAGTATTTTATAATGCACTCTTTTTCCTTAACTAAGATTTTTCCCACTGGGTTTTTATTAGTAAGGTTTTAATGAGGCATTATCTTGATCCAGAAGTATCAACTTTCTAGTAACATTTGAAAATTAGTTATAATGTACTCTTTTCCCTTATTTAAGATTTTTCCCACTGGGTTTTTCTTACTAAGGTTTTAATGAGGCATTGTCTTGATCTAGAAGAATCAAACGTCTTTTCAAAAAATAACATCTCAAATATGTTATTTAAGTTAAATTGTATTTTTATCCTTGACTGAGGTTTTTCCCGTCGGATTTTCGTTTGTAAGGTTTTTAATGAAGTATTATATTGATCCAGAAGTATCAAACTCTATTTGATTCTATAAATTATTGAATTCTCTCACACTATATTGTACTCTTTTTCCTTCAGTAAAATTTTTCCCATGGGGCTTTTCTTAGTAAGGTTTTAATGAGGCATTAGTTTGATCCAGATGTATCAAACTTTATTTGAAGAAATGAGAAAATAAGATATGTCATTGTACTCTTTTTTTTTCTTCACTAAGACTTTTTCCCATTGGGTTTTTCTTAGTAAGGGTTTTAATGAGGCATTATTTTGATCCCGAAGTATCGAACTTTTTAAAAGGAATATCATTGTATGATATCTATGATTGCAAGTTGCGCTCTTTTCCTCATTCAATGTTTTTCCATTAGGTTTTCCTAACAGAGATTTTTAATGAGGCAACAGACGATATTTATAACGACTGAATTGATGTATGAAAGCAAGATAATAAGGAGGGGGAGCAATTGTCATGGACGTTTCAAAAGAAACAATTTCTAGCAACCATATGAGAATCCAAGATTTCAAAAACGCATATTCAAGGGGGAGTGTTATAATAAATGTAAATATATTAGTGAATATGCTTTTATGTTTTTCTATTTAGTCCCACATCATGGGATATGTTCCATCTCATGCTCCAAGGCCTACATATAAAGGAACCTATGTAATGTAATTGGATAAATCAATCTTATGTAACTTATATCAGTGTGAATAACATTTTTTCCTCTTTTCTAGTGGTTTCTTATCTCCTTTTACTTTATAACAGCAGCTTATTTCTTTCATTTGTAGTGTATATTTGTGTTCTATTTTTTTGAGAAAGTCTTATCGGGTTTGTTTTAGACTAGTGGGCTCCTTCATAAACCAAGAGACCCTAGGAACCTTAAGATACTTTGGATCCTTCCTTTTCTCACATATTGATCTTCTATTTTCCTACCTGACTAAAACCAAGTACGTACAAAAATTGCTTATTTGAGAAACTTTCTACGTACTCTTCTTCTTCTTTCTTAAATCTGCAGAAAACTCCAAACCCCAAAAATCCTAAATCTCCAAATCAATTTCCATCCTTCCTCCTTCAAAACCATAGCCTACCTCTCTCCTCTTACCGCCACCCACCTTCATCACAACCCACGACAGTTACCCATGGCCAAAGCCCTATCTTTCCTCTTCTCTTCTTTCTCTTTTTTCCCCTTCTTTCCCTTATTTTCATGGCTTCTATATTCCAATAAACTACTCAAATCAAATATATTTTTTTTGAAACCATGTATAATTTCAATGGAAACAACTTTGTTGTTGAACCCTTCTTCCCATTTCGAATATTTCTATATCAAAAATTCTACTTTTCAAGTACTTTCCAGAGTCTAGTTTTGGACGAAAATACACCATATTGTATTAAACATATCACCTTAAGTAATGAACCAAATTATGTGATTATTTTTTTCAAATCGTTTATTTTTCCAATGGCTTCAACTTTCTTTTAGATCATCTCTTCAAATTCCTTAACATTCTATGCCAAAAACTCAAATCTTTTCGAAGTATATTTGAACTCAGATTTTCAACTCAGAAAACACCTCTGTTTGTTTTGACCATAACTTCCTCAAGAAAAAAGCTTTTTGAGTGATTCTTTTTTTGAAATGGAGAGAAAATAATTTGCAAAAACTTTCTATATAGTCACCTTTATAGATTCAGTAATAATATGTTGGTCTGTATATTTTCTTAAAGATTGCACAGTTTTTGGTTTGTCCGCTGCTCAAATTTGGGCATTTAATTGAATTTTTAATCGTTGACAAATCAAAGGTGAGTGTTTTAACCCACTCACAACTACCTAATTATCTTATGTTGGTTAAATTAGATTTATGATGTGATCAGAAGTTTATTAATTGTCGTTTGGTGTTTTAATTTGTCATTTAGATTTAATTTGAATTGATATTGAATTTTATAGCTATGTAATTAATATTGAATATAATTTCTAGTTAAACACCTAATAATGATAACCAATTAACTATTGTGATTTATATGCTAATTTGGATGTTGATTGTGATGTATATTATTGGTTGAAATTTTGGATGATTGGACATTTATCTATGCATATATCTCTGCTATCACTATGGGTTGAAATAATACATACCCGAATGATCTTGTAGATTAGGGAAATCATTTTGGGTTGAAATGAAAAACCCGAGCGGTTTTCAATGATTTGAAAATTTTAATTTTAGATATTGGTTGAAATAATATATATATATATATATATATATCCATAAAATTTCTTGAATTTGGATTATGTATTGGAATTGAATTATTTAAAAGGTTTAAGTTAAACTTCGAATTTTTTAAATTAAAGTTGTTAAAATTAATACCTCAAATTGTTTTAAATCTTTTGATAATTATATTCACGTTGTATACTTGATAGGAGATGGAAAATCCCCTAACATCTCTGAAGCCATTGCACTCACCTTTTATTTTGGATTAATTTTACTTACATAAGATCTTTTAGTTCTGACTCTAGTGTTTTGTTTTCATTACGCTTGGGTCAGTCTGAGCTTTTCAGTGTATTGAAGACTATTTTATGGAGGACGAAGACGAAGATTCAGTAGATTGTTGCTATTTATTATAATTATTCCACTACATCATTTATTCCGCTGCATTATTTGTTTATTCCTGTTGTATGCATAACTCTGATTTGAATTGTAAAAGTGCAATCACATGTTATTTGTAAAACAGCTTCATGAACTGTTTATTTGATTATTATATTTTGTCATTCCGCTGTGAGATTCTGTGTTTTATTTTTCCATCTTTTCTTTTATTTTCTTATTTACCACATTAACAATCCTCCCTTTTGAATGGTTTGAATCAGACATGTGTGGTTTATTGTTGATTTAAACCGTCCAAAAAGGTGGGTCGTTACATTGCATCATGCAATTGTTTAACAATCTTGATAACTTGAAAATGATCTGTATTAATGAACAGAGATGGATTTAATTGAATATTTCCGAAGATAACATTTTAAGGGTATGTAAATGCATTTCCTCGCTTATCACTAACACTCGAGGCTTTCCTTTTCTTAATATGATACCTTTTTATACCCTTTATAGTAACACAAAAGTTGAAAACTCTTTTGAACCCAATCGTCCATGTAATTGCAAATTTCTTTGAAATTTCTTTCCACTCCACCTTGATTCCATTTTTATATAAAATAGAATTTGGACACCTCAGAGAATTCAGAATGATGACAGAACAATAGTTATCATGGTGTAGCCTTGTATGAACATTCTAGAGAGAAATGAAAATGCGAAGCGTACAATAATATACAATTCTATAGTTCACTTTTTAAGTACAATAAGAAATATCTTACGTCATTAGCATCATATGGAGATCATCCCTTACATCAACAGCATTGTCTCAATCATTGCTTTCATCCACAACGATGAGGCCTTTTTTATACTTGAAGTAATGCATCCAAAAAGGCATAATCTGTTATACAGCCAAAAGTATAAACATAAGTACAAAATAAAAGAGAAACTAAAAAATGTGTATTGCCAGCCAAGTTTGATGACAAATGAAATGAAATTTCATTTTAAATGTGTCAGCACATTGAGAAATAAGATGAAAAATAGCAAAAATATTTCAGTTATAATTATAGAGAGAGTCCATGGTACCTTGTCTTGACCTCGACATCCCAAACGGTAAAACTAATGTTATTGTATTCCATGGTCTCCACTTTAAATCCTATAGTGGGTACGGTCACTAAGTTTTAGTTACACAATATAAAATCTCTTCATTATTCCTTTAAAAAGTAAATACTATAGAATCTGCTCTGTAATATACCACTACCTAACTGATCTTTCGATAAAACTTAAAGACGGAGATCATTAGCTAAAATACAATATCTAAATAACTTTTACTATAAAACATAAATCAATATGTTCAGTGGAAATATATAATAAATAAAGTAAATACATAACTTACTGAGCATTGCATTGCTTTAGGTATATCACCATTATCAACTTTTCTGGAGCTATATTGATGAAAATAATTAAGTGTGTTAAACATAACATGTCTAACATAAAATGTAAACGAAATGATAGCTATGAAATAAAAGTTGCAACTTGTGAAAGAGAATTTTGGCAATGTGAAGAATCCTTGACTTTTATAGCAAGTGACGAATTAATTTTCTATGTGCATTGCTCATCAAAACCACATAATAGCTAAAAGAGAAGAATCCATGCTTCAAAATATAATTGTTACTGAATGGTTAAAACGAATTTATATGTAAGATGAATATGCAAACTAAATGTTCAAAATGAATTTCAAATTTGAAATAAATGGTTAAGATAGTAATCTACCCATGACCATCTCTCTCCTTAATAACCATGGTTGTTACAATATAGTTAGATGCAAGGTGGAGTCTATTTCAATTAATGTCTCGAAGCCGTTTGAGAGATGTTGATGAACTATGAAATCCTAAAACTGTTTAATTCATTATAGTGTAACAAAATTATTTATAAGAAGATGGAAAAGGATAAGATTCAGGTGAAATCAAATTTCTCCAGTCAAACTTGATGAAGTGATGAACGCTTGTACGTCCTAAAATGCTGTTCTAAAACTACCCACATATTGGCATAGAAATATGGGAATTGTATACAATAATCATTGTAGCATTTTAGGCATTATTTATTTGTTTATGTGATTCACTAATTTTAATATTTTCTTTTACGTTTAAGTGTTTATTTTAGGATTATGATCAAAAAATGAGAGAAAAAATTATGGTTGATGTTTATAAAAAATGTGAACTAACATCGATCCTCATGGTTAACAGATCCAACGTTTTTAATATTCCATTTTCATTTTATAATGATGCAACCAAGTTTAATCATCTATCTTGTATCAAACATTTTAACACTTTCTTATCATTATATAATATTTTTTCAATTTACATAAAAAATTGATCAACTTATGGCAAATAATAATAAGACATGACATTTGTTCACTAAATGCTTTAACAGAGTGCAATAATCAATTTGAAATTTGATGGAGAACTAATGAATCAGCACTGATTTTCATGCACTGTAACAACCCGCATATTTTATGATTGTGTATTTAAACATTTTATTTAAATATAGCATCGTTGGTCGGATTAAAGTCCGAAATACTACTTTTTGCAAACAGTCGAATTAGGACTCGAGACCACTTCCATTGAGTTCAAAATGTCATTTGCAACCTTTTTGAGTATAAATATCGATATGTTTGGAGTTGAGTAAAGTTTTGATGTTTTCATTTAGGGCTTTGGGTTTGGGTTTAGGTTTTAGCCCACTAGCCCAACTCATCTTATATCCTAACTCCACCCCTCTCCTCTTCATCCATTCTATTATTTTCCTAACACTTCAAGCTTTAGCAAAAATGGAGGAAGAGATTGGAAACTAAAATCCTAAGCCCTGGTTTCCTTTGCAAATTCAAGTTCTAGCTCCAATATCAAAGAGAAGCTTAGGTAAGCATCCTCTTCTTCTTCACCATCTCAATCTCTCTCCAATTTCAGAAATTTTCTATAACCTAACTTGGGGAATATTTGCTTATGATCTTAGATTGAAGCTTTTAGAGTTGAAATTGAAGAGTATTTGATCTTTCCTTTTGTTTTCAAGCTTCTCCTTCATTGCTTTTGAGAAAAATGTGCGTTTTTAAATTCACAACTATGTATATAACTTTCTTTGTGGTTAGGTATGAATTCCTAACATCTATTCATGTTCATTTGCATTTGATATGAATGGATTTGGTGAATATTCTAATTTTTGGGTTTTGTTGTCCAATTTTATAAAAGTCCTATCTTTGATGTTTTGAACATGTTTTTGGGGGTGTATCAAAGAGCCTATAAGGCTGGGTTGTCGTTTGGCATAAATCCCTAGTCTCCGTTGCTCGATCGATCGCGTCCAAGATTAGAATTTATTTTGCACTTCTTAGGGCATAGGCTGAGAATACTGGAAATGCCAGTTCAGTCGACTAAACTGTAGGGTCAGTCGACTGAACCTGGGGGACAGAAACTTTCCGTCGCTGTATCAGTCGACTGACCCTGTGGTCAGTCGACAGAGCCTGGAAACTGAGAGTTTCGAGGCATGTATTAGTCGATTGATCACTGCAGCCAGTCGACTGAACCTGCTTGTCTCAGCCATATTGTCGTTTTATGTGGATTTCTAACTTTTAATCGATTCCCGTCGTTCCGATTTGTTGTTATCATTTATTGACTTTGATGACGTCTTTTTCGAGATTTTGGGAAATATCCATTTTGATGGATTTTATATCGATTTCTATGGATTTGATTCACGTCTTCATACGTGTATTTTTGGTAATTGATTGTTTTTACAATCATTTTTGTGATTTATCACTTTGAAATACAAAGGTTTCTATACTAGTAGTAAATATTCAAACTCTTTCTCAAAGATGATTTCAAATTTATTTTTTAAACGAAGCTCGTTTACAAAACCATTTTCCAACCTATTAGTATATATAAACCTTTACCTCGTTCGTTCGAGAAATCCAATTAAAAGACTTAGCAAAACAAGTGGTATGAAACGCTTGCGTTTACTTTGTCGGTTAATTCTTAGACTTGTTTGATTGAACTCTTGTGACAACTTTAGAGTGGAAATCTACAATCTGTTCGTAAATATTTAAGTTAAGCCAGTGGTTATGGGATATGAAGCTAAACTCATATATTTACCAGCTTAGTGTAATTTACACTTATTTTTGAGTGGAAGTCTACAATTCATTCGTAAATAATTAAGTTAAGCCAGTGTTTATGAGACATGAAGCCTAACTCATTTATTTACTAGCTTAGTGTAATTTACACTTGTGGACCTATGAAGATCCTTTGGTGGAGTTTCGGCTCAATTTTGTGGGGTAGCGACCTATGGTTTTCGGACCGTTTTGTGGAGCTTCGGCTCAAAGGTCTTCGGACCGTTTTGTGGAGCTTCGGCTCAAAGGTCTTCGGGCCGTTTTGTGGAGCTTCGGCTCAAATTTGATGGTTAGCGACCATGGAATAGCATTCCATTTGTGATGCACGTGTTGGTGAGTTTTCGTGCTCCCGTTTGTGATAGGCCTTTCCTTTTTTGTGATTTCTGGATTTCTAATTGATGATTTCTAGAATTTATGTTTCACCAATTTTTGTGATTTACATTGATAAGTTTTATCAATATTTGTGGTTTGGTGAATATGTTAAACAATATTATATTCTTTTTAGTGTTTCAGTATATTTGAGATATTGTATGATTTTTGTTGATTATTTAATGTATACTTATTGTGCTATGGCATTATTGTTATCATATGTTTTTTGTTGTATCTCTTATCCTATCTCATTTTATTTGATATTTATAGCTAGACTAATCCGTTTATTATTTTCTCATTAACTAATACTCAGGTCAGACCAAGATGTTAAGGTGCTTCTGGTTGACTCCTTATCTGAGACCATCATTTGACTTTTGTCTAACTACTTTAGATTAGTAGTTTTTGTTTTACACATTCGTGATAGAGACTCCTTGATATATCCATATTCTTTTGTCTTGCACTTGTATCTATAATTTTGTGATGTAGTGGATCTTGTATGACCACTACATTGATGTACACTACTATGTGATATATTCATATCTGTTTCCGCCTTAGTGATATGAATATCTGTGACTGATTTGTGTTATTCTTATTTCTACATTTGTTTTCGAGGTCCACACAGCCACTGTGTAGTAGCTTTGAGTTTGTATTGGTATATCGGATTTTCTCTTGAAATTAAACGCGTGACATATTATCTAACATATCGGTGCTCGCACAAAACAATTATATGGATGGTCGCTCCTCAACAGCCTTGTTCTTCACGCTAGTTGCTGGCATTACTCCGTTGTGTCCTTGGCTAGCGTGAGTATAGAGGTGGGGCGTCACAGCTTGGTATAAGAACCAAACTTCGAAACAATATAGAATATTATAACAAGGATCATTGTCCTAAGTCTCTCATAGGAATCATGCCTTAGGATTTAAATCGAGTCATTGGACCCGTTCTTTCCTATTTTCTTTTATGATGCCTTGTTTAAGCAATCAAGTTTGTTTGATATTCATTCGGAGAATAACCATTTTCCTCTTCTTTCTTTCTTTCTTTAAGAAGAAGAGATGGTTAGTTCTGGCAGTCCTAGCGCTGGTCAATCCAGTAGCCCTTCTCTAGATGGCGTATTCATATATGCCCAATTTTTTTTGGATCTTGTAAAGAATCAAAGGTTTATCTATGCTTTGAGTAAGAACCCCACAAAGGTTTTACCTCTGAAACTAGAAGTTCCTTTTGATTAGCTTGTTAATAACTCTCTTCGACTTGAAGAGGCCGATAAGGGAAGTGATGGTGATGTTGGAGGTTCCAAAAAGAGCCTCGATAACAACAAAAAGAGGCATATTAGGTTCAAAAGCCCTAATCCCAACAAGAAAGGGTGGCAGGCAACTTCGATAGCAAAGACTCCAATCCTTAATCGTGGAGAACGTTACAATTGTAATTCTAAGGACTACTATGCAAATAGGTGTCCAAGGCATGTTTCTTGTCGCTATTGCAAAAATTCAGGTCATCGTATTTTAGCATGCCCCACACTTCAAAGCAAAAAGAAAGGGGAATAAGAAACTCCGGTAGCAAAGACTCCTACCTCTAGTCGAGGACAATGCTATAATTGTGGTTCTAAGGACAATTATGTAATTAAGTGCCCAAAACCCCTTTATTGTCGTTATTGCAAAGGTTCGGGTCATCATTTATCTACATGTCTCAAACTTCCAAGCAAGAGGGAGGGAAAGCTAAACATTGTGCAAGCGCCTAGTAGCACTTCTCTTGGTCAAGGTTTTTCTCATTCAGTCCTTGATGACGTATGTTTTGTGATTATCCTATTCAAGTTCTTTTTGATGTGGGTGCATCCCATTCTTTTATATCAACAGAACTTGTTGATTCTTTTTCTTTAAACATTTTGATCTTAATGACTTTACTGAGAATTGAGAATTTGGTTAGTGGTTCCACAACACTCGGTTTATTTTGTAAAGGCATCGAGATTATTTTATGAGATTTCTGAGATTTTTCGAGACGATTTGCATGTTATGCGTTACTTAGGCTTTGAAATTGATTTTTGTGAAAGGGTTGACTTAATCGTTATGAAGCCATATCCTACGTCCCGAGTGGACTATCCATCTTCGACGTTTTCAATCTGTTAAGCAGATTTCTATTTATCTAAATGATTTCGATTCCAATTTGATGGCACTATTTTAATCTTTAAACCTATATGATGAGGATGAGGGAAATGTTTTTTCTCTCATTCAAGTATTCTGTGAATTTCCAGGTATCTTTGAGCTTGTCTTAGGATTATCACCTAAGTAATCTATTGAGTGGTGCTAAGGTCTTTTCAGCTCGATCTTGCCACCGGTTTTCATCAGTTACGAGTTGTGGAGGGTAGCATTTCACTTACCGCATTCCGCACTCGTTATGATTCTTATGAATGACTTGTGATGTCATTGGAGTTGTCCAGTTTATTTCATCCATCTTATGAATCGAGTGTTTTGCGAATATTTCGATGAGACCATCCTTGTATTCATTGATTTTGGATGAAAACAACAATTTGAAAATTTTGCCAATCTTTTTCATAAGATATTAGCAAGTATAATCGGATTTTTGTTCTTAAAACGAGCAAAGAATATTCGTAAAAATTTTAAGAGATATTTTTATTATATAGAAGATGATTTTGTGTTGTTTTGCTCATTGAGTGCTTTAAGACTTCTGGTCAATGCGCTTGATCAATGTTATCGATAGAAATATCCTAAATGCTATGATGAGACAATCAGACACAGTAAATTGACTTGGAATAAGTGATTTTTTTAAAAATATCATCACAAAAGTTAATTGTAATTTTGAAAGTCTTAGCTTCTTGGGGAAAGATGATCAATTAAAAGAACTATTTTCCGATACTCCTATTCATGTGATATCTGAAGGGAACGAAGACTTTATTATTTATACCAATGCTAGTCGTATTGGTTTAAGTGCTATTCTGCAAAAGAGAACGTTCTATCATTTATGCTTCTATACATTTAAAAGCCTATCGAGACTAGGTATGCCACTCATGATCTAGTGTTCGCGGCTGTTGTTTTCGCTTTTAGAATTGGCATCATTATGAGAGAAATTTGTTGTCCGCACCGATCATAAATCCTTGGAGTACTTATTTTCTCAAAAGGAACTTAATTTTCATCAACAACGTTGGCTCGAGTTCCTTGCATCTTATGATCTTGATATCCTTTATAATCCCGAAAAGGGAAATAGTGTTGCCAATGCCTTTAGTCGTAAGCAACAAGCAGTTGTTTCAATGATGATATCCGAATGGAATGATCTCGAGACTTTATCCTCTTGTGAGATTCGTGATCGTGAATCTGATTCATGTTCATCTCTTGTTCTATGTAGCGTTGAGGCTCATCTATCTCTTTTTGACTGCATTCTTGATGTTCAAAAGCATGATCCCGAATTGGCTTATCTTTGCCAAAGTTGTAGGGATAGAAATATTAATGGTTTAAAAGATTTTGAAATCGATGATCATGGCGGCATTCAAAAATTTGGTAGACTTATCGTGCCAAATATTAGTGACCTTCATAAAGACATTTTAGAAGATTCTCATCGTTCTAAATTTACCATTTATCCCGGTAGTAGTAAAATGTACGCGGATAAGAAGCGACTTTATTATTGGGATGGAATGAAATCTGATATTGCTAACTTCATTAAGCGTTGCATGACTTGTCAACTTGTTAAGGCCGAGTATCAAAGGCCCGGTGGGTTATTGCAACCTTTGTACATTCCAATTGGGAGGTGGGATCATGTAACGACCCGGAATTTTGGGTCGCCAAAATTTAACATTTAATTCATTTTAAATGTTGGATATGGATTCTAATTTGAATCTTGATAATAGAAGACTATGGTTGAGTTAATAAGATGAGTTATAGTTTCAAAATATGGTGATTCCATTTGAATTGGAGTAATAATAATAATTATTAGAACTGAGAATAAATTGGAAATTGAATGGGAATTGTTATAAAATTGATGTTTAAATGCATTTTTAAGTTCCATAGGTTATAAATGATATTGTTAGATTTTTGGAAGAATTTAAAAGTTAATAGATTATTATTTGGAATTTTATATGAATTTAAAATGAATTTAATATTATTAAATATTGCAATTAATCCGATTTAAGTCCAGAATGAACCAGAACGATTTTTAATGTGTTTATAAATTTTATATGAATTATTGTTAAGTTAATAAAATTTTAAAAGTGGAGATTTGGAGTGATTTCGATAATTTCGAAAATCGCTTAATTAAATTGACGAGTTAAAATAGCCTTCCGGGGCATAGTCTCGGAATTTGACGAAATCAGTTCCATTGGATCCGTAATAGTTAGTTATTATCGGATTTCAATTTTCGTAGCAATCGGAGTTGTCGTTTGACTCCTGCAGCTCGAAACGCATCGAAATCGATTTAATCAGTTTAAATTTTAATTGAGCGTTTAATTCCGTAACTCGTTCATAGGACCGAATTAGCTTACGAAACCTGTTCCATTGTGTCCGGAACGCGGAAAAACCCTAGGAACGCCTGTCGGAACGCGTAATTTGGAGTTCGTTTGCATGCGATGTTAAATTGAGAAGAATATTATTTAAATAATATTAACTATATTATATATTCATTTAATTCCACTCAAACCCTAATCTTTACTCCCAGGCCGCCGTTCCATTCGTTCAATGGCCGATGATGGCTCCTCTTTCACCTCGTTTAACTCTCGATCTACTCACCTATTTCGAAAACTTCCAACTAGACAGTCGAAGAAGACGATGTAAGCTCCACATCCATACGGTGGACCTTGCGAGATATCGTTGTGTGGTGACGGAATTTGGTTCCGTTCATAGCCATGTCGAGCGAGATTTTCGAAGACCATAAGCAACCGAGTTCTGGTTGCTTCCAGGCGAGCGTAGTGCTTGCCTAGGCGGTTCATATGAAGGTCTCCGATCGAATTATTGTTGAGCGACGAGGAGGTGTTGTGAAGCCCTAGCTTGGACGTTATGGGTTCTTTGCTCGTTCTTGTTCCTAGAGACATTGCGTGTTGTAGAAGAAGTAGTAAGTGACGGCCAGGATCTCGTGTTTGGTCTGTGCGGCTGAGATTATGGTATAAAAATAATAATGATAATAATAATAATATTGTTTTAAATTCAGATTGAAAATTATAAAGTACATAACTGTTGCATACGTACTCAGATTCGGACGATTTTGGATTCGTTGGAATCGCAGAAGAAAGCTCTATGTGATGGAGAAGATCTGGATCTATTCCGGGCAAGTAAGAATTTGGGTTAAATCGGACACTGTCCGGTTTAATTTGAATTTCGAACGCTCGCCGAAACTCAAGGTGAGTTATTCTCACTCACATCTGGATACTAGTAAAGTAGACAGATAGTATTGATTGGTTGTTTGGATGTTTAGCTGAATATGTTAGTTATTATCAAATTGAATTGATATATATTTGATTGTGCTAATATTTGTGGATGCAGGGAAAACAGGTTGGAGGGATCCAACGGGATTCCTCACAATATAGTAATTATTTGATTATGATACCTGTTTATATATTGAGATTGATAAATTTGGAGTTGAATTGCATTGTGATCTTGTGGTTTAAACTATAAACCCAGAATATTAATTATAAAAGAAATTGCAGTTTAAATTATGAAGAAATTAAATTGGGTTTCAAAGAAATTGAGAAATTGTTAAATAAGAAATTTAGAGAATATAAATGTTTGAAACCTGATTTGGATGGAAAACTGAAATGAATTTGTATAGAAATATTGTTGGATAAATTTATAAATCCAAAGTTAATTATAAATGGATGAATTGAATTTAGAGAAATAAAAGATATGGTTAATAATGAATTTTAAAGGATTAAAATTTGAAATCTATTTAGAATGGAAATTGGAAGTTGTAAAATCTGGAATGATAATTAAAGATAAATGTTATTAGTTGAAGATTTGAGAAACAAATTTATGTTATAAAACCATAAAACTAAATTTAATAAATGGACAGAAATCGTGAGAAGGATTTCTGTGATGATTTAGTAGAAATGAGATTTCCTTGGGAAAACCAAGTTCGAGTTTTAAAATTGATTTTATAAAAGAAAGTTTAAAATCTTAAACTGGTTTTAAAGAATGTTTTGAAAATTATTATTTTAAAGTTATTATTTATAAATTAGCAATAGTAAAATTTATGAATATCTTAATAATTATGTTTACAAATGGATTATTTTAAAAAGCTAGTTTTGACCTAAGTTTATTGAAATAAGTATTAATCTTTTTACGACTCTATTTGTAAAATATAGTTTAACTAAAACCTTATTTTAAATCAAGTTATATCTTATAAATTGGTTTTGTTTTATATACTTGAAATTATATCTTGAGTATATAATTAGTAATAAATTTACCTATTTTAAGTATATTTTAGAATGAAATGTTTTAATCATTTTAAATCTAAATTGTTTTGAACTTGGCTATTCCAATGGGAATATATGGTAAATGATTTACCTTATAAAGGAGGAATTTTGGGAATTGTTTTCAAATGGGATTTGAAAATTTGGTAATATATCTTTTAAAGATATTTGAAGTAAATAAATAATAAGGAATATTATTTATTGTGTGATGGATGCTATGGATGTTTATGCATATTAATTGATAGTTAAATCACCGACTATCAATATTGGACAAATGCGATGATCGTTTCGAAGAGACCGGGATCGAGATTTATTTCTTGAAAACCACTTCGATCCGGTTTGTACGTTTTCGTGCGATAAAACGTTTTCGGAGTCGAAGATGGAGCAGTGAAGTGCAAGGGCTAGTCGCTACTAATCCTGAGGATATTTCCAAAATGGATGTAGTAGGAATAGAGCCTTCGGTTCCGTTCGAACCCGGGACGGACTTGTATGGACAAATGCTTCGTGACATCGTCAGCGGACGATGGGCATTCTAAGTGAAACGTTCTAAAGGTATCGTTTAGCCTCAAGCCTCACCAACCGGGAATGACTGAAAATCAGGGGATATGCAGCAAGGCTTCGTGGGTAGCCCCCACTGGAGAGTAAGGTCATCCCTGTCTAGAGGTTCCTTTTTATTTCGGCTTAGTGGTGCGGTTGCTGATCCCAACCGCGGGGTGATCTTATTCGGAATTGCCCATAGGTGATTCCGGTCTTGTGTTGCAGGGGACGAAGGGAGTAGTCCTCGGTACTGTGATCTAGACCACGTACTGTGATAGGTGGTACCCCAGTGCCTAGTCATTGTTGGAAATCCATTTTCCCTACGAGCCTTTTACGAGTTTTGTTTGTATTACCCACTTCGGTGGCTAGTAGCTGGAATTTAATAATGTAACAATTTCGGCTATTTTATAAGTATTTGTAAATAGATCCTATTATAATATCAGAGGATTTCTATGAAAAGAGTTTTAGCTATCGTAAGGTAAAAACCCGACATGTTTATTTGTGGCGTGGTCTTACGAGATGCTTTTGTTTTCAAAAGGATTTTTCTGAAACTTTAATAATCAATTGTGTGCATTATTATCAGCTGGTATTCCAGACTGACTCGGGTGTTATTTCGTTATAATGCTCGGGTCAGACCGAGTATTATATGTTCAGGATAGGTTGCTATGGAGCAGGAGAGGAGCTGGAGTTCGAGACGTATTATATGTACCTATATATATATCCGCTGCTATGTTGTATGGTATGTCTGTTATGTGATGATTGATGTATGAGTTACTCTGATGATATGTTGTATAAACAGTTATAGATTTCATTTTGTGTAAAGATATATAGTTGCTATTATATTTTATTCCGCTGCGACTGTGAGATTCTGATATTGTTTAGTTTCTTCTTCTTCTATCTCTTTTCTTTTAACCTCAATGGTTCGTATTTCTGTTCCACTTGAGTCAATTAGGGTAGAATAATGTTGATTCAAGGGGTACGGATTTGCGGGCTGTCACAGATCAAGTCTCCATGGACTTTATTGATGGACTTCCATATTCTCGTTTGGACCATGACAGTTTATGGGTGATTGTGGATAGATTTATAAAATCCGCCCATTTTATTCCCGTTCGGTCTAATCGGACCGTACCTCTTTTGGCCAAACTCTATATTAGAGAAATTGTTAAATTGCATGGAGTTCCTACTTCTATTGTTAGCGATCGTGATCCATTGTTTACTAGTGGGTTTTGGAAGAGTCTTCAAAAAACTTTGGGAATGAAGCTTAATTTTAGCACCGCTTATCATCCTCAGTCCGATGGACGAACCGAGCGTGTGAATCAAACTCTTGAAGATCTTCTTCGTGCGTATGTTCTTGATTTAAGTGGAAGTTGGGAAGATCATAATTCTCTTTTTGAGTTTTCCTATAATAATAGCTTCCAATCTAGTATTAGTATGACACCTTTCGAGGCACTCTATGGAAGGCCATGCCGATCTCCTTTTGTTGGCTTGAGGCCGGTGAGAAGCTGGTTTTAGGTCCAAATTTTATTCGTGATTCCACAGAAAAGATTGACCTTATTCGTCATAGGATGAAAGAAGCTCAAGGTAGACAAAAATCCTACGCCGATAATCGAAGAAGAAAATTAGAATTTTCTGTGGGAGATTTGGGGTTTATTCGTGTTTCACCTATGAAGGGTGTTGTGCGTTTCAGTCGATCGAAAAAATTAACGCATCGATATATTGGTCCATTTCCCATCACCGAACGTATTGGTTCCGTGGCTTATCGCCTTTTATTACCGGTTCAATTTTTTGCTATTCATGACATTTTCCACGTTTATCAACTACGGAAATGCCTTAGGGATTCCGATTCTGTTCTCGAGCCTGGTGCTATTGAGGAAATTGAAGTTTCACCTAATTTGACTTATGAGCGAACACATCCAGACTTACTCTTTCGTGCTATTTAGGGTGAGCTTCTTGTTTCGAATTTTCTTTGTGTTGATATGCTTTTATGGTTGTTACTCTTTGTTTTCTTCTTAAGAATTGCAAGGACGTAATTTTTTTAAGGAGGGGAGTCTGTAACAACCCGCATATTTTATGATTGTGTATTTAAATATTTTATTTAAATATAGCATCGTTAGTCGAATTAAAGTGCAAAATACTACCTTTTGCAAATAGTCGAATTAGGACTCGAGACCACTTCCATCGAGTTCAAAATGTCGTTTGCAATCTTTTTGAGTATAAACATCGATATGTTTGGAGTTGAGTAAAATTTTGATGTTTTCATTTAGGGCTTTGGGTTTGGATTTGGTATTCAGCCCACTAGCCCAACTCATCTTATATCCTAACTCCACTCCCTCTCCTCTTCACTCATTCTATTATTTTCCTAACACTTCAAGCTTTAGTAAAAGTGGGGGAAGAGATTGGAAACTAAAATCCTAAGCCCTAGTTTCCTTTGCAATTCAAGTTCTAGCTCCAAAATCAAAGAGAAGCTTAGGTAAGCATCATCTTCTTCTTCTCCATCTCAATCCACTACAAGAAATGTTATTTTCTATAACGGCGATAGATAACGCATTATTTCATAGTGTTATTATTTAGTTTAATTTGCTTTACAAATAGCGGGATTGCCTGTGTAACGGAATGAAAGCGGGTACCTCAAAATTCAACTCGACTATATTTTCATGGCCGTTAATCCCTTAAATTTTTTCCCATTCCGCTCATTTTTCTCTCTTTTCCTCAAATTTTTTCCCATTCCACTCATTTTGCTCTCTCTTCCTCAATTTTTTTCCTCTAATCCTAAAATGTAAATTCTTCTCCATTATCATCCGCTGCTACCTGCTTCCTGTGGCAGTGGGGTATTGCGAGGAGTCTTTGAAGGCATGGGTAAGGCAAGGAAGAAGTTGAATTGTAGGAGAAGAAGAGGAGCAGGAAAAAACAAGACGTGTTGGAGGGAAAAAATGAAATTGTATTCAAAACAGTAAGTTTTTTTTGTCATACAAACATTACAGAATTTTATATAGCGCAACACATATTACTGGGCTTTACACCCGGCCCAACAACAACACACACACAAGATGTTTGATTATTTGACATGGCTATTCTCAGGTCTTCTTCTTGAGAGGAAGCTTCACAACCAAAGATTGACGAGGGACTACAGCGGTCTGAGGAGTCTAACAGGTGCCTCCCTCATCAAAATTTGACCTTGTCTCAAGGTCAAAGGTGGGAAACCGAGCAACTAATTTCCAGTAATCTTCCCAGCTTGCTTCCTCGATAGGTCGTTGTTTCCACTTGACCAATACTTCAGTAATTGTGCCTTGCCTGGAACGAGCTGGTCGGGGAGCGAGAATGGTCTCTGGTTCTAAAATCAATTCAGTGTTTGCATTAGGTATATCCTTCTGAATGATTATATTAGATCCCACTTTCTTTTTCAATTGAGAAACGTGAAACACCGGATGTATTTTCGATGATAGTGGTAGTTTAAGCTTGTACGCAACAGTACCAATTTTTTGCTCAATTTCATAAGGACCAAAAAATTTTGGTGATAATTTTGTTGTCTTTTGACTCCCTGCTGAAATTTGCCGATAAGGTTGAAGTCTTAAGTATACCCAGTCACCTTCTTGAAAAACTCTTTCAGACCTGTGTGCATTTGCATATTTCATCATCCTTTCTTTTGCTTTATTGATGCTATCTTTCAGTAATTGTAAAGCAATATCTCTAGAATATAACTCTTCATCAACCTGATATACTTTCGCAGTTTTTGGAATATATGAAAGTAGTGATGGTGGTTTCCTTCCATAAACTGATTCAAAAGGTGTAGAATTAATAGGTAATTTCCAAGTTGTATTGTACCAAAATTCAGCAAGACTAAGCCACTTCACCCATTCATGTGGCTTGTGACTACAAAAACACCTCAAGTAGCATTCAAGTGTTTTATTTATAATTTCTGACTGGCCATCAGATTGTGGATGGTAGGCAGAACTTAGTGCTAGCGAACAGCCTTGTATTTTAAACAATTCTGTCCAAAATTTGCTTGTAAAAATTGCATCTCTATCACTCACTATTGATCTTGGAAGCCCATGCAATTTATATACCCCATCAAAGAATACTTTAGCCTCCTGAGATGCTGTAAATGGATGTGCCAAGGGAAAAAAGTGGGCATACTTACTTAACCTGTCCACTACTACATAAATCACAGTGAACTTATTACACTTTGGTAATCCAATAATGAAATCCATACTTATGTCTTCCCAAATTTTGTCTGGTGTAGGAAGTGGCTGTAGTAATCCAGGATATTTAACCTTTTCAGATTTTGCTCTTTGGCAAATATCACATGATTGAATAAATTCTTGAACATCTGATTTCTGCCCATGCCAAAAAAAAACTTGTTTAAGTCTTTTTAAAGTTCTATCAATACCAGAATGGCCCCCCAAGGGAGTTGCGTGATATTCATGCAATAAAGCTTCCTTAAGTTGAACATCAGAAGGATTGATAATGATTTTACCTTTGTAAAAGAACACCCCATCAACCAGTTTATATTTCGAAGGATCAACAAAATTATTTGTTATACTGATATGTAAGTCTGAAAAATATGGATCTTCTTTAATTTTGCATTTGAAATCATCTAACCAAGTATTCTGAACCATAGAAGTTGCTGTAAGTTGCATTACATCTTGAGTACTATTAGTATCCACTTCATGTCTTCTGGAGAGAGAATCTGCTACAATGTTCTCTTTGCCTGCCTTGTATTCAACCACATAGTCAAAACCATGTAATTTTGCTAGCCATTTGCTTTGAATCCCTGTCTGTAATTTCTGATCCAGGAGATATTTTAGACTCTTATGATCAGTTTTAATTATGAATTTCTTTCCTAGTAGATATTGACTCCATTTCTTTGTTGCAAGTATAAGAGCTAAAAGTTCTTTTCATAAGTTGATAAGTGTAGAGTATTTCCCTTCAGTGCTTGGCTCAAGAAGGCAATTGGTTTGTCTTTCTGAAGTAAGACAGCACCAATACCCTCTCCAGAAGCATCACATTCTATGGTAAATGTCTGAGTGAAATCTGGCATAGCTAATATTGGAGGAGAAGACAAACAAGCTTTTAAACAGTCAAATGCTACTTGTGCTGCAGTATTCCAGTGAAATGCATTCTTCTTTAGAAGGTCAGTGAGTGGCTTTGCTATAATACCATAATTTTTTATAAATCTTCTATAATAACCAGATAGGCCTAAAAAACCTCTTAGTGCCTTTAAAGTTTTTGGAACAGGCCATTGTTTAACTGCCATTGTTTTTTCTTCATCAAC
Source organism: Allium cepa (assembly GCA_030765085.1). Taxonomy (NCBI): domain Eukaryota; kingdom Viridiplantae; phylum Streptophyta; class Magnoliopsida; order Asparagales; family Amaryllidaceae; genus Allium; species Allium cepa. The sequence goes on from CM060938.1 coordinate 550,662,180, forward strand.
TGCAATGCCTTGTTGTGAAACAATATGGCCTAAGTATGATACACTTGTTTGAGCAAAATGACATTTGGATAATTTCACCACCAATTGATTCTTTTGCAAAACTTCCAAAGTTAATGATATATGAAGTAAGTGGTCACCCCATGATTTACTGTAGATTAATATGTCATCAAAAAATACAAGGATGAACTTTCTTAGATAAGGTTTGAATATTGTATTCATCAAGGCCTGAAAAGTAGATGGAGCATTAGTGAGACCAAATGGCATAACAATAAATTCATAATGGCCTACATGAGTACGAAAGGCTGTTTTATGAATATCATCCTCAAACATTCTTATTTGGTGATAACCAGATTTCAAGTCAAGTTTAGAAAAAAAATTCGACCCATAAAGTTCATCTAATAATTCATCAATTATTGGAATTGGAAACTTATCTTTAATTGTGTGCTTGTTGAGTTCTCTATAGTCGATGCACATTCTCCATGATCCATCAGATTTTTTAACCATCACTACAGGCGCTGCATACGAGCTAGAACTTGGCCTAATAATTCCTGCTTTTAACATCTCCTGAATCAATTTTTCAATTTCATTTTTCAGATGAAAGGAATACTTGTATGGTCTCAGACATAGCGGTTTCGTATCAGGCGGCAAGGGTATCTTGTGATCACAATGCCTTGGTGGAGGAAGAGAAAAATTCGAAGAGAAAACTATAGGAAATTTATGTAAGATTGCTTGCAAATCTTCAGGTATTTGAGATGCTGAGGAAGGAGGTTGCTTGTGGAGTAAATTCATTGGTTTATCTTCAACAGTAAGTGTGCATATATGAACCATAAAACTCAGACAGCAACAGTTAATGTCCTTAGTAATAGTATTTGCTGACACAATGGAAATTTCCTTAGGTTGAATGCCCCTCCAAACCGTAGTTTCACCATGTAGAAGAAACTGGACTTCTAATTTTTTTTAAATTGAAAGTTATTTCATCAAGTTGTTTCATCCATTGTACTCCCAAAACCATTTGACACCCTCCCATAGGCAAAAGTAAAAAATCTGCATATATTTTTGTTCCTTGACAAGAGATAGGCACATTTGAACAGATACCTTGTCCTTCTAATTTCTCACCACTAGCAACATAGACATCAAAAGTTTGTGTAAGTTCAATCTGCAACCCCATTTTATTTGCCAACTCCTCATTCAAAAAATTATGTGTTGAACCTGAATCAACTAAGATGTAAATAGGATGACCTTTGACAAATCCTTGAACTCTAATTGTATTATTTGCATCCACCCCACTTATAGCACTTAAAGATACTTCAGGTTGAAACTGATCCCTGGTCTCTGCTTCATTATCAACTTCAGTATGCATTAGTGAATCTGAACCTTGCAAAAACCCTTCTAACATGAACACTTGTTTCCCTTTACATTTATGGCCTGGAAACCATTTTTCATCACAGGTATAGCATAGCTCTTGGTTTCTTCTTTGTACAATGTCATTTGAAGTGAGTTTCTTTGAAAAGTGGTTTGTAGTGGTTTTGAGTTGATTGTCAGTAGAGGTTTTAGAAAATGGTGGAGATGTGGATTGACTATTGTGAGAAGCATACTGATAAGGTCTGAATGGTTTCCTCAAATACATATATTTCTCTTCACTTATTTTTGCTAACATTATTGCATCTCTGAGTGATTTTGGTCGGCTAGCAAGCACTTCAAATTTAATATCTGATTTTAAACCCCCTACAAATCTATCTAACACATACTTTGCAGGCAATTTGTCTAATAGGCTCAAGATCTGCTCAAATTTACTAAGGTATTCTCTCACTGTTGTTGTCTGTTTCATGCATGACAATGCTTCAAATGGTTGTTGAAAATCAGAAGTACTAAATCTTGTAAGTATTTCCTCTTTAAACACTTCCCAGACAAAGTAATTATCAACATTGATTGAAAACCAGTGATACCATTGTAAAGCCTCGTCTCTAAAATGAAATGAACATACCTGAACTTTGTCGGTATCAGGTAAATTGTAATATTTAAAAATTAACTCAGTTTGCTTCAACCAGGCTAAAATATCACCAGATCCAGTGTATAAAGGAAATTCTAATTTCATTGATTTTTGATGAAGAAATGGTGGTGAATGAATACCTTCAGAATGAGAATTTCTACGAACAGGTATGTTGCTCTGATTTGTTCTAGCATGATCTGGTAAATCAGCATCAAGAACTGATGTGTTATTTAAAGAATTAGATCTGTTACCTTCAGTAGGATTCGCACCCAAATTTCCAGCTGCATTATCCTTGCATTGTCTCAGATCTTTGAGTTCTTTGAAGATCAATTGTAAAGAAGATTGAAATTCTTGGATAGAGGAGTTTAATCGATCATTATTAGATTGGATCTGATCTAAAAATTGGGTATTCAGTATTTCTTGTCTCTGCAGTTGAATTTCCAGTTTGTCTAAGGTAGATCGAATTGAATCTTCATCATTTGCTTGCTCAATTCCTGAATCTGATACCACCTGTGGCAGCGGGGTATTGCGAGGAGTCTTTGGAGGCATGGGTAAGGGAAGGAAGAAGTTGAATTGTAGGAAAAGAAGAGGATCAGGAAAAAACAAGACGTGTTGGAGGGAAAAAATGAAATTGTATTCAAAACAGCAAGTTTTTTTTGTCATACAAACATTACAGAATTTTATATAGCACAACACATATTACTGGGCTTTACACCCGGCCCAACAACAGCACACACACAAGATGTTTGATTATTTGACATGGCTATTCTCAGGTCTTCTTCTTGAGAGGAAGCTTCACAACCAAAGGTTGACAAGGGAGTGCAGCGGTCTGAGGAGTGTAACACTTCCCAACCACAATCTCTGCAAACCGAAACCCGTAATCCCAAAACCTTTTCTCCAGCCCTAATTCCAAGCCAAAATTTCCAAAATTAATTATACTGCTATTGTTTTCTCTCAATCCTAACTCTAATTTTCATGGCCACAAAATAAAGAAGGAAGACTGAAATCATTAAGGAGAAAAGTGAATTTATCAAGGTTGTGTGATTTTGGTCCTTATATTCCATCCACGCTTCTTCTGTATTCATCTTCCTTTTCATATTCTGAACTCGCTCCTCATAATCCTCCAAAAACCACACTCAAAATAAAGAATAGCATTAATGAAGTTGCAGATGATAAAAAAATATATGAAGAAGAGAAGACAAGAAAGCTGGGAAACAACTCACTAAAGAGAGGAGGAGCTGCTTCAGTATTTATTCGCTGTCAGGCCAAGAGCCGCGACGTTTGTCTGAGGCATAGAAGTATCATTGAAGGCATAAGGTGTGCAAATTGCACTTGAAGGCTCCGACTGTTGAGGTTGCTGGTTTGATTCATAGATTTTGCCAGTAATGCAATAGGTTTGGCCTTTGTTTGTAACCTTAGAAAAATATTTTAATTTCATTTCATTATTCTATTGTTGTTTGGGATAGTCGTATCACAATTTATCCAAAGGGTTTTTAAATACTTTCTTCACATATCTTAAATTCAAAATATTATTAAATAGATCTATTTTTTCAAATTAAACTGTTTTATGATCATTCAAAAGTTTACCCAGTGCACAAGACTTCTATTTGAATAGGATCGGTCTTACCCCATTACTAAATTGACTTTTATACTTGCTGAACTACTTAGTACTTGTTACATTGTAAAAACACTCAATAACTATAATTTTTTTGGTGTGAATAGGTAATGCTCGAAGCTAGCCAAATGGAACGGTCAAAGGTTCATTACAAACAAAGGCAACTTTAGAATTTTCTAGGGTCTTCTCTTTGCTGGGAAATTAAAATTTCTAGATACCAAAGTGAGTGCTAAAAACATTTCTTAGAATACTACATGAACCAATATTCTGAAAATGGTCAGGAATAAATTTTGAAATATATAACTGAAATATATGAATGGTAAAATAAAAAAAGGATATAGCTTCTATATAGTCGCTAAAATTTATGATATAACTTCTTTGATCCATATCTAATAACTCATTGATCCTTTTCTAGTAATTCTTTCTTCTACGACTAAGGACTTCAAAATTATTCTTTTTAAACCTTACTAATGATAAGGCTTATGCAGCCACTGTCTAGTCAAATCATGTCAAACTAGCCGTTAGTATCCGCAACCGACTTTACCTTTCTAACAATGGCATTTCAATTTGTGAGGTAAAGGTCATTAAGAGGGTTCTGCAACAGTTTTTAAAGTTAAGGGTTTATGCATATTAAAAAATCATTTATTGCCTTCCTCTTACTCTTATTAAATCTAGGCCTTGTTATATTTGTCATGGGTAACAACATTGGTCAAGCTGCATTTGATCAAGCATGGGCTTTTAAAGAAACTGTACCAGCAGGAGCCATGATTATGACTATAATGGACGGCATGCAAAAGGAGGTGGCACACTCTGTGCATGAGTTTACCTTTTCTTTTTCATATTTAATATATATTTTATTCTTAGATGAACTAATCAAGCTGCTATTTTTTATAAATCGCATTCATTCAAACCAATTGCAAAAGGAGGTGTCACACTCAGTGCTCCAATTTAGTTGCAATCTCTTATAACAATTAATGCTAAGCTGCAGACTTGAGAATGTGTGTGCGACAGCAAGGCACTAGAGTGTTGAAGAGGGTCACATGTAAGGCTTGCATGTCACAGTAAGGCTTGGTGCAGTAGCTCGGGTAATAAAAGTATAGGTTGTAGGGGTTGTAAAAAACAACGGTAGTAGCTACCTTGCATCTTAAAATTGAAATATGCCAGGCGCTTGAAGAAAAAATGGGCAGCAACACAGAGATGGAAGGTGCTAAAAAATCCAAGTGAATGGCAATGAAATAAGAGTTTGATGAAAACTGAAGTGCATCTGAAAAAGGTGGTCGTAGAAATAACTGCCTTTGCCCGGCAGGTGAGTTAAGTGCTATAAGTGGCCAAGGTATCGAAATGGTTGCCTTTGCAAAGTTGAGTGAACGTAGGCAGGTAAAACAACCTGCAGACTATAGCGAAACCGGTAGAGGGCCTAACTGAGGGCATGATGCACTTTTTATATGCTTTTAGACGAACGGGTTATAGAATATTTGATTCAAGCACTACTTAATATTATGCAATCTCTTGGTCATTGCTTAGGTTGGAAGAGGGGGTGGTATCTTTTAAGATTTAGGAGCAGGTGCTTAAATGAGAATAAAATTTTCCCTTTTTTTAATCTCAACAATCTAATGTACATGAATACTAATTTTATTTGACCATGTTTTTTGTAGGTGTATTGTAAAAGGTTCTCTCTTTAAACACAACACTAAAGTTGAATAGAGGAACTCAATATAGTAGGTGATCTGGAGCTTACTTCGGAAATGGTTTCCTTGGAAAATGGATTAAATAATCGATGTTTCATTACTTTAAAAAAATCAGGTAAATTTTATTGTAAATGCAATGAACACTACTCTTAAGAATAAGTTCTAAGACTGCTTTTGGGAAGAAGACAAATATCTTACTATCTAGACAAGTTTTCTCGAAACGAGAAAAGTTTATACATGAGTGCAAGGAAAGGGAGACATGTACATGAAGGATATATATATATATATATATATATATATATATATATATCCTTCTTTCCTTTTCTTTTTCTATTGAGAATGAGATGATGTGATTACCTGAATATAAAGTGTTGTTGAAGCTTTTGTAAAAGTAACGGTTCCCTTATTTGCAAATATTGCTGTCTCACGCTAACCCAAAACACTTCTATATTACTCCGCTTTGAAAGGAATATCCTATCTTGTTAAGATCATCAAAATTAGTATTAGTCATGTCAAATATCCAACCATTTACCCTTTCACTTTAATAATAGCCCTTTTAAGTGTGTTTGTCTGTGTATGTTCCGATTCTTATCACGGAGTTGGAAAATCATATAAGCTCATATATTCATCATAATTATATAGTCGCTTTTTCTCGAAAATCTCGTAGGGAAATTATACCGATGATTCTCTTGATTTTGGAATTGTGTGCTAAGGCAGTATGTAGCTATCAACTTAACAAGATGTCAGCTTAAGAAATAACATTGTTTACCCTCGACAAGCACCTTATATAAATGGTAGATATGATATATAGCAATTACTATAGATTATGTATGAATACATAGGATCTCGTGTCATACGCAACTCCTAACTATTTTCTAGAAGGAAAAAGATCTCGTATTACATTAAATTTTGTGCATAAACTGATTGACCTTTAACAGCTAATGATTTAAGGGTGCGTGATTGAGAAAGTAACAATGAAATGGACTAGGATGTGCGACTTTGTTTTCAGAACTGTATTTTCCAACTATAGTACTTATGTACTGCTGCAGAACAACAAATGTGTCTTCCTAGTTTGTGAACAGACAAGGACTGGGCAATGTGTACAGTCACACGCAAATTAATACTCATGTATACTACATTCACAAAATGGTCCCATTTTTCATTAATTTATACTCCATTCTTGTTTTTTTATTTAGAAAGAATAGATCAATGATGTTTTATTATCTGTATTCCTATGTTTTGTGTGTATCGGACAAAATTTGTCATTTTCAAATTGATGTCGTCCAACTACTCAAAAATATGCACAACACAGTGCAAAACTGTAGGCCTTTTTTCTCCCTGATTGTTATGTACCATTTCACTATTTCTTATCTAACATTAATTCCATTCTCTACCGAACATTAACATAATACAGTAGAATTATATTCTTCATACAGGAAGAGAATGGTTTCAATCTCCATATTTACATACGTGTAGTTTGCAGGTGTGTTTATATAGTCTCAAGACAGAGTTGCCCTTTAACCTCACCCTTATTGCTTTCACGCTTCTCTCTCTTTCTCTCTTTCTTTCCCTCTAAGCTTACTGCAAATATTGAATAAATCTAAAATGTTCCATTTAGCATGATATACTTGCAGACATTGTTTTCATTTTAGTACCACTTCACATCTCTTTCCTGTTATTTTTTTCCCTTCTTGTTGTTTCTTTCTCTGTTCAATGGGAAACACAGACATTGTACGTTCTCCGTGTGGCGATATTGGGTTCACAGAGAAGCTCCTTCGATGCTCCAAATGCCTCTTTCGCTTCCAACACACGTAAGCAGCGTATATACAAACTCCTTATTGTTATTTGTATTCATTTTGTGTAGCTTAAAATGATATGTACATCCTACGTATTCTTAACTTCAATTGTGTATCATTATGACTCTAAAAGTTCTGTGTTGTATCAATACCAGTACGGACTATAAATGAACATAACAAGCTGGTTGATTGACAATAAATGTAATACTTTCTTATATTAATAACGTGTCAAAACTCTTATGAAATGCTTGAGTAATGTTCTAATGAGATCAATATTTACTTGAATTTTAATGTTGCAACTCATTTTCATTGATAAGTTTATAATGCATATAAATATTACTTTTTCTCTCAAAAATATCAGGGATTTAAAGTTGAATTATCATTATACAATAAAATTCCATAATTTTGTTCGACCACTCAAATCTTCTTATATTTTCCTTCAGGGATAGACGTTGGAGTAGGAGTTAAGCATTGCACCTTCCTTAAAGAATGGGTATCTTCTATGATGATTATAAGTGGATCTAATATTTACTATATGGTTATAAGTATTGCGTGAATTTAAGCCTGTTAGATACCATCAAACTATGACCTATTGTCTATGGGTTTCTCCGAGCTAGCATGGATTATACTGTGTATGGGTTGTCAAACTCCAGATGGGCTATTATAGGTAATTATTCAGGATTGGTAAGAAGGTTGCATGGCCTGAATCGCAAGTAGTTGTTGAGATGGTTGACACTACAGCTCCTATTACGCCTATGGATGTGGTGAAAACATTTATGGTACTTGATTTTTATTATGTTTCTATTTTTTAATGATTAGCAACTTCATTATTTTTTTCTTTTTTCAACTTACAGACTGCAAATTCAAGAACAAACAATAAATGCAAGTTAATGGATTTATCGGGAAATGGGTTTCAGAGATGAATAGTCACCGTTCAGTGATATGAATGAATGTGAAGGGGTGATGTTGATCAGGTAGTTTCTTTTGTGAAATGATGAGTGATGAAGGAAGATGGTTGTATGAAGTGATGATGTTGAGGTACTGAAGTTGTTTATGAAGAGGTTGTTGTGTGTATGTTGACAGAGCAGCACTGAAGTTTGTATGTAATGTGAAGAGGTTGAGGAAGCTGCTGGTTTGTGGTGATTGGTGGCTGAAGATTGAGCTTGTAGTGTTCACTCGAAGTCTGTTGTCGTGGAGCAGTTTTGAAGGTGATGAAATAGTTTGTGATGGTGGTAGGTAGTGATGTGAAGTTGCATGTTGTAGTTGTGTGGATGTTTAATGAAGGTAAGTGGAAAGTGTTTGAGTTGTTGAGTTGTGAATGTGATATGGTGAATAGCAGGCAGCGATTCGGTGGGAATGTTTGTTGATGATGTAAATTGGTGGCTGTGATGGTTATGTTGGATAGGTTGTGTAGATGTGAAAAGGGGAAGACAGTGGGAGGTTTACGGTTTTAGAGATGATTACGGTGAATGAGTTAGATGGGTGGAGTTGTTGATTATGGTAATGAACAGATAAAATGGTGGAGCAGTTTGGTTATGATATTGTCTCACTAAAGTGCAAATGTTATATTGCGGTGTGTAGTAGTCGGGGAGCAAAACAAAGGTGAGCAATTGATGTTCGAAGTAGAAGGCAGTTGCAATTGTTTTGAGGCAGGGGAGATGCTTGCTGGTCGTGTGACAGTAGATGGTTTAAATGACAGTGGGATGTTTGTTTTTCAGTTGCTTGCTAGAGGTAAGTTGTTTGTTGTAGGGAAGTGCATGATGACAGTTGGTCGAAATGAATGCAGTGAGGTGGAATGTTAGTTGCAATTTGTGGAGGAGGAACTAGGAGTTTGGTGATGAAAATTTGTGAAGGCAGTAATTAACAGTGAGTTGAGAGTATGGTTGTCTGCTTGTTTTGAAGGTGTAGATGAAGGTGTTGAACTGTTGTGAAGGAGTTCGGTGATGTTGTAAGAGGGGAGTGAAAAACAGTGAACACAGTATTGTGCACAGTGCACTTGCACATTTTTTTCTAAAATATATCACATTTCTTTCTGAGCATGCTCTTGTGTTATATTTGTTGATTATAATGTTTGTAGTACACTGTAATGAAAAATATATCACATTTCTTTCTGAGCATGCTCTTGTGTTATATTTGTTGATTATAATCTTTATTCGTTTATGAAGATTTAGTTTGATTGCTATTATTAAAATGTAATATATAGGCATTGCTATTGTTATAACACCATTTTATAGCGGCAAAATGGTGTTATAAAGATTTTCAGTTCGATTGAGATTTAGCTGTATTATAGTGGCTATAATGAGCTATTGAACAAACGTACCATAGCGGCGAATTTGCGTTATAAAACTAAGCTCAACCATAGCGGCATATTTTGTGTTATAAATATTCGACGGTTTTTTATAACATGTCGATATACAGGGCTTATCAATCCGCTATGGTTGTGATTAATAGCGGCTATAAGCCACTATAAAAGACACTTTTTGTTGTAGTGATCTTTCTCCAATTTCAAAAATTTCCTATAACCTAACTTATGGAATATTTGCTTATGATCTTAGATTGGAGCTATTAGAGTTGAAATTGAAGAGTAGTTTATCTTCCCTTTTGTTTTCAAGCTTCTCCTTCATTGTTTTTGAGAAAAAGGTGAGCTTTTGAACTCACATCTATGTCTATAACTTTCTTTGTGGTTAGGTATGAATTCCTAACATCTATTCATGTTCATTTGCATTTGATTTGAATTGATTTGGTGAATATTCCAATTTTTGGGTTTTCTTGTCCAATTTTATAAAATTCTATCTTTAATGTTTCGAACATGTTTTTTGGGGCGTATTGAAGAGCCTATAAGAATGGGTTGTTGTTTGGCATAAATCCCTAGTCTCCGTTGCTCGATCGATCGCGTCCGGGATTAGAATTTATTTTGCACTTCTTAGGGCATAGGCTGAGCATAATGGAAATGTCAGTTCAATCAACTGAACTGTAGAGTCAGTCGATTGAACCTGGGGGACAGAAACTTTCTGTCCCTGTATCAGTTGACTGACTCCTGTGGTCAGTCGATTGAGCCTGGAAACCGAGAGTTTCTAGGCATGTATCAGTCGACTTATCACTGCAGTCAGTCGACTGAACCTGCTTGTCTCAGCCATATTGCCATTTTGTGTGGATTTCCAATTTTTAATCGATTCCCGTCATTCAGATTTGTTGTTATCATTTATTGACTTTGATGATGTCTTTTTCGAGATTTTTGGGAATACCCATTTTGATGGATTTTGTATCGATTTCTATGGATTTAATTCACGTCTTCACATGTGAATTTTTGGTAATTAATTGTTTTTACAATCATTTTTATGATTTATCACTTTGAAATACAAAGGTTCCTATACTAGTAGTAAATATTCAAACTCTTTCTTAAAGATGATTTCAACTATATTTTTAATACAAAGCTCGTTTATAACACCGTTTTCCAATCTATTAGTATATATAAACCTTTACCTCATTCGTTCGAGAAATCTAATTAAACGACTTAGCAAAACAAGTGGTATGAAACGCTTACGTTTACTTTGTCGGTTAATTCTTAGACTTGTTCGATTGAACTCTTGTGACAACTTTAGAGTGGAAATCTACAATCTGTTCGTATATATATAAGTTAAGCCAGTGGTTATGGGACATGAAGCTAAACTCATATATTTACTAGCTTAGTGTAATTTACACTTATTTTCAAGTGGAAGTCTACAATTTTTTCGTAAATAATTAAGTTAAGCCAATGGTTATGGGATATGAAGCCTAACTCATTTATTTACTAGCTTAGTGTAATTTACACTTGTGGATCTATGAAGATCCTTTGGTGGAGTTTCGACTCAATTTTGTGGGGTAGAGACCCATGGTCTTCGGACCGTTTTGTGGAACTTCAGCTCAAAGGTCTTCGGATCATTTTATGGAGTTCGGCTCAAAGGTCTCCGGGCCGTTTTGTGGAGCTTCGGCTCAAATTTGATGGTTAGCGACAATGGAATAGCGTTCCGTTTGTGATGCACGTGTTGGTGAGTTTTCGTGCTTCCATTTGTGATAGGCCTTCCCCTTTTTGTGATTTCTGGATTTCTAATTGATGATTTCTAAAATTTGTGTTTCACCAATTTTTGTGAATTACATTGATAAATTTTATCAGTATTTGTGGTTTGGTGAATATGTTAAAGAATATTCTTTTTGGTGTTTGAGTATATTTGAGATATTGTATGATTTTTGTTAATTATCTAATGTATACTTATTACAGTATGGCATTATTGTTATCATACGTTTTTGTTGTATCTCTTGTCATATCTCATTTTATTTGATATTTATAGCTAGACTGATCCGTTTATTATTTTCTTATTAAATAATACTCAGGTCAGACCGAGATGTTACATGTGCTTCTGCTTGACTCCTTATCTGGGACCATCATCTGACTTTTGTCTATCTACTTCAGTTGAGTAGTTTTTGTTTTACACATTCGGGATAGAGACTCCCTGATGTATACATATTCCTTTGTCTTGCACTTGTATCTATAATTTTATGATGTAGTGGATCTTGTATGACAACTACATTGATGTACACTACTATGTGATATATTCATATCTGTTTCCGCCTTAGTGATATGAATATCTGTGACTGATTTTTGTTATGTTTATTTCTATATTTGTTTCCGTGGTCCGCACAGCCACTGTGTAGTAGCTTTGAGTTTGTATCGGTATGTCGGATTTTCTCTTAAATTAAATGCGTGACATATTATCGTACATATCGGTGCTCGCACAAAAAAATTATACGGATGATCGCTCCTCAACAGCCTTATTCTTCGTACTAGTTGACGGCATTACTTCATAATGTTCTTGGCTAGCGTGAGTATAGAGGTAGGGCGTCACATGCACCATAAAGATTCTCATATAACATTTGTAAACAAATAACAATATCAAAATTATAGGCTGAGTCATGTAAAATTTTGAAACCAATAACATAAAAATAAAATCGATATAGGACAAATTAGAACAAACACGACCCAGTATTTTCAACCCTTCGCATCCGCACATGTCGGACTTGAATTGTTCAAAGTACTGCGTTGTAGAATAAATTTTTCAAAACTCAGAATATACAGTAAATAAATCACAGAATCACAGACACAGATATCAGAACTCACGGCGGAAATAAATATTCAGTGGTTCATGAAGCCACTGTAAAGCTTTTATCAAACAGAATTACATAGTTTAGAATCTGCAATACAGCTTTAGACATAAATAGAAATAGAGTCTTCCAAAATCTTGATTGCAAATAAGATAAAGACAGAAAAGCTTCCGGCAGCACGAATGATCTATGGGATGTCCTAGCTCCGGATAGAAAACTGAAGCTGCAACTCAGGCTGACCCGAGCGTAAAAATAAAACATAACACTCGAGTCAGGACATACATACTTATATAATGTAAGCTAATTCAAGTGTACTGTAATATAGAGCAAGTAACTTAAAGGATGCTTGGGACCGCCCATCCTCTAAGGATCCGTCAAACTATTTACTATGTAGTATATTGCGCTATTATAATAGTGTCTATTTATAAAATAAACTTACTTTTTAATAGCGTTAAGGGGTTACCCATATAGCCCTTAACACAGAATAATGCCAATAGTCTATACAGTACCGTAATACCTCCTGATCGGGAAGCTACCAGAGGATACTCCATAGGTACGACACAAATAGAAACTCGTAGTAAAGGCTCGGTATGGTAGATGATACGGCACAACTAGGCAATGCCAGGGTAGATATACCAATTGCTATCCAGGCTGGTGGAAACGCGTAGCCGCAGTTACTGCCCACCTCGGACTAACTCCCCAAAATCAAAATATAGAAGTGGCCACTGAATCAATCCAAAATCAAAGTATAATATCGAAGAGGAGGGTCCGATCAGAGGTATGACCTCATTGGCCTGGAATCGCTCCTGTTTTAGCCACCTTATGCCAACTCACGGGAGTCGGGTCCACGTATTTACCTTACAGGAAACGCCGCCACCAACCTACTTCATTCTGGAATCTCCACCGCGTACACGGTTAGTCAAAGTGGTTTTCGGTATCGACAGAGAGTATGTCCATATCCGATCCCGGTCTCTTTGCCAACCCATCGTTATTATAACCCGTGGTTACAAATTTTAAATGGTATTTATACTTTGAAATCAAAATAAATTTCAAATTCCTTTAATATCAAATCCTTGATTAAAACATTTCATTTGATAAGATACCATTACAACTTACTCAATTTGGAATTTAATGCTTTTCAAAATAGAAATAAAATTTCTTCCTTTTAAATCTATCCAAAGTCAGTTTCTCAAATTCTTATAATTATATATTAAATTCCAAAAATTTAACTTATTCCCAAAAATAAATTTCCATAGATTTTTAAACAAATAAGTTTCAACTACTGCAGCACCTAGGAAATGCTATCAAATGTTACGGGTTTAAAATAGTCCAATTTCAAAAAGACAGCATTTAAATGCTGTAGTAGATTATTAACTTAATAAATATTTCCAAATATAACTTATTTATTTATTATCTTCTTAACTGAAATCTTATCCTTTCAAAAATCCAGAATTACCAAAATAAGTTATATTCCATAATTTTATTCAAATATTTATTTATTTATTAACATTTATAACTTATTTAAAATCAAATAAAAATCCTTTAAAGATATTAAATCAAAATACTTCTTCCAAAATAATTTTAAATATTTCAGAAAATATTATAAGAACCACGGGCCTGTATATAGTTTTCTAGCCTAGGTCAAATGGTACGGATTTATATCATTTCAATCCGTAATTTACAAACCCCGGGTTCTATCATTTCAAACCCGCAATCCCAAGTTAACAGTTAAGCAGTTTACAGAAAAATTGGACAATAATAATCATTTTAGGCCTATCATTTCAGCCCATAACAATCTAAATTTTACAGGGAACTTGCAGTGATGATTAAACAGTAAATAAACATTTAATGATATAACTGCAGAAATAATACAACAGATAAATAACTGATGAGGTGTCAATTTAAATGGGGTTCATCATTCTACGTTATACTACAGACAGATAATATTTAAATAAAATTTTACACATACACTTGCGATAATTTACCAAAATATATGTACGTATGTCTGGTGAGAAATACTCACCTGAATGCTGCAGAAAATTTTAAATTTCAAAACGATGATTCACCGGAAAAGAACTACAGAGAGTAACGATCAAAATCCCTCGGATGTCAAGCTTAGATTCAAATCTAGAACAAGATTCAAAATATTGAATACGCGACTTTAGAATTTACGGTCAAAGAAAAATTTAAAAGTAGGGAGAGAATTTTTGTTTGACTTGCTCGACCACTCTACCGTGTACAACAACCAAAACATTTCCAAACGCACGAACTGTGCTAACACTATAACCATGATAAAATTTCCTAAAGACAAACTAAGGCAAAATGGTGGAGTTTTCTGATTATGCCGGGGTACATGTACACGTGCACACTTCCATTACACTTACTCGCGTACATGCACTCACGCCAACATTTCCACATACTTACATCTCTTCTGCCACTTTCATTCATTATTTTCTTTTCCTTTTACCTGGATCCAACTACTAAAAATATCATCTACTACTGCAAATCAACCTAAGTTCTTACAATATTTCTTTACAGTCTAAATTTAAACTTGCAGGCTTTACAAACTTACAATCAGACAGGAATTCATCATCAGCTACACGCGCCACAACCCCACTTCTTCGAGCTAACCATGGAATTTCTTCGAGAAAAATGCAACAAATCTTCGGGACAAAATATAAAGACTTCGAGAATTTTATGCAACGACTTCGAGTAAAATCATGCGACTAAATCAAAGCATCTACTGAATGTGTACATCTCCTCTCCTTCTTATTCTCTACTTCCTCTATCATATGAAGGTTACATATATGCAGACTAACTGAACTCACAGTCCTAGCCTACCTCTTTCCTATCCTCACCCCTTTTTTTTTCTTTTTTTTTTTCTTTTTTTTTGCAAATGAAAGAAAACTCTCTAGGCCTTGTTAACATCCAACTCAAACATGCAAAAAGGGTTTCTCACTGTTCCTATCAGACCTCTACACGAACCAAAACAACTCCTAACCAGATACAAAACAAATGCATGCTTCTAAATATTTGTGACTGTGATACACGTACACGGTGACACCAATGCACAATTTTTTTTTTTTTTTTTTTTTTGCAAATGAAAGAAAACTCTCTAGGCCTTGTTAACATCCAACTCAAAGATGCAAAAAGGGTTTCTCACTGTTCCTATCAGACCTCTACACGAACCAAAACAACTCCTAACCAGATACAAAACAAATGCATGCTTCTAAATATTTGTGACTGTGATACACGTACACGGTGACACCAATGCACAACCCAGTCTAACATCCCTGCCAACACATATTCACGCAACAACAAAACAAAAAACTAAGCATCATCAGATCCTTACTAAATGAACCCATCCCTCTTTCTTAAATATTTTGACAACACTGCCTTCCTACTCCTCTCAAACAACTCCAGACCAACTTATGTTCACGCAATTTATACCTCAAGTATATATTTTTTTCTTCGACAGATCTGTTCCCAAAATAACTTCCAGGCCCTACAACTTACCTGGCATGACATCAACACAGTTCCCATATACAAATTTGCACAACATTCCACTACCTATGTGTCGAGAGTTAAGCCTATAACACACACACAAGATCTCACTTCCTCTCTGTTTCTAGACCTAACTTTCCAAAAAAAAAACAGTTCAACATATCCAGATCCCATATGTTTAGTTCAAGGCAGATGATAAGAGTCTCATAGAAAGACAAAGTGAATAAATGGTAGTGTGGCCGAGCAAGGCACAGATAGAACAACATCAAGAGAAAGAGAAAGGAAAACTGGAAGGAAAAAAAAAACAATAAGACTTATTACCTGATGGATCTTGAACGTACGAGGAAGGGGAAGGCAGAGATATTTAGATGCGGAGAAAGAAACTGGTGAGGTGTGTATATATATAGGCAGTGCGAATTAAAGGAGAGGTAAAAGCATCAGTTTTATTGATATAAATTTGGTTGATATGACTGCGAAATTTCCTCATCAGTTCAAAGGAAATAGATAAAGTTCGAACGTTGCAAAAATTAAAAAGATTTGAACTGCTGCAAGATCAATGGGGAAGGAGAACAATCAGTTGAAGACTTGAAGCTATTAGAGACGAAAGATATGAATACGTGATTTTATTGCTGAGAAAAGAAAAGGCAAAACACATTTCCAGTTTTGAACAAAAGAATATGTTCGAAAAGGTTTGATTGAGATCTTCTTGCGTGATGAAAGAACCACTGATATAGCATGTCAGTTACACAGATATAAAGTTGTTGACATGAATGCGTGAACGTTACTTAAGGGAATATTGTTCAAAGGAAGGGCAAGCAAGCATCAGTTATATTGACATAAATTGTGAATATAGATACGTGATTAAAGCAGAGGAAAAAAAATGGCAAGCGTGATAAATGGTTTGATTTATTCAATGAATTGCGAGATTCATGTACTTGATTTTGGTAGAGCTGTTGGAAGCAGAGAATGGGAGAATATAGGATATGCACGTTTCAGTCTTTAAAGTGCATGCATTGATTGTGTAAAAGGATATCAGAGGGAAAAATATTTCGAACGTTACTTCATATTCATTTTTATTTCATTTTATACATTTTGATCTTTAGTTTGAAAGCAATAAATGAAATGGTAGATTTTTATGCAAAGCTTTAGGAAAGAACGTATACAGATTAAATTTAAAAATCAAACCGTCGGTCTAAAATAACGTTTGCTATAAAACTACTGACTGATATTTTTTTCTTCAAATTTATTTGAAAACTTGATTTTTATACTGACAAATATTTGGACCATGAATTTGATTCGTCTCAGTTTTATTTGTTTTCTTAAGTATCAGTTTTATTTTTTTAACTGTGTAAATATGAATACGTGTGTGATGATTCATTTATTTTTAAATAAATTTTGATTTGTATTAAATATGTTTACAAATGTATTTGGACGTTTGCAGATACCATACTTGATCATAGGCAAGAACACAGGGGAAAAAGAAGAAGCTGTAGGGGTTTAAAGCTTTTAGTTACAAAAGTTACAAATATATTTGCATGACATAAGATTTCGAACGTTTCTTCATGTCAAATTCATTTTATATATTTTGATTTTTAGTTTGAAAACAATAAATGAAATGGTAGATTTTATGTAAGCTTTAGGAGGGAAAAAACCGTATACCAAATAAACTTAAAACAACTGTCCTTTAAAACCAAATAACGTCCGTCTTAAAATCACTGACTGATATTTTTCTTCAAAAGTGTTTGAAAATATGATTTTTACACTACGTTGAACAGACGTAATCTAAAACATCAAAAAAAATTATAAAAATAACATTTTTAAAATCACACGTTTTATTTCGTCACTTATACCCTAACATTGACGCGTCCTTCAAACGCGAAATTTAACAGTTCAAACATAGCTTAAATTTCCACAGTTATTATCTAATTTTGTTGACATACACAATTTTATAAAATATATCTCCAAATTAAATAATTAAACTATATTGGTAAACACAATTTATATGAAATATATTTCAAAATTTAAATAATTAAAAGAAATAAATAGCTATAAAACTAGGGTTGTTACACTCTCCCCCACTCAAGGACTTTTCGTCCTCGAAAAGGAGCGAAAGAAAAGAAACAAAGGAAGATAAGCTAGACAACAAGTACCGTAAACGAATAGTTCCGGATTTTGAAGCACGAAGAAGATCCTCTAGAATCGGATTTCCCTTTCAGTTTGACCGCCAGTCTATGGGTGGTAAGCGGTGCTCAGACCCCGATGAGTAACAAAGATTTCAAAGATTATCGAAAGATTCCTAAATAGACTGGTATAAGCAATAGTCTCCCAATCCGTAGCAGATAGGGAAACCAAGGATATTTAAAGATAGTTTGAAAACAAAATAAGATAATAACTTTGAAATCATAATGCTTTTGAAATCGTAATACTTTGAAAGTCATTAAGATTTTATAGATTTTATCATTTGGAAATCATACTACTAAAATCATAACACTTTTAAAATAATCTTCATTTATTCAATTATAAATTTTCCAAAACATTTTATTTTTAGAAACAGCAGCACTTATACTATGCTACAGTAGATATAATGGTATCTCCAATCAGTTCATTATTTTACTCTTAATTTTTTATAAATAACCTACCACTTTATTTAAAATACCTATTTTATAAATAAGATGTTCCTTCAATAAGTTACACTTGAAATTTTCATAAAAAAAACAAATTCTCAATTATCAAATTTTAGTGATATTAAAATCCGTCTTAACTATTTAAATCCTATTTAAACATCACTTAAACTATGATTTTAAGATAATAATCCTTACTACAAAATATCCCTTTCAAATATATTTTTCTTATTCAAAGATACATTGTTTATTACACAAACATATTCATTTCAGGAAATAACCTTTATTAACATTTCTTAGTTATATTTAAGGTTCCATATTAAATCAATTTTGATTATTAAGTTATTTAAATAAATTCCTTAAATTCCTTATTTACCTCCATTAATCTTTTATAACTAAAACTTAAGTGTATAACATTTATTATAACCACTCGAGGTTTATTTATAAAAATCCTTTTATATTGTATATTATCCAATTTCATTGTTAACTTTTGAAAATCAAGGTAAGTTATATTGAAATGAGATTGGGTATTATACAACTAAAACTTTCAAATTCAATTATCTCCAATTGGAATTTCTTATTCAAAATTTTATTTTATTGAAATTTTTCTTAAGAAAAAAAAAATTAAGAATTAAATTTCTGATTCCCTTCACACCATTTAGAGATAGATATACATAATATGTCAAATCAATTTTATAAATTAAGTCATATTCTAGAAATTCAAATCAATTAAAATCTCAAGGTAACACTGTAGCCAGACTACAGAATGGTCTTTTCACTTCGAAACTCGAAAATGAATGTCGATGATGCTGTAGTCATCACCGAAATTATTTTCCAGTGACAAAGAGAAGAGCACTAAATTTTAAAATTCTTTGGAAACAAATTTCTATTCGAAAATACTTTAAATAATATATCCTTTTTTAAAAATTTTAAACTCAAGGTTCGAAACCATCGGAAATTTAATTCTCAAGTTCTAGTTTTAAATTCATTTCTGTTTCCAAATTAATTTATAACCATTGTTTATATTTAATTATTTATTTTAGACAAAACACATGGTTTACAAAACCATAAATAGAATCAAAACTATTATCTCTTTGACAACTAGTTAAATTAATTATAAAATTCTGAAAATTATACTCATATATATAATATTAGATTTTTTTATTTTCAAATATAAGAATAAATTTTTCAAAACAAGGATAAAGATTCAAATTTGATGAACTCAAATTAAAGAGAATTCAAGATAAGTTGAAATCAGAGGATCTGATGATTAAATAACAGAATAAGGAACTGAGTAAGTTTATGTAAATCGCGGACAACCTCGACCTGGTCAACTGTGACTTAAAGAGTGTTTGGGGTAAATCTATATTTGATCTGAAGAGATAGAGTTCGGAATAACCGAAGATACTAGCATATAAACCGAGGATAAATATAAATCTCCGGTGAATCAATGCTAATTGTAAAGGAGTTTCACCCCTTTATTAGAATAATGGCAAGACCGCCAATTCACTATAAAGATCATCCGAAGTGGAGTTATGGGACACTCCAGAATCTAAAGATGATGAAAAGTGAGGGACATGAATGAATTTTTTTGGAACCACAGGGAATGTTCCAAAATTCGAAAAGAAAGTGGTTCCAGCTCAAATGAACGTGATTCTGTAAATCAAATTTACCATACATTCTAAGTTTTGCCTAGAACCAAAGCTCTGATACCAAATGTAACGACCCAGTATTTTCAACCCTTCGCATCCGCACATGTCGGACTTGAATTGTTCAAAGTACTGCGTTGTAGAATAAATTTTTCAAAACTCAGAATATACAGTAAATAAATCACAGAATCACAGACACAGATATCAGAACTCACGGCGGAAATAAATATTCAGTGGTTCATGAAGCCACTGTAAAACTTTTATCAAACAGAATTACATAGTTTAGAATCTACAATACAGCTTTAGACATAAATAGAAATAGAGTCTTCCAAAATCTTGATTGCAAATAAGATAAAGACAGAAAAGCTTCCGGCAGCACGAATGATCTATGGGATGTCCTAGCTCCGGATAGAAAACTGAAGCTGCAACTCAGGCTGACCCGAGCGTAAAAATAAAACATAACACTCGAGTCAGGACATACATACTTATATAATGTAAGCTAATTCAAGTGTACTGTAATATAGAGCAAGTAACTTAAAGGATGCTTAGGACCGCCCATCCTCTAAGGATCCGTCAAACTATTTACTATGTAGTATATTGCGCTATTATAATAGTGTCTATTTATAAAATAAACTTACTTTTTAATAGCGTTAAGGGGTTACCCATATAGCCCTTAACACAGAATAATGCCAATAGTCTATACAGTACCGTAATACCTCCTGATCGGGAAGCTACCAGAGGATACTCCATAGGTACGACACAAATAGAAACTCGTAGTAAAGGCTCGGTATGGTAGATGACACGGCACAACTAGGCAATGCCAGGGTAGATATACCAATTGCTATCCAGGCTGGTGGAAACGCGTAGCCGCAGTTACCGCCCACCTCGGACTAACTCCCCAAAATCAAAATATAGAAGTGGCCACTGAATCAATCCAAAATCAAAGTATAATATCGAAGAGGAAGGTCCGATCAGAGGTATGACCTCATTGGCCTGGAATCGCTCCTGTTTTAGCCACCTTATGCCAACTCACGGGAGTCGGGTCCACGTATTTACCTTACAGGAAACGCCGCCACCAACCTACTTCATTCTGGAATCTCCACCGCGTACACGGTTAGTCAAAGTGGTTTTCGGTATCGACAGAGAGTATGTCCATATCCGATCCCGGTCTCTTTGCCAACCCATCGTTATTATAACCCGTGGTTACAAATTTTAAATGGTATTTATACTTTGAAATCAAAATAAATTTCAAATTCCTTTAATATCAAATCCTTGATTAAAACATTTCATTTGATAAGATACCATTACAACTTACTCAATTTGGAATTTAATGCTTTTCAAAATAGAAATAAAATTTCTTCCTTTTAAATCTATCCAAAGTCAGTTTCTCAAATTCTTATAATTATATATTAAATTCCAAAAATTTAACTTATTCCCAAAAATAAATTTCCATAGATTTTTAAACAAATAAGTTTCAACTACTGCAGCACCTAGGAAATGCTATCAAATGTTACGGGTTTAAAATAGTCCAATTTCAAAAAGACAGCATTTAAATGCTGTAGTAGATTATTAACTTAATAAATATTTCCAAATATAACTTATTTATTTATTATCTTCTTAACTGAAATCTTATCCTTTCAAAAATCCAGAATTACCAAAATAAGTTATATTCCATAATTTTATTCAAATATTTATTTATTTATTAACATTTATAACTTATTTAAAATCAAATAAAAATCCTTTAAAGATATTAAATCAAAATATTTCTTCCAAAATAATTTTAAATATTTCAGAAAATCTTATAAGAACCACGGGCCTGTATATAGTTTTCTAGCCTAGGTCAAATGGTACGGATTTATATCATTTCAATCCGTAATTTACAAACCCCGGGTTCTATCATTTCAAACCCGCAATCCCAAGTTAACAGTTAAGCAGTTTACAGAAAAATTGGACAATAATAATCATTTTAGGCCTATCATTTCAGCCCATAACAATCTAAATTTTACAGGGAACTTGCAGTGATGATTAAACAGTAAATAAACATTTAATGATATAACTGCAGAAATAATACAACAGATAAATAACTGATGAGGTGTCAATTTAAATGGGGTTCATCATTCTACGTTATACTACAGACAGATAATATTTAAATAAAATTTTACACATACACTTGCGATAATTTACCAAAATATATGTACGTATGTCTGGTGAGAAATACTCACCTGAATGCTGCAGAAAATTTTAAATTTCAAAACGATGATTCACCGGAAAAGAACTACAGAGAGTAACGATCAAAATCCCTCGGATGTCAAGCTTAGATTCAAATCTAGAACAAGATTCAAAATATTGAATACGCGACTTTAGAATTTACGGTCAAAGAAAAATTTAAAAGTAGGGAGAGAATTTTTGTTTGACTTGCTCGACCACTCTACCGTGTACAACAACCAAAACATTTCCAAACACACGAACTGTGCTAACACTATAACCATGATAAAATTTCCTAAAGACAAACTAAGGCAAAATGGTGGAGTTTTCTGATTATGCCGGGGTACATGTACACGTGCACACTTCCATTACACTTACTCGCGTACATGCACTCACGCCAACATTTCCACATACTTACATCTCTTCTGCCACTTTCATTCATTATTTTCTTTTCCTTTTACCTGGATCCAACTACTAAAAATATCATCTACTACTGCAAATCAACCTAAGTTCTTACAATATTTCTTTACAGTCTAAATTTAAACTTGCAGGCTTTACAAACTTACAATCAGACAGGAATTCATCATCAGCTACACGCGCCACAACCCCACTTCTTCGAGCTAACCATGGAATTTCTTCGAGAAAAATGCAACAAATCTTCGGGACAAAATATAAAGACTTCGAGAATTTTATGCAACGACTTCGAGTAAAATCATGCGACTAAATCAAAGCATCTACTGAATGTGTACATCTCCTCTCCTTCTTATTCTCTGCTTCCTCTATCATATGAAGGTTACATATATGCAGACTAACTGAACTCACAGTCCTAGCCTACCTCTTTCCTATCCTCACCCCTTTCTTTTTTTTTTCTTTTTTTTTTTTTTTTTTTTGCAAATGAAAGAAAACTCTCTAGGCCTTGTTAACATCCAACTCAAACATGCAAAAAGGGTTTCTCACTGTTCCTATCAGACCTCTACACGAACCAAAACAACTCCTAACCAGATACAAAACAAATGCATGCTTCTAAATATTTGTGACTGTGATACACGTACACGGTGACACCAATGCACAATTTTTTTTTTTTTTTTTTTTGCAAATGAAAGAAAACTCTCTAGGCCTTGTTAACATCCAACTCAAACATGCAAAAAGGGTTTCTCACTGTTCCTATCAGACCTCTACACGAACCAAAACAACTCCTAACCAGATACAAAACAAATGCATGCTTCTAAATATTTGTGACTGTGATACACGTACACGGTGACACCAATGCACAACCCAGTCTAACATCCCTGCCAACACATATTCACGCAACAACAAAACAAAAAACTAAGCATCATCAGATCCTTACTAAATGAACCCATCCCTCTTTCTTAAATATTTTGACAACACTGCCTTCCTACTCCTCTCAAACAACTCCAGACCAACTTATGTTCACGCAATTTATACCTCAAGTATATATTTTTTTCTTAGACAGATCTGTTCCCAAAATAACTTCCAGGCCCTACAACTTACCTGGCATGACATCAACACAGTTCCCATATACAAATTTGCACAACATTCCACTACCTATGTGTCGAGAGTTAAGCCTATAACACACACACAAGATCTCACTTCCTCTCTGTTTCTAGACCTAACTTTCCAAAACAAAAACAGTTCAACATATCCAGATCCCATATGTTTAGTTCAAGGCAGATGATAAGAGTCTCATAGAAAGACAAAGTGAATAAATGGTAGTGTGGCCGAGCAAGGCACAGATAGAACAACATCAAGAGAAAGAGAAAGGAAAACTGGAAGGAAAAAAAAACAATAAGACTTATTACCTGATGGATCTTGAACGTACGAGGAAGGGGAAGGCAGAGATATTTAGATGCGGAGAAAGAAACTGGTGAGGTGTGTATATATATAGGCAGTGCGAATTAAAGGAGAGGTAAAAGCATCAGTTTTATTGATATAAATTTGGTTGATATGACTGCGAAATTTCCTCATCAGTTCAAAGGAAATAGATAAAGTTCGAACGTTGCAAAAATTAAAAAGATTTGAACTGCTGCAAGATCAATGGGGAAGGAGAACAATCAGTTGAAGACTTGAAGCTATTAGAGACGAAAGATATGAATACGTGATTTTATTGCTGAGAAAAGAAAAGGCAAAACACATTTCCAGTTTTGAACAAAAGAATATGTTCGAAAAGGTTTGATTGAGATCTTCTTGCGTGATGAAAGAACCACTGATATAGCATGTCAGTTACACAGATATAAAGTTGTTGACATGAATGCGTGAACGTTACTTAAGGGAATATTGTTCAAAGGAAGGGCAAGCAAGCATCAGTTATATTGACATAAATTGTGAATATAGATACGTGATTAAAGCAGAGGAAAAAAAATGGCAAGCGTGATAAATGGTTTGATTTATTCAATGAATTGCGAGATTCATGTACTTGATTTTGGTAGAGCTGTTGGAAGCAGAGAATGGGAGAATATAGGATATGCACGTTTCAGTCTTTAAAGTGCATGCATTGATTGTGTAAAAGGATATCAGAGGGAAAAATATTTCGAACGTTACTTCATATTCATTTTTATTTCATTTTATACATTTTGATCTTTAGTTTGAAAGCAATAAATGAAATGGTAGATTTTTATGCAAAGCTTTAGGAAAGAACGTATACAGATTAAATTTAAAAATCAAACTGTCGGTCTAAAATAACGTTTGCTATAAAACTACTGACTGATATTTTTTTCTTCAAATTTATTTGAAAACTTGATTTTTATACTGACAAATATTTGGACCATGAATTTGATTCGTCTCAGTTTTATTTGTTTTCTTAAGTATCAGTTTTATTTTTTTAACTGTGTAAATATGAATACGTGTGTGATGATTCATTTATTTTTAAATAAATTTTGATTTGTATTAAATATGTTTACAAATGTATTTGGACGTTTGCAGATACCATACTTGATCATAGGCAAGAACACAGGGGAAAAAGAAGAAGCTGTAGGGGTTTAAAGCTTTTAGTTACAAAAGTTACAAATATATTTGCATGACATAAGATTTCGAACGTTTCTTCATGTCAAATTCATTTTATATATTTTGATTTTTAGTTTGAAAACAATAAATTAAATGGTAGATTTTATGTAAGCTTTAGGAGGGAAAAAACCGTATACCAAATAAACTTAAAACAACTGTCCTTTAAAACCAAATAACGTCCGTCTTAAAATCACTGACTGATATTTTTCTTCAAAAGTGTTTGAAAATATGATTTTTACACTACGTTGAACAGACGTAATCTAAAACATCAAAAAAATTTATAAAAATAACATTTTTAAAATCACACGTTTTATTTCGTCACTTATACCCTAACATTGACGCGTCCTTCAAACGCGAAATTTAACAGTTCAAACATAGCTTAAATTTCCACAGTTATTATCTAATTTTGTTGACATACACAATTTTATAAAATATATCTCCAAATTAAATAATTAAACTATATTGGTAAACACAATTTATATGAAATATATTTCAAAATTTAAATAATTAAAAGAAATAAATAGCTATAAAACTAGGGTTGTTACAAACCTTATCCATAAAAGCAGCAAATTAGGGTTCACTCGTCAGAAACTTGTGCCAAATTGAATATCATGAATCATCAAAAGAAAATATAGTCAATAACTTTATCTACAATAATAATGGAAAGGGAATAAAATAATGAAGAAACTTACGAAAATAAAATTAAACATTTGGAAGTCTTAATAATGAAACCTACCTCCGGAATCTTGCAAGCGGACATAGAAATATGATATAAGATATGAGGAATCATTTCAACTCATGAACCTGCAAAGGAAATAACTAAATAATTTGAGAACATAAACCCTCAAAGTAAGATGTCGAACCATAACTAAAAATGAAAGCTTGATGACATATAAAATAGCAGATTTTTTATTCCAATTTGAGATACAAAGCAAAAATGAAGTTGGTATCATTGGATGGGCAGGAAAACAGAGCAGTGGATTGTTTTTATCCCTTGATACAAAATCGAAACTCAAAAGGAAATCAAGAGATGATTAAAATACATATACCATCTATGGGCCATGATTCCGTTTTACAAAGCAGATTACAGGTGCTCAGTTTTAATATGTAGTAATGACAGTTAGTGTATGAAAACATGAATTGAACTAAAGTTCTAAAGTCCTAGTGTGAAACCAATCATATTTTGCTCCATGAGTTCTTGAAATGTACAATTGAAGAGAGGAGTTCATCTAACGGATATAAATAATATTTCATAACTTTGAATGAGCAGGTAAGGAAGATGCAAATTGGATACATATAAAATGAATATATATATATATATATATATACCTACACTAAAATACATACGCATATACAAATATCAGCTTTTAAAATTGATTTAATTGTCAACATACTAAGGTACACTATACCATGCATCATAGACTATTACAGTAAGTAACAGTCATTGATGTTTGCATACGAAAATGACTATCAATGTTAGCTTTTGTGATATCCAAGCATAAACATACACATTGAAAAAAGTTATATTATTTTGCTAAAGTATAAGATAAAAAAGCAACTGTTTGTGTGCAGATTCATGTCTCGTCAAATGATATAGGACATCAGTAAACCAAAATAATTGTTAAACATAGCAAAATGCATGTTATTTCATATGAAACATTGCAGGTTTTCATAATAATTTTCAAAAGTACCGACAAAATTATTAAAATGCTCACCAAGTTGCTTTATCTGTTGTTGCTAGGCCTAGTAATGGTACCAATATTGGTAGTTTTAGAAATTAGAAACAATATATATTTAAACCATGCTAAAACAATATATTTTGGTTTCATAATGACCAAACATCATAAACTACAGTTTGGAACACAAATTGTTTATATATTATAGATTCATCTAGTTTTTGTATTTTTTCTTGCTCCATTCTATTCGTATCTCGTGAAAATCATAAGGGGGTTCGTGTGTCTGCTGCTTTG
The DNA here is from genome assembly GCA_030765085.1 of Allium cepa. Taxonomy (NCBI): domain Eukaryota; kingdom Viridiplantae; phylum Streptophyta; class Magnoliopsida; order Asparagales; family Amaryllidaceae; genus Allium; species Allium cepa. Next base: position 550,689,378 of record CM060938.1, read on the forward strand.
AAAACAACCTTTCATTTATTGATTTCGTTCTTATCATTCAAACACAGTTTTCATGAAATTTAATTAATTTCTACTGCTGCTCCTGCTATACATACATCAAGAAAACTCTTTTTTCTGCCTCTTTTCAGGAAAAAGCCCGTTTCTTGTGAATTCATTTCGTTTTTTTTTTAAAGAATTTCTACTCTAAATTTAGCTTGTTTTGTAACTTGAATAGTCTGTTTTGATTCAACACAAAACATGAGAACTCTTTCTCAGTCCATCTACGCTTGATTTTTGAAACTTTAAATTTTAACATATTTTCTATTTTGAGCCCCATGAGAAATACACTCTGTTTGAGTTGAAGGAGGAAAAATATCAAAGTTGGATACATATTCTTCTACATGTACAAAAAAAAGCAATGAATGAAATATGTTCTACAGTTCGAAAAGATGACTGGAAATGCAAAAGTTTACCTCAAACAGTAGAGAGACGAAATTCGACAGAGTACATGCTTCGTCATGCATCTAGTAGTCGACATGGATGAAATAGGTCAAATCCAAATAACTTAGGACAAAAATAGGTTCGATTTGGATAATTATTCAATGTTGTCGAGGTTCTCGTCCGTTAACGGGATGGGCATTCGATCGGCAGTTGGCGGCGTCAATTGGGAAGGGAGAAGAAGAGATCGAAAAAGGGGAAGGGTGTGCGGATGAGAAGAAGAACGATGGAAGCACGCATAAAGCGGGAAGGGGTTTTGTCGAGAAGAAGAGGTCGAAAGAGGGGAAGGGTTTACGGATGAGAATGAGAAAGATGGAAGTGTGTGTAAAGTGGAAGACGGTTCGGTTGTCCAAATTCAAGGGGCCTTCTGCGCTGTTGAAGTGAAACTCACTAATCATAATATAGTATAGATTATGATACTCATAATTAGATATATATCCTTTTAGGTAACTTGAAACACTTTTACAGTAACAAAAGAAATTATAAATAAAATCTTGGAGACAACTACCCATCACCAAACATGAACAAAAAATATATTGACAAAGTTGAAAAAAAGTTTGAAAATGACAACATAGAATGGTTTAAAATTGATAATATTGATACAATCATGGACATAGAAGAAACAAAATATTTAAACACACCTAAAGTGTCATTATTATGGATTTTTGTTTTGCTTTTATGATTATGATACTCATAATTATGTATATATCTTTTTTGATAACATGAAACACTTTTACAATAATACAAGAAATTATAAATAAAATCCAGAAGACAACCATGTATCATCAAACATGAACACAAAAATATTGTAAAATTTGGAAAAAGGTTTAAATGAGAACATACGGTAAATTAATTGTAGACATGATCTGAAATGGATAAGGTTATGACAAATTTGGAAACTTCATAAAAATAAGAATTAAAACTATAATATAACAGTCTAAAAATGAAAACTTACCTATTGATCCGGTGAAAAGAACCAAAACATGGGGATCAGATGCAAAACGTTCATAAGAAAACAACTTCAGAAATGAAAAAATCAACAACCTTTAACTAATTTGAAAATGTTGAAATGAAAGTAATCAACAAACAACTTTAAATTATTGTGAAAAATACAAAAAAAAGGTTATCAAATAAAAAACATACAGATTCGTCTTCGTCGATGATGATTATTAATAAATTAAGAGCAGAAGAATGCTAAGAGACAAAACAATGAATAACAATAAATGATGGATACATGAATTGTGATTGGAAAAGAGTTGGAGAAGGCAATTGCAAATTGTTTACTCAAATCGATGAGAGATAAGTATTAGTTTTAGACTGAATAAGAATACGAATTTTTTTATTATATATATATATATATATATATATATATATATATATATATATATATATATGGTAAAAAAATAGATTTGGGATTAGAAGGCAGGAAAAAAACGTGCACTAGGTAGGATTGTTGTTGGCCCTTATAAATCCTTGACCATTTCCAAGACGGAGACGGACTCATCTGAAAATCCTTGAGCCAACTGTACCTCTTATTTTATGGTCTCCGGTAGTCAAAACTTGAGGGAGAACTAATGGCATCCCGACCACGACAATTAAACTCTCTAATCAGGGCCTTTACTTCAGTTCGGTTATGCTCTTCTTCTTCAACCTCAATTTCATCAAATTTAGAGGCAAGTGCTCACCTTCTCTTTTATTGTTCATTTAGTATGCTGAATATGAAATCATTTAGGTGTAGCATTTGTTGAATCGGTTGGTATGGTATACTGTTACTCTACTGTGATAGCTTGAAATACTTAAACGAATTTTGGATTGAATTTCAGTTTCTTATTGTATCAGTTGCGTTATGTAGAAGTAGAAGCGAATTTGATGGATGTATAATAATTTATTGATGCAGAGCGTTGGATTCATAGGGCTGGGAAACATGGGTTCGCATATGGCAACTAATCTAGCTAACAGTGGATACCATGTCACTGTACATGACATGTACTATTTCTTTCCTACCCGTTCTATCGTTTTAACTACACTCTTCTATTACATGCACTAGGTAGGATTGTTCACTTTCAAATACTTTTTTATTGGTAATATGATGGCAAAATATCATCAAATAAGAAACACGGTATATTGCCAAGTTAATTTTTGGTTATTTGCCAAGTTAATTTTTGGTTATTGGCTGATACATGCTAAACTAGTTTAACAATTATGTTTTATTTTGTTTTCTTCTCCTTCCTTGACCCTATTATTTCTTTCCTTTTATGTTCTTGGAAGACTTTGACATACATCCTTATTATTATAAAAAATTAGCTTTAGGTCACTTTCAATTTTCTTTTACAAATTACATCTCTATTTAAAAAAAGTTAAATTCACGGGGGATTTGGGTAATTTTAATAACTTCGACATGTGCTTTTATGATATACGTATGTTATCCCGCCTTTTGGCAAGGCCGTGATACTATGGATTTGAAAAAACAAATTTTGTAATCATCAAGGCAGAAAACCTGAAAAAATGATTATCATGATCAGAGATCAGTTATAAGCAATGCTATGTATAATAGTCAAATGGATTCAAGCGAAAGACATCCTAGAATTGGCTAAGTATGGGTTGATACTTCCCCTAAGCAGGGGATCAGATTGGATCACTATGGATCAATGATTTCAATATGAGATTCAAATCGTAAATCGCAAAATTCAAAACATGGATCGAAACGGAATTCGAATCGTGGATCGTAGATCCAAATGAGATTCAAATCGTAAATCGTACATTACAAATTTTGAATCGAAACGGGATTCAAATTATAAATCGTAGATTTTTACTGTATATATATGTGTGTGTGTGTGTGTGTATTGCATGCATATAATACATGTTGATTCTTTTCAAGGAAAATATACTACCGTTATGTTTTTTTCTACTTGTACGTCACTAATGATATCACAAGATTGTACGCATGGATGAGTACATTTTTTGTTTTGTGTACTTAACGATGTAATAAATAATTGTTAGTAATTATTATCTATTCTTTTGTATGTTGTGTTATGTAACTAGTAGTTTTGTTTTCTTTTGCGAAGACTAGTAATCATATATCATGTTAATTAGTTGCATAGCGAAAATAGATTCATATTGAATACTTAGCACAAAATGAAATGCGTACTACAAAAGATGGATATAAAGCAAGTCAAAACAACAAAATAAACCACAAACTCCTAATCATCCTTATTTCTAGCTCTTCCTTCACTATTATTTCCATCTTCATTTCCAACATCCATTTTATCAAGTTCATCATCAATTGAGTAAGCATAATCGGATTCTTCTGCATCATCTTCTTCGACTAACATCGCCTTTCCTTTTCCTTTCACATTACTACCTTTATATTGAGTGTTTCTTGGACCTAATCAATAATAGATATAACAAAATATTTCTTAAAATAAAATTGTAAACTTAATTAAGAAGTTATTTAGTTTAGGTATCTTTAATTTAAAATTACCGCGCTTCTTTTTCTTTGGAATTTTTCGACTTGCCTCTCCTTCTTGATTTTTAAAACACATGCACATCCATCCAACTAGTATCAATGGGTAAGGTCGGATCTCCTTGTTCGCATATCCATTCGTCGTCACTATCTAAATCCGAAAGGCATATAGGATAAGTCCATCTTTTGCCTTTCTTTTTTCATGTCTAAGCTCAAGTTGAAAATTGTACTTTACAAAAACCAAAACATCGAGTCTTTTTTGCTCTAAACGGTTGCATCTTTTAGTGTGAACTTGTAGTTGTACTTCAATATTAGAATGTTAAGATGGCCAAAAACTAAATTATATTACATTTATATTTATACCTGATCAAATGTACTCCAATTACGCTCACAACCGGTAGAACTACATGTCAAACTCAAAACTCTTATATTAACTTTTTGCAACTCGGGGCACTGATCATCATAGCTCTCCCACCATAAAGATATTCATTTGGATCATTTATAAACGTTAAACACATATTATAAGTCATACAAAAAAGTTTACATGATATGTACAATGAATACATTTGAAAAAAAATTGAGTATAAATCTTACCAGGTTGTTTGGTTGTGCGACTAGCAACGACCATTGCCCTTCCAAACTTGCATTCTCCTAAGGAATAAATATCAAATTGTCGGTCAATAATAGCTCTTTCTTTTTTGCTTTGAACCATTCTTTCAATTGTGTCATATAATCCTTTTTTCACCTCCATATCCATGGAATATATATCATCATATCGATACTTCGGATTCAAAAACATTCCGGCCGCATACAAAGGACTGTGAAGTTGCGCATTCCATCTTGTCTCTATGATATCCCATAAATCCTTATATCTAGACTCAACATTATCAAAATTTTGTGCAATTTTTTCTTTGGCTTGGTCCATAACTTCATAAATATAACCCATTGCAGGTTTTGCATCTCCATCCACTAATTGAAGTACCTTAACTAATGGAATAGTACTTTCCAAACAATATTTTATGCCATTCCAAAATTTCTTTTTAGCTAAAATAATATATTGAACCTCAATTTCCTCTATCTTTCTAGCAAATTGACAACTCTCCCATTCGCTAGAAGTAAACATTTTCGCAATCCCTTGTGGTTTTTGAACACACATTTCAAAGTTAAATATTGTGTTGCAAATCTAGTGACCGCTGGCCTTGTTAAATCTATCCCTTTGTGTACTTTCTCATAAGTTTTAAAAACCAGCCATGTTTATAAATAAATTGTCACTTTTTTTGCATAATTCATAATTTCAAGATGAGTGGGCAGCTCACCGATATCCATTAATATCAAATCTAGCCAATGAGGGGCATATGAAGACCAAAATAACTGCCTTTTTTTCCTCAACATTTCTCCTGCTTTCACATAGGCGGCCGCATTATCTTTGACCACTTGAACCACATTTTCTTCTCCAACTTCTTCAACCACCACGGATTTGAGCATGACAAAAATGTTTTCAGCATTTTTAACAATTGATGAAGTGTCAATAGACTTCAAAAATAAGGTTCCTTTAGGACCATTCACTAAAAAATTAGTGATGCTTCTATGCTTTCTATCGATCCATCCATCTGACATAATTGTGCATCCTACAACAAAAAATATAGTAATATAAGACTATAGATTATAGAATGAAAAAGAAACATATTTTTTGATATATTTTTAAAACACAAACATTACCCGTCGTTTTCCATTCTAGTTTGTATTTCTCCAACTTCTTTTTCACATTTTCCGCTTCTTTCATCAAATATGTATTTCGAATCTCATGATAGCTAAGAAGTTTTAAACCTCTTCCATAAGATGCAATGCTATCCGCCATGCTATTAAAGTATGGACTCTTCACTATGGATAAAGGTAATGCATTTGCATAAATCAGACGATAAATTTTCAAACAAACATCCTCTATCTTCCTTCTTCCACATAGCGTTTAGTGTTTTTTGTTTTCTTAAACTAATGTTAGGCAATGCTTTTCCTTTTTTCTTCAATTCATTATGACCGCAAGCCTTATTTTCATCTTCATCAAGTTCATCCGCCTTATCTTCATCATTTAATCTACTCTTTTTCAACAAATTTTTAAAAGTTATGGCTACTTCCTCCGGCACATTGGTACATGCTTTCACATTATCGGATGTTTGAGCTAAGTGATGTTTAACTCTAAAAACACCTCCGCTTATCTCCTTTGAACAATAATTGCATCTATTAACTCTTTTGTTTCCTTTATTAACCGGTTTATAATGATCCCGTGTAATATCTACTTCTCTAGGCATCTATAAACAATAAGAAAAAAAGCAGTAAGCACCTAAATATATCAGTAACTTTTCCATTTCAAATAAAGTACAAAATAATAGGTATGGAAACATACTGTACATGTACAACATCCGTACATCAACAATTCAAACTAATATAAATTGCTGACAGCAAAACATTAAACAATTTAAACTAATAGTAATATATGTTACTTGCTGTCAGCTACACATTAAACAATTCAAACTAATATATATTACTTGCTGGCAGCAACACATTAAACAATACGGCAGGTTGCTGTAATACATTACCCCACATCCCCACTTGCATGACATTCCCACAGTCCGATTTGCATGACACACACACACGCATATGTATACATTAAACAATATGGTAAAGTTGCTTAAATTCTGAAATTACACACACCGTCGTAACTAGTACTGCTGTAGTTTTTGCTCAAATATGGCTCTGTGTCTAGAATATAGCCATAATAAAATAAAAAACAAACCTGAAAACAGAAGTCAAAAGCTATAAAGTTAAATATATGTAGATAGCAGTGCTGTAGTACTAAGTTACTGTAGCAGCAGTTTACACATTACCATCTTATGCCCAGAAATTGCAAAAAGACAGAAAAAAATTCGAAAGTGATGTAGGAGTTAGAAGAGAGAGTAAAAAAAAGAATACCAAAAATTTAATTACCTCTCTCTGATGCTTCCATCGAGTTCTGATGCTTCCACCAAGTTTGATTCTGATGCTTTATCTTTTTTTTCTGCCTTGAATTTTTTTTGTTGAAGCTATTTCTGATCTTCATTTTTATAATGCTCAAAATGGATATTCTGGAGATTCTTCTTCAATTTCCAACCTGTGCGATGCTTCAACTTCAAAAGCATAATGATTTTTTTCCAATTTTGAAGAACCGACGTTTCGATTTTGAAGAAAATATTCAATTCGGCTTTTTAAATTGAAATCACGATTTGATTTAGGGCATAAATATTTTCGATCTACAAATAAATCGTACGATTTCTGAGAACTGCAATTCAAATTGAAAGTTGGATCGATAGGGTTGCGATTCGATTTGAATTGCGAGTTGGATCGTACGATTTTACGATTTTTGAAATCACTGCTATGGATGTAGATACTCAACTCAGCTGATCAACTCAACGGAGATCGGTCAGTATCTCAACAAACACCGAAGGAGCTAGACAAACAACTACGAAAACACGAAGAGGAAGTAGAGGGGACCCATCATGGGGATCGCTGAATCCCTATCCACCATCTTAGGGGATCAGAGTCGATCCCTCGATTAGGATCGAGGCTAATCCCTCTAGGAGGCCCAGATGGGCCCCATTTTTGGCGAGCGGGTCCGTCTTGGTCTTCTGCGTGTGAATTTTCAGCTGGATATTTATTCGTCTTCTCTTGTAAATACTAGATCATTGGCTCAAAGAAAAAGATCTTTTTCGGCTAGACTGATCTTCTTTCTGGCTCTCTTATTCCTCCGTTATTATTCTAAGGATATTATCTTGACTGTAATTGTAATCTACATTATAAATAAAAGGGAAATCATTGGAGTTGACGTAGGTCGGAGTACGTCGAACCACTACAAAACATTCGATGTTCATTTCTTTATATTTTAATTTTCCGTTTTTCATATTTTATTCTCTACTTCGTTCTATTTGGACTTGGTTATTGGATTAATAGTGCTTTCATACTATTTAGGGTGTTAGCGCCATTTTTGACGTCAACATTTTGCTGCTTTCACTGAGAACACTTGCACCCGTGGATTTGAAAGCCATGATATGGATTTGGAAGTTTGGATACTTGAATCTAGGAAGCAATGACTAGGCAATTAGCAAGGAGATCATTGACAGATAGGAGTCACCATGGAGAAAGTCAGGAGGCATCCTCAAGAGCTGGAGCTAATCAACCCTCCGTCTACATCACTAGGAAGAAGATGGAGACTATGATGGAGGCGATGCATGAGCGGATGCTGAAGAGAGAAAATGAGATGATGCAGAATTTTTTTAGGCAAATTGGACAGGATTGAGCAGTAGAAGCTGTTGGAGTACAAAACCAAGGATTAGGAGTGGTAGAAGCTGCTGGCAATTTGGATCATGGAGTTGGAGCAATAGGAGTTGCAGAAAATCAGAACCAGGAGCGTGGAACGGAAGCAACATGTAGAGGAATGCAACGGAGCAACCGGGGCGAACCACGGGCAAGCAGGAGGGATCAACACCGATTCCCCTAGAGGGATCAACACCGACCCCCTAGGCCTGGAGGCACACTCCTGGGTCAGGCTGGATCGGATGTCGGTAGGTCAGCGGTAGGTATTGTAATGCAGATGCACGTCCGGAGGAGTACGTTACGAAATACCCTTGCGGAGTTGACGGTAGGTTGATAATATGAATTGAAGGCCACCGATGGATGAGAATAAAAGGATGGCTGAGCTGATTACAACGGATAATGAAGGCGATTGTTCGACGGGAGTATGAAGGATGTCAATCGGAGTCCGTTCACTCCGAATATCAGGCAAGCTAGGAACCTATCGGAATTCAAATTACCAAGACTGGAGGTTGATGAAGGACGGTCGGACCTTACAATACACTTGAAGAGGTATATCCGACATATGAAAGTGCTGGGGGCATCGGAGAAAGTCATGACAAGGTGTTTTTCATTTTATTTGACGGAGTTCGTGGCGCTCTGTTTGCGTCAAAATTGGTTACAAACACCCAATTGCCGATGAAAGCATCCGTTCACAATTACAAATTACATATAGCAAGTTTATAAAGAATAAAATATGAAGAACGCTCAGAAAATTAAAAGGAAAGCAATAGAAACACACAATTTATGGTGGTTCGGCTATCGTCGGCCTACGTCCACTTTGAAGAGTCGCTATTTTATTGATTATCACTCGTTGGTTACAAGAGTATGGTTGATAATAATCAAATTACAATGGAGTTCGACAGAGTAACGACGTAGAAGAACAAAAAAGATCATTTTCTGCATGCATATGGCTGCTATTTATAGGCGTAGGCTGAAAATATCTCGCTCAGATCTCGGAAGACCTCTTCTTCCACGTATGTGGGCTCGTGTGATCGATCTTCGATTGTTTGGACTCGATCCGTGATCGATACGAATGAAATTTGGATCCGAGATCGATCTTGAATATTCTTGAGGTTGCACGCAAGCTCCTGTGAAAATTTGGTGGCATTTGGACTTGTAGATTTTGAGTTACGATCGATGCAAGTTTGAATTTGTTGAAGGCTGTTGAGTTCGCATCGCTTCTGTTCGCATCGATCTTTTCGCATCGTTTTTGGACACGTGATGCCTAATGACATGACGCTAACTTTTTGGATCGATCCACTTATGCCGAGTGACTGAGTCTCTCACTTGAATGCGCCCTGTTCATATCCATCCATTGTTTTTCCATTCTTATCGCTCCTGTACTTCACTTCGTATCGCTTCACGTATACATTGCTTCATATCTCTTTACATACACATTGCTTCATATCGCTTCACATATATATTGCTTCGTATCCATATATGTGGCTTCATTCGTATCGATGATTTGAAGGCGCTTCATATCGATCACTGCATGCGTTCTTCGTATTGCTCTCTTTAATGGTATGCCTCGTATCGATAGGTTAACTGATCGATACGAGTTAAGTTGGTGCGATCGATACGAAACATGACTTGTTGATGAATACAAAATAAAGCAAATATGATGGATACGAACTGAAGTGCGCGTGATGGATACGAAGCGGCATGCACTTGATGGATACACGAAGCAATGCGCATTTGATGGATACGAAATAGTGCTCACCTGATCGATACGAAGTCATGCGCATTTGATGGATTTCGAACAAGATCGATACAAAGGAGGTTTCTCTTTGATGGATACGAAGTGGAATGTGCCTGGGTGGTTACGAACCGATGATTGCTTGATGGATGCGAAGGAGAATATTGTTTGATTTGCATCGATCATATCTTGAGCATACGAACTTCGATTGATTTAAAATTTGAAATATAGCCTTTCCTAGCCTCGTTCATCATTTCCAATCGATACCGTCTTGATTGGAGCTCGGTCAAATGTTGGCGATATCGATCATAGCTTTGTTTCCAATCGATCTCCAATACTGGTTCCCATCCTTTTTAGCCTATTTGTTGATAACCCGGTCTTGACCAAAAGGCGCTATAACATTTGCCCCCCAAAACATGCCTTGTGGTAAGAAGGCGTGTTTTGAATAGCTGTGAATCCAATATCCAAAGTCCATATTCAATCTATAGCGATACCATCCGATCCATAATCCAATCTATTACCAAGCTATCCTATCCAAGTGCTATAGCCATATCCAAGTCCGCGACTGCTCCGAGTCGATGTCCAATTCGAAGTCCAGTAACCAAATCTCTAACCAATTCCATAGCTATCCGAGCTCATCAACCGAGCTTTAATCTATCCATATCCAATAACCAATAGCCAAATCCATAACCTTTCTAGGTTGATATCCAAATTCAGGACCGCTCCGGGTCCTTTTCCAAATCTAGGATCTCTTTAATTCCATTTATCCCAAGCCGAAATCCGAATCCAAGACCTCTCCGGGTTGCGTTATCTTGTTCTGACCCTGACTCTCCGGTCAGGGGCTTGTATGTTCTCCGACCTCAGCTCTCCGGCCAAGGACTTTTATATTCTCCTGCCTCGGCTCTCCGGCCAAAGACTTTTATATTCTCCCAAGGACTTTTATATTGTGTTCGAGTCCATTCCATCACTCTCCGGCGAAGGGACTCGTAATTTGCGATCACTGCCCCGTCTCTTCGGTCGAGACCGTAATCGCGAGACCGATATTATTTATTACATTAATCCAAATCCAATCATCCAAAATAAAAGTTTTTACGGCCAGGGAAAACCAAATAAATGTCTGTACATCCAAGGGAGAAACCAAAGTTTTCAGAAAAACGAAAAGAAAAACAGGATTTTATAGACTCGAGCAACACGGTTTATCATCGTCTCAGAGCATGCCTAGGGACCGTCCTCGATCCCGTACATATGTAAGTGATTTAGTTGTATTACTTCGAATTTTATTACTTATTCAAAACCATAAATCTATTTAGTTGATAACCAGCTGATGTTGCCTAGATCCAGTGCCATCTTCGTTCGAGGTGGGCGGTGGCCGCTCCTGTTCCACTGCCACAGCTCAATTCCTTACATGCTGTTGTAGATGACCATTCCTTACATGCTCCTCAATGATATCCTTCAAATACCTGCAGTCGTTTGTGCTGTGTCCATCCAGCTCATGGAATAGGCAATGCTTTCCCGATGCCCGCTCGCATTCAAAAGGTTCCTTTTTTGCCGACCTTCGATACTGGAGGCGCTCTTGAGTATTCAAATAAATCCTTTACAGAGTCTCAGTCAAATCCGTGTAGGAAGTAAACTTTGAATTCCTCCGTGGCCTTTTGGAAGTGTTACTGTTATCATTTATTTTTCTTTTTCCTTTATCATCTTTGTTTGGATCCTCCCTGGGTGGACCTCCACCCCTTACTGCATAAGCTTCAGCCTCTCTCCCTTCTCTCTCAGCCTGCGCATCTTCCTGCCGTAGAAACCGTTTTGCTTCATGGTAGAATTCTCCGAAAACCGTTTTGCTTCATGGTAGAATTCTCCGAGATCCGTCGGTGGGTCCCGTTCCAACGATATCTTGAAATCCGAATTATCTGTAATTCCTGAAACTGCTGCCATCAAAACCATCGATGGATCAGGTCGATCCACCGAAGCCACTACCGCATTGAATCTGGTTAAGAAATCCCTGAGCGCTCTCCTTTCCATTGTTTCATCGATGTCAAAGTCATCACATTCTTGGGTCGGACTATGTGGACGCGAAACTGCCTCATAAACCTTTCAGTCAGCTCCGTCCATGCACCAATAGAGCCAGACTCCAGCTGTCTAAACCATAATGCTGCTATATTTGTTAAATACAAAGGAAATCATCGTGCCATGGCCTCTTTCGATGCCCCCAGTACTTCCATATGCCTCATGTACCTTGTCAAGTGAACAACAAGATCCGTTCTCCCGTCATACATCTTCAGTGTTGGCAGTTTGAAATCCGACGGGTTCCTAGCTTGCCTGATCATTGAAACAAAGAGACTCCTATTCATATCCTCCAAGTCCTTATTCACCAACCCGTCTCTCATGGCTCGTCTAACCATCTCTGTCAATCAATCGCTATCGCCAAGCTGTAGTCCTTGTCCGTTCTATCCAATCTGCCCCCCGAGTTCACGAGGGATTCCTGGAATCTTCTCTCCTGGATGAGCATCCATTCCACTATCAACGTCGTGTTGCACAGCTCCGTCCGGTACTCTGCCCTGGATTGGATCAACATGCTCCAGGTGAGTGCCCCTAGCTCTGGTGTTGTTCCTGATGGTCCCGCTCTATTTTGAATTCTGGTTGCTCCATGCTCCCGATCCCTATCTCCAGCATCTCCTGCTGTCACGTTCCGTTGGTTCTGCACTCCAACTTGTCCAACTTGTCGAAGTAGGTTCTGTATCATCTCCTCTTGTCTCTTCAGTATTGTTTCCATGCGTCTCTAGTGATGAAGGTCGAAGCTTGATTCGCTCCTGAGGAAGCCCCGACTCCCTTCACGCTGACTCCTTTCATCCATCTGTCTTCTTGTCGATTGCTTTGCCATAGCTTTCCAAATTCAAGTCCTTAAGCTTTCAAATCCGAAATCCAAGCTTTAGAATCCCCGAGTGCTAGCTTCTCGGTGAAAACACCAAAATGTTTGCGTCAAAATTGGTCACAAACACCCAATTGCTAATGAAAGCATCCGTTCACAATTACAGATCATAGATAGCAAGTTTATAGAGAATAAAATATGAAGAACGCTCAGAAAATTAAAAGGAAAGTAATAGAAACACACGATTTATAGTGGTTCGGCTATCTCCGGCCTACGTCCACTTTGAAAAGTTGCTATTTTATTGATTATCACTCGCTGGTTACAAGAGTATGGTTGATAATAATCGAATTACAATGAAGTTCGACAGAGTAACGGCGTAGAAGAACCAAAAAAGGATCCTTTTTTGGATGCATATGGCTGCTATTTATATGCGTAGGCTGAAAATATCTCGAAAGACCTTTTTTTCCACGTGGGTGGGCCTGCGTGATCGATCCTCGGTTGTTTGGACTCGATCCGTAATCGATACGAATGAAATTCGTATCGATCAAGATTTGGTCCAATCGAGCCGAGATCGATCTTGAATATTCTTGAGGTTGCACGCAAGCTTCTGTGAAAATTTGGTGGCATTTGGACTTGTAGATTTTGAGTTATAATCGATGCAAGTTTGAATTTGTTGAAAGCTGCTGAGTTCGCATTGCTTCTGTTCGCATCGATCTGTTCGCATCGCTTCTGGACACGTGATGTCTGATGACGTGGCACTAACTTTTTTGATCGATCCACTTTTATGCCGAGTGACCAAGTCTTTCACTTGAATGCGCCATGTTCGTATCCATCCATTGCTTTTACATTCGTATCGCTCCTGTACTTCACTTCGTATCGCTTCACGTACACATTGCTTCGTATCGCTTCACATACACATTGCTTCGTATCCATAGGTGTTGCTTCATTCGTATTATGATTTGAAGGCGCTTCGTATCGATCACTGCATACGTTCTTCATATCGCTCTCTTTAATGGTATGCCTCGTATCGATAGGTTAACTGATCGATACGAGTTAAGTTGGTGTGATCGATACGAAACGTGACTTGTTGATGGGTACGAAATAAAACAAATACGATGGATACGAACTGAAATGCACGTGATGGATACGAAGCGATATGCACTTGATGGATACGAACTAGTGCTCACCTGATCGATACGAAGCCATGCGTATTTGATGGATTCAAACAAGATCGATACGAAGGAGGTTTCTCTTTGATGGATACGAAGTGGAATGTGCCTGTGTGGTTACGAATTGACGATTGCTTGATGGATGCGAACGAGATTATTGTTTGATTTGCATCGATGATATGTTGAGCATACGAACTCCGATTGATTTGAAATTTGAAATATAGCATTTCCTAGCCTCGTTCATCATTCCCAATCGATCCAGTCTTGATTGGAGCTCAGTCAAATTTTAACGGTATCGATCATAGCCTTGTTTCCAATCGATCTGCAGTACTGGTTTCCATTTATTTTAGCCTATTTGTTGATATCTCGGCCTTGACCAAAGGGCGGTATAACACGTTCTGGTTTAGACAGCTGGAGAAAGGTTCAATCAGAACATGAAACAAGTTGGTAGATCGATTCATGAGGCAGTTTAGGGTCCACATTCGAGACCCAAGAGCGCAATAACGTTGACAACGTTAAAGCAAAGGACATGATAGTCCCTGAGGAGTTTCTTGACGCAGTTTAATGCAGCAGTTGCTTCGGTGGATCGGTCATAACGGTGGCGATATCCGAGATTGCCGACGATACGGATTTTAAGATTTCATTGGAGCGGGATCCACTAATGGATCTTGAGGAATTTTTCCATGAAGCTAAAAGGTTTCTACGGCAGGAGGACGCACGAATCGACAAGAAGAAAGTAAATGCTGTGCGAGGTGAAAGACCATCTGGAGAAGGGTCCAAGATGAATTAGAAAAAAGGAAGTTGGACGATGGTTATGATGAATCAAAAATGCAAAGAAAAGAACGAAAACCGAAGTTCTCCACTTATTCGGATTTGACGGAAAGTTTGAAACAGATTTATCTAAACACAAGGGGACAACTCCCCTATCGGGAACCGCAAAGGAGAGATTCTATTGAGCGGGAACGTAGGTCTGGAAAATATTTCTTATTTCACGAACTGGATGGGCATACTACAGATGAATGTTGGCACTTACGGGATAAGGTTGAGGAACATATCAAAGATAGCAGGCTGTCACGATACGTGAGAATTCGGGCTACGACAGTGGAACAGGAGTGACCACCATCCGCGTCCAATGGAAATGGTCTTGGATCGAGGTCACGGATCGTCATCATTTAATCGGGATGACATGAACTGAATAAATAATAAACTCCACAATAAAACGGCCGCGTCACTTACATATGTACGAAATTGAGGTCGTTCCCTAGGCATGCTCTAAGATGATAAACCGTCTAGCCCGGAGAGGCAATATTTGATTTTTCTTGTTTTCTGGTTTTCAGGTTGTAAGAACTTAAATTTAATAACTTAATAAATGGATTCATAAGTCATAGATTAATCCCTCGATCGGAGATTCGAGGCCGAAGAAAAGAAGTCGGTACATAATTGATCGCGTTATGTCTCTGATCGGAGAGTCGGGGACTGAAGTGCAAGAAGTGAGTCGCTTCGTCGAAGAGCGACATGATCGACTTACTTATCGTTGTTCTCTCTTCGCCGGAAAGTTACCGAATGAGATCCAGCAAGGGTCCGAAGAGATCATGATCGGCCAAGGAAGGCCAGGATATCGCGTTATGTTTGAGGAAACTGAACCGGAGTGTAAAAAATAATGTCGCTTTGCCGGAGAGCGACATGATCGGCTTACTTGTCGTCACCCCTTCACCAAAAAGTGACATGATGTAGTCCAACAAGAGCTCGGAGAGGCTATGATCGGTCCAGGCAGATCAAGACATCGTTATATGCCTCAAAAAGGGCTGGAGTGCAAGGGGTAGCTCGCTTCGTCGAAGAGCGACATGATTGGCCTACTCGTCGTTAAGTTTGGATTGGACTTAATAAGGGCCCGGAGAGACCATCGATCGGTCCGGAGTGACCATGAACTTGGATAATAATTCGGAGAGATCGCGGATTGGTTTATTGACTTTCAAGATTTCAAACGGTTATGGATTTGGATATTGACATAGAGAGGTCACAAATTTGGATAACAATCTGGTGAGATCGAGGATTTGGATAACGATACGGTGGGATCAAGGCTTTGAATTTGGCAAATGATCCAGTGAGATCGTGGTTTTGGATTTGGCAAACGATTCGGTGAAATCATGGATTCGATTACTGGCTTTGGATGGATGTGGATTCGGCTAAGGATCTGTAATGGATTTGGAATTGGTTATAGACTCGGAACAGTCACGGATTTCACTAACAATCCAGAGAGGTTGAGGATTCATCATGCAAATACCAACTCTCGAGCGAATATGGGATGACTCACGGTGATTCGGTTTGGGAAAGAAATGGATTCTGGATTGGAATATTTGGCTGTCGATGGATTTTGGACTCTGGACTTTATGGCAATTCAAAACACACATTTCTATCGCAAGGTATGTTTTGGGGGCAAATGTTATCCTGCCTTTTGGTAAGGTCGTGATACTATGGATTTGACAAAACGGATTTCATAATCATCAAAGCAGAAAGCCCGAAAAGATGACTATCAGGATTGGAGATCGGTTATAAGTAAGACTATGGATGATAGTCCAACGGAAGACATCTCAGAATTGGCTAAGTATGGATTGGTACTTCCTATAAGTTGAAGATCGGATCGGATCACTATGGATGTAGATATTCAACTCAATAGGTCAACTCAACGGAGATCGGTCAATATCTCAACAAACACCGGGGGAACATGCAAATAACCGCGGAAACACGAAGAGGAAGCAGAGAAGGACCCACCATGGGAATCGTTGACCCGTTCGATCCCCCTATAGGGATCAGGGCCGATCCCTCTAGGATGCCCAAATGGGTCTCATTTTTGGCAAGCGGGTTTGTCTTGGCCTTGCGCTTCTACACGCGGATTTTCAGCTTGATGTTTCGTCTTCTCTTATAAATAACGGATCATTGACTCAAGGAAGGGGATATTCTTTTTTGGCCAGACTGATCTTCTTTCTGGTTTTCTTCTTGCTCTATTGTTGTTCTAAGGCTATTTTTCGGACGGTAATTGTAATCTACAATATAAATAAGAAGAAAATCTTTAGAATGTACATAGACGGAGTACGTCGAATCACTATAAAACATTCGGTGTTTATTTATTTCTATTTTAATTTTCCGTTCTTCATAATTTATTCTCTACTTCATTCTGTTTAGACTTGGTTATTGGATTAGTGGTTCTTTCATACTGTTTGAGGTGTTGGTGCCAGTTTTGACGTCAACAACGTTCATAACTAATAACCGTCGTAATACATGTTAAAGCCGCCGCTTTTAAATTTGAAAACGAGAGAGTAAAAAAAAGAAATTAAAAAAAGAGGATATAGAAAATAGTTTCTAAAAGGTAATGACGTAAAACAAATAAATGTAGAAAATAAGAATGTATTCCTAATTTCTGCTATTTTATTTAGGAGAAATTAATTTAAAGGACAAAATTTGTATATTTTTAGCCTCAAGGAGGCGACATCAATCTTTTAACCACAAGTACAAGCATTCTTCCAAACTTATTCATAAGTACAAACATTCTTGCAAAATTATTCATAAGGACAAATATTCTTTCAAACCTGCTACTAAACTAAAAACTGATATTTAAAAACTGCTACCGATAACTAGAAATTGATACCTAAAAACTGCTATCAATAACTAAAAACTGATACCTAAAGAAAGTTGTCCTTCAGGTTAAAATACTGAAGGTCTGTCCTTGAGCCTAAAACGCTGAGAAATTTTGTCCTTCACTTCTTTATCCCATTGGCTTTATTTCTCCATTTCATTTCTTTTTTAATGCATTAAGTCTGTGTATATAAATTATAAAGGCTTTCATGCCCTTTGTTGACGAGTTTTACTGTTTAGCCATCCGCTTAATTTCGTCAATGGAAGGTTTACTATCTCATCAAAGTATTGAAATGAAAATTACATTAGTTTATTATATTAAATACTTTTATGGAAATACTAGTCCCACCTAGGAAAGGTTTACTGTCCAGAATCAATTAATATCTAATCAAATACTAAAATTTTATGAAAATTCGTTAGTTTATTAAAAATCATAGCTCCGATTAATTTTCAATTAATCTTTGCCTAAACCATTGATCTCTAAATCATATTGGCTGTCTAGCCCCCGCCAAACGATTTTACTATCTTGCTTATGCCATGTAATAAACTAAACAATCCAAGTTTTCAATAAAATTAAAATTTTAATTATTATTTCCCATTGGTTCCTAAGTTTTTAATAAATCACAGATTCTTGTCTTCTTTTAGTTTTAGGTCGTATTCGTTTTGCACTTTGTGTTGTTTCATGAGCATTTAGATTTTTTCTACCCATTTGGCATCGGTCACCAACTCACACATGTCTGCACTTGCAACTTTATTTTGATGATGAAAATATCTGATCATGTGTTGTAGAACTTGTTGATGAATGAGCTCTTGCATTAAGCAACTTGCCTCACTTTATATTGAGTTTTGATCATATACTCAAGGGCTCCTTTTTTGCAATGAAAATTTTAGATTTATGTTTACGGATATAAGCCATTTTTTCCTACCTTTCTCAAGCTCTTATTCTACCAGATCTATATTCACATGGCTCCTTGGAAGTATATTTATTTCATTGACATGTTATGGTTAAATAAACAAATATATTGATGTTTCATTGCACAAAATTATTTAATCGTTGGATGTCTTATATTTAAAATATGAAGCTGAAACCAGGATTATTTAATGTTTGAGACCTATTGCATCATCAATTGTTTTCTCTATTTGTTTTCAAATAGACTTTCCTTTAAATAAATATATATATAACTTCAGATTTACTCATGTTTTACTATGCTATTCTGATGCTCATTGTATTTGGATTGCGTCTTTAGATCATATAGCTTCCTCGTATATCTGATTAAAAAAAAAGATCATGATGAACTAATCAATTTACCTTTATTCTACCAATACTAATCATTATGCTGATTTTTTTGTACAAAGTTAAATTTTCATTTATTGTCGTGAGTTTTAATACCAAATTCAGTTTTAGCTTTAAATTTGGGAACCACTTCAATATTAGATTTTCAATTCCACGTGCATGAGCCGTAATTTTTCGTCATAATTTTTTCTTTCTCAAAATTTATAGTTAGAGACACATAACTTGCTTGTGCTTGTGAAAATTTCTATGATACATTAGTATTCGATTTGTTGTTACTTATCAATATCATCCTAAAGGGTGTGGATTTGACGGTTAACGTGACACTAACAGATATTAAGGTTTCAATTGCGAGGGGTTTTGAGTGTATTGATTTTGGACTATCAATTAGAGTTTCGGTTTTGAAATTTTATAATTAGTTTTGTAAGGTATAAAACCATGTTTGATAGTAATATTTTCGTGGGCTATGGAAATCATTCTAGAATTGTGAAATAACACATATATCTAAATAATAAAATATAAGTTGCATAAAAATAACCATAAAAAGGTAAGGTTTCATAGTTAAAAGTTGGAATTTAACAAGAGAATTTTTTGTAAAACACCCTCTTGAAGTTTCAATATATACAACCGTCCCTCATAAAAACAAGTTTAAAAATTGCATTTGTTTTTAGTTTTAGCAAAAAAATGCAAATATTTATCTATAAAATATTTGTACAAAAAATACAAATGTTTGCACTTTTTCCAAAAAAAATGTTTCGGTCATAGAAACATGCGATTAAGTTCAGATTGAATTTTCGAAGAAAAAAAAATTGTTTTTGTCGAAAATAAAAATAATGGTGTAATTTAAAACATATTTTTGATGAAGGTTTTTCATGTATAAACTTGAAAATAAGGGACGGATCAAAATTTTCACTTTTAATAATTATATCAAAAACCCATAACAAATATAACTTAGGAAAAAAAAGGATCAAATTAGATAATGTTAATTCAATTGGGAGATAAAATGTAAAAATTGTGCCTCCCTCCACCACACATCAATACGAGCATACTTAAGAGTTGCGTTCGTATCAAATGTACTAACTCCAAATGAACCCTTATTTTGTTTCCCTAAAGCACAACCATCACAAAAGACTAGCTTAAATTGATGAACATCATCAATCGAGTCATGTCTCTACAACTCATTCGACTTCTCTCACCAATACGTCCGATGCATAGTCTAGTAGAGTCTAAATCACTATAAAGCACCACTACAGCCAACTCAGCCATGACTGTAGTCCAATCTAGAAAATGTAGGTTTCCTACCTCTAAATCACTAGAACGGACCACTGCAGCCGACTCATCCATAACTGTAGTCCAATCTAGAAAATGTAGGTTTCTTACCTTAACACTCTTCATTATTAGCAATGAACCCTTTTCCATTATCAATCTTCCATCCTCACAAATTTTCTTCATGATAAGCATACTCAAAACTCACATTGAGAACAGACTTCTGTAGAATATTAGAACATGGCTAACATCTTCATTATTACGCATAACACCATCATACATCATAATCATCACACTTCCAATAATAATGAGATGACAAGATGCATCAAACTCCATAACAACTGCACTTTCGCCAAACTCACGATATGTAGAGAAACAACTTCTATATGGTATCGTGTGACAAAGGCGTGAATTAACTATCCATCTTATATTCTTGGTTAAAGAGTCATTAGTTGACAACACAAAGATGTCGCCATCATGGTAGATGCAAAAGCTTTTTCCTTGACATCTCTCTTTTTCTTAAGAAGTGGACATTTGAATTGGATATGTGATGCAGCTAAGGCCAGAGAAGAAGTTGTGCAAACTATAATTCCTGAAAACATGAGTTTGTGGTGTGGTGTGATGAGTCATTCACGACTCAGTGAAGGCATGAGTCGTTGCCGAGCTAAGGAAGGAGGGCCACGAGTCAACAAGCCAAGAGGGAAGGTAGTCCGACCTAAGAAAGCATGGTCACGACCTAACAACGGAGTTTTGGGTGGTCTCCGACCTAAGAAAACACAGGAAGAAGCATTCCGACGTAACAAGCTCCGACCTAATGATATTGAACGAGATAACTGTGCCGAGTTACGAACTAGTGATGTTGAACGAGATAACTTCACCGAGTTCCGATCTAAGCAAGCTGAACTGCCTTCTATGTTAGGTCGTAGGGGATTGGGTCGTATTGTATTTAGGTCGTTACCGACCTATAGGTTGTGTTGGGTGTTAAGTCGTGAATCTTTAAGTTGTTATATGTAGGTCGTACTTGTTAAGTCGGCCAGGTTTTTGAGTCGTTATGTTGAGTACTTTGTGTTGTAAATAGTAGGTCGGTATGTAGTTGAGTCGGTTGAGTCGCTTTGTGTTAAGTCGGTCACGACTTAAGGTGAGTCGTAGGTCGGCAACGACTTAAGGACTGGGTCGAAAACTCTATAAATAGGGGCGTGTGTTGTACATTTGTGTTAGTTGATTTTTGAATAAAATTTCTTGTTGATTGCTTTGTGCTTTCTTCTCCAATTGGTAGTTGAGTGTAATCTCATATCTCCACTTACGTCATTCGAGTGCGCTCGAATCCACGTTTGTTGAAGCCGATTCACGGAATCTAGTGCGCTAGATCAACGTGCGAAGAATCGTAGATCTTTGAACACGGTATAGTGCGCTATCAACGTGTTTGAGATAGCTAGAGTTCGGTATCTTTGGATCAACGAACTTGGGCATTTTGGTATCTTCAACTCACCGATTGCTACATTTCATCGATTGAAGTTTTGTTTGATTAATCCGCTGCGTCATTTATTGGTATCAGAGCCATACTTAGCCAATCATAGCTAAGTTGATTCTTGGAGCCAAGTTTTTGAAGTTTTTTGAAGTTTGAAGTGTTCATCGTGTTCATATTGAAGTTGCATCAAGTTGGAGTATTCGATCCATTCCATTTTGGATCAAAGTGTTGGAAGGTGTTTGAAGTTGGAATTAGGCCGTGTATACTATTGAGGTAGCCGAGCCTAGGGAGGATCATTGGAAGTTTGTTCGAGCTAAAGAAGTGTAGAACCGTACCTTGTGCTTGAAGTTGGACCGAGTCAAGCTCTTGCCGAGTCAAGGGTTGAGCCGTTTCATATTGCCGAGGCAAGTGGAGGTCGAGACAAATTGTAGCCGAGTCATTGTTGAGCCGTGATTTATTGCATTGTTGAAGCTTTGAATTTTTGTGTTCGGATTGTTGAAGTGGTTGTGAAAGTTTTTCAATCATGCCACCAAGGAGAGCTAATCGTCATCAAAACATTGAAGCTTTGTATCGTAGAGAAGAAGCCGAGCTTATGGAACAACGTATTAATGAGAAGTTTGATGAAGGCATTGGTAAATTGGAGAAATTGATGAATGATTTGAATCAAAGGAGGAGATCACCAAACTCGAACCATGGGGGAAACCGAGTTTCGCCATCGGTTACAGAAGCGAGGAGGGTGTCGCCACATTCTTGTAGAGATAGAAGAGAAACATCAATTTCATCACGAAGAGATCATCATGACTATGCACATGAAGAGAGACAAAGTCAACATGAATTTGATAATGAAGCATATAGAGATGAAGAGAGACATAGTCAAAGAAGCACGCATGAACGGAGGGATGATAATGGTCGAGATCGATGTAGGCGTACCTTTGATTTTGTTGAAGAGGATGATAGAGCAAGTATTCATTATCGAGATCGAGATCAAATTCGAAATTCTTACCGGGATGTTGAAGATGATCGTCGATGGGAATCTGGTATGAAGATGGAGATTCCGGAATTTAAAGGCGGGATGGTAGCGGAAGAATTTCTCGATTGGATTTCTAATGTTGAAGAGATCTTTGATTTCAAGGAGGTTCCTGAGCATAGAAGGGTGAAGTTAGTTGCTACTAGGTTGAGGGGAAGAGCTTTGGCGTGGTGGCAGCAAACTAAACTTACAAGGGAGAGAATGGGGAAGTCAAAGATAGAATCGTGGGATAAGATGAAAAAGTTGATGAGATCTACTTTCTTACCTTACAACTATCAATCACTTATGTATCAGAGGTTGCAGAATCTGAGGCAAGGGACGAAGTCTGTTAGTGATTATGCTGATGAATTTTACCAACTCATTGCCAGGAATGATATTATGGAAACGGAAGAACAGCTAACTGCTAGATTCATTGGGGGATTGAGAATGCAGATCCAGGATATGGTTAATATGTTTGATCCTAGATCAGTTGCAGAGGCACATCAGAAAGCGTTGGCTTGGGAGAAGCAAGGAAGGCGTGGAGGTGGTGTGTTTACTAATTCCAATAATCAAGCAAGGGGTGTTGGTGGAAGTTCTAATGTTTCTAAACCTGTTTCAAAGCCAGTGGTGAAGGAGGCTGAGAAGGCGAAGGTTAGCAGTGGGTTCAAGTGTTATAATTGTCAGGAGTTGGGTCACAAAAGCAATGAATGTCCGAAGCCGAAAAAGAGAACCATGGTTGCAGAAGTTGAGGAGGATGATGGTGAGAAGGCAGAATGTTCAAATACACCTTATGTTGAGGAGGAAGAAGAATTGTTTGGAGATGAAGGTTGTAATCTTATGATGAGGAGAAGTTGTTTGACACCGAAGCAAGAAGAGGATTCTAGTTGGTTGAGAAGCAATATTTTTCAGTCGACATGTACTATTCTGGGGAAAGTTTGCAAGTTCGTTATTGATGCGGGAAGTTGTGATAATATTATTTCTACAGAGGCAGTGAGGAAATTGAACTTGAAGACTGAGAAGTATCCTAAACCGTACAAGCTAGCATGGTTAAGGAAGGGTGGTGAAGTGAAAGTGTGTCGAAGAGCTTGTGTTAATTTTTCTATTGGGAAGAAATACAAAGATGAAATTTGGTGTGATGTAGTGGACATGGATGTTTGTCACTTGTTGTTGGGCAGACCATGACAGTTTGATAGAGCAGTACAACATGATGGTCGTGCCAACAGTTACAGTTTCATGTTCGAGGGTACTAAAATCACTTTGGTTCCTAAGAAGCAACAGCAGAAGGAGAGCAAGCTAGAAGAGATTGAGGAATTGAAAACTCTGTTGACTTTGAAGGAGTTTGTCAAGGAAGTTGAGGAAGAGACTGAAGTATTTTTGTTGATTGGGAGAGAGAGTAGTGAAGAAGTTGAAATACCAGAAGCAGCAAAGCCAATTTTGAAAGAATTTGAAGATGTCTTTCCAGAGGAGTTGCCTAAGGAGTTACCGCCACTTAGAGACATTCAACATCAAATTGATCTTGTTCCGGGAGCAGTGTTACCACATCGACCACATTACCGAATGAGTCCGAAGGAACATGAGGAGTTACGAAGGCAGGTGGAAGAGTTGTTGGAACAGGGACATGTTCAGAAAAGCTTGAGTCCTTGTGCCGTGCCAGCATTGTTAGTACCAAAGAAGGACGGAACATGGAGGATGTGTACAGATAGTAGAGCTTTGAATAAGATCACTGTCCGATATAGGTTTCCTATGCCAAGGTTGGATGATTTGTTAGATCAATTGAGTGGGGCAACTATATTTTCGAAGATTGATTTGAAGAGTGGTTATCATCAAATTCGAATCAGACCTGGAGATGAATGGAAGACAGCTTTCAAGACGAGAGAGGGGTTATACGAATGGTTGGTTATGCCATTTGGTTTGTCAAATGCACCTAGTACATTCATGCGGGTGATGAATCAAATCTTTAGACCATTCATTGGGAAGTTCGTCGTGGTTTATTTCGATGATATTCTGATTTACAGCAGAAGTATGGAGGAGCATGTTCTACATTTGAGGGAAGTGTTGATTATTCTTCGTGAGGAACAATTTTATGCAGCCGCGAAGAAATGTGTGTTCATGACGAGAAGTGTGTTATTTTTGGGATATGTTGTGTCTGAGAAGGGAATCCAAGTTGACCGAAGTAAAGTTGAAGCAGTCAGGAATTGGCCACAGCCAAAGACAATTACGGAAGTGAGGAGTTTCCATGGGCTAGCGTCATTCTACCGAAGATTCATTCCACACTTCAGTAGCGTGATGGCTCCAGTGACTGATTGCATGAAAGGTAAACAATTTGTATGGTCAGAAGAAGCGGGGGTTGCCTTTGAGAAGGTCAAGGAATTGTTGACGTCTGCACCAATTCTTGTTCTACCTAATTTTCAGTTATTGTTTGAATTGCATACTGATGCTTCGAAGGTTGGTATTGGAGGAGTTCTGAGTCAGAATGGGAAGCCAGTTGCTTATTTCAGCGAAAAGTTGTCAAGAGCAAAGATGAGATACAGTACATATGACGTTGAATTTTATGCTGTTGTACAAGCTGTTAAGCATTGGAGACATTATCTATTTCAGAAGGAATTTGTTCTTTACACTGATCATGAAGCTTTGAAGCATTTACAGGGGCAGGATAAGATTTCAGCAAGACATGCATCATGGATTGCTTATTTACAGCAGTTTACTTTTGTCGTTAAACACAAAGCAGGGGTGACAAATCGGGTAGCTGATGCTTTGAGTAGGAGGAGTCATTTATTAACGACAATGAAGGTTGAAGTGACAGGGTTTGAAATGTTGCCAGAACTGTTTGGGAAGGATCCTTACTTTGCAAAGTTTGTTGAGAAAGTTAAGGATGGAAGTACCGATGAATTTATGTTGGTTGATGGATTTCTGTTTAAGGGGAATCATTTATGTATACCAGACTGTAGCTTGAGGATGAAAATTGTCAAAGAGTTACACGAGGAAGGGCATGTGGGCCGTGATCGTACTTTACAGTTGATTTCACAATCTTACTTTTGGCCGTCGATGAGAAAAGAGGTTGAAAGATTCGTGGAGAGATGCCATATTTGTCAGGTGTCAAAGGGAACAGCAACGAATGCAGGGTTGTATATGCCATTACCAGTACCATCTAAGCCATGGGTTGATATTAGCATGGATTTCGTTTTGGGTTTGCCTAGAACTCAAAGGGGAAATGATTCGATATTTGTTGTGGTGGACAGGTTTTCGAAGATGGCACATTTTGTTGCTTGCAAGAAGACAGCGGATGCAGTTCGAGTAGCACAGTTATTTTTCAAAGAGATCTATCGACTTCATGGATTGCCAGATTCTATTGTGTCGGATAGAGATACTCGTTTTCTGAGTCACTTTTGGTTGAGTTTGTGGAAGATGGTGGGAACGAAGCTGAAATTTAGTAGTGCTTACCATCCACAAACTGATGGACAGACAGAAGTTGTTAACAGGTCACTGGGAAATTTGTTGCGATGTCTTGTACTGGATAATTTGAGAAGTTGGGACATGAAGTTATGCCAAGCTGAATTTGCACATAATCATGCAGTGAATCGTAGCACGGGATTCAGTCCATTTCAGATTATTTATTCAAATTTACCCAGGGGACCGTTGGATTTGGCAGTAGTACCACAGTTGAAGGGAACAGTTAAACGAGCTGTTGATTTTGTTGATGAGCTGACTGAATGTCATAAAATCGTTCAGGAACGATTGGAGAAATCGAATGAGAAATATAAGAAGTCTGCAGATTTGAAGCGACGAAATGTTGAATTTAACGAAGGCGATTTGGTGTATGCTGTGTTAACGAAGGATCGTTTTCCAGTGGGCACTTATAATAAGTTGAAAGCCAGGAAAATTGGACCTGTAGAAGTTGTGAAACGGATCAATGAGAATGCTTATAAGTTGAAGCTGCCGGAAGATGTATACACTTCTGACGTATTCAATGTTAAGCATCTTGTGCCATATTATGGAGATGGACAATCTGAGAGGGAAGAATTTACAAATTCGAGGACGAATTTTTCTCAACCAGGGAAGGATGATGCAGCTAAGGCCAGAGAAGAAGTTGTGCAAACTATAATTCCTGAAAACATGAGTTTGTGGTGTGGTGTGATGAGTCATTCACGACTCAGTGAAGGCATGAGTCGTTGCCGAGCTAAGGAAGGAGGGCCACGAGTCAACAAGCCAAGAGGGAAGGTAGTCCGACCTAAGAAAGCATGGTCACGACCTAACAACGGAGTTTTGGGTCGTCTCCGACCTAAGAAAACACAGGAAGAAGCATTCCGACCTAACAAGCTCCGACCTAATGATATTGAACGAGATAACTGTGCCGAGTTACGAACTAGTGATGTTGAACGAGATAACTTCACCGAGTTCCGATCTAAGCAAGCTGAACTGCCTTCTATGTTAGGTCGTAGGGGATTGGGTCGTATTGTATTTAGGTCGTTACCGACCTATAGGTTGTGTTGGGTGTTAAGTCGTGAATCTTTAAGTTGTTATATGTAGGTCGTACTTGTTAAGTCGGCCAGGTTTTTGAGTCGTTATGTTGAGTACTTTGTGTTGTAAATAGTAGGTCGGTATGTAGTTGAGTCGGTTGAGTCGCTTTGTGTTAAGTCGGTCACGACTTAAGGTGAGTCGTAGGTCGGCAACGACTTAAGGACTGGGTCGAAAACTCTATAAATAGGGGCGTGTGTTGTACATTTGTGTTAGTTGATTTTTGAATAAAATTTCTTGTTGATTGCTTTGTGCTTTCTTCTCCAATTGGTAGTTGAGTGTAATCTCATATCTCCACTTACGTCATTCGAGTGCGCTCGAATCCACGTTTGTTGAAGCCGATTCACGGAATCTAGTGCGCTAGATCAACGTGCGAAGAATCGTAGATCTTTGAACACGGTATAGTGCGCTATCAACGTGTTTGAGATAGCTAGAGTTCGGTATCTTTGGATCAACGAACTTGGGCATTTTGGTATCTTCAACTCACCGATTGCTACATTTCATCGATTGAAGTTTTGTTTGATTAATCCGCTGCGTCAAAATGTCATTCCTTCCTACAATGATAGCAAACTCTTCTTTTAAGATTTTTATACTCAGACATAGGCTTTTGAAGTCCATCACCATGACAATCCTTTCTTTTTCCTCAGGGTCTTTGGATGACTAAGCCTTTTAAGTCACCATCAACATTCTAAATTGCGACCTTCTCTCTTAACACTTCATTGTGCAACCTTGCTTTCGCATATGTCAGATCAGTTTTGCTTTGTAATAAATCATAGAATTGATGATTTAGAAAAAGCACCGATAATAAAATCCCAAGTTAGTCCTAGGTCTAAGTTCAAAATAATGTTCGGATCAAGCAAATTATCAAAGCAGAAAATAGTTTAAAATTATGAACAAAAGCTGAAAGAACGACTTGGAAAAGTGTCCGAAAGCTGGATAGAAAAGCCTAAAAGAGTCTGAAAGAGCCTAAAAACCCGCAAAATCCAAACAGCGTGCAATCACTACACTAATGGAGCACGAGCGCTCCATAAATGGAATGCACGAGCGCCACGAAATGCATTGCTAATGCTCCATTAAATGGAGCGCTAGTCGCTCCCAATCTGGGAGTGCTAGCGCTCCCCTTTAGGGGTGCTCATCACGAAAGAAGTTGTCCAAAACAAAAGCAGAGCGTTCTTACATGAAGAAGCATCGTTGAAGATTTTCAATCCACGCCTCATAACTTCATGCATACCATTTTAAAACAGGAAAAAGGGATGAAAAAATGGAGAATCAAAGGAAAAAAAGAAAGAAAACAAAATAAATTAAAGAGAAGAGAAGTCAAAATGCTGCTTAAGTTTTCAATTTATGTAATCAGATCCGAGCCATGTAAAACATGTATACATTTAAGAAAGAAGATAAATCACAGTAAGAAATGGATGTAAGCCAATTTATGCCAAAACACTATAAATATTGTATTATTTATTTTTTGCACATTTTCTTCTTTTATGTGATTTCCTCGTTTGATTATTTTGATTTTTCTACGCTTTATTAAAACCCTATTCACTGTCAGCTAGACGAAATAACGACATATTAAAACCCTATTCACTGTCAGCTAGAATGTCAAAAGGAACCCGATATTGGTAGAGTTTGCCAACCTTGAAGGCTCCCACGTCAAGGCTGAAGGATTTGTGATGGCAGGGAAGATGGTCCCATAAGAAAGACAATGTACAATGTGCCCAACAAGAAGCTAGCACAATTATCAAAATTATATAAGCAGAACCGCGTGAGGGTAACAAACGCAAGGAATGATTTCTAAGGAGAATCGAGAACCAACTATTTAGAATCCCCATGAAACATGATGTTGAACCTTGTGCAAGGAGGACTTTTCGATCATGTACAAAACTAAGATAATCGGGGATGGTTTACATGAAATTCTTTGATGCAATGCGCGTGACCCTTATGCAATCGAGAAGGAAATCATAAAAGCTAATGTAAAAAGTACTTTCCTTCGAACATGAATCATAAAGCGTCAACGCGAATACACAATAACATAGAACTCAGCGTCAAAGAGAGTTTGATAGAGTTAATGGTGTGTCATAGCAACAATTATGTAATTTGATTATATAAGTTAACTCTTGTAGAGAAACTTATTCGAAATAAAGCAAATTTTTTGTTTTATTTTCTATTATATATATATATATATATATATTGTTATACCGGGACATAACTAATATTTTAAATACACTAAATATATACAAGTAAAAAAAATTAGAAATTTTTTTAATCGATTGTTGTTTGATGTGTTCATAACCATAAGTATGAAGTGTCTCAAATAAATATTTATCCTTAAATGTTCCTAGTCAAGATGTGTCGAGAATGATATATTGATAAATATGTTGACATTGGTATACATAATGTTCTCCATATGAAGTACGATGAATTACTTATAACCGTTGGATCACTAAGGGTTTACGTAGTGTGATTGTTTGGAACAATTACAGAACGACTCACTGAGAATCTTCTATATGTTAAATACATAATTCAATATTTAAAATAATGTGTTGTGGTGTTTTCTACATAGTTCAATATATAAGATATGAGAAGCAACGTTGAAGCTTCTATTGTTTCGGTATGTGCAATGCACATTGACATAAAAATATCATTAAAAACTATAGCTAATGACTTAAATAATTGATTTCTTATTTTTGCAATTTATAAAATAATAAGCAACGTGGAAATAAAGAGTAAAATAAATAGAGTACAGAATGCATGAACATAAAATAAAATTGTAAGAAATAAACAGCTTTAAATAAGTACGTATTGGTGTTGAAAATATAATAAATAACCCGGAAAAAGAAGTATGAACTATTTTTTCAATATCATGATTCGAATTGATGATATATTAAAATTTTAAACTGAAATTAGATATTAATGTCTGTTGTGATTGTGATTCAAATATACGACCTTATTTGGATAACAGAGGTATTTAAAAAATCTTTGCAACGGGGGTCGAGCATTGTGTCATGCAATGATTATATATCTTACTAAAAGTAGTAGCTTCCCTTATCTTTCTTGAACCTATAAATTTGTTTTTGGCAACTTAGTGGGGAGTATTCAGCTCTGAGAATAAAGCTATATTT
The DNA here is from genome assembly GCA_030765085.1 of Allium cepa. Taxonomy (NCBI): domain Eukaryota; kingdom Viridiplantae; phylum Streptophyta; class Magnoliopsida; order Asparagales; family Amaryllidaceae; genus Allium; species Allium cepa. Next base: position 550,719,730 of record CM060938.1, read on the forward strand.
TTGTGGTTTGTAGCAACTGTAATGCATTAGAAAGGTTTTCAAAGATGGGAATTGCGACAAAGGAGACTGCTTTTGAAGTTGCAGAATCAAGTGATGTGATAGTAACAATGTTACCATCGCCTTCACATGTAAGTTATATCATAATCATTCCTTTTTTTGGTGCAAGATTTAATTAGCAGTTTATTTTCATTTAGTACCTGTTTACTAAATTCATGATCCAATGGTAACCAAAGCTATAAATAAAATGTGTTTTTTTATAACTACTGAATCCTTTCATTGCAGGTTATAGATGTATTCACAAAACAAGATGGCTTGCTACACAATGGAAGTCATATCAGGCCATGGTTGTTTATTGACTCATCTACAGTTGATCCACAAACATCAAGAAATCTATCTACCATTGTTTCTAAATGCATACTTAAAGAAACTAAAGGTTTTCCTCGATGTAGCTTAGTTCCTTAGTTTAATGCCATTCCTCAGTGTGGCATAATTCCTTATTTCAATGTCATCACTGCTATATTTTAATTAGTTATCTACTTCCAATTGAATGACCAGGGACAAAATCCTTCAATTTAATATATTTTGTATTGCTAGTGCTTCGGTTAGTGTTATATTTAATCACTTCCAGTTAACTAACATAAATGTTTTTTGCTTTGGTTTTTGCTGAATAGGCAACATCAGTCATCCCGTGCTGTTGGACGCTCCAGTGTCTGGAGGTGTTCCAGGTGCAGAAGCAGGAACGCTTACTTTCATGGTGTGAACTTATCTATATTTTAGATTTAGTGAATTAACAAAGAGAAGTGATTTTTATAGAAAAATGGAGGACAAAGAAGCTTGGTCAAATAGCTTTTAGGTGTCCTGCCTTCAATTCCTTGGTTTAAATATGCTCCAACAGTAGATATATTCAAATGTTGACATATTATATGATGGTTGAAACTCGAAACTACCCTTGATTCATATAGTATGTACAAAGAGTCCTTGATTCATATAGTATGTCCAAAAAGTGAGACAAACATGTCTCTATGTACATGAAATAACAGATCTGTTTAATGCCCAAAATTTAATTTACATAGCATAGACACTTAATTAATTGCGGTCAGTTTTATGCACAACTTTCTTTATCCAGTTTCATGATGCAGTAACCGTGTCATGTTGTATGCAGGTTGGTGGGCCCAAGGAGTCGTATGAAGCAGCCAAACCCTTATTCCAAGCCATGGGTAAAAACTCAATCTACTGTGGGAGCTCTGGAAATGGTGCTGTAAGTCCTTCTCAATCCTATTTACCATATCCTTTTGTCCGGCTTCTTGGTTTTAGTTTAACAAAATGAAAGCCAACTTTTCTTTCAGACCATGCACCTTCCTCCAGTTATAGTGAATACATACTATTTAATCCTAAATTATCAGAATCGAAATTATATATGTACTGTCTTTTGTTTGGAAAATATTCATGCAAGGTCATAAGCAAAACAGTCCCAGCGTAAAGTCATAATCATTTACAGTTGAAGAAATTTGATAAGATCAGGATGAATATGACTCCACGCAAGAGAGTAATAATCTAAGATCATTCCTCTCTAAGAGTTATATCTCTATGCAAATTAAGATATTAACAGGGAGTAAAAGAAGTATTTCTATTTTGTTAGTTTGTCCAAAGTCCGAAGTAAAGAGGGATTTATATTGAACCGGATTTAACGAGACATGATTTTCATATGTAGGCTGCTAAAATTTGTAATAATTTGGCGATGGCAGTAAGCATGGTTGCTGTTTCTGAAGCTTTAGCTCTCGGTCAAAAACTGGGTATTGCAGCTACCACACTTACAAAAGTTTTCAATTCATCAAGTGCTAGGTGTTGGAGTAGGTATATATGCTTTATTTTTTGTGAACTTTTGTGATGGTTTCATGTTAATACACAGTGTAGAATTGTGATCAATTAAAAAAATACTGATAATTATTTTAATCATTAAATGTTCTAAATGTTCATCCATAATTAACAGCGAGAGCTATAATCCAGTTCCTGGAGTGATGTCTGAGGTGCCTTCTTCAAAAAATTATGATGGTGGGTTTTCTTCTAAACTTATGGTAAGGGCGACTACCTGTTCGAATCTCATTTTTTAATTTCATATTTTCCTCTTGCATAAACGCATGTTTACATTTGTGCATGATCATTTACATTGGATTTGTTTACATTTAGTTTTGATTATGATTGCACTTCAGGCTAAAGATTTGAGACTAGCTATGGAAGCAGCGAAGGAGGTTGATGTCAGGTGTCCATTTACTTCTGAAGCACTCCACATGTACGCTAATTTGTTTCTCAAAAATATTGAATGTGAAATGGTTATATAGTAGTTGACATTTGATTCAACAATCTATAACTGTAGATATACAGAGATGTGTGAGAATGGCTACGGTTTAAAGGACTTCTCTTCCGTGTTTCGCCATTATTGCTCTGGAAATGACGAGAAGTAAAAGAAGCAAAGTAATAAGCAAAAGGCAGGGATGACCTGGTCATGTTTGCACTACTCCGGATCAAAAGCTGTTACATTGAGCTCAAGCATTTATAATTTTTGTGCGAATCATTGCGCAATCTAACTGCCGTGTTATCTTTGTTTATCAGAACGAGTAATTCAATAATTGTGCCTCCCTTCAAATTAGATATTGTGTGTGTGTTTTGATGATTTTGTATTCAAGAAATGGAAGACAGAGAGATAATTTATCTTAGGGAATAACGTTATTACTAGAAAGTGGTTTAGATGCTAATTCTTGATCAATGATGTTTGTTGAAAAAAGAAGCTTGATAATTTATCGTTTAGCGCACTATACAGTATCATTCCAGTTATAACTTCAGAACTGAATGACAGTGGTGCAAGGTATAACAGTTATGTAGAAACTGATTAGGAAAAGGTTAAGGAAATGCAGTGGGTTCACCCAGGCTCAAACTAAGAGCCTTCAGTGTGTTAGACTGACGTGATAACCAACTACACTGCTAAACCATTGTGCAATAATTGCAAATATTACTCTATTTATCCTATTCAAACAAACGTCCTTTATTATTTATGCTCCCAACTCGCATATATTGTGTTCAGATATAACAACTTAAGCATTATTCTTTTTGCACCACGGAACCATGTGATGAAGCTTAAAATTTTAAACTATTTAACATGGAACACATGGTGATAAAATACTTCATAAAATATGCCGTTACCAACTCGTATAGACCGTGTGCCTTCAGAGATGGCAATGGAAACATTATTTCTTCCTACAGCCTTGGTGACAAAAAACACTCAGCATGGGACTGGATAAATGGGGGAAATCATATCATAGTATTAGACCAAGAGTGTGTTCTTGTGTTCGATGATAGGAGTAAACAAAATGAGTATTCGAACGGATGGGGAATGCGTTTTTGTGTCGCGAAATTGACATTTGATTATGGTTTTGGAAAAGAGTATAAAAATTAATTTTGTTATTTTCAATTATAATTGTTAACATATTTGTATTGTTTTAAAACGGGTATATTTTGAGAAGGTAACTTAATCCAAAAATTTGATAATTCAACTACAATATTAGTACAAAATTCGAATTACAATATACAATAATGATGCAAAATTCAAATTATAGATACAAATTCAAACAATTCCTAACGTAATTTAGCAGCGTCTAATTCATTTCAAATGTTATCTCAGACGATTGTCATAGAATTTGTTGCATCTCTTCAACTGGTTCACGATCGTTATTCTCGGACATTCGAATACTATAATATTCTTCTAGAAATTCTTCGGATCATCTTCATACGCCATAAATCCCGAGTCTCCTTCGGTGTATTTTCGGATGAAATTTTGGACAGTCAATTGAAGCAATAACAACCTTTACATATGTGAACATGTTATGTAAGGTTGCAAATTTTCTCTTTAAAATTTCGAAAAATCTTTTATTGTCATAGATAAACTCGAATGGTAGCGGTTAAAAATTTCATTTTCAATCTTTGGTTGGTTCTATGTTCAATAAAATTAGGAATGTGGTATTGTACATTCCGATAAGGAGGTAAGTATTCATTCATTAGTGGATACCTCGAGTCAACTAAATAATACTGTCCCGGTAGTGGATAAGGAAAATTCAAATTTGGGCTGTTTAAACTGAACGAAAACTTTGCATCATGAGTTCTTTCCAACCATGCTCTTACAAATGTAAATGTTAAATCAAAGGCGCATAGAACCATAATATTCTGCGTAACATAGCACTTACGTCCAACATATCGTTGCACATCTGAAATAGGTACATGTGCAACCACATCTATACCATCAATAACCTTGATGCAATTTTAAAAAAGGGGTAATACTGGTGTGATGTCCTAATTTGTTTTCGGGACTCTATTATATTAAGGGTCCATTGGTCTAATCATATAATTAGACAACAATTCAACCACTTTCAAAATTTCATGAAAATAAATGCAAATCGTGTTATTTGAGCGTTGAAATCTTTCAGCAACCTATCATGTAGGAAGAGCCAAAACAATTGTATACAGAAGGACGACTACGATTTCCCTAACGCACATATCAGAATTTGACTTTATACTGTAGTCTTCTAGTTACTCGCACAATGTCAGAAAACACAGTCTTTTCATTTGGAAGTTATGTTGACAAGGTTCAGCATGACCGTACAGTATGTTGTTAAACCGGTGAATTTCTTCTATATTCGGATGTATGAATTCGGCACATTGGAGTTTTCTGTTGCACTCTATGTCTCATAATAGCTTGAATATTAACAAAATCTTCTGCATCAGAATCCGAATAATCGCCATCGTTGTATAGGTCAGCAATCGAGGAAGATCGAGTGAAGAATTTGAGATTTAAATGAAGAGGAAGAAGATTTATGTAAAGACCGAGAGGAGGAATAAGGTAATTACCTATTAACGTCAGAGGCGTCAGACGCCTCTGACGCTAACCATCGATTTTCAATGGTTCACCCAAATAATGGTGGACCTCGGCTAGCATGGTGCGGGTTAATTGAGCAATTTTTTTTATCATTTTGGATCTTATTAAGTCTATGAAGTCTAAATTAATTTGAATCTAATCTAAATAAATTTTAAATAAAATCATTATTTTATTTAATTGATTAATAAAATGATTTTATTTGATTATTTATATGATATATAATGTGCACATGTGTGCACACAAGTACATGTACGTGCATATGCAACATAAAACACGAACATGGTTCACAATGCTCATGTCTAAGTGCTAAGATTTATACCTTAATGGACACATTAGCCCCTTTATATATCTATTTGCTGTCATAATATAATATTAATATAATATATACATACTCGCACGCACCTATAAAAATAATTAGATATATGCATATATTCATACGCAAAATAATTATTTATAATTTAAATATAAAGCAATTTTAAAATTCAAAATTCAAATTTGTAACTAGATCTAGATTCAAAATACTACTAAAATTCAAATTCAAAATTTGAATTTAAAAATAGGTTTTAAAATCATATTTATATAAATATATACGATTTTTTTAATTTCGATAATAAATAATATCTATATATCTATATATATATAGATTAGATTACATAAAATTAAAATCATTTATATATCTAAATAATAATATATCGTAAATACATATGTACATGTATGTATTATGTATTTTTTTTCGATAAATGGGTTCATTTTATTCATGTATGTATGTATCTATATATAATATATTTATATATGAAAATTTACTTTCGGCTATGTATTAATTTGAAAAAATAATTTTTTATAGTAAATATATGCAGATTTATTTTAAGCTTTTTTTTATTTAAATTTGAAATTTCCATGCGGAAAAATTGCTTTTTAAAGAAAAAAAAATCATTTGCATACAAAAGTAGATTTTATGGTATACATGTATATTTATATGCATATTCATAAATATTTACAAATTAATTTAAAGTTTTAAATTAATAAATATTAATAACATATTTCGAATAAAACAAATGCACACAAAAAGTGTTTTTTTATTTATGTACTTTCGAAATGACATGTATAATACATACATACATACATACATACATACATACATACATATATATATTAGTATCAATTTATAAATACACACACACTGTATATATATATCTGTGTGTGTATGCGTGTATGTGTATGTATAATATATAGTAATATCGATTTATAAACACACACACATTTATATATAAAATTATATTACTATATATTGATATTACTATATATTATACATATGTTGGAACTAGTCCATCCCGCAGTAGAAGAAATGGGTAAATGTAACATCCTCTACTTGGAGTCCCAAAACTAACGGCTATGGATGCTGCAGTCGTACATGGTTATTAATCTTCGACGACTAAATAAGGCGGTGCTAGATTCATTGATACACAGTTCACAAGAATATGGAAATTTTTAACAAATCAAAAACACATTTCAACATTCTATTCAAAACATTTAATGTTCATTACATAATCCCAAAAGCGTTAACCACGTTCAGCAAAATATAATTATTACACATACGCCAAGAGCGACAAATGAAGATGCGCCCTTGGTTGATTAGAGTAATAATAAGGCTAATAAATTTGTCTTTACATCCAAAATACACAGCAGAAAAGATAACTCTAAATAACTAACTGCCTCCTGCATGCCTCCGAAAGCTTTATTCGTCTAAGAAGAGAACCTGAAAAGCCTAAACCTCAAACTACTCAAAATCAATTGAGTACCTGAGAGTTTAAGGGGAAAAAACTTTGATTCAGACATAAAGCCTAGTATGAATAATAATGTAACATCTCAATCCTTTTAGATATCTAGTGAGACCATGCCGCTTACCAGAACGGGTTATCCCGTCACTAGTATCCTAAAACCTTTATAAAACCATATACCGTGCTCCTGCATCCACAATGGTTAAAAACATACATTTCAAAATATTATGATGATATGCGTATATAAAACATTTTGGATTTTCTGTCCCCAATTTAAGTTGACTCCCTGTCATAATTATAGTTTCTAGGGTCACTATTAACCTATTAGTTTTTATTGGTTTACTAATAACCTTTCATAATACATGGACACCCTGTCCTAATTCATAGTGTTCATGGGATCACTAAGAACCTATAGGCTCCTACCAGTTAACTAAATTAATTCATGTTCCCCCTTGAACCTATTAGTCATTCCAATAATTAAATGCTTGTCCTACTTTTCATGGGTTGACTAGGAACCTATGGATTTATCAAGTAACTCACTTCTTATCCTAGTTTTTCAGGGTTGACTAGAAACCTACCGACTGATGTCAATTCTTAATTCAGATATAGTTTTCATAGGTTCACTACAAACCAGTTAGCCTATCCAACTTACATTAATACATAGTTTTCATGGGTTTAGTATGAACTTATTGGTTACCCCAATAATTACATAATCATAGTTTTCATGGGTTTACTATGAAGGTATCTCCCGGACAACTTCAAGGTTAAGGCATCCTATACTTTGGTCTCCCTAACCCACTGGATGCAATTCTACTCATTCAGGAATTTAATTAAATTATATTCACTATTGGTTTAACCTAACTGCTTCTTCTACCCCTTTATCCCCAAAATACAGTTATGGGTTCTTTATCATGTGAATATACTCATATTTGAAGAAGCAACATAACAATTTAACAGTACCACTCCCGTGGGTTTAAGTTCCTTGAAATACATTGCATATAAACATAGTTAATCCCTTTAACTTATATTTTTATCAAGGCAATAATTCTTCAAATTTACATACTTAAAGTCATTTCAAAACTCCTTTATTTAGCCATAGGTTTTTCCTTTAAAATTTGAGTTTGGGTTTTAAAACCTTCGAAACCTTACTTTCGACCTCATATGATGATCTCCTTTGAAAGCATAAAAATCTATCTTTAAAATCTAGGTTCCTGCCTTGCGAATACTTTACAAAATATCTTCGAAACCTTTTGACCATGTTAAAGTATTATCATATAAGTATAGAAGCATAGCTTCGAAACCATTTGAAAGTATCCTTTCGAAACCAATGAAGGTTACCCCTCGAAACCATTAAAAGCCCCCCTTTCGAGAGCATTGGGTTTATACTTAAAACATCATTCTGGGTCAAAGTGAACTTAGGCGAAAGCATATCTTTCGAAACCATTCTTTAATTCAAAAAGTATCGGGGAAGTTTGATGGCATCGGAACCATCCTTTTGAAAGCTTTAAAGCATCTGGGTAAAACAATTGAAGGTTTGCTTCGAAATCCTTTCCGAAACCATTGCCTTCAAAACTCCTAACCCCTTTCGAAAGCATTAGGAAGTGGCTTACATTTATAAAACAATAGCACCTTTCGACAGCTTTGATGTCTTCAATACCATCGAAAGGTCATCAATTCATAAAAGGGTTTCGACTTGGTCGAAACTACCCCTTCCGAAATCTTTAAACAAAATCTAAGTAACTCATCCGGAAGCTACTACTTTAAAACAAAGGTGGAAGCTCTCTTTCGGAAGCCTCTTTTGGAAATACCTTTCGCAACCATAGGTTTCGACCATGTCGATACCCCTTTATAAATAGGCAAGCACTTTTCTTTTAAAACAAAATAAAACAAAGGAACCTACCCTTTCGAAAGGTATGTTTCGACACCATACCTTCTGTCTTTCTCCAATCCACTGTGTACCATCGAAATGTACTATGTGTATTGGTTTACTAGTTTCAACCTAAAAGGTTTCAACTAGGTTGGGGGCGGAAGGTCTGAGTCGAAGGGTCCTTCTAAAGAAGACGGAATTCCTTTTTCTGTGCAAAATGCTGTTTTTACCAATAAAGTAAACTTTTTGCAACTAACTTACCCATTTTAAACATTTAATTAGCCACCTTAAACTTTTAAATTATTTACTAAAATTTTCCGCGTTTTCTTAGATCTAAAACTAAGCAATATTTAACAAATAAGCCCTTCCTATAACATAACAATTAAATCATTTAGGTCCTCCTTTTAAAATAACTTAATTTTCATACTAAATCACTTAGTAAATCCCCAAAAATTGCAGAAATTCACTTTAATTATGTTATTTAACATATCAAAATTTTAGACCCAATTTTTCAATATATTTTTCAAAGTAAATTTATAAACTCAAATAACCATATTTTCCTTTGAAAATTCATAATAATCTTTCCATAGCTTGAAAAATTATCAAAATTAAAATCCAACTCCAAAATCATGTTTCTCATAACATAAATTTTCCCATGGCATTTAAACATCATAAAATCTCCATTTTGACCTAAATCCATATCAAAACTCCTTTAAACAATCTTGTTTAAATAAAATAAATCATAGTTCAAGCATATCATCATTCAATATATCATAAGAATGAATTTATCCATTATATCTGACTTTATATGATTATAAAATCAAAAATAGAGATGTAATGATTATTATTCACCTTATATTGGATAAGGAAATTGAAGATTGATTGAGATTGATTTCTTCTAGCTTGAATCCTAAGCTTTACATTGATTTTCTCTTCTCTTCTTCCATCCTAATGGCTGATCTTGCTCTTCTTCTTACGATTAAAATTTTACTTGTGATAAAAATGAACGTGTATGGATAAGGGAAATGGTATAAGGGTGGGAATATGAGCAGCTATTTACCCTAATGCCCTTATGTTTATTTTAGCTAATACTTAACCATTTATAAGTTCATTTAATTCAAATAAGCACGACCACTCATATTTATTAATCAACCTCAATTTCCTCATAGTGGAAATTAGGTTGAAGGGCTTCTATTTGCAAGATAATAAGTTTTAAGGACAACATTTCTGAATAATTAGTTTTAAGGACAATTTACAGCATAATGATAAATTCATTTATCTTTTTTAGTTATACAGGAAAATGATAAATCCTTTTATCATTATTTCTGTATAACTGAAAATGATAAATTCTTTTATCTTTTTCCTATAAAATGTCCTTAAAACTAATTTTTTTAAAATAATGTCCTTAAAACTTATTACGTACACAAATAAGCCCTTGAAGTGAAAATCCCCTTCCTCATATTCATTATTCTATTTAATTTATTCTAATTAAATCTTCTGAATAATGTCATTAAAAATTAGGAATGTTATAGTAAATTTCAATTTTTTAACCATTTTGGATCTTTACTGGTCCTATGTAGTCTAAATGTATATTAGATCAAATCTAATTAAATTTTAAATAAAATCTTATTTTATTTAAATTGTTAAAATGTATATTTAAATATAACTTAAATTTATAGGTATTATACTAGACGTATCAAATACATTCATTTGTGTGATGTGTAAGTGCCGTATGTATGTAGTGTTTATATATGTAAAAGGAACATGTATAAATGAATTCACAGAAGGAAACCTTATGTTTCCCTCTCTTATCCTTTGAAATTAATAAAGGGAAGATATGATAATATGTGAAGACAAAGAAACCTTTTATTTCTCTCCCTCTTTAACTTTAATAATCAATGTATTAAATGACATTTATAATTTATCAACCAAATTTACACATGCATTTGTTTTCCAAATTTTAATTAGCGAAATATATGCATATATCCATAATATTACACACACATCTGTATAGTGAAAACCTATTAGTTGTTTTAAATAATTTGAAAGCCAAAATAAACAGTAACGGGAAATTTTTCAATTAAAAAAAGGATTGACAACAAGGTTACATATAGCACAAAATCCTCTTATAGATTTGAATTAAACTTAAACATATATGTTTCCATATACATGATTATTATAATTTAATAGCTTAGATCTAAACAACATATATTTGCAAACATTATAGCATATTATATATGCATATGTTTATAGCAAACATTATAGCAAACATACATTTATACAAATAGGTTTTGATTTCAAAGTCAACAATTTTCATTAAACTTTTTAATTTGGAAATAAAAGAATGCTTTAGATTTACATGGGACTCTAAATATAGAAAACCACAAAGAAATAAAATTTGCACTAAAGTCCATTCATTAATCTTAATCAATGTTTTTTCTAAACAAGATTGAAACAATTATATACAAATATTTACCATATGAAATTAAAGACCAATTTCAAAGAACAGTAGATAACTAAACACGTATAATTCATTTGCATTTGAGTCTGTAAATGTTATTTAATTATATAAAATAAACAAATCTCATTCAAAATCAGTTTTTAATTTCATAAGTTTCCAAAATAAAATAAAAGAAATTAGGACAAATTAGGCATGTGTAAATTTGTAATAAGAATTTGCAGATCTAAACAATAAAGTGAATAATGTATAATAAGTTATTAGAAATAATATGGGATTCAATACATATCAATTTATCATAAACATACATATAAGGGAGATTATGGATAAACATAGATCTGAAGCCAAACAATACAATAAACATGTTTTAACCAAATAGATATAAGGGAGGTTTAAGTTACATATGGTAGGATGGATAATTAAAACATGAGGTGAATCATGCAAAGTCCAATCATATCAAATGATATAAATACATAGGTGAATTTATGTAAGAAAATTAACTTTGGATGTAGCCAATAAATCACATCTTGAACAATGAATCAAAGCTTCCAGATTTAAAAATCAGCCTCCAGATTTTGCAAGGATCAAGAGAGATGCAATGACCCGCAATTTTCCAATAATTAAAATTTTGAATTAAATAAGCTTTTTGTAATTTAATATTGGAAGAAATTAAAATTTATGGTTTATCAATAAGAAATGACTAGAATGTAATGCTAAAAATGTTAATTCAAGACAATTGATAACTATTATAATGTATGTCCAATAAATTGAAATGATTGTAAAGTTAGTTGGTTATAGATTGTAAATAAAGAAATAGGGATTAATAATATAAATTTAATATAATAAATGACTAATTGAATAAAATCTCAAATAATTATAATAAATTGTAAAGTTACATTGGTTAGAAATTATAAATAAGAAGATAAAATCAATATGAAGTTATTTGTTTTGTTTGTTAACAATAAACATGGAAATGTGTTTGAATTGGCAAGTTGTAACAATGTTTAATTAATTCATTGAAATTTAGATTGATATAAATGATAAATAAGGGAATAAATTAAATGTTATAATTAGTTGGTGAAATAATATGTAACTTAACCTATAAGTGTGATTAAAGTAAGAAAATGTGATAATTGTTATATGTTACTTATTTAATCAATCCGTTGAATTTAATTGGAAATAAATTGCAATAGATGTAATTAAATATTACGTTAATGTAAATTAAGATGACAATTGTAGAATAAGCGTAATAAGATGTAACCCATTGTTAATTTTATTCATAATATGACGATTGATTGAATAAAAAGATTGAAATCGAATTTAATCAATTTATTGCAATTAAATATATATTTAATTTGGATTTTTGTTACAGTTAAAATTGAACTCTGTATTTAGTGTAAATTTTTAACACTGAATTGATGTGTAAATTTGTTTTAAATTATTGAAAATATCTAAGTAATCAAAAATGATAATAATTATTAGTTTATAAATATTGAATCAAAAAGTGATTTAAATAATTTAATATTAGTTTATTTAAATAACGTGAAAATAGTCATTTTGCTCACTGTCTCGGATTTTGTCGAAACCAGTTTCATCGGATCCGCAATGGTGAATTATGGTAAATTTTCAAGTTTCGTAGCGACCAGACTTGTCGTTTGATCGTACGGGCTTGAAACGCGTAGAATCAATTTAAATAAATTCAGTTGAAATCAACTTGAAATAAGCTAATTTTAAAAGCTAACTTCTCCATACGATAGAATTAGGACTTGAAACATTCCATTGACTTTAAAAATATCAAAAACATCTATTTCGATATATGAGATGTCCTATTTCAATTTCGGGGTCAACGCCAACAGGCTTTGCCGTCGCGTAGTCGTTTCGATAAATCCAATGTGGTTCATTCTTTTCTAATTCAGATCTACCTATATATAGGCCGTTATAAGCCCTAATAATTTCTCATTTCCTATTACTGTACGTACAATTCTATCTACTTCTCTTCCCTCAATGGCAGAAACCAATTCAAATTTCAAACCCTACAATTCAATCTCCAAACCAATTTCAAATTCAAACTTCTCCAAATCCTAACATATTATATACTGTTTCAAAGCTCCCGATGAACACAATTCACTGGTGCAATTTTTTTCTCAAATTGGATCATTTTTTGTCCAAAAATCAATAAATTAGTCTCGGCCATTCAAATAGGTGGTTGATGATCATTGACCGATTGTCAATTCATTGGTACTATTATGTGGAGAGTCGAGTGAGGAATCCATCAGAGTTGGTCGCATGTTGTATCAATGGTTGGATCGCTTGAACTAATTGATTAGGGTTTGAAATTTTTTTCTACGGTGGCTATTTCATGCCTCGATCTGCGTGGACCAGGGGGGTCGCGAGGCTATAGGGGAGGCGTAGGGAGAACGACGAGGCTTCTGGTGATGGTCGCGGTGGTTGCCGGTCGTGGGCGTGTGTGGATCATCTTGTGGCGGCATGTCGATCGAGCGCTGTAGTATTCTAGGGTTTTGCTAAGAGTGAAACGAGCAGGTGACGTGTATTTTATTACTAATTATTTTATTTATTTTTAATTTCAAGCGTGTATTGTTCTAATATGTATAACTTTTTCATATGAGGTCGAATTCACACACGATCGGAATACCGGATATTTTGGAATAAGTCTTCTAAGACTGTTGAATTTTGGATCTCAAATCGATTTGAAATCAAAAGCGATTGTTTTAATCCACTTACAACTACTGAATTATCTTATGTTAGTAAAATTAAATTTATGATGTGATTAGAAATTGATTGGCTGATGTTTGATATATTTAAATTGCCATTCCAGTTAAATATGACTTTTATTGCATTTAGTCGTCATATAATTTAATATTGAATTTTAAAATTTACAGTTAATACTTGATATTGATAATCAGTAAATTGCTATTATTTGGATGATGATTGTGATGAATGTTTGATTATTGATATTGGATGAATGGATGTTATACTTTTATATTGTTATAACATTGTAAGTTCCCTATGGGTTGAAATGTTACATACCCGAACGATCTATCGATTAAGGAAATTCATTATGAATTGAAATGATAGATTCGAGCGATTTATGGATTTTATTTTAATTCGAGATTGCGGACTGAAATGATATATACCCGTAAATTTAAATAATTGCGGATTGAAATGATAAATACTCGTATCACTTGACCATAGGGAAGAAAATTATATACGAATACCGGATTGGTTAAATTAAATAATTTTAAATTCTTAAATTTTGTATTGGAGATATTTTGAAGTAAAATTTAATTTATAACAATTGAAATATTGTTGAAAATCTGAGTTTGAATATGAAATTGGAATTGGTTTAAATGAATTGTTTAAAGGACTTAAACTGAAATTTGAATGATGGAAGTGGTCCAAATGTGTTGAAATGAAAGAAATAGTTCAATTTGATATTAATTTCAAATTTATTACAATTAATATAAACCATTTTAAAACATATTACTTTCAAATCCTAATTATTAAGATTTTCAAACTATAAAACTAATTTATACTATTTTAAACTATTTGAACTAATATAATCAGTTTAAACTAATTTAATTTATTTTAATCTATTCTGTTTTAATCTACTTTAATCTATTTTAACCTAATTAACCCGTTTTAAATTATTTTAAATCTAATTAATCTATTTTAAAACTATTTAATCTATTTTAAATCTATTTAATCTGTTTTAATCTGTTTTAAACTATATTAAACTATTTTACTCTATTTTAAACTATATTAATGCATTTTAATCTATTTTAAACTATATTAATATGTTAATCTATTTTAAACTACCTTAAACTATTTTTAAAACTAATATAAACTATCTAGACTATTTTCTGAATTTTAGGTTTTGTAAGTGGAAGTTTTATATTTAAATCCTTAATTTTTAGTAGAATATGATTAAATGATGTTATAACATAAGTAGGGATTTAAATGACATATTTGAGGAATATGATGATATTAAATGAGGATGTAATCTATTTTGGAAATACGAATTCGAAAGTGATATGATTTCAAATGTGATATAATTTCGAAAGTAAATATGATTTCGAAAATGATGTGGTTTTGAGAATACGATATTTTGAGATAATTTGTAAATCAGTTTTGGAAATGTAAAAGAACCATCCAGTGTGAAATAAGCGTTTGGTTGTTAAAGTGACCGGGATCGGGTATTGTCATACTCTCTGCCAATACCGAAAACTACTTTAACAACTATGTATGTGGTGGAGATTCCAGAAATGAAGTAGGTTGGTTTGACGAACGATTCTTTATGAGGTATTTACGTGACCCTGACTCCCGTGAGTCAGCTTAGTTGTGACTACAATAGGAGCCATGTCGGGCCAAATGAGGTCAATCCTCTTATCGGACATTCTTCTTCGATACCATATTATGAATTTGTGATGATTTGGTGGCCACCCCTTGATTTTGATTATGGAAATGTGTTCTGAGGTGGGCGATAGTAGCTGCTATGCCTTACCACCAGTCCGGATTCGCAAAACTGTAGAATCCTACCCTGGCATTGCCTCACATGCCGTGTTCACGCACCCTATCGCGCCTTCTACGAGTTTGGTTTGTGTCGTACCTATGGAGTGCTCCCTAATAGCCCACTATTTTACGGTGGAGTTTACAGTATCTTTATAGAATACGAAATTATATAAAATGTGCTAAGAGGGATATGAGTAACACCTTAACGCTATTTTAACGCTTTACTTTCTTGTAGACACTATTATAATAGCATATTGTACTATGCATGCATATAGTTTAACGGATCCTTAGGAGATGGAATCCCGAGCATCTTTAAGTTATTGCACTCACGTTAGACACTGGATAGGAGATGTCAAAATCCGTAAACATCTCTGATGCCGTTACGCTCATATTTATTTATTGTTGATTTAACTTACATAATATCTTTTAGTTCTGACTCGAGTGTTTTGTCTTTTCAATTCGCTTGGGTCAGTCTGAGCTTTTCAATGTATCGAAGACTTATTTGGAGGATGAAGACGAAGATTTAGTACTAGTATTATTTATTCCGCTACATCATGTTGTTCCGCTGCATTATTTATTTATTACTGTTGTATGTACTCTGATTCTGTATCGTAAATGTGTAATCAAATGTTATTTGTAAAACAGCTTTATGAACTGTTTATTTGATTACTATATTTTGTCATTCCGCTGCGAGATTCTATATTTGTTTTTCTTTCTTTCCCCGTTTTTTTCTTATTTACCCTATAACAATCATCCCTTTTGAATGGTTTTAATTTGACATGTGTGGTTTATTTTTGATTTAAATCGTCTAAAATGGTGGTCATTACATTTGGTATCAAATCTTTGGTTTAGCAATGACCATGGCTTTGTGGGGTCTAACTCCTATAAGATAGGATAAAAATACCCTAGAATGAGTCGTTGAGTGTATAAATGAGAGAGCATATTTATTGATATAACAAAAGGTTTTGTATTGTGTTAATTTGTTCTATTTTGTATTTATCAATTTGGGTCGGTACATAGGACATTATGGCGTCGATAGGATTCCTAAAAATCGAATGGGGCAGACCGACACAATATTGTTTTCAAATATGGGTAAATGAAATAATTTTACCTAGTATATATTTTGTATACAAAAGGATAATTTTATAAATGATATAGTTGGATGTAATATGTTGCTTGTTAGGTAGTGAAATTTTATAAACATTGATTGTAAAATAGGATTTACAAGTAAATTAAATATAAATTGGAAATTTAGAACTTAAGTTTTGGGATTTTTGAAAATTTCTTTCGAAAGATTTTGGAATATATATTAGTATTATTTGGAAGTATTTTCCGATATAAATATTTCAATGTGATTTGACAGGAAGTTTTAGAAAGGAAATTTTAATAGTAAATACTCTCCCTCGGTCGCTGAAAAATAATTTTAGTAATGAGTGCATGCATCATCGACGTTCATTTTCGAGTTTCAAAGTGGGAAGACCACTGTAGTAATTTTACTGAACATTTGTTTTGATTATGAATATTACAATTTTCTAAATATGATTTGGATATATAAAAGATATTATTATAGATATTATTTTTAAATGGATTATAAAGGGAACCCGATACTTAGTTCTTAAGTTTTTTGCAAATTGAAAATTTCAATTATCATAATAAAATGAAACCTTGACCATTTTAATAATTGAAAACTTTTAATATATGTAATTATAAACTTGATGCTAAGTGATTAATGAAAATATAAGAAATTAAAATTTTGTAAACTGTAAATCAAAAGGATATGAAAATTAGAAATGATAACTATTGAACATTTTATTTACTATGAATAAGATGAACTTGTGTAACATTCCATTACACTCTGAAAGACATATATATAACTTACCAAAATGTACAAAGTTGTAGTGTTAAATAGCAATATGTAATAGAATACTATATATGAAAGTAATAAACATGGAAAGAAAAGGAGTTAAAAATTTAAGCATGAATTGATTCACAAGTGAATAATGACATAAAAAGGAAATCAACGTAAATAATAGTTGTGAATTAAATTTGTAAAGAGACTTACATAATATTTTAACAACTGATTATGGATGATTTAAATAATTGAACGGAAATAACTTATGTAAGCAATGACTGTAAAGTAATGAAAAGAGGGAAAATTGCATTGTATAAATGAATGGGAAATGAACTTTGTTGGAAATGAATGTAAACTAATTAAATAAACATTGAATGAATGAATGAAGCTAAAGAACAGTAAATAATATGAAAGGAGATTAATAAGAAAAACTTACATGACATTTTAGATTATTGTTTGTTTTGGCTTATGAGATGATTGGAAAAGGATACTTCTAACTGTATAAGATGTATGGATAATCTATTAAGTTTTATCTATGATTGTTAAGTGTATGGTATACTTAATAGTTTATTTATCATCTTATACAACTAAAAGTGTCTAAACCTAAAAAAACCATTTGCTTTGGTTGTTATGGTTGAATGGGCGATTACTTTGATTGCATGTGGTGATTTTATGGTTTTGTTTGCAAATGACTATTGATATGTGATGTTGATTGTTTTGTTATCAATTGAAACAACTTAAATATTTCTTTTTCTACATAATTATTAACTTCTTTTGATTATATAAGTGAAATACGGGTATATGGAAGCAATAACTACTGCTATTGGTTTCGTAAATAAGAGTTTTTTGCCGGACAAATACGTACATTTTCGGATTACGGTTTTATGACGATATCATATTGTTTTCCCATGGTTTGGGGATATATTATTTTGAAATATGAGATATATTGTTATTATTGATATTATTATTTCTTTTAGACCCCTCCGTATAAAGGAGACTCTATCGAAATTTGCTGTCAATTTTGGACTTAGAAAAAAAACTGTGAATTTTTTTTCAAACTTTTATTAACTTGAGTATAAAAGGGTTTGATTGTTTATAAATCGATATTTTATTTAAGTTATTTAATTATGTAAATTGATTGTAATAAATTTAATATTTTGAATAAGATATATTAATTCCTTAATTCCTTCTTCCCTTCTATTCCTTTTCGAGGACGAGAATTTTGAGCGGGGGAGAGTGTAACGACCTGCATTTTTTCGATAATTAAAATTTTGAATTAAATAAGGTTTTTGTAATTTAGTATTGAAAGAAATTAAATATTGTAGTTTGTTGATAAGAAATGACTAGAATGTAATGTTAAAAATGTTAATTCAAAACAATTGATAACTACTGTAATGTATGTCCAATAAATTGAAATGATTGTAAAGTTATAGCTGGTTATAGATTTTAAATAAAGAAATAGGGTTTAGTAATGTAAATTTAATATAATAAATGACTAATTGAATGAAATCTCAAATAATTGTAATAAATTGTAAAGTTAAATTGGTTAGAAATTTTAAATAAGAAGATAAAATCAATACGAAGTTATTTGTTTTATTTGTTAACAATAAATGTGGAAATGTGTTCGAATTGGCAAGTTGTAACAATGGTTAATTAATTCATTGAAATTTAATTTGTTATAAATGATCAATAAGGGAATAAATTAAATGTTATAATTAATTGGTGAAATAATATGTAATTCTCTGTAATTAGGAAATAATCAAGGTGGTGTAAGTAGTTATAACATTTGTTTGAAGGTAGTAAACTTATAAGTGTGATTAAAGTAAGAAAAGGTGATAATTGTTATATGTTACCTATTTAAAAAATATGTTGAATTTAATTGGAAATAAGTTGCAATAAATGTAACTAAATATTATGTTAACGTAAATTAGGATGATAATTGTATAATAAGTGTAATAAGATGTAACACAATGTTAATTTTATTCATAATATGACAAGTGATTGAATAAAAAGATTGACATCGAATTTAATCAATTTATTGCAATTAAATATATACTTAATTTTGGATTTTTGTTACAGTTGAAATTGAACTCTGTAATTATTGTAAATTTTTAACACTGAATTGATGTGTAATTTTTTTTTGAATTATTGAAATATCTAAGTAATCAAAAATTATGAAAATTGTTAGTTTATAAATATTGAATTAAAAAGTGATTTAAATAATTTAGTACTAATTTATTTAAATAACGTGAAAACAACCATTTTGGTCACTGTCTCGGTTTTATGACGAAATAGTTTCATCGGATCTGCAATGGTGAATTATAGTAAGATTTCAAGTTTCATAGTGATCGGACTTGTCGTTTGATCGTATGGGCATGAAACTCGTAGAATCAATTTAATTAAATTCAATTGAAATCAACTTGAAATAAGCTGATTTTAAAAGCTAACTTCTCCATACGATGGAATTAGGACTTGAAACATGTTCCATTGACTTCAAAAATATCAAAAACATCTACTTTGATATGTGGGATGTCCTATTTTAATTTCGGGGTCAGAACGGGCTTTTGGGGTCGCGTAGTCGTTTCGATCAATCCAATGTTGTCCATTCTTTTCTAATTCTGACTACCTATATATAGACCGTTATAAACCCTAATCATTTCTCATTTCCGATTACTATACATACAGTTCTATCTACTTCTCTTCCCTCAATGGCAGAAACCAATCCAAATTTCGAACCCTACAATTCAATCTCCAAACCAATTTCAAATTCAAACTTCTCCAAACCCTAACATATTATATAATATTTCAAAGCTACCGATGAGCGTAATTCACTGGTGCGATTCGTTTCTCAAATTGAATCATTGTTTGTCTAAGACACAATAAATTAGTCTCGGCCATTCAAATAGGTGGTTGATGATTATCGATCGATCGTTAATTCATTGGTACTGTTGTTTGGAGAGTCGAGTGGGGAATCCATTAGAGTTGGTCGTAGGTTGTATCGATGGTTGGATCGTCTGAATTAATTGATTAGGGTTTGAATTTTTTTTCGACAGCGGCTGTTTCATGCCTCAATCTGCGTGGACCAGGAGGGTCGCGAGGCTATAAGGGAGGCATAGGGAGAACGACGAGGCTTCTGGTGGTGGTCGTGGTGGCTGTCGGTCTGGGCACGTGTGGATCATCTTTGGCAGCGTGTCGATCGAGCACAGTAGTAATCTAAGGTTTTGCTGGGAGTGGAATGAGCAGGTGACGTGTATTTTATTACTATTTTTTTTTAATTTCAAGCACGTATTTTCTAATATGTATAACTTTTGCATGCGAGGTCGGATTCACACGCGGTTTTTCTCCTCTGCGATCATATTGGAATTCCCGATATTTTGGAATAAGTTTGAAGAAATTCCGAGACTGTTGAATTTTGGATCTCATTTTGGATTTCAAATCGATTTGAAATCAAAAGTGAGTGTTTTAACCCAGTCACAACTACTGAATTGTCTTATGTTAGTAAAATTAAATTTATGATGTAATTAGAAATTGATTGGTTGGTGTTTGATATATTTAAATTGTCATTCCAGTTAAATATGACTTTTATTGCATTTAATCGTCATATAATTTAATATTGAATGTTAAAATTTCCAGCTAATACCTGATATTGATAATCGGTAAATTGTTATTATTTATTGGTTGATTTGGATGATGATTGTGATGGATGTTTGATTATTGATATTGGATGACTGGATGCTATATTTTTATATTGTTATAACACTGCAAGTTCCCTATGGGTTGAAATGATACATACCTGAACGGTCTATAGATTAGGAAAAATCGTTATGGATTGAAATGATAGACTCGAGCGATTTGTGGATTTTATTTTAATTCAGGATTGTGGGTTGAAATGATATATACCCGTAAATTTAAATAATTGTAGATACAAATGATGAATATCCGTATCACTTGATCATAGGGTAGAAAATTATATACGGATACTAGATTGGTTAAATTAAATGATTTTAAATCGTTAAATTTTGAATCAGTTAAATGATATTTTGAAATAAAATTTAATTTATAATAATTGAAATATTATTGAAAATCCAAGTTTAAATGTGAAATTGGAATTGGTTTAAACGAATTGTATAAAGGACTTAAATTGAAATTTGAAAGCTGGAATTGGTCCAGATGTGTTGAAATGAAAGTAATAGTTCAGTTTGATATTGATTTCAAACTTATTACAATTAATATAAACTGTTTTAAAACATATTACATTCAAATCCTAATTATTAAGATTTTCAAACTATTAAACTAATTTAAGCTATTTGAACTAATTTAATCAATTTAAACTAATTTAATTTATTTTAATCTATTAAATACAATTTATTCTATTTTAATCTATTTTAACCTAATTAACCCATTTTAAATTATTTTAAATCTATTTAATCTATTTTAAAACTATATATATATTTTAAATATATTTAATCTATTTTAATCTGTTTTAAACTATTTTAATCTATTTTAAACGATATTAATCCATTTTAGCCTATTTTAAACTATTTAATCTATTAATCTATTTAAACTATCTTAAACTATTTTTAAAACTAGTATAAACTATTTTTTGAATTTTAGGTTTTGTAAGTGGAAGTATTATATTTAGATCCTTGATTTTTAAGTAGAGTACGATTAAATGATGTTATAACATAAGTAGGGATTTAAATGACATATTTGAGGAATATGATAAATTTAAACAAGGATTTAATCTATTTTGGAAATATGAATTCAAAGTGATATGGTTTCAAATATGATATAATTTCGAAAGTAAATACGATTTCGAAATGGTTTTGAGAATATGATATTTTGGTATAAACTATAAATCAGTTTTGGAAATGTAAAAGAACCATCCGGTGTGAAATGAGCGTTTGGTTGTTAAAGAGATCTGGATCAGATATTTTCATACTCTTTGTCAATACCGGAAACCACTTTAACAACTGTGTATGTAACGATCCCGGTTTTGAGTCAAATTTAAATTAGTAATCTAAATAAAATTTTGGATTAAATTGTGAATTAATTTGGTATTTTCCAAATTAAATAGATATTTGTTTGTTTATTACTATAAATGTATATAAATATGATTTTAAATAGAATTTCTAATTGGACATTTAAAAATAAATATTTTGAATAATATATTAATTTTAAATTTAATTGTGGATTAATTCGAAAATTTAGGGTAAAAATATATCACAAGGTTGTAAATAAATAAATTGATTTGAAAATTCAATAAATTATGAATAGAATTTTGATTTGGTATTTAAAAATTAATATTTTAATTGGATTTAAAATTCTATATTTTAAATTTAATAGATATTTGTTTTCTAATTTTAATATACATATATTTTGAAAGTTATGATTTGAATTTAATATAATGATTTTCAAAATACTTTTTTTTAAATTATATATATATATATATATATATATGTTATATACATGTGTGTATATTTATTTATGTATAATTAAAATTTTAAAATCATTTTCCTTAAAAGGTTATGTAAATGTTAATAAATGAAAATGTATTTATTTAAATAAGAAAAAATATATAATATAAAATTATATTTAAATATTACTATTGTTATTTTCAAGTGTTAAAAGTATAATCTGATTTCAAATCATTTTTCTTAAAGGTTATTTAAAAAGGTTAATATTCTTTTTCGTATGATATAAATTTAGTTTATATATATATAAACCATAAAAATATGTTTCATAATTTATAATAAAGTAGAGGTTTAAAACAAAGTTTTAAATTTATTTAAAACAAGGATTTAGGCTTAAAAGTGCTTATATTTTACGAGTGTAAAGAATTAATATCATAGAATTATAAGTGTTTATTTAACTTACAAGTGTTAATACAAAATGAACAAGTGGCAACTAATTTTTCTTTTAAATTTAATTTTAAAATAACATTAACAAGTGTAGTTTAAAGAGAATATGAATTTAACAAGTGTCATACTTTATTTTCTTTAAAATAAAATATAAATAATATGAATTAAAGAGTTAAACGTTAAACCAGGCTATACATTTCTATCAAATTTTCTCTTCACCTTCATTCTCAAAGTTCAAATCTGGAAATCAAAGTATGCAATAGTGCCTGATCAAATTAAATTCAAACCTGATTCAATGCAAAGATCAGAGCTCAACTTCAACAAATTCAACAAAAGTAAAGCAAAGTTTAAAAACAAATCTGGAAAAACAAAAGCAAGCTTTCGTTTTTAAATCAAAGAATCAACTCAGAACTAAAGCAAGTTCTAGGTTTCAGGCTTAAAAATTTGTTCTCCGCCTTCAAACATCAAATCCAAGCGAGCAAACCAACCTTTTAAATTCCTAAAATTTGTTTAAATCTTGGTGTTTGTGATTGATTGATGAAATAAAGTAGTTTCATGTACGTATATATAAGGGTATATGTGTGTATGTATGTCTGGGTACATGTATATATACATGTGCTCTGTTGATTAGCAGGTTACAACCATTAAATAAAAAATCCAATTGCTCTTCATTTAATTGTTTTTAGGTTACAATATCTAAAGGAAGAACGCTTGAAATAGTATAATATCAATGTTAAAAATAAATTCAATTTTTTATATTGGGAATTTACTTCAAGTATAAGAAATAACAGTAGGAAATCCAAACAAATCCAAAATCAAATGTCTAGATTTCGAGATTAAATTACAGAAATGAATTCGTATTTCAAAATCATGATTTTTGAAAATCATTTCAGAATTTTTAAGTTTGTATTTGAAGAGAAAATCCAATTTGATCAAAATCGCTTAAATCGGCGATTTACGGTGATCGATGAGGTGTTGATCATCGGGGTTAGAGCTGGAAGAAGCTGGAGCACTGGGGATCGTAGGAAAAACCATTGATGGATTTTTAGAGCACCATGGTTAGTGCACGATAGTGATATAGGGTTTTAGACCCAATTATGTTGGCGAAGTTTAAAGGGGAAAATCATCATCGGTTATGGATCGAGCTTGACCGGTCTAAGGGGAATTGATTCGTGGAATGGTGACGAGGGTTTGGGTGAGTCGGTGGCGGTTCTGATGGCCAGAGGTGGAAGTTCAAGGTGATCGTGGTAATCCAGTTTTGATTCAAATGGTACCATGGCTGCTCAATTTTGATTTCTAGCTTGTTTAGATGTTCTGAGTGGCCGAATTGTAAAGGCAAATGATCGTCGACATACCGACGATGGCGTTGATGGTGGAAGTTGCCGCTTCATTGGTGCAGGTGCACGTGGTTTCAGTGTGCATTAGGTTTGGTTTGATGCTGAGAGGAAGAAGATGTCTCGGGTTTGTGCTCGAGAAAACTAGTTGATGGCTCGGGTTGGTGTTCGAAACGAAAGTGTGTGGATTTAACAAATTTAAATTAAAACAAAATTAAAAGGAAAGCGAAAGAAGAAGGGGGAGTGACCCGAGTTTTGGCTCGAGGAAATTGATATCTGACTCGGGTTAAAACCCAAAGTCGTCTCGGGGTGTGTTGTAAACAGTTCTTGAATTTTAAATTTAACATGTCTTTCAAATTTTAAATTTAAATTAAGTTTAAAAACACTTTCTTAATTAAAGGTTTTATACCATTTTTGGTTAAATAGTTAAAGTTTGAAAATAATTATTTTTAAATAAATAGAGTTAAAGTGTTTTGATGCATATATATCCTTTATTTTAAATGAACTCTTAATTTTATTTAATGAGATTTAAATACTGAAATAAAGTGATCGGTTAAGATAAGAATTTATCTTGATTAATCAAGGACTTAATAAAGGATTATTATTGATGTGTTTATAACAATTAATTTATGTGACTAATTAATTAAGGTAATTAATTTGAGGAAAATTAACTAATTTAAGGTTAATTAATTAAAATGATTAAGGGATAATTAACTAAAGTGATTTATTAATTAACATGATTAATTAAATGTTGATTAATTAATTAATATCATTAATTAAAGATGATTAATTTATGATTAGAGGTTGACTAATCAAATGATTAAAAGATAATTACTCAATGTAATTAATTTTTCATTTATTAATATAAGGATAATCACTTATTGTAATTGATTTAGGGTAACTAACTATTTAATGATAACTAATTAAATATTAATCACTTATTGTAATTTTTTGGCAAGGCCGACGGGGTTGGATGGTCCCCGACCATTTTATTGCAGCACCGAAGAGAACATTACACAAACAACAACAGAGAGCAAAAGCTCAAAGAAAACAGAGATAAACAGGGTGCTACAAGCACAAAGGAAAAACTTATGGAAAGAAATCTAGAAAACACATACTTATGACAGTTGAAAGTTCATGAATATTCCAGGGTCAAATGAGAAAAGCATCCTCAGGGAAGATTCAATCTCATGCATAATCCAAAGCCTGAACATAGCATCATTTTTCATATTGTTGACATCAAAATTCTATTATTTCGTTCTCTCCAGACAGCATATATAAAACTCTTCAACACAACACTAAAAACTCTCTTACGTTTTTGCTTGTTCCCAGTTTTTGCATGTATTTGTTCCCACTCTGTCTGATTATCATGCAAGGGACAATCACTTTGAAGCTTCGACATAACTTCAGTCCACACTTGCATAATTACTGAACATTCGAAGAACAAATGCTCAGCAGTCTCAGGTTTCTCACAACAGAAAGAACATAATACATTAACATTCATACCCATACTCACAAGGTTAGCCTTAGTCAGTATAGAACGATTCAATACTTTCCACAGCATTAAATTTTCTCTCGTTCTACTATCTTTATTCCACGTTCTCTTCCACCATTTCCAATTGGGTTTGGCACTGTTCTGCATCAAGAATTCATATGCATCACCTATTTTAAATTTTACCTTATTCTCTCCCCAGACTATTTTATCAGATGTTGAAGACAGCGGGGTGAACTTTTTAATCATATCCCATATATTTTGCACTCTCTGAAGAGAAAGTACGTAGCCCCTGAAAATTATTGAGTACATCCCTGACCTTCATTGCCGAGTGAACTCCAGTTTGTTGAATCTCGCTATATGTTAGTTGTCTTCGTAGTATGAATCACTTGTCAAGCCAAGGATCATCCCAGAAGCTGACACTGTATACAAGGTTGGTATTCATTTGTATTAGTGGGAGAAAACGTTCCTTTATCTTGTGAATACTCTGCCATGTCCAACTCAAGTTTTGTGGTTTAATCATGTTCCATAAATTCCTGCTTCTTATCACATTACGTTTGGACCACTCAGCCCATAGACTATCTGGGCAGTTAATCAACGTGTCAACATGCTTCGCAAATGCCGCCTTATTCCATTGTTTTAAATTTATCAGACCAAGACCTCCCTTGTTCAAAGGCTTCTCAACAGTACTATACTTAATTTGAGCAATGTATCTGCCCATAGTTCTACCAGTCCATAGAAATCTCATTATAGCACTTCTAATCATGTTAATTAACTTGGTAGGGAGTACGAAAGTTCTGGCCCAATACACTTGCATTGCAAAAATAACCGACTTAATTAAGGTTATTCTACTGCTTGACTAAGATTCCTAGTGTTCCAACAATTTAGTCTTGCTGTGATCTTCTCAAACATTGGAAGACATTGATTAGTTGTAATTTTGGATGTTGTAAGTGGCAGTCCTAGGTAAGAGACAGTGGATAGGTTTAGAGATAAACCAGTTATTCGAGTTATCTGAGCAACTTGTTCCATGTTAACTCCAGCCAAAATGATATCAGATTTCTGGATGTTCACCTTTAACCCCGTCATAGCATAAAAATGTTCAAGGGTGAGCATTATGCTCTTGACTGTGTTGATATCAGGAGAGCAAAACATAACTAAATCATCAGCAAACATTAGAGCAGGGATTTGAGGGTCTTTATACGCTGGATGTAGTTTAAATTTTCCTTGGTGTATTATCTTGTTTATCATCCTCGTTAGTAATTCCATAACCAGAATGAAGATGTAAGCAGATAGCAGATCTCCCTGCTTAATTCCTTGCTTACTACTAAAAAATCCTTTTGTCATACCATTGACATTGATTGAGTAAGTTGGAGAAGAGATGCATTCATAAATCCATGCTATAAAATGAGGAGGGAAATTCATATACCCCATGATATGAAAGATGCTGTCCCACTGTAACATATCGAAAGCTTTCATGATGTCAAGTTTCATCATTGCTTTCGGGGGAGCATTCGTACACTTATACCTTTAATTAACTCGTGAGTGAGAAGAATATGATCCAGTATATTCCTTCCAGGAAGAAAAGCAGCCTGATTGTTGGAAACTATATATGGAAGCACATACTTAAGTCTTGCAGCAATAACTTTAGAGATGCATTTATATATAGTATTCAGCAAGAAATGGGACGATATCTTTAACGTGATGAGCATTCTTGAGCTTTGGGATTAATGATATATTGGTATAATTAAACGACCTATAGATTCTACTCTTTTTGAAGAATAGGGTTATGGCATTACACACATCTGTAGATACAATCGACCAACATGTAGTATAGAAATATGCATTCAGCCCATCCGGGCCACCGCACGAGTTAGATTTAAGAGAAAACATAGCCTTTTCAATTTCATCAGGGGTAACTTCAGCGCATAGGAAGTTAAAATTATCTTCATCTAGTCTAGGCAGGATATCAGATGGGATCTTATCAATACTTGGTATGAAGTTGTTTGTGTTGCCATACAAGCAAGAGAAATGTTCAAAAGCATCCTGAACACCATCAGTTGTAGTTTGAAGAACATCGTTCATATCTGTAATAGTAGCAATATTTTCCCTCCTCTGCTTGTTCTTGAGACTAGCATGAAAGTATGCACTATTTTTGTCTCCTTTTTCCCACCATTTAATTCTCGACTTTTGCCTTATCATATCGCTCTCTTTAGCTAACGCAGCGTAGTATTGCTGAGACAATATAGTTTCAGAAGAAGAGAGATGAGCATTGTTAACATTAGCCATCATTGCCGTTTGGACCTCTACAAGCTTATTCAGAATAGTTGAGCTCATTCTATCTCCTTTGCCAAATTTTTTAAATGCCCACCGCTTCAAGACATCTTTCATCTCTTTTATTTTTTCCTGCAAAACAAATAAATGATTACCATTCTTAGTCTTGCTCCATGCAGTTAATACAATAGATTTAAAGTCAGGTTCGAGGACCCCGGAATTAAAAATTTTAAAATTTGTTTTTCTTCTCTTGTCCACTCCACGAAGATGAATTATTTAAGGAGAGTGATCAGAAAGGAGAGGAGGAGGGAGATGGTTGAAAAGGAGGGGCCATTTGGTTAAGGCAGTTTGATAGGAGAAGGAGTGATCAATCCTAGAAAAGGTCCTATTACCATGCCTTCTTTTATTATTCCACGAGTATTGCATACCAACTGTTCTAACAGTAACAGCATCATTTAGCACATTAATAAGAGGTTGTATTTAAATTAGGGATAATGGATTTCCTCCAACTCTATCAGAGAGAGTATAACAACAGTTGAAGTCACCAAATATTATCCAAGGATGGGTGGACTGCCTCAAAGCAGGAATGACCGAAAGAACAGAGGCTCTAGCAACAGTTGAGTTGGATGCATATATAAAGGAGATATAGTAGAATGTATTAATAGAGGTATCTTGAGCATGACAGTGTATCAGTTGGGAAGAGGAGAGGATAGGAGTTAATTGAACATGGAGGGGATTGTATATAATCATAATTCTACCATAGGGTGATTCATTCAGGTTGTGGATGAGCTTCCATTCTGGATTAATATATTCAACTGCCTTTAATGTTAAGGGTAGATCTAATTTAGTTTCAAGTATTGCCAACAATGATAATTGGTGAGACGAAATGAGCTGTATACATTGATCTTGCTTGATGAAATGGTGTCCCCCACGTATATTCCATGCTCCAATGCGTGACGTCATTGGAGAACATGGGCATTGAGTATTTCTATCTTCATTCTCCTTGTTACTGCCTGCGTAGAGGACAAGTAGTTTGGAATTGTTGCTGAAAGGGGGGTGATTTCATTGCTATCTGTTCCATTTACAAGGGGGAGGAAGTCGGTTGAGCTTGAGTGAGTAAGGGTGGAGAGGAATGTGGAAAGGTTGGGGAAGAGAGAGGAGATGATCTGGGTGGTGGCTTGTATGACGAAGGAGGTTGTATGTTGGAGTAAATGTGTGGAGGAGTTGCATTGTGTGGTTTGACTTTAACTGGGGGATTGGTTGGATCTGTTATGCATGCATTTACATCCTTGTGCATGTCAACACTTATGTCAGCTGCATTTTTGAATTTCATGTTCTCGCTTTTACTCTTTTTGTCTTTCCTACCACTAGAGCTCATTCCTTCCACATTTGCACTTTCATTATTAGTTCCACCTTTATTACTTCCATCACTGACTGTTATTTTTCCTTTAGAATTATTTTCTTTTTGCTGCATTTGTATAGTGTGAACTGTCTTTACTTGTCTTAGAATTTTGTTGCTTTGTTCCCCTTGCCTTAAATTATTTTGTGCATCACTTGCTATTTTTACCTCATTACTTCCCAGTGTTTCACCACTCTTTCCATATTCTTTCACACTTTCATCATGCATATCATCTATAATCTCTGCATCCTCAAGGCCAAGTAATGCATCATATTTATTAGATATCAGGAGATTTTCAACTATATCCTCAACAACAGTTTTTTCAATTTTCTTTGTTCTTATTTCCTTGTTCACATCATCAGGAGAAGTTTGATTGTTGGCTGCTACACTTTCAAAATTATTTTCATTAATCTCTATACTCTTTACGCTTTGCCCGTTTCCCTGCTCAATTCTATCACCCTCCTCATCCTTCTTTTCATCATCAACTTTGATTCTATCTATTTCATTCACCACTACTTCATTGCTTCCTCTTTTTGTTCCTTGATTGTTTCATTCACAACATTTACCATTTTCTTATTATTCACTCGTTGCCATTTCCTTGCAATCTGCATCTGGAAGGGTTTGACCTTTCTATTGACATGGACAATTCCTGTGGTATCCACCTTGTTCTCCTTTCTACCATTCTTTCCTATTTCTATTTCTTTGACAGTTTTACTCTTATCTTTATTATCACAACATTCAGTTGTATGTCCAAATTTTTTGCACAAAACACAGACATCTGGCCTCCATTGATATTGTACATAGATTTTCTGAAAGCCACCTTCCACCAGCTTACCATAAACTCATTTGCTAGTTCCCTGTCCGGTTTTACCTCTATTAAGCACTTTGCATAGCTCAACCTATTTTGCTTCTCCGTCATTTCGTCCATACACAATTGTCAGGACACGATTCTTCGTCTTCCGAAAATTCGACATCGACACTCACTTTATCGACTGCCGAGAAATCGAACGACGGAAAACCGAACACTGAGGGTTTTTAAGAAAAAGAATTTAGGAAAAGAGAAGAGGAAAAGATAGAAATTAGGGAGGAGAGAAAATAGAAGATAGAACAGAAAGAAAACAGAGAAAATAGGACAACATCAGAATCTCACAATTCGCAGCGGAACAACATATAATAATAAATGAATAATCTTTAAACAAAGAACTATATCAGTTATTACATTACATTTCATTACATCATATCATCAGAGTGTACAACAACAATATACAACATCCAACAGTGCAGCGGAAAAGAAATACTATATAAACTAGTAATACGTCATGCCATCCAGCTTGCCTCCAGCAACTCCTGAATATCCTGATAAACCTAACTCTTAACTGCCCGTGTGGAAATTGGTGGGCACCCAGAGTTTAGGAAGGAAAACAATAAACTCCAAGTCATTCATGTGACTGGTGTGAGAACTCAAAACAGTTTATTTATCTTTAAAATCCAAAACAGAGAGATATTTTTATTTCAATTCGCAATGCTTTTAAAAATGAGACTACCATAAGACCTCCTGCCACACACACAATGCAAACGCAGACTTGGAGAAGATTTCTCCTTATGATAGTCAAACATGCTTGATACGCATTTAAAAAGAACATTTGATATTATTATTAGTGCATAGTGTAGAAGAAATTCATTTCGAAAGTAGAATATAAATCTTAGCCAGCATAGGTACCATTATATTATGCCTACTAATAGCTACCATATTAGATGGCAGGTTCTACAACTAAAACCGTACAAGTTTCGTATTGTTTCTTTGGATTTCCTACAAATGATCAGGCCAAGGAACTTCCCATTGCCACATGAGAATGCCTCTGGAAAGACATCCTCGAGAACCAAACCGGAACTCTGCCAACACAAGGCCGGGTTACCCCTAACTGGGTAACTACTGACACGAGCACGCCATTCCCCGATCGTAAACGACCTTTCTCACGGGATCCCGAAAACCAACAACCACAAAGTAATAAATTCATAGTAACCACATAGGTTAAATATCTGGGCTCCATACCATGATACCACCTCTATCCAGAAGGAAATGTACATACCCTAAAGGGTGCTACCCCTCATAACCTTGCCGCAACTTTCCTGTTTCGACCATTTCCGAGGTGTGAGGTTCGACGAATTCACATCCACAAAAACATACTTTATACAAAAGCCATGCTTTGGGTCAACAAATGATCAACACAATGATCACCAAGATAGACGATCAAATAAACGATCCTATCCCAATAATCAACACAATGATCATTTCAGCATCACTCAGCATATCACATTACCAAATTGGGAATATATCGCTGATAACATTCAACTACATAACCTCTGAGCTCGTACGTCTCAGAGAAGGGTGTTAAGCTAAAAGAATAAATTCTTCGCCACCAACAGAAATATATTTGAATGAAATCGGCTTTATATCTCAACTTGTAATGTCAGACATACAATCCATACAAGTCTGTTCCGGGATCGAACAGAACCGAAGGCACTTACAAAGAAGTCCTTGCAATCCGGATATTCACAATCCTGATCGGATTTCCCATCACTTAGGGAGTCTCTATACCGTTGCAACTCAATGCAGAGACAATCGATAGGTCATCCTATCGCTCTCGCAAATACCGGGTCTTCAACACCGATCTTCAATGCAATTCATAACGACGTATCACATATTCGGAATGGGTTATACGACCCCATGGTCCTTTCCCGGTTAACCCGAATAGTGAGCGCTTATTCAAAAATAAGTGTAGCATTCACATTCAAACAAATCACATCAATTACCCATTCAAGCAAATACAAGTCGGTTATTGAACTATCACTGGATATGCACACATCACCAGTTTCCAAATAATTTTCCAAATTATTTATTTTCCAAAAATATCTTTACAAGATATATTATTTTCAATGCTTCAAAAATAAATCAATATTTATTTTTTCTAAACCAATCCCACTTTCTTTTATAAATTCCTTAGTGAATTTATAATCTAAAGTATTAATGAATATACGACTTCAATTCGATTTATAATATTCATTTTCAATTTATCTTCAAAAAGATAAATTCTCTAATATTCACTTTATATTGGAAAAACATTTCCATACTTATTTATTCATAAGTAATTCACAAATTTTATTTATTTTCAACACTTAGAAAATATTCAATATACTTAAATCGAAATTAAGTATATATTTCATTCTTTAAGGAAATCATTCTCATAAACATATTTATTTGGGCCAAAACGAATGTTGCGTAAAACATCATTACGACAACCCAAAATCACTAGTATAGGGATTCGAAATTAAATAGATATATAAATCCCAATACTATCCAAAACATTTCCTTTCGGAAATCATTTACTATAACAACAGTGTTATAGTCCACCATTTCCTTTTATTTCTCGAAAACGTCTATTTCAACAATAAATGTTGAAATCTGTGGTTTCGAATCTCAACACATTTAAAACATCGTTAGATCGTTTTAATTCTATTTAAAACATCAAATCTAAACATTTCCTTTAACATATTATTCACTATTCAAAAACGTGAATATATTTTGTTAACAAATTTCATCCTTTTATACATTTTATTTTAAAGTATTATTCACAGTCAAAAACGTGAATATAACTCCATAAATCAATCATAACAATTTACTTATCAAAATAAGTCGTTTGTGAATTTATAAAACAACGTTTATAAACTCCATTTCTATTTATTTATAACAACTTCCTTTTATAAATTCCTTTATTAACCTATTCGATTTATAATTCAATTATAAAACAAAGGTTCATATTATAAGTTAAATACTTATAAATTATTTGTTTACAAAAATGTTCTTTTAAACTTCCCAAATTATAAATCTTATAACTTATAAGATTTAATGATTTATCCAAAACCATTCTTCAAATAACTTCACAAATTTTATAAACCTACCGTTTATAAAATTTCATTTATAACTTCACAGTTTATAATTCTATAAATTTCATTTATTTATGAAATTCATTTTCACTTCATTCAAACACTTATAAAAACTCGTTTTATAAGCTCAATATTTCAATTTATAAATATCCATTTATAAATCTCTTAATATAAATCAATTTATATTATCCTTTGAAACGTCTTTAATCTGCTTTATTATTTCACCATTTTGATTCATAAAATAATTAAATTTTATAAATCCTATATTTTTAACTTTTCATAATAAATTCAGAAATCCAATTTAAACTATTTTATAAAATCATTAGCATCATATTCTCAAAAATCAGTTTTTAACTATATTTCTCAAAATCATAATTTTTATAACTTTAAAAATTATAACGTTTATTTATTTAAAATGGATCAATTCCAAAATTATTTTATAAAACGTATACTTTCTAAAATCACTTTAAAATCATTTTGAAATCCCAAAATCTGGGTCCAATGATGCTACACACCAAATAGTCAATCACGACTACAACGATATCATATATCAATATGATAATAAATCAAATATCAAAATATCTGAAATTAAATAAATACTGTTGAGGAATCCAGTTGGATCCCTCCAACCTGTTTTCCTGCATCCACAAACATTAGCACAATACCAATTTCGCTCCAGTACGAAATTATCGCGGCATATGGGATTTAAAATATTATCCGCTTAATAACGGCGCAATAGGGTCTCATCCGCTAAACAAATAAATGCGGAAAATCAATAACTGCAATATATACATATGCCAATATATATATATTGATATTATTTATAATACCAATTTCACTGTTTATGAAATATTCGCGGTATATGTTTTTAATAAATAACATCCGCTTAATAACGGCGTATAATGTCTATTTTAACAATCAATAGATATTAATCAACATTCAAACATGCATTCAAATATTTTAAATCTAACTATTTAAAATAAAATCGAAACTGATTCGATTGAGTGAGAAGTTCTCACCTTGGTTTCATTTTCCGTTTTAGCGATTTATTTCGAATAAAATTAAACGGACGTTTAATTTTACCCAAAATTCTCACTAACTCCAAACGACTCCAAACCAATTTCATCGCGTAGTGCTCGTCCGTACGATTCCAACGCAACTGGTTTCGCATTTTTTCGACCTCGTATGAAAAAGTTATGAATTTTTGAAGTTACACGTATTTAAACTTGCTAATTTACAACAAACTTTATATATTTTAAACCTATTCAATTTCTGGCCACAAGATCTTGCTTCCCCTCATCTCCACCGTCCATCTCTTCTTCCCTCTTTCACGTTCCTCTACAGGCACAAGCCGTCACCACAAACCCATACAACAACAACTAGGGTTTAATAATACTCCACCCATACTCGACTATACACGGTCAAACCACCACCATCTTGAAGCTCTTGACCCCCTCTACCTTCGCCCACCACCATAGCCCACTCGGCCACCTGTAGAGCCTTGGAATGCATGCGTGACTGGCCATGAACGGCCCCCCATAGCTCCCTCTCCGTTGCACCAAAACCCATCATCACCGTATGGATTTCAAGATCTCATCGTGCTCTATAACTTTCGTGTTGAAAGTTTCTTCTAATTGTTTGTAGATTGAAAGAGATTAAGGGGGAAAGCTTGTGAATTTCTGGCCTTTGAATGTTAGGGTGGCGGCTATGGTTTTAGATTAGGTTTTTATTTTATTTTTTTAAATTATGAAGAGGTGGGTGCTATTTATAAAGAAAAATCGAACACTATTCATCCCGGAAATTCCGAACTCCGATTTACGCGCCGTAACCAGCGTTTCTAGGGTTTACCCCGCGTTCCGGACACAATGGAACAGGTTTCGAAAGCTAATTCA
Source organism: Allium cepa (assembly GCA_030765085.1). Lineage (NCBI taxonomy): Eukaryota > Viridiplantae > Streptophyta > Magnoliopsida > Asparagales > Amaryllidaceae > Allium > Allium cepa. The sequence goes on from CM060938.1 coordinate 550,755,333, forward strand.
GAAGTATGTGCGAGTTATGGCTATAAACGCTCAATTTGAATTAAACCAATTTAAGCGATTTTCTAGGCGTTTTAATTTGTAACGGACAAACGGTAAATCCAATTGACTTGAAATTTGAAACCTTACAATAATATCACATTACGGATCCGATGAAACTGGTTTCGTCGAAATCCGAGTCTTTTTGAAAAATGGCTATTTTTACTCGTCAAATTAAAATTAAAAATAATTCGATGCGTTTCGAGCTGCCACGCTCAAACGATAACTCCGATTGACACGAAATTTGAAATCCGGTAATAACTAACTATTACGGACCCAACGGAACTGGTTTCGTTCAATTCTGAGACTGTTCAAAAATTGACTATTTTCACTAGTCGATTTTAATATTAAAATATTCAATTTTCACAATTTAACTTTTATTTCGATTTTAAAAGTTCTAAAATATCATTCTAACTTCCATATGATATAATAAAATTTCCCAAATCATTTTCAATCATATTTAACTATATTTTCAATTATTTCCATAATTTAACGTATTAAATTATTGATTTAATTATTCAATTAATTCCAAAAATTCAAATAAAAATTTATTCGACTTATAAATTCACTTATTAATATTTAAAATTAATTAAATATTCAAATTTTAAATTAATAAAAATTCTGGGTCGTTACACAATAATTTACCCAAATGACTACTCAGCCAATTGATCCCAAGAGGCGACCAAGCATATAATGGGAGATTATACAAATGCACCCAAACTGGAACAGCTGTAACAAATCCAGTAATATTACTTACAGCAACATCATACGGCTTTATTATGAACATCTCATTGTTTATAATAATAGGGTCACTCAGAAGAATTTTATTTCTATCTTCATCACATGAGAAGTTGAATAAGAATACGTTACCATCTGATTTAACTTTGACAGAGCCTTTAAGCTTCCAGATATACTTAAGCTTATGAATGACAGCTGTATACGATAACGGCTTGTCTAAGAAGAATCCTACTAATGTGTCATTCCAGATCACAGCACCGGCATCAAGAACATCCTGCGGAGGCACTAGTACATCTTCTTCATACTCAGGAATTACGTCAACGAGAATGTACTTCCCAGCATTCTTGGGTTTATGCTTAAATAGAGAAGTCCATTTCCGTTCACCTTGAGTGGGGGAAAGAGAAACATTGGTCTGCGGCAGAGGAGAAGAATCTGGTGGCCGAGAGGTAGAGGATCAGGGAGCAGAAGAGGGGGGGGGGGGAACCGGAGGAATAGGAGCTAGGTCGGTAGTGGTCGAAGGCACAATGGCTGTTGGACAAGTAGGTGAGGTTGCCAAGGAGGAGGTAGGAATGACAGGTTTGATGTAACAAGGGAGCGTAAGGTTAAAGGAGGTTGTTAAAAGGACAGAGTTGATGGAGTAGGGAGGTACGACAGTGCTATCGGAGAAGAAGGAAGGTACGTTAGGGGCATGGGGAAGGTCTACAGGAGCGGACATGAGAGGACGTATCATTACATCTTTTGTTTTTTGGTAATCTTTTTGTCACTTATTGTAATTAATTAAGGATAATTAATTTAAGGATAATTAATTATGGGTTAAATAATTAATTAATTAATTTATTAAGAGTAATTAATTAAAGGATAATTAAATAATTAAAGGTTAATTATTTAATGATTATAGGTTGATTTATTTATTAATTAAGGTTGATTAATTAATAATTAAAGGTTGATTAATTTATTATTAAAAGTTAATTAATAAATGATTAAAGGTTGATTAATTAAGATGGTTTGTAATTAACTAATATTAATTAACCAGAATTAGTAGTTTATTCATAAGTAATTAATCTGATTTAAATTAATCAGATATTTAATTGATCTTACTTATGGATGTTTGGATTCTATTTAATGTTGAATTGTTCGATATCTCTGATGTGTGATGCTCTGTGATATGAATTATTTTGATTTGAGCTGTGATGAATGTAATTTATTTATCTATGATGAATCTATATTAGTTATCTGTGAATAAAGGTAAGCGTTATAGGATTGTACCGCTTATCGATATTGATGTGCTTGAATATGTGATGATCGATGATGTTGCACTATTGTGTAAAACCCCTGGACTACACCATATACACACAAATATGGATTTCACGAGGAAATCGGTTAAGTCGCAGATATTTGAATTTAATATATGAAATGGTTTTAAAGATTGAATTTAAAATCCAAAATGGTTTTTGAAATGGAATTGGGTTGAATATGAAAGGCTTTTGGAATTGGATTGAATATGAAAGGCTTTTGAAAAGGAAGTTTGAAATTGAAATTTAGTTTGAATATAATATATCTTGTCTAAGTTTTGGAATTGTTTTGGAAATTTGGTTTGAAAGGTTTATACAAGTTATATAATATATATGGATCTTAAAACCATCTTTAAAGTATTTTAAAAGTATTATTTTGGGAATTTAAATTTAACCCAAGTTTATACTTTAAAGATATGACTTGTGCATATTTGATCAGAATTTTCCGAAATGAACAGTATTTTTTTTCAAATGATAATAGCTTTCAAATAAAGAAAGGATTTCCAGTTTGTGGTGAAAAGATTTCAGGTTTGAAATAGAATTGTTGTGAAAGCTATGAATGAATCTTTATGAAAGATTGTTGAACTTTGTTTGAAATTAAAGAGGATCTTAAAGTTATATCTTTTGTGTAAAAGATTTGAAATGGAATTGTTTCGAAAGCTATGAATTAATCTTTGTGCAGGATTGGTGAACTTTGTGAAGTGAATCTTTTTGTTTAGAGATTTGAAAATGGTAAATTTTTTTAAACCATTTAAAGAAAGGTTTTGGGCTTTAAGTTGTGACTTAACTAAGATCCCACTATATCCATATGCTTTTTAAATTAAGCGCTCATTATTCGGTTTAGCCGGGAGAGGACTTTTTGTCATATAACCCATTACGAATAATGATACGACGTTATGGATTGCATTTGAGGATCGTGCTGAAGACCGGAAATTTTCGAAAGCGAAAGGATGACCTGTCGAATGTCTTTGCACCGGCTGATCCCCGGTATAGAGATTTGATCACCCTTTGTGATGGGGAGTCCGGACGTGATTAGGCTTTATCCGAATTTGCAAGGGCTTCTTTTGAAGTGCCTTCGTTTCTGTTCGAACCCGAAACATACTTGTATGGATGTATGTCTGACATTACACTTTGAGATGTAAAGCCGGTTTCTATCAAATACATTTCTCTTTGGTGGCGAAGAATTTATTCTCTTAGCTTAACACCCTTCTCTGAGACGTACAAGCTTAGGTGTTATGTAGTTGATGGTTACTAGTGATACATTCCCAATTTGATAGTGTGGTATACGAAGTGCTGCTGATCATTTGTTGATCGAAGCATGGCTTTTGTGTAAAGTGTAGCTTTGTGGACGTGACCTCGTCAAACCTCACAACCCGAAAATGGTCGAAACATGAAAGGTGCGGCAAGGTTACGAGGGTTGTGCCCTTTAGGGTATGTCCATTCCCTTCTGGAAATGGGTGGTATCACGGTATGGTACCCAGATATTTAACCTATGTGATTACTGCAAATTCATTACTTTGTGATTGTTGCTTTATGGTTGAGGATCCTCGGATAAAGGTCGGTAACGACCGGGGGATGGCATATTCATGTAGTAGCTACTTAGTTACAAAGGTAACCCGGCCTTGTATTGGCAGAGATCCGTTTAGGTTCTTGGGGCATCCCTCCAGAGGCTTACCCATGTGGCCCAGGAAGTTCCTTTGCCTGACCATTTGTTGGAAATCCAGTCACCAATACGCGCCTTATACGGTTTTAGTTGTATAACCTGCCATTTACTTATGGTGGTGACCCACTGTTTAGATGGTAGCTATAGTAGGCATAGTTCGAAACGTCTATGCCGGCTAAGATTAACATTATACTTGCAAATGTTTTCCACTATGCACTAATATCAAAAAGATTTTCGCGTATCAAGCATGTTTGACTATCATAAGGAGAAATCTCCTCCAATTGTGCGCTTGCATTGTCTGTGTGGCGGGAGGCCTTATGGTAGTTTCATTTTTAAAAAGCATTGCGAATTTGTTTTTAAAGATAAACTGTTTTTGTTTGCTCATACGAGTCCCATGACTGACCTAGAGTATACTATTCCCTTTCTAAACTCTAGGTACCTACAATTTTTCATACGGGCAGCCTATAGTTGGGATTTTCAGATAATCGAATGGTAGGGGTAGATTCGATAGCATTGAATCTTTGGATATTGACAATCGCATTTGGATCGAGTTGCTTCACTTCAGCATTGAGGGTGGTTCTCGTTTTTTGGGTTTGGAGTCTTTCTAGCTGTGGAGCTTTGGCAATGGAGATGTGGGCTGTCTTTCTCTCTATCCCTTTAAAACTATGTGTGGATATCGTTCTGCTGTTGTATCACTGATGTATATTGATATCATTTGTATAAAAGTGTTGTATCACATGTTGTATCTCAATAAAGTTATTCATTTTTCTTCCGCTGTGTTATTGTACTTAATGTGTTATAAGCTCCGACGTTTGAATCTGCGGCATTCGAATACGGGTGATGTATTCGGTGCCGATTTTCGAAGGTCGAGTCAGGGTTGTTATAGTGTACGTGGTGGAGATTCCAGAAATGTAGTTGGGTGGTTTGACGAACAATTTTGTATGAGGTATTTACATGACCCTGACTTCCATGAGTTAGCTTAGATGTGACTAAAACAGGAGCCATGCCGGGCCAAGTGAGGTCATTCCTCCTATCGGACATGCTTCTTCGATACCATATTATGACTTTATGTTGATTTGGTGGCCACCCCTTGATTTTTATTATGGAAATGTGTTCTGAGGTGGCCGGTAGTAGCTGCTATACGTTACCACCAGTTCGGATCCGTAAAACGTAGAATCCTACCTTGGCATTGCCTCACGTGCCGTGTTCACATGCCCTATCGCGCCTTCTGTGTACATGATTTGTGTCGTACTTATGAGTGCTCCCTGATTGCCCACCAATTTACGGTGGAGTATACAGTAACTGTATAGACTACGACATTATATAAAATGTGTTAAGGAGGACATGGGTAATGCCTTAACGCTATTTTAATACTTTACTTTACTGTAAACACTATTATAATAGCGTATTGTACTATGTATGTAGATAAGTTAACAAATCCTTAGAAGATGGAATCCCGAGCATCTCTTAAGTTATTACACTCACGTTAGACACTGGATAAGAGATGTTAAAACCTGTAAACATTTCTGACGCTGTTACACCCATATTTATTTACTGTTGATTTAACTTACATAAGATCTTTTAGTCTGACTTAAGTGTTTTGTCTTTTCAATTCGCTCAGGTCAGTCTGAGTTTTTCAGTGTATCGAAGACTGCTTTGGAGGACGAAGACGAAGATTTTGTATTAATATTATTTATTTTATTTATTCTACTGCATCATATTGTTCCGTTGCATTATTTATTTATTATTGTTGTATGTACTCTGATTCTGTATCATAAATGCGTAATCAAATTTTGTTTGTAAAACAGCTTCATGAACGGTTTATTTGATTATTATATTTTGTCATTTCGTTGCAAGATTCTGTATTTGTTTTTCTTTCTTTCTCTATTTTTTTCTTATTTACCCCATAACAATCCTTCCTTTTGAATGGTTCGAATTTGGCACGTATGGTTTATTATCTGTTTAAACTGTCCAAAATGGTTGTTCGTTACAATAGATAAACCCCTTTTAATGATATTTGATTTGTATTTGATTTTGGGAATATTTGAAGACGTGAAAGCTTCATATTTTTAGCTATTAAAGAGGAAAGAGAGAACTGAAAAATTTATAGAAGGAATGAATAGCCAAAAATATTATGAAAAGAATGAAATAAAGAAGGCAATCAATGCTAATTAAAGAGTGACTTTTTTCTTCTTCCGTTTATTATTCTTTTCATTTTATTAATTCTTTTGAAAACTTATCCTCACTCTCTCCTATGTTTCCAGTCAAACATGGAGGAATTATGGGCCTCAAGCAATCCAAAACCCATTCAGCATTTATTTTATTAAAAATCAAATTTAGACAACCTATCGATATCGTATATCGATATGTGCATTTATAACTTTATTTACGCACTTTATTAATGCTAATGTTATATAAACAAATAAAATAAAGCTTAATAATCAATATTTAAAAGATATTAATTAATTTACAATGATTATATATAATTAAATCATGTGGTTTATTCAAAATATTCATTATTACGGTTGTGCGACTCAAAGGTGTAAATTCAGTCAACGATTATTGGACAATTTGAATGTTAACGTTCACATGTCACCTTAGCCAGTAGTGTGACATTCTAGTTGAATTTATAGTTTATTCATCTTTTAGTAAACTCTGGTTTTACTTATTTAATTGTTACCTGGTAGTGACAATCATCTACATCAATTCTCTTCATCAGAACTATATCACTTTGAACTTACGGAATTTGGTAATGGCAAAATTTTAATGTCGTACGTTTAAATTTTATAGTCCAAATACAAATTCCTTGGTTCAATAATAACAATTAATATTAACCGAACTGCTCTGGTCAGAGACTTTGATTTTGAGTTGACTTTAGTTGATCGTGATACTAACCTCATATAACTGAGGATACATTGCTCTCTTGGATAGTGTTTCACTTTCAATGTTTTCACTCGACCTAGCTATAGTCGTTTGATGGGTATCATGCCGCAATTTAACTATAATGGAAATGGAGTTTCCACATTGAAGATTAATAGTATTCTCATGTCAAGAGAACTTTGTAATTTTGTCACATCGATATTTTTTGTTTGACCTTAGTTATATTAACCAAAAGATAAAAATCGAGTACTCGTTCCTTAGTTATTTAGTAACTATCAGTACTTAACCCCTTGGTGCCTCAGCAATCATGAATAATATGCTGCCCCAACATTTGAAGAGCGCTACGTACTCTAGTTTTAATGGATGTATCAATATCCACTCTCGATACGTCTTGACTAGGAATATTTAAAATAGTATGTTTAGTTTTATGATGATAAATTGCTCATTGCTTCAATCCCTTGTATCTATTGTCATAAAACATACCATTTGTGGATTTTCTATCAAATATGCTTTTAATTAATTAATTGATACTACTCATTATATCAAGTATATATAATATAAAGAAAACACCTTTTATTTTGAACAAGATTGGTTATCGAGTTAGATATATGTAACAAATTACACAATTACCCCTATGGCATATCCCTAACTCTATCAATCTTCCACTTGCATATAGGTCAATTATGGAATCTCTATCCAATCCCTTCAATCAGCTTGGTGATAACCGATCAAGTTTGGCCTTTCGTGAATGGATTTGCTATGTTGGTTTCATTATCTACTATGTCAATCAACTCTCTCTGATGGTGATAAACTACTTTTATCATGTGAAACTATTTGGAGTATATATTTCAACTTCTAATGAGCTCTTATTATTATATCTTTATCATATAACAATGATGCAATATGCTTAGTACTTGGAATCACCCTTAGCTCGGTTATGAATTTGTGAATTTATATTTATATATGTTGCTTTTATTACGGCGATATTTGAGGCAATATACTTAGCCTTTCATTGAATTAGTGACAACCTTTCGTTTGGACCATTTCCAACTTAAAGCTTCATAATTATGGTTCGAACGTGAATTTAATATCGACATATTATACTTGATAGCACTTATAAAGTAGGAGTCTGAACACTCTTTCATAAAGAGTTCGTTCTTTCTCTAAGCAATTCTCTAGTATTTTGTAAATACTCAAGAACACTCTAAACTGCTATTTAGCAATCTTAATTCAGATTTAATATTCGCTTCATGCACCAAATACATAAACAAATTACGATATTGTAGACAATTCAACATGTATGATAATTCCCAACATCAATACATCAAGAATCCATCTTACATGTTCCATATTAAACATTTTAATAAGATAGCTTTGCATATCGTTTGGACATTCCCAACATCTTTTAAAGATATAATTTACAAATCCAATATCAAATATTAAACAACCAAACCATTACTAATTTTAACATAAGTACATCGCTAATAATCAGCTGTATGTTATATGTTTATAGTCTAGAAATATCCATGGTTATGAACACATGCTTCCTCCGCACTTTGATTGAAAATAAAACTAGTATATATTTCTATCAAAATACTTATTAGCTTCCTATGGTTATAAAATGAGACTTTCATTTCATTTCTTGGATCATATTTGAAAGCCACAAACTCAATATTGCTCCCAGCGACTTCTATGCATTTTGGTTGTTATGTGCAAATGATCCATTCTAAATCATTATTTTGAACTTTTCATTTCAATACATATATACGAAATACAAAGTCATAGAAAGTGATAATTTGTGAGTAATTCCAAATTAATTTGAGCTCATTGAATAACAAATCTATTACGCAAATTTCAACAATTGAAATTTGTGATGTTATTCTTATTAACGTTGCTTATTATATTCCAACTGCTTCAGTCTTGCTCTTTAAAACTCATTCGTAGCCGATGGACCTTCATGTAAAACTACCAAAATCATATTTTAATAACATACTTGGAATCCTTTTTGGATTTGTGCATTGTACCATATCATAGAGTTAATACACTTAATTGCTTAATTGACAACTGAGGATCATCTACTCTCGACATTGAGAAGAAACTCATAGTTTCCTTTTTGAAGTACGAGAATACTTATTAGACACTCTAATTTTGATGTGTTCGTTTACGTTAAGTTAATTTCATTTCACCCATGTAATCAGTTTCGTCTTTGGATCATATCCAAATCCATCTTAATACCAATAATTTCTCAAGGAAATTTCTTTGCTACGAAGTTGGTATTTTGAAACAACAGTTGTTTTTCAGTGCAACAAAATAGGTATTCATAAACACTTTATTGCCTTATATAAAACCGTTTTGGTTTTTAGTTTACAAAACTAATGTTCAAAACATGAATCAGTCATCCAACGACATTCATTCCTAAACTCTTTTTGGGGCGATTCATATAAGATCCCTTATGAACAATTATTACCTGTAGTCTTTCGATTTGCACAACTTACCAACTCCTTGGCCTAGGATATATTGGGGTTTTATGTAAACCCTTATCTTGTATGATTTTATAAACCGTTCTTTAGATGAAATTAATTTAGACCTTGTGTACTACTCCTAAGTACATGACTTTATAGAAAGAAGTTAATTCAATTTCACTCGCAATTAATCATACCTATTCTATTGGAACTAGACCTGCTCGCTATAGAAGTTATGGGTGAATTTCACTTTTTTTACCCTATTGGATCTTTATTGCACCTACGAAGTCTAGTTTACTTAGAATATTTCTAAATTTTATTTAAATAAAATCTTTAGTTTTATTTAAATTTATAAATTGATATAGTATTTTTAATTTATGTTATGATATATACAATAAGTGTTATCACACACACAATATATGTATATGTGTGTGTGTGTGTGTGTGTGTGGGTGCGCGCGCATGTGTGCGCGCGTGTGCATGTGTAACATATCAATCCGTGTACGATTTAACATATCCTTATATTGATGTTGGGTACATTGCAATGGACATGTTAGCACATCTAATATGCAAATATATTGTCTGAATGTTTGTACATATACTTTTGTTCACATATATAAAATATTATATATATATATATAAACTTAAGTTAATTCTTTTAATTGTAAATGTAGATACACTCACACATACGTATTTATAATGTGAAATATTAACATTATACACACACACATAATTATGTGAGCATACTTAAATTAATTTTAAATATATAAAATAAAATAATAATAATGATATTTTTAGAATTAAAACAATACATACATATGTAAATAAAATAAATTTATTTAATATATTAATTATATTTATTACTTATTTATAAATTTATAACAATATATTAAAATGTAGCTTAATTCTTATAAATAATTAGAAATATTAATTACCTGGTCTTGCGCACCGCTGAGATTTTTTTTTTAATTTTAAATATTATCTTATTCAATTTTCGTATGGATTTAATTAAAATTTTTAATGTAAAATATTTCAAAGCCTAATTTTGAAATTTAAATTTCTAGCAAATTTCTGAGTGGTATTTTATACTTAGAAAGTTTATTTCATAATTTTATGATTATCAAATAATATTATATTTAAATATTGATTTTCAGCTTGTATTTAAAATATTCAAAATAATTTTTTTAATTAATTTTTCTGTCGATCATGTATTTTGTGATAATATTATTTTATAAAATATGAAATATAATTTTTATATAATATATGTATATTAATATATTTAATTTATGTAATTAAATGATATTTAAAAAATAATAAATATGAAAAATACATTTTATTACCATCGAATATATATTATGTATAAAATTTATATGACATATTTATATAAAGTATGATGAAGTAATTAAATTATGAACTATATATATACACGCATATATATTATATATATATATATATATAATTTCTTTTATTTTTGAACCATGCTATTATAGATATAAACATATCAATTTTTTTAGATATGTATATTTACAACCCAAACAATTTTGTAACAATATCACTTGCACATTTTTATCATCACCTAACTAGCGACATGATATATATATATATATATAATAAAATATTTTATATAAGCATTTGTGATTTTATTTTGATTAGAAATATACCTCACTTCTAATGCCTTGAAGTATACCTTGAAATGATGATGTGTGCTCCTTGAAATAATTTTTGATCTAGAAGAGTGTTTGTCCTTGAATCGTTGACCACCACCTATCAAATAGCAGTTGAATTGGTTTGATTTAAGCCAAGGAAAATGGAGAGATGATAGGGGGAGTTTGGACAACAAATATAGGGGGATGAAGGCTTAAAAAGATCAAAATCAATTATAGGAAGAGATGCTTAAATAGAGGAATAAAAGGAGAGAATTTAGGATCTCATCTTATTACTCAATCTCCTTTAAAGTTAGCCATCAATTATTAAGCCCCACTAGCGCATTTCTTGCCGCCTATAACCCATTTTGTTGCCGAAGTAATTAGCCCCTATCATAGGCTTTAAACCCATTTAAAGCACGAATGAATATTTTGCATTCAAATCCAATTTAAACGAGTATCAATATTTTATATCGATTAATATATTTATAACTATTATAAATACATTTAATAATATTTATTCATAAAATCAAAATCAAATTTTACAATTAATGTTTCATAAGTATTAATTTATTTATAATATTTACAAATTAATTTAATCATTTGGTCAATGGAGAATTCATCATTTCTATTGTCAGGTGTAAATTTGGTCCGCGAATAATATCGAACTATTAAAATATTAACGTTTACACGTCAATTAGCAAGTTTTGTGACATTTTGGCCAAATTTATTACTTGATTTCGGTAAAATCAAAATTTATTTGTTAAGCGTTAACCAGCTGTGACTATTATTTACACTAATTCCCTTTGTCAGAACAATATCACTTTGGACTTATGGAATTTGGCAATGGTCATCCATATTCCACTCTATATTCCAAACACAAAGTCATTGGTTCAATAATAATAATAATAATTAACCAAACTACTCTATCCAGAGATTTTGACTTTGAATTGACTTGAGTTGACCGTGATACTAGCCACATACAACCGAGGAGATAAATCCTCTCTTGAATAGTATTTCACTTCTAATATTTCCACTCGATCCAACTGTAATCGACGGACATCATGCCATAATTTGACTATAATCAAAGAGAAGATTTCATAAAGAAGATCGACAGTATTCTCAAATTAAGAGAGCTGTGTAAATCAGTCAAGTCGATAATTTCTTTTTGACCTTAGTTTTATTAACCAACATAAAACTATCAAGTGAGTCGTTCCATAGTTATCCAATAAGTAACAGTATGTAACCCCTAGGTGCCCTCAATAGTCATGAGTAATATACAGCCCAACATTTGAAGAGCTTTATACACTCTAGTCTCAATGAATGTATCAATACCCTGTTTTGATACATATTGATTATGAATATTTAAAATGATATATTTATTTTCATTATAATTAATTACTCATGGTTACAACACCTTGTAACTATTATTACAAAACACACCATTTATGGATTTTCTATTAAATATACTTTTAATTAAATTAATTAATTAATATAACACATACCATTTATGGGGTAGAGATGTTAGATTTTGATTGGCTCAATTTGAGAGAGAATTGTTATAAGATGAGATCCACCATTTTCTCTCTTCTATCCACTATTTAAACATCCCTATATCCCTAATTGCAAAACATCCTTTGCTACCTCTTCATCCTTCCATTGCTAGCCAAAAATACACCATAGGAGCTCCATCACATCGAGCTCAAATCAACTCAAAGTCAATCACTATTCGATAGTCAATGGTCAACGGATCAAGGACTAACAATTTACCAAATCAAAAAGGTTTCAAATGGGAGAGTTTATCCTTTCAATATATACTTCAAGGCTTTGGTACTCGAGTATTTTTTACCAAATAATAGTTTACAATTTTCTAAATAATATTTTATTATGTATATATTATTATTGTTAGTTAGGTGATGATTCTAAAATGTATTAATATTGTCACAAGTAAGTTTGGTTATATGTATGTAATATATTAATACATTAAAAAACAATTTTTATATGCAAATCAGATCTGCACAACCGCTTAATTTATATGTATTAAATTATATATATCATTTAATTATATATATGGTTTATATTTATTTACAATATCTTACCATGGTTAAAATGCATCATATAATTATATATATATTTACAGAAATAGTAATTTTTGACAGCAAGAAATTAATTTTATAATTATTTACTAATATTTAAATCAATATAATACATAAATAAATAATATAAAATCAAATATATTATGAAAATTATTTTTTAAATTTTATAAAATTATTTTATCATAAGATAAGTTCTTGGGAAAAAAAATTAAAAAATCATTTTTGCTATTTTTTAAAATTATTATTATAACTGGCCGAAGATTAATAAAAATAAAATTTGACCAGAAAAATTATGGAAAATTTTTTCAAACTTAAAAATATCGTATATGATTCACTAGAAATTTGAAATTTGTTGAAAATATTTTTTTGTTAATATTTTATGCAATTTGAATAAATATTCAATTGATATATGTTTTTAAATAATAAAAATCAATAATAATTTTTTTAGTGCTGTACATTTATTAGTTGTTATTAATATATATATATATGTATTTATATACTATATATATTTATGCGTGTGTAGATACATATATTTATATACTATATATATTTAGGTATATATATATATTTATATATTATATATATTTATGTGTGTGTGTGTGTATATCATTTTTAATAAAATCTTATTCTATCATTATATATATATAGGTACATATTACATACACTATTCATGGTTTTAAATAAATATATATTATTTTAATATTTAAATAAATTATTTATATTTAAATAGATTATTAAAATAACATGCATACATATTATTAATATATTATTTACAAATTTTATATATACATATACATATACATATACGTATACGTATACATATACATACAACATACATACATTTATATATGCATATTTCATATACATATAATTACTTAAATAAAATTAGCATATACATTTATATATGATATTTATATATATAAATGATGTGTATTTATACATACATATGTTTGGACAATATACACCACAAATTAGTTGAGCTAACATGTCCATTGCGTTATAAATCTCAACGTTTATACGCAAGCATGTTATACGTTGCATGGGCTGATATGTTACACATCCACACACGTACATATAAGTATATAATACATACACACACATATTAATATATAGATTAAATAAAACTATATAATTTATAAATTTGAATAAAATAAGATATTTTATTTAAATAAAATTTAGAAATGTTCTAAATGAATTAGACTTCATAGGCCCAATATAAATCCAATAAAAACTTTTTTTTGAGATTCACCCTAACTTCCACCGCGATCTGGCCAGTTCCAGTATCATCAACTTTTAGGATGTCTCCCACCGAATGGGTGCATTGTCTTTTATTGTTTGAGATATAATTTACTAGTACTATATGATTTATAATCATATAATCAAAGAATTATTTCACCAAAATTTGGCTTAGTCATAACTCTAAAATAACTGCAAATATTTTAGATTCTTCTGTATTTTCCAATACATCACAAATACCATTATTATAGTTTTATTTTATAATGGATATTAATATTACAATGAACCAATGTCTACTTTTTAGCCAATAATGATAAATAATTATTATTTTCTAAATAATGTTTAGTATCTTTTACGAAAACAATTTTCATAACTTGATGCGACCGATAAGTGTTATATGACATATTCCCACTATTTTCGCCATTACTATAATAGCATGTGAAATACGAAGCTCTATTCAAGCACTTAATATAAGCTATTTATTTAATTACTAAAATTAGTTCACAGTCGAGAATTTTTGGATCAGGTATCTTAAATTCAAACAAATAAATATCTTAAAAAAATAATTTTCAATATAAAAGTAATTTTGAAATAGAAATCATATCTCTCATTCAAGTGTTAAGTATTTATAATTATTTTACAACTCTTGTTTTCGAATTTCTTTATGATGTAGAAATGACTATTTACTCTATTCATCTCAACCGTGTCTTAAGCTAGATCCACTCTTATACATTCAATTTTCTTTCTAAATGGTGGAACCCTTCAAAGGAAATCTTTAATAGAATATCATAACGAACTCTTTACAAAAGTGCATTTGATCATCCATAATATTTAAGGATATCAAATAAATTGCACTTTACGTAAACCGATCAAACTAACATTATAGTGATCGGCTTAGATCTATCTTATTGTTATTGGTCTAGTATTGTTTTTAACACAATAAGATTGTTATAATTAATTAGATTGAATACATGATCTCATGCTACAGTTTACTTGCTTATAATTAAGGATTATTAATTAAAAATTGTTAATTAATGATCAGAGATTAGTTAATTGAGTAATTGTGTAATTAAGAATTAATTAATAAAGTAATTAAGATTTATTAATTTGGTAATTAGAGAATTGTTAATTAAGTAATTAGAGGTTACTTAATTAATAATTGAGATGTACTGAATTTGTAATTAAGTTTTATTAATTAATACTTAAAGGATGATTAATCTATAATTAAATATTAATTAATTGATTAATCAAAGGGTGATTAAGGATTAATCAGAGGGTAATTAAGGATTAATCAAAGTTGATTAAATATTAATCAAAGGTGATTAATGGTTAATCAAAGGTGATTAAAGATTAATCAAAGGTAATTAAGGGTTGATTAATTGTTTAATCAACTAAGTGATTAAGGATTAATTAATTTGTAATTAAGGTTGTTAATTAATAATTAAATTTTATTAATTAATAATTAAGGGATAATTAATTAGTTAATTAATGATTAATTAATTAATTATTAGAGTAATTATGGATTAATTAATTTGCAATTAAGAGATATTGATTAATAATTAAGGATATTAATTAATAGTTAATGGAAAATTAATCAGTTAATTTAAGGATAATTAATTGATTATAAATGTAATTAAGGGTTGATTACTTTGTATTAAAGGAGATTAATTAATACTTCAGGTTTATTAATTGATAATTAAAGGATAATTAATCTATGATGGAGATTAATTAATGGATTGAAAGGATAATCAAGAAATGATTAATTAATTAAAGGTTTGTAATTAATTAATGATTGTTTGAGTAGGATTAGGAGATTAATTCTTAAATAATTAATTTAATTTAAGGTGATTAACTTAATTATAACATGGATTAATAATTCCTGTTTATGGATGATTGTTTGTGTAGAATATCTGTATTGGATGATATTTATTGGATGATATCTATTGGATGATATATATTGGATGATATCTATTGGATGATATCTATTGGATTATATCTATTAAATGATATGTTGTGATATTCTGTGATATGATATTGGATATATCAATGGTAAATGTGTGATATTTATCTATGTTAAATGCTGTGTGAATTCAATATATTGAATTGAATTGAAATGGATTGTTTTAAACTCTAAAACAACTTGGACCTAAAAGATGGCGTTTTGGATTTCGATGAGACCGGGATCGGGTTTCCAGATTTGGATATTCGAAAACCACATCGATCCAAATTAAGCGTTAGGTCGTGAATCTTAAGGGAAGATGAAGATTCATAGTGCAAGGTTTATTATTGTTAACTCTATGGGTGATTCCAAAATGAGTGTAACGAGATAATGCCTTCGGTTTCATTCGAACCCGGAACGAACTTGTATGGATTGAATGCTTTCATAACATCGTCAAGTGGACGATGAGCATTCTAAGATAGATGTGTTCTATAAAGATAATCGTAGCCTCAAGCCTCATCAACCGGGAATAGCTAAAAAAGGGGAGGTGCATCAAGGTTAAGTGGATAGCACCCAAGTAGGATGAGATTTACCCCTGTCTAGAAGTCCCTTATTATTTCGGCTATGTGGGCAGTTGTTGGCCACAACTGCGGGGTTGTCTTGTTCAGGACTGTCCAGTAAGGGATGGTTCCGGCCTTGTGTTGCAGGGGATTTAGGGTGAATCCTCGGTACGTTGATCTAGGCCACGTACTGTGACGGACGGTACCCCAGTAGCCCTGCCATTGATGGAAACCCATTCTTCCTACGTGCCCTTACGGTTTTGATTGTATAACCCATTTTGTGGCTAGTAGCTAGAATTTAATCATGTAACAATTTCAGCTATTTCTTATTTATTTGAAAACCCTAGACCCTATTATAATATCACTGGATTTCCTATCAAATGTTTTGGTTAGCGTAAGGTAAAAACTTACCCATGTTTATGTGTGGGGAGTCTTACGTGGTACCTTTTGTTTTCAAAGGTTTTCAAAGGTTAAGCAACTTTAAACCGTTTGCTCACACCAGACCCATGTCTGATCCAGAGTTTATTTATGTTTTCTTAAACTCTCGGGTACTCAAATTTTTATGAGTAGCCTAGAGATCGGGTTTTGGCTTGATGGATATTGGAAAGCATGGAGCAGGAGTCCAGACGTAGATATATCTATATTACCGCTATGCTGTGTTGAAGTCTTTGTCTGTTATATTTGGAATGTAATGGATTAGACTGAACTTTATAACTGTCTAATGTGAAATGATGTTGTAATCTATGTAACTCTGATGTAATGACCATGTAGTATCTATTTTTTATACTATATTTTGTTCTGTTTCCGCTGTGAGATTCTGATATTGTTGAGTTCTTCTTCTTTCTATTCTATTTCTACCTCTTTCTTTCTTATCGATGATGCATCTTTCTATGGGATGAAGGTCGTGTCGTCACTTGAAGGGAGAGGGATGCTGCTTCCTTTGCTTTTGAATAGAAACATACTTGCTTTCGAATAAGTTGAAGGGGGATCCTTTGACTCTGTCATTTTATAAAAGACTAAAATTTTTATATATTCAAGAAGTGGTTTCGAAGGGGATCTTCGAAAGTTTAAACCTTTAAGAAAATGGTTTTTTTTTTCTTTCTGAAAAGGGCATTTTAATCCTTTCAACTAAGTCAAAGGGTTGCCTTTGACAAAGTTGAAGGAAAAGAAGGGGAAGAAGAAGGGGTTACTTCTGAACCTCCCATTGTTTTTAAAGTAAAAGTTTTAATACCTTTCAACAAAGTCAAAGGGTAAACCTTCCGACATGGTCAAAAGTATACTTTCGAAGGGTTGGTTCCAACACTAACACATCATTGTTTTTAAATGGTTTCGAAAGGTTTGATTTTGAATGGTAATGGAGGGGTTAGCTTCAATAATTTTGAAAGGTTTTGAGTTTAATTGCTTTCAAAAGATTTATAAATGATTTTACAAGGGGGGATACCCCAGGCTTTTAACAAAATTGAAAGGTAGATCCTTTCGACTAGGTCAAAAAGAAACCTTGCGACAATGTCGAAAGGTAGGACTTTGTCGACAAGGTCGAAATGTATGATTTTGCGATGCTTTCAAAAGGAAGGCTTTCGAAGGTGCTAACTTCGAAGGGTTATTTGTTTTCGAATGGGACTTCACGCGAAGGGTTGTAAAGGGCTGTTTTTGGCTATTTTTCTTGAGTAAAGTTTTGCTAATTTGAAGGGATACTTCGTAGGGTTATAGCATAAAATACTTATCTTTGTTTGAATATGTAAGCGGGATCCTTATTTAAATTTAATGTTATAAAACCTTGGGGTCACCGAGGTGGGTTTACTTTTTTTGATACATAATTTGGGGCTACAAATAGAAATATGCTTTCGAAAATATACATTAGGGCTGTCAATATGTTTTTATTTAATTTAACCTAATTGGGGCTACCAATAGGAATAGGTTAAACAAATGGTATACGTGGGAAAAATAATCAATCATGGGGATTATGAATTTTTATATGTAATCATGAGGATCATGATATTTTAATTGGCCAAGTGATGGTTTCTTGGTTAACCTAGGAAAACAACGGAATGTGCGGCCACATCATATTTCTAAAGAAAAGAATGTTTTGCCAGAGGTGGTTAGCCTCAGGATTTGGCACCAAAGGGTTTATAGTCATCCTAGGAAAACTATGGAGTGTGCGGTGGATAGCCCACACCAATTTTTATAAAACAATGTAAGATGGATAATCTACATTTATTTTGATGAATTTGGGATGGATATTCCTATTAAAGTTTTGATCGATAGTCATTTTCAAAGATTTAGAGGGGAACTCTAATAAATTGATTTTAGATGGAAAATCTAATAAATTGCTTTTAGATAGGATATCTAATAAAGGGAAGAATGAGATATCCAATATGTATAATTTATGGCTTTATTTCATATTATGTTTAGACTAATCATTTTGGGTGTAGGGGCATAGTAAATGATTTGCAAGTTTTGTTTTGGATACTAGTGAGGGAAAACCCCATTCCGCTAAGCGGCGTGGTCTCACTAGCTATCTATTTATGATAAAAGATGATAGAGAATTATTCATATCAGATTTATTGTTTGACTCGAAGTTTGTGTTTCTCCACAAACTCTTGGGTACTCAAAATTAATTTGAGAAGTCTGAGAGTGGGAGACTTTCAGGTTTTTGGATGAATAAGCTTCCGAAGACATGTAGAAGACTGTGTTAGTTATATAGGAACTATTTTGTATTTTCCATTGTGATGTACTAAGAACTATAAAGTTCATATTTATTAGTTCTCTGATCATCATAAGGGGACATCTTCTTATATCGCTCTTATCGTATTTTGTACATGTATATATGATCTGAACGTGGTTAACGTCTAGGGTTATGTAATTAAATCTTAAATTGTAATTTGCTTGAACTGAAAATTTTGTTTATTGGAAGTTTAAAAAAATTCATATTCTTGTGTTACGATTTATCAATATTAAATATGCCACATTCGGTCGCCAAAAAATAACAACTATAGATGACTACAGCGTCAGCAGCGGTTAGTTTTGGGCCTTAGCATGCGGGATGTTACAAGTTGGTATCAGAGCATGGTTTATGTACCTAAAAGGAATTTAAACCATAAAAGATTTTTAAAGCATAATCCGATGAATCTAAAATAGGATAGGCTTGGGTAAGCGTTATAGTAACGTATATGTATTTTGCTATAAATACCTAAGTATGTATTCCCCACTCTCTTAGATCGTTATTCTGTATCTTATCAAGATCGCATTTCAATTAGTAGGAAAGTAAGATATGGAGGCAGGAAACAAAAGAGTGAATCAAGGTGGGAGACACACCGCAACAAGTGGAAATGTTCGACCTAATACTAGGAGTAACCAAGGTCAACAGGCACATGCAAACCAAGATGCAAATGCTAACATTGGTGCTGAGATTTCGTCGGTTGATATAGGGATAATGTATCAGTTCTTCATGAATATGATGTAAGCTAGAGCAGCTGTAGGGAATGTTGGAGGAGCTAATCGGTGGCCCCAGTTGTCAATAACTATGCCAAGCTGATTAGGGATTACGCTAGTTTGGGAGGAAAGCCTTTTCTAGGAACCGAGGATGCAGTAGGAGTGGAGAACTAGCTATTGCATTATGAAAGGATATTTGCAGATCTCGAATTGAAAAATATGCAGAAGAGAAGACTTGCTTCAAGGCAAATGCAGGGAGAAACATTGTTTTGGTGGAACAGAGTTACCGTAGGAAAGCTAGTGGAAGACTTGACTTGGGCTAAATTTTGAAGGAGGTTTAAAGAAAGATTTCTATCTGAGGCTACTAAGTCAGCGTTGCATAGGAGGTTTACAAATTTAGTCTAGGGGGATAAATCAATGATTGAGTATACTACGGAGTTTGATGAGACCGTTATGGATATGCTACTATGAATACACTTATTTGGAGGAATGATAAGTTTATCAGGGGGTTGAATCCTAAGATCGCTAGAGCAACCATGCCAAACCTCCGGGATCCATGTCATATTGTTGTTGAGATGGCTATTCGAAATGAAGAGATGCTTTCTACTTTTGAAAAAAGGAAACCAGCTGTGGTTCAAAGTTTTTAGGGTAAGAAGTGAAAATTCTTCAAGAAGAAGGGTGCCCAGTCAGGGATAGCGGCTAAGAAGAGCAAGGATGCTATTGTTCGTTACAAGTGTGACAAGAATGGACACTTATGCTAATGAGTGTCGCTCGGGTGATGGAAGAGCGGTTGCAATGAGGCCGAATGTGAATTGCTACAACTATGGCCAGATAGGGCATTATAAGGAAAAGTGTCCCGGGGCTGCTAAGGCTGGCAAAGAAAAGGTCTTTGCGTTGGAACCATCATCCTCTAGACTAACGACTGCTGAGAAAGAGAAAACTGCGATGAAAGGTACGCTTATGATTCATAGTACTTCAGTTAGGATACTATTTGATACCAGTGTATCACAATCATTTATATCTCAGCATTTGGTAGATTGGTTATGTCTAGAACCTTTATACCTTATTACTCTTTTAAGGGTTGCGAATCTTATAGGAGGGTATGCAACTCTGAGAATGAAATATGAGCAGTTAGAACTTGATTTGTTAGGTCGTTTGTTTGCATGCAGTTTTATATGTTTTTGACTTCATGGGTTTTGAGATCATATTGGGTATGGATTGGTTATATAGATATGATGCTAGGATATTTTTCCATGAGGGGGAAATATCATTGAAGCACCCTAATAACCGTAACTGAGTTATTTACTCAGTAAGGAGTTCAGATAGAAATTCTTATGCGTTATTGGGTGCTATGGGAATAGAAGCAGAGTTGAAGCGGGTTTACATTGCAAGAGAGTTTGCAGATGTGTTTGCACCTGTATCAAGGTTGCCGCCAAAAAGGGAAATCGAGTTTCGGATAGATCTTGTACCGGAAGCTAAATCCGTAAGTAGACCACCTAGCAGGATGTCATTAACCGGGATGAAGGAATTGAAGGTGCGGCTAGTGGAATTGGAAGGAAAGAATTTCATCAGGCCAAGCAGTTCGTCTTGGAGAACGACCGCGGTATTCATGAGGAAGCCAGATGGGTTGTTAAGGATGTGTATCGACTATCGTATGGTGAACGAGAGGACGATCAAAAATAGGTATCATTTGCCGAGAATCGACGACTTAGTCGATTAGTTGAGTGGAGCCAAAGTGTTTTTCCAACTGGATTTGGCAACATGTTTCCATCAGCTAAGAGTGGCATAAGTATTCCTTTGACAGCGTTTATGAACATATATGGGTCTACGAATGGTTGGTTATGCCCTTTGGGCTTACTAATGCACCAGCTTTCTTTGTCGATTTGATGAACCCGGTTTTCTAAGGGCACTTGGATAGGTTCTTGTTGGTTTTTATTGTTGACATTTTGGTATATTCTAAAAATGAGAAGGATCATGCAGATCATCCTAGAATAGTGTTGGAGATGCTAAGGCAATATCTGCTAAAAGCAAAGTTCTCAAATTGTCATTTCTGAAAGAAGGAAGTGAAGTTCCTTGGTCATGTAGTTTCTAAGGAAGGTTTAGCGATTAATCCGGATAAGATCGAAGCTATAAATAATTGGAAGAGACTAGAGATGGTAAGTGAGATTAGAAGTTTTATTGCTCTTGTAGAATACTACCAAAGGTTCATCAAGAATTTCTCGCGGATAGCGGCATTCTTGACCATGCTAACCGGGAAGGACGTGAAGTTTGTTTGGTCTGACAAATGTGAGGAGGCATTCCTTAAGTTGAAACATTTGTTAACCAATGCGCCCGTGTTAGTAGTTTCGGATGGGAATCGAGGACTGATAATTTACACTGTTGCATGTGGTACTAGGTTAGGTGTTATGCTAATGCAGAATGGAAAGGTTATTGTCTATGCTTCTATACAGCTTGACCACATGAAGTTGGATACCCTGCTCATGATTTGGAGTTGGCAGCGGTAATCTTTGCATTGAAGGTGTTGAGACATTATCTTTTGGGAGAAATGTTTGAGCTATATACGGATCATAAGTCTTTACGGTATTTATTCTTCAAAAGGAGTTGAATATGAGACATCAGAGATGGTTGGAGTTTGTTGTAGCTTATGAATTTAGCATCGAGTATACACCGAGAAAAGAAAATAAGGTGGCTGATGCGCTTAGTAGGAAACATCAGAATGTGGTGTTAGCTATGTTGGTGGAATGGAAAGACTTGGAAGCACTGTCTACTTGCAGTGTGCAATTGAGATCGATTGCTGGATCTAGTTGGAATATTGCCATGATGTCTTGTTTGGAAGTTCGACTAGTTCTGATCAAATGGATTGCTTCTAGGCAGAAAGAAGATCCAATGTTAGCCGAGAGGATTAGAAGGTTAGAAGCTGGAACCGAGATTGATGATTTAAAGAATTTTATTCTTGACCGCAGGGGTTGGTTGAGAAAAAAGGAACGTTTACGTGTTCCAAATGTTGGAAACCTTAGGCGAGAAGTTCTTAGGGAATGTCATCGACCAAAGTTTATGATTCATCCTAAGGGAATCAAGATGTATCAGGATATGAAGAGAAGTTTCTTTTGGGAAGGAATGAATAGTGATGTTGGCTTATGGGTAAAAAAGTGTTTGAACTATCAGCAAGTAAAAGCCGAACATCAGAAGCCAAGTGGTTTGGTTCAACCTTTCGATGTTCAAGTTTGGAAGTGGGACTTGATATCCATGGATTTTATTGAAGGGTTGCCAAGGTCAAACCGGCGTAGTGAAAGTATATGGGTCATAGTTGTAACGTACGCGATTTTTCGTTGCCGAAAAACCGAATAGTTATGGGTTTTAGAAAAGAAAAGACAGAAGAAGAGAGAAAGAAGATAGCAAATAGAGAATAGAAAACAGAAAAATAGAAAATAGAACAGAAAGAAAATGGAAAATAGAACGGACAGAAAGGAAACGAATAGAAAAGGATAGAAAACAACAGAACAATAACTGAACAACATCAGAATCTCACAATTCGCAGCGGAACAACATATAATAATAAATGAATAATCTTTAAACAAAGAACTATATCAGTTATTACATTTTATACATTACATTTCATTACATCATTACATCAGAGTGTTACAACAACAACAAACAGTGCAGCGGAAAAAGAAATATTATATAACTAGTAATACGCCATGCCATCCAGCTTGCCTCCAGCAACTCCAGAATATCCAGAATATCCTGATAAACCTAACTCTTGACTGCCCGTGTGGAAATTGGTGGGCACCCAGAGTTTAGGAAGGAAAACAATAAACTCCGAGTCAGTCATGTGACTGGTGTGAGAACTCAAAACAGTTTATTTATCTTTAAAATCAAAAATAGAGGAATATTTTTAAAGTCAATTCGCAATGCTTTTAAAAATGAGACTACCATAAGGCCTCCCGCACACACACACAATGCAAACGCAGAATCGGAGGAGATTTCTCCTTATGATAGTCAAAGATGCTTGATACGCATTTAAAAGAGCATTTGATATTATTACTAGTGCATACTGTAGGAAAAATTCATTTCGAAAGTAGAATATAAATCTTAGCCAGCATAGACATTTCGAACTATGCCTACTATAGCTAACTATGTTCAATAGCAGGTTACCGCCACATTCCATAGCAGGTTATACAACTAAAACCGTACAAGTCTCGTATTGTTTCTTTGGATTTCCAACGAATGATCAGGCCAAGGAACTTCCCATTGCCATATGAGAATGCCTCTGGATGGACATCCCCGAGAACCAAACCGGATCTCTACCAACACAAGGCCGGGTTACCCCTAGCCGAGTAACAACTGACCGAATATGCCATCCCCCGGTCCTTTGGGACCTTTCACCGAGCGCTCGTAATCAATTCACACAATCATAACAAAGTGTTTTCAACATGAGTAAGTATCTGGGCTCCAGACCATGATACCACCCTTTTCCAGAAGGAAATGCACACATCCTAAAGGGCGCTACCCCTCATAACCTTGCTGCTTCTTTCCTGTTTTGACCATTCACGGGGTGTGAGGTTCGACGAAGTCACGTCCACAAAACATACTTTATACAAAAGCCATGCTTTGGGTCAACAAATGATCATAGAAATGATCACAAAGATAGACGATCAAATAAACGATCCTATCACAAATAATCAACACAATGATCATTTTCAGCAACACTCAGCATGTCACATTACCAAATTGGGAATATATCGCTGATAACTTCAACTATATAACCTCTGAGCTCGTACGTCTCAGAGAAGGGTGTTAAGCTAAAAGAATAAATTCTTCGCCACTAACAGAAATATATTTGAAAGAAATCGGCTTTATATCTCAACTTGTAATGTCAGACATACAATCCATACAAGTCTATTCCGGGATCGAACAAAACCGAAGACACTTACAAAGAAGTCCTTGCAATCCGGATATTCACAATCCTGATCGGATTCACCATCACATATGGAGAACTCAATACCGTAGCTACTCGGTGAAGAGTCAATCGACAGGTCATCCTATCGCTCTCGCAAATACCGGGTCTTCAACACCGATCTTCAATGCAATTCACAATGACGTATCACATATTCGGAATGGGTTATACGACCCCATGGTCCTTTCCCGGTTAACCCGAATAGTGAGCGCTTATTCAAAAATAAGTGTGGCATTCAAATTCAAACAAATCACATCAAATACCCATTCAAAGGGAAATATTGATAGTCGGCTATTGAACTATCAATGGATATGCACAACATCACCGGATTCCAAATAATTTTCCAAATTATTTATTTTCTAAAATATCTCTACTAGATATATAATTTTCTCACTTCAAAAATAAATCAATATTTATTTTTAAACAAATTCCACTTTCTTTTATAAATTCAATAGTGAATTTACATTCCAAAATATTCATGAATATACGACTTCAATTCGATTTCCAATATTCATTTTCAATTTATCTTCAAAAAGATAAATTCAAAATATTCACTTTATATTGGAAAACAATTTCATACTTATTTAATAAGTAATTCGCAAATCTTTTATTTTCAACACTTGGAAAATATTCAATATACTTCAATCGAAATTAAGTATATATTTCATTCTTTAAGGAAATCATTCTCTTAAACATATTTTTTTGGGCCAAAACGAATGTTGCGTAAAACATCGTTACGACAACCCAAAACCACTAGTATAGGGATTCGAAATTAAAATAGATATATAATTTTCTCACTTCAAAAATAAATCAATATTTATTTTGAAACAAATTCCACTTTCTTTTACAAATTTCCGTCATTAACCTATTCCAGTATATAACTCAATTATAAACTAAAAGTTCATAGTATAAGTCAAATACTTATAAAACGATTATTTTACAAAATCGTTCTTTTAACTTCCCAAATTATAAATCTTATAATTTGTAAGATTGTTTATTTATCCAAAATTCGTTCTTTCAATAACTTTATAAATTTTGTAAACCTATTGTTTATAAAATTCCATTTATAACTTCACTGTTTAAAATTCTACAAATTCCATTCAATTATGAAATTCATTTTCACTTCATTCAAACACTTATAAAAACTCGTTTTATAATGTCCATATTTCAATTTATAAATATCCATTTATAAATCTCTTAATATAAATCAATTTATATTATTCTTTTAAAACGTCTTCAAATTCCTTTAGAAACTTCATCCTTTTGATTCATAAAATAATTAAATTTTATAAATCCTATATTTCAACTTTTCATAATAAATTCATAAATTCCGATTTAACTATTTTATAAAATTATTAGCATCATATTCTAAAAAATCAGTTTTTAACTATATTTCTCAAAAATCATAATTTTTATAACTTTAAAAATTATAACGTTTATTTATTTAAAATGGATCAATTCCAAAATTATTTTATAAAACGTATACTTTTCAAAAATCACTTTTAAAAATCATTTTAGAATTCCAAAACTTGGTCCAATGATGCTACATACCAAATAGTCAATCACGACAACAACGATATCATATATCGATATGATAATCCATCAAATATCAAAATATCTGTAATCAAATAAATACTGTTGAGGAATCCAGTTGGATCCCTCCAACCTGTTTTCCTGCATCCACAACCATTAGCACAATACCAATTTCGCTCCAGTACGAAATTATCGCGGTATATGGGATTTAAAATATTATCTGCTTAATAGACGGCGCAATAGGGTCTCATCCGCTAAACAAAAAATGCGGGAAATCAATAACTTCAATATATACATATGCCAATATATATATATTGCTATTATATATAATACCAATTTCACTGTTTATGAAATATTCGCGGTATATGTTTTCAATAAATAACATCCGCTTACTAACGGCGTATAATGTCTATTTTAACAATCAATAGATATCAATCATCATTCAAACATGCATTCAAATATTTTAAATCTAACTATTCAAAATAAAATCGAAACTAATTCGATTGAGTGAGAAGTTCTCACCTGGATTTTATTATCGTTTTAGCGATTTATTTCGAATAAAATTAAACGGATGTTTAATTTTACCCAAAATTCTCACTAACTCCAAACGACTCCAATCTAATTTCATCGCGTAGTGCTCGTCCATACGATTCCAACGCAACTGGTTTCGCGCGTTTTCGACCTCGTATGAAAAAGTTATGCATTTATGAAGTTTCACGATTTTATAAAGCATAAATTAAATCAACATTTTAATAATTTTTAAACCTTCATCCATTTATAGCCGTTCGATCTGCATACCCCCCCCATCACAGCCGTAGGATGCAACTCCCCTTTCTCTCTTCCTCTTCTCTTCGTTCAACAGCCGAACCCAACAGCGTTACTAGGGTTAGAAAATTCGACCACCTTGCTTGCTTCCACCCCGATCCAAGACCTCCACCACGTGCGCACGCCCCCACTCCATGCTCGGCCCAAGTGGCTTCGAGCTCGGCGGTCCATGGTGCTCAAAATACGTGCTTGAACTCGCAGCCTTCTAGCTCCAATTGCCGACAATCCATCGCTTCTTTTGCGATCATAACCGTTGAATCTGGAGATCTTGGAGTGCTCTTCACTTTTGTAGTTGGAAGTTTGTTGAATTGATTCACGGATTGGGAGAAATCGAGGGGGAGAGGAGAGTGATTTTCGGCCCTTTATTACGTGGGTGGCGGCTGGCAACATTAGGGTTAGGTTTATAATTTTTTTATTTTTTTGAGAATTTATGGTATATTTATAGGAAAAAATCGAACACTATTCACCCGGGAATTCCGAACTCCGATTCACGCGCCGTAACCAGCGTTTCTAGGGTTTACCCCGCGTTCCGGACACAATGGAATAGGTTTCGGAAGCTAATTCGAACATCTGTGCGAGTTATGGCTATAAACGTTCAATTTGAATTAAACCGATTTAAATCGATTTCTAGGCGTTTTAATTCGTACCGGACAAACGGTAAATCCAATTGACTTGAAATTTGAAACCTTACAATAATATCACATTATGGATCCGATGAAACTGGTTTCGTCGAAATCCGAGACTTTTTGAAAAATGGCTATTTTAACTCGCCAAATTAAAATAAAAAATAATTCGATGCGTTTCGAGCTGCCACGATCAAACGGTAACTCCGATTGACACGAAAATTGAAATCCGGTAATAACTAACTATTATGGATCCAATGGAACTGGTTTCGTCCAATTCTGAGACTGTTCGAAAATTGGCTAATTTCACTAGTCGATTAAATATTAAAATATTCAATTTTCACAAATTAACTTTTAATTCGATTTTGAAAGTTCTAAAATATCGTTCTAACTTCAATATGATAAAATAAAATTTTATAAATCATTTTCAATCATATTTAACTCGATTTTCAATTATTTTCATAATTTAACATATTAAATTATTGATTTAATTATCCAATTAAATCCAATAATTCAAATAAAAATTTATTTGACTTATAAATTCACTTATTAATATTTAAAATTAATTAAATATTCAAATTTAAATTAATAAAATTCCTGGGTCGTTACAATCTTCCCCCCTTAAAAGAATTTCGTCCTCGAAATTATTAAGTAAGAAAAGTTACAGAATCTATTAACTTTCCCAAAAATTCATAATTAAACTTCTTACAATTCTTTACTAAGTTTCAAATCATACTTAGTTATCCATTCAAAAACAACTACTATTGTTTAACTTTCAATTTCAAATCAAAGTTAAAGTTTTCAAAATTTTCCAATTTTCTTAAATTTTTTCTAACGCCTTAAATTTCCGGAAAAATTCGCCATAGTCTCCTTTGCGCGGCTCGATCCGAAAAAAAAATGACAGTATATATATCACAAATATACATCTCATCAAGTAATGAGGCATCCCGAAGGGAAAAAGTATAAAAGTACGGTATGTAATCCGAGATATGTACCTTATATTTTATTAGCGAGCATATACGGCTAATATAGCGCGAAAACGAGCTCCAAATGCGAAGCAAACGCGATCCGCACCTACTAATCACTCAACAAACAACATGAGAATCATGCATATAGACAATAATCTCAATATACAACATATAGCAACATAATAACTATATATGCCAACATAGCAACTGCAATAAAGCAATTATATTCAAACATCAACCAACTATAATCCATAACCAATAAATATTCATTCATATCCTCATCAATATTCAATGAAATGGTTTTCAATTTAATCACATATGATTCATTAACGGTGGATGTTTTTACTAACATTCATTTTCAATTAGTTTATATTCACTAATCCATATTCAAGTTGGTTCTCTTCCAAATCAAATTCAATTTTATTTAAGATTCACTTAACTTCCAATTGAATTTCAATTACTTTAGCTTTCAATTTCATTAACACTTAATGAATTATATACAATCAACTAACAATCAAATGACAACCAATGTATATCAATTAATTTCAACCAAATTCCTTTGCTTATCAATTGGTTTGACACCATCACTTTCAATTGGTTTAATTAATTGATTTTCATTCAATTATTCAACTTTCAATAACATTAGATTTTAATGAACTAACACTTATATTCATTATTTCATACCGATTTTATTCACATTCAATTGATTATCATTCAATCCATTCATTCAATTCAATTTCTAAAGTTGAATTTCATTTAAATAACTTAAGTTCATATCCATCACTTAATTTTATTAATTTACTTTGACCTCTTAAGTTATATTCCCATTTCTAAGTAAATTTCCATTTAACTTTAAATTCATTTTTATTTACAACTCATATTCATAAATATATTCATATAGTTTCACTTCTTATATATATAAGTTTATTTCACAATTGTAAATCACTTTAATTATAATTCAATTCTTATAATTCTTTTTACTTATACGATAATTCTTTTATTTAGATTATTCAAACAACTAAACAATCAACTTATATACACTTTAATAACTCTGAAAATTATTTCTTTATATATAAAAATATAATCAAGTAAAATTATTTCATTTACCCAATTTTAAAACAATACTGTGCCGAATTGTTCTATTTAAGTGTTTAGAAACCCCTTCGGCATAGTTGTCGAGACCACGCTGACGAAGGTTCATATGCCACTCAACAAACCAATCATCACAATATAAAACAATTTTATATTCACTAACAAATACGCTCTCATAGCTATTATTACACTCAAACTCATTCTAGAGTACTACTGACTCTATCTCTAATGAGTAATACCCAACAGAACCATGGTTGTCGCTTAACCATATGCTCCGATACCAAATTGTAACGTACGCGATTTTTCGTTGCCGAAAAACCGAATAGTTATGGGTTTTAGAAAAGAAAAGACAGAAGAAGAGAGAAAGAAGATAGCAAATAGTGAATAGAAAACAGAAAAATAGAAAATAGAACAGAAAGAAAATGGAAAATAGAACGGACAGAAAGGAAACGAATAGAAAAGGATAGAAAACAACAGAACAATAACTGAACAACATCAGAATCTCACAATTCGCAGCGGAACAACATATAATAATAAATGAATAATCTTTAAACAAAGAACTATATCAGTTATTATATTTTATACATTACATTTCATTACATCATTACATCAGAGTGTTACAACAACAACAAACAGTGCAGCGGAAAAAGAAATATTATATAACTAGTAATACGCCATGCCATCCAGCTTGCCTCCAGCAACTCCAGAATATCCAGAATATCCTGATAAACCTAACTCTTGACTGCCCGTGTGGAAATTGGTGGGCACCCAGAGTTTAGGAAGGAAAACAATAAACTCCGAGTCAGTCATGTGACTGGTGTGAGAACTCAAAACAGTTTATTTATCTTTAAAATCAAAAATAGAGGAATATTTTTAAAGTCAATTCGCAATGCTTTTAAAAATGAGACTACCATAAGGCCTCCCGCACACACACACAATGCAAACGCAGAATCGGAGGAGATTTCTCCTTATGATAGTCAAAGATGCTTGATACGCATTTAAAAGAGCATTTGATATTATTACTAGTGCATACTGTAGGAAAAATTCATTTCGAAAGTAGAATATAAATCTTAGCCAGCATAGACATTTCGAACTATGCCTACTATAGCTAACTATGTTCAATAGCAGGTTACCGCCACATTCCATAGCAGGTTATACAACTAAAACCGTACAAGTCTCGTATTGTTTCTTTGGATTTCCAACGAATGATCAGGCCAAGGAACTTCCCATTGCCACATGAGAATGCCTCTGGATGGACATCCCCGAGAACCAAACCGGATCTCTACCAACACAAGGCCGGGTTACCCCTAGCCGAGTAACAACTGACCGAATATGCCATCCCCCGGTCCTTTGGGACCTTTCACCGAGCGCTCGTAATCAATTCACACAATCATAACAAAGTGTTTTCAACATGAGTAAGTATCTGGGCTCCATACCATGATACCACCCTTTTCCAGAAGGAAATGCACACATCCTAAAGGGCGCTACCCCTCATAACCTTGCTGCTTCTTTCCTGTTTTGACCATTCACGGGGTGTGAGGTTCGACGAAGTCACGTCCACAAAACATACTTTATACAAAAGCCATGCTTTGGGTCAACAAATGATCATAGAAATGATCACAAAGATAGACGATCAAATAAACGATCCTATCACAAATAATCAACACAATGATCATTTTCAGCAACACTCAGCATGTCACATTACCAAATTGGGAATATATCGCTGATAACTTCAACTATATAACCTCTGAGCTCGTACGTCTCAGAGAAGGGTGTTAAGCTAAAAGAATAAATTCTTCGCCACCAACAGAAATATATTTGAAAGAAATCGGCTTTATATCTCAACTTGTAATGTCAGACATACAATCCATACAAGTCTATTCCGGGATCGAACAAAACCGAAGACACTTACAAAGAAGTCCTTGCAATCCGGATATTCACAATCCTGATCGGATTCACCATCACATATGGAGAACTCAATACCGTAGCTACTCGGTGAAGAGTCAATCGACAGGTCATCCTATCGCTCTCGCAAATACCGGGTCTTCAACACCGATCTTCAATGCAATTCACAATGACGTATCACATATTCGGAATGGGTTATACGACCCCATGGTCCTTTCCCGGTTAACCCGAATAGTGAGCGCTTATTCAAAAATAAGTGTGGCATTCAAATTCAAACAAATCACATCAAATACCCATTCAAAGGGAAATATTGATAGTCGGCTATTGAACTATCAATGGATATGCACAACATCACCAGATTCCAAATAATTTTCCAAATTATTTATTTTCTAAAATATCTCTACTAGATATATAATTTTCTCACTTCAAAAATAAATCAATATTTATTTTTAAACAAATTCCACTTTCTTTTATAAATTCAATAGTGAATTTACATTCCAAAATATTCATGAATATACGACTTCAATTCGATTTCCAATATTCATTTTCAATTTATCTTCAAAAAGATAAATTCAAAATATTCACTTTATATTGGAAAACAATTTCATACTTATTTAATAAGTAATTCGCAAATCTTTTATTTTCAACTCTTGGAAAATATTCAATATACTTCAACAAAATTAAGTATATATTTCATTCTTTAAGGAAATCATTCTCTTAAACATATTTATTTGGGCCAAAACGAATGTTGCGTAAAACATCGTTACGACAACCCAAAACCACTAGTATAGGGATTCGAAATTAAAATAGATATATAATTTTCTCACTTCAAAAATAAATCAATATTTATTTTTAAACAAATTCCACTTTCTTTTACAAATTTCCGTCATTAACCTATTCCAGTTTATAACTCAATTATAAACTAAAAGTTCATAGTATAAGTTAAATACTTATAAAACGATTATTTTACAAAATCGTTCTTTTAACTTCCCAAATTATAAATCTTATAATTTGTAAGATTGTTTATTTATCCAAAATTCGTTCTTTCAATAACTTTATAAATTTTGTAAACCTACTGTTTATAAAATTCCATTTATAACTTCACTGTTTAAAATTCTATAAATTCCATTCAATTATGAAATTCATTTTCACTTCATTCAAACACTTATAAAAACTCGTTTTATAATGTCCATATTTCAATTTATAAATATCCATTTATAAATCTCTTAATATAAATCAATTTATATTATTCTTTTAAAACGTTTTCAAATTCCTTTAGAAACTTCATCCTTTTGATTCATAAAATAATTAAATTTCATAAATCCTATATTTCAACTTTTCATAATAAATTCAAAAATTCCGATTTAACTATTTTATAAAATTATTAGCATCATATTCTCAAAAATCAGTTTTTAACTATATTTCTCAAAAATCATAATTTTTATAACTTTAAAAATTATAACGTTTATTTATTTAAAATGGATCAATTCCAAAATTATTTTATAAAACGTATACTTTTCAAAAATCACTTTTAAAAATCATTTTAGAATTCCAAAACTTGGTCCAATGATGCTACATACCAAATAGTCAATCACGACAACAACGATATCATATATCGATATGATAATCCATCAAATATTAAAATATCTGTAATCAAATAAATACTGTTGAGGAATCCAGTTGGATCCCTCCAACCTGTTTTCCTGCATCCACAACCATTAGCACAATACCAATTTCGCTCCAGTACGAAATTATCGCGGTATATGGGATTTAAAATATTATCTGCTTAATAGACGGCGCAATAGGGTCTCATCCGCTAAACAAAAAATGCGGGAAATCAATAACTTCAATATATACATATGCCAATATATATATATATTGCTATTATATATAATACCAATTTCACTGTTTATGAAATATTCGCGGTATATGTTTTTAATAAATAACATCCGCTTACTAACGGCGTATAATGTCTAATTTAACAATCAATAGATATCAATCATCATTCAAACATGCATTCAAATATTTTAAATCTAACTATTCAAAATAAAATCGAAACTAATTCGATTGAGTGAGAAGTTCTCACCTGGATTTTATTTTCGTTTTAGCGATTTATTTCGAATAAAATTAAACGGACGTTTAATTTTACCCAAAATTCTCACTAACTCCAAACGACTCCAATCCAATTTCATCGCGTAGTGCTCGTCCATACGATTCCAACGCAACTGGTTTCGCGCGTTTTCGACCTCGTATGAAAAAGTTATGCATTTATGAAGTTTCACGATTTTATAACGCATAAATTAAATCAACATTTTAATAATTTTTAAACCTTCATCCATTTATAGCCGTTCGATCTGCATACCCCCCCATCGCAGCCGTAGGACGCAACTTCCCTTTCTCTCTTCCTCTTCTCTTCGTTCAACAGCCGAACCCAACAGCGTTACTAGGGTTAGAAAATTCGACCACCTTGCTTGCTTCCACCCCGATCCAAGACCTCCACCACGTGCGCACGCCCCCACTCCATGCTCGGCCCAAGTGGCTTCGAGCTCGGCGGTCCATGGTGCTCAAAATACGTGCTTGAACTCGCAGCCTTCTAGCTCCAATTGCCGACAATCCATCGCTTCTTTTGCGATCATAACCGTTGAATCTGGAGATCTTGGAGTGCTCTTCACTTTTGTAGTTGGAAGTTTGTTGAATTGATTCACGGATTGGGAGAAATCGAGGGGGAGAGGAGAGTGATTTTCGGCCCTTTATTACGTGGGTGGCGGCTGGCAACATTAGGGTTAGGTTTATAATTTTTTTATTTTTTTGAGAATTTATGGTATATTTATAGGAAAAAATCGAACACTATTCACCCGGGAATTCCGAACTCCGATTCACGCGTCGTAACCAGTGTTTCTAGGGTTTACCCCGCGTTCCGGACACAATGGAACAGGTTTCGGAAGCTAATTCGGACATCTGTGCGAGTTATGGCTATAAACGTTCAATTTGAATTAAACCGATTTAAATCGATTTCTAGGCGTTTTAATTCGTACCGGACAAACGGTAAATCCAATTGACTTGAAATTTGAAACCTTACAATAATATCACATTATGGATCCGATGAAACTGGTTTCGTCGAAATCCGAGACTTTTTGAAAAATGGCTATTTTAACTCGCCAAATTAAAATTAAAAATAATTCGATGCGTTTCGAGCTGCCAGGATCAAACGGTAACTCCGATTGACACGAAAATTGAAATCCGGTAATAAATAACTATTATGGATCCAATGGAACTAGTTTCGTCCAATTCTGAGACTGTTTGAAAATTGGCTAATTTCACTAGTCGATTAAATATTAAAATATTCAATTTTCACAAATTAACTTTTAATTCGATTTTAAAAGTTCTAAAATATCGTTCTAACTTCAATATGATAAAATAAAATTTTATAAATCATTTTCAATCATATTTAACTCGATTTTCAATTATTTTCATAATTTAACATATTAAATTATTGATTTAATTATCCAATTAAATCCAATAATTCAAATAAAAATTTATTTGACTTATAAATTCACTTATTAATATTTAAAATTAATTAAATATTCAAATTTAAATTAATAAAATTCCTGGGTCGTTACAATAGTGGACAGAGTGATCAAGAGTGCCCATTTCATTTCAATAAGGTCAACCAGAACGGCACATGTTTTGGCTAAGTTGTTAATGAAGAGCATTGTTAAACTGCATGGAATTCCTAGTAGTATCGCCAGTGATAGAGATGCTTTATTTACTAGCAAGTTCTGGAAGAGCCTGCAGAATGTGTTAGGCACTAAGCTCAAGATGAGTACCGCTTATCATCCTCAGATGGATAGGCAGACAGAGAGAGTCAACAAGGTATTGGAAGATCTGTTGAGAGCTTGTGTGCTGGTTTTTAGTGGTTCTTGGGAAGATCATTTGCACTTAGCAAAGTTTTCCTATAATAATAGTTATCAGACTACTATAGGAATGGCACCTTTTGAAGCTTTGTATGGAAGGCCATGCTAATCACCAGCATGTTGGCTAGAAATCGAAGACAGATTGGTCCTTGGTCCGGATTTGGTGAGAGAGGCGACGGAAAAGATCAAGTTGATACGGAAAAGAATGAAGGAAGCTCAGTCAAGGCAGAAAAGTTACGTAGACAAAAGGTGTAAGGACCTAGAGTCTTAGTTGGAGATAGAGTTTTCATCAAGGTATCGCTGATGAAAGGCATGGTTTGGTTTGGGAAGACCGGGATGCTAGCATCGAGATATGTTGGACCATTTCTTATATCAGAGAGGATTGGGAGACTCGCATACCAAGTAGATTTGCTAAGCAGTTTGGTCGGGGTCCATAATGTGTTTCATGTTTCTCATCTTAGGAAGTGTGTTCATGATCCATAAACTACTATCGCTCCGAAGACATTGGAGGATTTAGTGGTGGAACTAGATATGACTTTTGTGAGGCAACCAGTTCGTGTTGTGGCAAAAGAAGGGAGATATTAAGAAACAAGACAGTCAGGTTGGTGAAAGTTCAGTGGAGCGACAACGTGAAGGACTGTACTTGGGAGATAGAAAACAGGATTAGGGCTACTTTTCCTAGGCTATTTTAGATGGTATGTTCTATATAGGGTTTATATAGAATTTGGTTGGTAGGTTATACTACCTTTGCTTGCATGGGCTATAAGCTTGTTATTTTATCCTTACTGAATCTCGGGGACGAAATTCTTTAAGAGAGGAGTCTGTAATACCTTTAAATTTTAATTAACATTGTTAGGGATATTTAATTGGATAAATTAAATAGAATAATGTGAATAATTATAGTGATGAGATTAATAAATCCAATGGCCATGTCTTGATAATGAATTAAAGTAAGACTTAACTAATTTAAGAAGGAGGAATTTCCTAAGAGGTAAACTTGAAAATGGGGCTACATTTCTTAGTATATATCTCTTCCTTCACCTTAATAAACTTTTACTTTCTCATTCATAACTCCTCACCAACTTTCGGCCATTAAAAGCTCCAGTGAGAATATAAATTGAAGATAAAGTTAAGGAATTATAGCTAGGAAATTATCTCATTCTCCAATGAACTAATCAAGGTGAATAATCATGTTTATCATTTCATTTTTATGTGTTTGGATCAGTTATGGGTTATACATGATTCATGTTTATGATTTTGGTTAGGATATAACCATTTAAACCTTTGTTTGGATAAGACCTAGGTGTTTTAAATGTTAATGGGCTAATTAACACGTTTTTATTCGATTTTGATTAATTTTCGAGTTGTTTTGATTTTCATATGCTTTGAAATTTTAATATGTTGAAGTATATGATTTATCAGATTTTTGGGATTTTTGGGGATTTTCCTTAGTGATTTACTAAAGTAATTAAATTATTTAAGCCTAAGGGCTAAACTGTAAAATTGCCTACGAATTAGTCGATTCGGAGGGAAGGTTGCAATTCGAAAATTTAATTAGGAAAAAGAATAGTGTTTTAAGAAAAAAAGTTAATTTTTGTATACTTTTTACTATTTGGAAGTACAGGAGAAGGCTCCTCAGCCAATCAAAATTAGATAAGCAAGATAAATCATCACTTCACTAGGCCCAGTTCTGCCTATGACTCCAACAAGCCCGCTTTTACCCTTTTGACGAAGTCAAAAAGTGCCTTTCATCTAAGATGGAAGGAAAACAATTACCCTTCGCCTAAGTTGAAAGGCAGTCATGGTTTTGAAGGGAAGAGGGGCAAAGGGATAGGGGAGTTGATTCCTTTGCTTTCGAATAGAAACATAATTGCGTTCGAATAAGTTGAAGAGGGATCCTTCGACTCCATCATTTTATAAAAGACTAAAAAAATTATATATTCCATAAGGGGTTTCGAACGGGATCTTCGAAAGTTTAAACCTTGAAGAAAATGGTTTTTAAATGTTTTCTAAAAAGGTGTTTTAATCCTTTCGACTAAGTCGAAGGGATGCCTTCGACAAAGTCAAAGGGAAAGAAGGGAAAAAGGGGTTACATTTGAACCTCATATTGTTTTTGAAGTAAAAGTTTTAACACCTATCGACAAAGTCGAAGGGTAAACCTTCTGACGTGGTCGGAAGTATACTTTGGAAGGGTTGGTTCCAACATCAACACTTCATTGTTTTTAAATATTTTCGAAAGGTTTTGGTTTCGAAGGGTTTGATTTTGAAAGGTTTGATTTCGAAAGGTTTTAGAGGGGTTACCTTCAATAATTGCAAACGGTTTTGAGTTTCATTGCTTTCGAAAGGTTTATAAATCGTTTTATAAGGGGAGGATACCCTAGGCTTTCAATAAAGTCGAAAGGTAGATCCTTTCGACTAGGTTGAAAAGAAACCTTCTGACAATGTCGAAAGGTAGGACCTTTTCGACAAGGTCGAAAGGTATGATTTTACGATGCTTTCAAAAGGAAGGCTTCCACAAGGGATAACTTTGGAGGGTTATTTTCTTTCGAATGGGACTTCATTCGAACGGTTGTAAAGGGTTGTTTTTAGCCATTTTTCTTGAGTAAAGTTTTGCTAATTCGAAGGGGCTACTTTAAAGATTTATAGCATAAAATACTTTTATTTGTTTGAATATTTAAGGGGGATCTTTATTTAAATTGAATGTTATAAAACCTTAGGGATAGCAGGGTGGGTTTAAAGTTTTGGAAACACGGTTTAGAGTTACAAATAGAATTATGCTTTCGATAATATATATTTGGGCTATCAATGTGTTTTTATTTAATTTAACCTAATTGGGGTTACCAATGGGAATAGGGTAATGTGGCATACCTGGGGAAAATAATTAATCATGGGGATCATGAATTTTTATAAGTAACCATGGGGATTGTGATATTTTAATTGGCCAAGTGATGGGTTCTTGGTTAGCCTAGGAAAACTATAGAGTGTGTGGTGGACAGCCGCACCAATTTTTATAAAACAAGTACGATGGATAATCTGCATTTATTATGATGAATTTGGGACGGATAGTCATATTAAATTTTTGATGGATAGTCATTTTTAAAGATTTAAAGGGGAACTCTAATAAATTGATTTTAGATGGGAAATCTAATAAATTGCTTTTGGATGGGATATTTAATAAATGGGTGGATGGGATATCCAATATATATGATTTATGGATTTATTTCATATTATGCTAAGACTAATCATTTTGGGTGCATGGACATAGTAAATGATTTGCTTGTCTTGTTTTGTATACTAGTGAGGGGAAAACCTTTTCCGCTAAGCATCGTGGTCTCACTAGCTATCTATTTATGATAAGCGATGATATGTGATTATTCATACCAGACTTATTGTCTGATTCGAAGTTTGTATTTCTCCATAAACGCTTGGATACTCAAAATTAATTTAAGTAGTCAAAGGGTGGGAAGCTTTCAGGTTTATGGACGAATAAGCTTCCGTAGACATGTAGGAGGCAATGTTAGCTATATAGCAGCTATTTTGTGTTTTCCGCTATGATGTACTAAGAACTGTAAAGTTCATATTTATCTGATCATCATAAGGGGACATCTTCATATGTCGCTTTTATCGTATTTTGTACATGTATATGTGACCTGAACGTGGTTAATGTCTGGGACTGTGTAATTAAATCTTAAATTGTGATTTTCTTGAAATGAAAATTTTGTTTACTGGAAGTTTAAATTTTTTCATATTCTTGTGTTCCAGTGTATCAACATTAACTATGCCACATTCGGTCGCTAAGAAATAACAACTAGGATGACTGTAGCATGACCAAAACAAAGTATTCAGTAAGGTTAGTTTTGGGCGTCAAAAGGCGGGATGTTACAGTTAGCTAATCCCTAGACGTGCATCATATCTCTAGTTTTTGTCATTACCGCTGGTGAGGCTATGTCCGACGTTGCACCTCATGCTTGGCCAACTGAGCAAATCACGGAGCCACACATAGATTCTCATACCTTAGCAAGTCTTGAAACCACACATGGGTGCTCACATCGCAACAGAGATCTCAAAATCACATATGGATTCTAACATCTCAGCGGGTCTCGGAATCACACATGGAGTCCCACATCTCAATAAAGATCTTGGAATCACACATGAATTCTCACGCCCCAATGGGTCTTGGAACCACATATGGATTTTAGCATCCAAAACAAATCTCAAATCTCCTCCAAGTATAGAACTATTATATGGTTTTAGAGTTGTTTCGGTTCCGAGTCATCCCTTACGAGTATACTCTTCCTGCTTACCGATCACTCCAAAGCTTGTCGATCAATTTTCGGAATCCTCAATAACCGTTCTTTTTGAAATAATCAGACAGTACATAAAAACGGGGATCACCCCTTAACCATTTATATTTATGGATCTCCTCATCATTTGTCCTAGAAGAACAAAATGAGTTTATACATACAATACAGCACCATGGACGGTAACTGTACCTTATAATTCCTGTGTTTCTCCTAGATATTTCCAGAGTTAAAATCCTTCGGCGTTAAGTAGGGAATACTCCATACTACCAAAATTAATAAGGGTTAGCTATTTAGGCCAAGATTTAATAATCGGTTATTTAAATATCAAACAAACATTCAAAACAGAGATTACATTTCCCACGGAAACCACTAAGCCTCTTAAAACTAATTTTTCGTTAATTCCCTTTCCAAAATATCTATCAAAATATTCATATACTTGTCTCATTGGAATAAACATATTCACAAGCCATTTCACTTTCAAAACTTGGAAAACTTTTTCGTATACTTATATATACAATAGTATAAGTATATCCACAAATTATTAAGAAAGATTTCTTCTTTCAAAATCATATCAAAAGGATTAAGCAAATATTGTTTGAAAAGAAACGGAGCTGACTATAAACCCAAACACTACTCCATCGGTGATAAGCATGGAACGGATGTCCACACCTCCAAAATTAAGAAGATAAATTTGGGAAAATCCCATCTTAATTTCTTTTATAATTTTTTTCAATAAATCCTTTTTAATAAATCTTTTTCATTTATGAACATATCGTTTACTAAAATTCCAAATTCATTTATAAGACCCTTAATAAACCTCCAAGTTATTTATAAAAACTCTTTTACAAATATCCAAAATCATTTTATAATTTCTTTTATAAATATCCAAAATCATTTATAAACTTTTATATATCTCTTAAATAAGTCATAAATCTCTTTTCTAAATCATTAATTGAAGAAAAATCAAACTTCTTTTCCAATTTCAATTCCCCTTCAAATTCATAAACTCCTTTAATAAATCCATTTTATAAAAATAAATCCTTTTACAAAAAAATTATTATTTAATCATAGTAAATAAAAGCATTAACATCAAAAAATAAACTTTAAACATTTTTAATAATAATTTAATAACAAAACTTTGAAAACATTTTAAATAATAAAATAATTAACCTTTTTAAAAGACATTTTAAATAAATAAAAAAATTTAAACAACTTTTAAAATAAAATAAAATTAATTTTCAAACAACTTTACCAATAAAATAAACAACTAGATTTAATAATCAGTTATAAAATAATTAT
Organism: Allium cepa; assembly: GCA_030765085.1. Taxonomy (NCBI): domain Eukaryota; kingdom Viridiplantae; phylum Streptophyta; class Magnoliopsida; order Asparagales; family Amaryllidaceae; genus Allium; species Allium cepa. The sequence goes on from CM060938.1 coordinate 550,796,729, forward strand.
TATCTTTAAAAGGCTTTGATAAGTAATTAATTATCTCTAAGCAACATTGATAATGTAATTAATTCTAAAACAATATAAATATAATAACTAACTTTGTTAAAGAAATAACTTTACAAAACCATTTTGTAAAATAGTAATTAAACAAAACATTTTACTTCAAACTATAAAATTTGAAGTTAATTTAAATCCTTAACTTTCTTAATCTAGAAAGAGACTCAACGACCCAAATGGTACTCAAACAAGCTACCATCAAATTAGATTTAACTTCTCAAGTTAAATTATAGGTATTTACATAAGCAGGCATATATGTAAACCAAATCCATAATTAACAATTGAATGTTAACACATCACTTAAAATTAACCGGCACTTAAATGGATGTCCAAATTTATATATTAGCAGAACGAGGATTTGTTCTGCTAAATGAATATCATTAAAAAAACTCTTCCATTTATTATTAGATGATATTTATTTGGCCAAATAGATAACACCAAAGCAATATGCTTAAGTTAACTACATTATTATTTAAATAACGTTATTATATTTAATCAGTATTATGTTATCACTTTATACATTATCCACTTTCAAAAATGATAATTTATCCAAACCAAACAACTAGCATAAAAACATCCAATCATGCAATAAATAATTTTTATCTACTATAAAACATATCGATTAACCAAAAAGGCGAGTTTTACTTACCGAAATTCCAGTTATCGTCGAAGCATTTTGTTTCTTCTAAAATCAAACAGTGTTCGAGTTTATCTTGGAATTCTACAAGCTCCAATTCCCACCAATCCAATTCCAAAGTGTAGTGTTCGACGCTACGGATGCAAACCAAGACCGCGTTCGATTTGGACCTAGTATGAGAGAGATACACGTTATGTAAGTTTTTAAGATTTAATTATATTATAATAATACAAATTACATTTTTTAATCTCTCATTACCAACTAACAATCATCTTCCTCAAATATAATTCCCGCTCTAACTAGATATTGTGTACACACAAAAAAAACTATCCACGCCAAACTTTCTCCATGGAATTCTCCTAAACCGATCAACAAAACGATGATCCAACAACACCACCTTGCTCTTTGACGCCTCCACTTCGCAACCCCCACCACTAGAAGAAGTTTTGCCCATCCAAAGAAACAAAACCCAAAACCTCTCTCGGCCAGGTTTGAAAAATCATATTTTGCTCCTACATGCAGCACGTCACCAAATTCAACCACAAGCTGCTTCTTGACACCACAAATCCAATGGAAAGACGATGAGACCTAACTCTACCTAAATCCAACCAATCCCAAACCAGAGTTAAGCTACAAAAACATTGAACGCTTAAGGCTGTCGTAACCTCCCAAAACCCTATAGGATTGAAGATCTCACTATATAACACTCAAAGATCAAAGCTTTTGATTTTATTTTATTTTTAAACATTTTACATAAATTTTATAAAAAGATATAAATATGTTTCTTTTTTCTTTCTCTGGTTTGGTGAAGAATGACAAAAGGACAGAAGACAAGAAATGATGACGGATATATAATGGTTGAGGGTGGGTTGACTTATATTTAATTGTGATCTCTGGCATCTCACCATATAGATTTCCGTTCATGTATGAACAACGAACATAAAAAAAATGGTTGCCCTCAGAGCTGCGATACGACCTCAAAACAATAACAATATAAGCCGATTATTGAATTTTGAAAAATCATAAAAACGTTGCAGTTTGTTGATAAATCGTCAAACAAATAATATAAATATTTTTCAATTTAAAATTATGGAAAAACTAAATAAACTAAATTGAAAATATGTAAATAAAAATCAAGTCGTTATATTACAAATATATTTTCTGATTAATTATTCAAACTATTTATTACTGTAAATAAATTTACAAATTGAATTCACCGTTATTATGTATATTAATATAAAAGGAGTTATATATAAATCAATTAGATATATATTCAATTCAAAATCAAATATTTTGAATCAATATCCATATATTAATTCACAATTCAAACATTTATAACACTCCTTATATTTAAATTCAATTTTAAACCTTCAAAAACCGATTATTCAATATGTATAATTAATTAAATATCGAAAATCAAATGACTAAAATCCCTGGTTGTTACATTCTAACCCCTTAAAAGAATTTCATCTCCGAAATTACAAAGGTAAGGAAAAATTCTTCAAATCGTTAAAACTTTCAAAACCAATAAGTTGAAACATGTTATCGGATTTCTAAGTCCTTGAGATTACAGAACTTTCGACAACATGTCCTTTTTGTGGCTCGATCGGAAAAACTATAAATTGCCACTGCGGACCCAAACCAATAAAAGAAAAAAAAAAGCCAAGCGACCTCTCATATTTAGGACATAAGACCATCACCTAAACAATAGTATAAACACTTGCCTATTTATTGATCAACCAAACTCTGCTCATGAAACCAAAAGCGTTAAACTAGCCTTTGCTTTCATATAACTGCATCTCATTTACAAATAATATCCAACCATATAACTCATAGCTATATAATTTTGCAATTTCCAATGTCAATCGTATAATTTTTTAAACCCTGTACATGTATATATACCATCCATACGTAATATCAAATCTAATCGCTCACTTGATAACATAAATTTTATTTCCAAACTAGTATTGCTCACTCATAACTTACATACTTATTCAATTGGCTTTCATAACTATACTAATTTCCTTTTTATTCACTTCATTATCACTTAGTATAATTCCTTCAATACTAATTTCACTTATGAACCATTTCATAAAAACCATTTTATAAAACCATTTCATTTAACTTTACTTAAGTTAAATCTCATCTCACGGCTTAATTTATAAAACATACTTATGTTAATTCAATCATTTTAAAACTTAATTTCATATTTGTACCACACTCTTCTACATCCTAAGAATATATACAAAAAATTCAAATTTGTTTCTACTTAACCCGAATGTTTAACAAATTAAAAAAAAATTACGTACAGTTTCTCAAATTTATTTATAAAAACTTATTCTCTATTGTTTTCACAAAATACTTAGCTTAATTCTCTCAAATAACTTTGAAGTTCTGACTGTTCCAATTCGTTGAAAATTCCATTTAATTTCTATAAATGGCAATTACCAAACAACACCTCAAAATGAGATGTACAACCCAAACTATACTAATGGATATAATATATGAGTCCATATAATACCTTAACTTAAAATTTCGGAACTAAACAACCGATTTTAATTTCAAATCAGTTGAAATAATAATAACAACAACAACATGAATGTTTCACCTTTGTATAACAAATCTTACTTTCAAAACTTAAAGTAAAATTTATTTTATCATAACTATTCTAAAACATAACAACTATGGTAGCAATCCATTACTTAGAAACTCGAAAATGAATACATATAATGCTGTAGTCATCATCAAAATTATTTTCCAACGACGTGAGTTCAGTGCTTCCCATCTCATTCAAAATCTTTTCTAAAAATATTTCTATATTAAAATATAATTTTAAATTATACTACAAGAACTTTTGAAAAGAAATTTCCAAAACATCAGTATTTAAGTTCTCAAATTCTCAACTTAAATTCCTTTTTATTTATAAACTACATTATAAATCATATATATATATATATATAATTTCACTTCCTTATATAAAAATCATTTCATAAATGTTGCTTTGTTTAGATTATAATAAACAAATTTTATTAAAACTAAATTTTGACCCAATATCATCACCGAACGCCTTATAGTCAAATTGTGAAACTAAATCACAAGATGTTCGTTTCAATGTTCCCACAATTTCTATTTACCCAACCCATGTAGTGAAAAGGATAAAATCGCTTCTAATCAACCATAATAGTCATTTCCCATAAACTGGTCGGGCATCACTACTCAATTAACAAACAATAGCTAATGCTCCTAATTGGGTGAACATGACTAGTCAAACAATAAATAATAATAATTGAATATTATCATTACCTAACAAACAAACACACCATTAATAACTATACTTAGTTATATAAAATTATTCCATTATATATAAATATAATTCTAGGTAAAATTGTTTCGTTTACCAATTTTAAAATAATACAATGTCGGTTTGCCTTGTTCAAGTGTTTAGAAATCTCTATCGATACCGTGGCGTCCCATGTACCAATAAGAATTCATAAGCCAGTCAACGGCTAAATCAACACAATATAAAACATTTTATAGCACTAACAAACATGCGCTCTTATATGTAATACACTCAACTCAACCTAGGGCTCGATTACCCTATCTCAAATAATCCTCACCAAAGCCTAGTTGTTCGCTCAACCTAAGCTCTGATATCACGTGTAACAACCCATCGAAACTAATACATCCACGATATTCACGTGTTGAGCATCCAACTGCCGGAAAGATAGATTGTTGGGGAAAAAGAACTAAAAGAATGAAAATAATCTCACATCTTGAAGAGTAACATATAATATGAAACAGATCTTTGCAAGGAAAGAAAACTAAGTGCACATACGATAATCAAAGTACACTATACAATCATCAACCTGCACAGTTATAATAACATGTCCTCACAATTTTCTAATAATTATAAACATCAAATGAAGTGGAAAAGTAAATATACGTGAGTACGTCTTAGAGGCATCCAGCTCGTCTCCGAAAGCTCCAAAGCATCCAAACTGAATGTGAAAATATGCTTGGTCTAACCCGAGCATTATAATAAAGTAACATCCAGATCAGTCTGGTAAGCCAGTGTGAGAAACACACCTCAATTAGATTTTAAATGTTTATAAAACTTTTCAAAAAAAGTATCTCGCAAGACCACGTCGTACATAAACACGGATAGGTTTTTACCATACGATAACCAAACATTTATATTAAAAATCCAGTGATATTACAATAACGTCTAAGGGTGAGGATACTAATAATCAAGTAGTTGTGATGCTCGTGAGTATACATCACAACAATAAAAGGTATATAATCAAAAATCGATAAGGCGTGTTTGCTAATTGTGTAGGATTCCATGGAGGTGGCCTTATCCGAGAATGATCCTCCTACACAAGGATCATATGTATCCTTCCAAAGCAATAACACATCCCTAGTGATATACAATGGGAAATAAATAGCTGGCCCCAAAAACTATCAACCCAAGTGCATCGCTCCATTCATGCATAAAAGCTGTAGGTAACTCTATGAAGGAGAAGACTGCACCGTTAGTGGTTAGCTAAACCCCTAACCATGCATCCTATCTCTAGTTTTAGTCATTATTGCTAGTGAGGCTACATCCGATATTCCAGCTCACGCACCGCCAACTGAACATATCATAGAACCACACATGGATTCCCATACCTCAATAAGTCTTAGAACCACACATGGGTTTCCACATCTCAACAGAGATCTCAGAAGGACAAATGGATTCCCATACCTCAACAGTTCTCGGAATCATATATGGATCCCCATATCTCAACAAAGATCTCAAAATCACACATGGATTCTCATACCCCAATGGGTCTTGATATCATTCATGGATTCCAACATCCAAAATAGATCTCGAATCTCCTCCAAGTATAGAACCTATATATAGTTTTAGATCGGTTTCGATTTTGAGTCATCTCTTAAAATTACACTCTTCCCGCTTACCGATTGCTCTAAAACCAATCGATCGATTTCCGGAATGCTCAATACAGGTTCTTTCGAAAATAATCAGACAAAATATAAGAACAAATATCACTTCCTAGCTGTTTATGTGGATGGATCTCCTCATCATTTGTCCAAGAAGAAAAAAATGAGTTTACACAACAATATAGCACCATAAACAGTAACTGTACCATATAATCCCCATGATTCTCCTAGATATTTCCAAAGTTAAAATCCTTCGGTGTTAAGTAGTGAAATATTTCCATACCTCTACGAAGGATTACATGTTTAGGCTAAGATTTGATAGTCGGTTATTTAACTATCAAAAAAACAAACATTCAAAATATAGATTACATTTCCCACGGAAACCACTAAGCCTCTTAAAATTAATCTTTCATTAATTCTCTTTTCAAAATATTTATCAAAATATTCATATATTGATCTCACTGAAAAGTATATTTACAAACCATTTCACTTTTAAACTTGAAAAACTTTTCCATATACTTATATATACAATAGTATAAGTATATTCACAAATCATTAAGAAAGGTTTATTATTTCAAAATCATATCAAAAGGATTAAACAGATATGTTTGAAAAGAAACGGAGATGAGGATAAACCCAAAAACTATTCCTTCGGTGTTAAGCATGGAATGAATGTCCACACCACCAAAATTAAGAAGGTCAATTTGGGTAAATCCATTCTCAATTTCTTTTATAAATTTCTTCAATAAATCCTTCTTGACAAATCCCTTTCATTTATGAACATCTCCTTTACTAAAATTCCAAATCCATTTATAAAACCCTTAATAAACCTCTAAGTAATTTATAAAAACTCTTTTACAAATATCCCAAATCATTTATACAATTTATAAATATCCAAAATCATTTATAAATCTCTTTTATAAATCTCTAAAATAATTAATAAATCTCTTTTCTAAATCATTAAAGGAAAAAGAATAAACTTCTTTTCCAAATTCAATTTCCCTACAAATTCATAAACTCCTTTAATAAATCCTTTTTATAAAAAGAAATCCTTTTATAAACAATTTATTATTTATTTATAATAAATAAAAAAAATAACATCATAAAAATAAACTTTAAACATTTTAATAATAATATAATAATAAAACTTTAAAAACATTTTAAATAATAAAATAATTAACTTTTCTAAAAACATTAAATAAATAAAACAAAATAATTTTAAAGAACTTTCAAACTATAATTAAATTAATTTTCAAACAATATTACCAATAAAATAATTAACTAGATTCAATTAATCAATAATAAAATAATAAATATCATTAAACAACTTTCATAAGTAATAAATCATCTTTGAGCAATATTAATAAAATAGTTAATTTTAAAACAGTATAAATATAAAAATTAACTTTGCTAAAGAAATAATTTAACAAAAACATTTTATAAAATAATAAATAAACAAAACATTTTACTTCAAATCATAAAATTTGAAGTTAATTTAAATACATGACTTTCGAAATCCATGAAGAGGCTCAACGACCACAATGGCACTTAAACAAGCGACCATCGAGTTAAATTTAACTACTCAAGTTAAATTATAGGTATTTATATAAGCAAACATATGTATAAACCAAACCTATAATTAACAATCAATTATTAACACATCACTTATCCAGTATAAGTTAATTAACACTTAAATGGATGTCCAAATTTATATAATAGCAAATGGGGATTTGTTTTGCTAAATGAATATCATTTAAAATAAACTCTTCCATTTATTATTAGACGATGTTTACTTGGCCAAGCAGATAACACCGAAGCAATATGCTTAAACTAACTACGTTATTATTTAAACAACATAATTATATAAAATTAGTATTATTTTATCACTTTATACATTATCCATTTTCAAAAATGATAATTTATCCAAACCAAACAACTAGCAGATAACACATCTAAATAGGTAATAAATAATTCTTATCTACTATATAACATACTGACTAACTAAAAAGGTGAGTTTTACTCACCAAAATTCCAGTTATCATCGAAGCATTTTGGTTCCATCTAAAATCGAACAGCGTTCGAATTTAGCTTGAAATTCTACAAGCTCCAATTTCTACCAATCCAATTCCAAAGCGTAGTGTTCGACGCTATGAGTGCACCGCGACTGACCGCATTTGATTTGGACCTAGTATAAGAGAGATACACATTATATAAGTCTTTGAGATTTAATTATATAATAATGCTAATTACATTTTTAATCTCTCATTACCAACTAACTAATCATCTTCTTCAAATATAAATCCCACTCTAGCTAGATATCGTGCACACCAAAAAACCAATCTGCGTCGAACTTCCTTTATGGCTTCTCAACCACTCAACGAAAAGACGATCTAACAAAACCGCCTTGCTCCTTGACGCCTCCACTTCGCACCCCATCACCAGAAGAAGCTCGACCCATCTAAGAGACCTAAAACCTCTCTAGTCCAGTTCTAAAAAAATGGGTTTTGCTCCTAAATGTCGTACGCCTCCAAATTTAACCACAAGATGCTTCTTGACTCCACAAATCCAATGGAAAAAATGGTGAGACCTAACTCCACCTAAATTCGACCAAATCCCAAACCCTAGTTAAGTTACAAAACCGTCAAATGCCTAAAAAGGCTGCCGCAACCTCCCAAAACCCCCTAGCAGTGAAGATCTCGCCATATACCACTCAATGATCTAAGCTTTTGATTTTTATTTGATCTTTTTACATTTTAATTAAATTTTAGAAGAAGATATAAATATCTTTCTTTTCTTTCTCCGGTTGGTGAAGAACGACAAAAGGATGGAAGACAAAGAATGATGTCGGATGTGTAAGGTTTGAGGGTGGGTTGACTTATATTTAATTTGTGATCTCCGACATCTCACGGCACAGATTTTTGTTCGCATAGGAACCATGAACATCAAAACAAAAATACGATCGTACTCAGAACAATGACGCGACCTCAAAACAATAATACTATAAATTGGTTATTGAATTTTGAAAAATTACAGAAGCACTGCCATTAGCCGATAAATCATCAAACGAATAATTTAAATATTTTCCAAATTAAAAATTATATCAAATAAATTAAATTAAAATATGTAAATAAAAGGAGTTAAATAAGACCAATAAATCAGTTAAATATATATTCAATTCAAAATAAGATATTTTTAATCACTATCCAAATATTAATTCACAGTTCAAATATTTATAACACTACTTATATTTAAATTTAAGTTTAAAATTTTAAAAACCAATTATTCAATATTTAAAATTAATTAAATATTCAAAATCAAACGACCAGAATTCCGGATTGTTACATTTATGTTCAATTCAAAATCAAATATTTTGAATCACTATCCAAATATTAGTTCATAATTCAAATATTTATAACACTCCTTAAATTTAAATTCATGTAAAAACCTTTAAAACCAATTATTCAATATTTAAAATTAATTAGATATTCAAAATCAAATGACCAAAATCCTGGGTTGTTGCACAAATGGCGAGTATACTCACTTCAAAACCAAGCTAACATAAGCACAAGTCAGCTAGAATCACATGAACCCTTCCTACCAATACCAAACATACAAAAGACACCGCCTTTGCTCCAAAAGATGCTCTTTGCCTCCTCCCTCCTTCACTGAAAGCTTATGGTTCAACATGCCTCTCCCTTTTGTACTACTTTTCTTCCACATTTTCTTTGTTGTACTTGTTTCCTATGATGTGCTAAGCCTTGTACTTGAGTTTAGTGAAGTTCGGAGAAGATTTACCTTGATTAAAGGTTGATTAGTGAAGATAGAAATGGATTAACACTAAGTTGTTTCTACTTTTTAGTTTTGTAAAAAGTGATTAGTGCAATCCTAAAGGTGTATTTATAGAGTTTATTCAAGAGGTCACTACCACCTTCAAACCTCCTTAGAAGGTCACAAAGGAGCCTCCCTCTCACATGCTACTTACACCTCACTTTCCTAAAACAAATATCTCTTTACTATTCACTAAAATATCCTCTACCTTATGGCATCACTGTTACCTGACATTTTGGCCCGAGCTACATGGCGATAGTCTCAGAGTCTATGGTTGAACGGGGATGGGACTTAAGCTAAGAAAGGATTGGAAGTATAATAGACTAGTGTAATTTAATTGTTGATCGGCCTATGCACATAGGTCGATATATCTAATGTTGTTCGGCATGATTGTATGGCATAAGAACATAAGGTGGTGCGCCGTTGGAGTGTGGATATGGCAGGCCAGCCGATAGTGGCTCAGCCAAGGTCGTTCGGTCAGCATCGTTCGGCCTTGGAGAAAAGATTAGTGTCATTCAGACACTCATCTCTCAGCCTTAGAGAGAAGATTAGTATCGCTAGGCCATTCATCGCTTGGCCTTGGAGTGAAGGTTAACGTTGTTCGGCCACTCATCGCTCGGCCTTGGAGAGAAGGTGAGCATGGTTCAATCGCTCGTCTTTCGGTCGAGGAAGGAAGGCAAAAGCTATTTCGTTCAATTGAGGCTCTGTATTGGAGGTCCAGTTAAGAGTGCTTCGGCACGAGTGTTCGGTGTATCTGATTCGGTGCACGATGAGGGAGTTAGCCTATTCTTGGGGTAAACATCAAAGTGAGGAGATCAACATTGCTTTACTTCGAGATCCACTATGAGTTACTCTGAGTCCCTTGAGAGCTTGCTTTGAGTCATTTGCTAAATGACCACCAATCGGCCATATTGGTTCGACATTTGTTGATCGATCGAAAGTCATTTCGTATGCCTTGATCGGCCAACTCGAGATTACCATGTATCGGCCGAGTCACCTTGGTTTTGGGTTTGCATAGGGCATCTAGCCTATCTTTGTCTATAATTAGAGAGGCATGGGTACATTTGAAGGGACCTTTATTTGGGAGAACTCCAGGGAGACTCTGATGTTTTCTATACTCATGTCTTTGCTGTCAAAATTTGTACATGAGTTGTTCGTGTATGGATTGCATCTGTATTCAACTCATTGAAGAAGCAATAATGATTACATTCAAGTGGACATAGGAAATTACGCCGAAACCCAAAGTTCTGGTGTTCTTATTTTTTTACCATTCTTATTGCATTTTACTGCGATATTCATCTGTTTTAATTTATTTTCTTCATTAATCTCTCTACAAAAATCTATTCTTGGGTGTTAGTGACCAATTTTGGTGCTAACATTTTGGTGCTTTCACTGAGAACGGCATACTCAGGCTGTTAGGATCTACTTTGTCGCTACTGGATTGAAGAGATCCCCCAAAGAAGATCCAAGTTCATTCTCAAGAGTTCATAGATTCTACTAAGAGTTTCGATCGATGACTCTACAATGGGAAGACCACGTACTGGATCGACGTCCCATAATGCGGATGTCAACAAGACCGCTAGCGTCCAACAAGTAGGACCCAACAATCAACAAGCTAATCCAGGTGCAGGTACCACCACCGTTCTAAACCAAACAGAAGTTGTCACTAGGACAGAGTTTAACGAACTGATGGGAGAACTCGTGGAAAGCAGGAGACAGCTTAATGAGCATATTCAAGCTAACGCCAATCTCATAACCTAGCTAAATCAATAACAGCATCAGAATGCTGGAGAAGTCCCGCTACCAACTCATCATCTGACAGCTCCGCTTTGTCTGATGAAAGCGTAGATGCCGTAGAATTGAAACAGTGTAAACAGGTGCAGCAGATCAATCCAACAGGAGTGGTCTAGGTTCCCTACCTGGAACCGTAGCCCCTCACTTGCACCTGGGAAATCGCACTCAAGTTGGAATGGAAAACTTAAGATCTGAAGCACGAGTGGAAGCAGACCGACCGGCTCATCAGAGTCGTAGTGAAGCAGCTCCCTAGGACATGTATTTAGGAGACTACCAACCGAGGAGGCACCAGCCGAATCGATCACGTAGGACGGAGTCCAACTTACCACCTCTCATCTTGACCCAGGATTTATCAGCTATGGTTAGACAGCTGATGAGAGAAAATCAGAGATTATCTAACGACGATTGGGGTAGTTAGGAGTCGTACTCCGTTCACAGATGATATCCTACAAGCTGAGTACCCCCAGAAGTTCAACATGCCGACTATTCCAACCTATGAGGTTAAGACTGATCCTCGACGGCATATAATGAGATACAAATGGATGATGGACTCAGCCAGGGAAAATGATGCAACCAAATGTAGATGTTTTCCAATAACGCTATCTAGAATCACCACCATGTGGTTCATCAGACTTCCCCCTCGATCGATCTCCAGGTTCGATGAGTTAGCAATGAAATTTGTGGAGTAGTTTAGAATTCATACCACTCGTCCAAAGGACGTGATGTCTTTGTCCAGTGTAATCTAGGCTCTTGGGAAGTCCTTAAAGGAATATTTGCAAAGATTTCATGTTGTTGCTACTGAAGTTAGCAACTCGAATAACCATGCTATTCTTATGGCCGTGATGCAAGGTGTAGATCTATACTTGGAGTTTGGTGATTGACTGGCAAGAAAACCTCCAGCTACCCTCGAACGTTTTTACTCAAAGGCGCACCAGTTCATGAGAAGGGAGAAAGCTAGGTGGACGAGGCGAGACATTGTGCCAGTGCCTGACGAGGACACAGTGCAAAGCAGTATTGAGGTTAAGCAAGCTGGTGGCAACTTTGAAAAAGTCCAGGTCAATGTTCAAAACAAGCCCGAGCAGTCTAAACGATCCGGAGGAGGAAGTTCTAGAAGGAAGATGGAAGCAGGAAAGTGGAAACCTAGGATCCCGACCTACAATGAATACACTCCTCTAAACACATCTAGAGAATATTTATATGTCAACTTGCAATACCTTCTAGTACCGAAAACCGCACCCAAAAGAATCCAGCGATAAACAAAAGCATACTGGGAAGTACTACCAGTTTCACGAGACCTACGGGCACAACACTGAGGATTGTAGACACCTCCATGATGCTATAGAAAAAATGATTCAACAAAAGAAGTTACAGTAGTTTGTTAAGAATCCACAGGAAGGCGAACAGGGAACGTCCGACCCCGATCGCGGGCAGGCTCTACGTCACCCCGAGGAACCTGCTTTGACCGTAGGTAGACTGATCATAAACACGATAGTCGGTGGGCCTCATCCAGCAGACAAGAGTTAGCAAGAAATGGAACGCTATGCTAATTCCTTGAAACATGCGAATTTTGAATGCTTCTCAAAATCGGAAGATGGGACTCCAGCAAAACAGCAGCGAATGATGACAGATGATATAGTATTCAGAAGCAGGGATACTGACCGGGTGGAGGCACCCTTTATCGACCGGATGGTCATTTCAGCCACGATTGGGCTAGTGTTTATGAGAAGGATACTAATTGATTGCGGGAGTTCTGTAAATATTATTTTCAAAAAGCATACGACCAAATGATGATGGAGGCGAAAGATCTAAAACCATCTAAACCACATATTCATGGCTTTAATGTTGCGCCTGCTGATGTAGTGAGTTTTGTCGAATTACCAGTTGAGTTAGGAGAAGGTGGACGTAGGAGGGTATGGATCCTACCGTTCATTGTTTTGGATGTTGAATCCCCATATATTGTTTTTCTGGGCCGATCGGCACTGGCGGAGTTTAGGGCGATTTTGGCCCCATGGTGTTTGACTTAGAAGTTTCCGATGGATAGAGGAGTTAGTGTAATGCATGGTGATCAAGCGACTGGTCATGCATGTTATATGGCTGAGTTGAGAGAGGCCCAACGAAGAGAGAAGGGAAAGGTTGTGGATGACTCTATCTGCATACACGTTGCTCAAAATTGACAAGTAATGCCCGAGCTTTGGCTCGGGCAGCAGATTCGGATCTACAGAGACGTAGATCTGAGAGACGATGATGAAGAACCTAAGGAGTCTAAAGCAGCACCGGCTGAATTGATGATTGACATCCAATCTACCATGACGACCCAACACAGGTGTTGAAGATTGGATCACAACTCACCTCCCCGACGATTGAGGATCTTACTGAATTCCTACGAGCGAATCTACATGTTTTCGCTTGGACACATTCAGATATGTGCAGGATTTCTCCTGCCATAGCGAGTCAAATGTTGAACATAGACCCGAAATATGTGCCGGTCAAGCAAAAAAGGAGAGGTATGGACCCGAACAGGTCCGCTGCTCTCAGAGAGGATGTGGAAAAACTCAAAGCCAATGGGTTCATCCACGACGCCCTCTACCCAGAATGGGTCTCTAACCCTGTACTAGTGAGAAAGGCGAATGGGAAATGGAGGACCTATGTTGATTACTCAGACTTAAACAAGGCATCCCTAAGGATAGTTTCCCTTTACCCCAAATTAACTAGATGGTCGACTCAATAGCAGGACACGAGTTATTGTCATTCATGGATGCGTATTCGGAATATAGTAAAATCCCGCTACACATTACAAATCAGGAACACACTAGTTTTGTCATGGACGTTGGATTGTATTGTTATGTGGTGATGCCTTTTGGGTTGAAAAACGCAGGAGCGACTTATCAACGCTTGGTAAATCGGATGTTTAAAGAACCAAATTGGTAGAACAATGGAAGTCTATGTGGATGACATACTCGTGAAGTCACGGTAGTCAAATGACCACATTGGAGACTTAGTGGAGATGTTTGATATACTCAGATACCACGAAATGAAAATCAATCCACTAAAGTGTTCCTTTGGTGTTGCGTCGAGAAAGTTTTTGGGTTTTATTGTCAATGCACAAGGAATTGAAATTAACCCAAAAAAGATTCAGGCTATTCGAGACATACAAGCGCCCAGAACTGTAAAGCAAGTACAAAGCCTGAATCGAATACTCGCCGTAATGAGTCGATTCATATCCAGAGCGACCGACAAGTGTATTCCCTTCTTCAATGTGATAAAGAAAGGGAAGAGAAATTTTGAATGGACGCCCGACTGTGAGGATGCATTCCGAGCTCTGGTAAGACATTCGAAAAGTCCCCCGGTTCTGTCAAAGCCTGTAGACCATGAAGTTTTATATGTATACTTGTCCGTGTCTCAGCATGTCATCAGTACGACCTTGATTCACGAGGAGGACCGAATTCAAAAGCCAGTGTACTATGTTAGTAAATGTCTAAGGAGGCAAAGAGAAATTATACTAAAACTGAGAAGCTAGCATACTGTTTGGTGATTGCATCATGCAAGCTTTGTCCATATTTTTAGGCACACCCAATCAGTGTTTATACTGATCAACCTCTGTGACAAGTGCTCCAACGACCAAAAACCTCTGGAAGGTTGTTAAAGTGGAACATTAAGTTGAGCCAATTCGATATCACCTACCTGCCACGGAGGGCTATCCAAGGGCGGGTGCTAGTGGACTTTATTGCTGAATTCACCATATTAGACGAGCCAAGTAGTGATGATGTTATTCCCCCCTCCCATTCGATGGAAACTATACACCGATAGGGCATCCAATGACCGTTGTTCTAGGGATGGTGTCATTCTTGTAAATCCCAAAAACTGATCAGTTTGTTATGTTTTGAACTCAATTTTCCTGCTATGAATAACGAAGCCGAGTATGAAGCATTGATTGCTAGCTTAAAACTTACTAGGGAACTCGAAGTAAAATCGGTTGAAATCTTTTGTGACTCACAATTGGTGGTGTACCAAGTGCGGGGAGACTATCAAGCAAAGGGGCGGAGACATGCCCCATACCTTGCTCGGGTTTAAGAGCTATTGGCAGGCCTTGAATATTGTGATATTTCACACACCCCGCGTGAACAAAATGCGGAAGCCGATTCATTGGCGAAATTCACAAGTACTGGTGATGCGCAGCAAATGGGCTTGGTTCCCGTCGAAATCTTGCATGCTCCGAGTATAAACGAGATGGAAGTGGGTGGATGATCTTTCGTCAGCACTCTAGGCTTGCAGAATGACTCAGAAGTCTACAACAAGCCGCACTCCATTCACTTTGGCATATGGCACTGAAGCTGTTATACCGTGAAACTTGAAGTACCCTCTCATCGGGTGACTCGTTATGATCTTAAGATGAATCAGGATCTCTTACTGGAATCCCTGGACTTTGTCGATGAAAAACGTGAAGAAGCTTATTTAAGGGCAGCTGCATATAGGCATCGAGTCGCTCGATATTATAATGAAAATGTTCGACCGAGAATCTTCGACGTGGGAGATCTTGATTTGAAGCGAGATTTTCCAATCCCATCACATATGAATCCCACATGGGAAGGTCCATATGTCATCGAACGGAAGCTTGGAGAAGGAACTTTCAAGCTAGTGACCATCGATGGCATGACGCTCCCCCCGAGCATGGAATTGCGATCATTTGCACCGTTATTACACTTAGCCTATTTCTTTTGCATTTTAGTAGCAATTTTTTTCAGTATACGTTTCTTTTGTTGTTCTTTGTTTTCGGCATGTAATAAGACAATTCAGTTTGTTCCTATTTGTTATGATCAATAAAGGCTTTAAGCCATTTTTCTGTGAAATGTTGATGTTCTGTGTGTTATAATTCAATGTCAAAAATTAAATTACATTATTCTGTCCGGCGTATGAATGCACACACAGATTAAAAGTCAATCGATAAAATAAAAATCTTTAAGTCTCCGGAGCATGGACTAGAGTACTCTAAGTCCCTGGAGTGCGGACTAGAGTGTAAGAGACTCAAAAATCTCTAAGTCTCCGGAGCACGGACTAGAGTACTCTATGTCCCCTGAGTGCAGACTAAAGTATAAATAACTTAAAAATCTCTATGTCCCCAGAGCGTGGACTAGAGTACTCTGAGTTCATGGAGTGCGGACTAGAGTATAAATGACTCAAAAATCTCTAAGTCCCCTGGGCGCGGAGTAGAGTACTCTGAGTCCCCGGAGTGCAGACTAGAGTATAAATGACTCAAAAATCTCTAAGTCCCCGGAGCATGGATTAGAGTACTCTAAGTCCCCGATGTGCGGACTAAAGTATAAATGACTTAAAAATATCTAAGTCCTCGGAGCGCGGACTAGAGTACTTTGAGTCCCCGGAGTGTGGACTAGAGTATAAACGACTTAAAAATCTCTAAGCCCCCGGAGCGCGGACTAGAGTACTCTGAGTCCCCGAAGTGCAGATTAGAGTATAAACGATTTAAAATCTCTAAGTTTTCGAAGCACGGACTAGAGTACTCTGAGTCCTTGGAGTGTGGACTAGAGTATAAACGACTTAAAATCTCTAAGTCCCCGTAGCACGGACTAGAGTACTCTGAGTCCCCGAAGTGCGGATTTAAGTAAATGACTCAAAAATCTCTATGTTCCGAGAGTGCGGACTAGAGTACTCTGAGTCCCAAGAGTGCGGACTAGAGTATAAAAGACTTAAAAATCTCTAATCCCCCGGTCGGAGTGCGGACTAGAGTATAAATGACTTAAAAATTGCTAAGTCCTCGGAGCGCAGATAGAGTATTCTGAATCCCCGGAGTGCGGAATAGAGTATAAACGACTCAAAAATTTCTATGTCCCTGGAGCACGGACTAGAGTACTCTAAGTCCTTGGAGTGCGGACTAGAGTATAAACGACTTAAAAATCTCTATGTCCCCGGAGCACGGACTAGCGTACTCTGAGTCCCCGGAGTGTGGACTAGAGTATAAATGACTTAAAACTCTCTAATTCCTTGGAGCGCGGACTAGAGTACTCTGAGTCCCCAGAGTGTGGACTAGAGTATAAACGACTCAAAAATCTCTAAGTCCCTGGAACACGGACTAGAGTACTCTGAGTCCCTGGAGTGTGGACTAGAGTATAAACGACTCAAAAATCTCCAAGTCTTCGGAGCGTGGACTAGAGTACTCTGAGTCCCCGGAGTGCGGACTAGAGTATAAACGATTCAAAAAATCTAAGTCCTCGGAGCACGGACTAGAGTACTCTGAGTTCCCGGAGTGCGGACCGGAGTGCGGACCAGAGTATAAGCGATTCAAAAAAAAAATCTCCAAGTCCCCGTAGCATGGATTGGATTACTCTAAGTCTCTAGAGTGCGGATTAGAATATTTACGATTCAAAAAAATTTCAAGTCATGTGGAAGCGGACCGGAGCTTATGTAACCCACAAGATTTCAAATTCCCACTACAAGTTAGACAATAAGCTAAACAGTGAGAATCGTGGAAGACAAAGAAACAAAATTTTATTTACTAATCCAAAATAAAGTTCCATTACAACTTTTTTGGAGTTAGGAGCAAAAGACCATTCACAACGACTATAAAATAAATAGAAACAACTATATGATCTGAGTTCATTCGGGCTGCGTGAGGCACGGCTGGATAGCTAACTTTTTGATTTTTTTCTCCTTCTTCGGCTTCTTTGAAGCCTCCTCACCCGAGTGTTTTCTCTTGGACACCTTGCTTCCTAATGAGGTGGTGCCCGGGGAAGGAGGAGGAACTTCCAGTGGCGTGGCACCACCGGGGAAAATGACCTTCAGGGGCCTGTTCAGAGGATCATCAAGTTCCACCTTCTGAGGCTCAGTCTTAATTTCAACTTTCTTCTTTCCCTCTTCCATGATTTGCTTCTCCATGCTCAGTTTCGAAATGAGTGTGGAGGCACCCGTGATTTCAACCTCATCATGTTCTTCTGCAGCGAGGGATTCTCGAGTTTGTCCTCATCGAACGCCCCGATCATTTGAGCATCGGGTCCAGGAGTATTCTCAATGTGAGATGTCTCTTCCATTTTCTCTTCTTTTTCCATGGTGACATCGCTCCTTGGCGTTGGTTCGAGATTAGAATGACATACACGAAGTCATAAAAGACAAATGTTAGAACACATTTATTATTCGTCAAAAGCGATGGTCCTTTCAACCCTAGAAAGAAAAATTACATACCGGCTTCCGGTTGACTCTCAGTTGTTTTAGGAGTCTAACCTTTTGGAATAGCGGAAAGAACATGAATATCGAACTCGGGTTTCTCTGGGTCATAGCCAGCATGCTGCTCGAAAGGATCAAGTGATGAGTAACCATCCGGATGAGCAGAAAGAGGAACTGGAGACTCAGTTTTGGATGGGCCAACAACGTCATTCTTCCCTTTCGATGAGTAGGAATCTCTTCCGTAAAGGACTTTGGCTGCAGATAAGTCGGAAAGCTCGTTTCCTTGAAGCACTTCCTTCACAAGAGAATCCTCATCAACCTCTTCAGTGCCCAGCTCCACTCGTTTAATTTTTACTAGAGTATCCCATGCTTCGGCTTATGATTCGAGGTAACCCTCGCCCAGAAAAGATAGATCTCGATGCATGAGAACTCGAGCGTTATATTTAACAATAAGCGGATCGAATAAGAATTTAATTTCATCCCTACTGGTTTCAGTAGCTACCTCGAGGCGAGAATCAATTTCTGTCAGTGCCATTCTTTTGCCCTTCTCATAGGCTGCATTCTTTAACGCTTCAGCTTTACAAAGTTCCTCGTCGAGCATCGTCTTTAAGAGTCATGTTGCGACGACTTTGTCGCAATGTCGTTGTGACTCTTCCTGTGCAGCAATTTTTTCTTCTTCTCTTTAAGTAGTAGCTCCTCCAGTTCTTTAACTCTTCGAGCGAGGATAACCTTTTCTCTTTGGATGGAGACTTTTTCTAAGGCTAGAGCACCACTGCGTTGAACTGCCTCATCAATTTCCTTTTTGTGAGTAGCTTCCAGATGACTAACTGCCTCGGCTGTATCTTTAGCACTTTTTTGGGTAGTTTCAAGTTGATATTTGTACAAGGAAAGCTCTTCGTCCTGGGCATTAATAATATCTTTATCATGGATGGCTTCAAGTTTCAAGCGATCAATCTCGTGTGGACGTTCCATAAAAACCGCTGAAACTTTTTCTGCCAAATGTATAAATGTATCGTGTTGGACATAAACATCGTTATTGCAGGAAATGGCGCTTTATTTGACGTGTCTTGGAATTGGGTGAATCGTAGGAAGAAATTTCAGCCCATTGGAGCATATCTTTGAAAATGTGGCTTTAAGCTCGGCTAATCTTTCGGCTATCGATGGATCATGTGCAGAGATTGGAGGAGTTTACTTAGCCGTAGTCACCAACTACTTATGGGGCTAATGAGATGGCTTAGTGCTAGACAAGCAAGAATGTTGGTTATGGGGAGCTTTGGATTAAGATCCCCTCTGAGCAGATTTCTCCCCATTGTTCTCTAAATGAGGGGGAGAATCGTTGGGATATAAAGAGTGGCTATAAGTTTTTCTTCGGGAAGACGACGAATCTCTGGAATGGTAGTCTCTATCGTCACTGTCATCTGTGTCTCGACGTCTACCTGATCCCAATCCCGACTGGGGTGGTGGAAGATAGAAGACCCGTGGAGGCAGTCAAAGCCGTGTGTGCGCCCCATATCACCTACACAAAAACCAAGCGAAGACGGGTTAGTGAGAATCGCTTAATGGCTAAAACTTAAGTGTGGGGTGAAATGTGAGCATTCGTGTGTGTCCTAGTGTTTTCCACTGACATATCAGTTTCTTTTGCTTTACTTATTGGAGTTTTTTCTCCATGATGATGAACTTGATTGCCTTCATCGCCACTCGCGGGCGAATTAAGTCCCAAGGCCACTAGATCGTTGAAATCGTAATTAACCAAGTAATTGGGGATGGTCAGATCAGATAGACCTTTTAGTGAACCCTCTAGATGTTGGGGGACAACTCTTTCTCAACCGGAGTAATTGTAACTTTTGAGGTTCCGCCAATTGTTTTCTTTCTCAGTTTATAGGTTAATTTCTTTTTCCCCTTTGAAGGAGGAGGCGGTTCATTGATGTCGGGTACATCAGTCACCGGTGCTGAATCGGGACATATATTCTCATTAGTCGTTCCTGGCACCCTGGCCTCTTTAATTTCACCTTCCTTGGATGTGTCGGGGCCCCACCAGTAGGGAGCACTGAAGGCCTGGCCTGGTCTTTGCCTTTCTCCACCGCAGATCCGGTTGTGGTGGCACCAATTGAGAGATTAGTTCGATGACCTTCCACCAACAATCCAAACTTTAAAAGCAATTCATTGGAAATAATGGATTTGATCTCCCAATCTTCCATACGAATAGCTCGAATGGCCTCGACGGTCTCAGAATACCTATTACCTTTGGGACGTGGGCTGATACCTATAAAAGTTGAAAGAAGTTTAGAAGGAATGCACTTCGTGCCTTAGACAAATATTGAGTCCGAAAATGAAACTTACTCCCTTCCAACTATCTTCTTGCGAAGCCAAGGGGTAGCGTATGTAAAACCATTCTTGCTTATACTGGGAGAATTTACTCCTTGTCCCTGTTAGGATCTGACACTTGAAGTGTGGCTCAAGAAATATGAAGGATGGACTGTCAGACCGTCTTCTGAAGCGATAAATGTAGCGGATGTCCTCGGGAGTAGAAAGTCTGAATAACGTGCCCATGAAGAGAATACAAGTGTCACAGATAAACACGTGACTATTGAGATGTAGTTGGGCCAGAGCAGTAATCCTGATATACTATAACGCTTCATGGAGAAAGGAGTTGAAAGGCAGCACGCTACCGACTCAGCATATGAATTTATTGCACGCTGTATATGCAACTAGGGGCAGGTGAGGCCGATCTTGCCCCAATGGAACTAAAACATCGTAGAAAGGGATTCCATGAATTGTACACAACCGACGAAGACCGGCTTCGTCGATTTTTGAAGCTTGTGAATCAATAGGATTATCCAGGATAATTGCTCCATCTATAATGTCAGGAGCCGGGCCTACAACAACAGCGGATGGATCTGGAATAGCCTGTGTAGGAGTTGTTGATGGATTCGAAGTTTCTACTACCTCCTGCCGAGAACTTGGCTTGGGCTTATTGGAAACTATAGCAGAGCTAGATCTTATGGACATCTTCGACGAGCATTAAATATAGGTAGATACCTGCTTGAACTATACTTGAAAGACAATCGATATCAGATACAACAAAAATATTCCACCTGTGTGGTGTGTGGACTAGTGCAATCATTCAAGCATAAGTATAAAAGAATTAAAGATTTACAGACCGATGAAGTGTGATTGAGCATTAAACTATCATCTTCGGAGACCGTCATTGCTGACCGTCATTCGAGAGCTTGGCCTATGATCGGTAGTAGGGATCTCGGAATCGGACATTGGCACCATATGTTGAAAGCTATTATTTGCTTTTGTTGAGTTGAATTCGTGTTTGTAGTTGTTAAAACTATGAAGTTACTAGTCCGAACTAGTTCCATATACTTATGTGCTTAAATTCTTGTCATTATTCATTGTTCTACGATCAAGTATGGGAACATGTGAACTTAACTTATGTTGTATTCAATTTTAGGTAATTTTAATTGCCAATGCCAATCCCAAGGCCCGAAGCCGACCGTCTCCCTAGACCAAAAACACTGATCCATTCATTCTCTTCTCTATCACTCTCTCATCACCGAACGGCATCACTTAGCATATACCTTCTAAACTTACAAACTCCTACCGACACACTCACAATCTTTTCTCTCTTATTCTCTAAACACCGAATGACCCTCTAGGTCTATACCGGCCCACTCTCACCCAAGCGCCCTCCGAACGACACCCTCACTCGGAATACCGATCCGGTTGTATTTTCCCCTCTACCGAGCGACAGTTGTTGGGACACACCGACCCGCATTGTCTCCTAAGACATCGATCTGCATGCTTTCTCCCAAAATGGAACGACTTCGTACTAGTTTGCCAATTCAGTCCTACTCCAAAAACCGAACAACCATTCTCCCTCGCATGTTGTGCCCAACAGGAGCCTACATCCTAGAGATCGCCGACCTCTTTCTCTTTCTTCCCTCTCCACCTCATCGGCCTCGAAATCTGTTAAGGCCATACAAAGCTCCTAGCCTAACGCGTGTTCCTATCCCCGATTCATCCTCCCTCATCTTCAACAACTCCTACTGGTCACAATCTGAAGAAAACTCATGAACTCGAGCTTCATACAAAATCCCTAGTTTGGGGAGATGGATCGAGTGATAGATTCATAACTATAGGAATGGATCGAAGCTTATAGGTGCCGTTAGATTTAGGATCGAAATTCGTTTAGGTTTGTTAGCAGAGGGAATTGCTGAGCAGACGTCCTGGATTCGGGAGGAGAAAGGAGATTTGGAGTCGTAGCCGAGGTTCAAGGGGAGGTAAGTTAGAAGGCCTTATGGAGATAAAGCTTGGGATAGCGCTAGGATGGTGAGATGTGAAACGAAAAGTGGGAGGAAGGGTAAGAAGGAATGGATTTTTATATGGTGGACGCGAAGTTGAACAGGCAGTCTCTTGGAGAACTGGTCTTTGTGCTTTGATGGGTCGGTAAGTGGAAGGACCGACCATGTGGTTCGGCAAGTAAGCTGAATGAGTGGGTCGAACTATATATGTTAATTCACCCCTTGTTTAAAAAAAGGAAGAAAAATAATAATAATAATAGATGATTAAGATGTGTATGTATATGTATGCATGTAATGATAGACGAAGATGATAGCGCGATAAAGAGAGGGATTTCACTCGATAGGTGGAGAAGAGTAGGGTTAGGAAACCCACTATGATTCAGCCTTCAAGAAATCGTATGCGTTCGGCTTTTGAAAAGTTGAAAAAAGGATTTAGATGACTGCTGATTATCATTCTGAATGAAATAGCTCCTGAAAGCGATGGCTAATGGCTGATTCAAAGCACGTTGTGTTGTTTCACACGACGCACTTTGGGGGGCAAATGTTACCCGACACTTTGGCCCAGGCTACATGGTGATAGTTTCAGAGTCCATGGTTGAACCTGGATGGGACTTGGGTTAAGAAAGGATTGGAAGTATAATAGACTAGTGTAATTTAATTTTTGGTCGGCCTATGCACATAGGTCGGTATATCTGATACTGTTCGGCATGATTGTATGGCACAAGAGCATAAGGCGATGCGGCATTGGAGTGTGCATATGGCGGACCGGCCGATAGTGGCTCAGCCAAGGTCGTTCGGTCAGCATCGTCCGGTCACTCATCGCTTCGCCTTTGGGAAAAGATTTAGTGTCGTTTGGCCACTAATCGCTCGCCCTTGAAGAGAAGATTAGTATCGCTCGGCCACTCATCGCTCGGCCTTGGAGAGAAGGTGAGCACGGTTCAGCTGCTCATCATTCGGTCGAGGAAGGAGGGCAAAACTGTTTCGTTCAATTGAGGCTCTTTATTGGAGGTTCGGTTAGGAGTGGTTCGGAACGAGTGTTTGGTGTATCTGGTTTGGTGCACGATGAGGGAGTTAGCCTATTCTTGGGGTGAACAGCGAAGTAAGGAGATCAACATTGCTTTACTTCAAGATCCACTATGAGTTACTCCGAGTCTGTAACATTCCTGGTTTTTTTTAGCCAAATTAATTTAGTGATTAATTTGATTTTTGAATTTAATTTAGAATTAATTGGTAATTTAATTTGAAATTTCCAGGAACAAATGAAATAAAATATTTTGTTTACATAAAAATAGATATAAAAATAATTTTGATTTAAAATTCAAGGATAAGTATCTTATAAATAAAAATTGGATTTGTTAACTCTGTATTTTGAAAAATTAAATTATATATGTACATAAGATTATTTATTTGTGTATAATTGATTTTAAAATCATTTTTCTTTATATAAGTACAAATATAAACATTCATTCATTTAAACTATAAATTTTAAAATTTAAATAAGAATAAATAGGAAAGTATGGTTTAAATTCAACATAATATTTACAAAAGTTTTCAAAGTTAATCATTCTCAAAACTTTAAGATAGATATTTATTTATTTAAAAGGTTGGTAACTTGAGTTTAAAATTTAAATAAGATTTGTATATATGTAAATATAAACACATGAAAATATAATTCATGAATTAATGTACAAAACATAAAAACACAAATTCTAAAATAATTAAGAAAAAGGACTTAGAAATAATTTATAAATAAAATAAAGAAAAAGTCTAAACAAAAAAATTCTTGTTTTAACAAGTGTAGGAAGATTAATAACAAGTGTGATTGAATAACCAAGGAAATTGAACAAGTGTAAGATTGATAAACAAGTGGCTTACAATTCTCTTAAAGTTTAAAATATAGAAATATAGATAAAGTTTAAAATATAGATATAGATAAAGAAGAAGAACTAAACTTCAACCTAGAAAACAATCTAGAAACAAAGAAAATTTAATAACTTCAGCTTGAAAATATGAAGCAGCTTCAACCTGAATCAACATTTAGATTTCAAACCTGGAATCAAAATCAAGAAGCAAACTACAAACCAGATTCAACTTCAACAAATTCAAAGTAGCAAGTTCATTTCATTTCCAGTCTCCATATCATCTCAAATTCTACTACCAGTTCTAGATCTAACATCAAGTTCTAGTTTGCAAAAGCACTTCCAGTTTCAAAATAGCAAATTCAAATCACTTTTCAGTTTTCATATTTTATTTCCAGGCTCTGCTTCATCAATTTCAGGTGAGCAAACCTTTTGAAACCTGCTCCTATCTCTTGATGTTGTGGTTAACACTTGAATCTATTGCTTACTTGTTAAATATATCTGCATATACATGAATTGTTGTGTGCATGACTGGTTCCAGACATATAGCTCTCTGTTTTAAACACTTACATGCTTTAGAACACTTAAAAAGAAAAATTCACATCTTTTTATATGATTTGTTTTAGGTTATAATTTCTAAATGAAAAGGTATTGAAATAATGAAACATCAATTTTAAAAGTATTTCAAAAAAATATTAAGAAATTGTTGTGAAAAAGATAATTTACAGTCAAATCATTATAAATCGAAAAAATTGAACATTTCAATTTTAGGATCTGATTACATAATCACATCTTAATTACGAAATGATAATTTTTGATGAAGGTCTCATGATTTTTAAGCCTGTAATTATTGGGATAATTCGAGATGATTAGTATTTGCTTATTTGTCTAATTCTGATGATCGGCGTAGTAGGAGAAGTCGTGTTTGTGGCTGAAGGTAGGGTGATGGCCGTCGATCATAGGAAAAAAACTAAAAGAATTTTTAGGTGACGAAGGAGGCGTAACAACGTCGAGTTAGGGTTTGACTAGCAGATTTTGTTGACTGAGTTTGAATGGCTATTGTGTCGTCGATGGGGCACTTGGGGTGATCACACCCGGGGGAACAGAAGGAGGGGACTCTGGTGAGGCTGTGGACACGGCGGCATGGTAGATGGTGGTCGAGAACGTCAAAGGCGATGGATTTTTAGAGAATGGTTGGTTCAATAAATAATGGAATGGGCTCGATCTCGATTCGGGCACGAGATCATCGATCTGGGTTATCAAAGTCGTTGGCGAAGTTGTTGGTGATCTGAGGGTGGTCGTAGTGAGGGCCGGAACGTCGCCGTTCTTTCGATGCACGTGCATATGTCAATGGATTTTGGGGTGATGCTGTGAGTTTGGGAAGAAATGATGCCTCGGGTTCAATCTCGAGGAAGTGGGGGTGGAGCTCGAGTTGGTATCGAGACATTTGCGTGAGTTTAACAGCATAACAGGTTTTAAAAATTTAAAACAAAAACAGGTTTTTAAAACAAAGAAAAATAGGATAACTCAAAAAGGGTCTCGGGGATTTGGTTTGACTCGGGTGAAAACCCGAAGTGGTTTCGGCTTGGTGTTAAACAGTTTTTGTTTTTTATAACAAATTTTTTCCAAATTTAAAACTAAAACAAGTTTAAATACTTTCTTGTTAATTGTTTTAAAATAATAAATGCTTTATTTTAATTTTGGATTTAGTTATTATTTCAAATTAATTTAGTTTTAAAGGTGTTTTATATACGTATATAACCTTTCTTTTAAAGTCTATTTTAAATAAATTTAATATTGTAATTAAGAAGTTAATTGAAAAGAGAAAATGATTTTAGTTGTTAATTAACTTAAAAATCTAAGTTAATTCATGGATTTGTAATAATTTGTTTCAAAGATTAAAGGTTTTAGGATTAAATATTTTTAAAGTTAATTGATGAATAATTACTTTGTGTAATTAAATTAAAGCTAACTACTTTGGGTAAATAATTTAAGGCTAATTCATTCTTGTGATTAAATTAGAAAGTAATTAAGGGTAATTAATTACTTAAAGATAATTACTTAATTAAAAGTAATTTATTAATGATTAAGGTTGATTAAGCAAGTGATTAAAGAATAATTAAAGGATAATTAATTTATGGGATTAATCAATTAAGGTAATTAATTTGAGAATAATTAATTAATTTAAGGTTAATTAATTACATAAAGTGATTAAGGGATGATTTATTAATTAAGGGTTAATTTATTATGTAATTAACTTAAGAATGATTTATTTATGGAATTAATTAAGGATAATTAATTAAATGGTAATAAATCAAGGGTTAGTTAATTAATGTGATTAATTAAAGATAATTAATTTATTATTAAAGGTTAATTAATAAATAATTAAAGGACAGTTAATTAAAAAGGTTTTTAATTAATTTATGTTAAAAAAATCAGGATTAGTAGTTTCATAAGTAATTAATCTGATTTAAATTAATCAGATGATCTATTAATCTTACTTATGGTTGTTTAGATTGTATTGAATGCTTTAAATTATTGATATCCCTGATGTGTGATGCTCTGTGATATGAATTGATTTAATTTGAGCTGCAATGAATGTAATTTATTTATCTATGATAAATATAATTTATTTATCTCTGATGAATTTATATTATTTATTTATGAACCTATGAATGAAGATAATCGTTATAGGACTATACTGCTTATCTATATTGTTGTGTTTGAATCTGTGATGATTGATGATATTGCACTTCTATTGTGTTAAACCCTTGGACTACATCTATACACACAGATATGGATATCACAGGATATTAGTTAATCCATGAATTTTGAAATGGTGAAGATTTTGGAAATTGGATTTTGAATTCAATTTTTTTTTGAAAATGAAATTGATTTTAATATAAAGAATTTTTGGAAAAGGATGTTTTTTGAAATTGAACCATTTTAAATATAATATGGTTTGGAATTTGAAATTAAAATTGAAATTTAATTCAAAGAATTTAAGTTAAAATCTATGTAAGTTTTAAATTGGAAATTCTTTCCACTAAAGGTAAATTGATTTCTAAAAGCTTTCGAACTTCAAAGTGGAATTTTGAAGTGTAATTATTTAAAGTATTTTTTTAAATAATTGATTTAAAACTTTGGAAACTATGGTTTGAAAAAGATTATACAAGTCATAATGTGTGTGTATGTGAATCTAAACCATTTTAAAGTATTTATAAATTAATTATTTGGGATTCAAATCTAAGTTAAATAGAATCTGCTAAGGATAAGGCAGGTTCGCGGATTTTCCAAATTTGACTTTAAAAGGCTACAACTTACGCAAGTTGAATTGAATTGTTCTAAAATGAAAACATTTGTTTTCAAATAAATAGCTTTCATATAAATAAAGGATTTCCACTTTGTGTTGAAAGATTTCAAGTTTGAAATGGAATTGAAATAGTTTTGAAAGTTATGAATGAATCTTTATGAAAGATGGTTGAACCTTGTTTTGAAATTGAAGAGGATTTTAAATGGTGTATCTTTTACATAAAAGAGATGAAATGAGAATTGTTTTGAAAGTTATGAATGAATCTTTGGAAATGGTTTTGAAAGCTATGAATTGAGTCTTTGATTTAATGAATGGATGAGTTAATCCAATTTGAAAAGGAAATTGTTTTGAAAGCCGTGAATGAATCTTTGTGGAAGATTGGTGAACTTTGTGAAGTGAATCTTTTTGTTTAAAGATTTGAAAATGGTAATTGTTTAAACCATTTGAAAAAAAAGTTTTGGGTTTTAAGTTGTGACTTAACTGAGATCTCATTATCCATAGGGTTTTTAAATATAGCGCTCATTATTCGGTTTAGCCGGGAGAGGACTTTGTGTCATATAACCCATTCCGAATAATGATACGACGTATATGGATAGCATTTGAAGCCCGGTGGTGAAGACCGGGTATTTTCGAGAACGAAAGGATTAACCGTCAAATGACTCTGCACTGAATAGCTATGGTATAGAGATCTCCATATGTGATGGGGAGTCCGATCGGGATTGTAAATACCCGTATTGCAAGGGCTTCTTTTGAAGTGCATTAGGTTTTGTTCGAACCCGGAACAGACTTGTATGCATGTGTGTCTAACATTACACTTTGAGATGTCAAGTTGGTTTCTATCAAATACATTTCTGTTTGGTGGCGGAGAATTTATTCTCTTAGCTTAACACCCTTCTCTGAGACGTACGAGCTTAGAGGTTATGTAGTTGATGGTTACTAGTGATACATTCCCAATTTGGTAATGTGGCATATGAAGTGTCGTTGATCATTTGTTGATTGAAGCATGGCTTTAGTGAAAAGCGTAGCTTTGTGGACGTAACCTCGTCGGACCTCACAATCCGGAATGGTCGAAACAGGAAAGATGCGGCAAGGTTATTTGGGGGTAGCGCCCCCTGAGGGTATGTCCATTTCCTTCTAGATAGAGGTGGTATATTGGTATGGAGCCCATATATCTAAACTATATGGTTACTGCAAATTTATTACTTTGTGGTTGTTGGTGTCGAGCACTCGGATAAAGGTTAGTTACGACCAGGGGATGGCATACTCATGTAGTAGTTACCTAGTTACAGATGTAACCCGGCCTTGTGTTGGCAGAGATCCGGTTAGGTTCTCGGGGAATCCCTCCAGAGGCGTACCCATGTGGCCCAGGAACTTCCTTAGCCCGACCATTTGTTGGAAAGCCAATCACCAATACGCACCCTTTACGATTGCAGTTGTATAACCTTCCATTATTAAATGGTAGCTATAGCAGGCATAATATAATGGTACCTATGCTGGCTAAGATTAATATTATACTTTCGAAAGGTTTTCTGCACTATGCACTAATAATAATATTATCAAAAAGGATTTTGCGTATCAAGCATGTTTGACTATCATAAGGAGAAATCTCCTCCAATTGTGTGCTTGCATTGTGTGTGTGCAGGGAGGCCTTATAGTAGTTTCATTTTCAAAAAAGCATTGTGGATTTCTTTTTTAGTTCTTTTGTTTGTTTTATTTTAAATAAAACCAATTTCGTTTGCTCATACCAGTTCCATGACTGACCCGGAGTTTATTGTCCCTTCCTAAACTCTGGGTGCCCATAATTTTCCACACGGGCAGCCTAGAGTTGGATTTTTCAGATAATCAAATAGTAGGTATAGATTCGATAGAATCCAGCCATTAGGATTCGGTGATAGCATTTGCTTCACTTCAGAAATCAGACTGACTTTGCCTAATACAACGATAATGGTGGTTCGAGCTTTTAGTCTGTGAGCTGTTTGCCAGGGAGCTTTGGAGCTTTGATTGGGGATGTAGATTGTGGATTCACTCTCCATTGAAGATCATATTAGAGTTATCTCTTCCGTTGTTATCTTTTCCGTTGTTGTTTTATTGTCTCTGACATTGTTGTTCCATGTTGTATCAGATACTATATCCATTGTTGTATCAATGTTGTATATCAATGATATTGTTTTTCTTCTGCTGTGTTGTACTTAATGTGTTATAAGCTCCGGCGTGAACCGAATTTCGACGTTTGAATCTAGGGCATTCGAATACGGGAAAGTATGGATGTCGATTTTCAAACATCGGATTTCGGATCTTGACAAGTGGTATCAGAGCTAAAGGTTGAACTTTAGCTTTTGGAGTATAACACGTTAAGTGACTCATTAGAGATAGGGTGAAGTATACCCTAGAATGAGTATCTTTAAGATATCCGTCCATAGGCCTCAGTAAGTTCTCTTACTATTCACTGATAGTGAGTATGAGTGCAAGAAGAGGATGAGATAGGGGACAGGGAAGTACTACTATAAATGGACGATACTCCGCAAAAATAGGGAAAAATCTTTCTCTATCAACCTCTTTTGTTCATCGTCCAGTTTTAATTCTTTGATAGTTCCAAGCAGCTCAAGGAAGAAGCTTTGGAGAGAGATCATTATTTTGGCCGAGTCAAAGAATGAGTTGGCATAGGACATAAACTCCAGATAGGTCAGAATTGTTTCCTTTGGATACTATGGTTGATAGGTATACTTTTTAAAACTAAAGCTTTGGGATTGTCCCCTGCTTTCAAATTTCGAGGACGAAATTTTCTTAAGGGGGGAAATCTGTAACATTCCTGTTTTTTTAACCAAATTAATTTAGTGATTAATTTTATTTTTGAATTTAATAGTTGGTAATTTAATTTGAAATTTCCAGGAACAAATGAAATAAAATGTGTTTGTTTACATTAAATAGATAAAAAAGAATTTTGATTTAAAATTCAAGGATAAGTATCTTATAAATAAAAATTGGATTTGCCAACTCTGTATTTTGAAAAATTAAAGTATATATGTATATAAGATACTTATTTGTGTATAATTTATTTTCAAGTCATTTTTCTTTATATAAGTACAAATATAAACATTCATTCATTTAAACTATAAATTTTAAATTTTAAATAAGAATAAATAGTAAAGTATGGCTTAAATTCAACATAATATTTACAAAAGTTTTCAAAGTTAATCATTTTCAAAATATTAAGATAGATATTTATTTATTTAAAAGGTTGGTAAATTGAGTTTAAAATTTAAATAAGATTTGTATATATGTAAATATAATCACATGAAAATATAATTCATGAATTAATGTACAAAACATAAAAACACAAATTCTAAATTAATTAAGTAAAAGGACTTAGAAATGGTTTACAAATAAAATAGAGTAAAGGTCTAAACATAAATTTTCTTGTTTTAACAAGTGTAGGAAGATTAATAACAAGTGTGAGTTAATAACCAAGGAAATTGAACAAGTGTAAGATTAATAAACAAATGGCTTACAATTCTCTTAAAATTTAAAATATAGAAATATAGGTAAAGAAGAAGAACCAGGTTACTTTCACTCTCCCAATTCTTCATCATCGAACCTGAAAATTGAAAATAAAACCAAAATAGATTCAAAATCAATAAAATCAAGATCAGACTAAACTTCAACCTGGAAAACAATCTGGAAACAAAGAAAATTTAACGACTTCAGCTTGAAAATGTGAAGCAGCTTCAACGTGAATCAACATTCAGCTTTCAAACCTGGAATCAAAATCAAGAAGCAAACTACAAACCAGAATCAACTTCAACAAATTCAAAGTAGCAAGTTCATTTCATTTCCAGTCTCCAGATCATCTCAAATTCAACTACCAGTTCTAGATCTAACATCAAGTTTTAGTTTGCAAAAGCATTTCCAGTTTCAAAATAGCAAATTCAAATCACTTTCCAGTTTTCAGATTTTATTTCCAGACTCTGCTTCATCAATTTCAGGTGAGCAAACCTTTTGAAACCTGCTCCTATCTCTTGATGTTGTGGTTAACACTTGAATCTATTGCTTAGTTATTAAATATATCTGCATATACATGACTTGTTGTGTGGATGTCTGGTTCCAGACATATAGCTCTCTGTTTTAAACGCTTACAGGCTTAAGAACACTTAAAAAGAAAGATTCACATCTTTTTATATGATCTGTTTTAGGTTATAATTTCTAAATGAAAAAGTATTGAAACAATGAACATCGATTTTAAAAATATTTATTAAAAAAATATTAAGAAATTGTTGTGAAAAAGATAATTTACAGTCAAATCATTATAAATCAGAAAAATTGAACATTTCAATTTTAGGATCTGATTACATAATCACATTCGAATTACAAAATGATAATTTTTGATGAAGGTCTCATGATTTTTAAGCCTGTAATTATTGGGATAATTCGAGATGATCGGTATTTGCTTATTTGTCTAATTCTGATGATCGGTGTAGTAGGAGAAATCTTGTTTGTGGCTGAAGGTAGGGTGATGGTCGTCGATCATAGGAAAAATACTAGAAGAATTTTTAGGTGACGAAGCTGGCGTAACGACGTCGAGTTAGGGTTCGACTAGCAGATTTTGTCGATTGAGTTTGAATGGCTATTGTGTCGTCGATGGGGCACTTGGGGTGATCGGACCGGGGGAACAGAAGCAGGGGACTCTGGCGAGGCTGTGGACATGGAGGCATGGTAGATGGTGGTCGAGAACGTCAAGGCGATGGATTTTTAGAGAATGATTATTTCCAGGAAAACAGTGGAATGGGCTCGATCTCGATTCTGGCACGAGATCATCAATTTGGTTTATCGAAGTTGTTGGTTATCTGAGGGTAGTCATAGTGAGGGTCGGAACGTAGCTGTTCCTCCGTGCACGTGCACATGTCAATGGAATTTGGGGTGATGCTATGAGTTTGGGGAGAAACGATGCCTCGGGTTCAATCTCGAGGAAGTGGGGGTGGAGCTCGAGTTGGAATCGAGACATTTGCGTGAGTTTAATAGTATAACAGGTTTTAAAAATTTAAAACAAAAACAGGTTTTTAAAACAAGGAAAAATAGGATAACTCGAAGAGGATCTCGGGGATTTAGGTATTTGACTCGGATGAAAACCCAAAGTGGTTTCAGGTTGGTGTTAAATAGTTTTTGTTTTTTTATAACAAATTTTTTCCAGATTTAAAATTAAAATAGGTTTAAATACTTTCTTATAATTCTTTTAGAATAATAAATGATTTATTTAAATTTTGGATTAGTTATTGTTTCAAATTAATTTAGTTTTAAATACGTATATAACCTTTATTTTAAAGTCTATTTTAAATAAATTTAATGTTGCAATTGAGAAGTTAATCGAAAAGAGAAAATATTTTTAGTTGTTAATAAACTTAAAAATCTAAGTTAATTTATAGATTTGTAATAATTTGTTTCAAAGATTAAAGGTTTTAAGATTAAATATTTTTAAAGTTAATTCATGAATAATTACTTTGTGTAATTAAATTAAAGCTAACTACTTTGTGTAAATAATTTAAGGCTAATTAATTCTTATGATTAAATTAGAAAGTAATTAAGGGTAGTTAATTACTTAAAGATAATTACTTAATTAAAAGTAATTTGTTAATGATTAAGGTTGATTATTCAAGTGATTAAAGAATAATTAAAGGATAATTAATTTATGGGATTAATCAATTAAGGTAATTAATTTGAAAATAATTAATTAATTTAAGGTTAATTAATTAATGAAAGTGATTAAGGGATGATTTATTAATTAAGGGTTAATTTATTATGTAATTAACTTAAGAATTATTTATTTATGGTAATTAATTAAGGATAATTAATTAAATTGTAATAAATCAAGGGTTAATTAATTAATGTGATTAATTAAATATAATTAATTTATTATTAAAGGTTAATTAATAAATAATTAAAGGACAATTAATTTAAAAGGTTTGTAATTAATTTATACTTAAAAAAACCGGGATTAGTAGTTTCATAAGTAATTAATCTGATTTAAATAAATCAGATGATCTATTAATCTTACTTATGGTTGTTTGGATTGTATTGAATGCTTTGAATTGTTGATATGACTGATGTGCGATGCTCTATGATATGAATTGATTTAATTTGAGTTGTGATTAATGTAATTTATTTATCTGTGATGAATTTATATTGTTTATCTGTGAATCTATGAATGAAGATAAGCGTTATAGGACTATACCGCTTATCTATATTGTTGTGTTTGAATCTTTGAGGATTGATGATATTGCACTACTATTGTGTTAAACCCCTGGACTACACCTATACACACAGATATGGATATCACAGGATATTAGTTAAGTCATAAATTTTGAAATGGTGAAGATTTGGAAATTGGATTTTGTTTCAAATTTGTTTTGAAAATGAAATTGGTTTTATTACAAAGAATTTTTAGAAAAGGATGTTCTTTGAAATTGAACCATTTTAAATATAATATGGTCTGGAATTTGAAATTAAAATTGAATTTGAATTCAAGAATTTAAGTTAAAATCTATGTAAGTTTTAAATTGGAAATTCTTTCCACTAAAGGTAAATTAATTTCTAAAAGCTTTGGAACTTCAAAGTGGAATTTTGAAGTGTAATTATTTAAAGTATTATTTTAAATAATTGATTTTATACTTTGGAAACTATGGTTTGAAAAAGATTATACAAGTTATAATGTGTGTGTATGTGAACCTAAATCATTTTAAAGTATTTACAAATGAATTATTTGGGGATTCAAATCTAACTTAAATAGAATCTTCTTAGGATAAGGCAGGTTAGCGGATTTTCCAAATTTGACTTTAAAAGGCTACAACTTACGCAAGTTGAATTGAATTGTTCTAAAATGAAAACATTTGTTTTCAAATAAATAACTTTCATATAAAGAAAGGATTTCCACTTTGTGTTGAAAGATTTCAAGTTTGAAATAGTTTTGAAAGTTATGAATGAATCTTTGTGAAAGATGGTTGAACCTTGTTTTGAAATCGAAAAGGATTTTAAATGGTGTATCTTTTATATAAAAGAGATGAAATGAGAATTGTTTTGAAAGTTATGAATGAATCTTTGGTAATGGTTTTGAAAGCTATGAATTGAGTCTTTGATTTAATGACTTGATGAGTTAATCAAATTTGAAAAGGAAATTGTTTTGAAAGCCGTGAATGAATATTTGTGGAAGATTGGTGAACTTTGTGAAGTGAATTTTTTTGTTTAAAGATTCGAAAATGGTAATTTGTTTAAACCATTTGAAAAAAAAGTTTTGGGTTTTAAGTTGTGACTTAACTGAGATCCCATTATCCATATGGTTTTTAAATATAGCGCTCATGATTCGGTTGAGCCGGGAGAGGACTTTGTGTCATATAACCCATTCCGAATAATGATACGACGTAAATGGATAGCATTTAAAGACCGGTGGTGAAGACCGGGTATTTTCGAGAACGAAAGGATTACCCGTCGAATGACTCTGCATTGAGTAGCTACGGTATAGAGATCTCCATATGTGATGGGGAGTCCGATCGGGATTGTGAATACCCGGATTGCAAGGGCATCTTTTGAAGTGCCTTCGGTTTTGTTCGAACCCGGAACAAACTTGTATGGATGTGTGTCTGACGTTATACTTTGAGATGTAAAGCTGGTTTCTATCAAATATATTTCTGTTGGGTGGTGGAGAATTTATTCTCTTAGCTTGACACCCTTCTCTGAGACGTACGAGCTCAGAGGTTATCTAGTTGATGGTTACTAGTGATACATTCCCAATTTAGTAGTGTGGCATACGAAGTGATGCTGATCATTTGTTGATCGAAGCATGGATTTTGTGAAAAGCGTAGCTTTGTGGACATAACGCCGTCGGACCTCACAACCCGGAATGGTCGAAACAGGAAAGATGCGACAAGGTTATTTGGGGGTAGCGCCCCTTGAGGGTATGTCCATTTCCTTCTGGATAGAGGTGGTATCATGGTATGGAGCCCAGATATTTAACCTATGTGGTTACTACAAATTTATTACTTTGTGGTTGTTGGTGTCGAGCGCTCGGATAAAGGTTGGTTACGACCGGGGGATGGCATACTCATGTAGTAGTTACCTAGTTACAGAGGTAACCCGGCCTTGTGTTGGCAGAGATCCGGTTAGGTTCTCGAGACGTCCCTCCAGAGGGGTACCGATGTGGCTCAGGAAGTTCCTTAGCCTGACCATTTGTTGGAAATCCAATCACCAATACGCGCCCTTTACGATTGCAGTTGTATAACCTACCATTCTTAAATCGTAGCTATAGCAGGCATAATATAATGGTACCTATGCTAGCTAAGATTAATATTATACTTTCGAATGGTTTTCTGCACTATGCACTAATAATAATATTATCAAAAAGGATTTTGCGTATCAAGCATGTTTGACTATCATAAGGAGAAATCTCCTCTAATTGTGTGCTTGCATTGTGTGTGTGCGGGGAGGCCTTACGGTAGTTTCATTTTCCGAAAAGCATTGCAGATTTCTTTTTTAATTATTTTTTATTTTTATTTTAAATAAAACCGTTTTCGTTTGCTCATACCAGTCCCATGACTGACCCGGAGTTTATTATTCCCTTCCTAAACCCTGGGTGCCCATGAATTTCCACACGGGTAGTCTAGAGTTGGATTTTTCAGACAATCAAATAGTAGGTGTAGATTCGATAGCATCCAACCGTTAGGATTCGACGATAGCATTTGCTTCTCTTCAGAAATCAGACCGACGTTGCTTAATACAACGATAATGGTGGTTCGAGCTTTTAGTTTGTGAGCTGTTTGCCACGGAGCTTTGGAGCTATGGATTGGAGTTGTAGATTGTGGATTCACTCTCTATTGAAGATCATATTGGAGTTATCTCTTCCATTGTCATATTTTCCGCTGTTGTTTTATTGTCTCCGATATTGTTGTTCCATGTTGTATCAGATATTGTATCCATTGTTGTATCAATGTTATATATCAATGATATTGTTTTTCTTCTACTGTGTTGTACTTAATGTGTTATAAGCTCCGATGCGAACTGAATTTCGACATTTGAATCTGCGGCATTCGAATACGGGAAAGTATGGATGTCGATTTTCGGACGTCGGATCTTGACAGAGTCCCTTGAGAGCTTGCTTCGAGTCATTCACTAAATGGCCATTGATCGGCCATATTGGTTCGGCATTTGTTGATCGGTCGAAAGTCGTTCGGTATGCCTCATCCGGCCAACTCGAGATTACCATGTATGGGCCGAGTCACCTTGGTTTTGGGCCTGTACAGGGCATCCAGCCTATCTTCATCTATAAATAGAGAGGCAGAGGTATAGTTGAAGGGACCTTTTTTTAGGAGAACTCCAGGGTGAATATGTCGTTTTCTATACTCATTTCTTTGCTGTCAAAATTTGTACTTCAGTTGTTCGTGTACGGATTGTATCTGTATTCTACTCACTGAAGAAGCAATAAAGATTTCACTCAAAGTGGACGTAGGCAATTACGCCGAACTACTATAATCCTGGTGTTCTCGTTTTTACTGTTCTTGTTACATTTTACTATGATATTCGTCTATTTTAATTTATTTTCTTCATTAATCTCTCTATATAAATCTATTCTTGAGTGTTAGTGACCAATTTTGGTGCTAAAGTTCATCAATGAAATTATCCAACCCCACTAATTACCATTAGTGCAAAATATTTTTAGTTTTTAATTAATTACACAATAATATATTTGACACGCCCAAAAAGTTCAAACAACTTTTATTGAGAAAAAAGTCATTTATCGATAAAATGATTTTCGATCACGTTATCGATATTTCTTCGAACTACTTATTTTTGTAAACATTTTCAAAAACAAGTTTGCCATCATTAGTTATTAATTAAAAGAGGATAAACAAGGTTATAAAAATCAATTTAATCGTACTTAAAATAATTCAAATGTTTAAATAATTTAGATATTTAAATACGAAGCGTTTGAAATTTCGGATCATTACATGTCAACTCATATCTTATATGATTTTGCAAACTATCCAATAGATGAAACTAAATTTAACATATGTATTTTATCCAGTAAAGTATGATTACTCCTTATCGATGTTTCATTATGTACCACAAGGAGGAGTGACTTTGAGATTGAATTTTATTCATTTGTAGGTGCTTTTGAAACTCCTTCCAACATACCAACATATTCTATCAAATTGAACTGCATTATTTCCTTTGCATATTATGTTTTCCTTTTCCATTTTAAATTTTATGAACTTATGAAGGATATATTACTTTGTGTATCAAATACACATTTTTATTTTTGTGATAATTCATCAGTGAAATTAATGAATGGGCCTATTTTGGTATCAGTAATCCTCGCGTTGAATACATCCATATGCATCAATCTGAAGAATTCATCAACTTTTTTATCCTTCCCACTGAACGAGTGCTTTTCCCTTACTCGCCTGAGATGCAATTCACCAGTGTCATTTGATAGATAACCATATGATTAAAGTATTATTTCTTAAAGATATGGCCTAGTCTATAATTTCAAAATAATTATTGAAATTTGAGATATTTTGTATTTTCTAATCGTTAACCCATCACTAATGTTATGAAAACAAATACCATAGTTGATTTATCTTATAATGAATATTCATAATATTTATAATATTCATAATAAAATGAAACTATATTTTTCAGTCAATGCTGAAAAAATGATATAATTTCAAAAATAATATTTGGTATACACATGAAAATAATCTTTTGTATCTAGATGCAACCACTAATAAGTGTTATATGGTATACTTCTACTATTTTCCCTATTACTATAAATAATAGCATAAGAAATATGAAGCTCTTTTCGGTCACTTATCATGGACTATTTATTTCATCCACTATAATTAATTTATAGTCGAGAGTTTTAGAAAAAATATCTTGAACCCAAGAAATTACTTCATAGAAAACAATTTTCCCTGATGAAATACATTTGGAACAGAAATCGTATTTCTTATTCCATATTAAGCATTTACTAGTATTTTATACAATTCTCACATCGATGTCTCTTCATGAAGTAGAGGTGGTGATTCACTCTCTTCATCTCAACTTTGCCAATTTTACACAATCTTGAAAATTCTCTTTCATTTCAAATGGTCAAAGCATCAAAAGGAAATTTTATCATGAAACTGCATCGAATTCTTTACGAAAGTGATTTCAGACATTCTTGAGATTT
The DNA here is from genome assembly GCA_030765085.1 of Allium cepa. Taxonomy (NCBI): domain Eukaryota; kingdom Viridiplantae; phylum Streptophyta; class Magnoliopsida; order Asparagales; family Amaryllidaceae; genus Allium; species Allium cepa. Next base: position 550,835,844 of record CM060938.1, read on the forward strand.
AAGAACATCAAATATATTGCACTTAAGTAAATGCTGAAAACTAACATTTCGATAATTGAATTCCTAGCCTTATCTTTGATCTTTCATTGTTTTTCAACACAACAAGACTATTATTGTATTGAATCACATCGAAAACATGATCTTGCACTACAGCTTGTTTGCTCATTCTAAATGTAACAACTTCATTAATATTTCATGTATTACGAACACGACTGATCACCATACAGCTTTTGTATGTGATCTAAGATGGATCAAAAATCCCTAAATCTTGTATTTCTTTAGAGCTCAATACTCGTAGAAGTGCAATGCACAGTCTCAGGTAAATAAATGTTTAAGTGACCAAAATACGAATGTATTTATGGCTATATCGTTTGGCTTTTGAATGCGTCTCGAAGTGATAACCTACCAAATAATTTATTGGTAAGTATATTTTATATTTATTTGCCAATCCTTATTCATTTCATTGCTATATTCCAATTAATAAACAATTTTATCAATTAGAACGGTTCTATAAATTTATTATGGTAAATAATTTTAATTCGTATAGTGTATATTCTTACAGTATTAGAAGAGTTTAAATGTATTCATTTCATTTTTCTAATAGGATTCCCACAATATTCCTCAAAACCCTAAGAGAGATATACAAATTTTTTATTCCTCTAGTGAATGTTAGGACTCGCTTTCCTTAGGATTCCGACCTTGCATTTGCTTAACAAATCATAGGCCGACGAGCGATGGATAACTCTTTATCGGTTGTACCATATGCAACTCCTAACTATAGACTTTGTCTGAATCCCAATCTTGACTTTGAGTTTGTTCAACAAATCGAAATAGATTATTCACACATAATTATCATTTTGCGATGATATAAGTACAATGCAAATACCTTGAGTTTGCTCAATAAATGTATGCATGTATCTTGTCTCATTGAGGTAATATATTAATATTATATATAATATCCCTAGCTTGAGTTTGCTCAACAACTACTGTAATCTATCAATATATAATGACAGGGAAAATTTTACATATTTAAGATTCATAATCTTATTATGTACGTAAAAGTGATATCGATTTAAGGAATAATGTATTCATATGAAATACCTGCATGGTTCAAGTGTCGGATACATCTGAAATCATGGTATACATACTTTATGTATGTACTTATTCAAAAAATGTATTTTTGGCTTATTTTAGTGTTCAACTTTATATAAAATTACATAAGTTTAATCTATTCATAACTATTATTATTTAATTAACTTATAATATATATATATAATATTACTTAAACCATATTTAAGTAACTTTAATCTTATTGATTATATCATATTTAATTAATTTTAATTCTTAATTTAGTTCGATAATTTAATTAAAACTTAATTAAAATTTGAGAAAATTTTGTTTTATTCATCCTAAACTATTTAAGATGAATAATTAACTATAACGTTTATAGTTTATATATATATATTTAATGAATTAACATTTAATTGATCATTTTTAAAATAAATCATATGATTAATTAAACATTTTAATTAAATGTTTTAAATCTGAATTTTTTTATACTTTACTTTTAAAAGGATTTATGAAAAATATTTGAATATAACCTTTATAGTTTACATTTATAACATTTCCATTTATATTTTACACTTAACATTTAAATTTAAAATATATTTTAAATTTCAAATCTTAGTTCGAAAACAAGCCCATAACCAAAAAAACTCTAGATCTTGTATCTTGAACCAACCTTTTGGACTTATTCTGTCTATAAGGTCAGGCCAGTAGCCAAGGAGAGGAGAATACTTTGTTATTCAAACTTGAGCCTAGATACTACTATTGTAAGACACTCATACGACTAAAAAGTTTATTAATTGGCCCCAAACATTGACTAATTAGACCGTATAGATCATTTAGGTATTGATAGAATTGAAGGGACCCGGTTCGTTTAATAATGGGTAAAATGGATAAATTTCAAAAAAAATTCCCTAATTGGATCTTAATGGGCCAATGAAGTATAATATTTAACATTCTAATCCATTTATTTTAATAAAATATTATTTTATTCTAAACGTTTTGTTTTATTTAATTAATTAATCCAATTAATTAAATATATTTAGCGTTAACATAAAATCAAGAGAGGTAGAGGAGGGAGTGGTCAACAATAGATGAAAAAATAAATTTAATCAAATAAAAGGAAGGTTCTATTTTATTTAGAGAAGGAAACCTTTTCATTTCTCTTTTTAAAACTTTCCTTTAAATTTAGATCAATAATTAGACCATACCTTTGCATGTGTGGCTAACAAATTAATGATTTATATATAGAAAACTTCATCATATATGTATATACATAATAAATAATAACACATAAAGTGTATAACATGATGATATGACAAATAATAACAAATTCAATATATACATATGCAGGTATTGGAATTTATATTTATCACGTATATATTCACCACTTTTTTGTGTGTGTGTTACCTTAATTTAATTGTTTAGTCAACACACACACACACAATGTTTCTAAAAACATATCTTAATAACATAAAGGTTGAATTGGCAATATCTACCATAAATTGATTGAATTAAAGTTACAAAACAAAATTTTATATTAAAATCCAAGAATGATTTGTAGAATATATTTAAATTCAGATCTAGCTTAACTTAACTAATATAAAATATCCCTTTATATTAATATTATAAAATACACACATATGCGATAATAAGATTAAATAATTTTCAGTTAATCTAAAATACACATACAAGTTATGTTAAATTGTTCTAATCCATTTACAAGTGCACACATACATCCATACAAATATCCATTCATACATACGTACACACACACATACATATGTGCATACATACAAATATATATAAATGATCGTTTTGAGAAAAAAAACTTTTTAGTTTAAAACAACCAAGAGTTTGAAGTCAAAAATACATAGGTTAACTTAAATAAGAAATCAATGAATAATATGCTACATTTTTGGAGAAAAATGAGCGATCCTCCATAATGAAGAAAGCACTCATCAATGGATAATATGTTTCTAAATGACTAAAAATCAGAACTAATTAATTGGATTACAGGAAACATACACTATGTTGCCAACAGGGTTGGCGCAGTTGGTTGATGGTCCGGACTGCGTGATCGAAGGTCACGAGTTCGAGCCTCGAAACTGACAACCCTGTAACAAGTACCCGAAGTATGTGTTCGGCAGGCACATACTTCCCTAGAGTTTACAAGCGAAGCTTCGTTCTCTAGGTTTAAAAAAAAAACATACACTATGTTTAAAAAGCTATTACATGTTTATTGAAACCATATGCATGAACATGTATGTATTTTGATTTTAATCTATCAAATTAAATCAAGCTAAATCAATCAATCAATTGTTTAGAATGTAATAATAAATCCAAATCAAGGTTAAGCAATAATACGTATATAAAATTGTGATAAAGATGATACAACTAAAATATACAAATGTAAATATGAACTGACCAATTAATGACACCTTGATCTGCAAATCCTTCTCTGATTTCTAGTACCAAAATCTAAACTTTGCTAGAATTGGATGAGCCACTTTACTTTATTTTATTTAAAGTGATTTTAGGTGAAAGGTTGAAAGAAATTTCAACCATATGAGGTGGAGGAGATGGCTACGGATAAGGGAACAACTTAGAAAAGAAAATTGAATGAATAAATGAAAGAGAGAAATTTGGTTTTAAGGAAAGATTTTTTTTTTCATATTCTTCTTTAAAAACATCTCCTTCTAATTCTTTATTAATTTTCAATCAAACCAATCATTCACCCCTGCTTTGCTTGACCGACCAAGTATTCCCCCTTGCATGGATTAATTTTCCAAAAAGCCCGTTAATTAATTAACTATATTTAAATCCTGTTAAAACACATATTGTTATCATATATCGAAATGTGCATATATTACTTTAATATTTACATCTAAATAATTACTAACAATACCCAAAACATCAAACATATTAATAATTCAAATATTAATATATTATTGAGTAATTCAAATATGGAATAATTCAAATATTAACCTTCACACATCATTTTAGCAAATGGTGCAATAGTTTGGATAAATTAATTGTTGACTGAGCTTTCGATAAAATCTAGTTTCACATTTTCTTAAGCGGTATCTTTTAGTAGCAATTGTTTACATGCATTGTTTTCGTCAACACTATATCACTTTAGTATTTATGGAATTTGGTTTTGGCCATAATTCTAATATCATTCTTATTCAATTCGGTTAGTCCATAAGCAAAGTCCTTGATTAAGTAATAACATTTATTATTAAGCGTACTATTTTGGCTAGAAATTTTGACTTTGAGTTGCCTATAGTGGACCGTGGTACTAACCTCATACAACTAAGGAGACGAATTCTCTATTGAATAGTGCTTCACTTTCAATGCTTTAACTTACACCTAACATAGTCGCTCGATGAATTCCAACGATACAGCGATACATCGGTGGTTTTCGACGACTTTCGACCAATTTGCCGTCTCAAAAATGCCCAGGCGAAAAAATTCCAACGATATTGCGATGACTTTAGTAGGGGTGTTTTCGACGACTTTCCAATGACATAGCGATGATATAGTTTATGGACGGTTTGGCAACAATTATGTAACGACCAATCAAACGCGACATTTGCCGATGACATACCAATGACGTGATAATCTCGATGAATGACGGTTTAGCTACGATATGTGGTAAAATGTCGTATTTATATTTTCGTAGACTTTGCAACGACATTTGTGCGGTTTTTTTACAACCTTTTCACTATTTTTGTTCATTCAACCACAAATCGCAATAATAACATATATTCCAACCATGCTAAACATGCTGTTATAACTACATATATCACATTCAAATATGATTATTTCACATTTAAACACAATACATATTAAAAAGTGTGCCAACAATTTCTTTTCAATATCACATAATATTGTAACAGTCAAACAATACACAAGCAATATTAAAATGCTACATCTACATTATATGCGTCCATCTCAATACTATATGTATAGTGCATACAAATTAAATGCATCAATCAACCTAACGCTGGTAACATTTTTGCTTGAACCCGATTCACTATTAAAATGCTGATAAAACATCTCTTGAAGCTCTTGAAATTGCCTTTGTAGCGATGTGACTTGATCGTGCAACTCGGTGGTTTTCCATGCCTCATTGGTGTTGTAGCTGACGCCTCTATCTCTGTATCATTTCTGCATTTTCTAATAAAATTTAACGTATATAGTAGTCAATAAAATAATTTTCATTTCTTTATAGATAAACGAAAGGCCTTTATTTTATAAAGATCCATAGGAAAAACTATTTTCAAACAATAAAAAACAAACTTATAAAAACTACCCATCAAAATCCAACTAACCGTTCGAAGAAACACCAAATTACACTAATTTTGATACATGTATTCACTATCAAAGTTGTGTTGCTAAATGGTGGGAAAAATGATACAAACTAGCCATTGGAAGAAATACGAGCAATAAGTTACTAAATACTAATGCAGTAATGCAATAATGAACAATTAATGACCTGAAAAACCGAGCAGAAAAATAGCCACTTAGTTAGACATAAACGAACGATGCATAATAAATAAATAAAACCCTAGTTGTCAAACATAATAACATTTTCTTATATAATCCATTAATGGAAGAAGAAAAGAAGTTTAACAACGTAAGTAAAATGTATTTTTACTGTTTTGAGGATAATTTTTTTATGATTTAAAAGATTTTTTTATTGACAATAAAGCTATGCAGTGCTCTACTAGCATATTCGACAACTTGCATGCTTTTTGAAACATTGAGTTTTAACTTTAAATCAAAGACAATTTTGAGATATAGAGTTTCCAACAAAATTGATTTTGAGATTTTAATTTAAAAAGAAATTAGAAGAGAGGAGAGGAAAGAATGTTTTGTTTTTATCAAATGGTGAAAAAAAGAGTACGTGTGGATGGGTGAGACATGGGTGTCTGATAGAGTGGAAGGAGAAATGGGTGAGAGTGGTGTTTTGATGTGTGCAAATAAGTGTCAACCCAAGCAATTTTAGAGCAGAAAGTACAAGGATCTCACTTGAGGCCCTAATGCAATTTTTTATATATTGATTTTTCAATAAGAATCGTCTAAGTTCCGTTTGTGAGTTTTGTAATAAGAATTATGAGAAAGTTTGATAGTACTGGTTTTGACCGTCAATAATTGCAGCGGTTTTGATTAGCTTACGTGAAATGTTATTAAATTCAATCAATATGTTTCATAGTTTAATATACACTGATCACAAGAATTTTGCGCAAATTAAGCACAGAGATATATTTGTTTATTTTTTAATTCCATGAGTGTGAACCCGTGCTATACACACGGCGTTGAATGTAAAGCTTTGAAAATACGATAGTACGTTATTGGTAAAACCATATTTGTAAACCATGTTCAAACCAGAGTAATGTGAAAAAAATTGTATGTAACTGTTAAATGTCAAACAATAAAATGTCATTCACAATACAGGTTCGATTCAATAGGAGCATTAGAAAACTAATCTAATGTACTATCCACCCTATTATCAAAAAGAAACAATTAGAACAATATACTCTACACATCACAAAGGGATATATAGCAAGGTGATACATACGTAGCACTTGTACTCTTGAGTTATCATGTGTTGACAGATCAATTGGCCCAAGTGGTTCAGTACAAATATTGAAGTTGTCTTAGAAAAAAAATGTTCCATGGAATGATTCACGATGGCTCATGCGCAAACAATTTTGATGCACAGTCCAACGTGCTTCCAAAATAAGGAGAATATATGGTAGTGCATTTCTTTAGCACCTAAATAATAAATTGTACTGTTGGTCATCAAACTCGTTTGAAAGCATAGTAGCTAGCTGGGCAATAGAAAATAAAATAAAGTAGATGGCCTAATATTTTCAATCAAAGAAATACTGATTTGTGAAAAATATATCAGCGTCAAAAATAAATTACATTAATTTTTTTACTTATTATATCTTTGCCCAATACCTTAGGAAGCCATAGGACAACATACCATAACTTCCAGTAAATATAAGAAGTAAGAAATTCTAAGTAGAATATGTCTCTACGTATTCCTCATAAAAATCATCTTAGTGGGAACAAAAAATAAATTCCAAGATCATGACTAAGTACCGTTAAAGGATAAAAAATGTATAAAACAATGAGAATGAATATGCAGAATAAGTTCCAATAAATAGTAAAATAGTTCTGATGAAATGGAAACTAATCAAAATTTATGTTTTGAATTGCTGGTGTGAAATATGGTTGTCAAATTTATAGCCTGGTACAATAAAAAAGTAGGAAAATATTATATTTATAAAGGAAATATGAATTTAATTTGAAAATGGTTAAATACGACTACTTCCAAAAAATTGCTCTTTCAATTGTGGAAAGAAATGAAGTAATAAGGTAAAAGAAGATCATACAACTCATTTAAAGAAGTTCTAAGAAATTAATATAAGTATTTCTAAATGAAATGGTCAAATATTTTGTCTTCTTATGTCAATGTTACTGACAACAACTAAATTTTTTGGCAAGGAAAGGCTACCAAGTACCTAGAATTGGAAGATGATGGAAAAAAGTACCTCCCGAAAAAGTCATGAAAATTTGGTCTCTATTTTTAGTTTTTGATTAATTTATGCTACTTTTTCCCCTGATATCAATGATGGGTTGATTTTCTAGAAGTTGACAATTTGGTAAAAAATAACAAAGCAGGGACCTAATTTACATGGGTTTATTAGTACGGACATTTTGTGCATGAACTTTGAGAATAAGGACCTTTGGTCCAAAACCCCATTTTTTTGTATGATGTGAAGAAAACATAGGATAATATGAATTAATGCATCTAAAATTTTTGTTTCCTTTATCTTTGCTACATTTGTTAGGAAGAAAAAAATGGCATAACATAACAATGATTATTATTCGCTTTATTTAATTAAAGTAAGGAATTCAATTCAAAGAACATAATTGGTGAAGTAGCATAAGGTTTAGTGAAATAGTGAAATTGAAAGGACATTAAAAGCCATGGTAAATACAAAAATACTGCCTTTGATACGAGAACACAAACCAAAGTTTATGTTGCAAATAAAGAAAATAAATGATTGCTTTTGAATTACAAATGATGGCTATGATTGCATTTGGCAATACACTGTCGCTAAGGACAACAGATCTGAAAACAAACAATTGAGTAGATGAGATAAACAACCAAAGGTTTTGAACGACCATAACAAAGATAGGACATACTGTTTTGTTAGGAGAACAAAGAAATCAAACACAAAATTCATAAATTTGATTGTGTAGAACATAATATTCTTGATTAGTTTACTGTTAAAAGAAATTGCATCGTTAGGGGAACAAAAAAGCATGAATAGAAATTTCATAATAATGCATAAGACTACAAATGTAATAAAATCGTAAATGAGGGTAGAAAGTAAGGATTCTACTACTATAAGTATGTGAACAATCTTTTTATGTGCATATTTTTAATAAACAACTTATGCATAATGGTCACACCACTTTAACTAACATAATTACTTCTTCAATATTCAAAAATAAATATTTTACATTAGACTATCAAATTGATGATATTGACACGATCACAAACATAGAAGAAACAAATTATTTAAAAATTACTTAAGATTTTGTTACTATGCATTTTTGTTTTACTGTTATGACTAGTGCGAACCCATGATACGCACACGGATTTGCTTATTATTAGTTTTGCAATTGTTTATGCTATTATTCTTCGGCAATGAAGCATATTTTTTAGTTGTGAATTTAGACCTTGTACAATGGTATTATATGAAAATTTTCTTATCTTGATATGAAACCATGCATAACATGGCATAGGGCCCATTGTCGAAGTGCAACAATTATACCAACATCATGTTGATGAGATATATTATAAGCGACCTTTACGATAAATAAGTTGCTAAATATTAAAAGGAAACCTGCCCGAAAATAAGTAGAGCATGTGATACCAATAATTCTTAATGAAGCGTAAATTAAATACCGAAATTAATGACAATTACTTAATGCATGTCCATGAGAACATATAATAGTGAGGCATGAGATGCATATAGCAGACCATGCTCTACTTATTTACTATGGAGAACATCCAACAGAACATACAACATACAGAACATGCATACAACAAAACATGCATGATATGGAAGATACTATGACATAAACAGTCTTCATCTGAAGAACATGGTAGTACAGTCATGATATAGAAGATACATGCTTGTCTAAAGAGCATTGAAGTTGAATGAAAGGGTCAAAGGGAAATGCCAAATAAACTGTCATCTGAATCTATGCTTTTACACCAAATAATTTATGATAAACCTCACATAAATATGTAGAATATCCAATGTATTAATTGGCCAAATAATTAATGCCCTCATATAGTTGAGAAATAATCTCATATTCTGGAGTTGCCAATTATTTACTCAGAAAACAGCCCATGCAGATTAAAGTGTAATGCTGAGTTGCCAACCAACAGAGATGACCTTTAGCAGTAAAAAATAGAACTTATATACATAATCAAAATGCCTGTTTTTTGAGGCCATAACTAAAAGTACATAATTTACTTCAATTTACTTATATAACAATCGGTATGAAACTTGATGTAGTCCTCTAAGGACGGTTATAGCTTTCAAAATGCAGTACAAAAGACAGCCTGCAATCTGAAAACTGAATAATATCAGGCCTGATAACTTGGTAATATAAATGGATACGGAAGTCGGTATGAAATGATTTAGCACAGACATCGTATGTACTAATTTTCGATCCTATGGAAGAATATGTTTGTTTCATTCTGTATACATTATGCGATATATTTAACTCATAGAAAAAGACTGCCTTTACTTTACCACTACAGCTATACCATATATAATAGTGGTTTGTAATTATGCATGTCGAAATTTTGTAAATAAACCATCGATGCACGTTGGCAAAACAGATAAGTATATCATTTAAACAAATAATAACAACATTAAAAAATGAGATATGACACTCAAAAAGATACTTATTTACTTCAAAATGTACGTAGAATTGCTTATTTTTTAACAAATTGAATATAAAAGCAATCCAACTCTTTATATAGAACATTCTCAAAGATATAATAAATTATGGAATAAGGCACTGACACCTAAAAAGGTATACATATTATCTGTTTTCCTAAACATACCAAATCTATCAAAAAAGAGAAATTCGAATTGTTTACTTTTCATTGTATACGTTGCATACCTTCAGATCATCATGGGAAGCTAATGGTATCATCTCTCTTGCATTATTTTCATTTTTGAATGTTCCTAAAGGTAGCACATTCCTTTCTTTGATACATAATATGCTTTTCTTCCTAAAACGAAGCCTTACATAACTTATGTTAAATCCGTTGATACATAACATGCTCTTCTTCCCGAAAATTCATAACTTGTACTAAAGCTACTTGAATCGTATTTTCTTAATCTCTTATCATTATTTCATGAGTTTATTCAGTGTTCAAATTTGTTGCTTTTATGATGATACAACTCGTTCTCTTGGAAAATTCAAACTATTAAACTGTGACATAAACCAAAATAAACTTTCATGTGCGCTCTAACTTGGCTCGCTTGCACCCCAAGTTGCATGGTGTAGAGAGCTATCATGAAACCTTTAACTTATTTTTGATTATAAATTATTCAGATTTACAATAATAGATAAAAGAGTTTCCAGCTTCTACATTCAAGTATAAAACTTTATTATGAGCAAAAATATTAATCAGAATCTACTTTAATGCATGACGTAAAACCCTTTTTCTCCTTTATTTTCAGAAGGCATACTTTCCAACAAAGGTAACTCTATATTATGTGTGTGTCACTATAAAGAGATTGTTGTTTCTCACTGAGATGAAAATTCTTTTTTCCTTTACAATTCATAATAAGAATACGAAATCCCAAAAAATAAGCGATGTTGAAATGAATTGCTTTGTTTCATATAATAGTTGAGAAATGGATAGTTAAAGCCAAGAAACATAGGAAGTCTTAAGCCTATTTAAACCAAGATCGGATAGCAAAGAAGATTAAAATAATTTGCATAGATAAATAAAGTTTAAAGATTCGTTAATACTTAGTAACGAACTAGGATGAAGTTGATTATGAAATTGAATCAAAACGAATTTTAAGTTTCCTTAAGCCACAACTCGAGTATTATTGACTAATCAATTATCCAGATGACTAAATTAAAATATAAAATCAACTAATAATCCAATATTTAAAATAGAAACTTAAAATTATGAAAGACACTAAATTATAAGATTAGCCAAAGAGAAAAAGTAGTTTGATTCATATTATTAACTAAAAATTTCCTTATGTACGGCAAATACTAAATTTATAACAGTGTTATAAACCTTGTAAATTAGGCAAACCTGTAACATTCCGCCTTTCCGCACGGTTTTAATCGACGATAAACCACACATGTCATCCTTAAAGTATACAGAAGGACGGATTGTTATGGGGTAAATAAGAAAAGCAAAGAAAGAAAAAGAATAAAACAGAATCTTGCAGCGGAACGATAAAATATAATAATCAAATATACAGTTCATGAAGCTGTTTACAAAATATTTTGTTGTCTTATACAATGTATATCAGAGTTACACATACCATAAAATTTCAATTTATGCAGCGGAACAGTATGAAGGTAGTGGGATACTATAATAAACAATAATAATAGATCTTCGTCTTCGTCTTCGTCCTCCAGAATAAGGTCTTTCAAATTCTGAAATGCTCAGGCTGACCCGAGCGAATTGAAAAGATAAAACACTCGAGTCATAACTAAAATATCTTATGTAAGTTAAATCAACAGAAATAAATATGAGTGGAACGGCGTCAGAGATGTTTACGGGATTTGACATCTCCTATCTAGTGTCTAACGTGAGTGCAGTAACTTATGAGATGTTTGAGATTTACATCTCCGAAGGATCCATTAAACTATCTACTATATAGTAAAATACGCTATTATAATAGTGTCTAAAGTAAAGTATAATATACTGAAAATAGTGTTAAGGGGTTACCCATATAGCCCTTAACACACTTTTATATTCCCATAGTCTATACAGTACCGTAATCTCCCCCGTACTGGGCATCGTCAGAGGGCACTCTATAGGTATGGTACAAAACAAAATCATATAAGACATGCTAGGGTAGGTGACACGGCACAACTAGGCAATGCCAGGGTAGATATACCAATTACGCTTCCAATTCGGTGGTAACGCATAGCCGCAGCTACCACCCACCTCAAGCCACACCCCAAATCAAAGAAATCAAAAATGGCCACCGAATAAATCCAAAAGTCAAAGTATAATATCAAAGGGATGTGTCCGATAAAAGGTTCTACCTTCTTAACCCGTCAATCGCTCATGTTTTAGCCACCTTATGCCAAATCATGGGAGTCGGGTCCATGTATTTACCTCAAAGGAAACGCCGCCGCATCCTACTTCATTCTGGAATCTCCACTGCGTACACGGTTGTTAAAGTGGTTTTCGGAGTTGGCAGAGAGTATGACAACTTCCAATCCCGGTCTCTTCAACAACCAAACATTATTATAACACCGTGGTCATTTTAAAATATTTATACATCAAAACAGAATAAATATTCATTTCAAAACCATAAAATTACGATATCATTTTCGTTTAAAAACCAAATCAATGTGATATCGTTTATAAACCCAAATCAATATAATATCATTTTTATTTCAAATATATCCTTTTCCCAAAATCATAGCATTTTCGAAGTTATAATACCTTGAAACCCATAACTTTGAAACATAACTTCTACAACTTAAATGGTTTAAATATTAGATTACTTTATATAATAAATAGCTTCTTTAAATTTACAAATCAGTTCCAAATACAGATTTGAAAACCCCAAATAAACCATTTAAATTTTCATATATTTCAAAGCTTTAAAGATTCCACCATTTTAAAATTAATTCTTTGATCATTCCATATACATCAATTTCAATTACTATTATTTAGATTTGAAATTTGAAATGTTTACTTTGAGAATCCAATATCATTTAAGTAAAACTTTTAAACTCCAAATAACTGGATATTCTTTCAATTATTTAATTTGATATATTTATTTAAATCAACTTGATATCCCTTTAAATCGCTCTAAACCAAAATCAAGTTACAAAAATCATACCCTTTATATTCCCAATTTTATTAAATTTCAAATCAATTTCATATTTATCTTCCAACTTAATTTTTATTTAAGTCATTAAAACTCTATATATACAATATCTTAAACAGGTAATTAACCGTATAATATAAAATAATCAAACTCCATGAATAAACTTATTTTTATTACACAAATTTATACATAGCTTAAATTCAAGAATTTAACTATATATATATAAATAATACTTATGTAATATCAAAATTTAATATTATCAAACCGTATATTTCTTTCCAAAATCATAGAAATCGATTTCAAATTATTTATATATATATATACCCCGGTGTCTGTATATAATTTTCTATCCTATGGTCAAGTGATACGGATATCTATCATTTCAATCCATAATTTAAAATAAAAATACGATTGTATATCATTTCAAACCGCAATCCCGAATCAATAATGACAAATCAATAAAGAACTTGCAGAGTATAATAAAACATCCATTCATCCATCATAAAATTATACATCCATCACAATCATCATCCAAAACAATCAATCAATATCAATATATAACTGATAATATTTAACAGGTAATTAACTGGCAGTTATATTCAATAATAAATTAAATAACGATTTAATTTAAATAAATGCAATTAACTGAGATGATGATTAAAATATACGAAACGGTCATAAACAAATGCATAATCACAGCGAAAATTAAATTTAACAAACATAAGAAATTTTAGAAGTTGTGAGTGGGTTAAAACACACAACTTTTGAATTTAAATTGAATTTAAATCCAATTTAAACCCAAAATTTGACAGTCTTCAAATTTGTCCAAACTAGCGTCAAAATGTTTGAAATTTTGATACGATCCCAGCGGGTCAAACCGCGAGTGAAACGGACCTCGTATGCAGATGTTATCGATATTAGAACGTTTGGAAACTGAAAATTAAATTAAATTGGAATAACAAAAAACACTCACCTTCCTCTACACGTAAGCAGGTGCACATGTCGCCCAACCCTAAAAAATTCATGATCGAACTCAAAATAGGCCGCCACCCCGATCAACCAAAACAACGTCACCCACGGCCTTCAGGAACGCCGCGACCACGCTCCCACCTCTCGGAGTCTACCGCCACATCCATGCCTCGCCGTCCATCGAGAGACAAAGCCAGCTGCCGCCAAACAATGTTAAACCCTAATTGCGATTTCCGGCCACCACACTTCGATATAGGCCAAGCAGCTACCACCAAACGACTCCCCTTGCCGAGCTCTTCCAAACCCATGTCCCCATTTCGTCGATTGATGTCGAAATTAAAAACACCCAAATTGACTTTGACCGCGATTTCTGATCGATCCGGTCACTGTCTCGAAAAACGAACACAGACGTAGGTTCGTATCATTGAGATCTTCGATATATATTTTATTCAAATTTTTCTGAGGAGTTTGAGATTTTTGCTTTGGATTTGAATTTGATTTGTGTTTAGATCTAGATTTTGTTTGTTTGCCATTGAGGAAGAAAGATAGTTAAATTGTATGTACAGACAAATGAGAAATAGAAGCAGGCTAGGGTTTATAACAGGGTATTTATAGGCAAGGTTGAAAAGAATAGATGGACTTGATCTATAAACGCGCTGAACGATGAATGGCCCGAAAAGCCCATTCTGACTCCGGACGAAATTGAGTCAACCCATATATCAAAATAGATGTTTTAAAATATTTTAAATCCAATGGAAAAGGTTTCAAGTCCAAATCCCATCGTATGGAGAAGTTATGCTAAAATCAATATTTTTCAAATTGATTTCAATTCATCGATTTCAAGGCGTTTCAAGCCCATACGATCAACGACAAGTCCGATCGATACGAAACTTGAAATCCTACAATAATTCACCGTTACAGATCCAATGAAACTTGTTTCATTGAAATCCGAGTCAATGGCCAAAATGGCTATTTTTATATTAATTAAATAAATTAAAAATAAATTTATTAAATCACTTTTCAATTTCAACTTCATAGTTAACAAATTTCATCAAATTTAACTTTCTTAATCATTAACACTAATATACCCAAATTTAAATGTCAATTTAAAGTTGATTAATTTACAAATTTCAGCATTAACCATAATTTCATTAAATTCAGAAATTATAAATTTAATTTCCAAAAATTCTATTGAATTTATTTTTTTCATTCTATTATTCAGTTCATTGTTATTAACTGATGAATTTTAACATTGGATTCAAAATCTATTGCAATCCTCACATTTCATCTTAATTAGCATAATACTTAGATTTTTACTTTTATTAAATTGCAATTTCTCCACTTATTATGGTTCTAGACCCAATAAATTGATAAAGCTTTATTTCCAACACTTGTAATTCAATAAATTGTCAAATATGAATAACCTTAACATTACTTACAAATATTACCTTAATTAACATTAATGTAATATTAAATTATAATTATTGTAACTGATTTCTAATTGTAAATTAACACTCTACACAAATAGGTTACATACAATAATTGTTACGCTAACCTTTAGTCACATCAATAAGCTTTTATTACTCACAAATCAAAGTTCCCATTTATTTTCATTAATTGGCCTTTCATTTAATTCATTAATTATTAACTTTAATTAGCATAGGCTATATCTTGACACATTAATATTTCCCAATTAATCCACTTTATTACATTTAAATTAATAATCTTGGTTCCCATTCTTACTTTATTATCAAACAACAACTATTATAATTACTCTCTAGCATTAATCCTATCATCTACAATTCATTACGTATTATTACATTAATTTATATAACTTTGAATCCATTCCCCAATTTACAAATTCCAATCGATTATAACTTTACAATTTTAATGAATTCATTAATTATCAATTGTCATTCCAATAAATACATTTTTTCTTATTCTGAATCAATTATAAACTTACCATCTTAAAGGTGATGTCAACATGGGTACTTATCTATTACACTAATTTACGCCCATTTACATCTTACATTTATAAAATGTTACATTAATATATTCAAATTTCTAGCTCCTTTGTTATTAACTATCATATTTCCATTTATTATATCTTTGCTCAATATATACATTAATTACAATTAAATATTCTCAGTAAATTTATTTACTTGGTCTCATGTTTTTTATTACACCAATTACTACCTTATAAGTAAATGCACGTTACTATTTTAATTTACATTCACCCTTTCCGTTATTATATTAATTATCATTTTAAGTACATTTAATTATCTTGTATGCTCATTCTTCCCAACTAATTACCACCTACCACATTATTCCACACATTAATTCACTAATTACATTTGCTTCCTCATATTCCACTTATAACCAAGTCATATATTTAAATTATTTTATTAAATTAGAATTTCATTCAAGTTCATTAATTATTAACCTAAATTAACCTTGTTACGTTTCCTCTTAGTTATTTCCATTATTACAACACAACTTTTATCAAAAATTCACAAATTTATTTTCTTCAATATTAATTTAAAATAAATCTTATTAAATTAACAATTTTAATTATCGAATTTTTACGGGTCGTTACAAAACCGGATTTATTTTTTACAATCCTTTTTAGGTAAGTCTAACGTGAATTGATATCTAAAGTAGCTCAGCTTGGCATGCAAACTAAACAGGAATCACCAATCTATGGATGATTAAGAAATGTTAATCCCACACATATGATTGTAGAGAATAATGATCCAAATATTTTTATAAAATAACACATCATAGAGCTAAACATATAGGAGGAGAGCTATGAAAGTGTGTAATATAAATATGCTCAACTATAGCACAATGAAACCGTTTACCATAAAATAATGAATATTTGAAACAATTGCTAAAAAAATTCAAATCTTTGCTATTTATTATGTGGCAAAGAGATATAATGTATGTTAGCGTTATTTAAGAGATCCATGAACAATTTGAGCACTTATATGTTGTGAGTCGACGATAACAAAAAATAACAATTTATTTGTAAAAATTCAACAACTTTATATGCCTTTGTCAAATTTAAATGTTAAAGTCGCAAACAATTACAAAAGATTGAGCTAATGCTTAGAATATTCTTAAAAATTATAGATAAATATCTGACGCAAAGATGGAAGCATTAACCATCGATTCTTGACTATTTGGGTTCAAAATAATTTAGGATTTTATTTTGAGAGGGTTAAAGAATTGAAAGGTTCATCACTATTTAGCTTGTTATACTGCTATGTTTTTAGTATGCAGCCATTCTATTATTGCATATCTTAAAAATTATGCAATCATACTGTTAACTATAAGGAAAACTAAATAAATTAAATAAACAATATCATGCCTTGATAATTAAAATATAATACCTGAAGATTGTTGGTTGAGGTTCGTGCAACATAAATTTAAACCTATCGACTTGACCAAAATTAATGCATTGATAAAGAGTATAATATGTAAGTAAACGTGAGAAATAAAATAAAAATGAATGAAACGCATTGAAGCAGATCAAGCAAATTCATGCATGGATGGTTAGAGCCAAAAGTGAAACCTAGCACAGTATGAACAGAGCTACTTGGTTGTTATAGCCAACAAAGATAAAGTTATTATAAAAGATTCAATTTTATTAGCAGAAATCAGTATTGCAATCACTCACTTTTAATAGCAGCTTATTTCCAATGGTAACCATATTTAATTAGTCCTCTTGAAACAAAAATAATAATCCAAATCCTTGTCCTCGTTAAGAAAACACCTAATCGCTGAGCTAAGAATAGTTAAATAACATAAGTGTTGTTAAATAATTGGTTGATGCAGATCTCAATGCTGCTAAAAAAATTCTTAAAATTTATATCTGACTCAAAATATGTATAAAAAAAATTAGAATTATGTTCGCGTATTGAGATGAAGAATGAAATGCATGCTATCGCCTTTTTTTCTAGTCCTCAAAACAAAATTGCCTTTCATTAATTTGTTATAAATGATTAACATGGTTATAATGTGACATAGATTATAAGAAATGTGGATAAAAGGAAAAGGAAGAAGATGCAAAGTAGCATAAAGTTATATTGATAACACAAAATAATCTCTTTCATTAATTAAACTAAAAAAAGTGAAGGAATATGTGTGTGTGTATAATTGTTGAATAGTGTCAAAAATGCCATTGGTGAGCACAATACATGATGCAACCATTACATGTTTACATATATTTGTAGCTAGATACTTGCAGTTTTACTGCTAAGATTTAGAGGTGTCAAAACTCTAGCAAAAAATAAGAAAAGAGGCAATGTGAGAATCAAGGATATATGTGACGACCCAGATTTTCGGACCAGTTAAAATTACCGAAAAATCCATCCATTCTAAAACTACTAATGAAAACTACCAACTTAATACATCATATTTGGTAAATATTCAACATTACTAAATGTATATGATACATTTTCAATTATACAACTTATCAGAGTAATTAATGCATTTATTAATCCTATAGAGTGTGCTTTAATACATACCAAACACAATGACTATAAATCTACCACTTCACAACTCTGATGAGAGAGACAACACTATCCTTACCTGCGAACTCAATAAACAATGTAAATGCGGAATAAAATAGTAAGCATGAAAGATACAATAACACAAGAAAAAAAACATCCAATAACAGATAAACATGAAAGAGTTATATTATTTTAGAGGCAACATCACTACCACTTGTGACTGCCTACGTACCTCTATCTAATTGAGTACCCAATTAGATACAAGATCAAGCCAACGTAGTTCTCCTACCACAATTAGGATCATGGAGTCTACGATGCAACAAACAATATGCAATTCCCAAAACTACCCACTTAGGCTTAATCTTCGATTTTAGATTTTCAAATCTAATTACCTTTACGGAAATTATCTCTTTGGACTTTATTCTCGAGTTCTTATTTCAAAATTTTTAATATATATATATATATATATATATATATATATATATATATCTTTTATATTCATATTATAGTTTACTTTGGGATCTTAAATCAAATCACTTTTGAAAAGTTTAGTTGAAATCCCAAATACTATAATATAAACATATCAAACCATATGCAACCAGATCGGGAGATTTCTTGAATAACAAGGCAACTGGGTTCCAGCCTTAATACAATCAATAAATAAGTATGTCCCTCTATTCCAAGAGCGGACTATATCAAAAACATTTGCCCACTTTTTAATTACGGGTTACTCGAATCATTAGTAACATAACAAATCATTTTATATCCCGAAGCGATAAATCATTTCACACTAATATTTACAAGTACTTTCAAATCTATAATAATTTTCATTTCTCAAATATGTTCAAAAATCATCTTAAAATCATCGAGTTTAGTCCTCAAAATTCTTTCCGTTTTATAAAACATTTTTGTAAAATCATTCTTATATAAATCATTTTTATATAATATAACTTCAAAATATTCATTACCAAACATTTCTTTTTCTTTTAAAGGGAAAACATTTCATAACATTTCAACGTTAAAATCAATCTTCAAAACGATTCATTAATTTAAGTGAACCAAATATTATCGCTAAACTTCTTATAGTCAAATTGTGAAATAAATCACAAGGTATTAGCCTATAATTTTTTTTTTACCTAGTCCATGCATATGGATAATTAACTACTCATAAACAGGTCGAGCAAAGTCAACAATCAATAAATAATAATCAATGCTCATAAACTGGTCGAGCCTAATTCAAACAATTAATCAATGAAATAAACGCAACAATAAATGATAGTCAATGCTTCATTATAGAAAATATTTATAAAATTTTATTTTATCTTAGGTTAAAACGGTTTGATATTTATTTTAGAGCATTCGGCTTTCCTTCGACATGTTTCATCCGTCACCTAAGTCTCCTTGGATCTCACAGACGAAACACATATACTAGTCGTTTCTGCATACCCAATTAAGTATTTAACTTGTAAATTTTAAATTATTTAATTAACCATCCAAACATAATATCGAGCAAGGAAATCAAATCATTATTTTAGAAAACAAAGTAAACAAGCATTCAACAAGGGTTTTCAAACAACACTTAACATTTAAAGTTTCTTCAACTTAACAATGATTTTAATGAACTTAAAATAATAAATAACTTACTTTGGATTCCACTCCATCAAATTTTAAGGCAAGGAACTTAAGATCTAACGCATACTTCCTACCATGCTTGGGAACCAAATGAAAATAAGCCCAATTTCCTCCTTCCTAGTGCTTGGCCAAGTCTTGAGATGGAAGTTGACCGACAGTATAAAGAAGAAGCGGTGGAGCTTTGAACTTGAATTTTCATGATTTACATCTGAAAAACAGGTTATCTTGTATCTGGTTTTAGGCTTTCTTGCCCTCAAAAATTAAAAAACTTGTTAACTGAAAAGTTGATGAAAATTCTTTGATCTTGAATTTTAAAAAATGAATCACTTGATTTTGATTAGTTTTGAGGAAGATATGATCAAAAGAAAAATAGCTATTCTCGGATTCACAAATATAAAGCCCGAAAATGCACTTTAAAGAATTGAGTTTAAGGTATAGCAAACCTCAAAACTAGAAAAAGTGATCAACAAAAAAGTTGTAGCCATTAGAATTTTATATGGTTTTAATTTTTTATTAAATTTGGATCGGTTATGATCAAGTTATGATCAAAACAAAATGGCTTATTCTCTGGCTTAAAAACTGGGCCAGAAAATACACCGGAAAAAAGTATATTTTTGACATAGATAACTTTAGAATGAGACGAAGCGGTCAACATGAAAGTCATAGCCACTGGAAAAATACATGATTTAATTTTTTTTGTATTTTGGTTCTATTTTGAAGAAGTTATGGCCGAAAGAAGAAGAGGTAAAATGTGGAGAAAAGCGGAGTTTGATTTGAAGAGAGTGAACATTGATTTCTTTTGAATATTTGGTAAATATTTTGATATTATTTATTTCTAATTTTTTCCTATGTCTTGGAAGCCATTAAGGAGAACAGAAAGAAGATGAAGAAGAAATGTGAATGAAAGTGAGAAGGAGGTGGGTATTTATAGAAAAAGGAAGAAGTGGTAAATTTACCAAAATAACCTCTTACCAAATTACCAAACTGACTTTACTTCAATCTAAAACAAATTCTACTTTTTCAATACTTAACATCATCTTTCACATCCTTACTTTATGTCTTAATCACTTAAAGATTAAGTAAAGAATATCATAATTATATTGGCTTTAATTTGATGTTTACCGTTTTTTATTTTTATTAATTCTTACTTACTTTTACTTATGACTTCTAGAAGTTTTCTAATCATACTTAGTAAAATTAAAATTGTTTATTTATTAAAATGTGTAATATATATTAAAACATGTTAACAAAGATGCGATAACATTGCGGCAACTTATTTTGAACAAAACGTTAATTTCCGACAAAACATTTTACGGTCACATTTTGACGTTTTAGTTAAACTATTTATTTATGTAAACCAAATTTAAAATAAACATGCATAATGTTATTTAAAAATATAAACACTCATAAATTAATTAAAATAATTTATTTAACCATTGAAACTTACTTTGCTGAAATCAGCACTTTGTCATTTTTGTCGATATAGGCAAATGTTACGATTTTTGTGTATACTACTCTTTCCAAATCTATCTAAATTGTAGAATCATATAACCTTACCTATTTTGTATTTAAAATCGTTTTAAATAGTATATTTTAAAGTGGTCAAATTCTGGGTCATTATAATACAAGCACTGTACCATTAAGAAACGTATATGTTTATTTAAACTTATTAAGACATTCAGCTCGTATGTCATTGGCCCAACCTAAGAAGTCTCCATTAGTGCTTCTCTGTTGTTTGCTGAAAACAAAAGAAAATTAAATAATTAAAACAACACTAATAAGTAAATTTCCATAAATCGGGTCACATGAGAAAGTAAAAAAACAATACTAAAAATAAGTTTCCATAAATCAACAATTTGCACTTTTTATTAATCATTTTGGCGATGCATCATTTTGAAATATACAACTACTGCAAATACACATTACCTCATATGTTGGCTGTCCAATTGTGGTAATCCTAAAACGAAGAGCAAGGTAAGAGTTAATAAAAGTTTATTAAAATCAACGATTTTAATTTAACTTGTAAAGAAATAGAGGGATGCAAGAGAAATCAAAAGCTAACAATAGTTGTTAGGTTCTAACAATAGTTGTCAAGTTCTATCCTATTTCCATAAAGTGAAAAAGCTCACAAAGTATCAAAAACAATATATGTCATATTCAATTAATGTAGGTACTAACATAAATATAAAGTCAACATTCGAATAAAAAATATATCAATAATATTATGTGTACAGCAAGTCTACATACACCGAATTAATACTTTAAACGAACAAACTTGGCCTTTTAAACTGTCCTAACTTTAGGTTTGTAAATGCTTTCTGACGCAGCGGATTAATCACAAATCGATGTAAATCGATGGAATGTAGCAATCGGTGAGTTGAGAATACTGCAAGGCCCCAATCCGTTGATCCAAAGATACCGGATTCTGGCTATCTTCGTCTCGTTGATCGCGCACGATGCCGAGAAAGAAGATCTACGATTCTTCGTACGTTGATCTAGCGCACTAGATACCGTGAATCGGCTTCAACAAACGTGGATTCGAGCGCACTCGAATGGCGTAAGTGGAGATAGGAGATTACACTCAACTACCAATTGGAGAAGAAAGCACAAAGCAATCAACAAGAAATTTTATTTCCAAAATCCATACTTTTACAATGACATTACATCCCTATTTATAGGGTTTATGACTCAACACAAAAGACTTAAGAAAATTACAATACAAACAGTACATGATCAACTTGACTCGGGACTTAAAATAACTCAGAATTGACTTAATGTGACTCGGCCACGTTCAAGTGACTCGGTAACGACTCAGGCCTAGCTCGGCAATGGCTCAAGGAGATTTCAGCGACTCAAAGAAATTGCCGCGACTTACTGGAATTACTCGCGACTTAGAATTGGACCGGTCGCGACTTAAGGAAATATCATCAGCGACTTATAGGCGAGCTTCAACAACTCGGTGACGATTCATGGAGAGGAATGGATCGCGATCTAGGGTAGTTGGAATGAGTCGCGACTTAGGGTTTTGGGAAGGAGAAACTTGTCTCGTGTCTCGGTAGGGTTTTTTTTTTGGAGTAGGCTGTTGGTATTGGGAATGAACCGTGAGTCGCGGAGGATGAGAATGAGTCGTGGATGTTGATGACTCGTGAGTCGTTGGTTGGTTGAATCGTGGGTCGGTGAAGATGGGGATGAGTCGCGGGTTGTGGAAGGACTGAGTCGTGGGCATGATTTGTGGCGATGTGTCGGTTGCGACTTATCACTTCTCCTTGTAACTCCTTAGGTCGGAGCTCTCCTGTTTGACTCGTGAACGACTTAAGTCTTAAACTTTCTGAACGACTTAACAACATAGCTTTATCCAAACGACTTAAAATTATTGAATCATTTGAAGTTGTTGATTCCATAGTTTGTGCTGCATCATCCTCCCCTGGTTGAGAAAAATTCGACCTCGAATTTGTAGATTCCTCTACACCAGATTGTTCACCTCCATAATATGGCATAAGGTGTTTAACATTGAACACGTCAGTAGTGTAAACATCCTCTGGTAGCTTCAACTTATAAGCATTTTCATTAATCCGTTTCACAACTTCGACGGGACCAATTTTTCTGGCTTTCAACTTGTTATAAGCACCCACCGGAAAACGATCCTTCGTCAATACAGCATAAACCAAATCACCTTCCGTAAATTCAACACTCCGTCGTTTCAAATCAGCAGCCCGCTTATACTTCTCATTTGACTTTTCCAATCGTTCTTGAACGATTTTATGACATTCCGTCAACCCGTCAACAAAGTCTACAGCTCGTTTAACCGTCACCTTCAGTTGTGGTACTACTGCCAAATCCAACGGTCCCCTAGGTAAATTTGAATATACAATCTGGAATGGACTGAATCCTGTGCTACGATTCACTGCATGATTATGAGCAAACTCTGCCTGGCATAACTTCATGTCCCAACTTTTCAGATTATCTTTCACCAAACATCGCAACAAATTTCCCAATGATCTGTTCACAACTTCGGTTTGACCATCTGTCTGCGGATGATACGCGCTGCTAAAGTTCAACTTCGTTCCCATCATCTTCCACAAACTTAACCAAAAGTGACTCAGAAAACGAGTATCTCTATCCGACACAATAGACTCTGGCAATCCATGAAGTCGATAGATCTCCTTGAAAAATAACTGAGCAACACGAACAGCATCCGTCGTCTTCTTGCAAGCAATAAAATGTGCCATTTTAGAAAATCTGTCAACCACTACATATATAGAATCATTACCACGCTGCATTTTCGGCAATCCCAATACAAAGTCCATACTCACATCAACCCATGGTCTAGCCGGTACAGGCAACGGTATATACAACCCAGCATTGGTCGCGGTTCCTTTCGAAACTTGGCAAATATGACATCGCTCCACAAACCTTCCCACTTCTTTCCTCATCGACGACCAAAAGTAAGATTGTGAAATCAATTGCAAAGTACGATCACGGCCCACATGCCCTTCCTCGTGTAACTCCTTGATAATTTTCAATCTCAAGCTACAATCCGGTATGCATAAACGATTCCCTTTAAACAGAAAACCATCCACCAATATAAACTCATCAGCACTTCCTTCCTTTACCTTTTCAACAAATTTCACAAAATAAGGATCTTCTTCAATCAGCTCTGGCAATAGTTCAAAACCTGTCACTTCCACTTTCATTGTTGTCAACAAATGACTCCTCCGACTTAAAGCATCAGCCACACGATTCGTCCCCCCTGACTTATGTTTGACAACAAAAGTAAACTGTTGTAAATAAGCGATCCATGATGCATGTCTCGCTGAAATTTTATCCTGCCCCTGCAAATGCTTCAATGCTTCATGATCAGTGTAAAGAACAAACTCTTTCTGAAATAGATAATGCCTCCAATGTTTAACAGCTTGCACAACAGCATAAAACTCTACATCGTATGTACTATATCTCATCTTGGCCCCTGACAACTTCTCACTAAAATATGCGATAGGCCTTCCACACTGACTCAACACTCCTCCAATCCCAACCTTTGATGCATCAGTGTGTAGCTCAAACAACAACTGAAAATTAGGTAAAACAAGAATTGGCGCTGTCGTCAAAAGTTCTTTGATTCGTTCAAAAGCAACTCCTGCTTCCTCTGACCAAGAAAACTGCTTCCCTTTCATACAATCAGTAACCGGTGCCATCACGCTACTGAAGTGTGGAATAAACCTTCGGTAGAATGATGCCAATCCATGAAAACTTCTAACTTCAGTGATAGTCCTCGGCTGTGGCCAATTTCTAATAGCTTCAACTTTACTCTGGTCCACCTGGATTCCCTTCTCAGATACAACATATCCCAAAAATAATACACTTCTCGTCATGAACACACATTTCTTCGTAGCTGCATAAAATTGTTCCTCACGAAGAATAATTAACACCTTCCTCAAATGCTCTACATGCTCCTCCGTATTCCTGCTGTAAATCAGAATATCATCGAAATAAACCACCACAAACTTCCCAATGAATGGTCTAAAGATTTGATTCATCACCCGCATGAATGTACTAGGTGCATTTGATAAAGCAAATGGCATAACCAACCATTCGTATAACCCCTCTCTTGTCTTGAAAGCTGTCTTCCATTCGTCTCCTGGTCTAATTCGGATTTGATGATAACCACTCTTCAAATCAATCTTCGAAAATATAGTTGCCCCACTCAACTGATCCAGCAAATCATCCAACCTCGGCATAGGAAATCTGTAACGAACAGTAATCTTGTTCAAAGCTCTACTATCGGTACACATTCTCCATGTTCCATCCTTCTTCGGCACCAACAATGCTGGCACTACACAAGGACTCAAGCTTTCCTGAACACGTCCCTGCTCTAACAACTCTTCCACTTGCCTTCGTAATTCTTCATGTTCCTTCGGACTCATTCGATAATGTGGTCGATGTGGTAAAACTGCTCCCGGAACAAGATCGATTTGATGTTGAATGTCTCTCAATGGCGGTAACTCTTTAGGCAACTCCTCTGGAAATACATCCTCAAATTCTTTCAAAACAGGCTTCGCTTCTTCTGGAATTTCAACCTCTTCACTGCTCTCTCTCCCAATCAACAAATAGACTTCAGGCTCCTCTTCAACTTCTTTAACAAACTCTTTCAAGGTCAACAGAGTTTTCAATTCCTCAATCTCCTCTAGTTTGCTCTCCTTCTGTTGTTGCTTCTTGGGAACCAAAGTGATTTTAGTATCCTCGAACATGAAACTATAGCTATTAGCACGACCATCATGTTGCACTGCTCTATCAAACTGCCACGGTCTGCCCAACAACAGATGACATACGTCCATGTCTACAATGTCACACCAAATTTCATATTTGTACTTCTTCCCAATAGAAAAATTAACACAAGCCCTTCGACACACCTTCACTTCACCACCCTTCCTTAACCATGCTAGCTTGTACGGTTTAGGATGTTTCTCAGTCTTCAAGTTCAACTTCTTCACAGCCTCGGTAGAAATAATATTATCGCAACTTCCAGCATCAATAACGAACTTGCAAACTTTTCCCAGAATAGTGCATGTCGACTGAAAAATATTGCTTCTCAACCAACTACAATCCTCCTCTTGCTTTGGTGTAAGACATGACCTCCTCATCATAAGATTACAACCTTCATCTCCAGACAATTCTTCTTCCTCCTCAACATAAGGTGCATTTGAACATTCTGCCTCCTCACCATCATCTTCAATCTCAGCAACCATTGCTCTCTTCTTCGGCTTCGGACATTCATTGCTTTTATGACCCAACTCCTGGCAATTGTAACATTTGAAACCACTGTTAACCTTCGCCTTCTCAGCCTCCTTCACCACCGGCTTATTGACAGGTTTAGGTACATTAGAACCTCCACTAACACCCCTTGCTTGATTATTGGAATTAGTAAACACACCACCTCCACGCCTTCCTTGCTTCTCCCAAGCCAACGCTTTCTGATGTGCCTCTGCCACTGATCTAGGATCAAACATATTAACCATATCATGGATCTGCATTCTCAATCCCCCAATGAATCTAGCAGTTAGCTGTTCTTCCGTTTCCATGATATCATTTCTGGCAATGAGTTGGTAAAATTCATCAGCATAATCACTAACAGACTTCGTCCCTTGCCTCAGATTCTGCAACCTCTGGTACATAAGTGACTGATAGTTGTAAGGTAAGAAAGTAGATCTCATCAATTTCTTCATCTTCTCCCAAGATTCTATCTTTGACTTTTCCATTCTCTCCCTGGTAAGTTTAGTTTGCTGCCACCACGCCAAAGCTCTCCCCCTCAACCTAGTAGCAACTAACTTCACCCTTCGATTTTCCGGAACCTCCTTAAAGTCAAAATTTTCCTCCACATTAGATAACCAATCCAAGAATTCTTCAGCTACCATCCCTCCTTTAAACTCTGGAATCTCCATCTTCATTCCCGATTCCCAACGTCGATCATCATCAATAACCCGATACTGACGTTGTCCCTGATCTCGGTCTCTGAAATGAATACTTCCCCTCTCACCATCAAACTCCTCATCAAAGTCTGATGCATATCGTTGTCTTTCACGTCCTCCAGCATCTCTACCACCACTCCTACTTCCAACATCCCGTCTTTCATGATCATCAACATTCCTCCTACTTCGATTATCAACACTCCTAGGCTCTTGACTTCCTCTCCTGTTCTGAATGTGATGACACTCTACTACCCCCACGGATAGATTCAGGTGAATTTCTTCTTCTACTTTGATTCATATCAATCATAAGCTTCTCCAACCTACCAATGCCTTCATCAATCTTCTCATGCATACGTTGCTCCATTTGATCGGCTTCCTCTCTTCGATACAAAGCTTCAACATTTTGATGGCGGTTAGCTCTCCTTGGCGGCATGATTGCATCAACACAACACTTCAACAAAACAACAATAAGTCACGGCTCAACCTTCAAAACAACTTCACAAGGCTCGGCCTAACTCCTTAGCTCGAAACAAGCTTCCAATGATCCTTCCTAGGCTCGGCTACTTCACAAGTATACACAGCCTCCTTCAAATTAAAACACCTTTCAACACTTCGATCCAAAATGGAATAGATCGAAAGTTCTCCCTCTTGTTGCAGCTTCAAGATGAACACAGCGAACACAACTTCAAACTTCAACTTCAATACTTGGCTCCAAGAATCAACTTAGCTATGATTGGCTAAGTATGGCTCTGATACCAAACTGACGCAGCGGATTAATCACAAATCGATGTAAATCGATGGAATGTAGCAATCGGTGAGTTGAGAATACTGCAAGGCCCCAATCCGTTGATCCAAAGATACCGGATTCTGGCTATCTTCGTCTCGTTGATCGCGCACGATGCCGAGAAAGAAGATCTACGATTCTTCGTACGTTGATCTAGCGCACTAGATACCGTGAATCGGCTTCAACAAACGTGGATTCGAGCGCACTCGAATGACGTAAGTGGAGATAGGAGATTACACTCAACTACCAATTGGAGAAGAAAGCACAAAGCAATCAACAAGAAATTTTATTTCCAAAATCCATCCTTTTACAATGACATTACATCCCTATTTATAGGGTTTATGACTCAACACAAAAGACTTAAGAAAATTACAATACAAACAGTACATGACTCAACTTGATTCGGGACTTAAAATAACTCGGAATTGACTTAATGTGACTCGGCCACGTTCAAGTGACTCGGTAACGACTCAGGCCTAGCTCGGCAACGGCTCAAGGAGATTTCAGCGACTCAAAGAAATTGCCGCGACTTACTGGAATTACTCGCTACTTAGA
Organism: Allium cepa; assembly: GCA_030765085.1. Taxonomy (NCBI): domain Eukaryota; kingdom Viridiplantae; phylum Streptophyta; class Magnoliopsida; order Asparagales; family Amaryllidaceae; genus Allium; species Allium cepa. Next base: position 550,864,981 of record CM060938.1, read on the forward strand.
ATTGGACCGGTCGCGACTTAAGGAAATATCATCAGCGACTTATGGGCGAGCTTCAACAACTCGGTGACGATTCATGGAGAGGAATGGATCGCAATCTAGGGAAGTTGGAATGAGTCGCGACTTAGGGTTTTGGGAAGCAGAAACTTGTCTCGTGTCTCGGTAGGGTTTTTTTTTGGAGTAGGCTGTTGGTATTGGGAATGAACCGTGAGTCGCGGAGGATGAGAATGAGTCGTGGATGTTGATGACTCGTGAGTCGTTGGTGGGTTGAATCGTGGGTCGGTGAAGATGGGGATGAGTCGCGGGTTGTGGAAGGACTGAGTCGTGGGCATGGTTTGTGGCGATGTGTCGGTTGCGACTTATCACTTCTCCTTGTAACTCCTTAGGTCGGAGCTCTCCTGTTTGACTCGTGAACGACTTAAGTCTTAAACTTTATGAACGACTTAACAACATAGCTTTATCCAAACGACTTAAAATTATTGAATCATTTGAAGTTGTTGATTCCATAGTTTGTGCTGCATCACTTTCACTATTGATATTACCAAAAAAATTAGCTGAGAGTAAAAGCCTACAGATTTTGTTAAATAGAAGAATAAATGTTAACTTTTAAATAAAAATAATCATAGTGGTAAAAATGCAATTCATGTGAACTCATAAAACAGAATGAACAGTAGTAACTACAAACCTATGCATCCTTCCTCAAGCTGCATCGACTGAACTTGCTTGTAACGACCCGTATTTGTAAACATTTAAAAGTATTAAATTAAATAAGACTTTTGAATAAAATGTTAGGAAAAAAATTAAGACTTTACTGATACAAATTAAATTATAATACAAGTTATGAGCTTAAGTAAAATTTCTATTAATGAAACATGTTTGCAATAATGTAAGGATGATAACAAATTCTAGCGTGTATTTTAACAACATTGGTTTGAGTGAAATTAACTGTTGTCTTAATATAAATTTCCAATTGATTGGAATAATAAATGTTAATAAGGAATAATAAATGTTTCGTTATAAAAAAAGAAATCATATGTTTATTTATTTGAAATGTTTGGTAGTTGAAAGATTGATTGCAGAGATGAGAAACTATTATTTAGTAAGAAATATATAATTCTTGTTTGTATCCAATAGTATATAAATATGTTTAAATTACTATTAGACATGAAATAATTGTTCTATTTCTCATTACATTTATTTTGTCCATTTTGAAATTCAACTTTGTAAACAATTGAATTAGTGTAATTGGATAATTTCAATTAATGATAAAGAGGACAACAAATTGTAAATTAATAGGTGTAATTAAACGCAGCTTATGTTTTGTGAATATAAAAGGAAAGTTGGTTTAATGAAAAGAACATTTATTTCAAATAAAATGAATGTTTCATTTGTGAATGCACGTTTAGTTTCAATAAAATATAGAATAGAACGATTGATTTAAAGGAAGAAATATATGTATATTTGAACTGTGTTTTAGCATATAGATGGATTACAAGATTAGAAAAATAATTTATTTAAGTAAGTCATTTATTACTCTGTTGTATGAACTACAAATTTATAAATGTGTTTAAATGACTAAAGGAAACAATTATTCTATTTTTCATCCATTTTAGTTGTCTGTTTTAAAATTTAACTTTGTAAGTAATTGCAAATATTGTAATTGAAATATTTCAATTAGAAGGAAAGAAAACATTGATTGCAATTAATAGATTTAATAAAAGAAATGCACCTTTTGTGTTAAATAGAAAAGATGTTTTAATGGAAATAAAAGATCATTTTGGGAAAACTAAATTGAACTTTTTCATTTTTATGGTAAGTAATTTTATTTGTTATGCACAGAAAAAAACTAAATGCGTACAAATTTGAATATTATATGAGTTAGTGAAGTTAATTTGGTTACGTTTCATAAATTGAATTTCAAAAAGGTTGTGCAACATACATGGTCCCTTCATTTCTTTTAATATTAAATGTTGCATGTACGTTTTAAAATAGTTACCTCATTATTAATACTTGATCCGTTTATTTCTCGTTCTGTTTAATACATAAGCCTAGACTTTTAGGTTATATTTAATTATTTCCACCATATTTTCGCGTATAAAAAATTTCACTTTCCTTTGGTTTGCAAACTTTTCCATTTCTACGTACATTTCTTTATGCATTATTAATTCCTAAAGATTTCAAAATAAAATAGGACATTTATTTTTTCTCTACCTTAATTTCCTAATTATTAAATAACTTGTAGCTGTTATAATATATGTAAATATATTAGTGAATATGCTTTTATGTTTTTCTATTTAGTCCCACATCATGGGATATGTTCCATCTCATGCTCCAAGGCCTATATATAAAGAAGCCTATGTAATGTAATTAGATAAATCAATCTTATGTAACTTATATCAGTGTGAACAACATTTTTTCCTCTTTTCTAGTGGTTTCTTATCTCCTTTTAGTTTATAACATGTTATCAGCACGAAGCTCTTATAAATCTTCAAAAGGGTAAGCTATCTTTCTTTTTAATTTGATTGATCAAATCTTTCAGAACTCATTCTATTAATTGTATTTCTTTTAGATTTCATTGTATCATTGATCTAATTATTCCAGATTTTTTTTTTGTTGTAGATCTTATTTTTTAAAATTCTATTTTTTAGATCTCTGTTAGATTTTACTATCATACTCAAATGATATTTTTTTAGATCTATAGATTTTAATCATCGGATCTCTTATTTAATTTTTATTCATGTATATCCATTTTTTTGTGATATTTTTGAATTTGATCCGAAAAAAAAATTATTTCATAGATTAAAATGTAATTTCAGATCTTATTCTATTAGTTTTCTTTTTAGATCTTATCTATCATAGATCTAATTTTCCAGATTTCATTATATATATATATATATATATCTCATAGATCTTGCTCTATTAATGTAACGGCCCGAAAATTTCAATTCCGAAAATTCCAGATAGTTAAGAAAAGAAGAAAGAGAAAGAAGAAGAAACGGAAACAAGTCATGGAAACCTCACATTCGCAGCGGATCAAAATATAATATCACATAAAATAACAGTTATACAAAGAAGAACTGTATCAGTACATTTACATTTTTATACATCAGAGTTACAACATTTACACAACACTGGACAGTTTAAAACAACATGTACTAGATATACAACTATATATCACAGCGGAAAACACTCTATACGTTTCTGTCATCCAGCTCGTCTTCTGAGCTCCAGAGCGTCCTTACCTGAAAATTTGCAATACTTGGTCTGACCCGAGCATTACATCAAAGTAACACCCGGGTCAAGCTGGAAATCAGCGTGAGTAAACCCATCAACATGAAATACCAAACATAAGACTTATTTTAAACCCAGGGTAACTCGTACTTATTATGAGTTCTTTCCTTGTCATGCTCAACACTTATTTTACAAACCAAATTCTAAGTATTTTACTCAGTTCAAGGGTCCATATTATTCCATTTCAGTCTATTGATTCCACATATCAAATTTAGGGAAATAAAATTACAAATTCGAAGTGGGTTCGGGTATGTACTGATACCCGACCCCTGTCTCTTGTAATCCAATGCCATCTTAACTCAAGTTATTCGAATGAAATACAATTCAAACTAAAATCATAGGATGCCAACTTTTACATAGTAATTTATCACCGATAGATAACCATGTTATCTATCAGTTCAAACCAAACGTATTATATCACAAATCATTTCATATCAGAGACATTAACCAATTCGAGGCATTTAACATCATTCAACCATTCATATGCAAGATAGGGATTTTCTAAAATTACTTCATTCCATAAATCCTGCTAATCTTAACTATTAATTAATTACAACCCAATTAATTAATCATTTTCTAATTTCCATCTTAATTAGTCATTCTTGATTAATTATCCTTTGATTACATTCAAGTAATTAGCCTTTAATTAATTTCACAAAATAATTATCCTTAACCATTTAGAGTAATTAACTTTTAATTACTTCATTAATTTATTAACTATAATTAATTACAATAACCCTTAATTAATTACTCTTTAATCACTTATTATTGATTAATTAATCTTAATTAATCAACCCTTATTTACATCATTAATTAAATTAATTAATGATCCTTAATTACTTCCTTAATTAATTACTCTCTTTAATTAATTACCTTAACTAATAATTAATCACATTATTAATTTACCTTAATCCTTTAAATAATTTAATCACTCTTAATTTTAATATACCTAAATTTTTTTGAAAAACCCTTTCCAAACATTTTTAATTAAATTAAACAATTATTTATCTTTAAAATCACAATTTTTACATTCTTTAAACTTATTCATTTTAAAACATATTTGAAATATATTTTAAACTCTTCTTTATAATTACCTTGGCTTTTAACTTTATAACTTGAAAACATTCTTACTAAACTTTTTTGAGTTTCTCAACTTTGATCTAATATTTAAATTGAAAATACCCTTAAATTCAATTTAAAATGAATTTTAGTTAATTACTTCAAAATCAACTATTTCAACATTTCAAATTTAAAATTTATCCCAAATTACAACACCCTTAAAACTTGATTTCCATTTGTTTGAAAGAACTTGCTTTTAAATTTTTAACTTGATTTCGTATTACAAAACTTTACTTAAACTTGATTTTCTTTTTACAAAACATTACTTTGCTTAACCCAGATTAACACAAGTGAACAAAACCCGAGTCAAACCTTCAGCAACCCCATGCTTGCCTCGAGACAACCAACTCACACAAAAACTACGAGTCATCTCCTCACACGCACGAGCACCCACCCGAGCTAACACTAAAACCTAACGACCCAATCACGACGTGCATACGGTGCAGTTCACCAGCGGCTCCGACCTCCGGTGGTCATCGCGGCGTCACTCTACAGTCACACGAACCCATGTGAACCCACATTCGAACCCAGATCGAACGAAAACCAAGCGAATCGGAAACGAGGTATCTCGACCAAACTGGAAAACCACCATGGCCAGAAATCCTCGTCTTCCCAATGCCTCCGACCACGAGACCACCGGCCCACTTCACCCAAGATACATAACACCTTCCAGCAGTCATTCCCACCATCGCGATCTTCTCCGATCAAGTCACGATGTCGAAATCTTCGTTGAAACCATGACGACAAAACCTAGAAAAAAACCCTACTTAAACGATTCCCCATCGCCATAGTAAACTAAAAATCCTAAGACCATTTTTGCCGACATCGACCATCACCAGACTTGCTTCGCCCTAGAATTCGCTACTCCAAAATCCTCCGATCAACAGAAAACACTCGAAACCCATTTTCTGTTCAACATGGCATAACTCATGATTAAAAGTCTAAAATTCTTGATTAAGATTTTAAAAGTCCTAATCTTCGATGAAAAAACCGATAATACACCTGAACCAACCCATTATTATAATCGAGATTTTGATATGGTTAAAAATATTACCGTTCTTCTTCTTTTGTTTTGAAATCCGCTTTAGAATTAACTTTGAAATATTTTTAAAATTTGAACCATACCATAACAAACAAAATTTGTTTATACTTCTATGTTTTAATGAATCGGAGAAAGAGATATTTGAATTTAAATCAGGTTTTGAAACCTGGATAACAAGAACAGAGCCAATGTTCTGTATACACACAAGCACATCCATATATCCAGAGATATATTTACATTTCATATCTAAAAATCATGCAACAGTTTTCACACTTTACTTTCAGATTTTTATTGCATGCATCAGATTTTAACTGATTTAAATTTTAAAAATAAATCTGTTTACTCACTGTTTGATATGCTTGGATGAACCTATTGTTTGCTCTACTGTTTATTTGAGTTGCTCTGATTTTCTTTATTTTATGAGATGAAAGTGATATTTATCTTTGTTTTACTTAGCTTGCTCTCGAATAAATGAAGAAAAAGAAGACAGGAGTGGATGTATAAATAAGAAAAGGGGTAGGCTGCATTCTTCAGTAAGCTTATTTTCACTTTTATATTTTTATTTATCTTTGGTCAGAGGTTGCTTGAACTGATTTGATTTCTCCTTTTACATGATTTGAAGTATTATGGCTTGAGTTGAAATTTTGTATGCTAGAGTGGAAATGCGCATTAAATTCTTGTCTCCCTATGTGTATATAAATATATATATATATATATATATATATATCCATCTTTGAATGTACATATATATACTACATATATACAAGCAAAGTTTGTCTTACTTCTTTTATACGAACAAATATACACAAAGTTACATGTTCACCTATAGAAAATATGTGTATATATATAACTTATATAATTGTCCATATATTAAATGTCATAAACTTGTATATTTCTTAATTTCCATATACACATTATTACATTTTACACATATTCTTCAAGTATTTTACTTACGCGCATTTTGTCCTTATATGTATGTTCTCCTACTATACCAATTTTCACCTCTACTTATATATTTAGTGATATCTTATATTATATTCTTAAATGGTGGAGTTTATATTAATTTCCTGTGAGATTCATCATATCCAGAGATTTTTATAATCCAATATATTTTTTATTATCAGACATTTATTTATTTGACTAATTAAAACTAATATCCCAATAATCTAATTCAGTTATTTACCAATTAACCACCGTTAAAAATCCGGGTCGTCACATTCCTCCCCCCTTTAGAACTTTTCATCCTCGAAAAGGAACGAAGCCATAATTATTAAAAATGCTTAAAATCAGATAAATTTTCTTTGATCATTTTTTAAAATACTTTAAAAATCTATATAATATTACTAAAATAGTTTTTATAAAAATACTTTTATAAGTCAATGTTTCGACAAGTCCATACTTGTTCTCATAGAAATTCAGTCAAACGTTGATCAGGCGCAGGACTGAAAATCTATAAGTACTTGGTAAACCCGTTTTCAACACCAAGTGAAAATGCTTGGGAAAATAATTTTATTGAAAATATAGAAAACATTTTTTTGAAAATAGAGGAAATATCTTTGGTGAGAATGCTATGGAAATCATCACCCTCATCCATGGTCGCAGTTACATCATGGGTTACGTTGCCATCACAGCAAAAGTCCATGTAACTGTAGGCACTCCGCGCCCCTCGATTACGCCATGGAACCCATAATAGATCGCAGTTACATTTCAGAGTTATGTTGCCATCACAGCAAAAGTCCATGTAACTGTAGGCATCAGCGCCCTCGATTTTCGCTGCAAAAAATGAAACTTCTCCACTCCCATATAGGTCGTAGTCTACCGATGTAAAATCAAACGCAGACTGTTGGCTCTCAGCCGACACACGACTTTCGCTATGTTACCATAGGTCGCAGTTTACCGATATAAAATCAAACGCAGACTGTTGGCTCTCAGCAGCACACACGACTTTCTCTATGTTACCATTGGTCGCAGTCTACCGATATAAAATCAAATGCAGACTGTTGGCTCTCAACAGCACACACGAATTTCGCTATGGTCTGCAGTAGATCGCAGTGACATCGAGTTACACTGTCGTCACAGCATAACCCAAATGCCTCTGTAGGCCTCAACGCCCTCGACTTTCACTACACACTACACAAAATCCTTAGGAACTTGTTTTGTCCGTACTCCTCATAGGATCAACTTTAGAACCGCCCCTTAGGGTTCAAGCAGTACCACCCTGTGGTACTCTTGAGAAGTTCATTTCAAGGAAGCGCCTTTTTATCCAGAGCCATTTTCAAAACACTTTATACTATACACATATAGTATCTTCAAATCATACACCTGGTATGAATCACATATAATTCTCCTTTCTCAAAATCGATTATCCCATAATCGATAATTCTCAAACTAGGCTTTGCAAATCCAATATTAATTTTGCCCAAAAATCAAAAAGCCTTTCCAAATCCTAAAGGTTCCAAAATCCTTTCTCAAAATCATTCTCATAAGATCCTTTACACACACACACACACACACACACACACACACACACATATATATCCTTAAAAATCTTTGGATCATTTCAAACTTGTACAAATTCCCTTTTTATACTTCAAACACTTTCAAAAATCCTTTTCTTCTGGCAATAGATTCAACAAGGGGAGATTTATTTTATATAACAAAGATATATAACTTTGTTTATTATAAATCAAATATTCAAATTTGATTACTCTATAAAGTCACTTACCAAACTACTTACTTCCATAAAGTAAATTTTTACCATAGAAATCTCCAATTTCCACTTTACTTCATCATATATTTCACAAAATATACCTTTCATTTCAAAAACCATTTCACATTTCTAATCCACAAATTTCCAGTATCAATTCCATTCAGACCCGTACGATGTACACATATCATCAGTACACTATACCAATCTGATCGGTCATTCGATCACACATTTTCACTTTCGAACTAGTATCGTCCACCCGACTTCCTAGTGTGGACTCAGATCTGGTTTCTTGATCAGAAACCGTCATTCTCCTTGCATAGTCATAACTATGATAGAGAATATCCAGAATCAATCAACAATCCATATCCAAGTTCGCCGTCGAAAATCGAGTGAAAAATCCCAACTCGGATTGATATACTATCTCAAAATTCTATGCTCAAATCTGGATCAAATTACCATGCGAATAGAATAACATACGTACACCCTACGTATTTATCTTTATTGGTTATTAGCCAAATCAATTACCTTTCTATTCACATTCACTTTGATTTCATTCACTTACTCACAATTGCCTCAATTTCATTTGGATTATCACTTTGATCCTTATCTCAAATGGGTATTCAATCATAAACAGTTTGAACTCTGTCCAGCTTAAATTTAGAAAATAATTTGAAAGGTTAAAAATAGATAAGTAGTTGAAATTAATTATTAGTTTGTACAATAGCTGTAAAATAGTTAAGTAATTGTAAAATAGTTGAAAAATAGTCAAATAGTTGTAGAAATTTTAAATAATTGAAAAATAGCTATAAAATAGTAATTAGTAGTTGAAAATAGTAATTAGTTTATAAAATAGTTGAAAATTTGTTAAATAGTTCCAAAAATAATTATAAAACAAGTATAAGATAGTTTTAGGTTTAAAAAGAAAAGTTGTATAGTAAATAGTTTGGAAAAATAAATTTATATTAAAACAATTTATTCTGAAAACAGTCCATAGCCAAAACTGTTCAATTCCCAACCTCCGTTTCCAACAATTTAACTTAAATTTCCACATCCATTTAAATTGACTCAATTCCAATTTAAATAACTTCAATTTCAATTGAAATTGATTTAACCCCAATTCAAGTTGAATTAATCCTAAATTTCTTTTCTAAATTCAAATCAAATCCTATTCAAATTTACTTATTCAACTTTAATCACAATTTCAAATTATTCAAATCAATTTGGACTAATTTCAAGCTGAGCCCACTTCAATTTCAAATCATTTCAATTTCTGCTTGAATTAATCCCAATTCCCATTTGAATTTGAACTCATTCAATCTTCAATTTCATTTCAAATTAATCCAATTCATGTTTTCCATTTGAATTTTTAAACTTATCTATCTTCAATCACAATTCTAATTAATTCAAATTAAATTTATTTTGAACTAATTCAATTCAAATTTCAATTTTGAAACCAAATCTTTGAAGTTTTATCTTAAACAATCAAATCTTAAGTCCAAAATGATTCCATTTTATCTTAGTAATGGATATATTACCACACCCCATTTCTTCATTCATTTAAACAAATCCAGTTTCAACTTAAAGATTATTAATAACAATAGGGTAATATTATCCAATTATTTTGAAACATACATCCATTTCCAATTTTCGGATCGCAAACCTATTGCGAGATCACCCAAACTCCCAATTCAAATCAACCATTTAACTTTCCAAGTTAAATCCCAGTTTCCTCTTGAAATTTCCAATTCAGGTTGCTTATCAAATTATTTAACTTTCCCAAAGTTAAATTTACTTAATCCAGTCAAATTTACACAATTTGAATTCCCATTCAAATTTTAAACTTCAGATTAATAAAATTCTCACTTAAGTTTAAAACTTACTTCACTTTGGGTTTCACATCACATTCCAAGGAAAATTCAAAACTCAACCTTAGAGTTTATTTCATATTTATTCCCTTTACACACCAGGCTACTTTTAAAATTTTAAACCACCTTTAGTTTTAATCCAAACAATTTTCTTTAAAGCTTCAAACAAATTCACATTTCAAATAAGATCACTTCCAAAAATTATTTATTATCTCTCTTAACATTTTGAAAACAATTTCAAATGTTTCTAGATTTAGAATTCAAACTTCTCAATTTACATCCCTTATAAATTACAAGTTATTTTCATCTAATGGTTACTTCCTTAAAATATCTCATTGTTTATTATAAAACAATCATCCCATTTAAACACAATAACCATTCTATATCTGGTTTGAAACCAATTTTAACTCATCTTATTTGTATAGTTCATTTTATCCAATCCTTATTTGGATATGTATATATATATTTCTTAATTTCTTATTTAATAACCAATTATTGCTTTATAAATATGGTATAAGCTTTTATAAAAATCATCCGGTTTTAAAACCATTTTTAAAACCTTTACATAAGAAAATAACAAGTATGCTCTCATACACACACACACACACACTCAACTCATCCTAGGGTAAAATTAACCCTATCCTTAATGAGCAAACCCATCAGAGCCAAGGTTCTCGCTTAACCTGGCTCTGCTACCACATGTAACGGCCTGGAAATTTCGATCCCGAAAATTCCAGATAGTTAAGAAAAGAAGAAAGAGAAAGAAGAAGAAACAGAAACAAGTCACAAAAACCTCACATTCGCAGCGGATCAAAATATAATATCACATAAAATGACAGTTATACAAAGAAGAACTGTATCAATACATTTACATTTTTATACATCAGAGTTAAAACATTTACACAAAACTGACAGTTTAAAACAACATGTCCTAGATATACAACTATATATCACAGCGGAAACACTCCATACGTTTCTATCATCCAGTTCGCCTCCTGAGCTCCACAACGTCCTTATCTGAAAATCTGTAATACTTGGTCTGACACGAGCATTACATCAAAGTAACACCCGGGTCAGGCTGGAAACCAGCATGAGTAAACCCATCAACATGAAATACCAAACATAAGACTTATTTTAAACCCGGGGTAACTCATACCTTATTACGAGTTCTTTCCTTGTCATGCTCAACACTTATTTTACAAACCAAATTCTAAGTATTTTACTCAGTTCAAGGGTCCATATTATTCCATTTCAGTCTATTGATTCCACATATCAAATTTAGGGAAATAAAATTACAAATTCGAAGTGGGTTCGGGTATGTACTGATACCCGACCCCTGTCCCTTCTAATCCAATGCCATCTTAACTCAAGTTATTCAAATGAAATACAATTCAAACTAAAATCATAGGATTACATAGTAATTTATCACCGACAGATAACCATATTATCTATCAGTTCAAACCAAACGTATTATATCACAAATCATTTCATATCAGAGACATTAACCAATTCAAGGCATTTAACATCATTCAACCATTCATATGCAAGATAGGGTTTTTCTAAAATTACTTCATTCCATAAATCCTGTTAATCTTAACTATTAATTAATTACAACCCAACTAATTAATCATTTTCTAATTTCATCTTAATTAATCATTCTTGATTAATTATCCTTTAATTACATTCAAGTAATTAGCCTTTAATTAATTTCACAAAATAATTATTCTTAACCATTTAGAGTAATTAACTTTTAATTACTTCATTAATTTATTAACTATAATTAATTACATTAATCCTTAATTAATTACATTAATTAATTACTCTTTAATCACTAATTATTGATTAATTAATCTTAATTAATCAACCCTTATTTACATCATTAATTATATTAATTAATGATCCTTAATTACTTCCTTAATTAATTACTCTCTTTAATTAATTACCTTAACTAATAATTAATCACATTATTAATTTACCTTAATCCTTTAAATAATTTAATCACCCTTAATTTTAATATACCTAAATTTTTTTGAAAAACCCTTTCCAAACATTTTTAATTAAATTAAACAATTATTTATCTTTAAAATCACAAATTTTACATTCTTTAAACTTATTCATTTTAAAACATATTTGAAATATATTTTAAACTCTTCTTTATAATTACCTTGGCTGTAACAACCCGCATATTTAACGATTTTATATTTAAATGTTTGATTTAAATATAGCGTCGTTATTCGGATTTTGGGGTCCGAAATGTTACTTTCTGCAAATGGCCGAATTGGAGCTCGAAACAATTTCCATTGAGTCCAAAATGGCGTTTGCGATCTTTTTGAGTATAATCTTTGATATGTTTGGACTTTGTGAAATTTTGGCTACTTTTTCTATTGGGTTTGGGGTTGGATTCGGCCCACTAGCTCACTTAACCCCTAGCTCAACCCTTCTCTTCATTTAATCTTCATTTCATTTTATTTCTCAAACTAAAAACTGAAATGGGGAAAAAGAAAGAGAAATAGAAATTAGCAAGCCCTAGTTCTCCTTTTTATCTTGATTTCTTGCTCCAAATTCATAGAGAATCCATTTGTAAGTTCATCTCCATCTTCTCCATCTCTTCTCCTCTTCAATTTCTGTAATTTTCCTAACCCTAACTTATGAAATACTTGCTTTTGATTCTAGATTGAAGCTTGTAGTGTTGAAGTGGAGTGTAGTTGGTTGATCCCTTGCAATTGTGCTTCTTCATCTTCTTTGTTTTGTGTAAAAAGGTGAGTTTTGAACTCACATCTACTTCTCTTGATTTCATTGATGTTAGGTATGAATTCCTAACACCTTGTTCATATGCACTTGCAATTGGTTTGGGTTGAATTGGGGAATATTCTAATTTTTAGTGTTTTGGGTTCAAATCTTTGAAATCCTAACTTTGATGTTTTAATCATGTTTTGGTGATGCATCGAGGAACATATAGGGCCGGGTTGTCGATTGGCATAAGCCCTTAGAGCCAATGTTCGTCCGATTGCATTTTGGGAGAGTTTGCTCTTCAATTGAATAAGGCTGAAAAACAGCCCAGGCATGATTCAGTCGACTGAAAACTCTGTTCAGTCGACTGAACCTGAAACCCGAGAGTTTCCAGGCATGATTCAATCGATTGAAAAACTCTACACAGTCGACTGAACCTGGAAACATAAAGTTTCCTAAACCTGGAAAATTTCCAGACACAGGGTCAGTCGACTGAAAACTCTGTTCAGTCGACTGAACCTGCTGTTTGAGTCCACTTTGCCTTTTGGGATTGAATTTTCAATTTGAATCAATTCATGATGATCCTATGTATGATTATCGATTGTTTTGACTTTGATGGTTCCTTTTAATTTTAATCCACGGGTTTTTATAAAATAATCTCTCGAATCGCATTTAAAAGTTCGTTTCTCTAATTTATAAATTCTATTTAAAACACACACACTTTCGCACTTCGAACGAAGTGGAAGGGTGATTAAATGGTTGGGCAAAACACGGACCATGAATCTGTGCGTTTATCTTTCCGATTAATCCTCGACCTATTCGATTGATTGTTTTGACCTTCGGGTTTGGTTTACCGATGATATGAGGTAAACTTTGTACTGCTTTGAGTGTGAAAGGGACTGACGGATGGTAAACCGTTTAGTGCGAACGAGTGGTTATGGGACATACGTTAACACTTTTTGGATTCCTTTTCGAGAGTTGTGACACATTCCGCCAGTTAGTGGTGTCCAGTACTGGGTCTTCGACCTTCACCACTACGGTTTGTTGCCTCTGGGATAGCGTCTTCGGACTGTCTCCCTAGGTTTGTTGCCTTCGGGTATGTTGCCTTCGGGTGTGTGCCTTCGGGTTTGTTGCCCTATATAGTTTCGCTCTGATGTTGGCCTTATGTGCCGCATGGGTGATACTTGGGTTTGGAGTCTTCGGGCTCATGGATCCTTGTTTGTACAGTACTGAGCTCGAGAAAATTTTATGATGTTTCATTGATATGTATATTCCCTTGGTATCGCCCTTCGGTGTTGGTCTTTTTGAGCCGCATGGAGTATAGCGTTTACCTTGTGGAACTTGTATACCTCATTGGTATTTGTTATTTGCCTATTGGCTTGTTTTGGGATATTTGTATCTTTTGTTTCTATATGTTGCCGATGATATGAGGCTTGTTCTATATGATTCATCTCTTGTTGATGATTGTGTTATCTCCTCTAGAGATATTTGTTATACTGTATGACCTTGCAGGTTTATTAGTGTTCAGTTTATCTAACTGATTTGTTATCTAGACTGACCCGTGTATTTTATACTCGGGTCAGACCGAGATGTTTCAGGTTAGGTGCTTTTGGGGACTTAGCCTATTTTGCTTCCGCATGGACTATTCGCTAGCTTCATTTTGTTATAGCGTCTTTTGTAGTCCTTATCTGTTATAACTCTGATTTATACTCTTTCGTCTCGTCTGTATATGGTGGTCTCCTGTACCACTTGACATGTATTATTTTGTATACTCTGTGGTGTATCTGTGTACGTGTATATTATGATCGACTGTTCTGTGATGTTTATTACATTTGAGTTGTTATATTTTCTTCTGATAGATCCTATAGCCATTGTAGTTTTGCTTTAAATATTTATTGAATAGGTCGAATTTTAATGTGTTTCTACTTTTCGACATATTTAGCGAATAGTTAAGGTAAGATTGCACATGGTCGCTTCCATTATACTCTATTGTCCGCGTTAGCCGACAGTATTATCTATGTAATACTCTTTGTTAACGAGGCTCTCGGAGTGGGGCGTCACATTGGCTTTTAACTTTATAACTTGAAAACATTCTTACTAAACTTGTTTGAGTTTCTCAACTTTGATCTAATATTTAAATTGAAAATACCCTTAAATTCAATTTAAAATGAATTTTAGTTAATTACTTTAAAATCAACTATTTCAACATTTCAAATTTAAAATTTATCCCAAATTACAGCACCCTTAAAACTTGATTTCCATTTGTTTGAAAGAACTTGCATTTAAATTTTACTTAAACTTGATTTTCTTTTTACAAAACATTAGTTTGCTTAACCCAGATTAACACAAGTGAACAAAACCCGAGTCAAACCTTCAGCAACCCCATGCTTGCCTCGAGACAACCAACTCACACAAAAACTATGAGTCATCTCCTCACACGCACGAGCACCCACCCGAGCTAACACTAAAACCTAACGACCCAATCACGACTTGCATACGGTGCAGTTCACCAGCGGCTCCGACCTCCGGTGGTATAAGCTTTTATAAAAATCTTATTTGTATAGTTCATTTTATCCAATCCTTATTTGGATATGTATATATATATTCCTTAATTTCTTATTTAATAACCAATTATTGCTTTATAAATATGGTATAAGCTTTTATAAAAATCATCCAGTTTTAAAACCATTTTTAAAACCTTTACATAAGAAAATAAATAGTATGCTCTCATACACACACACACACACACACTCAACTCATCCTAGGGTAAAATTAACCCTATCCTTAATGAGCAAACCCATCAGAGCCAAGGTTCTGCTTAACCTGGCTCTGCTACCACATGTAACGGCCTGGAAATTTCGATCCCGAAAATTCCAGATAGTTAAGAAAAGAAGAAAGAGAAAGAAGAAGAAACAGAAACAAGTCACAGAAACCTCACATTCGCAGCGGATCAAAATATAATATCACATAAAATAACAGTTATACAAAGAAGAACTGTATCAGTAAATTTACATTTTTATACATCAGAGTTAAAACATTTACACAACACTGATAGTTTAAAACAACATGTCCTAGATATACAACTATATATCACAGCGGAAACACTCCATACGTTTCTATCATCCAGCTCGCCTCCTGAGCTCCACAACGTCCTTATCTGAAAATCCGTAATACTTAGTCTGACACGAGCATTACATCAAAGTAACACCCGGGTCAGGCTGGAAACCAGCGTGAGTAAACCCATCAACATGAAATACCAAACATAAGACTTATTTTAAACCCGGGGTAACTCGTACCTTATTACGAGTTCTTTCCTTGTCATACTCAACACTTATTTTACAAACCAAATTCTAAGTATTTTACTCAGTTCAAGGGTCCATATTATTACATTTCAGTCTATTGACATATCAAATTTACGGAAATAGAATTACAAATTCGAAGTGGGTTCGGGTATGTACTGATACCCGACCCCTGTCTCTTCTAATCCAATGCCATCTTAACTCAAGTTATTCAAATGAAATACAATTCAAACGTAAAACATAGGATGCCAACTTTTACATAGTAATTTATCACCGATAGATAACCATATTATCTATCAGTTCAAACCAAACGTATTATATCACAAATCATTTCATATCAGAGACATTAAACAATTCAAGGCATTTAACATCATTCAACCATTCATATGCAAGATAGGGTTTTTCAAAAATTACTTCATTCCATAAATCCTGATAATCTTAACCATCACTTAATTACAACCCAATTAATTAATCATTTTATAATTTCCATCTTAATTAATCGTTCTTAATTAATTATCCTTTAATTACATTCATGTAATTAGCCTTTAATTAATTTCACAAATTAATTATCCTTAACCATTTACAGCAATTCACCTTTAATTACTTCATTAATTTATTAACTATAATTAATTACATTAACCCTTAATTAATTAAATTAATTAATTACTCTTTAATCACTTATTATTGCTTAATTAATCTTGATTAATCAACCCTTATTTACATCATTAATTATATTAATTAATTATCCTTAATTACTTCCTTAATTAATTACACTCTTTAATTAATTACCTTAACTAATAATTAATCACATTATTAATTTACCTTAATCCTTTAAATAATTTAATCACTCTTAATTTTAATATATCTAAAAATCTTTGAAAAACCCTTTCCAAACATGTTTAATTAAATTAAACAATTATTTATCTTTAAAATCACAATTTTTACATTCTTTAAACTTATTTATTTTAAAACATATTTGAAATATATTTTAAACACTTCTTTATAATTACCTTGGCTTTTAACTTTATAACTTGAAAACATTCTTACTTAACTTGTTTGAGTTTCTCAACTTTGATCTAATATTTAAATTGAAAATACCCTTAAATTCAATTTAAAATGAATTTTAGTTAATTACTTTAAAATTAACTATTTCAACATTTCAAATTTAAAATTTATCCCAAATTACAACACCCTTAAAACTTGATTTCCATTTGTTTGAAAGAACTTGCTTTTAAATTTTACTTAAACTTGATTTTCTTTTTACAAAACATTAGTTTGCTTAACCCAGATTAACACAACTGAACAAAACCCGAGTCAAACCTTCAGCAACCCCATGCTTGCCTCGAGACAACCAACTTACACAAAAACTATGAGTCATCTCCTCACATGCACGAGCACCCACCCGAGCTAACACTAAAACCTAACGACCCAATCACGACTTGCATACGGTGCAGTTCACCAGCGGCTCCGACCTCCGGTGGTCATCGCGGCGTCACTCTACAGTCACACGAACCCATATGAACCCACATTCGAACCCATTTCGAACGAAAACCAAGCGAATCGAAAACGAGGTATCTCGACCAAACTGGAAAACCACCATGGCCAGAAATCCTCGTCTTCCCAATGCCTCCAACCAGGAGACCACTGGCCCACTTTACCCAAGCTACATCACACCTTCCCGCAGCCATTCCCACCATCGCAATCCTGTTAGATCAAGTCACGATGTCGAAATCTTCGCTGAAACCATGACGACAAAACCTAGAACAAAACCCTACTTAAACGATTCCCCATCGCCACAGTAACTAAAAATCCTAAGACCATTTTTTCCGACATCGACCATCACCAGACTTGCTTCGCCCTAGAATTCGCTACTCCAAAATCCTCCGATCAACAGAAAACACTCGAAACCCATTTTCTGTTCAACATGGCATAACTCATGATTTAAATGTCTAAAAATCTTGATTAAGATTTTAAAAGTCCTAATCTTCGATGACAAAACCGATAATACACCTGAACCAACCCATTATTATGATCGAGATTTTGATATGGTTAAAAATATTACCGTTCTTCTTCTTTTGTTTTGAAATCCGCTTTAGAATTAACTTTGAAATATTTTTAAAATTTGAACCCTGCCATAACAAACAAAATTTGTTTATACTTCTATGTTTTAATGAATCGGAGAAAGAGATATTTGAATTTAAATCAGGTTTTGAAACCTGGTTAACAAGAACAGAGCCAATGTTCTGTATACACACAAGCACATCCATATATCCAGAGATATATTTACATTTCATATCTAAAAATCATGCAACAGTTTTCACACTTTACATTCAGATTTTTATTGCATGCATCAGATTTTAACAGATTTAAATTTTAAAAATAAATCTATTTACTCACCGTTTGATATGCTTGGATGAACCTGTTGTTTGCTCTACTGTTTATTTGAGTTGCTGTGATTTTCTTTATTTTGTGAGATGAAAGTGATATTTATCTTTGTTTTACTTAGCTTTCTCTCGAATGAATGAAGAAAAAGAAGACAGGAGTGGATGTATAAATAAGAAAAGGGGTAGGCTGCATTCTTCAGTAAGCTTATTTTCACTTTAATATTTTTATTTATCTTTGGTCAGAGGTTGCTTGAACTGATTTGATTTCTCCTTTTAAATGATTTGAAGTATTATGGCTTGAGTTGAAATTTTGTATGCTAGAGTTGAAATGTGCGTTAAATTCTTGTCTCCCTATGTGTGTGTGTGTGTGTGTGTATTTATATATATATATATCCTTCTTTGAATGTACATATATATACCACATATATACAAGCAAAGTTTGTCTTACTTCTTTTATACAAACAAATATACACAAAGTTACATGTTCACCTATAGAAAATATGTGTATATATATAACTTATATAATTGTCCATATATTAAATGTCATAAACTTGTATATTTCTTAATTTCCATATACACATTATTACATTTTACACATATTCTTCAAGTATTTTACTTACGCGCATTTTGTCCTTATATGTATGTTCTCCTACTATACCAATTTTCACCTCTACTTATATATTTAGTGACATCTTATATTATATTCTTAAATGGTGGAGTTTATATTAATTTCCTGTGAGATTCATCATATCCAGAGATTTTTATAATCTAATATATATTTTTATTATCAGACTTTTTTTATTTGACTAATTAAAACTAATATTCCAATAGTCTAATTCAGTTAATTACCAATTAACTACCATTAAAAATCCGGGTCGTCACAACTATCTTATCATTTTAGATCTCATTATACCTTAGATCTACAATTTTAGGACTTATTCCATTATTTGGTGAAAAAAGGGTTTTCATTTTGATTTTTTTTTTGTTTGGATTTCGGTTTGAGTGAGAACTATAGAAATGATTTTGCCACATGATTTATATTTCCAGAAGAAATATTTCATTATTTCTTAGAGAAACAAATATAAGGATAATACGTATCTAGAAGATCGTATTAAGTCTATATGAAAGAATAAGAAATGAAGTTCATATGTGCGAAGGTGAAAGATTAAAGTTTTCATAAGCTGAAATAAAGCCATGACTTTAGAGCTTGAATATATATCTTTCATGAATAATATATTATGAAGATATTGATATTCCCAGAAAACATAACATAAAAATAATATGTTGAAATAACATTAGAAATGTGGTAAATACTATTTCCTCGAAGAGAAATAGTATTATAATTCTCATGTTCGAATACAATTACGAAGAGTCCTCTTGTTTCGTCGTATTTATTTAATATTGGAAACCTGAAGTTCTCAACTAAAAATTATGCATATAAGTTTGCATTCCTAAAAAGGGTTTATATATCAAAACTCAAATATATAAATTTGAGATGTGAAGCTTTGAATTATTAGAAAAGCTAATTCAGATTATGGTAAATTCCGATTGCAATCAAACCTGAAATTTGATAATGAAAACCAAGTTGTGCCATTTAGAATCTAAAGTACTAAACAAAGACTTTATTTTAAGGTAAAATTTGAACCTGAAGTTCTAAAAATATTTGCCAATGGTATTAACTACTAAACCAAATAAATGTATAGAAATTTGTTCACTCCAGAAGTGGCGATAATAATAAAAAAAAGTCTCCAGAAGAGATTTGTTGATATATTTGGTGCTTTTACTAAACCAAATAAATACATAGAAATATATCTACTCTCCTACTTTCTTTCTTTTTAATAGAAAACAATGTGTTCTAATAGGAAGTTTATTTCCTATTTTTTCCTTCTTCCATGCACCCAATCATGTCTTTCATAAGGTAAAATATAATAGATCAAGTTTCTTTCCTTGCGCTCATCAAGTAAGTATTTTGGATTCTTCATAAAATGAATGTTAATATTTATACACACATCAATTATGTTATATTATATATAAAACTCATTCATCTTTCCTCTTTCAGCAAAGTGATATTCCAATGTTTACTATTTTATTTGCTTAATCTTTTACCTATTATTGTCATGTCATAAAAATATACTTATTGATGTTATCAATAGTTGTAACTCGTACAACATACTTTTTAGTTGCCAAGTTAAACTATTTTGTTTTTTATGATATTATTCATAGACTATGTGATGTACAAATTTTCTCTCTCTATTTAGCCTAAAATATGTAAATAACCGCATATATTAATTTGTATATTAATCAATAGCAATTAATAAATCATCAAATAAAATTAATTGATTAATAAGAATGGTCCAACAAAGATGCGTATGAATACTTCATACATTTATTCTTCTTTTATATCTCTTATTGTTGACAAGGATCATAACGTATATACATGTTACATATTCATGTTTCCCACTATTGCAGTTGTTATGAATTAATAAATGGTATTTAATACTACATATTCATATTCTTAAATTTGCTTATATTATGAAAGTAAACATAATCAAGTCAGCACAATCTTTGACTATAATTCATCCCTTATCCACCAATCAATCCATATAAAGGCCTTTCCATATTTTCAAGGATAGTTTTGCATTTTCAAGGAAAGTAATGAATGCAATTAATGAGATTGACTACTATTAGATATGGTTTCTTATTTTATGAAATGCATTGGTTATATACCCATGAACAATATTTTGATGCTTATGCATTTTTATTTCCACTTATAGTTGGTAATATGATAAACATAGCCAAACTTGAATTTAAAGCTTTGGACTTATTAGAAGATAACCTTTTGTCATAGATATTGGATGTTGACATCCAATTTCAATCCCGTTACTTAGAAAATGCCATAAAAATGATAATCCAATAGGATAAAACAATGACTCTTATATTTTTAAGGTGTCATATCCATGAAAAACTTAAAATAAAACATTTAACTGAAAAAGATCATCTTTACCTATGGAACTCCCTGAAGGAGCGTTATGACCACCAAAATATGGTCACACTTCTAAACACTAGACACGAGTGGTAGAACTTGAAGTTTCAAGTCTTTAAATCTATTAGAAAATACAATTCCTCTATATTTAGAATTACTTCTAAACTAAAATTATATGAAAGGATTGTCTAATAATACTAACCTGAAGTTAAATCATTTCTTCGACGCTGATGAAGGAAACTTCATTAATGATGAAAATCTAAGTGCAATAATAAATGATATGGTCGAATTGATTAATAGTAGCAGCCTGAAGTCTGTTATGTGGATTTTATATTATTTCAGTTCAATAAATATATTGGAAGTTGGTGCTTGTATGTTTTTCTTTTTAGAACTAATTGAATAACGTACCGATGAATGTTGTGTTTTAATCAGTAGTCCATTTTAATTTTTTGGAAAGTATTAGAATTTATTTAATGTTTACAAATCTTAATAGTTGACTGACTATATTGTCTTTAATTCTTAATATATGGACCATTAATATTTGAGTGATAATATATGCCAACTAGTTATTGCAAATACTCATATGATTTTGAAAAACCAGAAGTTTTTCTTTGAACTATCTAAAAATATTTTAGCTAAAAATTTCAACCATTGCAAATCTGCTAATATAATTGAAGGGTCCGGAAGAGCCCAAATAGTATTACCAAATGGCACATATATCTGAATTCAAAATACATTATACTCAAGCAAATTTAAAAGAAACTTGTTGAGTTTTGAGGATATATAAATGGATAGCTACCATATTGGAACTATAATGAAAACGTCAAAGAATATCTTTGCATTATTTGTAAAATTGAAAGCCAAAAGCTTATTTTAGAAAAATTTGGTACAATTTCAACTAGATCATATTTCACGAAATTTGGCATAATTGAACCCATAATTAAACAGAAGCAAGAAGCTCACAATATCACTTGAATGCATCTTATCAGTTGATAAAAAAATTATCCTCCTATTATTAATATGTATGGTGTATTTGCTAGCAACAATATGATAATGGATCAAAATGAGAATCCAAAGATGATTATAATTTAATGTGACAATGTTTGTCAACATTGAGGGGGAGGATAAAGGGATACAAGCTCATTTTGATCATCTGTGTGAAATATTTGTTACAATATACAATGAGGCAAAATATTAAGTAACTTGAATAAATTATCAATAATATCCCCAGTAGACTTTCTCCAATATAGATTTGAATCCCTGAAGGATCAAAATGTGTAAACCACATTTGAAATGTGGTTCAAAAGTTAGTTCAAAATATTTTTGGAGTAAGTAATAAAGATGCCAAATAAAAAAAAGTTGAGTGTTCTTAAAGAAACACTTAAGGATGCTCTAGAAGAGATTCATGACATGATTGTCAAATAACCTTAGAAGTGGTTTAGGTACCTAAAACATGATAATTAAAGAGATCTTAATAAATCATGTTTGGTACTGACAAGAAATAACCATCGATGATAAATTTGTAAATAATAAAGCGCTTATGTTTATAAATAAATTAAGTATCTTTAATTAGGGGAAAACATGACTGGCCATCATGAATCCTCTACTAATAGAGAAATATGGACATGTAGTCTGTAAAGTAGCAAAAGTACTTGAAATGCTTAATATACCCTGAAGGTATAAATATGGTTTAAACCATATTAAATAATGAAAGTATATAAATTCCTGAAGAATATAAATAACTTTAGTGGTTATAAAGAAGGCAAAGAACAAGGGGCATAGATTTCAACCTACTTTTAAGTATTGTTGCAATGAAAATCTTAATATAATTCATGATGAGTAGATTACTTCCTATTTTTAAGTATCGTTGTAATGAAACTCTTAATATCCATTGAAGTGATAGTTGCGATATGCAAATATTTATTAAAGTATACAAATTTTTGAAGAATATATATAACTTTTATAGTTATAAAGAATGCAAAAGACATGAAGTGTAGATTACAAATTTCTTCTAAGTATTGTTGTAATGAAAATCTTGATATACTTCAAGATGAGTAGATTACTTCCTGCTTTCTAGTAATGTTGTAACGAAATTTTTAATATTCATGAAAGATGTATAGTTACAATGCGCAAAACTAATTTGAAGCACAAAAATGAAAGCACACGAAGTGTTTTTCATAAAAGTATCATACAAATGCATAAAATGCAAACCATATTTGAAAGAAACAATCTTACAAAATTTGACTGTATCGAAGGAAACTATTAATAAATTGTATTATTAATGAGATTCATATTTATAGATCCAAAAGTATCTACGACCAATTTGAGTTATCGAAATACGAATCTGAATTCAGAGGAAAATTTTAAATCCGGGGGAACATCCATAAGTATTTTATAATGCACTCTTTTTCCTTAACTAAGATTTTTCCCACTGGGTTTTTATTAGTAAGGTTTTAATGAGGCATTATCTTGATCCACAAGTATCAACTTTCTAGTAACATCTGAAA
The DNA here is from genome assembly GCA_030765085.1 of Allium cepa. Taxonomy (NCBI): domain Eukaryota; kingdom Viridiplantae; phylum Streptophyta; class Magnoliopsida; order Asparagales; family Amaryllidaceae; genus Allium; species Allium cepa. Next base: position 550,888,908 of record CM060938.1, read on the forward strand.
ATTAGTTATAATGTACTCTTTTCCCTTATTTAAGATTTTTCCCACTGGGTTTTTCTTACTAAGGTTTTAATGAGGCATTGTCTTGATCTAGAAGAATCAAACGTCTTTTCAAGAAATAACATCTCAAATATGTTATTTAAGTTAAATTGTATTTTTATCTTTGACTGAGGTTTTTCCCGTCAGATTTTCGTTTGTAAGGTTTTTAATGAAGTATTATATTGATCCAGAAGTATCAAACTCTATTTGATTCTATAAATTATTGAATTCTCTCACACTATATTGTACTCTTTTTCCTTCAGTAAAATTTTTCCCATGGGGTTTTTCTTAGTAAGGTTTTAATGAGGCATTAGTTTGATCCAGATGTATCAAACTTTATTTGAAGAAATGAGAAAATAAGATATGTCATTGTACTCTTTTTTTTTCTTCACTAAGATTTTTTCCCATTGGGTTTTTCTTAGTAAGGGTTTTAATGAGGCATTATTTTGATCCCGAAGTATCGAACTTTTTAAAAGGAATATCATTGTATGATATCTATGATTGCAAGTTGCGCTCTTTTCCTCATTCAATGTTTTTCCATTAGGTTTTCCTAACAGAGATTTTTAATGAGGCAACAGACGATATTTATAACGACTGAATTGATGTATGAAAGCAAGATAATAAGGAGGGGGAGCAATTGTCATGGACGTTTCAAAAGAAACAATTTCTAGCAACCATATGAGAATCCAAGATTTCAAAAACGCATATTCAAGGGGGAGTGTTATAATAAATGTAAATATATTAGTGAATATGCTTTTATGTTTTTCTATTTAGTCCCACATCATGGGATATGTTCCATCTCATGCTCCAAGGCCTACATATAAAGGAACCTATGTAATGTAATTGGATAAATCAATCTTATGTAACTTATATCAGTGTGAATAACATTTTTTCCTCTTTTCTAGTGGTTTCTTATCTCCTTTTAGTTTATAACAGCAGCTTATTTCTTTCATTTGTAGTGTATATTTGTGTTCTATTTTTTTGAGAAAGTCTTATCGGGTTTGTTTTAGACTAATGGGCTCCTTCATAAACCAAGAGACCCTAGGAACCTTAAGATACTTTGGATCCTTCCTTTTCTCACATATTGGTCTTCTATTTTCCTACCTGACTGAAACCAAGTACGTACAAAAATTGCTTATTTGAGAAACTTTCTACGTACTCTTCTTCTTCTTTCTTAAATCTGCAGAAAACTCCAAACTCCAAAAATCCTAAATCTCCAAATCAATTTCCATCCTTCCTCCTTCAAAACCATAGCCTACCTCTCTCCTCTTACCGCCACCCACCTTCATCACAACCCACGACAGTTACCCATGGCCAAAGCCCTATCTTTCCTCTTCTCTTCTTTCTCTTTTTTCCCCTTCTTTCCCTTATTTTCATGGCTTCTATATTCCAATAAACTACTCAAATCAAATATATTTTTTTGAAACCATGTATAATTTCAATGGCAACAACTTTGTTGTTGAACCCTTCTTCCCATTTCGAATATTTCTATATCAAAAATTCTACTTTTCAAGTACTTTCCAGAGTCTAGTTTTGGACGAAAATACACCATATTGTATTAAACATATCACCTTAAGTAATGAACCAAATTATGTGATTATTTTTTTCAAATCATTTATTTTTCCAATGGCTTCAACTTTCTTTTAGATCATCTCTTCAAATTCCTTAACATTCTATGCCAAAAACTCAAATCTTTTCGAAGTATATTTGAACTCAGATTTTCAACTCAGAAAACACCTCTGTTTGTTTTGACCATAACTTCCTTAAGAAAAAAGCTTTTTGAGTGATTCTTTTTTTGAAATGGAGAGAAAATAATTTGCAAAAACTTTCTATTTAGTCACCTTTATAGATTCAGTAATAATATGTTGGTCTGTATATTTTCTTAAAGATTGCACAGTTTTTGGTTTGTCCGCTGCTCAAATTTGGGCATTTAATTGAATTTTTAATCGTCGACAAATCAAAGGTGAGTGTTTTAACCCACTCACAACTACTTAATTATCTTATGTTGGTTAAATTAGATTTATGATGTGATCAGAAGTTTATTAATTGTCGTTTGGTGTTTTAATTTGTCATTTAGATTTAATTTGAATTGATATTGAATTTTATAGCTATGTAATTAATATTGAATATAATTTCTAGTTAAACACCTAATAATGATAACCAATTAACTATTGTGATTTATATGCTAATTTGGATGTTGATTGTGGTGTATATTATTGGTTGAAATTTTGGATGATTGGACATTTATCTATGCATATATCTCTGCTATCACTATGGGTTGAAATAATACATACCCGAATGATCTTGTAGATTAGGGAAATCATTTTGGGTTGAAATGAAAAACCCGAGCGGTTTTCAATGATTTGAAAATTTTAATTTTAGATATTGGTTGAAATAATATATATATATCCATAAAATTTCTTGAATTTGGATTATGTTTTGGAATTGAATTATTTAAAAGGTTTAAGTTAAACTTCGAATTTTTTAAATTAAAGTTGTTAAAATTAATACCTCAAATTGTTTTAAATCTTTTGATAATTATATTCACGTTGTATACTTGATAGGAGATGGAAAATCCCCTAATATCTCTGAAGCCATTGCACTCACCTTTTATTTTGGATTAATTTTACTTACATAAGATCTTTTAATTCTGACTCTAGTGTTTTGTTTTCATTACGCTTGGGTCAGTCTGAGCTTTTCAGTGTATTGAAGACTATTTTATGGAGGACGAAGACGAAGATTCAGTAGATTATTGCTATTTATTATAATTATTCCACTACATCATTTATTACGCTGCATTATTTGTTTATTCCTGTTGTATGCATAACTCTGATTTGAATTGTAAAAGTGCAATCACATGTTATTTGTAAAACAGCTTCATGAACTGTTTATTTGATTGTTATATTTTGTCATTCCGCTGCGAGATTCTGTGTTTTATTTTTCCATCTTTTCTTTTATTTTCTTATTTACCACATTAACAATCCTCCCTTTTGAATGGTTTGAATCGGACATGTGTGGTTTATTGTTGATTTAAACCGTCCAAAAAGGTGGGTCGTTACATTGCATCATGCAATTGTTTAACAATCTTGATAACTTGAAAATGATCTGTATTAATGAACAGAGATGGATTTAATTGAATATTTCCGAAGATAACATTTTAAGGGTATGTAAATGCATTTCCTCTCTTATCACTAACACTCGAGGCTTTCCTTTTCTTAATATGATACCTTTTTATACCCTTTATAGTAACACAAAAGTTGAAAACTCTTTTGAACCCAATCGTCCATGTAATTGCAAATTTCTTTGAAATTTCTTTCCACTCCACCTTGATTCCATTTTTGATATAAAATAGAATTTGGACACCTCAGAGAATTCAGAATGATGACAGAACAATAGTTATCATGGTGTAGCCTTGTATGAACATTCTAGAGAGAAATGAAAATGCGAAGCGTACAATAATATACAATTCTCTAGTTCACTTTTAAGTACAATAAGAAATATCTTACGTCATTAGCATCATATGGAGATCATCCCTTACATAAAACAGCATTGTCTCAATCATTGCTTTCATCCACAACGATGAGGCCTTTTTTATACTTGAAGTAATGCATCCAAAAAGGCATAATCTGTTATACAGCCAAAAGTATAAACATAAGTACAAAATAAAAGAGAAACTAAAAAATGTGTATTGCCAGCCAAGTTTGATGACAAATGAAATGGAATTTCATTTTAAATGTGTCAGCACATTGAGAAATAAGATGAAAAATAGCAAAAATATTTCAGTTATAAATATAGAGAGAGTCCATGGTACCTTGTCTTGACCTCGACATCCCAAACGGTAAAACTAATGTTATTGTATTCCATGGTCTCCACTTTAAATCCTATAGTGGGTACGGTCACTAAGTTTTAGTTACACAATATAAAATCTCTTCATTATTCCTTTAAAAAGTAAATACTATAGAATCTGCTCTGTAATATACCACTACCTAACTGATCTTTCGATAAAACTTAAAGACGGAGATCATTAGCTAAAATACAATATCTAAATAACTTTTACTATAAAACATAAATCAATATGTTCAGTGGAAATATATAATAAATAAAGTAAATACATAACTTACTGAGCATTGCATTGCTTTAGGTATATCACCATTATCAACTTTTCTGGAGCTATATTGATGAAAATAATTAATTGTGTTAAACATAAAATGTCTAACATAAAATGTAAACGAAATGATAGCTATGAAATAAAAGTTGCAACTTGTGAAAGAGAATTTTGGCAATGTGAAGAATCCTTGACTTTTATAGCAAGTGACGAATTAATTTTCTATGTGCATTGCTCATCAAAACCACACAATAGCTAAAAGAGAAGAATCCATGCTTCAAAATATAATTGTTACTGAATGGTTAAAATGAATTTATATGTAAGGTGAATATGCAAACTGAATGTTCAAAATGAATTTCAAATTTGAAATAAATGGTTAAGATAGTAATCTACCCATGACCATCTCTCTCCTTAATAACCATGGTTGTTACAATATAGTTAGATGCAAGGTGGAGTCTATTTCAATTAATGTCTCGAAGCCGTTTGAGAGATGTTGATGAACTATGAAATCCTAAAACTGTTTAATTCATTATAGTGTAACAAAATTATTTATAAGAAGATGGAAAAGGATAAGATTCAGGTGAAATCAAATTTCTCCAGTCAAACTTGATGAAGTGATGAACGCTTGTACGTCCTAAAACGCTGTTCTAAAACTACCCACATATTGGCATAGAAATATGGGAATTGTATACAATAATCATTGTAGCATTTTAGGCATTATTTATTTGTTTATGTGATTCACTAATTTTAATATTTTCTTTTACGTTTAAGTGTTTATTTTAGGATTATGATCAAAAAATGAGAGAAAAAATTATGGTTGATGTTTATAAAAAATGTGAACTAACATCGATCCTCATGGTTAACGGATCCAACGTTTTTAATATTCCATTTTCATTTTATAATGATGCAACCAAGTTTAATCATCTATCTTGTATCAAACATTTTAACACTTTCTTATCATTATATAATATTTTTTCAATTTACATAAAAAATTGATCAACTTATGGCAAATAATAATAAGACATGACATTTGTTCACTAAATGCTTTAACAGAGTGCAATAATCAATTTGAAATTTGACGGAGAACTAATGAATCAGCACTGATTTTCATGCACTGTAACAACCCGCATATTTTATGATTGTGTATTTAAACATTTTATTTAAATATAGCATCGTTGGTCGGATTAAAGTGCGAAATACTACTTTTTGCAAACAGTCGAATTAGGACTCGAGACCACTTCCATTGAGTTCAAAATGTCATTTGCAACCTTTTTGAGTATAAATATCGATATGTTTGGAGTTGAGTAAAGTTTTGATGTTTTCATTTAGGGCTTTGGGTTTGGGTTTAGGTTTCAGCCCACTAGCCCAATTCATCTTATATCCTAACTCCACCCCTCTCCTCTTCATCCATTCTATTATTTTCCTAACACTTCAAGCTTTAGCAAAAATGGAGGAAGAGATTGGAAACTAAAATCCTAAGCCCTGGTTTCCTTTGCAAATTCAAGTTCTAGCTCCAATATCAAAGAGAAGCTTAAGTAAGCATCCTCTTCTTCTTCACCATCTCAATCTCTCTCCAATTTCAGAAATTTTCTATAACCTAACTTAGGGAATATTTGCTTATGATCTTAGATTGAAGCTTTTAGAGTTGAAATTGAAGAGTATTTGATCTTTCCTTTTGTTTTCAAGCTTCTCCTTCATTGCTTTTGAGAAAAATGTGAGTTTTTAAATTCACAACTATGTATATAACTTTCTTTGTGGTTAGGTATGAATTCCTAACATCTATTCATGTTCATTTGCATTTGATATGAATGGATTTGGTGAATATTCTAATTTTTGGGTTTTGTTGTCCAATTTTATAAAAGTCCTATCTTTGATGTTTTGAACATGTTTTTGGGGGTGTATCAAAGAGCCTATAAGGCTGGGTTGTCGTTTGGCATAAATCCCTAGTCTCCGTTGCTCGATCGATCGCGTCCAAGATTAGAATTTATTTTGCACTTCTTAGGGCATAGGCTGAGAATACTGGAAATGCCAGTTCAGTCGATTAAACTGTAGGGTCAGTCGACTGAACCTGGGGGACAGAAACTTTCTGTCGCTGTATCAGTCGACTGACCCTGTGGTCAGTCGACAGAGCCTGGAAACTGAGAGTTTCGAGGCATGTATTAGTCGATTGATCACTGCAGTCAGTCGACTGAACCTGCTTGTCTCAGCCATATTGTCGTTTTATGTGGATTTCTAACTTTTAATCGATTCCCGTCGTTCCGATTTGTTGTTATCATTTATTGACTTTGATGACGTCTTTTTCGGGATTTTGGGAAATATCCATTTTGATGGATTTTATATCGATTTCTATGGATTTGATTCACGTCTTCATACGTGTATTTTTGGTAATTGATTGTTTTTACAATCATTTTTGTGATTTATCACTTTGAAATACAAAGGTTTCTATACTAGTAGTAAATATTCAAACTCTTTCTCAAAGATGATTTCAAATTTATTTTTAATACGAAGCTCGTTTATAAAACCATTTTCCAACCTATTAGTATATATAAACCTTTACCTCGTTCGTTCGAGAAATCCAATTAAAAGACTTAGCAAAACAAGTGGTATGAAACGCTTGCGTTTACTTTGTCGGTTAATTCTTAGACTTGTTTGATTGAACTCTTGTGACAACTTTAGAGTGGAAATCTACAATCTGTTCGTAAATATTTAAGTTAAGCCAGTGGTTATGGGACATGAAGCTAAACTCATATATTTACCAGCTTAGTGTAATTTACACTTATTTTTGAGTGGAAGTCTACAATTCGTTCGTAAATAATTAAGTTAAGCCAGTGTTTATGAGACATGAAGCCTAACTCATTTATTTACTAGCTTAGTGCAATTTACACTTGTGGACCTATGAAGATCCTTTGGTGGAGTTTCGGCTCAATTTTGTGGGGTAGCGACCTATGGTTTTCGGACCGTTTTGTGGAGCTTCGGCTCAAAGGTCTTCGGACCGTTTTGTGGAGCTTCGGCTCAAAGGTCTTCGGGCCGTTTTGTGGAGCTTCGGCTCAAATTTGATGGTTAGCGACCATGGAATAGCATTCCATTTGTGATGCACGTGTTGGTGAGTTTTCGTGCTCCCGTTTGTGATAGGCCTTTCCTTTTTTGTGATTTCTGGATTTCTAATTGATGATTTCTAGAATTTATGTTTCACCAATTTTTGTGATTTACATTGATAAGTTTTATCAGTATTTGTGGTTTGGTGAATATGTTAAACAATATTGTATTCTTTTTAGTGTTTGAGTATATTTGAGATATTGTATGATTTTTGTTGATTATTTAATGTATACTTATTGTGCTATGGCATTATTGTTATCATATGTTTTTTGTTGTATCTCTTATCCTATCTCATTTTATTTGATATTTATAGCTAGACTAATCCGTTTATTATTTTCGCATTAACTAATACTCAGGTCAGACCAAGATGTTAAGGTGCTTCTGGTTGACTCCTTATCTGAGACCATCATTTGACTTTTGTCTAACTACTTTAGATTAGTAGTTTTTGTTTTACACATTCGTGATAGAGACTCCTTGATATATCCATATTCTTTTGTCTTGCACTTGTATCTATAATTTTGTGATGTAGTGGATCTTGTATGACCACTACATTGATGTACACTACTATGTGATATATTCATATCTGTTTCCGCCTTAGTGATATGAATATCTGTGACTGATTTGTGTTATTCTTATTTCTACATTTGTTTTCGAGGTCCACACAGCCACTGTGTAGTAGCTTTGAGTTTGTATTGGTATATCGGATTTTCTCTTGAAATTAAACGCGTGACATATTATCTAACATATCGGTGCTCGCACAAAACAATTATATGGATGGTCGCTCCTCAACAGCCTTGTTCTTCACGCTAGTTGCTGGCATTACTCCGTTGTCTCCTTGGCTAGCGTGAGTATAGAGGTGGGGCGTCACAGCTTGGTATAAGAACCAAACTTCGAAACAATATAGAATATTATAACAAGAATCATTGTCCTAAGTCTCTCATAGGAATCATGCCTTAGGATTTAAATCGAGTCATTGGACCCATTCTTTCCTATTTTCTTTTATGATGCCTTGTTTTAGCAATCAAGTTTGTTTGATATTCATTCTGAGAATAACCATTTTCCTCTTCTTTCTTTCTTTCTTTAAGAAGAAGAGATGGTTAGTTCTGGCAGTCCTAGCGCTGGTCAATCCAGTAGCCCTTCTCTAGATGGCGTATTCATATATGCCCAATTTTTTTGGATCTTGTAAAGAATCAAAGGTTTATCTATGCTTTGAGTAAGAACCCCACAAAGGTTTTACCTCTGAAACTAGAAGTTCCTTTTGATTAGCTTGTTAATAACTCTCTTCGACTTGAAGAGGCCGATAAGGGAAGTGATGGTGATGTTGGAGGTTCCAAAAAGAGCCTCGATAACAACAAAAAGAGGCATATTAAGTTCAAAAGCCCTAATCCCAACAAGAAAGGGTGGCAGGCAACTTCGATAGCAAAGACTCCAATCCTTAATCGTGGAGAATGTTACAATTGTAATTCTAAGGACTACTATGCAAATAGGTGTCCAAGGCATGTTTCTTGTCGCTATTGCAAAAATTCAGGTCATCGTATTTCAGCATGCCCCACACTTCAAAGCAAAAAGAAAGGGGAATAAGAAACTCCGGTAGTAAAGACTCCTACCTCTAGTCGAGGACAATGCTACAATTGTGGTTCTAAGGACAATTATGTAATTAAGTGCCCAAAACCCCTTTATTGCCGTTATTGCAAAGGTTCGGGTCATCATTTATCAACATGTCTCAAACTTCCAAGCAAGAGGGAGGGAAAGCTAAACATTGTGCAAGCGCCTAGTAGCACTTCTCTTGGTCAAGGTTTTTCTCATTCAGTCCTTGATGACGTTTGTTTTGTGATTATCCTATTCAAGTTCTTTTTGATGTGGGTGCATCCCATTCTTTTATATCAACAGAACTTGTTGATTCTTTTTCTTTAAACATTTTGATCTTAATGACTTTACTGAGAATTGCGAATTTGGTTAGTGGTTCCACAACACTCGGTTTATTTTGTAAAGGCATCGAGATTATTTTATGAGATTTCTGAGATTTTTCGAGACGATTTGCATGTTATGCGTTACTTAGGCTTTGAAATTGATTTTTGTGAAAGGGTTGACTTAATCGTTATGAAGCCATATCCTACGTCCCGAGTGGACTATCCATCTTCGACGTTTTCAATCTGTTAAGCAGATTTCTATTTATCTAAATGATTTCGATTCCAATTTGATGGCACTATTTTAACCTTTAAACCTATATGATGAGGATGAGGGAAATGTTATTTCTCTCATTCAAGTAGTCTGTGAATTTCCAGGTATCTTTGAGCTTGTCTTAGGATTATCACCTAAGTAATCTATTGAGTGGTGCTAAGGTCTTTTCAGCTCGATCTTGCCACCGGTTTTCATCAGTTACGAGTTGTGGAGGGTAGCATTTCACTTACCGCATTCCGCACTCGTTATGATTCTGATGAATGACTTGTGATGTCATTGGAGTTGTCCAGTTTATTTCATCCATCTTATGAATCGAGTGTTTTGCAAATATTTCGATGAGACCATCCTTGTATTCATTGATTTTGGATGAAAACAACAATTTGAAAATTTTGCCAATCTTTTTCATAAGATATTAGCAAGTATAATCGGATTTTTGTTCTTAAAACGAGCAAAGAATATTCGTAAAAATTTTAAGAGATATTTTTATCATATAGAAGATGATTTTGTGTTGTTTTTCTCATTGAGTGCTTTAAGACTTCTGGTCAATGCGCTTGATCAATGTTATCGATAGAAATATCCTAAATGCTATGATGAGACAATCAGACACAGTAAATTGACTTGGAATAAGTGATTTTTTTTAAAATATCATCACAAAAGTTAATTGTAATTTTGAAAGTCTTAGCTTCTTGGGGAAAGATGATCAACTAAAAGAACTATTTTCCGATACTCCTATTCATGTGATATCTGAAGGGAACGAAGACTTTATTATTTATACCAATGCTAGTCGTATTGGTTTAAGTGCTATTCTGCAAAAGAGAACGTTCTATCATTTATGCTTCTATACATTTAAAAGCCTATCGAGACTAGGTATGCCACTCATGATCTAGTGTTCGCGGCTGTTGTTTTCGCTTTTAGAATTGGCATCATTATGAGAGAAATTTGTTGTCCGCACCGATCATAAATCCTTGGAGTACTTATTTTCTCAAAAGGAACTTAATTTTCATCAACGACGTTGGCTCGAGTTCCTTGCATCTTATGATCTTGATATCCTTTATAATCCCGGAAAGGGAAATAGTGTTGCCGATGCCTTTAGTCGTAAGCAACAAGCAGTTGTTTCAATGATGATATCCGAATGGAATGATCTCGAGACTTTATCCTCTTGTGAGATTCGTGATCGTGAATCTGATTCATGTTCATCTCTTGTTCTATGTAGCGTTGAGGCTCATCTATCTCTTTTTGACTGCATTCTTGATGTTCAAAAGCATGATCCCGAATTGGCTTATCTTTGCCAAAGTTGTAGGGATAGAAATATTAATGGTTTAAAAGACTTTGAAATCGATGATCGTGGCGGCATTCGAAAATTTGGTAGACTTATCGTGCCAAATATTAGTGACCTTCATAAAGACATTTTAGAAGATTCTCATCGTTCTAAATTTACCATTTATCCCGATAGTAGTAAAATGTACGCGGATAAGAAGCGACTTTATTATTGGGATGGAATGAAATCCGATATTGCTAACTTCATTAAGCGTTGCATGACTTGTCAACTTGTTAAGGCCGAGTATCAAAGGCCCGGTGGGTTATTGCAACCTTTGTACATTCCAATTGGGAGGTGGGATCAAGTCTCCATGGACTTTATTGACGGACTTCCATATTCTCGTTTGGACCATGACAGTTTATGGGTGATTGTGGATAGATTTATAAAATCCGCCCATTTTATTCCCGTTCGGTCTAATCGGACCGTACCTCTTTTGGCCAAACTCTATATTAGAGAAATTGTTAAATTGCATGGAGTTCCTACTTCTATTGTTAGCGATCGTGATCCATTGTTTACTAGTGGGTTTTGGAAGAGTCTTCAAAAAACTTTGGGAATGAAGCTTAATTTTAGCACCGCTTATCATCCTCAGTCCGATGGACGAACCAAGCGTGTGAATCAAACTCTTGAAGATCTTCTACGTGCGTGTGTTCTTGATTTTAGTGGAAGTTGGGAAGATCATAATTCTCTTTTTGAGTTTTCCTATAATAATAGCTTCCAATCTAGTATTAGTATGACACCTTTTGAGGCACTCTATGGAAGGCCATGCCGATCTCCTTTTGTTGGCTTGAGGCCGGTGAGAAGCTGGTTTTAGGTCCAAATTTTATTCGTGATTCCACAGAAAAGATTGACCTTATTCGTCATAGGATGAAAGAAGCTCAAGGTAGACAAAAATCCTATGCCGATAATCGAAGAAGAAAATTAGAATTTTATGTGGGAGATTTGGGGTTTATTCGTGTTTCACCTATGAAGGGTGTTGTGCGTTTCAGTCGATCGAAAAAATTAACGCATCGATATGTTGGTCCATTTCCCATCACCGAACGTATTGGTTCCGTGGCTTATCGCCTTTTATTACCGGTTCAATTTTTTGCTATTCATGACATTTTCCACGTTTATCAACTACGGAAATGCCTTAGGGATTCCGATTCTGTTCTCGAGCCTGGTGCTATTGAGGAAATTGAAGTTTCACCTAATTTGACTTATGAGCGAACACATCCAGACTTACTCTTTCGTGCTCTTTAGGGTGAGCTTCTTGTTTCGAATTTTCTTTGTGTTGATATGCTTTTATGGTTGTTACTCTTTGTTTTCTTCTTAAGAATTGCAAGGACGTAATTTTTTTAAGGAGGGGAGTCTGTAACAACCCGCATATTTTATGATTGTGTATTTAAATATTTTATTTAAATATAGCATCGTTAGTCGGATTAAAGTGCAAAATACTACTTTTTGCAAATAGTCGAATTAGGACTCGAGACCACTTCCATCGAGTTCAAAATGTCGTTTGCAATCCTTTTGAGTATAAACATCGATATGTTTGGAGTTGAGTAAAATTTTGATGTTTTCATTTAGGGCTTTGGGTTTGGGTTTGGTATTCAGCCCACTAGCCCAACTCATCTTATATCCTAACTCCACCCCCTCTCCTCTTCACTCATTCTATTATTTTCCTAACACTTCAAGCTTTAGTAAAAGTGGGAGAAGAGATTGGAAACTAAAATCCTAAGCCCTAGTTTCCTTTGCAATTCAAGTTCTAGCTCCAAAATCAAAGAGAAGCTTAGGTAAGCATCCTCTTCTTCTTCTCCATCTCAATCCACTACAAGAAATGTTATTTTCTATAACGGCGATAGATAACGCATTATTTCATAGTGTTATTATTTAGTTTAATTTGCTTTACAAATAGCGGGATTGCCTGTGTAACGGAATGAAAGCGGGTACCTCAAAATTCAACTCGACTATATTTTCATGGCCGTTAATCCCTTAAATTTTTTCCCATCCCGCTCATTTTTCTCTCTTTTCCTCAAATTTTTTCCCATTCCACTCATTTTGCTCTCTCTTCCTCAATTTTTTTCCTCTAATCCTAAAATGTAAATTCTTCTCCATTATCATCCGCTGCTACCTGCTTCCTGTGGCAGTGGGGTATTGCGAGGAGTCTTTGGAGGCATGGGTAAGGGAAGGAAGAAGTTGAATTGTAGGAGAAGAAGAGGAGCAGGAAAAAACAAGACGTGTTGGAGGGAAAAATGAAATTGTATTCAAAACAGTAAGTTTTTTTTGTCATACAAACATTACAGAATTTTATATAGCACAACACATATTACTGGGCTTTACACCCGGCCCAACAACAGCACACACACAAGATGTTTGATTATTTAACATGGCTATTCTCAGGTCTTCTTCTTGAGAGGAAGCTTCACAACCAAAGATTGACGAGGGACTGCAGCGGTCTGAGGAGTGTAACAGGTGCCTCCCTCATCAAAATTTGACCTTGTCTCAAGGTCAAAGGTGGGAAACCGAGCCACTAATTTCCAGTAATCTTCCCAGCTTGCTTCCTCAATAGGTCGTTGTTTCCACTTGACCAATACTTCAGTAATTGTGCCTTGCCTGGAACGAGCTGGTCGGCGAGCGAGAATGGTCTCTGGTTCTAAAATCAATTCAGTGTTTGCATTAGGTATATCCTTCTGAATGATTATATTAGATCCCACTTTCTTTTTCAATTGAGAAACGTGAAACACCGGATGTATTTTCGGTGATAGTGGTAGTTTAAGCTTGTACGCAACAGTACCAATTTTTTGCTCAATTTCATAAGGACCAAAAAATTTTGGTGATAATTTTGTTGTCTTTAACTCCCTGCTGAAATTTGCCGATAAGGTTGAAGTCTTAAGTATACCCAGTCACCTTCTTGAAAAACTCTTTCAGACCTGTGTGCATTTGCATATTTCATCATCCTTTCTTTTGCTTTATTGATGCTATCTTTCAGTAATTGTAAAGCAATATCTCTAGAATATAACTCTTCATCAACCTGATATACTTTCGCAGTTTTTGGAATATATGAAAGTAGTGATGGTGGTTTCCTCCCATAAACTGATTCAAAAGGTGTAGAATTAATAGGTAATTTCCAAGTTGTATTGTACCAAAATTCAGCAAGACTAAGCCACTTCACCCATTCATGTGGCTTGTGACTACAAAAACACCTCAAGTAGCATTCAAGTGTTTTATTTATAATTTCTGACTGGCCATCAGATTGTGGATGGTAGGCAGAACTTAGTGCTAGCGAACAGCCTTGTATTTTAAACAATTCTGTCCAAAATTTGCTTGTAAAAATTGCATCTCTATCACTCACTATTGATCTTGGAAGCCCATGCAATTTATATACCCCATCAAAGAATACTTTAGCCACCTGAGATGCTGTAAATGGATGTGCCAAGGGAAAAAAGTGGGCATACTTACTTAACATGACCACTACTACATAAATCACAGTGAACTTATTACACTTTGGTAATCCAATAGTGAAATCCATACTTATGTCTTCCCAAATTTTGTCTGGTGTAGGAAGTGGATGTAGTAATCCAGGATATTTAACATTTTCAGATTTTGCTCTTTGGCAAATATCACATGATTGAATAAATTCTTGAACATCTGATTTCTGCCCATGCCAAAAAAAAACTTGTTTAAGTCTTTTTAAAGTTCTATCAATACCAGAATGGCCCCCCAAGGGAGTTGCGTGATATTCATGCAATAAAGCTTCCTTAAGTTGAACATCAGAAGGATTGATAATGATTTTACCTTTGTAAAAGAACACCCCATCAACCAGTTTATATTTCGAAGGATCGACAAAATTATTTGTTATACTGATATGTAAGTCTGAAAAATATGGATCTTCTTTAATTTTGCATTTGAAATCATCTAACCAAGTATTCTGAACCATAGAAGTTGCTGTAAGTTGCATTACATCTTGAGTACTATTAGTATCCATTTCATGTCTTCTGGAGAGAGAATATGCTACAATGTTCTCTTTGCCTGCCTTGTATTCAACCACATAGTCAAAACCATGTAATTTTGCTAGCCATTTGCTTTGAATCCCTGTCTGTAATTTCTGATCCAAGAGATATTTTAGACTCTTATGATCAATTTTAATTATGAATTTCTTTCCTAGTAGATATTGACTCCATTTCTTTGTTGCAAGTATAAGAGCTAAAAGTTCTTTTCATAAGTTGATAAGTGTAGAGTATTTCCCTTCAGTGCTTGGCTCAAGAAGGCAATTGGTTTGTCTTTCTGAAGTAAGACAGCACCAATACCCTCTCCAGAAGCATCACATTCTATGGTAAATGTCTGAGTGAAATCTGGCATAGCTAATATTGGAGGAGAAGACAAACAAGCTTTTAAACAGTCAAATGCTACTTGTGCTGCAGTATTCCAGTGAAATGCATTCTTCTTTAGAAGGTCAGTGAGTGGCTTCGCTATAATACCATAATTTTTTATAAATCTTCTATAATAACCAGATAGGCCTAAAAAACCTCTTAGTGCCTTTAAAGTTTTTGGAACAGGCCATTGTTTAACTGCCATTGTTTTTTCTTCATCAACTGCAATGCCTTGTTGTGAAACAATATGGCCTAAGTATGATACACTTGTTTGAGCAAAATGACATTTGGATAATTTCACCACCAATTGATTCTTTTGCAAAACTTCCAAAGTTAATGATATATGAAGTAAGTGGTCACCCCATGATTTACTGTAGATTAGTATGTCATCAAAAAATACAAGGATGAACTTTCTTAGATAAGGTTTGAATATTGTATTCATCAAGGCCTGAAAAGTAGATGGAGCATTAGTGAGACCAAATGGCATAACAATAAATTCATAATGGCCTACATGAGTACGAAAGGCTGTTTTATGAATATCATCCTCAAACATTCTTATTTGGTGATAACCAGATTTCAAGTCAAGTTTAGAAAAAAAATTCGACCCATAAAGTTCATCTAATAATTCATCAATTATTGGAATTGGAAACTTATCTTTAATTGTGTGCTTGTTGAGTTCTCTATAGTCGATGCACATTCTCCATGATCCATCAGATTTTTTAACCATCACTACAGGCGCTGCATACGAGCTAGAACTTGGCCTAATAATTCCTGCTTTTAACATCTCCTGAATCAATTTTTCAATTTCATTTTTCAGATGAAAGGAATACTTGTATGGTCTCAGACATAGCGGTTTCGTATCAGGCGGCAAGGGTATCTTGTGATCACAATGCCTTGGTGGAGGAAGAGAAAAACTCGAAGAGAAAACTATAGGAAAATTATGTAAGATTGCTTGCAAATCTTCAGGTATTTGAGATGCTGAGGAAGGAGGTTGCTTGTGGAGTAAATTCATTGGTTTATCTTTCAGCAGTAAGTGTGCATATATGAACCATAAAACTCAGACAGCAACAGTTAATGTCCTTAGTAATAGTATTTGCTGACACAATGGAAATTTCCTTAGGTTGAATGCCCCTCCAAACCGTAGTTTCACCATGTAGAAGAAACTGGACTTCTAATTTTTTTAAATTGAAAGTTATTTCATCAAGTTGTTTCATCCATTGTACTCCCAAAACCATTTGACACCCTCCCATAGGCAAAAGTAAAAAATCTGCATATATTTTTGTTCCTTGACAAGAGATAGGCACATTTGAACAGATACCTTGTCCTTCTAATTTCTCACCACTAGCAACATAGACATCAAAAGTTTGTGTAAGTTCAATCTGCAACCCCATTTTATTTGCCAACTCCTCATTCAAAAAATTATGTGTTGAACCTGAATCAACTAAGATGTAAATAGGATGACCTTTGACAAATCCTTGAACTCTAATTGTATTATTTGCATCCACCCCACTTATAGCACTTAAAGATACTTCAGGTTGAAACTGATCCCTGGTCTCTGCTTCATTATCAACTTCAGTATGCATTAGTGAATCTGAACCTTGCAAAAACCCTTCTAACATGAACACTTGTTTCCCTTTACATTTATGGCCTGGAAACCATTTTTCATCACAGGTATAGCATAGCTCTTGGTTTCTTCTTTGTACAATGTCATTTGAAGTGAGTTTCTTTGAAAAGTGGTTTGTAGTGGTTTTGAGTTGATTGTCAGTAGAGGTTTTAGAAAATGGTGGAGATGTGGATTGACTATTGTGAGAAGCATACTGATAAGGTCTGAATGGTTTCCTCAAATGCATATATTTCTCTTCACTTATTTTTGCTAACATTATTGCATCTCTGAGTGATTTTGGTCGGCTAGCAAGCACTTCAAATTTAATATCTGATTTTAAACCCCCTACAAATCTATCTAACACACACTTTGCAGGCAATTTGTCTAATATGCTCAAGATCTGCTCAAATTTACTAAGGTATTCTCTCACTGTTGTTGTCTGTTTCATGCATGACAATGCTTCAAATGGTTGTTGAAAATCAGAAGTACTAAATCTTGTAAGTATTTCCTCTTTAAACACTTCCCAGACAAAGTAATTATCAACATTGATTGAAAACCAGTAATACCATTGTAAAGCCTCGTCTCTAAAATGAAATGAACATACCTGAACTTTGTCGGTATCAGGTAAATTGTAATATTTAAAAATTAACTCAGTTTGCTTCAACCAGGCTAAAATATCACCAGATCCAGTGTATAAAGGAAATTCTAATTTCATTGATTTTTGATGAAGAAATGGTGGTGAATGAATACCTTCAGAATGAGAATTTCTACGAACAGTTATGTTGCTCTGATTTGTTCTAGCTTGATCTGGTAAATCAGCATCAAGAACTGATGTGTTATTTAAAGAATTAGATCTGTTACCTTCAGTAGGATTCGCACCCAAATTTCCAGCTGCATTATCCTTGCATTGTCTCAGATCTTTGAGTTCTTTGAAGATCAATTGTAAAGAAGATTGAAATTCTTGGATAGAGGAGTTTAATCGATCATTATTAGATTGGATCTGATCTAAAAATTGGGTATTCAGTATTTCTTGTCTCTGCAGTTGAATTTCCAGTTTGTCTAAGGTAGATCGAATTGAATCTTCATCATTTGCTTGCTCAATTCCTGAATCTGATACCACCTGTGGCAGCGGGGTATTGCGAGGAGTCTTTGGAGGCATGGGTAAGGGAAGGAAGAAGTTGAATTGTAGGAAAAGAGGAGGAGCAGGAAAAAACAAGACGTGTTGGAGGGAAAAAATGAAATTGTATTCAAAACAGCAAGTTTTTTTGTCATACAAACATTACATAATTTTATATAGCACAACACATATTACTGGGCTTTACACCCAGCCCAATAACAGCACACACACAAGATGTTTGATTATTTGACATGGCTATTCTCAGGTCTTCTTCTTGAGAGGAAGCTTCACAACCAAAGATTGACAAGGGAGTGCAGCGGTCTGAGGAGTGTAACACTTCCCAACCACAATCTCTGCAAACCGAAACCCGTAATCCCAAAACCTTTTCTCCAGCCCTAATTCCAAGCCAAAATTTCCAAAATTAATTATACTGCTATTGTTTTCTCTCAATCCTAACTCTAATTTTCATGGCCACAAAATAAAGAAGGAAGACTGAAATCATTAAGGAGAAAAGTGAATTTATCAAGGTTGTGTGATTTTGGTCCTTATATTCCATCCACGCTTCTTCTGTATTCATCTTCCTTTTCATATTCTGAACTCGCTCCTCATGATCCTCCAAAAACCACACTCAAAATAAAGAATAGCATTAATGAAGTTGCGGATGATAAAAAAATATATGAAGAAGAGAAGACAAGAAAGCTGGGAAACAACTCACTAAAGAGAGGAGGAGCTGCTTCAGTATTTATTCGCTGTCAGGCCAAGAGCCGCGACGTTTGTCTGAGGCATAGAAGTATCATTGAAGGCATAAGGTGTGCAAATTGCACTTGAAGGCTCCGACTGTTGAGGTTGCTGGTTTGATTCATAGATTTTGCCAGTAATGCAATAGGTTTGGCCTTTGTTTGTTACCTTAGAAAAATATTTTAATTTCATTTCATTATTCTATTGTTGTTTGGGATAGTTGTATCACAATTTATCCAAAGGGTTTTTAAATACTTTCTTCACATATCTTAAATTCAAAATATTATTAAATAGATCTAGTTTTTCAAATTAAACTGTTTTATGATCATTCAAAAGTTTACCCAGTGCACAAGACTTCTATTTGAATAGGATCGGTCTTACCCCATTACTAAATTGACTTTTATACTTGCTGAACTACTTAGTACTTGTTACATTGTAAATACACTCAATAACTATAAATTTTTTGGTGTGAATAGGTAATGCTCGAAGCTAGCCAAATGGAACGGTCAAAGGTTCATTACAAACAAAGGCAACTTTAGAATTTTCTAGGGTCTTCTCTTTGCTGGGAAATTAAAATTTCTAGATACCAAAGTGAGTGCTAAAAACATTTCTTAGAATACTACATGAACCAATATTCTGAAAATGGTCAGGAATAAATTTTGAAATATATAACTGAAATATATGAATGGTAAAACAAAAAAAGGATATAGCTTCTATATAGTCGCTAAAATTTATGATATAACTTCTTTGATCCATATCTAATAACTCATTGATCCTTTTCTAGTAATTCTTTCTTCTACGACTAAGGACTTCAAAATTATTCTTTTTAAACCTTACTAATGATAAGGCTTATGCAGCCACTGTCTAGTCAAATCATGTCAAACTAGCCGTTAGTATCCGCAACCGACTTTACCTTTCTAACAATGGCATTTCAATTTGTGAGGTAAAGGTCATTAAGAGGGTTCTGCAACAGTTTTTAAAGTTAAGGGTTTATGCATATTAAAAAATCATTTATTGCCTTCCTCTTACTCTTATTAAATCTAGGCCTTGTTATATTTGTCATGGGTGACAACATTGGTCAAGCTGCATTTGATCAAGCATGGGCTTTTAAAGAAACTGTACCAGCAGGAGCCATGATTATGACTATAATGGACGGCATGCAAAAGGAGGTGGCACACTCTGTGCATGAGTTTACCTTTTCTTTTTCATATTTAATATATATTTTATTCTTAGATGAACTAATCAAGCTGCTATTTTTTATAAATCGCATTCATTCAAACCAATTGCAAAAGGAGGTGTCACACTCAGTGCTCCAATTTGGTTGCAATCTCTTATAACAATTAATGCTAAGCTGCAGACTTGAGAATGTGTGTGCGACAGCAAGGCACTAGAGTGTTGAAGAGGGTCACATGTAAGGCTTGCATGTCACAGTAAGGCTTGGTGCAGTAGCTCGGGTAATAAAAGTATAGGTTGCAGGGGTTGTAAAAAACAACGGTAGTAGCTACCTTGCATCTTAAAATTGAAATATGCCAGGCGCTTGAAGAAAAAATGGGCAGCAACACAGGGATGGAAGGTGCTAAAAAATCCAAGTGAATGGCAATGAAATAAGAGTTTGAAGAAAACTGAAGTGCATCTGAAAAAGGTGGTCGTAGAAATAACTGCCTTTGCCCGGCAGGTGAGTTAAGTGCTATAAGTGGCCAAGGTGTCGAAATGGTTGCCTTTGCAAAGTTGAGTGAACGTAGGCAGGTAAAACAAGCTGCAGACTATAGCGAAACCGGTAGAGGGCCTAACTGAGGGCATGATGCACTTTTTATATGCTTTTAGACGAACGGGTTATAGAATATTTGATTCAAGCACTACTTAATATTATGCAATCTCTTGGTCATTGCTTAGGTTGGAAGAGGGGGTGGTATCTTTTAAGATTTAGGAGCAGGTGCTTAAATGAGAATAAAATTTTCCCTTTTTTTAATCTCAACAATCTAATGTACATGAATACTAATTTTATTTGACCATGTTTTTTGTAGGTGTATTGTAAAAGGTTCTCTCTTTAAACACAACACTAAAGTTGAATAGAGGAACTCAATATAGTAGGTGATCTGGAGCTTACTTCGGAAATGGTTTCCTTGGAAAATGGATTAAATAATCGATGTTTCATTACTTTAAAAAAATCAGGTAAATTTTATTGTAAATGCAATGAACACTACTCTTAAGAATAAGTTCTAAGACTGCTTTTGGGAAGAAGACAAATATCTTACTATCTAGACAAGTTTTCTCGAAACGAGAAAAGTTTATGCATGAGTGCAAGGAAAGGGAGACATGTACATGAAGGATATATATATATATATATATATATATATATATATATCCTTCTTTCCTTTTCTTTTTCTATTGAGAATGAGATGATGTGATTACCTGAATATAAAGTGTTGTTGAAGCTTTTGTAAAAGTAACGGTTCCCTTATTTGCAAATATTGCTGTCTCACGCTAACCCAAAACACTTCTATATTACTCCGCTTTGAAAGGCATATCCTATCTTGTTAAGATCATCAAAATTAGTATTAGTCATGTCAAATATCCAACCATTTACCCTTTCACTTTAATAATAGCCCTTTTAAGTGTGTTTGTCTGTGTATGTTCCGATTCTTATCACGGAGTTGGAAAATCATATAAGCTCATATATTCATCATAATTATATAGTCGCTTTTTCTCGAAAATCTCGTAGGGGAATTATACCGATGATTCTCTTGATTTTGGAATTGTGTGCTAAGGCAGTATGTAGCTATCAACTTAACAAGATGTCAGCTTAAGAAATAACATTGTTTACCCTCGACAAGCACCTTATATAAATGGTAGATATGATATATAGCAATTACTATAGATTATGTATGAATACATAGGATCTCGTGTCATACGCAACTCCTAACTATTTTCTAGAAGGAAAAAGCTCTCGTATTACATTAAATTTTGTGCATAAACTGATTGACCTTTAACAGCTAATGATTTAAGAGTGCGTGATTGAGAAAGTAACAATGAAATGGACTAGGATTTGCGACTTTGTTTTCAGAACTGTATTTGCCAACTACAGTACTTATGTACTGCTGCAGAACAACAAATGTGTCTTCCTAGTTTGTGAACAGACAAGGACTGGGCAATGTGTACAGTCACACGCAAATTAATACTCATGTATACTACATTCACAAAATGGTCCCATTTTTCATTAATTTATACTCCATTCTTGTTTTTTTATTTAGAAAGAATAGATCAATGATGTTTTATTATCTGTATTCCTATGTTTTGTGTGTATCGGACAAAATTTGTCATTTTCAAATTGATGTCGTCCAACTACTCAAAAATATGCACAACACAGTGCAAAACTGTAGGCCTTTTTTCTCCCTGATTGTTATGTACCATTTCACTATTTCTTATCTAACATTAATTCCATTCTCTACCAAACATTAACATAATACAGTAGAATTATATTCTTCATACAGGAAGAGAATGGTTTCAATCTCCACATTTACATACGTGTAGTTTGCAGGTGTGTTTATATAGTCTCAAGACAGAGTTGCCCTTTAACCTCACCCTTATTGCTTTCACGCTTCTCTCTCTTTCTCTCTTTCTTTCCCTCTAAGCTTACTGCAAATATTGAATAAATCTAAAATGTTCCATTTAGCATGATATACTTGCAGACATTGTTTTCATTTTAGTACCACTTCACATCTCTTTCCTGTTATTTTTTTCCCTTCTTGCTGTTTCTTTCTCTGTTCAATGGGAAACACAGACATTGTACGTTCTCCGTGTGGCGATATTGGGTTCACAGAGAAGCTCCTTAGATGCTCCAAATGCCTTTTTCACTTCCAACACACGTAAGCAGCGTATATACAAACTCCTTATTGTTATTTGTATTCATTTTGGGTAGCTTAAAATGATATGTACATCTTACGTATTCTTAACTTCAATTGTGTATCATTATGACTCTAAAAGTTCTGTGTTGTATCAATACCAGTACGGACTATAAATGAACATAACAAGCTGGTTGATTGACAATAAATGTAATACTTTCTTATATTAATAACGTGTCAAAACTCTTATGAAATGCTTGAGTAATGTTCTAATGAGATCAATATTTACTTGAATTTTAATGTTGCAACTCATTTTCATTGATAAGTTTATAATGCATATAAATATTACTCTTTCTCTCAAAAATATCAGGGATTTAAATTTGAATTATCATTATACAATAAAATTCCATAATTTTGTTCGACCACTCAAATCTTCTTATATTTTCCTTCAGGGATAGACGTTGGAGTAGGAGTTAAGCATTGCACCTTCCTTAAAGAATGGGTATCTTCTATGATGATTATAAGTGGATCTAATATTTACTATATGGTTATAAGTATTGCGTGAATTTAAGCCTGTTAGATACCATCAAACTATGACCTATTGTCTATGGGTTTCTCCGAGCTAGCATGGATTATACCGTGTATGGGTTGTCAAACTCCAGATGGGCTATTATAGGTAATTATTCAGGATTGGTAAGAAGGTTGCATGGCCTGAATCGCAAGTAGTTGTTGAGATGGTTGACACTACAGCTCCTATTACGCCTATGGATGTGGTGAAAACATTTATGGTACTTGATTTTTATTGTGTTTCTATTTTTTAATGATTAGCAACTTCATTATTTTTTTCTTTTTTCAACTTACAGACTGCAGATTCAAGAACAAACAATAAATGCAAGTTAATGGATTTATCGGGAAATGGGTTTCAGAGATGAATAGTCACCGTTCAGTGATATGAATGAATGTGAAGGGGTGATGTTGATCAGGTAGTTTCTTTTGTGAAATGATGAGTGATGAAGGAAGATGGTTGTATAAAGTGATGATGTTGAGGTACTGAAGTTGTTTATGAAGAGGTTGTTGTGTGTATGTTGACAGAGCAGCACTGAAGTTTGTATGTAATGTGAAGAGGTTGAGGAAGCTGTTGGTTTGTGGTGATTGGTGGCTGAAGATTGAGCTTGCAGTGTTCACTCGGGGTCTGTTGTCGTGGAGCAGTTTTGAAGGTGATGAAATAGTTTGTGATGGTGGTAGGTAGTGATGTGAAGTTGCATGTTGTAGTTGTGTGGATGTTTAATGAAGGTGAGTGGAAAGTGTTTGAGTTGTTGAGTTGTGAATGTGATATGGTGAATAGCAGGCAGCGATTCGGTGGGAATGTTTGTTGATGATGTAAATTGGTGGATGTGATGGTTATGTTGGATAGGTTGTGTAGATGTGAAAAGGGGAAGACAGTGGGAGGTTTACGGTTTTGGAGATGATTACGGTGAACGAGTTAGATGGGTGGAGTTGTTGATTATGGTAATGAACAGATAAAATGGTGGAGCAGTTTGGTTATGATATTGTCTCACTAAAGTGCAAATGTTATATTGCAGTGTGCAGTAGTCGGGGAGCAAAACAAAGGTGAGCAATTGATGTTCGAAGTAGAAGGCAGTTGCAATTGTTTTGAGGCAGGGGAGATGCTTGCTGGTCGTGTGACAGTAGATGGTTTAAATGACAGTGGGATGTTTGTTTTTCAGTTGCTTGCTAGAGGTAAGTTGTTTGTTGTAGGGAAGTGCATGATGACAGTTGGTCGAAATGAATGCAGTGAGGTGGAATGTTAGTTGCAATTTGTGGAGGAGGAACTAGGAGTTTGGTGATGAAAATTTGTGAAGGCAGTAATTAACAGTGAGTTGAGAGTATGGTTGTCTGCTTGTTTTGAAGGTGTAGATGAAGGTGTTGAACTGTTGTGAAGGAGTTCGGTGATGTTGTAAGAGGGGAGTGAAAAACAGTGAACACAGTATTGTGCACAGTGCACTTGCACATTTTTTTCTAAAATATATCACATTTCTTTCTGAGCATGCTCTTGTGTTATATTTGTTGATTATAATGTTTGTAGTACACTGTAATGAAAAATATATCATATTTCTTTCTGAGCATGCTCTTGTGTTATATTTGTTGATTATAATCTTTATTCGTTTATGAAGATTTAGTTTGATTGCTATTATTAAAATGTAATATATAGGCATTGCTATTGTTATAACACCATTTTATAGCGGCAAAATGGTGTTATAAAGATTTTCAATTTCGTTGAGATTTAGCTGTATTATAGCGGCTACAATGAGCTATTGAATAAATATTTTATAGCGGCAAAATGGTGTTATAAAGATTTTCAGTTCGATTGAGATTTAGCTGTATTATAGTGGCTTTAATGAGCTATTGAACTAACGTACCATAGCGGCGAATTTGCGTTATAAAACTAAGCTCAACCATAGCGGCATATTTTGTGTTATAAATATTCGACGGTTTTTTATAACATGTCGATATACAGCGCTTATCAAACCGCTATGGTTGTGATTAATAGCGGCTATAAGCCGCTATAAAAGACACTTTTTGTTGTAGTGATCTTTCTCCAATTTCAAAAATTTCCTATAACCTAACTTATGGAATATTTGCTTATGATCTTAGATTGGAGCTATTAGAGTTGAAATTGAAGAGTAGTTTATCTTCCCTTTTGTTTTCAAGCTTCTCCTTCATTGTTTTTGAGAAAAAGGTGAGCTTTTGAACTCACATCTATGTCTATAACTTTCTTTGTGGTTAGGTATGAATTCCTAACATCTATTCATGTTCATTTGCATTTGATTTGAATTGATTTGGTGAATATTCCAATTTTTGGGTTTTGTTGTCCAATTTTATAAAATTCTATCTTTAATGTTTCGAACATGTTTTTTGGGGCGTATCGAAGAGCCTATAAGAATGGGTTGTTGTTTGGCATAAATCCCTAGTCTCCGTTGCTCGATCGATCGCGTCCGGGATTAGAATTTATTTTGCACTTCTTAGGGCATAGGCTGAGCATAATGGAAATGTCAGTTCAATCGACTGAACTGTAGAGTCAGTCGATTGAACCTGGGGGACAGAAACTTTCTGTCCCTGTATCAGTTGACCGACCCCTGTGGTCAGTCGATTGAGCCTGGAAACCGAGAGTTTCTAGGCATGTATCAGTCGACTTATCACTGCAGTCAGTCGACTGAACCTGCTTGTCTCAGCCATATTGCCATTTTGTGTGGATTTCCAATTTTTAATCGATTCCCGTCGTTCGGATTTGTTGTTATCATTTATTGACTTTGATGATGTCTTTTTCGAGATTTTTGGGAATACCCATTTTGATGGATTTTGTATCGATTTCTATGGATTTAATTCACGTCTTCACATGTGAATTTTTGGTAATTAATTGTTTTTACAATCATTTTTGTGATTTATCACTTTGAAATACAAAGGTTCCTATACTAGTAGTAAATATTCAAACTCTTTCTTAAAGATGATTTCAACTATATTTTTAATACAAAGCTCGTTTATAACACCGTTTTCCAATCTATTAGTATATATAAACCTTTACCTCATTCGTTCGAGAAATCTAATTAAACGACTTAGCAAAACAAGTGGTATGAAACGCTTACGTTTACTTTGTCGGTTAATTCTAGACTTGTTCGATTGAACTCTTGTGACAACTTTAGAGTGGAAATCTACAATCTGTTCGTATATATATAAGTTAAGCCAGTGGTTATGGGACATGAAGCTAAACTCATATATTTACTAGCTTAGTGTAATTTACACTTATTTTCAAGTGGAAGTCTACAATTTTTTCGTAAATAATTAAGTTAAGCCAATGGTTATGGGATATGAAGCCTAACTCATTTATTTACTAGCTTAGTGTAATTTACACTTGTGGATCTATGAAGATCCTTTGGTGGAGTTTCGACTCAATTTTGTGGGGTAGAGACCCATGGTCTTCGGACCGTTTTGTGGAACTTCAGCTCAAAGGTCTTCGGATCATTTTATGGAGTTCGGCTCAAAGGTCTCCGGGCCGTTTTGTGGAGCTTCGGCTCAAATTTGATGGTTAGCGACAATGGCATAGCATTCCGTTTGTGATGCACGTGTTGGTGAGTTTTCGTGCTTCCGTTTGTGATAGGCCTTCCCCTTTTTGTGATTTCTAGATTTCTAATTGATGATTTCTAAAATTTGTGTTTCACCAATTTTTGTGAATTACATTGATAAATTTTATCAGTATTTGTGGTTTGGTGAATATGTTAAAGAATATTCTTTTTGGTGTTTGAGTATATTTGAGATATTGTATGATTTTTGTTAATTATCTAATGTATACTTATTACAGTATGGCATTATTGTTATCATACGTTTTTGTTGTATCTCTTGTCCTATCTCATTTTATTTGATATTTATAGCTAGACTGATCCGTTTATTATTTTCTTATTAAATAATACTCAGGTCAGACCGAGATGTTACATGTGCTTCTGCTTGACTCCTTATCTGGGACCATCATCTGACTTTTGTCTATCTACTTTAGTTGAGTAGTTTTTGTTTTACACATTCTAGATAGAGACTCCCTGATGTATACATATTCCTTTGTCTTGCACTTGTATCTATAATTTTATGATGTAGTGGATCTTGTATGACAACTACATTGATGTACACTACTATGTGATATATTCATATCTGTTTCCGCCTTAGTGATATGAATATATGTGACTGATTTTTGTTATGTTTATTTCTATATTTGTTTCCGTGGTCCGCACAGCCACTGTGTAGTAGGTTTGAGTTTGTATCGGTATGTCGGATTTTCTCTTAAATTAAATGCGTGACATATTATCGTACATATCGGTGCTCGCACAAAACAATTATACGGATGATCGCTCCTCAACAGCCTTATTCTTCGTACTAGTTGACGGCATTACTTCATAATGTTCTTGGCTAGCGTGAGTATAGAGGTAGGGCGTCACATGCACCATAAAGATTCTCATATAACATTTGTAAACAAATAACAATTTCAAAATTATAGGCCGAGTCATGTAAAATTTTGAAACCAATAACATAAAAATAAAATCGATATAGGACAAATTAGAACAAACCTTATCCATAAAAGCAGCAAATTAGGGTTCACTCGTCAGAAACTTGTGCCAAATTGAATATCATGAATCATCAAAAGAAAATATAGTCAATAACTTTATCTACCATAATAATGGAAAGGGAATAAAATAATGAAGAAACTTACGAAAATAAAATTAAACATTTGGAAGTCTTAATAATGAAACCTACCTCCGGAATCTTACAAGCGGACATAGAAATATGATATAAGATATGAGGAATCATTTCAACTCATGAACCTGCAAAGGAAATAACTAAATAATTTGAGAACATAAACCCTCAAAGTAAGATGTCGAACCATAACTAAAAATGAAAGCTTGATGACATATAAAATAGCAGATTTTTGATTCCAATTTGAGATACAAAGCATAAAATGAAGTTGGTATCATTGGATGGGCAGGAAAACAGTGCAGTGGATTGTTTTTATCCCTTGATATAAAATCGAAACTCAAAAGGAAATCAAGAGATGATTAAAATACATATACCATCTATGGGCCATGATTCCCTTTTACAAAGCAGATTACAGGTGCCCAGTTTTAATATGTAGTAATGACAGTTAGTGTATGAAAACATGAATTGAACTAAAGTTCTAAAGTCCTAGTGTGAAACCAATCATATTTTGCTCCATGAGTTCTTGAAATGTACAATTGAAGAGAGGAGTTCATCTAACGGATATAAATAATATTTCATAACTTTGAATGAGCAGGTAAGGAAGATGCAAATTGGATACATATAAAATGGATATATATATATATATATATATATATATATACCTACACTAAAATACATACGCATATACAAAGATCAGCTTTTAAAATTGATTTAATTGTCAACATACTAAGGTACACTATACCATGCATCATAGACTATTACAGTAAGTAACAGTCATTGATGTTTGCATACGAAAATGACTATCAATGTTAGCTTTTATGATATCCAAGCATAAACATACGCATTGAAAAAAGTTATATTATTTTGCTAAAGTATAAGATAAAAAAGCAACTGTTTGTGTGCAGATTCATGTCTCGTCAAATGATATAGGACATCAGTAAACCAAAATAATTGTTAAACATAGCAAAATGCATGTTATTTCATATGAAACATTGCAGGTTTTCATAATAATTTTCAAAAGTACCGACAAAATTATTAAAATGCTCACCAAGTTGCTTTATCTGTTGTTGCTAGGCCTAGTAATGGTACCAATATTGGTAGTTTTAGAAATTAGAAACAATATATATTTAAACCATGCTAAAACAATATATTTTGGTTTCATAATGACCAAACATCATAAACTACAGTTTGGAACACAAATTGTTTATATATTATAGATTCATCTAGTTTTTGTATTTTTTCTTGCTCCATTCTATTCGTATCTCGTGAAAATCATAAGGGGGTTCGTGTGTCTGCTGCTTTGAAAACAACCTTTCATTTATTGATTTCGTTCTTATCATTCAAACACAGTTTTCATGAAATTTAATTAATTTCTACTGCTGCTCCTGCTATACATACATCAAGAAAACTCTTTTTTCTGCCTCTTTTCAGGAAAAAGCCCGTTTCTTGTGAATTCATTTCGTTTTTTTTTAAGAATTTCTACTCTAAATTTAGCTTGTTTTGTAACTTGAATAGTCTGTTTTGATTCAACACAAAACATGAGAACTCTTTCTCAGTCCATCTACGCTTGATTTTTGAAACTTTAAATTTTAACATATTTTCTATTTTGAGCCCCATGAGAAATATACTCTGTTTGAGTTGAAGGAGGAAAAATATCAAAGTTGGATACATATTCTTCTACATGTACAAAAAAAAGCAATGAATGAAATAGGTTCTACAGTTCGAAAAGATGACTGGAAATGCAAAAGTTTACCTCAAACAGTAGAGAGACGAAATTCGACAGAGTACATGCTTCGTCATGCATCTAGTAGTCGACATGGATGAAATAGGTCAAATCCAAATAACTTAGGACAAAAATAGGTTCGATTTGGATAATTATTCAATGTTGTCGAGGTTCTCGTCCGTTAACGGGATGGGCATTCGATCGGCAGTTGGCGGCGTCAATTGGGAAGGGAGAAGAAGAGATCGAAAGAGGGGAAGGGTTTGCGGATGAGAAGAAGAACGATGGAAGCACGCATAAAGCGGGAAGGGGTTTTGTCGAGAAGAAGAGGTCGAAAGAGGTGAAGGGTTTACGGATGAGAATGAGAAAGATGGAAGTGTGTGTAAAGTGGAAGACGGTTCGGTTGTCCAAATTCAAGGGGCCTTCTGCGCTGTTGAAGTGAAATTCACTAATCATAATATAGTATAGATTATGATACTCATAATTAGATATATATCCTTTTAGGTAACTTGAAACACTTTTACAGTAACAAAAGAAATTATAAATAAAATCTTGGAGACAACTACCCATCACCAAACATGAACAAAAAATATATTGACAAAGTTGAAAAAAGGTTTGAAAATGACAACATAGAATGGTTTAAAATTGATAATATTGATACAATTACGGACATAGAAGAAACAAAATATTTAAACACACCTAAAGTGTCATTATTATGGATTTTTGTTTTGCTTTTATGATTATGATACTCATAATTATGTATATATCTTTTTTGATAACATGAAACACTTTTACAATAATACAAGAAATTATAAATAAAATCCAGAAGTCAACCATGTATCATCAAACATGAACACAAAAATATTGTAAAATTTGGAAAAAGGTTTAAATGAGAACATACGGTAAATTAATTGTAGACATGATCTGAAATGGATAAGGTTATGACAAATTTGGAAACTTCATAAAAATAAGAATTAAAACTATAATATAACAGTCTAAAAATGAAAACTTACCTATTGATCCGGTGAAAAGAACCAAAACATGGGGATCAGATGCAAAACGTTCATAAGAAAACAACTTCAGAAATGAAAAAATCAACAACCTTTAACTAATTTGAAAATGTTGAAATGAAAGTAATCAACAAACAACTTTAAATTATTGTGAAAAATACAAAAAAAAGGTTATCAAATAAAAAACATACAGATTCGTCTTCGTCGATGATGATTATTAATAAATTAAGAGCAGAAGAATGCTAAGAGACAAAACAATGAATAACAATAAATGATGGATACATGAATTGTGATTGGAAAAGAGTTGGAGAAGGCAATTGCAAATTGTTTACTCAAATCGATGAGAGATAAGTATTAGTTTTAGACTGAATAAGAATACGAATTTTTTTATTATATATATATATATATATATATATATATATATATGGTAAAAAAATAGATTTGGGATTAGAAGGCAGGAAAAAAACGTGCACTAGGTAGGATTGTTGTTGGCCCTTATAAATCCTTGACCATTTCCAAGACGGAGACGGACTCATCTGAAAATCCTTGAGCCAACTGTACCTCTTATTTTATGGTCTCCGGTAGTCAAAACTTGAGGGAGAACTAATGGCATCCCGACCACGACAATTAAACTCTCTAATCAGGGCCTTTACTTCAGTTCGGTTATGCTCTTCTTCTTCAACCTCAATTTCATCAAATTTAGAGGCAAGTGCTCACCTTCTCTTTTATTGTTCATTTAGTATGCTGAATATGAAATCATTTAGGTGTAGCATTTGTTGAATCGGTTGGTATGGTATACTGTTACTCTACTGTGATAGCTTGAAATACTTAAACGAATTTTGGATTGAATTTCAGTTTCTTATTGTATCAGTTGCGTTATGTAGAAGTAGAAGCGAATTTGATGGATGTATAATAATTTATTGATGCAGAGCGTTGGATTCATAGGGCTGGGAAACATGGGTTCGCATATGGCAACTAATCTAGCTAACAGTGGATACCATGTCACTGTACATGACATGTACTATTTCTTTCCTACCCGTTCTATCGTTTTAACTACACTCTTCTATTACATGCACTAGGTAGGATTGTTCACTTTCAAATACTTTTTTATTGGTAATATGATGGCAAAATATCATCAAATAAGAAACACGGTATATTGCCAAGTTAATTTTTGGTTATTTGCCAAGTTAATTTTTGGTTATTGGCTGATACATGCTAAACTAGTTTAACAATTATGTTTTATTTTGTTTTCTTCTCCTTCCTTGACCCTATTATTTCTTTCCTTTTATGTTCTTGGAAGACTTTGACATACATCCTTATTATTATAAAAAATTAGCTTTAGGTCACTTTCAATTTTCTTTTACAAATTACATCTCTATTTAAAAAAAGTTAAATTCACGGGGGATTTGGGTAATTTTAATAACTTCGACATGTGCTTTTATGATATACGTATGTTATCCCGCCTTTTGGCAAGGCCGTGATACTATGGATTTGAAAAAACAAATTTTGTAATCATCAAGGCAGAAAACCTGAAAAAATGATTATCATGATCAGAGATCAGTTATAAGCAATGCTATGTATAATAGTCAAATGGATTCAAGCGAAAGACATCCTAGAATTGGCTAAGTATGGGTTGATACTTCCCCTAAGCAGGGGATCAGATTGGATCACTATGGATCAATGATTTCAATATGAGATTCAAATCGTAAATCGCAAAATTCAAAACATGGATCGAAACGGAATTCGAATCGTGGATCGTAGATCCAAATGAGATTCAAATCGTAAATCGTACATTACAAATTTTGAATCGAAACGGGATTCAAATTATAAATCGTAGATTTTTACTGTATATATATGTGTGTGTGTGTGTGTGTATTGCATGCATATAATACATGTTGATTCTTTTCAAGGAAAATATACTACCGTTATGTTTTTTTCTACTTGTACGTCACTAATGATATCACAAGATTGTACGCATGGATGAGTACATTTTTTGTTTTGTGTACTTAACGATGTAATAAATAATTGTTAGTAATTATTATCTATTCTTTTGTATGTTGTGTTATGTAACTAGTAGTTTTGTTTTCTTTTGCGAAGACTAGTAATCATATATCATGTTAATTAGTTGCATAGCGAAAATAGATTCATATTGAATACTTAGCACAAAATGAAATGCGTACTACAAAAGATGGATATAAAGCAAGTCAAAACAACAAAATAAACCACAAACTCCTAATCATCCTTATTTCTAGCTCTTCCTTCACTATTATTTCCATCTTCATTTCCAACATCCATTTTATCAAGTTCATCATCAATTGAGTAAGCATAATCGGATTCTTCTGCATCATCTTCTTCGACTAACATCGCCTTTCCTTTTCCTTTCACATTACTACCTTTATATTGAGTGTTTCTTGGACCTAATCAATAATAGATATAACAAAATATTTCTTAAAATAAAATTGTAAACTTAATTAAGAAGTTATTTAGTTTAGGTATCTTTAATTTAAAATTACCGCGCTTCTTTTTCTTTGGAATTTTTCGACTTGCCTCTCCTTCTTGATTTTTAAAACACATGCACATCCATCCAACTAGTATCAATGGGTAAGGTCGGATCTCCTTGTTCGCATATCCATTCGTCGTCACTATCTAAATCCGAAAGGCATATAGGATAAGTCCATCTTTTGCCTTTCTTTTTTCATGTCTAAGCTCAAGTTGAAAATTGTACTTTACAAAAACTAAAACATCGAGTCTTTTTTGCTCTAAACGGTTGCATCTTTTAGTGTGAACTTGTAGTTGTACTTCAATATTAGAATGTTAAGATGGCCAAAAACTAAATTATATTACATCATTTATATTTATACCTGATCAAATGTACTTCAATTACGCTCACAACCGGTAGAACTACATGTCAAACTCAAAACTCTTATATTAACTTTTTGCAACTCTGGGCACTGACCATCATAGCTCTCCCACCATAAAGATATTCATTTGGATCATTTATAAACGTTAAACACATATTATAAGTCATACAAAAAAGTTTACATGATATGTACAATGAATACATTTGAAAAAAAATTGAGTATAAATCTTACCAGGTTGTTTGGTTGTGCGACTAGCAACGACCATTGCCCTTCCAAACTTGCATTCTCCTAAGGAATAAATATCAAATTGTCGGTCAATAATAGCTCTTTCTTTTTTGCTTTGAACCATTCTTTCAATTGTGTCATATAATCCTTTTTTCACCTCCATATCCATGGAATATATATCATCATATCGATACTTCGGATTCAAAAACATTCCGGCCGCATACAAAGGACTGTGAAGTTGCGCATTCCATCTTGTCTCTATGATATCCCATAAATCCTTATATCTAGACTCAACATTATCAAAATGTTGTACAATTTTTTCTTTGGCTTGGTCCATAACTTCATAAATATAACCCATTGCAGGTTTTGCATCTCCATCCACTAATCGAAGTACCTTAACTAATGGAATAGTACTTTCCAAACAATATTTTATGCCATCCCAAAATTTCTTTTTAGCTAAAATAATATATTGAACCTCAATTTCCTCTATCTTTCTAGCAAATTGACAACTCTCCCATTCGCTAAAAGTAAACATTTTCGCAATCCCTTGTGGTTTTTGAACACACATTTCAAAGTTAAATATTGTGTTGCAAATCTAGTGACCGCTGGCCTTGTTAAATCTATCCCTTTGTGTACTTTCTCATAAGTTTTAAAAACCAGCCATGTTTATGAATAAATTGTCACTTTTTTTGCATAATTCATAATTTCAAGATGAGTGGGCAGCTCACCGATATCCATTAATATCAAATCTAGCCAATGAGGGGCATATGAAGACCAAAATAACTGCCTTTTTTTCCTCAACATTTCTCCTGCTTTCACATAGGCGGCCGCATTATCTTTGACCACTTGAACCACATTTTCTTCTCCAACTTCTTCAACCACCACGGATTTGAGCATGACAAAAATGTTTTCAGCATTTTTAACAATTGATGAAGTGTCAATAGACTTCAAAAATAAGGTTCCTTTAGGACCATTCACTAAAAAATTAGTGATGCTTCTATGCTTTCTATCGATCCATCCATCTGACATAATTGTGCATCCTACAACAAAAAATATAGTAATATAAGACTATAGATTATAGAATGAAAAAGAAACATATTTTTTGATATATTTTTAAAACACAAACATTACCCGTCGTTTTCCATTCTAGTTTGTATTTCTCCAACTTATTTTTCACATTTTCCGCTTCTTTCATCAAATATGTATTTCGAATCTCATGATAGCTAAGAAGTTTTAAACCTCTTCCATAAGATGCAATGCTATCCGCCATGCTATTAAAGTATGGACTCTTCACTATGGATAAAGGTAATGCATTTGCATAAATCAGACGATAAATTTTCAAACAAACATCCTCTATCTTCCTTCTTCCACATAGCGTTTAGTGTTTTTTGTTTTCTTAAACTAATGTTAGGCAATGCTTTTCCTTTTTTCTTCAATTCATTATGACCGCAAGCCTTATTTTCATCTTCATCAAGTTCATCCGCCTTATCTTCATCATTTAATCTACTCTTTTTCAACAAATTTTTAAAAGTTATGGCTACTTCCTCCGGCACATTGGTACATGCTTTCACATTATCGGATGTTTGAGCTAAGTGATGTTTAACTCTAAAAACACCTCCGCTTATCTCCTTTGAACAATAATTGCATCTATTAACTCTTTTGTTTCCTTTATTAACCGATTTATAATGATCCCGTGTAATATCTACTTCTCTAGGCATCTATAAACAATAAGAAAAAAAGCAGTAAGCACCTAAATATATCAGTAACTTTTCCATTTCAAATAAAGTACAAAATAATAGGTATGGAAACATACTGTACATGTACAACATCCGTACATCAACAATTCAAACTAATATAAATTGCTGACAGCAAAACATTAAACAATTTAAACTAATAGTAATATATGTTACTTGCTGTCAGCTACACATTAAACAATTCAAACTAATATATATTACTTGCTGGCAGCAACACATTAAACAATACGACAAGTTGCTGTAATACATTACCCCACATCCCCACTTGCATGACATTCCCACAGTCCGATTTGCATGACACACACATGCATATATATACATTAAACAATATGGTAAAGTTGCTTAAATTCTGAAATTACAAACACTGTCGTAACTAGTACTGCTGTAGTTTTTGCTCAAATATGGCTCTGTGTCTAGAATATAGCCATAATAAAATAAAAAACAAACCTGAAAACAGAAGTCAAAAGCTATAAAGTTAAATATATGTAGATAGCAGTGCTGTAGTACTAAGTTACTGTAGCAGCAGTTTACACATTACCATCTTATGCCCAGAAATTGCAAAAAGACAGAAAAAAAATTCGAAAGTGATGTAGAAGTTAGAAGAGAGAGTAAAAAAAGAATACCAAAAATTTAATTACCTCTCTCTGATGCTTCCATCGAGTTCTGATGCTTCCACCAAGTTTGATTCTGATGCTTTATCTTTTTTTTCTGCCTTGAA
Organism: Allium cepa; assembly: GCA_030765085.1. Classification (NCBI taxonomy): domain Eukaryota; kingdom Viridiplantae; phylum Streptophyta; class Magnoliopsida; order Asparagales; family Amaryllidaceae; genus Allium; species Allium cepa. The sequence continues at coordinate 550,924,816 of CM060938.1, forward strand.
TTTTTTTTGTTGAAGCTATTTCTGATCTTCATTTTTATAATGCTCAAAATGGATATTCTAGAGATTCTTCTTCAATTTCCAACCTGTGCGATGCTTCAACTTCAAAAGCATAATGATTTTTTTCCAATTTTGAAGAACCGACGTTTCGATTTTTAAGAAAATATTCAATTCGGCTTTTTAAATTGAAATCACGATTTGATTTAGGGCATAAATATTTTCGATCTACAAATAAATCGTACGATTTCTGAGAACTGCAATTCAAATTGAAAGTTGGATCGATACGGTTGCGATTCGATTTGAATTGCGAGTTGGATCGTACGATTTTACGATTTTTGAAATCACTGCTATGGATGTAGATACTCAACTCAGCTGATCAACTCAACGGAGATCGGTCAATATCTCAACAAACACCGAAGGAGCTAGACAAACAACTACGAAAACACGAAGAGGAAGTAGAGGGGACCCATCATGGGGATCGCTGAATCCCTATCCACCATCTTAGGGGATCAGAGTCGATCCCTCGATTAGGATCGAGGCTAATCCCTCTAGGAGGCCCAGATGGACCCCATTTTTGGCGAGCGGGTCCGTCTTGGTCTTCTGCGTGTGAATTTTCAGCTGGATATTTATTCGTCTTCTCTTATAAATACTAGATCATTGGCTCAAAGAAAAAGATCTTTTTCGGCTAGACTGATCTTCTTTCTGACTCTCTTATTCCTCCGTTATTATTCTAAGGATATTATCTTGACTGTAATTGTAATCTACATTATAAATAAAAGGGAAATCATTGGAGTTGACGTAGGTCGGAGTACGTCGAACCACTACAAAACATTCGATGTTCATTTCTTTATATTTTAATTTTCCGTTTTTCATATTTTATTCTCTACTTCGTTCTATTTGGACTTGGTTATTGGATTAATAGTGCTTTCATACTATTTAGGGTGTTAGCGCCATTTTTGACGTCAACATTTTGCTGCTTTCACTGAGAACACTTGCACCCGTGGATTTGAAAGCCATGATATGGATTTGGAAGTTTGGGTACTTGAATCTAGGAAGCAATGACTAGGCAATTAGCAAGGAGATCATTGACAGATAGGAGTCACCATGGAGAAAGTCAGGAGACATCCTCAAGAGCTGGAGCTAATCAACCCTCCGTCTACATCACTAGGAAGAAGATGGAGACTATGATGGAGGCGATGCATGAGCGGATGCTGAAGAGAGAAAATGAGATGATGCAGAATTTTTTTAGGCAAATTGGACAGGCTTGAGCAGTAGAAGCTGTTGGAGTACAAAACCAAGGATTAGGAGCGGTAGAAGCTGCTGGCAATTTGGATCATGGAGTTGGAGCAATAGGAGTTGCAGAAAATCAAAACCAGGAGCGTGGAACGGAACCAACATGTAGAGGAATGCAACGGAGCAACCGGGGCGAACCACGGGCAAGCAGGAGGGATCAACACCGATTCCCCTAGAGGGATCAACACCGACCCCCTAGGCCTGGAGGCACACTCCTGGGTCAGGCTGGATCGGATGTCGGTAGGTCAGCGGTCGGTATTGTAATGCAGATGCACGTCCGGAGGAGTACGTTACGAAATACCCTTGCGGAGTTGACGGTAGGTTGATAATATGAATTGAAGGCCACCGATGGATGAGAATAAAAGGATGGCTGAGCTGATTACAATGGATAATGAAGGCGATTGTTCGACGGGAGTATGAAGGATGTCAATCGGAGTCCGTTCACTCCGAATATCAGGCAAGCTAGGAACCTATCGGAATTCAAATTACCAAGACTGGAGGTTGATGAAGGACGGTCGGACCTTACAATACACTTGAAGAGGTATATCCGACATATGAAAGTGCTGGGGGCATCGGAGAAAGTCATGACAAGGTGTTTTTCATTTTATTTGACGGAGTTCGTGGCGCTCTGTTTGCGTCAAAATTGGTTACAAACACCCAATTGCCGATGAAAGCATCCGTTCACAATTACAAATTACATATAGCAAGTTTATAAAGAATAAAATATGAAGAACGCTCAGAAAATTAAAAGGAAAGCAATAGAAACACACAATTTATGGTGGTTCGGCTATCGTCGGCCTACGTCTACTTTGAAGAGTCGCTATTTTATTGATTATCACTCGTTGGTTACAAGAGTATGGTTGATAATAATCAAATTACAATGGAGTTCGACAGAGTAACGACGTAGAAGAACAAAAAAGATCATTTTCTGCATGCATATGGCTGCTATTTATAGGTGTAGGCTGAAAATATCTCGCTCAGATCTCGCAAGACCTCTTCTTCCACGTATGTGGGCTCGTGTGATCGATCTTCGATTGTTTGGACTCGATCCGTGATCGATACGAATGAAATTTGGATCCGAGATCGATCTTGAATATTCTTGAGGTTGCACGCAAGCTCCTGTGAAAATTTGGTGGCATTTGGACTTGTAGATTTTGAGTTATGATCGATGCAAGTTTGAATTTGTTGAAGGCTGTTGAGTTCGCATCGCTTCTGTTCGCATCGATCTTTTCGCATCGTTTTTGGACACGTGATGCCTAATGACATGACGCTAACTTTTTGGATCGATCCACTTTTTATGCCGAGTGACTGAGTCTCTCACTTGAATGCGCCCTGTTCATATCCATCCATTGTTTTTCCATTCGTATCGCTTCTGTACTTCACTTCGTATCGCTTCACGTATACATTGCTTCATATCTCTTTACATACACATTGCTTCATATCGCTTCACATATATATTGCTTCGTATCCATATATGTGGCTTCATTCGTATCGATGATTTGAAGGCGCTTCATATCGATCACTGCATGCGTTCTTCGTATTGCTCTCTTTAATGGTATGCCTCGTATCGATAGGTTAACTGATCGATACGAGTTAAGTTGGTGCGATCGATACGAAACATGACTTGTTGATGAATACAAAATAAAGCGAATACGATGGATACGAACTGAAGTGCGCGTGATGGATACGAAGCGGCATGCACTTGATGGATACACGAAGCAATGCGCATTTGATGGATACGAAATAGTGCTCACCTGATCGATACGAAGTCATGCGCATTTGATGGATTTCGAACAAGATCGATACAAAGGAGGTTTCTCTTTGATGGATACGAAGTGGAATGTGCCTGGGTGGTTACGAACCGATGATTGCTTGATGGATGCGAAGGAGAATATTGTTTGATTTGCATCGATCATATCTTGAGCATACGAACTTCGATTGATTTAAAATTTGAAATATAGCCTTTTCTAGCCTCGTTCATCATTTCCAATCGATACCGTCTTGATTGGAGCTCGGTCAAATGTTGGCGATATCGATCATAGCTTTGTTTCCAATCGATCTCCAATACTGGTTCCCATCCTTTTTAGCCTATTTGTTGATAACCCGGTCTTGACCAAAAGGCGCTATAACATTTGCCCCCAAAACATGCCTTGTGGTAAGAAGGCGTGTTTTGAATAGCTGTGAATCCAATATCCAAAGTCCATATTCAATCTATAGCGATACCATCCGATCCATAATCCAATCTATTACCAAGCTATCCTATCCAAGTGCTATAGCCATATCCAAGTCCGCGGCTGCTCCGAGTCGATGTCCAATTCGAAGTCCAGTAACCAAATCTCTAACCAATTCCATAGCTATCCGAGCTCATCAACCGAGCTTTAATCTATCCATATCCAATAACCAATAGCCAAATCCATAACCTTTCTAGGTTGATATCCAAATTCAGGACCGCTCCGGGTCCTTTTCCAAATCCAGGATCTCTTTAATTCCATTTATCCCAAGCCGAAATCCGAATCCAAGACCTCTCCGGGTTGCGTTATCTTGTTCTGACCCCGACTCTCCGGTCAGGGGCTTGAATGTTCTCCGACCTCGGCTCTCCGGCCAAGGACTTTTATATTCTCCGGACGAGGACTTTTATATTGTGTTCGAGTCCATTCCATCACTCTCCGGCGAAGGGACTCGTAATTTGCGATCACTGCCCCGTCTCTTCGGTCGAGACCGTAATCGCGAGACCGGTATTATTTATTACATTAATCCAAATCCAATCATCCAAAATAAAAGTTTTTACGGCCAGGGAAAACCAAATAAATGTCTGTACATCCAAGGGAGAAACCAAAGTTTTCAGGAAAACGAAAAGAAAAACAGGATTTTATAGGCTCGAGCAACACGGTTTATCATCGTCTCAGAGCATGCCTAGGGACCGTCCTCGATCCCGTACATATGTAAGTGATTTAGTTGTATTACTTCGAATTTTATTACTTATTCAAAACTATAAATCTATTTAGTTGATAACCAGCTGATGTTGCCTAGATCCAGTGCCATCTTCGTTCGAGGTGGGCGGTGGCCGCTCCTGTTCCACTGCCACAGCTCAATTCCTTACACGCTGTTGTAGATGACCATTCCTTACATGCTCCTCAATGATATCTTTCAAATACCTGCAGTCGTTTGTGCTGTGTCCATCCAGCTCATGGAATAGGCAATGCTTTCCCGATGCCCGCTCGCATTCAAAAGGTTCCTTTTTTGCCGACCTTCGATACTGGAGGCGCTCTTGAGTATTCAAGTAAATCCTTTACAGAGTCTCAGTCAAATCCGTGTAGGAAGTAAACTTTGAATTCCTCCGTGGCCTTTTGGAAGTGTTACTGTTATCATTTATTTTTCTTTTTCCTTTATCATCTTTGTTTGGATCCTCCCTGGGTGGACCTCCACCCCTTACTGCATAAGCTTCAGCCTCTCTCCCTTCTCTCTCAGCCTGCGCATCTTCCTGCCGTAGAAACCGTTTTGCTTCATGGTAGAATTCTCCGAAAACCGTTTTGCTTCATGGTAGAATTCTCCGAGATCCGTCGGTGGGTTACGTTCCAACGATATCTTGAAATCCGAATTATTTGTAATTCCTGAAACTGCTGCCATCAAAACCATCGATGGATCAGGTCGATCCACCGAAGCCACTACCGCATTGAATCTGGTTAAGAAATCCCTGAGCGACTCTCCTTTCCATTGTTTCATCGATGTCAAAGTCATCACATTCTTGGGTCGGACTATGTGGACTCGAAACTGCCTCATAAACCTTTCAGTCAGCTCCGTCCATGCACCAATAGAGCCAGACTCCAGCTGTCTAAACCATAATGCTGCTATATCTGTTAAATACAAAGGAAAGCATCGTGCCATGACCTCTTTCGATGCCCCCAGTACTTCCATATGCCTCATGTACCTTGTCAAGTGAACAGCAAGATCCGTTCTCCCGTCATACATCTTCAGTGTTGGCAGTTTGAAATCCGACGGGTTCCTAGCTTGCCTGATCATTGAAACAAAGAGACTCCTATTCATATCCTCCAAGTCCTTATTCACCAACCCGTCTCTCATGGCTCGCCTAACCATCTCTGTCAATCAATCGCTATCGTCAAGCTGTAGTCCTTGTCCGTTCTATCCAATCTGCCCCCCGAGTTCACGAGGGATTCCTGGAATCTTCTCTCCTGGATGAGCATCCATTCCACTATCAACGTCGTGTTGCATAGCTCCGTCCGGTACTCTGCCCTGGATTGGATCAACATGCTTCGGGTGAGTGCCCCTAGCTCTGGTGTTGTTCCTGATGGTCCCGCTCTATTTTGAATTCTGGTTGCTCCATGCTCCCGATCCCTATCTCCAGCATCTCCTGCTGTTACGTTCCATTGGTTCTGCACTCCAACTTGTCCAACTTGTCGAAGTAGGTTCTGTATCATCTCCTCTTGTCTCTTCAGTATTGTTTCCATGCGTCTCTAGTGATGAAGGTCGAAGTTTGATTCGCTCCCGAGGAAGCCCCGACTCCCTTCACGCTGACTCCTTTCATCCATCTGTCTTCTTGTCGATTGCTTTGCCATAGCTTTCCAAATTCAAGTCCTTAAGCTTTCAAATCCGAAATCCAAGCTTTAGAATCCCCGAGTGTTAGCTTCTCGGTGAAAACACCAAAATGTTTGCGTCAAAATTGGTCACAAACACCCAATTGCTAATGAAAGCATCCGTTCACAATTACAGATCATAGATAGCAAGTTTATAGAGAATAAAATATGAAGAACGTTCAGAAAATTAAAAGGAAAGTAATAGAAACACACGATTTATAGTGGTTCGGCTATCTCCGGCCTACGTCCACTTTGAAAAGTTGCTATTTTATTGATTATCACTCGCTGGTTACAAGAGTATGGTTGATAATAATTGAATTACAATGAAGTTCGACAGAGTAACGACGTAGAAGAACCAAAAAAAGATCCTTTTTTGGATGCATATGGCTGCTATTTATATGCGTAGGCTGAAAATATCTCGAAAGACCTCTTCTTCCACGTGGGTGGACCCGCGTGATCGATCCTCGGTTGTTTGGACTCGATCCGTAATCGATACGAATGAAATTCGTATCGATCAAGATTTGGTCCAATCGAGCCGAGATCGATCTTGAATATTCTTGAGGTTGCACGCAAGCTTCTGTGAAAATTTGGTGGCATTTGGACTTGTAGATTTTGAGTTATAATCGATGCAAGTTTGAATTTGTTGAAAGCTGCTGAGTTCGCATCGCTTCTGTTCGCATCGATCTGTTCGCATCGCTTCTGGACACGTGATGCCTGATGACGTGGCACTAACTTTTTTGATCGATCCACTTTTATGCCGAGTGACCAAGTCTTTCACTTGAATGCGCCATGTTCGTATCCATCCATTGCTTTTACATTCGTATCGCTCCTGTACTTCACTTCGTATCGCTTCACGTACACATTGCTTCGTATCGCTTCACATACACATTGCTTCGTATCCATAGGTGTGGCTTCATTCGTATTATGATTTGAAGGCGCTTCGTATCGATCACTGCATACGTTCTTCATATCGCTCTCTTTAATGGTATGCCTCGTATCGATAGGTTAACTGATCGATACGAGTTAAGTTGGTGTGATCGATACGAAAGGTGACTTGTTGATGGGTATGAAATAAAACAAATACGATGGATACGAACTGAAATGCACGTGATGGATACGAAGCGATATGCACTTGATGGATACGAACTAGTGCTCACCTGATCGATACGAAGCCATGCGTATTTGATGGATTCAAACAAGATCGATACGAAGGAGGTTTCTCTTTGATGGATACGAAGTGGAATGTGCCTGTGTGGTTACGAATTGACGATTGCTTGATGGATGCGAACGAGATTATTGTTTGATTTGCATCGATGATATGTTGAGCATACGAACTCCGATTGATTTGAAATTTGAAATATAGCCTTTCCTAGCCTCGTTCATCATTCCCAATCGATCCAGTCTTGATTGGAGCTCAGTCAAATTTTAACGGTATCGATCATAGCCTTGTTTCCAATCGATCTCCAGTACCGGTTTCCATTTATTTTAGCCTATTTGTTGATATCTCGGCCTTGACCAAAGGGCGGTATAACACGCTCTGGTTTAGACAGCTGGAGAAAGGTTCAATCAGAACATGAAACAAGTTGGTAGATCGGTTCATGAGGCAGTTTAGGGTCCACATTCGAGACCCAAGAGCGCAATAACGTTGACAACGTTAAAGCAAAGGACATGATAGTCCCTGAGGAGTTTCTTGACGCGGTTTAATGCAGCAGTTGCTTCGGTGGATCGGTCATAACGGTGGCGATATCCGAGATTGCCGACGATACGGATTTTAAGATTTCATTGGAGCGGGATCCACTAATGGATCTTGAGGAATTTTTCCATGAAGCTAAAAGGTTTCTACGGCAGGAGGACGCACGAATCGACAAGAAGAAAGTAAATGCTGTGCGAGGTGAAAGACCATCTGGAGAAGGGTCCAAGATGAATTAGAAAAAAGGAAGTTGGACGATGGTTATGATGAATCAAAAATGCAAAGAAAAGAACGAAAACCGAAGTTCTCCACTTATTCGGATTTGACGGAAAGTTTGAAACAGATTTATCTAAACACAAGGGGGCAACTCCCCTATCGGGAACCGCAAAGGAGAGATTCTATTGAGCGGGAACGTAGGTCTGGAAAATATTTCCTATTTCACGAACTGGATGGGCATACTACAGATGAATGTTGGCACTTACGGGATAAGGTTGAGGAACATATCAAAGATAGCAGGCTGTCATGATACGTGAGAACTCGGGCTACGACAGTGGAACAGGAGTGACCACCATCCGCGTCCAATGGAAATGGTCTTGGATCGAGGTCACGGATCGTCATCATTTAATCGGGATGACATGAACTGAATAAGTAATAAACTCCATAATAAAACGGCCGCGTCACTTACATATGTACGAAATCGAGGTCGTTCCCTAGGCATGCTCTAAGATGATAAACCGTCTTGCCCGGAGAGGCAATATTTGATTTTTCTTGTTTTCTGGTTTTCAGGTTGTAAGAACTTAAATTTAATAACTTAATAAATGGATTCATAAGTCATAGATTAATCCCTCGATCGGAGATTCGAGGCCGAAGAAAGGAAGTCGGTACATAATTGATCGCGTTATGTCTCTGATCGGAGAGTCGGGGACTGAAGTGCAAGAAGTGAGTCGCTTCGTCGAAGAGTGACATGATCGACTTACTTATCGTTGTTCTCTCTTCGCCGGAAAGTTACCGAATGAGATCCAGCAAGGGTCCGAAGAGATCATGATCGGCCAAGGAAGGCCAGGATATCGCGTTATGTTTGAGGAAACTGAACCGGAGTGTAAAAAATAATGTCGCTTTGCCGGAGAGCGACATGATCGGCTTACTTGTCGTCACCCCTTCACCAAAAAGTGACATGATGTGGTCCAACAAGAGCTCGGAGAGGCTATGATCGGTCCAGGCAGATCAAGACATCGTTATATGCCTCAAAAAGGGCTGGAGTGCAAGGGGTAGCTCGCTTCGTCGAAGAGCGACATGATTGGCCTACTCGTCGTTAAGTTTGGATTGGACTTAATAAGGGCCCGGAGAGACCATCGATCGGTCCGGAGTGACCATGAACTTGGATAATAATTCGGAGAGATCGCGGATTGGTTTATTGACTTTCAAGATTTCAAACGGTTATGGATTTGGATATTGACATAGAGAGGTCACAAATTTGGATAACAATCTGGTGAGATCGAGGATTTGGATAACGATACGGTGGGATCAAGGCTTTGAATTTGGCAAATGATCCAGTGAGATCGTGGTTTTGGATTTGGCAAACGATTCGGTGAAATCATGGATTCGATTACTGGCTTTGGATGGATGTGGATTCGGCTAAGGATCTGTAATGGATTTGGAATTGGTTATAGACTCGGAACAGTCACGGATTTCACTAACAATCCAGAGAGGTTGAGGATTCATCATGCAAATACCAACTCTCGAGCGAATATGGGATGACTCACGGTGATTCGGTTTGGGAAAGAAATGGATTCTGGATTGGAATATTTGGCTGTCGATGGATTTTGGACTCTGGACTTTATGGCAATTCAAAACACACATTTCTATCGCAAGGTATGTTTTGGGGGCAAATGTTATCCTGCCTTTTGGTAAGGTCGTGATACTATGGATTTGACAAAACGGATTTCATAATCATCAAAGCAGAAAGCCCGAAAAGATGACTATCAGGATTGGAGATCGGTTATAAGTAAGACTATGGATGATAGTCCAACGGAAGACATCTCAGAATTGGCTAAGTATGGATTGGTACTTCCTATAAGTTGAAGATCGGATCGGATCACTATGGATGTAGATATTCAACTCAATAGGTCAACTCAACGGAGATCGGTCAATATCTCAACAAACACCGGGGGAACATGCAAATAACCGCGGAAACACGAAGAGGAAGCAGAGAAGGACCCACCATGGGAATCGTTGACCCGTTCGATCCCCCTATAGGGATCAGGGCCGATCCCTCTAGGATGCCCAAATGGGTCTCATTTTTGGCAAGCGGGTTTGTCTTGGCCTTGCTCTTCTACACGCGGATTTTCAGCTTGATGTTTCGTCTTCTCTTATAAATAACGGATCATTGACTCAGGGAAGGGGATATTCTTTTTTGGCCAGACTGATCTTCTTTCTGTTTTTCTTCTTGCTCTATTGTTGTTCTAAGGCTATTTTTCGGACGGTAATTGTAATCTACAATATAAATAAGAAGAAAATCTTTAGAATGAACATAGACGGAGTACGTCGAATCACTATAAAACATTCGGTGTTTATTTATTTCTATTTTAATTTTCCGTTCTTCATAATTTATTGTCTACTTCATTCTGTGTAGACTTGGTTATTGGATTAGTGGTTCTTTCATACTGTTTGAGGTGTTGGTGCCAGTTTTGACGTCAACAACGTTCATAACTAATAACCGTCGTAATACATGTTAAAGCCGCCGCTTTTAAATTTGAAAACGAGAGAGTAAAAAAAAGAAATTAAAAAAAGAGGATATAGAAAATAGTTTCTAAAAGGTAATGACGTAAAACAAATAAATGTAGAAAATAAGAATGTATTCCTAATTTCTACTATTTTATTTAGGAGAAATTAATTTAAAGGACAAAATTTGTATATTTTTAGCCTCAAGGAGGCGACATAAATCTTTTAACCACAAGTACAAGCATTCTTCCAAACTTATTCATAAGGACAAACATTCTTGCAAAATTATTCATAAGGACAAATATTCTTTCAAATCTGCTACTAAACTAAAAACTGATATTTAAAAACTGCTACCGATAACTAGAAATTGATACCTAAAAACTGCTATCAATAACTAAAAACTGATACCTAAAGAAAGTTGTCCTTCAGGTTAAAATACTGAAGGTCTGTCCTTGAGCCTAAAACGCTGAGAAATTTTGTCCTTCACTTCTTTATCCCATTGGCTTTATTTCTCCATTTCATTTCTTTTTTAATGCATTAAGTCTGTGTATATAAATTATAAAGGCTTTCATGCCCTTTGTTGACGAGTTTTACTGTTTAGCCATCCGCTTAATTTCGTCAATGGAAGGTTTACTATCTCATCAAAGTATTGAAATGAAAATTACATTAGTTTATTATATTAAATACTTTTATGGAAATACTAGTCCCACCTAGGAAAGGTTTACTGTCCAGAATCAATTAATATCTAATCAAATACTAAAATTTTATGAAAATTACGTTAGTTTATTAAAAATCATAGCTCCGATTAATTTTCAATTAATCTTTGCCTAAACCATTGATCTCTAAATCATATTGGCTGTCTAGCCCCCGCCAAACGATTTTACTATCTTGCTTATGCCATGTAATAAACTAAACAATCCAAGTTTTCAATAAAATTAAAATTTTAATTATTATTTCCCATTGGTTCCTAAGTTTTTAATAAATCACAGATTCTTGTCTTCTTTTAGTTTTAGGTCGTATTCGTTTTGCACTTTGTGTTGTTTCATGAGCATTTAGATTTTTTCTACCCCTTTGGCATCGGTCACCAACTCACACATGTCTGCACTTGCAACTTTATTTTGATGATGAAAATATCTGATCATGTGTTGTAGAACTTGTTGATGAATGAGCTCTTGCATTAAGCAACTTGCCTCACTTTATATTGAGTTTTGATCATATACTCAAGGGCTCCTTTTTTGCAATGAAAATTTTAGATTTATGTTTACGGATATAAGCCATTTTTTCCTACCTTTCTCAAGCTCTTATTCTACCAGATCTATATTCACATGGCTCCTTGGAAGTATATTTATTTCATTGACATGTTATGGTTAAATAAACAAATATATTGATGTTTCATTGCACAAAATTATTTAATCGTTGGATGTCTTATATTTAAAATATGAAGCTGAAACCAGGATTATTTAATGTTTGAGACCTATTGCATCATCAATTGTTTTCTCTATTTGTTTTCAAATAGACTTTCCTTTAAATAAATATATATATAACTTCAGATTTACTCATGTTTTACTATGCTATTCTGATGCTCATTGTATTTGGATTGCGTCTTTAGATCATATAGCTTCCTCGTATATCTGATTTAAAAAAAAGATCATGATGAACTAATCAATTTACCTTTATTCTACCAATACTAATCATTATGCTGATATTTTTGTACAAAGTTAAATTTTCATTTATTGTCGTGAGTTTTAATACCAAATTCAGTTTTAGCTTTAAATTTGGGAACCACTTCAATATTAGATTTTCAATTCCACGTGCATGAGCCGTAATTTTTCGTCATAATTTTTTCTTTCTCAAAATTTATAGTTAGAGACACATAACTTGCTTGTGCTTGTGAAAATTTCTATGATACATTAGTATTCGATTTGTTGTTACTTATCAATATCATCCTAAAGGGTGTGGATTTGACGGTTAACGTGACACTAACAGATATTAAGGTTTCAATTGCGAGGGGTTTTGAGTGTATTGATTTTGGACTATCAATTAGAGTTTCGGTTTTGAGATTTTATAATTAGTTTTGTAAGGTATAAAACCATGTTTGATAGTAATATTTTCGTGGGCTATGGAAATCATTCTAAAATTGTGAAATAACACATATATCTAAATAATAAAATATAAGTTGCATAAAAATAACCATAAAAAGGTAAGGTTTCATAGTTAAAAGTTGGAATTTAACAAGAGAATTTTTTGTAAAACACCCTCTTGAAGTTTCAATATATACAACCGTCCCTCATAAAAACAAGTTTAAAAATTGCATTTGTTTTTAGTTTTAGCAAAAAAATGCAAATATTTATCTATAAAATATTTGTACAAAAAATACAAATGTTTGCACTTTTTCCAAAAAAAATGTTTCGGTCATAGAAACATGCGATTAAGTTCAGATTGAATTTTCGAAGAAAAAAAAATTGTTTTTGTCGAAAATAAAAATAATGGTGTAATTTAAAACATATTTTTGATGAAGGTTTTTCATGTATAAACTTGAAAATAAGGGACGGATCAAAATTTTCACTTTTAATAATTATATCAAAAACCCATAACAAATATAACTTAGGAAAAAAAAAGGATCAAATTAGATAATGTTAATTCAATTGGGAGATAAAATGTAAAAAATTGTGCCTCCCTCCACCACACATCAATACGAGCATACTTAAGAGTTGCGTTCGTATCAAATGTACTAACTCCAAATGAACCCTTATTTTGTTTCCCTAAAGCACAACCATCACAAAAGACTAGCTTAAATTGATGAACATCATCAATCGAGTCATGTCTCTACAACTCATTCGACTTCTCTCACCAATACGTCCGATGCATAGTCTAGTAGAGTCTAAATCACTATAAAGCACCACTACAGCCAACTCAGCCATGACTGTAGTCCAATCTAGAAAATGTAGGTTTCCTACCTCTAAATCACTAGAACGGACCACTGCAGCCGACTCATCTATAACTGTAGTCCAATCTAGAAAATGTAGGTTTCTTACCTTAACACTCTTCATTATTAGCAATGAACCCTTTTCCATTATCAATCTTCCATCCTCACAAATTTTCTTCATGATAAGCATACTCAAAACTCACATTGAGAACAGACTTCTGTAGAATATTAGAACATGGCTAACATCTTCATTATTACGCATAACACCATCATACATCATAATCATCACACTTCCAATAATAATGAGATGACAAGATGCATCAAACTCCATAACAACTGCACTTTCGCCAAACTCACGATATGTAGAGAAACAACTTCTATACGGTATCGTGTGACAAAGGCGTGAATTAACTATCCATCTTATATTCTTGGTTAAAGAGTCATTAGTTGACAACACAAAGATGTCGCCATCATGGTAGATGCAAAAGCTTTTTCCTTGACGTCTCTCTTTTTCTTAAGAAGTGGACATTTGAATTGGAAATGTCATTGGAAATATCATTCCTTCCTACAATGATAGCAAACTCTTCTTTTAAGATTTTTATACTCAGACATAGGCTTTTGAAGTCCATCACCATGACAATCCTTTCTTTTTCCTCAGGGTCTTTGGATGACTAAGCCTTTTAAGTCACCATCAACATTCTAAATTGCGACCTTCTCTCTTAACACTTCATTGTGAAACCTTGCTTTCGCATATGTCAGATCAGTTTTGCTTTGTAATAAATCATAGAATTGATGATTTAGAAAAAGCACCGATAATAAAATCCCAAGTTAGTCCTAGGTCTAAGTTCAAAATAATGTTCAGATCAAGCAAATTATCAAAGCAGAAAATAGTTTAAAATTATGAACAAAAGCTGAAAGAACGACTTGGAAAAGCATCCGAAAGCTGGATAGAAAAGCCTAAAAGAGTCTGAAAGAGCCTAAAAACCCGCAAAATCCAAACAGCGTGCAATCACTACACTAATGGAGCACGAGCGCTCCATAAATGGAATGCACGAGCGCCACGAAATGCATTGCTAATGCTCCATTAAATGGAGCGCTAGTCGCTCCCAATCTGGGAGTGCTAGCGCTTCCCTTTAGGGGTGCTCATCACGAAAGAAATTGTCCAAAACAAAAGCAGAGCGTTCTTACATGAAGAAGCATCGTTGAAGATTTTCAATCCACGCCTCATAACTTCATGCATACCATTTTAAAACAGGAAAAAGGGATGAAAAAATGGAGAATCAAAGGAAAAAAAGAAAGAAAACAAAATAAATTAAAGAGAAGAGAAGTCAAAATGCTGCTTAAGTTTTCAATTTATGTAATCAGATCCGAGCCATGTAAAACATGTATACATTTAAGAAAGAAGATAAATCACAGTAAGAAATGGATGTAAGCCAATTTATGCCAAAACACTATAAATATTGTATTATTTATTTTTTGCACATTTTCTTCTTTTATGTGATTTCCTTGTTTGATTATTTTGATTTTTCTACGCTTTATTAAAACCCTATTCACTGTCAGCTAGACGAAATAACGACATATTAAAACCCTATTCACTGTCAGCTAGAATGTCAAAAGGAACCCGATACTGGTAGAGTTTGCCAACCTTGAAGGCTCCCACGTCAAGACTGAAGGATTTGTGATGGCAGGGAAGATGGTCCCATAAGAAAGACAATGTACAATGTGCCCAACAAGAAGCTAGCACAATTATCAAAATTATATAAGCAGAACCGCGTGAGGGTAACAAACGCAAGGAATGATTTCTAAGGAGAATCGAGAACCAACTATTTAGAATCCCCATGAAACATGATCTTGAACCTTGTGCAAGGAGGACTTTTCGATCATGTACAAAACTAAGATAATCGGGGATGGTTTACATGAAATTCTTTGATGCAATGCGCGTGACCCTTATGCAATCGAGAAGGAAATCATAAAAGCTAATGTAAAAAGTACTTTCCTTCGAACATGAATCATAAAGCGTCAACGCGAATACACAATAACATAGAACTCAGCGTCAAAGAGAGTTTGATAGAGTTAATGGTGTGTCATAGCAACAATTATGTAATTTGATTATATAAGTTAACTCTTGTAGAGAAACTTATTCGAAATAAAGAAATTTTTTTGTTTTATTTTCTATTATATATATATATATATATTGTTATACCGGGACATAACTAATATTTTAAATACACTAAATATATACAAGTAAAAAAAATTAGAATTTTTTTTAATCGATTGTTGTTTGATGTGTTCATAACCATAAGTATGAAGTGTCTTAAATAAATATTTATCCTTAAATGTTCCTAGTCAAGATGTGTCGAGAATGATATATTGATAAATATGTTGACATTGGTATACATAATGTTCTCCATATGAAGTACGATGAATTACTTATAACCGTTGGATCACTAAGGGTTTACGTAGTGTGATTGTTTGGAACAATTACAGAACGACTCACTGAGAATCTTCTATATGTTAAATACATAATTCAATATTTAAAATAATGTGTTGTGGTGTTTTCTACATAGTTCAATATATAAGATATGAGAAGCAACGTTGAAGCTTCTATTGTTTCGGTATGTGCAATGCACATTGACATAAAAATATCATTAAAAACTATAGCTAATGACTTAAATAATTGATTTCTTATTTTTGCAATTTATAAAATAATAAGCAACGTGGAAATAAAGAGTAAAATAAATAGAGTACAGAATGCATGAACATAAAATAAAATTGTAAGAAATAAACAGCTTTAAATAAGTACGTATTGGTGTTGAAAATATAATAAATAACCCGGAAAAAGAAGTATGAACTATTTTTTCAATATCATGATTCGAATTGATGATATATTAAAATTTTAAACTGAAATTAGATATTAATGTCTGTTGTGATTGTGATTCAAATATACGACCTTATTTGGATAACAGAGGTATTTAAAAAATCTTTGCAACGGGGGTCGAGCATTGTGTCATGCAATGATTATATATCTTACTAAAAGTAGTAGCTTCCCTTATCTTTCTTGAACCTATAAATTTGTTTTTGGCAACTTAGTGGGGAGTATTCAGCGCTGAGAATAAAGCTATATTTTTGTGGTTTGTAGCAACTGTAATGCATTAGAAAGGTTTTCAAAGATGGGAATTGCGACAAAGGAGACTGCTTTTGAAGTTGCAGAATCAAGTGATGTGATAGTAACAATGTTACCATCGCCTTCACATGTAAGTTATATCATAATCATTCCTTTTTTTGGTGCAAGATTTAATTAGCAGTTTATTTTCATTTAGTACCTGTTTACTAAATTCATGATCCAATGGTAACCAAAGCTATAAATAAAATGTGTTTTTTTATAACTACTGAATCCTTTCATTGCAGGTTATAGATGTATTCACAAAACAAGATGGCTTGCTACACAATGGAAGTCATATCAGGCCATGGTTGTTTATTGACTCATCTACAGTTGATCCACAAACATCAAGAAATCTATCTACCATTGTTTCTAAATGCATACTTAAAGAAACTAAAGGTTTTCCTTGATGTAGCTTAGTTCCTTAGTTTAATGCCATTCCTCAGTGTGGCATAATTCCTTATTTCAATGTCATCACTGCTATATTTTAATTAGTTATCTACTTCCAATTGAATGACCAGGGACAAAATCCTTCAATTTAATATATTTTGTATTGCTAGTGCTTCGGTTAGTGTTATATTTAATCACTTCCAGTTAACTAACATAAATGTTTTTTGCTTTGGTTTTTGCTGAATAGGCAACATCAGTCATCCTGTGACGACCGCCCATGACTCCCGCACCAAAACAAGAGGATAATGCGCTGAAGGTGTGTCAGGCAGCCATGGGTGACCGTCAAGGTAGAATAAACATCGCAGACTCTATCGTACAACTCACAGCGCATGGACAAAAATACAATAGAGAAATATAATATAGTGAAGCTCCATAGAACAGAACATCATCATATAAGCATCATAGAAGTTTTATACAAACATATGAATCATCCGTACATCAAAGCCTCACTACATATCACTCAAACCAAATACAGCAGCGGAACACCTAGTACATAATATGAAATAATATGCAAAAGCCTCCTATTCGTCTTCATCATCATCAGCGTAGATCTCCAAGAACAGCACCTGTCACCTGCTACCTAGTCTGTCCATCCCAACATGGATGAACAGCCCAAGGTAATAAGAGTAGACATAAAACCTTGAGTCAAACAAAGTCTTAGTGAGCAGTAAATCAACTATCAAACATACCAAAAGAACATATGGAATAAAAGGAATAAGAACCAAACCATCCTACTCCACCTCTTTCTACAGTGATAGCCCCCAGACTCACATTAAGGAGAAGCAAGCATAACATAGCAGACAATTAAGGTAAAGCAATAACCACTCGAGTCAAGGTCGATGTTTTCCAAATACAAACCCCCAAGGCCTAAACCAAGATCAGATAAGCACCCAGAAAACACCGCTCTTGAGGCCGAATGATGGTACAATCAAACATCCATGACTCTGGCTATCACTGTTAACCTTGCTTCGAAATCACCGTTAATTGAATGACCGACTCCTTCCTGAGCCATCTATCAAGGGATAATGGTAACCCCGGTTCTAGACATAACTCCGCACGTCATCATGACCCGTGCCTAGGAATTTTCGCAACTACCCAGAGTACTCGACCACCTACCTGTAGTCTTTAGGGTGTCCAGACCACCTACCTGTAGTCTTTAGGGCAACCCTTATACTCTTGCTTTGAGCCTGCTAGAACCTTCAACAACGATGAAATCCAAGCCTTCTGGTCATCCTCCTTGACGACTATTCTCATCCTAGCCCAAACTACCTCTTGAGCCATCCATTATCAATCAACTTGAACTACCCTTCAAGTTATCAACATGCTTGGAGCAATCCTTCTTGATTATACCAAGGTTACATCACCTCATGCCTCGCCTCATCTTCATCATGGCAAAGGCTCATCTTAACATCATGATTTGCCTCATCGCCTCATGGCAAAATTCTTTCTCAATATCATCCAATCCATACATATGAGCTTCAACATCCACTACATATGCCTTAAGCAACTTTCACTATTCAAGAGCCTCTTCCGTAGCTTTTGAATCGTCTTTGACCATACTTGTCCAAATCTATCAACTAGATAACTCATTCACAACAATCAAACAAGGCAAACATTAATCCAAACAAATAAGTAGTCAATCAAGATCTAAATAGGCATTTATAACTAAAATGGCAATTTCGTAAATAAATGAGAATAGATCTATCATACATGAATCATGGGTTTTTAGCATAGATCTAACAAATATAAATCATAGGTTTTGTCCCTACAACTTGATGAATGAACTTGCAAAAGTAAACATCTTCATAAGTAATGGATCTACACTAGGATCTAAAGAAATATGCATAAAATCACTATCTACAACACTTCAACAAACCACCAATCCAATATACTCCTTTGGGTCCGCGTGAGAGATAACCACCACTCACCGAATCACCCAAACACTTCAAAAACTAATCACTTCAGATCTGGACAGTAAGGATTCAAGCTTGATTCGTCGAAATCTCGCTTGAAACGATGAAATCTAGTTTCGTTGGATGAAGATCTTCAACTTTGGCTCTTGGATCTTCGATCTTGGATGGATGTTAGAACTAGATTGGAATGGAGAAAAGGAGATGAAGAAATGTTGTAGTCGAGCTCTCAAAATGGCAGCACTTCGTCGCTTCAAAATCCGGTGTCAAAAAGTGAGCCAAACCCCTCTATTTATAGGCTGAAACCTCTCTGAGTCGTCCATCCATAAGTCGTCGCCGACCCAACCATGAGTCGTCACCGACTCATTACTTAAGTCGTTCACGACTTAACCCACACGGCCTAACTCAAACGCACACGCGCGACCTACTGACACGGTAACCCTATCTCTAAGTCGCTTACGCGACTTAACACGACTCAGCCTACAAGCGATTCACGACCTAACCCTAACACAGGGTCTCAACGACTTATACTATAGCCGACTCAACACACAGGAGACGACTCAACGACTTACGACTTATCGAACCCAACGACTCAACTGGGAAACGACTTATCACCTGGCCGACCCAACGACTTAACTCGTATACGAGTCATGACCTAACTACACATGCCGTCCTAATCACTAAGCCGGCACGCTATCCTCACTAACCCGCTAACTTGTTAGCTCGTCCCAGCCCCTAAGTCGCTAACTCCTTAAGTCGACCATACCCTTAACTCGCCAACTTCTTAACTCGGCAACTATCCTATAGGTCGGTCACGACTCATCCCATGAGTCGTTCGCGACTCAATCCCCTAACACGCTAACTCGTCCAAACCCATAGGTCGCTCTACTCGACCTAACTCTCACACGACCTAAGCTCAAGTTACCTACACGAGTTAACCTCCCATACGACTTAGGCTAGGGATAAGACAAACAACACTAACGACCTGTAAATTTTACGATTTATCGACATGTAAAATACGGGTCGTTACACATCCCGTGCTGTTGGACGCTCCAGTGTCTGGAGGTGTTCCAGGTGCAGAAGCAGGAACGCTTACTTTCATGGTGTGAACTTATCTATATTTTAGATTTAGTGAATTAACAAAGAGAAGTGATTTTTATAGAAAAATGGAGGACAAAGAAGCTTGGTCAAATAGCTTTTAGGTGTCCTGCCTTCAATTCCTTGGTTTAAATATGCTCCAACAGTAGATATATTCAAATGTTGACATATTATATGATGGTTGAAACTCGAAACTACCCTTGATTCATATAGTATGTACAAAGAGTCCTTGATTCATATAGTATGTCCAAAAAGTGAGACAAACATGTCTCTATGTACATGAAATAACAGATCTGTTTAATGCCCAAAATTTAATTTACATAGCATAAACACTTAATTAATTGCGGTCAGTTTTATGCACAACTTTCTTTATCCAGTTTCATGATGCAGTAACCGTGTCATGTTGTATGCAGGTTGGTGGGCCCAAGGAGTCGTATGAAGCAGCCAAACCCTTATTCCAAGCCATGGGTAAAAACTCAATCTACTGTGGGAGCTCTGGAAATGGTGCTGTAAGTCCTTCTCAATCCTATTTACCATATCCTTTTGTCCGGCTTCTTGGTTTTAGTTTAACAAAAAGAAAGCCAACTTTTCTTTCAGACCATGCACCTTCCTCCAGTTATAGTGAATACATACTATTTAATCCTAAATTATCAGAATCGAAATTATATATGTACTGTCTTTTGTTTGGAAAATATTCATGCAAGGTCATAAGCAAAACAGTCCCAGCGTAAAGTCATAATCATTTACAGTTGAAGAAATTTGATAAGATCAGGATGAATATGACTCCACGCAAGAGAGTAATAATCTAAGATCATTCCTCTCTAAGAGTTATATCTCTATGCAAATTAAGATATTAACAGGGAGTAAAAGAAGTATTTCTATTTTGTTAGTTTGTCCAAAGTCCGAAGTAAAGAGGGATTTATATTGAACCGGATTTAACGAGACATGATTTTCATATGTAGGCTGCTAAAATTTGTAATAATTTGGCGATGGCAGTAAGCATGGTTGCTGTTTCTGAAGCTTTAGCTCTCGGTCAAAAACTGGGTATTGCAGCTACCACACTTACAAAAGTTTTCAATTCATCAAGTGCTAGGTGTTGGAGTAGGTATATATGCTTTATTTTTTGTGAACTTTTGTGATGGTTTCATGTTAATACACAGTGTAGAATTGTGATCAATTAAAAAAATACTGATAATTATTTTAATCATTAAATGTTCTAAATGTTCATCCATAATTAACAGCGAGAGCTATAATCCAGTTCCTGGAGTGATGTCTGAGGTGCCTTCTTCAAAAAATTATGATGGTGGGTTTTCTTCTAAACTTATGGTAAGGGCGACTACCTGTTCGAATCTCATTTTTTAATTTCATATTTTCCTCTTGCATAAACGCATGTTTACATTTGTGCATGATCATTTACATTGGATTTGTTTACATTTAGTTTTGATTATGATTGCACTTCAGGCTAAAGATTTGAGACTAGCTATGGAAGCAGCGAAGGAGGTTGATGTCAGGTGTCCATTTACTTCTGAAGCACTCCACATGTACGCTAATTTGTTTCTCAAAAATATTGAATGTGAAATGGTTATATAGTAGTTGACATTTGATTCAACAATCTATAACTGTAGATATACAGAGATGTGTGAGAATGGCTACGGTTTAAAGGACTTCTCTTCCGTGTTTCGCCATTATTACTCTGGAAATGACGAGAAGTAAAAGAAGCAAAGTAATAAGCAAAAGGCAGGGATGACCTGGTCATGTTTGCACTACTCCGGATCAAAAGCTGTTACATTGAGCTCAAGCATTTATAATTTTTGTGCGAATCATTGCGCAATCTAATTGCCGTGTTATCTTTGTTTATCAGAACGAGTAATTCAATAATTGTGCCTCCCTTCAAATTAGATATTGTGTGTGTGTTTTGATGATTTTGTATTCAAGAAATGGAAGACAGAGAGATAATTTATCTTAGGGAATAACGTTATTACTAGAAAGTGGTTTAGATGCTAATTCTTGATCAATGATTTTTGTTGAAAAAAGAAGGTTGATAATTTATCGTTTAGCGCACTATACAGTATCATTCCAGTTATAACTTCAGAACTGAATGACAGTGGTGCAAGGTATAACAGTTATGTAGAAACTGATTAGTAAAAGGTTAAGGAAATGCAGTGGGTTCACCCAGGCTCGAACTAAGAGCCTTCAGTGTGTTAGACTGACGTGATAACCAACTACACTGCTAAACCATTGTGCAATAATTGCAAATATTACTCTATTTATCCTATTCAAACAAACGTCCTTTATTATTTATGCTCCCAACTCGCATATATTGTGTTCAGATATAACAACTTAAGCATTATTCTTTTTGCACCACGGAACCATGTGATGAAGCTTAAAATTTTAAACTATTTAACATGGAACACATGGTGATAAAATACTTCATAAAATATGCCGTTACCAACTCGTATAGACCGTGTGCCTTCAGAGATGGCAATGGAAACATTATTTCTTCCTACAGCCTTGGTGACAAAAAACACTCAGCATGGGACTGGATAAATGGGGGAAATCATATCATAGTATTAGACCAAGAGTGTGTTCTTGTGTTCGATGATAGGAGTAAACAAAATGAGTATTCGAACGGATGGGGAATGCGTTTTTGTGTCGCGAAATTGACATTTGATTATGGTTTTGGAAAAGAGTATAAAAATTAATTTTGTTATTTTCAATTATAATTGTTAACATATTTGTATTGTTTTAAAACGGGTATATTTTGAGAAGGTAACTTAATCCAAAAATTTGATAATTCAACTACAATATTAGTACAAAATTCGAATTACAATATACAATAATGATGCAAAATTCAAATTATAGATACAAATTCAAACAATTCCTAACGTAATTTAGCAGCGTCTAATTCATTTCAAATGTTATCTCAGACGATTGTCATAGAATTTGTTGCATCTCTTCAACTGGTTCACGATCGTTATTCTCGGACATTCGAATACTATAATATTCTTCTAGAAATTCTTCGGATCATCTTCATACGCCATAAATCCCGAGTCTCCTTCGGTGTATTTTCGGATGAAATTATGGACAGTCAATTGAAGCAATAACAACCTTTACATATGTGAACATGTTATGTAAGGTTGCAAATTTTCTCTTTAAAATTTCGAAAAATCTTTTATTGTCATAGATAAACTCGAATGGTAGCGGTTAAAAATTTCATTTTCAATCTTTGGTTGGTTCTATGTTCAATAAAATTAGGAATGTGGTATTGTACATTCCGATAAGGAGGTAAGTATCCATTCATTAGTGGATACCTCGAGTCAACTAAATAATACTGTCCCGGTAGTGGATAAGGAAAATTCAAATTTGGGCTGTTTAAAACTGAACGAAAACTTTGCATCATGAGTTCTTTCCAACCATGCTCTTACAAATGTAAATGTTAAATCAAAGGCGCATAGAACCATAATATTCTGCGTAACATAGCACTTACGTCCAACATATCGTTGCACATCTGAAATAGGTACATGTGCAACCACATCTATACCATCAATAACCTTGATGCAATTTTAAAAAAGGGGTAATACTGGTGTGATGCCCTAATTTGTTTTCGGGACTCTATTATATTTAGGGTCCATTGGTCTAATCATATAATTAGACAACAATTCAACCACTTTCAAAATTTCATGAAAATAAATGCAAATCGTGTTATTTGAGCGTTGAAATCTTTCAGCAACCTATCATGTAGGAAGAGCCAAAACAATTGTATACAGAAGGACGACTACGATTTCCCTAACGCACATATCAGAATTTGACTTTATATTGTAGTCTTCTAGTTACTCGCACAATGTCAGAAAACACAGTCTTTTCATTTGGAAGTTATGTTGACAAGGTTCAGCATGACCGTACAGTATGTTGTTAAACCGGTGAATTTCTTCTATATTCGGATGTATGAATTCAGCACATTGGAGTTTTCTGTTGCACTCTATGTCTCATAATAGCTTGAATATTAACAAAATCTTCTGCATCAGAATCCGAATAATCGCCATCGTTGTATAGGTCAGCAATCGAGGAAGATCGAGTGAAGAATTTGAGATTTAAATGAAGAGGAAGAAGATTTATGTAAAGACCGAGAGGAGGAATAAGGTAATTACCTATTAACGTCAGAGGCGTCAGACGCCTCTGACGCTAACCATCGATTTTCAATGGTTCACCCAAATAATGGTGGACCTCGGCTAGCATGCTGCGGGTTAATTGAGCAATTTTTTTTATCATTTTGGATCTTATTAAGTCTATGAAGTCTAAATTAATTTGAATCTAATCTAAATAAATTTTAAATAAAATCATTATTTTATTTAATTGATTAATAAAATGATTTTATTTGATTATTTATATGATATATAATGTGCACATGTGTGCACACAAGTACATGTACGTGCATATGCAACATAAAACACGAACATGGTTCACAATGCTCATGTCTAAGTGCTAAGATTTATACCTTAATGGACACATTACCCCTTTATATATCTATTTGCTATCATAATATAATATTAATATAATATATACATACTCGCACACACCTATAAAAATAATTAGATATATGCATATATTCATACGCAAAATAATTATTTATAATTTAAATATAAAGCAATTTTAAAATTCAAAATTCAAATTTGTAACTAGATCTAGATTCAAAATACTACTAAAATTCAAATTCAAAATTTAAATTTAAAAATAGGTTTTAAAATCATATTTATATAAATATATACGATTTTTTTAATTTCGATAATAAATAATATCTATATATCTATATATATATAGATTAGATTACATAAAATTAAAATCATTTATATATCTAAATAATAATATATCGTAAATACATATGTACATGTATGTATTATGTATTTTTTTCCGATAAATGGGTTCATTTTATTCATGTATGTATGTATCTATATATAATATATTTATATATGAAAATTTACTTTCGGCTATGTATTAATTTGAAAAAATAATTTTTTATAGTAAATATATGCAGATTTATTTTAAGCTTTTTTTTATTTAAATTTGAAATTTCCATGCGGAAAAATTGCTTTTTAAAGAAAAAAAAATCATTTGCATACAAAAGTAGATTTTATGGTATACATGTATATTTATATGCATATTCATAAATATTTACAAATTAATTTAAAGTTTTAAATTAATAAATATTAATAATATATTTCGAATAAAACAAATGCACACAAAAAAGTGTTTTTTTATTTATGTACATTCGAAATGACATGTATAATACATACATACATACATACATACATACATATATATATATATATATATATATATATATTAGTATCAATTTATAAATACACACACACTGTATATATATATCTGTGTGTGTATGCGTGTATGTGTATGTATAATATATAGTAATATCGATTTATAAACACACACACATTTATATATAAAATTATATTACTATATATTGATATTACTATATATTATACATATGTTGGAACTAGTCCATCCCGCAGTAGAAGAAATGGGTAAATGTAACATCCTCTACTTGGAGTCCCAAAACTAACGGCTATGGATGCTGCAGTCGTACATGGTTATTAATCTTCGACGACTAAATAAGGCGGTGCTAGATTCATTGATACACAGTTCACAAGAATATGGAAATTTTTAACAAATCAAAAACACATTTCAACATTCTATTCAAAACATTTAATGTTCATTACATAATCCCAAAAGCGTTAACCACGTTCAGCAAAATATAATTATTACACATACGCCAAGAGCGACAAATGAAGATGCGCCCTTGGTTGATTAGAGTAATAATAAGGCTAATAAATTTGTCTTTACATCCAAAATACACAGCAGAAAAGATAACTCTAAATAACTAACTGCCTCCTGCATGCCTCCGAAAGCTTTATTCGTCTAAGAAGAGAACCTGAAAACCCTAAACCTCAAACTACTCAAAATCAATTGAGTACCTAAGAGTTTAAGGGGAAAAAACTTTGATTCAGACATAAAGCCTAGTATGAATAATAATGTAACATCTCAATCCTTTTAGATATCTAGTGAGACCATGCCGCTTACCAGAACGGGTTATCCCGTCACTAGTATCCTAAAACCTTTATAAAACCATATACCGTGCTCCTGCATCCACAATGGTTAAAAACATACATTTCAAAATATTATGATGATATGTGTATATAAAACATTTTGGATTTTATGTCCCCAATTTAAGTTGACTCCCTGTCATAATTATAGTTTCTAGGGTCACTATTAACCTATTAGTTTTTATTGGTTTACTAATAACCTTTCATAATACATGGACACCCTGTCCTAATTCATAGTGTTCATGGGATCACTAAGAACCTATAGGCTCCTACCAGTTAACTAAATTAATTCATGTTCCCCCTTGAACCTATTAGTCATTCCAATAATTAAATGCTTGTCCTACTTTTCATGGGTTGACTAGGAACCTATGGATTTATCAAGTAACTCACTTCTTATCCTAGTTTTTCAGGGTTGACTAGAAACCTACCGACTGATGTCAATTCTTAATTCAGATATAGTTTTCATAGGTTCACTACAAACCAGTTAGCCTATCCAACTTACATTAATACATAGTTTTCATGGGTTTAGTATGAACCTATTGGTTACCCCAATAATTACATAATCATAGTTTTCATGGGTTTACTATGAAGGTATCTCCCGGACAACTTCAAGGTTAAGGCATCCTATACTTTGGTCTCCCTAACCCACTGGATGCAATTCTACTCATTCAGGAATTTAATTAAATTATATTCACTATTGGTTTAACCTAACTGCTTCTTCTACCCCTTTATCCCCAAAATACAGTTATGGGTTCTTTATCATGTGAATATACTCATATTTGAAGAAGCAACATAACAATTTAACAGTACCACTCCCGTGGGTTTAAGTTCCTTGAAATACATTGCATATAAACATAGTTAATCCCGTTAACTTATATTTTTATCAAGGCAATAATTCTTCAAATTTACATACTTAAAGTCATTTCAAAACTCCTTTATTTATCCATAGGTTTTTCCTTTAAAATTTGAGTTTGGGTTTTAAAACCTTCGAAACCTTACTTTCGACCTCATAGGATGATCTCCTTTGAAAGCATAAAAATCTATCTTTAAAATCTAGGTTCCTGCCTTGCGAATACTTTACAAAATATCTTCGAAACCTTTTGACCATGTTAAAGTATTATCATATAAGTATAGAAGCATAGCTTCGAAACCATTTGAAAGTATCCTTTCGAAACCAATGAAGGTTACCCCTCGAAACCATTAAAAGCCCCCCTTTCGAGAGCATTGGGTTTATACTTAAAACATCATTCTGGGTCAAAGTGAACTTAGGCGAAAGCATATCTTTCGAAACCATTCTTTAATTCAAAAAGTATCGGGGAAGTTTGATGGCATCGGAACCATCCTTTTGAAAGCTTTAAAGCATCTGGGTAAAACAATTGAAGGTTTGCTTCGAAATCCTTTCCGAAACCATTGCCTTCAAAACTCCTAACCCTTTCGAAAGCATTAGGAAGTGGCTTACATTTATAAAACAATAGCACCTTTCGACAGCTTTGATGTCTTCAATACCATCGAAAGGTCATCAATTCATAAAAGGGTTTCGACTTGGTCGAAACTACCCCTTTCGAAAGCTTTAAACAAAATCTAAGTAACTCATCCGGAAGCTACTACTTTAAAACAAAGGTGGTAGCTCTCTTTCGGAAGCCTCTTTTGGAAATACCTTTCGCAACCATAGGTTTCGACCATGTCGATACCCCTTTATAAATAGGCAAGCACTTTTCTTTTAAAACAAAATAAAACAAAGGAACCTACCCTTTCGAAAGGTATGTTTCGACACCATACCTTCTGTCTTTCTCTAATCCACTGTGTACCATCGAAATGTACTATGTGTATTGGTTTACTAGTTTCAACCTAAAAGGTTTCAACTAGGTTGGGGGCGGAAGGTCTGAGTCGAAGGGTCCTTCTAAAGAAGACGGAATTCCTTTTTCTGTGCAAAATGCTGTTTTTACCAATAAAGTAAACTTTTTGCAACTAACTTACCCATTTTAAACATTTAATTAGCTACCTTAAACTTTTAAATTATTTACTAAAATTTTCCGTGTTTTCTTAGATCTAAAACTAAGCAATATTTAACAAATAAGCCCTTCCTATAACATAACAATTAAATCATTTAGGTCCTCCTTTTAAAATAACTTAATTTTCATACTAAATCACTTAGTAAATCCCCAAAAATTGCAGAAATTCACTTTAATTATGTTATTTAACATATCAAAATTTTAGACCCAATTTTTCAATATATTTTTCAAAGTAAATTTATAAACTCAAATAACCATATTTTCCTTTGAAAATTCATAATAATCTTTCCATAGCTTGAAAAATTATCAAAATTAAAATCCAACTCCAAAATCATGTTTCTCATAACATAAATTTTCCCATGGCATTTAAACATGATAAAATCACCATTTTGACCTAAATCCATATCAAAACTCCTTTAAACAATCTTGTTTAAATAAAATAAATCATAGTTCAAGCATATCATCATTCAATATATCATAAGAATGAATTTATCCATTATATCTGACTTTATATGATTATAAAATCAAAAATAGAGATGTAATGATTATTATTCACCTTATATTGGATAAGGAAATTGAAGATTGATTGAGATTGATTTCTTCTAGCTTGAATCCTAAGCTTTACATTGATTTTCTCTTCTCTTCTTCCATCGTAATGGCTGATCTTGCTCTTCTTCTTACGATTAAAATTTTACTTGTGATAAAAATGAACGTGTATGGATAAGGGAAATGGTATAAGGGTGGGAATATGAGCAGCTATTTACCCTAATGCCCTTATGTTTATTTTAGCTAATACTTAACCATTTATAAGTTCATTTAATTCAAATAAGCACGACCACTCATATTTATTAATCAACCTCAATTTCCTCACAGTGGAAATTAGGTTGAAGGGCTTCTATTTGCAAGATAATAAGTTTTAAGGACAACATTTCTGAATAATTAGTTTTAAGGACAATTTAGAGCATAATGATAAATTCATTTATCTTTTTTAGTTATACAGAAAAATGATAAATCCTTTTATCATTATTTCTGTATAACTGAAAATGATAAATTCTTTTATCTTTTTCCTATAAAATGTCCTTAAAACTATTTTTTTTAAAATAATGTCCTTAAAACTTATTACCTACACAAATAAGCCCTTGAAGTGAAAATCCCCTTCCTCATATTCATTATTCTATTTAATTTATTCTAATTAAATCTTCTGAATAATGTCATTAAAAATTAGGAATGTTATAGTAAATTTCAATTTTTTAACCATTTTGGATCTTTACTGGTCCTATGTAGTCTAAATGTATATTAGATCAAATCTAATTAAATTTTAAATAAAATCTTATTTTATTTAAATTGTTAAAATGTATATTTAAATATAACTTAAATTTATAGGTATTATACTAGACGTATCAAATACATTCATTTGTGTGATGTGTAAGTGTCGTATGTATGTAGTGTTTATATATGTAAAAGGAACATGTATAAATGAATTCACAGAAGGAAACCTTATGTTTCCCTCTCTTATCCTTTGAAATTAATAAAGGGAAGATATGATAATATGTGAAGAGAGAGAAACCTTTTATTTCTCTCCCTCTTTAACTTTAATAATCAATGTATTAAATGACATTTATAATTTATCAACCAAATTTACACATGCATTTGTTTTCCAAATTTTAATTAGCGAAATATATGCATATATCCATAATATTACACACACATCTATATAGTGAAAACCTATTAGTTGTTTTAAATAATTTGAAAGCCAAAATAAACAGTAACGGGAAAGTTTTCAATTAAAAAAAGGATTGACAACAAGGTTACATATAGCACAAAATCCTCTTATAGATTTGAATTAAACTTAAACATATATGTTTCCATATACATGATTATTATAATTTAATAGCTTAGATCTAAACAACATATATTTGCAAACATTATAGCATATTATATATGCATATGTTTATAGCAAACATTATAGCAAACATACATTTATACAAATAGGTTTTGATTTCAAAGTCAACAATTTTCATTAAACTTTTTAATTTGGAAATAAAAGAATGCTTTAGATTTACATGGGACTCTAAATATAGAAAACCACAAAGAAATAAAATTTGCACTAAAGTCCATTCATTAATCTTAATCAATGTTTTTTCTAAACAAGATTGAAACAATTATATACAAATATTTACCATATGAAATTAAAGACCAATTTCAAAGAACAGTAGATAACTAAACACGTATAATTCATTTGCATTTGAGTCTGTAAATGTTATTTAATTATATAAAATAAACAAATCTCATTCAAAATCAGTTTTTAATTTCACAAGTTTCCAAAATAAAATAAAAGAAATTAGGACAAATTAGGCATGTGTAAATTTGTAATAAGAATTTGCAGATCTAAACAATAAAGTGAATAATGTATAATAAGTTATTAGAAATAATATGGGATTCAATACATAACAATTTATCATAAACATACATATAAGGGAGATTATGGATAAACATAGATCTGAAGCCAAACAATACAATAAACATGTTTTAACCAAATAGATATAAGGGAGGTTTAAGTTACATACGGCGGGAGGGATAATTAAAACATGAGGTGAATCATACAAAGTCCAATCATATCAAATGATATAAATACATAGGTGAATTTATGTAAGAAAATTAACTTTGGATGTAGCCAATAAATCACATCTTGAACAATGAATCAAAGCTTTCAGATTTAAAAATCAGCCTCCAGATTTTGCAAGGATCAAGAGAGATGCAATGACCCGCATTTTTCCAATAATTAAAATTTTGAATTAAATAAGATTTTTGTAATTTAATATTGGAAGAAATTAAAATTTATGGTTTATCAATAAGAAATGAGTAGAATGTAATGCTAAAAATGTTAATTCAAGACAATTGATAACTATTATAATGTATGTCCAATAAATTGAAATGATTGTAAAGTTAGTTGGTTATAGATTGTAAATAAAGAAATAGGGATTAATAATATAAATTTAATATAATAAATGACTAATTGAATAAAATCTCAAATAATTATAATAAATTGTAAAGTTACATTGGTTAGAAATTATAAATAAGAAGATAAAATCAATATGAAGTTATTTGTTTTGTTTGTTAACAATAAACATGGAAATGTGTTTGAATTGGCAAGTTGTAACAATGTTTAATTAATTCATTGAAATTTAGATTGATATAAATGATAAATAAGGGAATAAATTAAATGTTATAATTAGTTGGTGAAATAATATGTAACTTAACCTATAAGTGTGATTAAAGTAAGAAAAGGTGATAATTGTTATATGTTACTTATTTAATCAATCCGTTGAATTTAATTGGAAATAAATTGCAATAGATGTAATTAAATATTACGTTAATGTAAATTAAGATGACAATTGTAGAATAAGCGTAATAAGATGTAACCCATTGTTAATTTTATTCATATTATGATGATTGATTGAATAAAAAGATTGAAATCGAATTTAATCAATTTATTGCAATTAAATATATATTTAATTTGGATTTTTGTTACAGTTAAAATTGAACTCTGTATTTAGTGTAAATTTTTAACATTGAATTGATGTGTAAATTTTTTTTAAATTATTGAAAATATCTAAGTAATCAAAAATGATAATAATTATTAGTTTATAAATATTGAATCAAAAAGTGATTTAAATAATTTAATATTAGTTTATTTAAATAACGTGAAAATAGTCATTTTGGTCATTGTCTCGGATTTTGACGAAACCAGTTTCATCGGATCCGCAATGGTGAATTATGGTAAATTTTCAAGTTTCGTAGCGACCAGACTTGTCGTTTGATCGTACGGGCTTGAAACGCGTAGAATCAATTTAAATAAATTCAGTTGAAATCAACTTGAAATAAGCTAATTTTAAAAGCTAACTTCTCCATACGATAGAATTAGGACTTGAAACATTCCATTGACTTTAAAAATATCAAAAACATCTATTTCGATATATGAGATGTCCTATTTCAATTTCGGGGTCAACGCCAACAGGCTTTGCGGTCGCGTAGTCGTTTCGATCAATCCAATGTGGTTCATTCTTTTCTAATTCAGATCTACCTATATATAGGCCGTTATAAACCCTAATCATTTCTCATTTCCTATTACTGTACGTACAATTCTATCTACTTCTCTTCCCTCAATGGCAGAAACCAATTCAAATTTCAAACCCTACAATTCAGTTTCCAAACCAATTTCAAATTCAAACTTCTCCAAATCCTAACATATTATATACTGTTTCAAAGCTCCCGATGAACACAATTCACTAGTGCAATTTTTTCTCAAATTGGATCATTTTTTGTCCAAAAATCAATAAATTAGTCTCGGCCATTCAAATAGGTGGTTGATGATCATTGACCGATCGTCAATTCGTTGGTACTATTATGTGGACAGTCGAGTGAGGAATCCATCAGAGTTGGTCGCATGTTGTATCAATGGTTGGATCGCTTGAACTAATTGATTAGGGTTTGAATTTTTTTTCTACGGTGGCTATTTCATGCCTCGATCTGCGTGGACCAGGGGGGTCGCGAGGCTATAGGGGAGGCGTAGGGAGAACGACGAGGCTTCTGGTGATGGTCGCGGTGGTTGCCGGTCGTGGGCGTGTGTGGATCATCTTGTGGCGGCATGTCGATCGAGCGCTGTAGTATTCTAGGATTTTGCTAAGAGTGAAACGAGCAGGTGACGTGTATTTTATTACTAATTATTTTATTTATTTTTAATTTCAAGCGTGTATTGTTCTAATATGTATAACTTTTTCATATGAGGTCGAATTCACGCACAATCGGAATACCGGATATTTTGGAATAAGTCTTCTAAGACTGTTGAATTTTGGATCTCAAATCGATTTGAAATCAAAAGCGATTGTTTTAATCCACTTACAACTACTGAATTATCTTTTGTTAGTAAAATTAAATTTATGATGTGATTAGAAATTGATTGGCTGATGTTTGATATATTTAAATTGCCATTCCAGTTAAATATGACTTTTATTGCATTTAGTCGTCATATAATTTAATATTGAATTTTAAAATTTACAGTTAATACCTGATATTGATAATCAGTAAATTGCTATTATTTGGATGATGATTGTGATGAATGTTTGATTATTGATATTGGATGAATGGATGTTATACTTTTATATTGTTATAACATTGTAAGTTCCCTATGGGTTGAAATGTTACATACCCGAACGATCTATCGATTAAGGAAATTCATTATGGATTGAAATGATAGATTCGAGTGATTTATGGATTTTATTTTAATTCGAGATTGCGGACTGAAATGATATATACCCGTAAATTTAAATAATTGCGGATTGAAATGATAAATACTCGTATCACTTGACCATAGGGAAGAAAATTATATACGAATACCGGATTGGTTAAATTAAATAATTTTAAATCCTTAAATTTTGTATTGGAGATATTTTGAAATAAAATTTAATTTATAACAATTGAAATATTGTTAAAAATCCGAGTTTGAATATGAAATTGGAATTGGTTTAAATGAATTGTTTAAAGGACTTAAACTGAAATTTGAATGATGGAAGTGGTCCAAATGTGTTGAAATGAAAGAAATAGTTCAATTTGATATTAATTTCAAATTTATTACAATTAATATAAACCATTTTAAAACATATTACTTTCAAATCCTAATTATTAAGATTTTCAAACTATAAAACTAATTTATACTATTTTAAACTATTTGAACTAATATAATCAGTTTAAACTAATTTAATTTATTTTAATCTATTCTGTTTTAATCTACTTTAATCTATTTTAACCTAATTAACCCGTTTTAAATTATTTTAAATCTAATTAATCTATTTTAAAACTATTTATTCTATTTTAAATCTATTTAATCTGTTTTAATCTGTTTTAAACTATATTAAACTATTTTACTCTATTTTAAACTATATTAATGCATTTTAATCTATTTTAAACTATATTAATATGTTAATCTATTTTAAACTACCTTAAACTATTTTTAAAACTAATATAAACTATCTAGACTATTTTCTGAATTTTAGGTTTTGTAAGTGGAAGTTTTATATTTAAATCCTTAATTTTTAGTAGAATATGATTAAATGATGTTATAACATAAGTAGGGATTTAAATGACATATTTGAGGAATATGATGATTTTAAATGAGGATGTAATCTATTTTGGAAATACGAATTCGAAAGTGATATGATTTCAAATGTGATATAATTTCGAAAGAAAATATGATTTCGAAAATGATGTGGTTTTGAGAATACGATATTTTGAGATAATTTGTAAATCAGTTTTGGAAATGTAAAAGAACCATCCAGTGTGAAATAAGCGTTTGGTTGTTAAAGTGACCGGGATCGGGTATTGTCATACTCTCTGCCAATACCGAAAACTACTTTAACAACTATGTATGTGGTGGAGATTCCAGAAATGAAGTAGGTTGGTTTGACGAACGATTCTTTATGAGGTATTTACGTGACCCTGACTCCCGTGAGTCAGCTTAGTTGTGACTAAAATAGGAGCCATGTCGGGCCAAATGAGGTCAATCCTCTTATCGGACATTCTTCTTCGATACCATATTATGACTTTGTGATGATTTGGTGGCCACCCCTTGATTTTGATTATGGAAGTGTGTTCTGAGGTGGGCGATAGTAGCTGCTATGCCTTACCACCAGTCCGGATTCG
Organism: Allium cepa; assembly: GCA_030765085.1. Classification (NCBI taxonomy): domain Eukaryota; kingdom Viridiplantae; phylum Streptophyta; class Magnoliopsida; order Asparagales; family Amaryllidaceae; genus Allium; species Allium cepa. The sequence continues at coordinate 550,959,480 of CM060938.1, forward strand.
CAAAACTGTAGAATCCTACCCTGGCATTGCCTCACATGCCGTGTTCACGCGCCCTATCGCGCCTTCTACGAGTTTGGTTTGTGTCGTACCTATGGAGTGCTCCCTAATAGGCCACTATTTTACGGTGGAGTTTACAGTATCTTTATAGAATACGAAATTATATAAAATGTGTTAAGAGGGATATGAGTAACACCTTAACGCTATTTTAATGCTTTACTTTCTTGTAGACACTATTATAATAGCATATTGTACTATGTATGTATATAGTTTAACGGATCCTTAGGAGATGGAATCTCGAGCATCTTTAAGTTATTGCACTCACGTTAGACACTGGATAGGAGATGTCAAAATCCGTAAACATCTCTGATGCCGTTACGCTCATATTTATTTATTGTTGATTTAACTTACATAATATCTTTTAGTTCTGACTCGAGTGTTTTGTCTTTTCAATTCGCTTGGGTCAGTCTGAGCTTTTCAATGTATCGAAGACTTATTGGGAGGATGAAGACGAAGATTTAGTACTAGTATTATTTATTCCGCTACATCATGTTGTTCCGCTGCATTATTTATTTATTACTGTTGTATGTACTCTGATTTTGTATCGTAAATGTGTAATCAAATGTTATTTGTAAAACAGCTTTATGAACTGTTTATTTGATTACTATATTTTGTCATTCCGCTGCGAGATTCTATATTTTTTTTTCTTTCTTTCCTCGTTTTTTTTTCTTATTTACCCTATAATAATCATCCCTTTTGAATGGTTTGAATTTGACATGTGTGGTTTATTTTTGATTTAAATCGTCTAAAATGGTGGTCATTACATTTGGTATCAAATCTTTGGTTTAGCAATGACCATGGCTTTGTGGGGTCTAACTCCTATAAGATAGGATAAAAATACCCTAGAATGAGTCGTTGAGTGTATAAATGAGAGAGCATATTTATTGATATAACAAAAGGTTTTGTATTGTGTTAATTTGTTCTATTTTGTATTTATCAATTTGGGTCGGTACATAGGACATTATGGCGTCGATAGGATTCCTAAAAATCGAATGGGGCAGACCGACACAATATTGTTTTCAAATATGGGTAAATGAAATAATTTTACCTAGTATATTTTGTATATAAAAGGATAATTTTATAAATGATATAGTTGGATGTAATATGTTGCTTGTTAGGTAGTGAAATTTTATAAACATTGATTGTAAAATAGGATTTACAAGTAAATTAAATATAAATTGGAAATTTAGAACTTAAGTTTTGGGATTTTTGAAAATTTCTTTCGAAAGATTTTGAAATATATATTAGTATTATTTGGAAGTATTTTCCGATATAAATATTTCAATGTGATTTGACAGGAAGTTTTAGAAAGGAAATTTTAATAGTAAATACTCTCCCTCGGTCGCTGAAAAATAATTTTAGTAATGAGTGCATGCATCATCGACGTTCATTTTCGAGTTTCAAAGTGGGAAGACCACTGTAGTAATTTTACTGAACATTTGTTTTGATTATGAATATTACAATTTTCTAAATATGATTTGGATATATAAAAGATATTATTATAGATATTATTTTTAAATGGATTATAAAGGGAACCCGATACTTAGTTCTTAAGTTTTTTGCAAATTGAAAATTTCAATTATCATAATAAAATGAAACCTTGACCATTTTAATAATTGAAAACTTTTAATATATGTAATTATAAACTTGATGCTAAGTGATTAATGAAAATATAAGAAATTAAAATTTTGTAAACTGTAAATCAAAAGGATATGAAAATTAGAAATGATAACTATTGAACATTTTATTTACTATGAATAAGATGAACTTGTGTAACATTCCATTACACTCTGAAAGACATATATATAACTTACCAAAATGTACAAAGTTGTAGTGTTAAATAGCAATATGTAATAGAATACTATATATGAAAGTAATAAACATGGAAAGAAAAGGAGTTAAAAATTTAAGCATGAATTGATTCACAAGTGAATAATGACATAAAAAGGATATCAACGTAAATAATAGTTGTGAATTAAATTTGTAAAGAGACTTACATAATATTTTAACAACTGATTATGGATGATTTAAATAATTGAACGGAAATAACTTATGTAAGCAATGACTGTAAAGTAATGAAAAGAGGGAAAATTGCATTGTATAAATGAATGGGAAATGAACTTTGTTGGAAATGAATGTAAACTAATTAAATAAACAATGAATGAATGAATGAAGCTAAAGAACAGTAAATAATATGAAAGGAGATTAATAAGAAAAACTTACATGACATTTTAGATTATTGTTTGTTTTGGCTTATGCGATGATTGGAAAAGGATACTTCTAACTGTATAAGATGTATGGATAATCTATTAAGTTTTATCTATGATTGTTAAGTGTATGGTATACTTAATAGTTTATTTATCATCTTATACAACTAAAAGTGTCTAAACCTAAAAAAACCATTTGCTTTGGTTGTTATGGTTGAATGGGCGATTACTTTGATTGCATGTGGTGATTTTATGGTTTTGTTTGCAAATGACTATTGATATGTGATGTTGATTGTTTTGTTATCAATTGAAACAACTTAAATATTTCTTTTTCTACATAATTATTAACTTCTTTTGATTATATAAGTGAAATACGGGTTTATGGAAGCAATAACTACTGCTATTGGTTTCGTAAATAAGAGTTTTTTGCCGGACAAATACGTACGTTTTCGGATTACGGTTTTATGGCGATATCATATTGTTTTCCCATGGTTTGGGGATATATTATTTTGAAATATGAGATATATATTGTTATTATTGATATTATTATTTCTTTTAGACCCCTCCGTATAAAGGAGACTCTATCGAAATTTGCTGTCAATTTTGGACTTAGAAAAAAAAACTGTGAATTTTTTTTCAAACTTTTATTAACTTGAGTATAAAAGGGTTTGATTGTTTATAAATCGATATTTTATTTAAGTTATTTAATTATGTAAATTGATTGTAATAAATTTAATATTTTGAATAAGATATATTAATTCCTTAATTCCTTCTTCCCTTCTATTCCTTTTCGAGGACGAAAATTTTGAGCGGGGGAGAGTGTAACGACCTGCATTTTTTCGATAATTAACATTTTGAATTAAATAAGGTTTTTGTAATTTAGTATTGAAAGAAATTAAATATTGTAGTTTGTTGATAAGAAATGACTAGAATGTAAGGTTAAAAATGTTAATTCAAAACAATTGATAACTACTGTAATGTATGTCCAATAAATTGAAATGATTGTAAAGTTATAGCTGGTTATAGATTTTAAATAATAAAATAGGGTTTAGTAATGTAAATTTAATATAATAAATGACTAATTGAATGAAATCTCAAATAATTGTAATAAATTGTAAAGTTAAATTGGTTAGAAATTTTAAATAAGAAGATAAAATCAATACGAAGTTATTTGTTTTATTTGTTAACAATAAATGTGGAAATGTGTTCGAATTGGCAAGTTGTAACAATGGTTAATTAATTCATTGAAATTTAATTTGTTATAAATGATCAATAAGGGAATAAATTAAATGTTATAATTAATTGGTGAAATAATATGTAATTCTCTGTAATTAGGAAATAATCAAGGTGGTGTAAGTAGTTATAACATTTGTTTGAAGTTAATAAACTTATAAGTGTGATTAAAGTAAGAAAAGGTGATAATTGTTATATGTTACCTATTTAAAAAATATGTTGAATTTAATTGGAAATAAGTTGCAATAAATGTAACTAAATATTATGTTAACGTAAATTAGGATGATAATTGTATAATAAGTGTAATAAGATGTAACCCAATGTTAATTTTATTCATAATATGACAAGTGATTGAATAAAAAGATTGACATCGAATTTAATCAATTTATTGCAATTAAATATACATTTAATTTTGGATTTTTGTTACAGTTGAAATTGAACTCTATAATTAATGTAAATTTTTAACACTGAATTGATGTGTAAATTTTTTTTGAATTATTGAAATATCTAAGTAATCAAAAATTATGAAAATTGTTAGTTTATAAATATTGAATTAAAAAGTGATTTAAATAATTTAGTACTAATTTATTTAAATAACGTGAAAACAACCATTTTGGTCACTGTCTCGGTTTTATGACGAAATAGTTTCATCGGATCTGCAATGGTGAATTATAGTAAGATTTCAAGTTTCATAGTGATCGGACTTGTCGTTTGATCATATGGGCATGAAACTCGTAGAATCAATTTAATTAAATTCAATTGAAATCAACTTGAAATAAGCTGATTTTAAAAGCTAACTTCTCCATACGATGGAATTAGGACTTGAAACATGTTCCATTGACTTCAAAAATATCAAAAACATCTACTTTGATATATGGGATGTCCTATTTTAATTTCGGGGTCAGAACGGGCTTTTAGGGTCGCGTAGTCGTTTCGATCAATCCAATATTGTCCATTCTTTTCTAATTCTGACTACCTATATATAGACCGTTATAAACCCTAATCATTTCTCATTTCCGATTACTATACATACAGTTCTATCTACTTCTCTTCCCTCAATGGCAGAAACCAATTCAAATTTCGAACCCTACAATTCAATCTCCAAACCAATTTCAAATTCAAACTTCTCCAAACCCTAACATATTATATAATATTTCAAAGCTACCGATGAGCGTAATTCACTGGTGCGATTCGTTTCTCAAATTGAATCATTGTTTGTCTAAAACACAATAAATTAGTCTCGGCCATTCAAATAGGTGGTTGATGATTATCGATCGATCGTTAATTCATTGGTACTGTTGTTTGGAGAGTCGAGTGGGGAATCCATTAGAGTTGGTCGTAGGTTGTATCGATGGTTGGATCGTCTGAATTAATTGATTAGGGTTTGAATTTTTTTTCGACAGCGGCTGTTTCATGCCTCAATCTGCGTGGACCAAGAGGGTCGCGAGGCTATAAGGGAGGCATAGGGAGAACGACGAGGCTTCTGGTGGTGGTCGTGGTGGCTGTCGGTCTGGGCACGTGTGGATCATCTTTGGCAGCGTGTCGATCGAGCACAGTAGTAATCTAAGGTTTTGCTGGGAGTGGAATGAGCAGGTGACGTGTATTTTATTACTATTTTTTTTTTAATTTCAAGCACGTATTTTCTAATATGTATAACTTTTGCATGCGAGGTCGGATTCACACGCGGTTTTTCTCCTCTGCGATCGTATTGGAATTCCCGATATTTTGGAATAAGTTTGAAGAAATTCCGAGACTGTTGAATTTTGGATCTCATTTTGGATTTCAAATCGATTTGAAATCAAAAGTGAGTGTTTTAACCCAGTCACAACTACTGAATTGTCTTATGTTAGTAAAATTAAATTTATGATGTAATTAGAAATTGATTGGTTGGTGTTTGATATATTTAAATTGTCATTCCAGTTAAATATGACTTTTATTGCATTTAATCGTCATATAATTTAATATTGAATGTTAAAATTTCCAGCTAATACCTGATATTGATAATCGGTAAATTGTTATTATTTATTGGTTGATTTGGATGATGATTGTGATGGATGTTTGATTATTGATATTGGATGACTGGATGCTATATTTTTATATTTTTATAACACTGCAAGTTCCCTATGGGTTGAAATGATACATACCTGAACGGTCTATAGATTGGGAAAAATCGTTATGGATTGAAATGATAGACTCGAGCGATTTGTGGATTTTATTTTAATTCAGGATTGTGGGTTGAAATGACATATACCCGTAAATTTAAATAATTGTAGATACAAATGATGAATATCCGTATCACTTGATCATAGGGTAGAAAATTATATACGGACACTAGATTGGTTAAATTAAATGATTTTAAATCGTTAAATTTTGAATCAATTAAATGATATTTTGAAATAAAATTTAATTTATAATAATTGAAATATTATTGAAAATCCAAGTTTAAATGTGAAATTGGAATTGGTTTAAACGAATTGTATAAAGGACTTAAATTGAAATTTGAAAGCTGGAATTGGTCCAGATGTGTTGAAATGAAAGTAATAGTTCAGTTTGATATTGATTTCAAACTTATTACAATTAATATAAACTGTTTTAAAACATATTACATTCAAATCCTAATTATTAAGATTTTCAAACTATTAAACTAATTTAAGCTATTTGAACTAATTTAATCAATTTAAACTAATTTAATTTATTTTAATCTATTAAATACAATTTATTCCATTTTAATCTATTTTAACCTAATTAACCCATTTTAAATTATTTTAAATCTATTTAATCTATTTTAAAACTATATATATATTTTAAATATATTTAATCTATTTTAATCTGTTTTAAACTATTTTAATCTATTTTAAACGATATTAATCCATTTTAACCTATTTTAAACTATTTAATCTATTAATCTATTTAAACTATCTTAAACTATTTTTAAAACTAGTATAAACTATTTTTTGAATTTTAGGTTTTGTAAGTGGAAGTATTATATTTAGATCCTTGATTTTTAAGTAGAGTACGATTAAATGATGTTATAACATAAGTAGGGATTTAAATGACATATTTGAGGAATATGATAAATTTAAACAAGGATTTAATCTATTTTGGAAATATGAATTCAAAGTGATATGGTTTCAAATATGATATAATTTCGAAAGTAAATACGATTTCGAAATGGTTTTGAGAATATGATATTTTGGTATAAACTATAAATCAGTTTTGGAAATGTAAAAGAACCATCCGGTGTGAAATGAGCGTTTGGTTGTTAAGAGATCTGGATCAGATATTTTCATACTCTTTGTCAATACCGGAAACCACTTTAACAACTGTGTATGTAACGATCCCGGTTTTGAGTCAAATTTAAATTGGTAATTTAAATAAAATTTTGGATTAAATTGTGAATTAATTTGGTATTTTCCAAATTAAATAGATATTTGTTTGTTTATTACTATAAATGTATATAAATATGATTTTAAATAGAATTTCTAATTGGAAATTTAAAAATAAATATTTTGAATAATATATTAATTTTAAATTTAATTGTGGATTAATTCGAAAATTTAGGGTAAAAATATATCACAAGGTTGTAAATAAATAAATTGATTTGAAAATTCAATAAATTATGAATAGAATTTTGATTTGGTATTTAAAAATTAATATTTTAATTGGATTTAAAATTCTATATTTTAAATTTAATAGATATTTGTTTTCTAATTTTAATATACATATATTTTGAAAGTTATGATTTGAATTTAATATAATGATTTTCAAAATACTTTTTTTAAACTATATATATATATATATATATATATGTTATATACATGTGTGTATATTTATTTATGTATAATTAAAATTTTAAAATCATTTTCCTTAAAAGGTTATGTAAATGTTAATAAATGAAAATGTATTTATTTAAATAAGAAAAAATATATAATATAAAATTATATTTAAATATTACTATTGTTATTTTCAAGTGTTCAAAGTATAATTTTATTTCAAATCATTTTTCTTAAAGGTTATTTAAAAAGGTTAATATTCTTTTTCGTATGATATAAATTTAGTTTATATATATATAATCCATAAAAATATGTTTCATAATTTATAATAAAGTAGAGGTTTAAAACAAAGTTTTAAATTTATTTAAAACAAGGATTTAGGCTTAAAAGTGCTTATATTTTACGAGTGTAAAGAATTAATATCATAGAATTATAAGTGTTTATTTAACTTACAAGTGTTAATACAAAATGAACAAGTGGCAACTAATTTTTCTTTTAAATTTAATTTTAAAATAACATTAACAAGTGTAGTTTAAAGAGAATATGAATTTAACAAGTGTCATACTTTATTTTCTTTAAAATAAAATATAAATAATATGAATTAAAGAGTTAAACGTTAAACCAGGCTATACATTTCTATCAAATTTTCTCTTCACCTTCATTCTCAAAGTTCAAATCTGGAAATCAAAGTATGCAATAGTGCCTGATCAAATTAAATTCAAGCCTGATTCAATGCAAAGATTAGGGCTCAACTTCAACAAATTCAACAAAAGTAAAGCAAAGTTTAAAAACAAATCTGGAAAAACAAAAGCAAGCTTTCGTTTTTAAATCAAAGAATCAACTCAGAACTAAAGCAAGTTCTAGGTTTCAGGCTTAAAAATTTGTTCTCCGCCTTCAAACATCAAATCCAAGCGAGCAAACCAACCTTTTAAATTCCTAAAATTTGTTTAAATCTTGGTGTTTGTGATTGATTGATGAAATAAAGTGGTTTCATGTACGTATATATAAGGGTATATGTGTGTATGTATGTCTGGGTACATGTATATGTACATGTGCTCTGTTGATTAGCAGGTTACAACCATTAAATAAAAAATCCAATTGCTCTTCATTTAATTGTTTTTAGGTTACAATATCTAAAGGAAGAACGCTTGAAATAGTATAATATCAATGTTAAAAATAAATTCAAGTTTTTATATTGGGAATTTACTTCAAGTATAAGAAATAACAGTAGGAAATCCAAACAAATCCAAAATCAAATGTCTATATTTCGAGATTAAATTACAGAAATGAATTCGTATTTCAAAATCATGATTTTTGAAAATCATTTCAGAATTTTTAAGTTTGTATTTGAAGAGAAAATCCAAGTTGATCAAAATCGCTTAAATCGGCGATTTACGGTGATCGACGAGGTGTTGATCATCGGGGTTAGAGCTGGAAGAAGCTGGAGCACTGGGGATCGTAGGAAAAACCATTGATGGATTTTTAGAGCACCGTGGTTAGTGCACGATAGTGATATAGGGTTTTAGACCCAATTATGTTGGCGAAGTTTAAAGGGGAAAATCATCATCGGTTATGGATCGAGCTTGACCGGTCTAAGGGGAATTGATTCGTGGAATGGTGATGAGGGTTTGGGTGAGTCGGTGGCGGTTCTGATGGCCAGAGGTGGAAGTTCAAGGTGATCGTGGTAATCCAGTTTTGATTCAAATGGTACCATGGCTGCTCGATTTTGATTTCTAGCTTGTTTAGATGTTCTGAGTGACCGAATTGTAAAGGCAAATGATCGTCGACATACCGACGATGGCGTTGATGGTGGAAGTTGCCGCTTCATTGGTGCAGGTGCACGTGGTTTCAGTGTGCATTAGGTTTGGTTTGATGCTGAGAGGAAGAAGATGTCTCGGGTTTGTGCTCGAGAAAACTAGTTGATGGCTCGGGTTGGTGTTCGAAACGAAAGTGTGTGGATTTAACAAATTTAAATTAAAACAAAATTAAAAGGAAAGGGAAAGAAGAAGGGGGAGTGACCCGAGTTTTGGCTCAAGGAAATTGATATCTGACTCGGGTTAAAACCCGAAGTCGTCTCGGGGTGTGTTGTAAACAGTTCTTGAATTTTAAATTTAACATGTCTTTCAAATTTTAAATTTAAATTAAGTTTAAAAACACTTTCTTAATTAAAGGTTTTATACCATTTTTGGTTAAATAGTTAAAGTTTGAAAATAATTATTTTTAAATAAATAGAGTTAAAGTGTTTTGATGCATATATATCCTTTATTTTAAATGAACTCTTAATTTTATTTAATGAGATTTAAATATTGAAATAAAGTGATCGGTTAAGATAAGAATTTATCTTGATTAATCAAGGACTTAATAAAGGATTATTATTGATGTGTTTATAACAATTAATTTATGTGACTAATTTATTAAGGTAATTAATTTGAGGAAAATTAACTAATTTAAGGTTAATTAATTAAAATGGTTAAGTAAGGGATAATTAACTAAAGTGATTTATTAATTAACATGATTAATTAAATGTTGATTAATTAATTAATATCATTAATTAAAGATGATTAATTTATGATTAGAGGTTGACTAATCAAATGATTAAAAGATAATTACTCAATGTAATTAATTTTTGATTTATTAATATAAGGATAATCACTTATTGTAATTGATTTAGGGTAACTAACTATTTAATGATAACTAATTAAATATTAATCACTTATTGTAATTTTTTGGCAAGGCCGACGGGGTTGGATGGTCCCCGACCATTTTATTGCAGCACCGAAGAGAACATTACACAAACAACAACAGAGAGCAAAAGCTCAAAGAAAACAGAGATAAACAGGGTGCTACAAGCACAAAGGAAAAACTTATGGAAAGAAATCTAGAAAACACATACTTATGACAGTTGAAAGTTCATGAATATTCCAGGGTCAAATGAGAAAAGCATCCTCAGGGAAGATTCAATCTCATGCATAATCCAAAGCCTGAACATAGCATCATTTTTCATATTGTTGACATCAAAATTCTATTATTTCGTTCTCTCCAGACAGCATATATAAAACTCTTTAACACAACACTAAAAACTCTCTTACGTTTTTGCTTGTTCCCAGTTTTTGCATGTATTTGTTCCCACTCTGTCTGATTATCATGCAAGGGACAATCACTTTGAAGCTTCGGCATAACTTCAGTCCACACTTGCATAATTACTGAACATTCGAAGAACAAATGCTCAGCAGTCTCAGGTTTCTCACAACAGAAAGAACATAATACATTAACATTCATACCCATACTCACAAGTTTAGCCTTAGTCAGTATAGAACGATTCAATACTTTCCACAGCATTAAATTTTCTCTCGTTCTACTATCTTTATTCCACGTTCTCTTCCACCATTTCCAATTGGGTTTGGCACTGTTCTGCATCAAGAATTCATATGCATCACCTATTTTAAATTTTACCTTATTCTCTCCCCAGACTATTTTATCAGATGTTGAAGACAGCGGGGTGAACTTTTTAATCATATCCCATATATTTTGCACTCTCTGAAGAGAAAGTACGTAGCCCCTGAAAATTATTGAGTACATCCCTGACCTTCATTGCCGAGTGAACTCCAGTTTGTTGAATCTCGCTATATGTTAGTTGTCTTCGTAGTATGAATCACTTGTCAAGCCAAGGATCATCCCAGAAGCTGACACTGTATACAGGGTTGGTATTCATTTGTATTAGTGGGAGAAAACGTTCCTTTATCTTGTGAATACTCTGCCATGTCCAACTCAAGTTTTGTGGTTTAATCATGTTCCATAAATTCCTGCTTCTTATCACATTACATTTGGACCACTCAGCCCATAGACTATCTGGGCAGTTAATCAACGTGTCAACATGCTTCGCAAATGCCGCCTTATTCCATTGTTTTAAATTTATCAGACCAAGACCTCCCTTGTTCAATGGCTTCTCAACAGTACTATACTTAATTTGAGCAATGTATCTGCCCATAGTTCTACCAGTCCACAGAAATCTCATTATAGCACTTCTAATCATGTTAATTAACTTGGTAGGGAGTACGAAAGTTCTGGCCCAATACACTTGCATTGCAAAAATAACTGACTTAATTAAGGTTATTCTACTGCTTGACTAAGATTCCTAGTGGTCCAACAATTTAGTCTTGCTGTGATCTTCTCAAACATTGGAAGACATTGATTAGTTGTAATTTTGGATGTTGTAAGTGGCAGTCCTAGGTAAGAGACAGTGGATAGGTTTAGAGATAAACCAGTTATTCGAGTTATCTGAGCAACTTGTTCCATGTTAACTCCAGCCAAAATGATATCAGATTTCTGGATGTTCACCTTTAACCCCGTCATAGCATAAAAATGTTCAAGGGTGAGCATTATGCTCTTGACTGTGTTGATATCAGGAGAGCAAAACATAACTAAATCATCAGCAAACATTAGAGCAGGGATTTGAGGGTCTTTATACGCTGGATGTAGTTTAAATTTTCCTTGGTGTATTATCTTGTTTATCATCCTCGTTAGTAATTCCATAACCAGAATGAAGATGTAAGCAGATAGCAGATCTCCCTGCTTAATTCCTTGCTTACTACTAAAAAATCCTTTTGTCATACCATTGACATTGATTGAGTAAGTTGGAGAAGAGATGCATTCATAAATCCATGCTATAAAATGAGGAGGGAAATTCATATACCCCATGATACGAAAGATGCTGTCCCACTGTAACATATCGAAAGCTTTCATGATGTCAAGTTTCATCATTGCTTTCGGGGGAGCATTCGTACACTTATATCCTTTAATTAACTCGTGAGTGAGAAGGATATGATCCAGTATATTCCTTCCAGGAAGAAAAGCAGCCTGATTGTTGGAAACTATATATGGAAGCACATACTTAAGTCTTGCAGCAATAACTTTAGAGATGCATTTATATATAGTATTACAGCAAGAAATGGGACGATATCTTTAACGTGATGAGCATTCTTGAGCTTTGGGATTAATGATATATTGGTATAATTAAACGACCTATAGATTCTACTCTTTTTGAAGAATAGGGTTATGGCATTACACACATCTGTAGATACAATCGACCAACATGTAGTATAGAAATATGCATTCAGCCCATCCGGGCCACTGCACGAGTTAGATTTAAGAGAAAACATAGCTTTTTCAATTTCATCAGGGGTAACTTCAGCGCATAGGAAGTTAAAATTATCTTCATCTAGTCTAGGCAGGATATCAGATGGGATCTTATCAATACTTGGTATGAAGTTGTTTGTGTTGCCATACAAGCAAGAGAAATGTTGTTCAAAAGCATCCTGAACACCATCAGTTGTAGTTTGAAGAACATCGTTCATATCTGTAATAGTAGCAATATTTTCCCTCCTCTTCTTGTTCTTGAGACTAGCATGAAAGTATGCACTATTTTTGTCTCCTTTTTCCCACCATTTAATTCTCGACTTTTGCCTTATCATATCGCTCTCTTTAGCTAACGCAGCGTAGTATTGCTGAGACAATATAGTTTCAGAAGAAGAGAGATTAGCATTGTTAACATTAGCCATCATTGCCGTTTGGACCTCTACAAGCTTATTCAGAATAGTTGAGCTCATTCTATCTCCTTTGCCAAATTTTTTAAATGCCCACTGCTTCAAGACATCTTTCATCTCTTTTATTTTTTCCTGCAAAACAAATAAATGATTACCATTCTTAGTCTTGCTCCATGCAGTTAATACAATAGATTTAAAGGCAGGTTCGAGGACCCCGGAATTAAAAATTTTAAAATTTGTTTTTCTTCTCTTGTCCACTCCACGAAGATGAATTATTTAAGGAGAGTGATCAGAAAGGAGAGGAGGAGGGAGATGGTTGAAAAGGATGGGCCATTTGGTTAAGGCAATTTGATAGGAGAAGGAGTGATCAATCCTAGAAAAGGTCCTATTACCATGCCTTCTTTTATTATTCCACGAGTATTGCATACCAACTGTTCTAACAGTAACAGCATCATTTAGCACATTACTAAGCGGTTGTATTTAAATTAGGGATAATGGATTTCCTCCAACTCTATCAGAGAGAGTATAACAACAGTTGAAGTCACCAAATATTATCCAAGGATGGGTGGACTGCCTCAAAGCAGGAATGACCGAAAGAACAGAGGCTCTAGCAACAGCTGAGTTGGATGCATATATAAAGGAGATATAGTAGAATGTATTATCAGAGGTATCTTGAGCATGACAGTGTATCAGTTGGGAAGAGGAGAGGATAGGAGTTAATTGAACATGGAGGGGATTGTATATAATCATAATTCTACCATAGGGTGATTCATTCAGGTTGTGGATGAGCTTCCATTCTGGATTAATATATTCAGCTGCCTTTAATGTTAAGGGTAGATCTAATTTAGTTTCAAGTATCGCCAACAATGATAATTGGTGAGACGAAATGAGCTGTTTACATTGATCTTGCTTGATGACATGGTGTCCCCCACGTATATTCCATGCTCCAATGCGTGACGTCATTGGAGAACATGGGCATTGAGTATTTCTATCTTCATTCTCCTTGTTACTGCCTGTGTAGAGGACAAGTAGTTTGGAATTGTTGCTGAAAGGGGGGTGATTTCATTGCTATCTGTTCCATTTACAAGGGGGAGGAAGTCGATTGAGCTTGAGTGAGTAAGGGTGGAGAGGAATGTGGAAAGGTTGGGGAAGAGAGAGGAGATGATCTGGGTGGTGGCTTGTATGACGAAGGAGGTTGTATGTTGGAGTAAATGTGTGGAGGAGTTGCATTGTGTGGTTTGACTTTAACTGGGGGATTGGTTGGATCTGTTGTGCATGCATTTACATCCTTGTGCATGTCAACACTTATGTCAGCTGCATTTTTGAATTTCATGTTCTCGCTTTTACTCTTTTTGTCTTTCCTACCACTAGAGCTCATTCCTTCCACATTTGCACTTTCATTATTAGTTCCACCTTTATTACTTCCATCACTGACTGTTATTTTTCCTTTAGAATTATTTTCTTTTTGCTGCATTTGTATAGTGTGAACTATCTTTACTTGTCTTAGAATTTTGTTGCTTTATTCCCCTTGCCTTAAATTATTTTGTGCATCACTTGCTATTTTTACCTCATTACTTCCCAGTGTTTCACCACTCTTTCCATATTCTTTCACACTTTCATCATGCATATCATCTATAATCTCTGCATCCTCAAGGCCAAGTAATGCATCATAGTTATTAGATATCAGGAGATTTTCAACTATATCCTCAACAACAGTTTTTTCAATTTTCTTTGTTCTTATTTCCTTGTTCACATCATCAGGAGAAGTTTGATTGTTGGCTGCTACACTTTCAAAATTATTTTCATTAATCTCTATACTCTTTACGCTTTGCCCGTTTCCCTGCTCAATTCTATCACCCTCCTCATCCTTCTTTTCATCATCAACTTTGATTCTATCTATTTCATTCACCACTACTTCATTGCTTCCTCTTTTTGTTCCTTGATTGTTTCATTCACAACATTTACCATTTTCTTATTATTCACTCGTTGCCATTTCCTTGCAATCTGCATCTGAAGGGTTTGACCTTTCTATTGACATGGACAATTCCTGTGGTATCCACCTTGTTCTCCTTTCTACCATTCTTTCCTATTTCTATTTCTTTGTCAGTTTTACTCTTATCTTTATTATCACAGCATTCAGTTGTATGTCCAAATTTTTTGCACAAAACACAGACATCTAGCCTCCATTGATATTGTACATAGATTTTATGAAAGCCACCTTCCACCAGCTTACCATAAACTCATTTGCTAGTTCCCTGTCCGGTTTTACCTCTATTAAGCACTTTGCATAGCTCAACCTATTTTGCTTCTCCGTCATTTCGTCCATACACAATAATTTACCCAAATGACTACTCAGCCAATTGATCCCAAGAGGCGACCAAGCATATAATGGGAGATTATACAAATGCACCAAACTGGAACAGCGTTAACAAATCCAGTAATATTACTTACAGCAACATCATACGGCTTTATTATGAACATCTCATTGTTTATAATAATAGGGTCACTCCGAAGAATTTTATTTCTATCTTCATCACATGAGAAGTTGAATAAGAATACGTTACCATCTGATTTAACTTTGACAGAGCCTTTAAGCTTCCAGATATACTTAAGCTTATGAATGATAGCTGTATACGATAACAGCTTGTCTAAGAAGAATCCTACTAATGTGTCATTCCAGATCACAGCACCGGCATCAAGAACATCCTGCGGAGGCACTAGTACATCTTCTTCATACTCAGGAATTACGTCAATGGGAATGTACTTCCCAGCATTCTTGGGTTTATGCTTAAATAGAGAAGTCCATTTCCGTTCACCTTGAGTGGAGGAAAGAGAAACATTGGTCTGCGGCAGAGGAGAAGAATCTGGTGGCCGAGAGGTAGAGGATCAGGGAGCAGAAGAGGGGGGGGGGGAACCGGAGGAATAGGAGCTAGGTCGGTAGTGGTCGAAGGCACAATGGCTGTTGGACAAGTAGGTGAGGTTGCCAAGGAGGAGGTAGGAATGACAGGTTTGATGTAACAAGGGGGCGTAAGGTTAGAGGAGGTTGTTAAAAGGACAGAGTTGATGGAGTAGGGAGGTACGACAGTGCTATCGGAGAAGAAGGAAGGTACGTTAGGGGCATGGGGAAGGTCTACAGGAGCGGACATGAGAGGACGTATCATTACATCTTTTGTTTTTGGTAATCTTTTTGTCACTTATTGTAATTAATTAAGGATAATTAATTTAAGGATAATTAATTATGGGTTAAATAAATAATTAATTAATTTATTAAGAGTAATTAATTAAAGGATAATTAAATAATTAAAGGTTAATTATTTAATGATTATAGGTTGATTTATTTATTAATTAAGGTTGATTAATTAATAATTAAAGGTTGATTAATTTATTATTAAAAGTTAATTAATAAATGATTAAAGGTTGATTAATTCAGATGGTTTGTAATTAACTAATATTAATTAGCTAGAATTAGTAGTTTATTCATAAGTAATTAATCTGATTTAAATTAATCAGATATTTAATTGATCTTACTTATGGATGTTTGGATTCTATTGAATGTTGAATTGTTCGATATCTCTGATGTGTGATGCTCTGTGATATGAATTATTTTGATTTGAGCTGTGATGAATGTAATTTATTTATCTATGATGAATCTATATTAGTTATCTGTGAATAAAGGTAAGCGTTATAGGATTGTACCGCTTATTGATATTGATGTGCTTAAATATGTGATGATCGATGATGTTGCACTATTGTGTAAAACCCCTGGACTACACCATATACACACAAATATGGATTTCACGAGGAAATCGGTTAAGTCGCAGATATTTGAATTTAATATTATGAAATGGTTTTAAAGATTGAATTTTAAATCCAAAATGGTTTTTGAAATGGAATTGGGTTGAATATGAAAGGCTTTTGGAATTGGATTGAATATGAAAGGCTTTTGAAAAGGAAGTTTGAAATTGAAATTTAGTTTGAATATAATATATCTTGTCTAAGTTTTGGAATTGTTTTGGAAATTTGGTTTGAAAGGTTTATACAAGTTATATAATATATATGGATCTTAAAACCATCTTTAAAGTATTTTAAAAGTATTATTTTGGGAATTTAAATTTAACCCAAGTTTATACTTTAAAGATATAACTTGTGCATATTTGATCAGAATTTTCCGAAATGAACAGTATTTTTTTTCAAATGATAATAGCTTTCAAATAAAGAAAGGATTTCCAGTTTGTGGTGAAAAGATTTCAGGTTTGAAATAGAATTGTTGTGAAAGCTATGAATGAATCTTTATGAAAGATTGTTGAACTTTGTTTGAAATTAAAGAGGATCTTAAAGTTATATCTTTTGTGTAAAAGATTTGAAATGGAATTGTTTCGAAAGCTATGAATTAATCTTTGTGCAGGATTGGTGAACTTTGTGAAGTGAATCTTTTTGTTTAGAGATTTGAAAATGGTAATTTTTTTAAACCATTTAAAGAAAGGTTTTGGGCTTTAAGTTGTGACCTAACTAAGATCCCACTATATCCATATGCTTTTTAAATTAAGCGCTCATTATTCGGTTTAGCCGGGAGAGGACTTTTTGTCATATAACCCATTCCGAATAATGATACGACGTTATGGATTGCATTTGAGGATCGTGCTGAAGACCGGATATTTTCGAAAGCGAAAGGATGACCTGTCGAATGTCTTTGCACCGGCTGATCCCCGGTATAGAGATTTGATCATCCTTTGTGATGGGGAGTCCGGACGTGATTAGGCTTTATCCGAATTTGCAAGGGCTTCTTTTGAAGTGCCTTCGTTTCTGTTCGAACCCGAAACATACTTGTATGGATGTATGTCTGACATTACACTTTGAGATGTAAAGCCGGTTTCTATCAAATACATTTCTCTTTGGTGGCGGAGAATTTATTCTCTTTGCTTAACACCCTTCTCTGAGACGTACAAGCTTAGGTGTTATGTAGTTGATGGTTACTAGTGATACATTCCCAATTTGATAGTGTGGTATACGAAGTGCTGCCGATCATTTGTTGATCGAAGCATGGCTTTTGTGTAAAGTGTAGCTTTGTGGACGTTACCTCGTCGAACCTCACAACCCGAAAATGGTCGAAACATGAAAGGTGCGGCAAGGTTATGAGGGTTGTGCCCTTTAGGGTATGTCCATTCCCTTCTGGAAATGGGTGGTATCACGGTATGGTACCCAGATATTTAACCTATGTGATTACTGCAAATTCATTACTTTGTGATTGTTGCTTTATGGTTGAGGATCCTCGGATAAAGGTCGGTAACGACCGGGGGATGACATATTCATGTAGTAGTTACTTAGTTACAAAGGTAACCCGGCCTTGTGTTGGCAGAGATCCGTTTAGGTTCTTGGGGCATCCCTCCAGAGGCTTACCCATGTGTCCCAGGAAGTTCCTTTGCCTGACCATTTGTTGGAAATCCAATCACCAATACGCGCCTTATACGGTTTTAGTTGTATAACCTGCCATTTACTTATGGTGGTGACCCACTGTTTAGATGGTAGCTATAGTAGGCATAGTCCGAAACGTCTATGCCGGCTAAGATTAACATTATACTTGCAAATGTTTTCCACTATGCACTAATATCAAAAAGCATAGTAGTTTCCACTATGCCGGCTAAGATTAACATTATACGTCTGTGTGGCGGGAGGCCTTATGGTAGTTTCATTTTTTAAAAAGCATTGCGAATTTGTTTTTAAAGATAAACTGTTTTTGTTTGCTCATACGAGTCCCATGACTGACCTAGAGTATACTATTCCCTTTCTAAACTCTAGGTACCTACAATTTTTCATACGGGCAGCCTATAGTTGGGATTTTCAGATAATCGAATGGTAGGGGTAGATTCAATAGCATTCAATCTTTGGATATTGACAATCGCATTTGGATCGAGTTGCTTCACTTCAGCATTGAGGGTGGTTCTCGTTTTTTGGTTTGGAGTCTTTCTAGCTGTGGAGCTTTGGCAATGGAGATGTGGGCTGTCTTTCTCTCTATCCCTTTAAAACTATGTGTGGATATCGTTCTGCTGTTGTATCACTGATGTATATTGATATCATTTGTATAAATGTGTTGTATCAAATGTTGTATCTCAATAAAGTTATTCATTTTTCTTCCGCTGTGTTATTATACTTAATGTGTTATAAGGTCCGATGTTTGAATCTGCGACATTCGAATACGGGTGATGTATTCGGTGCCGATTTTCGAAGGTCGAGTCAGGGTTGTTATAGTGTACGTGGTGGAGATTCCAGAAATGTAGTTGGGTGGTTTGACGAACGATTTTGTATGAGGTATTTACATGACCCTGACTTCCATGAGTTAGCTTAGATGTGACTAAAACAGGAGCCATGCCGGGCCAAGTGAGGTCATTCCTCCTATCGGACATGCTTCTTCGATACCATATTATGACTTTATGTTGATTTGGTGGCCACCCTTTGATTTTTATTATGGAAATGTGTTCTGAGGTGGCCGGTAGTAGCTGCTATACGTTACCACCAGTTCGGATCCGTAAAACGTAGAATCCTACCTTGGCATTGCCTCACGTGCCGTGTTCACATGCCCTATCGCGCCTTCTATGTACATGATTTGTGTCATACCTATGAGTGCTCCCTGATTGCCCACCAATTTACGGTGGAGTATACAGTAACTGTATAGACTACGACATTATATAAAATGTGTTAAGGGGGACATGGGTAATGCCTTAACGCTATTTTAATACTTTACTTTACTGTAAACACTATTATAATAGCGTATTGTACTATGTATGTAGATAAGTTAACAAATCCTTAGGAGATGGAATCCCGAGCATCTCTTAAGTTATTACACTCACGTTAGACACTGGATAAGAGATGTTAAAACCTGTAAACATTTCTGATGCTGTTACACCCATATTTATTTACTGTTGATTTAACTTACATAAGATCTTTTAGTCTGACTTAAGTGTTTTGTCTTTTCAATTCGCTCGGGTCAGTCTGAGTTTTTCAGTGTATCGAAGACTGCTTTGGAGGACGAAGACGAAGATTTTGTATTAATATTATTTATTTTATTTATTCTACTGCATCATATTGTTCCGTTGCATTATTTATTTATTATTGTTGTATGTACTCTGATTCTGTATCGTAAATGCGTAATCAAATTTTGTTTGTAAAACAGCTTCATGAACTCTTTATTTGATTATTATATTTTGTCATTTCGTTGCAAGATTCTGTATTTGTTTTTCTTTCTTTCTCTATTTTTTTCTTATTTACCCCATAACAATCCTTCCTTTTGAATGGTTCGAATTTGACACGTATGGTTTATCGTCTGTTTAAACTGTCCAAAATGGTTGTTCGTTACAATAGATAAACCCCTTTTAATGATATTTGATTTGTATTTGATTTTGGGAATATTTGAAGACGTGAAAGCTTCATATTTTTAGCTATTAAAGAGGAAAGAGAGAACTGAAAAATTTATAGAAGGAATGAATAGCCAAAAATATTATGAAAAGAATGAAATAAAGAAGGCAATCAATGCTAATTAAAGAGTGACTTTTTTCTTCTTCCGTTTATTATTCTTTTCATTTTATTAATTCTTTTGAAAACTTATCCTCACTCTCTCTCCTATGTTGCCAGTCAAACATGGAGGAATTATGGGCCTCAAGCAATCCAAAACCCATTCGACATTTATTTTATTAAAAATCAAATTTAGACAACCTATCGATATCGTATATCGATATGTGCATTTATAACTTTATTTACGCACTTTATTAATGCTAATGTTATATAAACAAATAAAATAAAGCTTAATAATCAATATTTAAAAGATATTAATTAATTTACAATGATTATAAATAATTAAATCATGTGTTTATTCAAAATATTCATTATTACGGTTGTGCGACTCAAAGGTGTAAATTCAGTCAACGATTATTGGACAATTTGAATGTTAACGTTCACATGTCACCTTAGCCAGTAGTGTGACATTCTAGTTGAATTTATAGTTTATTCATCTTTTAGTAAACTCTGGTTTTACTTATTTAATTGTTACCTGGTAGTGACAATCATCTACATCAATTCTCTTCATCAGAACTATATCACTTTGAACTTACGGAATTTGGTAATGGCAAAATTTAATGTCGTACGTATTAAATTTTATAGTCCAAATACAAATTCCTTGGTTCAATAATAACAATTAATATTAACCGAACTGCTCTGGTCAGAGACTTTGATTTTGAGTTGACTTTAGTTGATCGTGATACTAACCTCATATAACTGAGGATACATTGCTCTCTTGGATAGTGTTTCACTTTCAATGTTTTCACTCGACCTAACTATAGTCGTTTGATGGGTATCATGCCGCAATTTAACTATAATGAAAATGGAGTTTCCACATTGAAGATTAATAGTATTCTCATGTCAAGAGAACTTTGTAATTTTGTCACATCGATATTTTTTGTTTGACCTTAGTTATATTAACCAAAAGATAAAAACCGAGTACTCGTTCCTTAGTTATTTAGTAACTATCAGTACTTAACCCCTTGGTGCCTCAGCAATCATGAATAATATGCTGCCCCAACATTTGAAGAGCGCTACGTACTCTAGTTTTAATGGATGTATCAATATCCACTCTCGACACGTCTTGACTAGGAATATTTAAAATAGTATGTTTAGTTTTATGATGATAAATTGCTCATTGCTTCAATCCCTTGTATCTATTGTCATAAAACATACCATTTGTGGATTTTCTATCAAATATGCTTTTAATTAATTAATTGATACTACTCATTATATCAAGTATATATAATATAAAGAAAACACCTTTTATTTTGAACAAGATTGGTTATCGAGTTAGATATATGTAACAAATTACACAATTACCCCTATGGCATATCCCTAACTCTATCAATCTTCCACTTGCATATAGGTCAATTATGGAATCTCTATCCAATCCCTTCAATCAGCTTGGTGATAACCGATCAAGTTTGGCCTTTCGTGAATGGATTTGCTATGTTGGTTTAATTATCTACTATGTCAATCAACTCTCTCTGATGGTGATAAACTACTTTTATCATGTGAAACTATTTGGAGTATATATTTCAACTTCTAATGAGCTCTTATTATTATATCTTTATCATATAACAATGATGCAATATGCTTAGTACTTGGAATCACCCTTAGCTCGGTTATGAATTTGTGAATTTATATTTATATATGTTGCTTTTATTACGGCGATATTTGAGGCAATATACTTAGCCTTTCATTGAATTAGTGACAACCTTTCGTTTGGACCATTTCCAACTTAAAGCTTCATAATTATGGTTCGAACGTGAATTTAATATCGACATATTATACTTGATAGCACTTATAAAGTAGGAGTCTGAACACTCTTTCATAAAGAGTTCGTTCTTTCTCTAAGCAATTCTCTAGTATTTTGTAAATACTCAAGAACACTCTAAACTGCTATTTAGCAATCTTAATTCAGATTTAATATTCGCTTCATGCACCAAATACATAAACAAATTACGATATTGTAGACAATTCAACATGTATGATAATTCCCAACATCAATACATCAAGAATCCATCTTACATGTTCCATATTAAACATTTTAATAAGATAGCTTTGCATATCGTTTGTACATTCCCAACATCTTTTAAAGATATAATTTACAAATCCAATATCAAATATTAAACAACCAAACCATTACTAATTTTAACATAAGTACATCGCTAATAATCAACTGTATGTTATATGTTTATAGTCTAGAAATATCCATGGTTATGAACACATGCTTCCTCCGCACTTTGATTGAAAATCAAACTAGTATATATTTCTATCAAAATACTTATTAGCTTCCTATGGTTATAAAATGAGGCTTTCATTTCATTTCTTGGATCATATTTGAAAGCCACAAATTCAATATTGCTCCCAGCGACTTCTATGCATTTTGGTTGTTATGTGCAAATGATCCATTCTAAATCATTATTTTGAACTTTTCATTTCAATACATATATACGAAACACAAAGTCATAGAAAGTGATAATTTGTGAGTAATTCCAAATTAATTTGAGCTCATTGAATAACAAATCTATTACGCAAATTTCAACAATTGAAATTTGTGATGTTATTCTTATTAACGTTGCTTATTATATTCCAACTGCTTCAGTCTTGCTCTTTAAAACTCATTCGTAGCCGATGGACCTTCATGTAAAACTACCAAAATCATATTTTAATAACATACTTGGAATCCTTTTTGGATTTGTGCATTGTACCATATCATAGAGTTAATACACTTAATTGCTTAATTAATAACTGAGGATCATCTACTCTCGACATTGAGAAGAAACTCATAGTTTCCTTTTTGAAGTACGAGAATACTTATTAGACACTCTAATTTTGATGTGTTCGTTTACGTTAAGTTAATTTCATTTCACCCATGTAATCAGTTTCGTCTTTGGATCATATCCAAATCCATCTTAATACCAATAATTTCTCAAGGAAATTTCTTTGCTACGAAGTTGGTATTTTGAAACAACAGTTGTTTTTCAGTGCAACAAAATAGGTATTCATAAACACTTTATTGCCTTATATAAAACCGTTTTGGTTTTTAGTTTACAAAACTAATGTTCAAAACATGAATCAGTCATCCAACGACAGTCATTCCTAAACTCTTTTTGGGGCGATTCATATAAGATCCCTTATGAACAATTATTACCTGTAGTCTTTCGATTTGCACAACTTACCAACTCCTTGGCCTAGGATATATTGGGGTTTTATGTAAACCCTTATCTTGTATGATTTTATAAACCGTTCTTTAGATTAAATTAATTTAGACCTTGTGTACTACTCCTAAGTACATGACTTTATAGAAAGAAGTTAATTCAATTTCACTCGCAATTAATCATACCTATTCTATTGGAACTGGACCTGCTCGCTATAGAAGTTATGGGTGAATTTCACTTTTTTTACCCTATTGGATCTTTATTGCACCTACGAAGTCTAGTTTATTTAGAATATTTCTAAATTTTATTTAAATAAAATCTTTAGTTTTATTTAAATTTATAAATTGATATAGTATTTTTAATTTATGTTATGATATATACAAATAAGTGTTATCATACACACAATATATATGTGTGTGTGTGTGTGTGTGTGTGTGGGTGCGCGCGCATGTGTGCGCGCGTGTGCATGTGTAACATATCAATCCGTGTACGATTTAACATATCCTTATATTGATGTTGGGTACATTGCAATGGACATGTTAGCACATCTAATATGCAAATATATTGTCTGAATGTTTGTACATATACTTTTGTCCACACATATAAAATATTATATATATATATAAACTTAAGTTAATTCTTTTAATTGTAAATGTAGATACACACACACATACGTATTTATAATGTGAAATATTAACATTATACACACACACATAATTATGTGAGCATACTTAAATTAATTTTAAATATATAAAATAAAATAATAATAATGATATTTTTAGAATTAAAACAATACATACATATGTAAATAAAATAAATTTATTTAATATATTAATTATATTAATTACTTATTTATAAATTTATAACAATATATTAAAATGTAGCTTAATTCTTATAAATAATTAGAAATATTAATTACCTGGTCTTGCGCACCGCTGAGATTTTTTTTTAATTTTAAATATTATCTTATTCAATTTTTGTATGGATTTAATTAAAATTTTTAATGTAAAATATTTCAAAGCCTAATTTTGAAATTTAAATTTCTAGCAAATTTCTGAGTGGTATTTTATACTTAGAAAGTTTATTTCATAATTTTATGATTATCAAATAATATTATATTTAAATATTGATTTTCAGCTTGTATTTAAAATATTTAAAATAATTTTTTTAATTAATTTTTCTGTCGATCATGTATTTTGTGATAATATTATTTTATAAAATATGAAATATAATTTTTATATAATATATGTATATTAATGTATTTAATTTATGTAATTAAATGATATTAAAAAAATAATAAATATGAAAAATACATTTTATTACCATCGAATATATATTATGTATAAAATTTATATGACATATTTATATAAAGTATGATGAAGTAATTAAATTATGAACTATATATATACACGCATATATATTATATATATATATATAATTTCTTTTATTTTTGAACCATGCTATTATAGATATAAACATATCAATTTTTTTAGATATGTATATTTACAACCCAAACAATTTTGTAACAATATCACTTGCACATTTTTATCATCACCTAACTAGCGACATGATATATATATATATATATATATATATAATAAAATATTTTATATAAGCATTTATGATTTTATTTTGATTAGAAATATACCTCACTTCTAATGCCTTGAAGTATACCTTGAAATGATGATGTGTGCTCCTTGAAATAATTTTTGATCTAGAAGAGTGTTTGTCCTTGAATCGTTGACCACCACCTATCAAATAGCAGTTGAATTGGTTTGATTTAAGCCAAGGAAAATGGAGAGATGATAGGGGGAGTTTGGACAACAAATATAGGGGGATGAAGGCTTAAAAAGATCAAAATCAATTATAGGAAGAGATGCTTAAATAGAGGAATAAAAGGAGAGAATTTAGGATCTCATCTTTTTACTCATTCTCCTTTAAAGTTAGCCATCAATTATTAAGCTCCACTAGCGCATTTCTAGCCGCCTATAACCCATTTTGTTGCCGAAGTAATTAGCCCCTATCATAGGCTTTAAACCCATTTATAGCACGAATGAATATTTTGCATTCAAATCCAATTTAAACGAGTATCAATATTTTATATCGATTAATATATTTATAACTATTATAAATACATTTAATAATATTTATTCACAAAATCAAAATCAAATTTTACAATTAATGTTTCATAAGTATTAATTTATTTATAATATTTACAAATTAATTTAATCATTTGGTCAATGGATAATTCATCATTTCTATTGTCAGGTGTAAATTTGGTCCGCGAATAATATCGAACTATTAAAATATTAACGTTTACACGTCAATTAGCAAGTTTTGTGACATTTTGGCCAAATTTATTACTTGATTTCGGTAAAATCAAAATTTATTTGTTAAGCGTTAACCAGCTGTGACTATTATTTACACTAATTCCCTTTGTCAGAACAATATCACTTTGGACTTATGGAATTTGGCAATGGTCATCCATATTCCACTCTATATTCCAAACACAAAGTCATTGGTTCAATAATAATAATAATAATTAACCAAACTACTCTGTCCAGAGATTTTGACTTTGAATTGACTTGAGTTGACCGTGATACTAGCCACATACAACCGAGGAGATAAATCCTCTCTTGAATAGTATTTCACTTCTAATATTTCCACTCGATCCAACTGTAATCGACGGACATCATGCCATAATTTGACTATAATCAAAGAGAAGATTTCATAAAGAAGATCGACAGTATTCTCAAATTGAGAGAGCTGTGTAAATCAGTCAAGTCGATAATTTCTATTTGACCTTAGTTTTATTAACCAACATAAAACTATCAAGTGAGTCGTTCCATAGTTATCCAATAAGTAACAGTATGTAACCCCTAGGTGCCCTCAATAGTCATGAGTAATATACAGCCCAACATTTGAAGAGCTTTATACACTCTAGTCTCAACGAATGTGTCAATACCCTGTTTTGATACATATTGATTATGAATATTTAAAATGATATATTTATTTTCATTATAATTAATTACTCGTGGTTACAACACCTTGTAACTATTATTACAAAACACACCATTTATGGATTTTCTATTAAATATACTTTTAATTAAATTAATTAATTAATATAACACATACCATTTATGGGGTAGAGATGTTAGATTTTGATTGGCTCAATTTGAGAGAGAATTGTTATAAGATGAGATCCACCATTTTCTCTCTTCTATCCACTATTTAAACATCCCTATATCCCTAATTGCAAAACATCCTTTGCTACCTCTTCATCCTTCCATTGCTAGCCAAAAATACACCATAGGAGCTCCATCACATCGAGCTCAAATCAACTCAAAGTCAATCACTATTCGATAGTCAATGGTCAACGGATCAAGGACTAACAATTTACCAAATCAAAAAGGTTTCAAATGGGAGAGTTTATCCTTTCAATATATACTTCAAGGCTTTGGTACTCGAGTATTTTTTACCAAATAATAGTTTACAATTTTCTAAATAATATTTTATTATGTATATATTATTATTGTTAGTTAGGTGATGATTCTAAAATGTATTAATATTGTCACAAGTAAGTTTGGTTATATGTATGTAATATACTAATACATTAAAAAACAATTTTTATATACAAATCAGATCTGCACAACCGCTTAATTTATATGTATTAAGTTATATATATCATTTAATTATATATATGGTTTATATTTATTTACAATATCTTACCATGGTTAAAACACATCATATAATTATATATATATTTACAGAAATAGT
This sequence comes from Allium cepa, assembly GCA_030765085.1. Classification (NCBI taxonomy): domain Eukaryota; kingdom Viridiplantae; phylum Streptophyta; class Magnoliopsida; order Asparagales; family Amaryllidaceae; genus Allium; species Allium cepa. Next base: position 550,986,785 of record CM060938.1, read on the forward strand.
AATTTTTGACAGCAAGAAATTAATTTTATAATTATTTACTAATATTTAAATCAATATAATACATAAATAAATCATATAAATCAAATATGTTATGAAAATTATTTTTTAAATTTTATAAAATTATTTTATCATAAGATAAGCTCTTGGGCAAAAAAATTAAAAAATCATTTTTGCTATTTTTTAAAATTATTATTATAACTGGCCGAAGATTAATAAAAATAAAATTTGACCAGAAAAATTATGGAAAATTTTTTCAAACTTAAAAATATCGTATATGATTCACTAGAAATTTGAAATTTGTTGAAAATATTTTTTATTAATATTTTATGCAATTTGAATAAATATTCAATTGATATATGTTTTTAAATAATAAAAATCAATAACAATTTTTTTAGTGTTGTACATTTATTAGTTGTTATTAATATATATATATATATATATATGTATGTATGTATTTATATACTATATATATTTATGCGTGTGTATATACATATATTTATATACTATATATATTTATGTATATATATATATATATTTATATATTATATATATTTATGTGTGTGTGTGTGTATATATCATTTTTAATAAAATCTTATTCTATCATTATATATATATAGGTACATATTACATACACTATTCATGGTTTTAAATAAATATATATTATTTTAATATTTAAATAAATTATTTATATTTAAATAGATTATTAAAATAACATGCATACATATTATTAATATATTATTTACAAATTTTATATATACATATACATATACGTATACATATACATACAACATACATACATTTATATATGCATATTTCATATACATATAATTACTTAAATAAAATTAGCATATACATTTATATATGATATTTATATATATAAATGATGTGTATTTATACATACATATGTTTGGACAATATACACCACAAATTAGTTGAGCTAACATGTCCATTGCGTTATAAATCTCAACATTTATACGCAAGCATGTTATACATTGCATGGGCTGATATGTTACACATCCACACACGTACATATAAGTATATAATACATACACACCCACATATTAATATATAGATTAAATAAAACTATATAATTTATAAATTTGAATAAAATAAGATATTTTATTTAAATAAAATTTAGAAATGTTCTAAATGAATTAGACTTCATAGGCCCAATATAAATCCAATAAAAACTTTTTTTTGAGATTCACCCTAACTTCCACCGCGATCTGGCCAGTTCCAGTATCATCAACTTTTAGGATGTCTCCCACCGAATGGGTGCATTGTCTTTTATTGTTTGAGATATAATTTACTAGTACTATATGATTTATAATCATATAATCAAAGAATTATTTCACCAAAATTTGGCTTAGTCATAACTCTAAAATAATTGCAAATATTTTAGATTCTTCTGTATTTTCCAATACATCACAAATACCATTATTATAGTTTTATTTTATAATGGATATTAATATTACAATGAACCAATGTCTACTTTTTAGCCAATAATGATAAATAATTATTATTTTCTAAATAATGTTTAGTATCTTTTACGAAAACAATTTTCATAACTTGATGCGACCGATAAGTGTTATATGACATATTCCCACTATTTTCGCCATTACTATAATAGCATGTGAAATACGAAGCTCTATTCAAGCACTTAATATAAGCTATTTATTTAATTACTAAAATTAGTTCACAGTCGAGAATTTTTGGATCAGGTATCTTAAATTCAAACAAATAAATATCTTAAAAAAACAATTTTCAATATAAAAGTAATTTTGAAATAGAAATCATATCTCTCATTCAAGTGTTAAGTATTTATAATTATTTTACAACTCTTGTTTTCGAATTTCTTTATGATGTAGAAATGACTATTTACTCTATTCATCTCAACCGTGTCTTAAGCTAGATCCACTCTTATACATTCAATTTTCTTTCTAAATGGTGGAACCCTTCAAAGGAAATCTTTAATAGAATATCATAACGAACTCTTTACAAAAGTGCATTTGATCATCCATAATATTTAAGGATATCAAATAAATTGCACTTTACGTAAACCGATCAAACTAACATTATAGTGATCGGCTTAGATCTATCTTATTGTTATTGGTCTAGTATTGTTTTTAACACAATAAGATTGTTATAATTAATTAGATTGAATACATGATCTCATGCTACAGTTTACTTGCTTATTTCAATGAACTAATTTCATCGAGGTTTCGTACATTACGAGTTATGATTGTTTAGCATATAATAACTATATATGATCGTACACGGATCAAACATCCATATTCTTATATTACTTTTAGAGTTCGAAACCCATTGGAGATAATATGCAGTCTTGGACAAGTAAACTCATAAATGACCATGTTATGAACGTATTTAGTAGTTGTATCTAGCAGCTTGCATGGGTCAACATGTAAAATTTTATTGGTAAATATATTTTATATTTCTATCTGTCAATATTAATTCATTTCATTTGTATCTTTTAATTGATAAACATTCTACTAATTATATAAATTCAATAAACTTATCAATGTAATTTTTATAACTTTATATAGCAGATGTTCTTACAATATTAGAAAACTTAAATGTTATGATTTCATTTTTCTTATAAGGCCCCCACTAGTCTTTTATGTTTCTCCAAACCCTAAGACAAAACATAAAAGCCATTTCACTCAATTAGTGGGTGTTAGGAATCGTCTGTCTTAGAATTCTGACCTTGAGTTTGCTCAACAAGTCAAAGCCTCACAAAAAAATGGATAACTCCTTATCAGTTGTATCATACACAACTCCTAACCCATGATTCCTTATCATAATCTCATTTTGACCTTGATTTGCTCAACAAACCGAAAGAGATCATTCACTCGCACCTACCATTTCATGATGGCCTAAGTATAGTATATTTACCTAGAGTTTGCTTAACAAATACATAAAGTTATTGTAACGAATCGTATTTTACGCATCAAAGGATTGTAAAATATTAATATTATTTTTATTCAGGGTCTTATGATTCTATAACTTCAAAGACATTTTCCATCTTTAGGATTTTCACTGGATGATACTGACCTCGAAATTCCTGTGTTGGCCTATAATTTTTGATAAGAGCCGAGTTAGGGTCTAAAGCCACTTCTATTAAATTGGGATGATAGTTTCTCTTTCCATAGAGCGGTCACAATAAGAAAGCGGACTTTTGGGAGATATGGCTGTTTGTAGGTTCATTCGATTTTGAACAGCTTAGTGGGTAATTAAGGAGATTAGTGGCTAGCCCAAAGCCCATTTCGAGATTAGCACCCAAAAGGGGCTGATGGGACTTCTCCTTGTCACCTACACACTTCTCGAAATAGTTACATAGAGAGCCACAATAATCATTCTCTAGCCTTAAACCACATATAACCCTTACTTTAATTAGCCAAATATTGTCATTAAGGAGAGATTAGCGAAGTTTGCACTTGTATTTGAAGATTTGCTGTTGGAGATCACTTGGAGCTACTGTTCATCTTGGGATTAGTTCCTATTTGAATTTGCTTTGGACATATAAATCTCTCACTTTCTAATTTGGTCATTATACACCCTAAATGATATTTTAAAAATTATTTAAAAATACTGAATATGTTTAAAGACCATAAAAATCCATATATATGAATTTCAGATCATTTGGGCTTAATTTTTGAAAATGCATTCTTTTGGATCTCCCTTGTTTCTATGGGTATACCCTTAGATTTAGGCTTTGTTTTGATATGTATAGGTGTATGCTTGTTAGGATAAACTACATGCGATGATTGATGGAATGTATATTGATTGGATGGTTGAAAATGCCAATTGAATGGTGATTTAGCTTTAGAAACAAGTTAGGATTGGTATGTAGGGATTGGTACCAGTCTATAAATATTAACCCAAATCATGTGTGATTGATATAGGGTGACAAGGAAGGCCCCATGGGACTACATTTCTAATATCATGTTATTCGGAGTTCGTTTGATCGAGTTATGGCCGATTGAAGATGGATTGGTGATAGCCCATAAAGGTCAGATTTTCCAAATGAAATTTGACTCATAAGGTAGGTCTAGAAGGACCCCATAAAGCTACGTTTCAAGTTCCAAGTCGTTTGGAGTTCGTATGGTCGAGTTATGGCATTGGGATGTTCAGATTGATGGAGTTGGATTAGTGTGAGCTGTGCTTTGGGCCAACAAGGTAGAAACTTCAAGCTTGACTTAGGGCATTCTCAGACTGGTCAAGGTAAGAGAAAAATGAGTTAAGTCATGGATCGGTGTGGGTGTACTTTGGGAATTTGCTGGAATTAATCTGACATGACTTTGGGCTAAGGTTTGCTTTGGGCCAAACCTAGGAATTCTCGAGCGGGATTGGTGCCCATGGATTGGTACCGATCCATGGACATCAATTGGTGATAATGTGCGATCGATATAGGGGCATAAAAGAGGGACATAAAGGAGATGCAAGGCATGCTTTAGGCATTTTCTGAATTTACTTGAGCATGACTTTGGGCCAAACCTAGGAATTCTTAGTCTCTACTTTGGGCCAGAATCTAGGCAAGTTCTGAGTTGAGTTTTTTTGAAGACTTATACGATGATTTTCGACGACAATGACTTATGACACGATGATGATGATCCCATGATGTAAATTGATGGCTTTTCACATGGGGAGGTATACTTCGAGATATAGAGTGGATGACGATGAGTTGGATGAAAGGAACCATAAGAGAAGGGTATAGGATGCATGATGATACTCTATGACGAATGATGATAGTCTAGAATAGTTCCCAAACCAAAATGATTTCAGACGGGAGTTATGAGGACAGTTCTGAGGTGTACTATGCTACGGATGACATGAGCAATGGGATCATTGATATTCGTAGGTTTCGAGTGTACTCGTAAAGTAAAGGTATGTAAGGACACCTACTTAGGAATATGAGGAGCCCCAGATCACATGTAGTTTCGATTCGTTCACCTTAGCCTGTTTTGGAGGATGCAGTATAGTTCCTGGCCTATTGAGTTTTATGGATTCGAGTATGGAGAAACTAAGATATTGAGTAGTCCTTGACTATACAGAGAGGTCATGCAACCATCATATATCCAAAGCAGTGAATGAGTGAACGTAAGGATGGATGTTGTGTCAGCTTGTTTTCTTATCTCTAGGGATGTCATACGATGTGGATATCTAGACACCCCTTATTACTTTTATGTATGGTACACCCATGATGACTATTATAGAGTAGCATATATATATATATATATATATATATATATATATATATATATCTTGTGTTATGTGCTAACTCTATGAATGCAGGGACATGTCAGGTATGATTTTCATACCACATGTCCTAGTACATTGACTTTATAATATTTGAGATTTTCTACTGCTCACACCAGACCGTTGTCTGACTCGGGATTTTATTCTTTGCTTCCTATTATTCTAGGTACTCTTAAATGAGTAGATTAGGGATATCAGGTCTGGTGAGCATATGAAGATGGACAGAGGATGAGTAGGAGATCACACTCTCATATTACTACATTTATTATGGTTTGTTATTACACTATACAACACTATATAGCTTACTGGTGCTATTATATATTTAGAGATAGTTACCTATTATGAGTTATTATTTGATGTATAACTCTATCACTTATGCTGTATACTCTATGGATCCGTGCACTCCGATTTTGTGGTTCGTTTAGTTGTTTGCCGTCACGTCTATTTTATATATTTGATGTTTACAATTATATTTTATTCGATGCACTATGAGATATGCGACAAGTTCTATGATGTTTTATATACTTTACAACAGTTGACTATCGTCCTGCATTGGCCATGTACCGTTACATCACACTATATATGTATATTGGGTGCCTGAGGCATAGGGCGGTTGTCACATTTGGTATAAGAGCTTAGGTTGCATAGTTTATCCTAAGGGATACCATGATTCAATAGAGATAGGATATGAGTTCTCATCGTAGCTGGATCGAGAGTGTGTGTATATATATATAAGAGTGCCCACTTATTATATATTTTTGTTTTCATAACATATAGCAGTATATATACAGTACAAAGTTGCACTGCACACATGAGTACTACTTAACTAGAATTCCCTATAGAGAGATTGATCGTCCTTATTATAGACCGAAGGATGAGTCATTAAACAAAGAATGCTGCTATGAACTCCATCTCTGGAGTCAAAGAGGAAGCTGGCTCGGGAACTGCTAATCTCAACTTGCCGATGATGTTAAATACTATGATGCGAAACATACTGTAGACTGCTCAATTAGCCGATCTGAATGCTGCCGTTGATTGTGGTGCTTCAATGCAAGCGCCTAGAGTTGATTTCACTAAGCTGAACAAAGACTTTGCTAGTCTAGGTAGCAAACTGTTCCAAGGAATGGAGTTGGCGATGGAAGTGCAGGATTAGCTTGATTTCTACGAAAGGATTTTCGATGGCTTAGAGTTGGATGATGCTATAAAAAGGCGATTAGCTTCCTGATAGCTTCAAGGGAGAGCCATAAATGGTGGAATGCAGTGAGGGCTGCTACTCATGAGGATCAATTCACTTAGGATCAGTTCAAAGCTAAATTTGAGAAAAAAATTATTCCTTCAGCTCAGAGGTTAGTTCTGTTTCGTAAGTTCATGGATCTTAAGCAAGGGGATATGAGTGTCTCTAAGTATGTTACTAAGTTCGATGCTTTGTCTGAATGTCCTTCATCGACACTCCATTAAAGAAGAATGAGAAATTTATCATTGGCTTAGACGACTACTTGGGGGAGCGACTTGTGGGCCATATTGATGGGAATTTTGAGATGATAGTCGCGAGTGCCCTAAGGCATGAAAATCTATATTCGAAATCCAATGCCATTGCTCCTAAAGAAGAGCCAAAGTCGTAATCGGGTGGGGGAGGAAAGAATAAATGAATGCTAGAGAAAGCAGTTTCAACATAAAGATGGCTAAAAGAAGTAGGTCAACCCGGGACTGACTTACTACAACTGCGGAGAAAAGGTTCAACTATAGTAGAGACTGCAAAACTGAGGGGAGAAAGTGCTGCATCTGTAATAAGCTTAGGCATATCAAGAAGGACTGTCTTGAGTTGCCTTAGTAGAAGCAGGTAGTGAGATCATATGTTATTAATGTCCTTCCAACTTCATCGAATGCTCCATTGGTGAAAGAGAGGGGAAAGGGCATCGTTATTCAAGATATGCTTTCCATTTATGATGTTACTATACGTGTTTTTTCAACACCGAGGCTTAATGTTCATTTATATCTATGACTTGGTAGGTAAGTTAGGATCGGAACCCAAAATTGTTGACCAACCTTTGATTGTGACGAATCCTGTTGGAGGCTCCACTAGCCTGTGTATAGTTTATCATGGTTTGGTGTTGTCAAGTCATGGATTTTTTTTATTTTTGATTACTTATTTTTGAGTTTTGCAGGGTTTGGTATTATCTTGGGTATGGACTGGCTTCATAGATACGAAGTGAAGGTGGATTGTGAGAAATCATTAGTGCCAATATGGGTAGATGATGGGTGAAAGGTAGTGTTAGATTTCCTACAAGATGATGAGGTGATGATTAGCTTTCTATATTCTCTCGGTATCCCACACAATGAGTTGTCATTGGTGATCATTGCTAGGGAGTATCCGAACAAATTCGAGGAGACGACCGAACTTCCGCCATACAGAGTAATGGAGTTTCGTATTGACTTAGTGAAAGATGCCAGATTGATAGTAATGCCTTTGAGGATGATGGAACCTATCAGAGAAATGGAGCTCGATGTGCAAGTGAATGACTTAATGCGATGAGGGTTCATTCACAGGAGTATTTCTAAGTGCGGAGTTCCATGAAGGCGGATGGTTCCCTTAGATTGTGTGTTGACCACTATGAGCTGAATAAAGTTACAAGGAATAACAAGTATCCACTCCCACATATTGATGAGTTGTTCGATCAACTTCATGATGCTAGAGTATTTTCTTAGTTAGATCTTGTGATGGGATTTCATCAACTAAGACTAGTGAAAGAGAGTGCGCTGTTTACAGCGTTTTATATGCCATATGATTTACATAAGTGGTTGTTTATGCCATTTGGGCTAACTAATGCATCGACATACTTTTTTGTTCTGATGAACTGCATTTTCAAGGGTCGGCTAAATAAATTTATGCTTTTTTTCATTGATGATATTCTCGTCTACTCACAGATGAAGAAGGAATGCAAGAAGCATTTAAGAATCATTCTTGAGATGCTAAGACAGCATCGAAGAAAGCGAAGTTTTCTAAGTGTCACTTCTGTAGGAGGGAAGTGCGATCCTTAGGTCATGTGGTATTTGAACAGGGCGTTGTTATAGACCCTACAAAAGTTGCAGCAGTTCAAGATTGGAATAGATCCAAAAACGCTATGGACGCGAGAAGCTTCTTGGGATTATCTTGATATTAGAGATGATTTATCTAGGACCATCGACTCAATTGACAAAAAAGAATCATACTTTTACTTAGGATGCGAGATGTAAGGATGCATTTGTGAGTCTAAAAGAAAAGTTGATGGTACACTAGTATTGATCATTCCGAGTGGGAATAAAGAGACAAAGGTATACATTAATGGTATTATACAATGGGAGGTATTAATGCAAACAGGCAAAGTTATTGCATATGCTAATCGACAACTGAAGCCACATGAGAAAAACTATCCAACCCATGATTTAGAGGTAGCAGCGATTGTGTTTGAGCTATAGGTTTGGACGCTTTATCTCATGGGAGAGAGGTTTGAGCTATTCACAGGTCATAAATCATTGAAGTACCTCTTTTCGCAGTAGGATCTTAACCTTTGTTAGCAGCAATGGTTAGAGTTCCTAACCTCCTATGACTTTGACATTGCATATACATCGGTTAAAGGTAATGTAGTTGCTACTGCCTTGAGTAGGAGACATGCCAGCTTAGGAGATATGTTCCTGGAGTGGATGCAGTTAAAGTATATTGTCGGTTATTATTTCTAACCTAGTGCGAGCTAGAGCTAGAGATATTTGTGAACTTGAATACCACGCCTACTCTGAATGAGCGGAATGGTACTAGTCAAAGGCACGATGCCAAATTAGCTGAGTTCATTGCTAAGGTTGAAGTTGGGGTAGGGTCTGAGGAGATGAGACAGTGCAGACTGGACCGAGATAGTTGGTTCTGTAAAGATAGGAGATTATTTGTTGCTGATGTCGATGGGTTGAGGTGCTATGAGAGTTCCATCATTCGAGATTAACTATATACCCTGGCAGTGAAAAGATGCACCATGATACGAGGCAGATTTTTTATTGGGAAGGGATGAAAAAAGGTGTTAGGACATTCATCTCGAAGTGCATGAACTACCAGTTAGTTAAGGCAGAGCAGAAGAAGCTTATTTGTTTGAGGCAACCTCTTGAAATTTCCAAGTGGAAATGAGAACAAGTATCGATGAATTTCATTGATGGACTACCGAGGACTAAAGCAGGATACGACATCATTTGGTCATAATCAGTCGATAGACCAAGAGTGCTAGATTTATGCCCATCAAGTCAAGTAAAACAGCATCCAAACTGGCTGAATTATATATGAATTAGGTAGTATGATTCCATTGTATGCTGAAGAGCACTGTAAGTGGTCGAGACCCGTTGTTCACCAGTGGGTGTTACAGGAGATAACAAGAGGCGTTAGGGATAGTGCTACACCTCAGCACATCTTATCGCCCTCAAACTGATGGCCAAATAGAAAGAGTGAATCGTATCTTAAAGTATCTCTTGCGGGCTTCTACACTCGACTTTTGAGGCTTATGGGATGAGCACTTACGTCTCATTGAATTCGCATACAACAACAGTTATCAGTCCAGCATCAGTATGGCACCATTCGAAGCATTATATGGCCGACTATGCAACGCCCTTTCTTATTGGTGGAAAGCAGGCAAAAAGCTTACACTTGAGCCATATATGATTAAAGAAACCTCAGAGAAGATCAAGATCATTTGACAATGGACGGAAGCTACCCAAGACAAACAAAAGAGCTATGTTGATAAGAGACGTAGAGATTTGGAGTTCTTTATCAGTGATTTGGCATTTTTCAACATCTCTCCACTAAAGAATGTAATTTGGTTTGGTGGTAAAAGAAAGTCAGTACTGAGATTCATAGGTCCTTTTTCATTCCTAGAGAGGATTGTGAACTGTAACAACCCATAGTTTTTAACGCTTCGAATGGGCGTATTTAATTTATTTAAATATTCAAATTTGATTCAAATATAATAAATGATAAGCAAGTCAATTGTTAATAAAACAACTTGCTTTTAATGACATATTTTTAAATGAATTTATAGGATTTTTTCCATAAATTTTAATTGGAAAATATTTAAATTTTTTTTGACGTATTTTGTGGCATTGGCATTTTTGAAACTACATAGAATAAGTTAACCTATGTATTTTTGTGTTGTTTGCAATCACGTCGCATTGTTGTGCACGATCATATTTTTATTTTTATCGTTCGTGATTCGTATGTGAATGTGATATTGTGTTGCAAAGTACTGAAAATTGTAAAATAAACAACACCATACCCTCCCCCACTCTTCTCTGCCACGCCTCTCCCTCTCCTCTTTTATTTCTTTCTTGTAAACAAAATGAAGCAGTTGCCTTACAACAATGAATTATATCTGAAGCTACAATCAACCAAATTCGATGGCGTTAGATCCGTTGCACTTGGGATGGAGGGAGCTTCTAATCCATAGTCTCAAAATGGGGTGCGATTGTGTTTAACCGAGCTCGACTTGGAGCCACCACGGCTAGGGTTTGGGTATGCTGGCAAATTAGGTAGCATTAGACTAAGTGGTGATGGTCGTTGTGTTTCTCATGTGGAGCAGCATCCTTTGGCGATGGTCGTTGGGGCTTCGACCTCTTTTGGTAAAGTTTGACATTGCACTATGCACGAGTGATGAAGGAGGTCATGTTTGGCTAGGCTCGATCGAGCTCGACATTGAGGTCTGGGATACATAGAGATTTTGAAGGGAAGTTCGTCAGAGAAGGTTGTGCATGATTTCATGAAGTGATTAGCAAGACTAGGACGAGGAAGTGCACGGCGATGGTCGTGCAAGTGTGTGTGTGTACATGAGTTTGAATTTGAGAAAGATAATTAAAATGGTAATTAGTGTGATAATTAGTTAATTAATTAATTTAGTTAATCTTAATTCCTATAAAACCAATATCTCTTCCATACGAGGTCCAAATTGAACACAGTCTTTGCGATTCTCTCTAGGAGTGTTTCTACCCACTGGAATTGATTTCGTTAAGTTTAAAGCAAGTAGAATTTTGTGCTAAAATCGAATGTTGTTCGATTTTAGATCAAGCAGGAATGCTTATGCATCGGTTGGAATTTTTGTGACTTAACTCACCTTTAGATGAACACTATGTGATATATGTGCTGATATAAATTATTTTTGTATGCTCGAATGATATCTTTGTTTGGATTGGTTGCATTCCCATTTTGGAAAGTGGAAGACATATGGAATAACATAAAGGGAACTCAAGGAATTTTTTAGAGGGATTCGAATTCCTCACCACCATTGATTTAATTTTGTTTATATGCTTATTGGATAAATTGTTGAATGTCAAATGCTTGGTGGCATGGCCATATTGGATATGACTTTGATATGTCAAAATGTCAAACTCTTTTAGTGTTGATCAACGATAGTACTGGTTAAGTGTTATGGTAACTCTAGGCCTCCTTATAGTATTTTGGAATATTATTATTTGTTATTTTGTTTTAAAATGGTTTTAAATGTGACATTTGGAGTTTTATGTGGCATTTTATTCAAAAATGGGTTTTGAACCTCTCTATTTTACTCCAACCTTTTTGTTATCTTTTCCAATTTATATGGAAATTCTTTAAAATTATTTCAGGAACTGTTTGTTATAAAAAAAGTTAATATTATAATAGATATTTATTATAAAGGAAAAAAAGAGGATTTATCTTTTATAATAAAGAGATTCTGGTTTAAAAGAAGATAGAAATATTTTGGAATAAATATTTATGAAACGTTTTATATAAAATGTTGTATGAATAAATAGATTTATAAATGGTATTTTATAAATAAAAGAACATATTGATGAATGATATTTCATAAAAATAAAATGATATCATTTTGATAAATTAGAATAATAAATCAAATTTGTGAATTTATAGTGATATATGGAATGATCAGTTTTGTGATGACCCACCTTCTCCTACCAATTTTTTTTTCTTTTTTCTGTGGTTATCTACTCAAGAGAATATTATCTCTAAATTTTTCTCTAGTCAGGATCTTTTATCCAATATAAAAATATTGTGTTGTTTAACTTATCAAATTTACATATGTGAAACCATGTAAATTATTTCCCCCTTTTTTTTACTTGAATCAGAGTATATACATATTAATAAGTAGGAACCTGCTTTGAAAATCATTAAATAATTTATACATAGCAATTTCTTCTCTATAGAATACAGTTTTACCCGGTCATTCTTATTTCTACTAAACTATTTATAACCTGCCCTTTAAATCCCTGTGCATGTTAATTTACTAATAGGATTTTTAAATATTTTATTCTTTTTCAAATAATTATTAACTTGAAATAATGAGGCTTACTCTACTTGTATATGTAATTAGTTTTTCTCTACAAGCTGGGTTTTAAAACTATTTAGAAGGGGTTGAACCCAGGCTTAGTAAAAATGGTCAAGTTAGCCTGAGTTCCATTGCCACTATATTCAGGCAAAACACACACATAATTCTGGGTTTCTTTATGTGTCTATAAGCTATTATTTGCCATTGTTCCCATGAGATCTCACAACAGTTACCAGGTTATTCTTTTAGTTTAAATTTACTAGTCATTTCAGATTTTTCTAATACTGCACATTTTTGTTAAATATTCCAAAAGTTAATATTTGAAGCTAATTTACTTGACAAAGCATTCCCAAAGCAACTCACAACTTTCAACAGAAATTCCATATTAAGTTCAATACTTGCAAACAGAAAATATTACTACATCAGTTTCTTCCCAAATAACTTAACTAACATCTCATAACATAAATTCAACTTAAACTCTATTTCAATATCAGTGAGTCTGTAACTATTGTATCTAAATCCTTAGCAGCTAATCCATCCAATTCTTGATCAAAGAAATGCCTATTTACCTGCTGAATCACCATGAGCTGCCCCATCAAAAAATATGAGACAACCAATGGTGCACAAACACACAAAAGGTCAGACTAATTGTCTAGTATGAGCAATCTTACTGAAAATCTAAATTTAGATAACTTTTCTCATTTTCAGATAAATTCTAAAATAAATAAAGGAAATCAATATTTCTCTTGTATATCTTCCTGTCTAACCTGTGCATGTTCATTATTGCCCAAAAAATAATTCATGATCCAATGTGTTGTGTCAGGGAGCACAAGCATATTATCCATCCATAAAATACTTTAAAACAACCAATATAATCAACCTTTAAATCATCTTTCCTCATCTACAAACTTTCTGGCTATCAGGGATTTTACCCAAGCCTTCTTGTGAACTTATTTTTAGAATTCAATATCAGGTATTTTATGTTGGTCTTTAGCTACTTTCCTTCTATCAAATCACACATTGTCTGGGACATATTCACTGTTAACCCAGCACACTCAGGCCCCTGGGTATAATCATACCATGTGTGAGCTTGCAATGTTCCCCTTGCCAAGCCATACTTTGTAGCCCTAAGATCCAAAATCCTTAGTTAAATTACTAAGCGTTTATTTTCCCCTCCCGCAATTGTGCTAATCCCTTCTGCATCTCATATTTAATCATAGAAAATAAATAACTCAACCATCATGCATGTATTCAAAAAAATAGATCATGTTTTCATAAACATAGATTTAATCATACTAGCTAGTCTGAGTCCTCAGTATACATGTTATTTAAATCATGGAATTTTAATGGATCATGTTTATAAATATATGGTCATAAATAGTTTTCTCTGTTGCATCCATTACCTCTGGTTTAATCAGGTGCTCACAATTTCATAAGATCTAACTAAAGCACAAGTCTTTATTCTTATCTGGATTTATTTGTAAATATAGAAGCTCAGCACATGTGTAACATTGCACTTCTATATTTCCACTTATTTAATTATGAGACATAAGCAACAACCATTCTATGCTACAGTCCCATCTTTTTTTTTTCATTTTTAGACCATAGATTTACAACATTTTCCCTTGGGATTTTCTTTTAATAAATTACTGTATGCAGAAAACACATAAAGGAAAACATCTCCTGTCAAGGTTAATGCATAATACAAGTGCTCATTTTAAATAGGAAATCCATAATCATATTTTGTGGGTATATCAATATAGTGGGTTAAACATTTAAACAGATCATCAACACACCCAAAATAAACACAGATTATATAGATGAACTATTTAGGCTGCCTCAATATTCAGGACTTAATGCCAAGTTTTCAATGAGATTACTCACCTTAATCCTTTTTCCTTTGATCTTCTATTTCCCACTTATCTCTAATGGCCAATGCTTCTCTTTTTTTTCCTGCTTGCTATATATATATATTTTTCCTTTATTTTTAAGAAAATGGTGGCAGATCTCTCCACCCTTAAACCTTCTTATAACAGACCTTGGCTGCCTCTAGGGTTTTAGAATTTACCCAGTGTCAATTTTACCCTACCACTTATGATCAGCCTCTCATCTTTATTTCAAGAGAAAAACGGGTAAGTGGTCCCTGCCTTTATTTTCAGGGATTATGCTTTATTACTCCGATCATATCATTTGCATGATTTTTTTTTTTATAAAGCTAAGGAAATTGCTAAAAGTGGATAAAGTGTTTGTTCAAAAACTCATACCATTTCGATGCAATTTTAATTTTTCCTTTAGCAAGCATTTGTTTGAAGTACATGTATAATACATGTATCTCTATCCTTGCCTAAGACTTTATATTTTTTTTATACTAGACTTGTTTTAATGACACAATCATATCTGTAATAATCATGTCATGCCTATATATTTGTAATTTGTTTATTCTAACTTACAAATTAACTTTTGCTTATTTTATCTTGCATAGAAATATATG
The DNA here is from genome assembly GCA_030765085.1 of Allium cepa. NCBI lineage: Eukaryota > Viridiplantae > Streptophyta > Magnoliopsida > Asparagales > Amaryllidaceae > Allium > Allium cepa. Next base: position 551,001,875 of record CM060938.1, read on the forward strand.
CAAGTGTGTGCACTATTTAAACATTGCACTTGCAATCAGTTTATTATTTTCTAGGCAACCAATTTTTTTTTTAAACAAGCATAAACTAATTTAAATTATAAAACTTGTTCATAAAATCAGGGTTATCACATATACCCCTCCTTTTTAGGAATTGTGTCCCACAATTCTTTCATACTTAATTCAGACATCATTAATTCAGAAAATCAATCATTCTCAAACCAATCACTTATTTAAACCCTATACATATCAAGGTATATTTAATCAAGACATTCATTAGTATACTTGTATATATATTACCTTTTATTCAGTCAAACAGTTTTGGATAATTTCTGATTTTATCTTCCACTTCCCATGTGCAATCATTTGGGTCAAAGCTCCATTGCACTTTCACCAATTTAATTTCTTTGTTCCTCAATTTCTTAATTTATCTTGCAATAATACCTACTGGCTCTTTTTCATAAATCATTCTAGGATCAATCTGCACATCCCTAGTGGATTCCAAGATTGTCTTTGCATCATGAATCCATCTCCTTAACTGAGACACATGAAAAACATTATGCATTGCTCTCATCTCCTCTGGCAATTCTAACTTATAGGCTACGTTTCCAATTCTTTCTAAAATTTTATGTGGTCCTATGTATCTGGGAATTAATTTTCCTTGTTTCCCAAATCTTAGAACCTTCTTTATAGGTGATATTTTAATAAATACAAAGTCTCCAACATCATATTGCACTTCTTTTCTTCTTTGATCAGCATATTTCTTTTGCCTGTCTTGGGCAGAAGCAATCCTTCTCCTAATCAAAGCTATCTTTTCAGAAGTCTCTTTTACATTTTCTGGTCCTAAGACCACCTTCTCCCCAGATTCAATCTAACTTGAAGGTGATAAACATGGCCTACCATAGAGTGCTTCAAAGGGTGCCATGCCTATGCTGCTGTGATAGCTATTGTTGTATGCAAATTCTGCTAAAAATATGTGATTCTCCCAGCTTCCTCCCCAATCCAATACACATGCCCTCAACATGTCTTCAAGCAATTTATTCACAATTTCTGTTTGACCATCAGATTGAGGGTGATATGCTGTACTCAAGCATAAATCAGTCCCCATTGCTTTGTGAAAACTTTGCCAAAACTTTGAAGTGAAGATGGTATCTCTATCACTTACTATGGTTTTTGGTACTCCATGCAATCTAACTACTTCTTTAATAAATAATTGAGCTAATGTGCATGCATTCCTTTCTGATTTTATAGGTATGAAATGGGCTGATTTGGTTAGCCTATCCACTACAACCCAAATACTATCATTTCCCCTCCTAGTTTTAGGCAAACCATCAATGAAATCCATTGATATGTCTTCCCATTTCCACTGTGGTATTGGTAAAGGTTGGAGCATTCCCGAGGGTCTTTGATATTCAGCTTTTTCCTGTTGACAAACCATGCACTTAGACACATAAGTGGCTACTGCACTTTTCATACCTTTCCACCAATAATCTCTTTTGAGGTTATGATACATTCTTGTGCTTCCTGGATGTATGGTATATTTACTGTTGTGATAAGCATCCAATATTTCTTGCTTTAATTCATCATTGGCAGGAACACATATTCTTTTTCTTTTCTCCAGTTGACCTTGTTTATTCAATTGAAAATCTCCCACTGTCTCACCATTCAATATTTGAGTTTTCTTCTCAAATAAAAATGAATCTTGGTCTTGTAGCTTTACAATTTTATTCTTCAATTCAGACTCCAAGGTAATAAAGCTTAACCTTCCCATCTCTACATTCCCACTGCATATGCTCATGCTCTCTATATCCTCACTTTCTACCTCTGAATCAATCAATAGTGATAAAGTGTTGAACTCTTCTATCAGTAATCTAGCTACATTGGCATGCTGTCTACTTAAAGCATCTGCTACTCTATTAGCTTTTCCAGGGGTGTACAATATTTCAAAATCATATGAGGCTAGTAGTCAATCCACCTTTGCTGCCTCATATTCAATTCTTTTTGTGAAAACAAATATTTAAGTGACTTATGGTCTGTGTACACTTCAAATTTTGCCCCTAACAAATAGTGTCTCCATAATTTAAGAGCATACACTATAGCAGCCAATTCAAGGTCATGTGTTGCATACCTTACCTCACTGGGTTTTAATTGTCTAGAGGCATAAGCTATTACTTGGTGTTGTTGCATCAATACTTCCCCAAGTCCTTGTTCACTTGCATCAGTATATATCACTAAATTTTGATTCCCTTCAGGTACTTTTAGTATTGGGGCTTGAATTAATGCTTCCTTTAACCTCCCAAAAGCTTTCTCACATTCCTCAGTCCAAGCAAATACCTGATTCTTCCTTGTCAATCTAGTTAATGGAATTGAAATCTTTGCAAAATCTTTTATAAACCTTCTATAATAACCAGCCATCCCCATAAATGACATGACCTCTCTGACATTAGTAGGCCTTTTCCAAGCTTGAACTGCAATTACCTTATTGGGATCTACAGATATACCTTTTTCTAATATCACATGTCCTAGAAAGTTTACTTCATTCTGCCAAAAAGTACATTTTGAAAATTTTGCCTTCAAATTTTCTTGCCTCAATTTCTATAGTACTATATGCAAATGATTCTCATGCTCTTCAACTGTCTTAGAATAAATTAAGATATCATCAATAAATATCAATACAAATTTATCTAAGTACTTTCTAAAAATTCTATTCATCAAATCAAGAAAGTAAGAGGGAGCATTTGTCAAGCCAAAGGGCATCACTAAAATTCATAAAGTCCATACCTAGTATTAAAAGCTGTATATTTAATGCTTTCCTTTTATACTTTCATTTGATGAAATCCTGAAGCTAAATCAAGTCTAGAGAATATTTTTGCACCACTTAATTGATCAAAAAGATCATCAATTCTTGGTAAGGGGTATTTGTTTTAACTGTGATTTTGTTTAACTCCCTATAATCAATATATAATCTAAGAGATCCATCCTGTTTTTTAACAAAAACTACTGGTGCTCCCCATGATGAGCTACTAGGTCCGATGAAGCCTTTTTCTTCTAGTTCAACCAGTTGTTTCTTCAGTTCTATCAATTCCTTAGGCCCCATTCTAGTTGGCCTCTTAACCACTGGGTTAGCTCCTGGAATCAGTTTAATTGAAAACTCTACTGGTCTATGGTTTGAAACTCCCCTAACTTCATCAAATACTTCAGCATATTCATTTACTATAGGAATTTCTTCTAATGCTGGCATGTGCTTCTCACTAGGTAAGTTAGCAAGGGTAACTATATTTCTGTTCTTATTTACTTCAAAAAGAACAACTATCCTTTTTCCTTCAGAAGTTTTCAATGATATGGTGGAGGTCTCCATATTTATAATATCCCTATATTTTCTTAACCAATCAACTACTAAAATAACTCCTATGCCTGGATATTGCAACACATATAGGTCTGCATTAAACATATATCCCCCTATATTCAATCCCAGTTGCATACACATCATACCCAGAACACAGGAATTACTTAAAGGACTTTTAATAAGCAATGGCCTATCAACAATCATGCAATTCAATTTTAATTGTTGTGGAATATCATGAGAAATTAAAGAGTGTGTAGCCCCAGTATCATACACTACTGCAAAAGGTATTGAGTGAATAAGCAAAGTACCTTCAACTTGGCCATGATTCTCAATATTTGGTTCTTCTGTTGCTTTGCCTTTCACCTCCAAAGTACTCACTTTTCCTTGCTTAAACTCTGGACAGTTCCTCCTTATGTGACCTTCCTTTCCACACTGGTGACATTTGAAGGATGCTGGTTTAGGATTTGTACACCTATTTTTCATGTGTCCCTCTTGTCCACAATTATAGCAAGTGATCTTTTTCTTAACATCAGCAGTTTTGACTTCTTCTGATTTCTTGGTGGAAGCTACATCTGTTTTCTTTTTATCATAAGGGTGAAACTTACCCTTTCCTTTCTTGTTTTGATTATTTTTAAATGCCCTGAAATTGTCTCTGGCTTTATCATGCTGTTCAATACTCAAGGTCAGATCTAAAACTTGATCAAATGTCCGGTCCTTATATGGCAGCATAGCTCTACTAAGACTAGCATTTAGTCCTTGGATGTATCTGCCATATTTAGCCTCTTGGGTTGTGATAAGCACTGCACCATATTTTGCCAGAGATTCAAACTTCTGTGCGTATTCAGTAACACTCATAGCCCCTTATCTTAATTTAATGAATTCCTCTAGCAAAGACTCTTTAGCTGATGCAGGTATAAATCTTCCTTCCAACATTTCTTTAAACTGGTTCCATGTCATCTCTCCTTCAGGTCTTCCAGCTATAATAACTTCCCACCAATCCAGAGCTACTCCTCTCAATTGTCTAGATTCTATCAGCCTCTTCTTTTGGTCTTCAACTTGCATATCAGCAAAGATTCTATCCAAAATTCTGAGCCAATTTTGAACTCCCATAATCCCTTCTGTTCCATCAAAAGTCTTGCCTCCAAGATTGGTAAAGGTCTTGAGAAGTTTGGAAAGCTCCTCATGTGGATTTTCTGGCCTGTTACCTACTCCATCTCTTATGGCTCTCATAAAGTCTTGCATATTCACCATTGGTGGTTCACTGGGTCCTACCTCTTGTTGTCTGGGTCTCACCATAATTCTATGGATATGATACTTAAGTTAGTTCATGTTGCCTAACACTCTATAAATTAATTCACTTCAATTTCTTCTTATTTAGTTATAATAAATATTAATAATATATATATTAACAAAACGAGTCATCCAAAGCAGTCATCACTTTCATACATTCAATGCAGAAAAATTCATACAAAATTTTGCTATGTTATTTAACAACATAGCTCTGATACCAATTGAGATGACCCACCTTCTCCTACCAAATTTTTTTTTCTGTGGTCATCTACTCAAGAGAATATTATCTCTAAATTTTTCTCTAGCCGGGATCTTTTATCCAATATAAAAATATTGTGTTGTTTAACTTATCAAATTTACATATGTGAAACCATGTAAATTATTTCCCTTTTTTTTTTACTTGAATCAGAGTATATATATATTAATAAGTAGGAATCTGCTTTGAAAATCATTAAATAATTTATACATAGCAATTTCTTCTCTTTAGAATATAGTTTTACCCAGTCATTCTTATTTCTACTAAACTATTTATAACCTGCCCTTTAAATCCCTGTGCATGTTTATTTACTAATAGGATTTTTAAATATTTTAATTCTTTTTAAAATAATTATTAACTTGAAATAATGAGGCTTACTCTACTTGTGTATGTAATTAGTTTTTCTCTACAAGCTGGGTTTTAAAACTATTTAGAAGGGGTTGAACCCAGGCTTAGTAAAAATGGTCAAGTTAGCCTGAGTTCCATTGCCACTATATTCAGGCAAAACACACACATAATTCTGGGTTTCTTTATGTGTCTTTAAGCTATTATTTGCCATTTTTCCCATGAGATCTCACAAAAGTGACCAGGTTATTCTTTTAGTTTAAATCTACTAGTAATTTTAGATTTTTCTAGTACTGCACATTTTTGTTAAATATTCCAGAAGATAATATTTGAAGCTAATTTACTTGACAAAGCATTCCCAAAGCAACTCACAACTTTCAACAGAAATTCCATATTAAGTTCAATACTTGCAAACAGAAAATATTACTACATCAGTTTCTTCCCAAATAACTTAACTAACATCTCATAACATAAATTCAACTTAAACTCTATTTCAATATCAATGAGTCTGTAACTATTGTATCTAAATCCTTAGCAGCTAATCCATCCAATTCTTGATCAAAGAAATGCCTATTTACCTGCAGAATCACCATGAGCTGCCGCATAAAAAAATATGAGACACCCAATGGTGCACAAACACACAAAAGGTCAGACTAATTTTCTGGTATGAGCAATCTTACTGAAAATCTAAATTTAGATAACTTTTCTCATTTTCAAATAAATTCTAAAATAAATAAAGGAAATCAATATTTCTCTTGTATATCTTCCTGTCTAACCTGTGCATGTTCATTATTGCCCACAAAATAATTCATGATTCAATGTGTTGTGTCAGGGATCACAAGCATATTATCCATCCATAAAATACTTTAAAACAACCAATATAATCAACTTTTAAATCATCTTTCCTCATCTACAAACTTTCTGGCTATCAGGGATTTTACCCAAGCCTTCTTGTGAACTTATTTTTAGAATTCAATATCAGGTATTTTATGTTGGTCTTTAGCTACTTTCCTTCTATCAAATCACACATTGTCTGGGACATATTCACTGTTAACCCAGCACACTCAGGCCCCTGGGTATAATCATACCATGTGTGAGCTTGCAATGTTCCCCTTGCCAAGCCATACTTTGTAGCCCTAAGATCCAAAATCCTTAGTTAAATTACTAAGCGTTTATTTTCCCCTCCCCCAATTGTGCTAATCCCTTCTGCATCTCATATTTAATCATAGAAAATAAATAACTCAACCATCATGCATGTATTCAAAAAAATAGATCATGTTTTCATAAACATAGATTTAATCATACTAGCTAGTCTGAGTCCTCAGTATACATGTTATTTAAATCATGGAATTTTAATGGATCATGTTTATAAATATATGGTCATAAATAGTTTTCTCTGTTGCATCCATTACCTCTGGTTTAATCAGGTGCTCACAATTTCATAAGATCCGACTAAAGCACAAGTCTTTATTCTTATCTGGATTTATTTGTAAGCATAGAAGCTCAGCACATGTGTAACATTGCACTTCTATATTTCCACTTATTTAATTATGAGACATAAGCAACAACCATTCTATGCTGCAGTCCCATTTTTTTTTCTTTTCATTTTTAGACCATAGATTTACAACATTTTCCCTTGGGATTTTCTTTTAATGAATTACTGTATGCAGAAAACACATAAAGGAAAACATCTCCTGTCAAGGTTAATGCATAATACAAATGATCATTTTAAACAGGAAATCCATAATCATATTTTCTGGGTATATCAATATAGTGGGTTAAACATTTAAACAGATCATCAACACACCCAAAATAAACACAGATTATATAGATGAACTATTTAGGCTGCCTCAATATTCAGGACTTAATGCCAAGTTTTCAGTGAGATTACTCACCTTAATCCTTTTTCCTTTGATCTTCTATTTCCCACTTATCTTTAATGGCCAATGCTTCTCTTTTTTTTCCTGCTTGCTATATATATATTTTCCTTTATTTTTAAGAAAATGGTGGTAGATCTCTCCACCCTTAAACCTTCTTATAACAGACCTTGGCTGCCTCTAGGGTTTTAGAATTTACCCAATGTCAAATTTACCCTACCACTTATGATCAACCTCTCATTTTTATTTCAAGAGAAAAATGGGTAAGTGGTCCCTGCCTTTATTTTCAGGCATTATGCTTTATTACTCCGATCATATCATTTGCATGATTTTTGTTTTTATAAAGCTAAGGAAATTGCTAAAAGTGGATAAAGTGTTTGTTCAAAAACTCATACCATTTCCATGCAATTTTAATTTTTCCTTCAGCAAGCATTTGTTTGAAGTACATGTATAATACATGTATCTCTATCCTTGCCTAAGCCTTTATATTTTTTTTACACTAGACTTGTTTTAATGACACAATCATATCTGTAATAATCATGTCATGCCTAAATATTTGTAATTTGTTTATTCTAACTTACAAATTAACTTCTGCTTATTTTATCTTGCAGAGAAATATATGCAGGTGTGTGCACTATTTAAACATTGCACTTGCAATCAGTTTTGTTATTTTCTAGGCAACCAATTTTTTTTAAACAAGCATAAACTAATTTAAATTATAAAACTTGTTCATAAAATCAGGGTTATCACAAGTTTATTGAAAGTATTTAGTCCAATCTTGAAACTGAAGATTGGTGATAGTGTATGAGATTTAAAATTAGAAGATTTATAACAAGAGTTTTGTAAATATAAAAGAGATTTATAAAAAGGTGTTTAATAAAAGGAATGAGATTTGATTTCTAAAAATGATCATTCTAACATACAGTGGTATGGAAAGTGTTCCTTGCATACCTAACACCAAATTATGAGATATGGAAACTTGTCCCTATTTGTGAGAGTTTAATAATGTATGTCAAAGCAAGGATAGTACACTAACTTGTCCGACTACATTATTAATCGAGGGATAGTACAAGTTTGAAATCGCAAAGTGGTGGTAAGTATATTTGATCTAATTTCCATACAATCCATTTACTTACACCAAAAGTATTTTGGGTTTATTGTTATCTATGTTTTAAATGACATTTGTTTTAACCAAACTAAAGATTGGTTTTTTAAGTGAAAACTTTCTTAAGATTTTGTGAATATACCTATACCGTCAAGATAGGTATATGGTAAATTTTTGCTAAGTATTGAAAGTGTAGTGTTTTGTGAATATACTTACACCGTTGAGATAAGTATATGGATTCATTTTCTAAGTATTGAAATTGTAGTGTTTATGAATATACTTATACCAATGAGATAAGTACATAATTTTTTTTCAAGTATTGAAAGATTATAGATGAATAATGCATGAGTAGTATACATATGTATATCTTTATAAAAGTATATTGGGAAAAATATTTTAAAGGACAAATTATTCTAATAATTTAAGCTCAAGGATACAGGCTTATTTTCTTTGCTACAAGGACATGCCCAAAGCCCGGTATGAAATAAATCGTTCCCCCTATGAACACAAACTTTTATATTTTGTTCCATTCTTCCCATATCGTTTGAACACTTTGTCCTTATCAAATTTCAACCTGTTAATAGAGAGTTATCAATATTGATGATTTAGTAAGTTGTAATTCATAATATTTAAATCTTGAATTTGCGCTTAATGGTTGGACAAGATAAGAATGTTGGATAAAATTAGTCAAACTTGGCTTTTGATATGAGTCAAAAGGCAATCATAATCTTCTCTTGTACTACGTAGGTATTGTGTAAGATTTGCACGTTTACTGCAAGGATCTTCTTTGACAGTGATGTCAATTTCACTTGCATTTAATATTATCACTTTTAAAAAAGAGAGTAAAATAGTATACTTTTCAAACTTTTAAAATGCACTATTAGAAATTCTACAAAAGATATGTCCAATTTCATAATTTTTATTGCATCCCTAGAAAACATGGAAATAACAAACCTACATCTTAGTATCTTTGAACCATAACTTAGTTAACCTATTCTCAGTGGTATAAATTCTATGTGACGTGAGAAGGATTTGAAGGACAAAATCATGAAAATGATCTAAACTTTTAGTCAATGGTATAAACTATTCATTGTACAAATTCTATGGACTTTTCCCAGTTTAAATGGAACCTTTAATTGAAGAGAACTTACATATCAATCAACCTAGTCCTTCATTGGTAGAGTACTAGTATATATCTTTTTATTGGAAGTGTTCTTTTAAAAATTTCACATCCTTACCCCCTGAACAAAAGATAATTCTGACCATTTGTTTTGGAAGCAACAACTACTTTTTTAGAAAGTAGCACAAACATCCAACTTATTAATTGCTAAAAGATTTGATGCTTTGTAATTTAGAAATTGTTTTCACTGTCATTTTTAATAAAAATGATATTAATCGATTGCGAAAATGATACCCGCTATCGGTTTGACTGGAATCATTTCTTTGTAATTTTAGAAATTATTTTCAATGTCATTAGTAACAAAACTGATACCAATATATTGCAAAAATGATACCCACTGTCTGTTTGACCGGCGTTAATGCTTTGTAATATTAGAAATGGTTTTCACTATTATATGTAACAAAGCTGATACCAACATATATTGCAAAAATGATACCCACTATTTGTTTGATTGAGTTTGATGCTTTGTAATTTTAGAAATTGTTTTCACTATCATTTGTAACAAAAATAATACCAATCTATTGAAAACTGATACCCATTATCTATTTGATTGAAGTTGATGCTTTTTAATTTTAGAAATTATTTTCAGTGTCATTTGTAGGAAAACTGATACCAATATATTGAAAAAAATGATATCCATCATCTATTTCATTAGAGTTAATGCTTTGTAATTATAGAAATTGTTTTCACTATCATTTTAAACAAAACTAATACCAATCTATTGCAAAAATAATACCCACTGTCATTTTGATTGGAGTTAATGTTTCGTAATTTTAGAAACTGTTTTCATTGTCATTTGTAACAAAATGATACTAATTTGCAAAAATGATACCCAATGTTTGTTTGATTAGAGTTTATGCTTTGTAATTTTAAAAATTATTTTCACTGTTATTTGTAACAAAAGTAATACTAATGTATATTGCAAAAATGATACCCATTGTTTGTTTGATTAGAGTTGAAGATTTTTAATTTTAGAAATTGTTTTCACCATTATACATAACAAAACCAATTCCAATATATTACAAAACTATTACTCATTGTTTGCTTGATTGGAGTTGATATTTTGTAATTTTATAAATTATTTTCACTGTCATTTGTAACAAAACCGATACCAATGTATTAAAAAAATGATACCCACTGTTTGTTTAATTGGAGCTGATGCTTTATAATTTTAGACATTGTTCTCACTTTCATTTGTAACAAAACTGATATCAATCAATTGCGAAATGTTACCCATTGTATGTTTGGTTGGAGTTGATGCTTTATAATTTTATAAATTATTTTCACTGTCATTAACAAAACAACACAAATTATTGGAAACACAACTGATACCAATATATTGGAAAATGCCAATTGTCTATTTCATTTGAGTTGATGCTTTGTAATTTTAAAAGGGTTTTCAATGTCATTAGAAACACAATTGATACCAATATATTGGAAAAATGATACCCATTGTCTGTTTGATTGGAGTTGTTGCTTTATAATTTTGGAAATTTATTTTCACTTTCATTTGTAATAAAACTGATAGTAATCTACTGCAAAAATGATACCCACTATCTGTTTGATTGGAGTTGTTGCTTTGTAATTTTAGAAAATGTTTTCCCTGTTACAAAATGTTTTCACTGTCATTTGTAACAAAATTGATAACAATCTATTACAAAAATGATACCCACTGTTTATTTGGTTTGAATTAATGCTTTATAATTAAATAAATTATTTTCGCTGTCATTTGGAACAAAACGGGTACTAATATATTGAAAAATGGTACCCACTGTATGATTGATTGGAGTTGATGCTTTTAATTTTAGAAATTACTTTCGCTATCATTTGTAATAAAACTAATACTAATATATTGCAAAAATGATACTCAATATCTATTTGATTGGAATTGATGCTTTCTAATTATAGAAATTATTTTCACTGTTATTTGTAACAAATAGATTAAGTATATATTACAAAAATGATACCCACTGTCTGTTTGATTGGAGTTGATGCTTTTAATTTTAAAAATTATTTTCACCGTCATTTCTAACAAAATTGATACTAATATATTTCAAAATGATACCTACCGTTTGCTTGATTAGAGTAATGGTTTGTATTTTTACAAATTATTTTCACTGTCATTTGTAATAAAACGAATACCGACATATTGAAAAAATTATACCCACCATCTGTTCGATTGGTGATGCTACTAAATTTTAGAAATTATTTGTACTTTCATTTGTAACAAAAAGAATACCAATATATTGCAAAAATGATACCTATTACCTGTTTGATTGGAATTGATACCTTGTAATTTGAGAAATTGTTTCCGCTATCATTTGCTACAAAACCAATACTAAAGTAAGGAAATTTTTTTACCCACTATCTGTTTGATTGGAAATGCTTTGCAATTTTTGAAATTATTTTCATTGTCATTTGCAAAAAAAACTGACACCAAAGTATTGCAAAAACAATACCCACTATCTGTATGATTAGATTTGATGCTTTGTAATTTTAGAAATTGTTTTCACTATCATTTGCAACAAAACCGATGCCAATATATTGTGAAAATGATCCATTATCTATTTGATTGGAGTTGATGCTTTTTAAGTTTAGAAATTATTTTCACTGTCATTATAACAAAACTCATCCCAAAGTATTGCGAAAATGATACCTACTGTGTATTTGATTGAAGTTGATGCTTTTTAAGTTTAGAAATTATTTTCACTGTCATTTGTAAAAAAATTGATACCAATATATATAGCAAAAATGGTACCCACTGTCTGTTTGATTGAAGTTGATGCTTTTTAATTCTAAAAATTGTTTTCGCCATCATACATAGCAAAAACGATATCGATATTGCAAAAATGATATCCACTATCCTTTTGATTAGAATTGATGCTTTGTAATTTTAGAAATTATTTCACTGTCATTTATAATAAAATTGATACTAAAATATTGTGAAAATGATATCTAAAACGACCCACCTTTTTGGATGGTTTAAATCGACAATAAACCACACATGTCAACTCAAACCATTCAAAAGGGAGGATTGTTAATGGAGTAAATAAGAAAGAAAAAACAAAACACAAAATCTCACAGTGGAATGACAAAATATAATAATTAAATAAACAATTCATGAAGCTGATTTACAAATAACATTTGGTTACACTTTTACAATACAATCAGAGTTATACATAATGTAGGTAAAATAGAAAAATACAGCGGAATAACATGATGCTGTGGAATAGTACTAATAATATAATACTAAAATCCATCTTCGTCCTCCAGAAATAATGTCTTCAATAGTGAAAAACTAATGCTAACCCCAGCGTAATGTAAAGACAAAACACTCAAGACAGAACTAAAAGATCTTATGTAAGTTTAATCAACATAGACAAATATGAGTGTAACGGCTTCAAGGATGTTTATAGGATTTTACATCTTCTATCCAGTGTATAAGGTGCATGTAATAACTTAAGAGATGTACGGGATTTCCATCTCCTAAGGATCCGTTAAACTATTTATATGTAGTAATATACGCTATATATATAGTGTCTATCAGTAAAGTAAAGTATTAAAATAGCGTTAGGGCATTACCCATATCCCCTTTACACATTTTATAAATGCCGTAGTCCATACAGTACTCTAAACTCCACCAAACTTGTGGGCTATCAGGGAGCACTCCATAGGTACACAAAAAATAAAATCGTAGTGGGCTCGATAAGGCAAACGATAGGGGTTATGAGGCTATACCCACGGTAGGATTCTACCGGATTGCGGTACCAGGCTGGTGGTAACGCATATCAGCTCCTACCTCCCACCTCGAACAATACTCCTATAATCGAATCGATGGTGGCCACCAAATCTATCACAAAGTAACAGATATGGTATCGAAGAAGCATGTCAGATAGGAGGAGCGACCTCACTTGGGCTGGTGATGGCTTCTGATTTTAGTCATATCAAGCTGACCCACGGGGGTCAGGGCTGCATTCATGCCTCATACAATAGTGTTCGCCAAACCATCCTACTTCATTCTGGACTCTCCACCACGTACACAGTTGTTAAAGTGGTTTCGGAATTGGCAAAGAGCATGACAATATCTGACTCTGGTCTCTTTAACAACCAATCATTATATTTTTCACACCATGGTCATTTTCTAAAACATATATATAATAAATCCATAAAAACAGTTCATACTTTCATATCAAGATATCCATATACTTATTGCAAAAGCATAAATATTTATAAATACTGAGTAAGATTTCTTTCAATCAATTCCGAAAATAATTTATAAATCTCTTCTAAACCATTTATAAAGCTCTTTATAAATTCCCTAAACAATTTACAACTCTTCCTTTTATCACAAACTTTTACACAAATTCTTTTCTACGCTTCCAAATCCCTTTATACAAGCTCTTTTATAAAACCCTTTAAATCCTTTAAAACCTTTATAACTCCTTTATAAAATCATTATAAAATCTTCTATAAAAATCTTTTATAAAAATCCTTTTATAAATCCATTATAAAACCTCTTACAAAATTCTTATAAACCCCTTACATTTTTATTTATTAAAGTTATTATAAAAATTTATATTTATTATATTAAATCAAACAATATTTATTATATTAAATTAAATTTAAAAAATATATATTAAAAATATATCAAATATTTTATTATTGTACAAATCTCTTTAAACAATAATATGTATTTTATTAGATTAAAAATTTGAACCATAAAAAATATATTTTAAATAAAATTATAAGTAAAATCTTAAATTTAATTTTAAAACCGTATATTAACTTATAATTTGAAATTTTTTGAAACATATAAAATAAATTATTTTCCACATATAAATTTAGAAAAATCATTAAATTAAATTTTAGAAATCAACTTTGTAAATCAAACTTACTTTAGTATTTAAAAAACAATTTGAAACCGACCAACGGTGTTCGTATATAGTTTTCTACCATATGGTCAAGTGATAAGGTATGTATCATTTCAACCCCAATTAGTTAAATTTGCTGGGTACATATATCATTTCAACTCGTATCCCGAATCTATAATTTCCAAATTAATAAAATCGCTCGGGTTTATCCTTTCAACCCATAATGATTTTCCCTAATCTATAAGACGTTCGGGTATGTATCATTTCAACCCTTAGTGATTAATAAGGATATAGACATCAAATCATCCAAAATGTCAACAAACAAACATCCATCACAATCATCATCCAAATCAGCCAATAAATCACAACAAATGTTGGTTATCATTCTCAGGTGTTTAATTAACAATTTAAATTCAATATTAATTTAAATGGCAATTTAATTCAACATAAATTCAAATTATATTTAAATGACAATTTAAAATACCAAACAATAATCAGTAAATTCTTATCACATCTTAAATTTAAATTTAACTAACATAAGATGTGTTGATATTCGTGAGTGGGTTAAATCACTCACCTTTAATATTTCATCGTTTTAAAATCCAAATAAAGCCTAAAAATCCAACAGTCTTAGATGTTAGTTCCTGAGATGATGATTTTGATGAAAACAACCTTGGGACTTGTTATAAAATATAAATACTAATATTCTTGTCTAGATATATAAAAATATGCAAGTACTTAGAATGAAGACCGTACAGTATAAAGATTCAAGAATGAGTATAGAGATTCAAGACTGATAAATTCAAGATTGAAGAAATCAAGACTGAAGACTTATGAGTTTCAAGAGTACAGGATATCAGGATAAGTAATAGTGTCGAGATTTATGTTAAAACTTCATAGTAACACCAAAATCTTTATTTGGATTTTAATTGTGGAATGGAATCCATCTTCTCGCTTTAATAGTGGGTTGGAACCCACGGCCTTCTCCAGTCGAATGGAATCCATGAAAATTTCAAAATGATTTATTTTTTCAAAACTATCCTTTTGAAGTCATTAATTTAGATATTTTAGCCTTAATTCAAAAACTATTTTTAATCATATTAATTCCAAAATCATCTCTTATTTTTTAAACTATCTCTTGGTTTTGATATTTTAGCTTTAATATATTTTACAGAAATCTATACTTGTTTTTAATATTATTTTATATTATAGATTATATATTTTAAGATTACTTTCTAAAATTCTTTTATAAGTTTAAACTATATTCAAAATGGTTTACAAAGTTTAGAAATTGTTTTGACAAGTTTTAGAATAGAAATCAATTAAAGAAAAATCTATTTTCAAAAGTAACATAGGCATGTCAACATCCCTCATCACCCCATGCCGACATGGTAGATGTAGAATTTAAAATTCAAATTTTCAAAAGAAACGTCTATTCATTATAACCTTTCACGAATGGACATGACTGTTATTCTTATATAAATGCTAGTTGTTTTCAACGAATTTTAAGTTATTTTTTCTTCATTTCTTCACTCCTTCTTCTCCACTCAAACATTCTCTTATATTTCAAATGTTTTAACAAAACTGTAACATCCCAAAATTTTTAATTAAAATAAATAATAAATTTTAAACTCTTGGGGTTTAACTTGAGAATAAATTGGAAGGAAAATCTAAAACAAATAAAATTAGTGGAAATAATATATGGAATAAATTCTAATTTTATTTTGAGTTGAAAATATTGAAATATTAAATGTTTTAAAAGTCATTTGGATTTAAAATCTTATATATATGAACATGACATATATTAGTAACATTGAATACACCTAAAAAAAAAATTAATTTAAATTTGTTCAAAATAAGGGTGGATATACAAATGGACATTAATGTTTATATTTCAAGTTTAAAATCTAAGTCTGAATTTGAATTTGGAATAAATGTTTTAAAATTAAGTAGCATTTAAAATCATTAAGGAATAAGTATACAATGGTAAAAACAACTTTTCTTTTGACATTGTACATATGCATATATATACAAATGAATAAAAATATATACATGTATGGGTTTATAAAAGTATATATAATATAGAAAATAAAATTTATAAAGTTTTCATTGCTTTGTAAACAACAAAGGCTGAAACATACATTCACAATAAAGTTGAATGATTAACAAAATCTAGTGCTTAAGGTATTTCCTTACAAATGGCACAAACCATCATCTCTTTATTAAAATATTCAAATAAAAAATTCAGGAAACTCTTCACCTTCTAAAATTTGAATTTTTAAATCCCCTAACACCTGATGTTCAGTAATCAAAAGATCTTTGCAATTTTTTCTTCAACATTCAAAGAAAAAAATAGTTCAGAAGAAAAAAGGAAACTGCCTTCTTCCATTCAAGCTAAAAAATCTGAAATATTTTCTCATGCTTCATAATAGTAGTGTGATACTTTCAGGTAAGTTTTGTTTTAAAATTTATAGTTTATGAAATTTTGATTTTTAAATCAAGTTTCAACAATCAATTCAAAACTTAAACTGCAGATTTGTAAAAGGGAAGCTTCTGGTTTTTAATGCAGTGCAGTTTTTCTTTCTGGAAGTAAAATTTAAAAAGGCAAGTAACTTTTATTTATTTATTTTGAATTTAAAGTTGCAATCTAAGATGAAGCAAGAATTAAACAAATATTTAATTGGTTGCAGGAAAATCAAGATCAAAGTTTTAGGCTATTACTGGTTTTTCGAGATCAAGAAAAAGTTCTCTGTTAAGAATTCAAGCTGTAAGTGATCTGGGAAAAATTGTTATTTTTAATGATTAAAAACAAATGAAAAACAACTTGGGATTTAATACAACCATATCTAATTGTATTGAAGGAAGATCAAGGTTTAATTTTTTTTTGATTTCAAGTTTCAAAAAATAAATAAATCTTCTTTGCTATAAATCTCAAATGTAAGTGCAATGGAAACCCCTGTTTTTGATAATTTAAATGCATGAATACAACTACAAATAATCATAGATCTGTACCCATCAATTTCAGATCTAAAACCCCAAGAGAATTAAAGTAGAAAAAAAGGGAAGTTGCAGGCCTCATCTCTGTTGATAGAACTGTCAGTAATCTTGGGAAAAACAGGTGAGTAAACCTATGTTTATTCAAATCTTTTGTTCTTGAATTCCTCAATGAATGTGATGGCTTTGAATTGAATGAATGATAGGCTTGTGTTTTGATTTTCTGGAAACATTGTTTTCTGTTTTCTTTGTTGGGTTTTGTTTTCCTGTAACAATTTGAGTTACAGAGTCCTTCAAAATAAATAAATAAAACCCTCTCCCCATTTCTTTTGAAAGGTAATCGAATTGTAAAGGTAGGTAGAAGGATGTTTAACAATGCATCATGTTTCAGATTCAATCAAAGCAAAGCCACTGTTCTTTTACTAGAAAAACTTTGAAAAAAAAAATGAAAAAAATCACAGGACATGTTTAAAGTCCTGTTATGCAGAGTAAAAGCATATCAAAGAAACCCAAACATTCTCTTCCTCTCTTTAGTTCTGAAAAGAATTATTTTTGACAAGTTAAACTATTGTTTAATCTGCACCTTGATTTAGTAATAAAAAGAAGCAATGGAACTTGATTTATTTTTACTAGGAGAGGTAAACACAGTCACAACTCAAAATATCTAAAAATTCGAACCTCATGAATTTGAATTCTAGTTACACCAATTGAATCACTACTTAGAATGATGATTTTAGAAATAAAAATTTGAATTTTTCATTGAGTCTTTATCGAGATTTTTTGGGTTGATCGAAAAAATGCCTTTTTGTCAAACTCTGATGATCTCAACGATGGTGGGCCTCAAGTTCGTCGCCACGACTAGATTTAGGGTTCAGCAAAACTAGAAAAATGCAGTTTGATTTTTTAAAAACCAAGATTTCGAATTCGAGTTTGTTTTAGGGTTTAAAACCCATTTTCTATTCACGGTCGAAATGACGTTGCCGCACCACCCACCAGCGATCGGAATGCGTGTCAGGGGGTCAAATGGATGCGTCGCACGACGTGGAAGCTGGAGGCAAAAATTGGTGGCCGATAGTGGACTGGAGAGGCGGCGCGAGGCGAATACGTGTTGGCGTGCCTGATGTTTTTTGGGTTCTGTTGCTTGATTTTAATTTGAGGGGAGATGGGGCACTTCGATGGATGGAGATGGTTGCTGGGTTGGGGGTTGACGTGCGACAATGCTCGCAGTGGTTGGAATCGCCTCCGGTGTCGGTGCACGTGCACGTGGCTACGGTGGCGTGTCAGGGTGATGGGTTGGAAAAGACCGAGGAGTAACTCGAAGAACAACAAGGGGATATCGCGTGGCAACTCGAAGTGAAACCCGAGTGGTTTTAGCGTTCATCGTGTCGTTTTTTAAACCTTAAACAAATTTCGAAAAAAAAAATGAAGCACGGGCCACTCTGGTGGAAAACCCGAAGTTAAGGGGTGTTTGTCTCGGGGTAAAACCGAAGTAAGCCTTGGGTGAAGGAATGAAAGCAGTAACCCAGTTTTTACCAAATGTTTGAAAAACTCAAGTAATTTTTTTTTGAACAATTTAATGATAATGATAAATAGCATATGAAACAATGACATTTCAAATTTACAATTTTATAAAAGTTGTTTTAAAGTTTAACTTAACAAAATTTTTAAAAGAAAAATAAATGTTTAAATGTTAATTTAAAACCAAATTGATTTATAAAAGAATGCAGAATAATTAACCCTTAAGGCTTGCAATGATTTTACCATTTAAAATTAATTAATTAAGGAAAAGGGAATTTATAAAATATAATTAAAACTTAATTAATTAACAATTAAGAATCCATAAGTTTAAAATAATAAGTCAAAGGATATTTAACTAATTAAGCCAATTAAACTAATCTATAATTAAGTAGAATTAAACATTTATTTAAGATGATTAATAAAGACAATTATATGGCCAATTCCCTTTAATCACAATCACTTGAATCAACGATGATTGACCATCATCAAATACTCTAAACTGGATCGATATTTCTGCTGAGATGCTGTGATTGCTTTGTGATGAACTGTGATTTATGATTTGTTCCTATATGTTTGTGAAACCCCTTTTTGCCCGTAAAACGGCATTTAAACTTCGATGCGACAGGGAGTCGGATTTCAGTTTGTTATCCGAAACCCACATCAAACCCTAAATGTGAACATTTGTGATTGATACACCCACATGTTTTAAATTTGAGCGCTCACTATTCGGATTAGCCGGGAGAGGACCTTTGTGTCATATAACCCATTCCGAATAGTGATTCGACGAATGGATTGCATTTGAAGACAGGCGGTGAAGACCGAGTGTCTTCGAAAACGATAGGATAACCTATCGATTGTCTCTGCACCGAGTTGCTCTGGTATAGGGATTCTCTAAGTGATGGGAAGTCCGATCGGGATTGTGGACGCCCGGGATTTGCAAGGGCTTCTTCCTTTATTGGACGAAGTGCCTTCGGTTCTGTTCGAACCCGGAACAGACTTGTATGGTCGTGTGTCTTAACACTACACTTTGAGATATAAAGCCGATTTCTTTCAAATACATATCTGTTGGTGGCGGAGAATTTATTCTCTTAGCTTAACACCCTTCTCTGAGACGTACGAGCTCAGAGGTTATGTAGTTAAAGGTTATCAGCAATATACTCCCAATTTGGTAGTGTGGCATGCTAAGTGTTGCTGTATAGTGATGATCATTTGTGATCAAAGCATGGCTTTTGTGTAAAGCGTAGCTTTGTGGACGAGACCTCATCGGACCTCACACCCCGGAAATGGTCGAAACAGGAAAGATGCGGCAAGGTTATGAGGGTCACGCCCTTTAGGGTATGTCATTTCCTTTTGGAAAAAGGTAGTGTCATGGTATGGAGCCCAGATACTTACCTATGTGGTTGCTTCAATCTCATTATTCTGTGTGGTTGTTGCTTTGTGATGGAGGGCCCTCGGATAAAGGTCCAAAAGGACCGGGGAGTGGCATACTCGAGTAGTAGTTACCTAGTTATAGAGGTAACCCGGCCTTGTGTTGGCAGAGAGCCGGGTAGGTTCTCGGGACGTCCCGCCAGAGGCGTACCCATGTGGCATAGGAAGTTCCTTAGCCTGACCATTTGTTGGAAATCCAATTCCCAATACGAACCCCGTACGGTTTTAGTTGTATTACCTGCCATTTACTTATGGTGGTCACCACTGTTTAGATGGTAGCTATAGTAGGCATAGTTCAGAATGTCTATGCCGGGTAGGATTGATATTCTACTTTTGAAATGGCTTACTACACTATGCACTAGTAATAATATCAAAGAATTTTCCCGTATCAAGCATATTTGACTATCATAAGAAGAAATCTCCTCCAATTCTGCGATTGCATTGTGTGTGTGGCGGGAGGTCTTATGGTAGTTTCATTTTCCAAAAGCATTCCGTTTTTCTTGAAAAAATCTGTTTTATTTGAAAGCAATTATCTTTGTTTACTCATACCAGTCCCATGACTGACCCGGAGTTTATTGTTTCCTTCCTAAACTCTGGGTGCCCACCATTTCTACACAGGCAGCCTAGTAGCAGGTTTTTTGTATTTTGGCTCCAACTACATTTTGGAGTATTTTGGTTTAGAGATTTTTTTGGTTTTTTGGAGGCTCATACCTTAGAGACATTTTGGAAGCTTTTGGATCTCGAGGTGCTTAGTTTGGTGTTCACTATCATTCTCTATCTCATTGAAGACTTTTGGCATATGATATCTAGTTGTTCTATTATGTCATTCTATTTGGAGATGTTATTCATGTATTATGTACTCTGATGTTGTAACAGATATTATTATGATGTTGTATCTGTGATATGATGCATGATATTCATTTTATTTCCGCTGCTTTATATTCATCTAATGTTGTTATAAGCTCCATCCGACTGGAGTTCGATGTTTGAATCATTGACAGTCGAATACAAGTGAGGTATTTGATGTCAATTTTCGAACGTGGAATTCCGGGTCGTGACATGTGGTATCAGAGCTAAAGGTTGAGTAAGAACTTTAGCTACGGAGTATAACACATTAGATGGCTCATTAGAGATAGGGTGAAGTATACCCTAGAATGCGTATAATCGATCAACACCTCAAAATTTTTCTTAGTCTATTTCCTTTAATTGCTAATATTTCTTAAGATACCTCGTCCAAATATCCAAGCCAATTTTCTTACTAATTACAGATAGTAAGGATGAGCGGCCGAAGAGGCAGAGTTGGGGGGCGAGTAAATGCCATAGCACCTAACCAAGTTCACCCTACAACCGAGGCCGCTTTTCCTATTCAGAATCAGTCGAATCTGGCTGATTTATATAAGAACTTCTCAAGGCTTGGGGGTAAGCCATTCACCGGCAAAGAGACGATTGTTGAGGCCCAGGCATGGATTAGATCTTGTGAGAAAATCTTTAAGGGGCTTAAGCTGCAAGATGATCACATGCGTCTCATAGCTACTTGGCAACTTCAAGATGAAGCTTCAGCATGGTGGGAGACAGTCACCATTGATGAGCCTGAGGATGAGTTCACTTGGGGCAGATTCAAAGAAGTATTTGAGAAGCGCTATATGCCATCAGCCGGGATTTCTCATATGTACCAGGAGTTCATGGACTTAAAGCAAGGAAGTTTGTCATTCGAGGAGTATCTCAACAAATTCAATGAATTTTCTCGCTTTGGCCCAGAATTAGTGAACACACCTTTGAAGAAGAATGAGAGATTCATTCGTTGGATGAATAAAAAGTTCCACGAAAGGATGACTGGCCACGTCAAAGAATCCTTCTCAGATTTGGTTGATATGGGATACCGTTATGCTACACTAGACATGCAAGAAGCACCAAGGGAGAAAGGAAACTCAAGCAATCAGAATTGGCAGAAGAGGAAATTTGGAGGCAAGAAACCATGGCACGACAAGGAAAAGAAGAAAGGCAATCAAGGGAGCACTACGGAGAATGTCACTTGCTATAATTGCTTGGAGAAGGGCCACTATTCTAACAGCTGCAAGAAGCCAAAGAGAGATCAATCCGCTCAAGCAAAGCCCAGAAAATGCTATTATTGTCAGAAGGTGGGACATGAAGTAAAAGACTGCCCAATTATGAAGCAAGCCCAGATAGCTAAAGTGTACTCAGTCAAAGACAAGACTGCATCTTCCAAAGCAGAAAAGGGAAAGGGAGTTCTGGAAGGTAATCTTACCATTTATGATAGCATTGTTAGAGTTCTTTTTGATACTGGCGCTACACACAGTTTTATCTCTCAACAAGCTATTAATGAATTGAATATTGAACCTGATTTTGTTGATGAGCCTATATGCGTAAGGAATCCAGTTGGAGGTCCCAAAAACCTCTGTCTTCGATGTAGAGATGTTCCTATCTCATATTCTTGCCATCAATTCCCTATTAGTCCTTTTGTTCTAGACTTCAACGAATTTGAAGTCTTACTCGGAATGGATTGGCTAGCAAAATATGAAGCCAAATTGGATTGCAATAATCGATTAATTTCAATCAAAACCGAATTTGGGGATTTCATCGAAATTTCTTGTGAGGACCCTAGTCCTAAAAGGGAAGGGTTGATGTATAATTTGGGTTATCCTGAACCCAGCTTGGAGTCCATTCTTATTGTTAGAGATTTTCCAGATGTATTTGAAGAAGTGAAATCTCTACCTCCTCACCGAGAAATAGAATTCAGAATCGACCTTGTACCCAATGCTCGTCCTGTCGTTCATGCAAGTCGCAGGATGACACCTCGGGAAAGGGTTGAATTAGTCGAGCAAACTAGAGATTTACTAGAAAAAGGGTTGATTCGACCCAGTGTTTCTGAATGGGGCTCAGCCGTCGTATTTGTTGCTAAGTCAGACGGATCTTTGAGGTTGTGTGTTGATTACCACGATCTCAATAAGCAGACTCTCAAGAATAAATTTCCACTGCCCAGAATTGATGATTTATGTGATCAGTTGCACGGCGCTTGTTTTTTTCGAAGATGGATCTAGCTCAAGGGTTCCATCAATTACGAATCGCCGAAGACTGTGTTCATTTGACAGCTTTCAGGGGTCCCAATATGTTCTACGAATGGTTAGTCATGCCTTTTGGGCTAACCAATGCCCCAGCATACTTTGTGGACCCTATGACTCGTGTGTTTCGGGATGTATTGAATAAATTTCTGCTCGTATTCATTGATGATATTTTGGTCTATTCCAAGACCGAAGAGGAGCATGTCGAACACCTTAGAATCGTCTTGGAGATATTTAGGAGAAACATTCTATACGCCAAATTTTCCAAATGCCACTTTTGGGTCAAAGAAGTCAAATTTCTTGGCCATATTGTTAATGAAGAAGGAATTTCTGTTGATCCTAGCAAAATTTCTACCATTCTTGATTGGAGGAGACCTACTACCCCAAAGGAAGTTCGAAGCTTTTTGGGCCTAGCAGGTTATTATCGGAAGTTTGTTCAGGACTTCTCGAAGTTAGCTAGTCCTTTGACCAAACTAACAATGAAGAATGCAAAGTTTATTTGGACTCCAAAATGTGAAGAAGCTTTTGAGGAATTGAAGAAGAGATTAACCACCGCTCCTGTTCTCGCTATTATCAACGGGAATTAGGGTTTATCTGTTTATACCGATGCTTGCGATGAAGGCTTGGGTGCAGTATTGATGCAGAACGGGAAGGCGATTGCCTACGCAAGTAGACAATTACGTCCTCATGAAAGAAACTATCCGACCCATGATTTGGAGCTTCTAGCTGTTATCTTCGCTTTAAAAATATGGCGACATTATCTTCTGGGTAAGAATCTTTTCAACTTCTTAATAATCTACAAATTTAATTTAATTTAACTTAAAAAATATACTTATCGAACTCTCTTTATTTCTAGGTGAAAAATTCGAATTATTCACCGACCACAAATCTTTGAAATATCTCTTCACCCAAAAAGATCTGAATTTGCGGCAACAGCATTGGCTGGAATTTCTGGCATCCTATGACCTAGATATTCTATATACACCCGGAAAAGCCATTGTGGTTGCGGATGCCTTGAGTAGAAAGCATGCTATTCTTGCTCACCTTGTTATCGCTCCTACTCTTCTTAAGAGGATCGCGAGCAAGCAGTATGAAGATGAGTTTCTTCGGGGAATTTAAAAAAGAATATGCCAGGGGGAGGACACTAGTTTTGAGATGGATAGTAGAGGAGTTATAAGACTGAAAGGAAGAATATGCGTTCCAGACTTCCCTGATCTGAAACGTGAAGTTCTAGACGAATGTCACAAATCTAAGCTTTGCATCGATCCAGGAGTTAACAAGACGTATAGAGATATCAAAAGAACTTTCTGGTGGAAGACGATGAAGAGGGATATATCTATTTATGTGAGTCGCTGTGCTACTTGCCAACAAATCAAGAGCGACCAAAAGAAGATGGAAGGTCTACTTCAGCCTTTAGAGGTGCCCAAGTGGAAATGAGACCAAGTGTCGATGGATTTCATCGACGGTTTGCCTCGCACTCGAAAGGGCAATGAAGCGATTTGGGTCATTGTGGACCGTTTGACTAAGTCAGCCCACTTCTTGCCAGTAAAAGCTACCCGCACGGCTGCAAGTCTAGCTAATTTGTATGTGAAAGAAATTGTCCATCTCCATGGCATTCCTAGTAGCATAGTGAGTGATCGTGACCCGATATTCACTAGTAGATTTTGGGAGGCGTTTCAAGACGCATTGGGAACTAAGCTGCATTTCAGTACTGCTTATCACCCACAGTCTGATGGGCAGACAGAAAGGATCAATCGAATTTTGGAGGACCTATTGCGAGCTTGTATTCTTGATTTTGGTGGTTCTTGGGAGGACCATTTGCATCTGGTCGAGTTCTCCTATAACAACAGCTATCAGGCCAGTATCGAGATGGCTCCCTTTGAGGCTTTATATGGTCGACCGTGTCGATCACCGGCATGCTGGATTGAGGCAGGTGATAGACTCATTCTTAGACCGGACATGATTAAAGAAGCCACCGAGAAAGTTGACTTTATTCGAAAAAAATTGAAGACAGCTCAGAGTCGTCAAAAGAGCTATTACGATCGTAGAAGACGGGATTTGGAATTGCAGGTTGGAGACTCTGTTTTTCTTAAAGTATCTCCTATGAGAGATGTACTGAGACTTGGGAAGACCGGCAAGCTAGCACCATGATATATTGGTCCTTTTCCTATTCTGGAGAGGATTGGGTCTCTAGCCTACCGTGTGCAGTTGCCTAGCTGGTTATCGGGTGTGCTTGATGTATTCCACATTTCTAGCCTTCGGAAGTATGTGCACGATCCGGACAGTAATATTGAAAAAGCTGCCCAACAAGACCTCGACATCACTCCCAATCTAACCGTTAAAAGAGAACCGATAAAGATTGTGGATCGTGAGGAGAAGCAATTAAGGAACAAAGTTGTAAAGCTTGTTAAAGTTCAGTGGAGTGGCGATCCAAAGGACTGCACTTGGGAAACTGAAGATAATATGCAGAAATCTTATCCCAAATGCAGAGTGGATATCTCGGCTTAGCCGGTAAGCCATTTCCTTATTCTTTTTGAATTCGTATATTCTTCATTTGTTTATTTTATCTCTTTTTCAATTTCGAGGAAGAAATTTCTTAAGGAGGGGGTATTTGTAACATCCCAAAATTTTTAATTAAAATAAATAATAAATTTTAAACTCTTGGGGTTTAACTTGAGAATAAATTGGAAGGAAAATCTAAAACAAATAAAATTAGTGGAAATAATATATGGAATAAATTCTAATTTTATTTTGAGTTGAAAATATTGAAATATTAAATGTTTTAAAAGTCATTTGGATTTAAAATCTTATATATATATGAACATGACATATATTAGTAACATTGAATACACCTAAAAAAAAATTTAATTTAAATTTGTTCAAAATAAGTGTGGATATACAAATGGACATTAATGTTTATATTTCAAGTTTAAAATCTAAGTCTGAATTTGAATTTGGAATAAATGTTTTAAAATTAAGTAGCATTTAAAATCATTAGGGAATAAGTATACAATGGTAAAAACAACTTTTCTTTTGACATTGTACATATGCATATATATACAAATGAATAAAAATATATACATGTATGGGTTTATAAAAGTATATATAATGTGACGACCGCCCATGACTCCTGCACTAAACAAGGAAATAGTGCGCTGTAAAGTGTGCCAGGCAGCCATGGATGATCATCAAGGTAAGGTAAAAACAGCGGAATCTACCGTATTACTCACAGCGCATGGGTAAAATACAATAGGAAATGTGTGTATATATATATATATATATATATATATATATATATATATATATATATATATATATAGCGAAGCTCCACAAAACAGAACCTCGTCAAATAAGCCTCATAGTAGTTTGATACAAAAATCTAAATAGTCAATACATCAAGCCTCACTACATATCACTCAGAGAATATACAAGCAGCGGAACATCCAGTACATATAGTAAGAAAATAATATGCAAGCCTCCAGCTCGTCTTCGTCATCAGCATTGTTGGTCATTAAGAACAGTACCTGTCACCTGCTACCTAGTCTGCCCATCCCAAAATGGATGAACAGCCCAAGGTAATAAGAGTTGAACATAAAACCTTGAGTCAGACAACAGTCTTAGTGAGCGGTAAATTAACTAACAACATACCAAAAGAGCATAAAGGTAAAAGGAATAGGAATCCAACCCTCCCACTCCACCTCTTTCTACAGTGATAGCCCTAGACACACTAAGCAGAAGTAAACATAGCAAATCAGACATTTAAAGTAAAGAAATTATCACTCGAGTCAAGGTAGGTGTTTTCCAAGTACAAACCCCCAAGGCCTAAACCAAGATCAGATAAGCACCCAGAAAACATCGCTCTTGAGACCGAATGACGATACAGCCAAAACATCCAAACATTCATGACTCTGGCTATCACTGTTATCATTGCTTCGATACCACCATTAATTGAATGACTGGCACATTCTTTCTGCCGTCCGTCAAGGGCTAATGGTAACCCCGGTTCTAGACAGAACTCCGCACGTCGTCGTAGCCCGTGCCTAGGACTATCGAATCTGCCCAGAGTACTCGACCACCAACTGTAGTCTTTTGGGACTATCGAATCTGCCTAGCGTACTCTTGCTTTGAGTCTGCTAGAACCTTCAATAATGATGAAATCTCAGCCTTCTAGTCATCCTCCTCGACGACTATTCTCATACTAGCTCAAGCGCCTCTCGAGCCAACCATTATCCACAAACTCGAACCATCCCTCGAGTTATCAACATGCTTGGAATGATCCCGTCTGGATTATACCAAAGCTACCTCACATCATGCCTTGCTTTATTTCATCATAGCAAAGTCCCATCTCAACATCATCATCAAATCTGTCCATACGAGCTTTATCATCCGCCACATATGCCATGAGCAGCTTTTTCCTATTCAAGAGCCTTTCCCTTAGCTTTTGAATCATCTTCAACCAACTTGTCCAAATCCAACCACTAATCAACTAATTTACAACAATCAATCAAATCAATCATTAATCCAAGTAATTAAGCATTCAAACATGATCTAAAAGCAATTATAACTAAAATGGCAATCTTGTAAATAAAGAGTCCAAATCTAACAAGTATAATCATGAATAATATTTTTACAACTTGATGGATGAACTTGCATAGGTTAACATGTATTATAATGGATGTCAAATCTTCATGAACAATGGATCTATACTTAAGTTTACGAAAATGCATGAAATCACTATTTTTAACACAAAATTAAGCCACCAATCCAATATACTCCTTTGGGTCCGTGTGAGAGATAACCACCACTCACCGAATCACCTAAACACCTCAAAAGCAACACACTTCAGATCTGGACAGCGAAGGATCTAGCTCGATCCACCAAAATTTCCGCTTCAAACGATGAAATCTCTCTTCAATGGATGGAGATCTTCAATCTAAGCTCTTGGATCTTCAATTTGATCTTCAATTTGGATGGAAGGAAGCACTAGATTAAAGAAGAGATAAGAAGTGAAGAAGTGTAGTACTCGAGCTCTCAAAATGGCAAAACTTCATCGCTTCAATATCCGGATCCCAAAAAGAGAAGCTAACCCGTGTATTTATAGGCTGAAAAACCCCTTAGGTCGTTCGCTCTTAAGTCGTTCACGACCTAAAAATCCCAGACCTACGACCTAACGGCTCCCCCGACCTACGACCTAACAGCTCGAGCCCATGCGCGACTTAAAACACGACCTAACGGTTCAAGCCATCACAAACACGACCTAACACATGCGCGATCTAACATACAAGCCGCGTTCCTACCTAAGTCGTCTAGACGACCTAACGACTTAACGACCTTAGGTCATTTCACGACTTAACTACACACAGCAACCTAACATAGGTCGCCCAAGACCTAACTAAACACAGGGTCTCAATGACCTACACTATAACGACTTAACAGCATTGCCGACCTAACGACTTAACTGCTTAAGCCCATACACGGCCTAACGACCTAACACTCAACGACTTAGCGACTTATCAAAGGTCGCGACCTAACTACTATAGAGACCTAACACCTTATCTCGTCCACGACCTAACTACACAGATTCTAACTTAGGTCGTTTACGACCTAACTAGAATGACCCAAGCCATCATCCCCTAGGTTGCTAACTACCTTAGATCGTTAGCTCGCTTAACCGGCCTACCTTCCTTAAGTCCTTAAGTTGCTCCACAGTCCTATTCTCCTTAGGCCGTTAACCCGCTTATGCCGTTAACTCCTAAACTGCTAATTCTATTAAGTCGCTCACCTCCTTAAGCTGCACACCTATTCTTAAGTCGTTAACCCTTAAGTCGCTCGCTTACGCTGCTAACTTCCTTAGGTCGCAAACTCCTTAGGTCGCTCCCATCTCTTGAGTTGCTCACCCGACCTAAACTACTGCACGACCTAAGCTAATGCACGACTTAAGCTAGTGTACAACTCAACTCTGGACAGCTTATCAACACTAACGACCTAATGACAACAGTTTTACGATCTTTCGATACGTAAAATACGGGTCGTTACATATAATATAGAAAATAAAATTTATAAAGTTTTCATTGCTTTGTAAACAACAAAGGCTGAAACATACATTCACAATAAAGTTGAATGATTAACAAAATCTAGTGCTTAAGATATTTCCTTACAAATGGCACAAACCATCATCTCTTTAATAAAATATTCAAATAAAAAATTCAGGAAACTCTTCACCTTCTAAAATTCGAATTTTTAAATCCCCTAAAACCTGATGTTCAGCAATCAAAAGATCTTTGCAATTTTTTCTTCAACATTCAAAGAAAAAAAAAGTACAGAAGAAAAAAGGAAACTTCCTTCTTCCATTCAAGCTAAAAAATCTGAAATATTTTCTCATGCTTCATAATAGTAGTGTGATACTTTCAGGTTAGTTTTGTTTTAAAATTTATAGTTTATGAAATTTTGATTTTTAAATCAAGTTTCAACAATCAATTCAAAACTTAAACTGCAGATTTGTAAAGGGGAAGCTTCTGGTTTTTAATGCAGTGCAGTTTTTCTTTCTGGAAGTAAAATTTAAAAAGGCAAGTAACTTTTATTTATTTATTTTGAATTTAAAGTTGCAATCTAAGATGAAGCAAGAATTAAAAAAATATTTAATTGGTTGCAGGAAAATCAAGATCAAAGTTTTAGGCTATTGCTGGTTTTTCAAGATCAAGAAAAAGTTCTCTGTTAAGAATTCAAGCTATAAGTGATCTGGGAAAAAATTGTTATTTTTAATGATTAAAAATAAATGAAAAACAACTTGGGATTTAATACAACCATATCTAATTGTATTGCAGGAAGATCAAGGTTTAATCTTTTTTTGATTTCAAGTTTCAGAAAAAAAAATCTTCTCTGCTATAAATCTCAAATGTAAGTGCAATGGAAACCCCTGTTTTTGATAATTTAAATGCATGAATACAACTACAAATAATCATAGATCTGTACCCATCAATTTCAGATCTAAAACCCCAAGAGAATTAAAGTAGAAAAATAGGGAAGTTGCAGGCCTCATCTCTGTTGATAGAACTGTCAATAATCTTGGGAAAAACAGGTGAGTAAACCTATGTTTATTCAAATCTTTTGTGCTTGAATTCCTTAATGAATGTGATTGCTTTGAATTGAATGAATGATAGGCTTGTGTTTTGATTTTCTGGAAACATTGTTTTCTGTTTTCTTTGTTGTGTTTTGTTTTCCTGTAACAATTTGAGTTACAGAGTCCTTCAAAATAAAGAAAAAAAACCCTCTCCCCATTTCTTTTGAAAGGCAATCGAATCGTAAAGGCAGGTAGAAGGATGTTTAACAATGCATCATGTTTCAGATTCAATCAAAGCAAAGCCACTGTTCTTTTACTAGAAAAACTTTGAAAAAAAAATGAGAAAAATCACAGGACATGTTTAAAGTCCTTTTAAGCAGAGTAAAAGCATATCAAAGAAACCCAAACATTCTCTTCCTCTCTTTAGTTCTGAAAAGAATTGTTTTTGACAAGTTAAACTATTGTTTAATCTATACCTTGATTTAGTAATAAAAAGAAGCAATGGAACTTGATTTATTTTTACTAGGAGAGGTAAACACAGTCACAACTCAAAATATCTAAAAATTCGAACCTCATGAATTTGAATTATAGTTACACCAATTGAATCACAACTTAGAATGATGATTTTAGAAATAAAAATTTGAATTTTTCTTTGAGTCTTTATCGAGATTTTTTGGGTTGATCGGAAAAATGCCTTTTTGTCAAACTCTGATGATCCCAACGATGGTGGGCCTCGAGTTCGTCACCACGGCTAGATTTAGGGTTCAGCAACACCATAAAAATACAGTTTGATTTTTTAAAAATCAAGATTCTGAATTCGAGTTTGTTTTAGGGTTTAAAATCCATTTTCTGTTCACGGTCGAAATGACGTTGTCGCACCTCCCACCAGCGATCGGAATGCGTGTCAGGGGGTCAAATGGATGCGTCGCACGACGTGGAAGCTGGAGGCAAAAATTGGTAGCCGATAGTGGACTGGGGAGGCGGCGCGAGGCGAATACGTGTTGGCGTACCTGATGTTTTTTGGGTTCTGTTGCTTGATTTTAATTTGAGGGGAGATGGGGCACTTCGATGGTTGCTGGGTTGGGGGTCGACGTGCGGCGATGCTCGCCAGTGGCTGTAATCGCCTCCGGTACCGGTGCACGTGCACGTGGCTATGGTGGCGTGTTAGGGTGATGGGTTGGAAAGGACCGAGGAGTAACTCGAAGAACAGCAAGGGGAGATCGCGTGGGAACTCGAAGTGAAACCCGAGTGGTTTTAGCATTCATCATGTCGTTTTTTAAACCTTAAACAAATTTCAAAATAAAAATGAAGCACGGGTCACTCTGGTGGAAAACCCGAAGTTAAGGGGTGTTTGTCTCGGGGTAAACCCGAAGTAAGCCTCAGGTGAAGGAATGAAAGCAGTAACCCAGTTTTTACCAAATGTTTGAAAAACTCAAGTAATTTTTTTTTGAACAATTTAATGATAATGATAAATAGTATATGAAATAATGGCATTTCAAATTTATAATTTTATAAAAGTTGTTTTAAAGTTTAACTTAACAAAAATTTTAAAAGCAAAATAAATGTTTAAATGTTAATTTAAAACCAAATTGATTTATAAAAGAATGAAGAACAATTAACCCTTAAGTCTTGCAATGATTTTACCATCTAAAATTAATTAATTAAGGAAAAGGGAATTTATAAAATATAATTAAAACTTAATTAATTAACAATTAAGAATCCATAAGTTTAAAATAATAAATCAAAGGATAATTAACTAATTAAGCCAATTAAACTAATATATAATTAAGTAGAATTAAACATTTATTTTAGATGATTAATAAAGACAATTATATGGCCAATTCACTTTAATCACAATCACTTGAATCAACGATGATTGACCATCATCAAATACTCTATACTGGATTGATATTTTTGCTGAGATGCTGTGATTGCTTTGTGATGAACTGTGATTTATGATTTGTTCCTATATGTTTCTGAAACCCCTTTTTTCCCGTAAAACGGCATTTAAACTTCGATGCGACAGGGAGTCGGATTTCAGTTTGTTATCCGAATCCCACATCGAACCCTAAATGTGAACCGTTGTGATTGATACACCCTCATATTTTAAATTTGAGCGCTCACTATTCGGATTAGCCGGGAGAGGACCTTTGTGTCATAAACCCATTCCGAATAGTGATTCGACGAATGGATTGCATTTGAAGACAGGCGGTGAAGACCGGGTGTTTTCGAAAATGATAGGATAACCTATCGATTGTCTCTGCACCGAGTTGCTACGGTATAGGGATTCCCTAAGTGACGGGAAGTCCGATCGGGATTGTGGACGCCCGGGATTTGCAAGGGCTTCTTCCTTTATTGGACGAAGTGCCTTCGGTTCTGTTCGAACCCGGAACAGATTTGTGTGGTCGTGTGTCTGACACTACACTTTGAGATATAAAGCCGATTTCTTTCAAATACATATCTGTTGGTGGCAGAGAATTTATTCTCTTAGCTTAACACCCTTCTCTGAGACGTACGAGCTCAGAGGTTATGTAGTTGAAGGTTATCAGCAATATACTCCCAATTTGGTAGCGTGGCATGCTAAGTGCTGCTGTATAGTGATGATCATTTGTGATCAAAGCATGGATTTTGTGTAAAGCGTAGCTTTGTGGACGAGACCTCATCGGACCTCACACCCCGAAAATGGTCGAAACAGGAAAGATGCGGCAAGGTTATGAGGGTCGCGCCCTTTAGGGTATGTCATTTCCTTTTGGAAAAAGGTAGTGTCATGGTATGGAGCCCAGATACTTACCTATGTGGTTGCTTCAATCTCATTATTCTGTGTGGTTGTTGTTTTGTGATGGAGGGCCCTCGGATAAAGGTCCCAAAGGACTGGGGAGTGGCATACTTGAGTAGTAGTTACCTAGTTATAGAGGTAACCCGGCCGTGTGTTGGCAGAGAGCCGGGTAGGTTCTCGGGACGTCCCGCCAGAGGCGTACCCATGTGGCATAGGAAGTTCCTTAGCCTGACCAATTGTTGGAAATCCAATTCCAAATACGAACCCCATACGGTTTTAGTTGTATTACCTGCCATTTACTTATGGTGGTCACCACTGTTTAGATGGTAGCTATTGTGACGACCGCCCATGACTCCAGCACCAAAACAAGAGAAAAGAGCGCTGAAAGGTATGCCAGGCAGCCATGGATGATAGTCAGGGTAAAATAAAACAGAAGCTCCATCGTATAACTCACAGCGCATGGATAAAATACAATAGAGAAATATATAGTGAAGCTTCATAACAGAAAATCATCATATAAGCATCATAATAGTTTTATACAAACATGTGAATCATCCATACATCAAAGCCTCACTACATAACACTCAATCAAATACAGCAGCGGATACCCGGTACATATAGGAGATAATATGCAAAAGCCTCCTGCTCGTCTTCGTCGCCAACAGCGTAGATCTCGAAGAACAGCACCTGTCACCTGCTACCTAGTCTGCCCATCCCAACATGGATGAACAACCCAAGGTAATAAGAGGAGACATAAAACCTTGAGTCAGACAAAGTCTTAGTGAGCAGTAAATCAACTATCAAACATACCAAAAGAGCATAAGGGATAAAAGGAATAGGAACCAAACCATCCCACTCCACCTCTCTCTACAGTGATAGCCCCCAGACACACACTAAGGAGAAGCAAGCATAACATAGCAGACAATTAAGGTAAAGCAATAACCACTCGAGTCAAGGACGATGATTTCCAGATACAAACCCCCAAGGCCTAAACCAAGATCAGATAAGCACCCAGAAAACACCGCTCTTGAGGCCGCATGATGATACAACCAAACGTCCAAACATCCATGACTCTGGCTATCACTGTTATCATTGCTTTGATTTCACCGTTAGTTGAATGACCACCTGTCAAGGGCTAATGGTAACCCCGGTTCTAGACATAGCTCCGCACGTCATCGTGACCCGTGCCTAGGACTTACCTACTCTGCCCAGAATACTCAACTACCTACCTGTAGTCTTTTCGGTGTCCCGACTACCTACCTGTAGTCGTTATGGGCGCCCCATGTACTCTTGCTTTTGAGCATGCTAGAACCTTCAACAACGATGAGATCTAAGCCTCCTAGTCATCCTCCTCGACGACTATTCTCATACTAGCTCAAGCTACCTCTCGAGCAATCCATTATCAACCAACTCGAACCATCCCTCGAGTTATCAACATGCTTGGAATGATCCCTGCCTGGATTACGCCAAGTCTTCATCACATCATACTTCGTTTTATCGCACCATAGCAAAGTCTCAACTCAACAACATGGTTTGCCTCATCGCATCATGGCAAAGTTCCATCTCAACATCATCCAATCCATACATATGAGCTTCAACATCCGCTACATATGTCTTAAGCAACTTTCACCATTCAAGAGCCTCTTCCGTAGCTTTTGAATCGTCTTTGACCATACTTGCCCAAATCTATCAACTAGATAACTCATTTATATCAATCAAACAAGGCAAACATTAATCCAAACAAATAAGTAGTCAATCAAGATCTAAATAGGCATTTATAACTAAAATGGCAATTTCGTAAATAAATGAGCATAGATCTAACATACATGAATTATGGGTTTTTAGCATAGATCTAACAATTATAAATCATGGGTTTTGTCTCTACAACTAGATGAATGAGCTTGCAAAAGTAAACATCTTCATAAGTAATGGATCTACACTTGGATCTAAGGAAATATGCATAAAATCACTATCTACAACACTCCAACAAACCACCAATCCAATACACTCCTTTGGGTCCGCGTGAGAGATAACTACCACTCACCAAATCACCCAAACACTTCAAAAGAAACGCACTTCAGATCTGGACAGCGGAGATCCAAACTTGATTCGTCGAAATCCCGCTTGAAACGATGAAATCTAGCTTCGTTGGATGAAGATCTTCAACTTTGGCTCTTGGATCTTCGATCTTGGATGGATGTTAGAGCTAGATGGGAATGGAGAAAAGAAGATGAAGAAATGTTGTAGTCGAGCTCTCAAAATGGCAGCACTTCGTCGCTTCAAAATCCGGTGCCAAAAAGTGAGCCAAAACCCTCTATTTATAGGCTGAGCCTTAGGTCGTACGTTTTTAGGTCGGTCGCTCTTAGGTCGTTGCCGACCTATCTTCTTGCCGACTCAACCCCCTGCCGACCTAACACAACACAGGGTCATACGACCTAACACCTATGCAACCCTCCTTAGGTCGTCTAACGACCTAACTCACACAAAGGTCTCCGACCTACGACATAAGTATCCCACGACTCACGACCTATCGACTCAACAGTGCCGACCTAACTCCTACCCAAGCTAACTCTAAGTCGCTAACGACTCAAGTCCTGCCGACTTAACACACGGCATCCCTAACACTAAGTCTCTCACGCGACTTAACCCAAAGCCGACCCAACGACTTATCTACCACACGACTCAACTAAGGCGCGACTCAACACAACAACACTCACGCGACCTAGCGCCCAGCCTAAGTTCCAACGACCTACGACTCAAGATCCTGTCGACTCAACTACCCACGACCTAAGCCTTATCCCCTTAAGCCGCTAACCCATGAGTCATTCAGGTTTTCCTAAGTCGCTAACACCCTTAACTCGGTCCAAACCTATAGGTCGTAACTCGGCAACTGACTTAGGTCATTACTTCCACTAACCCACGAGTCGGCCACACTTGAGTCGGTCACATCCTTATATCGGCCAACACCTTAAGCCCTTAACCTCTAGGTCAGACCAACCCAATAACTTGCTATCCCCTAAGTCGGCTACCTCCATGACTCGTTCGCATGACCTAGGCTCCTACCGACTCAATCATCACATGACCTGAGACGCTAAGTCGGTCACGACTCAATCCCTAACGACCTAGGCTACCAAACGACCTAAGCACTAAGTCGTTGACTAACTTAACTCGTAAATTCGACCTAAGCACCATACGAGTTAACTTCCACACAACTTATCAACACTAACGACCTATAAATTCTACGATCTATCGACACGTAAAATACGGGTCGTTACATTCTCTCCCCCTTAGGAATTTCGCCCCCAAAATTCCAAGAAATCAACAGAAATCAAAGATATTCCGCATGCCTACCATCCATAGCAATCAACAGATCATGCATCCAATTCTAACCTAGCATGCAGAATTCTAAGACTTAGAACAAGCTACAAATTCATGAGATGTCACGACACTTTAGGGCCATACCTCGAAGAGTTCGGGATGAGCTGCCTTCATCCACTCTTCCTCCTCCCAC
Organism: Allium cepa; assembly: GCA_030765085.1. Taxonomy (NCBI): domain Eukaryota; kingdom Viridiplantae; phylum Streptophyta; class Magnoliopsida; order Asparagales; family Amaryllidaceae; genus Allium; species Allium cepa. The sequence continues at coordinate 551,038,509 of CM060938.1, forward strand.
GTACAGTCGTTAACATCATCACTCCATTGTACCTTGAGCAACGTAACCGTCTTCCTCCTAAGCTGTTTCGTGTCGGTCTCAACAACACGAAGCGGCTTACGAGGTCTTCTAACCACTGGATCAACCTCTAAATCTTCACAGCTATCAGCAGAAACCACAGTACTTGGGTCATGCACACACTTCCGTAGATATGATACGTGAAAAACATTGTGCACACCCGCCATCTTCCCCGGTAACTCCAATCTATACGCGAGCTTTCCAATTCGCTCGATAATCTGGAATGGTCCAACAAATCTCGGAGTTAACTTTCCTTTCTTCCCGAATCTAATAACACTCTTCAATGGAGAAATCTTCACAAAAACCATATCACCTACGTCGAATTCCAAGTCCTTACGACGATTGTCGGCATAACTTTTCTGACGATCTTGGGCTGCCTTCATTCGTTGCTGAATGATCTCTATACAATCCGAAGTCTGTCGAATCATCTCTGGCCCAAGCATCGGCTTTTCTCCAGTTTCCAACCAACATGTCGGAGAGTTACACGGTCTTCCATATAATGCCTCATATGGTGCCATACCAATACTCGACTGATAACTGTTGTTATACGCAAATTCCACCAAATGAAGGTGATCTTCCCATGATCCTCCGAAGTCCAAAACACATGCTCTCAGGAGATCTTCCAAAACTCGATTGACTCTCTCAGTCTGACCATCTGTTTGGGGGTGATAAGCTGTACTCAAACACAACTCAGTTCCCAAAACTTCCTGGAAGCTCTTCCAAAATCCACTAGTGAACAATGGGTCCCGATCGCTCACTATACTCTTCGGAATACCATGGAATCGAACTACCCACTTAACATAAAGCTCGGCCAACTTCGATGCAGTCCTAGTCGATCGAACAGGAATGAACCTTGCACTCTTGGTCAACCGATCTACTATGACCCAAATCCCTTCATTCCCTGCCCTGGTTCTAGGTAGACCATCGATAAAATCCATCGACACTTGCTCCCACTTCCATGTAGGAACCTCTAATGGCTGAAGTAATCCACTGGGCTTCCTCTGCTCAGCTTTCACCAACTGGCAGTTCATACACTTGGAAATAAAACTTCCAACATCTTTCTTCATACCTTCCCAGTAGTAAGTTCTCTTCATATCCCGATACATCTTATTTCCACCTGGATGAATCGTCAACTTCGAGTGATGACTTTCCCTCAGAACTTCATCTCTCAATCCATCAATATCGGGAACAACTAATCGTCCTTGTTTCCGAAGCCAACCATCTCGATCGACTTCAAATTCTTTAACCTTCTCTGGTTCCAATCCAGATTCCAAATCTCGGATAATCCTGACAAGCCTATCATCTCGCTTTTGGCTCTCGCCAATTCTCTCCACAAGAGTAGGTCTTATCGATAAGTTTGCCAACATCTCAGGTTCCAATTCACATCTAGGCCTGAAGTCAAATCCAGCCAAATACTCGAGACTCTTCCATTCTGAAAACATGGCTCCCAAACCTGCATGTCTTCGACTTAACGCATCTGCTACCGCATTTCCTTTTCCCGGAGTATAGGCTATACCAAAATCATACGATGCTAAAAATTCTAGCCACCGTTGCTGTCGAAGATTCAAATCCTTTTGGGAGAAAAGATACTTCAACGACTTATGATCCGTAAACAACTCGAATTGAACTCCCAATAGATAATGTCTCCCCATCTTCAAAGCAAACACAATCGCCGCTAACTCCAAATCATGAGTCGGATAATTCCTTTCATGCGGCTTCAGTTGTCGACTTGCATACGCAACAACTTTATCCTTCTGCGTTAGCACTGCTCCCAGTCCAGTACCACATGCATCGGTGTAAACCACCATCTCTTCATTCCCACTTGGAATAGTCAAAACAGGAGCACTTGTCAGTCGCTCTTTCAGGATTACGAAAGCTTGCTCACACTTATCATCCCATCTGAACACTTGGTTCTTTTTCGTCAATCCTGTCAACGGTGCAGCTATCTTGGAAAAGTCTTTGATAAATCGTCGATAATATCCTGCTAATCCAAGAAAACTTCTCACATCAGATGCATTCTTAGGTCTAACCCAATCCTGGATCGCTGCCACCTTAGCGGGATCAACCGCTATTCCATTTCCAGAAATAACATGACCTAAGAACCTCACTTCACTCTTCCAGAAGTGACACTTCGAAAACTTAGCCTTCAGCTGATGTTTCCGCAGGATTTCCAAAACAATCCTCAAGTGCATCTTGTGCTCTTCTTCAGTTCTGGAGTAAACCAAAATATCATCCACGAACACAAGTACAAACTTGTTCAACCGATCTCTGAACACTCTATTCATAAGATCCACAAAATATGCTAGTGCGTTAGTCAATCCAAACGGCATTACCAGCCACTCATAAAAACCAGATGGTGTCCTGAAAGCAGTCTTCGAAACACTATCCTTAGCCACTCTCAACTGGTGAAATCCCGTTGCCAAATCCATCTGAGAAAACACCTTAGCCTCGTGAAGCTGATCAAACAAGTCATCTATTCTCGGCATTGTTCTTCTTAGTCACCTTATTCAGCTCACGATAATCGACGCACAACCTCAACGATCCATCCGCTTTGGTTGCGAACACAACTGGTGCACCCCATTCGGACACACTACGCCGAATGAATCCTTTCTGTAAAAGGTCATCAACTTGCACCTTCAACTCTTGCTGCTCCCTAGGCGCCATCCGCCTAAGAGGCATCACAACAGGTCTGGCTCCCTCAACTAGATCGATACGAAACTCGATCTCCCTATGCGGCGGTAACCCTTTGACTTCGTCAAAGACATCCTCAAATCCATTCACAATAGGCACCGATGACAGTCCATCCCGTGGAACAACCAGCGAATACATGAAGCTCATGAAGACGCCTTCTTCATGCTTACATCGTATCACAACCTTTCGTCCTTCCACATTCCCGACTGTCACCTCCAGCCTTTCACAATCAATCCTTGCCGCATACTTCCTAAGCCAGTCCATACCCAAAATAATTCCGAACCCCACAAAGTTCAGAACAAAACAATCACAAACAAACGAGCAATCATGACTCGACACAACTAGACCATGACATATCATACACAAACATGACGAACCCCCAACTGGATTAGTCACAACCAATGGCCTATCAACAATATCCGGTTTCAAACCCAACCGGCTTACCAAATCCTCACAAACAAAAGAATGCGACGCTCCAGTATCAAACAACACTCTAACTGGAACACCACAAATGGAAAGAGTACCTTGAACCACCACACTCTTCCCCTTCTCTTCAGCAGTAGGAGCTTTCGAAGACGATGGAATAGCCCCCAAAGCATAAGCTTTCACAATCTACTTGTCTTTCCTTGGTTCTGGGCAATCCTTCTTGATATGTCCCAGCTTATCACAGTTGTAACACTTTCCCGGCACCTTGGGATTCTTACAATCTCTAGAGAGATGGCCCTTCTGCTGGCAGTTGTAGCAGGTCACTTCGCCCTTTGGCCTCTTCGGACCATCCTTACCCCTCTGATGCTGCTGCTGCTGCTTCCTCTTCCTGTTCCCATTCTGCTGTGGTTTAGATCCTTCCTTGGTTACAGCAACAACAGATACTTCCTTAGGAAACAAACTCTCGTGCCTGAGAGCTTTCTCCACAAGCTTCTCAAACGGATCATCCAAATGATCCACTAACTGCCTTCCGAGATAAGCATCCAGACCAGTCACAAACTTTTCATTCTTCTGATAGGGAGAATCAATATACGATCTGGCATACTTAGACAAAGCTTCAAACTCAGAGACATACTCAAGAACGGACCTCCCACCTTGCTTGAGCTCTACAAACCTCTTGAACAAAACAGACTTCTGAGCCGTAGAGATGAACTTAGCTTCAAATCTAACTTGGAATTGCTCCCAAGTAATCTCTTCTTCTGGAGTATCGATGGTAATAGAATTCCACCAATCAGCAGCTCTTCCCTGAAGCTGTCTCGATGCAAGCTTCCTCTTAGTTGCATCCTCAATTCCTAAGTCACCAAAGATCCTTCGACATGCATCTATCCATCTTTGCACTTCAATGGTCGACTCTATCCCCAAGAAAGCTTTTCCTCCGAGAGAAATATAGTCCTTGCAAAGCTTAGCAAAATCCACCGATCTTGGGGCTTGAACATGAACTCCCACATCTACTGATGATCCTGAAGCTGGTATCCTCCTCATGATCGAAGTCATCATCGCTTCGAACATAGTACCATAATCAACAGCTCCTTCAGTAGCACGGCCTTCCCTTGCAGCTGGTCTCCCTCTTCGACTCATTTTTAGTATCTAGAAAAAGAAATGATTAGAACACCTTTGAGAAACAACTGCATAAGGAGTTCAAATCCTTCTAAACAACTATATTATATATAGTAATCATCCATCAAAATACAATTACGTCTCTCATACATAGTTACGTCAGCGAGCGTTGGCTAAAATCGATTAACCAAGGCTCTGATACCAAATGTGACGACCGCCCATGACTCCAGCACCAAAACAAGAGAAAAGAGCGCTGAAAGGTATGCCAGGCAGCCATGGACGATAGTCAGGGTAAAATAAAACAGAAGCTCCATCGTATAACTCACAGCGCATGGATAAAATACAATAGAGAAATATATAGTGAAGCTTCATAACAGAAAATCATCATATAAGCATCATAATAGTTTTATACAAACATGTGAATCATCCATACATCAAAGCCTCACTACATAACACTCAATCAAATACAGCAGCGGATACCCAGTACATATAGGAGATAATATGCAAAAGCCTCCTGCTCGTCTTCGTCGCCAACAGCGTAGATCTCGAAGAACAGCACCTGTCACCTGCTACCTAGTCTGCACATCCCAACATGGATGAACAACCCAAGGTAATAAGAGGAGACATAAAACCTTGAGTCAGACAAAGTCTTAGTGAGCAGTAAATCAACTATCAAACATACCAAAAGAGCATAAGGGATAAAAGGAATAGGAACCAAACCATCCCACTCCACCTCTCTCTACAGTGATAGCCCCCAGACACACACTAAGGAGAAGCAAGCATAACATAGCAGACAATTAAGGTAAAGCAATAACCACTCGAGTCAAGGACGATGTTTTCCAGATACAAACCCCCAAGGCCTAAACCAAGATCAGATAAGCACCCAGAAAACACCGCTCTTGAGGCCGAATGATGATACAACCAAACGTCCAAACATCCATGACTCTGGCTATCACTGTTATCATTGCTTTGATTTCACCGTTAGTTGAATGACCACCTGTCAAGGGCTAATGGTAACCCCGGTTCTAGACATAGCTCCGCACGTCATCGTGACCCGTGCCTAGGACTTACCTACTCTGCCCAGAATACTCAACTACCTACCTGTAGTCTTTTGGGTGTCCCGACTACCTACCTGTAGTCGTTATGGGCGCCCCATGTACTCTTGCTTTTGAGCATGCTAGAACCTTCAACAACGATGAGATCTAAGCCTCCTAGTCATCCTCCTCGACGACTATTCTCATACTAGCTCAAGCTACCTCTCGAGCAATCCATTATCAACCAACTCGAACCATCCCTCGAGTTATCAACATGCTTGGAATGATCCCTGCCTGGATTACGCCAAGTCTTCATCACATCATACTTCGTTTTATCGCACCATAGCAAAGTCTCAACTCAACAACATGGTTTGCCTCATCGCATCATGGCAAAGTTCCATCTCAACATCATCCAATCCATACATATGAGCTTCAACATCCGCTACATATGTCTTAAGCAACTTTCACCATTCAAGAGCCTCTTCCGTAGCTTTTGAATCGTCTTTGACCATACTTGCCCAAATCTATCAACTAGATAACTCATTTATATCAATCAAACAAGGCAAACATTAATCCAAACAAATAAGTAGTCAATCAAGATCTAAATAGGCATTTATAACTAAAATGGCAATTTCGTAAATAAATGAGCATAGATCTAACATACATGAATTATGGGTTTTTAGCATAGATCTAACAATTATAAATCATGGGTTTTGTCTCTACAACTAGATGAATGGGCTTGCAAAAGTAAACATCTTCATAAGTAATGGATCTACACTTGGATCTAAGGAAATATGCATAAAATCACTATCTACAACACTCCAACAAACCACCAATCCAATACACTCCTTTGGGTCCGCGTGAGAGATAACTACCACTCACCAAATCACCCAAACACTTCAAAAGAAACCCACTTCAGATCTGGACAGCGGAGATCCAAACTTGATTCGTCGAAATCCCGCTTGAAACGATGAAATCTAGCTTCGTTGGATGAAGATCTTCAACTTTGGCTCTTGGATCTTCGATCTTGGATGGATGTTAGAGCTAGATTGGAATGGAGAAAAGAAGATGAAGAAATGTTGTAGTCGAGCTCTCAAAATGGCAGCACTTCGTCGCTTCAAAATCCGGTGCCAAAAAGTGAGCCAAAACCCTCTATTTATAGGCTGAGCCTTAGGTCGTACGTTTTTAGGTCGGTCGCTCTTAGGTCGTTGCCGACCTATCTCCTTGCCGACTCAACCCCCTGCCGACCTAACACAACACAGGGTCATACGACCTAACACCTATGCAACCCTCCTTAGGTCGTCTAACGACCTAACTCACACAAAGGTCTCCGACCTACGACATAAGTATCCCACGACTCACGACCTATCGACTTAACAGTGCCGACCTAACTCCTACCCAAGCTAACTCTAAGTCGCTAACGACTCAAGTCCTGCCGACTTAACACACGGCATCCCTAACACTAAGTCGCTCATGCGACTTAACCCAAAGCCGACCCAACGACTTATCTACCACACGACTCAACTAAGGCGTGACTCAACACAACAACACTCACGCGACCTAGCGCCCAGCCTAAGTTCCAACGACCTACGACTCAAGATCCTGTCGACTCAACTACTCACGACCTAAGCCTTATCCCCTTAAGCCGCTAACTCATGAGTCATTCAGGTTTTCCTAAGTCGCTAACACCCTTAACTCGGTCCAAACCTATAGGTCGTAACTCGGCAACTGACTTAGGTCGTTACTTCCACTAACCCACGAGTCGGCCACACTTGAGTCGGTCACATCCTTATATCGGCCAACACCTTAAGCCCTTAACCTCTAGGTCAGACCAACCCAATAACTTGCTATCCCCTAAGTCGGCTACCTCCATGACTCGTTCGCATGACCTAGGCTCCTACCGACTCAATCATCACATGACTTGAGACGCTAAGTCGGTCACGACTCAATCCCTAACGACCTAGGCTACCAAACGACCTAAGCACTAAGTCGTTGACTAACTTAACTCGTAAATTCGACCTAAGCACCATACGAGTTAACTTCCACACAACTTATCAACACTAATGACCTATAAATTCTACGATCTATCGACACGTAAAATACGGGTCGTTACAGCTATAGTAGGCATAGTTCGGAATGTCTATGCCGACTAGGATTGATATTCTACTTTTTAAATGGCTTACTACACTATGCACTAGTAATAATATCAAAGAATTTTCCCGTATCAAGCATATTTGACTATTATAAGAAGAAATCTCCTCCAATTCTGCGATTGCATTGTGTGTGTGGCGGGAGGTCTTATGGTAGTTTCATTTTCCAAAAGCATTCCGTTTTTCTTGAAAAAATCTGTTTTATTTGAAAGCAATTATCTTTGTTTACTCATACCAGTCCCATGACTGACCCGGAGTTTATTGTTTCCTTCCTAAACTCTGGGTGCCCACCATTTCTACACGGGCAGCCTAGTAGCAGGTTTTCTGTATTTTGGCTCCAGCTACATTTTGGAGTATTTTGGTTTGGAGATTTTTTTTGGTTTTTTGGAGGCTCATACCTTAGAGACATTTTGGAAGCTTTTGGATCTCGAGGTGCTTAGTTTGGTGTTCACTATCATTCTCTATCTCATTGAAGACTTTTGGCATATGATATCTAGTTGTTCTATTATGTCATTCTATTTGGAGATGTTATTCATGTATTATGTACTCTGATGTTGTAACAGATATTATTATGATGTTGTATCTGTGATATGATGCATGATATTCATTTTATTTCCGCTGCTTTATATTCATCTAATGTTGTTATAAGCTCCATCCGACTGGAGTTCGATGTTTGAATCATTGACAGTCGAATACAAGTGAGGTATTTGATGTCAATTTTCGAACGTGGAATTCCGGGTCGTGACATGTGGTATCAGAGCTAAAGGTTGAGTAAGAACTTTAGCTACGGAGTATAACACATTAGATGGCTCATTAGAGATAGGGTGAAGTATACCCTAGAATGAGTATAATCGATCAACACCTCAAAAATTTTCTTAGTCTATTTCCTTTAATTGCTGAATTTCTTAAGATATCTCGTCCAAATATCTAAGCCAATTTTCTTACTAATTACAGATAGTAAGGATGAGCGGCCGAAGAGGCAGAGTTGGTGGGTGAGGAAATGCCACAGCACCTAGCCAAGTTCCTCCTACAACCGAGGCAGCTTTACCTATTCAGAATCAGCCGAATCTGGCTGATTTATATAAGAACTTCTCAAGGCTTGGGGGTAAGCCATTCACCGGCAAAGCGACGATTGTTGAGGCCCAGGCATGGATTAGATCTTGTGAGAAAATCTTTAAGGGGCTTAAGCTGCAAGATGATCAGATGCGTCTCATAGATACATGGAAACTTCAAGATGAAGCTTCAACATGGTGGGAGACAGTCACCGTTGATGAGCCTGAGAATGAGTTCACTTGGGGCAGATTCAAAGAAGTATTTGAGAAGCGCTATATGCCATCAACCGGGATTTCTCGTATATGCCATCAGAGCGGGGTTTTCAAAGTTTTTAAATGGCTGCCAACATAGGTAATGCCAACACTATCACTAGTTCATTTTTATAAGGTCAGTCTACTACTAGATCACTACTTTTTAATGGCAGTAACTATGCATATTGGCATATAGGATGAAAATCTATTTGCAATCAATAGCATTAGCCACTTGGAATATCACACAAACTGAGTACATTGAACCCACAACTGATTTTGCATAGTGGAGTGCTGAGCAAAAGACTGTTGCACGAAAAAATTCCAAAGCCATGAATATTCTATTTTGTTCACTTGATAGAAATGAGTTTAATAGAGTGTCTAGCTGTAAGTCTGCATATGATACTTGGAAAATTTTGCGAGGTACTCATAAAGGAACAAGCAAAGCTAAATAGACCAAAATATCTATCTTGACCAATCAGTTTCAATTATTCAAGATGAATCCAAATGAGTCCATTTCAGATTTGTACCGTAGGTTTCAACACATTGTGCACTCACTAATTGCATTAGGAAAGAACTTTTTCGAAGAAGAACTAGTTAGAAAAATTCTAAATTCACTCACTTCGGAATTGGATCAGAAGACTCTAGCAATTGAAGATGCTAATGATATTAGTACTCTAAAAATTGAAGAATTGATTGGGAATTTGATGTCGTTTGAAGTACAAATGCAAGGGAGAAGAGAAAGCTAGGCCTCATAAAAGAAGTCAATAGCATTCAATGCAATAACAGATGGTTTAGACTCAAATAGCGACGACGATGAAGAAATAGCCTTGATTACAAGGAATTCTAGATAGTTTCTGAAATACAGAAAGATGAACAATTACAAGAGAATTGATCATAAGAATTCCGGAAACAATAATGAAACTCAAAACAACAGCTGATGCTATAATTGTGATGAGCCAAGCCACTTAAAAAGAGATTGTCCGCATCTATATAAATAAAAAATTTCTCGAATTAATGATTCGTCAAAGAAAAGAAAGAGAGCATATACTGCTTCACTAGATAATTCTGACTCATCCTCTAGTGATGAAGATCAAGAGACGGAAAATTCAAACATGTGCTTTATAACTATTCACGATTCTGATGGTCTTGGAAACATAGATCTAAAAATAGGTATGCATTTAAATTATATTGATTAAAATTGCTTGTTTGAATGTTTGATTGTTTGATTGTTTGCATGCTTTGAAATTTCTTGTTGTTTGAATTTAAAATTTTTGATTTTCAAAATAATATTATTTTAATATCAAAATTATTAATATTAAAGTGTTATTATATTTAATATTATTTCAGACAAAATATAAATCAGATTATATATATATATATATATATTAAATAAAATAAGAAAAATAAGTCACATGATTTAAGGGACCCATGTCGGCATGATCCTACCTCCCATGTCGACATCCCTCAGAAATTTGAAATTCAAATTTGAATTCAAAACTTTGAATTTCCCTCCACCTTTTCTCCAATTCCATAGCTCTAAAAATGTGTCTTTTGACCAGAGAACATGGCTCTTAGAGATCAATTTGTCTTCTTTACTTTATCCTATCTTTTCACTTTCATTTCAAAATTCAAACTCTCTTTCAAACTCTCAAGCTCTCTGCTTTCTTCAAAAATTGCTTCCTCAAGCACTCCATCCACCATTAGATTGTCCAAGGCCACCAAAGAGTTCCTCTATAATAATCCAGAAGCTATCAAGTCTTACATAAGCTTTGCAAACTTTGGAAAGGTCCATATGGGAAAATTTGCTATCTTTAATAATTTTTCTTCCTATGAAATCAATGTTCTTTTTAAAGGGAATCAAATTCTTAGCCTAATTGATATTCTCAAAATGATTTTGTTTGTTATACGAATCTTGTCAAAATGTTTTATGCAAATTTTAATTGTATTGTTTATGAAGGAAATAAAGGGGAATTGTGGAGTAGCGTTAAAGGAACGCGTATTATTATAAATAATGAGATTTTGGGTAACATTCTTGGTTGTAAGTGTACAGGAGTGGATCTTTCGTATTTTCAAATTTATGAACATGATCGTGAGATATTTCATCACATTTTTGGAGGAGATGATAACTTTGAGTTTATAAACCCAAATTTCCGTCCTAAAGCTTGAATTGTAAACCTTTTTTTGCAACATACCATAACCTCGAGATAGGGAAATTTCAATCAGCCTACTTTAAAAGTTTATAAGGCTCTTTTTGCTATTTATGGGCACTATGATATTAATTGGGCACAAGTGATTTTGGATGAACTTCATCCCAAAAAATTTACTTTAGTTGAAAACAATTTATATCATGAGATTTATCTCACTCGGATTTTTAACTACTTTGGTGATGATTATACGAAGGAGGAGTTCGTTTCTAGAAAAATGTTTAACCACGCTAACATCTCTCTCATGAAAATTTCATTTGTGTTTCAACGATATGACACACTTGCCGAAAAGGATGAGAGATTGGCTCATGAAGAGATGGAAGAAGAAGAGGAGGAGGAGGAAGAAGGGGAGGAGATGAAAATTGAAAAAGAAGGAGAGAAGGAGGAAGAGACTTCATTGGAAAGCATCGAATACCCTATCACTCCTAATAGTCCATCTAAAAAACGCTTCTTAAGAACCAAAAGATTATCATGGAAAATCAAGGGGTTCACAAAAGATCCGTTAGTAAAAAGTTGGACAAGATTTCCACCGAAATGAACAAGTTCTTTGGGAAAGTGAGTCGAAAGCTTGAATTGTCATCATCTTCCTCATCTTCTAACTAATACTAGAATCATTTCATGTTTTATTAGTTTATATCTCCCATTATTTAATGTTATGTATCGTTTATGTAATGTTAACAAAATTTATCAATGAAAATCTTTTGTTTCTACTTATTAGCTCTAAAATATATCTGGAATGCTTGTTATTGTATTATATAATTATATATATATATAGACTTGTATATAATACAAAGAAATAAAGCAAATTGCCAAAATTAACATGGGCATGTCGACACCCCTACCCCCCATGTCGACATGTAACCGCCAAAAAGTGGTTTTTGTTTTGAATTTGAAATTGACATAACTACCTTGTGTCTTTTCATTTCAAAAGACTTTCTAACTCTTTAAATACCCGTTTCTTACAAAAAAATGCATACTTTCAATTCTCTTTATTTTCTATTGAATTTCATCATATTTTATTAAAAAATGGTCTCTTCTATTCATAATCTAAGCGAGAATCTTGAAGAAACTCTCAATTCCTTCGAGAACATACTTACTTTTATCCTTCGCAATCAATGTCACTAAGAATTATGCCAAATACAGATGATAAAAGAACAAGAAAGACATTTCGATGCCATTCGGTGGATGATCTCAGCCCTCAACAAAGAAGAACTTGAAGCGAATCTAGAAGGAACTCTGAACAAAGATAATGAAGAATATGATGCTATAAAGGCAGATCCTATCTTCGGTGAAGAAGAATGGGTTCAAGTTCAAATAAATGTTTGATTTGGCATATGTGGTTTGGTTTACTTTGATTTTATTTGAATTGTTTGGTTTGATTTGATTTGATTTGGTATGGTTTGGATTGATTTGAATATGGTGTGTAATATATGATTAAACATGGTGTGGTTTGATAAGAACATGACATATATATTGATTGATTATGTTTGAAATTTTCATATCTCTCACATTACCTTACTATATTTTATTCATAATTATCTATCACATTTATATTCTAATATACGATGTTATTATCCTATACAGTGCTACAGTGAACGATTTAGGGGGAGTTACGTAGTTTAGGAGTAGTTTTTTGTTGATGACAAGGGGGGATTATAAAATAGGTTAGTTAGGCTTAGATTAATGGGGGAGTTAGTAGATTAAAGGGGAGTTGTTGGAATAAGGGGGAGTCAGAGTAGAATTAGAATTTGGTGGAGTATATTTTATAAACATAGGTTATCATTATCAAAAGATGCGAGATTGTTAGTTCCTGAGATAATGGTTTTAATGACAACAACCTTTTGACTTGTTATAAAATATAAGTACTAATACTCTTGTCTATATATATGCAGGATATATATATATGCAGGTACCGAGAATGAAGACTATACAGTATAAAGATTCCAGACTGAGTATAGAGATTCAAGACTGATGAATTCAAGATTGAAGAAATAAAGACGGAAGACTCATGAGTATCAAGAGTTCAAGGTATCAAGATAAGTAATGGAGCCTAGATTTATGTTAAAACCTCAAAATAGCACTAAAATCTTATTCAGACTTTTATTATGGAATGGAATCCACCTTTTCGCTTTAATAGTGGGATGGAACCCACAACCTCTATTGTGGAATGGAACCCACGACCTTCTCCAGTGGAATGGAATCCACGAAATTTTCAAAATGATTTATCTTTTAAAAACTATCCTTTTAAAATCATCTCTATTTTAGCCTTAATTCAAAAATTATTTTTAATCATATTAATTTCAAAATCGTCTCTTGTTTTTTAAATCGTCTCTTGATTTTAATATTTTAGCTTTAATATATTTTACAGAAATCTATACTTAGTTTTAATATTACTTTTATATTATGGATTATATATTTTGTAACGACCCTAAAATTTAGAATTTATGGTTTAATAAATATTTGAGTTTATAAAATAATGAAAGAAAAATATATATATAGTAACACATAAATAAAATTTAACAACATGTTAAAATAGAAGTTATTCATACTATAAAGTTATAAGACAAAGCAATGGAACAAAACATATATATGAATCAACTTGTAAAAGAAAAGAAAGAAAAATAAAAATACATTCAAGTATATCCGGTATAAGTATGAAGACAAGACGAAAGGAAAGATATCTATATATACATATAGGAATGCAAGTGTAAGTAAGACAACAATATATATATTCAAGTTTGCAAAACAAAAGATGTACAAGCTTATAAAATCAAACAAAGATAAAATAAAGAATGTAGCCTGTAATAGGTTATGCAGGCAAAAGAAAATAAGAACTTGCAAAGGGAATATCATCTCAGCCAAGTAAAGGAGTGCAAAGCAAGTAAAAGAATAAAGTTTGTAAAGGAAGATAAATCAAAAGAAATAAAATAAGCAAATTTGTACAAAGGCAATTGATGCCATATACTCTCAGCCGAGCTAAAGAAAAGTAGGCAAATAAAATATGTAGCCTGTAAGAAGTGATGCATGTAAACAAAGAAAAGTAATACCAAAATCTCTAGCCACCCTAACATATCATATCAGCCACGCCTATGTTGTACAAACAACATCACCCTGTACAAACATGATGATATCGGCATGCAAACTTCACATATACACCAACCTCCTTCATCAGTTTGTTCACTTACAAAAAAAGAAAATAAGAGTAAAACTGAAATGAGCAACAACTTGAAAAAAAAAAACCCAAAGCAAATCTGGAATGATAACATCTCAAACTAAAGCAAACTTCAGTTTACAAATATCAAAACAAATCAATACAAATTCAACATCAAGTAAGAAGGCTTTCATCAGCAAAATTCAAAGCCTCTGTTAACACAAAGAAGGCTCTGTTCTTCCTTTCTCTGGAAAAATAGGTGAGCAACTTCCTCTTTAAAGCCTAATTTTATTGATTCATTGAAATGTTGATGAGCAAAAAATCCCCAACCGTTAGTCTGTTTATTTTTGTTTGTGAGCAAACTTTTCTCAAATTTGTTTATGTTTGATTGTGTGTGGTAAAATCTGAAGTTGGGATGTGAAGTATGTTCCAAATATCCTTGCCTGTCTGATAATGGATATATATAGGTGTCTGTACAGACATAAACTCTGTTATACCAACAGAGTAAAGAAACCACATATTGAAATAAGGAAAAAAATCTTATCTTTCTCTCTAGACAAAATTTAGCTTCAATTTCTAAAGAGAAATTGTTTATAACATCATGACTTCACTTTTAAAAATAATTTCAGAAAGAAAGAAAATGTGAATACTGTGAAAATAATTATTTACAGTAAAATTATCATTAACCAGAAAATTCGAGAATTTTAATTCTATAATCTGATTTTATAATTGTGTTCGTATTATAAAATAATGATTTTAGGTGAAGGAATTATGATTTTTAAGTTTATAATTACTGAGAAAAATTAAGTTGAACAAAATTCATTTTCTGGCAAATTCACGGCGATCGACGTTGAGTTGGGCAGCGTGCTTGTTCTTGAAGGAAGTTGGCGTAAAGGGGATCATCAGAAAAATAATCACTGAATTTTTAGATGGCCGTGGGTGGGATTTGGAGTTACTTTAGAGTTTTATACCCTGAGTTTGACGTCGAAGTTCCATTGAAATTCACGGCGACGAGGAGCAACCGGAGTGAGTCGCGACTGGGGGAAACGAGAGAGGGAACTACGGTGAAGCTCTGGGCGTGGTGACGTGGTGTCTTGTGGACGAGATGGTCGTGACGTTGGGTTTTCCTGATGGGGTTTTGGGTTTTGGGTCGATCGAACTCCTCGATTTTGATTCACGTGTTTATTTTTCGATCTGAATGTTCCAAGGGGCTCGTGGGGGAAGCAATGATTGGTGAGAGTCACCGCGATGACCTACGGCGATCGGAGTCAATGGGGCACGTGCACCACGTGCACGTTTGGCTGACATGCGAAAGGGATGGTTTGGGAACGAAGATGGGTTGGGCTGGAGGGTGTTCGCGTAGGCATGAGCATCTCCAGGTTTCAAATTTAAAAAAAAAAAACAAACAAAAGAAAAAAAAAACTCGGGAAAAGATGGGGAAAACTCGAAGTCCAAAACCGAGTAGCTTGGAAATTTCACTCAGGTACAAATGTTGAACATGGTTATACAGGAACCTATTTTTGTCTTTATAAATTTAAACTGAATTTTTTTAGCAAGGGTGATTTGAGTTTTTAAAATTAAAAGTTTAGATTAACATTTTCAAACCTGGACTTAAGTTTAAAATTTGAAATCGAGATTTTGAAATGAAGTTTACAAATTTAAATGTTTAAGTTGGTTAAACATTAAATGAATCTAGAAATGAATTGAATGTAAATAAGAAGGAGAATTGAATTAAGTTAATAAAGATCTAATGATGATGTATAATTCATTAAGTATTAAGTTAATTAAAATGGATAGTTTATTTATTTCATTAATTTATGAATTGTAGTAACTAAATTAGTAACTATAATTTTAAAATTATAAATTAAGGTTTGAGTTAATTAAGTGAGGACATATTAACTTGTAATTAAGAACTAATATTAATTTTTAATTAAGGGTTAATTAATGATTAATTCAGGGATAACTTATTACATGTTTTTGTAATTCATTGATTTTAATTTACCACAGCCAGTAAATTATTATAAAAATTAATCTGATTTAAATTAATTAGATAATTAATTAATCCTACTTATGGATGTTTAGAAATTGGTTGATGTAGTGAATTGAATGATAATTAGAAATCTGAGGATAATTATTTATTAATAATTAAAGAATTAACTAATAATTGTGGTTAATTAAGATTAATTAAATAATTAAAGGGTAATCGATTCATTAATTAAGATCAATTAATTAAAAATTAAAGGGTTAATTAATAAATTTGAAAGAGGAATTTATTTCAGATAAATAGTAATTAATTGATGATAATTAACCCAGATTTATAATTAATACAATTTGATTTAAATTATCAGTCAACTAATAAGTTTTACTTGTGAATGTTTAAACTTGGCTGAATAATTAATTTGTCTGATATCCCTGTTATATGATGCTTTATGATTATCCTGATTTGTGTTGTGATCTGTGATGTAATTTAATTATCTATGATATATATATATATATATATATATATATATATATATATATATATATATATCTGCGAATCTGTGTATGAAAGATAAGCGTTATAATTTATATCGCTTATCAAATATATTGTTGTATTTGATCTGTGATGGTTGAATGATGTTGCACTATTGTGTTAAACCCCTGGGCCACACTTATACACACACCAATATGGATTTCACGAGGAAATCGGTTAAGTCACAGATTTTTGAAATAGTTTTGAATTTGAATTTTTAAATTCAAATGTTTTGGAAATGGAATCGGAATAAAAGTGAAAAACTTTTGGAATGAAATTTCAAGTTAAAATTTATTTTAATTTACTTGATTAAGTTTTGGAAATTAAATAAATTTATTTAAATTTAGATCCGAAATTAGAAATTGAATTCTATAATTTAGAGATTAAAGATGTTATACCAGTTATATATGAGTTAAACCATTTTAAATATATTGATTTTGAGAATTAGAATTTAAATTCAAGGGCTTTAACTCGAGCAAATATAATTGGATTTTTCTGAAACGAAAACTGTTTGTTTTCAATTAATAAAAGCTTTCACATAAGAAATGAACTTCAAATTTGAGTTAAAATGATCTCTAATTTGAAATGAAGATAATTTCCAAGTTATGAAAATGATTTGAAAGCTATAAGTTAAATCTTTAATTTAAAGATTTAATGGGTTGATCCTATAGAAATGAAATTGTTTTGGAAATCTAAGAATTGATCTTTGTGAGATAAATCTTTTTGTTTAAAGATTTGAAATGGTAATTTGTTTAACCATTTAAAGAAAATTTTGGGTTTTAAGTTGTGACTTAATTGAAATTCCAATATCCATATGTTTTTGAACTATTTCGCTCACTATTCGGTTTAGCCGGGAGAGGACCTTTGTGTCATATATCCCATTCCGAATATGTGATTCGACGTTATGGATAGCATTTGAAGACCGGTGATGAAGACTGGATATTCACAAGAACGAAAGGATAACTCATTGATTGTCTCTGCACTGAGTGTCGCCGGTATAGAGACTCCCTAAGTGATGGGAAATTCGATCGGGATTGTGAATACTTGGATTTGCAAGGGCTTCGTAAGAAGTGCCTTCGGTTCTGTTCAAGCCCGGAACAGACTTATATGGATTGTGTGTCTGACATTACACTTTGAGATATAAAGCAGATTTCTTTCAAATACATTTCTGATGGTGGCGGAGAATTTATTCTCTTAGCTTAACACCCTTCTCTGAGACGTATGAGCTCAGAGTTATGTAGTTGAAGGTTATCAGCGATATATTCCCAATTTGGTAATGTGACATGCTAAGTGTTGCTGTGAAATGATCATTGTTTGATCATTTGTAATATGATCATTTGTTTGATCATTTATCTTTGTGATCATTACTTTGATCATTTGTTGACCCAAAGTATGGATTTGTACCAAAGCGTAGCTTTGTGGACGTGACCTCGTCGAGCCTCACACCCCGGAATGGTCAAAACAGGAAAGATGCAGCAAGGTTATTAGGGGGTAGCGACCCTTTAGGGTATGTACATCTCCTTATGGATAGAAGTGGTATCATGGTATGGAGCTCAGATACTTACTTATGTGGACATCACAAACTTATATATGTCTTGTTTTGTGATTTGATGTTGGGGCCCCGGTTAAAGGTTGTTACAACCGGGAGGTGGCATACTCGTGTCAGTAGTTACCCAGTTAGGGGTAACCCGGCCTTGTGTTGGCAGAGATCCGGTTAGGTTCTCGGGGACGTCCTTCCAGAGGCGTTCTCATGTGGCAATGGGAAGTTCCTTGGCCTAACCATTTGTTGGAAATCCAATCTTCAATACGAAACCCTGTACGGTATTAGTTGTAGAACCTGCCATTTACTTATGGTGGTCACCACTGTTTAGATGGTAGCTATAGTAGGCATACGATAATGGTCGTATGTTGGCTAAGATTTATATTCTACTTTCGAAATGTTTTCTGCACCGTGCACTTATAATAATAATATCAAAGAAATTTTCTGCGTATTAAGCATGTTTGACTATCATAAGAAGAAATCTCCTCCAAGTCTGCGTTTGCATTGTGTGTGTGGTGGGAGTTCTTATGGTAGTTTCATTTTCAAAAAGCATTGCGAATTTATTTTAAAATTCTCTTGTTGATTGTTTTAAAAGATAAACTGTTTTTGTTGCTCACACCAGTCCCATGACTGATCCGGAGTTTATTGTTCCTTTCCTAAACTCTGGATGCTCATCATTTTCCACACGAGCAGTCTAGAGTTGGGTTTTTCAGATAGTTAGATACAGTGGATTATCTGGAGTTAGTTCAGTCTTTGGTTCGCACCAATCTTGCTTATCTTTGTGCATCGTTGTTGGGAGTTCGAGCTATTACTGGATTGGTTCTTGGAGATGGAGTTCAGATTTGGAGTTCTCCGTTGAAGACTATCTTAGAGTTATTTGTTCCGCTGCCAGTGTTACCTATTTTCTTTTCCGCTGCTATTTTCTTGTATCTCTGATGTATATTGATATTCATTGTATCG
The DNA here is from genome assembly GCA_030765085.1 of Allium cepa. Classification (NCBI taxonomy): domain Eukaryota; kingdom Viridiplantae; phylum Streptophyta; class Magnoliopsida; order Asparagales; family Amaryllidaceae; genus Allium; species Allium cepa. Next base: position 551,057,654 of record CM060938.1, read on the forward strand.
TTCTGTTGTATCAGATATTGTATATCAGTGTATTATTCTTTTTATTCCGCTGTGTTGTTATACTTAATGTTGTTATAAGCTCCGGCGAATCGGTTTTGAACGGTCGAATCTACGGCATTCGAATACGATTTGAAGTATGGATGTCGTTTTCGAGCGGGCAAAATTCACATTCGTCACATATTTTAAGATTACTTTCTAAAACTCTTTTATAAGTTTAAACTATATTCAAAATGGTTTACAAAGTTCAGAAATTGTTTTGATAAGTTTTAGAATAGAAATCATTTTAAAGTAAAATCTATTTTCAAAATTAACATAGGCATGTCGACATCCCTCATACCCTCATTTCGACATGGTATCCGTAGAATTTAAAATTCAAATTTTCAAAAGAAGTGCTTATTCGTAACCTTTCACGAATGGACATGACCGTTGTTCTCCTATAAATACTAGTTGTTGTCAACAAATTTTAAGTTAGTTTTTCTTCATTTCTTCACTCCTTCTTCTCCACTCAAACATTCTCCTATATTTCAAATGCTTTAACAAACTCTACTAAAATTCTAAGTGAATCAAACTTGATCATCTCTAGTTTGACCCTCTGCCACTCTCTCTCAAAGATCTCAGTGCTATTCAAAGTTTATAGGATCAATTGTAATCAAAGATCGAAAGATCTAAGTGTATCGAGTCTCTCTCCATCAAAGTGTGATTGGAAATGGTACGATTCTGGCTCGTAAATCAATTGGGTATGATTGTAGCCTGTAAATTAATTAAGCAATCTTGTAATCTGGTTAAGTCAATGGAGTTTGCCTAGACTCAAAGACAAAAGGGTGTATCTTGTCGCCTTGAAATCGAGGTTGTAATATCGACATTATATTTGAAAAGAAATCTGCACATGAAATTGTATAGGACTGGATGTTGGATAACTCCGAACCAATATAAATTTCCTTTGTGTTCTTTTCTTTACTACTTTTATTTACAATTTGCATCTGTATCTGATTCTGTGATTGTCTCTGTGTTTCTGAAATTGCATCTGTATGTGTTTAATTTGAAAAGATATAAAAAATTCCATAAAATCCATTAAACACTATTCACCGCCCCTCTAGTTTAGTCCAGCCTTAAGATCCATAATCCGCATTTCCTACATTAAAATGTTGCCAAGCTAGTTCCACGTGGTCCGGAATTTCGATATAATTGCAACGGAGGAAACCGCGTCCAAATCCGAACTCGTATAAAAAAGTTATGAACATTAGAACGTTTGAAATTTAAATTTTATATTAAAATTAATTAAGGGGAAATTTTGTAAATAATCATACCATATTCTATGTAACAACCTGAAATTTAAGCTATAGTAATTAATTAATGGATTAATTAAATAATAAAATAAATTTGTGAAATTATCAGAATTGGACCACGGTAGTTGCACCATTGTGTCCGTGGTAATTTTCTGTTCAATTTCCATATATAGATTGTCAAAATTGGAGCTAAAACGAAGCAGTTATGGAATAAACAAGAAACGAGAGAACATAAGAAAAAAAAATACATATAGGCAAGGTCGACCCTAGGGTCTATCCTCACCATGGCTAGGTCGACCCTAACAAGTGGTAGGTCGACACCCGGATCGATTCTCATGCATTATTTTGCTGGCTTCATCTAGTTTGATTTCAACACGTCATTTTGCTATTTTTACTCCATCTCGTGCGTCTATGCTTCCATCCGATGGTTCCAATTGAGCCTATGACGTGGTTGCACCAGATTTAATCCCCAAATCTAACGGACTGAGATCCACAAGTGACACTATAAATAAGACCCCAGGCCTAACTATTTTTCTCATTTAGATTTTCTTCATCTAGGTTCATTCCCTAAGGCCCTAAAAGGAATATTTTTCCATGGAGAAGTTCTTTTTAATTATAATGTTGATACCCCTCAAGTGGATCCGGGAAGGGCAAAGGAAAGAGCTAAGGACCACATGTGAGTGTTTAAGTAATTATTTTATATTTTTAAGTGATTTAAAATAATAGGGTTTCTAATAGTTATAATTTTTCTACAATTTTTAGATAACCATTATGCAAGTTTATTCACAGTTTATTTTTAAGTAAATTTTAAACTTTTTTCCAATCTATTTTCTTTTAGCTATTATACTTCAGTTGTTTGCAATTATTGACTATTGATTATAGCTTTCCCAATTATTTATAGTTATCTATAGTATTTGTAGTTATTTACTGTTATTTATGTTTTATCTACATCTATTCTACATTGGGATTTATTCTGTAAATGTCAGGTTCTTTTTATTCCCTTTTTACGCGAAAGGAATAAATAAAAGAAAATAATTCGTTAATTTGGACTAAAATATAAGAACACTGAATTTACAGAAAATGGAATGTAAAATAAGGAGGACTGTAATAAACTGGACTTAGACTGAAATAGGCAAATTTAAGACATTTGCAAGCATGGTTATAACATGTAATTATAACTAAAAAGAGAAAATAGAAGAAATAACAGAAGTAGCTTATTTTTAAACTTGGGCTTTGGGTTAAGTAAATAAGCAAAGTTATGACACACCGGTTATAATTAGAGGGAAAACAAAAAAGGCTTATTTTAAAGACTTATACTAAGTTAATAAGAAAAGATAGAAGTAGGACCCGTATTTGCAGCATTTCCCTTAGGACACGCTTATGCTATTTAGGGTAGATAAGTGGTCAATAATTAGAAGTTCAAATCATGGGATTTTGACAAGGGGCACAACTAGATTTTTTTAGGACCCGTATCGGCAACATTCCCTTTTAGTTAGGAACTGGTGGTCTTACAACACACGGAGGTGAGGCTGGGCACGCTTATGCTGTTTAGGGTAAATAAGAGGTCCAAAGAGGGAGCAACATGTAGCGCAAGCCTAACAGTGGTCGAGCGTGCAGCCTCGGTGCAGGGAGATAAGTCGCTATTGAGTTCCAAGCGCTAAACATGTGTCTTTTACGGTGGGACCCACGGGTTGGGACTAGCCCGCAATAGACACAACAGAGATAGAAGACCGATCAAAGGGTAGAATTAGGACTTAGCCTAATTAAACTGGGATTGAGATTTCAGTCTAATCAAAGTAGTTTTAGAAAAGTGCAAATAATCCAATCGAACTATCCAAGTAAAGAAAACAGTTAAACCATATTTTATTCCAGCTTTATCTTTTCCTTTATTTCCTTTTATACTAGAAGTATTACAAAGCCTATTATCTTTACCTTGCTTAAGAATACTAGTAATTATTAGATTCACCAGACTTTTAGTCTGACTCACTCCTCTATTTCCCCCTTTTCCCCATAGGCCTGCAGAGGAAGGTACAGTGGATTTTAGATGTTCTTGGAGATTCAGCTGTGGAGTTTTTCTTCATATATTCTTCTTCTTCTTTTTCTTTTCAGTTTTATTTTCATGTACTGGCACCTGTTGAGAGGGATGGTTTTATGTATTAACTATGATATTGTGATTGAGATAATGTTTTCCATAAGACACATGTATTTGGTATTTTGACACTTATTTTGGTTATGACTTATTTCATGAAGTTCGATTTTTAATAAGTTATTGTTATTAAACGTTTCCGCTGTTTTATTTATATTGTCTTGTGATTCTTAGTCTCTATAAGTTTTTAGCTATACCTAAAACACACTATATTCTTTAGTGTTCCCTTTTCGGGTATATTAAGGGCTGTGGGGTATTTCACCTAACCCCAGCGACTACACACGTACGCGACCTAAGCAAGCCTCTCTTCTGCCGCCACCTCTTCTCGCTCGCCGCCGCCGCCACATGCAGTTCCACCACAATCGAGCACCACCAGCATCTTCTCCATCCCGAGCTGACGCTACCAGTGCCTCCGACCACCCATCAGCACTGTGCCCCCGCCCACGAAATTTGCCAAATCTTGGCGATTCGAGACACCACTGAATAGAATCGACCGCATGGATCGACACTGCTTCGTCTCCTCGACCCAGTAGCGCTTCCTGATCGTCAAATGGTCGACGATCCACCGTTAAATCCAAAGACCAAATACAAATGGCCGAAACTTCTTCAAGGATTTCTGGCCAAACCGTGACTCAAATCGAAAAATGAATTGCAGCAGTTGATTACGCTCATCATGAGCTTCCCAACGATATATAACTTGCTATGGTTTAAGGAGTTTGAATTTTGAAGTTTGAATCTGATTTGAAAATTGAAATTAGGGTTTTTGGAAGACAGAACAGGTAGATGGTTTGAACAGATACGTACAGAAATGGGAATAGATAGATAGGGTTTCAGAGAAAAACCTATTTATATAGACAGAGATGGATAAAATGAATGGACATATCGAATTGGATCGAAACGATAACAATGACCCGAAAAGCTCATTCCGTTTTCGAAATGAATGTTGGTCATATAGGTTTTTGATATTTTTAAACTCAATGGAACTAATGTCAAACCCTAGTTCGATTGTATATAGAAGTTAGCTTCCAAGATTAGATTATATTCAATTAAATTCTTTTAAATGATTTCTACGCGTTTCAAGCTCGTAAGGCCAAACGAAAAGCTGATCGCTACGAAACATAAAATCCTATAATAATTCACTATTATAGATCCGATGAAACTGGTTTCGTTGAAATCCGAGACAGTGGCCATAATGGCAAATTTTCACGTTAATTAAATAATATTATTAATAAATTGATTTAATCACATTTAAATTCAAAGTTTAAAAGTAAAATTTTCATCATTTATGATTAAATAGAAATTAATAATCTTTTACAATAAAGTTTCCATGTGAAACCCAATATTAAATATTATATTAATTTTAATGTTAAATTACAATAGGAGTAAAACCTATTTTATTATAATTTAGATTTCAACATTTATTTTATTTTTAATTTACATTCTTCTTATTAAATCAACCAAAACCTTATGAATATAATTAACATTAGTTTACATTTTATTACCATCGTATTCTACGCTTATCGTCTTAACTCAAATTAATTGTAATATCTAATTACCTTAATTCCAACAATCGATTTCAACAATTATTTTATTCCTTATTAACTTACAATTATAATCAAAATAACCTTACTATTATTTCGATTGATTGAAATTACATTAAAATTGTTATCAATTACATTAAATCAACATTATTAAATAACATTCTAATTATTTTCATTTATAAATCATAAATTTTAATTTCTCACGATATTGAATTTAAAATCTTATTTAATTTAATATTTTTAATTATCAAAAATACGGGTCGTTACACTCTTCCCTACTCAAAACTTTTCGTCCTCGAAGAGGAAAAGAAGGAATTATGAAACTAATATATTTTTATTCAAATAATTAATTTATAAACACTTTAAATTTACATCATTAAGAATTTTTAATAAAATATATCAATTTATAAAAAATTAAATCTTTCATATCCAAGTTTAATAAAAGTTTGAAAATATTTCACTTTTACAAAAAATTTCTAAGTCCTAAATTTTCGAAAAATTCAACAGAGTCTCCTTTACGTGGTTGGATCCGAAAAAATAATAATATCAATAATTACAATGTATGTACTTTATTTCAATAATAAACATCCCAAACAATGGGAAATCAATAAATATCGTTTCAAAACCGTAATCCAAAAATGTACCTATTTGTCGGGAAAACAAAGTTTATTTATGAAACCAAAAGTAACTGCTATTGCTTCTATAAACTTGAATTTCACTTACATAGTCCAAAAGAGTTAAAATTATGTAAAAGATTAATATATTAGTTGTTACCATCAATGACAAAAGCAATACAACATAAACAATAAATATATGCAAACAAAACAGCACGACCATTTTATGCAACAAAGGAATCAACCATACATCCATAGCAACCAAAACTAATGGTTTTTTCAGGTTCAAAAACTTTCATCGTACAAGGATGATAAATAAACTATCAAGTGTACCCTACGCTCAATAGCCTTAGATAATTACTTAATAGATTATTCATACAACCTCAAACAATTAGAAGTATGCTTTCCCAAACTTTCCATTAGCCAAACAACAAAGAATTTTTTATATTATTTAAGTTTACTCAATTGGTTTCTTTTTTTACCCATTATTTACTTTCATTTATTTTCAGTTCCTATTCATACCAAGTCATCTTTTACAAATTCTCATTCAGTTACTTACATAACATATTTCCCATTCAATATTTGAAATCATCATTGAATACATTGTTAAAGTATCACAAACATTTCATTTATTTTCAATTTATTCATACAAGGTTATCTCTTATTAATTTACATTCATTTATTCACATAGATTATTTCAAACTCGATTATTTAGAACATCAATAAATCAATTCTTAAAATATTATATAAATGTCTTGCAGTTTAATCCACATTTATTGTTTATATAGCTTGATTTCAATTGAATATTATATTCATTAATGAATACTTTCAGCGATTTCTTAACTTTATACTCATTCACTTAAATAATATTCTCTTTTACTATTCAATATAACTACCAATCATTTCAAAGCATAGCTTAAGTTTATAATATTTCTTGTACTCTTAATTCTTCATTTATAACATATGTTCATTTGAAGCACTTTCGTTATTTAGCTTTTATTTGTATATATTTTGTTACATATTCATATTTAATATTTCAAATTTTTAAATATTACAAGTAAGTTTGATATATGTTTTAAGAATGAAATAGAATGTCATACAAATTTTATCTTATTTATTTTAGTTAGCAAAAATATTCAATAATTTACATCTTCTTAATTTTTCATTATCCTTCAATTTACAAGTTACTAATCTCCACTTTGTTTACAGTTTCATTAATGCTTAGCTTTTAAATTCTTTTTTTCATTTTAGAAGTTTCCAATTATTAAAATTTCCCTTTATTTCTACAATTGAAAAATCATTAATTTAACAGGAACTTAAGAACAAAATACCTGTTTCATTTCAAATCATTTAGAAATAATATATATATATATATATATATATATATTCATTTCTTTTACATATAGCAAAGCATACTTAGAAATTTTAAATCAAAATCTGTTTATCAAACCAAATCCGTAGCAAAACTGCTAAGTGGCTTCCCCCACTTTGAGACTCGAAAATGATTGTCGATGACGCAGTCGTCGTCACCGAAATAATTTTCCTGCGACAGAAGAGGGGAGTACATAACTTATTTCCTTTTAAAATTCCTTTAAAACATTACTTTCAAATCACATTGAAAATATTTACATCCGAAAATACTTTCAAATATTACTCATATTATAATCCAAAATCTTTGAAAACCAATTTCAAAACTACAGAACTTAAGTTCTCAAGTTTCCAATTCATATTCATTTTATTTATAAATCATATTTTGCAACTAATGTTTATAAAATTTCACTTCCTAACAAACAAACATATCACATACAACTATATCCATTTATAAAAAAATTATTCTTTTTATATACAAAATATAATACTAGACAAAATTATTTCATTTACCTATATTTCAAAACAATATTGTGTCGGTCTACCCTATTAAGTGTTTAGAAATCCCTAAGATGCCATGGCGTCCCATGTACCGACCAAAATTTACAAATACTAAATAGAACAAATTCACATAATATAAAAACATTTTTATAACACTAATAAGTACACTCTCTCATATATATAAACACACACACACACACACACTCAAACTCATTCTAGGGTTTTACTACCCTATCTCTAATGAGTCAAACCGCACCAAGCTAAGGTTATCGCTAAACCAAAGATCTAATACCAACTATAACGACCCACCTTCTTGGATAGTTTAAATCGACAATAAACCACACATGTCAACTCAAACCATTCAAAAGGGAGGATTTTTAATGGGGTAAATAAGAAGATTAGAGAAAGGAAAGAAAAAACAAACACAGAATCTCACAGCGGAATGATAAAATATAATAATCAAATAAACAGTTCATGAAGCTGTTTTACAAATAACATTTGATTTCACTTTTACAATACAATTAGAGCTATACATACAATAGGTAAAATAGAATAATGGAGCGGAACAAAATGATGCAGTGGAATAATACTAATAATATAATTCTAAACTCCGTCTTCGTCCTTTAGAAATAATGTCTTCAACACTGTAAAGCTCAGGCTGACCCGAGAATAATGAAAAGACAAAACACTCGAGTTAGAACTAAAACATCTTATGTAATTTAAATCAACATAATAAATATAAGTGTAATGGCTTCAGAGACGTTTATGGGATTTTACATCTCCTATCCAGTGTACAACGTGCATGCAATAACTTAAGAGATGTTCGGGATTTTCCATCTCGTGAGAATCCGTTAAACTATTTATATGTAGTAATATACGTTAAATATATATAGTGTCTATCAGTAAATTATTAAAATAGCGTTAAGGCGTTACCCATATCCCCCTTAACACATTTTATAAATGCCGTAGTCTATACAGTACTGTAAACTCCACCAAACCAGTGGGCTATCAGGGAGCACTCCATAGGTATGACACAAAACAAAATCATAGTAGGCTCGATAAGGCATATGATAGGTCACACGAGGCTATACCAACAGTAGGATTCTACCGGACTGCGGCACCAGGATGGTGGTAACACATAGCAGCTACTACCGCTCACCAAGAACAACACTTCCATAATCAAATCGATGGTGGCTACCAAATCAATTACAAAGTAATAGATATTGTATCGAAGAAGCATGTACAATAGGAGGAGCGACCTCACTTGGCTTGGTGATGGCTCCAGATTTTAGTCATATCAAGCTAACCCGTGGGGTCAGGGCTGCATTCATGCCTCATACAGCAGCGTTCGCTAATCCATTCTATTTCATTCTGGATTCTCCACCACATGCATAGTTGTGACGCCCCACTCCGAGAGCCTCGTTAACAAAGAGTATTACGTAGATAATACTGTCGGCTAACGCGGACAATAGAGTATAATGGAAGCGACCATGTGTAATCTTACCTTAACTATTCACTAAATACGTCGAAAAGTAGAATCACATTAAAATTCGACCTATTCAATAAATATTTAAAGCAAAACTACAATGGCTATAGGATCTATCAGAAGAAAATATAACAACTCAAATGTAATTCACATCACAGAACAGTCGATCATAATATACACATAAACAGATACACAACAGAGTATACAAAATAATACATGTCAAGTGGTACAGGAGACCACTTTATACAGACGAGACGAAAAATTATAAATATCAGAGTTACAACAAATAAGGACCACTAAAGACGCTATAAGAAAATGAAGTTAGCGAATAGTCCATGCGGAAGCAAAATAGGCTAAGTCCAAAAGCACCTAACCTGAAACATCTCGGTCTGACCCGAGTATAAAATACACGGGTCAGTCTAGATAACAAATCAGTTAGATAAACTGAACAATAATAAACCTGCAAGGTCATACAGTATAACAAAATCTCTAGAGGAGATAACACAATCATCAACAAGAGATGAATCATATAGAACAAGCCTCATATCATCGGCAACATATAGAAACAAAGGATACAAATATCCCAAAACAAGCCAAAAGGCAAATAACAAATACCAATAAGGTATACAAGTTCCACAAGGTAATCGTTATACATCATGCGGCTCAAAAAGACCAACACCGAAGGGCGATACCAAGGGAATATACATATCAATGAAACATCAGAAAATTGCTCGAGCTTAGTACTGTACAAACAAGGATCCATGAGCCCGAAGGCTTCAAACCCAAGTATCACCCATGCGGCATATGAGGCCAACATCAGAGCGAAACTATATAGGGCAACAAACCCGAAGGCACACACCCGAAGGCAACATACCCGAAGGCAACAAACCCAATATCACTCATGCGGCACATAAGGCCAACATCGGAGCGATACTTTATAGGGCAACAAACCGTAGTGGTGAAGGTCGTAGACCCAGTACTGGACACCACTAACTGGCGGAATGTGTCACAACTCTCGAAAAGGAATCCGAAAAGTGTTAACGTATGTCCCATAACCACTCGTTCGTACTAAACGGTTTACTATCCGTCAGTCACTTTCACACTCAAAGCAGTACAAATTTACCTCATATCATTGGTAAACTAAACCCGAAGGTCAAAACAATCAATCGAATAGGTCGGGGACTAATCGGAAAGATAAACACACAGATTCATGGTCCGTGTTTTACCCAACCATTTAATCACCCTTCCACTTCGCTCGACGTGCGAAAGTGTGTGTTTTAAATAGAATTTATAAATTGGAGAAACGAGCTTTTAAATGCGATTCGAGAGATTATTTTATAAAAACCCGTGGATGAAGTCAAGAGTAAGTTATCAAAGTCAAATATGCAATAACAACCACTAAAAAGCAACTTGAAGCGATAAAATTCGGAAAAATCAATCAAATATGCAAAATAGGCAAAACAGGCAGAATAGAGCAGGTCGGTCGACCGGACTACAGGGCTCGGTCGGCTAGCCAGATGCAAGAAACAAATATGGCTCGGGGAAGCAGGTCGGTCGACCGGCCCAGGGAGCTCGGTCGGCCGAACCTGATGATTTTGCACTACCTGCCCTATTTCAATTGAATTCCAAATCTTTTTCAAATCAAAGCAATAGCACATGAATATTTGTTAGGAAATCATACCCAACATCAATGATAGCAAGAGAGGTAGATGTGAGTTAAAAACTCACCTTTTAACCTCACAAACAAAGAAGATGAAGGAGCACAAATGCAAGGAATCAACCGACTACACTCCACTTCAACACTACAAGCTTCAATCTAAAATCAAAGCAAGTATTTCCTAAGTTAGGGTTAGGAAATTACTGAAATTGAAGAGGAGAAGAGATGGAGAAGATGGAGATGAACTTACCAATGGATTCTCTTTGATTTTGGAGCAAGAATCAAGTTTACAAGAAGAAGCTAGGGCTTGCTAATTTCTATTTCCACTTCCTTTCCCCCATTTCAGTTTTACTTGAGAAATGAAAATGAAAGAAGATGAAATGAAGAGAATGGGTTGAGTTAGAGGGTTAATTAAGCTAGTGGGCTGAACCCAAACCCAAACCCAATAGAAAAAGGTCAAAATTTCACAAACTCCAAACATATCAAATATTATACTCAAAAAGATCGCAAACGCCATTTTGGAACCAATGGAGGTAGTTTCGAGTTCCAATTCGGCCATTTGCAAAAAGTGACATTTCGGACCCCAAAAATCTGAATAACGACGCTATATTTAAATCAAATATTTAAATATAAAATCGTTAAATATGCGGGTTGTTACAATAGTTGTTAAAATAGTTTTGGAATTAGCAGAGAGTATGACAATATACGACCCTGGTTTCTTTAATAACCAATCGTTATATTTTTCACATCGCGGTCATTTTATAAAACATTTATACAATAAATCCAAAAAAAAGTTCACACTTCATATCAAGATATCCATATACTTATTCCAAAAGTATAAATATATTCATCACTACCAAGGAATATTTCTTTCAATCAATTTCGAAAATAATTTATAAATCTCTTCTAAACCATTTATAAACTATTTATATGATTTAAAACCATTTATAAAGCTCTTTTTAAATTCCCAAAACAATTTACAACTCTTCCTTTTATCATAAACTTTTACATTAATTCCTTTATACCCTTCCAAATCCCTCTATACAAGTTATTTTATAAAACCCTTTATAAAATCCTTTATAACTCCTTTATAAAACCATTATAAAATCTTTTATGAAATCCATCAAAAAACTTTTACAAAATTCTTATGAATACCTTACAAAACCCCTTACATTTTTTATTTATTAAAGTTATTATAAAAATCTATATTTATTATATTAAATCAAACTATATTTATTATATTAAATTAAATTTAAAGTATATATGTTAAAACTATATTAAATATTTTATTAAATTAAATTTTATACAACTCTCTTTAAACTGTATTATGTATTTTATTAGAGTAAAAATTTAAAGCATAAAAAATATATTTTTTAAAAATAAATAAAATTATAAGTAAAATCTTAGATTTACTTTTAAAGCCATATATTAACTTATAATTTGAAACTTTTTAAGCATATAAAATAAATTATTTTCCAAATATAAATTTTTCAAAAAAATCATTAAATTAAATTTTAGAAATCAACTTTGTAAATCGAACATACTTTACTATTTAGAAAATAATTTAAAACCAACCAACGGTGTCCGTATATAAGTTTTCTACCCTATGGTCTGGTGATAGGGTATGTATCATTTCAACCCCAAATGATTAATTTTCTGGGTATATATCATTTCAACTCGTATCGCGATTAAATAATCTCTAAACCAATAAAATCGCTCGGATTTATCATTTCAACCCATAACAATTTTCCTTAATCTATAAGATCGTTCGGGTATGTATCATTTCAACTCATAGTGATTAACAGGGATATAGACATCAAATCATCCAAAATGTCAACAAATAAACATCCATCACAATCATCATCCAAATCAGCCAATAAATAACAACAAATGACTGGTTATCATTATCAGGTGTTTAACTAACAATTTAAATTTAATATTCATTTAAATGACAATTTAATTCAGTATAAATTAAAATTAAATTTAAATGAAAATTTAAATACCAAACAACAATGAATAATATTCTTATCACATCTTAAATTTAAATTTAACTAACATAAGATGGCTTATATTAGGGAGTGGGTTAAATTACTCACCTTTGATTTTTCGCCGATTTAAAATCCAAATAAAGCCCAAAATTCCAACTGTATCAGAATGTAGTGAAACTAGTTCCATGTTGTCTGGAATTTCGATACGATCACAACGAAAAAAACCACGTTCAAATCCGAGCTCGTATGAAAAATTTATGAATATTAGAACATTTCAAATTTAAATTTTATATTAAAGTAAATTAAGGGGTAATTTTGTAAATAATCGTACCATACTCTAACCCTAGCTGCAACATACGTATGCAACCTGGCCAAACCCTTCTTCAACCGCCACCTCTTCTTGCTTGACGCCGTCGTAAACGCTGTTCCGCCACAATCTAGAACCACCACCATCTTCGCCATCCTGAGCCGACCCTACCAGTGCCTCCGACCATCCATCAGCACCGCGTAGCCGCTTATGATATTTTCCAATTCTAGGTGATTTGAGAGACCATTAACTAGAATTAACCGCATGGATCGACACAGCTTCATCTCCTCTACCAAGTGGCGCTTCCTAGTTATCAAACGGTCGAAGATCCACCGTTATATCCCAAGCCCCAATACAAATGGTCGAAACTTCTTTGAATATTTCCGGACAAAACATGTCTCGAATGGAATAACAAATTGCAGCAATAGATTTTTCTCATCGAGAGCTTTCCAACGATATATATTTTGCAATGGTTTAAGGAGTTAGAATTTTGAAGTTTGACTTTGATTTGAAAATTGAAATTAGGGTTGGAAGACAGCCATTGAGAAGGATTATGAACGGGTAGATGATTTGAACATATGCATACAAAAATGGGAATAGATAGATAGGGTTTCAGAGAAAAAACTATTTATGTAGACAGAGATGGATAAAACGAATGGACATATCGAATTGGATCGAAACGATAACAACGATCTAAAAAGCCCATTCCATTTTTGAAATGAAAGCAGGTCATCCAATATATCAAAATATATGTTTTTGATGTTTTTAAACTCAATGGAACTAGTTTCAAACCCTAATTCCATTGTATATAGAAGTTAGCTTTCAAAATCAGATTATATTCTATCAAATTTTTTTAATTGATTTCTATGCGTTCAAGCTTGCATGGTCAAACGACAAGTCCGATCGCTACAAAACTTGAAATCCTATAATAATTTACTGTTACAGATCTGATGAAACTAGTTTTGTCGAAATCCGAGACAATGGCCGAAATGGAAAATTTTCACGTTAATTAAATAATATTATTGTTAAATTGATTTAATCACCTTTAAATTCAAAGTTTAAAAGTTAAATTATCATCATTTCTGATTACGTAGAAAATAATAATCTTTTATACTACAATTTCCATGTGAAATCCAATATTAAATATTACATAACTTTTAGCGTTAAATTTCAATAGGAATAAAACCTATTTTATTATAGTTTAGATATCAACAATTCTTTTATTTTTAATTTACATTCTTATTATTATATCAACCAAAACCTTATGAATATAATTAATATTAGTTTACATTTTATTATGTTCATATTGTACGGTTATCGTCTTAACTCAAATTAACTATAATATTTAAGTACATTAATTCCGACAATCGATTTCAATAATTATTTTTTTCTTTATTAACTTATAATTATAATCCATTTAACTTTACTATTATTTCAATTGATTGAAATTACATTAAAATAGTTGTCAATTACATTAAATCAACACTATTAAATTACATTCTGATTATTTTCATTTATAAATCATAAATTTTAATTTCTCATAATATTAAATTCCAAATCTTATTTAATTTAATATTTTTAGTTATAAAAAATACGGGTCATTTCAATATCCTCCGTGTATTTGATTGGAGTTAATGCTTTTTAAGTTTGGAAAGTATTGCAGTCTGAAGCCTTCCTCTACCTTATATAAACTCCACCTTGCTTCTGGTCATCTCAACTTTAAGGTGAAAAGATAGATACTTTTCTTAGAAAATATAAGAGGCAAACCATTTTTCTTAGCATCATTTCTTTCTTCTTTCATGTATATATATAAAACATTTATTTTATAAACTTGGATTGACAATATCTCTTATAACATTATGACTTAAGGCACCATTCAAGAAGCAAAGTTGCAGAGGATAACAAGATGAACATGTCAGCAGCTTTTGCTTAAAGGTTGGAGTTTGATGGTGATTGGAAACGGCTGGAATAGTAGCGATGGTCAAAATGAAGTATCATCGATGATCACCAAATAGATCAAGTTATATACTATCATGTTCATCTCCTAATGAAAAAGGTAATGTGGCATTCATTTTTCCCTCGGTGGTTGTTGGTGAAGGCGGTAGTGATCTAAAATTAGGACACGGCAGAGGCTTGTTTCAACTTGAATGTGTGGGAGTGGTTGATCTTCATATGGATGAAGTCGCCATAGTGGTTGATCTTCACATGGATGAAGTTGCCTTATTGTGCTGAGCATCATTGTGGTCTCCATTCATCTCCTGGTGGTCGAAGATGAGATTTGTAACCATCGTAACTCTTTTCAAGATTATTTTTAGGTTCACATAAAGTTCATGGGACTGGAATTGGTAGTGGTCCGAAGGTTCGTCGGAGGCTGTTGAGTTCAACGGAGGTGGTGATGTATAATTCTATGGTCGGAGGATGGAATTGGCGAAGTGTTGATTTGCATAGAACCATTGGACAACATGATAATTGCAAAACGGCATGTGAAGACAAAAATGATAAGGACTGTTTTCAGCAGTCAAATTTTTTGTCCTTGAAGCAAATTTATTAGCGGGCTATTCTAAGTATTTAAGAAGCCTATAAATTTGTCCTATGCAGTACTTTCGTAAAGTGAATTTATACAAGTATTTACAAAGTGATTTTAATTAATGAAGGGATTAATTAAAGAGGCTTAGTAGTTGCTAATGTGCTTAATCGTGCTTGATTTCCATTTGAAGTTAAATCTTTGATTGGATTATTTTTTTATTTGATAGTTAAAATAACCGACAATCAAATCTTGGCCAGATTTGAAACTATCATTTGTTGGTTAGGAGAGACCTGGATTGGATAAGCTTGAGTTATCCGAAAACCACTTCGAACTGGCGTAAGCCTTCGAATTGGGGACATCTTGAAGATGATGGAAATTGAAGATGGAGTTTTTTGAAGTGCAAGAACCACTTGCTACTAATCCTAAGTGTGATTCCAAAATGGATGAAGTAGAAGTAGTGCCTTTGGTTAGTTCGATCCCAGAACAACATGTATGAATGAATACTGACATTAGATATAATTTCAAGAGGGATTTTCTAAAAGATAAAATGTAGCCTCAAGCATCATACCTGGTAATGACTAAAATAGAAGTTGTGCCACGAGGCTATGTAGTCGTTTCCATTACGGTATGGTTATCGCTTGATCTAGATCGGTGTCTATGGATTTATGTATGCTTTAGGCCGGTACAGTTAGTCACACTGGCAGTTGAGGAATGATCATATTTAGTATTATTTAAGATTGGGTAGGCCAGTCTAGATTTGCAGAGGTGTAATGTGTTTGCAACCTTTGTATATTTTATCTAAAGATGTATTGTACAGAAGATAGTACCTTACCTTATTATTGATCGAACCCATTTTCTAATACGTGCCTTACGGACTTAGTTGTATACCAAATATGTTGGAATGTGAGATGCAAGCACTTCAGCTACTTTACATAATTATTTAAATCCTGGACATTATTATAGTATCATTGGATTTTTTGATAAAATAGTTTTGTTATCGTAAGGTAAAAACTCATCTATGTTTATGTGCAACATGGTCTTACAAGATACCTTTATTTTTGAAAGGTTTTAAAATTTTAAAAATTCATTTGATTTGCGTTTCTCATGCTGGTTTACCAGACTAATTTGGGAATTATTTTCATATAATGTTCTGGTCAGCCCGAGGATATTTCAAGATTTAGTTATGGATACTTTGGAGCTCCAGGAGCAAGCTGGATGCCTTTAAGACCTATACATATATTTTATTTTCCACTGTATTTCTTGTATTGTATTTATCAACATTGGTAAGGAAGGTCTATTATAGCTATCCTGGCTAGTAATATGTTAGTTTATTCCGATTTATGTATGTATATTACAGATTTCTTTAGTAAAGATCATGTGTATATTATATATTAGTCGTCATGATGTGAGATTCTACTTTATCTTTTATTTTCTTTCACCACAACAATCTATCTTTTTCGACACTTAAGTGCTCTGCACATGAATACATTGGATGTATTAGTATTGACTTTTGAGGATCTAAAAGGCTGCTCATCACATTTTAGGTTGAGCGAACACCTCGGCCTTGGTGGGGTAGACTCATTAAAGATAAGGCTAGTAATACCCTATAATGAGTTTGAGTGTGTGTTATATCTATCTACACACGCGGACGCACACACAATGTAAAACATTTGTATAACACTAACAAATACGCTCTCTTATATATATATATATGTGTGTGTGTGTGTGTGTGTGTGTCTATATATATATATATATATATATATATATATATATATATATATATATGAGCGCATACTGTTAGTGTTATAAAAATGTTTTATATTTTGCTGATTGGTCTATAGAGTGGTTATGAATTTCGGTCAATACAGAAGATACAACTATATCGATAGGGGTTTTTAAACAACTGGACAACGAGAATCGACATAGTATTATTTTGTGATTGGTAACTGAAATAATTTTACCAAGGATTATATTTTATATACAAAAGAATAATTTCCAGAAAAAATTGATATGGTTGTTTATGATGTGTTTGTTTGTTAATAAATGATAATATTCAGTCATTATCACTTATCATTTGATTAGTTGGGCTCGGTCAGTTTATGAGCATTGACTATTGTTTGCACGAAAAATTTGCACAAACACCCAACAAATTTTTTGTAGAGGAATAAATGAAGAATATAAATGTAAACAGAGATAATATAGCAGTAAAGCAATAAGAAAAAAGCAAATAACATAGACACAACAATTTATAATGGTTTAGCGTTGTTTTTCTATGTCCACTTTGAAGAGATAACTTTATTAATCACTTTGTGAGCTGAGTACAATAGGGATCAGATGAAATCCCTTAGTTGCAAGAGAGTACAAAGCAACAAGCAACATAAATATATTGAAAATGGACAATAATGTATGCATTTATAGAGGAAGATGATGAAATATATTCCTGAAAATTTGGCAAAAGGATCTCCAGAACTATAGAGGCCCATAGGAGGGATTGCATGGCTCGAATCCCAAGAAAAGGATCGGGGATGATCCCTATTTTGGAGGAGTTTAGGGGTGCGATCCTTGTGAAAGCTTCCCCATGTTATATTATGCTTAGCCTCCAAGTTCCATGCTAATTGAAATAGTAGAACTTGAGTTATTGATCAATTTTTGTTGCAACATGTTGTGTAGCTTGATTATGGCCAATCCCACTTGCTTGCTTCTTTTGAGGTGTGATCCCTAGGGTGGAACCTAAGGTCCCCACATCTTGTTCCAAAGTTTCATATGCATTGGAATTCTAGATCTTGAGATATCGATTGATTTCCATTCTGTTGCACTTGTTTGGCTGAAGTAGACTAATCCCTTTGGCAGAGAGGGATCATAACCGATCCCTTTTCTAGATTAGATTATATTCCATACTTAGGATGTTTTGTATAGCACATCTCTCAATTCCATTTGATTACGGCTTCATATTATCATTAGCACTTAATTTTTGGACCCCACAATCATCACTTTGGGCATACTAGCCTGGATGACAGTCGAGTCTAACTTAGCCAATCAGCTCGGATATAGCCAGATCAAGATGCCGGATAACACTCGCCCCCTCAAAGTACGTCCTTGTTGAACATGACATGCTTTGAATCAAAGCAAGTTAGAGTCGTCAGAAAGATATCATCCAGTTTTCTAAATAGCCGGTACTTCCGCCGAATTATTTTTCCGTAGTGTCGTTTCTCTCTTTGATCGTCATGACACTTGGTCGATTTCCAACAGTATAATTAGGGATTATATTCTATCAGTTACCATCTATGTCCGGTTCTATAGGGCTAGTAAGCTTTGGCTATCAGATTTAGTCTCGACCTTGAAAGCTTCAGGTTTGAATTCATTTTCTATCGATTTCAAAAGTTTAATTTTTAGAATATTTACGTGCAAGTTCAGGTATATGTTCTTGTCGTTGGCTCTCAGATGTGTTTGCATGCTCATCGGCCATCGACAATTTTCATTGAGTTAGATGCAATTTCATTGCATTTTATATTTTTGTTTACTTTATATATTTTTTATGTACATGTTTGCATGCACATAGGGGTCATACCTGATAATTTTCCTATCATTTTTTTATATTTATAGGGATAAAAATTCTCCTTTCTATGCTTGGGGATCGCACCCGATCCCTTTTTTTTTTAATGTGTACATGGACACATAGGGATCAGATAGTTCCTCTTTGAATACGGATTATATCCCATCCCTTTTTGAGGGCTTATGGCTTTGTGAAGAATAGTAAGTAAGCCGGTCCTTAAAGCCTTGAATATAAACTAATATTTCCCCCTCCATCCTTCACATTACCTTTCTTTCTTACTTTCATTTCCTTCAACACCGAACCCTTCTTCCCTTAACTTAGAGATGAACCCTTCCCTTTCTCCTCCTGTCTTAATTTCGAATCAAAATCCATCGCGACCCTTCATACTTTAATCAACCCGATCACTCTTCCCCTTCAATTTCGATCATTTCCAAACCATTTGCCATCGCTCATTGACTTCTCCACATCTCACTGCCAATTTGTATGCATAGGTAGGTTTTTAGTTTGTATATGATTTTTATTTGTGATGAGATGATGGATTGGTTGTGCCATGGGTCAAATTAGGTGAAGAAGAGGAGAATGGTGGCAAGGTTGGGTTCGGTGAGGTGGTAAAAGAGGAGAAGGAAAGGAGTGAAGCATGAAGGAAGTAGAGGGATCAGTCGTGTTGGGGGGATTGGTCGCTAATGTATGTGGAGAAGAGGGATCGGTCTCGTGTTGTGACGACCCGTCTTTCATTCCACAGAAAAACGTATCATCAATAAGAAAAGAAAGAGATAGAAATAGAAAGATAGAAAGAAAAGAAACAACAATCATCAGAATCTCACAGCGGAAACGAACAAAATATAATATTACATATATCCCTTACATAATTTACATATCAGAGTTCACAAAATAATACTATTCCATTACATTAGCCATTCGTAAGAGTTCTTACAACCCAAACAACTCAAAATATAACACCCAAAATGCCCCTACAGCGGATATAGATAGATAGTACGTCTGGACTCCAGCTCCGGCTTCCAAAACATATGCTAATCCAAACCTAATCACTTGGCTACTCATAAAAATTTGAGTACCCAAGAGTTTATGAAAACAAATAAACTTCGGGTCAGACATGGGTCTGGTGTGAGTAAATCAGTTAAAGTTGTTTAACTTTAAAAATCATTTTGAAACAAAAGTTATCACGTAAGACTTTCCATAAATAAACACGGGTAAGTTTTTACCTTACGCTAACCAAAACATTTGATAGGAAATTCAGTGATATTATATTAGGGTCTAGGGTTTTCAAGTAAATAGAAAATAGCTGAAATTGTTACATGATTAAATTCCAGCTACTAGCCACGAAAGTGGGTAATACAATCAAAACCGTATAATCTCGTAGGGAAAATTGGTTTCCATCAATGGCAGGGCTACTGGGGTACCGCCCATCACAGTACGGGGACTAGATCACCGTACCGAGGATCACTCCCGATCCCCTGCAACACAAGGCCGGACCCATCCCTTACTGGATAGTTTCGAAAAAGACAACCCCGCAGTTGTGGCCAACAACTGCCCACACAGCCGAATAAATAATAAGGGACTTCTAGACAGGGGTAAATCTCACTCTCAAGTGGGGGCTACCCACGAAGCCTTGCTGCACTTCCCCTGTTTTAGCCATTCCCGGTTGATGAGGCTTGAGGTTACGATTACCTTAATAAAGAACTCATCTCTTAGGATGCTCATCGTCCATCTGACGATGATCTGAAAGCATTCAATCCATACAAGTTCGTTTCGGGTTCGAACGAAACCGAAGGCATTATCTCGTTACACTCATTTTGGAATCACCCTCATAGTTAACGACGATAACCCTTGCATTCTGATTCACCATCTCGAATCTATAAGTACTATTCCATCAACTCATTACGGAATCACCCACAGAGTTATACTGACGTATAGTCCTTACACCTCGAGTCTTCACTCTTCACATAACATTCACGACCTAACGTTATTTGGAATCGATGTGGTTTTCGGATATCCAAATATGGAAACCCGATCCCGGTCTCATCGAAATCCAAAGCGTGTCTTTTAGGTCCAAGTTGTTTTAAATGTTTAAACAATTCAATTCAGATTTAAACATAGCATCACACAACATTATCAACAAATAATAACCAATATCTATCACAGATATACAACATCTCATCAAAGAATATAACTCAACTATCATTCAACAAATATCAACCATATTCGGATATCAATACAAACTATTATTCACAAGCAAGCACTACTTAATTCATATCATAATTAATTTAATTAAATTAATTACTTAAGAATTTATCAATTAATCTTGCTTAACCAAACATTAATTAATTAATCACAATCATTTAATTAATTAATCACCTCTTAATCATCTTATTATTAATTAATTACTACTTAATTAATTAATAATCTTTATTTAATTATCAATTAATTACTACAATTATTTATTAATTAAATTTTGATTAAAAGTTAATCATTCCATAATTGGTTATTAATTAACCCTTAATTTATAATTAATAAACCTTAATTACTTCTTAATTACCTTAATTAATTCTCAATTAATCACAAATTAATTTATCTTAATTACATAATTAATAAATCATTAATTTACCTTAATTATTTTATTAATTAAATCTTAACCCTTAATTAATTTACAATTAATTATAAATTAATTAATATTTGATTACTTAATTAATTAACTTTTAATCAATTAATTAATTAACTTCTTGATTACTAATTTATTAATCATTAATCAATTAATTAATCAATTATTAATTTCTTATGAATTGACCTTAAATTAATTAATAAATTAATTAATAACCTATTAATTGTTATTAGATTTAATCCATAATTACCTATTAAATAATTCATAAGAAATTAATTAAATCTTAACAATTAATTAACCAAAATTAATTAATTAATTCCATCACTAATTACTAATAAATTAAAGTAACTCAAATTTCAAAATTTAATTAACTTTAAAACAAACAATATTCATTTATCTTCAAAACTCTTACATATTTAAGTATTCAATTTAATAAAAACTAAATATTTTTGAAAATGTTAGATTTAAAAATGTAAATCCATTTTAAAACTTCAACAATAAAATGTGATTACTTTTAAAATAGAATCTTGACCTTTCATAAGTTGTGAAGTATAAAGTGTTAAATCCAACTTAAAACAAAACTGAAGTTTGAAAACAAACTAAAACTTAACTTCATTAATTAGTTTAAAACCCGGCCCAAATCAAACTACCAGGCCCTAACTCATCTCCCCCTACCTTTCTTCAACCTGAACCCAACACCCAAACATGCAACAGCACACAACCTCACGCACACTCGAGCACAAACGCGATCAACTCGACCTCAACACGAGAGCGACTTCGAGCTTTCTCCCTCGCGCACAAACTCTCCCCTGACACACACACACGGCCTCGACGTGCACCTGCACAGTGCCACCGCGCCACCATCGCCACCACTGGCCATATGCACAAACCACTCTTCGTCCCCTGTTCCAGAATCTCAACCCAGAAGTCAACAACTCGAACTCAAACAAAAATCGAGTGCTCGAGCCAAAATTCGAAACTGCAGACGCAAAGGGAAAACCCAACAACCACGACCATCTCACCCCATTCCGGCACCAAACTCCGGCCACGCGTGCACAACAACCACACGTCACTCCTCCTCAAACCATATGAAGCTCGGTCAATCCAAATCTTCATACGACCGAAAATCACAAACCCAAATAAACAGAACCCATAACCCTAAAAATCCAAATTTCAAATTCTATGTTGCATAATAAATTTGATTTGTATTTTTCTAGTGATAAACATCATCTAACATAGCTTCAACTTAAATTTCAAAAGCTAAAATCAATCCAGGCTCGAGAATTTTACAAAAGCCCCAAATACAGTAATCTTCAAAATTCGAATTCAATTGCAAGTTATAAATTCTGATTTCAATCTTAAAATTCATAACATGCATTAAGATTCAACATATATATTTGATTCATCAAAATTTAACATGATTTGTATGCTATGATTTTTGTTTTACAACCTATACTTACTTTCTGTAGTTTACAGTATCATCATTATATATGTTTTTAATACTTATATCATATTGACTCTAACTTATATATATTTGAAAATACATATATCCAACATCACCATACTATATTTTAATTTAAAGTTTGCTAAGAAAATTTGCTTGATCTTGAAGCAACAGAGGGTCACAGTTTCATTAACATGCACAGTCAAATATTTAAAACTGTAAACGACATTTCACAAATCAATTAACATGCAAGCATTCATCACTAACATTCAACATACAACTTTTATACTTAAGGTTTAATTTAAAGAATTACTCACTTTATTTTTTTCTGATGAAGATTCAAATTTGCAGGAACAAATTATGTAAGAACTGCAGGCTTCAAAAAAACTGAGATGACTTGATGTTGGTGCTTTAAATCTTGAATAAGTTGGTGCTAAAACTTTGTGATTGTTGCAGAAATTTTGTTGAAGATGTGAAGATTGAAAAGGTTCAGATTTTTGGAGAGAAGAAATGAAAATTTTCTTTTTAATAAAATGAGAGAGTATGCATGAAAAATTTGTTTTATAAAATTTAGAGAAAAGAAAATCTAAATTTTATGACACTTGTCACAATAATGTTTAAATTCCTAACACATGTTTTATTAATAAGCTTAGATGTTAACATGTGTTTATTTCATGCATAAATGAAATTTAAATATTTACTTAATTGATTTTCTTATATATGTTTATATTTTAAATCCTTAGAAAAATCAACTTCCCTTTTAAATAATGAATATAAAAACCAATGTTATAACATAATTAAAATTATGAGAATATAACTTAGTACTCCAAGTATAATTTTAGAATAAAAATTAACATAGTTTAAATCTTTTAATATATCAATTCTAACACAATTTGAATTTTAAAAAAACCAATTCAAAATCTTGGTACGAATAAAATCTTTACACATTCAATTCCTTATATATGTACTAGTTTTTAATTAGAATAAATTTATATTTACCATTCATTTATTAGTTATTGAATAAAATAACAAATTTATCAATTTAAATTAATTTATCATATAGATTATCATATTTAAATTGGGTGTGAAATTCCGGGATATTACACGTGTGTTGAGTGTGACAATGGCTAAGTAAAGGGATCGGTTATTAGAGTTTGAGGAGGGATCAGTCATAGGCTTTACGAGAGGGAACAGTTGTAGGTTTCATGAGAGGATCATTGTATGAAGATAAAGGGATCTGCTATAGGTACTTAGTCGATATTAAGCTTTTGAATTGAGCTTGGACATTTGAGCAAACCAATTCATATAAACTTGCATAAACAATTAGAACTAATCCCGTATTAACGAACTTGAACATATGACTATAATGGACAACACGACTTGTATGTCTACCTTTGAACTTGAAATTGAACATATGAGCT
The DNA here is from genome assembly GCA_030765085.1 of Allium cepa. Lineage (NCBI taxonomy): Eukaryota > Viridiplantae > Streptophyta > Magnoliopsida > Asparagales > Amaryllidaceae > Allium > Allium cepa. Next base: position 551,082,113 of record CM060938.1, read on the forward strand.
TTATTCTTCAATAAGTCGATGGTCGATCCTGAAGCTTACACCACTGATCAATGCAAATGCCATTTGAGATGATCAACGATGACGGTCACTCTGGTCGGAATCCAAAGTCTCGTCACTATTTTTACTTTTAAGTTTGAATTGTTTATCTCTACATTGCACAACACTGCATCACACTAGTTTACAACTAGCATGGGGGGATAAGTTAATTTTTATGATTTTGATTATCCACTGTGTTGATATGGGCTCCAGACATTCAAGGCGTTTAGCCGCAATGCCTTCTGGACAATTTTCATAGCATAATGATCTAGATGCCGAGCCGAGTTTTACGATTATATTCAGTAGACTTTCTTCTGAACACCAAATTGAACAACCGAAGAGTTCCAGTCCGCTGGTTGACCTTTTCTCTGACATTCCCATTCCTTCAGTGGAAGAGATAGATCCTGCCCCTGACACTATAGACGGTGCTATATTTCTGGATAACCCGGTGGATTCCTAGACCTCCAAAATCGATGAAGCTGCTCTCCATAGGCCATGCTCTATACATGGGACCTTGTTTGGAGATGTTCTAGTCCCTTTAGTGAATGATAGGGCTCATATGCCCCCACTGGGGTTAACGACATGTAATAAATTTATGTGATGGGCCGAATGTGTGCCGCCTTTTAATTTTTTTGTCCATGAGATGCTAAATTATTTAGGAATAGTTCCTTCTTAGCTGCATCCGAACAACTACACTTTTCTTCATGGCACTTTCTTGCTATTTATGAATGTTCTGTTTTGCCCGCCATCTGCTGAAGACATCGGGTTCTTCTACAATTTTAAGCGATGGATGGGAAGCCGTTCTTACACTTCCTTTGAGCTTGCGCCCCACTATTAATTTCTGACTGGTGCTTGGAACAAGCTCAGTGTCTTTAAACACGAATGGTTCTATGTTCGTTGTTTGCCTGGCTTCGTGAGGCGATAGTTGAAAGGGAATAAGTGTTGCCTTCACTTTATTCTCAAATTTTTTAGCCCAAGTCATATCCCAAACTAACAGATATTTTGAAAATTTATAGATGTCCATCCATGAAGTGAAGGCGATACTTTTTCAAGGGTGGTTGCTACAATCCATGCCACCTTAGTTGAAGGCAGTGACATTAGATCCCTTATAACCGATGATTGGTTATCTCCTTTTGGGCTGTTAGAAGAAGGTTATAGCATCGGGCTCCCATGAAGCATTGCATTGCAAAGAAATGTTGTGGAACAAGAGGGCAGCATCGATAGTCCTGTCATCCCCAAATCGCGGAGGCTCAGTACGATGTCAAAGAAGGTGAAATTATAGGCAATGAAGCCAACAAGCTTGGCGATGATGATGCAAGTCTGGGCAACGTGTCTATGGTCCAATCATCATAAGACACACAATCTCATGTGCCAACAAGAAATGGGAAAAATCTCGCTTATAAACTATGTAGGGGAAAAACTACCAAAAAGCCCGAGTTCATCACCACCTCTGTTGAAGAAGAGTTTCCTCTTAGCCTTTAGAAAGTTCGATCTAATGATCCTCAAGTCTTCCAATTCCTAATGATATCATAACCTTTGAATTTCCCAACATTAGTGTTGGGAGTCCTAATTCTCCCACCAGGACTGGTGATGACATTCCTCCAAGTAGCAAAGGGGAAATTGCTCCTATGAGTAAGGCCATATTAACTGGTCCATCGGGGGAGGGGGGAGGGTAGGGGGCCATTAGGACATTCACAATCGTGTGCACTTCACTGCATAATTTTTGTCTTTCTTTTATTTAATGGTTACTTATACACTCTTGTTTGGTTCGTAGGTGCTATGTCTCATTCTTATGCCTTCGATCGCTTGAGGGGCTCCTTAAGACAATATGGATCCAGTCATGGTCCAGACTGGGGCAGGCGTCGAGAAAAGGATAATAGCAGGGAAAGAAGTCATCGTTTAGGGGAATCTTTATCTTTTAAGCATAAGTCCTAATCTCAATCATCTGATTAAGAAGTTCAGCCTCTTGTACATAGCCGTGATCAGACCTCTTCTCATGTTCCCCAAAGTATTGTGCCACATGAGCATCAATCGGGTTCATTTGGTTCTCGATAGCCTCGAAAGTGCTGGTCGAGCAAACATCCTATTGTTACTTTCGATCCAGCTTTGACTACTATAGCTCCCGAGGCCTCTACGGCAGAAAGGTTGGCGGAATGTAAGGTCATTTTTCCAAAAATCTGCTTTGATGGCTAAAGTTTCTTCCTTCTATCCATACAATTCAAGGAGTACTAAAGTGAATTCGCTTGCATGTGTCAACGATTTTTTGTGCAACATAAAGAATTCTAGCACTTAGCTGAGAAAATATCTGAGATGTCTACTGAAAAGCAACATGAAATCAATCGCCTTAAGTTGTAGGCAATCCATGATAAAGACATAATTAAACACCAAGATGATAAGATCACAAGTTGACAATGAAGCTAGCCGCACCAGAGAAGAGCACTGAAGAAACATCCGAAGTGGTTAGTCGCTTGGAAACAGCTCACAAAAAAAGAGCTGGACGCCGCCCTTAACCACAGCGATGTGCTTGCTCTGGAGAAGGACACACTGCAAAATGAAAAAGACACTCTAGCCTGCCATGTTGAGGAACTGGAAGAGCTTCTTAAAAAAGAGAAGGAAGAAAAACTTGAGGCTTAAGAGGAGTCTTAAAAGTATTGTGAAGAGGCCGTCGAGGCTCGGAAGCTAAAAATTAAACTTGATGAGTAGCTCGCTCAAATCAAAGCCCTCAAGGAAGATGCAAGAGAAGAAGACCGGAATGAAGTTAGAAAGCAAATTGAGGCCTATTTCGAAGATCCTAAAGAGGCTGACCGAAATGAGATTAATGATATGTTTGATCCTTCTATTGTTGAATACAATTCTAATGTCCTAATCTATCATGACTTGAGTTTTCTTGGAGATGGATACCTCGAATCGTTTCGCTGAGGCTTGGGAATATATCGTTGATATGAGGAAGAAAGCCCTTGGTGAAGCTGGTTTGGATTAGGGGAAACCGGTACAGGACATCCTTTATGGGATGAACCTTTAGATCTTTCCGCTGGAAGGCTCCGATACTTTGATATTTTGGCTCCCTCCGATTAGGGGAAAACATCGCTAAAGCTTTGTAGTCCAATCCTAAAGGTCCCCCTTCACTTCAAACAACCGAAGCATCAGTTTCACTTGGTCTGGGACAAGATTCAAGTTATGATCCCGATAGATCCAGTTATAAATCAAAGATGCTGACCATTATTCAAGAAGGGAGCACTCCGCAACAACTGAAAGTTGGCCGGACATAAGTATCCTGCTCTATTCTCCATTATTCGAGAGGTTTTTCTCTTCATTCCCAATAGTTATGGGCTTATTTTCTTGTTGCCGTGAATCTGTAGTTTTTTGGCTCCCAATCAAACTCCAAGAAGCAATGCCTCTGTGGAGAAACAACAGAAATTTACTGAAATTCCAGCAACTACTGACATTCCAGGGCCCATGCTTAAGTTACTGGAGCTTTTACTGACGAAAAGACCAACGATCAACCTCTGCCAAATGAATCTGATGATGTTGTGATCATGAGTGTGTTCGAACACACTGGTGACTTCAGATTGAAAGTGCACATCGAGAGAAAGGAGTCATTAGAGAAAAAAGCTAAAGTTGGACCTTTTGATGTGGACATCAATGATCTAAATTTCATCCCACCGCAAGTCATTCCACTCGGCGGGTCGGTTCTTGAAGAACTCCCTCCAACCTCTGGAATCTCTCCTGCCAAGGGTGGTAAAGGATCGAAGAGAGGGACAAGCCGAGGCTTGAGTGGGTCCACTCCCAAGAAATCAAAAAGGGAGAAGAGGCAAAAGAAGTAGCCATCACTTCGGCTTCGTTTTAGATAGCTTGTGTAGCTGTTTTTCTTTTTGTTAGCCATGTATGTGCGGGTACGGCCCTTGCTCTTGTAAAAACCTGTACTATGATTTCCAAGTTCAATGTGCAAATAACAGTTCTTTATTTTCTATTATACTCTTATGTGAATTTTGTTTGAGTAGTAGAGCTATTACTTTTCCATTCAATGTACTAGTAATTCATTGCTCACTGATTCTGATAATCATCCGGTAATTTTTATTCAAGGTCTCCATGTGGTCGTGGCCTCAAGTTGTACCAAATACTGGATTCGAGCCCTAGTGTTACGCCATCGAATTCAGTGGTTTCAGTGATTATACTCCTGCCCCTAGTCTCGGGTTAGTGGAGTTAGATAATGGATGGACGAACTCCATCCTTAGCGAATTTGTACTCCTCCTGTCAGTTTTAGGTTGGAGTTTATGGAATAACGAGTGGTCAAACCGCACTCATATATTTGTTTATACTCATATCCGCACTCTTTGGATAAAAGCTAGTTGGCGGGTAATTGGATCGCAACCAATCTGTGTTTATACTCCAGTCTACACTTTGGGGACTTAGAGTTATTTAAAAAATAGTCAGACCATACTTTCCTTAATTAATTGATTTGCCTGTAATTCCAGGGTTTGACTCAGCGAGCGATCTGTCATGTCACAGTCTCTTTTGATTCATGTCTGTCCCATCGCTTAGTGGGATTAATTTGGTTATCGGATGGTCAAGTCGCATTTATTTCTCATTAGGTTCTCCGTTCATCGAGTTATGAGCGAGAATCCTCAAATGAATAGTCAGACCATGTTCATTTTATTTAGTTCAATCGTGAACTTATGTAATCTGCTAGCTCCAAACCCTAGGAACCTACCTCAACAAGTTAATATTAGTTAGTCGGGTAACGTAACTAATATGTAATGCTATAACAATCACGGATACGAAAGAAGCTTCAAATTTTATTCGCCAAATGGAAAGAAATGATATAATTTATATTATAACATATATTTGGAAAATCAAGTGCTAAAGAAAATTCAGAAATTGAATATAACTGAATGAAAAAACTATGAGCTCCCAAGCAGTGGGAGGAAATGTGATCTCTGACCACGTGCCGGTTGAAGAATGAGCCGGCGACGCATAGGCGGTGGCTTGGTTAAGGAAACCACTGGAGCCGTAGCGAAGGCAATAACTAAGTGAAACAGTATCGTAAATGCTTACTATTCAATAACATACGGTCCTTCCCAAAAAGGATTCATGTGTGAAGGGACAGGAAAACCCGTTTCAAGATTAGATCGTCAATTTCAATGGTTCTAGGTCAGACTTTAGTGTTGTAGTATTGGGCAACTCAGTGTCGATGTGCTGCTGCCCTCAAATCAGCTTCTTTGTGCTTCTAATCTATAGAGTCTAGAGATTCTAAGAGGATATCTTTATTCGTTTTGGGATTGTAGTAGGTCACTCGATGAGAAAGGACTTTGAGTTAAACAGGAATGACAACTTCAGAGCCATAAGCAAGGGCGAATGGAGTATGGCCAGTCGCGGACTTGTGGGTGTATCTATAAGCCTATAATATTATTAGGATTTCATCCACCCACTTGCCTCTAGCCTTTTCCAAACGCTTCTTCAAGTTGGACCTTATGATATTGTTCATAGCTTCAACTTGTCCATTTGCTTGAGGGTGAGCAACTGCCGCAAATCACTTTTGAACATGATGCTGATGGTAGAAGTCTTTGAATTCAGCGCTGTCGAATTGGGTTCCATTATCAGTTACAATGGTTCATGGAAGGCCAAAACGATAGATGATGTTCTGGACAATGAAGTTGATTACTTTCTTTGTCATAATCGTGGCTAAATTTTTTTTCTTCGGCCCATTTGGTGAAGTAATCAACTATTATGATGGCATACTTCGCATCGCCTTTAGAGGTGGGTAAGGAGCTGATACTATTTATGCCTTATATGGCAAACGGCCATGGATTGACCATTTTTGTAATTTCCGCCAACGGAGCTCTCGAAACTTTCACATACATCTGGCACTTGTCGCGTCACTTAGCTTAATCAGCAGCATCTCGGTTGAAGTTTGGCCAGTAATACCCATAATGGAGTATTTTCTTTGCTAGGGTTTGCCCCCAGTACGATCACCGTATTCCCCTTCATGAACTTCCTTTAGGACTCATTTTATTCCATCACGAGCGATACATTGGAGCAAGGGAACGAATAAACCCTTCCTATACATGACTCCTTTTTGAATGATATACCATGAAGCATTGTAGAGGATTTGTTGTCTTTCATTCCTTCATTCGTGAAGGACTCTCTGTAGCAATTATTTTTTAATCGAAGTCCTCCGCGACTCATTCTCAGGCTCTGTCTCTAATACCTAGTCGATTTCTATCAGGTTTATTCTTGAAGCGTCAAGTACTTCGACTTGAACCAAGCCCATTTGTTGTGCATCCCTAGTGCTAGTAAAAATTGGCCAATGAGCCCGCCTTTTTTTTAATCCCAGGGAATGTGCGTGATGTCATAATACTCAAAGTTAGTCAATAGCTCTTGGACTTAGATAAGGTACAGAGCGAGTTATTGTCCTTTAGCCATGTAATCTCCCCTGACTTAGTATACTACAAACTGAGAATCTTAAAAGATTTCAAGGGATTTTATTCCCAATTCTCTAGCAAGTTTGAGTCTACCAATCAGAGCTTCATACGCAGCTTCGTTATTCGTTGCAGGGAAGTCAAGCTTCAAAGCATATTAAATTGATCGATCCACTAGAGTTACTCGCATGATTCTAGCTCTAGAACAACGATCATTGGATGTTCCATCCGTATACATTTTCAACCGAATGGTAGGGGCTCTACCACTCTCTAGAGCATCTCTTCTAGTGATATCTGCTATAAAGTCCGTCAGTGCCTGTCCCTGAATGGCTCTTCGAGGGAAATAAGTGGCGTCGAATTAGCTCAGTTTGATTTTTCACTTGAGTAACCTTCCAAACGTCTCAGGTCGCTGTAGGACCTGTAGTAATGGCTGATCGGTGTAAACATTGATGGAATGAGCCTGAAAATAAGGGTGGAGCTTTCATGAAGCAACCAACAAGCAGTACGCCAATTTCTTTATCTTCGGATATTTTAATTGCTTGCTAACATAATTGAAAGGTCTCTGGATTCGATTCTCCTCGCGAAGCAATGCGACACTTATAGCGTGAACCAACATGGCCAAGTAGACATACAAGTCTTCATGATCCATCGGCTTTGATAAGATGTAAGGCCTATCTAAGTGGTTCACCAAAGCTTGGAATACTGTCAATTCAAAGTTCCTTTTCTCTCTTCTAATAAAGTCAAAGAAAGGAATTCATTTATCGATGGCTCTACAGATAAATTGACTTAGGGCGACAACCTCCCCATTTAAGCTCTGTACTTGTTTACGGTCTTTTGCACTTGGATCTTGAGAATTGCTCGAATCTTCTTGGGATTAGCTTCGATTCCACGAGCATTGACGATGAAACGCAAGAACTTTCCTGATTCAATGCCAAAAAACAGTTTAGAGGATTTGTAACGTCCCGCCTTTTCGCACGCTTTAAATCGACACACGTGCCAATTCGAACCATACGAAAGGGTGGATTGTTATGGGGTAAACCAAAAAAACAAAAAGAAATAAAACAAAATAGAATCTCACAGCGGAAGGATAAAATATAATAATCAAATATACAGTTTATAAAGCTATTTTACAAAATATTCGATCATACTTACAACATTTATCAGAGTTACACATACCAATAATAATGCAGCGGAATAGTATGAGTATGGTGGGCTAAAAATAATAATAATAATATAAATCGCCGTCTTCGTCCTCCAAAGCTAAGGTCTTCGAAATCCTGAAATGCTCGGACTGACCCGAGCAAATTGAAAAGACAAAACACTCGAGTCAGAACTAAAAGATCTTATGTAAGTTAAATTAACAGAAATAAATACGAGTGCAGTAACTCAAGAGATGCCCAGGATTTACATCTCCTAAGGATCCGTTAAACTATTCACTATGTAGTATATTTCGCTATTATAATAGTGTCTAATTGTAAAATAAACTTACTTTTAAAAAGCGTTAAGGCTTTACATTTTCCACCTTAACATGTAAATTGCCAACAGTCTATACAATACCGTAGTACCTCCTGATCGGGAGGCTATCAGATGATACTCCATAGGTACGACACAAATAGAAACTCGTAGAAGGCGCGCTAGGATAGGTGACACGACACAACTAGGCAATGCCAGGGTAGATATACCGATTACGCATCCAGGCTGGTGGTAACGCGTAGCCGCAGCTACCGCCCACCTCGAGCCACACCCCAAAAAAAGAAAAATCAAAAGTGGCCACCGAATCAGTCCAAAAGTCAAAGTATAAAATCGAAGGGACGTGTTCGATCAAAGGTGCTACCTTAATTGGCCCGAGAATCGCTCTTGTTTAACCCACCTTATGCCAACTCACGGGAGTTGGGTCCACGTATTTACCTCAAAGGAAACGCCGCCACCATCATACTTCATTATGGAATCTCCACCGCGTACACGGTTGTTAAAGTGGTTTTTGGGGTTGGCAGAGAGTATGACAACTTTCGATCCCAGTCTCTACAACAACCAACCGTTATTATCACACCGTGGTTTTTCAAAATAATTTATACTTTAAAACCAGAATACAATATCTCTTTCAAACCATGTAAATACGATATCAATTATTATTTTTTAAAACCCAAATCAGTATGATATCATTTTTATTTTATAAATATCTCTTTCCCAAAATCATAATATTGTTCAAATATATATACCTTGAAACCATAGCTTTGAAACATAACTTTTAATACTTAATTGTTCAAATACTATATTACTTCATAAAATAAACAGCTTCTTCAAATTTCATAATAAATTCCCAATATCAATTTGAACCTCCAAATAAACCATTTTAATTCCCACATATTTCAAAGCTTAAATATTCCATATTTCAAAACTTTATAGTTCATATATTTCAATCTTTAAATAATCCACTATTTAAAAAAAAGATTCTTTGATAATTTAATATATATCAAATCCAAATTCCAATTATTTAAATTTGAAATATTTACTTAATAAAACAAATATTATTTAAGTAAAACCCTTAAACTTCAATAACAGGATATTCTTTTTAATTAAATTAACTTGATAATATTCTTTAAATCAATTGGATATTCATTTAAATTCTCAAATCAAAATCAATTTATAAAATCATACCCTTTAAATCTTAATTTATTTACATTTCAAACCAAATTTTCGAAGATAATTCTTAAATACTTTATTCAAATCATATTCACATTTATCTTCAACCTTACTTTTATTTGTGTTATTATAAGCTCTATATACACTATAATTTTTAAACAGATACTTAACCATATTTAATAAAGATATCAAACTCCATTATTTAGCTTATTTTATAATTCAAGACAAATTTATACATAGTTAACTTCAATAATAAGATAGCATTTATAAAATATTTAAAAATTAATATCTATATACTCATATATTTCTTTACAAAACCACATAAATCATTTTAAAAATAATTTTTACATATAGACCGCGGTGTCTGTATATAATTTTCTATCCTATGGTCAAGTGATACGGATATTTATCATTTCAATCCGTAATTTAAAATAAAATTTACGGTTATTTATCATTTCAAACCGCAATCCCGAATGAAATGAACACGCATAATAACTTGCAGTTTATAACCATATAAAATACAGCATCCATTCATCCAATATCAACCATTTATTAAAATCATCATCCAATTTAAACAAACATATCAATAAATAACAATTAATTACTGATAGTTTATTTTTCAATAATGAATTAAATAACTGTTTAACTGGAAGTTTTAAATGCAATAAATAAATAACAAATTTAACTAGCAGTTTTAAATTCAATAAATAAATTAAATAACAAGTTAATTAAATAAATTCAAATTAACTGAGGTAATGATGAAATATATACCATACAGCTATAAATAAATTTCAAATCACATCATAATTGAATTTAACAAACATAAGAAATTTTAGAAGTTGTGAGTGGGTTAAAACACTCACCTTTTGAATTTAAATTGAGTTTAAATCCAATTTAAACCCAAAAATTGGACGGTCTCGGAATTCGTCCAAACTAGCATCAAAATGTCCGAAATTTTATTACGATCCTAATAAAAAAATCGCGCATGAAACGGATATCGTATGAAGAAGTTATTCGAATAAAACGTTTGAAATTCAAAAATTAAATTAAAACAAAACTCACCCAATAAACTAATGCCACGTCATCCTCCTTCCTTACTCTCTCTCTCACTCGTTTGAAGCTTTCCAGGCACGCGACCCTTGACCGAAACTCCCTGTCTTTGATTGTACGCCGCTCGCCACCCTCTGCCTCCATCAACCACGCCGCTACCACCATCACTCTCCTCTGCTCCGGCCGCACGTGCTCATCCAAGTCTGGTCCCTTCTTGTCACGGCCGGCCGCCGCCTCGTTTAGGGTTTCCGAACCCTAATACGCGAATTTCGGCCACCACACAAAAAATCATGCCATGTAACCGCCACCATTCAACTCCAAATTCAATTTTCCACAAAACCCATATCTTGATTTCTCTGATTGAGGCCAAAATCGAAAACCCCCAAATCGACGTCATGGGTTACGTGATTTAGAACTTTGACCATGATTTCTAGCTTATTCGAGCAATAATTGCAAATACAGAAGCTATGCATAGATTTGTATCGATGAGATCTTCGATTCTATAATTTTTTTGAAATTTTTCGAAGAGTTTGAATTTTCATTTGATTTTGAAATTTTGAAATTGGATCTAGGATTTTGTAGGCATTGGAAGAGGAAGGCCAATGAAATTTTACGCGTAGACAAATGAGAATAGGCATAGGCTAGGGCTTAGTAGGGTATTTATAGATAAAGTTGAAAAAAGAATGGATCGGATCAAACGACAAGCCCGATCGCTACGAAACTTGAAATCCTACAATAATTCACCGTTACGGATCCGATGAAACTGGTTTCGTCAAAATCGGAGCCAGTGACCAAAATGGCTATTTTTCCATTAATTAAATAAATAAAATTTAGTCAATTTAAATCAATTTTTTTCAATTTAAAGTCGATAATTACCAAATTTTATCATTTTAAATTCTCCAATCATTTACAATGATTTAAACCAACTTTAAATGTCAATTTTAGAGAAGATTAATTTATAAATTTCAATATAAAACCTCAGTTTCAATAAATTCAAAATTAAAGGTAAAATTCCCTTTTCATTTTATTATTTAATTCATTGTTACTAAAAGGGTGAAATTTACATTGGTTCACGATTATTTACATTTATTTTCTTAGATTTCATCTACATCCCCTTTTTAGGCAATATTTTAAATATTAAATTTTCATTTAATTGCAATAAATCATACTATCGTAATTAAATTCAATTAAATAAATAAATGTTGATTCCCATTCTTATTATTCAAACAATCATTATCTTATATTTAACATTTGCTTACGTTTCATTACATTGATACTTCGATATACATCTTAGATTTGTATAATTGGTTAAAATGTGAACTCTTGCCTATTTCACATATTAATTAAGGTTTTTAAAACCAATTAATAAAATTTCCTTAGTCCAACCCTTATTACCCAATCAATTATTACCCAATAAACAAGGATAACGTTTGTTTACCCTAATTTATACTAATATAACCTTTAATTAGATTAATTCCTATTGATTACCTCTTTTAATTTATTGGACTCCATTAACGTAATAGTTTAATATTAATTGCACTTATTTGCAATAAATCCACTAATTGAATTTCAAATTTCAAATAAATTCATAAATCTTGGTTTTTCACTGCTTAAATCACCTAATCTCATATTATAAATAAAATTAACGCTGATTGCATCTTCTAGAATTAACAAACTTCAATGACCAATCAAAACTACCCTAACTACACAAATTGGGTCAAAAGTTTTCAATTGTTTTCACATTAAAGTTTATTAACTACCCAAATAGGTATCTTATTAATTTTAACTATTTAACTTTAATTACCTTTAAGCTTATTTCAATTATTCTCATTTATTCCTTACCAATATTCGTTATCATTAGTGTCATGTCAATTTCTTCTTTTATTGCAATATATTCATTCATTCATTCATTCATTCATTATTGCATAACTTCATTTATTTTCATTTATTTATTTATAGTATTTGTGCTTAATCCAATTTCTTAGCAACTCAATTGTTTACTTAAGTTTATACCCAGTTATTTATACTTTCCTTTATTTTATTTCATTGGAAACAATCTCAATTATACCTAAGTTTATAATACTAGAACAACAAGTTCTTATTTATTAAAGAATTTCATCAAATACCTTCCATTACTTCAAGTTCATTCCTGTATAGCACCCATTATATTTCTTATTAACATTAATTTTATCAAATCTCAATTTATCCCATATTGTTACATCAATTAATGTAACTTTGAAATTTCTTACCCAACTTACTATTTCATACCTTAATCTAAAAAATTTCATTTGTTTTCTCAAATTCCATTTAAAAATCAAATCATAATATTTAAATTATTTTATAGAATTAGAAATTCATTCAAGTCATTAATTATTAACTTGCATTAACTCGTTTCCTAATTTTTCAATCAATTATTGTAACAACGTGTTCTTACATTAACTAATTCAATGCCTACCCTTGCTCTTCATATTCAATTATGGCTAGAATAATACGTACGCTATTTCATTAATTGAAATTTTATTCAATTTACTAATAAATAAGTTTTAATTACCCTTGCTATATTTTTAATTAGCGTTCATTCCAGTACTAATTTATCACCTTTATTATTTCTACAAAAATTTAATTACAAAATCCTATTTAATTAACAAATTAAATTGTCGAATTTTACAGGTCGTTACACTCTCCCCCACTCAAAACTTTTCGTCCCCAGAAAGGAAAAGAAGGGAAAAGAGGAATTAAGAAATCAATATATCTTATTTAAATATTAAATTTATAAACAAATAAATTTACAAGATTGCTTATTTTAAATAAAATATACTAGTTTATAACCATTAAATCTTTCTATGCTTAAATTAATAAGGTTTGGAAAATATTTTCTAAGTCCAAAATTTACGGAAAATTTCGACAGAGTCTCCTTTGTACCGAGAGGCTCGGGAGAAAGTATAATATCAAAAATAATAGTATATAACATATATTTCTCAAAATATATGTCCCATCACGGGAAAAATATAAATATAATAGCGCTATAAAGAGTAATCCGAAAACGTACCTATTTGTCGGGCAATAACGCTCATATTATGAAACCAAATGCAGTATCAATTGCTTCCATACCTGTATTTCACTTATAAAATCCGAGAGAGTTAATAATTATATAAAATGAAATATTTAGCGTTGTTTTCAAATACCAACAACCAATCAATACATATAACAATCACTTACAACCAGGTATAAAACCATCAAAATAAATCAATCATTCATTCATCAAACAAAACAAATAGTTATTCAGGTTCAAACTTTAAATTGTACGGAATGAAGAAAAACTACTAAGTGTACCCTTCACTCAACAATCTTTGGTGAAACTAAATAGATTATTCATTCATCCAACAATTTTAAAGTACCCTTACTCAAACAACCATAAACCAAAACAACAATTAGTTTATTCTTATTAGTTCTATTCATTTTCATTTATTCAGATCATGTAAGTTTCTTTTTATTGCATTCCATTTATTCATTTCTCAATTATATTCATTTTATTTCTTACCATTTCATTTATTTATTTAATTATTTTTCTCTATTTCTATTATATTAAATTTTAGAGATACTTCAATTTCAACTTAAGTTTATAACTCCATAACATCAATTTCTTATTTATTAAGGTGATTCATTTTCTTTCCACTTGATACTATTTAACGTATTCATCTTTCCATTTATTTTATTATAAATAACTTCAATCCTTCTTAAACTTATTTCCATTTCTTTATAACCGTTCCAATATATTTAATAAGTGGCCCTTCAGTCATAACTTAGATTTATAACAATTATAACATTAGATTCTTATTAATAACAGCAATTTATTGAACTCTTCATTACATACCTTTACTTATACAATTTCCATTACATTTCTTGTTAAACATTTCAACTTTTTATATACGATAAGTTATATATGTTAAAGAAAATGCAAATGAACTTATACAAGTTTTATCTCATCCTTTAATTAAATTTAATGTTCAATAATATTACTCTTTGTTTCATATGTTACAAATTTCAAGTTTCCTTTTATACCATTTATAACTTAGCATTAAATCTCTTATTTCATTTAGGGTTTCAATTATTAGTTAAATTCTGTTTCACTACATTAATTAAACTATTAATAAATGGAAACTTAAGAATCAAATACCGGGTTTAATTTCAAATTATTTTAAAATAATAGATAAATATACTTACAACTTATCTATATCAAAGTATATTTAAAACAAATTAAAAATTTATATTTATTTGTCAAAATCAATCTGCAGTAACACTACTACAGTGGCCTTCCCACTTCGAAACTCGAAAATGAACATCGATGATGCGTGCACTCATCACCGAAATTATTTTCCAGCGACAGAGAGGGGAGTACAACTTTATCTTTCCCAAAATTTCTTTTAAAAACATTTCTTTCAAATTATTGAAATACTTATATCAAAAAACACTTCTTAAATATTATTATTATATTCCAAAATCATTTGACAGAAATTTTTCAAAACCCTGGAACTTAAGTTCTAAAATTTCCAATTTGATTTATTTTATTTTCAATCTTATTTCACTGTTATTTATAAATTTCATTACCTAACAACCAATATATTGCAACCAAATATAATCTTTATAAAAATTTATTTTATATATAGAAAATATAATAGGCAAAATTATTTCATTCACCTATATTCAAAACAAATATTGTGTCGGTCTGTCCTATTAAGTGTTGAGAATTTCCTATTGATGTCACAGCATCTTATGCACCAACCAGAATTTCTAAATACAAAACGGAACAGATAACACAATATTAAAACCATTTTATAACACTAACAAGTACGCTCTCTCATATATATACACTCAGCGACTCTCATAGGGTATTACTACCCTATTAATAAAGAGTTAGACCCCACAAAGCTAAGGTTTATCGCTAAACCAAAGATCTGATACTGGATGTAACGTCCCGCCTTTTCGCACGCTTTAAATTGACACACGTGCTAATTGGAACCATACGAAAGGGCGGATTGTTATGGGGTAAATCAAAAAAAAAAAAAGAAATAAAACAAAATAGAATCTCACAGCAGAAGGATAAAATATAATAATCAAATATACAATTTATAAAGCTGTTTTACAAAATATTCGATTATACTTACAACATTTATCAGAGTTACACATACCAATAACAATGCAGCGGAATAGTATGAGTATGGTAGACTAAGAATTACAATGATAATATAAATCTCCGGCTTCGTCCTCCAGAGCTAAGGTCTTCGAAATCCTGAAACGCTTGGACTGACCCGACCGAATTGAAAAGACAAAACACTCGAGTCAGAACTAAAAGATCTTATGTAAGTTAAATTAACAGAAATAAAAATGAGTGTAGTAACTCAAGAGATTCTCGGGATTTACATCTCCTAAGGATCCGTTAAACTATTTACTATGTAGTATATTTCGCTATTATAATAGTGTCTAATTGTAAAATAAACTTACTTTTAAATAGCGTTAAGGCTTTACATTTTCCACCTTAACACGTAAAATGCCAATAGTCTATACAGTACCGTAATACCTCCTGATCGGGAGACTACCAGAGGATACTCCATAGGTACGACACAAATAGAATCTCGTAGAAGGCGTGCTAGGGTAGGTGACACGACACAACTAGGCAATTCCAGGGTAGATATAACAATTACGCATCCGGGCTGGTGGTAACGCGTAGCCGCAGCTACCGCCCACCTCGAGCCACACCCCCAAAAAAAGAAAAATCAAAAGTGGCCACTGAATCAATCCAAAAGTCAAAGTATAAAATCGAAGGGATGTGTCCGATCAAAGGTGCTAGCTCAATTGGCTCGAGAATCGCTCCTATTTTAGCCACCTTATGCCAACTCACGGGAGTTGGGTCCACGTATTTACCTCAAAGGAAACGCCGCCGCCATCCTACTTCATTCTGGAATCTCCACCGCGTACACGGTTGTTAAAGTGGTTTTCGGGGTTGGCAGAGAGTATGACAACTTCCGATCCCGGTCTCTTCAACAACCTACCGTTATTATAACACCGCGGTTTTTCAAAATAATTTATACTTTAAAACCAGAATATAATATCCCTTTCAAACCATATAAATACGATATCAATTATTATTTTTAAAACCCAAATCAATATGATATCATTTTTATTTTATAAATATCTCTTTCCCAAAATCATAATATTGTTCAAATATATATACCTTGAAACCATAGCTTTGAAACATAACTTTTAATACTTAATGGATCAAATACTATATTACTTTATAAAATAAATAGCTTCTTCAAATTTCATAATAAATTCCCAATATCAATTTGAACCTCCAAATAAACCATTTTAATTCCCATATATTTCAAAGCTTAAATATTCTATATTTCAAAACTTTATAGTTCATATATTTCAATCTTTAAATATTCCACTATTTAAAAAAAAGATTCTTTGATAATTTAATATATATCAAATCCAAATTCCTATTATTTAAATTTGAAATATTTACTTAATAAAACAAATATTATTTAAGTAAAACCCTTAAACTTCAATAACGGGATATTCTTTTTAATTAAATTAACATGATAATATTCTTTAAATCAATTGGATATTCATTTAAATTCTCAAATCAAAATCAAATTATAAAATCATACCCTTTAAATCTTAATTTATTTACATTTCAAACCAAATTTTCGAAGATAATTCTTAAATACTTTAATTCAAATCATATTAACATTTATCTTCAACCTTACTTTTATTTGAGTTATTATAAGCTCTATATACAATATAATTTTTAAACAGATACTTAACCATATTTTATAAAGTTATCAAACTCCATTATTTAGCTTATTTTATAATTCATGACAAATTTATACATAGTTAACTTCAATAATATGATAACATTTATAAAATATTTAAAAATTAATATCTATATACTCATATATTTCTTTACAAACCCACATAAATCATTTTAAATTTTTTACATATAGACCGAGATGTCTGTATACAATTTTCTATCCTATGCTCAAGTGATACGGATATTTATCATTTCAATCCGCAATTTAAAATAAAATTTACGGTTATATATCATTTCAAACCGCAATCCCGAATGAAATGAACATGCATAATAACTTGTAGTTTATAACCATATAAAATACCGCATCCATTCATCCAATATCAACCATCAACCATTTATTAAAATCATCATCCAATTTAAACAATCATATCAATAAATAACAATTAATTGCTGACAGTTTATTTTTCGATAATGAATTAAATAACTGTTTAACTGGAAGTTTTAAATGCAATAAATAAATAACAAATTTAACTAGCATTTTTAAATACAATAAATAAATTTAACTGACATAATGATGAAATATATACCAAACAGCTATAAATAAATTTCAAATTACATCATAATTGAATTCAACAAACATAAGAAATTTTAGAAGTTGTGAGTGGGTTAAGCACTCACCGTTTGAATTTAAATTGAATTTAAATCCAATTTAAACCCAAAAATTGCGTCAAAATGTTCGGAATTTTATTACGATCCTAACAAAAAATCGCGCGTCAAACGGATATCGTATGAAGAAGTTATTCGAATAAAACGTTTGAAATTCAAAAATTAAATTAAAACAAAACTCACCCAACAAACTAATGCCACGTCATCCTCCTTCCTCACTCTCTCTCTCTTGCGTTTGAAGCTTTCCAGGCACGCTACCCTTGACCGATACTCCCTGTCTTTGACCGTACGCCGCTCGCCGACCTCTGCCTCCATCAACCACGCCGCTACCACCATCACTCTCCTCTGCTCCGGCCACACGTGCTCATCCAAGTCCGGTCCCTTCTTGTCGCGGCCGGCCACCGCCTCGTTCTAGGGTTTTCGAACCCTAATACGTGAATTTCGGCCACCACACAAAAAATCACGCCACGTAACCACCACCATTCAACTCCAAATTCAATTTCCCACAAAACCCATATCTTGATTTCTCTGATTGAGGCCAAAATCGAAAACCCCCAAATCGACATCATGGGTTACGCGATTTAGAACTTTGACCACGATTTCCCACTGATTTGAGCAACAATTGTAAAAACAGAAGCTACGCGTAGATTTGTATCGATGAGATCTTCGATTCTATAATTTTTTCGAAATTTGTCGAAGAGTTTGAATTTTCATTTGATTTTTAAATTTTGAAATTGGATCTAGGGTTTTGCAAGCATTGGAAGAGGGAGGTTGATGAAATTTTACGCGTAGACAAATGAGAATAGGCGTAGGCTAGGGCTTAGTAGGGTATTTATAGATAAAGTTGAAAAAAGAATGGATCGGATCTATTAGATATACGCGCTAAACGATATATGGCCCGAAAAGCCCGTTTCGACTCTGAAACGAAATTGGATCAATCCATATATCAAAATAGATATTTTAAAATATTATAAACGCAATGGAAAAAGTTTCACGAACAAATTCCATCGTATGAAGAAGTTATGCTGAAATCAATATTTTCAAATTGATTTAAATTGATTTCAATTTCGTTTATTTCAAAGCGTTTCGAGTCCGCACGATCAAACGACAAGCCCGATCGCTACAAGTCTTGAAATCCTACAATAATTCACCGTTACAGATGCGATGAAACTGGTTTCGTCGAAATCCGAGTCGGTGGCCAAAATGTCTATTTTTCCATTAATCAAGTAAATAAAATTTAGTCAATTTAAATCAATTTTTTCAATTTAAATTCGATAATTACCAAATTTTATCATTTTAAATTCTCTAATCATTTACAATGATTTAAACCAACTTTAAATGTCAATTTTAGAGAAGATTAATTTATAAACTTCAATATAAATCATCAGTTTCAATGAATTCAAAATTAAAAGTAAAATTTACAATAATTCTATTAAATTCCCTTTTCATTTTATTATTTAATTCATTGTTACTAAAAGGGTGCAATTTACATTGGTTCACGATTGTTTACATTTATTTTCTTAGATTTCATCTACATCCCCTTTTAGGCAATATTTTAAATATTAAATTTTCATTTAATTGCAATAAATCATACTTCGTAATTAAATTCAATTAAATAAATAAATGTTGATTCCCATTCTTATTATTCAAACAATCCTTATCTTATATTTAACATTTGTTAACGTTTCATTACATTGATACTTCGATATACATCTTAGATTTGTATAAATGGTCAAAATGTGAAATCTTGCCTATTTCACATATTAATTAAGGTTTTTAAAACCAATTAATAAAATTTCCTTAGTCCAACCCTTATTACCCAATCAATTATTACGCAATAAACAAGGATAACATTTGTTTACCCTAACTTATACTAATATAACCTTTAATTAGATTAATTCCTATTGATTACCTCTTTTAATTTATTGGACTCCATTAACGTAATAGTTTAATATTAATTTCACTTATTTTCAATAAATCCACTAACTGAATTTCAAATTTCAAATAAATTCATAAATCTTCGTTTTTCACTGCTTAAATCACCCAATCGTCATATTATAAATAAAATTAACGCTGATTGCATCTTCTAGAATTAACAAACTTCAATGATCAATCAAAACTACCCTAACTACATATATTGGGTTAAAAGTTTTCAATTGTTTTCACATTAAAGTTTATTAACTACCCAAATAGGTATCTTATCAATTTTAACTATTTAACTTTAATTGCCTTTAAGCTTATTTCAATTGTTCTCATTTATTCCTTACCAATATTCGTTATCATTTATAAATGTCATGTCAGTTTCTTCTTTTGTTGCAGTATATTCATTCATTCATTCATTCATTCATTCATTATTGAACAACTTTATTTATTTTCATTTATTTATTTATAGTATTTGTGCTTAATCCAATTTCTTAGCAACTCAATTGTTTACTTAAGTTTATACCCAGTTATTTATACTTTCCTTTATTTATTTTATTGGAAACAATCTCAATTATACCTAAGTTTATAATACTAGAACAACAAGTTCTTATTTATTAAAGAATTTCATTAAATACCTTCCATTACTTCAAGTTCATTCCTGTATAACACCCATCATATTTCTTATTAACATTAATTTTATCAAATCTCAGTTTATCCCATATTGTTACATCAATTAATGTAACTTTGAAATTTATTACCCAACTTACTATTTCATACCTTAATCCAAAAAATTTCATTTGTTTTCTCAAATTCCATTTAAAAATCAAATCATAATATTTAAATTATTTTATTGAATTAGAAATTCATTCAAGTCATTAATCATTAACTTGCATTAACCCGTTTCCTAATTTTTCAATCAATTACCGTAACAACATGTTCTTACATTAACTAATTCAATGCCTACCCTATACTCTTCATATTCAATTATATCCAGATATAATACTTACGCTATTTCATTAATTGAAATTTTATTCAATTTACTAATAAATAAGTTTTAATTACCCTTTCTATATTTTTAATTTAGCGTTCATTCCAATACTAATTCATCACCTTTATTATTTCTACAAAAATTTAATTACGAAATCCTATTTAATTAACAAATTAAATTGTCAAAATTTATGGGTCGTTATAGGATTAATCTTCATTTTGTAATATCAGAGGATTCTAACATTTCTGCTAAACCTCTAATGTCATCGCTTGAGCATCGTGACTTTATGAGCATATCATCCACGTATACCTCCAACGTCTTTCCAATCTGACCTTTAAACATTCTATTGACCAAGCACTGAAAAGTTGATATAGCATTCTTTAATCCAAATGGCATTACGACATAGTAGTACAATCTAATGTCGATAAAAAAGCCGATGTGCCCTTGGTCGAGAATGTGCATTGGGATTTGATTATATCTAGAGTACGCATCCATGGAAGATAGCAACTCATGTCCTATGGTAGAGTCCACCAGCTAGTCAATTCTCGGAAGGGGAAAACTGTTTTTCAGACATGCTTTGTTTAAATCCAAATTGTCAATACATGTCCACCACCTACCATTCACCTTTCTTACAAGTATATGACTAGATACCCATTTAGGGTTGCGGGCATCACGAATAAATCCATTTCTTTTGAGCCTGTCCACCACCTCTTTAAGGGCGGCAGATATCTCCGGATCTACGCTACGCCTTTTCTGTTTCACTGGGACATGCCTCGGGTCGATGTTCAATGCGTGGCTCATAATGGTAGGCGAGATCCCAAATATATTGGAATGAGTCCAAGCGAACACATCAAATTTGCTCGAAGAAAATCATCAAGTTCTTTTATCATCGGGAGCTGAGCCGTGATCTGATCTTTAGGACCCGTGACAGGTCATTGTGGCTGACGGTGATGTCAATTGTTAGCTCGGCCAGTGTAGCCTTGGTTTGTTTGTGCTCCTCCTCACCATCCTTCGGATCTGTCTTTATATAACCGACTGTGGTGCCCAAGCCAAGGCCGAAGCGTTGGTTGTCAATCTTCGATGGCTTGGATGTAGAGAAACTTGTCCACACCTTTACCTTTCTCCTTCCATTAAGCATCCTTCAATTCAGCTACATAGCAAGCACATTCGGCTCCTTGATCACCAAGCATAACTCCAACACCATTATCAATTGGGAACTACAAAGTCAAATACCACGAGGCAAGAGATGCCCATAATTCAGTTAAGGCTGGTCGGTGCAGAAAACACTGTATGGAGAGTCAACATCCAAGACAATAAATGGCAACAACTACAGGCTCCTGCAGTCACCTTTTTCCAATTCCACGAGTAATTCAACATAAACGACAACTTCAGTCACAACACTATTTAAGCCATGAGCGTGGGCTTTGGACAGTTTCAAGTCCTTGGCTTCCATCCTCATCTCATCGAAAGCCATGTTGAAAATTATATTTACAGAACTACCACAGTCAATCAAGATCCTCTTCACTAAAACGGGGTCGATCATGGTAGAAGACCATTGGGCTGATCTTCAATGCCTCCACCCTATCTGCATCCCTATTTCTGAATACAATGTCATCTGCCATTTTACTCTTTTGTTCTGCTGGAGCCCAATCTTTTGTAATTGAACAACACTCAAAATTCATATGCCTGATTGCGCTAGCATAGCGCTCCATCTCGTGCCAGCTCTTATCAGCTAGATGCAGTCCTCCAACTATTATATTGGCCACTAATATTCCACCAGTCCACATAGGCTCCTCAACCTTGTGCAGTGCTTGTCTCGGTTGGGGTCGGATGTCCCATGTTCGCCATCCTGCGGGGTTTTAACAAACTGTCGTAGTTTTCTCTCTCGAATCAATTTCTCAAAAACATCCTGGAGATGCATTCATTCATTCATTTTATGACCATAGCATTCGTTGAATCGGCAATGTTTTCTAGTCTACTTTTGTTTCTGCATCGATTCTTTTCGAGGTGGCTTCCTATACTACATGGCATCACATGTAGATAAATAGACGTTCTCTAGAGATGTATCGAATGGTGTGTAGGTGTTATACATTAGAATCCTTGACTTTCCTCTTTCAAAACCCCTCTTTCGCTTATGGTTCCTATCACCGCCTTTCTTTTGCTAATTTGGTTTATATTGGACATTTACTTGAAATTTTCGGAAACTCTCCCGGGATTGTTTCATTGCAATGTTACTCTACACTTCCTCCTCACTTAGTTCCACAACATTCTTCTTCCTAAAGCATCTAGCTTCCTCTTTCCTCAAATACTAAGCTACTTTTACATAGAAACGCTCCAACGTTATGGGTGGTTTGCCAGCTACCCAATCGCCAAAATCAGATTCTAGGTCAATCCCTCTTATTACCACCGTCAATACTGAATGGTCGTTCGGATTACTAACTTCCGTGACGGCTATATAAAATCTATCTAAATAGTCTTTCAATAATTCTCCTGGAGCCTAGATCATGCTTGATAGGGATACTGTAACACCCCAAATTTTAATCGATATTATTTAGGAGATTTAATTAGATATATTATATAGAATAACATAAAGATTAGAGAGATAAGGGTTTGAGATTTTAAAATCAATTAGAGGCCATGCTTATATAAATATAAACTATAAGAATAGGTTTATGTAAATAGTTACATGATAACTAATAAGATAATGAGGCTAAGGGCAATATGGGGAGTAGCCATTCACCATATCCTTAACCCCTAAACCCTTAGTCCCATTCTCATTTTCACACATTCAAACTCTAAAAACATAAACAAAGAGGAGAAAGCCGACCATTACATAAGGAAAAAAATCAAATTAAAACTAAGGAATCAAGCAAGCGGAATTAATCAAAGAATCAAATCTCAAGTTCCTTATCCTAATCAAGGTGAATAATAATCTAAACCATCTCAGTTTTGTTTTCAAAGAACAATTGTTTTTAGGTTTAAGAATTAAATCCTATACGATGATTTTAATGATGATATGCTTGGAAAATATGATATATTTGATTCAAACGAGATTGTTTGATAAACGTTTATTACGGTTGTAAGGCTAAAATCTTTGTAATGGGTTTTGAATTCCATAAGGATTAAATATGTTACGTAAAACATTATTTTGGAGATGGATTTAAATTTTGATAATTATCCAAGCTATGGATAACTTATTATGAATTTTCAAGGTAACATTTATATAAATGGGTTTAGTTATTTATTTCGACTATTATATATAGAATTTGGGTCTGAAATTTATACATGTTAGATAACATATTGAAAGTGAATTTCTATGGTTTTTGAGCATAAGAGATTTACTATGGGGGAAAAATTACTTAAGAAGGAGGACTTAAATGTCTTAATTATTTTGTCAAAGGAAAGGGCTATTTTGTTAATTACTTCTAATTAATTTTTGAATAATTTAAGCATTTTTTGTAAAAGATTTTGATAAAGTTTATGGCAACCAATCATACAATTACAAATAGGCAAGTCAGTTGAAAAGCATTTACCTAAAAAGGCAAAAAAATAGAGTTTGTATAAGTTTTTGGTTTCGCCACTTGCAGTAGATACCTTTCGCACTATCTTCTACACTCAATCAAGTCGAAACCAATACATAAGGTATCAAGCTTTGGTACATGCTGCATTGGAGAAAGGCGGCAAGTATGGAGTCGAAACTATGCTTTCGAAGGGGTTGAAACCTTTTTTTGCTTTATAAAGAAATGCTGCTTGCCTTGTTTTAAATGAATGCATTTGAGAGGGTTTAACATAGCTTTCGACTAGGTTTCCACCTTTTTGTTTCGAACAGGTATCTTTCGAATTAGTTTCCTTGTTTTTAAATCAAAGCTTTCGAAAAGATAGTTTGAACCCAATTGAAACCACCCTACCGTCTATATACCTTTCGAAAGGGATTGAAGTCATCAACGAGTTCGAAAGATAGCCTTTGTTTTATAAAATACCAAGTCGCTTCCCAATGCTTTTAAAAGGGCGCTAGTGGCCAACTATACTAAAGGTTTGGAGGACAATGGTGTCGAAAGGAGTTTTGATGCTATCCTTCTTATTGTTTTAACTTAAAGACTAATGTTTTCAAGAGGATGGTGCCGAAGCCATCTGTTTTTCCCCAAACTCTTTTTAAAGGTTTCGAAAGGAGTACTTTCACTTGTATTCATGTAGACCCAAAAGATATGTTTAAAAATTAAAACCAGTAGTTTCGAAAGGTTTACTTTCAAAAGTTTTGAAAAGGGTACTTTCGAAGGTTTTGAAAGGGGTACTTTCAATGGTTTTGAAGCTATGCTTCTATAATTAGATAGTAATGCTTTAATACTTTCAAAAGGTATGTTTTGATGGTTTCGAAAGAGAAGTTTTAATGTGTTTCGAAAGGCATATGCTTAGTGATTTGAAAAGTGGATTTGAATGCTTTCGAAGGAGGTTTTACAATGGTTTCAAAAGTAAAGGTTTAAGGTTTCGGAAGCCTTATTTACCCAAATCTCAATTTTTAAAGGTAAAATCCATGGCATTATAGAACAGCTTTTAGGTGCATTTAAATTGGAGTTTTTGAAGAAGCTAACTTTGATATAAATAGTGGGTTAAAGGGATTAACCAAGTTTCCGGGGGGAAATGATTTCAAAGATATTAAACCAAAGATGTTGGTATTATTTTTGCATATGCTTCCTCTATAAATGTATTCACTATGTAATGGACTCGTAACTAAATTTTGGGGAGTAAGGGTAGAATAACCAAGTAGTAGTAGTGAATATAAATTAAATAACTACTGAGTGGATAAAGTCGCAACCAGGAGGTCAGGTATACCGGTATATAGGATGCCCACAGACTAATGAAGAAGTTGTCAGTTGAGACAGGTTCATAGTGAACCCATGAAAACTATGTTTAAGTAGAGTTATTGGCAGAGGCCAATAGGTTTGTGGTGAACCCATGAAAACTCTATCTAGATTAAGCTATTGACCAGAGTTAATAGGTTTATAGTCAACCCATGAAAACTATGATATAAGAGGAGTTATTGGAGATACCAATAGGTTCAGGGAGAACTCATGAAATAATTGAATTAAGTTATTGGTAGGGGAAAATAGGTTCTTAGTGATCCCATGAAAACTATGAGACCAGATAGATAGTCCATAAGTTAAAAATAGTTTCTTAGTGATCTCATGAAAACTATGAAATAGGACAGGTAGTCCATAAACTTTAAACAGGTTATTAGTCAGCCCATGAAAACTAATAGGTTAATAGTGACCCTAGAAACTGCAACTGAGACAGATAGTCAAAATGAGTGAGGATGGGTAATCCAGAATTGATTTATTTTTTTGCATATCATCATAATATTTTGGATTGTAATGTTTTAACCATTGTGGATGCGGAAGCACAATTTATGGTTTTTATAAAGTTTTGGCTAAGATACCAGTGAGGGGATAACCCATTCTGCTAAGCGGCGTGGTCTCATAAGATAACTAAATGGTTTAAGATAGTAGGTTATTATTCATACCAGACCTTATGTGTGACTCGAAGTTTATGCTTTCCCCCTTATACTCTCGGGTACTCAAAATTAATTTGAGTAGCATGAGGGTAAGGTATTTAGGTTCTCCTTAGACGAATAAGCTTCCATAGATGAGCATGAGGCTAGCATGCTAAATAGGATTTCTTTTCTTTTGATTCCGCTGTGTTTGATGTAACAGCAAAGTTTATTAACTGCCTATATATATGCTCTGATCATTCAAGGGGGAACTTTATATGTCGCTCTTGGCGTATGTTGTAATAATTTTATTTTTCTAAACGTGGTTCTCGTATTTGGGGTTATGTAATAAATCTGAAATGATTTTGAAATGGAATGAGAATTTTTTTAAATGATTTTAAGATTTCTTCATATCCGCGTGTTTTTGTTGTATTGATGTATCTAACATTACTGTATTTGGTCGTCGAGAATTAATAATTATGGTTGACTGCAGCATCCATAGCCATTAGTTTTGGGCCTCCAAGGGGGGGATGTTATAGATACATCTTTGGGGTGAGTTTCATGCATACAAAACTGCTCTACGAATTTTGTTGCCAAATCTTCAAATCTAGAGATTGACCGTAGGGGCAATCTAGTGAACCACGTTATTGCTATGCCAGAGAGAGTAATAGGAAAATATCTGCATTTTGTGCATCATCAGCTCGTATGGAATCCATCAACGACTCTTGTCTAATGATGTGCTGCCTAAGGTCGGTTTTTCCCTCATAGGCGGGCATTGACGGCATTCTGAACCTCCTTAGATACTCCGCATGTAGGATATTATTGGTGAACAGGTATGGCGCTTCGAGATCCCCCAATCATCATTGGTTAAGCCTTGGCTCTCCCTTACTAGCTGCTTTATCATAGCCATTAAGTCTGGAGTTTAGATAGTTGGAGCCAAGCGTTAGTCATGCTCCACCTCACATGAATGGTCCCGTCGATGTCCACGGGCCGTTCCATGCCTTCTTAGATGAACATCCTCTCGATGCATATCACATGCGTTCACTTCATCGTCATTCCGAGGAGGTTACTTTTCTGCATCCACTTGAGCTTCAACATCCAAATCAATCACAATGGCTCTAGCTTGTGCTCCAACAGGAAAAGGAAAACTCCCTCCTCTAAAAGAGGGATTAGATCCTATCAGTCCTAGTAACCCAGGTAGGGTTGTTTGTTGATGTCCAGAAGTTTCTGCGTGATATCCATCAATTCCGCAACGTCTGCTTTTGTGATAATCATCTGATGAAGTAGAGCTCTCCGACGTAGAATAAGGAGTTGGCACCTGTAACGGCCCGTAATTTTCTATAATTAATAATTTAATAAGATTTTGTAATTTAATGTTGGAAGAAATTAAAATTTGTGATTTAATTAATGAGAATAATAACTAGAATGAAATTTAATTATAATTTAATGAAATTGATAATTATCTCAATGCAATTTCAATAAATTGAAATAACTGTAAATATAAAATTGATTATAGATTGTAAATAAGGAAATAAGTTAATGTTATATTAGTTAGTGAGAAAATAAGCAATTAATTGTAATTGGATGAAATTAGCGTTGTGTAACTATTTATAACATTTTTTGTAAATAATAAAATAACAAATCCGATTAAATTAAATAAAAGGTAACCATTGTGATATGTTACCTTTTTATTTAAGCTGTTGAATTAAATTGAAATCATTTGAAATTAAATGTAATTAAATATTACATTAATGGAAATTAAGATGAAATTGGAGGATATTAATGTAATAACATATAAACCAATGTTAACTATGCCCATATAGGAATGATTGATTGAATAAAAATATTGAAATCAAATTAAATCAGTTCATTGGAACTAAATTATAATTAATTGGATTTCATTACAGTTGAAATTGAACACTGTAGTTAGTGTAATATTTAATTAACACAGAATTGAAATGTAATTTTTTTTAAATTATTATAAATGTCGAAGTAATAAAAAATAATGAAAATGGTTAGTTATTAAATTTGAAATTAAAAAGTGATTTAATCAATTTAATAATAATAATTCATTTAATTAATGTGAAAATAGCTATTTTGACCACTATCTCGGATTTCGATGAAATCAATTTCATCGGATCCGTAACGGTGAACTATTGTTGGACTTTAAGTTTCATAGAAATCGGACTTGTCGTTTGATCGTACGGGCTTGAGACGCGTAGAAATTAATTTAATTGAAATCAAATTGAAATAAACTGATTATAAAGATAATTTCTTTGTATAATGGAATTAGGACTTGAAACCTATTCTATTGAGTTTAAAAATATCGAAAACATCTATTTTGATATATGGGATGACCTATTTTCATTTCAGGGTCAGACGGGATTTTTGGGTCGCGTGGTCATTTCGATCAATCCAATCTGGTCCATTCATTTCTAAATTCTGACCTGCCTATATATAGGCTGTTATAAACCCTAATTTTTTCTCATTTCTCATTATTGTACATTGTTGTACGTACAATCTCTTCGGCTATCTCTTTCTTCTAATGGCAAAAACAAATTCCAATATGCAAAATCCCAATTCAATTTCAAATCAAATTTCGATCTCAAAATCAAATACCTCCAAACCCTATCATTTTATATGCCGTTTCGAAGCTCTCGATGACACGATTCAAATCTAGCATTTTTTTTCTGAAATAGTGCTCAAGTCATCGGGAATTTGCGGTCAAAGCGGTTAAATCTCGAAACCCTAGGCAATTTAGGGCTTTTTGATCCGGGCTTCAATCAGCTAAATTGAATAATGGGTTTCGAAGAGATTGTCATGTGGAATCTTTAGGTGGTGGTCACATAGCCTAATTTGGCCTGAGGTGGTTGGAATGGCCGTGTTAAGGTTCGACAAACCCAATTGGTGGCGGCGGCGGCGTTGCTTTGGGAAGGCCGAGGATGTCCAGGTTGGTGCGGCTCATCGTGTCGAGGTGGATGGTGGTGACGGCGATGGCACAGGCGACCTGAGGCGGTGGCAAAGGATGGTCAAAGGGCGGAGTCAGGGCTTCGGGTACTGGGTGATCATCCATGGAGAACAAGAGGGTAAGAGACGTGTCTTGACAGGTGACATGGCATGTTTCTATAGGCTCATTGTTTACTAAATTATTTATTTTTATTTTATTTCAAATCGTTTGTATGTTAATAATTTTTACATACAAGGTCAGATTTACGCGCGGTTTGTTTCGTTAGGATCGCATTGAAATTCCAGACATTTTGGAAATTGTTTGGATGAATTCTAATACTACTCAATTTTGTGCCCTATTTTGGATTTCAATCGATTTGAAATAAAAAGTGAGTGCTCTAACCCACTCACAACTACTAAATTATCTTATGCTAGTTGAATAGAATTTATGTTTTTAGAAGTTGATTGACTGGTGTTTGATATATTTAAATCATCATTCCAGTAAAATATGAATTTATTGAATATAATTTCCATTTAACTTAATATTAAAATTTAATTTGCCAATTTATACCTATTAATGAAAATCAGTTAATTATGGATTGTTAATGATTGGTTTGAATGGTGATTGTGATGGATATTGATTGTAAATATTAGGTGGTTGGATGTTATATTGTTTTAACATTGCAAGTTCCTTTTGGGTTGAAATGATACATATCCGAATGATCTGATAGATTAGGGGAAATCGTTATGATTTGAAATGATAGACTCAAGGATTTCATGGATTTGTAATTGAATTCCAGATTGCGGGTTGAAACGATATATACCCATAAATTTAAAATTATTGTGGGTTGAAATGATAGACATCTGTATCACTCGACCATAGGGTAGAGAATTATATACGGACACCTGATTGGTTAAATTAAATGATTTTAAATCCTTAAATTTTGAATTTAGTTAAATGGTATTTTGAAGAAAATATGATTCATATAAATAGAATTATTTTTGAAAATTCGAGTTTTAAATGTTGAAATTGGAATTGGTTTAAACTGAAATTTTAAAGTTAGATTTGAAGTATAAATAAAATTTATCCAAATTGAGTTACTGAAATATTTGAATATTTAAACTTCGAAATCTGCTAAATTTGAAATAGTTTGAATTTATAGCTCGAACATGGATTTGGAATCGATATTGATTAAATGGTTTAAAGATATGTTGAAATGAAAGAAATAGTACAATTTGATATTAATTTAAAATTTATCATTTTAATATAAACTGTTTAAATATATTATTCTTAAATCCTGATTACTAAGATTTTCAAACTATTAAACTAATTTTAATCTATTTTAAACTATTTTAATATATTTTAATCAATTTAAAAGTATTTCAACTTATTCTGATCTACTATCTATTTAAATCCAATTTAATCTATTTTAACCTATTTTAAACTAATTAACACATTTTAATCCAATTTGAAACTATTTAATCTATTTAAAATTTATTCAAATCTATTTAAACTTTTTTAAATCTATTTAAAATTATTTTAATCTATTTTAAACTATTTTAGAGTACTTTAACTATTGAAAATTTATTTTTAAACTATGCTATTTTTAAACTATGCTAAACTATTTAAACTTTTTATAACTATCTAAACTATTTTCTAAATTTTCAGATTGTGTAGAGTTAAAGTGTTTATATTTAAATCCTTGATTTTAAAGAGAATATGGTTAAATGATGTTATAATATAAGTTGGGGTATGAAATGATATTTGCTAGTGAAATGACATCTTTTAGTAAATATGATGATTTTGAAATGAGGATTTTATTAACCCATCTTATCGATATGATTTAGAAAGTGAATATGATTTTGAAAGCAAATATGGTTTCGAAAGTGATATGGTCTAAATTAAATATGATATTTTGATATCAATTATAAATTGGTTTTGGAAATGTAAAAAACCATCCGATGTGAAATAAGCATTTGGTTGTTAAAGATATTGGGATTGGATATTGTCAGACTCTCTGCTAATACCGAAAACCACTTTAACAACTGTATATGTGGTGGAGATTCCAGAATGAAGTAGGATGGTTTGGCCTATGATTCTGTATTAGGTATTTACGTAGACCGGACTCCCATGAGTCAGCTTAAATGTGACTAAATAGGAGCTATACCGGACCAAGTGAGGTTGCACCACCTATCGAGCACATTTCTTTGATACCATATTATGAATTTGTGATTGATTTGGCAGCCACCGCTCGATTTGATTATAGGAGTGTGCTTCGGGATAGGCGGTTGTAGCTGGTGTGTGTTACCACCAGTCCGGGAGTGCAAATAGTAGAATCCTACCCTGGCATTGCCTCGAGTGCCGTGTTCATATGTCTTATCGCGCCTTCTACAAGTTTGGTCTGTACCATACCTATGGAGTGCCCTTTTGGATAAACCTCACGGAGGAGCTTACGGTACTGTATAGACTATTGGAATATATAAAATGTGTTAAGGGGGATATGGGTAATGCCTTAATGCTATATTAATACTTTACTTTACTGCAGACATATTATAATAGTGTATCGTACAACATAGTAGATAGTTTAACAGATCCTTAGAAGATGGAAATACCAAATATATCTTAAGTTACCGCACTCACGTTGGACACTAGATAGGAGATGTCAAACCTCATAAACCTCTCCGACGCCATTACACTCATATTTATTTTACTGTTGATATTACTTACATAAGATCTTTTAGTTTGGACTCGATTTTTTTGTCTTTTCAATTCGCTCGGGTCAGTTAAGCATTTTAGTGTATCTAAGACCATTTATCTTTGGAGGACGAAGAAGAAGAATGTATTTTATTACTATTTATTATATTACGTCCACTTCATCATGTTATTCCACTTCATTTATTTATTTATTCCCATTATATGTAACTCTGATATGTACTGTAAAAGTATAATCAAATGTTATTCGTCAACAGCTTTATGAACTATTTATTTGATTATTATATTTTATCATTCCGTTGCAAAATTCTGTGTTTGATTTATTTCTTTCTCTGCTTTTTCTTATTTACCCCATAACAATCATCCTTTTTGAATGGTTTGGTCTGACGTGTGTGGTTTATCGTCGATTTAAACCGTTTAAAAAGCTGGGTTGTTACATTTGGTATCAGAGCCTTGGTTTAGCGATAACCTTAGCTTTATGGGATCTGACTCGCATTAAATAGGGTAGTAATACCCTAGAGTGAGTCACTGAGTGTATATATGAGAGAGCGTATTTGTTAGTGTTTTAAAAGGTTTTTGAATTGTATTAGTTTGCTCTGTTTTGTATTTATAAATTCCGGTCGCTACAAAGGACGCTATGACATCGATAGGGATTTCTAAATGCTTAGTAGGGCAGACCGACACAATATTATTTCGAAATATAGGTAAATGAAATAATTTTACCTAGTAATATATTTTGTATATAAATGTACAATTTTTTTAAATGTATATAACTGAATGTGATATTTTGTTGTTAGGAAGTGAAATCTATAAAGATTAGTTGCAAAAATGGGAGTGTAAATAAAATGAATATAAATTGGAAATTTTGAACTTAAGTTCCGAGGTTTTGATATTGTTTTCAAAAGATTTTGGAAATTGCTTTCCAAGGATTTCGGAATATGATATTAGTAGTAGTTGGAAGTATTTTTTGATACAAATATTTTCAATATGATTTAAAAGAAACATTTAAAATAATTTAGAAGGAAATAAATTCTGCTCTCCCCTCTCTGTCGTTGGAAAATAATTTCGGTGATGAGTGCATGCATCATCGACGTTCATTTTTGAGTTTCAAAGTGGGAAGACTGCTGTAGCAATTTTACTACCCAATTGTTTTGATAACGAATCTTAAAATTTATATTCTAAATATAATTTACATATAAATATATGAGTATATATATTATTTTAAAATGATTTGAAAATGAAATCTGGTGTTCTGTTCTTAAGTTTTTGTAAATTAGAAATTGTAATTGTTATAATGAATGAAACCTTAACTATTTTAATAAATGAAAACTTCTAAATGAAAATAAAAAATTAGATGCTAAGTGATAAATGAAATAGAGAAGAAATTGGAAATTTGTAACTTATAGGTTAAAGAATAATGAAATTTTGGAAGCTGTAATTATTAAACATTTTGTTAACTAAAATAAATAAGCTAAACTTGTGTAACATTCAATTACATTCTTAAATCATATATATATATTTATATGTATATATAATTACCAAAAATATAAAGTTGAAATATTAATGAGAATGTAAAGAATATTAAGCAAGTAAAACTTAAGTAATGAAGGTGTTCAATAGAACTACTTCTATAAATAAGAATTCTGATGTTATAAATTGTTATAAACTTAAGTGAATGATTTGAAATGTTACTAATTTAAATTTAATAGAACAGTGAATACTGTAAGTAAATGATTATGAACTCGGTTAATGTTGCAACTATTTGTAATTAAGATGAAAGGTAAAGGTGAATACTATATTATGGAATGATTATAACTTCAGAAAATGTTGAAATGATTTAGAAATGGATTTAATATTCAATGATACTATATATGGAAGAAACGGACGTGAAAAAGAAATAATCTATTAATGGTGAAATAAATTGTAAAGAGGCTTACATAATAACGGATAATTTAATAATTGAAATGGAAATAACTTATGTAAGTAGTGAATGTAAAGTAATGAAAGGTGAAAAATGGCATTGTATAAATGAATAGAAAATGATTTTTGTAAGTGATGAATGTAAATTAATTAAATAAACGTTCTATGAATGAATGAAACCAAAGAATAATAAATAATATGAAATGAGATTTATAAGAATAAACCTATATGGTATTTGGAATTCTTGTTGTTTGGCTTATGGGATGTTTGGGAAGTGATACTTTAAATTGTTTAGGGTGTATAAATAATCTGTTGAGTCTTATCTAAGACTGTTGAGTGTATGATATACTTAGTAGTTTATTTATTATTTTATACGATTAAAAGTTTTGAACCCGAACAAACCATTTGTTTTGGTTGTTATGGATGGATGGTTGGTTACCTTGATTTCATGTGATGATTGTATGGTTTTGTTGCAAGTGACCATCGTTATGTTTTGTTGGTTTGTTTGTTATGGATTGAAACAATGTAAATATTTCTCTTTTTCGTAATTATAACTCTTTGGATTATATAAGTGAAATACAGGATTATGGAAGCAATAACAACTGCTTTCGGTTTCATAAATAAGCGTTGTTTGCCCAACAAATAGGTACGTTGTTGAATTATGGTTTTCTAGCGATATTATCTTTGCTTTTCCCATGGTTTGGCTTATTTTATTTTAGATATGAGATATATATTGTTATTGTCGATATTATTATTTCTCCTAGACCTCTCCGTACAACAGGGACTCTGCCAAAACTTTCTGTGAATTTTGGACTTAGAATAATTTTATGAAATGTTTTTCAAACTTTCATTAACTTAAATATAAAAGGGTTTAATTGTTTATAAATTTATATTTATTTAAATTATTTAATTATGTAAATTACTTATTATAAATGTAATATTTTGAATAAGATACATTAATTCCTTAATCCCTTCTTTTCCCTTTTCGAGGACGAAAAGTTTTGAGTGGGGGAGAGTGTAATGACCCATAATTTTCGATAATTAAAAATAATTAATTTGATAAGATTTTGTAATTTAGTGTTGGAATAATTTAAAATTTGTGATTAATTAATGAGAATAATAACTAGAATGAAATTTAATAATGTTAATTTAACTCAATTGATCTCAATGCATTTTCAATAAATTGAAATAATTGTAACCATAAAATTGGTTGTAGATTAAAAATAAGGTAACAAGTAAAATGTTATATTAATTGGTGAGAAAATATGCAATTAATTGTAATTGGATGAAATCAGTGTTGTGTAAGTATTTATAACATTTGTTTATAAATAATAAAACCATAAATGTGATTAAATTAAGAAAAAGGTGGCCATTGTGATATGTTACCTATTTATTTAAGTTGTTGAATTAAATTGGAAGTCATCTGAAATTAAATGTAATTAAATATTACGTTAATGGAAATTAAGATGAAATTGGAGGATATAAATGTAATAAGATATAAACCAATGTTAACTATGCCCATAGAATAATGATTGATTGAATAAAAAGAATTAAATAAAATTAAATTAAATCATTGGAATTAATTGTAATTAATTGGATTTAATTACAGTTGAAATCGAACACTGTAATTTGTGTAATATTTAACACTGAATTGATTTATAATTTGTTTTAAATTATTGTAAACGTCCAAGTAATAAAAAATGATGAAAATTGTTAGTTATTAAATTTGAAATTAAAAAGTGATTTAATCATAATAATTTATTTAATTAATGTGAAATAGCTATTTTGGCCACTGTTAGGGCCTAAATTGGACACTAACACCCAAATCCAAGCGAAAGCACCAAATAACGATCACAGCTCACAGATGGAATATATGTAGAGAATAATAATGTGAAGAACGATCAAAAGTAAAATGAAAGTAGTAAAGAACAACTATTTAAAGTGGTTTGACTAACACCGGCCTACATCCACTCCAAAAATGTCCTTTTTGTTGCTGTAATAATCGATTACAATTACAATCCAAAGTTTAACAATGGCTGAGTGCCTTCGCCTTAGAGAAGAGAAAGTGAGAGAGCAGAAAGAAGATCCCTTTTCTGAACCCCGTTATGTTGTATTTATAGGAAAATCCGGGTAGTTGGCCTCTTGAGTAATCCGGACCCATTAGGACCATAGCCAAGCCAACATCCCTCATCATAACTGACCCATACTGCCGTGCGGAATGGCCTACGCCGAACCACTCCATCAATGACCGAGCCACATATGGACTTCCAACCTTCACCGAGCGGCATCTATCGACCCGCCAATGCCGATCCATATCTCCCGGGCACGACTCGAAGTAGTTCTATCCAAGGCTCATAGTAAACTAGCCTGCAACTCGAAGCAACCAAGTGCCGAACCTCCTTCCTTAAAACACCAACCTCCTGCTATGCCGACCTACCCATGCCGAATAGCAACCAAGGCTGAACGACCATGCCGAGCGATGTATAACGTCGAGCGACGTCCAATGCCGAGCGAGGTATGATGCCGAGCGAGGTACGATGCCGAGCGAGGTACGATCCGACCCACATCACCTTGCCAACCCAAATCATACCAAGCCACCTCTAACACCTAACCATCCTACCAATGCCGAGCCACCCTGCTCTCACCTCAAAGCCGAGCGACCTAGAGCATCCAGACCGAGCCGCCCATGCCGAACGACCCACAATTTTCAGACCGAGCAGTGTAACTTCTCCACTTCTCGACCGAACGACATATCCAAGTGAACTTCATCCTTTTAAACTGAATCCATCATATTCCAGCCTCGATAAATGAGAAGTCGATTCAGTTAAATCTGACTCTCCATGGCCTTACCGAAAGGCGGGTTCACATTTGCCTCCCAAAACATGCCTTGCTATTGGAAGGTGTGTTTTGAATATCCTCAAGTCCGATATTCGAAGTATGTATGTTATCCACATCCATACTTTCCGATTCATAATCAATCCATTTTATCGAAGTGCCATTGCCGTATGCTTATCCGAATCCACGACTACTCTGAGTCGACATACAGTTCTAAATCTAGTAGCCAAATCCTTAGCCAATATCCATCTGAACTCGACAACCGATTTCTAATCCATCTATATCCAACAACCAATAACCACGTCTATGACCTCTCTGGGTCAATGTCCAAATCCAGGACCGTTTCGGGTCCATGCCCAAATCCTTAGCTGTTCATAGCCAATATCCAAATCTGTAACCTCTCCGGGTTCTTACCAAGCGTAATCCACACTTGACGACCTTTGTTAAGTAATTCTATGGTATTTGTGGGTCAGTGTCCCTGAATGTCGAATAATGCCGTGGCTTAAGTCCTAAGCTGAATCCTGGTCGCTCCGGACCCGTGCCGAGCATAGTCCATACTCGACGACTTGAAATAATAACCGACAATATAAGGCCTAAGTCCTAGGACAAATCCTAGTCTCTTCAGACCCCTGCCGGGTGTAGTCCATGCTTGACGACTTTTTAGCCAAACTCCAAAGGAAAGTCTAATCAAAATCCAATCCAAAATCCAAACCCAACCAAAAAACTAGAAATCCATATCAAAAATCCTAATCAAAATCCAAATTAATAATCAAGCATCCAAAACAAAATCAAAGCTAAAAACCAACAAAACTGGGAGTTCAAACCGAACTCCAAAACCAAAACAGAAAAAGCAAATGTCCAAGCCAAAGGGAAAAACATATTTCACAAACCGGGGCGTCTTGGTAAACCGTCATCTCAGAGCATGCCTGAGGGTTATCTCCGACCCCGTACATGAGTAAGTGATTAAGTTGTTTGCCCGGAGTTTGCTACTTATTCCAAACCATCAAGATTAGTTGATGACCAATTGGCCACCATTCCTAGGCCTCATGCCCTCGTCGTTCAAGGAGACAATGGCTGCTCCTGTTCCACTACCGCATTTCGAGTTCCAATATATTGTCACAACTAACCATTCCTTATATGCTCCTCGATAATGTCCTTCAAATGCCGGCAGCTGTTAGTATCATCCCCGTCCAGGTCATGAAAGAGACAGTGCCTTCCTGATGCCCTTTCGCGTTCTGAGGGCTCCCTCCTTGCCGGCCTTCGATAAGAAGGCAATCCCGAGTATCCAAGTATATCCGCTCCAATGTTGCGTTCAATCCTGTGTAAGTGGAGAACTTTGGTTCTCTCCAGTGCTTCCTTTTCCCTTTATCCATGTCCTTATCCGAGCTTTCACTGGGCGATCCTCCATCCTTAATCATGTTTACTTTCTTTGATTTCATATCCATACATGCATCCTCTTGTCAAAGAAATCTTTCAGCTTCATGAAAGAATTCCCCGAGATCTAATGGTGGATCCTGTATCAATGACACTTTGAAGTCCGATTTATCCTTGACTCCTTATACGGCAGCCATCAGAACCATTGATGGATCCGACCGATCAATCAAAGCAACTGCTGCATTAAACCGGTTAAGAAAGTCCTAAGCAATTCATTCGCCCTCTGCTTGACTGAAGTTAGTGTCATCACATTCTTTGGCCTTTTTATGTGAACTCGAAAGCGACTTAAGAACTTATCCACCAGTTTCGTCCATGTTCCATTGGATCCATCCTCCAGCTGTCTGAACCACATAGCAGCTATATTGGTCAAGTACATGGGGAAACATCGTGCCACAACCTCCTCTATTTCCCTCGGCACTTCCATATGCCTTGTGTACCTCATCAACTGGTCAGTGGGATGTGTCTTCCCGTTGTATACTTCCAGAGTGGGCAGTTTGAAATCGGTCGGATTTCTAGCTATCCTGATGTTTCGGGTAAACAGACTTTTGTTGACTCCCTCCGAATCCTTGTTTGTCAGACCTTTGCGAATAGTTCACCTAATAATGTCAGCCAATCCAGCGTTTCCAACCAAGGGTTCCCCTTATCCATGTTTCAAACTGCTCTCCAAGTCCCGGAGGAAATTCTGGCACATATTCCTCGTCATGTACTCATGCATTCCTATTGGCGTCGGGCCACGTAGCGTCATCCGGTATCCCTCCATGAACCGGTCCAGCATACCTGGTGATGTGCCCCCGAGTCTATGTCCATTTAGAATTTGTTTAATAGTTTGAAAATAGATTAAATTTGTTTAATAGTTTGAAAATATTAAAAATAGGATTTTTAAAATAATATATTTTTAAACAGTTTATATATAACTTTTAAAATTTGAATTTAAACCAATTCCAATTTCATATTTAAACTCGGATTTACAAAATAATTCAATTTATATTAATCAAACTTTCCTTCAAAATATCATTTAAGTAAATTCAAAATTTAAGCATTTAAAATCATTTTATTTAACCAATCCGGTGCCCATATATAATTTTCTACTATATGGTCAAGTAATACGGATGTATATCATTTCAACCCGCAATTATGTAAATTTACGGGTATATATCATTTCAACCTGCAATTTCGAATTAGTATAAAATCCATAAAATCGCTTGGGTTTATCATTTCAACTCATAACGATTTTTCCATAATCTATAGATCGTTCTGGTATGTATCATTTCAGCCTATAGGGAACTTGTAATGTTATAACAATATAAAAATATAACATCCAGTCATCCAATATCAACAATCAAACATCCATCACAATCACTATTCAAACCAATCAATAAACAATAACAATAATTAACTGATCATCAATAACATGTATTAACAGGCAATTAAAATTCAATATTAAATTAAACAACGATTAAATTCAATAAAAGTCAGGTTTAATTGGAATGGCAATTTAAATATACCGAACATCAACCAATCAATTTCTAATCACATCATAAATTCAATTTAACTAACATAAGATAATTTAGTAGTTGTGAGTGGGTTAAAACACTCACCTTTGATTTTTCGACGATTTAAAATCCAATATTATCCAAAAAAATTAATAGTCTCGAAATGCAGCCAAACTGGTTCCAAAATGTCCATAATTTTGATGCGATCGCAGCGGAACAATCCGCGTGTGAATCCGCCCTCATATGTGGAAGTTGTAAACATTAGAACATTTAAAAATTAAAATAAAACAAAGTAAAATAATAAAAAGTATTACACCTCCACATCAGCATCATCATGTTCGTTCACATGAAAACCTAGCAACCCACTACAGTAACGCGATGGAACCTGTCACTGCAGCTGCCACCCTACATTCGCTTGCCGCCGCCACCACAAGCCTCGACCACCTGATCCGACGACGCTCCCAAGCTCCCCTCAAACCGCCGCACATTCCGTGGCCGAGCAACCTCGTCCATCACCCTAGCGTTCACCGCCACCGCCGCCTTCAA
The DNA here is from genome assembly GCA_030765085.1 of Allium cepa. Lineage (NCBI taxonomy): Eukaryota > Viridiplantae > Streptophyta > Magnoliopsida > Asparagales > Amaryllidaceae > Allium > Allium cepa. The sequence goes on from CM060938.1 coordinate 551,122,024, forward strand.
AGGCAATTTCTAGCGAAATCACCAACCTTTGGCATGAACGAACGATATAGATTGACTCCATTCGTCTCTGCACAGTGGCGATCCCTAATCGTCTTATTGACGAAGATCCACTGTTAAACAAGGCTATGGCCTATAGATGGCCGAGGACAAATCATTGATGGTGATTCGATTGCAAAAATGAATTGCACTAGTGCATTATACTCGTAGAGAGCTTCGAAATGATATATAATATGATAGGATTTGGAGAGTTTGAGTTTTGAAATTAAATCTAGGGTTTGTTTGGAATTGGTTTCAGCCATTGAAGAAAGGAGCAAACAGAAGTTGATGGACGTACAAAATAGACTGAAAGATAGTTATGGTTTTAGAAACAAAGTCTATTTATACGAACAAAGCTTGATAAGAGTGAATAACACCCAAATTGATTTTGATTGACAATAACGATCTGAGAAGACCGTTTTGCTTCCGAAATGAAAGTGGGTCATCCAATATATCAAAACAGATGTTTTTGATGTTTTTAAGCCCAATGGAACAGGTTTCAAGTTCTAATTCCATTGTACGAAGAAGTTAGCTTTTAAAATCAGCTTATTTCAAATTGATTTCAATTAATTTAATTTCTACGCGTTTCGAGCCTGTACGATCAAACGACAAGTCCGATCGCTACGAAACTTGAAATCCTACAATAATACACTGTTGCGGATCCGATGAAACTAGTTTCGTCGAAATCCGAGACAATGGTCAAAATGGCTAATTTCACTTTAATTGAATAAATTAATATTAAATTAATTAAATCACCTTTTCAAATCCAATTTTATAAATAACAAATTTTATCATTTCTAATTAAACCTAAATTCATAATTCATTAAAACAAAATTTCAATGTCAATCCAATGTTAAATATTTCACAAATTACAGCGTTCAATTATAACTGTAATAAATTCATTGAATTATAATTTAAAATTCCACTAAATTCATTTATTTAATCTTTCATCTTATTATCAATCCATTATCATCTTATGGATATAGTTAACATTATTTTATATCTTATTACATCAAAATCTACCGTTATCTTCTTTATTCATATTAATGCAATATTTAGTTACATTTATTGCAATTTATTCCCAATTTAATTTCAACAAATTAAATAAATAGGTAACAAATAACAATTGTCACCTTTTACTTGATTTAATCACATTTACAAGTTTATTATCTGCAAACAAATGTTATAACTACTGATATAACATTGATTTTTATGCAAATACAAAATATTACACATTATTTCACTCGTTTATATAACATTTAGTTGATTTCCTTATTTACAATTTATAACCAATTATAACCTTTCAATCATTACAATAAATTGAAATTACATTAAAATAATTGACAATTAACTCAAATTAACATTGTTACATTTCATTCTGGTTATTATTCTCATTAATAAATCAAAATTTTATTTCCTTCAACATTAATTTACAAAATCTTATTAAATTCAATAATTTAATATCGGAAAATTACGAGTCGTTACACAATCATTGTTCTAAAAAGGAAAAAATTATCTCTTTATTGTTCAAGATGTGAAATAATTGTTTCAATGAGAAAAAGAAACAATCTCTCTCATTTCAGATCTAAATCATTGTTTTAATCAAAATAAAATAGTTCTCTTTTCTGTTAAGGATCTGAAATAGTTGTTTCTAGGAGAAAAAGAAACAATTTTTTTCCAGATCTAAATCATTGTAAAAGAAACTATCTTTTTCTATTCAAGATCTGAAATAATTGTTTCTATAAGAAAAGGAAACAATCTTTTTTTTTTCCAGATCAAGTTCATTGTTTTAAAAAAAACATTTTTTATTGTTCAAGATCTGAAATAATTGTTTATATGAGAAAAGGAAACAATCTCTCTTTTCAGATCTAAATTGTCATTTCTACAAAGAAAGAAACTGTCCTTCTCCTTTCATACCTTCCTTACACCATTCTATACACCAACCCAAATGCTTTGACATCAGATTGCTAGAATCTATTCTTCCAAGTTGATAAATCTAGTGACACTGATTTGTAGAAAATCTCTAACATCAGATTGTTGTTTATCCTTCCAAGTTGATAAATCCAACGACCCTGATGGATTGAAACATCAAGATCAAAAATAGAAATGGCGAAATATTTCATACTTTCCAATACCTTTCTGTATGCCAAACCAGGTGCTCTGACATCAGATTACTAGGATTTATCCTTCCAAGTTGATAAATTTAGCGACACTGATGCGTAGAAAAACTCTGACATCAGATTGTTTAAATTTATCCTTCTAAACTGATAAATCCAACAACACTGATGGACAGAAACATCAAGATCGGTAATAGAAATGATGCGACCAACGAAAAGAATAATTAGATTATTGGATTTTTTCCTTCCAAGCTGATAAATCCAACTACACCAATTAATCACAATGAAAGGAAGCACACAATTCATATCATATAGCCTACTTTATATACATGCCTTAGAGTAAGGGGTTGAAATTATTTCACAATGTGGGACTAAACAACCAAATGTTGTATCATTTTTTCTAGTAGTTCAAATCTACACCAACAATTTCATTTAAAAAAGAAATATGCTCTTTCATTTTAGATCTGAACAACTATTTCGTTAACAAGAGAAATTCTCTTTTTCACATTTCAAATCAACTTTTTATTATTTCAGATCTACAAACACTATTTTTTAACAAAAAATAAAGAAATGCTTATTCATTTCTTAAGATCTAAAATCATTCTATCTTTTTTCTCTTATCTCAAATCTACAAAAATTATTTCTTAGAAAAAAGAAATATTTATATATTTCATATATCCGAAATCATTATCTTTTTTCTCTTATTTAGATCTACATACATTGTTTCTTAATAAAAAAGAAACATTTATTTATTTCATAGATCTGAAGTCATTATCTTTTTTCTCTTATTTTAGATCTAAAAACACTATTTCTTAAGAAAAAAGAAATATTTATTTATTTCTTAATATTTGAAATCATTCTAACCTTTTTCTTTTATTTCCGATTGATAAACACTATTTCTTAAGAAAAAAGAATTATTTATTTATTTCTTAGGATTTGAAATCATTCTATTTTTTTCTCTTATTTCATATCTACAAACACTATTTCTTAAGAAAAAAGAAATATTTATTTATTTCTTAAGATCTGAAATAATTCTATCTTTTTTTTCTTATTTCAGATCTAAAATCACGGTTTCTTAATAAAAAAGAAACATTAATTGTTTCATAGATCTGAAATCATTCTATCTTTTTTTTCCATTATTTTAGATGTGCAAACACAGTTTCTTAACCAAAAAAGTAAACATTTACATTTCTTTGATATGAAATCATCACATCTTCATTTTTTCATTTCAAAAAGTTTTTTTAGCCAAAAGAAACTTTTGTTCATTTTCAAAATCATTATATATCTTATTCTCTTTTCATCCAAAAGTATTGTTCCCTTGACATAAGAAACTCTGGTTTCTCTTTAGATCCAAATCCTTGTTTCTGTAACATAAGAAAGTCCTCTTCTCTTCTCTAACCTACAATCAATATTCCTTGAAATAAGGAGCACCATTTCCCTTCTCTTATCTAAGAAAAGTTACTTTGAGAAAATTCTTTTTTGTTGTCCAGATTTGCATTCACTATGTCTTGGAAATAAGAAATCATATCTCTCTTTTCCCTTCAAATCTAAAAACATTCTTTCTTGGCCAAAGGAAACTAGTGTTCATTTTTCCCATCTGAAGTTATTCAAACCCACTTTCCCATTACTGATTAGATCATTGTTTCCATCACCCAAGGAAACCTTACCCTCTTTCCAGATTTGAGATCATTATTTTGAGAAACTCTATTTCTCTTTTTAGAGATTCTCTCTTTCTTTTAAGAGTTGGGCCATCGATCCTTCGAAACTACAAAACCTCCCCTTCCTTTCCGAAACTTGAATTATTATCCCTTGAAAATTACAAGCTCTTCAGGAAAGCGCAGGAGAACAACTTTTCAACATACCTCCTAAGAAAAGGAACTCTGCTACAAAGAATGCAGCTGCTGTTGGTAGGCCCAATCCAGATATGAAAAATCACGAAGGTTAATCTAACAACATCCCTATGCTAGAAAATATAGCTACTAAACATGACTTCAACTAAGTTGTGGTTGAAATCAACAAATACTTTGCTTCCTATCATGAAGCTTTGGTGGATAAACTTTTGACACGCTTAGGGAAGATGGAAGTACTCAACCTCAACACTATAATACAAGTGAAGTCCCAGACTAAGGGATCAAAGGGGCATTTCACCTAATTAAATGACACCTAAGCATAACCCTCTTCCATTTAGCATCAAGCTAAAGTACTACACACATGCTTTCATGCATGGATTGGAACATTACAACTTGAAGACTGAAGACATGATGTTTGATACCCAAAGTATGGATATAACAAACACATCACTTCATCACTCCTACCTTGCACGAAGATATGGCCAATCCAAAGCATACCAGATAGGGTTCAAATAATTTCAATAGCACTACTTACCTAGGGATGTGTTCAAAAAATGCAAACAGAGAAGGAAATAAGAGCAAGGGTTACTAGTCCTTCCTCCCAAAAAACAAAAACTTCCGAATGCCTACGACTAACCTTTATAAGGGGCTAACCTAGCCCCCTAGGCCATTGCCAAGATCTCCACACTTGCTGATAAACCAGGGGCACAAAGGAGGTACTATTTAATTACTTTTCTTTCATTCTAATCAATCTTAAGCTATTGTAGGGCTCTACCATCTAATCTTGGATCTTCATCCTTGGAAAAAGGTGAACGAAGGATTCCTAGATCTGGTGCATGTACTGATCAACCCAAGTATTCTTACATGCTGCACAAAGTAAAGCAAAAGTCAAACTAGCCCCTCCAACTATGCATAACCTCTCCATTGGGTCAGCAAGGCATATAAAGATGAGAAAACATCACTGTCAGGAGTTCACATAGATGGTCACCTAGGGAAGCTAGCACAGCTTGCAGTACAAATGCTATGACAAAATGGAAGAGATACAACTCTCTACCTTCAGAGCTCGAATGATAAAAGATCAGAGAAAAGCCATACATCTGAGCATGGTGTTACCTCAAAGGGTAAGGAAGAGGATGCGATGGAAATGATATCCGCCGAGAACTTGGATAACATAATAGTTTATACATAAAGGATTTGAAAGACCGAGCTCCAGCAATTCCAACATATTTGGCTTGTAGCAGAAAGGCGAGAAATATCCAAAACCACTATCACTACTCCTCATATCACAATTCAACACATATCAGCAATATATTAAGTAAACCGCTAGGACATTGCAGTCACCAATCAAGATACTAGCTTCACAACTCCATTATGTTCCAATAATCGAAGAACAGAATTCAAATTGATTAAGAACTAAGGATAGTAGGATGCACACTGGGGACATCCGCTATAAGTCCACCACACTAGCCGGAGTCAACCTGACAAAATGACTAGACCAATGACTGCTAGGAGGCAACACTAAAACGCCAAACAAGAATCTTGGTCCAGTAAAACCCCCATTATCAAATAGAGTATTTGCAGAAAATCCTTATGAGGAGCTCTCTGATCACATAATATGCTCGCATAAACATGTCATATGCATGACAATAGATGGTCCTACAAAGGAGGTACTATGACAAACCTCTTCTTTCGTTTTTGTTGAACTCGGTTGTTGTCATTTCAGGACAATTCCATCAGCTCCTAGGTTCCACAGAGTCTTACAAAAATACCAAGCGAGAATTCCTATCTAAGAGAACATCTTAAACTAGGCATACTAACCAACCTGGTACTTTGTGCTTCTTTCAAAGCGACAGGTTTGGTCTAAACTACTCTTTCCCTTTGACCGAGACAAGAGACTAATGAATTCACTTAACACCTATGCTATTATAACCACTACTTCTTTTGTGATTAGCAACCCAGCATAAGCATGTGTTGGCAGTAGTGAAAATAAGATAGCCATGACTAAGGGCACTAGCCTAGGCAGTTCACTGCTGACGACGGCTCTATTCCCGGGAATTGACATACCAGTCGGGCATCTAGGCACAAATCTAGCTTGAGTAACTCAAAGAATAAATGCATTCAAAGCCTAGCATGGATTGACTCATAACAGGAGTTTCCCCAGGCCAATGGGTAGGTTGAAGCTATCAACGAAGTCTTGCAAACACTAATTAAGGAAAAACTAGATAAGACGAACTACCCATGGCATTGTGGGCCTACCAAGCCTCCTATAAAATAGCAACATGGCATATTCTATTTGCTCTAATCATACGGGGCTAAGGCCATGCTTCCGTTTGAAACAATTTTCCCTTCACATCGTAGGACACACTATAATCCGAAAGAATATGAGGAGCTCCTCAACATGTCCTTAGACCTAATTGAAGAAAGAAGGAATAACACCGCTCTCAAGACTGCCGTACACGGACGGAAAGTGGAAAAACAATACAAATCTAAGACGAAGCCCTAAGAGTTATAAGAAGGAGATATTGTTCTCAATCATGTCTTCCCCCCTCTAGGGGCACTAGATCCATTTTGGGAAGGACCATTTGTTGTTCATAAGGATGTCCACAACAGAGCTTACATTCCGTCGCCAGTTGACGGAAAAGGTGTTTGGGAAAGGAAGGAATCTCCAACATCTCCGCAATTACTTCTCTTAGCTAATAAAAAGTATGTATCACCCGAAATAATAAAAGAAAGACAATGGACGTAGGCATATTCTGATCAAACCATTGTAAAAATTAATGTTTTGCTCGATTGCTTGTCTGATATTTTTCCTATTGCGATCAATTGCATGATCTCGCCAGCAGTAGTGAAAGCAAGATAACTATGACTAAGGGCACAAAAATAGCCTGGGTAGTTCACTGCTGATGATTGGCCCCCCAGCTTGCAATGATAAACCGACTATAAGCCACAGATTAGGCATGATTATAGCCTAGGCAGTTTATCATAGGCGTTCGGCTCACCGACAACTGTGAACCGATAAAAAGTCTCATGATTAAAGCAAGCTGCAGCCAGGGATAGTTCGTAGTTGACAATCGGCACCCACGCTTGCCTGGCTATAGTAAATCGCATAATACTCACGATATAGGCCATAATGGCCTGGGTAGTTACTGCGTGCAAATCCCGGCTCTAAATCTTAAGTACGATAGTCACAAAATTTATACTCCCTTGGAACATAGGTTGGGCTGACAAACCATATTTCACCAAAATCCACAATCAGCGCAAGTAACTTACAATCCACAAATCTTAAGTTTAGAAGGACTCTCTTGACGGAGAGTATAGTTTGTTGTAGTTAAGCTAGAATCTTCTAACCATACTTTTAGTCTTGCAGCATTACGTACAGATAGTAGAAATATGAATTTCACTCTGCATACCACAGTAGGATATTCATTTGCTTCCACTCCACCAGAGGAAACGGAGCATCGACTCAACTCCGTCAGAGATAGCGGAACATCAATCCAACATTGCCATAAGAATTAGAATATCCCTTCAAGCCAACTTTGCCCAACAAATTGTAAGGATTCTCCCAAAGCTGGGAACACTTATGGAACACGAGAAAAACTCAGTGCAAAGACCCTTGACTTGTAGATAAATTCAATGGAACTAGATGATTCTTCACTACCGGTTCCAACTAGAAATCTGAATTGAAAATCTGGTTTTACCCGCTCACTGTGAAGATAGCAAGCTGATAATAACCAAGGATTCCTATGCTTAAGGACTATTACAGTCAAACACCACATGTTAAGGCCATTTGACATCGACATTCTGCATAATTCAAACCAGCTATATTAAACAAGCTCTCCTACCCTCATAATATGCTCTTCAGCTGTATCCTCTATGTTTTGCATCTAACCCCAACCATGACTTCATGGTGGAATGATGAAGTACTCCTAACTCATAATGCAAACAAATTCCCTTGAACTTTACTCAAAGGGGCTAGAACCACTTGCTTAAATCCAACACCTACTCCATCAACACTTGCTAGTAATCGACTGCACACAAGTACATAAGATATCAGCAGACAAGCCGTCGAGAAAGTTGGAAAAACGAATCTATAAAAAAATTGCTCGAGGGCATGTCCCGAAAGATCTAACAGTAAGATAAAAAACCACTCCTTCAACATCATCACCTTACCAGACTAGATGCAGCACAAATCTGTTGCAATTAATTAAGCCTATCAGATATAATGATCCTAATTAAAACTCCTACAAAATGTACATGTCTTTGTACAAACGTCCATACAGAAGATACAAAGCATAGTCTTGGGAAGAAATTGTTAGCCTTCACTCAAAGGCACCACACTACATATCTTACATATAAGTACCCTTTAATGGAGATTCTTACTCTACCAGATTCGTTAATAATTGATCCCATACGTGCATGCGCCGAAGTGGAAAAAAGTTCACTAATAAATATGCAAATTCGATAATCGAATGAGATGGATAGGTTAAGATCACTAGACTTACCCATACAATGAACATAAGTAGAATGCTACGTCAATAAATCTGAGAACAATACCATAAAGTATACATCAGCCGGTTCACACATGGTAGAACCTCAAAGTAGGATGCAAGAAGACCAAACCTGGGAAAACAGAATCCCACCAGGTGAAGACAAAACAAAGACGACTAGAGACAGTCACCACACCATAGTTAAATAGAGCCGACCCTCACATTGAACTAGCAAAGGAAAACTCTTTAGGGAAACAAAAATAATATACAGATATTCAGACATCAAGATGACGGCTATAAGACAAGCAAGGCAACCCCTAATCAAATAAAGCACACTTTGATTTCACGAAAGTATGCTTTGGAGGGAAAATTTTATGGGAATTTCTGCCCACTACATGGTAAATATGAAGAAGGGGTGGGCATAAACCGCACTGCTATACGAAAACCATCCACATAGGACTGCAAAAATGGTGCAGAAACCTGCATCGAATCATCTAACTGAAGCAGATACCCTAATATGGACAAACACATATCGATACGGTTCGGTTTCGGTTTGGACGTTTGATCCAACCATATTAAACCGGACCGAACCGAAAATTTACACTTATAATCTTATAATAAATATATAACAACTCCTATCTTATTTTAAATTATAATGATGTACATTCTTATTTTAGCGTACGTTGTTGCTATATTAATAATAATCGCTGTCATAAAGGAAGAAGTTATAGTTTTGGTATAATACTTTTCATCTTATTTTTTGGATAAATGCTAATTATAATCTTATCCTAGTCATATTCCTTAATGATTATACACCGATTAATGTTGATATTTGTTTAATCTACTAAAAAATCTCACTTGTAGGTAAATATCAAATTGAAATATTCGTACAATTAAGAATTAATTTTTCATTTCAGTATAATATTCTTTGTTTTAACCTTTAAGTGTAAAGTTCCACACAGTTTCTTTCGTAAATTGATTGTTGATGGAAGTACTTCTCTTATTTCATATTTAATACGGGTTCAAACTAGATCGGACCAAAACCGAACCATATTACATTCAAACCAAACTGAAACCGAACTGTTTTAAAAGATTAGTATAATGGTTTGTATTTTGATTAACCATTTGATGCGGTGTGGAAGCGGTTTGAACTTCAAACCACACCAAACTGACCCGCGCCCACCCCTAATATGAAGAGTTAGGAGAAAAAATTTCATTGCCTTGGAATGGACCTAAACTAGTTTAGAAGTATTCTCGAGATCAAGATATGGACCTAGGTCGAAACCGCGTCTCAATTCGAGTAATGGTTTGAAACATATGAACATGTTAACATTAGCCCGTTGTCTTATATAGGTCCCACTTTGGAGAACCACTAATTTTCTCTCTCATATGGAACACTCAGGGCAATGGATTTCTCTACTTAGCGATAAACAGCTATGTTAACGCTAAAATGTGAACGCTAACACCCCGGTGTGTAAAGTGTAGTTGTGAAAGCACCACCCGATAGATCGGGAAAGAATTACAAGCAAAGAATAGCGGAAAAAGCAGTAAACAACAGCGATTTTATAGTGGTTCGGCTTAAGGGTATAGCCTACGTCCACTCTAAGTACTTTTACTAATAATCCCGTTACAAACTGATACAGTTCTTCTCAAGTACAATACATTTCAAGTTACAAGTGATTTGGAACAAGTCTTAAGCTTCAATGTCGATTAAAGTTCTTAGATTCGTGTTGAAGATGTGTGGTTTCTTCGTGAATTTCTTTGAAGTATTCCTCTAATCTTGGAAGCTCTAAGTGTTGATGAAGTTCTCAATGCAGCAAGGTAACGCTGTATGAAGAGAATGCGCCCCAAAAAGTCCTTTGAATGTTGGAGATGGGTGCCTATTTATAGAGAGCTCTGATTCTGAAATTTGCCAAGTCCTAAACCGCGGCCGACTCAAGTTAAGACGCAGCCGACTTAAGTTGAGTCGTGACCGGTCTAAGGTCGCCTCCGAGTCAACACCACCTCTTCTCAGTAATGTGGCATCGGACTTATATTCAGTGGCCTTGGGTCGTGAACGACTTAACATAGGTCATTGGTCGGTCGCGACTTAGGTGTAGTTCATGATCTTGTCCCTGTCCTAAGTGGTCAGATCGGTAAATTCTCTGGATGGTTAGGTCGTCTCCTGTCTTAGGTCGGTAGCTATCTTAGGTCGGTAGCCATCTTGTTAAGTTTTAGGTCGGCAACTGTTTAGCCCTAAGTCGGTATCCATTTGGGCCTTAAGTCGGCATCTCCTTAGCCTGTTAGGTCGGCACCTCTTCGAGTCTTAAGTCGGCATGCTACTCAAACTCCTTAGGTCGGTATCCCTTCGTGCCTTAGGTCGGTTTCCCTGATAAGGCAGTTAGGTCGGCAACCAGTTGAGTCGGTAGCCTTGTTAAAGTGTTAAGTCGGCATACCCTTAGGCCTTAGGTCGGCATGCTTCTAACTGTTAGGTCGGTAAGTCATGGTCGAGGCGGAGTTAACATTTGCCCCTCGAAGTATACGCCTGAATGTTAGGTCGTGTGCTTCGATAGTCCTTAACCCGTCCCCTCTTAGGTCGGTAGGTCGTGTACGACCTAACAGTTTGGTCACACGCGCCGCTTCAGGTCTCTCTACTATAAGTCGTATATTCTCTCCTCTCTTCTCATTACCTACTCTCTTGCTTCTGCCATTAAAAACTTTCTCAAGCTCCAAAAGGCGATTCCATTCCAAACAATCACCGATAATCTTTGTTGTTCATCACGTAAGTAAAACCTGCTCTTCTCTTGATTCCTTATTGTCATCGATTCACGAATTCCATTCAAACCGAACCCACCCCTTGCGCGCTGCTTTACTGCGAACCTCATTGCACCAACGGTTTGTGAGTTCGAGTTTGCTTGGTTTTGGCTTTAAATGATCGACGAGACGATGGAGATGGTTTACTGCTTCTGGCTAGTTGATTTTTGATTTGCGATAGGATGGTTAAGCATTGAATTTGGGTGATTTTGAACTGACTTAGTGGATGATCCGATATCATGAATGAGACAGCGTGAATGGAGTGAGGGTTTTTTGTGGATGGAGCGGCTAGCGGGTTAACAGGTTGAGTGGAGTGGGATACTGACCTGGACGCAACCCAGTAATTTTGGGTGACCTAACCTTTGACCGCCTTTATCCTTAAATCATAGCCGAATTGACCCTTGGGGGAAATCTGCCGATCTAATCTTCTACCGATTTAACCCTTGAACCGTGGCCGAGTTAAACCCTAAACCGTGGCCGTGTTAACCCTTAAACCGTGGCCGAGTTATCCCTTAAACCGTGGCCGAGTTAACCCTTGGAGAATTTCACACCACTTTTTGAACCAGAGCCTTTACCCTTCCTACTTCTTACAACTTAAAGAGCTACCGATCTAAAGAATTAGAAACTTAATCTTCATTTGCGAGAGACTCCTTGGGTCGCCGCCGAGTTAATACTTAAGCTTTGGGCATGCTGACTTGTTGAGAGCATAGATCCACTTTGAGTTTCTAACTTGAACTGCCAAACTAAGTTGCCTGAATTTTGAACTGCCCCAACTTTAAATTTGCTTGAATCTCATTGTATTATTTCACAGATCGCATTAACTTATAAGCTGCTAACCTGCTGAAAATAACAAACAAAGAAAACCAAGGCGAAAATACTGCCATCGACTGCCCATGTCAGATGACAGATTAGTCAAGACAAGACAAGCAACTTAATTATATTGCATGAAATGTTTGTGAATCAATCAATTAAAGTTAAACATTAATGCAAAGTATCAATAATCTGAACTGATTTATCTGCATCAACATCTTACTTGCATATTTAGGCCTAAAACAATAGTCCCTGAATTTCATAACTAACAAATGCTTGCTAGTTTTCATTCCAGTTATATTTGTTCTCTGCTTGATTGATTTTACACAACACTTCACACACTTTAGGAAACGTGCACCTTCATGTTTGAATACCCAGTTGTTTATGTAGAATGACCTCCCACCGAGAAGAAGAAGTGGTAACTCAAGAGGAAGAAACTTTTCCGATAGCTGTTCCCATAGAGAATCCTCCGGAGAGAACCCCGACTATTCTAACTTCGAGAGCGTTTGTCCAGCTGCGCACTCAATTTGGCTTTGCTGAAAGTGATGTTCTTCTCCCTGGGCCAAGTGATACTGCTGACAATCCTCCCTATGGCTTTGTTGCAGTCAATCGCCAAATGTGCTTAAGTGGGGCGATTCCTCCTTTTAACGACTTCCTTCGAACTCTTCTCCTTCGGTTGACAATCTCTCCGTTTCAACTTCATCCCAACGGCTATGCCATCTTGACGGGGTTATGTGTTTTGTTTAGAAGAACCCTTGATCGCCTACCGAGTTTTGAAGAAATTCGTTATCTGTGCTCGTTTGCAAAGAGTAAAGATCATCCTTCCCTTATTATTGTGAGAAGTGCCAGGAACCGCAAGCTCATTTCCGATCTTACTGAAAGCGTTCATGGATTCTTGAACCAGTTTTTCTTTGCCCGCTGTCCTTCAGGCTTTTATGCCATCTGGAGAGTAGGAAGTAAGATTAGTATTTCTATTTTCTCCGTTTTGAAACTTTTTCGAGATCCGAACTTTCAGTTGCTAATTTCATTCGTTATTCTTTCCAGCACTTCCTCTCCCCTCTAGAGACCCAATTCACAAGCAGGTTTTTGAGAGGTTGAGTGTCGTGGCCACAGAAGAGAGGAGCATAAAATTTCTGTTGAGGGATGAATTTTTACATCAACATGGGCTTCTACACACTTCTCGCTCTATGCATGCTCATGAAGTTCCAACGGAAATCCCCGATTCTCCGATAAAGACTCCTGAATCTTCGCTGGTGAAGTGCTCCACTTCTGTCGATGTTGCGGGGCCATCTGGTAAACTTGCCCCGGTTATCGAGGAAGAAGAGCCTCAGGGATCCTCTCACCATTCACAAGAATCTGGTGAAAAGGCTAAGAAATCCAGTCCTGTCAAGCAAAGCAGGGACGATACCTTCGAAGGATTGAGCGACCTCTTCGCTACTTCACAAGAGATCTTCAAAGATGACCCTACTACTGCCGGGATTTCTTCTTCAGTAGTTGAAGCTACTTCTATTTTGCAACAGCCGTCGTCGACTCAAGAGTTGACGTTAACTATTACACCCACAACCACTCCCCAAATAAAGAGTGGTTCGTAGATTAATGCGCGTAGTTTGCACAACACACACTTAGAATTTCTCATCACTTCTATGCGCTTATCTTCTTGCACTTTAAAGATTTCTAAAGCTTATTATTTTAATTCCAGATTCTCCTATGGGGCGCAGCGGCTCGTATTATGACGATTTCCAGCGCTACGGGAGACGTAGCCAGTATGATTACAGGCGTTACCTTCCTTCCTACAGAGAGTCTGATGAAGAGAGAGCTGCCCGAAAGGCTCATGAAAGGAGGACTGAAGAAGAACATCGTGAAAGAAGGGAGAGAGAAGAGCGCCATGATTCTTGGCAAAAAGGCGATGACTCTCACAAGAGAAAATCTCATGACGATCGAGGAAAAGGTCACATGAGTGAAGACTTAAGCAAACGAGCCCGTCACAGTGAAAAGCTGGCCTCTACTACTCCTGCCTCGCTCGACATTCCTTCTGATTCTCCTGCTCTTGGGAAATCAGATATTCAAACGATAATTAGCAGGCCCAAATTTCAAGTTGGACCGGGTCCTACCACTCTGCAGAGCCGATTTCCTCAATGGTGCCTTAAGGGAGTGAGGTTCGACCTAGACTTGGTCCCCATCGACAAGTCTGCCATGTTGCGCAATCTTGACGCCGTCAAACTTGATATCGAGAGGATGTCAAACTGGCAGAAGCTTGTCGATGAGCTTCAAAGAGTTAACCGTGCCAACATAGAGGCCATGCTTACTATGGAAAACGATAAGGCCGAATGGCAAAAGGTCGTTGAGCAACACGACACTGAAATGAGGAGCATTGCTTCTTACAATGAGGAGCTTGAAGCAAAAGTCGAGGAATTGAAACATGAGCTTGCTGCTTCCTCTACTTCTTATTCTCAAAAAGAAGAAGTGCTCCTGAAACAAGTGAGAGACGCTCACGCTAGCCAAAGGGATGCCGAAGACAGGCTCGAAGTACAAAAAAGAATCAGTGAAGGCTATGCTACTGATGTTGCTGAGCTCCGAGAGAAAAACAACTCCCAGGAGGCGGAGATACAAATGCTTAAGCTTCAGCTTGCCAAAACTGAAAGGGAGCGTGATGAGGCTGTCGCCGGCAGAATCGCAGCTGAAGAATCTCATGAGGCGACCAAAAACAGCATCAGCTCAACATTGTTCGACTTCTACTTGCACAGCGTCTTGGGGCGTGGAAGCCTTGCCTTTCTAGGCCCCAAATATGAAATCACACTGGCTGAAGTTTGGGAGACAGCACTTGATATGCTCGGTGGTAAAGGTGCTGGATATGCTGAGTCAGCCCTTGAAGAGCATTACCTTGATGACGAAGCCCGTGCCGCTCTTGCCAAGGGTAAGGAGCAGCTTGCCAGAGCGCGGGCCGGGATGGCGGAAGAAGAGCGTTCTGAAAAAGAAGTACCGCCTACCATCTCCGAACATCCTCTAGTTTCTCCCGAGGTGGATATTACAGGCCCTAGTGCTCATTTGCCGCCTCCTACAAAAACTGGGGTAATCACCCCTACTGATGAAGAGGCTTTGGAGGACATTGGGGCTCAGAATTTTGAGATTGAACTGACAAAGCCAATATCTTCAGGTAATTTTGACATAGGTCCGATTCAGGTGGATTGCCTGCTTATTCCTCAAAAATTTGATGAGCTTCTCGATTACCTCCTGAATCTCGATGAACCCATATCTCCCTTCTTTCGGGAAGATACTAACATTTTCAATTTTTCTTCTTCTGCAGTTGAAACAACAAGTGCCGTGCAGACTTCGCCTTCTCTGGTTATTCCTCCTCCATCTCTTCAGGTGACCCCTCCTTCTGCTTCACAACCTGGGTCACAAGAGGAGAAAATTGAGGCTCTTCATGGTTTGGATGACCCTGTTGCCTCGCAGGAACAAAAAGATGAGGGACTCGAAGGAGGTGAGATCTCTCCGGAGCGGACTCCTTCTGACGACGTAGTTTTGTCCGCTCTCGTTACTCCGGGGAGTGAGTCTTCTTCGCAGAGAAGAAGGAAGCTTGGGACATCGAAAAGGAGGGGGAAGAAAATTATCACCACTGAAGAGGAACCGGAAATTGCGCCAGTTGTACCTCCCTCCCCTTCTTCCCTCATGCCTTCAGACCAACCTGGAAGACCCGAAAAGCTAACCACTCGGCCGGGTAAAGGGTCTAAAGGCGGCAAGAAGAAATGAAGAGTTGAGCTTTTTGATTCCTTTTTTGTGTAATGGTCGGATGTTGTGCAGGCACCGGCCCCTGCTTCTTATTTTGAAACCTGTATCTGCAATATCTGCAATTGAATAAAATGATTCTTTATTTGTACATACTTCTGCTTGAATTTGAGTATGCATTTATTATTCATTTTTGCACAAGTTTATTTATATGATATTGCAGCGGACTTATGGTATGTTGTTTGAGTATTACTTTACTGATGCAGCTATACTATTATACCATGTTGCCCCCATACCTTAAGCTTGCTGCAATATTTTATACTTCGAGGGGACTTGCACTCTTATTTGCTAAAGAATAATTATTTTATTCTTTGAAGAAAATTTTTGTAGAGTACAACTCCCTTCGTATAAGTTTCTACGCTTTGTCGTTCGAAGAAATCACTTTTTTCTTTTGCTTATGTGCATATTTTACCAAGTGAATTCCTCTATGTGGTAAAGCGGACCTCTGAAGGGTACTTTAACTTTTCTTCTTTGTCCTTTCCCTTTTTTTTTTCTTTTTTTTTTTTTTTTTTTTTGACGATCATTTTCCATAGTAGGTAAATTACTCTTCCTTTGAAAGTTAAAGTACGCCTTTGATGAGGATTTTTTTTTTATACAAAGTTGTACCTCTGAGGAGGGATTTTTCACGTTTCAATACTTGGAAGTTTTATTTCAATCTCGGTGAAACGTGTACCTCCAAAGAGTTATGCCTTAGAAATCCTTTTCACGTTTCAACACATGGAAGTTTTATTTCAATCTCGGTGAAACGTAGGTTTCCGAAGAGGTCTTTCTTCTTAATTGTGTCCCCGGGAGGGGGTTGTACCTCTGAGGAGGAATTTCTCACGTTTCAACACTTGGAAGTTTTATTTCAATCTTGGTGAAACGTGTACCTCCAAAGAGTTGTGCCTTCGAGGAAAGCCTTTTCACGTTTCAACACTTGGAAGTTTTATTTCAATCTCGGTGAAACGTGGACTTTCAGAAAGGTCTTTATTTTGTTTTGCATTTCATCTTTGGTGAAGTGAAATTCCGAAGAGCGGTTGTTACACTTCAACTCCTGGCGAAATGTGCCTCCGAAGAGGGCTTTTATTTTGTTTGCATTTCAACTTTGGTGAAGTGAAATTCCGAAGAGCGGTTGTTACACTTCAACTCCTGGCGAAATGTGCCTCCGAAGAGGGCTTTTATTTTGTTTGCATTTCAACTCTGGTGAAGTGAAATTCCGAAGAGCGGTCATAACACTTCAACTCCTGGTGAAATGTGCCCCCGAAGAGGTCTTTATTTTGTTTGCATTTCAACTCTGGTGAAGTGTAATTCCGAAGAGCGGTCATAACACTTCAACTCCTGGTGAAATGTGCCCCAGAGATGGTTTACATTGCCTGGAAGTTACTCTCTCATGGTTGGTGGGTCATGACTCCTCCAATCTTTTTTTGTTGAGTAGAGAACTTTCTTTTTTGTGGCATATGTCCCATTAGAGGTCTTTGTCCTCCAAAGAGTTGTGCCTCCGAAGAGGAGCATTTTGCCTCTGAAGAGGGCTTTGGTCTCTGAGGAGAAGCATTTGGTCCCCGTAGAGAAGCATTTTGCCTTCGAAGAGGGCTTCGGTCTCTGAGGAGAAGCATTCGGTCTCCGTAGAGAAGCACTTTGCCTCCGAAGAGGGCTTCGGTCTCTGAGGAGAAGCATTCGGTCTCCGTAGAGAAGTATTTTGCCTCCGAAGAGGGCTTCGGTCTCTGAGGAGAAGCATTCGGTCTCCGTAGAGAAACATTTCGCCTCCGAAGAGGGCTTCAGTCTCTGAGGAGAAGCATTCGGTCTCCGTAGAGAAGCATTTTGCCTCCGAAGAGGGCTTCGGTCTCTGAGGAGAAGCATTCGGTCTCCGTAGAGAAGCATTTTGCCTCCGAAGAGGGCTTCGGTCTCTGAGGAGAAGCATTCGGTCTCCATAGAGAAGCATTTTGCCTCCGAAGAGGGCTTCGGTCTCTGAGGAGAAGCATTCGGTCTCCGTAGAGAAGCATTTCGCCTCCGAAGAGGGCTTCGGTCTCTGAGGAGAAGCATTCGGTCTCCGTAGAGAAGCACTTTGCCTCCGAAGAGGGCTTCGGTCTCTGAGGAGAAGCATTCGGTCTCCGTAGAGAAGCATTTTGCCTCCGAAGAGGGCTTCGGTCTCTGGGGAGAAGCATTCGGTCTCCGTAGAGAAGCACTTTGCCTCCGAAGAGGGCTTTTCACATTTCATCTCACGGGAGTATGTCGACCGGGTGTGGTGAAATGCGTGCCCCTAAGTAGGGTTATTGTTAGGAAGTTTGGAGTTTCCTTTTCTCGGTTGGATGGATTCTCGGGAGTGTGTCGACCGATAACTCCACGACTTTGTAACGAGAAAGACGCCTTTTTTCGGTGAAGCCCGCTTGAGGTTTTTATCCTCTGAGGAGTTATGCCTTCAAAGAGGGCTTGTGCTTCTGAAATATTCTTTTTTGTTGGCTGACGCTTGCTTTCGCATGTCTCTTTGCCGTTGATTCATGTTGATAATCCTCATTGCTTCGCAAGTGTCACCACTTTCAGCTGCCAAGCCTCTCCCTTACCCAAAGGAGTATATTTTATAGTTAAGCAAATTGGTGGTAGCAGATATAGGTTCTTTAACTTGCTGTTTGTTTGTTCAAGCATTTGTAGTTAGCCATATATGATCTGCTTCTATCCACCTTGCCTACTTTCGTCTGAAGTTCTCCTTTTGTAGGATTTGAATATGGGAATTTTGAATGGCTCAATGCTTGATTGCTGGATGATGTCGCGGATCACTTGGCCTTGTGACTGGTAAGCTTTGCTTTTATGGCCTGCATTATTAAATCATTTTTTTTTTAGTAACACGATTAACGTATTTCATATGCCGAAATAAAACAAAGCAGTTTATGGTAGTAGGGAACACAAGAATTATAGCGGTTTAGCCGAAACTGGGCCTATATCCACTTTATAGCTTTTGTTATTCGCCTGCCTTGCAATTGCCCTTAACAAGAGAATCATATATTTGTAAATTCTTTGCAATATTTCAGCAAAGTTTTCATGCAAAATATGGATGTAAATGGTTGCTGTTTCAAGTTCTTGGAATTGGTTTTCTTTTGATAGATGTGAATTTGATTGATTATATTAGCAATTCCTTAGTGCCATCTTTCAGTGTGCATCATCTTCTTCTGTTGGCGGGTGGTTTTAACTGAAGAAACATACTCTAGCCAAATCTTATTTGTTTGCTTAGAGTACTTCTTATTCAGGATTTGACCCTGGAATTCTGTTGTTTAAGGCTTGCTTTTGAATGCTACCAAGGGCTGCTTGATATTGCAATGAATCAGCTTGGTATTATTGCCTGCAAATTTAGATCGATAATCTTAGTGATATTCTCAGAGTATTTCACATATCGAAATAAAATAAGCGACTTGTAATAATAGGGAAAGCAAGACTTATAGTTTTTATTATTTATTGGCGTTGTTTTTACAACAGATTTTGATACAAGAATCATTGGATCAGCACTTTTTTACAAATTTGAAACAAAGTGTTCAAGTAAGGTATGGAAGCAATTGCTGCCCCAGGCTTTAGGAATTGAATTTTTTGGCATAAGAGGACTGGATGGCAACATCTTTCAGAATCGAAACTTCCTTTCACTTTGAAGGTCTCCTTGGAGCGTGAGCACGTCTTCTCGCCTCATCCAATTTTTTCCTGCCTGGTGAGGGCTTGCTGTGATGATACTGATGATAGGACCTTCATCTCCCTGTGCCACGGTTCTTTTATTTGAGCTACATTGTTGAGCGGGAACCAGCTGCACTTTAGAGGATGAGGAGTAGCTAATTCCATCTTTTTTCACATACTGTTGCAGTTCATTTTGCTTGATCAATCCTTCAATCTCCTTCATTAAATGGCGACATTGGTTAGTTTCATGGCCAGGTTGATTGTGAAATTGACAGAATTTCCCATTGTCTGTCGCGCTTCTCCTCATCAGAGACGGTTTGGGGTAAACAACAACATCCCTTGTTGCCAAGAAGATACTTTCCGGAGTGTCGGTCAAGGGAGTGAAGTTGGAGGGTATGAAGCGTCGAGCTTTTTTCAAGAGTTTCTGTTTTCTCCTTCCCCCATTCTTCTCTTTCTGTTCAATCATTTCCGGTATGTATTCTTCATCGTTACCAGGACTTAATGGGTAATCATCAACTATTCTTTCAAAAGTTCGCCTTGACAAACGTTCGTGGATAGTTGGTCGTGGCCATGAATTCTCTGTTTGGGGGAATGTTCCAATAGTAATGCCAGTTGCTCGTTGAGGAGCATTCCATTCTTCTGAGACCTGGACCTCTTTGGCAATGGTTTTTATATCACTTTCTAGTTGATGGACTTCTTCCTGCAATGCGTTCATCTTATCCAGTATCCTATTGCTTTGAACTTCCATGTGTTGATATATTCCATATATTACAGCATTTAATTCAGCCCTTGTGACTCCAATACTTGAAGCTGTTTCACTTAGCGTGGGAAGAGCAATGGCATTGCTGCAAGTACCTTCAAACCTTAACAACTTCCGTTTCCTTTCTGAAGCCATGGTTTCTGTTAGAATTTTGTTGAACAATGGTTGAAGTTTGCCCCTGAGTTCAATTCTCAGTGAAAGCAAGCTACTAGTTCAAGTCTCATTCAATTCTGACCTGGATTGATGGAGGTATGTCATAATAACATATGTAGCACAATGGTAAAGACTTGCGCCTTTTAGCCAACCTACCCGGGTTCAAGTCCTAACAGTCACTTATTTTTATGAAGCATGAGTAATGGTCTAATAGGGAATCAAAATACTAAACATTTAACCATTTCCAACTGAAGGAAGGTTGAACCAAATTTCGAAGAAGGCAAGGTAGAACCAAATCAAATTTAAAGGAAGGTTGAACCAAATCCCATAGGAAGGAAGGTTGAACCAAATCGCAGGGGAAGGTAGGTTGAACCAAATTTCACATGAAGGAAGATTAAGCCAAATCCTAGAGGAAAGAAGGTTGAACCAATCCCGAAGGAAGGAATATTGAACCAAATCTCATATGAATGAAGGTTGAACTAAATCCCAGAGGAAGGAAGGTTGAACCAAATGCTGGAGGAAGGAAGGTTGAACCAAAGCAAGGTTAAACCAAATCCCAAAAGCTATGTACTCAGCTGCTACTCCCATCATAACCTCACTCTATAAATACCAGACACATGACATTATAAAAAAGTAGGGAGGGAAAAGAGTGAAGTTCTCATCAACAATGGCAGACAACTTTGATAGGGAAAACTCTTAGTTCTAATAGCATGTTTACTAATATTCAAAGCTTGTACTTATAATCAGAAATGAAAGAGATAATAAAAAAGGAACAGTGGACGTAGGCATATTCAGGCCGAACCGCTATAAATCTGTGTCTTTTTACATTCAAGTCCCTTACTTATTCTTTATTGCACTTTCTTGATTTTCTATCTCAATCATCCTCAACTAAAATTCATCAAACAATAGCTCTATACTGAAAACAGTATTCGCAGCTCTACTACTATGACTTCGAGGTGTTTTCCTATTTTTTGTGTAAACAAATATCAACATCCTACTCTTCTTAGCTATTTACCAGATCGTACGGGTAAAGAGGTTGTAGAGGTAAACTCGGTTTTAAGACCTAGATTTATTTTGGGCCTGCATCCGAATTTAAGGAAAAAGAGAAGATAAAAGATTAAATCAGATAGTTGTATATACTCTCAGGAAATAGTAGGGTATTATACAAGTTTAATACTTTTGAAATGTTTTCATAAATTAATTTAGGAATTAAAAAGAATTGGTGTAGTTAAGAAACCAATGGAATAGATACATAAGTTGTACGTAGATCATTTTATTGGCATAACTGTTCATGATACAGATTCAAGTACATGATTTTGAGGTGATTTACACCGATCCGAACAAGACTTTTTTATTCGATTCTTGAACATTTGATACATATTATTAATATGATTTTGAAGTTTTCTATCATAGCATGTGGCTATGTAAGAAGAACAAAGGTTTCTAATCAAGGAACCTGATCGAAGTACGCAAGGAAGTCGGGCGAGCGAGACTAGTTCGGAAGAGAAGTTTATGCGATTGAGCAGTGATCAGATTTGATATTGCACACAGATGACATATGTACATCGTACGGGCTTTAATGTATGTATGCTTCTTACATTAGAAATGTAAGTTAAATGGTTTAAAATGGCAGTTGATGTGAGATGATTGCTATATATGATTTAGCATGCTTAGATTCAAGATATATGTTGGATGAGTTATTGTATTGTTTCAGTTGTCGTGCTTAACTCTCTTTTGGGTTATGTAAGTGAGATACAAGTACATGGAGGCAAAGGCTCGCTAGTTGCTTTTTGTTTCACAAGTAGTGTTAGCTTGCTTGCAATTGGTACGTGTTTATGCTTAATGAGTTTGTTTGCCATATTACATACACACTCTACAAGGTGTATCATATATATATATATATATATATATATATATATATATATATATTGTTATTGTGTTGTCCCTAGATATGGGAAGTCCTAGATATGGGCGTACATTAATTTTGTGATTTTTTCGGACCTAGCCGTGCAAAGGAGATGCCACTAAACTTTTCTATAACATAAGGGACTTTAAAAGCTTAATAACTCATTCTAATTAATTGACTTTAAAATCTTAAGGGTTAGAAGACATTTCTTCCTTTGTAAATTTCGAGGACAAAATTCTTTTAAGGGGGAAGAATGTAACGATCCGTAATTTTTAATGTGTCGAATGAGAATATTTAATTTATTTAAATATTCGATTTTGATTCAAATATAATAAATGATAAGAAAATCAATTTTAATAAAATGATTTGATTTTAATAACGTATTTTTAAACGAATTTATAGGATTTTTTCCATAATTTTTAATTTAGAAAACATTTAAATTTTAATTTGACGCATTTTACGGCAAACGATAGTATTTTTGAAACTATACAAAATAAGTTAACTTGTGTATTTTATGTTGTTTTGTGACTATGTCACATTGTTATGCGTGATCATATTTTTAGTTCTGTCTTTTGCGGTTCTTACACGAATGTGATATTGTATAGCGAAGTACCGGAAATTATAAATTAAACAACACCATATCCCCTCACTCTTCTCTAACTTTCCTCTCCCTCTCCTCTTTTATTTCTTTCCTGTGCACATAATAAAGTAGTCGCCTTTAAATAATGAATTAAATCCAGAGCTACAATCAACTAAAATCAACGACATTGGATCCATTGCGTTGGAGATGGAGAGTGCTTCTAATCCATAATCTCAAAATAGGGTATGATCATGATTGGTTGAGCTCGTATTGGAGCCGCGGAGGCTAGGGTTTGGGTATGGTGGCGATTTAGGCAGTGTTAGACACAGTGGTGATGGTCGTTGAGTTCCTCATAAGGAGCAGCACCTTTTGGCAATGGTCGTCGGAGTTACAACCTCTTTTGGTGAAGTTCGACATTGTACTGTGCACGAGTGGCGAAGCAAGTGTCTAGGCCCGATCGAGCTCGACGTCGAGGTATGGGATGCTTAAAGATTTCAAAGGAGGGTTAATAGAAGAAGGTTGTACATGATTTCGTTAAGAGATGAGCTAGATTAGGAGGAGGAAGTGCACGATGATGGTCGTGCAAGTGTGTACATGTACATGATTTTGAATTTGGGGAAGATAATTAAAATGGTAATCGGTGTGATGATTAATTAATTTAATTAATCCCAATTCTTATAAAATCAATATATCTTGCATACGAAGTCCAAATTGAACGCGGTCTTTTGCATTGCACTCATAGGAGTGTTATCCGCGCAATGGAGTTAATTTCATAAAATTTGGAGAAAGTAAAATTTTGTGCTAAAATCGAATGCTATTCGATTTTAGATCGAGCATGAACGCCTAAGAATCGGTTGAAATTTTGGCGAGTTAACTCACCTTTGGATGAACAATATATGATATATATTAATATGTGCTTGAATGATTTCTTTGTTTGGTTTGGTTGAATTCTTGCTTTGGAAATCAAATGACATATGAAATGTAACACAGGGAACTCAAGAAATTTTGTAGAGCGATCTGGATTCCTAGCCACTAAAGATTTTGATTTTAGTTATATGCTTATTAGATAAATTGTTAAATTCCAAAAGCTTGGTAGCTTGGCCATAATGGATATGAATTTGATATGTCGAAAAGTCGAACTCTTTTGGGTAGATCAATGATAGTACTGGTCAAGTGCTATGGTAGCTCCACGCGTCAAAATAGTATTTTGAAAATATTATTATATGCTGTTTTGATTTGAAAATTATTTTGATTCCGAGAATGATTTTAGATGTGACTTTTGGAAATTTCTATAGCATTTTATTTAGAATAGGTTTTGAATCTCTCTATTTTACTCCTTTTTATTATCTTTTATAATTTATGTGGTAATACTTTAGAAGTATTACAGGAAGTATCTATTACTCATAAAGTTAATATTATAATAGATGTTTATTATAAAGGAAAGAAAGAGGAATTTATCTTATATAATATATAAGGTGATTTCGTTTTAAAAGAAGATAGAAATATTTAGGAATAAATATTTGTGAAATGCTTTACATAAAATGTTATATAGATAGATAGATTTGTACATGGTATTTCATAAATAAGAGAATATATTTATAAATGATATTATATAAATGGAAAATGATATCATGTTTATAAATTGGAAAATAAATCAGATTTGTGAATTTTTAGTGATATATGGAATGTTCGTTTTATGGAAAGTATTTAGTTCAATCTTGGAATCGAAGATTGGTGATAAGTATATGAGATTTAAAATCAGGATATATATAAAAGGAGTTTTGTAAATATAAAAGAGATTTATAAAAAGGAATTTTATAAAAGGAATGAGATTTTCTATATATGATCATTTTAACTTATTGTAGTATGGTTAATATATTTAATTCAAAATTCCGAGGTTGGGAAACTCATCCCTATCTGTGAGAGTTTAGGAATGTATGTCGAGGTAAGGATAGCATGCTAACATGTCAGACTACATTGTTAATCGAGGGATAGTACATGATTGAAATCAAAAGGCGGTGTCAAGTATATTTGGCTAATTTCCATACGATCCATTTGCTTACACTAAAAGTGTTTTTGGTTTATTGTTATCTATGTTTTAAGTAATTTATTTTAACTCAATTAAGTATGGTTTTGGAAGTGAAATCATTGTTAAGATTTTGTGAGTATACCTATACCATTGAGAAAAGTATATGGTTACATTTTCTAAGTATTGAAAGTGTAGTGTTATGTGAATATACTTATACTGTTGAGACAAGTATATGGATACATTTTCTAAGTATTGAAAGTGCAGTGTTTTGTGAATATACTTATACCAATGAGATAAGTATACGGATATATTTCTAAGCATTGAAAAAGTTAAAAGAATAGCGAATGTGTAGTATACATACATACATACATATATATATCTTTGTAAAAGTATTATCATGCAAGTATTTAGAAAGTGATTTTAATTAATGAAGGGATTAATTAAAGAGGCTTAGTAGTTGCTTATATGCTTAATCATGCATGGTTTCCATTTGAATTTATATCTCTGATTGGATTATTTGCTTATTTGATAGTTATATTACCGACAATCAAACCTTGGCCAATTTTAAAACAATCATTTATTGTCCATGTAACGGTCCAATTTTTTTAACGTTTCAAATAGGAATATTTAGTTTATTTAAATATTCAGATTTGATTCAAATTAATAAATAATAGGAAAATAATTTTTTAATAAAATAATTTGATTTTAATGACATATTCTTATTTTAATTTATAGGATTTTTCCATGATTTTTAATTTGAAAAATATTTAAATTATTGTTTGATGTACTTTTTGGAAAGCGATGGTATTTTTGAAATTTTACAATAAGTTACAAGTGTTATTATTATTGTTTTGTGATCGTATCACATTTTCGTGTGCGATCATATTTTTGCTTTGTCATTCGTCGTTCATACACAAATTGAATTCTGTGTAGCAAGATGTCGAAAATGATATTATATACTATGATAAACACCGAAAAATCAACATTTGACTTTTCCCCCTTCACATTTCAACTTTCCTCTCTCTTTTCACTTTGCCTCCCTGTAAACAAAAATAAACTAAACCCCCATCGTCAAAATTCAAACTAAAATATTTTCTTAAGAAAAATTGTAAAACAAGAATCTTTGAACTCATATAGACTAGATCTATAAGTCCATAAAGTTTGGTTGAGTTTTTGATGATTTGGGTTGATCGACATTTTGGACGTGTTGAATAGGAAACTAGGGTTTGGGTTTTGGCGAGATCTAGGCGATATGCGACGGGGTTGGTTCCATGTCATTTCTCAAGTCAGGAGCCAAGGTAGTGGAGCTTGGTGGAGGTCGATGCACTATGGTGGATCACGACTCCACATGCATGAGGGTTGGTGCCTTGGTCGTGACTTTATTAGAGTTGCCGAGCTCGGTGGCATAGGGTCTACAGCATAGAGATTTCGATGAGAGACGCGATGGAATCGATGGTTCGTCGATTAGTGGACTGGACAGGGAGGGATCGGAGGTTGTAGTGCAGGGTCATGGGCACGTGCATATCATTGTGCACAACCTGGTGATTGGGGAAGAAATAGATTTGAGAGGGTAATTAAAGTTTAAAATGTAACTAAAAAATTAATCATGTTATTTAAATTCTAAATCTTATAAATTGAATAACTTTCTCATACGAGATCCAATCGAGGCGGTCTTTTGCATTGCACTCGTAGGAGCAATATCTAAGCATTACAATTGGTCTCACCAATTTTGAAGCGAGTGCAATTTTATGCAAAAATCGAACGTCGTTCGACTTAAGATCAAACCGGAATGCTTAAGCATCCAATGAAATTTCTGCGAGTTCTCTCACTTTTAAATGATTACTATAATGATATATAGTAGAAAAAAATTATGATTTTGTGTTTGGATGAATTATTGTTTTGTGTTCGGATGAATTATTGATTGGGTTCGGTTAAATTTCTGCTTTTAAAGCGAAAGACATATAAAATGAAATATAGGGAAATTTGTAGAGAAAGATGGATTTCTTACCGTTGTGATTTTTTTTAAGTTCAGTTTTACACCAGCTGATTTAAATCTCATTTATATACATGTTATATAGATTGTTAAATGTCAAAACTTGATGGTTGGATATATGAGATATGATATTAATATACGTTAAATGTTGAACCTTTCTAGTGATAATGGTAGTGATAGCATTAGTTAAGTGCTATAGAGACTGTTGGCCCCATTATAGTATTTTAAAATACTATTAATTGCGGTTTTGAGTTAAAATTTGTTTTGGTTTGGGAAATGATTTTTAAATCTAACTCTTTTGGAATTTCTATGATATTTTGTTCAAAAAGGGTTTTTTGAACTTCTCTTTTTACTTCAACTTCTTTTATTATTCTTTTCTAATATATGTATATATGTAAATATTTTAAAATTACTTGGAATGTAATTTATCTTTATAGAAAGTTATTATAATAATGAATGTTTATTTTAAAGAAAATAAAAGAGGCTTACCTTTTATTTTAAAGTGATTTTGTTCTAAAAGAATGTAGAAATATTTTGGAATAATATTTATGGAACGCTTTATATAAGAAGTTATATAAAAGGATAGATTTATAAATATTATTTTATAAATAAAAGAGTAGTGTTATAAATTGTGTAACGACCCAGAATTTTTGATAACTAAATTTTGAATATTTAATTAATTTTAAATATTAATAAGTGGAATTCTTAAGTCGAATAATTTATTTTTCGAATATTGAATTTAATAGGGTAGTTTAAATCGATTATTTAATAGTTGAAATTCCAGAAATAATTGAAAATTGGGTTTAAATATGATTGAAAATTATTTGGAAAAATTTATTTTATCGTATTGGAGTTAAAGAAATATTTTAGAACTTTTAAAACTGAATTTGGAGTTAATTTGTAAAAATTGAATATTTTAATATTTAATTATCGACTGAAAAATAGCCAATTTTTGAACAGTCTCAGAATTGAACGAAACGAGTTCCATTGGATCCGTAATAGTTAGTTATTATCGGATTTCAATTTTCGTAGCAATCGGAGTAGTCGTTTGACCGTGGCAGCTAGAAACGCATCGAAATTGTTTTTATAATTATTTAGCGAGTTAAAATAGCCATGTTTCAAACGGTCTCGGATTTTGACGAAACTAGTTTCATCGGATCTGTAATGTGATATTATTGTAAGATTTCAAATTTCAAGTCGATTTGATTTATCGTTTGTCCGGTACAAGCCAAAACGCCTAGAAATCGTTTAAATCGGTTTAATTTTAAATCGATCGTTTATTGCCGTATCTCACACATACGATGGAATTAGCTTCTGAAACCTGTTTCATTGTGTCCGTAACGCGGAAAAACCTTAGAATCGCCTGTCGGAACGCGTAGATTGGAGGTCGTTTGCATAAGTTGTTAAATTGGAAATTTTATTATTAAAATAATATTAATAACATATATACATTAATATTTTTCACTAAACCCTAACCCACTATCACCAGCCGCCACCCTTGTTTTCCATGGCCGACAATCTTCCATCTTTCTCCCTCATTATCTCCAAAATCCACGCATCGATTCGCAAAAGTTCCAGCATGAAAGTCGTAAAGGATGGTGAGATCTTGTTATCCAACGGTCGAGATTGGAAACGGAGTCACATGTGAAGTGCTATGGACCCGCGTTCTCTGGTGGTTGCGAATGCAAATCTAGGCAGCAGGGGCGGCCGAGCTTGGCCTAGCTCTGGGCGAAGGGGCCCCACGTGGTGGTCTTCAATTTAGCGCATCCTGATCGCCTTCAAGTGGAGCGAGGAGGTGATGAAATGGAACCCTAGTTCCAAGCTTTATGGGTTTAGTGCGTGTTTTTTTGTTTCCTGGAGAAGATGGATGCGCGCGAGAGGAAGAGAAGGGGGGAGAGGAGATGTGCGGCCCAGATCAAGGTGAAAAAATAAATAAAAGGAAAATGTTGATTTTATTATATTATGAACGTGTACAAATTTTAAAAATCAATATCTTTTTGCTGCGAGGTCCGATTGGGACGAAACAAATTGCGACGGGTCCGTATTGACGAGCTCTTCGCAACGGAACCAGTTTGGAGTCGATTGGAGCTCGTTTGCATTTTGGGTAAAATTAAACGTTCGTTTAATTTTATTCGAAACGAATGCTGAATCGGAAATAAAACCAAGGTGAGAACTCCTCACTCAATCGAACAGTTTGGTTTAAAATATAAATAGTTAATGTTGATTGATGATTGTTGTTTGATTGTGTTAGTAGATATAGTGGGATATATACTATATATAGCAATATATATATATTGGCATATGTATATATTGGATTGATTTCCCGCCTCGTATAGCGGATGAGACCCTATTGCGCCGCCTATTAAGCGGATAATATTTTATAAAATCCCATATACCGCGATATTCCACCTTGAAGTGGAATTGGTATTATGCTAACGTCTGTGGATGTAGGGAAACAGGTTGGAGGGATCCAACTGGATTCCTCACAAATATTTATTTGTTTATGAATATTGTGTTGATTGTTGACTTTCATATCGATATATATGATGTGGTTCCCGTGATTGACTATATGATGCTGTTGCATCATCGGATTCATTTTTAAAGTTAAAAATAACAATTTTTATTTTTAAAAAAGATTTTTTAAAGTGATTTTTTCCAAAGTATGTTTTATTAAATTTTTAAATTGATTCACTTTAAAATAAATAAACGTATAAGTTTTTATGTTGTAAAAATTAATATTTTTATGAAATATAACCAAAAGGAAAATTTTAAAGTCAATAGATTTTATAAAATAGTTAAATTGGGGTTTTGAATAATTATTATAAACAGTTTATATAAAAGATTTTATAAATGGATATTTATAAATTAAATTTATTGGAATTATGAAACGAGTTTATAAAGTGTTAAGAAGATGCATAAAATGAATTTCATTAAAATTTATAAATTTATAAATTGTGGAAGTTATAAAATGAATAGATATCGAAAATAAAAGTTTATAAGAAATTAACTTATAAAAGTGATTTTGGGCATCTAAAGGGGATATTTATAGGAATTGTTAGTAAAGGGGTTTTTTATAAGTTGAAAACCATTATAGATTATAAAGGAATCTTATCAGTGATAAGATTTAAAATTTGTGAAGTTTTAAAGGAACGGTTGAGTAAATAAATGGATTATAAGCTCTTGACTTATAATACGAACTTTTGGTATAGAAATTGGGTTTATAAATTGAATTGGCTTAATAAAAGAGATTTCTAAACCGAAGTTATTAACAGAAATAGAATTTATAAACGTTGTTTATAAATTTGAAATCAATGGAATTTGATAAATTGAATTTAGAATTTGTTAAAGGAGTTATATTCACTCTCTTAAACGATGAATATATCATTAAGTCAAATGGGCATGTTTTGGGAAAGGAATGTTTTAAAAGGGAATTTTAAAATGATTTAAAGATGCTTTAAAATGCATTAAGTATCGAATACATAGATTTCAACATTCATTGTTGAAATAGACGTTTTCGAGAAAATAGAGAAACAGTGGACTATAACACTATTGTTATAGTAAATGGTTTCCAAAAGGAAATATTTTGTATAGTATTGGGATTTATGTTTCTATTTTTATTTCAAATCCCTATACTAGTGATTTTGGGTTGTCGTAACGATGTTTTACGCAACATCCGTTTTAACCCAAATAATGTGAATAAGAGAATGGTTTTCTTAAAAGGATGAAATATATACTTAATCGTGATTTAAGTATATTGAATATCTTCAAATTGTTGAAAATAAATAAATTTGTGAATTACTTATTATTAAATAAGTATGGAAATGCTTTTCCAATATGAAATGGAACGTTTTTGAGAATTTATCTTTTAAAGGTAAATTGTAAGCGAATATTTTGAAATCGATTTGAGAATCGTATACTAGTAGATATTTGGAAATTTGAAATTCGCTATGGAATTTGTAAAGGAAGGGAAATTTGTTAAAAATAAATATTGATTTATTTTGAAGTATAGAAAATAAATTTACGAATTGGAACGTAAGTTTAAAATAAATCGGTAAGGATTTATTTGATGATTTGGAATTTGTTTTCAAAGGTTATAAAAGATGAAAAGTAATTTGAAATTTGTTTTCAAATGGTTGAAGTGTGGAAATTATATCGTGTAAGGATATTTTGGAAAAACAAATAATTTGGGCAATTATTTGGAAGGTGTGTGTATATATATATATATATATATCTTGTGAAGATATTTTTGGGGATTAAATAATTTTGGAAAATTATTTGAATTCTGATGATGTGGCGCATCTTTATTGATAGTTAAATAACCGACTATCAGTATTTACCCTTGGATGGTATTTGTTGTGTTTGTTTGAGAATGAATGCTACACTTATTTTAAAATAAGCGCTCGCTATTCGGTTTAGCCGGGAGAGGACCTTTGTGTCGTATATCCCATTCCGAATATGTGATACGTCATTATGGATAGCATTTGAAGACCGGTGTTGAAGACCGGGTATTTGTGAAAACGATAGGATGACCTATCGATTGTCTCTGCATCGTTAGCTACGGTATGGAGATTTCCTTTGTGATGGGAAATTTTATCGGGATTGTGAATACCCGGATTGCAAGGGCTTCTTTGGAAGTGCCTTCGGTTCTGTTCGAACCCGGAACAGACTTGTATGGTTACGTGTCTGACATTACATTTTGAGATATAGAGCAGATTTCTTTTCAAATACATTTCAGTTGGTGGCGGAGAATCTATTCTCTTAGCTTAACACCCTTCTCTGAGACGTACGAGCTCAGAGGTTATGTAGTTGAAGGTTATCAGCGATATATTCCCAATCTGGTAATGTGACATGCTCAGTGCTGCTGTGTGATGATCATTGGTTGGTCATTTGTGATATGATCATTTGTTTGATCATTTATCTTTGTGATCATTGCTTTGGTCATCTGTTGACCCAAAGCATGGCTTTTTTGCACAAAGCCTAACTTAGTGGACGAGACTTCGTCAGACCTCACTCCCCGGAAATGGTCGAAACAGGAATACGCGGCAAGGTTTTGAGGGTCGCGCCCTTTAGGGTATGTCATTTCCTTCTGGAAAAGGGTGGTATCATGGTATGGAGCCCAGATATTTACTCAAGTTGATACACTATATATATTACTGTGTGGTGTTGTTGGAATCGAGCGCTCGGATAAAGGTCCCAAAGGACCGGGGGATGACATATTCGTGTAGTAGTTACCTAGTTACAGAGGTAACCCGGCCTTGTGTTGGCAGAGATCTAACCGTAACGTTAGTTTCTCGGGACGTCCCGCCAGAGGCGATCCCATGTGGCAGTAGGAAGTTCCTTAGCCTGACCATTTGTTGGAAATCCAATCAAAAACAATACGCGCCCTGTACGGTTTTAGTTGTATAACCTGCCATGGAATGTGGCGGTAACCTGTTATTGAACATGGTAGCTATAGTAGGCATACGACGAAATGTCGTATGCTGGCTAGGATTTATATTCTACTTTCGAAAATGTTTTCTACACTATGCACTAATAATAATATCAAAAATGATTTGATTTTTGCGTAGTAATCATCTTTGACTATCATAAGGAGAAATCTCCTCCAATTCTGCGTTTGCATTGTGTGTGTGGCGGGAGGCCTTATGGTAGTTTCATTTTCAAAAAAGAATTTCGGATTTCAAAATTTAAATTCTCTTGTTGCTTGTGTTAAAGATAAACTGTTTTGAGTTCTCACACCAGTCCCATGACTGACCTGGAGTTTATTGTTTCCTTCCTAAACTCTGGGTGCCCACCCATTTTCCACACGGGCAGTCTAGAGTTAGGTTATCAGGTTATTCTGGTTTTCGGGAGTTGCTGTAGCAATCTGGAGGCGAGCAGGATGGCGTTGTATATTACTATTATAGTATTCTTTTCCGCTGTATTATTGTTGTATACTCTGATGATGAATGTAATGTGGTGTAATGTATAAAATGTATAGTTCTTTTGTTTTAATGAATATTCATTTATCTATTATATGTTGTTCCGCTGCGATTGTGAGATTCTGATATTGTTTTCATGTTTTGTTGTTTGTTTCTGTTTCTTCTCTCTTTCTCTCTCTCTTCTTCTACCTCTTTCTTCTTCTAAAACCCTAACGGTTCGGTTTTTTGGCAACGAAAAAATCGCGTTCGTTACATTTGGTATCAGAGCATGTGGTTAAGCGACAACCATGGCTCTGTTGGGTATTACTCATTAGAGATAGAGTCAGCAGTACTCTAGAATGAGTGTGAGTGTAATAATAGATATGAGCGCGTATTTGTTAGTGAATATAAAATTGTTTTATATTGTGACGATTGGTTTGTTGAGTGGTATATGGATTCTGGTCGGTATAGTCTGTACAACTCTATCGATAGGGATCTCTAAACACTTATACAGAACAATTCGGCACGATATTGTTTTAAATTGGGTAAATGAAATAATTTTACCTCGATTATATTTTGTATATAAAGGAAATAATTTTTCAAGAATTATTGAAGTGTATATATAATTGATTGCTTGGTTGTTGTAAATAATATATATATATAAGATAATCAAAGTTGTTTGAATAAGTTAAATAAAAGCAACAATTGTAAAAAGAATAATAGAATAAACAAATGAATTATGAGTATGAAGTTATAATTAGAATGATTTACAATTGTAAAATGGTCTTATATATAAGAAGTGAAATTTTATAAGTAAGATTTATAAATGTTATTTATAAATAAAAGAAAACTTTTTGAAAGAATATTTAGCACTGATTTCACTATTGTCACTGGGAAATAATAAGGATGATGACTGCAGCATCATCAGTATCATTTTCGAGTTTCTATGTGACGGATTTGCTACAATAATGAATTTAAAATTGAGGTTTTGTTGAAATAAACAAATTTGAAATTGTTAAATATAAGTGAAAAAGGTTTTGAACTTATAATATGAGTTGGAAGTCGAATAATAAGTTGTATAACTTATAGAATGAGAAAATGTAAGAGAAACCAATTATTGAAGTGGTTAAGAAATTAAGTTAAGTAAAATGAAATATGAATTTGAATGTTGATATGAATTTGACTCAAGTAAAAGTTAAATAGAATGTACTTTAGAATTGAAATCCGAATTGGAATGATAAGTGGAAACTTAAGTTTATTTGAACCAATGATGTTAAATGGAATAGAATTTGAAATGAATTAGGAGAATACTTAAGTTGAATAGTGGAAGTAAATGTAAATGAAGTTGAATGGAATATAACTTAAGTAATGTTGAAAGAATTGATGTTGATATCAAAGTAAGTGAATAAAGTGAATTAATGAAATGAAATCGTTAAAAAATGTGAACTTGAGTTATATAAATGGAATTCAATTTTATTTGTAAAAGAATTAGCAATTGAATTAAAGAATGGATTGAATGTTAATCAATCGAATGTAAATAAGTTGATATGAAATGATGTATGTAAGTGTATGTAACGATCCGTTAAATTAATAATATTTAATGGATTGAATTTAATAAAATTGCTAATCTAATTTAGAAGGAAATACAAGTCTTAAGATTTTTATTTGAGTAAATATAGGAATTGATATGGTGACTTAAGACCTAGTTATAGGAATTGGAATATAATCCAATTTGAATTAAGTATAAAAAGGATTTGATTTATATGTAAGTTATTTTTCAAAGTATTGAATAAAAATTTGGAATCCAATTTTAATTAATGATAATAACGTTAGTATTAGTAATAAATAGATTTCAACGCAGTAACCAAATGAATGGGATAAAATGAATATATATTGAATAGAAATGAAATGTAAATTGTCACATTTGGATGGAGTTAATTTTAAGAAACATATAAATGTTGAATCAGTAAACATTAGTAAAAATAAAGTATTTAATAAATATTCTAACTTAACAAATTTATGCAAATGTGGGAATTAGTATAAAATACCTATATACTGGAAACACGTTTGTAAAGTATAATTAATTGAATTTGGTGTATTGTGAATGAATTCAAAGTATATGAACGTTAATGTTATATAAATAAGAATTGATGCAGTAGCTAAATTTGTGAAATCTAGATTTATGGAACAAATTGGGTAAGATCTTTACTGATGGACATTGACGTTACAGGTAGTGTAAATTCCAATTATTATAATAAGACTATGGGTTATAGTAAAGATTTTTAAATCAAGATTTTATCTACGTGAATAAAAAGGAATGAAAATAATTGAGTTATTGCAATTAAGAAAATTTAAACGTTTATTATTACATTAAGCGAAACTTAAGTTGGGATTTAAATTATTTGTGTATATTAATTTCATGCATTTGGCTAAAATGGATTTAATAATAAAAATAAAACAGTGAAATAAAATGGATATAAAGGTTTCAATTATATATTGAAATTCATATTCACTATAAAAAGGGTTAATTGAAACCAAAGAAGTTAATATAGGAATCAAGCCTTATTTATTAATTTGGATTTATTGCAATAGTTAATTCCATAAAATAAAGTTATAGCTAACTCAAATTTAGTTGGACCATTGTTGATATAACTTTAGAAAGCAAGATTTTATTTATAATTTGAATATTAAAATCAACAAATGGTATTTGCTACAAATAAAATGGAATTAAACGTAAAATATTACGTTATTGAATTTGAAATGGAAGTTGTAAACATTAGACTTAGAGAACAATTGAGTGAAATCTTAACTAATGTTAGTTTCGTCATATTGACAACAATAACTTTGAATAATAGAAAGGAAGTGAATATAATAAATTAATCAAATTTATAGTGTTGAATTCAATTGGATTGGAATTAATAAATAGTTAAGAAAAATAAGGGTTATTAATGATTTGGAATTTAATTATGGTAAAAAGGTTAATTGCAATCCAAAGATGAGTTGGAATGGAAATCAAGTATTTATTTAATTTGATTTAAGAGGAGAGTATAAAAGTATAAGATTTAATATTTGGATTTTGAGAATAAAATTTATAATTCCAAATAATAAGAAGTGCAGAAATTAACACTGCAAATTGATATATTTATAGTTTTTAATTCACATCCAGGCTTGATAAATCATTTGGAATTGATTGGATTATATGAGTAATGAGATTTGGCCAATATTAGAAGTTGAAAAAAAAAATTTGGATTTTTATGATTTATTTAATTGATTTAATAAATGTTAAAAATAGCCATTTTTGTCACGGACTCGGATTTCGACGAAACCAGTTTCATCGGAACCGTATCGGTGAATTATTATAGGGTTTCAATTTTCGTATCGATCGGACTTTTCGTTTGATCGTACGGACGCGAAACGCCTTGAAATCAATTTTATTAAAATCAATTTGAAATCAATTTGGAAATCTTGTTTTCAGCATAACTTCTTCATACGATCGAATTTGGTCGTGAAACTTTTTCCATCGCGTTCAGAATATTTTGAAACACCTATTTGGATATATAGTTTTAACAAATTCGGTTCCGGAGACATAGCGGGCTTTTTGAGCTATAGTTTATTCCGTACGTTCATCCTATAGTCTATCTACACTACCTCTAGCCCATCTATAAGTATACCGTGATAAACCCTAGCCTTCTTTCTTCTGTCAATTGGTTATACGTACATTTTCCTCATCCCTTTTCTCCTCTCTAATGGTTGAAAAACCTAGATCTATCCACAGTTCATAAATCAAAAGTCAAAACTCAAAAATTTCAGAAAATTCTCAAAAAAATATATGTCGTAGTATTCATCGATACGAATCTACGTCTGCTATTCGTTTTTCAAGATGGTGCCTGGATTTGCCACAAATCGTGGTCAAAGTTCGATTTGGGCGTTTTAATTTCGTCATCAATCGACAAAATCAAGACATGGGTATTGGAGAGCTCGACTAGGGGAGTTGTTTGGTTATAGTCGCTCAGCTTATTGCGAGGTGTGGTGGCCGGAATTCGTGTTTTAGGGTTTCGAAACCCTAATATGGGCTGGCGGCGCGGCAGGTTTTGGGGCCACAGGGGACGTGCGGCCTCAGGCCGAGGAGAGAGGAAGGCAAGGCAAACTCTGGGGTGGTGGTCGGCGAAGCAGCGGCGGCCGGTAGGGGACGCAGGCGACGGTCAACGTTTTGGTCAAATGGGTTTTGCGTTCGGTTGTAGCTCGTTTTCGTGAGAAGGTCCTTGCTGTTGACGTGAGGAAGAATGAATAGGTGACGTGGCAAATATATTTAGATAAGTTTGTTTTGTTATTTAATTTCGTTTTCCAATCGATTTATTCGAATAACTTTTTCATACGACATCCGATTCTTACGATTTTTTTTGCGTTAGGATCGTAATTAAATTCCAGATCTGATGACACTGGTTTGGACTGATTTGGAGACCGTCAAAATTTTGAGTTTAAATTGAAATTAAATTCGATTTAAATTCCGAAGGTGAGTGTTTTAACCCACTCACAATTACTAGAAGCTTTTATGTTTGTTAAATAAATTTTAGAAATGAATAGAAATTTATTTATGAGCTTTTGGCATGTTATTTCATCCATATCTGTTGAATTGCATTTATTGAATTTAGCTGTTAATTAAATTGATTAATTGCGTATTAATTTGCTGTTAGGAATTTTGTTTGCATATGAAATGCTAGTTAACAGTTATATAAATTATCTCTAAATATAAATGGTTAGATTAATAGTTGAAATTTAATTTGAATAAACTGACAGTTATTACCCGTTGCATATTATCGAACTAATATTGTTATTGATTGATATGGGTTGATAGTGATTGATATTGATTGATGGTTGAAATTGGGTGATGGATGTGTTGTTGAATGGATGATTTATGTGGATATCATTAACTGCCAGTTAGCATGCATTTTACATTTTCGGGATTGTGGTTTGAAATGATAAAACCGCAAAGTTTTATTTTTAAATTGCGGATTGAAATGATAAATATCCGTATCACTTGACCATAGGATAGAAAATTTTATACAGGCACCGCGGTCTATATATAACTATTTTAATGTGATTTCTATGGTTTGGATTGAATACGGTTTATAAATCTTAAATTTTGTATTGTATAAATATTTTATTCCATATTTATATACCTATGAAGTTAAAATTTAGGAATTTAAAAGGTGGATAAATTTCTTTATTGAAATGGAAGAAATTTAGAAAATGGAGTTGGTAAATTTATATCCTATGTTTAAATGTAAAGTTGGAAATTTTAAGATATGATATTTGAAATTGGATTTTCCCCAAAATAAATAGAAATGGATATTCTAGTAAAAATTTGAATTGGAAAATTTATATATATATATTTTACTAGAAATTGAAGTTTTATTAATTATGGATTTTATGTGAATGGTCAAGATTAATTAATAGAATATTGATTTTGAAAGGATAAAAATCCAACTTTAGTTGAAATATTAATGCTCAAAAATGGATATAAATATATATAAAATTGAAATGGTTTTGGGACTTGAGGTAATATTTTAGATTTTGGTTTAACTTTAAAAGAAGAAATATTTGGAAAGCCGTGTAATTTATTTCTTTATAAAGCAACAGTGAAGTTAAACCTTTTTAATTCGC
The DNA here is from genome assembly GCA_030765085.1 of Allium cepa. Taxonomy (NCBI): domain Eukaryota; kingdom Viridiplantae; phylum Streptophyta; class Magnoliopsida; order Asparagales; family Amaryllidaceae; genus Allium; species Allium cepa. The sequence goes on from CM060938.1 coordinate 551,160,515, forward strand.
ATACCGTTGGATATCCAAATCATTTGAGTTTAAAAGTTATGGTTTGAAATTATGGATTTCCAAAAATATTAAGCTTTGAAAATATCCGATTTTCAGATATTATGAAGCTAAAGCCTTTTAATTTTTGGAAAGGAATTATATTTGGAATAAGTGGTAAAATATGGTTTTGGGTTTTGGAATGATATCGTAATATTATGGTTTTGAAATGGATTATATTCTGGTTTTAAAGTATAAACAATTTTTAAATGACCGCGGTGTTATAATAACGATTGGTTGGCAAAGAGACCGGGATCGGATATGGACATACTCTCTGTCGATACCGAAAACCACTTTGACTAACCGTGTACGCGGTGGAGTTCCCAGAATGAAGTAGGTGGTGGCGACGTTTCCTGTAAGGTAAATACGTGGACCCAACTCCCGTGAGTTGGCATAAGGTGGCTAAAACAGGAGCGATTCTCAGGCCAATGAGGTCATTCCTCTGATCGGACGCTCCTCTTCGATATTATACTCTGACTTGGATTGATTCAGTGGCCACTTCTATATTTTGATTTTTGGGGGAGTTAGTTCGAGGTGGGCGGCAGCTGCGCGCTGCGCGTTACCATCAGCCTGGATAGCAATTGGTATATCTACCCTGGCATTGCCTAGTTGTGCCGTGTCACCTACCCTATCGCGCCTTGTACGAGTTTGGTTTTCTCCCGTAGCCCGTGTGGTATCCTCTAGTGGCTTCCCGATCAGGAGGGACTATGATATTGGATGGACTACTGGGACTATTACGTGTTAAGGGCTATATGGGTAACCCCTTAACGCTATTAAAAAGTAAGTTTATTTTATAAATAGACACTATTATAATAGCGCAATATACTACATAGTAAATAGTTTAACGGATCCTTAGGAGATGTAAATCCCGAACATCTCTTGAGTTACTGCACTCATATTTATTTCTGTTTATTTAACTCACATAAGATATTCTAGTCTGACTCGAGTGTTTTTATCTTTTCAAATTCGCTCGGGTCAGTACGAGCGTTTCAGGATAGCAGATTTAGCTTGGAGGACGAAGACGAAGATTCAGCATCATTTATATATAGTATTGCACCACACACTCTTTATATTCCGCTGCATTGTTGTATTGGTGTGTGTGACTCTGATGTTCATTTTATAAGTGAAATAACTATTTTGTAAACTGTTTTTGAACTGTATATTTATTATTATATTTTATCCTTCCGCTGTGAGATTCTATTTTGTTTTATTTCTTCTCTATTATTCTTATTTACCCCATAACAATCCGCCCTTGCGTATGCTTTGAATCGACATGTGTGTCGTTTTAAAGTGTGCGAAAAGGCGGGACGTTACATTTGGTATCAGAGCTTTGGTTTAGCGATAAACCTTGGCTTTGTGGGGTTTGACTCTTTGTTAATAGGGTAGAAATATCCTATGGGAGTCACTGAGTGTACATATATGAGAGAGCGTACTTGTTAGTATTAATAAAAGGGTTTTAATATTGTGTTAATCTGTTCCGCTTTGTATTTATAAATTCTGGTTGATGCATGGGACGCTATGTCATTAATAGGGATTTCTAAACACTTAATAGGACAGACCGACATAATATTTGTTTTAATATAGGTGAATGAAATAATTTTGCCTATTATATTTTCTATATATAAAAATATTTTATAAAGATATATATATATATATATATATATATTTGGTTGCTATAGATTGGATGTTAGGCAATAAACATATTTATAATAATTGAAGCTAAGTGAAATTATAATAAACCAAATTGGAGATTTTAGAACTTAAGTCCGGGATTTTTGAAATGTGTTTTCAAAGAATTTATGAAAAGTAATGATTTGGTTTATAAGGAATTTCTTATATAAAAAGTATAATTTGGAAGTATGATAATATTGTCATATATATATTTTTCGATATGAATATTCCATTTTAAATTCGGGAAAATTGTTTTAAAAGAAGATTTTGGAGAAATAAATTCTGTACTTTTCTCTCCGTCGCTGGAAAATAATTTCGGTGATGACGGCCGCATCATCGACTTTCATTTTCGAGTTTCGAAGGGGAAAGGCCACTGTAGTAAATTCTACAGCAGATTTATTTTGAAATTTTCTAAAGATTTTCTTTTATTGTTCTAACTTTAATTAGAGATATTGAGTTGTAAGAACTTATTTATCTATTATTTTGAAATAAATTGAATTTTTAACCCGGTATTTAAATTCTAAATTTTTCCGTTAATTAATTGTTTAAAATTTTGTTAGTGAAATAAAAGTTAAGTAATAAAGGAATTGAAACCTCTAATTTAAATAAGAGAATTATTGCAAAGTTATAAAGAGAAATTGAATACATAAGAGAGAGAAAGGTAATATGGATTAACACTGAATTTAATTTGGAGATTTAACTTGTATAAGTTCAATTGCATTTCCTTAACATGAATAACTTACCCAAATATAAAAGTTGAAATGTTAAATAAGAAACTAGAATTGAATATTTTACAAGTAGGAATCTTGGAAATAATGAAGTATTCAATAATTACCGTTATAAATAAAAATTAAATGGTATAACTTAAGTGATAATTAAAATTTTATTGAAAATAAAGTTAAGAATTATTAATAGATGATATGAACCTGAGTATATAACATGAAATTCAAAATAAGAATTTATTATATGATTGTTCACTTAAGTATGTTTAATCTCCCCTATTCTAATATAATGGAAAGTAGGAAAAATTGAAATGACTGCAATTCATAGTTGATGAATAAATAAAAACTTCCACTTATAAGAATAAATATTAGCAGATTAAGAATTTGAGGGAAATCTTACAAGTGAAGAGTAAGGAAGTGAAGATATTCAAAATATTTGTTGTTATTAATGAGAATTTATTTTATAGACTTAAGTAATAAAAGGAAACTTAAGTAATAAAAAGGAAATACAAATATAATGAATTTGGTGATAATTGGAAAATAAAACTTGTAAGAAATAAAGAAATCCCTCCATAAATAAAGGGAAGAAAATCAAAACACTGAATTATGAAATGAATGTATAATCAGCTATTTTGGTGTTGGTTTGAATTGTTTGATGTATGATTGTTGGGTAAGGAATGGTGGAGTTGTTGGATGAACAAATAATCTATCTTTGTTCCATCTAAGGCTGTTGAGCAACGGATGCACTTGATAGTTATTCTTCATTCGTACAACTTCAGAATTTGAGCCGAACAACTAATTATTTGTTTGATTTAATGATTGTTTGTTGTGGTGTGTGCTGTTTGCTAAAATCTATGGTTGTTGCATTTGATTGGATATGAATGATTGAATCCACCTAAACATTCACTGTAAAATAAATATTTAACCTTTTAGATTTTATAAGTGAATACAGGTGTTGGAAGCAACTGCTACTGCTTTTGGTTCCAAAATAATAAGCGTATATTGCCCGACAAATAGGTACGTTTTCGGATTTCGTTAAAGCGCTGTTTTATATATTTTCCCGTGCAGGATATTTATTTGGATAATATGTGTAATATATTTGTATATTTGGATATTATATTTTCTCCAGAGTCCCTCCGTACAAAGGAGACTCTGCCAAAATTTTCCGTAAATTTTGGACTTAGAATTTTGTGAAAATATTTTCCAACTTTAATAATTCAAGTATTAAAGGATATAATGATTATATAAAACAAATGTATTTCATTAAAGGAAATTAATCCAGTAAAATATTGTTTATGAGTTAATATTTGAAATAAGATGCCCGGTTTTATTCTCCCTTCTCCCTTCTTTCCTTTTCGGGGACGAAAAGTTTTGAGTGGGGGAGATTGTAACGATCCGTTAAATTAATAATATTTAATGGATTGAATTTAATAAAATTGCTAATCTAATTTAGAAGGAAATACAAGTCTTAAGATTTTTATTTGAGTAAATATAGGAATTGATATGGTGACTTAAGACCTAGTTATAGGAATTGGAATATAATCCAATTTGAATTAAGTATAAAAAGGATTTGATTTATATGTAAGTTATTTTTCAAAGTATTGAATAAAAATTTGGAATCCAATTTTAATTAATGATAATAACGTTAGTATTAGTAATAAATAGATTTCAACGCAGTAACCAAATGAATGGGATAAAATGAATATATATTGAATAGAAATGAAATGTAAATTGTCACATTTGGATGGAGTTAATTTTAAGAAACATATAAATGTTGAATCAGTAAACATTAGTAAAAATAAAGTATTTAATAAATATTCTAACTTAACAAATTTATGCAAATGTGGGAATTAGTATAAAATACCTATATACTGGAAACACGTTTGTAAAGTATAATTAATTGAATTTGGTGTATTGTGAATGAATTCAAAGTATATGAACGTTAATGTTATATAAATAAGAATTGATGCAGTAGCTAAATTTGTGAAATCTAGATTTATGGAACAAATTGGGTAAGATCTTTACTGATGGACATTGACGTTACAGGTAGTGTAAATTCCAATTATTATAATAAGACTATGGGTTATAGTAAAGATTTTTAAATCAAGATTTTATCTACGTGAATAAAAAGGAATGAAAATAATTGAGTTATTGCAATTAAGAAAATTTAAACGTTTATTATTACATTAAGCGAAACTTAAGTTGGGATTTAAATTATTTGTGTATATTAATTTCATGCATTTGGCTAAAATGGATTTAATAATAAAAATAAAACAGTGAAATAAAATGGATATAAAGGTTTCAATTATATATTGAAATTCATATTCACTATAAAAAGGGTTAATTGAAACCAAAGAAGTTAATATAGGAATCAAGCCTTATTTATTAATTTGGATTTATTGCAATAGTTAATTCCATAAAATAAAGTTATAGCTAACTCAAATTTAGTTGGACCATTGTTGATATAACTTTAGAAAGCAAGATTTTATTTATAATTTGAATATTAAATTCAACAAATGGTATTTGCTACAAATAAAATGGAATTAAACGTAAAATATTACGTTATTGAATTTGAAATGGAAGTTGTAAACATTAGACTTAGAGAACAATTGAGTGAAATCTTAACTAATGTTAGTTTCGTCATATTGACAACAATAACTTTGAATAATAGAAAGGAAGTGAATATAATAAATTAATCAAATTTATAGTGTTGAATTCAATTGGATTGGAATTAATAAATAGTTAAGAAAAATAAGGGTTATTAATGATTTGGAATTTAATTATGGTAAAAAGGTTAATTGCAATCCAAAGATGAGTTGGAATGGAAATCAAGTATTTATTTAATTTGATTTAAGAGGAGAGTATAAAAGTATAAGATTTAATATTTGGATTTTGAGAATAAAATTTATAATTCCAAATAATAAGAAGTGCAGAAATTAACACTGCAAATTGATATATTTATAGTTTTTAATTCACATCCAGGCTTGATAAATCATTTGGAATTGATTGGATTATATGAGTAATGAGATTTGGCCAATATTAGAAGTTGAAAAATAAAATTTGGATTTTTATGATTTATTTAATTGATTTAATAAATGTTAAAAATAGCCATTTTTGTCACGGACTCGGATTTCGACGAAACCAGTTTCATCGGAACCGTATCGGTGAATTATTATAGGGTTTCAATTTTCGTATCGATCGGACTTTTCGTTTGATCGTACGGACGCGAAACGCCTTGAAATCAATTTTATTAAAATCAATTTGAAATCAATTTGGAAATCTTGTTTTCAGCATAACTTCTTCATACGATCGAATTTGGTCGTGAAACTTTTTCCATCGCGTTCAGAATATTTTGAAACACCTATTTGGATATATAGTTTTAACAAATTCGGTTCCGGAGACATAGCGGGCTTTTTGGGCTATAGTTTATTCCGTACGTTCATCCTATAGTCTATCTACACTACCTCTAGCCCATCTATAAGTATACCGTGATAAACCCTAGCCTTCTTTCTTCTGTCAATTGGTTATACGTACATTTTCCTCATCCCTTTTCTCCTCTCTAATGGTTGAAAAACCTAGATCTATCCAAAGTTCATAAATCAAAAGTCAAAACTCAAAAATTTCAGAAAATTCTCAAAAAAATATATGTCGTAGTATTCATCGATACGAATCTACGTCTGCTATTCGTTTTTCAAGATGGTGCCTGGATTTGCCACAAATCGTGGTCAAAGTTCGATTTGGGCGTTTTAATTTCGTCATCAATCGACAAAATCAAGACATGGGTATTGGAGAGCTCGACTAGGGGAGTTGTTTGGTTGTAGTCGCTCAGCTTATTGCGAGGTGTGGTGGCCGGAATTCGTGTTTTAGGGTTTCGAAACCCTAATATGGGCTGGCGGCGCGGCAGGTTTTGGGGCCACAGGGGACGTGCGGCCTCAGGCCGAGGAGAGAGGAAGGCAAGGCAAACTCTGGGGTGGTGGTCGGCGAAGCAGCGGCGGCCGGTAGGGGACGCAGGCGACGGTCAACGTTTTGGTCAAATGGGTTTTGCGTTCGGTTGTAGCTCGTTTTCCTGAGAAGGTCCTTGCTGTTGACGTGAGGAAGAATGAATAGGTGACGTGGCAAATATATTTAGATAAGTTTGTTTTGTTATTTAATTTCGTTTTCCAATCGATTTATTCGAATAACTTTTTCATACGACATCCGATTCTTACGATTTTTTTTGCGTTAGGATCGTAATTAAATTCCAGATCTGATGACACTGGTTTGGACTGATTTGGAGACCGTCAAAATTTTGAGTTTAAATTGAAATTAAATTCGATTTAAATTCCGAAGGTGAGTGTTTTAACCCACTCACAATTACTAGAAGCTTTTATGTTTGTTAAATAAATTTTAGAAATGAATAGAAATTTATTTATGAGCTTTTGGCATGTTATTTCATCCATATCTGTTGAATTGCATTTATTGAATTTAGCTGTTAATTAAATTGATTAATTGCGTATTAATTTGCTGTTAGGAATTTTGTTTGCATATGAAATGCTAGTTAACAGTTATATAAATTATCTCTAAATATAAATGGTTAGATTAATAGTTGAAATTTAATTTGAATAAACTGACAGTTATTACCCGTTGCATATTATCGAACTAATATTGTTATTGATTGATATGGGTTGATAGTGATTGATATTGATTGATGGTTGAAATTGGGTGATGGATGTGTTGTTGAATGGATGATTTATGTGGATATCATTAACTGCCAGTTAGCATGCATTTTACATTTTCGGGATTGTGGTTTGAAATGATAAAACCGCAAAGTTTTATTTTTAAATTGCGGATTGAAATGATAAATATCCGTATCACTTGACCATAGGATAGAAAATTTTATACAGGCACCGCGGTCTATATATAACTATTTTAATGTGATTTCTATGGTTTGGATTGAATACGGTTTATAAATCTTAAATTTTGTATTGTATAAATATTTTATTCCATATTTATATACCTATGAAGTTAAAATTTAGGAATTTAAAAGGTGGATAAATTTCTTTATTGAAATGGAAGAAATTTAGAAAATGGAGTTGGTAAATTTATATCCTATGTTTAAATGTAAAGTTGGAAATTTTAAGATATGATATTTGAAATTGGATTTTCCCCAAAATAAATAGAAATGGATATTCTAGTAAAAATTTGAATTGGAAAATTTATATATATATATTTTACTAGAAATTGAAGTTTTATTAATTATGGATTTTATGTGAATGGTCAAGATTAATTAATAGAATATTGATTTTGAAAGGATAAAAATCCAACTTTAGTTGAAATATTAATGCTCAAAAATGGATATAAATATATATAAAATTGAAATGGTTTTGGGACTTGAGGTAATATTTTGGATTTTGGTTTAACTTTAAAAGAAGAAATATTTGGAAAGCCGTGTAATTTATTTCTTTATAAAGCAACAGTGAAGTTAAACCTTTTTAATTCGCATACCGTTGGATATCCAAACCATTTGAGTTTAAAAGTTATGGTTTGAAATTATGGATTTCCAAAAATATTAAGCTTTGAAAATATCCGATTTTCAGATATTATGAAGCTAAAGCCTTTTAATTTTTGGAAAGGAATTATATTTGGAATAAGTGGTAAAATATGGTTTTGGGTTTTGGAATGATATCGTAATATTATGGTTTTGAAATGGATTATATTCTGGTTTTAAAGTATAAACAATTTTTAAATGACCGCGGTGTTATAATAACGATTGGTTGGCAAAGAGACCGGGATCGGATATGGACATACTCTCTGTCGATACCGAAAACCACTTTGACTAACCGTGTACGCGGTGGAGTTCCCAGAATGAAGTAGGTGGTGGCGACGTTTCCTGTAAGGTAAATACGTGGACCCAACTCCCGTGAGTTGGCATAAGGTGGCTAAAACAGGAGCGATTCTCAGGCCAATGAGGTCATTCCTCTGATCGGACGCTCCTCTTCGATATTATACTCTGACTTGGATTGATTCAGTGGCCACTTCTATATTTTGATTTTTGGGGGAGTTAGTTCGAGGTGGGCGGCAGCTGCGCGCTGCGCGTTACCATCAGCCTGGATAGCAATTGGTATATCTACCCTGGCATTGCCTAGTTGTGCCGTGTCACCTACCCTATCGCGCCTTGTACGAGTTTGGTTTTCTCCCGTAGCCCGTGTGGTATCCTCTAGTGGCTTCCCGATCAGGAGGGACTATGATATTGGATGGACTACTGGGACTATTACGTGTTAAGGGCTATATGGGTAACCCCTTAACGCTATTAAAAAGTAAGTTTATTTTATAAATAGACACTATTATAATAGCGCAATATACTACATAGTAAATAGTTTAACGGATCCTTAGGAGATGTAAATCCCGAACATCTCTTGAGTTACTGCACTCATATTTATTTCTGTTTATTTAACTCACATAAGATATTCTAGTCTGACTCGAGTGTTTTTATCTTTTCAAATTCGCTCGGGTCAGTACGAGCGTTTCAGGATAGCAGATTTAGCTTGGAGGACGAAGACGAAGATTCAGCATCATTTATATATAGTATTGCACCACACACTCTTTATATTCCGCTGCATTGTTGTATTGGTGTGTGTGACTCTGATGTTCATTTTATAAGTGAAATAACTATTTTGTAAACTATTTTTGAACTGTATATTTATTATTATACTTTATCCTTCCGCTGTGAGATTCTATTTTGTTTTATTTCTTCTCTATTATTCTTATTTACCCCATAACAATCCGCCCTTGCGTATGCTTTGAATCGACATGTGTGTCGTTTTAAAGTGTGCGAAAAGGCGGGACGTTACAGTGTATATTCATTTGAAGCTAGTTGAATAATTGAATGGATATCAATTGAATGTTAAACCAATTGGAATTGAAAAAGTTGAACCAAATTGAATGTAAGTAAAATAAATAAATTTGGTTGTATTGGATATACATTGGTTGTTATTTGTTTGTGAGGTGATTTTATGTAAATTCATTAAGTGTTAATGAAATTGAATTAGTAAAATTTGAAAGCTATGTAATTAAATTCAAATTGAAAGTGAAGTAAATGGATTTGAATAGAATTGAATTTGATTTGAGTTGAAAGTGAACCAATGTGAATTTAATTAGTGAATATAAACTAATTGGAAACGAATGAGATTGAATGTGTAACCTCAATAGTAAAGCAAATTGGGATAAAAAAGTAAATATCGAAATTTTGTAATGGAATTGGCAAAATAGTTTGAATGTTGGAATTGGATACTACTACTTGCAGGATATACAGGTATATAATGGAATTGGGATTTTGATTTTGAAGTTAAAAAATTGAATTGCTCGACAAAAAGGTACGTATTTCAATTTTAGTATGAGATTTGATGATTTCCTTCTCCAGCCACTTGGCTTTCTCTTTTCCTTTTTATTCTGAGGGGCCGTAGTGCCATTTTGTACTTGTACCGAGCTAGCCGCGCAAAGGAGACGCTGGCGAAATTTTTCGAAAATTTCGGGTGTTAGAAAAATTTTGGGAAATTTTGAAAGTCTGGAATTTGAATTTAAATTTAAATTTGAATTGTTAAGTAAACAATGTTGTTTGAAACCTATAATTGAAGTTGGAAAGCTAATTGAAATGATAGTAAATCTTTAATAAAAAGATTCGTGTTAAAAAGTTGATAAAACTAATTGGTTTTGGAAAAATAATAAACGGATTAGGAATTATTTTCTTAACTTACAATTTCGAGGACGAAATTCTTTTAAGGGGGGAAGATTGTAACGACCCAGAATTTTGGATAATTAAATTTTGAATATTTAATTAATTTTAAATATTAATAAGTGGAATTCTTAAGTCGAATAATTTATTTTTCGAATATTGAATTTAATAGGGTAGTTTAAATCGATTATTTAATAGTTGAAATTCCAGAAATAATTGAAAATTGGGTTTAAATATGATTGAAAATTATTTGGAAAAATTTATTTTATCATATTGGAGTTAAAGAAATATTTTAGAATTTTTAAAACTGAATTTGGAGTTAATTTGTAAAAATTGAATATTTTAATATTTAATTATCGACTGAAAAATAGCCAATTTTTGAACAGTCTCAGAATTGAACGAAACGAGTTCCATTGGATCCATAATAGTTAGTTATTATTGGATTTCAATTTTCGTAGCAATCGGAGTTGTCGTTTGACCGTGGCAGCTCGAAACGCATCGAAATTGTTTTTATAATTATTTAGCGAGTTAAAATAGCCATTTTTCAAACGGTCTCGGATTTCGACGAAACCAGATTCATCGGATCTGTAATGTGATATTATTGTAAGATTTCAAATTTCAAGTCGATTTGATTTATCATTTGTCCGGTACAAGCCAAAACGCCTAGAAATCGTTTAAATCGGTTTAATTTTAAATCGATCGTTTATTGCCGTATCTCACACATACGATGGAATTAGCTTCTGAAACCTATTTCATTGTGTCCGGAACGTGGAAAAACCTTAGAATCGCCTGTCGGAACGCGTAGATTGGAGGTCGTTTTCATAAGTTGTTAAATTGGAAATTTTATTATTAAAATAATATTAATAACATATATACATTAATATTTTTCACTAAACCCTAACCCACTATCACCAGCCGCCACCCTTGTTTTCCAAGGCCGACAATCTTCCATCTTTCTCCCTCATTATCTCCAAAATCCACGCATCGATTCGCAAAAGTTCCAGCATGAAAGTCGTAGAGGATGGTGAGATCTTGTTATCCAACGGTCGAGATTGGAAACGGAGTCACATGTGAAGTGCTATGGACCCGCATTCTCTGGTGGTTGCGCATGCAAATCTAGGCAGCAGGGGCGGCCGAGCTTGGCCTAGCTCTGGGCGAAGGGGGCCCACGTGGTGGTCTTCAATTTAGCGCATCCTGATCGCCTTCAAGTGGAGCGAGGAGGTGATGAAATGGAACCCTAGTTCCAAGCTTTATGGGTTTAGTGCGTGTTTTTTGTTTCCTGGAGAAGATGGATGCGCACGAGAAGAAGAGAAGTGGGGAGAGGAGATGTGCGGCCCAGATCAAGGTGAAAAAATAAATAAAAGGAAAATGTTGATTTTATTATATTATGAACGTGTACAAATTTTAAAAATCAATATCTTTTTGCTGCGAGGTCCGATTGGGACGAAACAAATTGCGACGGGTCCGTATTGACGAGCTCTTCGCAATGCAACTAGTTTGGAGTCGATTGGAGCTCATTTGAATTTCGGGTAAAATTAAACGTTCGTTTAATTTTATTCGAAACGAACGCTGAATCGGAAATAAAACCAAGCTGAGAACTCCTCACTCAATCGAACAGTTTGGTTTAAAATATAAATAGTTAATGTTGATTGATGATTGTTGTTTGATTGTGTTAGTAGATATAGTAGGATATATACTATATATAGCAATATATATATATATTGGCATATGTATATATTGGATTGATTTCCCGCCTCGTATAGCGGATGAGACCCTATTGCGTCGCCTATTAAGCGGATAATATTTTATAAAATCCCATATACCGCGATATTCCACCTTGAAGTGGAATTGGTATTATGCTAACGTCTGTGGATGCAGGGAAACAGGTTGGAGGGATCCAACTAGATTCCTCACAAATATTTATTTGTTTATGAATATTGTGTTGATTGTTGACTTTCATATCGATATATATGATGTGGTTCCCGTGATTGACTATATGATGCTGATGCATCATCGGATTCATTTTTAAAGTTAAAAATAACGATTTTTATTTTTAAAAAGGATTTTTTAAAATGATTTTTTCCAAAGTATGTTTTATTAAATTTTTAAATTGATTCACTATAAAATAAATAAACGTATAAGTTTTTATGTTGTAAAAATTAATATTTTTATGAAATATAACCAAAAGGAAAATTTTAAAGTCAATAGATTTTATAAAATAGTTAAATTGGGATTTTGAATAATTATTATAAACAGTTTATATAAAAGATTTTATAAATGGATATTTATAAATTAAATTTATTGGAATTATGAAACGAGGTTATAAAGTGTTAAGAAGATGTATAAAATGAATTTCATTAAAATTTATAAATTTATAAATTGTGGAAGTTATAAAATGAATAGATATCGAAAATAAAAGTTTATAAGAAATTAACTTATAAAAGTGGATTTTGGGCATTTAAAGGGGATATTTATAGGAATTGTTAGTAAAGGGGGTTTTTATAAGTTGAAAACCATTATAGATTATAAAGGAATCTTATCAGTGATAAGATTTAAAATTTGTGAAGTTTTAAAGGAACGGTTGAGTAAATAAATGGATTATAAGCTCTTGACTTATAATACGAACTTTTGGTATAGAAATTGGGTTTATAAATTGAATTGGCTTAATAAAAGAGATTTCTAAACCGAAGTTATTAATAGAAATAGAATTTATAAACGTTGTTTATAAATTTGAAATCAATGGAATTTGATAAATTGAATTTAGAATTTGTTAAAGGAGTTATATTCGCTCTCTTAAACGACGAATATATCATTAAGTCAAATGGGCATGTTTTGGGAAAGGAATGTTTTAAAAGGGAATTTTAAAATGATTTAAAGATGCATTAAAATGCATTAAGTATCGAATACATAGATTTCAACATTCATTGTTGAAATAGGCGTTTTCGAGAAAATAGAGAAACGGTGGACTATAACACTGTTGTTATAGTAAATGGTTTCCAAAAGGAAATATTTTGTATAGTATTGGGATTTATGTTTATATTTTTATTTCAAATCCCTATACTAGTGATTTTGGGTTGTCGTAACGATGTTTTACGCAACATCCGTTTTAACCCAAATAAATGTGAATAAGAGAATGGTTTTCTTAAAAGGATGAAATATATACTTAACCGTGATTTAAGTATATTGAATATCTTCAAATTGTTGAAAATAAATAAATTTGTGAACTACTTATTATTAAATAAGTATGGAAATGCTTTTCCAATATGAAGTGGAACGTTTTTGAGAATTTATCTTTTAAAGGTAAATTGTAAGCGAATATTTTGAAATCGATTTGAGAATCGTATACTAGTAGATATTTGGAAATTTGAAATTCGCTATGGAATTTGTAAAGGAACGGAAATTTGTTAAAAATAAATATTGATTTATTTTGAAGTATAGAAAATAAATTTACGAATTGGAACGTAAGTTTAAAATAAATCGGTAAGGATTTATTTGATGATTTGGAATTTGTTTTCAAAGGTTATAAAAGATGAAAAGTAATTTGAAATTGGTTTTCAAATGGTTGAAGTGTGGAAATTATATCGTGTAAGGATATTTTGGTAAAACAAATAATTTGGGCAATTATTTGGAAGGTGTATATATATATATATATATATATCTTGTGAAGATATTTTTGGGGATTAAATAATTTTGGAAAATTATTTGGAATCTGATGATGTGGCGCATCTTTATTGATAGTTAAATAACCGACTATCAGTATTTACCCTTGGATGGTATTTGTTGTGTTTGTTTGAGATTGAATGCTACACTTATTTTAAAATAAGCGCTCGCTATTCGGTTTAGCCGGGAGAGGACCATTGAGTCGTATATCCCATTTCGAATATGTGATACGTCGTTATGGATAGCATTTGAAGACCGGTGTTGAAGACCGGGTATTTGTGAAAACGATAGGATGACCTATCGATTGTCTCTGCATCGTTAGCTACGGTATGGAGATTTCCTTTGTGTTGGGAAATTTTATCGGGATTGTGAATACCCGGATTGCAAGGGCTTCTTTGGAAGTGCCTTCGGTTCTGTTCGAACCCGGAACAGACTTGTATGGTTACGTGTCTGACATTACATTTTGAGATATAGAGCAGATTTCTTTTCAAATACATTTCTGTTGGTGGCGGAGAATTTATTCTCTTAGCTTAACACCCTTCTCTGAGACGTACGAGCTCAGAGGTTATGTAGTTGAAGGTTATCAGCGATATATTCCCAATCTGGTAATGTGACATGCTGAGTGCTGCTGTGTGATGATCATTGGTTGGTCATTTGTGATATGATCATTTTTTTGATCATTTATCTTTGTGATCATTGCTTTGATCATCTGTTGACCCAAAGCATGGCTTTGTTGCACAAAGCGTAGCATTGTGGACGAGACTTCGTCAGACCTCACTCCCCGGAAATGGTCGAAACAGGAATATGCGGCAAGGTTATGAGGGTCGCGCCCTTTAGGGTATGTCATTTCCTTCTGGAAAAGGGTGGTATCATGGTATGGAGCCCAGATATTTACTCATGTTGATACACTATATCTATTACTGTGTGGTGTTGTTGGAATCGAGCGCTCGGATAAAGGTCCCAAAGGACCGGGGGATGACATATTCGTGTAGTAGTTACCTAGTTGCAGAGGTAACCCGGCCTTGTGTTGGCAGAGATCTAACCGTAATGTTAGTTTCTCGGGACGTCCCGCCAGAGGCGATCCCATGTGGCAGTAGGAAGTTCCTTAGCCTGGCCATTTGTTGGAAATCCAATCAAAAACAATACGCGCCCTGTACGGTTTTAGTTGTATAACCTGCCATGGAATGTGGCGGTAACCTGCTATTGAACATGGTAGCTATAGTAGGCATACGACGAAATGTTGTATGCTGGATAGGATTTATATTCTACTTTCGAAAATGTTTTCTACACTATGCACTAATAATAATATCAAAAATGATTTGATTTTTGCGTAGTAAGCATCTTTGACTATCATAAGGAGAAATCTCCTCCAATTCTGCGTTTGCATTGTGTGTGTGGCGGGAGGCCTTATGGTAGTTTTATTTTCCAAAAAGCATTTCGGATTTCAAAATTTAAATTCTCTTGTTGCTTGTGTTAAAGATAAACTGTTTTGAGTTCTCACACCAGTCTCATGACTGACCTGGAGTTTATTGTTTCCTTCCTAAACTCTGGGTGCCCACCCATTTTCCACACGGGCAGTCTAGAGTTAGGTTATCTGGTTATTCTGGTTTTCGGGAGTTGCTATAGCAATCTAGAGGCGACCAGGATGGCGTTGTATATTACTATTATAGTATTCTTTTCCGCTGTATTATTGTTGTATACTCTAATGATGAATGTAATGTGATGTAATGTATAAAATGTATAGTTCTTTTGTTTTAATGAATATTCATTTATCTATTATATGTTGTTCCGCTGCGATTGTGAGATTCTGATATTGTTTTCATGTTCTGTTGTTTGTTTCTGTTTCTTCTCTTGTTCTCTCTCTCTTCTTCTACCTCTTTCTTCTTCTAAAACCGTAACGGTTCGGTTTTCGGCAACGAAAAAATCGCGGTCGTTACAAATTGTATTTTACAGATAAAAAGAATAGATTTATGGATAATATTTATAAAAGGGAAATGTTATTAGAACCTCGAATTTTGATGTTTTGATTGTGACAACTATATAAGCAAACATTATATGAACTAACCAGGTATGCAGGAGAAGATAATCAAAAACATATAAAGACCAGATTTCAGAATGTTGCTACAACGTATTGTTAGGTATAGAGTCTGAGTGAGTCTAAATGTAGATAAATGTTAAAATCTCCCCGAAGTGGTATAAACATACACTCATAACAAACGTATTGGAAAATCAAAAGAACTGCACAAAAATATTGCATTCAGCGGGCTAAATAATCCCTTTCAGCCGACTGAATGTTGTACATTTACAAAAATAAATAAGAACACTTAACCGCCTGACTAACAATATTCAAACGGCTGAATTGTATATATTTGCACTAATTCCTTGCATTTTTAAATTTTACTCGATTCAGCTGGCTGAAATATTTAATTCAAACGACCGAAGCTTCATAACGACCAGTTTCTGAAAATGTGCGTCTTTTCAATGAACAGTTCCAACTATTGATTCGAAAGATTGCTTCTATATATCTTCATAGTTGCTCTTCATGAACGTATATAACCTTTTAATTTCTATAAATAGCAAAGAAATCCAATGTCTAAAATAATCAATTTTCTATTTTCTTAATTCTATCCTTTTTTGCTATTTACACTCAAAGGCTTTCTCGGCATAAGAACTCTATTGATGACTTATATATTCAACTTATTCTTGTTTAATCAATTAAACTTCCTTTCATAATGAAAAACACGATATACCACAAAGGAAAAGATTATAGGAAGGGTATACTCTAAAGACATATCTGTGCTATTCAAAGAGCACAATCAGTTAGATTTTCTTTATTATTAAAGTCATGTTCGGTTGCTCAGGTGGTTAAAAGTCCTACTCTGTCGCTTAGACAGTTGAAGTCATGTTCGGTTGTTCAGGCGGTGTTATACCTAATCCTCAGAGTGAAGAGAGGGTTGATAGTTTAATTCGAGAAGGAGTATGAGACTGGACGTAGAACAGAAAGTTTGAACCAGTATAAAAACCAGTATAAAAGTTCGAATCCATTTTTTTATCAGGTATGGTCATCATATAACCATAACATAGTTATTTGATATTCAAATAACATAGAAAATAACACCAACACAAGTTTTATTGAAGGTCAATCCAATACACGACCATAATTATTGGTCAACTAGAATGAGAATTTATATGCAAACAAATGGATATGATACTTGGAATATCACTCAAAATGAGTACACTACACCTACAATACTGTGACGACCCCACCACTATGCCTAGTTTAGCGAAGAACATCACAAGTAAGGTCATCTGCTAATTCGGAGAATACGGCTGATTAAGGGCTATCAAATGTGAATATATCTTTATACTAACACTGATACATCTTATTTACCGTTTTGAAGATCTAAACTGAAAATTTGACGTATGTAGTATTTATACAAAGTAATAAACACACCAGTTGAAAATATTCAGAACAATATATAATATAGATAGATCAGAATCTGAGTCATTGATCACAGTGGAATAATATACATCATTATATACATAATAGAATGCGAGTCTACAAAATATGAGTACTAGACCCACACAAATATATACATCATATCCAAAATCATGTATCAGGTACAAAGTCACTATTATATAATATAGATGACATAAACTCCTAACAGTCAATATATAGAAGTACGAAGTAAACTAAAACTATCAAAATAGTCTACTTCAATGCTGACCCAAAATCCAAAAGTCAATGGTTCCCTATACCTGCAAATCTTGGCCTGACCTGAGTATTAAAATAATAAACGGGTCAGACTATATCTAATAAAAGGTGAGAATTAATGTTATAACTATATGACTTAAAATAAGTATGCCGAACAAATAAACAATCATAATAAGGCATATTAATTAAATTCACTACTTTATAATTCCATAAATGATTTATCTCTAAAATACGTCATCCCAAAATATGCCTAAAACCAAAAAATTCAAAAAGGCTTACCAAACCAATAAATACAGGTCTAAAAATTTGACTTAACAATAACCAACTAAGTCAAAAATAAAATTTACCCAAAACAAATACTCAAATAAGACATATCTAACTAATCACCATTTCATAAATGCATATCAAGTCTCAGTAGACTAGCATCTCAAAATATGATGATAACCAATTCAAAATTCCTCAGAGCCATAAAAGGATACAAAATATCCATACTAAAATTCTCTGGAGAAATAATAATAAATAATGAAATAATAATGGTTGTCATCTATTTGTTTAATATAGTGACATGAAATCTATCGAAAGAGATCTGTTACATAGAAAAGAAGTGTTGAGTCACAGGTTCTATGAAGGTTTTGATTTCTGACAAAGAAATAAAGACGATCGACAAAACAAAGACATCATGGCTATAAAGGGGCACAAAAGAGTTACATATGGTACTCTAGATTATAGGTTGATTATTTGATATTGTAATAGTGATAAATTTGTTAAAATCTATCCTCAAATAATCATGCATCTCAATATAATCGATATATATATATATGTTTAAAAAAGGCATTTGCACATTTGTTGAGCAAATTAACAGAGACCGGTCGACCGGTCATAAATTAGGCGGTCGACCGTTTCTGTGTAAAATGCACATGAACGTGCACACATGCACATAACGACTATATATTTGAAATCCTGTCTACTGGCCAATTTTTGACATGTCGACCATTTTTAAACAGAGAGAAACCTTTTCCAAAAGACACTTCTTTCTCCAATGGTTGCATCTCTTACCTTTCATCAATGATCATATCTATTAATGGCTACTGTTCACAAAGAGTTACAACCATTCTTCTCTATATAAACTCATCTAAATCATTGATTCAATAACGATGATTACATACATTTTTTACTCTAATTTCTGATCTTACTTTCTAAATACTCCTGCATTCTAAAAGCTCTCAATTATTTTAATTGCTTATTGAATCATTGAAATTATTTAATATCTTTTGATTCAATAAGTAATATATTTCCCTTAATCTTCACAAAACATCGTTCACATATTTTTGAGGATAAGATTATAGGAAATTTGTACTACAAGTGAAAAAACTGTGTTAGCAAGAACACATACCGTCAACAAACAATTATATTCATCATTGTTGAAGTCCTCGGTGTTGTAAGAGGCAAGCGTTGAAGTCCTCGGTGTTGTAAGAGGCAAGTGTTAAAGTCCTCAGTGTATTAGAGGCGTGAAATCCCGTTCGTTTGCTCGGGTGTTGTAAACCTGTTCCTCCGGGTGAAGCGAGGTAGTTAATAGTGAAAATCCAGATAAAAGTCTGGGACTGGACGTAGGACGGTGCTCCGAACCAGTATAAAAATCTCTGGTGTGATTTTTCTATTTTTATTTACTTTGCTACTATCATCTATTTCCGCATTTATATTATATTCCATATTACATGATTCGTGTGTACTATATTAGCACGTGCATTAGTACACACCACATATTCAGGAAGCCTTCCAAAAGAGACTGCAGATTAGTGATACCGCTCAATGAAAAGAGCAGCCGTGTACCTGAAGTGTCCTATGCACATTTACTTTCCGAAAGAGGTAAATATAGTCTAACTATATAAAACAAAATAAACTGATAGGTTGTAGTATCTATAGACTACGATACATGAAAAAATCTGCCTTTCTAAAGAGACAACCGTCATAAGAGATCTTCCGAAAAAGATCTTCCTACCCAAATCTAAAAATGTATTGATTTTCAAATTGATGAAAAACGAGTTAACTTCTCTTAGGGATCTATCGGTCTGAAATTCGAATACCCTAAGATAATATAAATCCAAGTGTTAATTACCGTTACTCCAGTAACTACAAGAATTTAGTTAGCTGTCTCATACCAGAAAGTAAATTCAAGTATTTAATAAAAGCTAGCAATTTCGACTCAAATTGTATTTAACAAACTATTACAATAATCGAAAGAATTGTACAAAGTGTCCCATACTACCCGACAATTAAGTCATTTATTAAAAAAAATTGTTTCATAGAAAATCACGAAATTCAATAGAAATCTGATTCAAACTTGCATAAAATAGCCAGAAGATAAAGACAGTAAAGGTCAATAATAATTTATAGTCTGAAAGTAATTAATAAAATTTTACCATATAGAAAATGATTTTCTAAAGTATTTTGTCTACAATCACTTATTAATCTCTCACCTTTGTTAACCCATAAAATAAAAGGGTTTTAGATTAATTATATATACAAAGATATAATTTTTCAAAATCACTTTTAAATCCATAACTCATTTTTAAAGAAGTTGCTTATTTATAAAAAAATTAAAATTATTTAAACCTCTTTTATAACTAAATCAGTTGAAACCGAAATTATTACTTTCGTAACAACTTTTATAAATAAAACTATATTTTATAATTTACTGTGAAAACATTTCCAAAATTTTAATATACACATAATAGTAATTTTAAAAAGGTTTCATAAATAAATTCCTCAATTTTAAAAGTTTTGAACAGAAATTTGGATACTAATAAGTTAAGAATATAATATAGTTTAGCTATATATTATGTAAATGAAATTTCAATAAGGATCAAAATGAATAAAATCTCATTTTGATATTCTTTTAAATCATTCAAAAGATAACCCATTGAAAATTCAATAACTAGAGCCACCATCGCTCTAAACATATAATTCAATAATACAAGTTTATTTAACGACCTGAGTTGCTTTTCGACAATTTCGGTTATACAAACAATGCACAACCATCATATAATTAAACTACAGAATCAATTGTATTTTGATGGTTTTCAACATACATGTTATTTCATAATTAACCATTAATTCAAATTTCATAAATCGATAAAATTGTGATTTCTTACAACTATGGCTTAATATAAAGTTTTAACCAAATTTTAAGACATAACAACAATTTAAAAGATATGTCTTATAAGGTTTTACTCGCTATATAAGCAATCAATGATAATCATACAAGCATCTCTTATCCAATTTAAGCATAACAACCAAAGATAATAACAAAATGAAATTAACTATCGAGATAATTATATATAGCAAATGTAACGACCTGAAATTTTCGATCCTGAAAATTCCAGATAGTTAGAGAAAAGAAGAAAGAGAAAGAAAAAGAAACAGAAAACTCAAACTCAGAATCTCACATTCGCAGTGGATATAATAGCAAATAAAATAACAGTTTACAAAGAAGAACTGTATCAGTGCATTTACATTTTTACATCAGAGTTATAACAATTTCACAACACTGGACAGTTTTAAATAACATGTCTTATATAAATAACAATAAATATCACAGCGGATAAACACTGTATACGTTTCTGTTCTTCAGCTCTCCTCTTGAGCTTCAGAACGTCCTTACCTGCAAATCTGTAATACCCGGTTTGACCCGAGCATTACATCAAAGTAACTCCCGGGTCAGCCTGGAAACCAGCGTGAGTAAACCCATCTAGCATAGAATACAAAAGCATACAACTTATATAACCCGGGGTAACTTTTATCAATTTATAACTTCACAAGTCGTTATAGACATCACTTATATCACACACCAATTTTCTAAGTGTCAAACTTAGATTAAATGGTTCCATTCACTTTAATCATTCCATTTCATTCTATTGATTCTACATATTAGATTACAAAGAATCGAAGTGGTTTCGGGTATTTACTAATACCCGACTCCGGTCTCTTCGAGTCCAATGTCATCTTAATCCAAGTTATTCAATTAAATACAATTCGACTTTAATTATTGGATAACACTTTTTCACAGCAATTCATAAATGATAGATAAACGCATTATCACTGTTCAATCAAACATATCATATCACAAAGCAATTACTATCAGAGATATCAACCAATCCAAGGCACTTATCATCATTCACTCATTCATAAGCAAAATTGACCGCTTTCGTTAATTAATGTAATTAATAATCCTCTAATTACATCCATTAGTTAATTATTCTTAAATTTCTATTAAAAATTAACCTTAACTAAATTACATTAATTAACCAATCCTCAATTAATCACAATCAATAATTAACTTTCCTTATTTACTTCATCAACTAAATCAACTCCTTGATTAATTATATTAATTAATCCTTTAGTTACACTGAGTAATTATTACTTAATTTTCTTCCACAAAGTATTTATCCTTTAATTACTTCCCATCAAGTAATTTCCTTTTTAATTTATTACATTCAGTAATTATCCAGTAATTACTTTTCTAAGTAAGTGTACCTCATTAATTATCTTAAGTACTTATACTTAGCCCAACGTCAAATGATTATCGTTAATTAATTAAACCTAATTAATTAACTGAAAATCAGCCACATCAACTTTATTAATTATACCGAGTAATTAATTACTTCAATTACTTGCTAAGTAATAGCCCTTCTTATATCAAGTAATCAGCCCCTAATTACATCATTTAATTATTGCTTAATTAATTAATACTAGATTACTTAGAATAACCATGCCCAATCAAGTAATTAACTACTCCAAATTAATTACTCAAATAAATTCGTCTTAATTTGATTACCCTTAATCACTATTATTGAGTAATTACCCTAATTACTCTATTGGTTAATCATCCTTAATTAATTAATCTTAATCAATTAGTCACTAATTATGACTTAACTACTTAATTAATCAACCTCTAATTATTAATTAATAAATCTTAAACATTATTAAATTAAACTATTAATTAATCTTAATTAACTTATTTAGTTAATTAGTCATTAATAATCCAAATATTAATTAGCTCTTGAGATAAATCTTTATTTTTATTAATGACTTACTTATCATTAACAAAATTTTAAATCAATTTACAACCCCTTTAAAAAAAAAATTGTTAGAGAATACTTATTTTATACAAAAGAGATTGGTGAAAGTTTTAAAACCAAAATTTATTTTGATTTTAAAATTTGGTTCTTATGAAAACTTACTTATCAACCCTTTTAAAACTTACTAAATTTCTAACCACCATCAATCTTGAAAAAAAATCTGTTTTCATTTGCCTTAAGCTTGAAAACTTATTTCTTTGCAAAAATCTGGAACCTCAAACTAACCAAAAATCAACCCCGAGCCAACAAATAAAACTCGAGCAAATCTCACAAATTCTACATCCAGCTTCGAGACAATACAGCATATCACACGAGCACTACCCGAGTGACGTGCTTCTTCCCCAAAAAGAAAAAATATCCTTCATCACCTGATACTAAATCGTGCCCGATGCACATGTACCGAAGCACCGCCCTCCTCCGGCCATTATTCCGGTCTCCTACAAGTCGATAACGACCTCGACATCACTCACGACCATCCAGATGTTGCAATTTCAGCTTGACTCGAAAACAAGCCTTCGAACGGTGACAGAACCCAACCTAAAACCACGTTGAACGGCCACCGACGAACTCCAGATCGCCATATATTCCGGCTATAACTTCCTAACCCCTCCACGTTGCTACTCCCTAGAAATGATGCGACTCGATGCATTATGGACGCCTTTACGACCATTCTTCCAGACCCGACCACATTAAGTTAAAAAAAACCTAAATCTCCTCACTACCGTCGCCATAAAGATTGACCGACGCTTCTTCCATTTTTGCCGAACCACCTAATCATTCAGCTTACTCCAGAAGAAATCCCGACCATTCAATTCCATTTGATCATCAAAGGTGGCCCAAAAATCAATATCCAGATAATCCCAAATTTTGTGCCCAATACATTATTTAAAATCTTGCTTTTAGTTTTAAAAATCACAACTTCCTAAATGAATTCGAATTATATTCTTGAATCATCAAATTATGATGTTTGATTAATTTTTTTTTACTTATTTTGAATTTGTCTGTAAATTTCCAAACTCCCAGAGAATCCTTTCTTTGTTTTACTTAGAACTATTTTTAAGGTTTAAATCTTGTTAAATCTAACAAGTATTGTTCAGAAACCATTTCTAAAATAAAATAAAATCAGAGGGATGAGGGATGGATATTTTTTCTTTTAAACAGATGTGTGCCTGTAACCTGGAAAAGAACTTCACTTGTCTGATCTCTTCAGACATGCACCACAAATTTCACACATATAATCATGTTTCAGAACCTAAACCATCATGCAAATGTTTTCAAGCATACATCACTTGTTAATTTCTGTCATATGTCACATGCAAAAAAAAAAATATTCAAAGATGTTTCATGCTAACAATTCAAAGACAATGGCTAATACTAAGAACAGATATCATAAATTATCAGAATCACCAGCCTCTCATGTATGCAAACATGCAAAGCAACCATCATCCAGTAAATCACATAATACTTAAGTTTTTAATTTTTTAAAGTTTACTCACCTTTATAGAAGAAGAGACATTCAGTTGCATTTTCATTTTCCTGAAACTGATTTTGCTCTGATTTTGAATCTGGAGTTTGAACCTGCTTGCTGTTGATTGATTAAATTTTTTTGCAGCTGTTTTGATTTTTAAAACTTGATGCTGATGAACTTGATGATGATGATCCTAGACTTAAATGCATGCGGATGATCTTGAGTTGATCTTCTCTTTGAAGTTGAAACTGATTTAGAGTTGTAGTGGAATTTGTTTTGCAGATTTTTAAGTTGAACTGATTCTAGATTTTGGGTTGTATTTAATTTTGAATTTCTCCTAAATCTGATTTCAGTTTTTTTTTCTCTTTTAAAGATAATGTGTTGAACTAAAATAAATTGCAAATTTTTTTTAAACATATTTTAAATAAAATGTTTTCAAAAATAAATAACACAAATGCCACTTGTTACATTAGTTAGTAGAGTGATTTACAAGTGGCTTCCTCATGTATAATAATCTTACACGTGTTCTATTACAATTTCTAAATTTTATAAATGTTTTTAAAATCCATTCCTTATTACATTTATTTTTCTTTTATATATATATATTATAGTTAAATTTTAGTTTTATACTAATAATATCTTAAGTGTGTTTAATAATCAAACTTTCTTTGTTCAAATATTATTTATTAACTTACTTTTGTAATTATGCATGATATATTTATTTAAAATTGTTTATAAAGCTTTTGTATTTATTTTATCAATTAACAATCACTTTCTTAATTAATTTAAAGAAGGTTTCCTTTAAAGAAAATAATATAAGACAAATACTATTTTAATTCCAAAATAGTTTAAAGTAACAACTCATAAATATAAATATACACTTTTAAGCAAACACATCTTAAATTTGTTTTAAAAAAATAAATTTCTTTACTTAAAATCTGCTTATCTATATATATATATTCATTCTTTATTATTTTCAAATATTTGTAATTCAACTTTTGTTAAAATTTTAAATTCATTTATATATCCAGATATCTATATATATATATATCAGAATTTCATTTGTTCAATTAACAAATAAGTATTTTGACAATTCTAATCCTGTTAATTTCCAATTAACAAATGCCCAGAAATTCGGGTTATCACTTTCCTTCCCCCTTTGAATCTTTTCGTCCTCGAAAAGAAGCGAAGCCAGAATTTATTTAAATATTTTAAAACCAGTTAAAATATTCTTTGATCATTTCAAAATACTTTAAAAAAATTCATATAATATTGCCAAAATAGTTTTTATAAAAATACTTTTATAACTCGATGTTTCAATAAGTCCATCCTTGTTCCTACAGAAATTCGGTCATACGTTGATCAGGCGTACGACTGAAAATCTATAAGTACTTAGCAGACTCGTTTTCAACACCTAGTGAAAATACTTGAAAAATAATTTTATTGAAAATATTGAAAGTATTTTGAAATCGAGGAAATGTCTTAGGTGAGAATGCTCTGGAAATCATCACCCCCATCCATGGTCACAGTTACATTCCAGGTTTACGTTGCCGTCGCACAAAAGTACATGTAACTGCAGGCTCTCCACGGCCTCTCGATTACGCCATGGAACCCACACAACAGAGCACAGTTACATCCAGGGTTACGTTGCCGTCGCAGCAAAAGTCCATGCAAATGCAGGCTCTCATCGGCCTCTGATTTTCGCTGTCGAAATGAAACCTCTCCACTCCTACATAGGTCGCAGTCTGTCGATATAAAATCAAACGCAAACTGTTGGCTCTCAGCGTCACACGCGACTTTCGCTCTGTTATACCATAGGTCGCAGTCTACCGATATAAAATCAAACGCAGACTGTTGGCTCTCAGCGGCACACACGACTTTCGCTATGGTACAATCTACTCATAATCCCCAGGAACTAGTTTTGTCTGGACTCCTCACAGGATCAACTTTAGAACCCCCTTGGGGATCAAGGCACCACCACCCGGTGGTACTCCTGAGAAGTTCATTCCAAGGGAGCGCCTTTTTCCCCAGAGCCATCATCAAAACATTTTATACTATACACATATAGCATCTTTAAATCATACACCTAGTATGAACTCATACAAAGCTCATTCACATAAAATCGATTATTCCAAAATCGATAATTCTCAAACTAGGCTTTCCAAATTCAGTATTGATTTTACCCAAAAATCAAAAGCCGTTCCACATCCAAAGGTTCCCAAAACCTTTTCCCAAAATCCTCATATGATCCTTTATATATATATATTCAGATATATAAAATCTTTAAAACTTTGGATCATTTCAAACTTGTATAAAATCCTTTTATACTTCAAACACTTTCAAAATTCTTTCCTTCCGGCGATAGATTCATCAAGGGGAGTTTTATCTTATATAACCAAGATATATACATTATTTATCCAAAATCAAATATTCAAATTTGATTACTCTTTTCAATATCAATTTCATTCAAATCCGTACTGTAACGACCCTGAATTTTGAACAATTAAATTTGTAAATATTTAATTTAATTTAAATATTTAAATGATAATTTGACTTAAATTTCAAATTATCAGAATGAATTGGTAATTTAAAATTTAGAATTTAATCTATTTAAAAGTTGAATAGAAATTTGAATTTTGACTTTGAAGTTGAAATTTAATATTGAACTTATATTTTAAATTTGAATTAATGATTTAGAAAAATAATTGGATTTGAAATAAGAAAGAAAATATAATATAAAAATAAATAAATATATATATATATACATATATATATAATAAAAAAAATAAAAAATAAAAATAAGTATACATTACCTTACCTACCTTACCTTCAACATGCCGTGACCCATGCTTAAAACACGTTCTCCTTTCTATTTTATACCCGACCCCTCTCTCCACTATCTTCATTCATACGAAAGAAAAGAGAAAAAAAAGAGAAAAAAAAAATGGCGGCCGTGTAAATCTTCTTCGCCGACCTTCAGCAAAGATTAGGGCTTTGCAAATTGGAGCTTTGATTCTTCAATTCGCTCAACTTTCCCTTGCTTCGGCTTCAATTTCTGCTTCGACCACTTCGAGTTCGCTGCTTCGTTTGCGTGCTCTTCATTTATTTGTAAAGGTGAGTCTTTTGGCTCACGATTATCTTAATGCCAGTATTTAAATTTGTTGCATTGAATTTTGGTTGCATGGGGGTTATTTGTTATCATTGGCTCGGTTACTTGAATCTGAACCAATTGGGGGTAATTGCGGTCTCTTGCTCGATTTGCTTGAATTTTTTACTGATAAAAGCAGATACTTTTGTTGTCACTTGCTCGATTTCTTGAACTATCAACTGATAAGAACTGATGCTACTCAAATCTTGATTTAAATTGAAAATGACAGAGGTTATATCTGATACTAATTTTTTTTTCTGATATGAACAGATACTATAAATTTTATTTCTAAATTGATAAGAACAAATGCTATTTGGTTTTGCTTTAAATTGATAAAAGCAGATGCTATTGATTCACTTACTGATAATTTGATTTTAATTTTAAATTGATGAGAACAGATACTACTTAAATTTATTTATAAATTGTTAAGAACAGATACTACTTAGTTGTGATTTGTTTTGTTTTGATGCATGCTTTGTGATTTGAAACTGCTACCATCATTTTTGAATTGTGACTGCACTTCATATATATATGCATTTATGCATGTATATATGTGATTGCATGAGTATGTGCTTGACTGTATGTTGTGTTGCTTCAAGGATGAAATGTCCTCTGTCTGTACATTTGAATTTTTGAACACTTGAGTTGTTCCACTATGCACTGTTGTGTGCTGTGCTATTGATGAGTTTTTATGGCATTGGTTTTGATACAACTACTGATTAGTTGCATATATGTTGATGCCAATTGCCTCTGTTGTGTAGTTGGTCACTGTGTTGCACTATGCTATGCTGTGTCACTACTTTACTATTGTTTTGTTGACATCTCTGATTTTATTTTGGGAATTTTGATTTGTTGAGATTTTTGGTGTAAGCAGAGTAATTTCTGATCTCTCAACAAAATTTGCCATCAACAATAAAGGGTTGTCAGACAATCCTACTTGTTGAACCTGCTTTCGACACAATTATTTCTTTCCTTTTTCTTATTCCATTCTCTGCTCCTCTCCCATGTTTTTTTAAAAATACATACTGTAAATGCAAAACACAAAACTTGAAGTCCAAACAAAACAGGTCTGTGCTAGCATGCACGAAGTAATTTTATGTTTCTACAGGCAAATCAATATTGCCTCATTTTATAGACTTAACAAATAACTGAAAGATGTAACACAATTTTAGTCAGAACCAACAGTTGCAGAAGTGCTGCTGCCTTGCCATATTAATTTTTATATGTTCATCTCCAATGATTTCATTTGGGATTTAAGTGGCACATTTCATCTGCTAATATTTGATGCTATTTTATGGTTTGCAACTGTTGCATTTGAAGTTGCTGCCTATACTTGTGTTTTTTTTCCTTGTGCCACATGTTGTTGTTACATGCTGCTGCTGCATATTTGTTTGCTTACTGTTTTTGTTTAAGTTGGCACTGGTTTTGCCTTGAGCCTTTTCTTTGCAGTGATTTGTCCGATTTGCGCTTGCACGCATGTTGGCGAGGCAGTGCACATGTGTGCAAAGTACACGTGTGTACTGCAGCCACACGGGATTGACAGATTTTAAAAAAAAATTAAAGTTGTTTATTTGAATTTTAAATAGTTGATTTAAAATATATAAAAGAAAATTAGTATAAAATTTAAATGTTAGGTTAATTTACTAAAAGGAATTGATTTAAAATAAAGGCCACTGGTTGATTAAATTTATTAAAAGAAAGAAAATTTAATAATTTGTAAATAAACTTGTTTAAACAAGAAATTGGTTTAAAAATAAAACTATCAGTTAATTTAAACTATTTAAAGGAGAAAACTGATGAATTTAAAATTTGTCAAATGAAAATTTAATTTATTCAATTGATTCGAATATTAATTGAATTGTATAAAATATTTAAAATAGGTATAAAACAAGAGAATCAAGTCAAGATGGAAAATGGACTGCAAATAAAAGCTATGGTGAGAACTTCTCACTCAAAAGGTTATTTAAAATTTTAAATAGTTATATTTAAAATTTGTTGATTGATTGATTGATTGCTTGATTGTGATATTAGATATTTTAGGATATATCTATATATATAGCAATATATATATATTGGCATATGTATATATTGCAGTTGATTGATTTCCCGCCTCGTATAGCGGATGAGACCCTATTGCGCCGTTAGTAAGCGGATAATATTTTATAAAATCCCATATACCGCGATATTCCACCTCGAAGTGGAATGGGTATTGTGCTAACTCTTTGGATGCAGGGAAACAGGTTGGAGGGATCCAACTGGACCCCTCACAAATATTTATTTGTTTATAAATATTTTTAATGATTGTGAATATCATATCGATATATGATATTTGTGTAGTGATTGACCAATTGATGCTGTGGCATCATCGGATTCGTTTTTAAAGTTAAAAATAACGATTTTTGATTTTAAAGGGATTTTTAAATCGATTTTTCAAGTTTATGTTTTATTTAAATTTTGAATTTATTCATTTTAAATAAATTTAAAATTTCAATTTTTCGAGTTATAGAATTTAAGATTTTTGTGAAATGGAAGCGAAATGTGAATCTTGAAATAGTTAGCAAATTTATAGAATTGATACTTATAAATTTAAAAATATTGGAATTATAAAACGAGTTTTTATAAGTGTTATAAAGTGAAATATAAATGGTTGTTATAAGTAAATGAAAATTTATAAATTTATAAATTGTGAGATTAGAAAATGAATAGATTTTATAAAATAAAAGATTTATAAGAAATTATCTTATGAATCGGAATTTGGTATCAAAGTGAAATATAAAGGGAATTTGTAAATAAATTGGTTTTTATAAATAGAAGTTATAAAATTATAAATGGGATTTATAAACGTTGTTTTATAAATCCGAAATCAAATTGAATTTGATAAGTTGGAAATAGGAAATTTATAAAGAAAACTTATAAGTAATAAGATTCAAGATTTATGAAGTTCAAAGGAACGATTTGGGTAAATAATTTATATTATAAGTATTCAACTTATAATATAGCTTTTGGTATATGTAAATGGGTTTATAAAATTGAATTGGATTGATAAAGGAAATTTATAAATCGGAGTTTATAAAAAGGAATAGAATTTATAAACCTTGTTTATAAATTCGTAATCAATTGAATTTGATCAATTGAGTATAGAAGTTTATTAAAGGAGTTATATTCACGTTTTTGAACAGTGAATATATTATTAATTAAAAATGGATATTTTGGGAAAGCATGTTTTAAACAGAATTTAAAACGATTTAGAAATGTTTCAAAATGTATTGAGTATTGAAAACATAGATTTCAACATTCATTGTTGAAATAGACGTTTTCGAGAAAATAAAGAAATAATGGACTATAACACTGTTGTTATAGTAAATAATTTCCGAAAGGAAATGTTTTTGAATAGTATTGGGATTTATATATCTATTTTAATTTCGAATCTCTATACTAGTGTTTTTGGGTTGTCGTAACGATGTTTTACGCAACATTCGTTTTGACCCAAATAAATGTGAATAAAAGAATGATTTCCTTAAAGAATGAAATATATACTTTACTATGGTTTAAGTATATTGAATATTTTTCAAATTGTTGAAAATAAATAAGATTTGTGAATACTTATTTTTAGAATAAGTATGGAATTACTTTTCCAATATGAAATGGAATATTTTTAAGAATTTATCTTTTTGAAGATAAATTGGAATTTAATAATTAAAATCTATTGAAACTGTAAATCAATAGAAAATATGAAATATAAATTCACTATAGAATTTATAAATGAAAAAGGGAAATTGGTTTCAAAATAAACATTGGTTTATTTTTGAAGTATTGAGATTTTATATCTAGTATAGATATTTTTGGAAAAAATAAATAATTTGGAAAATTATTTGGAATCTGATGATGTGGCGCATCTTTATTGATAGTTAAATAACCGACTATCAATATTTACCCTTGAATGAGTAATTGCTGTGATTGCTTGAATTGGATGCCACACTTATTTTTAAAATAAGCGCTCACTATTCGGGTTAACCGGGAAAGGACCATGGGGTCGTATAACCCATTCCGAATATGTGATACGTCGTTATGAATTGCATTCGAAGACCGGTGTTGAAGACCGGATATTTTCGAAAACGAGAGGGTTTCTTGTTGATTGTCTCTGCACTGGCTGATCCCCGGTATAGAGATCTCCATAAGTGATGGGAAATCCGAACGTGATTAGAAATTATTCGGATTGCAAGGACTTCTTTGTAAGTGCCTTCGGTTCTGTTCGAGCCCGGAACAGACTTGTATGGATAGTATGCCTGACATTACAATTTGAGATATAAAGCCGATTTCTTTCAAATATATTTCTGAGGTGGCGGAGAATTTATTCTTTTAGCTTAACACCCTTCTCTGAGACGTACGAGTTCAGAGGTTATATAGTTGAAGTTATCAGCGATATATTCCCAATTTGGTAATGTGACATGCTGAGTGATGCTGAAATGATCATTGTGTTGATTATTTGTGATAGGATCATTTATTTGATCGTCTATCTTAGTGATCATTGTGTTGATCATTTGTTGACCCAAAGCATGGCTTTTGTATAAAGTATGTTTTTGTGGACGTGACTTCGTCGAGCCTCACATCCCGGAAATGGTCAAAACAGGAAAGATGCAGCAAGGTTATGAGGGGTAGCGCCCTTTAGGATGTGTCCATTTCCTTCTGGAAAAGGGTGGTGTCATGGTATGGAGCCCAGATACTTACTCATGTTGAAAACACTTTATGATTGTGTGAATTGATTACGAGCGCTCGGTGAAAAGGTCCCAAAGGACCGGGGGATGGCATATTCGGTCAGTTGTTACTCAGTTAGGAGTAACCCGGCCTTGTGTTGGTAGAGATCCGGTTTGGTTCTCGGGGATGTCCATCCAGAGGCATTCTCATGTGGCAATGGGAAGTTCCTTGGCCTGATCATTCGTTGGAAATCCAATTCCCAATACGAAACTTGCACGGTATTAGTTGTAGAACCTGCTATTCACTTATGGTGGTCACTACTGTTTGGATAGTAGCTATAGTAGGCATACGATAATGGTCGTATGTTGGCTAAGATTTATATCTTTATTTTCGAAATAATTTCCTACACTATGCACTAATAATAATATCAAATGTTATTTTAAAATGCGTATCAAGCATCTTTGACTATCATAAGGAGAAATCTCCTCCGATTCTGCGTTTGCATTGTGTGTGTGTGCGGGAGGCCTTATGGTAGTCTCATTTTTAAAAGCATTGCGAATTGAATTTGAAAATATTCCTCTATTTTGATTTTAAAGTAAATAAACTGTTTTAAGTTCTCGCACCAGTCACATGACTGACTCGGAGTTTATTGTTTTCCTTCCTAAACTCTGGGTGCCCACCAAATTTCCACACGGGCAGTCAAGAGTTAGGTTTATCAGGATATTCAGGATATTCTGGAGTTGCTGGAGGCAAGCTGGATGGCATGGCGTATTACTAGTTTATATAGTATTTCTTTTTCCGCTGCATTGTTTGTTGTTGTATGATGTTGTACACTCTGATGATATGATGTAATGTAATAACTGATATAGTTCTTTGTTTAAAGATTATTCATTTATTATTATATGTTGTTCCGCTGCGAATTGTGAGATTCTGTTGTTGTTCTTTCTGTTCTTTTTGTGTCTTCTGTCCCGTTCTGTTCTATTTTCAAATTCTCTTTTTCTGTTTTTCTAAAAATTGTCTATCTTCTTTTCCCTCTATTTTCTATCTCTTCTCTATCTTCTCTCTTTTTCTTTTCTTAAATTCTTTTTAAAACCCATAACTATTCGGTTTTTCGGCAACGAAAATCCGAAACGTTACAGTTGGTATCAGAGCTGTTGGTTAAGCGACAACCATGGTTCTGTTGGGTGTTACTCATTAGAGATAGAGTCAGCAGTACTCTAGAATGAGTTTGAGTGTAATAATAGATATGAGCGCGTATTTGTTAGTGAATATAAAATTGATTTATATTATAAAATAAATTTGCCCAAAACTATTTTTGTATAGAAAAAAAAATGATTTTCTATGAATTATTATAGGATATGGTTGTATGATTGTTAGAAGTGATACTATTGAATTATTATCATTAGTATATGGAATTAAATGAAATTGAATGAATTGAAATATTGAAATGAATTAGTGAATAAAACTAATTTAAAATAGTAATATGAATTAGCAAATGAAAGTAATCGATAGAATTCAATATTTAAAATTTAGAATTTAATTCAAATAGAATTTAAATTGAGAATTGAATTCGAATGAATTTGAAGTCGTGAATTGAATTGAAAGGTGAAATTGAATAAAATTGATATGTAACTTCAATAGTGAAGTAAAAACGTATAAGAAGCATATATTGAAAATTTTGTAATAAATTGGCAAAATGGTTTGAATGTTGGATTTGGATGCTACTACTAGCAGATTATACAGGTTATACAGGTGTATAATGGAAATGGAAATTTTGATTTCAAAGATAAAATTGAATTGCTCGACAAAAAGGTACGTATTTCAATTTCAGTATGAAATTTGATGACTTTCTTCTCTAGCCACTTGGCTTTTCTCTTTTCTTTTTGATTCTGAGGGGCCGTGGTGCCATTTTGTAGTCGTACCGATCGAGCCGCGCAAAGGAAACGCTGGCGAAATTTTTCAAAAATTTAGGGTGTTAGAAAATTTTGAGAAAAATTTGAAAGTTTGAATTTGAATTTGAATTTAAACTTGAATTGTTAAGGAAAACAATATAGTTTGAAACTTATAATTGAAGTTGGAAAGCTAGTTGAAATAAAAGTGAATCTCTAGTAAAAAGATTTAGGCTAGTAAGTTGATAAAACTATTTTGAGTTGTGAAAAATAATAGACGGGATAAGGGTATTCTTCTTAACTTGTAATTTCGGGACGAAATTCTTTTAAGGGGGAAAGATTGTAACGACCCTGAATTTTGAACAACTAAATTTGTAAATATTTAATTTAATTTAAATATTTAAATGATAATTTGACTTAAATTTCAAATTATCAGAATGAATTGGTAATTTAAAATTTAGAATTTAATCTATTTAAAAGTTGAATAGAAATTTGAATTTTGACTTTGAAGTTGAAATTTAATATTGAACTTATATTTTAAATTTGAATTAATGATTTAGAAAAATAATTGGATTTGAAATAAGAAAGAAAATATAATATAAAAATAAATAAATAAATATATATATATACACATATATATATAATAAAATAAAATAAAAAAAATAAGTATACATTACCTTACCTACCTTACCTTCAACATGCCGTGACCCATGCTTAAAACACGTTCTCCTTTCTATTTTATACCCGACCCCTCTCTCCACTATCTTCATTCATACGAAAGAAAAGAAAAAAAAAAGAGAAAAAAAAATGGCGGCCGTGTAAATCTTCTTCGCCGACCTTCAGCAAAGATTAGGGCTTTGCAAATTGGAGCTTTGATTCTTCAATTCGCTCAACTTTCCCTTGCTTCGGCTTCAATTTCTGCTTCGACCACTTCGAGTTCGCTGCTTCGTTTGCGTGCTCTTCATTTATTTGTAAAGGTGAGTCTTTTGGCTCACGATTATCTTAATGCCAGTATTTAAATTTGTTGCATTGAATTTTGGTTGCATGGGGGTTATTTGTTATCATTGGCTCGGTTACTTGAATCTGAACCAATTGGGGGTAATTGCGGTCTCTTGCTCGATTTGCTTGAATTTTTTACTGATAAAAGCAGATACTTTTGCTGTCACTTGCTCGATTTCTTGAACTATCAACTGATAAGAACTGATGCTACTCAAATCTTGATTTAAATTGAAAATGACAGAGGTTATATCTGATACTAATTTTTTTTTCTGATATGAACAGATACTATAAATTTTATTTCTAAATTGATAAGAACAAATGCTATTTGATTTTGCTTTAAATTGATAAAAGCAGATGCTATTGATTCACTTACTGATAATTTGATTTTAATTTTAAATTGATGAGAACAGATACTACTTAAATTTATTTATAAATTGTTAAGAACAGATACTACTTAGTTGTGATTTGTTTTGTTTTGATGCATGCTTTGTGATTTGAAACTGCTACCATCATTTTTGAATTGTGACTGCACTTCATATATATATGCATTTATGCATGTATATATGTGATTGCATGAGTATGTGCTTGACTGTATGTTGTGTTGCTTCAAGGATGAAATGTCCTCTGTCTGTACATTTGAATTTTTGAACACTTGAGTTGTTCCACTATGCACTGTTGTGTGCTGTGCTATTGATGATTTTTTATGGCATTGGTTTTGATACAACTACTGATTAGTTGCATATATGTTGATGCCAATTGCCTCTGTTGTGTAGCTGGTCACTGTGTTGCACTATGCTATGCTGTGTCACTACTTTACTATTGTTTTGTTGACATCTCTGATTTTATTTTGGGAATTTTGATTTGTTGAGATTTTTGGTGTAAGCAGAGTAATTTCTGATCTCTCAACAAAATTTGCCATCAACAATAAAGGGTTGTCAGACAATCCTACTTGTTGAACCTGCTTTCGACACAATTATTTCTTTCCTTTTTCTTATTCCATTCTCTGCTCCTCTCCCATGTTTTTTTAAAAATACATACTGTAAATGCAAAACACAAAACTTGAAGTCCAAACAAAACAGGTCTGTGCTAGCATGCACGAAGTAATTTTATGTTTCTACAGGCAAATCAATATTGCCTCATTTTATAGACTTAACAAATAACTGAAAGATGTAACACAATTTTAGTCAGAACCAACAGTTGCAGAAGTGCTGCTGCCTTGCCATATTAATTTTTATATGTTCATCTCCAATGATTTCATTTGGGATTTAAGTGGCACATTTCATCTGCTAATATTTGATGCTATTTTATGGTTTGCAACTGTTGCATTTGAAGTTGCTGCCTATACTTGTGTTTTTTTTCCTTGTGCCACATGTTGTTGTTACATGCTGCTGCTGCATATTTGTTTGCTTACTGTTTTTGTTTAAGTTGGCACTGGTTTTGCCTTGAGCCTTTTCTTTGCAGTGATTTGTCCGATTTGCGCTTGCACGCATGTTGGCGAGGCAGTGCACATGTGTGCAAAGTACACGTGTGTAATGCAGCCACACGGGATTGACAGATTTTAAAAAAAAATTAAAGTTGTTTATTTGAATTTTAAATAGTTGATTTAAAATATATAAAAAGAAAATTAGTATAAAATTTAAATGTTAGGTTAATTTACTAAAAGGAATTGATTTAAAATAAAGGCCACTGGTTGATTAAATTTATTAAAAGAAAGAAAATTTAATAATTTGTAAATAAACTTGTTTAAACAAGAAATTGGTTTAAAAATAAAACTATCAGTTAATTTAAACTATTTAAAGGAGAAAACTGATGAATTTAAAATTTGTCAAATGAAAATTTAATTTATTCAATTGATTCGAATATTAATTGAATTGTATAAAATATTTAAAATAGGTATAAAACAAGAGAATCAAGTCAAGATGGAAAATGGACTGCAAATAAAAGCTAAGGTGAGAACTTCTCACTCAAAAGGTTATTTAAAATTTTAAATAGTTATATTTAAAATTTGTTGATTGATTGATTGATTGCTTGATTGTGATATTAGATATTTTAGGATATATCTATATATATAGCAATATATATATATTGGCATATGTATATATTGCAGTTGATTGATTTCCCGCCTCGTATAGCGGATGAGACCCTATTGCGCCGTTAGTAAGCGGATAATATTTTATAAAATCCCATATACCGCGATATTCCACCTCGAAGTGGAATGGGTATTGTGCTAACTCTTTGGATGCAGGGAAACAGGTTGGAGGGATCCAACTGGACCCCTCACAAATATTTATTTGTTTATAAATATTTTTAATGATTGTGAATATCATATCGATATATGATATTTGTGTAGTGATTGACCAATTGATGCTGTGGCATCATCGGATTCGTTTTTAAAGTTAAAAATAACGATTTTTGATTTTAAAGGGATTTTTAAATCGATTTTTCAAGTTTATGTTTTATTTAAATTTTGAATTTATTCATTTTAAATAAATTTAAAATTTCAATTTTTCGAGTTATAGAATTTAAGATTTTTGTGAAATGGAAGCGAAATGTGAATCTTGAAATAGTTAGCAAATTTATAGAATTGATACTTATAAATTTAAAAATATTGGAATTATAAAACGAGTTTTTATAAGTGTTATAAAGTGAAATATAAATGGTTGTTATAAGTAAATGAAAATTTATAAATTTATAAATTGTGAGATTAGAAAATGAATAGATTTTATAAAATAAAAGATTTATAAGAAATTATCTTATGAATCGGAATTTGGTATCAAAGTGAAATATAAAGGGAATTTGTAAATAAATTGGTTTTTATAAATAGAAGTTATAAAATTATAAATGGGATTTATAAACGTTGTTTTATAAATCCGAAATCAAATTGAATTTGATAAGTTGGAAATAGGAAATTTATAAAGAAAACTTATAAGTAATAAGATTCAAGATTTATGAAGTTCAAAGGAACGATTTGGGTAAATAATTTATATTATAAGTATTCAACTTATAATATAGCTTTTGGTATATGTAAATGGGTTTATAAAATTGAATTGGATTGATAAAGGAAATTTATAAATCGGAGTTTATAAAAAGGAATAGAATTTATAAACCTTGTTTATAAATTCGTAATCAATTGAATTTGATCAATTGAGTATAGAAGTTTATTAAAGGAGTTATATTCACGTTTTTGAACAGTGAATATATTATTAATTAAAAATGGATATTTTGGGAAAGCATGTTTTAAACAGAATTTAAAACGATTTAGAAATGTTTCAAAATGTATTGAGTATTGAAAACATAGATTTCAACATTCATTGTTGAAATAGACGTTTTCGAGAAAATAAAGAAATAATGGACTATAACACTGTTGTTATAGTAAATAATTTCCGAAAGGAAATGTTTTTGAATAGTATTGGGATTTATATATCTATTTATTTTCGAATCTCTGTACTAGTGTTTTTGGGTTGTCGTAACGATGTTTTACGCAACATTCGTTTTGACCCAAATAAATGTGAATAAAAGAATGATTTCCTTAAAGAATGAAATATATACTTTACTATGGTTTAAGTATATTGAATATTTTTCAAATTGTTGAAAATAAATAAGATTTATGAATACTTATTTTTAGAATAAGTATGGAATTACTTTTCCAATATGAAATGGAATATTTTTAAGAATTTATCTTTTTGAAGATAAATTGGAATTTAATAATTAAAATCTATTGAAACTGTAAATCAATAGAAAATATGAAATATAAATTCACTATAGAATTTATAAATGAAAAAGGGAAATTGGTTTCAAAATAAACATTGGTTTATTTTTGAAGTATTGAGATTTTATATCTAGTATAGATATTTTTGGAAAAAATAAATAATTTGGAAAATTATTTGGAATCTGATGATGTGGCGCATCTTTATTGATAGTTAAATAACCGACTATCAATATTTACCCTTGAATGAGTAATTGCTGTGATTGCTTGAATTGGATGCCACACTTATTTTTAAAATAAGCGCTCACTATTCGGGTTAACCGGGAAAGGACCATGGGGTCGTATAACCCATTCCGAATATGTGATACGTCGTTATGAATTGCATTCGAAGACCGGTGTTGAAGACCGGATATTTTCGAAAACGAGAGGGTTTCTTGTTGATTGTCTCTGCACTGGCTGATCCCCGGTATAGAGATCTCCATAAGTGATGGGAAATCCGAACGTGATTAGAAATTATTCGGATTGCAAGGACTTCTTTGTAAGTGCCTTCGGTTCTGTTCGAGCCCGGAACAGACTTGTATGGATAGTATGCCTGACATTACAATTTGAGATATAAAGCCGATTTCTTTCAAATATATTTCTGAGGTGGCGGAGAATTTATTCTTTTAGCTTAACACCCTTCTCTGAGACGTACGAGTTCAGAGGTTATATAGTTGAAGTTATCAGCGATATATTCCCAATTTGGTAATGTGACATGCTGAGTGATGCTGAAATGATCATTGTGTTGATTATTTGTGATAGGATCATTTATTTGATCGTCTATCTTAGTGATCATTGTGTTGATCATTTGTTGACCCAAAGCATGGCTTTTGTATAAAGTATGTTTTTGTGGACGTGACTTCGTCGAGCCTCACATCCCGGAAATGGTCAAAACAGGAAAGATGCAGCAAGGTTATGAGGGGTAGCGCCCTTTAGGATGTGTCCATTTCCTTCTGGAAAAGGGTGGTGTCATGGTATGGAGCCCAGATACTTACTCATGTTGAAAACACTTTATGATTGTGTGAATTGATTACGAGCGCTCGGTGAAAAGGTCCCAAAGGACCGGGGGATGGCATATTCGGTCAGTTGTTACTCAGTTAGGAGTAACCCGGCCTTGTGTTGGTAGAGATCCGGTTTGGTTCTCGGGGATGTCCATCCAGAGGCATTCTCATGTGGCAATGGGAAGTTTCTTGGCCTGATCATTCGTTGGAAATCCAATTCCCAATACGAAACTTGTACGGTATTAGTTGTAGAACCTGCTATTCACTTATGGTGGTCACCACTGTTTGGATAGTAGCTATAGTAGGCATACGATAATGGTCGTATGTTGGCTAAGATTTATATCTTTATTTTCGAAATAATTTCCTACACTATGCACTAATAATAATATCAAATGTTATTTTAAAATGCGTATCAAGCATCTTTGACTATCATAAGGAGAAATCTCCTCCGATTCTGCGTTTGCATTGTGTGTGTGTGCGGGAGGCCTTATGGTAGTCTCATTTTTAAAAGCATTGCGAATTAATTTTGAAAATATTCCTCTATTTTGATTTTAAAGTAAATAAACTGTTTTAAGTTCTCGCACCAGTCACATGACTGACTCGGAGTTTATTGTTTTCCTTCCTAAACTCTGGGTGCCCACCAAATTTCCACACGGGCAGTCAAGAGTTAGGTTTATCAGGATATTCAGGATATTCTGGAGTTGCTGGAGGCAAGCTGGATGACATGGCGTATTACTAGTTTATATAGTATTTCTTTTTCCGCTGCATTGTTTGTTGTTGTATGATGTTGTACACTCTGATGATATGATGTAATGTAATAACTGATATAGTTCTTTGTTTAAAGATTATTCATTTATTATTATATGTTGTTCCGCTGCGAATTGTGAGATTCTGTTGTTGTTCTTTCTGTTCTTTTTGTGTCTTCTGTCCCGTTCTGTTCTATTTTCAAATTCTCTTTTTCTGTTTTTCTAAAAATTGTCTATCTTCTTTTCCCTCTATTTTCTATCTCTTCTCTATCTTCTCTCTTTTTCTTTTCTTAAATTCTTTTTAAAACCCATAACTATTCGGTTTTTCGGCAACGAAAATCCGAAACGTTACACGTACGATGTACACATATCATTCGTACGCCATACCAATCTGATCGCTCACTCAATCACACAATTTCACTTCCGAACTAGTATCGTCCAACCGACTTCCTAGTGCGGACTCAGATCTGGTTTCTTGATCAGAAACCGTCATTCTCCTTGCATAGCCTAACTATGATAGAGAATATCCAGAACCAATCAACAATCCATATCCAGGTTCGCCATCGAAAATCGAATGAAAAATTCCAACTCGGATCGACATACTATCTCGAAATTCTATGTTCGAATCTGGATCAAATTACTTATGCGAATAGAATAACATACGTACACCCTACGTATATATCTCAATTGGTTATTAGCCAAATCAATTCTATTTCTATTCATATTCCCTTACCCACAATTGCTACAATCCATTTGGATTATCACCTCTATTCTTATCTCAATTGGGTATTTATCCAATAACAGTTTGAACTCCGACCAGTTTATTTAGAAAATAGCTTGAATAAATTAAAAATAGATAAGTAGTTGGAAAATAATTACTAGTTTGTAAAATAGGAGTAAAATAGTTAAATAATTATAGAAATTTTAGATAATTGCAAAATAATAGTAAGATAGTAATTTTTTTTGTAAAATAGTTGAAATATAGTAATTAGTTTATAAAACAGTTGGAAAATTGTTAAACAGTTTCAAAAATAATTGTAAAACAGGTATAAGATAGTTTGGCTTTTAAAAGAAAGGTTGTATATGTAATGAATAGCTTGAAAAAAAATAAGTTTATATTAAAACAATTTATATTAAAAATAGTCCAGAGTCAAAACTGCTCACTTCTCAATCTCCAT
Organism: Allium cepa; assembly: GCA_030765085.1. Lineage (NCBI taxonomy): Eukaryota > Viridiplantae > Streptophyta > Magnoliopsida > Asparagales > Amaryllidaceae > Allium > Allium cepa. The sequence goes on from CM060938.1 coordinate 551,202,037, forward strand.
TCCCATCAATTCAATTCAAATTCCCTTTTACATTTAAATTGATCCAATTCCAATTTAAATAACTTCAATTTCCATTGAAATTGATTCAACACCAATTCAAGTTGAATTAACCTCAGTTTCTTACCAAATTTAATTTTATTCAACCTTGATCACAAATTCTACTAATTCAAATAAATTTCAGTTGAACTAGTTCCAGTTTTCAATTCATTTCAACTCTAGTTTGAATTAATCTCAATTTCAAACTCCATTTCCACATCAAGTTGAATTATTCTTGATTTCCTCCCAAATTAAATTCAAATTCCATCTGAATTTAAAACTATTCAAATTTTAATTATAATTCGAAATTATTCAAATCAATCCAATTCAAATTTTCCATTTGAATCTTATACTCATACATCTTCAATCACCATTTCAATTAATTCAAATTAAATTAAATTTGAACTAATTTCAAATTTAAACCATCTCGAATTATATAAATTCGAGTTAATACTTCAAATGTAGATTTAATTCCTTTAAATCAATTTACCTTTTTATCCCAACAATGGATTACCATACTCCATTTCTCATTCATTTAAACAAATCCAATTCACAACTTAAAGATTTTTAACAACAATAGGATGATATCATCTAATTCATCTTAAAACATCCATCAATTTACGATTCCAGATCTCAAACCCGTTTTGTGATCACACAAACTCCCAATTCAGATTAACCCTTTAACTCCCCAAATTAAATTCCAATTCCATCTTGAAATTCCCAAATCATGTTGATCATTCCAACTTATTTAACTTTTTCCCAAGTTAAACTCAATTCACTTAATCCAGTCAACCTTACCCAATTTGAACTTCCTTTTCAAATTTTAAACTTCACATAAATAATCTTCCCACTTATTAAGTTCAAAAACTATCAGTTTGGGTATCATATCTCATTCCAAATTGAAAACTCAATATTTAGAGTTTATTTCAAATGACCTTTGATACTATGTATATCCACCTATATACATATTAACTTCTTTTACATACCAAGTTATACTTAAAATTTTAAACCACCTTTGGTTTTTAATTTAAACAAATTATTTTAAAATTTCAAACAACCGTTGTTTGAAATTGGACCCTTTCAATTGAATATAATAAATAACATCTCTTATTTTAAAATAAGATCATATTCAAACTAGTTTGAATAATATTATCTCCTTTAATTCAAATGTTTAAATTTAGAATTCAAAACTTCACAATTTAAATCCGCTTCAATTTCCATCCTTTCTAATTTACAAGTTATTCTCATCAAATGGTTATTTCCTTAAAACATTTTATTGTTTAAAAACAATCATCCCATTATTAAACACAATAACCATTCAATTTCCCGGTTTGAAACCAATTCTGATTCATCTTATTTTGAAATTCTTTCTTAACTTTAAGATTTTAATTTAAGTTTGAATCCATTTCAAACTTATGCTTATTTAATTTAAATTTGGTTGTATAATATTACTTCTTCATTCTTACTATTACTTTTAATTTAATTAATACTACAACCAATTTCCTTAATATAATAGATGATCTATTTCTTATATAAGATTCATTTACTTTTGAAATCATTTAAAAACCTTTATATAAGAAAATAACAAGTACGCTCTCTCATATTTATATACTCAACTCATCCTAGGGTATCACTTACCCTATCCTTAATGAGTAATCCCACCAGAGCCAAGGTTCTCGCTTAACCTTCAGCTCTGATACCAAATGTAACGACCCGAAATTTTCGATCCTGAAAATTCCAGATAGTTAGAGAAAAGAAGAAAGAGAAAGAAAAAGAAACAGAAAACTCAAACTCAGAATCTCACATTCGCAGCGGATAAAATATAATAGCAAATAAAATAACAGTTTACAAAGAAGAACTGTATCAGTACATTTACATTTTTACATCAGAGTTATAACAATTTCACAACACTGGACAGTTTTAAACAACATGTCCTATATAAATAATAATAAATATCACAGCGGATAAACACTCTATACGTTTCTGTTCTTCAGCTCTCCTCCTGAGCTCCAGAACATCCTTACCTGCAAATCTGTAATACTCGGTTTGACCCGAGCATTACATCAAAGTAACACCCGGGTCAGGCTGGAAACCAGCGTGAGTAAACCCATCTAGCATAGAATACAAAAGCATACAACTTATATAACCCGGGGTAACTTGTATCAATTTATAACTTCAAAGTCGTTATAGACATCACTTATATCACACACCAATTTTCTAAGTGTCAAACTTAGATTAAATGGTTCCATTCACTTTAATCATTCCATTTCATTCTATTGATTCTACATATCAGATTATAAAGAATCGAAGTGGTTTCGGGTATTTACTAATACCCGACTCCGGTCTCTTCGAGTCCAATGTCATCTTAATCCAAGTTATTCAATTAAATACAATTCGACTTTAGTTATTGGATAACACTTTTTCACAGCAATTCATAAATGATAGATAAACGCATTATCACTGTTCAACCAAACATGTCATATCACAAAGCAATTACTATCAGAGATATCAACCAATCCAAGGCACTTATCATCATTCACTCATTCATAAGCAAAATTGATCGCTTTCGTTAATTAATGTAATTAATAATCCTCTAATTACATCCATTAGTTAATTATTCTTAAATTTCTATTAAAAATTAACCTTAACTTAATTACATTCATTAACCAATCCTCAATTAATCACAATCAATAATTAACTTCTCTTATTTACTTCATCAACTAAATCAACTCCTTGATTAATTATATTAATCAATCCTTTAGTTACACTGAGTAATTATTACTTAATTTTCTTCCACAAAGTATTTATCCTTTAATTACTTCGCATCAAGTAATTTCCTTTTTAATTTATTACATTCAGTAATTATCCAGTAATTACTTTTCTAAGTAAGTGTACCTCATTAATTACCTTAAGTACTTATACTTAGCCCAACATCAAATGATTATCGTTAATTAATTAAACTTAATTAATTAACTGAAAATCAGCCACATCAACTTTATTAATTATACCGAGTAATTAATTATTTCAATTACTTGCTAAGTAATAGCCCTTCTTATATCAAGTAATCAGCCCCTAATTACATCATTTAATTATTGCTTAATTAATTAATACTAGATTACTTAGAATAACCATAACTAATCAAGTAATTAACTACTCCAAATTAATTACTCAAAGAAATTCGTCTTAATTTGATTACCCTTAATCACTATTATCGAGTAATTACCCTAATTACTCTATTGGTTAATAATCCTTAATTAATTAATCTTAATCAATTAGTCACCAATTATGACTTAACTACTTAATTAATCAACCTCTAATTATTAATTAATAAATCTTAAACATTATTAAATTAAACTATTAATTAATCTTAATTACCTTATTTAATTAATTAGTCATTAATCATCCAAATATTAATTAGCTCTTGAGATAAATCTTTATTTTTATTAATGACTTACTTATCATTAACAAAATTTTAAATCAATTTACAACCCCTTTAAAAAAAACAACTGTTAGAGAATACTTATTTTATACAAAAGAGATTGGTGAAAGTTTTAAAACCAAAATTTATTTTGATTTTAAAATTTGGTTATATGAAAACTTACTTATCAACCCTTTTAAAACTTACTAAATTTCTAACCACCATTAATCTTGAAAAAAAATCTGTTTTCATTTGCCTTAAGCTTGAAAACTTATTTCTTTACAAAAATCTGGAACCTCAAACTAACCAAAAATCAACCCCGAGCCAACAAATAAAACTCGAGCAAATCTCACAAATTCTACATCCAGCTTCGAGACAATACAGCATATCACATGAGCACTACCCGAGTGACGTGCTTCTTCCCCAAAAAGGAAAAAAAATCCTTCATCACCTGATACTAAATCGTGCCCGGTGCACATGTACCGAAGCACCGCCCTCCTCTGGCCATTATTCCGGTCTCCTACAAGTCGATAACGACCTCGACATCACTCACGACCATCCAGATGTCGCAATTTCAGCTTGACTCGAAAACAAGCCTTCGAACGGTGACAGAACCCAACCTAAAACCACGTTGAACGACCACCGACGAACTCCAGATCGCCAGAAATTCCGGCTAAAACTTCCTAACCCCTCCACACTGCTACTCACTAGAAATGATGCGACTCGATGCATTATGGACGCCTCTACGGCCATTCTTCCAGACCCGACCACATTAGGTTAAAAAAACCTATCCTCCTCACTACCGTCGCCACAAAGATTGACCGACGCTTCTTCCATTTTTGCCGAACCACCCAATCATTCATCTTCCTCCAGAAGAAATCCCGATCATTCAATTCCATTTGATCATCAAAGGTGGCCCAAAAATCAATATCCAGATAATCCCAAATTTCGTGCTCAATACATTATTTAAAATCTTGCTTTTAGTTTTAAAAATCACAACTTCCTAATGAATTCGAATTATATTCTTGAATCATCAAATTATGATGTTTGATTGATTTTTTTTTTACTTATTTTGAATTTGTCTGTAAATTTCCAAACTCCCAGAGAATCCTTTCTTTGCTTTACTTAAAACTATTTTTAAGGTTTAAATCCTGTTAAATCTAACAAGTATTGTTCAGAAACCATTTCTAAAATAAAATAAAATCAGAGGGATGAGGGATGGATATGTTTTCTTTTAAACAGATGTGTGCCTGTAACCTGGAAAAGAACTTCACTTGTCTGATCTCTTCAGACATGCACCACAAATTTCACACATATAATCATGTTTCAGAACCTAAACCATCATGCAAACGTTTTCAAGCATACATCACTTGTTAATTTCTGTCATATGTCACATGCAAAAAAAATATATTCAAAGATGTTTCATGCTAACAATTCAAAGACAATCGCTAATACTAAGAACATATATTATAAATTATCAGAATCACCAGCCTCTCATGTATGCAAACATGCAAAGCAACCATCATCCAGTAAATCACATAATACTTAAGTTTTTAATTTTTTAAAGTTTACTCACCTTTATAGAAGAAGAGACGTTCAGTTGCATTTTCATTTTCCTGAAACTGATTTTGCTCTGATTTTGAATCTGGAGTTTGAACCTGCTTGCTGTTGATTGATTAAATTTTTTTGCAGCTGTTTTGATTTTTAAAACTTGATGCTGATGAACTTGATGAAGATGATCCTAGACTTAAATGCATGCAGATGATCTTGAGTTGATCTTCTCTTTGAAGTTGAAACTGATTTAGAGTTGTAGTGGAATTTGTTTTGCAGATTTTTAAGTTGAACTGATTCTAGATTTTGGGTTGTATTTAGTTTTGAATTTCTCCTAAATCTGATTTCAGTTTTTTTTTCTCTTTTAAAGATAATGTGTTGAACTAAAATAAATTGCTAATTTTTTTAAACATATTTTAAATAAAATGTTTCAAAAATAAATAACACAAATGCCACTTGTTACATTAGTTAGTAAAGTGATTTACAAGTGGCTTCCTCATGTATAATAATCTTACACATGTTCTATTACAATTTCTAAATTTTATAAATGTTTTTAAAATCCATTCCTTATTACATTTTTTTTTCTTTTATATATATATATATATATATATATATATATATATTATAGTTATATTTTAGTTTTATACTAATAATATCTTAAGTGTGTTTAATAATCAAACTTTCTTTGTTCAATTTTATTTATTAAACTTACTTTTGTAATTATGCATGATATATTTATTTAAAAATGTTTATAAAGCTTTTGTATTTATTTTATCAATTAACAATCACTTTCTTAATTAATTTAAAGAAGGTTTCCTTTAAAGAAAATAATATAAGACAAATACTATTTTGAATTCCAAAATAGTTTAAAGTAACAACTCATAAATATAAATATACACTTTTAAGCAAACACATCTTAAATTTGTTTTAAAAATAAATAAATTTCTTTACTTAAAATCTGCTTATCTATATATATATATTCAATCTTTATTATTTTCAAATATTTATAATTCAACTTTTGTTAAAATTTTAAATTCATTTATATATCCAGATATCTATATATATATATCAGAATTTCATTTGTTCAATTAACAAATAAGTATTTTAACAATTCTAATCCTGTTAATTTCCAATTAACAAATACCCAGAAATTCGGATCATCACAACAAACAATTTAATAGATATAAATGTGTGAGTTAAATTGATCAACTCACCTTAACACTATGAATAAAACTATCACACGAAGCTAGCATCAACCGCTGCCTCTATCCATGCGATGACCACGCCTAAGATCACCTTAGCTACATCCCTAAATCGTTAGCCACTGAACACACTACCTGCAAAAGGTCCACGTGACCCCATCTTCAATCCCAAGCGACTCCAGTTCGCGTCTCGAGGAGCGCTAACGCAAACGACTTCGTCTTGCTTGGACATGCTCGAATGCCTCCACCCCAAGTCGAACACTCATCCCCATTTCATTACCTTGAACGTGAATCGCGTATCTCCTCGACAAACGCGCCAACATCGGGTCGCGATCGTAATCGCCTTCAATGAATTTCGATGCCTCTGCCAATGCCATCCTCATCATCGTCAATTCCACCTTCTAATTTCGTGCGCCTCAATGGCCATCGTGATTTTTTTTCGCTTTGTAGTTTGATTTCAAATTAGGGCTGGGTAAGGGAACATGAGAAAGATACAGGTTTGGCAAAGGAAGAACCATGTTGCATAAGAGAGATTACGGGAGTTGGGCTAATGTTTGGGCTTTTAGGCTCCTGTATTTGATGGGTTCACTTATTTATTTCGACTTTCTTTCTTTTCCTTTAAGTTACCCCATTTATTTATTTTCAATTATATCTTTATAGAATTTGTGTAACAACCCGCATATTTTATGATTAAATATTTAAATATGGCATAGTTAATTGAATTTAAAGTCTGAAACTTAACTTTTTATAAATAATCGAATATGGACTCAAGACCACTTTCATTGAGTTCAAAACAATGTTTACAATTTGTTTGAGTATAAACATTGATATGTTTGGAATTGATTAGGATTCTGGTATTTTCATTTGGGCTTTGGTTTATTTTGCTAGCCTACTAACCCAACAAGGTAACCCAAGCTCTTCTACCAAATACCCTAACTCCTCTCCCCTTCATTCATTCCACTCATAGTTTCCTAACACTGAAGCTAAAGGAAAAATGGGGGACAGAGGCGAGATTAGAAATTCCTAAGCCCCAGCTTCTCCTAGAAATTCAAATTCAAGTTCTAAAATCAAGGAGAAGCTTAGGTAAGCATCCTCTTTGTAATGATCCCGCCGTAATGCCCAGTTTGGCAAAGAAAATTACAAGTAATGTCGTCTGATAATCCGGAGAAAACGGCTTATTTAGGGCGATCGAATGTGAATATATCCTTATACTAATATTAACACGTCATTTATACCTTTTCACTTAATATCTGAACTGAATTTGACGTGTACAATTTTAATACAAAGTAATAGACACGCCGATTTCTCAGGATCAGAACAATATATCATATAAATAACAGTCACCGTTCATAGTGGAACAATATGCATATACAAATTATTTAGTTTACAAAATCAAATACTATACTCGATTGTTATACAAATTCAAAAATTCTTTAATCTCAATTATACATTGAATACAAGGTCCAAAATCCTAAATGGGATAAACGAAAAGTCCAAATGTTTATCTCCTTGCTAGCACAACCATTCAAAGATCAACCTATCCTATACCTGAAACATCTCGGCCTGACCCGAGCAAAATAACTCCCGGGTTAGACTATCTATAAATATCTAATAGGGTGAGAACAAGATATAGCATAAGAACAAATAACATATAAGTAAATACAGATGTTCAGGATTGAATTCATAGACTAAAACACAATATCTCTAAGAGCGCAACTACCAATGATTAATTCAGTACAGGGTTATAAGTTTTCATCACAAACACAAACTGGTCACTAAACGCAAAATAGTAGAATTAATTTAACATCCATCACAAGACACGAGAACGTAAATTTATTTCACGAACACATGACACAATAATATATGTTTATTTCACAATCACAAGACAGAAGAACATATATACTTATTTCACGAACACAGAACGGTCACAAAATCCAAATATCTAGAATCCTAAAGATCTTAATCCAAACCGATCGTAATGATTGTCCAAAACAATCGCAATGATTGTAGTCAAAACCCAAGGCAAACAAACAAACAAATCGGTGTCACTCGAACTAATCCGATACCAAGGATCATACTCAGACCAGGAACATAGAATCACAGAACGATCTCAAGGATAGTCCATACCGATCAAGGTGATTATAAAACCATGTCTCGATAATTCCACATTTGTTTAATAATATTAAATTATTATGTTTGAAAATAAATCTAGGAATAAACTTCTTAAGGATCTAGCAGCCACTTGCCGCACACTAAAAGAGAGTAAACTCTAAAGTGCAAATTACTATCACCTTCAGTAATCACTAGAATTTAATCAATACGTCCCATACCATATGGTGAAATTGAAGTATTTACTAAAAGCTAGTAAATATCACTTATTATAGATACCACTGGAAAACCTGAACCATATACTCTTAAGGATCTAGCAGCCACTTATCGCACACCAGAAGAGAATACAACTCTAAAGAGTTAAGTACTTTCCCAAATACGATTACAAGAATTTAATCAAGGCATCCCATACTACTCGATGAAATTCAAGTATTCGTTAATGGGCTACTAAATTCAACTCAAACATTCTATTCAATGAGTTATACCATATTCGATGAAGCGTTATTCGAAACCATTTAAACCAATCGATGACATTAAGTCGATTCTTACTACTCCTCAAATTATAGAATTAAGATTCTCAAAATTATTTTTCTCTTTGATTTTATCGTCTAGAAACACTTGTTATGAATTTCCATAAGTTTATTTACTATTTTGATTAAGATAAATTTTCACTTATTTGATAAAATATTATATAAACTCGAATTATTTCAAATTTACACTTATGTACATAATGTCTCAAATTTCCGTCAAAAACATTCAGTTAATAACCCATATTTTAAAACCACTTTTATTATTCTTCCAAATCCATATATATATATATATTATTTAGAAATAAATTAGACTCGCTGTTTCAAAACCATATTCCCAAAGTCACTTATATATGCTATAACTTATTTTATGAAACCATAATTACACATATCATCAAATCCATAACTCTATATACTAGAAATAACTAATATATACATATGTAATTACTTATTAAAATAATTTACAAAATAATTTAAACTGATTTAGAAATAATTGAGATTTATAAATTTAAATAAACTTTCTTTTGTAAAATTACATGAATATGAAGCATATCCGTTTATATTTTCAACTCAAAATTTAAAGCATTTAGATCTGAAGTTTCGACCTAATATATTCCATAATTTTCAAATCTCAAAACATGAAAGTTGTAGAAAACTGTCTAAGCTTTTAAACAAGATATAGATCATCTAATTTGGGCTAATGGTTTAAAATTTATGGTCAAAATAATTCTCAGATTTTAAATTCACTGCCGCTATCGTTTATTCTTAGGGTAGCGAAAAAGAAATATGGTTTCGACTACCTAAACCTCAAAATTATGAAAAACTTAAAATATAGAAGTTTTAGCACAACTTCTAAGCTTTTCAGAACTTTAAATTTCAACAAAATTCAATTAGAAATGAGAACGTTATGCTTAAATTACTAACAATGTTCTTAGCTCACATGGTTTGACGGGGCATGGATTATTACTCTTTTAAAAACTCGATTTTGACCCAAAAATCTTCATAAGATGAGAAATTAAATTAAACAAAAGTTATTCCTTAGGAAATTATATTTCTACTGCAAAAAGATTTGACATAATTAGATTAGTCGATCAAAAGTTATGTCTATTTTACTATCAGGTATCAACACAGAAAATTTAATATGGCTGTGCTATAACCTCTGTTTCAAACTTAATTAGACCAATTTCAATTCAGTATTTCGAAAAATGATCAAAATAAAAGTTGTAGATTATTGAAATATCTTTCTAGCACAAAAAGATTGAATAAATTCGAATAATTTTACATCAATATATCGCTGTTTTACTACATGCTCGAATGCCTCCACCCCAAGTCGAACACTCATCCCCATTTCATTACCTCGAACATGAGTCATGTTTCTCCTCCACAAACGCGCCATCATCGGGTCACGATCGTAATCCCCTTCAATGAATTTCAATGCCTTTGCCAATGCCATCCTTATTGTTGTCGATTCCACCTTCTAATTTCGTGCGCCTCGTGGCCATCGTAATTTTTTTTTCGCGTTTTAGTTTGATTTCAAATTAGGGCTGGGTTAGGGCATATGAGAAAGATACTGGCAAAGGAAGAACCACGTTGCATAAGAGTGATTAAGGGAGTCGGGCTAATGTTTGGGCTTTTAGGCTCTTGCATTTGATGAGCTCATTTATGTATTTCGATTTTCTTACCTTTTCTTTAAATTACTCCATTTATTTATTTGCAATTAAATCTTAATAGAATTTGTGTAACAACCACATATTTTACGATTATATATCTAAATATGGCATTGTTAATTGAATTTAAAGTCCGAAACTTGACTTTTTATAAACAATCAAATACGGACTCAAGACCACTTTCATTGAGTTCAAAACGATGTTTATAATTTGTTTGAGTATAAACATTGATATGTTTGGAATTTATTAGGATTTTGGTATTTTCATTTGGGCTTTGGGTTGTTTTGCTAGCCCACTAACCTAACAAGGTAACCCGTAACGCCCCACCTCTATACCCACGCTAGCCAAGAACACTACGGTGTAGTGCTGTCAATTAGCACGTAGAATAAGGCTGTTGAGGAGCGACCATCCATGTGATTGCTTATCACACGGTGGCTCTAAATAATCTTCGGAAACAAACATAGAAATAAGCATAACACAAATCAGTCACATACATACATATCACAAAGGCGGAAGAAGATATGAATATATAACTAACACATGAATGTGTACATCAGAGTAGTGGTCAAAAAGATCCACAATAATACAAAAGAATAGCAACACGTGCTATACAAAAGAATACAACTATGAGTCTATATCTCAATGTATACTACAAAAACTGCTAATCTAAATAGTTAGCTAAAAGTTAGAGTAGCAAATCCCAGGAAGAAGTTAAGCAGAAGCACCTGTAACATCTCGGTCTGACCCGAGTATTATTTAAGAAAATAATAAACGGATCAGTCTAGCTATAAATATCAGATGACATGGTATAAAATAAAAGATATGGCATAAACATAAAATATCCATGCTGACATACTACTATAAGTACGCAAATGATGATTAACAGAAGATCAATTAATAAGAGATAAATCGATATCACAAGAATCTTCTCAAAGATCCAAATAGGGCATCGTACCCTAAACTTGTACTCATAACAAGTCAATGACATAAATTCCAGAAATCAACACAAGAAATCCAGAAATCACAGAATAAGGGAAAGAGGCCTATCACATGACGGTCCGAAGACCATGGGGAGCTACCCCATATGGGTGAGTCGGAATCACCCAGATGAGGTCTAGGCTAACCAAAAATAAAAAAGGTATGTGTGAGTGGAATCACACAAATGGTGTCTAGCCTAACCTCGCAACAAAAAGGTATGTGTGAGTGGAATCACACAAATGGTGTCTAGACTAACCTTGCGGACAAAGAGATATGTGTGAGTCGGAATCACACCCATGAGGTCTAGTCTAACTTGCAAACAAAGAGACATCGCACAATTGCTAGTCTAAATCATAAAATGATCGTCATGATCAACGAGAAGTGTCAATTACACTAAGCTAGTAAATATAAAAGTTTATCTTCGTGTCCCATAACCACTTGCTTAACTTAAATATTTACGAACAAACTGTAAATCTTCACAAGAAAATTGTCACAAGAGGTTCAATCGAACAAGTCCAAGAATTAACCGACGAAGTGAACGCAAGCGTTTCATACCACTTGTTTTACTAAGCCGTTTAATTAGATTTCACATCCGAGTGAGGTAAAGGTTTGTATATACTAGTAGATTGGAAAACGGTTTAAGAAAAGAGCTTTGTTATTGAAAATAGAGTTGAAATCATTTTGATATTGGCTACTAGTATTGAAACCTTCATATTTCTAAAGTTGTTATCCTGCCTTTTTAGCAAGGCCGTGATACCATAAAATCGACTGGGAAGCCAAAAATAGTTTGTCTCGAAGAATGTTCAACTCAGCATCTCAAGAAAGCAAGTTCTGTTGAATGTTTTTCAAATAAGATCCCCTACGGAGGGGGGGTGGCAACCCCCCAAGGTGGGGGTGCGGGGGCAACACCCCCTCTACAGGGTTGGACCTGCCCGGTCAGGTCGCGGGGGTCCAGGGTGCAGCGCCCACGGCGATGTGCGGGGCAGCGCCCCGTCCAAAATGGTACGACCTAGTGAAGACCTAAGGGAGAATAGAATCGAGCGACCTAGGGGTCTAAGGGGTCAAGCGACCTAGTGGTTGCAACCTAGAGGTGTTCGTGAGTTAGCAGAAGCGAGCGACCTAACAGAGGCGAGCGACCTAAGGGACTCGCGACCTAACAAGGTAATAAGGTCGAGCGACCTACGACCGAACGACGTAAAGGCCTAACGGCCTAGTGAAACACGCGACCTAAAATGTACGTGACCTAATGCGACCGAGTGGTTTAAGGTCGGAGACGACCTACGACTTATAAAGGTTGAGTGACCTAGCGAGGCTCGCGACCTAACGACCTAATGGTGAAAATGGCCGAGCGACCTAACGTGTGAACGAGCCAAACGACCTAAGGGATAAAAAGGCGAGCGGCCTAACGTCTTAACAAAGCCGTGCGACCAAACGCTATAGGGCCAAGCGACCTAGATACAAGCGACCTAAGACCGAGGTAACGTTTCCAACAGAGGGAGCGACCTAATGACCTAAGGCCTAATGACCTACGACCAAGCGGCCCACGACCTACGACCTACGACCTAATTCCAGGCGAACGACCTAAAGCATGCGAATGAGTTTAAGGCCAGAAACGAACTATTTGGTGACCGAGACTTTTCCACGCAAATGACCTAACATAGGCAGAACGACCTAAGTGCAGAATTTTACCAAAAACACTAAAAATTGGAGTTTTTCGCCAATCCAATCCAAACTAAATGCAAATTCACATGCTAAATGATGGGAATTCATTCCCAACAGTCCAAGATAGTTATAGACAAGAATATGAGATAAAAATCTCACATTTGCACCAAATTTATGAAGAAAAGCTTGAAAGCAATGGAGAAGTAATCACAAGCTTGAATCCAATATCTTCTTCTTGAATTTGGAATTGAATGTTGGATTTGCAAGAGAATTTGAGCTTGGAATATTAATTTCCCCTTCCACTCATCATTAATGCTAAAGCTTGGTTGTTAGGAAATTTATGAAGAGTGAGGAGAAGGAGAGAAGTGGGTTTGAGTTATAATGGCTAATCTAACCCAAAGTCCAAAGCGGGAAAAGTAAATGAAATTCCACTAACTCCAAACCTACCAATGTTTATACTTAAAAAAATTGTAGACGGCATTTCGAACTCAATGGAAGTGGTCTCGACTCCTTATTTGACCATTTGCAAAAAGTAGCTTTTCAGACCAATATCCGATTAACGACAAAATATTTAAATAAAATATTTAAATATAAAAATCGATAAATATGCGGGTTGTTACATAACCCAAGCTCTTCTACCAAATACTCTAACTCCTCTCCACTTCATTCATTCCACTCATAATTTCCTAACACTCAAGCTAAAGGAAAAATAAGGGAAAGAGGAGGTATTAGAAATTCCTAAGCCCTAGCTTCTCCTAGAAATGCAAATTCAGGTTCTAAAATCAAGGAGAAGCTTTGGTAGCATCCTCTTTGTAACGACCCCACCACAATGCCCAGTTTAATAAAGAACATTACAAGTAATGTCATCTAATAATACAGAGAAAATGGCTTGTTAAGGGCGATCGAATGTGAATATATCCTTCTACTAAAATTAACACATCATTTATACCTTTTTACGTAATATCTGAACTGAATTTGACGTGTATAATATTAATACAAAGTAATATGCCGATTTCTCAGAATTAGAATAATATATCTTAAAAATAATAGTCACCGACCATAGTGGAACAATATACATATACAAATTATTTAGTTTACAAAATCAAATACTATACTCAATTGTTATAAAAATTTAATAATTCTCTAATCTCAATTATACATTTAATACAAGGTCCAAATTCCTAATTGGGATAAACAAAAGGTCCAAACGTTTATCTCCTTGCTAGCATAACCATTCAAAAATCAACCTGTCCTGTACCTGAAACGTCCCGGCTTGATCCGAGCAAAATGACACCCGGGTCAGACTATCCCTAAATATCCAATAGGGTGAGAACAAGATATAGCACAAGAACAAATAACATATAAGTAAATACAGATGTTCGGGATTGAATTCATAGACCAAAACACAATATCTCTAAGCACGCAACTGTCAATGATTAACTCGGTACAAGGTTATAAGTTTTCGTCACAAACACGAACTAGTCACTAAATGCAAAATAGTAGAATTAATTTAACATCTGTCACAAGACACAAGAACGTATATTTATTTCGTGAACACATGACATAATAATATATGTTTATTTCACAATCACAAGACATAAGAATATATATATATATATATATATATATATATATATATTTCTCGAACACAGCACAGTCACAAAATCATAATATGCAGAATCCAAGAGATTTTAATCCAAACCTATCGTCATAATCGTCCAAAACAATCGCAATGATTGTACTCAAAACCTGTGGCAAACAAACAACAAATTGGTATCACTCAAACCGATCCGATACCAAGGATCGTACTCAGACTGGGAACACAGAATCATGGAACGATCTCAAGGATAGTCCATACCGATCAAGGATATTGTAAAAACCATGACTCGATAATTCCACATTTGTTTAATAATATTCAATTATTATGTTTGAAAAGAAATCCAAGAATAAACTTCTTAAGGATCTAGCAGCCACTTGCCGCACATCAAAAGAGAGTAAACTCCAAAGTGCCAAATACTATCACCTTCGGAATCACTAGAATTTAACAATACGTCCCATACCATATGGTGAAATTCAAGTATTTACTAAAAGATAGTAAATATCACTTATCACACATACCACTGGAAGACCTGAACCATGTTCTCTTAAGGATCTAGCAACCACTTGTCGCACACCAGAAGAGAATACAACTCTAAAGAGTTAAGTACTTTCCCAAATACGATTACAAGAATTTAACCAAGGCATCCCATACTATCAGGTGAAATTCGAGTATTAGTTAATAGGCTAGTAAATTCCACTCAAACATTATATTAAATGAGTTATACCGTATTTGACGAAGCGTTATTCAAAAGCATTTAAACCAATCGATGGCACTAAGTTGATTATTACCACTCCTCAAATTATAGAATTAAGATTCTCAAAATATTTTTTTCTCTTTGATTTTATTGTCTAGAAACACTTGTTATGAATTTCCATAAGTTTATTTACTATTTTGATTAAAATAAATTTTCACTTATTTGATAAAATATTATATAAACTCGAGTTATTTCAAATTTACACTTATGTACATAGTGTCTCAAGTTTCCATATAAAACATTCAGTTAATAATCCATATTTTAAAACCACTTTTATTATTCTTCCAAATCCATTTTGATACACACACACACATACATACATATTATTTAGAAATAAATTAGAATCGCCGTTTCAAAACAATGTTCCCAAAGTCACTTATATATTCTACCACTTATTTAATAAAATCATAATTACTCATATCTTCAAATCCGTAACTCTATATAGTTGAAATAACTAATATACACATATATTATTATAATAAAATAATTTACAAAAGAAGTTAAACTAATTTAGAAACAAATTTGAGATTTGTAGATTTAAATAAACTTTCTTTTCTAAAATTACATGAATATGAAGCATATCCGTTTATATTTTCAACTCAAATTTAAAGCATTTAGATCTGCAGTTTCGACCCAATATATTCCATATTTTTTCAAATCTCAAAACACGAAAGTTATAGAAAACTGTCTATGCTTTTGAATAAGATAAAAATCATCAAATTTAAGCATATGGTTCAAAATTTATGGCCAAAATAATTCTCAGATTTTAAATTCACTATCGCTATCGTTTATTCTCAGGGTAGCGAAAAAGAAATATGGTTTCGACTACTTAAACCACAAAATTATGCAAAACTTAAAAAATAAAGTTTTAGCACAACATCTAAGATTTTCATAACTTTAAATTTTAACAAAATCCGACTAGAAATGAGAACGTTATGCTTAAATTACTAACAATGTTCTTCGCTCACATGGTTTGATAGGGCGGGCACTATTACTCTGTTGAGAACTCAATTTTGACCCAAAAATCTTCATAAGATGAGAAATTAATTAAAACAAAATTTACTCCTTAGGAAATTATATTTCTACCGCAAAAAGATTCGACATAATTGGATTAGTCGATCAAAAGTTATGTCTATTTTACTATCAAGCATCAACACTGAAAATTTGATATGGCTATGCAATTACCACTATTCCAAACTTAATTTAGACCCATTTAAATTTAGTATTTCGAAAAATGATCATAAGAAAAGTTGTAATTTATTGAAATACATTTCTAGCACAAAAATATTGAATAAATTCAAATAATTTTACATTAATATATCACTATTTTACTACAGCGATTTCCCTAAGAAATTTTCAGCTATCGACTGTATATTTCACATTTTCACTAACATAATAAATCTTTCTTTCAGACCTCATGTGTTATGGTTTGGTTATATTCTCATTTTTAACTTTCATCAAAGTCAAAATAACCACAACAATAAGCGCATAAATAATCACATCTGTAACGATCCCGATTTTGAGACAAATTCAAATTGGTAATTTATATAAAATTTTGCATTAAATTGTAAATTAATTTGAATTTTTTCCAAATTAAATAAGGTATTTGTTTGTTTGTTTATATATAATGTAACGCCCCACCCCGAGACCCACCTTAGTAAAGAGAATTAACAAGTAATTCCGTCTATTAAAGCGGAGAATAGGGCTGGTTAAGGGCTACCATCTATAATTTTGTTTTAAACATCTATTGAATATGTCGATAAATGCAATATAACTTTTTTTTTCAACTCAAGGGGATCGACATACCCAGTAAATGCTTAGTCCAAAACTATAGGTGGTTAACGGATCTATCAGAACAAAATACAATAACTGAATGTAAATCGCATCACAGAACAGTAACCAACATCATATATATACATATACACCGATACATGTTTAGTACAATACAATATGAATACAATAAAAGTGGTACTCGACCACACCATAAATATCGAATCAAATATAACTACATCAGAGTATGCGGAAGAACAAAAACTATCCAAGAGAAAGAAGAGCTGATATCCAACATCAACTTCAAGCTAAGTCCAATAAATGATACCTGAAACAACTCGGTCTGACCCGAGTGATAAACACACGGGTCAGGCAACTGAATCTTATCGTTAGAAAGAAATACAATAAGGTAAAGTGAAGAGCTTCGCAACGGGATAACATAAGTAGGTATGAACATCTAGGGTTGATATCAAGTAACTTCACTATGTCTCTATGGTGGTTTGCATATACATATACTTGGGTTAATCTGAATGAATTCATGTATATGGTATAAGGGAAAACATTCAAACATTATCCATGAATAAATAATCTCTCAAATCGTATATAAATCCCAAGCATAAATCCATAAAATTCGAAATCACCAAAATCCTCAAAGAAATCATATTTGCCCTATTTACATCTATAAGGCTAGGTAAACACATCAAAAATGGTGAAATCGAAATCATCATAACTCATAAAAGAAATCTCATATTGGCCAATTATTACATGCAAAAGCATGTTGCACGTGCTATTTACCATTACTGTTCACCATCATGGTACCATATTCATCTCTCGACCGGAATCCTCATCTCGAATTAATCCGGTCTATGACGTCATCTATATTCTCCCCGAACACCCGCCATCAAAAGTGATTGAAGCACCTCACTCCAATCTGTGTCCGCTGAGTCCCCGCCATCAAAAGTGATCGAGTCAAGTATTACTTAACCCGATCGGGACTCTAAGTACTGGTAGTTCTCCCAGAATGTGTCAACAACTCTCGGATAGTAACCCGAAAAGTGGTTACGTGCGTCCCATACCGCACGTCCTCACTCAGCGGTTATCTAGCCGCTAGTCGATGTCACACTAACAAAAGCATCAAAATCTCAAAGAATCGCCTCATGTCATTGGCGTAAGGCATAAAATATCTAACCTGTCTCATCTCATTGACAAGTGGAAAATTCCATAAAATCAGAAAATCTCATATAAAACAATTGCCTCATATCATCGGCAATAGTGTTTTTCCCAAGATAGTCCCATGTCGTATATGCTCTCGAATACGAAATATTAGACTAAAGTTATTAGTCTAAAAGACTAATATAACACTCTATCCCAGACCACAAAGTGGTAAATCCCAAGGAGGAAATCAAAAAGATTCCTCAAAGTCGTTTCGATCGTACAAGTCCATAATTAACCGATTAAGTGAATGCACGAGTCCCATTCCTCGTGGATTTACTAAATCGTTTAATTTATTTTCTTATACGTCCGAAAATATATATAAATAAATAGTAAAAATAAGTAAAATTATACATATAATATTTTTCACGAGAAAACATGATTTTAAAACAATTTCCAGCAATTTTATAGAAAAGATTTTAGAGAGAAAACGGCTTATTTTCAGAGTTTTTAATAAATTATAAAATCTTAGAAAATAAGAACAAATCCTCAAATCCCCAACCATATATGATTTATTTATAGAATGGTTTAATCATCTAAGCTCAAACTATTCGAAAATCAAGTGAAAAGAAAATCATCATCATAAAACTCATCAACCAAAGCAAATACAACACACAAGGCTACATGCAAGTGCTCAGGACAGCGATCTTGCATCAGCTATTTTGACCCTTTAATCACAAAATTTTAAGAAGTAATACAAATAAAGGTTTTCACATTTTATCAGCAGTTTCCAAAACTTCAAAAATTATTGGATTTGGATAAGAAACGCGAAAATTATGCGCAAAATACTAGCTCGGGTTTGCACAAAACACTGAGTACACTACAACAACAGGACAATGAGTTTGCAAGAGATTTTTCAACATTTTAGTCAACGAATTACAAAAAGTGATACAAATAAAAGTTGTCACATTCTTTATCCAGTTTCCAAAAATTCAAAAATTATTGGATTTGGATAAGAAACGCGAAGGTTATGCGCAAAATACTAGCTCAGGTTTGCACAGAACACTGAGTACACTACAACAACAGGACAGCGAGTTTGCAAGAGATTTTTCAACATTTTAGTCAACGAATTACAGAAAGTGATACAAATAAAAGTTGTCACATTCTTTCTGCAGTTTCAAAACTTCATAAATTTTGATATTCCGATCAGTAACGAAGAAGTTATGATAGAAATACTACTAAGAAAGAAATTATTTGCGCTGTCTGTCAACACAGGACAGCGATGAAAATGCTAATTTTCCACTATGTAGACTTCTAAATCAGTCAAAACCGAAAACATGAAAGTTTTGGCATATTTCACAAGGATTTCAGATCATCCAAGAAATAAAAATTCCGATAAGTAACACAAAAGTTATGGGGAAAACACTAACCAGGCACTAGAATATTCTGGGCTTAATCCCTCTCGGGTTTTCATTTTTGACAGCAACTAAGGAGATCCAAACGGACTCAAAACCCAATGAAAGTTAACCTGAACAAACTATAATCAGTCCTCTACAATCTGAAAAATGAGTGGCATCAATCCGACACCGGACGAGCCATATATGAGCAAAACAAGATAGGGCATTTTCAGCATCAATCAATATAGAACAGAGGTAAAATTCAACATATTTAACCAAATATTTCAAGCAAGAGATTATTTGCTACTGAAATTTGTTCACTTACAGTTGCTATAAGCCTTAGCTTACCTATTAGCAGCAAGAAGATGATGATTTAGGCTTGAAGATGGAAGTTTTCAACTCGAATTCGCCTTTGCCGGACCTATGATTGCTTAAACTTGTGTATTTGCCTTGACACTTTTTCCCTAGCTTTCTCCAAGTTTTTTTTTTCACTCTATCTTTCTTTTGTTTTTATTTTGTGAAAGAAATAAAAATAAGTGAACATTTCCACCCTTTATATAGTAATTTTCAAGGCTAGTTTGGTAATTTTAGTTTTGGACACTTGTTTACTTCTCTTTGCACAAGCTTTAGAATGTTGACACATGCCTACTTAGGTGTCTTAAGATGTTTCTACACATGGACACCTAATGGGGTTATGTGTCACTATTATATTTAATCTTGTGACACATGTCCTTTATTTTTTTATGTAAGCTTTATTTCATGACACATACCTTATTTTATATTGTTCTCCCAAAATTTATTCATATTATATTGTTTATTTCAAATAAACAATATAATTCATCATTTTCTTTCAATTAATTCAATTAATTCTAATATTAAATTATAATATTCATTATAATTTAATATTTACGGTAACCTCCAACCAGGGTTGTTACAGACTCCCCCTCTTATAAAAATTGCGTCCTCGCAATTTCTAGAGGAAATCTGTATTCAATACAATTTATTCAATCGACAAAGAATAAAAGAGAAGCTCGAAACTCAAACCATTCATATTCTCAACATAGAATGGTAGAGAGAAATAAGGAAAAACTTCCTTGGTTAATCCAATGGCCCATCAAATGCTTATATAGCGATTAGCAAACCATCGAATTTTCCAAGTAACTTAAAAGAATTTCGAAGATATCCCATCTTCGAAAAAAAAACTCAATAAGATGCTCAACAATTAATCAATCGAAAATGATTGATTTCACAAAACTCTACGAATAGAGTCGGGACCAAACTCACTTAAATCCAAACTCTAAGCAATAAAGAATATCATCAATAAGATTTTCTACATAATAATGCGGAAAGAACATCCTCACCACGAGATAAACGCAATGGACAAGATGAATAAATCACGTAATGACTTCTTGCAAGCCCACCAAACACGAACGACCGCGATAAGGCATGTTGTTGATATTAACTCAAGGATAGAATATACTCAATAAATAAGGATATAAGCTCAAATTACTTTTCAATCCAAGATATTTAGAATTTTAAATTTCAACATGCTTTAAATTTTTAAATCTCAATTTTCAACATTTGAAAATTTCTCAAACTCTTTACTATATTACTTAATAAGTAATTTAAAACTCAAAGTTAAAAAAAAAATTCTTCTCTTACATCAAAATTAATTTCCAAATAATTTTGTAAATCCATAATAATTTTCCTCAAAATTAATTAAGGGTTTAAATTCTCTTTACTCTTTTTTATTAAACCAGTTAAATTGTTTAAAAACAGTCTTCAAATCCTCTTATAACTCTTCTCTTAAAACATCCAATGTATATAATATAATTCTAAAATCTCAAAATATACTTTAAATAAAGTATAGCTCAATAATTTTCTCACATATTCTCATCTTTACAATTTCAAAATAAATATATATATATAAATGGCATTTCCTTGCCACTGAATCTCTAATAAATAGATATGTTCGTTGGCTGCAGGGTCGATCGAACGATCAAAACTGCCTCGCCACTCTGATACTCGTCTCTAAAATCAATGGCTGCGATTACCATTCAAAAATAAATTTAATATTTAATCTCAAATATTATTTTCAAAATCTCAATTTTTTAAAAAAAAAACCATCATGTCTGATTGCCTCATCATAGCATTTAGGAGATTCCTATCGATAACGTTGATCAGGCGTATCGACCAGAACTCTTAACTACTCAATGGACAACCCAACATTCTCAAATTATTTCCATAAAAGAAATAATACTCATGTAAATATATTCTCAAAATATTCTTTGATTTTTTTTAATCTCAAAACTCCAATTTCTCTTTTTAAAACTCATATATATATATAGCTTCAAAAACTCAATCCAAAGAACATTAAGAGAATGCACCGAGATATTCCTAAAATACGCGATTCACAAAATCAACAGAAGAAGATGGAGTGTTCGTCAACTCCTACAAGCCGACGAGCCACTCTCGAAAATCATCAAGACAAAAGATAAGCAAGATATTCTTCTCGAAGGAGAAGAAGCACACAAACAACAAATCATTACTTCAAACAAAGTAATACTACAAAGGATAACGCCGATTGAGTATCCGAAAAGGAGAACTCAAAGAAACTGAATGATACACTCAATAAAACTCGAACAATATAGAAACTCACCTCATTCCTTAGTGGATGTCCTCGTGGAAGGATAGCTGAAGGCTGAAGGCCAGAAATAAGGTTACCTCAACACTTGATTGCCCTATTGGATGTCAAATCCAAATGGACTCACAAAACTCAACAAAGTCACCTTGGATGGAATTTGAGTTATATCATCAACATCTCATTACTCAATCGTGAATTCAGAAAACTTCGGAATCATAATTAACGTTCCAAAGTGATAGAAATAATAAAACAATCAAAATAGGAAACCTAAATATACAATAGGATCCTATAAAACAAAGGATTGGACTTAATATCAAATAAGTCAATCCTTCTCAAATCAAATTTATTTCAAGATTGTGAATAACAACCAAATACTCACAAAAGCATCATCAAATAGAAATCTCAGAATGCTCACAATGAGCCAATCGTTGTGGATCCCCTCAATATGATTCACAACTCTCAAAGGAACACAACAAGAATACTCTAAGGAATCAATAAGCTTCATCGATACGAGCTCACTCGCATCGACAAAAATAAGATTAAAATAATCCCAAATAAGATTATTCATAAGATAAGATAACATCAAAAATCAATTATCGAATACTACGGAATACAATTTATATTCCTAGACATATTCCATCCCAACATATCCCAAAACTCGAAAAAGAATCAAAGCACGATTCGAAAATAAGCTCGAATAAGGGACAATGATTCACTCATATTGTACTTCGACGTATCGTGATATACGTACTTTTCTGTGTTTATTCTACTTTGTTATGACCACAGCTCTGATACCAAGCTGTAACGCCCCACCCCTAGACCCACCTTAGTAAAGAGAATTAACAAGTAATTCCGTCTACTAAAGCGGAGAATAGGGCTGGTTAAGGGCGACCATCTATAATTTTGTCTTAAACATCTATTGAATACGTCGATAAATGCAATGTAACTTTTTTTTTCAACTCAAGTGGATCGACATACCCAGTAAATGCTTAGTCCAAAACTATAGGTGGTTAACGGATCTATCAGAACAAAATACAATAACTGAATGTAAATCGCATCACAGAACAGTAACCAACATCATATATATACATATACACCGATACATGTTTAGTACAATACAATATGAATACAATAAATGTGGTACTCGACCACACCATAAATATCGAATCAAATATAACTACATCAGAGTATGCGGAAGAACAAAAACTACTTAAGAGAAAGAAGAGTTGATATCCAATATCAACTTCAAGCTAAGTCCAATAAATGATACCTGAAACAACTCGGTCTGACCCGAGTGATAAACACACGGGTCAGGCAACTGAATCTTGTCGTTAGAAAGGAATACGATAAGGTAAAGAGAAGAGCTTCGCAACGGGATAACATAAGTAGGTATGAACATCTAGGGTTGATATCAAGTAACTTCACTATGTCTCTATGGTGGTTTGCATATACATATACTTGGGTTAATCTGAAGGAATTCATGTATATGGTATAAGGTAAAACATTCAAACATTATCCATGAATAAATAATCTCTCAAGTCGTATATAAATCCCAAGTATAAATCCATAAAATTCGAAATCACCAAAATCCTTAAAGAAATCATATTTGCCTTATTTACATCTATAAGGCTAGGTAAACACATCAAAAATGGTGAAATCGAAATCATCATAACTTATAAAAGAAATCTCATATTGGCCAATTATTACATGCAAAAGCATGTTGCACGTGCTACTTACGAGTACTGTTCACCATCATGGTACCATATCCATCTCTCGACCGAAATCCTCATCTCGAATTAATCCGGCCTATGACGTCATCTATATTCTCCCCGAACACCCTCCATCAAAAGTGATTGGAGCACCTCACTCCAATCGGTGTCCGCTGAGTCCCCGCCATCAAAAGTGATCGAGTCAAGTATTACTTAACCCGATCGGGACTCTAAGTACTGGTAGTTTCTCCCAGAATGTGTCAACAACTCTCGGATAGTAACCCGAAAAGTGGTTACGTGCGTCCCATACCGCACGTCCTCACTCAGCGGTTATCTAGCCGCTAGTCGATGTCACACTAACAAAAGCATCAAAATCTCAAAGAATCGCCTCATGTCATTGGCGTAAGGCATAAAATATCTAACCTGTCTCATCTCATTGACAAGTGGAAAATTCCATAAAATCAGAAAATCTCATATAAAACAATTGCCTCATATCATCGGCAATAGTGTTTTTCCCAAGATAGTCCCATGTCGTATATGCTCTCGAATACGAAATATTAGACTAAAGTTATTAGTCTAAAAGACTAATATAACACTCTATCCCAGACCACAAAGTGGTAAATCCCAAGGAGGAAATCAAAAAGATTCCTCAAAGTCGTTTCGATCGTACAAGTCCATAATTAACCGATTAAGTGAATGCGCGAGTCCCATTCCTCGTGGATTTACTAAATCGTTTAATTTATTTTCTTATACGTCCGAAAATATATATAAATAAATAGTAAAAATAAGTAAAATTATACATATAATATTTTTCACGAGAAAACATGATTTTAAAACAATTTCCAGCAATTTTATAGAAAAGATTTTAGAGAGAAAACAGCTTATTTTCAGAGTTTTTAATAAATTATAAAATCTTAGAAAATAAGAACAAATCCTCAAATCCCCAACCATATATGATTTATTTATATAATGGTTTAATCATCTAAGCTCAAACTATTCGCAAATCAAGTGAAAAGAAAATCATCATCAGAAAACTCATCAACCAAAGCAAATACAACACACAAGGCTACATGCAAGTGCTCAGGACAGCGATCTTGCATCAGCTATTTCGACCCTTTAATCACAAAATTTTAAGAAGTAATACAAATAAAGGTTTTAACATTTTATCAGCTGTTTCCAAAACTTCAAAAATTATTGGATTTGGATAAGAAACGCGAAAATTATACGCAAAATACTAGCTCGGGTTTGCACAAAACACTGAGTATACTACAACAACAGGACAGCGAGTTTGCAAGAGATTTTTCAACATTTTAGTCAACGAATTACAGAAAGTGATACAAATAAAAGTTGTCACATTCTTTATGCAGTTTCCAAAAATTCAAGAATTATTGGATTTGGATAAGAAACGCGAAAGTTATGCGCAAAATACTAGCTCAGGTTTGCACTGAACACTGAGTACACTACAACAACAGGACAACGAGTTTGCAAGAGATTTTTCAACATTTTAGTCAACGAATTACAGAAAGTGATACAAATAAAAGTTGTCACATTCTTTCTGCAGTTTCCTAAACTTCATAAATTTTGATATTCCGATCAGTAACGAAGAAGTTATGATAGAAATACTACTAAGAAAGAAATTATTTGCGCTGTCTGTCAACACAGGACAGCGATGAAAATGCCAATTTTCCACTATGTAGACCTCTAAATCAGTCAAAACCTAAAACATGAAAGTTTTGGCATATTTCACATGGATTTCAGATCATCCAAGAAATAAAAATTCCGATAAGTAACACAAAAGTTATGGGGAAAACACTAACCAGCCACTAGAATATTCTAGGCTTAATCCCTCTCGGGTTTTCATTTTTGACAGCAACTAAGAAGGTCCAAACGGACTCAAAACCCAATGAAAGTTAACATGAACAAACTATAATCAGTCCTCTACAATCTGAAAAGAGAGTGACATCAATCCGACAATGGACGAGCTAGATATGAGCAAAACAAGATAGAGCATTTTCAGCATCAATCAATATAGAACAGAGGTAAAATTCAACATATTTAACCAAATATTTCAAGAAAGAGATTATTTGCTGCTGAAATTTGTTCACTTACAGTTGCTATAAGCCTTAGCTTACCTATTAGCAGCAAAAAGATGATGATTTAGGCTTGAAGATGGAAGTTTTCAACTCGAATTTGCCTTTGCCGGACCTATGATTGCTTAAACTTGTGTATTTGCCTTGACACTTTTTCCCTAGCTTTCTCCAAGTTTTTTTTTTCACTTTATCTTTCTTTTGTTTTTATTTTGTGAAAGAAAGAAAAATAAGTGAACATTTCCACCCTTTATATAGTAATTTTCAAGGCTAGTTTGGTAATTTTAGTTTTGGACACTTGTATACTTCTCTTTGCACAAGCTTTAGAATGTTGACACATGCCTACTTAGGTGTCTTAAGATGTTTCTACACATGGAAACCTAATGGGGTTATGTGTCACTATTATATTTAATCTTGTGACACATGTCCTTCATTTTTTTTATGTAAGCTTTATTTCATGACACATACCTTATTTTATATTGTTCTCCCAAAATTTATTCATATTATATTGTTTATTTCAAATAAACAATATAATTCATCATTTTCTTCCAATTAATTCAATTAATTCTAATATTAAATTATAATATTCATTATAATTTAATATTTACGGTAACCTCCAACCAGGGTTATTACATATAATGTAACGACCCGTAAATTTTGATAATTAAATTTGTCAATTTAATAAGATTTTGGTAATTAAATTTGGAATAAATAAAAAGTTGAAATTTGTTAATGAATTAATAACAGAAATGAGATGTAATGATGTTAATTTTAATATAATAATAGGTTGAATAAAAAGAATGGAAAGTCAAGATATATTAATTTATTGGAATTTAAATTTAATAATTAGATTAATTGCAAATAATTGAAATTAAATATTTAGATATTACGTTAATGGAGATTAAGACGAAATTTGAGAATATTAATGTAATAAACCATGCACCAATGTTAATTTTATCTATTTGGTGATAATGGATTGAATAACAAGATTTAAAATCAAATAAATGGATTTATTGGAATTTCAATTGATAATTAGTGAATTTATTTAAAATTGAAATTTAGTACGGTAATGGGTCAACTAATTTACTTAAAATTAATATCTGAACGTGTCTAAATTTTTGTGAAGGTTTAAGAAATCAAAAATGAGAAAGATTTCTAATTATAGAATTAGAATTGAAGATTTGATTTAATTAATTTAATATTAAATAGTTTAATAATGTGAAAATATCCATTTTGGCCACTGACTCGGATTTCGACGAAACTAGTTTCATCGGATCCGTAACGGTGAATTATTGTAGATTTTCAAGTTTCGTAGCGAACGGACTTGTCATTTGATCGTACGAGCTCGAAACGCCTTGAAATCAATAAAATTGAAATTAATTGAAATCAATTTGAAATGACTTGATTTTAGCATAACTGAATTTGGACTTGAAACCTATTCCATTGCGTTTAAATTATTCAAAAACATCTATTTTGATATATGAGTTGACCAATTTTGTTCCGGGGCCAGAACGAGCTTTATGGTCCATTTGTCGTTCAATGGTCCTAACCAATCGTGTCCTTTCATCTCTGTTTCTGATCTACCTATATATACCTCGTTATAAACCCTACATATTTCTTATGTTCATTATTCTGTACGTACAATTTCATTTGCTCCTACTCATTCCAATTGCAGACAAACCACAATTCCAATTGCAATTTCAAAGCCAAAATTTCAACCTCCTCAAATACTATCAAATTTTATTTCGATCTTAAGCTCTCGACGAGCGCAAGTCAAATCCGTAATTCATTTTTCGATTTGAGCTTCTGAGTGCTCGAAATTCGGGGGACTGTTCAAGACCGTTCATCAAGCGTTGATGAACTTCGTCCGATCGAAGAATTGAAGGCACAGTCGGGTAGAGAGAAACGAGGGAACTTCATCTATTGTAACGACCCACTATTTTGGACCATTCAAATCGACAATAATCCACACATGTCAGACTTGAATAATTCAAAATAACATATTGTAATAAAATTTGGAGCAATTAAATCATTTACAGAATCACAAACACAGAAATATCAGAATACTCATAGTGCAAATAAAATACCATAGTAGTTCATGAAGTTACTATATACATACTATCAAAACATATACAAAATTTCATAGTAAAATAGATACAATAGAAGTCGGGATACATAAATAACAATACAGAGACAGATACCGAATAGGAACTAATGGGAAGAAGTAGACGAACAGATAGACAGATAAGCTCCAGCAAAACTCTAGCTCCAGAAGGTGAATCCAAAGCTGTGATTCTCAGGCTGACCCAAGCGTAAAGTAAAACACAAACATTCGAGTCAGGACATACATACTTATACAATGCGAACAAACTCAAGTGAATTGTAATAGCAATGCACTTAAAGGATGTTTGGGATCGCCATCCTTTAAGGATAAGTCAAACCATCAATTAAGTAGTAATAACCACTATCCTAGAAATATCCATATTAAAGTAAACAATGCAAATAACAGTGTTATTGTGACCAGGGTAACGTAGAGCTGCAGTAACCGCTCACCTTAAGCCACACTCTTAAAATCAAAGGTGTGCATCAAATAATCACAAGGAAATCACATGTCACACAAAACATTGTACCCGTGGTTATAAATTTCAAAATGATTTATAATTCCGAATTAAAATCATTCATTTAAACCACTAAAAAGTGAAGTCTATATTCCTTCAAATCAAATAGTCAATTCCAAAAATTTAGCCTTTTCTGAGTTCATTTATTCAGTTAAACATTTCAAATATTGAAATTTCAGCCACAAATAAACTTTGATTTTAACCCTTTAAACATTATAAAAATCATATTTTAACACTCAAAATGTTCATTAAAATATCTTTAACTTATGATTTTTATAGAGTAAATTTCCTATAAATAAAAACAAATTTTCAATAATTCACTTAATAAATTCAAGTGTACAATTTCCTATTCTTCACATTTTAACAAATTTATTAACACTTAAATTTTTATTACCATTTTCCAAATATAACTTAATTTCCAATTTATTTACATTACTTAAATTCCATTTTTAAATTTCTTAACTCAACCTTTAATTTCAAACCAAATTTCACATTTCCAAATTAAGTTAAATTCCAAAATTTCCATTTAACTATCCAATGATTTAACATTTTAAACTAATTACCTAAATTCAAAATACACTGTAAGTTGCTTAACTTTATTTTACAAATAACTTAATATTATATTTTAATTTATATTTATCCAATTCATACATCAATTATATTAATTACCAAGTTCATCTTATAATTCCATTTTTACTTAAATTCCTATTATTAAGTTAAATCAAACTTTCACGCTACAACTCAAACCATCCCTTAACTTATACCATTTATCCTGTTAAAAAATCACTGCTTAACCATTTTAAATCCAATATAAGTCAAATTTCATATTTTCATTTTTTTTCATTTACAATACATGAAATTTATAAGAAATCATATTTTGAAATCAACCACGGGTCCGGATAATATTTTACACCTAAATCAAGTGATACAGATATTATCATTTATATCCGGAATCAATAAAATTTCTGGGTTTTGATTATTTCAAACCCGCAATCCCAAGACAAATATAATTAAATAAAAATCACTCAAGCCTATCATTTGAGCCCATAATGATTTTTCCCCATTCTAAAGTCCGTTCGGGTATGTATCATTTCAACCCATAGTGTTTTATATACTAACAGGGAACTTGCAGTTATGGTCAAAATAAACTGAATAGTAACAACATATAGCAGTATCAGATGATATGATAGATAAGTAAACAGGATTAACATTATATAATTTACAGTACAGGTAGGTATAACATGATAATAAAATCTACAGATTCACATGGTGTCAATTTACTAATTATATAAGTACAGATGTCATGTGTGAATTACTCAGCTTTTATGTTGGAGTTAGCAAAACAAACAACATGAATGAATTCCAAAAGGCATGATGACATGACAAAAGATTCAAGTGGAAGAGAATCAAGCTAATGATCATTCACAATCCATAAACAAAACCAAATATAAATATAAATTCGATACACATTGAATTTGAAACAACTTTGAAATTAAAGGAAATTGAACATAATAGATTTTGCCATGCTTTCAACGTCTACTTGCTCGACGTAGAGGGTGAATATAGTCGGGCTGTTGTGGTTTTGGATCAGGTTTGACTCTGTGGATGCACGGCTACATGTGCTAGAAGTGGCAAAGGAGTCAGAACACATGAATGAGGAGAGAAGGCAACATAGTGGAGTTTTTTGTCAACTTTTGGGCTCGGCTTTCCTAGGGATCGGCCATGACATGTTTCAGATCTGGACAGAGGTAAGGCTGAGGGTAAATGGTCATATCATGGTGGTGGTGGAGCATGGGGAGGTATAGCAGAAGGTAGATAGCATCATAAACCGAGGATACAGAAATCTTCGGTGTATCAATGCCAATTGTAAAGGAGTTTTACTCCTTTAAAAATCATTCAAAGATTTGGGGAATCACCGATCTTTATAGAGGTCATTCAAAAATGGAGTTATGGAATGCTCCAAAATCAAAGGATAAAATAGGGAAGACAAGACTAGATTTCAGTACAAGTGAGAGCGTTCCAAAGTTCAAGGAATCCTAATCGATAAGAATCCTAACCAAGAGATTACTAACAAGGTGGATATAGAAGGGATGAAGTTTAGAAAATCTTGATTCCAAAATAAGAAAATTTTATACCAATATAATCTTTAGAATCCTCTAATATCATTTGAAAATCATTTTATACTTCGAAAATACGTTCTCTCACAAAGAATGATTCTGAGATTGATTTCACTCATTCTAGGGTATTTCTACCCTATCTCTAATGAGTTTTTGCTCCGCAGGCTAAGGTTTGCCAAAACCAAAGCTCTGATACCAAAATGTAATGACCCACTATTTTGGACCATTCAAATCGACAATAATCCACGCATGTCAGAATTGAATAATTCAAAATAACATATTGTAATAAAATTTGGAGCAAATAAAATCATTCACAGAATCACAAATACAGAAATATCAGAACACTCACAGTGGAAATAACATACCATAGTAGTTCATAAAGCTACTATATACATACTATCAAACCATATACAAAATTTCATAGTAAAATAGATACAATAGAAATTAGGATACATAAACAACAATACAGAGACAGATACCGAATAGGAACTAACGAGAAGAAGTAGACGAATAGATAGACAGATAAGCTCCAGCAAAACTCTAGCTCCAGAAGGTGAATCCAAAGCTGCGATTCTCAAGCTGACCCAAGCGTAAAGTAAAACATAAACACTCGAGTCAGGACATACATACTTATACCATGCAAACCAACTCAAGTGAACTGTAATAGCAATGCACAATAACTTAAAGGCTGCTTGGGATCGCCCATCCTTTAAGGATAAGTAAAACCATCAATTAATTAGTAATAACCACTATCTTAGAAATATCCATATTAAAGTAAACAATGCAAATAATAGTGTTATTGTGACTAGGGTAACGTAGAGCTGCAGTAACCGATCACCTCAAGCCACACTCTTAAAATCAAAGGTGTGCATCAAATAATCTCAAGGGAATCACATGACACACAAAACATTGTACCCGTGGTTATAAATTACAAAATGATTTATAATTCTGAATTAAAATCATTCATTTAAA
Source organism: Allium cepa (assembly GCA_030765085.1). Taxonomy (NCBI): domain Eukaryota; kingdom Viridiplantae; phylum Streptophyta; class Magnoliopsida; order Asparagales; family Amaryllidaceae; genus Allium; species Allium cepa. The sequence goes on from CM060938.1 coordinate 551,234,007, forward strand.
CCACTAAAAAGTGAAGTCATTATTCATTCAAATCAAATATTCAATTCCAAAAATTTAGCATTTTCTGAGTTCATTTATTCAGTTAAACACTTCAAATACTGAAATTTCAGCCACAAATAAACTTTGATTTTAACCCTTTAAACATTATAAAAATCATATTTAACACTCAAAATGTTCATTAAAATACCTTTAACTAATGATTTTTATAAAGTAAATTTCCTATAAATAAAATCAAAATTTCAATAATTCACTTAATAAATTCAAGTGTACAATTTCCTATTCTTCATATTTTAACAAATTTCTTAACACTTAAATTTTTATTACCATTTTTCAAATATAACTTAATTTCCATTTTATTTACATAACTTAAATTCCATTTTTAAATTTCTTAACTCAACCTTTACTTTCAAACCAAATTTCACATTTCCAAGTTAAGTTAAATTCCAAAATTTCCATTTAACTATCCAATGATTTAACATTTTAAACTAATTACCTAAATTCGAAATACACTGAAAGTTGCTTAACTTTATTGTACAAATAACTTGATATTTTCTTTTACTTTGTATTTATCCAATTCATACATCAATTATATTAATTACTAAGTTCATTTTATAATTTCATTTTTACTTAAATTCCCATTATTAAGTTAAATCAAACTTTCATGCTACAACTCAAACCATCCCTTAACTTATACCATTTATCCTGTTAAAAAATCACTGCTTAACCATTTTAAATCCATTATAAGTCAAATTTCATATTTTCATTTTTTTTCTTTCATTTATAATACATGAAATTTATAAGAAATCATATTTTGAAATAAACCACGGGTCCAGATAATATTTTACACCTAAATCAAGTGATACGAATATTATCATTTATATCCGAAATCAATAAAATTTTCAGGTTTTGATTATTTCAAACCCGCAATCCCAAGACAAATAAAAATCGCTCAAGCCTATCATCTCAGCCCACAATGAATTTTCCCTATTCTAAAGTCCGTTCGGGTATGTATCATTTCTACCCATAGTGTTTCTATACTAATAGGGAACTTGCAGTGATGATCAAAATAAAATGAATAGTAATAACATATAGCAGTATCAGATGATTGATAGATAAATAAATAGGATTACCATTATATAGTCTATAACACAAGTAGGTATAACATGATAATAAAATCTACAGACTCACATGGTGTCAATTTACTAATTATATAAGTACAGATGTCATGTGTGAATTACTTACCTTTTATGCTGGAGTTAGCAAAACAAACAACACGAATGAATTCCAAAAGGCATGATGACATGACAAAAGATTCAAGTGGAAGAGAATCAAGCTAATGATCTTTTCACAACCCATAAACAAAACCAAATATAAATATAAATTCAATACACATTGAATTTGAAACAACTTTGAAAATAAAAAATATTGAACACTATAATTTTTTCCATGCTTTCAACATCTACTTGCTCGGCCTAGGGGGTGAATATGATCGGGTTTAGTGTGGTTTTGAATCGGGTCTGACTCTATGGAGGCATGGCTACATGTGCTAGAAGTGGCAAAGGAGTCACAACACATGAATGTGAGGAGACAAGGCAACATAGTGGAGTTTTTTGTCAACTTTTAGGCTCGGCTACATGGTCCTAGGGCTCGGCCATGACATGTTTTGGATCTGGACAGAGGTAAGGCTGAGGGTAAATGGTCATATCATGGTGGTGGTGGAGAATGGGGAGGTGGCCAAGGCAATCCAAGGTGATGGTTGTAACGAATGCGATTTTTTGCCCGTTCGAAAATCGACATCCATACTTTACATCGTACTCGAATGTCGTAGATTCGACCGTTCAAATCCGATTCGCCGGAGCTTATAACACAATTAAGTAAATAACACAGCGGAAGAAATAATGAATATCATCCTGATACAACAGATGATACAAAAGATATTGATATATATCAGAGATACAATACAATAGCAGCGGAAAGAAAATAAATAACTCTAGCAGCGGAACAAATAACTCAAGATAGTCTTCAAGGAAGAACTTCAAAACTCCAACTCCATCTCCAAGAACCAATCCAGAAATAGCTCGAACTCCCAATAACGATGCACCCAGCTAAGCAAGATCAGTCATGTCCAAAGACTGAATTAGCTCCAGATAATCCACTGAACCTGACTATCTGAAAAACCCAACTCTAGACTGCTCGTGTGGAAAATAGTGAGCACCCAGAGTTTAGGAAAGGAACAATAAACTCCGAGTCAGTCATGGGACTGGTGTGAGTAACAAAAACAGTTTATCTTTTAAATAAAACAAGATTTATAAAAGAAAATCCGATATGCTTTTCTAGAAAATGAAACTACCATAAGACCTCCCGCCACACACACAATGCAAACGCAGAATTGGAGGAGATTTCTTCTTATGATAGTCAAACATGCTTAATACGCAGAAAATTCTTTGATATTATTATTATAAGTGCAAAGTGCAGAAAACATTTCGAAAGTAGAATATAAATCTTAGCCAACATAGGCATTCCGCACTATGCCTACTATAGCTACCATGTTCAATGGCAGGTTACCACCACATTCCATGGCAGGTAATACAACTAAAATGGTACAAGGCTCGTATTGTTTCTTTGGATTTTTCAATAAATGGTCAGGATAAGGAACTTCCTACTGCCACATGGGATCGCCTCTGGCGGGACGTCCCGAGAACCTAACCGGATCTCTGCCAACACAAGGCCGGGTTACCTCTGTAACTAGGTAACTACTACTCGAGCATGCCACTCCCCGGTCCTTTGGGACCTTTATCCGAGGTACCTCTAAGCAACAACCACACAGTAAATGAGATTGGAGCAACCACATAGGTTAAATATCAGGGCTCCATACCTAATATCACCCTTTACCAGAAGGGAATGACACACCCTAAAGGGCGCGACCCTCATAACTTTGCCGCATCTTTCCTGTTTCGACCATTTCCGGGGTGTGAGGTCCTGATGCAGTCTCGTCCACAAAGCTACGCTTTATACAAAAGCCATGCTCTGATCACAAATGATCAACAAATGATCATGAACACACAGCAGCACTCAGCATGCCACACTACCAAATTGGAAGTATATCGCTGATAACCTTCAACTACATAACCTCTGAGCTCGTACGTCTCAGAGAAGGGTGTTAATGCTAAGAGAATAAATTCTCCGCCACCAACAGAAATGTATTTGAAAGAAATTTGCTTTATATCTCAAAGTGTAGTGTCAGACATGCAACCATACAAGTCTGTTCCGGGTTCGAACAGAACCGAAGGCACTTCCAAAGAAGCCCTTGCAATCCGGGTATTCACAATCCCGATCGGACTTCCCATCACTTAGGGAATCTCTATACCGGAGCAACTCAGTGCAGAGACAATCGATAGGTCATCCTATCGTTTTCGCAAATACCTGGTCTTCACCACCGGTCTTCAAATGCTATCCGTATACGTCGAATCACATATTCGGAATGGGTTATACGACACAAAGGTCCTCTCCCGGCTAAACCGAATAGTGAGCGCAACATTCAAAACATATGGATATAGGATTTCTATTAAGTCATAGCTTAATAATTCAAAACTTTCCTTCAAATGGTTTAAATAAATTACCATTTCAAACTTTTTAAACAAAAAGATTTATTTCACTAAGTTCACCCATTTTCACAAAGATCCATTTACGGATTTCAAATCAATTTCCATTTCAATTGGATTAACTCGTTTAAAATCTTTAAATTAAAGATTCAACTTATAGATTTCAAATCGTTTCCGTAACTTGGAAAATCATTTTCATTTTTAACTTGAAATCCTTTTTTACACAAATTGGACGTTCATTCCTTAAGCAAAAGCTTTTATCATTTGAAAACAAATAGTTTTCGTTTCAGAAAGATCCAATTTTATTTACCCGAGTTAAAGCCTTTGAATTTAAATTCAAATTTCCAAATCAATACCTTTAAAATAGTTTAACCCATATAAACTCATTTATAAGTTGAACAGCCTTTTTAAACTCTCGTTTCCAAATCATATAATTCAATTTCAAATATTGAATTCGAATTTAAATCAGAATATTTAAATTTTAAAACTCAATCAAGTTAAAATAAATTTCATCTTTGAAATTCTATTTCAAAATTTTTTCACTTTAAACCCAATCCATTTACAAAACATTTGAATTCAAATATTCAATGTTTATAAATCCTTTCAAAATTTGTGACTCAATTTATTTCCTCGTGAAATCCATATTTGTGTGTGTATGGTGTGGTCCAGGGGTTTAACACACAATAGTGCAACATCATTCAATCATCACAGATCAAACACAGAACTATAATTGATAAGCGGTATAAACCATAACGCTTATCTTTTGTTCATAGATCACAGATATATATATATATATATATATATATATATATATCACAGATAAATAAGTCACGCAGCCAAATCAAAACAAAATCACATATCAGGGGTATCAAACAATACAATCATCCAATACAATCTAAACATCCATAAATAGGATAAATCTAATTATCTGACTATCTTAACTCCGATTAATTCCTACAAATAAATTTGTCGGTTATGGCAAATTTACAATCAATTAATTATAATAAGCAATCAATTCCTTAATTACTTTGAATTAATTAATTAACCTTGAATAGATTAATTATCCTCATATTAATTAACAAATTAATATATCACATTATTCTTAATTAATTAATTTAATTAATCCAAATCATCAATTAATTAAATAAATAGATTATCCATTTTGATTAACTTAATAATCAATGAATTATAATTATTAAGTTTTCATTAATCTTGAGATAAAACTTACCTTTATTAACGATTTTATTATCACTTAACAAATATGTTTGAAACATTTATATTCAACTCACTTTTAAATATCAATATTTAAAATGAATAGCAATCGATTTTAAATAAAGTTTAAAACCAACCTTGTAAACCTCTACATTCTCATGTCAAAGTAGTACTTTTATTAAAAAGATATTTAATGAGTAAAAATCGACTTTTCCTTAAATTCACATATTTAAGGATAATTTAACATTTAACTTACTTAAACATTTCATTTATAAACTAAAGTTTTATTTCAAAATCTGGAATTTAAGTTAAGTTCAGGTTACAATTAGACTTTGTTTAACTTACTTACTTTACCATTCCAACTTCCAATTTAAATTCAAATCCTTTTAATCTTTTAATCACTTTAAAGTTATTTAAACAAGTTTAAATTTTAAAAACTTATTTATTCACGAACTAAGTTTCAAACTATACTCGAAGTTATATTTAAACATGATTTAAAAATTCAGTTTAACCTTGCTTTAAAAATTTGAATTAACTTTAAAATTTCAAAACAAAGCAGGTTCTGTTTTTAAACCTGTTCAACCTTCCTACCCGAGCCACACCAGAATTTTCTTGGAGTCAAATCCCTCTCCACTTCGAGCAAAACGCTGGAGCCACTCGAAAAACTCGAGTATACCCCTCTGCCCAAACCAGTCTTCACCAGGGAAACAACCCATGGCACCGTGCGCGACTTCGAATTTCTACCCCAATTTCTCGAGCAGTGCTTCGGGTTATCTGCCCTCTTCCCCAACCTGTTGCCACTGACACCACCACCTCCTCGTGCATGTGCACAGCTGGAAACGCTGCCTATGGTCGGTGCTACGGCCACCAACACGTCGACTTCCATCCCCCAAAACATCACCAGTACCACGAATTTGGAAAAAATTCAAAACGAAAATTTGAGCATCTCGACCCAACCACCCAGCTGCACGTCACCAGAAAAACGACTCGCGCTCCCTCCTCTGGCCATCCGAGGCGTTGAGATTCCGGCCAAGCCTTCATCATCTACCCTCCTTCCATCGCCCCAATTCTCTTCGCACTCGGTCAAGTATGCATGACAAACGAATCGAGAAACCAAGCCGCAACAAAATTAGGTTTACAGAAAGAAATTGTTCGCCACTGCCTCCACGGTGATCGTGAGCGCCACCGATCATTTTTCTCAGAACCCTCGCTCGCTCCTCCATCACCAGCCAAGTTCCCGACCACCACGAACCATGGGATCACCAGAATTGATGATTAAACGAAATGTAAACAAGCTCGAACTGCTCCTAAACCACTCAACTAAAAATCGTCATACCATGATTAAAAATCAAGTCTTCCAGTACGAATTCAAGTTATATATTTAAATCAATATTTCTTGAAGTTCTAAATTTGGCCAAACTTGAGTTTGTTCAAAGTTTTGGGTTTCCAGGGATAAATTTTAAGTTGTTTTAATCTTAACTAAATTTTTAAAGCTTAGTTTACAATGATATAAACATCCTTTGTTTGAATCTGAAGTTCAATCATCAAATCAGAAAGGAGTAAATGATTTTTTTTTAAAGTAACAGTTTAAGTACTAAACTGAGAACAGATGTAATTTAAACAACAGCCTGTATATCCTACTTTCATTTTAAATATATTCAGAGAATCTATATTTGTATATAAACAAACTTATTCACAGATATATAAATAAACAACAAATTTATACTTTAAATTTTAAGAAACAAGTTACTCACCTTGATAAGTTTTGGAAATAAACAGAGCTTGCTTTTTTTTTTTGTTGATACAGCTTGATGATGTTGAATGTTTCACTTAAGTTCTAAGTGAAGCTCCCTCACCACAGACCTGAACTTGCATGCTTGATCGAGATGATTTGGATTTTAAATCATTGCATTTGATTTTTTTTTTGCTTCAGAAGGAAGAACAGAGAACTATATTGAACAAGGCTTTGAAAACTGTAAGCTAAAGCTTCTCTTTTTTTTTATCTCTGGTTTGAGTTGTCTAAGTTGAATGTTTTTTTTTAGATGATTATGAACTGAGGAGAGTTTGATATATAGGAAAATGAAGCTTCCAGGATATGCTTTTGTACAGGGTTACTATTTGCTTTGACTAAAGATATTTTGTAAACTAAAATTTCGGCATAGATATATACTTGTGTACTAAAGATTTTCTTTGTATTAATTAACTTTGTCTTGATTTGCAAGCTAATAGATATGTATATGTCTTTGTTGCCTTGTTCATACTTGAATATGATTTGTTTTTGACCTGATACAATATTTGTGTGCTAATTAATGCATATGTCTTCAAATATGTCTACACCTAATTATGATTGGTGATCTTTATATTTTATTTTGTTTATTTGTACCAGGATATTTTGTGTATTGTGAATAGTTTGTCTTCTTTTATATTGTACAAATGTATATACAGCAAACTACTTGTTATTTTCTTCTTTCTTATGTAAGCTTTGTTATATTTTATATTTTTGGTTTGTTTCATTCCTTGCTTATATTTGTATTTGCTTTACAAGCTTTTGCTTTGGTTTTTGTTTTTTAAATGTACATACTTATGTTATTTTGTTTTATGTATGAACAGTTTGTATATTTGTTTGTTTTGCTTGTACTTAATTTTATACCTTTTTGTTTAAGCTGAAATGTACAGGATTATATGATATTGATGCAAGATATTTTTATTTGTACTAGAAATATTTTGTTTATTTTGTTGACCAGAGATTTGTTTATCTCAAATTGTTGGCTGAAAAGGTATGTTGAGGCTTGCATTAATTACCTTGGCTTGTTTTATAATTTGAATTTTTTTATTGTTTATAAATCATGAGATTAATATATATGTATTTACTTTATATTTTATAAAACTATATATATTTATTTTGTAACATAGATAAATTTATAGATTTAAATTTGTTGTTAAAATTTTGGCAATCATTTGTTTACTTTATATTTTTATAGTTATTCCTAACCCATTTACTTAAGATTTAAATTCCAATTCCAATATATAATATATATATATATATATAAATTCAAATTTACTCATGTAGGCACCACTATATAGATTCACATATATATACAATTTCTAAATTTAAAACGATTTAATATATTTTTATGTGGATTCTGGGAAACTCGAATCAATCTATCGATTAATTTCACAATTTTCTTATTCAAAAATCCAATTAATTATCAATTTAAATTTATATAAAATTCGGGGTCGTTACAATGGTGATGAAGACTAGGCTTGGTTAGGCATGTTTTAAGGAGTTTGCAATATTTTTGTGATTTTTGTGGAGTTTTTGGTCATGAGAAACGTATGGCCAGATCTGGTCAGCGGAGAGGATGTGATAAGTGGTTGATGATGAGAAGGAGGAGGTGGTGGAGGTAATGGCCAAGGCGCTAGAGTGGAGAGCATGCAAATATGTGAAGAATTCATGGCCAAAACGAGGCAAAAGGAAGAAGAAACACAGAAAATGAAAAAAAAATACAGCCATTACTTACAGAGGAGCAAGCTTCACCCGAGAAGATGATCAAATGAGATGCGGCAAAGAAATTTGTGCGTGAGTTTGTGTTTAACAGAGAAGTTTCACGTTGATTTAGAGGGAAGAACGGTAGGAAATAAATAATTATAACGTTAGAGAAATTTAAGGATTTTATTCCTATTAAATCAAGAGAAGCAAATGGAAAAGTGGAATGAGATCAAATGTTATATGTGAATTGCAAGACAAATAGGCGGCTGTTGATTTGAATGGCTAAAGTATGGAATCAAAGGGGTGTGCATTATAAAGGGAATAAATAAATTGAAACGTATGCCCAAAATAAATAACAAAGTAACGTATCTTATATTTATTTGTTTTCTATTCATTCAATAAAATATATGCTAATGAATAATTCAGTAAATAATGTACCATATAAATAAACATCAAAGAAATAAATAAGAAACGGATATAAAACGTATCAAATAAAACGTATGATTTAATTGCTATTTACTACTTTATTTATTACTCAACTTAAAAAAATTTGATTTGTTACATATCCTTTTGATTTGTTTATTAGTTAACTAAGAAAATGGATGTAGAACATATACAATAAAAATATAGATTAGTTGCATTTTACAACATTGTTTATTACTTAATTCACAAAGTTTTTATCCAAATTAAATGGAAAAACGGAACAAATGTTGTAAATATATATAATTTAAATAAAGATTGGAAGTTAGAATTTAAATTTTAAAGTTTCAATTAGAGTCAACATTTAACCCAAAATCTAAAATTCCAGAAATTGTTTATATTAAATAAAATTTGGCAAATGATTTATAACCAATTTAGGAAAATTCTAAAATTCAAACTTTTAAATAATTAAACACCAAACTTTTTTTTAAAATAAATTGAATAAAAATATTTATTAAAATTTTGGGCTGTTACATAAAATATATGCATAACATATCATGTTACACAAATTAGAACATGATTTTACAAACAAAGATATTATTTATATGAATTTAAAATAAACAAATTTGTTAAATAAAACAATTTGCACACAATGTTGTAAAAAGTATAACTTTCACAATATTAGTCCGATTTCAACAAAACAAAAAGCAGCATTCTTCAAATTAAATCTATTTTCATAATAAAAGATAATATTCAAATATTTAAATTTTAAACTTAAAATTCAAAGTTTGACCATTTTGACCAAAATCCACTTTTTTGGAAAATATTATATTTATTCATGTTTGGAATTATAATTCACATAGAAAAAAAATTTATATTTAAAAGAACAAAATTTATCCATTTTAATAAACAAAATAAAAATTTTAATTCAGGAATTTCAATTAAAATAATTAAAATAAAAATTTAAAAAAAATAACAAAATACAGGGTTGTTACATCTATATGGTTTGCTTAGCGAATCGACGGCTGGATCTTGCGTTAATATTCGATTTGGAGCTACGGTTTTGCGGCGGTTGCTGCCATTCGTTGCCGATGGTGGCCATGGCGTCGCGCGCGCATGGTCGAGGTGGGAGGGGTGACGAGATCGCGACATGGCATGGGTCGCAGCTGGATGCGATCGTGGCAGGCGCGCATGCGGTAGTGGGTAGGTAGCGGCGACCTAGGGTTTGTTCTGTTTGCATGCATGCGTTAGGTTCTGGAAGAAGAAGGTGACGTATAATTCAATTTAATTATTTTACTAATTCAAATTTTTAATCATGCAATGTTCTGATGTTCATAAATTTTACATACGAGGTCCATTTCACGCGCGGTTTTCTCCGCTAGGTTCATATTGGAATTTCGGATATTTCTGACGCTGGTTTGGAAGGATTCTGAGACTGTTTGAATTTTGGATTTAAATTCGATTTAAATTCAAAAGGTGAGTGTTTTAACCCACTCACAACTTTTAAAATTTCTTATGTTTGTTAAATTGATTGATAATGTGATTAGAAATTTATTTATGACTGTTTGGCATATTTTTAATCATCATCCCAGTTAAATTGAATTTATTAAATTAAATTGTTATTTAATTTATTATTGTATATAAACTGCCAATGTAACAACCCGCATATTTTGCGATTGAGTATTTGAATATTTTATTTAAATATTTCATCGGTAGTCGGATTTTTGTCCGAAAAAGCTATTTTTTGCAAACAGTCAAATTAGAACTCGAGACCACTCTTATTGAGTTCAAAATGACGTTTGCGATCTTTTTAAGTATAAACTTTGATATGTTTGGAGATGGTAGAATTTTGCTACTTTTTCACATAGGGCTTTGGTTTGGGTTTCAGCCCATTAACCTAACATATGAACCCATCTCCACTCCAACTCTTCATTACTTCATTTCTAATTCCTAATACTCAAGCTTTAGCAACAATGGTGAGTGGAATGGGAAATTAAAACTCAAACCCTAGTTTCCATTTACAAATCAAGTTCTAGCTCCAAATCAATAGCAGAAACTTTGATAAGCCTCTTCTTCTTCTTCTTCTTCTTCTCCAACCCATTCTCTTATCAATTTCAGAAATTCCTAAACCTAACTTTGGGAATGTTCTTCTTTTTGAGTATAGATTCAAGCTCGTTTGGGTTGTGTTGAAGAGTGGTTGATTCTCCCTTTGCTTTCAAGCTTCTTCTTCATTGTTTTTGTGAAAAGGTGAGATTTTTATCTCACATCTATGACTATAATTATCTTTGGTTGTTGGGTATGAATTCCTAACACTTCTTCATGTGCATTTGTTCTTGATTTGGATTGGTTTTGTGAATATTCCAATTTTTGGGTTTTTAAGTCAAATTTGTGTGAAAAATCCTTTTATGGATGTTTGATCATGCTTTTGGTGATGCATCGAGGAGCATATAGGGCCAGGTTGCCGATTGGCGTAAACCCTTAGAGCCAATGTTCGTCCGTTTGCATTTTGGAAGAGTTTGCTCTTCATTTGGATAGGCTGAAAAACAGCCGGGGCAAGATTCAGTCGATTGAATCCTCTGTTCAGTCGACTGAAACTGGAACCCGAAAGTTTCCAGGCATGATTCAGTCGACTGAACCTGGAAACAGAAAGTTTCCTGAACCTAGAAAATTTCCAGGTACAGGGTCAGTCGACTGAAAACTCTGTTCGGTCGACTGAACCTGCTGTTTCAGTCCGTTTTGCCTTTTGGATTGAATTTCCAATTTAAATCGATTCGTGATGATCCTATTTGTTGTTATCGTTTATTATGACTTTTATGACTCCTTTTAGGGATTTTTGAATATCTATTTCGATGGATTCTTTATCGGTTTCTTTAGATTTTATTCACGTCTTCGAATGTGAATTTTTGGTGATTGGTTGTTTGTACAATCATTTCTGTGATTTGTCACTTTAAAAATATAAAGGTTTCTATACTAGTAGTAAATATCAAAACTCTTTCTTCAAATGATTTCAACACTATTTTATAACAAAGCTCGTTTTCTCAAACCGATTTCCAATCTATTAGTATATACAAACCTTTACCTCACTCGTATGGGAAATCTAATTAAACGACTTAGTAAAACAAGTGGTATGAAACGCTTGCGTTTACTTCGTCGGTTAATTCTTGGACTTGTTCGATTGAATCTCTTGTGACAATTTTCTAGTGGAGACCTACAATTTGTTCATAAATATTTAAGTTAAGCTAGTGGTTATGGGACATGAAGCTAAGCTCATATATTTACTAGCTTACTGTAATTGATACTTCTCTTTGATCATGACGATCATTTTGTGATTTAGACTAGCAATGTGCGATGTCTCTTTGTCTGCGAGGGAGACTAAATCCCGTTTTGTGGAGTTTTGACTCAAGTTGGTGGGGTAGCAACCCATGGTCTTCGGGCCGTTTGTGGAGCTTCGGCTCAATTTGTGATGGTTAGCAACCATGGAATTAGCGTTCCGTTTGTGATACACGTGTTGGTGAGCTTTATGCTCCCGTTTATGATAGGTCTTTCCCCCCTTTTGTGATTTCTGGATTTTTTGAGATGATTTATAGAATTTGTGCTTCACCAATTTTCTTGATTTTCATTGATAAGTTTTATCAATATTTGTGCATTGGTGAATTTGTGCGTCGTTGACTTTTTTGTGAATAATATTGATATAATCGTCAATATTTATGATTTGGTGAATGAAATAAAGAGTACGACATTCCTTTTGATCCGTGAGAAGATTTTTGTGAAATTGATTAATCTCCTGTTGATTTTCAATTACTTATATATCACAGCTTGGCATTGTGATTATTATGCGTTTAGTCATACCTCTTATTCTGTATCGTTTCATTTGATATTTATAGCTAGTCTGATCCGTTTATTACTTTCTTATTAAATAATACTCGGGTTAGACCGAGATGCTACAGGTGCTTCAGCTTGACTTCTCACTTGGGATTGATTTCTCTGACTTTTGGCTAACTACTTAGATTAGTAGTTTATTTTGGTGTACACATTTGTGATACAGACTCTATGATGTATACTTATTCTTTTGTGTAGTTATTGTAACTATTCTTTTGTGATAGTGTGGGTCTTGCTTGACCACTACTTTGATATACACTTATATGTGTAATATTCATATCTATTTCTGCCTTTGTGATATGAATTGCCTGTGACTGATTTATGTTATGTTTATTTCTATATTTGTTTCCGAAGATTATATATATAGCCACTGTGTAGTAGGTTTGAGTTTGCGTCAGTATGTCGGACTTCCTCTTGAGATGAAATGCATGTTATATTTTATCTGGCATATCGGTGCTTGCACAAAGCAATTACACGGATGGTCGCTCCTCAACAGCCTTATTCTCCGTGCTAGTTGACAGCATTACTCCGTAGTGTTCTTGGCTAGCGTGGGTATAGAGGTGGGCGTCACAGCTTGGTATCAGAGCCAAACTTCGGAACAATGTAGAATAATTTAACAAGGATCATCATCCTAAGTCCTTCTTAGGAGTCTTGCCTTAGGATTTAATTCGAGTCTTCGTACCGATTCATCCTATTTTCTTTATGATTCCTTGCTTTATCTATCAAGATTGCTGTATATTCATTTGGCGAATAACCTTTTTCTTCTTCTTTCTTTCTTTCTAAAGGAAAGGAAATGGTTAGACCAGGCCATCCCAGCGCCGGTCAATCTAGTGCTACTCCCCAGGATAGAGTTTTTATGACTACCCAGCAACTTCTTGACCTTGTCACGAATGCTCAAGCAGCTGGAGCTAATCCGAAACCTACTCTTCCAAAGTCGGGATTTGCACGTTTGTGCAGCGATTATACCAATTCGGGTGGGAAGCCATTCAAAGGTTCTGAAACTATTATTGAAGTCCAGGCTTGGTTAAGAGCATGCTATCGAATCTTTTCTCGCATGAACCTCATTGATCTTCACCGAGTTTAGGTGGCTTCTAGTATGCTCCAAGAAAGAGCATTAGACTGGTACGAGCTTCTGATTTCTGATATAAATGAAGCGGATCTCACTTGGGAGAAATTCAGAGAGCGCTTCGAGTTAAAATTCGTACCATAAGCTGAGAAGGTGACTTTGGCTCGCCATTTTATTGACCTTGTGCAAGGTGAATCTTCCGTAGCAGATTATGTCGCGTCTTTTGAATCTCTCTCTAAATACGAGGTTGAATATATTAACACCCCATTGAAGAAAAATCACAGATTTGTCTATGGCTTGAACAAGAGTCTCAAGAAGCCATTACTTCTAAAATTAGAAGTTTCTTTCGACCAACTCGTTGATATCGCTCTTCGTCTTGAAGAAGCGGATAGGGAAAATGATGTTGAAGTGGTAGGTTCCAAACCAAACTTCAACAACAACAAGAAAAGGCCTAATAAATTCAAAGGTCCTTATCCTAGTAAGAAAGGGAAGAAAGCAACCCCTGTGGCAAAGGCTTCTTTCTTTGGTCGTGGGGAATGCTATAATTGTGGTTCGAGGGACCATTACGCGAACAAGTGTCCTAAGTCTCTCTCTTGCCGCTACTGCAAAGGTCCCGGCCATGTTATATCTTCATGCCCCAAGCTTCGAGGCGAGAGGGAGGGAAAGTTGAATGTTGGTCAAGCCCCTGGCAACACATCTCGTGGTCTAGGTATTTCTGATTCCATTCTTGATGGTATTATTTTATTTCATGATCAACCTATTAGAGTTCTCTTTGATACGGGTGCATCCCATTCTTTTATACCAAAGGAACTTGTCGACACTTTCTCTTTAAATGTTGACGCTTTAATGACTTCCTTGAGAATTGCGAATCCTGTTGGTGGACCCGCAACTCTTAGTTTGCTTTGTAAAAATGTGGAGATTATTTTATGTGATTTTCCATTCCTAGCCGATTTGCATGTTATGCGTTACCTAGGCTTTGGAATGATTTTGAGAATGGACTGGCTTAATCGTTATGAAGCTCATATCCTATGTCCTGAGCGGACTATTTATCTTCGACACCCTCAATCTGTAAAGCAGATTTCTATTATTCTTAAAGATTCGGATTCTTCTTTGACTGCATCTTTATATTCTTTAAATCCTCGTGATGACGATAATGATGATGAGGAAGATGTCATTGCTCTTATTCACGTTGTTCATGAATTTTCGACATATTTGGGCCCGTTTTAGGATTGCCACCTAAGCGAGCAATTGAGTTCAAAATTAATCTTATCCCTGGAGCTCAACCTATTACTCGTCCCCCTTATCGCATGTCTAATAAGGAGAATGAGGAGATGCGCATACAATTATCCGAATTGGAGACGAAGCAATTTATTCGCTCTAGTTCCTCGCCTTGGGGAGCTTCGGCTATTTTCGTGAAGAAATCCGATGGTACACTTAGGCTTTGCGTTGAATACCGCAAGCTTAATGATCTTACTATTAAGAATAAATATCATTTACCTCGGATTGATGATTTATTTGACCAACTTAGTGGTGCTAGAGTCTTTTCACAATTGGACTTGGCTACCGATTTTCATCAGCTTTGTATTGCAGAGGTTAGCATTCCTTTGACATCGTTCCGTACTCGGTATGGATCTTATGAATGGCTTGTTATGCCATTTGGGTTAACGAATGCCTCGGCTTATTTCGTTGACTTAATGAATCGAGTTTTTAAAGACTTCCTCGATCGATTTGTTCTCATCTTTATTGATGATATTCTTGTGTATTCAAAAACCGAGGAGGAGCATGAAAAGCATCTTCGAATTGTGTTGGAAACTATTAGGAGTAATCAGTTAAAAGCAAAATTTACTAAATGCCATTTTTGGCAATCTCGTGTGAAATTTCTAGGCCATATTATTTCCGAATCCGGAATATCAGTGGATCCTTCAAAGATTGAAGCGATTCGACCGGAGAGTGTAACGGAAATCCGTAGCTTTCTGGGATTAGCGGGCTATTTCCGTCGTTTCATCAAAGACTTTTCTAAAATTGTCGTGCCTCTCACTATCTTAACAAAGAAAGGCGTTAAATACATTTGGTCAGACAAATGTGAAGCTTCTTTCCAGCAATTAAAAGAACTCCTTTCCGATGCTCCTATCCTTGTAATTCCCGATGGAAACCAAGATTTTATTGTTTATACCGATGCTAGTCGCATTGGTTTGGGTGTCGTTCTTATGCAAAAAGAACGTGTTATTGCTTATGCTTCTAGGCAATTGAAGCCAGCTGAGACTAGATATGCCACTCATGATTTAGAACTCGCGGCTATTGTTTTCGCTCTTCGGATTTGGCGTCATTAACTTTTAGGAGAGAAATTTGTTCTTTATACCGATCATAAGTCTTTGAAGTATTTATTCTCTCAAAAGGAACTTAATTTGCATCAACAACGTTGGCTCGAGTTCCTTGCACCTTATGATCTTGATATCCTTTATACTCCCGGAAAGGGAAATCGTGTTGCCGATGCACTTAGTCGCAAGCAACAAACGGTTGTTTCCATGATGATATCCGAATGGAATGATCTCGAGATTTTATCCACTTGTGAGATTCGAGATCGTGTTTCCGATTTATGTCCTTCTCTTGTTTTATGTAGCCTTGAGGCACATCCTTCTCTTTTAGACAGCATTCTTGAAGCTCAAAGGCTAGATCCCGACTTGGCACTTCTGGGCCAAAATTTTAAGGATAAAATTGATATTGAAGGTTTGAAAGACTTTGACATTGATTCTCGTGGCGGCATTCAAAAATTTGGTAGACTTATCGTGCCAAATATTAGTGATCTTCGCAAAGATATTTTAGAAGATTCCCATCGTTCTAAATTCACCATTCATCCCAGTAGTAGCAAAATGTACGCGGATATGAAGCGACTTTATTATTGGGAGGGAATGAAACTTGACATCGCTAACTTCGTTAAGCGTTGCATGACTTGCCAACTCGTTAAGGCCGAACATCAAAGGCCCGACGGGTTATTGCAACCTCTAGAAATTCCAATTTGGAAGTGGCACCAAATTTCCATGGATTTTATAGATGGCCTTCCCCGTTCTCGTTCGGGTCATGATAGCTTATGGGTGATTGTTGATAGACTTACTAAATCCGTCCATTTTATTCCCGTTCGCTCCAATCGAACCGTTCCTCTTTTGGCCAAACTCTTTATCGAAGAAATTGTTAAATTGCATGGAGTTCCTACTTCTATTGTTAGCGATCGTGATCCATTGTTTACTAGTGGATTTTGGAAGAGTCTTCAAAAAGCTTTGGGAACGAAGCTTAATTTTAGCACCGCTTATCAGCCCCAGTCCGATGGACAAACTGAGCGTGTGAATCAAACACTTGAAGATCTTCTTCGTGCTTGTGTGCTTGATTTCGGTGGAAGTTGGGAAGATCATATTTCACTTGTTGAATTTTTCTATAATAATAGCTTCCAATCTAGTATTGGTATGGCACCTTTTGAGGCACTCTATGGAAGGTCATGCCGATCTCCTTCTTGTTGGCTTGAGGCCGGTGAGAAGCTGGTTTTAGGTCCAGATTTTATTCGTGATTCCACAGAAAAGATTGATCTTATTCGCCTTAGGATGAAAGAAGCCCAAAGTAGACAAAAATCCTATGCCGATAACCGGAGAAGGAAATTAGAATTTTCTGTGGGAGATCTTGTGTTTATTCGTGTTTCACCTATGAAAGGTGTTGTACGTTTCAGTCGATCGGGAAAGTTAGCACCTTGATATATTGGGCCATTTCCTATCAATGAACGTATTGGTTCCATGGCTTATCGCCTATCATTACCGGCTCAGTTTTCTACCATGCATGACGTGTTTCACGTTTCTGAATTACGGAAATGTCTTCGAGATTCCGATTCTATTCTTGAGCCCGGTGTTATGGAAGAGATTGAAGTTTCGCCTAATTTAACTTATGAGCAGCATCCTATTCGAATTATTGCTTCGGAGGTCAAACGCCTTCGAAATAAAGATGTCCCGCTTGTGAAAGTTCAATGGTCTTCAAATCCTAAGGATTGTTCTTGGGAATCTAGAGAGTTCATCGAGCAAACACATCCGGACTGACTTTCCCGCTCTCTTTAAGGTGACCCTTTTATTTCAAATTTTCTTTTGTGTTGAATATGCTTTCACGGTTGTTACTATATATTTTCTTTTTAAATATTGCGAGGACGCAATTTCTTTAAGGAGGGGAGTCTGTAACAAGCCGCATATTTTGCGATTGAGTATTTAAATATTTTATTTAAATATTTCATCGTTAGTCGGATTTTTGTCCGTAAAAGCTACTTTTTGCAAACAGTCAAATTAGGACTCGAGACCACTCCCATTGAGTTCAAAATGACGTTTGCGATCTTTTTAAGTATAAACTTTGATATGTTTGGAGATGGTAGAATTTTGCTACTTTTTCACATAGGGCTTTGGTTTGGGTTTCAGCCCATTAACCTAATATATGAACCCAACTCCACTCCAACTCTTCATTACTTCATTTCTAATTCGTAATACTCAATCTTTAGCAACAATGGTGAGTGGAATGGGAAATTAAAACTCCAAACCCTAGTTTCCATTTACAAATCAAGTTCTAGCTCCAAATCAATAGAAGAAACTTTGGTAAGCCTTTTCTTCTTCTTCTCCGACCCATTCTCTTATCAATTTCAGAAATTCCTAAACCTAACTTTGGCAATGTTCTTCTTTTTGAGTATAGATTCATGCTCGTTTGGGTTGTATTGAAGAGTGGTTGATTCTCCCTTTGCTTTCAAGCTTCTTCTTCATTGTTTTTATGAAAAAGTGAGATTTTTATCTCACATCTATGACTATAATTATCTTTGGTTGTTGGGTATGAATTCCTAACACTTCTTCATGTGCATTTGTTCTTAATTTGGATTGGTTTTGTGAATATTCCAATTTTTGGGGTTTTAAGTCAAATTTGTGTGAAAATCCTTTTATGGATGTTTGATCATGCTTTTGGTGATGCATCGAGAAGCATATAGGACCGGGTTGCCGATTGGCATAAACCCTTAGAGCCAATGTTCGTCCGGTTGCATTTTGGAAGAGTTTGCTCTTTATTTGGATAGGCTGAAAAACAGCCCAGGCAAGATTCAGTCGACTGAATCCTTTGTTCAATCGATTGAACCTAGAACCCGAAAGTTTCCAAGCATGATTTAGTCGACTGAATCCTCTATTCAGTCGACTGAACCTGGAAACAGAAAGTTTCCTGAACCTGAAAATTTTCCAGGTACAGGGTCATTCGACTGAAAACTCTGTTCAGTCGACTAAACCTGCTGTTTCAGTCCATTTTGCCTTTTTGGATTGAATTTCCAATTTAAATCGATTTGTGATGATCCTATTTGTTGTTATCGTTTATTATGACTTTTATGACTCCGTTTAGGGATTTTTGAATATCTATTTCGATGGATTCTTTATCGGTTTCTTTGGATTTTATTCACGTCTTCGAATGTGAATTTTTGGTGATTGGTTGTTTCTACAATCATTTCTATGATTTTTCACTTTAAAAATATAACGGTTTTCTATACTAGTAGTAAATATCAAAACTCTTTCTTCAAATGATTTCAACACTATTTTATAACAAAGCTCGTTTTCTCAAACCGATTTGCAATCTATTAGTATATACAAACCTTTACCTCACTCGTATGAGAAATCTAATTAAACGATTTAGTAAAACAAGTGGTATGAAACGCTTGCGTTTACTTCATCGGTTAATTCTTGGACTTGTTCGATTGAATCTCTTGTGACAATTTTCTAGTGGAGACCTACAATTTGTTCGTAAATATTTAAGTTAAGCTAGTGGTTATGGGACATGAAGCTAAGCTCATATATTTACTAGCTTACTGTAATTGACACTTCTCTTTGATCATGACGATCATTTTGTGATTTAGACTAGCAATGTGCGATGCCTCTTTGTCTGCGAGGGAGACTAAACCCCGTTTTGTGGAGTTTTGACTCAAGTTGGTGGGGTAGCAACCCATGGTCTTCGGGCCGTTTGTGGAGCTTCGGCTCAATTTGTGATGGTTAGCAACCATGGAATTAGCGTTCCGTTTGTGATACACGTGTTGGTGAGCTTTATGCTCCCATTTGTGATAGGCCTTTCCCCCCTATTGTGATTTCTGGATATCTTGAGATGATTTCTAGAATTTGTGCTTCACCAATTTTCGTGATTTTCATTGATAAGTTTTATCAATATTTGTGCATTGGTGAATTTGTGCGTCATTGACTTTTTGTGAATAATATTGATATAATCGTCAATATTTATGGTTTGGTGAATGAATTAAAGAGTATGACATTCCTTTTGATCCTTGAGAAGATTTTTGTGAAATTGATTAATCTCCTGTTGATTTTCAATTACTTATATATCACAGCTTGGCATTGTGATTATTATGCGTTTAGTCATACCTCTTATTCTGTATCGTTTCATTTGATATTTATAGCTAGTCTGATCCGTTTATTACTTTCTTATTAAATAATACTCGGGTCAGACCGAGATGTTACAGGTGGTTCAGCTTGAATTCTCACTTGGGATTGATTTCTTTGACTTTTGGCTAACTACTTAGATTAGTAGTTTATTTTGGTGTACACATTTGAGATATAGACTCTATGATGTATACTTATTCTTTTATGTAGTTCTTGTAACTATTCTTTTGTGATAGTGTGTGTCTTGCTTGACCACTACTTTGATATACACTTATATGTGTAATATTCATATCTATTTCCACCTTTGTGATATGAATTGCCTGTGACTGATTTATGTTATGTTTATTTCTATATTTGTTTCCGAGGATTATATGTATAGCCACTGTGTAGTAGCTTTAAGTTTGCGTCGGTATGTCGGACTTCCTCTTGAGATGAAATGCATGTTATATTTTATCTGGCATATCGGTGCTCGCACAAAGAAATTACACGGATGGTCGCTCCTCAACAGCCTTATTCTCCGTGCTAGTTGACAACATTACTCCGTAGTGTTCTTGGCTAGCGCGGGTATAGAGCTGGGGCGTCACAGCCAAATAAATTGTTATTTAATTTATTCTTGCATATAAACTGCTAGTTAAACAGTTATTTATATTATTATTGAATATAAACTGCCAGTAAATACTTGTATTTATTATTTGCGCTATATTGATGTTATTGATTGAATTGGATGATGATTGTGATAAATGTTTGGTGGTTGATATTAGATGAATGGATGTTGTATTTTATATTGTTAAAAAATGCAAATTGTCATGGATTTTATTTCATCCGGAATTGCGGTTTAAAATGATATATAAACGTATTTATAATTTAAATTACGGATTAAAATGATAAATATCCATATCACTTGACCATAGGATAGAAAATTATATATAGACACCACGACCTATATATAAAAATATTTCGAAATGATTTCTATGGTTTTGTAAAGAAATATACGGATTATATAAATATGTATCTTAGATGCTACATAAATGTTATTTTATTATTAATTTTTAGCCATGTATAAATTTGTTTTGAATTGTAAAATAAGTTAAAAAAATAAAGCTTGATTTCTTTTATATAATATGGTAAGTATCTGTTTAAATTATATTGTATATATAGTTTATAATGACATAAATAAAATTAAGGTTGGAAGATAAATATGAATTTGACTTGAATTAAAGTATTTAAGAATTATACTCAAATAAAATTGATTTGAAACTTAAATAAAATTGAAATTTTGAAGAGTATGATTTTTATAACTTGATTTTGGTTTAGAGTGATTTAAATGAATATCAAGTTGATTTAAATGAATATATCAAGTTGATTAAATTGAAAGAATGTCCAGTTATTTGAAGTTTAAAGGTTTTACTTAAATGATATTGATTTATTAAGTAAACATTTCAAATCTAAGTAATAGTAATTGAATTCGATATGTATGGAATAATCAAAGAATTAGCTTTGGAATAGTGGAATATTTAACGCTTTGAAATGTATGGAAATTTAAATGGTTTATTGGGGGTTCAAATCTGTATTTGGAATTGATTTTTGAAATTGAAGAAGCTATTTTATTATATAAAGTAATCTAATATTTAAGCCATTTAAGTAGTGTAGTTATGTTTCAAAGATATGAGTTTCAAAGTATTATGATTTGAAAGTGTTATACTTTAAGTGTTTTGATTTTGAAGTGTTATAACTTCGAAAGTGCTATTATTTTGGAAAAAGGATATATTTGAAATAAAAATGATATTATATTGATTTGGGTTTTTTTTATAAAAATGATATCATATTTATTTTGGTTTTAAAACGGAAATGATATAGTATTTATATGGTTTTGAAATGGATATTATATTCTGGTTTTGAAGAATAATTATTTTGGAATGACCGTGGTGTTATAAAAACGTTTGGTTGTTAAAGAGACCGAGATCAGAAGTTGTCATACTCTCTGCCAACTCCGAAAACCACTTTAACCGTTAGTCCATGAGATGATGGTTTTGATGACAACAACCTTAGAATAGATTATAAAATATAAATACTGACGTTATCAGTTTAGATATATGTGTATATGCAGGATTTAACTATGCAGGTGCCGAGAATGAAGACTGTACAGTATAGAGATTCAAGGTATCAAGATAGAAGACTCATGAGTATTAAGATTATCAAGAGTTCAATATTTCAAGGTTAAGTATTTTTATTAGGAATTTTGTTAAAACTCATAGAAAAGCACTCGCATCTTAAAATCCAATTTATTCGTGGAATGGAATCCACTTCGAGCCTGCTAAAGGGATGGAACCCTAAGTAGGATGGAACCTACGAAAAATCTAGTGGAACAATGTTTTGTATCCACTAACTTTTTATTCAAAATGATTTTACAAAATTATCTTGTTTTCAAAATGATTTCAAAACTTTCCTTTTAAAAAACATCAAAACACTCTATCCTGATTTTAAATAATTTTAGCCTCAAAATTATCTTTAATTTCAAAGTCAAAATTACTCCTGATTTTAAACTATCTTTTAAATATAATATATTTAACTTTTAAATATTTATCTTAGATTTAAATATAAAATTATAGTTAAATTCTATATATAGTATTCTCTATATTTACTTATGAATTTTAACTATAGTCAAGTATATTTATAAAGTTTAAAATAGTTTTAATATAAATAAAGTTATTTTCAAAGAAAAACAAAACACCAAAAAATACTTTGTGTTGTCGACATGCCCAAGTACCCCATGTCGACATGGTGTCAGTTGAGTTCAAAATTTAAATTTCAAAAGAAGTGTCTATTAGCCATAACTCTTCATGAATGGACATGGCTATTGTTCTTCTATAAATAGGGGTTAATTTCAACCAATTCTAGGTCAGATTTTATGGTTTTTCACTCCTCTTCGTCTTCCACATTTCTTAACACATATTCTTACCATTACTCTGCCGAAATCAACATTGAATCGAACTGGATTACTTCTAGTTTGATTCTCTATCACTATCTCTACAAGGTTCTCAGTGCTATTCAGAGTTATAGGCTTTTTGTAATCTATCAAAAGAGAAAAGGTGTGATTGTAGCCTTGAAAATCAATCAAAAGAAAAAAGGTGTGATTGTAGCCTTGGTAAATCAATTGGGTGAACTTGTGGCCTGGAAATCAAGTATCTCTACCCAGAGCATAGAAATTCTGGAGGATGTACCTCGTAGCCTTGAAACCGAGGGTGTAATTGTACAATTGCTTTTGAAAGGAAATCCGTACTTGTGTTGCGGGACTGGATGTAGGGTAACTCCGAGCCAGTATAAAATTCGGTGTGTTCTTTCGTTTACCGCTTTTATTTTATTTCTGCATCTGTGTTTATTTCTATGATCATATCTGTGCCTGTATATTGCATACATTAGTGTCTAAATTAATATAAACTCAAAAATATTTAGTAATTCTTTATTAACACTATTCACCCCCCTCTAGTGTTAATCCTTGCTTTAAGATCTGTAGTCCGCAATTTCTCACAATTGGTATCAGAGCGAGGTTTTCAAAGTTTCATAATCTGATTTTTGAAAAAGTTTTTAAAATGGCTATATTTGTTAATACTAGTTTATAAATATTCAAACCATCATTGTTTCTTGATTCTGCGTATAATCAATATTCAAATTGAAGTTGTCTACCAAGATTGTTTGATGTGTAGGAATCATGCTTTATGGGTGTTGAGGAATCTATCCACAATGGACAAATTGTGCAGATCAAAACGAACAAATGGATACATGACTGGTAATCCAGATATATTGAATGATATAATATACAAAGATGGAGGACTAGTTAGCTTTGGAGACAATTCAAAAGGATATGTGATTGGCATCGGCAAAGTCGGTAATTTTGAAACTCCTACTATTACTAATGTTTTGCTAGTTAAGAATCTGAAACATAATCTGCTAAGTATAAGTCAACTGTGTGATAAAGGATATAAAATTAAATTTGAAAAAGATTGATGTCACATTGAAGATAATAATTCAACAAATTTAATTTGCGGGAGTCAGGAAAAAGAATATTGATATTCTTAGTATGAAAGTTTCAAATGATAACCTGTGTCTGTTGGCAAATACAAGTGACCATTGGATTTGGCATAAGAGATTTGGGCATTTTAATTTCAAACTCTTATCTATACTATCAAAACATGATCTAGTAAGAGGTCTCCCTAAAATGAATTTTAAAGTCGATAGTTTATGTTATGCTTGTTAATTAGGAAAACTTAGAAAAAGTTCCTTCAAGTTAAAAGATATGATTTCAACTTCAAAACCTCTTGAATTACTTCATGATGATTTATTTGGTCCATCTCAAATTCTATCAATAAATCATAGTAAATATGTCTTTGTAATTGTAGATGATTATTCTAGATTTACATGTACAATATTTTTGAAACATAAAAGTGATACTTTTGAATGTTTTAAGACATTTTCAAAAAGAATTCAAAATCAATTTTCTCTAAAAATTATAAATATTCAAAGTGATCACGGTGGTGAATTTGAAAATGAAAAGTTTGAGGAATTCTGCAATAAAAAGGGAATAACTCATAATTTTTCATTTCCGAGAACTTCACAACAAAACGGAGTAGTAGAACGTAAAAATAGGACGATTCAAGAGTGTGCGAGAACTATGCTTACATATAGTAATTTACCAAAGAATTTTTGGGCAGAAGCAGTTGCTACTGCCTGTTATATTTTAAATAGAATTTTAATTAGACCTCTAACTGATAAGACATCTTATGAACTTCTTTATTCAAAGAAACCTAAGGTATCTTATTTCAGAATTTTTGGAAGTAAATGATTTATTTTAAATACAAAAGATAATTTAGATAAATTTGATCCTAAATCCGACAAAGGTATCTTTATCAGATATTCTAATAGAAGTAAAGCATATAGAGTGTTTAATTTAAAAACTAATTCCATTGAACAAACAATGCATGTTTCATTTGATGAAAATTTTAAAATTTTTGAAGATACAAATGACGAAGAGGATTTAATCACTCAAAATCAAGAATCAATTGAAATTAATAATGAAATTAATCATCCTAATAAAAGGACAAAACATTTAAAAGATTATTCTATAGAAAATATAATGGGAGATATGCAATCTGTTGTTAAAACTCGAAATCAACTAAGTCAAATGAGTAATGTAGCTTTTATATCAACTATTGAACCCAAAAATCCAAAAGAAGCATCAACTGATGATTCATGGATTTTGGCTATGCAAGAAGAATTAAATAAATTTACTAGAAATGATGTTTGAAAACTTGTTCCTAGACCAGAAAATAAAACTATAATTGAAACTAAATGGGTTTATAAAAATAAAATGAATGAGCGAGGAGAGGTAGTTAGAAATAAAGCTCGATTAGTCGCTCAAGGTTATTGTCAAGAAGAAGTAATATATTTTGATGAAACCTTTGCTCCCGTAGCAAGATTAGAAGCCATTAGGATTCTACTTGCTTTCGCAAATCATAATAATTTCAAATTATTTCAAATGGATGTTAAAAGTGCCTTTTTAAATGGATTTGTAAAAGAAGAAGTACGTGTTGGACAACCACCACTTTTTGAAAATGATAAATTACCAGATCATGTTTACAAACTTAAGAAAGCATTATATGGTCTAAAACAAGCTCCTAGAGCCTGGTATGATAGACTAAGATCTTATTTATTGCAATCTAATTTCGAAATTGGTAAAGTAGATAATACTCTCTTTATTAAAAGAAATAAAAATGATATTCAACTAGTACAAGTTTATGTAGATGATATCATTTTTGGTTCAACTAATTTTGAAATGAATAAAGAATTATCTAAAATAATGACAAAAGAGTTTGAGATGATTCATATGGGTGAATTAAATTTTTTCAGGATTACAAATAAAACAATTAGATAATGGTATCTTTATTAGTCAAGAAAAATATGCTAAAGACCTAATTAGTAAATTTGGTTTGACTACTGCGAGTGGAAAACCCACTCCCATGGCAACAAATGAGTACCTTAGTAAAGAAGATCTCTCGAAAGATGTAGATCAAAAACTATATAGAGGAATGATTGGATCACTACTCTATTTTACTGCCAGTAGACCTGATATCATGCATAGTGTTTATCTCTATGCTAGATATCAATCCCAACCTAAAGAGACCCACTTAAAAGCCGCAAAACGAATCACAAGATATGTTAAACACACATCTGATTATGGTTTATTCTACCCTAAAAATGATTCTTTTGACTTAATATCTTACCGATGCTTACTATGCTGGTTGTAAATCAGAACGAAAAAGTACAAGTGGGACTTGTCACTTTTTGGGGCATTCTCTGGTTTCTGGCTTAGTAAAAAGCAAAACACAGTTTCTTTATGAACAACTGAAGCAGAATATATTTCTGCTGCTTTGGCTTGTTCTCAAGTAATATATATGCAACAAACCTTAAAAGATTTTGGTTTAAAATTTTCGAAATCACCAATTTATTGGTGTGCGATAAATTTATCCAAAAATACTACTCAACATGCTCGAACTAAACATATTGATTCAGACATCATTTTCTCAGAGATAATATAAGTAAGGAAGTAGTTACTCACGATTATATCAATTCTGAGAATCAAATTACTGATATTTTAACAAAACACTTAAATGAATCAATATTTACTAAATTAAGAAGAGAAAGGTATTTGTCCTATAACTGAAATATAAAATATAAATAACAAGTATAATTAATAATTAATATCAAAATAATTCAAAGAGTTGAAATATAAAAGACTATGTCGACATCCCCCTATACCCATGTCGACATGCAACGTTTTTATATTTTGAAAATTTTCCCACCAAAATTCAAAATAATTGGTTATAAATTCTTCACATTTTCGAAATTTTATTCATCCTTTCTGTTATCTCTCTGTTCTTCTCTCTGAAATCAATAATCAATGGCCTCCTCTTCCAAATCAAACATGAAATCAACCTTTTCATTCCCCTCTCTTACGTCTAGTCCATTTCAACGTACTACTCTCGCTCGTGTGACTAAAATAGAGGACTCTTTGAAGGATGCACTTCAGATGATGACTGAAATTCAAGTGGCTTAACTTTGTATGGCAATGTAACAAGAGAGTCAAGGCAAGATTCTTAGGAATTTGCAAAAATTCCTAATGGATAACCAGGCCAATCCTATCTTGATTGATGTAGACTCTTCACTCAATCAAGAACAAGAGGCCAACGAAGAAGAAGAACCCATGGAAGAAGAAGTGCAAGCGGAGGATGATGACTAAGTTGTGTGTGTTGGAGAAGTGTGTTTTGATAAGAATGGGAATCTTGTCGAACAATGTAGAAATTTCTGTTTCCACTATCCAAACTGTTCGATTCATAGATCTCCTGTGTTTAAAAACACACAATAGTTTCTTTTCCATTGTTGTTTGTGTTTCTTTATGTTTTCTATATGCTCAGGTATATACAACTTAATACGTAATAAATAACTCGTGTTCTTATACATGTTTTAATTATAAGTACTATCATGAATTCTTAGTTAGGATATTTAATTGTTTAGGACTATGTCTTAGTATTAGATTTAAGTGATGATTACTTATGATAACACTATCATTATATTCACATGTCATAGAGTGTTAGTTTTAGGTGGAGTTATATAGTTTGGAGTGAGTTTTTGTTGATGATAAAGGGGGGAGAAATGTAAAATAGGGCAGTTAGGCATAAATTAAGGGGGAGTTATTAGGATAGAAGTAATTTTTTATAAACAAAGGTTGTCATCATCAAAAGGGGGAGATTGTTAGTCCGTGAGATGATGGTTTTGATGACAACAACCTTAGAATAGATTATAAAATATAAATACTGACGTTATAAGTTTAGATATATATGTATATGCAGGATTTAACCATGCAGGTGCCAAGAATGAAGACTGTACAATATAGAGATTCAAGGTATCAAGATAGAAGACTCATGAGTATCAAGATTATCAAGATTTTAAGATTTTAAGGTTAAGTATTTTTATTAGGAATTTTGTTAAAACTCATAGAAAAGCACTGGCATCTTAAAATCCAATTTATTCGTGGCATGGAATCCACTTCGAGCCTGTTAAAGGGATGGAAGCCTAAGTAGGATGGAACCTACGAAAAATCTAGTGGAATATTTTTTGTATCCACTAACTTTTTATTCAAAATGATTTTACAAAATTATCTTGTTTTCAAAATGATTTCAAAACTTTCCTTTTAAAAAACATCAAAACCCTCTATCCTGATTTTAAATAATTTTAGCCACAAAATTATCTTTAATTTCAAAGTCAAAATTACTCCCGATTTTAAACTATCTTTTAATATAATATATTTAACTTTTAAATATTTATACTTAGATCTAAATATAAATTATAGTTAAATTCTATATATAATATTCTCTATATTTACTTATGAATTTTAACTATAGTCAAGTATATTTATAAAGTTTAAAATAGTTTTAATATAAAATTAAAGTTGTTTTCAAAGGAAAAAAACACCAAAAATTCCTTTGGGATGTCGACATTCCCAAGTACCCCATGTCGACATGGTGTCAGTTAAGTTCAAAATTTAAATTTCAAAAGAAGTGTCTATTCGCCATAACTCTTCATGAATGGGCATGGCTGTTGTTCTTCTATAAATAGGGGTTAGTTTCAACGAATTTTAGATCAGATTTTCTGGTTTTTCACTCTTCTTCTTCTTCCACATTTCTTACTACATATTCTTACCATTATTCTGTCGAAATCAACATTGAATCGAACTCGATTACTTCTAGTTTGATTCTCTATCACTATCTTTACAAGGTTCTCAAAGCTATTCAGAGTTATAGGCTTTTTTTAATCTATCAAAAGAGAAAAGGTGTGATTGTAGCCTTGAAAATCAATCAAAAGAAAAAAAGGTGTGATTGTAGCCATGGTAAATCAGTTGGGTGAACTTGTGGCCTAGAAATCTTGTATCTCTACCCAAAGGATAGAAATTCTGGAGGGTGTACCTCGTAACCTTGAAACCGAGGGTGTAATTGTACAAGTTCTTTTGAAAGGAAATCCATAATTGTGTTGCGGGACTAGATGTAGGGTAACTCTGAACCAGTATAAAATCCGGTGTGTTCTTTCCTTTATTGCTTTTATTTTATTTCTGCACCTGTGTTTATTTCTGTGATCATATATGTGTCTGTATATTGCATACATTGGTGTCTAAATTAACATAAACTCAAAAAGATTTAGTAATTCTTTATTAACACTATTCACCCCCTTCTAGTGTTAATCCTAACCTTAAGATCCGTAATCCGCAATTTCTCACATTAAAAACCGTGTACGCGATGGAGATTCCAGAATGAAGTAAGATGGGGGCGGCATTTCCTTTGAGGTAAATATGTGGACTCGACTCCCGTGAGTTGGCATAAGGTGGCTAAAACAGGAGCGATTGACGGGCTAAGAAGGTAGCACCTTTTATCGGACACACTCCTTCGATACCATTCTATTACTTTGTGATTGATTTGGGCCCTTTTGATTTTGGGGTATGGCTCGAGGTGGGCGGTAGTAGCTGCTACTGCTACTACCGGTCCGGAAGCGTAATTGGTATATCTACCCTGGCATTTCCTAGCTGTGTCGTGTCACCTACCCTAGAGCGCCTTGTACGATTTTGGATTTCTCCCATAGCCCATGGAGTATTTAGGGTAGTCTCCCGATCTGGAGATGCACTGATACTGGATGGACTACTGGGACTATTACGTGTTAAGGTGGAAAATGTAAAGCCTTAATGCTATTTAAAAGTAAGTTTATTTTACTAATAGACATTATTATAATAGCGTATGTTACTACATAGTAAATAGTTTAACAGATCCTTAGGAGATGTGAATCCCGAGCATCTCTTAAGTTACTGCACTCATGTTAGACATTGGATAGGAGATGTAAAATCCCGTAAACATGTCTGACGCCGTTCCACTCATACTATTTACCGTTGATTTAACTTACATAAGATCTTTTAGTTATGACTCGGGTGTTTTATCTTTTCAGTTCGCTCGGGTCAGCCTGAGAATTTTAGGGTTGAAGACCTTACTTTCGAAGGATGAAGATGAAGATTGTATTACTATTATTTACTATAGTGTTCCACTGCATCACATTGTTCCGCTGCATTGTTATTGATTATTCTTTGGTATGTGTAACTCTGATTCTGTGGTATAAGTATAATCAAATCTTATGTAAACAGCTTCATGAACTGTTTATTTGATCATTATATTTTGTCGTTCCGCTGCAAGATTCTGTTTGGTTTTTTTCTTTCTCTGCTTTTTCTTATTCATCCCAATAACAATCCACCATTCTGTATGGTTTGAGTCTGACGTGTGTGGTTTATCATCGAATTAAAGCGTATAAAAGGGCGGGATGTTACATATAAATTAATTATAAATTGAAAATTTGGATTTGAAATTCAAATATAATTGTATTGAAATACAAATTGGATTTAAAACTCCATATTTAAAACAAATAGAATTTTTTTTTCTAATTTTAATATGTATGTATAAAATTGATTTTTAATTAAATTTTAAAATTTGAAATTCAAGAATAAATACCTTGGAAGATAAATTGAATTTGAATACTCTGTATTTTAAGATGAATAAAATTTGTCTTCTAATTATAATATATGATATATATATATATATATATATATATGTGTGTGTGAAAGTTATATTTTGAAATTATTATAGCATAATACATTTGAAAATAATAAAAGCAAAATTTGTAAATATATTAAAAAGTTTAAAAATAAAAAATAAAACATAATTTAATAACAAATTATAGAAAGGGTTTTAACACAAATTAATTATATATAAACATTTGTAAGCCATGTACATGAAAAATTAACAAGTGTAATTACATGAGAAGATTCAGAAAAAATAAAGAAACATGCACATAACATGTGTTGTCTTAATTACCGGTGTCATGCTTGTTTTCAATTTCTTTTTATTTTGATATTGATGAATAAAGATAGGTAAACAATATACATATGAATTTATCTCCTTCTTTCTTCATTGTTCTTTCATATATTTCAAAATCTAAAAATTAAACCAGAAAAAGAAATCAATATCTCAAAAACAAAGTAAAGTTCAAACATTAACCAAACTAAAGTTTTTCAAATTCAAAACAACAAATTCCTCTTCAATTCAAAAACCTGAAGATAAATCAAGCAAGCAAATCAAAACCATTTCAACCTGAAGCTCAATCATGCAAGGATCTGATTCAAACTTTATATGAATTCAAATCAAACAAGATCCAGGTCAAAACTCAGGAGGATCAAATTCCAGGTTTCTGATCAAAACTTGTTTTCAAGTTCAACCCGATTCAACTTGATGTATTTCAATCTGATCAAACATCATATACAAATCAAAACTAGCTCAGATCAACACATAAACAATTTCCAGATCAGATCAAAAGAAAATTTTCAAAGTTTTAGTGTAGATCAAACTTCCAGGCTTTTGCTTCTTCTCTATTTTACATCATGACAGGTCAGCAAACCTCTATTTTAAACCTTGAATTCGTTTATTAACTTGATATATGTAAAGTAAAGTAATGAAAATGTATTGCATATCTATATAAATATGTGAATATACCTGTGCATGCTTGTGTGTATATGCATGTTGATATTCTGTATAGGTTATAGCTGTTAAACCCTGATAAAAATGCAAAATCTAAGCCTCTAATCTCTCTTAGGCTTTGATGTTCGAAAAGAATGTGTTTAAATTAACACAACCTTAAATTTTAAAATATTTTGGGCAAAATTGATTAAAGCATTTTCTGGAAATTGAAAATAGAGTGAAAAACTCAAAACATCCCAAAATTAGATTATTAAGATTTCTTGATTAGATTATATAATCTGAATCGTCTTCAAAAATGATGATTTTTAAGAACAAAATCAAGATTTTTAGAGTTGTATCGAATGAGAATTTCGAGGTTGAACGAAAAACATGTTTTGGGTAAATCCCGTTGATCGATGATGATGGGTGAGTCGTGGCTGTTCCTGGAGGGAGTAGGCATGAGGAAGATCATCAGAAAAATGATCGCTGGATTTTTCGAATGGCGTGGTGGCCGAACGATGTTGATTTAGGGTTTAGCAGCTCATTTTGGTCGACGTTGAATTCCTGGGTCGTGTGATATCATCGAGGCACCAGAGTCAATCACCCTAAGGGGGATAAGGGCATGACGACGTGATGAAGCTCTGGTTGGAGTTTCATGGTCGCTGGTGGTTAGTGGCAGCATATCGAGGTGAATTTCGATGATCAGTTTTGTTCCAGGTTGTAGCTTGATGGCGAAATTTTGATTTCGGCTGAGTTTTGCCGATCTGGGTGTTTGTGAAGGAAAAGGATGTGTTCATGATGTGTTGAAGGTTGTCACGATGGCTGGTGGTGAACAAGTCATCGATGCATGTACGCATATGCGCATATGCACGATCAGGTCTGGGTTCGTCTCTGTTTGGGGAAGAAGATGTAAACTCGAAGGAGGTCTCGGGATGGTTTTGTGATTGACTCGAAGGAAAGTGTGGAAGCAATTTTCTCGGTGTTTACTTGGGGAAGTGGTCGAAGCTGGCTTGGGTCAGGATAAAACCAGATTTTAATTAAATTCAACAAGTTCTTTCAAAAAATTAAAATTAAACCAAGTTTAAACCATTTCTTGATTTGTTCTTATAGGGTATTAATTGTTTAAATTTAGGTTCGAAACTAGTCAAAGTTTTAGAAAAAATTATTGATTAATTTCAAGTGTTTTAACTCTTTATTTTAATTCTTTACTCTTGAGTTATTTTTAAATAAATTTAACGGTATAATTAAGGAGTTAAAAGGTGATGGTTTATGTATTTTGAGATAAATTCATATGGTAAATTTTTAAAGATTATTTAAACAAGATTTTAAAGAAAAACGGTTTATCTTAAATAATGGTTTGGATTATTAATTAACTTAAAGAGTTTAAGTTAAATTATGGGGTTAATTTGTTCAAAGGTTATTTAAATCAAACTTAAATAATGGTATTGTAATTATTTAAGATAAATGGGTTATCTTAAGATTAAAGGATCATTAATTTGAAATTTAATGATAATTACTTAATCAAATCTTAATTAAGTATTAATTAAAGATTACTTAATTTGTTAAGATTTAATTAATTAATGATAAGTAATTAAAGGATGATTACTTAATGAGATTTGTTAAGTATAATTACTTAATGTAACTAATAAAATATTATTAATATAATAATAATAATAATTACTTTGTAAAATATTATTACTTAATGTAATAAAGGAACAATTACTTTGTGTAATTACAATAAAGGATAGTTAATTAACTAAGATTAATTAATGTGAGTAATTAAAGGTAATTAATTACTTAAAGATAATTACTTAATTACAAGTAATTAATTAATGGTTAAAGTTGATTAAGTGATTAGAGATAATCACTTATTGTAATTAATTAAGGATAACTAATTAAATGGTAATTAATTAAGTGTTAATTAATTAAGGAAATTAATTTAGGGATAATTAATCAAAGGATAATTATATAATTAAAGGTTAATTATTTAATGATTAAAGGTTAATTGATTTAACTAAGGTTGATTAATTAATAATTAAAGGTTAATCGATCTATTATTAAAGGTTAATTAATAAATGATTATGGAATAATTAATTAAAATGGTTTGTAACTAATTAAGATTAATTAACCAGGATGAGTAATTTATTCATAAGTAATTAATCTGGTTTAAATTAATCAGGTGATTGATTGATCTTTCTTATGAATGTTTGGATTGTATTGAATGCTTTGAATTGTTTGATATCCCTCATGTGTGATGCTTTGTAATATGAACTATTTTGATTTGAGCTGTGATGAATGTAATTTATTCACTGTGATGAATTTATATTATTTATCTGTGAATCTATGAATGAAGATAAGCGCTATAGGATTATACTGCTTATCGATATTGCTGTGCTTGAATCTGTAATGGTTGATGATGTTGCACTATTGTGTAAAACCCCTGGACTCACCACACACACACAAATATGGATTGCACAAGGAAATTAGTTAGGTCACAAATATTTGAATTTAATATTATGAAATGGTTTTAAAGTTGAATTTTGAATCCAAATGGTTTTGGAAATGGAATTGGGTTGAGTATGAAAATCTTTTGAAAAGAGTTTTAAAGAAAAAAATTATTTTAAATAACTCGTTAATGTTTTAAAATTAATTAAAATAGTTTGATTTGAATTTGAATTCAAGATTTGAAGTTGAGTTCTATAAATATATGTTTAGAAATTATGGTTTAACAAGTTATATAATGTATTTATATGGGGTTTAAACCATTTTAAATGTATTATTTTGGGAATTTGAATTTAACCCAAGTTTATACTTTAAAGGCTATAACTTGTGTATATTTGAACAGATTTTTCCGAAACAAAAAACAATTGTTTTCAAATGATAATAGCTTTTATATAAAGGAAAGAACTTTCGGTTTTGTTGAAAAGATTTCAAGTTTGAAATGAAAATAGTTTTGAAAGCTATGAATAAATATTTGTTAAAGATTGGTGAACTTTGTTTTCCAATTGAAGAGGATCTTAAAGGTATATCTTTTGTATAAAAGATTTGGAATTGAAATAGTTGTGAAAGCTATGAATGAATGTTTATGAAAGATTGGTGAACTTCATTTTCAAAGCGAAGTGAATCTTTTTGTTTAAAAGATTAAAAGTGGAACCATACAAAAGAAAGGTTTTGGGCTTTAAGTTGTGACTTAACTAAGATCCCATTATATCCATATGGTTTTAAAATTAAGCGCTCATTATTCGGTTTAGGAAGGAGAGGACTTTATATCATATAACTCATTTCGAATAATGATACAACGAAATGGATAGCATTTGAAGACCGGGTATTTTCGAGAATGAAAGGATTACCCGTCGAATGTCTCTCCACTGAGTCGCGCCGGTATAGAGATCTCCATAAGTGATGGGGAGTCCGATCGGGATTGTGAATACCCGGATTGCAAGGGCTTCTTTGAAGTGCCTTCGGTTTTGTTCGAACCCAGAACAGACTTGTATGGTTGTATGTCTGACATTACACTTTGAGTTGTATAGCTGGTTTCTATCCAATACATTTCTGTTTGGTGGCGGAGAATTTATTCTCTTAGCTTAACACCCTTCTCTAAGACGTACGAGCTCAGAGGTTATGTAGTTGATGATTACTAGTGATACATTCCCAATATGGAAATATGACATGCGAAGTGCTGCTGATCATTTGTTGATCAAAGCATGGCTTTTGTGAAAAGCTTAGCTTTGTGGACGAGACTTTGTCGAACCTCACAATCCAAAAATGGTCGAAACAGTAAACTTGTGACAAGGTTATTAGGGGTCGCACCCCTAAGGTATGTCAATTTCCTTCTGGATAAAAGGTGGTATCATGGTATGGAGTCTAGATATTTAACCTATGTGGTTGTTGCTATTTGTTGGTGAATCTCGGGATAAATTTCGATCACGACCGATGTTGGCATACTTGTAGGTGTTACCTAGTTACAGAGGTAACCCAGCCTTATGTTAGCTGTTATCCGGTTAGGTTCATGGGGGCGTCCCTCTAGAGGCGTTCCATTCAGTGAGGAAGTTCCTTATCCTGACCATCTGTTGGAAATCCAAAGAAACAATACGTGCCCTGTACGGTTTTAGTTGTATAACCTGCCATGGAATGTGGCGGTAACCTGCTATTGAACATGGCAGCTATAGTAGCTATACGACGAAATGTGGTATGCTGGCTAAGATTTATATTATATTTTTGAAATGTTTTCTGCACTATGCACTAATAGTAATATCAAAATGTTTTTGTGTATCAAGCATGTTTGACTATCATAAGGAGAAATATCCTCCAATTGTGCGTTTGCATTGTGTGTGTGCAGGGAGTCCTTATGGTAATTTTATTTTCCAAAAAGCATTGCGGATTTCTTTTATTTCCTTTGTTTGTATTCGCTAATGATAAAACTTGTTTTGTTTGCTCACACCAGTCCCATGACTGACCTGAAGTTTATTGTTTCCTTTCTAAACTCTGGTTGGCCACAATTTTCCACACGGACAGCCTAGAGTCAGGTTTTCAGATAATCAACTAGTAGATATAGATTTGGTAGTCATCAGCTTTCTATTTGGAACAGGTTTGGAGTCTTTGGATTTTGGTGATCGCATCCATGACTGACCTTGCTTAATATAACGTGATGGTGGTTCGAGCTTTTGGTTTAAGTTTAGAGCTTCGGCGATGGAGATTCAGATATTGAATTCTTTCTTTCTCTCTCGGAGATCATGTAATGACCCTGACTCGATCTTCGAAAATCGGCACCCGTACTTCACTTGTATTTGAATGTCGCAGATTCAAATGCTGAATCTGGCTCGCCGAAGCTTATAACACATTAAGTATAGCAACACAGCAGAAGAAAATGAATAATATCATATAACTCCGGTGATACAATATCCAACGATATACAACAATGACCACAAATACATATCAGAGATCTACGATAACACATCGGAAACACAAATGCACCAGCAGCGAAAAAAACTTGAACTCCAAATGGAACATCGATATCTGCAACTCCATCTCAAATCTCTAATCCAAAGATAGCTCGAACACTCATCAAGCTGAACTTGTAGCAAACTCGATCCCAATGTGATTGTCAATATCCAGAAATTGAATGCTATCGAATCTATACCTACTATTCAACTTTCTGAAAAACCTAGTGGCCACTCTCGACTGGTATACTTTTCAACCATCCCAGCCCCGCCGTGGCATACAAAGGTACCCTACACTTGTTTTTACGGCCAGCCTTTCGACACTCAACCTCAACGGTTATCCAACCCTTCCTCGGGGACATGTAAGGGTAAGAGTCTCCCGTTCGCCACCAAATGCAAAGCGAGAACCCCCTATCACGCTGTATTAGTCAGTCATGGGACTGGCATGATCAAACAAAAACAGTTTTCTTTAAAACGAACAACAAAAGAAGTAAAGGAAATCCGCACTGCTTTTTGAAAAATGAAACTACCATAAGTCCTCCCACCGCACACAAAATGCAAATGCAGAATTGGAGGAGATTTCTCCTTATGATAGTCAAACACGCTTGATACACAAAATTCTTTTAATATTATTATTAGTGCATAGTGCAGAAAACCTTTCGAAAGTATAATATAAATCTTAGCCAGCATACAACCATTATTGTATGCCTACTATAGCTACCATGTTCAATAGCAGGTTACTGCCACATTACATGGCAGGTTATACAACTAAAACCGTACAAGGTGTGTATTGTTTCTTTGGATTTCCAACAAATGGTCAGGCAAAGGAACTTCCCACACAAAATGGAACGCCTCTGGAGGGACGTCCCCGAGAAGCTAACCGTGTCTCTGCCAACACAAGGCAGGGTTGCCTCTGTAACTAGGTAACTACTGACACGAGCATGCCATCCCCCGGTCATTTGCGACCTTTATCTGAGGTACCTCTCAACCAACAACCACAAAGCAATAAGTTTTGCAACAACCACAAAGTTTTGCAATAACCTTGCTGCAACGATTCCTGTTTCGACCATTACCAGGTTGTGAGGCTTGACGAAGTCTCTTCCACAAAGCTACACTTTTTCAAAAAGCCATGATTTGATCAACAAATGATTAACAACAATTCGTATGCCACATTACCTAATTGGGAAGGTATCACTAGTAACCATTAACTACATAACCTCTGAGCTCGTACGTCTCAGAGAACGGTGTTAAGCTAAGAGAATAAATTCTCTGCCACCAACATAAATGTATTTGAAAGAAATAGCTTTACATCTTAAGGTGTAATGTCAGACACACATCCATACAAGTCTGTTTCGGGTTCGAACAAAACCGAAGGCACTTCCGAAGAAGTCCTTGCAAATTCGGGTATTCACAATCCCGATAGGACTCCCTATCACACATGGAGATCTCTGTACTGGCGCGACTCAGTGCAGAGACAATCGTCGGGTTATCCTTTCGCTCTCGCAAATAACCGGTCTTCACCAACGGTCTTCAAATGCTATCCATTTACGTCGTATCACTTATTCGAAATGGGTTATATGACATAAGGTCCTCTCTCGGCTAAATCGAGTAGTGAGCGCAATATTTAAAAACCATATGGATAATGGGATCTCAGTTAAGTCATAACTTAAAACCCAAAACCTTTCTTTCAAATGGTTTAAACAAACTGCCATTTTAAAATCTTTTAAAAAAAAGATTCACTTCACAAAGTTCACCAATCTTTCACGAAGATTCATTCATAGTTTTCAAAATAATTCCATTTCAAATTGGATTAACTCATCCAATCTTTAAATCAAAGATTCAATTCATAGCTTTCAAAACCATTTCCATTTCAAATCTTTTGTACAAAAGATACACCTTTCCAATTTCAAAACAAAGTTCAACAATCTTTCACAAGGATTTATTCACAGCTTCCAAAACAATTCTATTTCAAATTCGAAATCTTTTCAATATAAATTGGAAATCCTTTCTTTATATGAAAGCTATTATTATTTGAAAAAAATAGTTTTCGTTTCAAAAAAATCCGATTCCATTTGCCCGAGTTAAAGCCCTTCAAGTATAAAACTTGGATGAAATTCAAATTCCCAAAACAATACTTTTAAAATGGTTTAAAACCCATATAAACACATTCATAACTTGTATAACCTTTTTAAACCATAATTTCAAAACATAGAATTCAATTTCAAATTTTTGGATTTAAGTTCAAATCAAATTATTTTATAATTTCAAACTTTATCAAGTTATTCAAAATAGCTTTTATCTTTAAAACTCCTTTTCAAAAGCTTTTCATATTTAACCCAATTCCATTTCCAAAACTATTTTGAATTTAAAATTCAACTTTAATACCATTTCAAAAATTTGTTACCTAACCGATTTCCTCGTGAAATCCATATTTGTGTGTGTATGGTGTAGTCCAAGGGTTTCACACAATAGTGAACAACATCAATCATCACAGATTCAAACGCATCAATATTGATAAGCGGTATAATTCAATAACGCTTATCTCCATTAACAGAATCATAGATAATATAAATTTTATCATAGATAAATAAATTACGTTCATCACATAATTACATTCATCATAGATCAAAATCAAAACAGAGCATCACACATCAGGAATATCAAACAATTCAACATTCAATTAATTCCAAACATTCATAAGTAAGATTAACTAATTATCTGATTAATTTAAACTAGATTAATTACTTATGAATTTCTCACTAATCCTGGTTAATTAATATTAATTAATTTCAAACCTTAATCATTAATTATTCTTTAATCATTTATTAATTAACCTTTAAAATAGATTAATCAACCTTTAGTTATTAATTAATTATCCTTAATTAATAAATCAATTAATCTTTAATTACTAAATTAATCAACCCATAATCATTAAATAATTAACCTTTAATTATTTAAATATTCTTAAGTAATCACATTAATTAATTAACCCTAATTAATTACCATTTAACTAATTATTCTTAATTATTTACAATAAGTGACTATCCTTCATCAATTTCATTAATTAATTAATCTTAATTACTTTCATTTAGTAATTATCTTTAAGTAACTAATTACCCTTTAATTATTTATCATTAATTAAACTTAATTAATTAATTATCCTTAAATGTAATTACACAATATTATACCTTAATTACATTAAGTAATAATCTTTTATTAATTACATTAACTTCATTAAGTAATCATCCTTTAATTACTTACTTTAATAATTAATCCTTTATTAAGAATCAATAATGATACTTTAAGATAAATTCTTATCTTTAGTGATCACTTAATTTCAACATTTAAATATCATTAAATAAAATAAATTATTTTAAAATCTTTAAAACTTGTTTAAATATCTTGCTTTGGAACATAAATCATACTTTAAAATTTAAAACCTGTTTTTAATTTATTTTTAAACTTTGCACTATCTCTCCATTAATAAAACTGTTTAAGTTTTATTTATACAATTATAAGCCTGGAAACTCATCAGATACCAGAGCCACTTGATCAAAATCTCGAGCTCACACCCAAGTCCCATGCCACCCACGAAAACCCGAGACAACGTGCAATTTTCTCGAGTATCCACCCGAGACATTTGCTTCTTCCCCAAAACAAACACGTCCAACACCAAAGATGCATCGTGCACGTGCACAACCACCCAAGCCTCCTCCGATCATCGCCTTCGGCTCCAGAGCATCACCTGCGACCTCGTCCATCAGCGCGACAACCCAGAAGTACGACTCGAAGGCCAAAACGAAAAATCGATTCTCGATCGAAAAACTAGAAAACGAACGCGTCGAAAAATCCATCATCGCCGTCGATCTCAATCACGAACTTCCTCGCCAACATCACCGTACCTTCGTCACGACCTCCCGTGCCTATACGTCATCATGCGATCAACTTCGATTCACCATAGCCACCGCTAAAACCTCACGAACACCATCATCCCAAAACAACACAGGAAACCTATTTCCCCATTTCCAACCACCACATCCATCGGTAAACTCCATACACATTTTTTTCCAAGATCGACAGCCTTACTGCTATCATCACTGGCAATCTCGACGATGATAATCACATCGATCATCCGAAATTGATGATGGACCCAGTTTTGATCAACTCGATCTCTACTCATGAATATTCACTTAAGAATTCCAAATTGATTATCAAAAATCATGAATTTGCAAACGAATTTAGTTATATAATCCAAAATTTAATTTAGATAATAGAATTTCAACATATATATGATTTTCCCAGTTAATTCTATATTTTTAAATTAAATAAGAAATGATTTCACCCGAAAATATTTAAAAAAAAATTTTATACCTTTATATACATTTCATCTTCAAAGTTCTTAGCTTATAATTTCTCATATAAAGAGGATTTGGATTTTTTTCCTTTTAAACAGGATTTAACCTATGCTGTTTAGACAGAGGCATTTAAACATATACATACATACATATATATATACACACACACACACATATACATGTATTCAACATGCATACACATATCTTTACATATACACATACATACAATACATTTTTATCTACACAAACACATTTCCAGAACATCATTGTCATAGGCATAAGAATCAAGAATATCAGGTTATAAAATAAGGTTTTCTCACCTGAAGCTTTGAAGCAGAGGACAAGTTTGAACTTGAAACTGGAAAAATTTGAGAAGAATTGATCTGTTTTCAATTGAAATCCTGGACCTATGCTTGATTCTAGAATTTGATTCCAGGTTTTAGTTTGTTGATGCTTGATTCCTGCATGCATTTCTGATTTGCTTGTTCTATGCTTATGATTTTTGTGATGATTTGTTTTCCTGATTTGCTTTGAATTGCTACTTGGTTTGTTTCAGGTTGAATTAGGGAATTTGTTTGATAAATATTCTTTTGTTTTTAGGTTGTAATTTGTTACAGGCTTTTGATTTTTTCTCTGGTTTTAATTTTCTTTCCAGGTTTCTTGGTTTACAAGCTTTCAAATGAGAAGATAAGGAAATTTGAGAGGTGAGGCCTGATTTTCTTTCTCTATAACTATTTTCTATGATTCTAAAATAACAGAAAAGTTTATTTTGCCACTTGTTTATTTTGTATCAACACTTATAATTGTACAATCTATTCTCTTACCCCTTGTTATTACATATTATTACTTATTTTACAAATGTCCATTTCTATCTTGTTTTTAAACCATTTTTTATAAAATTTTTATAAATTTTGTTAAAATCCTTTACTTTATAATTTATAGATTTAACTTTAAACCCTCTCATTAATTTACTTATATTTACATATGTTTATACTTTACAAATGTTTATCTTATTAATTTCCAAATATATAAAAGAAAAGTAATTTAAATCTTTTATCAAATCTTGTTTTACATTTTAAATTCAAGTTATTAGGAATGTTCATAGTTATGTGTTTATATTTTATTCATACATTTTTCCATATTTGCACTTATATAACTTTTTAATAACCTTAAGAAAATGATTTGAAATCAAATAATACATTAATGAGTGATCACATATATTTATACATGATTTTAAGCTTAAAATATCTTTTTTTTGAAAATTATTACGTAAATCTCAAATCAATAGCGTCTACATAGATTAAAATTAGAAAACAAACTTTTATTAAATTTAAAATAAAAAACTTTAAATCCTATTTATTTATAAAATACTTATCATTGAATCCCAAATAAAAATTCTATTTAAATTAAAAATCCATTTATATATATAAATAACAACACATATATTTATTTATTTTGAAAAAAAACTCAATTCAATTCACAATTTTAACCCAAAATTTATATTAATTATCAATTCAAATTTGACTCAAAAAACTAGGAATGTAACAAATTCCTCCTTAAGAAAATTTCGTCCTCGAAATTTGCAATGGACACAACAAAGAATAGATTAATACACAAAGATAGAGAATCGACTCATCAATCAAGTTGATTATCTATTCTGTATTTGGCTCACCAAATTAGAATATTACCAATATGAGAACAAGCACATTCGATACATTACAAAATATTCGGGTCATCGGTCTATGAAATATGTAGGGCATTGGTTAGTTCGAAGGGATAACTGACCACTCGTAGAATATATCTAGACCCAACAGAACAAACAATGGATACCCAATCTAGGTTGGAATATCCAAACTATACATCAACTTGTCCCACCTCGGACTTCAATTCTCACAAGATCTCACAACAAAATTTCAAATTTGGTTTTGACCGAAATCATTCTATCGATACAATCCAATTTGACTTCATATTTTAGTTAACCAATATATTTCAATTTTTAAAACTTCAAGTTCATTGAAGTTAAAATGAAAAGCTGATAGGGAACCATGAACAAAATACGAAATAGAAACTTATTTACATGATTCGAAGGGCTACCATCATACTAGAGCTTCTTCTTTGAGCTGCC
This sequence comes from Allium cepa, assembly GCA_030765085.1. NCBI lineage: Eukaryota > Viridiplantae > Streptophyta > Magnoliopsida > Asparagales > Amaryllidaceae > Allium > Allium cepa. The sequence continues at coordinate 551,277,127 of CM060938.1, forward strand.
ATGAAGACATCAGAGAATTTGAAATCGAATCAAAGGAGATTGAGAAGAATTGTTTCCTAATTGCTACAGGGTATTGACCATTTGTAGTGGTATTTCCCTGTCCCCTATCTCGTCCTCTTCTTGCACTCATACTCACTATCAGTGGATAGTAAGAGAATTTACTAAGGCATATGAACTGATATATTAGGGAATACTCATTCTAGGGTATACTTCACCCCATCTCTAATGAGTTACCTAATGTGTTATACTCCTGAGCTAAAGTTTCAACCTTCAGCCCTGATACCACTATAACGACCCTGACTCGACCTTCGAAAATTGGCACTCGTACTTCACTTGTACTCGAATGCCGCAGATTCAAACGCCGAATCTGGCTCGCCGAAGCTAATAACACATTAAGTATAGCAACACAGTGGAAGAAAATGAATAATATCATATAACTCCAATGATAAAATATCTAATGATATACAACAATGATCACAAATACATATCAGAGATCTACAATAACACAGCGGAAACACAAATGCACCAGCAGCGAAAAAACTTGAACTCCAAATGGAACTTCAATATCTGCAACTCCATCTCAAATCTCTAATCCAAAGATGGCTCGAACACACTCATCAAGCTGAACTTGTAGCAAACTCGGTCCCAATGCGATTGCCAATATCCAAAGATTGAATGCTATCGAATCTACACTTACCATTCGACTTTCTGAAAAACCCAATGGCCACTCTCGACTGGTAGGCTTTTCAACCATCCCAGCCCCACCATGGCATACAATGACACCCTGCCCTTGCTTTTATGGCCAGCCTTTCGACACTCAACCTAACCGGTTAGCCAATCCCTCCCCCGGGGACATGTAGGGGTAAGAGTCTCCTGTTCTCCACCAAACGCAAAGCGAGAACCCCCTATCACGTTGTATTAAGCAAGGTCAGTCATGAGATTGGTATGAGCAAACAAAAACGGTTTTCTTTAAAACAAACAACAAAAGAAGTAAAAGAAATACGCAATGCTTTTTGGAAAATGAAACTACCATAAGGCCTCCCACCGCATACACAATACAAACGCAGAATTGGAGGAGATTTCTACTTATGATAGTAAAACATGCTTGATACGCAAAATCCTTTTGATATTATTATTAGTGCATAGTGCAGAAAACCTTTCGAATGTATAATATAAATCTTAGCCAGCATACAACCATTATTGTTTGCCTACTATAGCTACCATGTTCAACAGTAGGTTACCGCCACATTCCATGGCAGGTTATACAACTAAAACCGTACAGGGTGCGTATTGTTTCTTTGGAATTCCAACAAATGGTCAGGCAAAGGAACTTCCCACACAAAATGGAACGCCTCTGGAGGGACGTCCCCGAGAACCTAACCGTGTCTCTGCCAACACAAGGCAGGGTTACCTCTGTAACTAGGTAACTACTGACACGAGCATGCCATCCCCTGGTCATTTGCGACCTTTATCTGAGGTACCTCTCAACCAACAACCACAAAGCAATAAATTTTGCAACAACCACAAAGTTAAGTATCTAGGCTCTATACCAAGATAGCACTTATAATCCAGAAGGAAATGGACATATCCTCAGGGGCGCTACCCCCAAATAACGTTGCTGTAACGATTCCTGTTTCGACCATTACCGGGTTGTGAGGCTCGATGAAGTGTCATCCACAAAGCTACACTTTTTCACAAAGCCATGCTTTAATCAACAAATGATCAGCAACACTTCGTATGCCACATTACCAAATTGGGAATGTATCACTAGTAACCATCAACTACATAACCTCTGAGCTCGTACGTCCCAGAGAAGGGTGTTAAGCTAAGAGAATAAATTCTCCACCACCAACAGAAATGTATTTGAAAAAACCAGCTTTACATCTCAAGGTGTAATGTCAGACACACGTCCATACAAGTTTGTTCCGGGTTCGAACAGAACCGAAGGCACTTCCAAAGAAGCCCTTGCGAATCCGGGTATTCATAATCCAGATCGAACTCCCCATCACATATGGAGATCTCTATACCGGCGTGACTCAATGCAGAGACAATCGGTGGGTTATCCATTTACGTCGTATCACTTATTCGGAATGGGTAATATGACACAAGGTCCTCTCCGGGCTAAACCGAATAGTGAGCGCAATATTTAAAAACCATATGGATAATGGGATCTTAGTTAAGTCACAACTTATAATCCAAAACCTTTCTTTCAAATGGTTTAAACAAATTACCATTTTCAAATCTTTTAAACAAAAAGATTCACTTCACAAAGTTCACCAATCTTTCACGAAGATTCATTCATAGTTTTCAAAACAATTCCATTTCAAATTGGATTAACTCATCCAATCTTTAAATCAAAGATTCAATTCATAGCTTTCAAAACGATTTCCATTTCAAATCTTTTATACAAAAGATACATTTCCAATTTCAAAACAAAGTTCACCAATCTTTTACAAGGATTTATTAATAGCTTCCAGAACAATTCTATTCCAAATTTGAAATATTTTCAACGTAAATTGGAAATCCTTTCTTTGTATGAAAGCTATTATTATTTGAAAACAATTAGTTTTCGTTTCGGAAAAATCCGATTTCATTTGCCCGAGTTAAAGCCCTACAAGTATAAAACTTGGATTCAATTCAAATTCCCAAAACAGTACTTTTAAAATGGTTTAAAACCCATATAAACACATTCATAACTTGTATAACCTTTTTAAACCATAATTTCAAAACATAGAATTCAATTACAAATTTTTGGATTTAAATTCAAATCAAATTATTTTAAAATTTCAAATTTTATCAAGTTATTCAAAATAACTTTTATATTTAAAACTCCTTTTCAAAAGCTTTTCATATTTAACCCAATTCCATTTCCAGAACTATTTTGAATTTAAAATTCAACTTTAAAACCATTTCAAAAGTTTGAGCCCTAACCGATTTCCTCGTGAAATCCATATTTGTGTGTGTATAGTGCAGTCCAAGGGTTTCACACTATAATGCAACAACATCAATCATCATATATTCAAACGCATCAATATCGATAAGTGGTATAATTCAATAACGCTTATCTCCATTCATAGAATCACAGATAATATGAATTTTATCACAGATAAATAAATTACATTCATCACATGATTACATTCATCACAGATAAAAAATCAAAACAGAGCATCATAGATCTGGAATATCAAACAATTCAACATTCAATTAATTCCAAACACTCATTAGTAAGATTAACTAATTATCTGATTAATTTAAACCAGAGTAGTTACTTATGAATTACTCACTAATCCTGGTTAATTAATATTAATTAATTTCAAACCTTAATCATTTATTAATTAACCTTTAAAATAGATTAATCAACCTTTAATTATTAATTAATCATCCTTAATTAATAAATTAATTAACCTTTAGTTACTAAATTAATCAACCCATAATCATTAAGTAATTAACCTTTAATTATTTAATTATTCTTAACTAATCACATTAACTAATTAACCCTTAATTAATTACCATTTAATTTATTATTCTTAATTAATTACAATAAGTGGTTATCCTTAATCAATTTCATCAATTAATTAACCTTAATTACTTTCATTTAGTAATTATCTTTAAGTAATTAATTACCTTTTAATTACTTATCGTTAATTAAACTTAATTAATTAATTACCTTAAATGAATTACATACAGTAATTATACCTTAATTACATTAAGTAGTAATCTTTTATTAATTACATTAACTTCATTAAGTAATCATCCTTTAATTACTTACTTTAATAATCAGTCCTTTACAAAGAATCAGTAATGATCCTTTAAGATAAATTCTTATATTTACTGATCACTTAATTTCAACATTTAAATTTCATCAAATAAAATAAATTATTTTAAAATCTTCAAAACTTGTTTAAATATCTTGCTTTGGAACATAAATCATACTTTAAAATTTAAAAACTGTTTTTAATTTATTTTTAAACTTTGCACTATCTCTCCATTAATAAAACTATTTAAGTTTTACTTATACAATTATAAGCCTGGAAACTCATCAGATACCAGAGCCACTTGATCAAAATCTCGAGCTCACACCCGAGTCCCCCACCATCCATGAAAACCCAAGACAACGCGCAATTTTCTCGAGTATCCACCCGAGACATTTGCTTCTTCGCTAAAACAAACACGTCCAGATACCAAAGATGCATTTGTTTCTTCGGCTCTGGAGCATCACCTACGACCTTGTGCATCAGCGCGAGAACCCAGGAGTATGAATCGATGGCCAAAACGAAAAATCGATTCTCAATCGAAAAACTGGAAAACGAACGCGTCGGAAAATCCATCATCGTCGTTGATCTCAATCACGAGCTTCCTCGTCGACATCACTATACCTTCGCCCCGACCTCCCATGCCTATACCTCATCACGCGATCAACTTCGATTCACCATAGCCACCACTAAAACGTCACGAACACCATCATCCCAAAATGAAACAGGAAACCTATTTCCCCATTTTCGACCACCACATCCATCGGTAAACTCCATACACATTTTTTCCAAGATCGACAGCCTTCCTGCTATCATCACTGGCAATCTCGACGATGATAATCACATCGATCATCTGAAATTGATGACGGACCCAATTCTAATCAACTCGAGCTCTACTCATGAATATTCACTTAAGAATTCCCAAAATGATCATTAAAAATCATGAATTTGCAATATGAATTTAGTTATATAATCCAAAATTTAAATTTAGATTTTAGAATTTTGACATATATATAATTTCCCTGTTAATTCTATATTTTTAAATTAAATACGAAATGATTTCACTCGAAAATATTTTTAAAAACAATGTTATACCCTTATATACATTTCATATTCAAAGTTCTTAGCTTATAATTGCTCATATATAGAGGATTTGGATTTTTTTTCCTTTTAAACTGGATTTAACCTATACTATTTAAACATAGGTATTTAAACATATATATATATACACCTGTATTCAACATGCATACATATATCTTTACATATACACATACATACAATACATTTTTTATCTGCACAAACACATTTCCAGAACATCATTGTCACATGCATAAGAATCAAGAATATCAGGTTATAAAATAAGGTTTGCTCATTTGAAGCTTTGAAGCAGAGGACAAGTTTGAACATGAAACTGGAAATTTTTTAGAAGAATTGATCTGTTTTGAATTGAAATCCTGGATCTGATGCTTAATTCTAGAATTTGGTTCCAGATTTTAGTTTGTTGATGCTTGATTCTTGCATGCATTTCTGATTTGCTTGTTCTATACTTATGATTTTTGAGATGATTTGTTTTTTTGATTTGCTTTGAATTGCTACTGGGTTTGTTTCAGGTTGAATATGGGAAGTAGTTTGATAAATTTTCTTTTGTTTTCAGGTTGTAATTTGTTTCAGGCTTTTGATTTTTTTCTCTAGTTTTAATTTTCTTTCCAGGTTTCTTGGCTTACAGGTTTTTAAATGAGAAGATAAGGAAATTTGAGAAGTGAGGCCTGATTTTCTTTCTCTATACCTATTTTCTATAATTCTAAAATAAAAGAAAAGTTTATTTTGCCACTTGTTTATTTTGTATCAACACTTATAATTGTATAATCTATTCTCTTAACACTTGTTATTACATATTATTACTTATTTTACAAATGTCCATTTCTATCTAAATTGTGTTTAAACCCTTTTTTATAAATTTATTATAAATTTTGTTAAAATCCTTTACTTTAATTAATTTATAGATTTAACTTTAAACCCTCCCATTAATTTACTTATATTTACATATGTTTATATTTTACAAATGTTTATCTTACTTATTTCCAAATATATAAAAGAAAAGTTATTTAAATCTTTTATCAAATCTTATTTTACATTTTAAATTCAAGTTATTAGGAATGTTCATATTTATTTGTTTATATTTTATTCATACATTTTTCCATATTTACACTTATATAACTATTTAAATAACCTTAACAAAATGATTTAAAATCAAATTATACATTAATGAGTGATCACATATATTTATACATGAATTTTAACTTAAAATACCTTTTTTTGAAAATTATTACATAAATCTCAAATTAATAATTTCTATATAGATTAAAATTAGAAACAAACTTTTATTAAATTTAAAATAAAAAAACTTTAAATGCTATTTATTTACAAAATACTTATCATTGAATCCCAAATAAAAATTGTATTTAAATTAAAAATCCATTTATATATATATATACACACAAATAACAACACATATATTTTTTTCTTTTGGAAAAAACTTAATTTAATTCATAATTTTAACCCAAAATTTATATTAATTATCAATTCAAATTTGACTAAAAAAATCGGGAATGTTACGGATCAAGTTGGAGATTTTCTTTATACCGCCGTGTCTTCCGCTTTTGTGTATCTCTGATATTTGTTTTGATATTCATTTGTATCATTGTTGTATCGACTGTTTTATATCAATATAATATTTATTATTCATTTCTGTTTCCGATGTGTTGTATACTTAATGTGTTATAAGCTCCATCCGAACTGGAGTTCGATGTTCGAATCCGTGGCATTCGAATACGGGTAAAGTATAGATGTCAATTTTCGGATGCCGGATTTCGGGACCATTACTAAGTGGTATCAAAGCTGAAGGTTGAGTAAGAACTTTAGCTTAGGAGTATAACACATTCGGTGACTCATTAGAGATAGGTTTATAAATACCCTTAAATGAGTATATCCCTAAGATAGCTGTCCGTATGCCTCATTAAATTCTCTTACTATCCACTGATACTGAGTATGAGTGAAAGAAGAGGACAAGATAGGAGACAGGGAAATACCACTACAAATGGTCGATAGCCTGCAACAACAAGGAAACAACTTCTCTATCAATCTCTTTTGATCATCATCCAATTTCCGTTCTTTGATGATTTCCTGGCAGCTACAGAAAGAAGCTTTGGTGTGGTGATGGCCCTACGAATCGTGTAGATAAGTTTCTATTTTGTATTCTCTTCATCAGTTTTCTATCAGCTTTTCGTTTTAAACTTTAATAAATTTGAAATGAAAATTGAAATAGTTTGGTTAATAAAATATGAAGATAGATTAAATTGTATCAATATATCAATTTCGGTCAAAACCAAATTTGAGAATTATGTTGTGATTTTTGGTAAAGATTCAAGTCCGAGGAGGGACAAGAAAGTGTGTACTTTGGAATATTCCAACCTAAATTGAGTATCCATTTTTTATTCTTTGGGGTCTAGATACATTCTACGAATGGTTAGTTATCCCTTTGGACTAACCAATGCCCCTGCATATTTCGTAGACCGGATAACCCGAATACTTCGTGAAATATTGAATGAGTTTGTTCTCATATTTATTGTTGATATTCTGATTTGGTAAGCCAAATGCACAACAGATATTCGGTTTGATCTGGTAGAACATTCTCCATCTACTCTTTGGTTATCTCCCCATCTAGCAAATTTCGGGGATGAAATTTTCTTACGGGGGGAATCTGTAACGATCCTGATTTTGAGTCAAATTCAAATTGGTAATTCATATAAAATTTTGAATTACATTGTGAATTAATTTGAATTTTTTCAAATAAAATAAGTTATTTGTTTGTTTGTTTATATATAAATTGATTATAAATTGAAAATTTGGATTTGAAATTCAAATATAAATATATTGAAATACAAATTGGATTTAAAAATCTATATTTAAAACTAATAGAATTTTTTTTTCTAATTTTAATATATATGTATAAAATTGGTTTTTAATTAAATTTTAAAATTTGAAATTCAAGAATAAATACCTTAGGAGATAAATTAAATTTGAATACTCTATATTTTAAGATGAATAAAATTTTTCTTCTAATTATAATATATGATAGATATATATATATATATATATATATATATACACACACACGAAAGTTATATTTTGAAATTAATATAGCATAATACATTTGAAAATAATAAAAACTAAGTTTGTAAATATATTAAAAATTTTAAAAATAAAACATAAATCATAATTTAATAACAAATTAAAGAAAGGTTTAAACACAAATTAATTATATATAAACATTTGTAAGCCATGTATAAGAAAAATTAACAAGTGTAATTACATGAGAAGATTTGGAGAAAATAAACAAACATGCAAATAACATGTGTTGTCTTAATTACAAGTGTCATGCTTGTTTTTAATTTCGTTTTATTTTGAAATTAATGAATAAAGATAGGTAAACAATATACATATGCATGTATCTCCTTCTTTCTTCATTGTGCTTTCATATATTTCAAAATCTAAAAATCTAAAAATAAAACTAGAAAAAGAAATCAATATCTCAAAAACAAAGTAAATTTCAAACATTAAGCAAACCAAACTTTTTCAAATTCAAAACAACAAATTCCTTTTCAATTCTAAAACCTGAAGATAAATTCAAGCAAGCAAATCAAAACCATTTCAACCTGAAGCTCAATCAAGCAAGGATCAAATTCAAACTTTGTATGAATTCAAATCAAACAAGATCCAGATCAAAACTCAGAAGGATCGAATTCCAGGTTTATAATCAAAACTAGTTTTCAAGTTCAACCTGATGTATTTCAACCTGATCAAACATCATCTACAAATCAAAACTAGCTCAGATCAACATCATAAACAATTTCCAGATTAGATCAAAAGCAAATTTTCAAAGATTCAATGTAGATCAAACTTCCAGGCTTTTGCTTCTTCTCTGTTTTACATCATGACAGGTGAGAGAACCTCTATTTTAAACCCTAAATTCGTTTATTAACTTGATATATGTGAAGTAAAGTAATGAAAATGTATTGCATATCTATATAAATAGGTGAATATGCATGTGCATGCTTGTATGTATATGCATGTTGATATTCTGTATAGGTTATAGGTTTTAAACCTTGATAAAAAAATCAAAATCTAAGCCTCTAATCCCTCTTAGGCTTTAATGTTCGAATAGAATGTGTTTGAATTAACACAGCCTTAAATTTAGAAATATTTTTATGCATAATTGATTAGAGCATTTTTTGGAAATTGAAAATACAGTGAAAAACTCAAAACATTCGAAAATTCGATTATTAATATTTCTCGATTTGATTATATAATCTGAATCGTCTTTATGGGTGAGTCGTGGTCGTTCCTGGAGGGAGTAGGCATAAGGAAGATTATCAGAAAAATGATCACTGGATTTTTCGAATGGCATGGTGGCCAAGCGATATTGATTTAGGGTTTAGCAACTCATTTTCGTCGACGTTGAATTCATGGGTTGTGTGGTGTCATCGAGGCATCAGAGTCATCACATTAAGGGGGATAAGGGCGTGGTGATGTGATGAAGCTCTGGTTGGAGCTTCGTGGTCGCTGGTGGTCAGTGGCGGCATATCGAGGTGAATTTCGATGATCAGGTCTATTCTAGGTTGAAGCCTAATGGGGAAATTTTGATTTCGGGTGAGTTTTAGCGATCTGGGTGTTTATGATGGAAAAGGATGTGTTCGGAGACGTGGTGAAGGTTGCCACGGTGGCCAGAAGTGACCAAGTCGTCGGTGAATGTGCACATATGCACGACCAGGTCTGGGTTCGTCTGTGTTTGAGGAAGAAGATGCAAACTCGAAGAAGGTCTCAGGATGGTTTCATGATTGACTCGAAGGAAAGTGTGGAAGCAATTTTCTCGGGGTTTACTCGGAGAAGTGATCGAAGCTGGCACGGATCAGGACAAAAACCAGATTTTTAAAATTTTAAAATTCAACATGGTCTTTCAACAAATTAATTTTAAACCAAGTTTAAAACTTTTCTTGATTTGTTCTTATAAAGTAATAATTGTTTAAATTTAGTTTTGAAACTAGTCAAAGTTTTAGAAAAAAAATATTGATTAATTTCAAGTGTTTTAACTCTTTATTTTAATTCTTTATTCTTAAGTTATTTTTAAATAAATTTAATGGTATAATTAAGGAGTTAAAAGGTGATGGTTTAAGTATTTTGAGATAAATTCATATGGTAAATTTTAAAGATTATTTAAACAAGATTTTAAAGATAAACGGTTTATCTTAAATAATAATTTGGATTATCAAATAACTTAAAGAGTTTAAGTTAAATTATGGGGTAAATTTTTTCAAAGGTTATTTAAATAAGACTTAAATAATGATTTTGTAATTATTTAAGATAAATGGGTTATCTTAAGATTAAGGGGTCATTAATTTGAAATTTAGTGATAATTACTTAATCAAAGCTTAATTAATTATTAATTAAAGATTAATTAATTTGTTAAGACTTAATTAATTAATGATAAGTAATTAAAGGATGATTACTTATCGAGATTCATTAAGTATAATTACTTAATGTAATTAATAAAATATTATTACCTAATGTAATTAAGGACAATTACTTCGTGTAATTATAATAAAGGATAGTTAACTAATTAATATTAATTGATGTGAGTAATTAAAGTTAATTAATTACTTAAATATAATTACTTAATTAAAAGTAATTAATTAATGGTTAAAGTTGATTAAGTGATTATGGATAATCACTTATTGTAATTAATTAAGGATAAGTAATTAAATGGTAATTAAGGGTTAATTAATTAAGGTAATTAATTTGGGGATAATTAATTAAAGGATAGGTTAATTATTTAATGACTAAAGGTTAATTGATTTAATTAAGATTGATTAATTAATAATTAAATATTAATTAATCTATTATTAAAGGTTAATTAATAAATGATTAAGGAATAATTAATTAAAATGGTTTGTAATTAATTAATATTAATTAACCAGGATGAGTAATTTATTCGTAAGTAATTAATATGGTTTAAATTAATCAGGTGATTAATTGATCTTACTTATGAATGTTTGGATTGTATTGAATGCTTTGGATTGTTTGATATCCCTGATGTGTGATGCTTTGTGATTTGAATTATTTTGATTCGAGCTGTGATGAATGTAATTTATTTATCTGTGACGAATTTATATTATTTATCTATGAATCTGTGAATGAAGATAAGCGTTATAGGATTATACTGTTTATCGTTATTGTTGTGCTTGAATCTGTAATGGTTGATGATGTTGTACTATTGTGTAAAACCCCTGGACTACATCACACACACACAAATATGGATTGCACAAGGAAATCGGTTAAGTCATAGATATTTGAATTTAATATTATGAGATGGTTTTAAAGTTGAATTTTGAATCCCAATGGTTTTGGAAATGGAATTGGGTTGAGTATGAAAAGCTTTTGAAAAGAGTTTTAAAGATAAAAATTATTTTAAATAACTTGTTAAAGTTTTGAAATTAAAATAGTTTGATTTGAATTTGGATTCAAGATTTGAAGTTGAGTTCTATAAATATAAGTTTAGAAATTATGGTTTAACAAGTTATATAATGTATTTATATGGGTTTTAAACCATTTTAAATGTATTATTTTGTGAATTCGAATTTAACCCAAGTTTATACTTTAAAGGCTAAAACTTATGTATATTTGATCGGATTTTTCCGAAACAAAAAGCAATTGTTTTCAAATAATAATGGCTTTTATATAAAGGAAAGAAATTCCAGTTTTGTTGAAAAGATTTAAAGTTTGAAATGAAAATAGTTTTGAAAGCTATGAATGAATCTTTGCTGAAGATTTGTGAACTTTGTTTTCAAATTGAAGAGGATCCTAAAGGTGTATCTTTTATATATAAAATTTGGAATTGAAATAGTTTTGAAAGCTATAAATGAATCTTTGTGAAAGATTGGTGAAGAATCTTTTTGTTTAAAAGATTAAAATGGAAATTTGTTTAAACCATTCAAAAGAAAGGTTTTGGGCTTTAAGTTGTGACTTAATTAAGATCCCATTATATCCATATGGTTTTAAAATTAAGAGCTCATTATTTGGTTTAGTTGGGAGAGGACTTTATGTCATATAACCATTTTGAATAATGATACGACGAAAGGGATAGCATTTGAAGACCGGCGGTGAAGATCGTGTATTTTCGAAAATGAAAGGATTACCCATCGAATGTCTTTGCATTGAGTCGCGCCGGTATTGAGATCTCCATATGTGATGGGGATTCCGATCGGGATTTTGAATACCCGGATTGCAAGGGCTTCTTTGAATTGCCTTCAGTTCTGTTCGAACCCGGAATAGACTTGTATGGATGTATGTGTGACATTACACTTTGAGTTGTAAAGCCGGTTTCTATCAGATACATTTCTGTTTGGTGGCGGAGAATTTATTCTCTTAGCTTAACACCCTTCTTTGAGATGTACGAGCTTAGAGGTTATGTAGTTGATGGTTACTAGTGATACATTCCTAATTTGGTAATGTGGCATGCGAAGTGCTTCTGATCATTTGTTGATCAAAGCATGGCTTTTGTGAAAAGCGTAGCTTTATGGACGAGACTTCGTTGAACCTCACAACCCGGAAATGGTCGAAACAGGAAAGTCACGACAAGGTTATTAGGGGTCGCTCCCCCAGGGTATATCCATTTCCTTCTAGATAAAAGGTGGTATCATGGTATGGAGCCCAGATATTTAACCTATGTGGGTGTTGCTACTTGTTGGTGAATCTCGGGATAAAGATTGGTCACGACCGGGGATGGCATACTTGTAGGTGTTACTTAGTTACAGAGGTAACCCAGCCTTATGTTGGCAGGGATCCAATTAGGTTCTTGGGTGCGTATCTCCATAGGAGTTCCATTCGGTGAGGAAGTTCCTTAGCTTGACCATTTGTTGGAAATCCAAAGAAACAATATGCGCCCTGTACGGTTTTAGTTGTATAACCTACCATGGAATGTGGCGGTAACCTGCTATTGAACATAGTAGCTATAGTAGGCATACGACGAAATGTGGTATGATGGCTAAGATTAATATTGTACTTTCGAAAGGTTTTTTGCACTATGCACTAATAATGATATCAAAAGGTTTTTGCGTATCAAGCATGTTTGACTATTATAAGGAGAAATCTCCTCCAATTGTGTGCTTGCATTATGTGTGTGCGGGAAGGCCTTATGGTAGTTTTATTTTCCAAAAAGCATTGCGGATTTCTTTTGTTTCCTTTGTTTGTATTTGTTAAAGATAAAACTATTTTTATTTTCTCACACTAGTCCTATGACTAACTTGGAGTTTATTGTTTCCTTTCTAAACTCTGGGTGCCCAAAATATTCCACACGGGCAGCCTAGAGTCAGGTTTTCAGATAATCAACTAGTAGATATAGATTCGGTAGTCTTCAGCTTTCTGTTTGGAGCTGGTTTAGAGTCTTTGGATTATGATGATCGCATCCATGACTGACCGTGCTTAATACAACGTGACAGTGGTTCGATCTTATTGATTTGAGTTTAGAGCTTTGACAATGGAGATTCAAATATTGAATTCTTTCTTTCTCTCTGGGAGATCAAGTTGGAGATTTTCTTTCTACCGCTGTGTCTTCCACTTTTGTGTATCTCCGATATATGTATTTATATTCATTTGTATCATTGTTGTATCGACTGTTGTATATCAATATAAGATTTATCATTCATTTCTGTTTTTGCTATGTTGTATACTTAATGTGTTATAAGCTCCATCCGAACTGGAGTTCGACGTTCGAATCTACGGCATTCGAATACGGGTGAAGTATGGATGTCGATTTTCAGACGCTGGATTTCGGGTCATGACAACATCCATATATGCAAGCAATAAACTTGTATTTATACATCTAAATATCAAAATAGAAATAGTTGTGAGATTACTCACCTTTCTTCCTTAGCTTGTTACAATCATTCTTATCAATCTTCCATTCAATTCAAAAAAAAACCTAACAATTTGTCTTAAAAAAAAGGAAGAATAATAACAATCAAAACTTACTAGATACTAAAAATCAACTTGTCTAAATAATGAATTAGAGTTAAGAGAACTTACTTTTGATTTTCTCTTAATTTTCTAGAATTTATTGAATTTTAAAATTTGATTTTGAGAGAACTAAGTTTTAGAAAATAAGATGTAGAAGATGTTCTATTTAATGTAAGAGAAAGAAAATGAACGTGATGTTCATTGTCTAAATGCAGAAGAAAGAAGTCCACTTATTCTTACATCCTTAGCCCAAACCTAATAGTTAATTAGAATAATAAAATACCTACACATTTTCTCATTTTCTATCTTCTTAAAACACTAAAAACTAATTCAATTCAACAAAGAAAAATTCAAGTTAATATAATAAAATTAAGTTCATTGTCTGAACTTCAAGATTAATTAATAAAACATAATTTTTGATAATTTATAAACCATATTTTCCTTACTGAAAACATGGAATTTTGCATTTTTCTATAATACGACAACTCAACAAATAAACAAATTTTAACTTTAAAAGTCCACATTTTATTATTAAATAAAATTACACCATATCCAGAAAATTGTAACACGTTATTTAACAAGTCTTAAAACAATAAATTAACATCAGTGAATTCCATATTTTGCTTTTCCAATTATTATTTAAGTAAAACAATTAATGTTCAAATCTACTTTAATAAATGAGAAATCCAATTTCTCATTAAAATTATAAGTTTTAATCTTTATTAAATTTAAACTAACACTGAAAAATCAGGTTTGTTACACTCTTCATCTTCTCCACCTCAATCTCTCCCTAATTTTCAAAATTTCCTAAAACCTAACCTAGGAAATCTTTGCATGTGATGTTAGATTGGAGCTTCTATAGGTGTGGTTGAAGAGGAATTGGTCTAGGCTTGTTTTAGAGCTTGTCTTTTCTATTTTTGGTTTTAAAGGTGAGTTCTTAAACTCAAATCTATGTCTATAGCTTTGATGATTGTTAAGTATGAATTCCTAACATCTATTTCATGTTCAAATGCTTTTGAATTGAATAGGTTTGGTGAATTTTCCAATTTTGATATTTTGAAGTCAAAACTTATGAAAATAATAGTATAGGTGTTTAGGCATGTTGATTCAGGTGTATTGAATAGCCTATAGGGCTGGATAGTCACTTGGCATAAATCCCAAGCTGCCATCGCTCATTCAATTGCATCCAAATGCGATTGCCCATTTTGGGCTTGGAAAATTCTACCATGAGCTTCAGCTCAGACGTTTGGGGAAAACACTCAAACGTCTGAGGCTTACGAATAAAAATTTAAGAACCCAGGGTCAGACGTCTGAGGTTTATCCCAAACATCTGAGCAACCTGGAACGAATTTCCACAGCTTTAGCTCAGACATCTGGGAAAAACCTCAGACGTCTGGCGTTGTCAAATTCTGCATCTTTGCCTATTTTTATGCGGATTTTCAATTTTTGTCGATTTATGATGATCCGATTAGTTATTGTCATTCATTATCGACTTTGATGATTTCTTTTCTGGAATTTGGTGTTTCCATTTGATGGATTTTATATCGATTTGCGTGGTTTTGATTCATGTTATTGCAATGTGGATTTTTGGTGATCAATTGTTTTTACTATCATTTCTATGACTTGTCACTTTAAAATACAAAGGTTTTTATACTAGTAGTAAATACTAAAAGTCTTTAACAGAAATGATTTCAACACGACTTTTAATACAAAACTCTTTTTAAAACCGTTCTCCAATCTATTAGTATATACAAACCTTTACCTCATTCAGATGTGAAATCTAATTAAATGACTTAGAAAAATAAGTGGCTTAAAACGCTTGCATTTACTTCGTCGGTTAATTCTTAGACTTATTCGATTAAAATCTTATGACATTTTCGAGTGGAAATCTACAATTTTTTTCGTAAATATTTAAGCTAAGCTAGTGGTTATGGGACATGAGGCTAAACTCATTTATTTACTAGCTTATTATACTTTACACTTATTGATCAATGATGATCATTTTGTGGTTTAGACTAGCGATATGTGATGTCTCTTTGTCCGCACGGGGGACTATACCCCATTCTGTGGAGCTTCGGCTCAACTTTGTAAGGTAGCGACCCATGGTCTTTTGACCATTCGTGGAGCAATCGGCTCAATGAGTCTATGCATGGGGCGTATCTTTTTAGATGCATCAATGTTTGGCTCATTCGTCCTTAAGGGGGGACTGTATCCCGTATTTTTATGGGTTATCGACCCATAGGATAGCGTCCCGTTTGTGATACACGTGTTAATGAGTTTTCATGCTCTCATTTGTGATAATTCTCCCCTTTTTTGTGTTTTTTGGATTTCTAACTATGGATTTTGGGAATTTTTGTTTCGCCAGTTTTTGTGATTTGTATTGATAAGCTTTATCAACATTTGTGATTTGGTGAATGAAAATAAACAATATGATATCCCTTTTGGGTATTTAAGAAAACTTAAGATATTGTATGATTTTCATTGTTATCAAATATATACTTGTCGCACCATGGTATTATTGTTATCATATATTTTCGTCTTATCTCTTATCCTATCTCATCTTCATGATAATTATAGTTAGACTAGTTCGTTTATTATTTTTCCTCTTAAATAATACTTGGGTCAGATCGAGGTGTTTCAGGTACTTCCACTTGACTTCTTAGCTGGGATTAGCTTCTGACTTTTGGCTAACTACTTTAGCTTAGTAGTTTTTTCTTTCATGTATACGTGATAGAGACTCTTTGATGTATACTTATTCTTTTGTATAGTACATGTACTTATTCTTTTGGCATGTAGTGGATCTTGTATCACCACTACTATGATGTTCACCACTATGTATTGTATTTATATCTGTTTCCACCATAGTGATATGAATATCTATGACTTATTTTATGTTATGTTTATTATTGATTCCAAAGGCCCTGTAGCCACTGTGTAGTAAACTTGAGTTTGGATTGGATATGTTAGGTTTCCTCTTGAAATGAAATGCATGATATACTAGCTTACGTATCGATTCTCTCCCAAACCAATTACATAGATGGTTACTCTTGAACAGCCTTATTCTTCATGCTAGTCGATGGCATTACCCAATATTGTCCATAGCTAGTGTGAGTATAGAGGTGGGGCATCACAGCATGTTATCAGAGCCAAATTTTGAAACAATATAGGATATTATGGAAAGGATCCTTGTCTTAAGTCTCTCTTAGGAATCATGCCTTAGGATTTAATTCGAGTCTTAAAACCCGTTCTATCCTATCTTATTTTATGATGCCTTGTTTTACCAATCAAGCTTATTGGAATTCATTTTGAGAATAACCTTTTTCCTCTTCTAACCTTTTTTTAAGAAGAGAAATGGTTAGACCGGGCCATCCTAGTACTGGTCAATCCAGTGGTCCTCCTCAAGGTGGTGTATTCATGTCTGCTCAACAACTTTTGGATCTTGTAAAGAATGCCCAAGCTACCGGTCTCATTCCTGAGCTTACTCATCCTTAATTGGGGTTTGCGCGCTTGTGCAGTGATTACACCAATTTGGGTGCAGAGCCATTCAAAGGGTCTGATAGAGTTATAGAAGACCAAGCTTGGCTTATAACATTCGATCGCATCTTTTCTTACATGAATCTTTAGGATTTAACCGAGTCTAAGCGGCTTTTAGCATGCTCCAGGATAGAGCATTAGATTGGTACGAGCTTTTGATTTCCAAAATTGTCGAAGTAGATCTTACTTGGGAGCCTTTCCATGAAAGATTTGACTTAAAGTTTATGCCTGAAGTAGAAAAGGTAACTTTCATTCGGCGCTTTATTGATTTTATTCAAGGTGAATCTTCCGTTACAGATTATGTTGCATCTTATGAATCCCTTTAGAAATATAGGGTCGAGTATATTAACACCCCATTGAAGAAAAATCAAAGGTTCGTATATGGGTTGAATAAGAATCTCAAAAAGGCTTTATTTCTGAAACCAGAAGTGCCTTTCGATCAGCTTATAGATATCGCTTTTCGACTTGAAGAGGCCAATAAAGATAGTGATGGTGATGTTGAGGGTGCCAAGAAGAACTTCAACAACAACAAGAAGAGGCATCCTGATAGAAAGTTCAAAGGCCCTAATCCCAACAAGAAAGGGAAGCAAGCAACTTCGGAAGCAAAGCCTCCTACCCCTAATCGTGGGGAATGCTACAATTGTGGATCTAAGGACCACTATGCAAATAAGTGTCCAAGGTCCCTTACTTGTCGCCATTGCAAAGTTCTAGTCATCCTATATCTTCATGTCCCAAAGTTCAAAGCAAGAAAGAGGGAAAGCTGAATGTTGTGCAAGCTCCTAGTAACACTTCTCTTAGTCAAGGTATTTCTCATTCTATCCTTGATGGCATTATTATGTTTCATGGTCATCCTATTAGATTTCTTTTTGATACGCGTGCATCTCACTGTTTTATATTAAAAGAACTTGTTGATACTTTTTTCTTTAATGTTATTGGCTTGATGACTTCATTAAGAATTGCGAATTCGGTTGGTGGATCCGCAACAGTTAGTTTATTTTGTAAAGATGTTGAAATTATTTTATGTAATCATCTTTCCATGCCGATTTGCATGTTATGCGTTACTTAGGTTTCAGAATGATTTGGGAAATGGATTGGCTTAATCGTTATGAAGCCTACATACTATGTCCCAAGAGTACTATCCATCTTCTACGTCCCTAATCTATTAAGCAAATTTCTATTATTCTTAAAGATTCAGATTCCAATTCGATAGCATCCTTGTCACGACCCGCCATTTCGTACCATTCAAATCGACAATAATCCATACATGTCTGACTTGAATGACGCAAAATAACAGATTGTAAATAAATTTGGAGGAAATGAAATCAAATACACAGAATCACAGACAAAAAACAATAAGAATAACTCACACCGGAATATAAAATAACATAGTAGTTCATGAAGCTACTATAACTGAGTCTCAAACCAAATACATAATACCAATCGGAAAACAACATAATAAAAATCCCAAATACATAGAAGTTCACTAATACATGAGATAAACTAGAACAGCTGAAACAGAAATAGATATATAAATAGATAGGCAGGATCTCCAGCAAAGACCAGCTCCAGAAATAGAATCCAAGGCTGTGAATACTCAGGCTGACCCGAGTGTAAAGAAAAACACTAAACACTCGAGAGAGGACAATATATACTTATATAATGTAAACCAACTCAAGTCAATTGTTATAAAGATACAAGTAACTTAAAGGATGCTTGGGACCTCCCATCCTCTAAGGATCCGTCAAACTATTTACTATATAGTAATATTTCGCTATTATAATAATGTCTACAGTAAAATAAACTTACTTTAAAATAGCGTTCCTGGCTACCCCTATCACCCTTCACACATAATAGTCCCAGTAGTCCATCCAGTATCAGCATATCTCCAGATCGGAAGACTACCCTAAATACTCCATGGGCTATGGAAGAAAAACAAACTCGTAGTAAAGGCTCGGTATGGTAGGTGACACGACACATAAGGCAATGCCAGGGTAGATATACCAATTACGCACACGGGCTGGTGGTAACGTAGCAGCCACATACGCCCACCCTGAACAACACTCCAAAATCAAGTGGTGCACCCAATCAATCACAACAGTAATAGAATGGTATCGAAGAATTGTGTCCGGTCAGAGGTGCTACCTCCTTTGGCCCGAGATTGCTCCTGTTTTAGCCACCTTAAGCTAACTCACGGAAGTCAGGTCCACGTAATGTACCTCAGGAACGTCGTCGCCATCCTACATCATTCTGGAATCTCCACCATTTGCACAGTTGTTAAAGTGGTTTTCGGTATCGACAGAGAGTATGTCCATATCCGATCCTGGTCTCTTTAACAACCAATCATTATTATAACCCGTAATGTGACGACCCTAAATTTTGAACAATTGAAATTGAAATATTTAATTGATATCAAATATCTGAATCGTTAATTTAAGCTTGAATTTCAAATTTTAGTTGTAAATTTAGCAATTTAATTATCAAATTTAATTATAGAAATTTGGGTAAAATTGTAAATCTATAATTTTGAGCCTGTTAAAAATAATTTAATGGCTTAGAAAATTTATATTGATAATACTGAAGATGATAGAAGCTTTAGAATTAAATTTGAAACTGTGTTGTTCAATATTGAAAATATATCATTTAAATCGATATTTAAAAATAACCTTTCGAGGCACAGTCTCAGAATTCGACGAGACCAGTTCCATTGGATCCGTAATATTGTATTATTATAGGATTTCAATTTTCGTAGCAATTGGAGTTGTTGTGTGGCTGTACGATAAGAAAACGCATTGAAAATTTTATCGAAATTCGATATTATAGCTGATTCAAAAAGCTATCTTCTCCATACGATCAAATTTAGACTCGGAACCTTTTTCATTGCATTTGGGATAGGCATATAACATTATAAACGCCTGTCGATATGCATCGATCGGAGATCAAGATTTTGAACTGCGGAAACCGAGACGATTTAAATTTGAATTTTTGAATATAAATAATGTATAAAAAAATATTTTAGCAAACTATAACACAGTTCTTCGTTCTCTAAACACTTGGCAAATTCCTTCTAACACACATTCATTTATAGCTAAGCATAGATAAAAATAAAAATATAATAAAACACTTCATCTCCAAAAAGAAAAAAAACGAAACATAAAAATTAAAAACCAAATCAGAAATCATGGCCGCCGTTGTTTCTTTCGAATTAAGTCCGAAAATTCAAAATCAATGGCACGCTAATCCCCTCCACTATTCGAATTCAAAATCCTAAATCAAATCGCGCGTACGAATGGAAGGTCGTGTCGATCGGCGACGATTCGCAAGATATTGAGGGCGAGCATTGATCGAAGTAGGGGCTATCGCGATCGAAAATCGATCGCAAATTCCAAACAGGGGCGGCATCTTCGTAGATGGTGGAGCAAGCGTTGGAGACGCGCGCGCGTGGAGGCTCGTGCTAGGGTGCGACTGCATTGGCAAGGAAACAAGAAAGCGTGATTTCATAAGGAATCCAGTGAATCTTGAGCGCATGTGAGGTTGAGACGTTTGTAGTTGCTCGGTGGCACTCAAACTCAAGCACGAAAATATCAAAGGTGAGATTTATATCCAGTTGTTTTTCTTCTTTAATTTTTATACGGGCGAGAATTTTTTTACAGCAATAAAATATCCTGGTTTATTTTACTTAACAGGGAAAAATAAAATAATAGTATCAATGTATAAATGCTAATGCATGTTTAAAATACTGTGGTAAACAGGATATGTATATATATAATTTGGTAAATATGTATATATATCAAGACAATGTTTTAAAGGGAATATAGAGATTTTAAATTGTTGAAATTTTATGTAAAGTTAGTTTTTGAAATCAAGAAATTATATTTGGTTTTACATTGAAAAATAAATATACAAACATCCATTTTAAATTACTAGTTTATTTTTAAAATAATGGATCGGATGATGAATTTGTTCAATTAACATATTTATTTAATTCCGTTACTAAAGATTTAAAAAGGAAAGTTATTAGTTTAAGATAAGTCATTAGTTAATTAAATTTATTGAACGAGAATAGTTTAAATCCAATTATTAGTAAATTAAATTATTAAATGGTAATGCATTATTCTAGTAAATTCAAGTGTTAATAAATTGTATAAATTGTTTATACAAGGTCTAAGGACCATGAAAACATGCCAGAATGGAAACGAGTTGGAATGGACTGCAAATTAAATCAAAGATGAGATCTTCTCACTCAATTAATTGTTTTTCTGATTTAAATTTTGAATGGTTCGATTTAAAATTGATTGTGCTTGGATGATTGATTTATTATTAGTTATATTAGTTTAGACCCTATGCGCCGCATAATAGCGGAGGTTATTATATTAAACCCATATACCATATTCCACCTCGAAGTGGAATTGGTATTATATATGTATTTGGAGTTATTGATTTCCCGCATTATATAGCAGATGAGACCCTATTGCGCTGCATAATAGCGGATGATATTTTATAAATCCCATATATCGCGATATTCCACCTCGAAGTGGAATGGGTATTTAATTGTTGTGCTAACATCTATGGATGCAGGGAAATAGGTTGGAGCGATCCAACTGGATTCCTCAAACATTTAAATTTGTTTCATATGTTGTATGTTGATTTAAAATCTGCGTGTGATTATATCTGTGATTGGAATTGTGGAAGGCTATAATGTAGCCGAATATATTTTAGGTATCGTGGGATACCAGAAATATGAAATGGGATTTTTGGAAATTAAAGTAGAAAAGCCTAGACCGTTACGATTAAAGTATTAAAAGTTGATTTTTATAATCCGATCGAATTAATTCCAAAAATATAGGAAAATATATTTTAATAAAGGAATTTTGAGTAATGTTGTTTAATAGTTGGAGATTATATTTAAGATACGTATTTTAAATATTTGAAAGAGATATAGGAATTTATTTCAAAAGGAAATAAATTTAGAAATTAAATTTGGAATTTAATTTGGATTTGAAACTAATTTTAGAAATCGATCTGGGAATTAATTTGGAGTTAAAATAAATCTTAGGAATCGATTTGGAAAATTTGGTTTGTTGTTTTGGAAATTATTTGGGTACTCAATTTGAAATTGATTTCATATTCGAAAATTAATTTGGGAAATCAAATTGGAATTTGATTTTGTGTTTGAAATAAATTGAAAATCAATTTGGGATTTTATTTGGTTTGAAGGTGATATTTGGAAATGGATTTAAAATTCGTATATCAGTTGATATTTGGAAATGTAAATTCACAACGAGAATTTGTAAAGAAAAGGGAAATTGTTTAAAAATAAATATTGGTTTATTTTTAAAGTGTGGAAAGGAATTTACAGATTTGAAATGTAAATTAAAATAAATCGAGAAGATTTATTAATTTATTTGAATGGACCATTTTGTAATGGAAAAAGAATTCTTCCCTAGAAAGCCGAGTATATTTTTAAAATAGCTTTTGAATAAAATTTAGAAGTTCTAGATTTGGTTTTAAAATAATATTATTGGAGAAATTAGCTTTGGAAATTGTTTAAAATAAAAATTTATTTAATTAATTATATAAGGGATTATTTTAAAGATTTAAATTGATATTTTATTTAGAAAATAGTTATTTAAATATTTATACTCTGTCTACTAATTTTATTTTAAATTTAGTTTTGGAGTTGAATTTTTATATGAGATATTAGTATAATATTTTTTCATAACTAATATTTAAGCAAATATTCTAAAATATAAGGGATTATTTTAAAGATTTAAATTGATATTTGATTTAGAAAATAGTTATTTAAATATTTATACTCTATCTACTAATTTTATTTTAAATTTAGTTTCGGACTTGAATTTTTATATGAGATATTAGTATAATATTTTTTCATAATTAATATTTAAGCAAATATTCTAAAATAGTTTATTTTAAATATTTCCAAGTATATTTTGAATAAGTGTTTTATATTATTTTAAAATATTTGAAATCGGCAGATTTTCAGTGGAAATGAATAAATATTTGGAAATGCTTTCCGTGTAAGGAAAATTGATTTGAAATTTATTTTCAAAGGATGAAGTGCGAAAAATTGATTTGAATTTGTTGTCAAAGTGTTGAAAAGTGAAATTTTATCTTACGAAGATATATTGAAAATAATAATAATTGGAATTATTTGAAATCGAGCTATTGTTGTGAATGATGATTGATAGTTATCCGACTATCAATATTGGCCTTTAAATGGCATTTCAATTTCGATGAGGCTGGGAGTCGAATTCCAAATGGATATTCGAAACCCACATCGAACCTTTGTTATTGTGATGGATCTTTTATTCAAAAGATCAAAGTGGAATTTGTTGTGATTTGCTTGAATCTGAATGTAACACCTATTTTTAAAAATAAGCGCCCGTTATTCGGATTAGTCGGGAGAGGACCTTGTGTCATAAAACCCATTCCGAATAACGATACGACGAAATGGGATTGCATTTGAAGATGTTGTTGAAGACTGGGTATTTTCGAAAGCGAAGGATTACCCGTCGAATGTCTCTGCACCGGGATGCTCCGGTATAGAGATTTTATCACCCTTTGTGATGGGGATTCCGGACGTGATTAGTGAATATCCGGATTTGAAAGGACTTCTTTGGAAGTGCCTTCGGTTTCGTTCGATCCTAGAATGGACTTGTATGGGTGTGGGTCTGACGTTACCCTTTGAGATGTAAAGCTGGTTTCTATCAAAAATATTTCTGTTGGTGGCGGAGAATTTGGTCTCTTAGCTTAACACCCTTCTCTGAGACGTACGAGTTCAGAGGTTTTGCAGTTGATGGTTACTAGTGATACATTCCTAATTTGGTAATGTGGAATACGAAGTGCTGCTAATCATTTGTTGATCGAAGCATGACTTTTGTGAAAAGCGTAGCTTTGTGGATGAGACTTCGTCGAACCTCACACCTCGGAATGGTCAAAACAGGAAGGATGCAGCAAGGTTATAGGGGGTAGCGCCCCTTAGGGTATGTGCATTTCCTTCTAGATAGAAGTGGTATCATAGTATGGAGCCCAAATACTTAACTTATGTGGATATCGCAAATATATATTGCTTTGTGATTGTTGTTGTCGAGGATCCTCGGATAAAGGTTGTTTGCAACCGCGGGATGACATACTCGTGTCAGTAGTTACCTATTTTTGCAGAGGTAACCCGGCCTTGTGTTGGCAGAGATCCGATTAGGTTCTCGGGACGTCCCTCCAGAGGCGTACCCATGTGGCAATAGGAAGTTCCTTAGCCTGACCATTTGTTGGAAATCCAAAGAAACAATACGCGCCCTGTACGGTTTTAGTTGTATAACTTGCCATGGAATGTGGCGGTAACCTGCTGTTGAACATGGTAGCTATAGTAGGCATAAGTGTGAAATGCCTATGCTGACTAAGATTAATATTATACTTAATGTTTTCTACACTATGCACTAATAATAATAATATCAAAGGATTTTGGTATTAAGCTTGTTTGACTATCATAAGGAGAAATCTCCTCCAATTCTACGTTTGCATTGTGTGTGTGGTGGGAGGCCTTATGGTAGTTTCATTTTCCAAAAGCGTAGCGGATTTCTTTTTATTTTCTTTGTGAAAAAACTGTTTTAAGATCTCACATCAGTCCCATGACTGATCTGGAGTTTATTGTTACCTTTCTAAACTTTGGATGCCTATAATTTTCCACACAGGCAGCCTAGAGTCAGGTTATCAGTTATTCGGGAGCGAAGTTAGAAAAAGTTGTTGTAGAGATCAGGAGTTGAAGCTGGATGGCAAGACGTATCTCTTTATTATGTAGTGTCCTTTGCATATGGTTAATGCAAATCAGTTTTCATATAGTCAAGTTAAAATAACTGTCAATGATGTATGATGTCGTTGTAAACTCTGATGCTAACAGTGATGAGTCTTTGATTTAAAGATTATTCATTTATCTATTATATATTGTTCCGCTGCGAAATGTGAGATTCTGTTATTGTTTCTGTTTTTCTTCTATCTTCTTCTTATTTAACCCTAACGTTTCGGTTTTTCGGCATTCGACTATGCGGCATTCGATATAGTGGACGTATCGATGTCGACTTTCGGAAGTCGAAAAATTGGGTCTTTACAAATTTGGTATCAGAGCATTTGGCTAAGCGACAACCTTGGCTCTGTTGGGTGTTACTCATTAGAGATAGAGTTTGTAGTACTCTAGAATGAGTTTGAGTGTAATAATAGATATGAGCACGTATTTGTTAGTGAATATAAAAGTTGTTTTATATTGTGATGATTGGTTTGTTGAGTGGTATATGGATTCTGGTCAGTATAGTCCGTACAACTCTATTGATAGGGATCTCTAAACGCTCGTATAGAACAATTCGACACAATATTGTTTTAAAATCGGGTAAATGAAATAATTTTACCCAAATTATTTTTGTATATAAAAGGAAATAATTTTTTGTAAATTATTTTAGTATATGGTTGATTGTTTGATTAGAAAGTGATGAAGAAATTGGAGTCATAACTTAAAGCTGAGAAATAAAATCCATATACAAATGAGATTTATAAATATAAATTGTAAATGTAATTTATAATTTAAAATAGATTCCAGAGAAATATTTGAAAATATTTCGGAAAGGATTAGAAATTTGGGAAGTTTGTAAATTAAATTCCATTGAGTTTGAAAATGAATTTTCAAAGGTTTTGAAAAGTGTTCTGAAGGGATGAAAGTATTAAACTCTTTTCGTTCGCTGGAAAATAACTTCAGTGATGACTGCAGCATCATCGATGTTCATTTTCGAGTTTCCAAGAGAGGAATTGCTGCCAAATTATTTAAAATTTGAAATTATTTGCAAACTGGGTTTGGTTTTGGGAATTCAAAAAGGATAATTTGAATTGATTTCAAAAATGAATTTTGAAAGGTTTAAAAGACTCTGGAATACTATATAAAATATTTACAGAATATCATTAAATAGATAACTTGTAAAATTTGAAGTTGTTAAAATAAAATCCAACTTAAAGAGAAGTTAGAAAAAGGTAAATGTGGAAATAAAATAAGTTGGAAGGAAAATTTTAAGTGGAATTAAAAAGTGAAAATTGAATAAAAGAATTGAGATTGAAAATTTGAGTTAATTTGTATGAATGCAAATTTGAGAAGTCTTGTAGATTAAATGTTTGGAATAAAATCTATTAAGGTGAAAAATAAATTGTGAATGAATAAATAAATTTGCAATTGCAAGTAAATGAAAGTGAATTGAATGTTGAAATCCATTTCGAATTTATAAGTAAATAGAACTGGAGTTGGAATTGAAATTGATTTGTGATAAACAAAGTGAAGTATTAAACTAAAATTAGTATGTAAAACTAATTGAAGGAGTAATAAAATAAATATGGTTTGAAATGAATTAAATTCAATAATTATAAATAAAAGGTAAATTGAATTCATATGGAATTTGAAATCCTGTTTAAATATAAGTGGTTATAAACCAAAATAGTGAATTGAATGGTGTTTGGGAATGAACAAAAGAATAAAATCGGGATTGGAACTGAATATTGAGAACCAATTTGAATTGTATGAAATAAAATGAAGTTGTAAAATTAGTTTGAAGTGAACTAAAGATAATAAAGGTGAAAAAAATGGGTTGAAATAAAATGAATTAGAACTTGTAATGAATTAGTAAAAGAAACTAATTTAAAATAGTAAGATGAATCAGTTGTGAATGAAAGATAATTGATAAAATTCAATATTCAGAAGTTAAATTGAATCCAAATAGAATTGAAATTGTAAATTGAATTCAAATGAAATTAAAAACGTAAGATTGAATGAAATTGGATATATAACTTCAATAGTAAAGTAAAAATGGTATAAGAAGTATATATTGAAGATTTTGTAAAGGAATGTGCAAAATGATATTTGAATGTTGTAATTGGATATTATGGCTAGTAGGATAGGCAGGTGTACAAAAGGAAATGAAATTGGGATTTTGATTTCGAAGATAAAATTGAATTGCTCGACAAAAAGGTATGTATTTGAATTTCAGTATGAAATTTGACGATCTTCTTGTCTAGCCGCTTGGCCTCTTTTTGAAATCTGGGGGCCGTGGTGCCATTTTTGTAGTCGTACCGAGCTAGCCGCGCAAAGGAGACGCTGGCGAAATTTTTAAAAAATTTAGGGAGTTAGAAAAATTTTGAGAAAATTTTGAAAATTTAAAATTTGAATTTAAATTCGAATGGTTAAGAAAACAATATTGTTTGGAGTTTGTGGTTGAGGTTGGAAAGTTAGTTGAAGTAATAATGGGTCTTTAATAAAAAATTGGTTTTGACAAGTTGTTAAAACTGTTTATTTTGGGTACATAGTAAACGGGTTAAGGATCATTCTTCTTCACTAGTAATTTCGGACCGAAATTCTTTTAAGGGAGGAAGGATGTGACATCCCTGAATTTTGAATAATTGAAATTGAAATATTTAATTGATTTCAAATATATGAATCATTAATTTAAGCTTGAATTTCAAATTTTAACTATGAATTTAGCAATTTAATTATCAAATTTAATTATAGAAATTTGGGTAAAATTGTAAATCTTCAATTTTGAGCCCATTAAAAATAATTTTAATGGCTTAGAAAATTTATATTGATAATACTGAAGATGATAGAAGCTTCAAAATTGAATTTGAAACTGTTTTCTTCAGTATTGAAAATATATCGTTTAAGTCGATATTTAAAAATAGCCTTCCGAGACACAATCTCGGAATTCGACGAGACCAGTTCCATTGCATGCGTAATATTGTATTATTATCGAATTTCAATTTTCGTAACAACTGGAGTTGTCGTGTGGCTGTACGATATGCAAACGCGTTGAAAATTTTATCGAAATTCGATATTATATCTGATTCAAAAAGCTATCTTCTCCATACGATCAAATTTGGACTCGGAACCTTTTCCATTGTGTTTGGAATAGGCGTATAACATTACAAACACCTGTCGGCATGTATCGATCGGAGATCGAGATTTTGAACTGCGGAAACCGAGACGATTTAAATTTGAATTTTTGAATATAAATAATGTATATAAAATTTTTTTAGCAAAACTATAACACTTTTCTTCGTACTCTAAACACTTAGAAAACACACGTTCGTTTATGGCCAAGAATAGATAAAAATAAAAATATAATAAAACACTTCATCTACAAAAGGAAAAAAACGAAACATAAAAATTAAAAACCAAATCAGAAATCATGGCCGCCGTTGTTTCTTTCGAATCAAGTCCGAAAATTCAAAATCAATGGCATGCATAATCCCCTCTACTGATCGAATTCAAAATCCTAAATCAAATCGCACGTGCGAATGGGACACCGTGTCAATCGGCAGCGATTCGCGAGCAATTGAGGGCGAGCATCGATCGAAGTAGGGGCTATCGCAATCGAAAATAGATCGCAAATTCCAAGCAGGGGCGGCGTCTTCGTAAATGGTGGAGCAAGCGCTGGAGACGTGCGTGCGTGGTGGCTCATGCTAGCGTGCGACTACATCGACGAGCAGACGGGAGGGCGTGATTTTGATAAGGAAGCTAGTGAATCTTGAGCGCATGTGTGGTTGAGACGTTTGCAGTTGCTTGGTGGCACTTGAACTCGAGCATGAAAATATCAAAGGTGAGATTTATTTCCAGTTGTTTTTCTTCTTTAATTTTTATACGTGCGAGAATTTTTTTTATAGCAATTAAAATCCTTGTTTATTTTACTTAACAGGGAAAAATAAAATAATAATATCAATGTATAAATGCTAATGCATGTTTAAAATACCGTGGTAAACATGATATGTACATATATAATTTGGTAAATATGTATATATATCTAGACAATGTTTTAAAGGAAATATAGAGATTTTAAAGTTAGTTTTTGAAATCAAGAAATTATTTTTGGTTTTACATTGAAAAATAAATATACAAACATCCATTTTAAATTGCAAAATTATTTTTAAAATAATGGATTGGGTGATGAATTTGTTCAATTAACATATTTATTTAATTCAGTTACTAAAGATTTTAAAAAGGAAAGTTATTAGTTTAAGGTAAGTCGTTAGTCAATTAACTTTATTGAAGGAGAATAGTTTAAATCCAATTATTAGTAAATTAAATTATTAAATGGTAATGTATTATTCTAGTTAATTCAGGTGTTAATAAATTATATAGATTGTTTATACAAGGTCTAAGGATCGTGAAAACAAGCCGGAATGGAAACGAGTTGGAATGGACTGCAAATTAAATCAAAGGTGAGATCTTCTCACTCAATCAATTGTTTTCTGATTTAAATTTTAAATGGTTAGATTTAAAATTGATTGTGCTTGGATGATTGATATATTATTAGTTATATTAGTTTAGACCCTATGGGCTACATAATAGCGGAGGTTGTTATATTAAACCCACATACCGCGATATTCCACCTCGAAGTGGAATTGGTATTATATATGTATTTGGAGTTGTTGATTTCCCGCATTATATAGAAGATGACACCCTATTGTGCCGCTCCCTATGAAGCTCTGTATGGAAGACCGCTTAAATCCCCAGCTTGTTGGATAGAGTCGAAAGACCGTCTGTGCTTGGACCAGATCTGATCCGTGAAGCATCTGCTAAAGTTGAGCTTATCAAGAAAAGGATGAGAGCTGCTCTGGATCGTCAAAAGAAATATGCAGATAAAAGAAGAAGACAATTGGAGTTTGAGATTGGTGATTTTGTCTTTGTCAAAGTTTCCCCTATTAAAGGAACAGTAAGATTTGGGAAAATAGGGAAACTCGCCCCGAGATATATTGGTCCATTCCAAGTGCTCGAGAGGATTGTTGCCGTAGCATACAGGATTGAATTGCCAGTCCGGATGGCTGGAATTCACAATGTTTTTCACGTATCTCATCTACGGAAATACGTGCACGATCCATCTCTTATTGTGGAGCCAGCTGTGCAGGAAGACTTAGAGGTTGAGCCGGACTTATCAGTTGTCAGACATCCTGTTCAGATTGTTCATCAAGACGAGAGGCAACTCAGAAGCAAGATAGTGAAGCTTGTTAAAGTCCAGTGGAGTGAGGATCCCAGAGATTGTACCTGGGAGACTCTGGATAGTTTTAGGAAGGCTTATCCGAATATGTGTCCGGATAGCTAATGATGTTTGTATTGGATATATTGTTGTTTGGATGTTTTGTTTGATTGGTTGCTAGTGTATAGATGATATGCATGTTTGAATTGTTGAAATAAAATGTACATTTTTGATTATCTTTTGTTTTAAATTTCGGGGACGAAATTCTTTTAAGGGGGAAGGAATGTGATATTCCGGAATTTCAAACCAAATTTAAATATGATAATCTCTTTAATAAGTTAATTAAAATTGATAAATTGTTATTTTAAACAATAATAATAATTATTTTGTAAATATATTGATTTTAAATGGAATTAATATATACTAACGGAAATGGGATTGTTAAAATTATATGTACATATCAAATTTGATTTTTAAATTGAATTTGAAATTTAATTTGAATTTGGGTATTTAAATTGGAATTCAAAAGATAGTTATTTATATCCTAAATCATACTTTGATTTTAAAGTGTATTTTTATGATTTTATTTATTTTATATTAATTTCTTTTAAAAAAATTTTTTACATAAATTAAAAATGTATTTAAAAATTAGAAAATCTATTTAATAAAAACATTTAAAAATCTTTTTTGCATGAGAATTACATATGTTAATTTGTGAATCCCTCTTATAACATATGTTAAGAAAATAACCATGTTTAGTGACAAGTGTCACATAATATATATTATTTTCTCTAATATTAGTAAAACAAAAATTTTATCTGTAAAAGTTTATTTCAACTTCTTCATTTAAACTTTCCTATCTCATTTTCGAAAAAGCAAGAAATAAATTACTACTTCATTCACAAAATTGAAAAATTCATCAATCTCTACTCTTTCAACCAAAAATTAAAACAAGAATTCAAATCTCATTTCAACGTTTCTAAATCTGCAAACAAAATACAAAAAAACCTGTAAAAACAACTTCCAGCAAAAAGTTTTATTCAAGGGTTTCAAGCTTCATCAAATCTGCAGCAAATCTTCACAGAATTAGGCATCATCAAGGAGCCTTCTCAGATTTGAAAAGAAAATCAACAATTAAGCTTTAGATCAAAATCAAATTCAGGAAACAAGAAAGAAACCTGTCTCTTTTCAAACTAGTGAGTAAACTATTAAGAAAAGTTTAAGTAAATAAAATTTGTGCTTGTGAATTTCTGAGATGATTGATGTCTTGCATGTATATATATTAGTGAAATCTTTGTATATATGTTGTATTGAACTGTGCATGTTTGAGTTTGTCTGATTTTTCTCTGTTTTCAAGTTACAAAGTAAAACTAAAACAAAAATTCAAAATTTTCTTAACAAGTCACTTTTAGGCTGTGATTTTTAAACACAGTATGTTTATTTAAACATAAATTAAAGTTTAAAATTTTATTCAAATAAAATTTGTTTGAATATCTTCTGAAATCAAGATGATACAGTAGAAATTTTAATAACTTGTTAAAATCAAGTATTGTAATTTTTTGATTCAATTTTATATCTTGAATCAACTCTGCGAAATATGATTTTTTAAAATAAAAATCATGATTTTTAAATTGGGTTTGGGGCGTTATTACGGTGATGACCAGAAGATGGTTTTTGGGCAACTTCTGGTGGACGGAGGGACTATGGTGGTCAGGGTTTCGACTGGAGGTGGAATGATGATGGATGGTCACGGAAAAAATGATCGGACGTGTTCTCGATCGATGAGGTGGCTGGACGACGTGAGTTTAGGGTTTAAGCCCTATGTTTGGTCAAGGTTGGGTTTTTGATTGCTACGTTGTCTCTGAGTGATCGAGTAGCTCGAGGCATTGGGTAATGACGATGTGGAGGGTCGACAAGGTGTGGTCGGAGTTGTAGGGATTCCGGTGGTCGGCATTGGGAGTTCGAGGTGATTTTCCTGGCGATGGTTGATGTACCTTTTTGATCGAGGTAGCTCGATTTCGTCTTCGAGGTTGATTGGCATTTCTGGGTGGTCAGGTGGTAAGTGTGGGTAGAAGGCGACGTGTCGGAGGTGATCATGGAGGCAGGATCATCGGCGACGGCCGTGCATGTGCAGAGGGGTTGGGTGGTGTCAGTTGTTTGGGTAGTGGTTTTGACTCGGGTAGGGTCTCGGGGTAGTAGCGTTTTGACTCGGGTTCGTCTCGAGTTCGTCTCGTGTTCGCGTGAGTGTTAATGAATGTTAACATTTTTTAACTTTATAACTAAGTTTTAATTTAAAAACTTAAAAAAAAAATATAAGAAGAAGATGAAGAAAACTCGAAGCCAGTCTCGAGTAAGGATCGGGTTTGACCCAAAGCAAAGATTAAGATCATGTTTTAAAAGCAAAGTTTTGAAAATTTAAAATGGAATTTGTTTTAAATCTTTTCTTAAATAAATTCTTTTTCTTTTCAAATGTTTACTTAAACCTTGGATTAAGAAATTATATAAACTTAAGTTTGTAAAGTAAACTACAAGATATTTTTAAACTAATTTTTTCATAAATATAATTAAGTGATGATAAAAGTTAAAGGTTTATTTTATTTCAAAACTTGATTAAATGATCTAGTTAAGAAAGTAAAGTTAATTATTAAGATAAGATGTTTTCAATGATAATTAAGGCATTAATAAGATAATGTTTTATCTTAAGAATAATTAAGGTTTTATTGATTTGAGATTAATTAAGTTAATTAAGAAAATTTAAGTATAATTAATTAATTTAAAATTGAGGGTTATAATTAATTAATTAAAGATTAATTAACTAATAATTAAGAATTAATTTAATTAAGTATATAAGGATTAATTTAATTATAATTAATAGATAATTAATTAAACAATTAAAGATTAATTATAATTGATTAGTAATTAAATAATTAGGGCTAATTAATTAAGTAATTAAAGATTAATTAATTTATAATTAATAGTAAATTAATTAATGATTAAGAATTAATTAATTAAATGATTAAGGTTAATTAATAATAATTAATTAAGTAATTAAGATAAATTAATTTATAATTTGTAATCAAATAAGTAATTAATTAAGATTAATCAATTAATTGTAAATTAAGGATTAATTAATTAATTGTAAATTAAGGATTAATTAGTAATTAATTAAGGAATGATAAATTTTTAATCAAGTTTTTAATAATGAATAATTAGAGATTATTAATTAATAGTTAAAGGATAATTAATTAATTAATTAAAGATTAAATAATTGATAATGAGGATAAATAAGAAGTGATTAATTAATTAAATGATTGTGATTAATTTAATTAATGATTGGTTAAGCAAGGTAAAGTGATTAATTCTTAAGTAATTAATTTAATTTAATTTGAATTAATTAAATTAATTGTAATATGAATTAGAGATATACGTGCTTATGGATGACTGTTTTGAATTGAATGACTGGATTTGATTGATATCTGCTGGATGATAATATGAGATATTCTGTGATGAGAT
The DNA here is from genome assembly GCA_030765085.1 of Allium cepa. Lineage (NCBI taxonomy): Eukaryota > Viridiplantae > Streptophyta > Magnoliopsida > Asparagales > Amaryllidaceae > Allium > Allium cepa. The sequence continues at coordinate 551,311,007 of CM060938.1, forward strand.
ATTGTATATATCTATAATAGGTGTTTGTTATTATCTGTGGATAATGTTGTGTGAATTCATGTTTAAAATTGAATGAAATTGTTTAAACCTTAAACAACTTGGCCTTTAAGACACGTTTGGATTTGATGAGACCGGGATCGGGAATCAAGTTTGATTATCCGAAAACCACATCGATCCAAGTTAAACGTTAGGTCGTGACATCTCAAAGTGAAGATCGAGATGGAGTTTCAAGTGCAAGGGTTATTGTCGTTAACTCTGAGGGTGATTCCAAAATGAGTGTAACGAAATAATGCCTTCGATTTCATTCGAACTAGGAACGAACTTGTATGGATTGAGTGCTTTCAGCACATCGTCAGGTGGACGATGAGCATTGTAAGAGATGTGTTCTATAAAGGTAACCGTAGCCTCAAGCGTCATCAACCGGGAATGGCTAAAACAGGGGAGGTGCAGCAAGGTTAAATGGGACGTGCCCAAGTAGGACGAGATTTACCCCTGTCTAGAAGTCCCTTATTATTTCGGCTGTGTGGGCAGTTGTTGGCCACAACTGCGGGGTTGTCCTGTTCGGAGCTATCCAGTAAGGGATGGTTCCGGCCTTGTGTTGTAGGGGATTTAGAGTGGATCCTCGGTACAGTGATCTAGGCCCCGTACTGTGACGGGCGGTACCCCAGTAGCCATGCCATTGATGGAAACCCATTCTTCCTACGAGACCTTACGGTTTTGACTGTATTACCCACTTTCGTGGCTAGTAGCTGGAATTTAATAGATGTAAAAATTTCGGCTATTTTCTATTTACTTGAAAACCCTAGACCCTATTTTAATATCATCGGATTTCCTATCAAATGTTTTGGTTAGCGTAAGGTAAAAACTTACCCATGTTTATGTGCGGGGAGTCTTACGTGATACCTTTTGTTTTCAAATGATTTTAAAGTCAAGCAACTTTAACCTGTTTACTCATACCAGACCCATGTCTGACCCGAAGTTTATTTTATTCTTTTTATAAACTCTTGGGTACTCAAATTTTTATGGGTAGCCAAGTGATCAGGTTGAGATTGACAAATGTTTTGGAAGCTAGAGCTGGAATCCAGACGTTCCTATCTATCTCTCTCCTCCGTAGTGGCATTTTGATGTTGTGTTTTGGGTTGTATGGTTTGGCAGACTCTTATAAATGTCTAATGTAATAAAGTCGTATCATTTTGTGTACTCTGATATGTGAAACTATGTAATGGATATGTGTACTATTATATTTTGTTCCGTTTCCGTTGTGAGATTCTAATGTCTTTGTTCTTTTCTTTCTATCTTTTCTATTTCTATCTCTTTTTTTCTTATCGATGATACGTCTTTCTGGGGATTGAAAGACGGGTCATCACAGTTGGTATCAGAGCATAGGTTGAGAAACACGTAGGCTCTGGAGTAGTATCTATCTTGAGAGTGCGTATTTGTAATTTTCTTATATAACTATATCCCTATCTAAATTGGTTGGGTTACCTGTCCAGGTAGCCAAAATGAGTTCAAGAGGCAGAAGGGGAAGGGTTGTAGGAAGTACATCGACCAATGATAGAAGAGGTCAGACTGATAATGAGGCTGTTAATCCAGTACCGCCTCTAGTCAGTTTTGCTGCTTTATGCAAGGACTTCATTAACCTTGGAGGAGGACCATTTAAAGGGTCAGAGACTATAATTGAGGTCCACGCATGGCTACGCTCTTGTGAGAGAATCTTTAAGAGCATGAAATTATCGGATGAGCAGAAGAGGCTAATGGCTTCATGGCAATTACAAGGAGGTGCTGCAGCCTAGTGGGATGCAGTGACAACAAATGTCTCGAAGGACGATATGTCCTGAAAAGAATTTAAGGAGTTGTTTGAGGAGAAATTCATGCCTACAGCAGGGAAAAATCGTCTTTATCGGGATTTTCTGAATTTAAAGCAAGGAAGCATGACTGTAGCGGAGTACGATGGACCTCGCAAGTGCTATAATTGTCAGCAAGTCGGGCATTTGACAAATCAGTGTCCTCAAGAAAGAAAGCAGCAGCAACCGCATCATAGTGGACCAAGTTCAGCTTTGGTTCAGAAATCTCCTTGCTTCAACTGCCATCAACCAGGTCATATGATCAAGGATTGCCCGCTCCTTCATAAAGTCCAGCAGAATAAGGTATTTGCTTTGGAAGGTGCACCATCAATTTCATCTAAGGGCAAGGGAGTATTGGAAGGTACATTACTTTTAGATGGAAAGTATATTAAAGTTTTGTTTGATTCTGGTGCTTCTTTGAGTTTTATTTCTCTGGAATCTGTAGAGAAGTTCTTTCTTACCCCTAGTACTGTAGATAATCCCATCTTTGTATCTAATCCTATAGGAGGGATAACCAAATTAGATATGATCCGTAAGGATTTGAGGATTTCCTATCTATCCCATAGTTTTTCTTGTAACCCTTATGTATTGGATTTTAAGGGTTTTGACCTTATATTGGGGATGGATTGGCTTGATAAGTATAAGGCTGTCCTAAATTGTGATGAGAGAACAGTTTCCTTGGAATCTGATCTGGGTAGGATTGCTAGAGTAATGTGTGATAACTCTGGAATTCACTTGAGTATTCTTTTACATGGAGTTGAGACTTCTCAAGAGGAGGTTGAAGATATCGAAGTGGTCTAAGATTTATCATATGTATTCGAGGAAGTCAATTGTTTACCTCCGCACCGAGAAATAGAGTTTCGTATAGATATGGTTCCAGGAGCAGTACCAGTGATTTAGCCTAGTAGGAGGATGGCTCCTAGGGAGAGGGAGGAACTAGTTAAGCAAACTCAAGATCTGTTGGAGAAGAGATTGATTAGGCCCAGTTTTTCTTGTTGGGGTTCTGCTACGGTATTTGTCACCAAGTCGGATGGATCGCTAAGGTTCTGCGTAGACTATCGAGAGTTGAACAAAGTGACCATTCGAAATAAGTATCCTCTTCCTCGTATTGGTGATCTCTTCGACCGGCTACAGAGAGCTTTAGTCTTTTCTCAATTGGATTTAGCATCTGGTTTCCATCAGTTAAGGGTAGCCGAGGACAGTATTCCCATAACTGCATTTAGGGGACCTAATTGTTTCTATGAGTGGTTGGTTATGCCTTTCGGGTTAACCAACGCTCCTGCCTACTTTGTCGACCTGATGAACCGAGTCTTTCGTGATGTATTGAATAAGTTCATTTTGGTGTTCATCGATGATATCTTGGTCTACTCTATGTCGGAAGAAGAGCACAAGCAGCACTTAAGAATAGTATTGGAAACTCTGAGAAGGCATGTTTTGAAGGCAAAGTTCTCTAAGTGTCATTTTTGGAAATCATAAGTAAAATTTTTGGGGCACATTGTTTCTGGAGAAGGCATCTCGGTAGATCCAGCGAAGGTTGAGACTGTTTTGGAGTGGAAGCAGCCTCGGACACCAACTGAAGTTTGCAGTTTTCTGGGATTGGCTGGCTACTACAGGAAGTTTATTAAGGATTATTCCAAAATCTCTTCGCACCTAACTAAGCTGACTAGGAAGGGAGCTAAATTCAAGTGGACACCGGAATGTGAGGAGGCTTTTCAAAATCTGAAGGCAAATTTGACAAGTGCTCCTGTGTTAGCTATTCCGGATGGGAAGAGTAAGTTTGAGGTTTATACTGATGCCTATATTATTGGTTTGGGAGCAGTTCTAATGAAAAATGGTAGGGTAATTGCATATGCGAGTCGGCAATTGAAGCCACAAGAAAGGAACTACGCTACGCATGATCTAGAGCTGTGGGCCATTGTTTTTGCTTTATAGATCTGGAGGCACTATCTTTTAGGAGAGAAGTTCGAGCTATTCACGAATCACAAACCATTGAAATATCTTTTCTCTCAAAAGGATCTTAATCTGAGACAGCATCGATGGGTCGAGTTTTTGGCATCGTATGATTTGGATATTCTGTATACCACAGGAAAGGCGAACGTTGTGGCAGATGCTCTTAGCAGGAATGCTGTTCTATCTCTTTTGGAAGTGGTTCCATCTCTTTTTGAAAGAATTTCGAGCAAGCAAGAATCTGATAAAATGTTGAAAAGAATCATCAGAAGAGTTAGGAAAGGTCAATGTCCTAGTTTTGAGATTGATGGCCAAGGAACATTGAGGATTAACGGGAGGATTTGTGTTCCGGATGATAGGGATCGATGGAAGGAGGTGTTGTCAGAAAGTCATCGTTCCAGATTAAATATTCACCCGAGAATCTCAAAGATGTATAAAGATATGAGAAGAGTTTTCTAGTGGCCGAACATGAAGAAAGATGTTGCTAGATTCGTTAATAGTTGTGCTATCTGCTAGCAAGTTAAAGGAGATCAGCAGAAGTCAGCTGGTTTATTACAACCTTTGGAAATCCCGATGTGGAAGTGGGAGATGATTTCGATGGATTTCATAGACGGTTTGCCTAGAACCAAGAAGGGAAATGAAGGAATATGGGTGATTGTTGCTCGCCTAACTAAAAGCACTCATTTTATACCAGTTAAGGTAACACGGACTGCAGCTTCTCTGGCAGAGATTTTCTTGAGAGAGATAGTCAGATTGCATGGTGTTCCAGTTAGTATAGTAAGTGATCGAGATCCTATCTTCACCAGCAAATTCTGGGAGGCTTTGCAATCGGCTATGGGAACGAGTTTGAGATTGAGCACAGCATATCATCCCCAGACAGATAGGCAGACGAAGAGGCTTAACCGAATTCTAGAAGATATGCTGAGAGCCTGTGTAGTGGATTTTGGTGGATCATGGGAAGACCATCTACATCTTGTGGAATTCTCTTATAATAACAGTTACCAAGCAAGTATTAAGATGGCTCCCTATGAAGCTATGTATGGAAGACCGTGTAGATCCCCAGCCTGTTGGATAGAGTGGAAAGACCGTCTTGTGCTTGGACCAGATCTGATCCCTGAAGCATCTGCTAAAGTTGAGCTTTTCAAGAAAAGGATGCGAGCTGCTCAGGATCGTCAAACGAAATATGAAGATAAAAGACGACGACAATTGGAGTTTTAGATTGGTGATTTTGTCTTTGTCAAAGTTTCCCCTATTAAAGGAACAGTAAGATTTGGGAAAACAGGGAAACTCGCCACGAGATATATTGGTCCATTCCGAGCGCTCGAGAGGATTGGTGCCGTAGCATATAGGATTGAATTGCCGGTCCGGATGGCTGGAATTCACAATGTTTTTCACGTGTCTCATCTACGGAAATACATGCACGATCCATCTCTTATTGTGGAGCCAGCTGTGCAGGAAGACTTAGAGGTTGAGCCGGACTTATCAGTTGTCAGACATCCTGTTCAGATTGTTGATCAAGACGAGAGGCATCTCAGAAGCAAGATAGTGAAGCTTGTTAAAGTCCACTGGAGTGAGGATCCTAGAGATTGTACCTGGGAGACTCTGGATAGTTTTAGGAAGGCTTATCCAAATATGTGTCCGGATAGCTAATGATGTTTGTATTGGATGTATTGTTGTTTGGATGTTTTGTTTGATTAGTTGCTAGTGTATGGATGATATGTATGCTTGAATTGTTGAAATAAAATGTAAATTTTGGATTATCTTTTGTTTTAAATTTCGGGGATGAAATTCTTTTAAGGGGGAAGGAATGTGATATTCTGGAATTTCAAACCAAATTTAAATGTGATAATCTCTTTAATAAGTTAATTAAAATTGATAAATTGTTGTTTTAAACAATAATAACTATTGTGTTGTAAATATATTGATTTTAAATGGAATTAATATATACAAATGGAAATGGAATTGTTAAAATTATATGTACATATCAAATTTGATTTTTAAATTGAATTTTTAAATTAATTTGAATTTGGGCATTTATATTGGAATTCAAAGGATAGTTATTTATATCCTAAATCATACTTTGATTTTAAAATGTATTTTTATGATTTTATTTGTTTTATATTAATTTCTTTTAAAAAGAATTGATTTATATAAATGAAAAATGTATTTAAAAATTAGAAAATTTATTTAATAAAAACATTTAAAAATCTTTTTTGCATGAGAATAACATATGTTAATTTGTGAATCCCTCTTATAAAAATAACCATGTTTAATGACAAGTGTCACATAATATATATTATTTTCTTTAATTTCAATGGAAATTTTTTTATCTATAAAAGTTTATTTCATCTTCTTTATTTAAACTTTCCTATCTCATTTTCTAAAAAGCAAGAAATAAATTATTACTTCATTCACAAAACTAAAAATTCATCAATCTCTACTCTTTCAACCAAAAATTAAAACCAGAATTCAAATCTCATTTCACAGTTTCTAAATCTGCAAACAAAATACAAAAAAAAATCTGTAAAAACAACTTCCATCAAAAAGTTTTATTCATGGGATTCAAGCTTCATCAAATCTGCAGCAAATCTTCACAGAATTAGGCATCATCAAGGAGCCTTCTCAGATTTGAAAAGAAAATCAACAATTAAGCTTTAGATCAAAATCAAATTCAGGAAACAAGAAAGAAACTTGTCTCTGTTCAAACTATTGAGTAAACTATTAAGAAAAGTTTAAGTAAATAAAATTTGTGCTTGTGAATTTCTGAGATGATTGATGTCTTGCATGTATATATATTAGTGAAATCTTTGTATATATGTTGTATTGAACTATGCGTGTTTGAGTCTGTCTGGTTTTTCTCTGTTTTCAAGTTACAGAGCAAAACTAAAACAAAAATTCAAAATTTCCTTAACAAATCACTGTTAGGCTTTGAGTTTCAAACACAGTATGTTTATTTAAACATAAATTTAAATTTAAAATTTATTCAAATAAAATTTGTTTGAATATCTTCTGAAATCAAGATGATACAGTAAAATTTTTAATAACATGTTAAAATCAAGTATTGTAATTTGTTGATTCAATTTTATATCTTGAATCAACTCTGGGAATATGATTTTTAAAATAAAAACCATGATTTTTAAATTGAGTTTGGGGCGGTATTTCGGTGACGACCAGAAGATAGTTTTTTGGCAACCTCTGATGGACCGAGGGACTATGTTGGTCAGGATTTCGACTGGAGGTGGAATGATGATAGGTGGTCACGGCAAAAATGATCTGAGGTGTTCTCGATCGATGAGGTGGTCGGACGACGTGAGTTTAGGGTTAAGCCCTATGTTTGGTCAAGGTTGGGTTTTTGATTGCTGCGTTGTTCTGAGTGATCGAGTAGCTTGAGGCTTTGGGTAATGACGGTGTGGAGGGTCGGCAAGGTGTGGTCGGAGTTGTAGGGATTCCGGTGGTCGGCATTGGGAGTTCGAGGTGATTTTCCTGGCGATGGTTGTTGTACCTTTTTGATCGAGGTAGCTCGATTTCGTCTTCGAGGTTGATTGGCGTTTCTAGGTGGTCAGGTGGTAAGTGTGGGTAGAAGGCGACGTGTTGGAGGTGGTCATGGAGGCTGGCTTGTGACGACGACCGGTGCATGTGCACAGGGGTTGGGTGGTGTCAGTTGTTTGGGTAGTGGTTTTGACTCACGTATGGTCTCGGGGTAGCAGCGTTTTGACTCGGGTTCATCTCGAGTTCGTCTCGTGTTCGCGTGAGTGTTAATGAATGTTAACAGTTTTTAACTTTATAACTAAGTTTTAATTTAAAAACATAAAAGAAATATAAGAAGAAGATGAAGAAAACTCGAAGCCAGTCTTGAGTAAGGATCGGGTTTGACCCAAAGCAAAGATTAAGATCATGTTTTAAAAGCAAAGTTTTGAAAATTTAAAATGGAATTTGTTTTAAATCTTTTATTAACTAAATTCTTTTTCTTTTTAAATGTTTACTTAAACCTTGGATTAAGAAATTATATAAACTTAAGTTTGTAAAGTAAACTACAAGATATTTTTAAACTAAATTTTTCATAAATATAATTAAGTGATGATAAAAGTTAAAGGTTTATTTTATTTCAAAACTTTATTAAATGATCTAATTAAGAAAGTAAAGTTAATTATTAAGATAAGATGTTTTCAATGATAATTAAGGCATTAATAAGATAATGTTTTATCTTAAGAATAATTAAGGTTTTATTGATTTGAGATTAATTAAGTTAATTAAGAAAATTTAAGTATAACTAATTAATTTAAAATTGAGGGTTATAATTAATTAATTAAAGATTAATTAACTGATAATTAAGAATTAATTTAATTAAGTAATTAAGGATTAATTTAATTATAATTAATAGATAATTAATTAAATAATTAAAGATTAATTAATAAATGATTAGTAATTAAATAATTAGGGTTAATTAATTAAGTAACTAAACATTAATTAACTTATAATTAATAGTAAATTAATTAATGATTAAGAATTAATTAATTAAATGATTAAGGTTAATTAATTATAATTAATTAAGTAATTAAGATAAATTAATTTATAATTTGTAATCAAATAAGCAATTAATTAAGATTAATTAATTAATTGTAAATTAAGGATTAATTAGTAATTAATTAAGAAATGATAAATATTTAATCAAGTTTTTAATAATGAATAATTAGAGATTATTAATTATTAGTTAAAGAATAATTAATAATTAATTAATTAAAGATTAAATAATTGATAATGAGGATAATTAAGAAGTGATTAATTAATTAAATGATTATGATTATTTAATTAATGATTGGCTAAGCAAGGTAAAGTGATTAATTCTTAAGTGATTAATTTAATTTAATTTGAATTAATTAAATTAATTAAATATGAATTAGAGATATACTTGCTTATGGATGATTGTTTTGAATTGAATGTCTGGATTTGATTGATATCTATTGGATGATAATCTGAGATATTCTGTGATTAGATATTGTATATATCTGTGACAGATGTTTATTATTATCTGTGGACAATGTTGTGTGAATTCATGTTTAAAATTGAATGAAATTTTTTAAACCTTAAACAACTTGGCCTTTAAGACACGTTTGGATTTCGATGAGACCGTGATCAGGAATCAAGTTTGATTATCCGAAAACCACATCGATCCAAGTTAAACGTTTGGTCGTGACATCTCAAAGTAAAGATCGAGATGGAGTTTCAAGTGCAAGGGTTATTGTCGTTAACTCTGAGGGTGATTCCAAAATGAGTGTAACGAAATAATGCCTTCGGTTTCGTTCGAACCCGGAACGAACTTGTATGGATTGAATGCTTTCAGCACATCGTCAGGTGGACGATGAGCGTTCTAAGAGATGTGTTCTATAAAGGTAATCGTAGCCTTAAGCCTCATCAACCGGGAATGGCTAAAACAGGGGAGGTGCAACAAAGAAAAGTGGGCCATGCCCAAGTAGGACGAGATTTACCCCTGTCTAGAAGTCCCTTATTATTTCGACTGTGTGGGCGGTTGTTGGCCACAACTACGGGGTTGTCTTGTTCAGAGCTGTCCAGTAAGAGATGGTTCCGGCCTTGTGTTGCAGGGGATTTAGGGTGTATCCTCGGTACGGTGATCTAGGCCCCGTACTGTCACACGTGGTACCCCAGTAGCCCTGCCATTGATGGAAACCCATTCTTCCGACGAGACCTTACAGTTTTGATTGTATTACCCAGTTTCGTGGCTAGTAGGTGGAATTTAATATATGTAACAATTTCGTCTATTTTCTATTTACTTGAAAACCCTAGACCCTATTATAATATCACTAGATTTCCTATCAAATGTTTTGGTTAGCGTAAGGTAAAATTTTATCCGTATTTATGTGTAGGGAGTCTTACGTGATACCTTTTCTTTTCAAATGATTTTAAAGTTAAGCAACTTTAACATGTTTACTCACACCAGACCCATGTCTGACTCGGAGTTTATTTTGTTTTTTTATAAACTCTTGGGTACTCAAATTTTTATGAGCAGCCAACTGATCAGGTTGGGATTGGAAAATGTTTTGAAAGCTAGAGCTAGAATCCAGACGTACCTATCTATCTCTATCCGCTGTAGTGACATTTTGATGTTGTATTTTGGGTTGTATGGTTTGGCAGACTCTTATAAATGTCTAATGTAATGAAGTCGTATTATTTTGTGTACTCTGATATGTGAAACTATGCAATGGATATGTGTAATATTATATTTTGTTCAGTTTCCGCTGTGAGATTCTGATATTGTTGTTCTTTTCTTTCTATCTTTCCTATTTCTATCTCTTTCTTTTCTTATCGATGATACGTCTTTCTGGGGATTGAAATACGAGCGTCACAGATTTAAATTGATATTTGATTTAGAAAATAGTTATTTAAATATTTATACTCTATCTACTAATTTTATTTTAAATTTAGTTTTGGACTTGAATTTTTATATGAGATATTAGTATAATATTTTTTCATAACTAATATTTAAGAAAATATTCTAAAATAGTTTATTTTAAATGTTTCCAAGTATATTTTGAATAAGTATTTTATATTATTTTAAAATATTTGAAATGGGAAGATTTTCAGTGGAAATGAATAAATATTTGAAAATGTTTTCCACGTAAGGAAAATTGATTTCAAATTCATTTTCAAAGGATTGAAGTGTGATAAATTGATTTGAATTTGCTTTCAAAATGTTGAAAAGTGAAATTTTATCTTGCAAAGATATATTGAAAATAATAATAATCGGGGGAAAATTATTTGAAATCCAGCGATTATTGTGAATGATGATTGATAGTTAAATAACCGACTATCAATATTGGCCTTTAAATGGCATTTGAATTTCGATGCGACCGGGAGTCGAATTCCAAATGGATATTCGAAACCCACATCGAACCTTTGTGATTGTGATGGATCTTTTATTTAAAAGATCAAAGTGGAATTTGTTGTGATTTGTTTGAATCTGAATGTAACACCTATTTTTAAAAATAAGCGCCCATTATTCGGATTAGCTGGGAGAGGACCTTGTGTCATAAAACCCATTCCGAATAACGATACGATGAAATGGGATTGCATTTGAAGATGGTATTGAAGACTGGGTATTTTCGAAAGCGAAAGGATTACCTGTCGAATGTCTCTGCACCGGGTTGCTTCGGTATAGAGATTCTATCGCCCTTTGTGATGGGGATTCCAGACGTGATTAGTGAATATCCGAATTTGCAAGGAATTCTTTGGAAGTGCCTTCGGCTCCATTCGATTCCGGAATAGACTTGTATGGATGTGTGTCTGACGTTACACTTTGAGATGTAAAGTTGGTTTCTGTCAAATATATTTTTGTCGGTGGCGGAGAATTTATTCTCTTAGCTTAACACCCTTCTCTGAGATGTACGAGCTCAGAGGTTATGTAGTTGATGGTTACTAGTGATACATTTCCAATTTGGTAATATGGCATACGAAGTGCTGCTAATCATTTGTTGATCGAAGCATGGCTTTTGTGAAAAGCGTAGCTTTGTGGACGAGACTTCGTTGAACCTCACACCCCGGAATGGTCAAAACAGGAAGGATGCAGCAAGGTTATAGGGGTAGCCACCCTTAGGGTATGTGTATTTCCTTTTGGATAGAAATGGTATCATGGTATGGAGCCCAGATACTTAACTTATGTGGATATCGCAAATATATATTACTTTGTTATTGTTGTTGTTGAGGATCCTCGGATAAAGGTTGTTTACAACCGGGGGATGACATACTCGTGTCAGTAGTTACCTATTTTTGCAGAGGTAACCCGGCCTTGTGTTGGCAGAGATCCGGTAGGTTCTCGAGACGTCCCTCCAGAGGCGTACCCATGTGGCAGTAGGAAGTTCCTTAGCCTGACCATTTGTTGGAAATCCAAAGAAACAATACACGCCCTGTACGGTTTTAGTTGTATAACCTGCCATGGAATGTGGCGGTAACCTGCTACTGAACCTGGTAGGTATAGTAGGCATAAGTGCGAAATGCCTATGCTGGCTAAGATTAATATTATACTTTTGAAATGTTTTCCACACTATGCACTAATAATAATATCAAAGGATTTTGCGTATTAAGCATGTTTGACTGTCATAAGGAGAAATCTCCTCCAATTCGGCGTTTGCATTGTGTGTGTGGTGGGAGGTCTTATGGTAGTTTCATTTTCCAAAGGCATAGCGGATTTCTTTTTATTTTCTTTGTGAAAATAACTGTTTTTAAGATCTAACACCAGTCCCACGACTGACCTGGAGTTTATTGTTCCCTTTCTAAACTCTGGGTGCCCATAATTTTCCACACGGGCAGCCTAGAGTCTAGTTATCAGTTATTCAGGAGCGAAGTCAGAAAAAGTTGCTGTGGAGATCAAGATTTGAAGCTCGATGGCGAGACGTATCTTTTTACTATGTAGTGTCCTTTGCGTATGGTTAGTACAAATCAGTGTTCATATAGTCAAGTTATAATAACTGTCAGTGATGTATGATGTCGTTGTAAACTCTGATGTTGTATTGTATTAACAGTGATGAGTCTTTGATTTAAAGATTATTCATTTATCTATTATATATTGCTCCACTGCGAAATGTGAGATTCTGTTATTATTTTTGTTTTTCTTCCGTATTCTTCTTCTTTAACCCTAACGGTTCGGTTTTTCGACAATCGACTGTGCGACATTCGATATAGTGGACGTATCGATGTCGACTTTCGAAAGTCCAAAAATCGGGTCGTTACACGTAGTTATAAATTAAAAAATGGTATTTATATTTCAAAAATCAAATATCATTTAACAATTCAATGTCATTTCAAATCCATTTCAAAATATCCAACTTATCATATCATTTCAAAACCACATTCATTTTATTCAATTTAAAATACCATTTCAACTCACATTTTAAAATAGTTTATATTTCAAATCGAATTACTTCATTTAAATCATTAAAATGAAGTTATTATATCTAATAATTAAATTATTAAATTTCTAAAATTTTAATCTTTCAAAGTTCATTCATTCACTTAAATTTATTAAAACAGTGAAAATTCATCTTTCGTGGCACTTAGAAAATGCTACGGAAAGTTATGTTTAAAACAGTTCAATTTAACAAAAGACAGCATTTAAAATGCGGTAATAGGGTCACTTTAGTTCCAAATAAAACTTAGTTAAATTTAACAATTACAACACTTACAGTGCTATAATAACCCTTTATTAAAATTTAGCCATTTGGTTCATTTATATCAACTATAGCATTTACAAACGTTGTAATATCCTTTACATTAGAAAATAATAGCGTTTCAAAAATACTGTTAATTAAATTTTTGAATATTAAATATAATTTCATAAACAATTAAATTTATATCTATAAACCATTTAAACTTATAAAATCATATATTTTTCACTTTTAAAATAATTATTTAATTTACCTTAAATTCATGATTTTATAAAGTTAAATTTCCATTCAAAAAATCAATATTTAATAATAATTCACTTATTAAATTCCAACATTCAAATTTTAAATTCATTAAATTAAATTTTAACTTAACACGTAAGTTTAAATTTCCAAATATAACTTTCATTTTATTTACTTAACTTAAAAAATTCACTTTTACACCAATTCACAAATTTTCAATTTAAGTTATATTTCAAAACTCAACTCAGTATTCATTCATTTAACATTTTAACTTTACTCAAAAATCATTAATATGTTATAAAAATCAATTTAAATTCATTTTAATTCAAAATATCACAAATTTATCATATTTTCATATTTAATTTAAATTCCATTTATAATTAAATCACAATTTCCAAAATAACTTACATTTCAAATTTCTAACTTTACCATTTATTTATTTCACTTATAAATTCTTAGAAAATCAATAATACTTTACAAAAATCATTTTATTTAAGTTTAAATCAAAATATTATAATATTTACATTTTTAAAATATTTTGGAATTTTATAGAAAAACTTATATTAACTACGGGTCTGTATTTCATTTTCTAACCTAGGAAAAGTGATATGAATAATATATCATTTCAATCCGTAATTTACATAGAAAACCCATGTTTTATCATTTCAAACCCGCAGTCCCAAGTAAAGTGAAATAATAAAAATCGTTCAGGCCTATCATTTCAGCCCATAATGATTTTCCCTTATTCCAAAGTCTGTTCGGGTATGTATCATTTCAACCCATAGTGATTCTAATCTAAAGGGAACTTACGGTGTGATAAACTGATATAAATAACAAAATAGCATCATATAACAGTAACAAATGATATAACAGGTGTTTAAACATGGGTGAACATCATATGATCATAACATAGCAGGTGTGACATGGTGATGCAATTTACAGATTCAAATGTGATCGATTTACTAGTTATATAAGTATAAAACTGTCTGGTGAGAATAACTCACTGGTATAAGCTGGGGATGACAACAAACGAATGCACAACTGAGATCCACAAAAGCACGATAGCATGACAAAGATTCTAGTGGGAGAGCCAAATATTAATTTCCTTGAATACAATTCAAACAAAACAATATAACCAACATAAGTTTTCAACCCAAATTCAATTAAACAAAGCTAGAAATGAATGCACAAAACATCACCAAAGTGTTTGCACTTGCTTTCTGCCACTTGTTTTTCAATTATAGGCTGGAAAGGCATGGCTATGGAGTGTGTTTGGGTCTGGTTATAGGTTCATATGGTCGGCCTATCATGTATTAAATGGAGTAGAGATATATGCGCATGAAGCTACAACTACAAGGCAATCCACAATGGATTCATGCAACATATGGGCTCGGTCAAAGCAACCATGGACATGGCCAGGTTCAGGTGGGGTCAGGAGATGATGTGTCAGTGGTGTCAGGTTAGGTAGGGCCTTGAGATGGTGGTGTAGGTGGCGGCCAAGGAGGATTTTGTGGTGGTAGATGACTTGATGTGCTCGGCTAGGCGGTGCAAGTGGAGTTTGGTGCATTTGTGTGGTGGATCTTCAACCTAGGGTGGATCTTCAACCTAGTGTGGCTCGGCTTGGCTAGGGTATTGGAGAGGAGGTAGTGGTGACTGGTTCAGGTGGTGGTGGAGGCGGCAACATGGCTGGAGATGGCAGGCCGAACAAAAGAGGTGAAGAAGCAAGTGCAAATTCATATGAAAAACAATGAAAAAGTGAAAAGAAAAGGAGATTTTACCAAAACTTTTGCAAAGGAGATGGCCGTATTTTTTTCTCAGATTTGAGATGAGAATTCACGTGAAAGCAAAAGGGAAAAGTGGTCGGCTGAAAGATGAAGTTATGGCAGCAAATAATGAGGAGATGTTGGTTGAAAATGAAAAGGTGGAATACAAAAAGCCTTAAGCAAATAAAGGGTCACAAAACTCTTCAAATTTCTATCATTTTCTTTTGAAATTTTAAATAACTGAAAAAAAATTCAGATAAAAATATGAAAATATAGTAAATAAACAAAAATAAATAAATAAACATTAAATATATATAATTAAATTAAGAAAAATTGTAAAAATTGCAAACCAGTCTTAAAAATTTGAAAATCAATGCAACAAATTTTGGAAAAATTCTATGTACTTGAAAAATATTTTTAAATAAAGATAAGAACACAAAATTAAAATGCACTCACAAAATTAAATAAATAAGTTTTAAATAAATGTAATTTAAATGAAGAAAATAACAGAAAAATGGAATCTAGGCTTTAAAAATAGAAAATAAGTGCAATAAATTTTGGAAAATTTTTGTTATCACTTTAAAAATATTTATAAATGAAATCTTACAAATAAAAAAAATTAAAATAATTTCAAGCAAAATAAAGTAAAATTTAGAATTATATTCAAAAATCTAGGGTTGTTACACTCTCCTCCACTCAAATCTTTTCGTCGTCGAAAAGAACGGGCAAAGAAAACAAAGAGAAACAAGATAGAAAAACAAAATAGTACCTGAAACGAACAATTCTGGATTCGAAGCACTAATGCTCTCCTCCGTTTCCCAGGTACAATCTCGATCGTTAGTACTTCATTGTACTTTGACCAGATTAACAGATTTCCTTCTGAGCTGCTTCGTACCTCTGTCGAAAATACGAAGTGGCATCCTCTCAACAGTCAGATTAGACTTAATATTCAAACTATCAAGAGCAAAAGGCTGGATAGTAAGAGATGGATCATGAAGATGTCGACGAAGATGCGAGACATGGAATACATCATGCACTCCAGAAAGCTTCTCGGGCAAATCCAAACGATAAGCCAAAGAACCAACTCTTTCCACAATGTGGAAAGGACCAATGAACCTAGGAGAAAGATTCCCTCTACGACCAAAATGAATGACATTCCTCAAGGGAGAAACCTTAAGGAACACCTGATCACCAACAGAAAATTCCAAATTCCACCTACGCCTATCAGCATACTTCTTCTACGTATCCTGAGCGGCTCTCAACCTCTTCTTAATCTCCTCAACTCTCTCAGAAGCTTCCAAAATCACATTAGGACCAAGAACCAAATGATTACCGGATTCAATCCCCAAAGATAGGGATTTACAAGGTCGTCCGTATAGAGCAACAAACAGAGACATTTTGAGACTGGCCTGAATGCAAATATGGAATGAGATAGATAAAAAGATTAAGAGTAGACTGAAAAATAGAAGATAAGATTATACCTGCTAGCTATTATTGTAGGTAAATTTAGCAAGATGGAGATAATCTTCCCAAGATCCTCCATAATCAAGAGCACAAGCACGAAGAAGATCCTCGAGAATTTGATTTACTCTTTCCATTTGACCATCGGTCTGTGGATGGTAAGCAGTGCTCAGACTCAAACGAGTATCCAGAGATTCCTGAAAAGCATTCCAAAACTGACTGGTGAAGATAGGGTCACGATCACAAACAATACTGAGATGAACACCATGGAGACAAACGATCTCTCTCATGTAGATCTCATATAAGCTAGAAGCAGAACGAGTAGAATCGACCGGAATGAAATTAGCGGACTTGGTCAGTCTGTCAACAATAACCCAGATACTCTCATTACCCCTCTGAGTCCTTGGTAAACCATCGATGAAATCCATGGAAACCTGTTCGCACTTCCAATTGGGAATCTCAAGGGGCTGCAACAAACCAGGGGTCTTCAGGTGATCGGCTTTGACTTGCTGACAAGTCGCACACCGACTAACAAAAATAGAGATAAGAGGAAATGATTTGAAAGGATAGAAAATTGTTAAGTGTTAAAGAAAAGAGAAGAAAGAAAGAAGAAAGACTTGCATTGATCGCATCAATCTTGACTTGATCAACTGAAACTCGATTACTAGAAACAATATGCCCGAGATATTGGACTACATCCTTCTAGAAATGGAATTTATAAAATTTAGCCTTCAAATGATGATTTCTGAGAGTCTCTAGAACATATTTCAAATGCGACTCATGCTCTTCCTTGGCCTTGGAGAAGACAAGGATATCATCAACAAAGACTAGAACAAATTTATTAAGCACATCACGAAAAACATGATTCATCAAATCAACAAAGAAACCAGGAGCATTAGTCAAACCAAAAGGCATGACTAACCATTCGTAAAAATCATTCTTAGTGCGGAAAGCAGTCTTGGGAATGCTATCCTCAGCAACCCTGAGCTGATGAAAACCAGTGGAAAGATCAAGCTGAGAGAAAACAGTGGCACGGTAAAGCTGATCAAACATGTCATTGATACGAGGCATTGGATATCTATTTTTCATAATGAGCTTGTTCAGCTCCCTATAATCAACACACATCCGAAGAGAACCATCAGACTTGGTGACATAAACCACCGCGGCTCCCCATTCAGGAAAACTAGGCCTAATCAGACCTTTGGAAGACAAGTCCTCAATTTGCTTTCCCAAATCAACCTTCTCGCAGGGTGCCATTCTTCTAGGAGGAAGAACAACAGGTCGAGCACCAGGAATAAGGTCAATCCGAAAATCAATTTCCCGCTTCGGAGGCAAAGAAGTGACTTCATCAAATACAACAGGAGTCGAATCAAGATCACTAGGAGAAGAATCCAGAGAATAAATAAAGTTTCCAGCAAAATCCTGAGGCATGCGACATTGAATAATCAAGGAATTTCCTTGATCATCAACAAGATAAAGAGTCCGGGCTTTACAAGAGATATGAGCATCATGATGCTCTAACCAATCCTGACCAAGCAATAAATCAAAAGAATCAAAGCCCAAAACATAAAAATCACCACAAAAGCGATGATCAGAATGGAGAAGTTTCACTTGCTTACAAATTCTATTAAGGTTAGCAGGACTCCTAATAGGATTTGTAACACATAATGGAACAGAAGCATACTCAGGAGATAGGAGATGCTCAAACTTATCACACAAAGCAACAGAAATCAAACTATGCGAAGCACCAGTATCAAACAACACACAAACAGGATGATGGAATAAAGTAAACGAACCCTGGAGAGTACCTTGGTCGTCACTAGGAGCAGGAGCAGGTGGAGGAACTGGAGATGATGCAGAAGTGACAGCAAATATACCAGAAGGAGTACCCCTCTGCTAGGTAGGGCAATCCTTCTTAAAATGACCAGGCTGGAGACAGATATGGCAAAGATCACGCCTAGCCAATTGAGCAGGTGGAGGAATAGCAGCATCAGATAAAGTAGGACAGCTATTGGCATAGTGTCCCTTTTGATCACACCTATCAACTGGTTTCCTTTGAGCAGGAGCAGATGATGAAGATCCCAACGAGGACGCTTTTGCCAATTCTTCTTCTACTGATAGAAAATTGGCTTACGCTTCTTGGAATTAGCAGAGGAAGGCTGAGCACCAAAAGCAGTAGGACCTTTGGATGTGGGGTTCTCATAGCGAATAGCCATATCCAAAAGCTGGGTGAAAGAACCATGAACATGAGAAATGAGGCGACTATGATACTCTAGACGTGCACCAGTAATAAATTTCTCATTCTTCTTGAGAGGAGTATCAATCAGGCTAGGACCGAACTTGGAAAGTTCATTGAACTTCCTCTCATACTCAGCAAAAGACATGGTACCCTGCTTAAGATCCCTAAACTCACGATAAAGTTGAGATTTCCAGGCTTCTGGCATCCATTTTACCACAAATGCCTCCCTGGAAAGAGATACAGAAACAAGCTTAAGATAGATTCAAAGAAAAAGGAAAAATAGGAACAATATTCAAGAAAACACAAAGGACACCTAAACTTCTCCCAAGTAATATCAGCTTCAACGGTGTTAGCCGTAACGGACCCCCACCAATCTAAAGCAGAATCATGCAACTTCCATGCTGCTAACTGACGCTTCTGGGCATCAGTAATCTCAAGACCAGTAAATATTCTCTCAAGACTCTACAACCACTGCTGAGCCTCAATGATGCCCTCTGAATCAGTGAATGGGGTTCCACCTAGTTGGGAGAATTTCTTATAGAGAACAGTAAATCGAACAGAAGAAACATGCTGAGGAACTAGGGCAATACCACGACCCCTAGCTCTGGTAATTTCTCGATTCATCCTGAAAATATCAAGAATGAATTAGGACAAGATAAAGACAAACCAAAGATAAATTAAGATAAGACAAGAGAATTCACTTGGATGAATATCCTAAATAAACAAAAATATAACAAGGTAGATACGAAAGGAAGGAAGTTAGAAAACATTTGAAAATCCTTTAGAACAAGAAATTTTTTATATATCAAAATAACCTTTGAAAACATTTTGAAAAATCATTTTATACTTTGAAAATACGTCTCTCACAAAGATATGATTCTAAGATTGATTTCACTCATTCTAGGGTAGAAATACCCTATCTCTAATGAGTTTTTGACCCACAGAGGCAACGGTTTGCCAAAAATCAAAGCTCTGATACCAACTGTCACGACCCGCCATTTCATACCATTTAATGCTCACCGTAGCATACATTAGTACCTGTGTTCTGCCTTTACGGCCAGCCTCTTGACTGCACCACCAACCCCCGCGGGGACATGTAGGAGTAAGAGTCAACCGTTCTCTACCAAACCAAGAAGCGAGAATCCCCTATCATGTTGCACCCTCCAAGTGCAATGGCAGACACACATTTTGGACTTGAATAATGCAAAATAACAGATTGTAAATAAATTTGGAGGAAATGAAATCAAATACACAGAATCATAGAAGTAGAACAATCAGAATAACTCGCAGCGGAATATAAAATAACATAGTAGTTCATGATGCTACTATAACAGAGTCTCAAACTAAATACATAATAACAGTCAGAAAACAACATAATAGAAATCCCAAATACATACAAGTTCACTAATACATGAGATAAACTAGAATAGCTGAAATAGAAATAGATATATAAATAAATAGGCAGGATCTCCAGCAAAGACCAGCTCTAGAAAGAGAATCCAAAGCTGTGAATACTCAGACTGACCCGAGCGTAAAGCAAAACATAAAACATTCGAGTCAGGACAATATATACTTATATAATGTAAACCAACTCAAGTGAACTGTACTAAAGATAGAAGTAACTCAAAGGATGCCTGGGACCGCCCATCCTCTAAGGATCCGTCAAACTATTTACTATATAGTAATATTTCGCTATTATAATAATGTCTACAGTAAAATAAACTTACTTCCAAATAGCGTTCCGGGCTACCCATATCACCCTTCAAACATAATAGTCCCAGTAGTCCATCCAGCATCAGCATATCTCTAGGTCGGGAGACTACCCTAAATAGTCCATGGGCTATGGGAGAAAAACAAATTCGTAGTAAAGGCTCGGTATGGTAGGTGACACGGCACACAAGGCAATGCTAGGATAGATATACCAATTACGCACACGGCCTGGTGGTAACGTAACAGCCATATACGCCCACCCCGAATAACACTCCAAAATCAAGGGGTGCACCCAATCAATCACAACAATACTAGAATGGTATCGAAGAAGTGTGTCCGGCCAGAGGTGCTACCTCCTTTGGCCCGAGATTGCTCCTGTTTTAGCCACCTCAAGCTAACTCACGGGAGTCAGGTCCACGTAATGTACCTTAGGAACGTCGTCACCATCCTACTTCATTCCGGAATCTCCACCGCGTACACAGTTGTCAAAGTGGTTTTCGGTATCGACAGAGAGTATGTCCATATCCGATCCCGGTCTCTTTAACAACCAATTGTTATTATAACCCGTAGTTATAAATTTAAAAATGGTATTTATATTTCAAAAATCAAATATCATTTAAGAATTCAATATCATTTCAAATCCATTTCAAATATCCAACTTATCATATCATTTCAAAACCACATTCATTTTATTCAATTTAAAATACCATTTCAACTCACATTTTAAAATAGTTAATATTTCAAATCGAATTACTTCATTTAAATCATTAAAATGAAGTTATTATATTTAATATAAATTATTAAATTTCTATAATTTTAATATTTCAAAGTTCATTCATTCACTTAAGTTTATCAAAACAGTGAAAATTCATCTTTCGCGGCACTTAGAAAATGCTACGGAAAGTTATGTTTAAAACAGTTCAATTTAACAAAAGACAACATTTAAAATGCGGTAATAGGGTTACTTTAGTTCCAAATAAAACTTAGTTAAATTTAGCAATTACAGCACTTACAAAGTGCTATAGTAACCTTTTATTAAAATTTAGCCATGTGGTTCATTTATATCAACTACAACATTTACAAACGTTGTAATATCGTTTAAAATAGAAAATAATAGCATTTCAAAAATGCTGTTAATTAAATTTACAAATATTCAATATAATTTCATAAATAATTAAACTTATATGTATAAACCATTTAAACTTATAACATCATATATTTTTCACTTTTAAAACAATCATTTAATTTACCTTAAATTCATGATTTTATAAAGTTAACCATTCAAAAAATCAATATTTAACAATAATTCACTTATTAAATTCCAACATTCAAATTTTAAATTCATTAAATTAAATTTTAACTTAACATTTAAGTTTAAATTTCCAAATATAAATTAATTTCGTTTTATTTACTTAACTTAAAAAATTCACTTTTAGACCAATTCACAATTTCCAATTTAAGTTATATTTCAAAATTCAACTCAGTATTCATTCATTTAACATTTTAACTTTACTAAAAAATCATTAATATATTAAAAAAATCAATTTAAATTCATTTTAGTTCAAAATATCATAAATTTATCATATTTTCATATTTAATTTAAATTCCATTTATAATTAAATCAAAATTTCCAAAATAACTTATATTTCAAATTTCTAACTTTACCATTTATTTATTTCACTTATAAATTCTTAGAAAATCAATAATACTTTAAAAAAAATCATTTTAATTATGTTGAAATCAAAATATTATAATATTTACATTTTCAAAATATTTTTATATTTTTTAGGAAAACTTATATTAACTACGGGTCTGTATTTCATTTTCTAACCTAGGAAAAGTGATACGGATAATATACCATTTCAATCCGTAATTTACAAAGAAAACCCGGTTTTTATCATTTCAAACCCGCAGTCCCAAGTAAAATGAAATAACTGAAAATCATTCAGGCCTATCATTTCAGCCCATAACGATTTTCCCTTTTTCTAAAGTCCGTTCGGGTATGTACCATTTCAACCCATAGTGATTCTAATCTAAAGGGAACTTGCAGTGTGATAAACTGATATAAATAATAAAATAGCATCATATAAGAATAGCAGATGATATAACAGGTGTTTAAGCATGGGTGAACATCATATGATCATAACATTGCAGGTGTAATATGGTGATGCATTTTACAGATTCAAATGTGATCGATTTACTAGTTATATAAGTATAAAACGGTCTGGTGAGAATAACTCACTGGTATAAGCTGGAGATGACAACAAACAAATGCATAACTCAGATCCATAAAAGCATGATAGCACGACAAAGATTTGAGTGGGAGAGCCAAAGATAAATTTCCTTGAATACAATTCAAACAAAACAATATAACCAACGTAAGTTTTCAACCCAAATTCAATTGAACAAGGCTAGAAATGAATGCACAAAACATCACCAAAGTGTTTACACTTGCTTTCTACCACTTGTGTTTCAGTTATAGGCTGGAAAGGCATGACTAAGGAGTGTGTTTGGGTCTGGTTATGGGTTTATATGGTCGGCCTATCATGTATTAAATGGAGTAGAGATATATGCACATGAAGCTACAACTACAAGGCAACACACAATGGATTCATGCAACATATGGGCTCGGCCAAAGCAACCATGGGCATGACCAGGTTCAGGTGGGGTCAGGGAATGATGTGTCAGTGGTTCAGGTCAGGTAGGGGCTGGAGATGGTTGTGTAGGTGGCGGCCAAGGAGGAGTTTGTGGTGGTGGATGACTTGATGTGCTCGGCTAGGTGGTGCAAGTGGAGTTTGGTGCATTTGTGTGGTGGATCTTCAACCAAGGGTGGCTCAGCTTGGCTAGGGTGTTGGAGAGGAGGTGGTGGTGACTGGTTCAGGTGGTGGAGGCGGCAACATGGTTGGAGATGGCAGGCCGAACCAAAGAGGTGAAGAAGCAAGTGCAAATTCATATGAAAAACAATGAAAAAGTGAAAAGAAAAGGAGATTTTACCAAAACTTTTGCAAAGGAGATGGCCGTATTTTTTTTCTCAGGTTTGAGATGAGAATTCATGTGAAAGCGAAAGGGAGAAGTGGTTGACTAAAAGGGGAAGTTATGGCAGCAAATAATGAGGAGATGTTGGTTGAAAATGAAAAGGTGGAATATGAAAAGCCTTAAGCAAATAAAGGGTCACAAAACTCTTCAAATTTCTATCATTTTCTTTCGAAATTTTAAATAACTAAAAAATATATATAAATTCAGATAAAAATATGAAAATATAGTAAATAAACAAAAATAAATAAATAAACATTAAATATATATATAATTAAATTAAGAAAAATAGTAAAATTGCAAACTAGTCTTAAAAATTTGAAAATCAATGCAACTAAATTTGGAAAAATTTTATGTACTTGAAAAATATTTATAAATAAAGATAAGAACATAAAAATAAAATGCATTCGCAAAAATAAATAAATAAAGTTTAATTAAATATAATTTAAATGAAGAAAATAGCAGAAAAATGGAAACTAGGCTTTAAAAATAAAAAATAAATGCAGTAAATTTTGGAAATTTTTTATTATCACTTTAAAAATATTTATAAATGAAATCTTACAAATAAAAATAATTTAAAATAATTTCAAACAAAATGAAGTCAAATTTAAAATTGTATCAAAAATCTAGGGTTTTTACAATCCTTATATTCTCTAAATCCGCATGATGATGATAATGATGATTAGGAACATGTCATTTCCCTCATTAATGTTGTTCGTGAATTTCTCGATATATTTGAGCCCGTTTTAGGATTACCACCTAAGCAAGCAATTGAGTTCAAACTTAATCTAATCCCTGGAGCACTACCTATCATTCGTTCTCCTTATCTATGTCTAGTAAGGAGAATAAGGAGATGCGTAAGTAATTATCCTAATTGGAAGCGAATAGTTTATTCGATCTAGTTCCTCTCCTTGGGAAGCTTTAGTTATCTTTATAAAGAAATCTGATGGTACACTTAGGCTTTGCATTGGCTACCGCAAGCTTAATGATCTTACCATCAAGGATAAATATCCCTTACCTCGGATTGATGATCTATTCGATCAACATTGTGGTGCTAGAGGCTTTTCACAGTGAGACTTAGCAACCGGTTTTCATTAGCTTCAAATTGCATAGGATAGTATTCCTTTGACATCATTCCATACTCATTATGGATCTTATGAATGGCTTGTTATGCCATTTGGTTTAATGAATGCTCCAGCTTATTTCGTTGACCTTATGAACCGAATTTTCAAAGTCTTCCTCGATCAATTTGTTCCCATCTTTATAGATGATATTCTTGTTTATTCTAAAACTGAGGAAGAGCATGAAAAACATCTTCGAATTGTGTTGGAAGCCCTTAGGAGCAGTCAATTGAAAGCAAAATTTTCTATGTGCCACTTTTGGCAATACCTGTGAAATTTTTACGACATATTATTTCTGAATCCGAAATTTCAGTGGATACTTCAAAGATTGAGGCGATTCAAAATTAGAAGAGACCGGAGACTGTGATGGAAATTCATAGCTTTCTTGGATTGGCATGCTATTACCGTCGGTTCATAAAAGACTTTCTAAAATTTCCATACCTATCACTAGTTTGACAAATAACGGAGTTATGTACATTTGGTCACACAAATAAGAAGCTGCTTTTCATAAATTAAAAGAACTCCTTTCTGATGCTCATATTCTTGTGATTCCCGAACGGAACCAATGCTTCACCGTTTATACTGATGCTAGTCGTATTGGTTTGGGAGCCATTCTCATGCAAAGGGTACGTGTTATCGCTTATGCTTCTAGGAAATTAAAGCCTACTGAGACTAGATATGCCATTCATATTTTAGAGCTCGTGACCATATTTTTTCCCTTAAAATTTTGCGTCATTATCTATTGGGAGAGAAATTTTTTCACTACACTTATCATTAATCTTTAAAGTATTTATTCTCTCAAAAGAAACTTAATTTGCGTCAACAGCGTTGGCTCGAATTCCTTGCATCTTATGATCTTGATATTCTTTATACTCTCATAAAGGGAAATCATGTTGCTGATGCCCTTAGTTGTAAGCAACAAGATGTTGTTTCCTTGATGATATATGAATGCAATGACCTCGAGACTTTGTCCATTTGTGAGATTCGAGATCGTAAATCCAATTCGTGTTCATCTCCTGTTTTATGTAGCCTTGAGGCTCATCCTTCTCTTTTAGACCACATCCTTAAAGCTCAAAAGCACGATTCCGAATTGGCTCATCTTAGCCAATGTTTTAGGGATAAAAATAATATTGATGGTTTGAAAGACTTTGAAATCGATGCTTGTCGAGGCATTCGAAATTTGGTAGACTTATTGTGCTAAATATTAGTAATCTTCGTAAAGACATTTTAGAAGATTCTCATCGTTCTAAATTTACCATTCATCCTTGTGGTAGTAAAATGTACGCGGACTTGAAACAACTTTATTGTTGGGATGGAATGAAATCTGATATTGCTAACTTTATTAAGCATTGCATGACTTGCCAACTCATAAAAGCCGAGCATCAAAGGCCTGGCGGGGTATTGCAACCTTTGGACATTCCCGTTTGGAAGTGGGATCAAGTTTGTATGGACTTTGTTGATGGTCTTTCCCATTCTTGTTCGAGTCATGACAGTTTATGTATGATTGTAGATAGACTTACCAAATCCACCTATTTTCTTCCCGTTTGGTCCAACCGGACCGTACCTCTTTTGGCTAAGCTCTATTTTAAAGAAATTGTTAAATTGCATGGAGTTCCTACTTCTATTATTAGCGATCGTGATCCATTATTTACTAGTGAATTTTGGAAGGGTCTTCAAAAACCTTTGGGAACAAAGCTTAATTTTAGCACCACTTATCATCCTCAGTCCGGCGGACAAACGGAGCACGTGAATCAAACTCTTGAAGATCTCCTTCGAGCATGTGTTCTTGATTTTGGTGGAAGTTGGGAAGATCATATTTCCCTTGTTGAATTTTCCTACAATAACAGCTTCCAATCTAGTATTAGTATGTCACCTTTTGAGGCACTCTACGGAAGGCCATGCTGATCTCCTTCGTATTTGCTTGAAGCCAATGAGAAGCTGGTTTTTGGTCCAGTTTCATTCGTGGTGCCACAGAAAAGATTGATCTTATTTGTCATAGGATGAAAGAAGACCAAAGTAAAAAAATCCTATGTCGATAACCAAAGAAGGAATTTGAAATTTTCTGTGGGAAATTTGGTATTCATTCGTGTTCCACCTATGAAGGGTGTTGGGCGTTTCAGTCGATCGCAAAAGTTAGCACCTTGATATATTGGCCTATTTCTCATCATCAAACGCATTGGTTCCATGACTTATCATCTTTTGTTACCTGCTCAATTTTCCGCTATTTATGACGTATTTCATGTCTCTTAACTACGGAAATGCCTTAGAGATTCCGACTCCATTCTTGAGCCTAGTGTTATTGAAGAAATTGAGGTTTCACCTAATTTGGCTTATAAGCAACATCCTATTCGTATTATTACTACGGAGATTAAACGCCTCCATAATAAAGATGTTCCGCTTGTGAATGTTCAATGGACCGTAAATCCTAAGGATTGTTCTTGGGAATCCAGAGAATTCATCGAGCGAACATATCTTGATTTACTCTCTTATGCTCCTTATGATGAACTTCTCATTTCAATTTTTCCTTTTGTGTTGTTATGTCACAAAATTGTTGTTACTCATTATTTCCTTCTTAAACATTGCGAGAACGCAATTCTTTAAGGAGGGGAGTCTGTAACAACCCGCATATTCTACGATTATATATTTAAATATAGCATCGTTAATTAAATTTAAAGTCCAAAACGTGACTTTTAGTAAACATTCGAATCGGGACTCGGGACCACTTTCATTGAGTTCAAAACAACGTGTACAACTTGTTTAAGTATAAAATTGATATGTTTGGAGTTGATTAGGATTTTGGTATTTTCATTTGGCTTTGGATTGTTTTCCAGCCCACTAACCCAACAGGGTAACCCAAACTCTTCTACCAAATATCCTAACTCCTCTCCCCTTCACTCATTCCACTCATATTTTCCCAATACTCAAGCTAAAGGAAAAATGGGGGAAAGAAGGAAGATTAGAAATTCCTAAGCCCTAGCTTCTTCTAGAAATTCTAAGTTCTAAAATCAAGAAGAAGCTTAGGTAAGCATCCTCTTCATCTTATCCATCTTGATCTCTCTCTAATTAATTTCATACAACTCCACTTAGGAAATCTTTGCATGTGATGTTAGATTGGAGCTTCTAGAGGTGGGTTTGAAGATTAATTGGTCTTAGCTTGTTTTAAAGCTTGTCTTTTTCTATTTTGGGTTTTAAAGATGAGTTCTTGAACTCACATCTATGTCTATAGCTTTGATAGTTGTTAGGTATGATTTCCTAACATCTATTTCATGTTCAAATGCTTTTGAATTGAATTGGTTTGGTGAATTTTTCAATTTTGGTATTTTGAAGTCAAACTTATGAAAACCCTAGTATGGGTGTTTAGGCATGTTGATTCAGGTGTATTGAAGAGCGTATAGGGCTGGGTAGTCACTTGGCATAAATCCCAAGCCGCCATCGCTCATTCAATTGCTTTCGAATTTGATTTCCCATTTTGGGCTTGGCAAATTCTACACTGAGCTTCAACTCAGACGTCTGGGGAAAACACTCAGACGTTTGAGGCTTAGGAATAAAAATTCCATAACCTAGGGTCAAACGTCTGAGATTTATCTGCAGACGTTTGAGTAACCTAGAATAAATTTCTAGAGCTTCAGCTCAAACATCTGGGAAAACCCTCAGACGTCTGGCGCTGTTAAATTCTGCATATTTTTCTAATTTTTATATGGATTTCCAACTTTTATCGATTTATGATGATCCGATTAGTTATTTTCATTCATCACCAACTTTGATGATTTATTTTCTGGATTTTTGGTGTTTCCATTTGATGGATTTTATATCGATTTCCATGGTTTTGATTAACGTTATTAAAATGTGGATTTTTTGTGATCAATTGTTTATACAATCGTTTATATGATCTGTCACTTTAAAATACAAAGGTTTTTATACTAGTAGTGAATACTAAAACTCTTTCACAGAAATGATTTCAACACCACTTTTAATACAAAACTCTTTTTAAAACCGTTTTCCAATCTATTAGTGTATAAAAACCTTTACCTCATTCGGATGAGAAATCCAATTAAATGACTTAGCATAACAAGTGGTATGAAACACTTGCGTTTACTTCATTGGTTAATTCTTAGACTTGTTCGATTGAAATCTTGTGACAATTTCGAGTGGAAATCTACAATTTGTTCGTAAGTATTTAAGTTAAGCCAGTGGTTATGGGACATGAAGCTAAACTCATTTATTTACTAGCTTAGTGTACTTTACACTTATTGATTAGTGATGATCATTTTATGGTTTAAACTAGCGATATGCGATTTCTTTTTGTCCGCATGGGGACTATACCCCATTCTATGGAGCTTTGGCTCAATTTTGTAAGGTAACGACCCGTTGTCTTTTGACCGTTCATGGAGCAATCAGCTTAATGAGTCTATACATGGGGTGTCTCTTCTTAGGTGCGTAATTTTTTGGCTCATTCGTCCTCAAACGGGGGACTGTACCCCATTTTTTATGGGTCAGCGACCCATGGAATAGGGTCCCGTTTTGTGATGCATTTGTTGGTGAGTTTTCATGCTCCCATTTGTGATAGGCCTCCCTTCCTTTTGTGTTTTCTGGATTTTTAACTATGGGTTTTCGGAATTTGTGTTTCACCAATTTTAGTGATTTTTATTGATAAAATTTATCAATACTTGATTCGGTGAATGAAAATAAAGAATATGATATTCCTTTTGGGTATTTTGAGAAAACCTGAGATATCATATGATTTTCATTGTTATAAAATATATACTTGTCATAGAACTGTATTATTGTTATCATATATTTTTGTCATATCTCTTATCCTATCTCATCTTACATGATAATTGTAGCTAGACTGATCTGTTTATTTTTTTTCCTCTTAAATAATACTCGAATCAAACCGAGGTGTTTCAGGTGCTTCCACTTGACTTCTTAGTAGGGATTTGCTTCTAACTTTTGGCTAACTACTTTAGCTTAGTAATTTTTGTCTTTCATGTAAACGAGATAGAGACTCTTTGATGTATACTTATTCTTTTGTGTAGTACATGTACCTATTCTTTTGGCATGTAGTGGATCTTGTATGAACACTACTATGATGTTCATTTCTATGTGTTGTATTCATATATGTTTCCGTCGTAGTGATATGAATATATGTGACTTACTTTATGTGATGTTTATTTTATATTGATTCCGAAGTCCCCTTAGCCACTATGTAGTAGACTTGAGTTCGGATTTGACATGTTAGATTTCCTCTTGAAATGAAATGCATGATATACTATATGACGTATCCGTTCTTGCTCAAACCAATTACGCATATTGTCGCCCCTGAATAGCCTTATTCTACGTGCTAGTCGACGGTATTACACCGTAGTGTCCATGGCTAGTGTAAGTATAGAGGTGGGGCATTAATTCATACTTCATTGCGATAACTGCTAAATTATTATTCAATTTAATATCGCTTCACATTATTTAATTATTTAACATGTTAAACACAAATGAAATTTTACTTCCAACTATTCGTTGCAGTATTGAAGAAAAATGAATTTAAATTTTCCCCAACTATTCCAGTAATATAGAATTTTTTATACTTTAAAATATTATTTTATATTCATTAAACATTTCCTTTGAATTTTTATATATTATCTAAAAAGGAATTTATTATCTAACACAAATTTTTACTATAATAAAAATTCTTTATTAATAGACTTTAATTGAATAATAATTTGATTGTAAAATAATAATTATCCAAATCGAATTCGAATACTACTATTTTTATTAAATGTGTAGAGTATTACGGCTTCGAAAACAGGGTTGTTGTAGAGCCAAACCCGTATCTTTCTCATATGCCCTAACCCAACCCCAATTCGAAATCTAACTGCAACGCGAAAAAAATAATGAATTTAAATTTTCTTCAACTATTCCAGTAATATAAAATTGTTTATACTTTGAAATATTATTTTATATTCATTAAGAAAATTTCATTTGAATTTTAATATATTATCTAAAAAGGAATTTATTATCTAACACAAATTTTTACTATAATAAAATTATTAGAATTTAATTGAGTAATAATTTTATTCCAAAACAATAATTATCCAAATCGAATTCGAATACTATTATTTTAATTAAATGTTTAGAGCATTACGGCTTTGAAAATAGGGTTGTTACAGACATCCTCCATATAAAAATTATGTCCTCGCAATTTTGTTATAGAGAGATGTCACACACACTTAACTATTAATTGAATTTGAAATCTATAATCTAATTGAAGCTCATTTGATTCCTAAGCATGCTAATATTAGAATCGACTTATCATATGTCATAAATTTAAATAAATTATTCTTAATTTTTGTTCTTCACATACGAAAATTTTATTAAAATTTTTTCTAAGTGATAAAATTTTGGAATATTTCGGCAAATTCTACTTTGTACGGAGAGCCCTTTACAATTTCACAATTATAATATATATAATATACATCGACCACACGGTCGGAAATGCAATATATAACAATATTTCTACCATTTCTGTATTTAGTCTGAAAGCGTACCTTTATTTAGCATTTTAAAGCAATTTATTAAATTTTTATGTGAGCAAGAGTGAGTTTGCGCAGCATACCAATCCATATAATCTTCTCGTACCTGCACTCAACTTAAACAACTATTTAATATCATACACATGTAATATTTAATTTCAACAATGCTAACTTCCTATTTAAATGTTTGAATGTTGTGAACTTTATATACTTTGTTCTAAGTTCCTACAAGTGAATGTTTTGTAATAACCATTGTATTTTAATCTTTCTGTGTAACGACCCGTAATTTTCGATAATTAAATTTATTAATTAAATAAGTTTTGAATTTAACGTTGTGAAAAATTAAAAATTTTAAGATTTAATAATGAAAAGAATAACTAGAAAGTAATGTTAATTTAACGCAATTGATAACTATTCTAATGTTGATCCAATTTATTGAAATGGTTGTAAATTCATT
The DNA here is from genome assembly GCA_030765085.1 of Allium cepa. Classification (NCBI taxonomy): domain Eukaryota; kingdom Viridiplantae; phylum Streptophyta; class Magnoliopsida; order Asparagales; family Amaryllidaceae; genus Allium; species Allium cepa. The sequence goes on from CM060938.1 coordinate 551,342,525, forward strand.
ATAGGTTATAGATTATAAATAAAGAAATAAAATTTAATATTATAGTCCATGTTAAATTATATGTAATAAATTGGAATTGGCTAATATTGAAAATGAAATGTAACGGCCCAAAAATTTTAACTATTTTTATAACGTAATTAACTAAAAAATTTCTTGAAATTAAATAATTTAATTTAACAATGAAAATTTGATATTTGAAGTACGTGTATTTAGACATAGCAAATATCAAATTTTCATCGGATAATATGGAGGTTTATTTTATTGTGTAACTTCATTTAAATTTAAAATCAGTTTATTTGATGAAATAAAATATTTTTGAAATCTGAATATTTTTATTTAATAAAAATGTAAATCATTTCCTGAGCAAGACATCATAATTCATTTCATCAAATTTGGACTTCTTTAGCCCGTTTATCTTATTTTCGATAAATTTTGCAGTAGTTTAGCAGCGAACTATCGACTTTTGATAGGATGGTCATATCGCTGATATTTGTGTACCATTTTGATTGTCTCGTCGTGCTGATCTCAACAGTATATTCATTTGTGTATTTTGGAGTTTGGGACACGATAAATCGATAAACCGATCAGTCGTATCAGTTCCGCATTTGGACCTTTTAGCTTCCCATACCGTTTCATTTTCCACCGTACAAACCCAACAGCCTTCTACTTTTATATTTCCTTGAATTCATGTGCCGGCTTTCACTATTTCCCTAGATTGACATTTATATGTCATCCATTCATTTTATCTTCATACGATCTGCACTCTCCTTCGTGAAGAAAATATATTATATAAACTAAGTTATATATTTGCTTCCTACCCATTCTTTTTCCCGCTGTATTAAAATCCACCCATGTTTAGCCTTCCTCATCACAAGCCTCTCCACCATCAGGCATGCATTTCACCCTGCCCGTCCACGTGAATCCCCTCCGCGTACTACAACCATCAGCGCCTGCTATTCCTTCACCCGTGCTCTGGCCCCACTTCTCCACTGACCAAACAGAAAACGTCCACCACCTTTCCCCACATAAGAGCCACCTAACCTTAGCCGAAGCATGTCCTGTTGGCTGCAACACCCTCCATGTCTTCTGCTGCACCCACTCGTCGACCACAATTGCCCAAACCCATCCACTCAACAATCAGTCATCCCCTCCACACCCTTTCCCTCTAACCGACGTAGCATCTCCCCTCACCTGAGCACTACCGCGGAACAAGAAGTCGCTTCTATGCCACGTCCTCCATGGCCTACTGCTGCAGACACATCCCAAGCGCCACAGCCTCGATCGCCTCAATCTGCCTCTCGACCCCAATCCCAACCATCCTCCTCCATCACCGCGCCTACCTGGATCCACTCATCACCATGAACGATCACCTTGAATGCCATCAACCCATGGCCAGCCTCCAGGAAGTTCCGCTTCCCCTCCATGCAAAGCTTCAACTCATACGCCACCACTTCCCATAGCATGCCGACCCCTTTTCTTCCACCATCACAGCTTGCAGCTATCCCCCCTCTTTGAAGAAAAGATAGTAGTTTATATATGTTTTTATATATATATAAACCGTATAGTGGTCTATTTGTTTGCATGTAAGTTGTTATGTATGGGTTCTCCTATTTTATATTTTATATTACAACTTATATATAGTATATAGTTATAGAGTGTTGTCTTATTTCCTTTTGCTCTGAAGAACGATAATATATATAGATTATATAAGATCTGTTGAATTATATATATAAGTTATAAATTATGTAATCTGTTGTTATCGATTCAAGTCTATATATATATATATATTTGTAAGCTATATATACTAATTTTATCTATTAATTTTTAATTTATTTTTCAATAATTTACAAATACATTGATTTCAATATATAAGAATCTATGTTTGATAGAGGTTGATATTCTAAAACATATAAATAAAATAAGTTTTGTTAATATTTCGAGACATATATATATTTATATAATATGTTATATTTACGTTAATATTAATATTTTGGAAAGTATATATGTATATGTGATTACTTATGTTAATGTTTAAAATGTATATAGGAAATTTTAAAAGAAATGTATGGATTTTATGAACACTGTTTTTGAATTTTAAATATAAAGATTTTGTTTGGATATTTGTTTTAAAAATATATGTATATATAGATTTTATTTTGATATGTGTTTAAAGTTGAATATTGATTTTAAGAAAATTTATAGTATAATATATTTTGTTTCAGTTTATATCAAGCTGGTATGATTGTCTCTATCAATCCCAAGCTATCAACTTTGCTCATCGAATTCGTGCCCATCGTACTTTGCTTTGGAATCCATGCGTGGATTCGTAACTCATGTCATTGTCAATTTTCTCTAGCCTCGAAAGGTGAGCAATCACTCACGGTTAACATTCTTATATTTCGTAAATTTGATTTCACTTGAAATGAAAATTGAAATATGTTGTTAAATATTGAATTGTAAGTTTTTGAATTGTTAAACCTGATATGCTATTATCTGCAAATTGTTCACCTATGACATATGACACCATAACCTTGTTGTATATATTATATTAAATTTGTTATTGATGATATATGCATGTTGTTGGTATGTTATATTATTATCATATTTGTTCCCACTATGCAAGTTTCCCGTTAGTTTAGAATTCCCTATGGGTTGAAATGATACATACCCGAACGATTTTATAGATTAAGGGAAAATCGTTATGGGTTGAAATGATAAACCGAAGCGATTTTCAATGAATTTAAATTTTGGGATTGCGGGTTGAAATGATATACACCTGTATATATTTAATTTGCAGATTGAAATGATAAATATCTATATCACTTGATTATAGGATAAAAAATTATATACGGGCACTGTTAATCTATATTTTGAAAATGATTCCCAAAGTTTGAAAGGAAACATATGGGTTTTAATAAATATTGATTTTTAAAATATAATATATATATATATATATATATATATAAATTTTATTTTTGTATATGTCTAAATTTTAGACTTTTAAATTATATGTTTTGAAAATTTTAAAATTTATAAGTTAGTTTTGAAAATATAATTTTTAAAATTTTACTTATAATTTTACTAATTTAAAATATATAAAATGGATTTAATCAAAAATAAATTTAATAATAAATTTTAGTTTAATAAAATTTAATTTGAGTAGTATATAATATGTTTAGGTATTTATTTAAAATTTTATTTCAAAAATAGATTTTGTAATAATTATAATAAATACAGGCTGGGAAGATAAATAGAAATTGATTTGAAATTATGTTTGTTTAAGAACTATACTTAAATAAAATTGACTTGAAAGTTATTGACTTTGAGATTTTAAAGATTTGATTTTATAACTTGATTTTTGACTAAAGGTGATTAAAGGAATATTTTCAAATTTAAATAAATTGAAATAGGATATTTAGTTTTATCTAAATGATTATTGGATTGATTAGGTGAATATTTCAAAACTAAATAATAGTAAAGTTGAATTCGAAGTACAAATGAATATATCAAATTGAGTTATTGTAAAGGTTTGGATATTTAAACTTTGAAATCTATTGAAAGTGAAACCGTTTAATTTGTAGTTCAAAATCTATATTTGAAATCGATATGAATTAAAAATGGTCTATTGAGAATTTGAATTGAATTGAAATTGATGAACTGAGATTGATTTAAACTGAATTTCAAAATTTAAGTTGATTTGAATCGATTTATGGAATTGGAGGAAACTATTTTATTATATAAAGTATTTTAATATATATAAACTATTTATATACTTATAAACTATTTTAATATATAAATTATTTAATATATAAACTATCTTAATTTATAACTATTTTAATATATATATATATATATATATATATATATATATATAAACACTATTTTCATTGTCTAAACGGCTTAAGTTGGAAGGATTATGATTTCAAAAGTGTTATGATTTCAAAAGTGTTACGATTCTAGAAATGAATATTGTATCTTGACATGAAGTATGAACTATTTGAAATGAAATGACCACGGTGTAAAATAAGCATTCGGTTGTTAAAGAGACTGGGATCGGATATTATCGTACTCTTTGCCAATACCGAAAACCACTTTAACAACCATGTGCATGATAGAGATTCCAGAACGAAGTAGGATTGTTTGGTGATGATTCTAATGAGGTTTTAGTATATCCCTGGCTCCCATGAGTCAGCTTGATGTGGCTAAAAGGGGAGCTATACCAGGCCAAGTGGGGTTATTACCCATATCGGGCACATTTCTTCGATAAAATTCTATTGCTTTTGTGATTCGATTGGGTGCACCATTGATTTGGGAGTGTGTCCGAGGTGGGCGGTAGTAGCTGCTATGCGTTACCACCAGTCCGGGAGTGCAAATGGTATATTTACCCTGGCATCGCCTCGCAGGCCTTATCACATGCCCTATCGCGCCTTCTACGAGTTTGTTTTGTATCATACCAATGTGGTATCCTCTGGGTAAACCACCAGTTTGGTGGAGCGTACGGAATTGTATAGACTACGAGAATATATAAAATGTGTTAAGGGGGATATGGGTAAAGCCTTAATGCTATTTTAATAATTTACTTTACTATCGACATATTATAATAATGTATATTACTACATAGTAGATAGTTCCAAGGATCCTTAGAGGATGGAAATCTCAAACATCCTTTAAGTTACTTGTATTTCAGTTGACATTTCACTTGATTTGAATTTACCGATATTAGAATGTTAATCCTGGCTCGAGTGTTTTGTGTTTTGCGTTTTGCTTTATGCTTAGGTCAGACTGAGTATCACGACATTTGAGACTCACCTTTGGAGATTGGAGCTTTGTTTGAAGATATATCTGATGTCTACTAGGCTTTCAGTTGTTTCCAGTTGTTTATGTTCAGACTTGTCATTTGTTTCTGTATTAGAAACTACTAATTATTGAGATTTCTGTTGTATTTTGTTTCAAACTCGGTTGTTTATATAGTAGCTTCATGAACTACTATTTTTCTATTTTGCTGCTTATTGTTTTATTTCTCTATTTCTGTTATTCTGTGATTGATTTTAGTTACTGCATATACTGTGTTTTTCCAAATTTAAATTAACAATATGTTGTTTTGTACAATTTAATTCCAACATGTGTGGATGCGAATGGTGCAAAATACCAAGTCGTTACATGAAATTAGTGATGTATAAGTAGTTATAACATATGTTGTAGATAATAAACTTATAAATGTGATTAAATTAAGCAAAAGGTGACAACTTTTATATATTTATTTATTCATTTTAATTAAATCGGAAATCAATTGCAATTAAATGTAATTAAAAAACTACGTTAATGTAAATTAAGATAATAAATATAGAATATTAGTGTAGTAAGATATAAACCAATGTCAACTGTGTCCACAGAGTAATGATTGTTTGAATAAAAAGATTGAAATCAAATTTAATCAATTAATTGGAATTAAAATATAATTAATTGGATTTTATTAAAATTGAAACTACACTCTAATTAGTGCAATATTTAATACTAAATTGATATGTAATTTTTTTTAAATTATTATAAATGTCTAAGTAATCAAAAATGATAAAAATTGTTACTTATTAAATTTGAAATTGAAAAGTGATTTAATTAATTTAACAATAATTTAATTAATTTGAAAATAGCCATTTTGGCCACTATCTCGGATTTTGACAAAACCAGTTTCATCGGATCCGAAATAGTGAATTATTGTAAGGTTTCAAGTTTCGTAGCAATCAGATTTGTCGTTTGATCGTGCGGGCTCGAAAAGCATTGAAATCAATTTGAAATAAGCTGGTTTAGAAGCTAACTTCTTCATATGACGGAATTAGGAGCTGAGACGTATTCCATTGAGCTTAAAAATATCGAAAACATCTATTTTGATATATAGGATGGCCCACTTTCATTTCGTGGTCAGAGCAGGCATTTTGGACCGCGTAGTCGTTTTTATCAATCCTATCTGGTCCATTCATTTCTAAATTTAAATATGCCTATATATAGGCTATTCTAAACCCTAATTGTCTCTCATTTCTTGTTTGTGTATGTACTATTATTCTACCAGTTCCACCTTCTCAATCGACACCCTAAGTGTGGTCGCAGTCCTTCAGGGCATCGCAGGCTGAGTCGCAAGCAAAGTATGAAGTGGTGGCGACGACTCTAGGGCGTGCTAGGGTTTCGGTCAAGCAGGTGGATCACGACCGTTTTGCGATGTAGGACATGTAAACAATGGAAGAAGGCTGCTGACGTGGCCTAGTAAGTGATGGTAATCTCTATTTTTGTTCAAATTTCAAATTCAATCGCTATAACTTGTTTAACTTTTCCATATGAGCTGATTTCATACGCGATTTGCTTTGCTGCGAACGTATCGTAATTTTGGACATTATAGAACTAGTTTGGACGAATTCCAAGACCATTCAAATTTGAGCCTTATTTTGGATTTCAAATCGACTTGAAATCAAAAGTGAGTGTTTTAACTCACTCACAACTACTAGATTATCTTATGTTAGTTAAATTGAATTTATGATGTGATTAGAAACTAATTGGTTGATGTTTGGATATTTAAATTGTCATTTCAGTTAAATGTGACTTTTATTGAATGTTGTCGCCATTAATTTACTATTAAATTCTTAATTGCCAGTTAATACCCATCACTAATAATCAGTTACTTGTTATTGTTTACTGATTGGTTTGAATGGTGATTGTGATGGATGTTTGATTGTTGATATTGGATGACAGGATGTTATATTTGTAATGTCATACCACTGCAATTTCCCTATGGGTTGAAATGATACATACCCGAACGATCTGATAGATTAGCGAGAAATCATTATGGATTGAAATGATAGACTCGAGCGATTTCATGGATTTGAAGTAAAATTTAGGATTGCGGGTTGAAATAATATATACTCGTAAAATTTAAATTATTTGCGGATTGAAATGATAAATTTTCGTATCACTTGACCATAGGGTAGAAAATTATATACGGACAAATTGATTAAACTAAATGATTTTAAATCCTTGAACTTTGAATTCAGTAAAATGATATTTTGAAATAGAATTTGATTTGTATAAACTGAATTGTTTAAATGAATTGTTTAAAGAATATAATTTGAAACTTTGGAATTGTTTTAAGTGAACTACTTAAGGTTTTAAATTAAAATTCTAAGTTGATTTTGAAGTATAAATGAAATTTATCGAAATTAAGTTAATGAAATGTTGAAATTGTAACTTTGAAATCTACTGAAATAGGGTTTTTGATTTGAAATCTGGATATGGTCTAGATTTATTGAAATGGAAGAAATAGTTAAATTTGATGTTAATTTCAAATTTATTATTTTAAAATAAATTGTTTAAAGATATATCATTTTAAAAATTCTGATTATTAAGAATTTCCACTATTAAACTAATTTAATCTATTTTTAAACTCTTTGATCAATTTAAACTATTTTAATTTATTTTAGTCTATTATAATCTGTTTAAACCCCATTTAATCAATATTAACATATTTTAAACTAATTAACCCATTTTATCTATTTTAAATCTAATTATCTATTTTTTAATTTAGCTAATCTATTTTTAAATCGATTAATCTATTTTAAATCTAATTAATCTATTTTAAACATATTTAATCTATTTTAAATCTTTTTAAACAACGCTAAACTATTTAAACTATAAATATCTATCTAAACTATTTTCTAAATTCCAAACTGTGTAAAGTTGAAGTGTTTATATTTAAATCCTTGATTTAAAAGCAGATATGGTAAAATGATGTTATATTCTAAGTTAGGATTTGAAATGATATTTTCTAGTGAAATGACATATTTTGAGTAAATATGATGATTTGAAAATATGATTTCAAAGGTGATTTAATTACGAAAGTGAATAAGATTTCGAATAAATATGATTCCGAAAGTGATATGGTTTCAAAAATATTATATTTTGATGTCAATCATGAAACGATTTTGAGAGTTTAAAAGAACCATCCGGTGTAAAATAAGCGTTTGGTTGTTAAAGATACCAGGATCGAATATTGTCATACTCTCTGCCAATACCGAAAACTACTTTAACAACTACATACGTGGTGGAGATTCCAGAATGAAGTAGGTTGGTTTGGCGAAAGATGCTGTATAAGGTATATACGTGACCTTGACTCCCGTGAGTGAGTATAATGTAGTTAAAACAGGAGCCATACCGAGCCTAGTGAGGTTGCACCTCCTATCGGGCACCTTTCTTCAATACCATATTGTGAATTTGTGATTTATTTGGTGGCCACCCCTTAATATGATTTTAGAGCGTGTCCCGAGGTGGGAGGTAGTAGCTGCTATGCGTTACCACCAGTCCGACAATGAAAATGGTAGAATCATACCCTGGCATTTGCTTCGCATGCCTTGTCACATGCCTTACCGCGCCCACTACGAGTTTGTTTTGTACCATACCTATGGAGTGCCTTATGGGTAAACCACTGGTTTAGTCGAGGTTGTAGTACTGTATAGACTATGGGAATATATAAAATGTGTTAAGGGGGATATGGGCAATGCATTAACGCTATTTCAATACTTTACTTTACTGTAGACATATTATAATAGCGTATTGTACTACATAGTAGATAGTTTAATGGATCCTTAGGAGATGGTAATCCCGAATATCTCTTGAGTTACTAACTCACATTAGACACTGGATAGGAGATGTCAAACCCCATAATCATCTCCAACGCCGTTACACTCATATTTATTTACTGTTGTTTTAACTTACATAAGATCTTTTAGTTCTGACTCGATTGTTTTGTCTTTTCAATTCGCTCGGGTCAATCTGAGATTTTTAGCGTATCGAAGACCATTTATCTTTGGAGGACGAAGATGAAGAATGTATATTATTACTATTTATTATATTTACTCCACTGCATCATGTTGTTCCGTTGCATTATTTATTTATCTCTGTTGTATGTAACTCTGATCTTTTTTGTACAAGCGTAATCAAATGTTATTTGTAAAATAGCTTCATGAACTGTTTATTTGATTATTATATTTTGTCATTCCACTGTGAGATTCTGTGTTTATTTCTTTCTTTCTCTGCTTTTTCTTATTTACCCAATAATAATCCTCCCTTTAGAATGGTTTGAGTCTAACGTGTGTGGTTTAACATCGATTTAAACCGTCTAAAAAGGTGGGTCGTTACATCCTGTATCTTTTTCTATCATTAGCAACTGTAATATATTAAAGATAGAGAAGCCCTCACACACTAAGATAACACCAAGTGTTCATCCATGCCGGTCAAAATTTACTCTTAATAATACTTGCATGCATTTCATAGTAAAAGTATTTTACATATGACCATGTATAAGTGTAGCCCATTTGCATTTCAAGTATATTCATTCCATCTTCTTCTTTTTTCAGATTGGAACAAAATAAAATAAAATAAATTTTAGGTATGGTCAGTACACAAGATAATACAAGATAAGTTTTAAACCTTTGTATTAGGAAATGGTTATCATACACACTCAAATGTGGGAATGGATCTTCATATTTAAACTTTTTACTCACGATATTACTTAAATTAAATTTAACGATTAAGATAGCTTTTACTATGGCATTCATATTCTAGAGAATACCTTATCACTCTCTATGTCACGATACAAATTTTTAAGCTTTATGTCACTATTTCTTTCGAACAATGGAGAGTTTGAAATTGATTCATAATCTAAAGTTCATTCAAGCATTCAAGTGTGAATTGCTCTTAAAATTTCTACTTTTTAAGTCTATAGAAAGTAGAAACACATTTCATAGAATAATAATGTACTACCTTTTATTACTTAACCTATGAGAAGTAGCAAGTTTTGAAATTATGCCCAAGAGGGGGTGATATAATTAGAAACCACATAACTTCAGTTAAGTAAATGAATATAAAAGAAATTTAAACTTTGATATTGGTTTCACAACTATTATTATTAGTATCCAAATATTCAAATTCAAGTCATTTTATTTCTCTCGCATAATATCATTCATTTTTAAAAAAAAAATTCAAAAATGATTTTTTGGATAAAACTTTTCAAGAATCAAATATTTGCCAACCAACATAACTATGATAAGTAGCTTAAATTAATTCATGTTTCATATTTTAGGTTCTAAATAAAAGTAACCAACATAGCAACAATTTCCATGTTTCAAGGTCAATCATTTTACTTTTTCATTGTTTTAGGTTTCATATCAAAGCAAATAATTCCCCTGAATATAAGCAATTGTAAATAAATGCAATAATATGATTACAGATAATTAATTTAGGTATTCAGATCTCTTTTTTTTAGTAACTAACTTTACAATCTAATGTTAATCCCATCAACTGTATCATGAATACAGGTTACCAAATGATCTCAGTCACCACATTTAGGTGCTTGGGGTCTTTAAGTTCAGAACTTGTCACAACAACTAAATAATATGCTTGTTACTATATGCCTTTAAACATATGTGCATTCTATTACATGGATCAAAAACTATAATACTTGCTGCTATTTACTTTTCAAATAAAATACATACCACAGTACACAAACTGGAAAAACGTTATAACTAAGTTCAGGCTTTCTATTTCTTCCACTAGCTATTGAAATGAACTAACCATATTTATCTAGTTCTCTTTTTGGGGACGAAATTTAAATAAACAATTAAACTTGAGTAAAATTCAAGTTATATAAGTTGTATAATCAAAAATAGATTGATATACAGTAATGATCAAATTACTGAAGCTATATATCAACCGAGAAAGGTGAAACTAAATATACTATCGGCAATTGAATCCTTGCAAACAAATATGGCATATGGAACACTAAGATTATTGAAAGAAGAAATATTATAAATGAAGACAAGACCAATTACACTCACTATAATTTGTAATGTATATATTAGTTTCACTATAATTTTACAGAAATGTTATACTCACTTTAGCATGCGTAACATCAATTCAGATAATCATATAATTTCCCAAAATACATATGATTTAATTACACTCACTTATGAAACTTTTTATTATTATATATATTTTATCTGATAATAGGAAAATAAGTATACTTATCCTAGTCATATTACAGTAGCAAAACAAGCATAATGTACATTATCTAACAACAACAAAGTGTTCACAGTATACCATCACTCTAAATTTATAGCAAAATGGGTGAAGGCATTTTTCAAAAGATACAGAATACATTCAAATCAGTTAAAAACATTCAAATCCGTTAAAAATATACCTCACTAGCTGACACTGGCCTGACATGTTTACAATTATTTTCATTGGACATACTTAACACAAGCTCTCATACTAGTCATTTTAAGTTGTACTTACTCTTAACTAAAATTATTTCTACACTACATGAAAATATAAACACATGCTATTAAAAATTTCTTCATGAACAGAAGTAAAAAAATATAAATTTTGTGATTATCAAACAATTTTTTAAGAAAACACTTTTCATATTAAGTTAAATTTTAAAGAAATATTTAACATATTTTTAACCTGATTTATTACAATTTCAAAATACTGAGTTCAATTATCTCGTCTTAGTGTTTAGAAAATTCTTATCGATAACGTTGATCAGGCACATCGACCAGAACTCTTTAAGCACTCAACGGGAAATTTAACATAAAAATAAATTTGCATATGATATACATATATCTTCTAGTATTTTACACTTTCACCAAATATTGCTTGCTTAAAATAACATAATCAATGTTATTCATATATATATCCTTTATCACAAAATTTGATCCAAATTAATATTTTCTTTTATAAAGGTTCATTCAATCCATCTCATAATTTAAATAAAATAATTCTTAAACAAAATTCAATTCCACTATGCATCTTGGTTTTAACCAGTTGTACCAATAATTACAATTTATTTTATATAAAAAGGAGATTTCAATTTCTTTTGTGGTAACCGCACTAATAAAGATACCGTAATGTTTAATAATTAATATCGAGTAGGTAATAAATTTTCAAAGGAAAGTTCCTATTCAATAATAATTCAACATATTTTTTAAAACAATCAATCATCCATTAACCAATCATTTTTTTTCAATTACTTATTTTGTAAAGACTCGGTATTCCGAACAGTTCAAATCGACAATCATCCACATATGTCAGAGTTGAATTGCTCAAAACAACATATTGTTAATTTATATTTGGAAAAACTTAGCATATGCAGTAAATAAATCAATCACAAAATAACAGACACAGAGTATTACAACAATAAGCAGTGGAATAGATAAATAGTAGTTCATGAAGCTACTATATAAACATAGAGTCAAAACAAAATACAAAGATATCTTGAATACACTGAAGTTACTAATGCAAATGCCAATGACAAATCCGAACAAAACAATTGGAATAAACTGAAGTAACCGGAAAGCTAAGTAGATGATGATAGATCTTCAAGCGAAGCTCCAAAGTTCCAAAAGCGAGTCTCAAATGCTGTGACACTCAGCCTGACCCGAGCATAAAGCAAAACACAAAACACTCGAGTCAAGATTAACATTCTTATACTAGTAAATTTAACTCAAGTGATATGTCAACTGAAATACAAGTAACTTAAAGGATGTTTGAGATTTCCATCCTCTAAGGATCCGCGGAACTATCTACTATGTAGTAATATACGCTATTATAATATGTCTATTAGTAAAGTAAAGTATTAAAATTGTGTTAAGTCATTACCCATATCCCCATTAACACATTTTATATATTCTTGTAGTCTATAAAATGTCATAAGCTCCACCAAACCGGTGGTTTACCCAAAGGACACTCCATAGGTACGGTACAAAAAAAAACTCGTAAAAGGCAAAATAAGGCATATGACAAGGCACACGAGGCAATGCTAGGGTAGAAATACTGTTTGGTGGTAACACATAGCAGCTACTACCACCCACTTAAAGACACACTCCCAAATCAAAGGTGCACCAGTAATGACCTGCCTTTTTGGACGTTTTAAGCAGACACATATGTCAGACTCAAACCATTCAAAAGGGCAGATTGTTATGGGGTAAATAAGAAAAAGAAGTAAAACAAATACAGAATCTCACAGCGGAATGATGAAATATAGTAATCAAATAACAATTAATGAAGCTGTTTTATAAATACATTTGATTGTGCTTTACAACACAAACATCAGAGTTACATAAACAGAATACATAAATAAATGCAGCGGAACACCGTGATGCAGTGTAATAAATATAATAATAATAGTACAAATCTTCTTCTTCGTCCTCCAGAAATAAGGTCTTCAACCCTGAATGCTCAGGCTGACCCAAGCGAATTGAAAAGAAAAAACACTCGAGTCAGAACAAAAATATCTTATGTGAGTTAAATCAGCGGTAAATATGCGTGTGACGGCGTTAGAGATGTTTATGGGGTTTGACATCTGCTATCCAGTGTCAAACGTGAGTGCAGTAACTTAAGAGATGTTCGGGATTTACATCTCCTAAGGATCCGTTAAACTATCTACTATGTAGTACAATACGATATTATAATATGCCTACAGTAAAGTAAAAGTATTAAAATAGCGTTAAGGCGTTACCCATATCCTCCATAACTCATTTTATATATTCTCGTAGTCTATACAGTACCATAAGTCCTCTGTAAGCTGGAGGCTATCAGAGGGCACTCCATAGGTATGGTACAAAACAAACTCGTAGAAGGCGCTCTGTGGCATATGAACACGGCACTCGAGGCTATGCCAGGGTAGATATACCAATTGCGTATCCGGACTGGTGGTAACGCATAGCAGCTGCTACCGCCCACCTTGGAACAAACTCCCAAATCAAAATCAAGGGGTGGCTACCAAATCATTCACAAAGTAATAGAATGGTATCGAAGAAATGTGTTCGATAAGAGGAATGACCTCACTTGACCCGGCGTAGCTCCTATTTTAGTCACATTTAAGCTGAGTCATGGAAGTCAGGGTCACGTCATACCTTATACAGAAATTGTTCGATAAACCATCCTACTTCATTTTTGGAATCTCGACCATGTACACGTTGTTAAAGTGGTTTTCAATATTAGCAGAGAGTATGTCGATATCTGATCCAGATCTCTTTAACAACCAATCGCTTATTTCACACCGGATGGTTCTTCTACATTTCAAAAGTCAATTTATAATTGATATCAAAATATCATATTCTTAAAACCATATCACTTTCAAATTCATATTTACTTTTGAAATTATCGATAAGATAGGTTAATTAAATTCTCATTTCAGAACCATCGTATTTACTCAATTATGTCATTTCACAAAAAGGCCAAATTCCAAATTTAGGTGGGATCATCATCAAGGATTTAAATATATACACTTCAACTTTACACAGTCTGAAATTTTAGAAAATAGTTTAAATGGTCATAAATAGTTTTTAATAGTTTAAAATAGTTAAAATAGTCTAAAAGAGTTTAAATGATTTAACATAGTTTAAAATGGATTAAAATAGTTTAAATAGATTTCAATTAGATAAATTAGATTAAAAATGGTTTAAATAGATTAAAAAATATATTAAAAAGATTTAAATTATATTAAATAGATTTAAAATAGATTAAATAAATTTAAAATTTATTAAATTGGATTGAATAGATTATAATGGATTAAATAAATTAAAATATGAATTAATTAAAATAGTTTAAATTCATTAAAATAATTTAAATAAATTTAAAATAGATTTCAAAGTTATATCCCAACATTTTCAATAACTCAGTTCCGAGAAGTTCATTTATATTTGACACTTCAACTTGAAACTCCAATTTAAATCCTTTAAACAATTCTTTAAATCAATTCCAGTTTAGCGTTAATGCTTGGATTATCGAAAATAATTCAATTTATATAAATTAATTTCTATTTCAAAATATCAGTTAACTGAATTCAAAATTTTAAAGATTCAAAAATCATTTGATTTAATCAATCTGGTGTCCATATATAATTTTCTGCCCTATGGTCAAGTGATACGGATATTTATCATTTCCATCCGCAATTTACAATTTTACGGTTGTATATATCATTTCAAACCGCAATCCCAAATTAAATAAAAATGCATAAAATCGCTCGAGTCTATCATTTCAAACCATAACGACTTTTCCCTAATCTATAGATCGTTTGGGTATGTATCATTTCAACCCATAGGGAATTTGCAATGTTATAACAATGTAAAATAAAACATCCAATCATCCAATATCAACAATCAAACATCTGTCACAGTCATCATCCAAATCAGTAATTAAACATCAATAGATAGCTGAAAATCAATAACAGGAATTAATTTGACTATTAAATTAAATATTCAATTAAACGCTGATTAAATGCAATAAAAGTCAAATTTAACTAGAATGACAATTTAAATATACGAAACATCAGCCAATCAATTTCTAAACACATCATGAGTGGGTTAAAACACTCACCTTTGATTTCAAGTCGGTTTGAAATCCAAATAAAAGCCCAAAATTTCCAATAGAAGAAATCGAGTGTGAATCAAAGTTTATATGCAAAAGATATTCATGTTATAAGAAATATTATTAAAATAATAATTGGTATGCGTTTTAATAAAAAAATAAACAAAGTTTAATACTTTCATTTTTCTCAAGATAAGGCTTCAGGGAAAGGTTGAAGAACGAACTAAGATGTAGGCAGGACATATAGGGAAAATGAAAAAAAAATGAAATTCATGTTTCATAAAAGAAAGCTTTTGAACTTGCAAAAATGAGAGCTTTTGAATTTGTAAGATGATATTAAAATGATTCAGGGGAAGGAAGATTTGAAATGGAGATCTAAACATAGAAAATGAAGCGGTGACAAAAAATTGAAGAAATAATTAAAAAAACATGAACAATTTGCTGATGAGATTATAGCTTCAGCAAAGATAAATTGAACTAAATGAATATGAGGTGTCAGGAGAAACAAAACATAAAAGAAGAAATAAAGTGGTAGGTTATTTAATAATAAAGAAATGAAGGTGGAGGGACAAAAATGAATGTCACGTTTCTAAAATGAAGGCTTTAGGAAATATAGACTACCAAAATAAATAAAAAAAATATGAGGTTGTGGAAGAAGGCTACAGGAAAACAAAATGAAAAGAATTTAAGTGACTGTAGAAATATGAAATGAGATGGAGAAAACGACGAACTCACATTTTTTTTATTTTAGGAATTGGAGGTAGGACATGGTGTAAAGAGGTGAAGAAATGTTAAAAAAATATTTATACATATAAAATGAAACTCACGTTTGAGAAGATGCAGCTTCAGGAAAAAGCGGAAAGAAATAAACGAAACTGAAGAAACAACAAAAATGAGAAAAGAAATGTGGTATCTATTAAATAATGATAAAGAAATGCACAGATCGGATGTACACTATCGACAAACCTTTGGAATTCAAATGTTTTAAAACGTAACCAAATTAACTTTATTAACTAAAATAATATTCAAATTTGTACGCATTTAGGTTATTATCTATGCATAATAAAAAATTTATACTTACCTTAAAAATAAAAACGTTCAAATTGATTTTTCGAAACAATCTTTTATTTTCATTAAAGCACCCTTTTTGTTTAACACAAAACGTGCGTTTCTTTTATTAAATCTATTAATTGCAATCAACATTTTCTTTCCTTTTAATTGAAATATTTGAATTGCATCAATTGCAATTACTTAGAAAGTTAAATTTCAAAACAGACAAATAAAATGGATGGAAAATTGAACAATTGTTTAGTTAAACACATTTACAAATTTGTTATTTATACACAAGAGTAATAAATAACTTGCTGAAATAGATTGTTTTCCTATTCTTGTAATCATTCTGTAAGCTAAAACACAGTTCAAATAAACATATATTTCTTCCTTTAAGATCGATCATTCTATTCTTTATTTTAATGAAATTAAACTTACATTCACACAATGAAACATTCATTTTATTTGATGTAAATGTTCTTTTCATTAAATCAAACTTTCCTTGTATTTTCACAAAACATAAGCTACTTTTAATTACACATATTAATTTACAATTTAGTATTCTCTCTCCTATTAATTAAAAATTTTCGATTACATTAATTTCAGTTGATTAAGTTTCAAAATGGAATAAATGAATGTAACGAGAAGTAAAATAATTATTTCCTATCTAATAGTAATTTAAACATATTTATACACTAGTGGATACAAACAATAATTATACATTTCTTACTAAATAATAGTTTCTCGTCTTTACAATCAATTTTCAGCCACCAAACAGTAAAAATATATTTAAATCTTTACTAAAACTATTCATTTTTAGTTTTTTATTTTGATTTACACTCCTATTATTAAATCAACCAATACCTTATGAAATTATTAACATAGGTTTCTATCTTTTATTTAAATCAACTATTGCCTCATGAATATAATTGAAACATTTGTACATTTTATTGCATTCACACTTTGCAGTTATTGTCTTACTCACATTAATGTAACATTTATTTGTAATTGATTAATTAAATTGGTAACAAATGACAATTATCACCAAGTCTACATTCAACAATATTTGTAAGTTCATTATTTACCACCAATTGTTATAACAACTCACATTACACTAATTTTATTCAATTTCAATTTATTTCACATTATTTCATTAATTAATCAACATTTAAATTGCCAATTTCTTTTTAACTCCAATTATCAATTAATACATACATTACTATAATTTATTGATAATCTATATCAACTATAACTCTTTAATTCTTTTAATCAATTGGAATTACATTTAAAGCAGTTAACAGTTACCTTAAATTAATATAGTTTCATTTCATTCCAGTTATATTCTTATTATTATCACAAATTTTTATTTCTTCCAACATTAAATAATCAAACTTCATTAAATTAATTATCGAAAATTATGGGTCGTTACACTCTCCCCCACTCAAAACTATTCGTCCTCGATTAGGAAAAGAAGGAATCAAGTAATTAACATTTCTTATTCAAAATATTAAATTTATAAAGAAATAAATTTACAAAATTAAATAATTTAATCGATTTATAACACTTAAATCTTTTATATTCAAGTTGACAAAAGTCGAAAAACATTTCACAAAATTTTCTTAGTCCAAAATTCATGGAAAATTTTGGTAGAGTCTCATTTATATAGAGAGGTTTGGAAATAATAATGATATCAATAATAACAATGTATATCATAATTTTTCAAAATAATATAACCCAACAGCGGGAAAAACAATATAATATTGCTAGAAAACCGTAACGACCCATAAATTTCGACAATTTAATTTGTTAATTTAATAGGATTTTGTAATTAATTTTTAATAGAAATAATAAAGGGGGTAAATTTATATTGAAATGAAGGCTAAATAAAATACATGAATGGTAATTAAGGCCTTTATTTGTAATATGAATAAAATTTCAATAAATAAAATGGTAAGTATTGTACCTGTATATAAGGTGAATTGAATAAATCCTATTTGTTGGAACCTTGTTTATTGATATGCGAATGTATAATACATGAGTTATTACAAGAGATTGAAACTTAAATAGAATTCTAAATAATGAATAGTGGAAAGGATTATACATGTGTATAATTTAATGCGAGAAAGGAAAGTATTTAATTGATTTTGTAATAAAAACGTTGAAACGGAAATTGGAATAAATGTATTTAATGAGAGTTGTTGAAATAATTGTTGTAGAGAATAAATTACAAATGCTATAAATTGTAAAATGGTGACAACTATTGTTCGTTGCCAATGCATTTAATTAATAGCGATTAAATGTAATTAATCATTGCCTTTTGTAAGTTAAGAAAATAACTGAAAATTTTGAAGGTAAAATCAATAGAAAGGTTAACTATATGCATAAGATGGAAAGTTGAATAGAATTCTAATAAATGATAATAATGGAAAATGTATACAATCAATGTAGGTAATTAGTAATTTCAATGTTGTTGAAAGTAATAAACGTTTCTTTGTTGATAATTTATAACATAACGGAAAGAGTAAGTGTACTCATTAGAATATTAATTGCAATTGGATAGGGATTTTTAGTAACAATGTTAATGCAATGTAATTAATGCTAAATTAAAGTTAATAATAATGAATAGTGATTAATTCAATTCTTGTAACATATATTATAAATTACCTGCTTATTTGTTAATGGAATTAGAAATTGTAATAAGTGATAATAAAATAAATGAATGTTACAGTAATGAAAAATGAAATAACATTCGTTTAAATATTGAGTAATTATAGGATCGTATTTATTTTAAGCGTTACTTTAATAATTATGATTTATTGTGAAATTAATACGGGAAGATGTAAAGTAATAACTAGGAAAGTAATACGTTATAAATTAAATATAACCTGAACTTAAGTGTAAGTAAAAGGTTGAAATTAAATCTAATCCGCTTAATTGGAAACTTATTAAATTAAATTGGATTCAAGGTGTAATAAAAGGATTATTTTAAGAAATTGAAATAAATACTATAATTGGAGAAATAATTTACACTTAAAAATTTGAGATGGGAATTTGGTTAAAGAATTATAAATTTATAAGTAAATCAAGATGATAAAATTTATGAATTATAGAATTTGGATTTTTATCGTGAGTTAATTTATTAATTTATAACAGTTGGATTTATTGCAAATGAATAAAATCAAATATATAGCTATTACGTTAATTTGAAAATTAAGTTGAAAATTGGGAAATATTTATGTAATAATTTTAAATCGAATGGTAAACCCTTCTATTTGAATTATGAATGGAATAATTATGGGTAAATTCAATTTAATGGAAATTTCGGAAATTTATCTATAATTATGAATTTTATGAAATTGAAGATTTCTATTGGTTAATCATTAGTAAATTTACATTTAAAAATTGTTAAATCATTGTAAATGTTTTAGAATTATAAAGTGATAAAGATTTCAAATTTCGGAATTTTAACGCGAAATTTGATTTAATTAATTAATTTTAAATTTATTTAATTAATGGAAAATAGCCATTTTGGCCACTGACTCGGATTTCGACGAAACAAGTTTCATCGGATCCGTAACGGTGAATTATAATAGTGTTTCAAGTTTCGTAGCGATCGGACTTGTCGTTTGATCGTACGGACTAGAAACGCCTTGAAATTTATGCAATTAAAATCAATTTGGAAAATATTGTTTTCAGCATAACTTCTGCATACGATGGAATTTGGACGTGAAACCTGTTCCATTGCGTTTAAAATATTTGAAAACATCTATTTTGATATATGGGATGATTCATTTTCGTTCCGGAGCCGAAACGGACTTTTCAGGGGCATTTTTGTTATTCAAACAAATTGGCTTGAACAGTAACCTACGAAAATGATGGAACTGGGCTTCGAAACCAGTACCATTACATTCAGAAGGCCTTTTTATGTTAGGATCGCCTGTCAGCACGCTTAAATTGGACCTGGCCCGTTTTTGACGTTAAACTCTATAAATACGCACGCAAACCGAAACAGTTTTATTATTATTTTATTTCAGAAACCCTAATTCTATACCATGGCCGCCACTTATTCAATGGCCAGAAATTGCTTATCTTCTATTCTCAATATCTTTCAATCCGTTCAACGAAATCGAAAAATTCCAAAAGCAAAGTTGTAGATCTCGGCGAGCTATTCAAATCCATACGGTTGATCTATGCTATTGAACCACGGATTCGCCAGAATCTGGCTTAGAAGCATGGACGTATTTTCTTGGATTGCATGCAAATGGTAGCGAGTGGTGATGTGAAACATGGTCCGTAGGTGGCTCGTAAGGTGGCGCACACACTGGTAGTCGCTGATCGAACTCTATACGTCTCGAGTTGCGTGCGCACGGAAGAAAGTGGCGCGTGCGTGATGGGTTAGTAGGTTCGTGGATAAGGAAGAAGAGGATGGTACGTTATATTTTTTATATATTAATTAATTATGTTATATTAAAATTTAAATCTTTTAACTCGAATAACTTTTACGTACGAACTCAGTTTCATGCGATTTTTTTTGTGTAAGGATCGTAATAAATTCCGGACGCTCTTACGCTGGTTTGGACAGATTTGGAGACCATCGAATTTTTGGATTTAAATTGGATTTAAATTCAATTTAAATTCAAAAGGTGAGTGTTTTAACCCACTCAAAACTTCTAAAATTTCTTATGTTTGTTAAATTGATTTTAGATATGAGTAGAAATTTATTTATGACTGTTTGGCATGTTTTATTCATTATCTCAGTTAAATCGCATTTATTTAAATTAACTGTGAATAAATTTTATTATTGCATAAAAATTTGACAGTTAAAATTTATTTATTTGCATATAAACTGCTAGTTAAACAGTTATTAAAATTATTATTGAATATAAACTGTTAGTTAATACCTGTATTTATTACCTGTTATATTTTATATGCTCTATATTGATGTTTGTTTAAATTGAATGATGATTTGTAATAAATGGTTGACGATTGATATTTGGATGAATGAATGTTTATTTATATTAACTGCAAGTTGTTATTCATTTCATTTCATTCGGGGTTGTGGTTTGAAATGATATAAAACCGCATTTTTATTTTTAAATTGCGGATTGAAATGATAAATATCCGTATCACTTGACCATAGGGTAGAAAATTATATACAGGCATCGTGGTATATATATATATAATTATTATTTTTGAAAGGATTTATGGTTTTGGATAGGATACGGTTTAATAAATATTAATTTTTGACCTTATGTAAAGTCTTATTTTATGTACATATATGGTTAAATTATTGAATTTAAGCCGTGTATTAATTTGTTAAATAAAATAAACAAGATGAATAATGGAGTTTGATTATTTATATTATATGGTTAAGTACATGTTAAGATATTGAGAATATATAGAGTTTTTAATGTTTTAAATCGATTTATATTGGGAGTTAAGTTGAAAATTCATTTGGAATCAAGCTTAATTAAGAATTTAACTTCATAAGTTTATGTAGAATTTATTAACTTGAAATTTTAAATGGTATGATATTTATAACTGCAATCTTATTCAAGATGGATTAAATGAATATTTCTAGTATAAATAAATTGGAGGAAATTTTGATAGTTAAAAGTAATTTGAGTTTTATTTAAAATGATTTTGGATTTATTATGCCAATATTTCAAAATAAATAATAGGACTTTTAAATTGTTGAATAGAAATTTCCAACCTTAGTTCCAATTGTTTAATATTCAAAGTTTGAAACATATTGAAACTGAAGTGGTTTATTGAAACTGAAAGCGATTTTAAATTTATGGATTTTGACTTAATCTTAAATGAAATAAATGGCAAGTCGCGGAAATTATTTTATTTTATAAAGTAATATAAAATCTACTAATTTATTCTATATACTGTTGAATATCCAAAACCATTCAAATTTTAGAGGTTATGGTTTTAAAGCTATGAATTTCGAAGTATTATGTTTTGAAAGTTATAATCCAAATGTTTGTTTTCCAGATATTCTAAATTTTAAGCTGTATGATTTTGGAAAAGAAATATATTTGAAATAAAAATGATATTATTGATTTGGGTTTTATAAAAATAATATCGAAATTAGTTGTTTTCGTAATGGGAATGATATCGTATTTATGGGTTTTGAAATGGATAATTATTTTCTAGTTTTAAAGTATAAACTATTTTAAAGACCGCGGTGTTATAATAACGTTTGGTTGTTGAAGAGACCGGGATCGGAAGTTGTCATACTCTCTACCAACCCCGAAAACCACTTTAACAACCGTGTACGCGGTGGAGATTCCATAATGAAGTAGGATGGTGGCGGCGTTTCCTTTAAGGTAAATACGTGGACACGACTCCCGTGAGTTGGCATAAGGTGGCTAAAACAGGAGCGATCGACGGGTTAATAAGGTAGCATCTTTGATTGGACACATCCCTTCGATATTATACTTTGACTTTGGATTGACTCGGTTGCCACTTTTGATTTTATTTGGGGTTGTGGCTCGAGGCGGGCGGTAGCTGCGCCCTATGCGTTACCACCGACCCGGAAACGTAATTGGTATATCTACCCTAGCATTGCCTAGTTATGCCGTGTCACCTACCCTATCGCGCCTTGTACGAGTTTCTATTTGTGTCGTACCTATGGAGTATCCTCGGGTAGCCTCCCGATCAGGAGGTATTACGGTACTGTATAGACTATTGGCATTATTTATGTTAAGGGCTATATGGGTAACCCCTTAACGCTATTAAAAAGTAATTTTATCTTACAAATAGACACTATTGTAATAGCGCAATATACGATATAGCAAATAGTTTAACGGATCCTTAGGAGATGTAAATCCCGAGCATCTCTTGAGTTACTACATATTTATTTCTGTTAATTTAACTCACATAAGATCTTTTAGTTCTGACTTGAGTGTTTTGTCTTTTCAAATTCGCTCGGGTCAGTCCGAGCGTTTCAGGATCGAAGACTTTAGATCTGGAGGACGAAGACAGAGATTTCTACTATTATTATTAAT
Organism: Allium cepa; assembly: GCA_030765085.1. Taxonomy (NCBI): domain Eukaryota; kingdom Viridiplantae; phylum Streptophyta; class Magnoliopsida; order Asparagales; family Amaryllidaceae; genus Allium; species Allium cepa. The sequence goes on from CM060938.1 coordinate 551,366,002, forward strand.
TATATTCCACTACACTATTTAATTCCGCTGCATTGATTATGATTGGTAAGTGAACTCTGATATTTATTGTATAAAGTCAAATGTTTGTAAACAGTTTATGAACTGTACACTTATTATTATATTTTATCCTTTCGTTGTGAGATTCTATTTTGTTTTTCTTTCCCTGTTTTTCCTTATTTACCCCATAACAATCCATCTTTCCGTATGGTTTGAATTGTCACGGGTGTCGATTTAAAGCGTGCGAAAAGGCGGGACGTTACAAAAACCATAACCTGAGAACGTACCTATTTGTCGGGAAAATAACGCTTATTTTATGAAACCAATAGCAGTAGCAATTGCTTCCATAATCCTGGATTTCACTTATATAATCCAAAGAGGTAAATAATTATATAAAAGTGAAAATTTTAATTTGTTTCAATAAATAACAAAACAAATCAATAGAATAGAATAACAATCACTTGCGACCAAAGCATACAATCATCACATGAAATCAATGAAATCAACCATTCATCCATAGAAATTAAAACAAATGGTTTGTTTAGGTTTAGAAACTTTTAAATCGCATAGAATGACAAATAAACTACTAAGTATACCATCCACTCAACAGTCTTAGATAAAACTCAACAGATTATTCGTACATCCAAACAATTAGAAGTATCCTTGCCCAAACAACCCATAAACCAAAACATAACAAATTCCAAACATGATTTATGTTCATTTTTGCATATTTCCTTTCATGTCATTAATTGTTTGTCTATTTTCATTCTTACAGTGATTATTTTCTTTAATTTACATTTATTTCTTGCGAATTTTTTTTAGTTCCCATTCATTCATATAATATTTAATTCCACTTATTTACATTCATTTATTTACATATGTTATTTACATTTTCTTACATATGTTACTCATATATAACTAATCAAACGTATGTAAATCAATTCTTGAAGCACTATATGGGTTTCTTTGTAAATAAATCCACATTCATTCATTCAGTACTTACTCTCATCTATTTTCATTCATCACTTACAAAAAAATTTCCTTTTTTTTCACAAAATGAAAATTCTTTTTTATTACTTTACATTCATTTCTTACATAAGTTATTTCCATTCAATCATTTATAATAATCACTGAATTCATTATTCAAGTATTACATACATTTTATTACAGTTTAGTTTACATTAGTTAATCAGTATACTTGATTTCCATTAGATATCAATATCCATTAGTGCATAAGTTCATACTTAATTTACGTAACCCCTTTAATTTACCCTTTACATAGTGTCGTTGGATATTATATTTATTTTCTGAATCATTTCCACCTTGCTAAAGTTATAGTCTTTTAACTTAATATTGTATTCATTTTAGTATTTACTTTAATCATTAATAGCTTCAAACATTAACTTAAGTTTATAATCATTTACTTACAGTACTCACTTTTCTATTTCATTTAATTTAGTAGCATTTCAATTATAACTTAAGTTTATAACAATTATAATATCAAAATTCTTATTTATAAAGCAATTCACTGAGCACTTTCATTTTCTGAAGTTTTACTTGTATAATATTCTATCACATACCCTTATTAACATTACAACTTTTAATATTTTGGTAAGTTATATATATATATATATATATATATATATATATATGTCTATTAGAGTGCAATAGAAAGTTACACAAGTTTACCCTATTTATTTTAATTAGGAAAATGTTCAATAATCACATCCTTCAAATTCTTATATCCTTTGATTTGCAGGTTACAAGTTTCAAATTCTAGTATATTTCATTTATAACTTAGCATCTAATTTTTTATTTTCAATTTAGAAGTTCCAACTGTTTAATAGTTAAATTTCATTTCATTACAACAATTGAAATCTCTAATTTATAGGAATTTAAAAACTAAATAGCAGGTTCCATTTCAATCATTTAAAATAATATATTACCTTATACTCATAACTTATATATATACATATATCAATTCATATTTAGGAAAATTTAGGTTTGTTATCAAGCAAAAGTGTAGTCAAACTACTATAGCCGCCTTCCCACTTTGAAACTCGAAAATGAATGTCGATAATGCGTGCACTCATCATCGAAATTATTTCCCAGCGACAGAGAGGGGAGTACAAAACTTATTTTCCTCCAACATGCTTTTAAACATTTCTTCCAAATCACATTGAAATATTTATATCAGAAAATACTTCCAAATAATATAAATATTATATTCCAAAATCTTTAGAAAGAAATTTTCAGAATCTCGGAACTTAAGTTCTAAATATTCCAAATTATATTTATTTTATTTACTAATCTTATTTTCTACCAATATTTATAAATTTCACTGCCTAACAACAAATATATTTCAACAAATATATCGTTTATAAAATTATTATTTTATATACAAAAATATATAATAGGTAAAATTCTTTCATTTACCTACATTTCAAAACAAATATTGTGTCAGTCTGCCCTATTAAATGTTTTGAAATCCCTATCGATGTCATAGCGTCCTATGCATCGACCAGAATTTGTAAATACAAAACGGAGCAAATTAACACAATATAAAACGCTTTCTAGCACTAACAAATACGCTGTCTCATACACACACACACACACACACACACACACTTAGCGACTCATTCTAGGGTATTACTACCTTATTTATAAAGAGTCAGACCCCACAAAGCTAAGGTTATCGCTAAACCAGAGCTTTGACACCAACTGTAGCGACCTGCCTCTTTGGACGTTTTAAGAAGACACACATGCCAGACTCAAACAATTCAAAAGGGTAGATTGTTATGGGGTAAATAAGAAAAAGAAAGAAATAAAACAAATATAGAGCAACGAAATGAAAAATATAATAATCAAATAACAGTTCATGAAGTTGTTTTATAAATACATTTGATTATTCTTTACAACACAAACACCAGAGTTACATAAACATGAATACATAAATAAATGCAACGGAACACCATGATGCAGTGGAATAAAATAATAATAATAATAATAATAATACAATTCTTCATCTTCGTCCTCCAGAAATAAGGTCTTCAACTCTGAAATGCTCAGGATGACTCGAGCGAATTGAAAAGACGAAACACTCGAGTCAGAACTAAAAGATCTTATGTGAGTTAAACCAATGATAAATATGCGTGTGATGGTGTCAGAGATGTTTACGGGGTTTGACATCTCCTATCCAATGCCTAACGTGAGTGCAGTAACTTAAGAGATGTTCGGGATTCACATCTCCTAAGGATCCGCTAAACTATCTACTATGTAGTACAATACGCTGTTATAATATATCTACAGTAAAGTAAGGTATTAAAATAGCGTTAAAGTGTTACCCATATCCCCCTTAGCACATTTTATATATTCTCATAGTCTATACAGTACCGTAACTCCTCCGTAAACTGGAGGCTTCAGAAGGCACTTCATAGGTATGGTACAAAACAAACTCTTAGAAGGCGCTCTAGGGCATGCGAACACGGCACTCGAGGCAATGCTAGAGTGGATATACCAAATGCGTATCCAGACTGGTGGTAATGCATAGCAGCTACTACCACCTACCTCGAAACACACTCCCAAATTAAAATCAAGCAGTGGCCACCAAATCAATTACATAGTAGTAGAATGGTATCGAAGAAATGTGTCCGATAGGAGGAATGACTTCACTTGTCCCGGCGTGGCTCTTGTTTTAATCACATCCAAGCTGACTCGTGGGAGTCTGGGTCATGTCATACCGTATGCAGAAATCGTTTGCCAAACCATCCTACTTTATTTTCGAAATCTCCACCACGTACACGGTTGTTAAGTGGTTTTCGGTATTGGCAGAGAGTATGACAATATCTAATCCCAGTCTCTTTAACAACTAATCGCTTGTTTCATACCAGATGGTTCTTTTACATTTCAAAAGTCAATTTACAATTAATATCAAAATATGATATTCTTAAAACCATATCACTTTCAAAATCATATTTACTTTTGAAATTATTAATAAAATAGGTTAATTAAATCCTCAGTCCAAAACCATCATATATACTCAATTATATCATTTCCAAAAAGGTCGAATTCCAAATTCCAAATTTAGGTTGTATCATCATCATGAATTTAAATATAAATACTTCAACTTTACACAGTTTGAAATTTTAGAAAATAGTTTAAATGGTCATAAATAGTTTTCAATAGTTTGAAAATAATTTAAAATAGTCAAAATAGTCTAAAATAGTTTAACTGATTTAACATAGTTTAAAATAGATTAAAATAGTTAAAACAGTTTAAACAGATTTAAATTAGATTGAATTAATCTAAAAATGGTTTAAATAGATTTAAAATAGATTAAATAGATTTAAATTATATTAAATAGATTTAAAATAGATTAAATAAATTTAAAATTTATTAAATTGGATTAAATAGATTATAACGGATTAAATAAATTAAAATTTGAATAATTAAAATTGTTTAAATTCATTAAAATAATTTAAATAAAATTAAAATAGATTTCAAAGTTATGTCCAAAAAATTTCAATAACTCAATTCCGAGAATTTTATTTATATTTGACACTTCAACTCGAAACTCCAATTTAAATCCTTTAAACAATTCATTAAATCAATTCCAATTTAGCATTAATGCTCGGATTGTCAAAAATAATTTAGTTTATATAAATCAATTTCTATTTCAAAATATCTGTTAACTGAATTCAAAATTTTAAAGATTCAAAAATCATTTGATTTAACCAATCCGGTGTCCGTATATAATTTTTTACCCTATGGTCAAGTGATACGGGTATTTATCAATTCAATCCGCAATTTACAATTTTACGGTTATATATATCATTTCAAACCACAACCCCTAATTACATAAAAATCCATAAAATCGGTCGAGCCTATCATTTAATTTAACTAACATAAGATAATTTAGTATTTGTGAGTTGGTTAAAACACTCACCATTGATTTCAAATCGGTTTGAAATCCAAATAAAAACCCAAAATACCAATAGAAGAAATCGCGAGTGAATCTAAGTTTATATGCAAAAAATATTCATGTTATAAGAAATATTATTAAAATAATAATTGGTACACGTTTCAATAAAAAAAGTTTAATACTTACATTTTTCCCAAGATATGGCTTCAGGCAAAGAATGAAGTACAAACTAAGATGTAGGCAGGACATGTAGGAAAAATGAATAAAAAATGGAAATCATGTTTCAGAAAAGAAAGCTTTTGAATTCGCAATGATGAAAGCTTTTGAATTTGCAGGTTCACATTAAAATGATTCAGGGGAAGGAAGATTTGAAATGGAGATCTAAACATAGGAAATGAAGTGGTGACAAAAAAATAATGAAACAATTAAAAAAAACATGAACAAATTGCTGATGAGATTTAGCTTCAACAAAGAATAATTTGAACTAAATGAATATGAGGTGTCAGGAGAAACAAAACATAAAAGAAGAAATAAAGTGGTTTTCAAATCCAGGTTTGAACTATCACTTCTATTCTAATAAGATTCAAAATCTAAATATTCAAACTTTGCAATTTAAGTTTCATTTAGATTTCAACATTTACTTTAATTTTATTCAAGTTGGAAAAAAATACTCACTTAATCATTTTAATAACAGCTAAATAAAATCTCAATTTATGAATTTAAATTAATATTCAATATTCAAACTTAAACTTAATAAAAATTAAGAACATTCATTTAATCACTTTTTATCAAATCAATTTATAAGTCATATCTTTCGAAATTTCAAAACCAGCAAGTTCAAATCAATTCTATTTAAATAAAATTCTTAAACAAATACAAATTTCAACTCAATTTCAATTTATCTTTACAACCTTAATTTATTAAAGTTATTATAAAATCTATTTTTAAAATGAAATTTTAAATAAATACTTAAACATGATATATATATATATTAAATTATACTTTATTATATTAAATCTTATTTTTATATTTTTTAAAATAATAAAGTTATAAGAAAATCTTAAAAATTATATTTTCAAAACCAATTTATTTAAAATTTCCAAAGCACATAATGTAGAAATCTACATATATATATATATATATATATATATATATAATTTATATATTATATTTTTTAAATCATTAATTATCAAAACCCATATATTTTCTTTCAAAACTTCGGAAATCATTTTCAAAATATAGACCAATAATGTTTGTATATAATTCTATATCCTATGGTCAAGTGATACAGATATTTATCATTTCAATCCGCCATTTAAATATCTACGGGTATATATTTCAACCCACAATCCCAAAATTTAAAATCAATGAAAATCGCTTGTGTTTATCATTTTAACCCATAACGATTTTCCCCTAATCAATAATATCGTTCGGGTATGTAACATTTCAACCCGTAGGGAATTTTAAACTAACAGGTAACTTGTACAGTATGAACAAATATGATAAAAATATTACATGCCAACAACAGGCATATATCATCAGTAACAAATTTAAATATATTATATACAACAGGTTATGGTGTCATATGTCACAGGTAAATAATGGCAGATAATGGCATATCATATTTAACAATTAAATATCTTAACAATTTAAAATTTAACAACATATTTCAATCGTCATTTCGTGTAAAATAAATTTTATTAAGTATAAGAATGCTAATTGTGTGTGATTGCTCACCTTTCGAGGCTAGAGAAACACGAGAACAAGATGGAAAAGGGCACGGATAAGCATGGATAATCGGTAAATCACCAAACTGATACAGGTAAGCATGGAGTACCACGGGACAACGATAAAGCAAAGAAAATCTACACTAAATCGATGAAAACAAAAATCAAAACTAGCTTGATGTAAATAGAAAATACATATTATATTATTATATTTTTTCAAGAATCAATATTTGATTAACAACACATATTAAAATAAAATCTTTGTACTTTATACTTATTAAACACATATTAACATTAAATATCTTCATATTATATTAAAACAATATTTAATAAAATACATATATTTTCTTTTAAATCCTCAAATGAATATTTTATTATAATATATATAAATTATGTTATAACAGAATTAATTTTTACAATATAAATTCTATCATATACATATATCTTTGCTTCTCTATATATATACATATAAATAGAACAAAAGAATAGGACTGTATGATATATATATATATATTTATATAATAACCCTTTTTATATGCATTTACAATATAAGATATACTTTTTTATAAATAAAATAAGCTGCTGCTTCACAAAACAATATATGCTCCCTGTATGAATCTCAAAAGCAATAACAGATCAAGAACAGATCAAGCAAGAACAGATCAAATAATATGAAAGCAAACTTGAATGAATTTTTTATATATAAAACAAGAGAAGGAGACTCACGGCAGGTGGTTGCACAGGAGTGTTCGATAGGTTGAGCTAGGGCCGTCGAAAGGATGAGGAAGGCAAGGAGCACGATCAGGTCGGGTTTACAACAACAACATATATATATATATATATATATATATATATATATATATAAACTTCATTTTTTTAGGCAGATGCGTTTGCACGGTGATGATGGAAAGAAGCATTGCTGACGCGAGGGAAGGAGGAGGATGTCGATGAAAGTTTATGGTGAGCTGTAGCCATTGTGAAGTGGTGATGGGTACGACGAATATAGGGTTGCTGTGGCCGTTGACATGGAGCACAGAAGAGAGGCTTGCGTAAGGTGATGAGCGAGGTTAATCGGTGTTAGCACCAGAATCGGTCAGTAAAACCCTTAAGAGAGAATTGTGTAAAGAGATTAATGAAGAAAGTAAGGTTAAACAGAGGACGGTATGTAAATTTAAATGTAGAAACGAATATCAGATTTATAGTGGTTCGGCGTAATTGCCTACGTACACTTTGAGATAGATCTTTATTGCTTTTCTCGATAATCGATTGCAGATACAATCCATATGTCAATCACTCAAATACAATTGCGCAGCAAAAAAAGATTAAGTCTTGAATGAGTCTTGAATGCGGCAGAGTCTCTCCGGTGTTCTCGAAAAAAGGTCCATTTCACTGTGCCCCTGCTTCTCTATTTATAGGCGAAGATGGGTTCGACTTCCCTAGTGGGCCAGGTATCTAAGTAGCTTGGCCCAAAAAGAGTGATCTCTGTGTGCCGATCCATAAATGCCGAACGGCAATATGCCGAACAAGGCATGAATGTCGAACGATATCCTCATGTCGAACGAAGTGATGCCGAACACTCTGAATGCCGAACGAAGTGAAGCCGAACACTCTGAATGCCGAATGAAGTGATGTCGAACACTCTGAATGCCGAACAAAGTATTTGTGCCGAACAACACTGGAAGCCGACCATTCCCAAATGTCGAACGAGATTTATGCCGAACGACACTGGAAGCCGACCCAGTGCGTTGTGTCGAACGACTCTGGATGCCGAGCAAAATGGAATGCCAAAGGGCTCTGCCATGCCGAACGTCCATAGATGCCGAATGATATACAATACCGAACGGCACTCAATGCCAAATGCTCTTGCATGCCGAACGTCCCATAGATACCAATGAACTTGAGTGCCGAACGAATCGGTTGTGCCGGACGACTCTAGAAACCGAGCTCTCTCTAATGCCGAACACTCCTAAATGCCGAGCGTTCGTGAATGCCGAGCGTTCTGGATGCCGAACGATTCTTAAATGCCGAACGATATGCAAACGACGAGTACTTAGTTGCCTGCTCAAACCTTCAGTAACACTTGCACCCCAAAGTGCATCACGTGGTTGAACGTGATGTGCTTTGAACCATGAGTCCACTGTGCTTTCGATGGTGACTTCCCTTGATCACTAGTTGAGGCGATGTGTGCCGAACGTCATGCAAATGCCTAGCAGTACAGCCGAAGCAGAACGTTCCATGTGAATGCGGAACGGTACAGCCGAAGCCGAACGTTCCATGTAAATGCCGAACCGTACAGCCGAAGCCGAACGATGTCGTTTTTACCGGTTCTATCGGTCATTGCCCCTTCGTCTCCCTTTCTTCCCCTATAAAGTTTGGCACTTTCCTTCTTCCTCTCTTCTTCACTTTCTCCTCAGCTATCTTGTACTTACGAACCTCGCCAAACTCCAAGGATTTAAGTGCCCTTCCTTTCTCTAGCATCATACCCTGCACCACTCCTTTCCCGAGTCATTCAGAATTAATTAAAATTGTGCCCTTAACTCTAGAATTCTCCCGAGCTTCAATCTACTTGCTAGGTATCGACCCCTTCTATTTAATTTCTTTCGCTGACTAAAGAGTTTTAATACGAGGCTTAAGTTCGTAAATTAGAACCATAACCCATAGGTACTTCGTAAATAAAAGGATCGAACTGCGATTATGGTATGTTCTAGGGCTAGATGACGTAGAGAAAAGGGAAAGTGGTCAGAGGCAAGCACATGAGGGAGTTGTTGGAAGATGTATTGTGGTTCGGTATAGCTTTCTCATGTCTAACGAGATTGAAGGGAAGAGTAGAGGAGGAGAAAGAATTGGCTAGAGTGCCGAACAATACGGTCCGATGTGACTTGCCGAACGACTTGGCCACGTCGTTTGGCATGGATGGGAGAGAAAGATAAAACCATTGTTAAGGATGGATTGCTGGACGGAGTGCCAAGCGTTGGGGCTCGACATTACTTCGGCTTGGCATGATTCGCCACATGCCGAGCAGCAAAGTGGAAAAATAGGGAGGAAGTACAAATTGGATAGGATGCCGATCGATATTTCGGTCGAACAGCCCGCAGGCCGAACGGTCATGAATGTCGATCAATAGTTAGGCCGAATAATATTCTGGCTGCACAACATCTTTCCCGAATGATAATTAGGCTGAACAACTTTTTGGCCGAACGATATTTAGGCCGACCAGTATTTTAACTAAACGAAACTTAGGCCGAACAACATTTTGGCCGAACGATATTTAGGCCGACCAGTATTCACTTTGCCTAATCTTATGACAAAAATAAGGAAAAGGACCTAAGCAGACTAGCATATCAAACTAATCTGGACTGATAACTTCCTAATTTAAGTATTCACAAGCCTGAACTTAAATTGACAAAAATGGATAATTTCCTTTAATATATAGTGCCAACGTCGGAGCCCAAAATTGAAAGCATCGTAGGGCATGCTTTTGGAGATGGTCAGCGATGACGGTCTTCGAAGGAGACAATTCGAATCTCAACTTTATACCATCAACTCTATGACTTTTAATTTCTCAGCACTTACATTTGAATTATCACACTAGTTCACACACCACACGGGGGGGGGGGGGAATATTTACGTTGTTAAGTCTAACGTTGATTGTTTTTCCAAGTATAGTTAAAACAGGTGCTCTACCAGATTCAATTTCTATCAAAGGTGTCTAGGAAATCTAGCTCCACCACGATCTCAGATAGACCTGGGCCGTCTTCTAAACAAGGAGTCGTAGATACTTCGAACCCATCGACTTTCCCTGCTCATAACTTAGCTCCCGACGCCCTGGAGGCATCAATTTTCTTGGACAACCCAGTCGATTCACAGGCCTCGAAGATTAATGAAAGTGCACTCTGTCGGATATGCTCTATCCACTGAATCCCCTTCAACGACGTATTAGTTCCTTCAGGGCACGATCATCCACACTTGCCCCCAGTTGGATACACAGCTTGTGATAAGTTTATGTCTTGGGTCGGCTGCGTGCCACCGTTCAACTCATTTCTTCGGGACGTGCTGCAATACATCGACATTGCCCCGTCACAACTACACCCGAACGGCCACGCCTTCATCTACGGTACCTACATCCTCTTCATGAATGTCCTCTCTAGGCTTCCAACCCCGTGTGACATTATATATATATATATATATATATATATATATGATCGAGAAGCGGAGAGATAGCCCCTCTTTCATGTTTCTTAAGCCGCACCACAAATGCCGGATCTTGAGTGGGGCATGCAGAAAGTTTTCCCTGTACAAACAGGAATGGTTTTATGTGCGTTGCCCTCCTGGTTTCGCGAGGAGATGGGTGGAAGGAAGTAAGTCTTTTCTCTGGATCGATATTCATTCTTGGTCAAAGCCATGCCTTTTCTAACTCTTTTTTCCATCTTTTCAGATATCAATCCACATCCTGACGGCCTTGGGTATTCTGAAGCAGTCGAAGCTATTAGAGCCCTTCCTGTCGAAGAATGGGACATCCGAAATCTCATTTCGAATGAGTCACTTACAACGTTTGGACCGTTGGCAGAAGGCCGTCGGATAAGCCTTCCTCAGGGCATTACCATACCCAGGCCCGCCTCTGGCAAAGGGAACAAACAAGCCGAGTCTTCAGCACGCAACGCTCCTGGCGCACTAGAAGAAGGAGAAATCAAGGAAACCGAAACACCTGAAGCTCAAGATGAGAACGTTGGTCCTACTCAGGACCCGATAGTGGAAGTTCACGACATCGAAATGTCATCTTCCCCTTCGAAGAGGAAAAAGAGACCGACGTACAAGATAAGAAGGGATAAAATTGGTGCAACCTCTAAAGTTACTCTTATTCCAGCAGAGAAAGAGGCATCCCCACAACATTTAGAAAGTTTTTTAAAGGGCCTCTCGAACCTATCAATACCTGACGATCTACTTAATTATGATTTTGATGATCCGAAGGCACTTAAACTTCACTCGCCCATCAGAGGCGATGTAGGCGTTCAAGCCCAATCTCATGGAGAAAAAACTCCCATTAGTAAAGAAACTGCTTCGTCAAGGGGAAACACTAGGACACACACAAACACATGCACCTCACCTTGCACTTAAATTTCAATCGTCACACTACTCTTTGCTAATTCATTGTTATTTAAATTCTGTGTAGGTGACATGGGGCGTACACACGGAATTGATCATCTCCGCGGGTCGTCTATCTTCCATCATTCTGGACGGGACTCAGGTTCCGGAAAACGTCGGGATAGAGAACGGTGATGGCGATAGGGATTATCATTCCCGGGATTCATCATCTCGAAAGAAAACATATTATCAGCCCAAATACCACCAACATCCCTCTTCTCACTCGGGGAAAAACAAAGATAAGCACGACCGTAAGGGGTTGCAATCCGATGTTCCCCATGATCAACACTTCGATTCCTCCTCCACCCGAAAGTCCCGGGATCCTCAAAGGAGAGTTGAAATTTCAAAGCCGTCTCCTCCTGCTCCGGCAACAGATCCATCAGTATCGGAGAGACTGGCCGAGCTTAAAGTTAAATTCCCAAAAATATGCTTTGATGGTCTGAAGTTCCTCCCGGTGATCCACCATATACCTAGAGATGTTAAGCAGAGCGCTATCGCCTGTACCAACGACGTCAATGTTCAGCATAACGCGTTCATTCATCTTGCTAAGAAAGTGTCAGAAGTCTTCGTAGAACGCCAACATGAGATTGATCGCCTAAAGCTTGAGGCTATACATGACAAAGACATTATCAAAGCTCAGGACGAAGAGATTGCATCTTACAAATCTCAACTTGAGGCCGCCCAGCAGAGCGCCAAGGATACCGCCGAAGCCATAACTTGTCTGTAATCGACTCACAAAAAAGAAATCGATGAGGTGGAACAACGCTGTGGTGCTTTGTCTTTGGAGAAAGATAGCATCTGTGGAAATCGACTCCCGTCTTGAGGCGGTCAAGGAAGAAGGTAGAGAAGAAGTCGAAACCATGTTCGATCCGCTTATTGCCGAATTCAATGCCCACGTTCTCATGCACTGAGACTTAACTTTTCTGGGCGAGGTCTACCTCGAATCATTGGCCGAGGTGTGGGAGACTTTAATTGAAATCAAGAAGGCTGAACACGGTATCGAGGAGGATGATGAGGGGGCTTTCGTAAAAGAATTCCTTAAGGGAAACGAGCCTTCGGACCTGTCAACGGCCAAAGCCTTTTATTGAAAAGGCTTCCCCTCAACGAAAGGAAAAGAAGTTATCGTCGGTCCATCCGGAATTGAGTCTTCAGCTCGTGTGCCTTCCCAGCCAGCCGATCGGCTGATACTCGATCCTTTTGAACAGCACATTAGCTATGACCCGGAGGACCCCGGCCTTGGCGTTCACGTTTTGTCCCCTATTCTAGAGGGTGAGACCCCCTTGATGGCTGAGAGCCAGCCGGAACCTGGTAGGCAACTCTTTTGCTTTAACATTCCAAGAGTTTTTGTTTTTCATCAGAAGCTATCGCATTCTAATACTTGCTTTTCGTGATTTTGTGCAGGCCGTTCTGATCTTGAGCCCACTCCAAGGAGCGATGTCGCCAAGGAGGTGAGGAAAAAACGAGTGAAGCCACTCATGTAGGAGAGGCTCCCGGTCCAGATGCTCAGGTGATCGGAACGCTTGATGAGGACAAATCTTAGACTTCCCCTCCCATCGATGGGAGTTATGAAGTTGAAATTACATGCGTCTCTGAGCACATATCCGAACTGAGCATGAAGGAGCAGCTTGAGAAAGAGAAGGAAAAGACGATCAAGATCAAGGTTGAACCTCAAGCATGGACCTGGACGATCCTTTGAACAAGCCGTTGAAGGTTATCCTCCTAGGCAGGTCCAAACCAATGGATGTTCCTCGTACTTCTTCAACTGTCACTCCCCCGTCAAAGAAAGCTATCAAGGTAAACGTACAGGGGAGGAGTCATCTAGCAAAAAGTCGAAGAAGTCAAAGAAGTAGTCTTCGCTCTCGTTCAATAAGAGCTAGTTTAGATTATGTAATTATTTTTGTTTTCGTAGTTCATTTAAATAAAATTATTTGTAATGAATAAAACTTAGTTGTTTTCCCTCTCAGAGGACTGTTGTTGTTTGGTTTTTTGTATAACCGTGGTCAAAATCCGAGCTACTGCGAGTTATGTGAACTTCTCGATTCATCTTCAAAGAAGTTGATAGTGTTCTTGGTATTTGCACATTCTTTTATCCCATGTTCTGAGGACTTAGAAATTTTTCCAATCCGTACGCCAAGGGCTTGATGACTTCAAGTCATTTATATCCAGTCCGCCCTCAGGGCACTTGGACATTTAAGTTATTTATACTCTGGTCCGCACTCTGGGGACTTAGAGTACTCCAGTCCGCACTTTGGCGACTTGGAGATTCTGAGTCGTTTATACTCGAGTCCACACTCTGAGGACTTAGAGTACTCCAGTCCGCACTTTGGGGACTTGGAGATTTTGAGTCGTTTATACTCGACTCCGCACTTTGGGACGTAGAGTACTCCAGTCCATACTCCGGGGACTTGGAGATTTTGAGTCGTTTATACTCGAGTCCGCACTCTGGGGACTTAGAGTACTCCAGTCCACACTTCGGGGACTTGGAGATTTTGAGTCGTTTATACTCGAGTTCGCACTCTGGGGACTCAGAGTACTCAAGTCCGCACTTCGGGGACTTGGAGATTTTGAGTCGTTTATACTCGAGTCCGCACTCTGGGGACTTAGAGTACTCCAGTCGGCACTCCGAGGACTTGGAGATTTCAAGTCGTTTATACTCGAGTCTGCACTCTGGGGACTTAGAGTACTCCAGTCTGCACTCTAGGGACTTGGAGATTTTGAGTCGTTTATACTCGAGTCCGCGCTCTGGGGACATAGAGTACTCCAGTCCGTAGTCTGGGGACTTGGAGATTTCGAGTCGTTCATACTCGAGTCCACGCTCTGGGGACTTAGAGTACTCCAATCCGCACTCCGGGGACTTGGAGATTTCGAGTCATTTATACTCGAGTCCGCACTCTGGGGACTTAGAGTACTCCAGTCCGCACTTTGGGGACTTGGAGATTTCGAGTCGTTTATACTCGTTCGTACATCAGACAAAGTAATGTATCTCTTAGTCATTGTTACAACATTATCATACACAGGGCCATCGACAATTTATGGGGAAAATGAAATGGCTTCAAGCCTTTATTAATGAAAATAAGCTAAATTGTCTTTTTACATGCCGTAAACTAGGAATAAAAGCTTGCTGGAAATAAATGCAACTAAAATTTGATAGAAATGAACTAAGTGTAATAATGCCACAAATGTTCACCATTCCATGCTCGGGGAAGTGTTGCACCATCGACGGTTGCTAGCTTGAAAGTTCCTTCTCCAAGCTTCCGTTCAATGACTTATGGACCTTCCTATGCGGGGCCCAAGTGTGATGGAACTGGGAAAACTTGTTTCAAAACGAGATCACCTACGCCAAAGATTCTCGGTCGGACTTTTTCATTATAATATCGAGCAACTCGGTGCATGTACACGGCCGCTCTTAAATTAGCTTCTTCGCTTTTTTCATCAATGAAGTCCAACGATTCCAGCAAGAGATCTTGATTTGACTCAGGGTCATAATAAGTTACCCGATGTGATGGGACTTCAAATTCCACGGGTATGACAGCTTCCATGCCATATGCTAATGCGTATGGAGTGTGGCCAGTCGCGGACTTATGGGTGGTTCTGTAAGCCCAAAGTGCTGTCGGAAGCTCATCTACCCACTTGCCTCTTTCCTTTTCCAAACATTTTTTCAATATGGATTTGATTATCTTGTTTACGGCCTCCACTTGTCCATTAGCTTTCGGATGAGCAACTGCTGCAAGCTTTTTCTCAATACCATATTTTTGGCAAAATTCCCTGAACTCTTTGCTTTCAAACTGAGTTCCATTATCTGTAACGATGGTTCGTGGCAGGCCAAAGCGGCATATGATATTTCGTACAACGAAATTAATGACTTTCTTGGTGGTGATAGTGGCCAAAGGCTTTGCTTCTACCCAATTGGTAAAGTAATCGACCGCAACAATCGCGTATTTTGTGCCAACTTTGGGTAGGGGTAAGGAACCGACTATATCGATCCTTCACATTGCAAATGGCCAAGGACTAATCATTTGTGTGAGTTCCATCGGCAGAGCTCTTGGGATTTTTGCATACTTCTGGCATTTGTCACATCTTCTTACGTAGTCTGTGGCATTTCGATTTATAGTTGGCCAATAGTATCCATAGCAGAGGATTTTCTTTGCTAACGTCTGTCTCCCGATATGGTCGCCACATTCACCTTCATGAACTTCCGTCAGGACTCGTTTTATCTCATCATGGGCAATGTACCGGAGCAATGGGGTTGAGAATCCCCTCCGGTACATTATTCGATCCTGTATTACATAATAAGAAGCCTTATGAATGACTTGTCGTCTTTCGCTCCTTCTTTCGGGCACGGCCCCGTGTAACGAGTACTGCTTGAATAGGGTCATCCATGACTCCTTCTCCATTTCTGTTTCTAATGTAAAATTTACCTCCATTATATTTATGCTCGGAACTTGTAAGGATTCAACGGGAAACAATCCCATCTGCTGCACATTGCCAGTGTTTGCAAATTTTGCCAATGAATCAGCTGCTCTGTTTTGTTCACGCGGAACATGTGAAATATCATAATACTCAAGATTCACTAGCATCTCCTGAACTTGGGCCAAATACGGGGAGAGTCTCTTCCCCTTGCTTGGTAGTCTCCATTCACTTGATACACCACCAGTTGCGAGTCGCAAAAAACTTCAACCGATCTTATTCCCAGCTCTTTGACGAGTCTTAAGCCGGCAATCAATGCTTCGTACTCGGCTTCGTTATTCGTTACCGTGAATTCGAGCTTCAAAGTATAGAAAACCGATCAGTTTTCAGGAGTTACAAGAACTATGCCAACCCCCGAACAACGGTTGTTAGATGCCCCATCGGTGTACATCTTCCATTGGATAGGTATGACATTGCGGCCGTTTGATTCGTCTGTCATGGTGAATTCAGCGATGAAATCCGCTAGCGCTGTCCCTGTATGGCCTTTCGCGACATGTAAGTAATATCAAACTGACTGAGCTCGATATTCCACTTTAATATTCTTTTAGAAGTTTTCGGTCGTTGGAGTATCTGACGCAAGGGTTGATCAGTGTAAACACTGATTGGGTGTGCCTGAAAATATGGGCGATGCTTGCATGATGCAATCACCAAGCAATAAGCTAATTTCTCGATCTTGGGATAGTTTCTTTCTGCCCCCGTCAGACGTTTACTAACATAGTAAACAGGCTTTTGAACTCGGTCCTCTTCACGGACCAAAGCCGTACTGATAGCATGTCAGGATACTGCCAAGTACACATACAACATATCATGGTCTATTGGTTTCGATAACACTGGGGGGGTCTCCAAATACCTTACCAGAGCTCGGAATGCTTCCTCGCAGTCGGATGTCCACTCAAGATTCCTTTTTCCCTTCTTTATCACATCAACGAGAGGAATGCATTTATCCGTGGCTCTAGATATGAATCGGCTCAGCGCTGCCACCTTTCCGTTCAAGCTTTGTACTTGCTTTATAGTTCTGGGCACTTGTATGTCCCGAATAGCCTGAATCTTTTTCGGGTTAGCTTCAATTCCACGTGCATTCAAAATGAAACCCAAGAACTTTCCTAATGCCACGCCAAAAGAGCACTTCAAGGGGTTGATCTTCTACCGTATTGTCTAAGTATATCAAACATTTCTGCTAAGTCTTGGATGTGGTCGTTTGACTGCGGTGACTTCACGGGAATGTCATCCACGTAGACTTCCATCGTCTTACCGATCTGGTCCTTAAATATTCGATTCACCAGACGCTGATAAGTTGCTCCCGTGTTTTTCAGTCAAAAGGGAATTACTACATAGTAATATAGCCCCATATTTGTGACAAAACTGGTATGCTCTTGGTCTGGAATGTGCATCGAGATCTGATTGTATCCTAAGTACGCATGCATAAATGACAGTAATTCGTGTCCGGCGGTAGAGTCGACGAGCTGGTCGATTCTAGGTAAATGGAAACTATCCTTCGGGCATGCTTTATTCAGATCGGAGTAATCAACACAAGTTCTCCACTTCCCATTTGCTTTCTTCACTAGCACTGGGTTAGATACCCATTCAGGGTAGAGGGCGTCGCGGATGAACCCATTGGCTTTGAGTTTGTCCACCTCCTCTTTGAGAGCCGCGGACCTCTCCGGGTCCATACCTCACCTTTTCTATTTTACGGGAACGTATTTCGGGTCTATGTTTAATATATGTATCGCAATTGTTGGAGAAATCCCACACATATCAGAGTGTGTCCAAGCGAAGACGTCCAAATTCGCCTAGAGGAAATCAGCAAGATCCTCGGCCATTGAAGGGTCGAGTTGCGATCCAATCTTAAAAACTCATGATGGATCATCCCGGCTGAATGGGATGTCGATCATCGGCTCAACCGGTGCTGCATTCATTTCCCTAGGTTACCCATCATCATCTCTCAGATCTATGTCTCTAAGGATCCGAGAATGCTGCCCGAGCCAAGGCTCGGGAACTACTTATCAATCATCAGTCTTTAGGATGTGGATGGAGTTGTCCGCAACCTTTCCCTTCTCTCTCCATTGAGCTTCTCTCAGTTCCTCCACATAACATGTGCGACCGGTCGCCTGATCGCCATGTACAACACCGACTCCTTTGTCTGTTGGAAATTTTATTGTCAAACACCATAGGGCCAAAGCAGCCCTGAATCCTGCGAAGGCTGGACGACCCAAAAAGACATTGTATGGAGAGTTAACATCCATTACTACCCGTACTCTCCTACGCTCACCTTCCCCCAGTTCAACTGGTAGTTCTATATATCCCATCGCGTTGCAGCACCGTTAAAGCTGTGGATACGGGCTTTGCATGGTTTCAAATTTTTCGTTTCCATCTTCATTTGGTCATAATCCTTCTGTAAGATGATGTTGACAGAGTTTCCACAATCAATCAAGATTCATTTCACGTAAGCTGGCTCGATTGTTGCAGATATAACCATCGGGTCGATAGTAGGAGCCTCCACCTTGTCCACGTCTCGACTCCTAAACACTACATCATCAGTCATCATGCGTTGTTGTTTTGTGGGGGTTCCATCTTCCACATTCGAACAACATTCATAATCCGCATGCCTCAAGGTGGTAGCATATCTTCCATCTCTAGCTAATTCTTGTCTGTAGGATGAGGTCCTCCGACAATAGTATTTATGATCAATCTATCTACAGTCCGAGCAGGTTGTTCTGGTTGGCGTGGAACCGGCCCGCGTCCAGGGTCTGACGTTCCTTGCCTTCCATCTTGCGGGTTTTTGACGAATTCCTGCAATTTTTTCTGTCTGATTAACTTTTCTATGGCATCATGGAGGTGTCTACACTCCTCAGTATTATGCCCATGGGTCTCATGGAAGCGATAGTACTTCCATGTCTGTTTATGTTTTTCAGTGGACTCCTTTGGGCGTGGCTTTTTGTATTCAAAGGTGTTATAGGTAGATAGATAAATGTTTTCAAGAGAAGTATTCAGTGGGGTGTATTCATTGTAGGTCGGAATCCTTAGCTTCCATTCCCTGCTTCTCTTTTCTT
Source organism: Allium cepa (assembly GCA_030765085.1). Taxonomy (NCBI): domain Eukaryota; kingdom Viridiplantae; phylum Streptophyta; class Magnoliopsida; order Asparagales; family Amaryllidaceae; genus Allium; species Allium cepa. The sequence continues at coordinate 551,385,306 of CM060938.1, forward strand.
TCTGGGATTCCCACCTCCGGATCCCTTGGACTTCCCAGGCTTGTTCTAGACGTTGACTTGAACTTTTACCAAACTATCGCCGGACTGCTTCACGGCAATGTTACTTTTCATGGTCTCCTGAACAGGCCCTGGTGCCTTATCTCATCTCGTCCATCGAGCCTCCTCCCTCCAAATGAACTGATGAGCTTTGGCATAGAATCATTCCTATGAAGATGGGGGCTTTCCCGCCAACCAATCTCCAAACTCCGAGTCTGGATCTATACCTCGCATTACCGCCATCAAAATTGCATGGTCGTTAGGATTGCTAACTTCAGTGGAAGCAACATGAAACCTCTGTATGTATGCTTTCAAAGACTCTCCCGGAGCCTGGATTATGCTTGATAATGACCTTACGTCCTTTGGACGGGTAGCATGTATCCTGAATTGTTCAACAAATTTCATCGCTAACTCGTCGAAGCTGGATATAAATCGCGGAGGAAGCCGAGTAAACCACATATTGGCGATTCCGGACAGAGTGATTGGGAAATACCTACACTTCGTCGCGTCATTTGCCCTTGCCGAATCCATCATTCATTCATACCTCATTACGTGTTGCCTAGGGTCAGTCTTCCCTTCGTAGGCTGGGATAGTCGGCATATTCAATTTCTTGGGGTACTCAGCCTGTAGAATAACATCTGTGAAGGGAGCATGACTCCTGGACACTCTCCAATCTTCGTTGGTTAGGCCTTGGTTCTCTCTCAACAACTGCATAACCATGGCTGATAAATCTGGAGTTCGTATGGAAGGTGGGAAGTTGGGTTCCATTCCACGGGACCGTGCGGTTGATGTCTCGCTTGATTTAGGTCCTGGTGATCCGTGCGTCCGGTCTCATCACGTACCTGATCCCTGGCGGATCGATCAGTGGCACCTGCATGTGCAGCTTCATCCCTACGACGTCTACCCCTAGGAGGTTCATCAGCTGAGGTCGAGCTATCTGATTCAAAATAAGGAGCAGGACTACTTTCAGCATTCTGATGCTGCTGCTGGGCAAGCTGAGTCATGAGATTAGTATTGGCTTGGATCTGCTCAGCAAGTTGCCTTCTTCTTTCCTTGAGTTCTCTTATCAAGTCGTTGAACTCTGTTCGGGAAACGACCTCCGCTTGGTTCTAGGTGGAGGTTCCTGCGCCTTGAATTGCTGGTTGGTTGCTAGGTCATATCTATTGTACACTAGCAGTTTCATTGACATCTGCGTTGTGAAAGGCCGATCTAGTGTGGTCTTCCCATAATAGAGTTGTCGGTTGTAACTCTGAGTAGAATCAACAGATGTCTTGCGAATGATTTGGATATCCTTCGGGGGATTTTTCAATCCAGTAGCTACAAAGTAGATCTTATCGTCCTGAAAATTCGATTCTCAGTGAAAGCACCAAAATGTTAGCACCAGAATTGGTCACTAACAACCTTAAGAGATATTTTGTAGAGAGATTAATGAAGAAAGTAAAGTTAAACAGAGGACAGTACGTAAATTTTAATGCAGAAAGAACGAACACCAGATTTATAGTGGTTCAACGTAATTACCTACGTCCACTTTAAGGTAGACTTTATTACTTTTCTCGATAATTGATTACAGATACAATCTGTATGTCAATCACTTAAATACAATTTCTCAGCAAAAAAGATTAAGTCTTGAATGAGTCTTGAATGCGGCAGAGTCTCCCTGGTGTTCTCGAAAAAAGGTCCATTTCACTGTGCCCCTGCTTCTCTATTTATAGGCGAAGATGGGTTGGACTTCCCTGGTGGGCCAGGTAGCTAAGTAGCTTGGACCAAAAAGAGTGATCTCTGTGTGCCGATCCATAGATGCCAACGGCAATATGCCAAACAAGGCATGAATGCCGAACGATATACTCATGCCGAATGAAGTGATGCCGAACTCTGAATGCCGAACGAAGTGATGCCGAACACTCCGAATGCCGAACGAAGTGATGTCGAACACTCCGAATGGCGAACAAAGTGATATCGAACACTCTGAATGCCGAATGAAGTGATGCCTAACGAAGTGATGCCGAACACTCTGAATTCCGAATAAAGTATTTGTGCCGAATGACACTAGAAGCCGACCGTTCCCGAATGCCGAACGAGATTTATGCCGAAAGACACTGGAAGCCGACCCAGTGCGTTGTGCCAAATGACTCTGGATGCCGAGTGATTTAGAATGCCGAATGGCTCTGCCATGCCGAATGTCCATAGATGCCGAACAATATACAATACCGAACGGCACTCAATGCCGAACGCTCTTGCATGCCCAACGTCCTGTAGATGCCGAACGAACTTGAGCGCTGAACGAATCGGTTGTGCCGGACGACTTTGGAAGCCGAGCGCTCTCTAATGCAGAATGCTCCTAAATGTCGTGCGTTCCTGAATGTCGAGCGTTCCTGAATGCTGAGCGTTTTGGATGCCGAACGATTCATAAATGCCGAACAGTATGCAAATGCCGAGTAGTTAGTTGCCCGGCCAAACCTTCAGGTAATGAACGGCATAAGGACGAGCAGGATGTTCAACAAAAACATATGCAGACTTCCATACATGATTGTCGGGATAGAACAACGCACGGTGATGGTTGAACTGGCTTTGGTGGAGGTATGGAAGGAGCGAAGGGAGGTGTGGAAGTTGGAAGTTGAGGTGGTGATGAGATCGGCTAGGCACTGGGTGGAGGAGAAGGAAAGCACGGCGGACTATGAGGCAAAGGCTGTCGGTTTGCATGGTGTAGATGGAAGCGTGGAAGGTCGTTGTCATGGCAATAGGGCGGAAGTGAATGGCTGCGATTGGAAGAAGGCGGTGGCTGAGATAGGGGAAGATGACAAGCATGTTTGGAGTAAGGTAAATGGTCAATATGGGGGAAGATGTGTGTGACGCCCCACATCTATACCCACGCTAGCCAAGAATGCCGTCAACTAGCGTGGAGAATAAGGCTGTTGAGGAGCGACCATCCGCGTAATTGCTTTGTGCGAGCAACGATACGTCAGATAGTACAACATGCATTTGGTTTAAGGAGGAAATCCGACATACCGATACAAACTCATAGCTACTACACAGTGGCTATATATATTCTTCGGAAACAAGTATAGAAATAAACATAACACAAATCAGTCACAAACATCCATATCACAAAGGGGGAAATAGATATGAATATTTAACACATGAAAGTGTACATCAGAGTAGTGATCAAACAAGATCCACAATATCACAAAAGAATAAATACAAGTGCTAGACAAAAGAATATGGATACATCTATGAGTCTATATCTCAAATGTATACAACAAAAACCACTAATCTGGGTAGTAAGCCAAAAGTCAGGGTGATAATCCCAGATGTGAAGTCAAGCAGAAGCACCTGTAACATCTCGGTCTGACCCGAGTATTATTTAATAAGAAAATAATAAACGGATCTGTCTAGCTATAAATATCAGATAAAATGATATAGAATAAGAGATATGACATAAATATATAATAAACATAAAGCCATACTATGATAAGTATGCAATTGAAAAATCAACTAGGGATTAATCAATATCATGAGAATCTTCTCAAAGATCAAAAGGAATGTCATACTCCTTATTTACCAAATCACCAAACTATAAATATTGACAATAAAATCAATGTCAATCACCAAAGTTGATGACACACAAATTCACCAATGCACAAATATTGATAAAACTTATCAATGTAAATCACGGAAATTGGTAAAAACACAAATTCCAGAAATCATCAATGGAAATCCAAAATCACAAAAATGGGGAGGCCTATCACAAAACAGGAGCATGAAAGCTCACCGACACTTGTATCACAAAATGGAACGCTATTCCATGGTAGCTAACCATTAATTTTGAGCCGAAGCTCCACAAAACGGCCCGAAGACCATGGGTCGCTACCCCACCAATTTTAGCCGAAGCTCCACAGAAACGGGGTTTAGTCTCCCTCGTAGACAAAGAGACATCGCACATTCGCTAGTCTTAATCACAAAAATGATCATCAACGATCATCAAAGTGTCAATTACAATAAGCTAGTAAATATAAAAGCCTAGCCTCATGTCCCATAACCACTAGCTTAACTTAAATATTTACGAACAAATTGTAGATTTCCACTAGAAAATTATCACAAGAGATTCAATCGAACAAGTCCAAGAACTAACCGAAGAAGTAAACGCAAGCGTTTCATGCCACTTGTTTTACGAAGCCGTTTAATTAGATTTCTCGTACGAGGGAGATGAAACGACAAATCACAAAAATGGTTGTAGAAACAATAAATCACAAAAATTCACATTCGAAGACGTGAATAAAATTCAAAGAAATTCAATTCCAAATTCATCAAAGTGGGAATGGCCTAGCAACTCAACACGGCGCGACCTAGCAGTTGAACGACCTAAGTGGTAGCGACAATAGTGCAGGCCGAAAGACCTAAGGAATGGTGCGACCCAACATATGGTCGACCTAACGTGCAAACGACCTAAGGAAATGGCCGAGCGACCTAACTCATGCATGACCTAACATGTATACGACCTAAGGAGATGCAGCCAAGGTAGTGCGACCTAAGGGGTACGCGACGAGCGACCTAGTAGCAGAGAGCCGAGAAAATGGTGCAATGACCTATCCAAGGCGCGACCTAAGCACGAGCGACCTAGCTGTGGAACGACCTAGCGACTTAGTGGTTGCATGCCAAGCGAATGTAGGCCGAGCGACTTAAGGAAAAGAGGACCGAATGGGTTACGACCTAAGGCCAAGTGACCTAAGGGGCGTGCGAGCTAAGGAACGAACGACCTAACTGCAGGCCGAGAATCACCATTGTGCAGGCCGAAAATCTTCCCTGTGCAGGCCGAGCGACCTAGGGGTTTGAAGTGCAAAAACTCTCCCAATTTGCAATCGATCGAGCAAAGACGCTAGGGGATTATGCCTATAGGCTACTTGGTCGTATTGGCTCCTCGATGCATCACCAAAAACGTGTTTAAACATCAAAGATTGGATTTTTTTAATGATTTGAAACCAAAACACCAAAAATTGGGATTTTCACCAATTCAATCCAAATCAATAGCAAATGCACATGAATAAGTGTTAGGAATTCATACCTAACAATCAAAGATAGTTATAGACAAAGATGTGAGATATAAATCTCACCTTTACACAAAATCTATGAAGAAGAAGCTTGAAAGCAAAGGAAGAATCAATGGCTTCTCCTTGAATTTGGAGTTGGATGTTGAATTTGCAAATGAACTTGAGCTTGGAGTTTTAATTTCCCATTCCTTCCTCCATTTTTGATGAAGCTTGAGTGTTAGGAAATGAAAGTGAAGTTATGAAGGGAAGGGGATTGAGCTAGAGTAAATAGCTTAGGCTAATGGGCTAAACCAAACCCTAAACCCAAAGTGAAAAAAGTAGCAAAATTCCACTAACTCCAAACATATCAAAGTTTATACTTAAAAAGATCGCAAACGGCCTTTTGAACTCAATGGAAGGGGTCCCGAGTCCTAATTCGACTGTATGCAAAAAGTAACTTTTCGAAATAAAATCCAACTAACGATTAAATATTAAAATATTCAATCGTAAAATATGCGGGTTGTTACCGACTCCCCTCCTTAAAGAAATTGCGTCCTCGCAATATTTAAGAAGGAAATACAAGGTAACAACCATGAAAGCATATCAACACAAAAGAAGTTTGAAATATGAAATTCACCTCATGGAGCACGAGAAAGTAAGTCCGGATGTGTTCGCTCGATGAACTCTCTAGATTCCCAAGAGCAATCCTTAGGATTTGAGGACCATTGGACTTTAACAAGCGGAACATCTTTATTTCGAATGCGTTTGATCTCCGAAGCAATAATACGAATAGGATGTTGCTCATAAGTTAAATTAGGTGAAACTTTAATTCTTCCACAACACCGGGCTCAAGAATAGAAGCGGAATCTCAAAGGCACTTCCGTAATTGAGAAATGTGAAACATATCATGAATAGCAGAAAATTGAGTCGGTAATAAAAGGCGATAAGCCACGGAACCAACACTCTCAATGATAGGAAATGGACCAATATATCGAGGTGCTGACTAGCATGGAGAATAAGGCTGTTGAGGAGCGACCATCCGCATAATTGCTTTGTGCGAGCAACGATACGTCAGATAGTACAACATGCATTTGGTTTAAGGAGGAAATCCGACATACCGATACAAACTCAAAGCTACTACACATGCAATATATATTCTTTGGAAACAAATATGGAAATAAACATAACACAAATCAGTCACAAACATCCATATCACAAAGGCGGAAATAGATATGAATATTTAACACATTAAAGTGTACATCAGAGTAGCGGTCAAACAAGATCCACAATATCACAAAAGAATAGCTACAAGTGCTAGACAAAAGAATATGGATACATCTACGAGTCTATATCTCAAATGTATACAACAAAAACCACTAATCTAAGTAGTAGGCCAAAAGTCAGGTTGATAATCCCAGATATGAAGTCAAGCAGAAGCACCTGTAACATCTCGGTCTGACCCGAGTAATGTTTAATAAGAAAATAATAAACGGATCAGTCTAGCGATAAATATCAGATAAAATGATATAGAATAAGAGATATGACATAAATATATAATAACCATAAAGTCATACTGTGATAAGTATGCAATTGAAAAATCAACTAGGGATTAATCAATATCACGAGAATCTTCTCAAAGATCAAAAGGAATGTTATACTACTTATTTACCAAATCACCAAACTATAAATATTGACATTAAAATCAGTGTCAGTCAAAAAAGTTGATGACACACAAATTCATCAATGCACAAATATTGATAAAACTTATCAATGTAAATCACGAAAATTGGTAAAAATACAAATCTAGAAATCATCAATGGAAATCCAAAAATCACAAAAAGGGGGAGGCCTATCACAAAACGGGAGCATGAAAGCTCACTGACACGCGTATCACAAAATGGAACGCTATTCCATGGTAGCTAACCATTAATTTTGAGCCGAAGCTCCACAAAATGGCCCAAAGACCATGGGTCGCTACTCCACCAATTTGAGCCGAAGCTCCACAGAAACGGGGTTTAGTCTCCCTCGTAGACAAAGAGACATCGCACATGCGCTAGTCTTAGTCACAAAAATGATCATCAACGATCATCAAGAAGTGTCAATTACAATAAGCTAGTAAATATAAAAGCCTAGCCTTATGTCCCATAACCACTAGCTTAACTTAAATATTTACGAACAAATTGTAGATTTCCACTAGAAAATTGTCACAGGAGATTCAATCGAACAAGTCCAAGAATTAACCGACAAAGTAAACGCAAGCGTTTCATACCACTTGTTTTACGAAGCCGTTAAATTAGATTTCTCATACGAGTGAGATGAAATGACAAATCACAAAAATGGTTGTAGAAACAATAAATCACAAAAATTCAAATTCGAAGACGTGAATAATCCAAAGAAATTCAATTCCAAATTCATCAAAGTGGGAATGGCCTATCGACTCAACACGGCGCGACCTAGCAGCTGAGCGACCTAAGTGGTAGCGGCTATAGTGCAGGCCGAAAGACCTAAGGAATGGTGCGACCCAACACATGGCCAACCTAATGTGCAAACGAACTAAGGAAATGGCCGAGCGACCTAACTCATGCACGACCTAACGTGCATACGACCTAAGGAGATGCAGCCAAGGTAGTGCGACCTAAGGGGTACGCGACCTAAAGAACAAGGCGCGACCTAGTAGTTGTGAGCTAACATGGAGCGACCTAGTTGCAGAGAGCCGAGAAAATGGTGCAACGACCTATCCAAGGCGCGACCTAAGCACGAGCGACCTAGCAGTGGAACGACCTAGCGACTTAGTGGTTGCATTCCCAACGAATGTAGGCGGAGCGACTTAAGGAAAACAGGACCGAGCGGTCTATCGACCTATGGGTTACGACCTAAGGCCAAGCGACCTAAGGGGCGTGCGAGCTAAGGAACGAATGACCTAACTGCAGGCCGATAATCACCATTATGCAGGCCGAAAATCTTCCCTGTGCAGGCCGAGCGACTTAGGGGTTTGAAGTGCAAAAACTCTCCCAATTTGCAACCGATCGAGCACGAACGCTAGGGGATTATGGCTATAGGCTACCTGGTCGTATTGGCTCCTCGATTCATCACCAAAAACGTGTTTAAACATCAAAGACTGTATTTTTTTAAAGATTTGAAACCAAAACACCAAAAATTGGGATTTTCACCAATTCAATCCAAAGCAATAGCAAATGCACATGAATAAGTGTTAGGAATTCATACCAAACAATCAAAGATAGTTATAGACAAAGATGTGAGATAAAAATCTCACCTTTACACAAGATCTATGAAGAAGAAGCTTGAAAGAAAAGGAAGAATCAATGGCTTCTCCTTGAATTTGGAGTTGGATTTTGAATTTGCAAATGAACTTGATCTTGGAGTTTAATTTTCCCATTACTTCCTCCATTTTTGATGAAGCTTGAGTGTTAGGAAATGAAAATGAAGTTATGAAGGGAAAGGGATTGAGCTAGAGTAAATAGCTTAGGCTAATGGGCTAAACCAAACCCTAAACCCAAAGTGAAAAAAGTAGCAAAATTCCACTAACTCCAAACATATCAAAGTTTATACTTAAAAAGATCGCAAAAGGCGTTTTGAACTCAATGGAAAGGGTCCCGAGTCCTAATTCGACCGTATGCAAAAAGTAACTTTTCGGACTAAAATCCGACTAGTGATAAATATTAAAATAAAATATTTAAATATTCAATCGTAAAATATGCGGGTTGTTACAATGTGTTAATCTACAGTGGCAAGGGGGTAAGAGGAGCATGGTGATGAGCGGAGTGATGGGCAATGACGATGCTGTGATGGAGAGTGGATGAAGAAAGTACTCATACGAAAATTTTGAGCAGGTTTATAAATAAAACTTGTAATATATTGCTATATTTTCATTAGAATGAATTTAAAGTGGAATGGACCAAGTAAAAGTGAACGAACCATAGAAAAATGGAAGTAACCAGAAAGTATATTGAATTGTAGGATAGCTAAAAGTCATGTGAATTGAATTCAGAGAATGTAAAAAGCTAGCTACTTATTGGTTGTCTCCTGAAACAATGAAAGGACAAAGGAAATCAAAACTCAAATGCGGGTACCGGTATGGTTATCTTTTTACTGATTTCGCCACGTATCGGACGCTGAATGACATAGATGAACATACTACGATATCAGCATGATGAGACGAACAAAATGGTACATAAATATCAGTGGTATGATCTCCTATCAAAAGTCGATATTCGTTGCCAAAATGCTGTTGAAACATCGAAAATAAGATAAATGGAACTAGAGCAGTCCAAATTTGACGAAACGAAATACGAAGTCTCACTTAGAAGATGATTTACATTTTATTATATAAAAATATTCAGGTTTCGATAATATATTACTTTCGTCAAATTAACTGATTTAAATTGAAAATTATACAACAGAATTAACTTTCATATTTTCCGATGAAAATCTGCCATTCGCTATGCTCCAATGGACGCATATCAAATATCAAATTTTCATCGTGAAATTTAATTGTTTTATTTTCAAGAAAAATTTCAGTTAATTACGTTATAAAAACCTTTAATATTTGCGGGTCGTTACACTCTCCTCCACTCAAATCTTTTCATCCCCGAAAAGGAACGAGAAAAGGAGAATAGAAGCAACTGAAAAGACAGATTCAAAATACAAAGAAGCAGATACAACAATTAATTCAAAATCCATATAAATTTCATTAGTTTTTAAATTGATTAATATTCAACAAATTTGGTTTCAATCCATTTATTCAATCAATAAATATTTATTGTATTCACATTTGGTTGATTCAATTCAAGTTATTTTCATTATATTGATTTGCTTTCAATTTATTAACATTTATTACAAAAAAATTCTTTCAAAACAAAATTTATTTTATTTAACTCATTTATTTAATTCATTCGACTTCACTCGAGTTAATACCACTTTATAATTCAATTTCAACTATTCTTAAATTGATATTTATTTACTTAAATAGCATTCTCTTTCTATTATTCAATTTATCTCAATTAATCGGTGTATAAACATTTATTATAACCACCCACTTTTTATTTATAAAATTCCCCTAACAAAATTTCATTTTTGGACATCTTATTTCATATATTTATATTGTATACTTATTCAATTACATTCAAACCCTTTCCGGGTGAGTTTTATTAATATTTCGAATGTAATTAGACACTATACAAAATTTTCTTCTATTTACACCATTTCTATTAAGAAAATTTTAGTTTGAAAATTTTAATTATTTAAATTTATCTTGTATAACCTTCAATCACAAATTAACATTTCATTTTAACTTTTGAATACTTCAGGTAAGGTATATATTTTTTAGAGTGCAATTAAGTATTATACAAATAAATTTTATCTTAGTCTTAACTATTTCAAATTATTTCAATTCCTTTTCTAATTTTTTTGACACTCCAATTATTCAAAATTTTAGCTTCATTTTAATAATTGAAAACCATTACTTAACATAGAATTTTAAGAATTAAATTTCAGATTTCATTTCAAACCGTTTTGAAATAAATACATATATATATATATATATATATTATTTATACATCCAATCATACTTAAGAAATCTAAATCTCAAAGTAAAATATAGCAAAGCTACAAAGCGGTCTCTTCACTCTGAGACTCGAAAATGAATGTCAATGATGTTGCAGTCATCACCAAAATTTTTTCCAGTGACAAAAGAAGAGAGTACTGAATTACCTCTTTTAAAATTCTTCAGAAACAAATTCTATTTGAAAATACTTTCAAATAATATGTTTTCCAAAACAATGAAAACCAAATTCAAAAAAGAACTAAAATTAAATTCTCAAATCCCTAATTCAAATTCACTTCATTTGCAAATTAGATTTATATGCCCTATTTAAAAATTTCACCACCTTATAACTTACAATAATAGTTAACTACTTAGGAATGTTGACAAAATAATAAATGATAACCTTGTATATCATTTCTAATAACCAATTCATTTAACTATCCAATTTTAGTAATTATACCTTTATATATAAAATATAATCATACCTAATTTTATTTCATTTACCAATTTCAAAAACAATATTGTGTCAGTTTGCTTTGTTCAAGTGTTTTGGAATTCCTATCGGTAGCGTTCGCTAGACAAATCGATCGAAACCTCAAATCAAACCTAACAATTCAAACAACACAATATAAAAACATTTTTATATTAACTACATATACACTCTCTCACAGGAAGATTCAAGCATGGAATTTAGAACAAGGATAGAGATTCAAAATTTTGAGAAACCCTAATCAAGGAGAATTCTAATTAAGAAGACAGGCTCGATAGGAAGATAAGGTAATTAAATTATGAAATAGAAAAGATGGATAGAACAAATTTAATTGTGTCGACCTTAACCGGGCCAACCAAGACTTAGAAAGACAAGAATATCATCAAAGAGAATGGGGACAAACTTTGTTGAGAAAGTCTTGGAAAATGCAATTTATAAGATCAACGAAGAAGGCAAGAGCATTGGTTAATCCAAAGGTATGACTAACAATTTCATAGAAACCATTCGTCCGGGAGGAAGACTACAGGTTGAGCTCCCGAAATAAGATCGATGCAGAATTCAATTTCTCTCTTGGGAGGAGAGAAATGAATTCACTAAACCATCAGGATAATCCCTGACTGTCGGAGTGAGGTTGAGACCACTAAGCTGAGAATCAAGTGAATAGGCAAAACTGCCCGCAACATACTGAGGCAAATGACATTAAATCAAGCGAGAATTACAATGGTCATCTACTAGAGAAATGGTTTGGGTTTCGAAAGAGATAACAACATCAAAACCGAGGACATAGAATCTTTGGTGAATCGATGCCTGTTGTAAAAGAGTTTCACCTCTTCACAAATCATACAGAGGTTGGCGGGACCACCGATGTGATTAGTCCTAGCTATGGATGAAGTTGACAGTTGAAGCTAAAGCTATGGGGTGCTCCAGTATCAAAAGAACATGAACATGACAGGACAAGAAGGTATTTCAAAATAAAGGGATAGTTCCGAAATTCCAAAGAAATCCAAATCTTAAAGGATCATAACCAAGATTTCGAAGCTCGAACGAATATAATTCTATAATTGATTTGACTCATTCTAGGGTATCACTACCCCATCTCCAATGAGTTTTTACTCCATATGCTAAGTTTTTCCTAAACCAGAGCACTGGTACCAACTGTAACGACCCGGTATTTCGAACCGTTCAAATCGACAATCATCCACAAATGCCAGACTTGAATTGCTCAAACAACAGATTGTTATTTATATTTGGAAAAACTTAGCATATACAGTAAATAAATCAATGAAAGAATCACAAACACAGAGTATTACAACAATAAGAAACAGAATAGATAAATTATTGTGACGACCCAAACTCGACGTCCGGCAAACAACATCAAATTCATATCGCCGGAGCTTGCAACAACATTAGATAATAAATAACACAGCGGAAATAAAAGATGATATCACTGATACAACATGAATACAATATCCAATACATCAATTTGATACAATGATAATCATCAACATCAGAGAATATACAACACAAAAAAATTACAACGGAACACGATACAATAGGAGATAAGTCTTCACAGAATCTAATACTGCAACTCTGATCCAAAAGCTCCAAAGACAAAGCTCCAAAACTCCAAGCACGATCCACCATCAAGGTTGCACATATATAAGCAATTCTCATCCAGTCGTGGACTCCAAAGACTCCAAAATGTATCAAATGGAAAGATGAAAGCTACCAAAACGATATCTACTACCTGACTATCTGAAAACCAAACTCTAGACTACCTGTGTGGAAAACGGTGGGCACCCAGAGTTTAGGAAGGGAACAATAAACTCCGGATCAGTCATGGGACTGGTATGAGCAAACAAAAACATTTGGTCTTTAAAACAAACAAAAGGATTTAAATTTTGAAATCCGCAATGCTTTTTGAAAATGAAACTACCATAAGGCCTCCCGGCACACACACAATGCAAACACACACATGTGGGAGATTTCTCCTTATGATAGTCAAACATGCTTACTACGCAAAACTCTCTTTGATATTATTATTAGTGCATAGTGGAAAACCTTTCGAAAGTATAATATAAATCCTAACCAGCATAGGTACCATTATACTATGCCTACTATACCTGTCATTTTAAATGGCAGGTTATACAACTAAAACCGTACAAGGCGCGTATTGGATGAATGGATTTCCAACAAATGGTCAGGCTAAGGAACTTCCTATCGCCACATGGGAACGCCTCTGGCGGGACGCCTCGAGAACCTACCCGGCTTTCTGCCAAACAAGGCCGGCTACCTCCTTCCCGGGGAATAAAACCTAAGATATGCCACCCCCGGTCCTTTGGGACCTTTATCCGAGGATCCTCTATACCAACAACATCACACAGTAATAATAAATATATTATAGTGCCCACATGAGTAAGTATCTGGTCTCCATACCATGATACTACCCTTTTCCAAAAGGAATGGTCATACCCTAGGGGAGCTTCCCCTGAAACCTTGCCGCATCTTTCCTGTTTCGACCATTACCGGTTTGCGAGGCTCGATTAGGTCTCGTCCACAAAGCTACGCTTTTTCACAAAGCCATGCTTTGATCAACAAATGATCAGCAGCACTTCGTATGCCACATTACCAAATTAGGAATATATCACTAGTAACCATCAACTACATAATCTATGACCTCGTACGTCTCAGAGAAGGGTGTTAAGCTAAGAGAATAAATTCTCCGCCACCAAGAAGAAATGTATTTGATAGAAACCGGTTTTACATCTCAAAGTGTAATGTCAGACACATCCATACAAGTCTGTTCTGGGTTTGAACAGAACCGAAGGCACTTCCGAAGAAGCCCTTGCAATCCGGATATCCACAATCCTGATCGGACTTCCCATCACTTAGGAAATCTCTATACCGTAGCTACTCAGTGCCGAGACAATCGATAGGTCACCCTATCGTTCTTGCAAAACCCGGTCTTCATCATCGGTCTTCAAATGTTATCCATAACGTCGTATCATTATTCAAAATGGGTTATATGACACAAGGTCCTCTCCCGGCTAAACCGAATAATGAGCGTAATATTTAAAAACATATGGGTATGGGATTTCAGTTAAGTCACAACATAAAATTCAAAACTTTCTTTTAAATGGTTTAAACCAATTACATTTTCAAACCTTTAAACAAAAAGATTTATTCCATAAAGTTCACCCGGTTTCACAAAGATCCAATTACGGATTTCAAAACAATTTCCATTTAATTGGATTAATCCATTTAATCTTTAAATCGAAGATTTAACTTATGGCTTTCAAAACCGTTTCCAAAGATTCATTCATAATTTGGAAAACCATGTCTATTCAAAATGAAATTTCTATAATACAAGTTGGAAATTCATTTCTTATATGAAAGCTTTTATCACTTGAAAACAAACAGTTTTCATTTTGGAAAAATCTGATTTCAATTATACAAGTTAAAGTTTTTCAAACTTGGGTTAAATTTAGTTCTTAAAACAACACTTTAAAAATGGTTTGAAAACCCATATGAACTTGTATGACCTTTTACATCATAAATTCTCAAAATAGAATTCAATTTCAAATATTGAATTCAAATTTAAATTTTAAAACTAAATTAAGTTATTCAAAAGTAACTTTTATCTTTGAAATTCTTTTCCAAAGGCTTTTCACTTTAAACCCGATCCATTTCCAAAAACATTGGATTCAAAAATTCAATTTTAAATTTATTTCAAAAATCTGTGACTTAACCACTTTCCACGTGCAATCCATATTTGTGTGCGTATAGTGCAGTCGAGAGGGTTAAACACAATAGTGCACAATATCAATCATCACAAATATATCAATAAGCGGTATAACCCATAATGCTTATCCCCATTCACGGGTTCATAGATAAAGTAAATTTATTAATCACAAAGACTCACTATACGATTCGATGTGGGTTTCGGGTAACCAACTAGAATCCGACTCCCAGTCGCATTGAAATCCAAATGTTGTTTTACAGGTCAGAGGGTTTGCATATTCATATAACAATATATTCATCATAGATATAACAGCTCAGCATGAAGCATTACATAGCATCACATCACATATCAAATATATCAATCCATCACTAAGCATTCAATAGCAATCAAACATGTTAAATTAAGATGAATAAATTGTGTGGTTTTTAATTTATCAACAACATAATTACTTTCATTAGAAATCTCAAATCAATGATTAATTATCATTAATTTCAATTGATTAAGTTTTTAGTTACCTTCATTAATTAATCATTTCTAAATTAATTATCTAAATTAATCCTTAATTCTTAATTAATTAAATCTTAATTACTTTTATTAATTAATTATTCCCTAATTATTTACTATAATTAATTACTCCTTCATTGATAATGATTTCTTAATCACTTTAAGTTAATTAACCTTTAATTAGTTATTCTTAATTTAATTACCTTAATTAATTAACCACATTAATTAATTATTCTTTAAAGTAATTAACCCTTAATATTTGATTAATCAATCTTTAACCTTTAATTATCTTCTCTTAATTACTTTTACTAAGCAATCACTATTTTTATTTAATCATTCATTAATTACTTGATCAATCAACTTGAATTACTAATTAATTTACTTTAATTACTTACATTATGTAATTTACTTCAAGTAATTAATCTTTTTAACAAATAAAATCTATTAACCATTAAATCATTAATTATTTAACCCAAACAAATAAAGTTTATTAATCATTTAAAACGTTCTAATATTATTAAGTTAAAATAACTTTTCAAAATAAAGGTTGTATTTATTTTAAATCATTTTAGAACTTGATAATTTAAAACAAATTTGTCTTAAAAAAACTTTCTTAACTAATTCAAACTGGGTTAACATTTAATCTTTACCAAAAACTCAAAACTGTTTTAATAAAAAAAATTCAAGTGAACTTGATTTTCCTTTTAAAAACGGAACTGTTTCTGCCCCAACACCAATGACCCGAGTCTTTGTAGCATCTCCCCGAGTATCGCTTCGGGTTTCTGATCAACTTTCCCGAGCAACCTCCCAGGCCACCACTTTCCCTCTTTTTTTCCTTCTTCTTCTGACTTTATTTAAACTGTTAAAATCCTGTACGCTTTAACACTCGCGTAACACCCCAAAACACACACGAGCAATACATCATCTTCCCCGATCGAAAACACGAGCTCACCCCTTTCTTCCCCAATACAGAGACGCAACCCAACACATTTCAGAATCCCATGCATGTGCACCTCTAAATGCGGTGGCTCCGACCATCGCCACTAGCGTCGACAAGTCAACAATCACCCTCGCACCCCATTCTGACCACCAAATCATCGATTCAAGCGTGAACTCGAAATCGAGCTTTCTAGCTCAAACTGGAACTAACTTCGGCCATAAAAACCAACTCGCCCCACCGACCACGTCCACCAGAAGCTTCGCCGTTTCGACTACCACTTCACCATATAGTGGCGCAACCATCCTTTAAGGCCCGATGACCTAGAACGCTGTGACCAACACAAGAATGTCTCGCGAATTAAATTTACAAAGTACAGGGTTAAACCCTAAAGTGATCTCGACCTAACAATTTATGCAATGAAAAAAATTTCTGATAATTTTCTCAAATCATCGATGTTCATACTTGCTCCAAACAAAATTCCAACATTTAAAATTGATTCGATTGTCAGAAAAACGTGAAAACCCATACTCTGTTCATCCCACGATTTCGCCTTAATCTTGCAACTAAAAATTCTAGATTTTGTTGTAAAAATCATCACTTCCAAAATATTTTAGACGATGCAACCCAAATTCGAGTTCATGAAATTCGAAAATGATGTAAAACTTTAAATTCCTACTATTATTTCTACTTCCAGGCAGCAACTTTTCATAATTAATTTGAAATGTATTTTTTAAAAAAAAATCTAGTTATGGTAGTTCCAAACCTTTTTGTTTTGTTTTAACATCATTAGCTAAAGATGATCAGAGAAAGAGCAGTTAAAGAGAAAGATGACCATTAGTTTGTAGGCAGGTTTAGAAGCCTGTAATCAAAAGAGGCAATATTGCCGTTAAACCAAACATGCACATAGATTTAACAACCTTTCATCACACATCATTCAATACAATCCAACATCAGGCTGTAAATCAAATCAAAGGGATAAGTTTGCTCACCTTATCAATGAAGAACAGAGAACTAGATGGAATTACTTTCAGACTTTTGTTGAACTGGAAATTGAATTTATTGTTTCCAGGTTTTGAAATGCTTTGGATTTGCTAAGTTGCTTCAAAATTTGTATTATTTGCTGCTGTTTGATTCCAGACTTGATCCTTGCTTTGTTCTTTTATTTTCCAGGTTGTGTAGATTTGTATTTTTGCTTTGCTTGATTCTTCCAGGTTTGAAGTTGTTTCAGCTTTCCAATATTTTTCTTTTGTTTGCCCAAAACTGTTTTGATTTTTTCTTTTTGGTTTCAGATTTTTTTGGAGAGAAGGATCTTGAAATTTTTGAGTTTGAAGATGATTTGTTTTTCTGTTTTTCCAGGCTTCTTTGGTTTCAGATTTTTTTGTTGAAGATGAATATTGTTACTTCTTTTTTTTTACTGACTTCAAATTTTAGGTCTTGAGAAGTTCAATGGCCTGACTAATTTTTTTTCATTTTTATTCAAAAGTTAATGCCACTTGTAAACTTGTTTCTTTGCATGTTGTACACTTGTAGTTTGTAGGGAGAATTGTGCTTAAATCCCTTGACTCAAAGGGCCTTGTAAATTTTTTTTAACCCTCCATGTAAATGTATTTCCATATATACACATGCCTAATTTCTTTAAAGTTGTTTATATTTTTTATTTTTTTATATCCTATTTTATATTTATATTTTACATAAATAAAAATCCTATTGTTTTTCACATTCAAACTTAAATTTAGCTCACTATTTTTATATACAACTAATTTATACATTCTTTTATTATTATTTTTTTGTAAAACTTTTTAAAAAGAAAAGAATTGTATATTTAACTTAAAAAGAAAAGAAAATTATTAATCCCTTTTTATTTATATAAGTATATTTAACTTGAAAATAATATTTTGAAAACTAGTACATTAATTTTATCTTTTTATTACAACTTTCAAATATTAATATATTTTAAAATTTAGAAACAACCTTTTATTCATTTTTCATTAATTCAAAGCTTTTAAATTTCTATTTTATTTTGAATACATTTTATTTTTAAATTCAATATTTTTTGATAAAATGCTTATTCTTATACTTCAAATCAAATTGCTATTTATCTTTAAATCTATATTTATTTTTAAATCCAATTTTTTTAATAAAATTACTTTTCCTTAAATTTTAAACCAAATTCTACTTATAATAAAAAAAATCATTTATTCTAGAAATTTTCTAATTAATTCATGAATAATCCCATAATTTAAATTCAAAATTAAATTAATTATCAAATTAAACGTGGTTGAGTTTTCAAGAATGTTACAGAATCCCCCCTTAAAAAATTTCGTCCCTGAAATTTGCGAGGGAGACGAGAAAGAGTAGATGATAGATCAGATCAAATCGAAATATTTATTCTGCATTCGGCTTACCAAAGCAGAATATCAAAAATAAATATGACAGAAAACTCAATCAACTACGAAACAATTAGGTTATCTGATCTACGAAATATACAGGGGTATTGGTTAGTTCGACGGGATAACAAACCATTCGTAGAATACATCGAAACCCAATGAAACAGACAGAAATAGATTCGACTACGATCTCAGATTCAAGATTTAACTTATTTACGATTTGTTGAGAAATAAAACTATGGGTAGTTCTCATGTCGAACAAACTTGAAAATTTAACCATAAACGAGAAGGTTACCTTATAAAATTTGCTTTCCTTTATTAGCTTTTGAGGTTGAAGAATCATCTCTGACTGCCTACACCTTCTTTACTAGAGCTTGCTTTTTTGATGGACAGTCGTTGATCCCATGTCTTGGCTTGCGGCAGTGATAGCATCCCGTGGATTCCTGATCTGGCCTCATAAATGGCTCTCTCAATCCTGGCTTTCAAGGATTCTTGCATTTGTCCGAGTAGTGGCCTTTCTCCAAGAAATTGAGACAAGTAACATCTTTTAGCTTTTTCTTTCGAGCTTTCTTCTTTTCTTTATCTTTCCTCGATTTCTTTCCACCAAACTTCTTTTTCCTCCAATTCAGATTACTTGTATCTCCATCCTCCTTTGGAACTTCCTGCTTATCCAGAGTATCATATCTATAGCCCATATCAATTAATTCAGAAAATGATTCCTTAACATGAGTAGTCATCCTCTCCTGAAACTCCTTGTTCATTCCCCGAATAAAATTTTCATTCTTCTTCAACGGTGTATTCACCAATTCTGGACCAAACCGAGGTAATTTATTGAATTTATTCAAGTATTCCTCAAATGATAAACTTCTTTGCTTCAAATCCAAAACTCTTGGTACATTCTAGAGATACCAGCAGACGACATATCTCGCTGATCGAACACTTCCTTGAAACGACTCCAAGTATGTTTATCCACCGGCTCATCCAAGGTAACTGTTTCCCTCCAAGATGAAGCCTCTTCCTGAAGTTGCCAAGTAGCTATCAATCGCATCTGATCATCTTCTAATTTTAGTCCTTTGAAAATCCTTTCGCACGATCGAATCCATGCTTGTGCTTCAATAATAGATTCTTTGCCGGTGAATGGCTTTCCACCAAGTCTAGAAAAGCTTCGATATAAATCAGCCAGATTTGGTTGAGATTGAATAGGAATATCTGTCGTTGTAGGGCTTTGACCAGTTTAAGTGGTACTTCCCTGTCCCCAGTCTCATCCTCTTCTTCCACTCATTCTCACTATCTGTGAATAGTAAGGAAACCGATTTAGGCATTTAGACGAAATATCTTAGAGAAAAACAACAGATAAAGAGAATAGACTGAGAAATTTGGAGTTTGGTTTCATTGGTTATACTCATTCTAGGGTATACTTCACCCTATCTCTAATGAGCCATCTAATGTGTTACACTCCATAGCTAAAGTTCTTACTCAACCTTTAGCTTTGATACAAACTGTGACGACCCGAACTCGACGTCCGATAAACAACATCAAATTCGTATCGTCGGAGCTTGCAACAATGTTAGATGATAAATAACACAGCGGAAATAAAAGATGATATCATTGATACGACATGAATACAATATCCAATACATCAATTTGATACAATGATAATCATCAACATCAGAGAATATACAACACAAAAAAATACAGCAGAACACGATACAATATGAGATAAGTCTTCACAAAATCTAATACTGCAACTCTGATCCAAAAGCTCTAAAGACAAAAGCTCCAAAACTCCAAGCTTGATCCACCATCAAGGTTGCACCTAGATAAGCAAGTCTCGTCCAGTCGTGGACTCCAAAGACTCCAAAATGTATCAAACGGAAAGCTGAAAGCTACCAGAACGATATCTACTACCTGACTATCTGAAAACCAAACTTAGACTGCACGGAGGGAACGGTGGACACCTAGAGTTTAGGAAGGGAACAATAAACTCCGGATCAGTCATGGGACTGGTATGAGCAAACAAAAACATTTGGTCTTTAAAAAAAACAAAAGGATTTAAATTTTGAAATCCGCAATGCTTTTTGAAAATGAAACTACCATAAGGCCTTCCGGCACACACACAGTGCAAACGCACACATGGGGAGATTTCTCCATATGATAGTCAAACATGCTTACTACGCAAAACTCTCTTTGATATTATTATTAGTGCATAGTGGAAAACCTTTCGAAAGTATAATATAAATCCTAGCCAACATAGGTACCATTATACTATGCCTATTATAGCTGCCATTTTAAATGGCAGGTTCTACAAATAAAACCGTACAAGGCGCGTATTGGATGAATGGATTTTCAGCAAATGGTCAGGCTAAGGAACTTTCTATTGCCACATGGGAACGCCTCTGGCGGGACGCCCCGAGAACCTACCCGGCTCTCTGCCAAACAAGGCCGGCTACCCCCTTCCTGGGGAACAAAACCTAAGATATGCCACCCCCGGTCCTTTGGGACCTTTATCCGAGGATCCTCTACACCAAAAACATCACACAGTAATAATAAATATACTATAGTGCCCACATGAGTAAGTATCTGGGCTCCATACCATGATACTACCCTTTTCCAGAAGGAATGGTCATACCCTAAGGGAGCTACCCCTGAAACCTTGCCTCATCTTTCCTGTTTCGACCATTACCAGTTTGTGAGGCTCGATGAGGTCTCATCCACAAAGCTATGCTTTTTCACAAAGTCATGCTTTGATCAGCAAATGATCAGCAGCACTTCGTATGCCACATTACCAAATTGGGAATGTATCACTAGCAACCATCAACTACATAACCTCTGAGCTCGTACGTCTCAGAGAAGGGTGTTAAGCTAAGAGAATAAATTCTCCGCCACCAAGAAGAAATGTATTTGATAGAAACTGGTTTTACATCTCAAAGTGTAATGTCAGACACACATCCATACAAGTCTGTTCTGGGTTTGTACAGAACCGAAGGCACTGTCGAAAAAGCCCTTGCAATACGGTATCCATAATCCCGAACGGACTTTCCATCACTTAAGGAATCTCTATACCGTAGCTACTTAGTGTAGAGACAATTGATAGGTTATCCTGTCGTTCTCGCAAATACCCGGTCTTTACCATCGGTCTTCAAATGCTATCCATAACGTCGTATCATCATTCGGAATGGATTATATGACACAAGGTCCTCTCCCGGCTAAACCGAATAATGAGCGTAATATTTAAAAACATGTGGATATGGGATTTCAGTTGAGTCACAACTTAAAATTCAAAACTTTCTTTTAAATGGTTTAAACCAATTACCATTTCAAATCTTTCAACAAAAAGATTTATTCCATAAAGTTCACCAAGCTTCACAAAGATCCATTTACGGATTTCAAAACAATTTTCGTTTAATTGGATTAATCCATTTAATCTCTAAATCAAAGATTTAACTTATAGCTTTCAAAACCGTTTCCAAAGATTCATTCATATTTTGGAAAACCATCTCTATTCAACTTGAAATTCCTATAATACAAGTTGGAAATTCATTTCTTATATGAAAGCTTTTATCACTTAAAAACAAACAGTTTTCATTTTGGAAAAATCTGATTTCAATTATACAAGTTAAAAAATTTCAAACTTAGGTTAAATTTATTTCCCAAAACAACACTTTAAAAATGGTTTAAAAATCCATATAAACTTGCATGACCTTTTACATCATAAATTCTCAAAATAGAATTCATTTTCAAATATTGAATTCAAATTTAAATTTCAAAACTAAATTAAGTTATTCAAAAGTAACTTTTATCTTTGAAATTCTTTTCCAAAGGCTTTTCACTTTAAACCTGATCCATTTCCAAAACCATTGGATTCAAAAATTCAATTTTAAATTTATTTCAAAAATCTGTGACTTAACCACTTTCCACGTGCAATCCATATTTGTGTGTGTATAGTGCAGTCCAGAGGGTTTAATACAATTGTGCACAATATCAATCATCACAAATATTTCAATAAGCGGTATAATCCCTATTGCATATCTCCATTTACAGATTCATAGATAAACTAAATTTATCAATCACAAAGATTCACTATACAATTCGATGTGGGTTTCGGATAACCAACTGGAATCCGACCCCCTGTCGCATCGAAATCCAAATGTCATTTTACAGTTCAGAGGGTTTGCATATTCATATAACAATATATTCATCATAGATATAACAGCTCAGCACAAAGCATTACATAGCATCACATCACATATCAAATATATCAATCCATCACTAAGCATTCAATAGCAATTAAACATCTTAAATTAAGACGAATAAATCGTGTGGTTTTTAATTTATCAAAAACATACTTACTTTCATTAGAAATCTTAAATCAATGATTAATTATCATTAATTTCAATTGATTAAGTTTTTAATTACCTTCATTAATTAATCATTTCTAAATTAATTATCTAAATTAATTAACTCTTAATTGTTAATTAATTAAATCTTAATTACTTTTATTAATTAATTATTCCCTAATTATTTATTATAATTAATTACTCCTTCATTAAAAATGATTTCTTAATCACTTTAAGTTAATTAACCTTTAATTAATTATTCTTAATTTAATTACCTTAATTAGTTAACCACATTAATTAATTATTCTTTAAAATAATTAACCCTTAATATTTGATTAATCAATCTTAACCTCTAATTATCTTCTCCTAATTACTTTACTAAGTAATCACTATTTTTATTTAATCATTCATTAATTACTTGATCAATCAACTAGAATCACTAATTAATTTACTTTAATTACTTACATTAAGTAATTTACTTCAAGTAATTAATCTTTTTAACAAATAAAATCTATTAACCATTAAAACATTAATTATTTAACCCAAACAAATAAAGTTTATTAATCATTTAAAACATTCTAATATTATTAAGTTAAAATAACTTTTCAAAATAAAAGTTGTATTTGTTTTAAATCATTTTAAAACATGGTAATTTAAAACAAATTTGTCTTAAAAAAACTTACTTAACTAATTCAAACTGATTAACATCTAATCTTTACCAAAAACTCAAAAATGTTTTAATAAAACAAATTTCAAGTGAACTTGATTTTCCTTTTAAAAACTGATCTGTTTCTGCCCCAACACCAATGACCCGAGTCTTTGCAGCATCTCCTTGAGTATCGCTTCAGGTTTCTCATCAACTTTCTTGAGCAACCTCCCAGGCCACCACTTTCCCTCTTTTTTTTCTTCTTCTTCTGATTTTATTTAAATTGTTAAAATCCTGTACACTTTAACACTCGCGTAACACCCCAAAACACACCCGAGCAATACATCATCTTCCTCGAGCGAAAACACGAGCTCACCCCTTTCTTCCCCAATACAGAGACGCAACCCAACACATGTCAGAATCCCGTGCACGTGCACCTCTAAATGCGGCGGCTCCGACCATCGCCACTAGCGTCGACAAGTCGATAATCAACCTCGCACCCCATTCCGACCACCAAATCATCGATTCAAGCGTGAACTCGAAATCGAGCTTTCTAGCTCAAACTGGAACTAACTTCGGCCACAAAAACCAACTCGTCCCGCTGACCACGTCCAGCAGAAGCTTCGCCGTTTCGACTACCACTTCACCATATAGTGGCGCAACCATCCTTTAAGGCCCGATGACCTAGAACGCTGTGACCAACACAAGAATGTCTCGCGAATTAAATTTACAAAGTACAGGGTTAAACCCTAAAGTGATCTCGATCTAACAATTTATGAAATGAAAAAAATTTATGATAATTTTCTCGAAATCATCAATGTTCATACTTGCTCCGAACAAAATTCCAACATTTAAAATTGATTCGATTGTCAGAAAAACGTGAAAACCATACTCTGCTCATCCCACGATTTCGCCATATTCTTGTGACTAAAAATTCTAAATTTTGTTGCAAAAATCATCACTTCCAAAATCATCATTAGCTAAAGATGATCAGAGAAAGAGCAGTTAAAGAGAAAGATGATCATTAGTTTGTAGACAGTTTTAGAAGCCTGTAATCAACAGAGGCAATATTGCCATTAAACTAAACATGCACATAGATTCAACAACCTTTCATCACATATCATTCAATACAATCCAACATCAGGATGTAAATCAAATCAAAGGGATAAGTTTGCTCACTTTATCAATGAAGAACAGAGAACTAGATGGAATTGCTTTCAGAATTTTGTTGAACTGGAAATTGAATTTATTGTTTCCAGGTTTTGAAATGCTTTGGATTTGCTAAGTTGCTTCAAAATTTGTATTATTTGCTGTTGTTTGATTCCAGACTTGATCCTTGCTTTGTTCTTTTAGTTTCCAAGTTGTGTAGATTTGTATTTTTGCTTTGCTTGATTCTTCCAGTTTTGAAGTTGTTTCAGCTTTCCAATATTTTTCTTTTGTTTGCCCAAAACTGTTTTGATTTTATTTTTTTTGGTTTTAGATTTTTTTTGGAGAGACGGAACTTGAAATTTTTGAGTTTGAAGATGATTTGTTTTCTGTTTTTCCAGGCTTCTCTGGTTTCAGATTTTTTATTGAAGATGAATCTTGTTACTTCTTTTTTTTTACTGACTTCAAATTTCAGGTCTTGAGAAGTTCAATGGCCTGACTAAATTTTTTTCTTTTTTTTTTCAAAAGTTAATGCCACTTGTAACTTGTTTCTTTGCATGTTGTACACTTGTAGTTTGCAGGGAGAATTGTGTTTAAATCCCTTGACTCAAATGGTCTTGTAAATTTTTTTAACCCTCCATGTAAATGTATTTCCATATATACACAAGCCCTAATTTCTTTAAAGTTGTTTATATTTTTTGTTTGTTTATATCCTCTTTTATATTTATATTTTAGACAACTAAAAATCTCTACTTTTTTTCACATTCAAACTTAAATTTTGCTCACTATTTTTATATACAACTAATTTATACAATCTTTTATTATTATTTTGTACAACTTTTTAAAAAGAAAAGAATTATTTAAATTTTTTTGGTTATATATTGACAACTAATCACTTTTTATTTATATAAGTATATTTAACTTAAAAATAATATTTTGAAAACTAGTACATTAATTTTATCTTTTTATTACAACTTCCAAATAGTAATATATTTTAAAATTTGGAAACAACCTTTTATTAACTTTTCATTAATTCAAAGCTTTTAAATTTCTATTTTATTTTGAATACATTTTATTTTTAAATTCAATATTTTTTGATAAAATACTTATTCTTATACTTCAAATCAAATTGTATCTTTAAATCAATATTTATTTTTAAATCCAATTTTATTTATAAAATTACTTATCCTTAAATGTTAAACCAAATTCTACTTATAATAAAAAAAATTCATTTATTCTAGAAATTTTCTAATTAATTCATGAATAATCCCATAATTTCAAAATTAAATTAATTATCAAATTAAACGTGGTTGATTTTTCAGGAATGTTACAATAGTCGTTCATGAAGCTGCTATATAAACATCAAAGTTAAAACAAGATACAATAGATATCTCAAATACACTGAAGTTACTTATAGAAATGCCAATGAAAAGTCTGAATGAAACAACTGGAATAAACTGAAGTAAGTGGATAGTTGCGTAGATGATGATAGATCTTCAAGCGAAGGTCCAACGCCCCAAAGGTGAGTCTCAAATGTTGTGACACTCAGTCTGACCCAAGTGTAAAGCAAAACACAAAACACTCGAGTCAGGATTAACATTCTTATAAATTTAAATCAAGTGAAATGTCAACTGAAATACAAGTAACTTAAAGATGTTTGGGATTCCCATCCTGTAAGGATCCCTGAAACTATCTACTATGTAGTAATATATGCTATTATAATATGTCTATTAGTAAAGTAAAGTATTAAAATAGCGTTAAGGCGTTACCCATATTCCCTTTAACACATTTTATATATTACCATAGTCTATACAATGCCGTAAGCTCCACCAAACCGGTGGTTTACCCAGTGGGCGCCTTATAGGCACGGTACAAAGAAAACTCGTAGAAGGCGCGATAAGGCATGCGACAAGGCACTCGAGGCAATGCAAGGGTAGATATACCATTTGCACTCTCGGACTGGTTGTGGGCACGATGAAGGGACGAGAACGTGGGTTCGACAAAATAAAGCAACAAGTTCGAGACAATAATGTATATGAATGCTCTGTTATAATATATTTTTCAATAAGCAATGAAAGCAGCTTTATATATATTATATTATTTTTCCCTCACGAGCCAGAAACAATAGGAAGGAGAGAGGAAGAATAGAGAGAAATGAAGAAATAGCAAATGGAAAATTGAAAAGGTGGAACCACACAAGCCGGGACCAGAAATTCAGGAAATAATAAAAGCTACTGGCCAATTAACTTACACGGTATAAAATGAAGGGGCAGGGAAACCAAAAGTTTAAAACGGGTATCGATACGGTTACCGTTTTCGTAGATTACACCGAGTACAGGACTCCGAAACACACAAAAATATACCATGGAGATCAACACGCGAGACGAACAGGATGGTACACAGATATCAATGGTACGATCGTCCTATTAAAAGTTGATATTCGCTGTCAAACTGTAGTTAAAACGTTGAAAATAAGATAAACGGAGCTAGAGTAATCCAAATCTAGCGAAACAATATGACATCTCACTCTGAAAATGATAAAAAAAAATTTTATATAAAAATATTCTTATTTCCAAAATATTTTATTTCCGTTAATTTTAACTGATTTTAAATTGAAATTGAAAATTACATAATAGAACTAACATTTATATTTTCCGATGAAGATTTACCATTTGCTATGTTTAAATAGACACATACCAAATGCCACATTTTTATTTCTAAATTCTAAATTAAATTTTCATGAAAAATTTAGTTAATTACATTATAAAATCATTTCAAATTTACAGGTTGTTACACTCTCCCCCACTCAAAACTTTTGATCCTCGAAAAGGAACGAGATAGGAGTATAGAACACACCGAAGGAAGGATAGAATCAAAATGTATAGTGTAGATATAATAATTAAGTCAAAACCATAAATTTTATTAGTATCAAATTGATTAATATTTGACAAATTTGATTTCCATCCATTTTATTTAATCAATAAATTTTATTCAATTGATTAAATTTCAATTTATTAACATTTGTTACAAAAACTTTCTTCCAAAAAAAAAATTTATTGTATTTAATTCATTTATTTATTCCATTTTCTTCACTTAAGTTAATCCATAATGAAAATCAATTTCAACTATTCATTGAAATTTACCATTGTATCTCAAACTGTTTTTAAAGACATAAATTTACTTATTACCGGTTTAGTTTATTAAGTTCATATTTAGTTATTTAAATAGCATTCTCCTGTTATTATTCAATTTACTCCACTTAGAAAATTTTGTAACATAGATTAGGTGTATAAACATTCATTATGACAAACAAATTTTCATTTATAAATATCCTTAACAAAATTCCATTAGAACCCTTTTATTTGCATTTTATATTGTATAAGATTCAATTACACTCGACTTATTACATTAAATCTTCCAAATAAGTTATATATGTTTTCTGAGTGTAATAAAATGCTATACAAATTTACCTTCTATTTACAACATTTTTATTTAAGAAAAATTTTAGTTGAACATTTTATTACTCAAATTTCCTCTTGTATAACCTTCAATTACAAAATTCACTAACTTTTTGACCCTTTGAACATTTCAGGTAAGTTATATATGTTTAGAATGAAATTGAATATTATACAAATTAATTTTATTCCAGTTCAACTGTTTCTAGTTGTTTTTAAATTGTAATTTAAATTTTAAACACTTCAAATATTTCAAATTTTTTGATTTATTTCAATAGTTGAAAACCCTAATTAAAACGGAATTTGAAAATTAAATTTCCAATTTAACTTCACACCATTTTGAAATAAATAAATATATATATACACATATACATATACATACATACATACATATATGTGTGTGTGTGTGTGTATATATATATATATATATATATATATATATATATTGCGAATCAAATCATATTCAAGAAATTAAAATCAAATTCCTTTTCCAAAATAAATGTGTAGCAAAGCTACTATGCGGTCTCTCCACTTTGAGGCTCGAAAATGAATGTAAATGATGCTGTAGTCATCATTGAAATTATTTTCGAACGACAAAAGAGGAGAGTACTGACTTACTTCTTGTAAAATTCTTAGGAAACAAATTATGTTCGAAAATACTTTTAAATAGCAATACTCTTCAAAACTTTGAAAACCAAACTTTGAAATGTATCGAAAATTTAATTCTCAAGTCATTAATTTAAATTTATTTTATTTGCAAATCATATTTATAAATCATATTTATTAAATTTCACAACAATGGTTAAAGGTTTGGAAATGTTGACAAATGATAATATAATATTATCATTTCTAACAACCAATTCATCTAACCATCTAATTCAGAAAATTATCACTTTATATATAAATTATAATCATACAAAATTTATTTCATTGCCGAATTTGAAAACAATATTGTACAGTTTGCTCTGTTCAAGTGTTTTGGAATTCCCATCGTTAGCGTTGGCCAGACGAATCGATCAAACCCCAAAGTCAAACTTAACAACTCAAATAACATAATATAACATTTTATATGGACTACAAATATACTCCCTCACTAGATGATTCAAGAACGGGTTATAGAACAAGGATAGAGATTTAAATACAAAGGGACCCTAACCAAGGAGAATTCTAACTAAGAGGATAGGCTCGAAAGGAAGATAAGATAATTAAATTACAACAAGGAAAGATGGATAGACTCACATTAATAGCGGCGATCTTAACCCGGTCAACCGAGATTCCAGGAATAAGATTGAAGTGGAATTTAATTTCTCACTTAGGAGGAGGAAAAGCGGCTTCACCCAAGACATCTAGATAGAGTGGGATAATAGGGGTGGAGTCAAAATCACTAGGTTGATAATCAAGCGAATAGATATACTGCCTGCAAAATACAGAGACAATAGACATTCGATCTCAAGAAAATTACCCTGGTCTTCTAATAGAGGAACGATTCAGGTATTTCAAGAAGTAACAACATCATAACCGAGGATGTAGAAATCTCCGATGAATCGACGCCTATTGTAAAGGATTTCAACCCCTTTACAAATCATACTAAGGTTGGCGGGACCGTCGATGGAATGAGTCACGCAAGGATGAAGTTTCCAATTAAGGTTGAAGCTATGGGATGCTCCAGTGTCAAGAAGGACACGAACAGGAAAAGACAAGAAGGAATTTCAGAACAAACGGATAGTTCCAAAATTCGAGAGAAACCCTAATCTAGGAGGATCCTAGCCAATAAATATCAATCCCGAACGAATATGATTCTATAATTAAATTTGACTCCATTTTCTAAGTTTTGCCTAAACCAAAGCTCTGATACCAACTATAACAACCTGGGTATTTTGAACCATTCGCATCCACACATGTCGGACTTGAATTGCACAAAACAACAGATTGTTAATTTTTATTTAGCAAAACTCAGCATATACAGTAAATAAATCAAACACAAACACAGATTATCACAACAATAAGCAGCGGAATAGATAGATAGTAGTTCGTGAAGCTATTATAAACATCAGAGTCTGAAACAAAATACAACAGAATCTCAAATACAAATGAATCTCTAATACATATGCAATTGATGATTCTGAACATAAATGACTGGAATAAACTGAAATAATTGAAAGCTGGATAGATAGATCTTCAAACAAAGCTCCAATCTCCAAATGTGTGTCTCAAATGTTGTGACACTCAGTCTGACCCAAGCATAAAGCAAAACACAAAACACTCGAGTCAGGGTTAATATTCTTATATCAGAAAATTCAACTCAAGTGAAATGTCAACTGAAATACAAGTAACTTAAAGGATGTTTGGGATTTCCATCCTCTAAGGCTACATGGAACTATCTACTATGCAGCAACATACGCTATTATAATATGTCTATAGTAAAGTAAACTATTAAAATAAGGTTAAGGCATTACTCATATCCCCCTTAACACATTTTATATATTCCCATAGTCTATACAATGTCATATGCTCCACCAAACCAGTGGTTTACCCAGAGGACACCACATAGGTACGGTACAAAACAAACTTATGGAAGGCTGATAAGGCATGTGACAAGGCACGCGAGGCAATGCCAGGGTAGAAATATCGTTTGCACTCCTGGACTGGTGGTAACACAAAGCAGCTACTACCGTCCACTTCAAGACACATTCCCAAATCAAAGGTGCATCCAATCGAATCACACAAACAATAGAATGGTATTGAAGAAATGTGCCAGTTAAGGAGAGCGACCCCACTTGGCCCAGTATAGCTCCTATTTTAGCCACATCAAGCTGAGTCATGGGAGTCAGGGTTGCGGTAAAACCTCATATAGAATCGTTGCCAAACCATTTAAAATGGTTTTCGGTATTGGCAAAAAGTATGACAATATCCGATCTCGGTCTCTTTAACAACCAACCGCTTATTTCACACCGTGGTCATTTCATTTCAAATAGTTCGTACTTCATATCAAAATATCGTATTCTTTTAAAAACCATATCAATTCGATATCATTATCCACCTTAAATAATATTCATTTCCAAAATCGTAACACTTCAAAATTATAATGCTTTTGAAATAATAACACATTTGAAATCATAACACTTCGTAATCATAATAGTTCTAACTTAAACAGTTTAGATATTGAAAATAGTATATATATGTATATATATTAAAATAGTTATAAATTAAAAATAGTTAATATAATAAAAATACTTTATATAATAAAATTATTTTCCTCAAATTTGGCAAATCGACTCAAATCAACTTGAATTCCAAAATTCAATTTAAATCAATTCTAGTTTAACCATTTCAATTTAAAGATCAAAGATTAAATTCAAATTCTCAATAAACCATTTCCATTTTATATCGATTTCAAATCCAGGTTTTGTAACGACCCGTAATTTTCGACAATCTAAATTAGTTAATTTAATAAGATTTTGGTGATTAAATTTTGGAAGAAATGAAATTTTGTAATTTATTAATGAAATAATAAATAGAATGAAAGGTAACCATGTTAATTTAAGTCAATTATTAACAACTTGAGTGATTTATTGTAAGGTATCAAGTTTCGTAGCAATCAGACTTGTTGTTTGATCGTACGGGCTCGAAACGTGTAGAAATCAATTTAATTGAAATCGATTGAACTCAATTTGAAAGAAGCTGATTTCAAAATAACTTCTTCATATGATGGAATTAGAACTTGAAACCTATTCCATTGAATTCAAAAATATCGAAAACATCTATTTTGATATATTGGATGGCCAATTTTCGTTTCAGTGATAGAACGGGCTTTTCGGTTCGTTTATCGTTCAAAACCCAAATCAAATCTGATCCGTTCTTTCTATTTTCTGATCTACCTGTATAAATTTCTCTTTATAAACCCTAGCTATATTTTATTTTCATTTATCTGTACGTACATTTCCTTCTCAACTCCTCATTCAAACGGCGGACAAAACAAAACCAAAAACACTCAATTCAATTTCAAATTCAATTCCAAAAATTCAATCTCCTTAAAATATACCAAATTATATATCGATTTGAAGCCCTAGACGAACGCAACTCAGATCTGTAATTCACTTTCCAATTCGAATCACCATTTGTCCAGAAATTGAGGATGAGTCTCGACCGTTCATTGGTGTTTGATGATCTTCGACGGATCGTCAATTGGAGGTTACCGTTGCGGAGAGAAGGTAGAGCGCAGTTCGTCGGAGTGGTTTGTTCGGCGAATTCATGGTCAGTTGGCAGTGAAAATTCGTTTAGGGTTTGATTTTTTGGTGGCTGCTGCTATTTTGCCTTAGACTGAGTCGTTCGGAGCAACACGCGGTGGTGAACAGGTGTCGCGGTAGGTAGCGCCTCACCTGGGCGTGGCCACAATGGCCTCGACGTGCGGTCGGGGTTCATGGCGGCTACATGGAGTGCATGATTTACTGTTGATGGTCGTGACGTGAGTATGGTTTTGTGCATTAAAAGATGATGCCGTGGCCGAACGAGATGGTGAATATTTTCTTTTTAATTTAGTTTAAATTTAATTTTCAAATCGTTCTAACTCTTATAACTTATGCATACGAACTCGGATTTGCGCGCGGTTTCTTTCGTTGAGATTGTATCGAAATTTCGGATAGTTGGACGGTAGTTTGGATGAACTCTTAGGTGGTTTGAATTTGGGCCCTAAATTGGATTTTAATTCGATTTAAAATCAAAGGTGAGTGTTTTAACCCACTCACAACTTCTAAAATTTCTTATGTTAGTTAAATTAATGTAAGATGTGACTAGAAATTTATTTATGGCTGTTAAGAGTAGTTAAATCATCATTCCAGTTAATTTGAATTTATTTTCAATCAAAATGTCATTTAATTTATTATTGAATTTAAATTTCCAGTTAATTACCTGTAAATCATTAACCTGTTATATGTTGATGTTTATTGATTGATTTGGATGATGATTATGATGAACGTTTGATTGTTTGTATTGGATGAACGGATGTTGTATTTTATATTATTATAATATTGCAAGTTTCCTATGAGTTGAAATGATACATACCCGAATGATCTATAGATTAGGGAAAAATCGTTATGGGTTGAAATGATAGACCCGAGCGATTTTATGGATATTTATATTAAATTCGGGATTGCGGTTTGAAATGATATATAACCGTGAAATTTTAAATTACGGATTGAAATGATAAATATCCGTATCACTTGACCCTTGGGTAGAGAATTATATACGGACACCAGATTGGTTAAATTAAATTATTTTAGATTCTTGATTTCGAATCTAGTTAAATGATATTATGAAATAAAAATTTAATTTATATAAATTGAATTATTATTGAAAAATCAAGTTTTATGTTGAAATGTGAATTTGTTAAAGGAACTTCTTTAAGAAACTGAATTAAAGGTTTAAAGTTGAATTTTAAGTAAAAATGAAATTTTATCATAATTGACTTACTGTAATTGGTTTGAACTACAACTTTGAAATGTATTGAAATTAGAATAGTTTAAACTGATATTAGGAACATGGATTGGAAAGAGCTTGAATTGAAAGATTTAAAAAAGGGTTTTGATGATATGGAAATTGAAATAATTGGGATGTGTTGAAATAAAATAAATAGTTTAAATTGATATTAATTCTAAATTCATATTTTAATATAAACTGTCTAAAAATATATTATTTTTTAAAATTTCTAAATTATTAAGATTTTTGAAACTATTAAACTATTTTAATCTATGTTAACTATATTGAATCATTTTAACCTATTTTAACCATTTAATTCATTTTACAACTGATTTACCCATTTAACTTATTTTAAATCTAATTAATCTATTTTTAAAGCTATTTAATCTATTTTAATTATATATTTTTTTGCAAGGCAAGCCGGTTTTATAGTGGGCCGTCCACTTTTATTACCATAGTAATAAAGTTGGAGTACAGGAGATAGGTAAAAGAACCTAAACTACTATAATTGTGACAAACAAGTCACAGAACTAAAAAAACACCTAGACTAGGACTCCTCCATAGAGGATAAAACAACATCATCCGAAGATTTCAACTGGACATTGCCACAAAGGCCAGCAAAGGGCCTGAAACGGGCGGCAAGACCAGGGTCATAACCCATAGCATCAGGCGAGTAAATGAAAGATCGTTCCCATGAAGAATCAGCTAGCAACTCCGAATTCCTACTCGCATCCACGCCATCCACATCAAGAACTAAATCATCACCAGTCGGACGGTAGTAAAGGCATCTAAGGTCCAACTGATCATCGGAAACAAATCTGAAATATGAATCTGACACTGGGTTAAATCTGACATCAGATATACGATCAACCCAACACCCCTCAGGTTCATCCCAATCAATAGGATACCGAGTACAATCAGGAACAACCAAAGGGAAAGCAGGGTCACCACAAGGAACCGCAACACTAGAGGGAGAGGCAGGTCGAACAACAGAAGGAGGCAGACCCAGATCAGACAAAGAAGCCTCAGGAGTGGGAGCGGCATGAAGGATAGCGGAAGGAGCCTTAGGGATCCACCTCAGGAGAGGTGGGCGCGGCAGAGGAACATTCGGAGGAGCCGGTGAGGATTTGGAGTGCAGGCAGCATGAAGGTGGCCAAAGGAGTGACAGGTGGTGCAAATATCTGGAACCCAACCATAGCGAACACGGACCTCAGCAACATGCCCAACAGCTAGCTGAACAGGAATAGTATCAGGAAGCGGCTTGAATAGGGAAATCTCAATTAAAGCCTTAGCATACATCAATTTTTCACGGGCAACCGTGTTGGCGTCGAAACATTTCAATTTCCCGACATTGCAAGCTAACCAATTTAACCCAATCAACGGCCGTAACGCAGAGGGGATTTGGGAAAAAAACACCCAAACGGGGATAGAAAGCACCTGCTCTCGAGCACTAGCCACAGTGGGAGACCAAGGAGTAATTATAAAGGGCCTCCCAGCGAAGAAGGTGGGTTCAGAACCAAGGACCATCCTAAATTTGTTTTAAATCTAACTAACTATCTTAAATCAATTTAACAGTATCTTTAATCTGTAATTAAACTATTTAAAGTATTTTAACTGTTTACAACTATTTAAAACTATTTATAACCATCTAAACTATCTTTCTAAATTTTAGTTAAAAAAAGTAGAGGTGTTTATATTTTAAATCCTCGATTTTAAAGTGAATGCGGTCAAATGATGTTGTAACATCCCGGTATTTTCAACCCTTTGCATCCACACATGTCGGACTTGAATTGCTCAAAATATCATATTGTTAATTTATATTTGGCAAAACCTAGCATATACAGTAAATAAACAAATCACAGAATCATATATACAAAGTAATATTACAATAAGTAGCGGAAACAAATGAATAGTAGTTCATGAAGCTATTATATATACACACATATATTTGTATATATAAGGGGTATTTCACTAGAAGGACAAACTTTGCAGTCCAATTAGTTTCTAGGACACACATCCACGGAAATTAATTTCAAGGCAAAGTCAGTAGAGTAATTATTTTTAAGGACAAAGTCAACAGTCCAATTATTTTCAAGGACATAATTTCATAGGTTTTTAGGCCATAGAGACTAATTATTTTGCATTTTGTCCTTAAAGGTAATTATTTCAGTTGGGTGTCCTAGAAACTAACTGCACTTGCTAAAGAGGCCCTTGTGGCTAATATCCACTATATATAATAGAGTTAAAACAAGATACAACAGAAGTCTCGAATACATAGAAGTCTCGATACAATAGTCAAATACAAGATCAGAATATATCACAGGAGTCAACTGAATAACTGCAAGCTGAATAGATAGATGGATATCGACGCGAAGCTCCAACTCCATAGGTGAATCTCAAATGCTGTGACACTTGTCTGACCCGAGCGTAAAGAGAAAACACAAACACTCGAGTCAAGATTAACATTCTTATATAATTAATTACAACTCAAGTGAAATATCAACTGAAATACAAGTAACTCAGAGGATGTTTAGGATACCCATTCTCTAAGGATCCGTTAAATTATCTACTATGCAGTAATATATGCTATTATAATTATGTCTAAAGTAAAGTAAACTATTAAAATAATGTTAAGGCATTACCCATGTCCCCCTTAACACATTTTATAATTCCATAATCTATACAATACCATGATACTCCGTAAACTAGGGTTATCAGAGGGCACTCCATAGGTACGACACAAAACAAACTCGTAATGGTCTCAATAGGGTGGGTGACATGGAACAACTAGCAATGCCAGGGTAGATATACCAATTACACTTTCAGGCTGGTGGTAACGCAGAGCTACAGCAATCGCCCACCTTGAGCTACACTCCTAAATCAAAGGTGTGCACCAAATCAATCGCAAAGTAATAAAATGGCATACGATGGAGTGCATCCGATTGGAGGAGCTACCTCACTTGGCCCGTCAATTGCTCCTGTTTTAGCCACCTTATGCAACCTCACGGGAGTCAGGTTCCCGTATATACCTCATATACGATCATCGCTACCATCTACTTCATTCTGGAATCTCCACTGTATACACGGTTGTTAAAGTGGTTTTCAGCATTGGCAGAAAGTATGACAATAACCGATCCGATCCCTTTAACAACCAAACGTTATTATAACACCAAGGTCATTTGAAAATAGTCTATACTTCAAAACCAAAATATCGTTTCCATTTCAAAACCATATCGATACTATATCAGTTTTCACTTCAAATATATCCATTTCCAAAAATCATAGCACTTTCAAAGTTACAACACTTTCAAAATTATAAAGCATAGAAATTATAACATTTGGAAATCATAACACTTGATAGCATAATACTTTGAAATTCATAACTTTGAAATCATAACCTCCACCACTTAAACATTTTAGATATTAATAATAATATATAATAAAATAAAATAAGATAGTTTATATAAATTAGTTATAAGTTAAAAATAGTTTATATTAAAATAAAAAAAAATTAGAATATTAAAATAGTTTATATTACAAATAGTTTAATATTAAAAATAGTATACAATAAAATAATTCATAAAGTAAAATATATAAATAGTTTTAAATATAATTTAAAAATACTATATATATAATAAAATAGCTTCCTTGAATTTCACAAATCAATTCAAATTAACACGAGTACCAAAATTCAAATTTATTTCAATCTCAATTCATCAATTCAGTTCAATTCAGTTTCTCGATAAACCACTTCAAATTTTATCGATTTCAAATACAGATTGGAACTACAAAATAAACCATTTAAATTTCAATATATTTCAAAGCTTTAAATATTCCACAATTTCAAAACTCAATTTGATAATTATATATATCGAATTCACTTTACTTTTATTTTATTTTGAAATATTTACTTAATCATCTCAATAACATTTAAATAAAACTTCAAATTACAAATTTAAATAAACTAAATATCCCATTTCAATTTATGTAAATTTGAAAATATTCATTTAAATCCCTTTAATCGAAAATCAAGTTATAATCATATCTTTAAAATCTAAAATTAAATAAGTTCAAATCAAATTTATTTGAGTATAATTCTTAAATAAATACAATTTCAAACAAATTTCTATTTACAGTTCTAACCATAATTTATTAAAAATTATTATAAACTCTATATCTGAAATATAATTTAAATAAATACTTAAACATATTATATATTAATTAAATCAAACTTTATTAAATCAAATCATATAAATAAATTTATTTTACATTGAAACTTATTTAATATATTTTAAAATAGTAAAATCATAAGTAAAAAGTCAATAAATTTCAAAACTAACTTATAACTTTAGAATTTCTAAAACATAAAAATTTAAAATCTAAAATTCAAACCTTTATAGAAATAACATTTAAATACATATTCATAAACCAATGTTTATTAAAACCATATATATTTCCTTTTTATAACTTTGGAAACATTTCAAATTATATATATATATATATATATATATATATATATATATATATATATATACACCAACGGTGTCTGTACATAATTTTCTATCATATGGTCAAGTGATACGGATATTTATCATTTCAATCCGCAATTTAAATATATGGGGGTATATATCTTTTTAACCCGCAATCCCAAATTTAATGTCAATGAAAATCGCTTGGGTTTATCATTTCAACCCATAACGATTTTCTTCTATTCTACAAGATCGTTCGGGTACGTATCATTTCAACCCATAGGGAATTCTATACTAACAGGGAACTTGCAGAGTGAGAACATATATGATAAAATATGACATATAACACAGGCATATATCATTAGTGATGAAATAAAATATAAACAACAGGATATGTTGTCATATCCCCTAGGTGAACAGATACAGACAATGGCATATACATAGCAATAAATTAACTAACAGTAGCATATTTCGATAGTCGTTTCAGGTGAAATTAAATTTAATATATATTAGAATGTTAATCGTGGGTGATTGTTCACCCTTCGAGGCTAGAGATGAATGAGAATGAGATGGATTATGAATCGAAGCACGAATTCCAAAGTAGATCAAGATTGGCACGAACTTGACGATCAAAGCTGATAACAAGGAATCGATGAAATCAAATCAAACTAGATTGATGAAGATAAATGGTATAAGTCAATTCATATTTATATATATAACTATAAATAACTATTTATGATAGGGGTGGCATTTAACCGATTTAACCCACTTAACCATGTCGACCGACACCACTTGTGCGATTCCATTCACACATACCTTTTCGGTTAGCCTAGACACCATTTGTGTGATTCCATTCACACATACCTTTTATGGTTTAGACTAGCAATGTGCGATGTCTCTTTGTTTGCGAGGTTAGGCTAGACACCACTTGTGTGATTCCATTCACACATACCTTTTCGGTTAGCCTAGACACCACTTGTGTGATTCCATTCACACATACCTTTATGCTTTTCGGTTAGGCTAGACACCACTTGTGTGATTCCATTCACACATACCTTTTCGGTTAGCCTAGACACCACTTGTGTGATTCCATTCACACATACCTTTATGCTTTTCGGTTAGGCTAGACACCACTTGTGTGATTCCATTCACACATACCTTTTCGGTTAGCCTAGACACCACTTGTGTGATTCCATTCACACATACCTTTATGCTTTTCGGTTAGGCTAGACACCACTTGTGTGATTCCATTCACACATACCTTTTCGGTTAGCCTAGACACCACTTGTGTGATTCCATTCACACATACCTTTATGCTTTTCGGTTAGGCTAGAAACCACTTGTGTGATTCCATTCACACATACCTTTTCGGTTAGCCTAGACACCACTTGTGTGATTCCATTCACACATACCTTTATGCTTTTCGGTTAGGCTAGACACCACTTGTGTGATTCCATTCACACATACCTTTCCGATTAGCCTAGACACCACTTGTGTGATTCCGCTCACACATACCTTTTTGTGATTTCTGGATTTCGTGTGTTGATTTCTGGAAATTTTATCCTTCACCTATTCTTGTGATTTCTGGATTTCGTGTGTTGATTTCTGGAATTTATGTTTCACCAACTTTTACGATGGGCATTGATATATATGTCATTTATTGTGGCTTGGTGAATGAAATTAGGAGTATGACATTCCTTTTTATCTTGAGTAGATTATTGTGATATTGATTAATCTCTTGTTGATTTTCAATTACTTATTTATCACAGCTTGGCATTGTGATTATTATATGTTTATGTCATATCTCTTATTATATATCACTTCATCTGATATTTATTGCTAGACTGATCCGTTTATTATTTTCTTCTTAAATAATACTCGGGTCAGACTGAGATGTTACAGGTGCTTCTGCTTGACTCCTTATCGGACTTTCATCTGATCTTTTGGCCAACTACTTAAGTTTAGTAGTTTTTGTTGTAGACATTTGAGATACAGACTCCTTGATGTATACATATTTTTGTCTAGCACTTGTATCTATGTCTTTTTGTATTATTGTGGATCTTTTTGACCACTACTCTGATGTACACTTTCATGTGTTATATTCATATCTATTTCCGCCTTTGTGATATGAATTGCCTGTGACTGATTTGTGTTATGTTTATTTCTATATTTGTTTCCGAAGACCATTATAGACACTGTGTAGTAGCTTTGTGTTTGTGTCGGCATGTCGGATTTCCACTTGAAAAGATTTGCATGTTATACTATCTGACATATCGATGCTCGCACAAAGCAATTACACGGAGGGTCGCTCCTCAACAGCTTTATTCTCCATGCTAGTCGACAGCATTACTCCGTAGTGTTCTTGTCTAGCGTGGGTATAGAGGTGGGGCGTCACACCAGACTACCCCTGACCTAGGTAGTCCGAATAAGATTACCCTACGGTTGGGATCAGTGACCGCACCACACAGACCGAATAAAAGGGACTCTAGATAGGTGTAACCTTACCTTATTTGGGTGCGACCCACTTAGCCTTACTGCATCTCCTCTGTTTTAGTGATTCCTGGTAGATGAGGCTTGAGGCTAAATTACCTTTTAAGAACACAATCGCTAGGAATGCGCATCGTCCTCTAATGACGATGTTCTGATAGCATTCGTCCATACAAGTCCATTTTGGGTCCGAAAGGAACCGAAGG
The DNA here is from genome assembly GCA_030765085.1 of Allium cepa. NCBI lineage: Eukaryota > Viridiplantae > Streptophyta > Magnoliopsida > Asparagales > Amaryllidaceae > Allium > Allium cepa. The sequence goes on from CM060938.1 coordinate 551,426,213, forward strand.
CACTATTTCCACCACGCCCATATTGGAATCACCCTCAAAGTTTGCGAGAAATAGCCCTTGCACTCTGAAATCTTCATTACGGATCTTCACTGGAATTTTTTTGAACTAATCGTTTACTTTGGATCGATGTTATTTTGGGATAATACTGATATTTGATCCCGTCTCATCGAATCCAAATGACGGATTTTTAAAGGTCAAGTTGTTTTAGTAAAACAATTCAATTTCAAGGTGTCAGCATTCATATGGAAATTTAATTACACATGTCTATTTCCAATAAAACGTCTCAACGTTTCTATTTCAGTCATTCAATTCACTTGGTTACTTAATATCACAGGCACGGAATAACTTGAAATGAGTACACAAGAGAAATCAAATCAAATTACAGATCATGAACTATTTTAACAATTTATAGCCAATATTAACCAATCACAAATCATTATCTAGTTATTTTAAATAAATCCAAGATTAATTATATTTTTAATCCTGCTTATTTATAATTAAATTTAGTTACAAAACTATTAATCTTAGGGTAATTAGATTTAGAAATCCATCAACAGTTATCTTATATAATATATCATAAGCTTATCACTGTAAAAGTTAAATCTGTTTATTAACTTTTGTTATAAAAATAATTTAATTCTATATTTTTCTTAAAACTTAACAAAATCAACTAGGCCTAGATGTTCTTGGTGATAGTGTAAGTAGAAGTTCCTGTATTGCTTGAAATGAAAGAAAAATAAATGTTTTTAAAGTTAATAGGGTAAAATGGAATCACTTGACATTTTATTTTTTATAAAAAAAACCCGACCCATCGGCCCAACAACAAGGCAACCTTCCATCCCTTCTTTTCTACTGCTCCCTTCTCTTCTTTATTCTCTAATGTGCACACAACACACAAATGATCCACACATGTAATTTCACACGATCTCCGACCACCACATATCGCCGCCGAACCTTCCCAAGTCACCTCCAATCCTGCAAACCCATCGGCCACCTCATATCCCCACGACAACCCCTAGTTCGAAAAATCGAACTCAAACCAAAGCAAGAAATGAACACATCCCCCTTTCTCCACTCCTCCAGCCATCTCCGACCACCAACATCCATCAAACTTCACCAGTAATACCATCATGACATCCTCTCCCTTTTCCCCCATACTGCAACCCTAGAAGCCCTCCATGACGCCGCGTCCATCGACAACCAAAATCGACCAAGACCTACCTCCAAACCCTACCTTCCCTCCGACCGACCACCACGCCGACCAGTAAATTGCCACACCATTTTTCCCATGCTCCCCATCTCCACAGCTTCCTCCCGACCAAAACTCGACCTTCAATGTCGATTGAATCACCGTAATTTGGTTAAAGACCAAATTGCGTTCATCTCCCTAAACCCACTATATACATAATTAAAAATCCTGAAATCACCTTCAAAAATCCTCATTTTTGATGACGAACACATTTATATAAGTAAAAGCACAAATTATTCTGTTTGAATTTCTGACATATTAGGTAACCTACTATATAACACTCTTTTTATGTTCTATACTTGCTAATATCTACTAAAACCATTTTTCAAACAAATAACATTCGAAAACAAACCGTTTCTCTTTTTACATCATAGCTTAAACCCAACAAGAGTGAGAGATAAGAATTTCGAAAGCTAGGCAAAACAATTCTATTCAAAATACAGAGCAAAAATGAATAAAAAGATGATGTATAGGTCTATGAGTTTCTCTGGTTATAGCACTCGATATACATTCATATGTAAGTGTATATATATAGTCCTGTACAAGCATATGTATCAAGCAACACTTCTATTTCTATATCAATCATAAATCTCAGGTTACAATGTAAAAAGAATTAAGTTTTACTCGCCTTTTTCTTTGAAACAGAGACACTGTTTTTGAAATATTTGCTTTCTTTGGTTTTGATCCTCACTATACTTGAGTTTATTTTATTTACTTTAAGTTTTAACGGCGGCTAGTATTATATTTTTATTATCTTGTTCGAATGCAAGAATATGAAACAGGCAGCGGTATTTATAAACAGAGAATAGGCTGTAGCTTTCCATGTATTGTAAGTTTTCAATTTTATTTCTTTTTCCCTTTTTTTCGATTTATCTTGATTTTGAACTGCCCTGATAGAATGTAGGTGATTTGATTAGTTTAAAGAAGATTTGATGTGTTATATGCTTGAGAGGATGCGCATTAATTTCCATATCCCCTTATGTGTTTACATGTGTAAATATATCCTAGAATAAACATATATACTACACACATATGTGGACATAGTTTTGTTTTATTTTACCTTTGTAAATTTTGTATATATACCCTATACTAATTTACAAATAAAATTGTCACTTACATGAATTTATCCCTATACATACATACATACATACATACATACATACATACATATATATATATATATTTATATTTACATGCCTAAGCCTTATGTTCTTTATATAATTTTACCTATATGTTATAACTACAAACAAATATAATTAGACACTTATATGTATTTATTCATATACTTATATACGTATATTTTATTTTAAATTTTATATCAAAGTTAAACATATACACCGATATATATATTTATATATATAAAATTGTATCTCGTAATAGAAAAGTGGATTTTTTATTTAAATATTTTTGAGAGGTTAAAATTTCAGATTTTTAAATCATAGCTTCCCAAATACATATACATATATATCTATAAAGATCAGAATTTATTATCTGACTGGTAAAAATTTATATTACCAATAATTAAAATCAGTAAAATATCCCAACCATAAGTGTCGAAAACTGTAACGACCCGTAAATTTTGATAAATTAATTGGTTGAATTAATAAGATTTTTGTAATTAAATTTAGAATTTTTTTATAATTTATAATGAAGCAAATGTTAAAAATGAAATGCAACCATGGAAATTAAAGATAAGTATTAACAATTGAAATGAAAATGTCGATTAAATGAAGTAATGTAAATTGTTTTGCTAGGCTAAGAATTGAATATAAGTAAACAAAGGCAAATAGTGAATTAATTAATGAATTTATAATAATAAATAGTAATTGAATGTCCTGTAAGTATTTATAATATTGTTTGGAAAAGGAAAACTTATAGAAGTATGAATGAGAGTAAGCATTTAATTAACCAATGCAATAATATATTTGATTAATAATAACTGAATGTAAATTAAGGTAGTAATGTCAATGGCAGTTGATAAATAACCAATTTAGTGCAATCCCAATTTAATTGCAACAATTGTAAGGTTTTAATTGATTGAAATTAGTAGATTTGGGAAATGGATTCAAAATTTTATCAATTGATAGAATAATACGTAATAAATTGTAGATGATAGGATTAATGCTAGAGGGTAATTATAATAGCTGTTGTTTGATAATAAAGTAAGAATGGGAACCAATATTTTTAATTTAAATGTAATAAAGTGGATTAATTGGAATTACATGAAAAGATTATTAATTTAAATGTAATATAGTGGATTAATTGGGAAATATTAATGTGCCAAGATATAGCCTATGCTAATTAAAGTTAATAATTAATGAATTGAATGAAAGGTCAATTAATCAAAATAAGTAGGCTGCACAGTTAAGCCGATAGTTAACCACTATTAGCCTTTCGGAATAGAAGGAACTCTTTGTTGGAATAATTGTCCAAATAGAAAGGTCAAGAAGTTGCAAAACAGGAACTCTGACAGGGCAAGTTCAAGCACCCCAATTAATATACTCATCAACAACTGTATTGTGTCGATGAGCCTCACGACCTTTGATTTGTGAGTAATAAAAGCTTATTAATGTGACTAAAAGTTAGCGTAACGATTATTGTATGTTACCTATTTATGTAGAGTATTAACTTAAAATTGGAAATCAGTTACAATAATTATAATTTAATATCATGTTAATGTTAATTAAGGTAATATTTGTAAGTAATGTTAAGGTTATTCATATTGGACAATTTTTTGAATTATAAGTATTGGAAATATAGCTTTATCAATATATTGGAATTTAATTGGAGTAATTGCAATTTAATGAAATTTAATATTTAATTTCATTAAATTAATTGAGATTAAAATGAAATTTTAGAATAATAATGTAATAAACCATAAACCAATGTTAATTTCATCCGTTGGATAATAATGAATTGAATAATAAGAATGAAAAGTAAATTATAAAGAATTTTTGGAAATTTAATTTATAATTTTGAATATAATGAAATTGAAAATTTAACACTGCAACTGATAGATTAATCAACTTTAAATTGACATCTAAACTTGTTTAAATTATTGTAGATGATTAAGAAATATAAAAGTGATAAAAATTTCAATTATTGAATTGAAATTTAAAAATTGGATTTTATTTAATTAATTGTTAAAAAATTCAATTAATGTAAAAAATAGCCATTTTGGCCACTGACTCGGATTCCGACGAAACTAGTTTCATTGGATCCGTATCGATGAATTATTATAGAATCTCAAGTTTCATAGCGATCGGTTGGAGTAATTGCAATTTAATGAAATTTAATATTTAATTTTTTCGTTAATTGAGATTAAAATGAAATTTTAGAATAATAATGTAATAAACCATAAACCAATGTTAATTTCATCCGTTGGATAATAATGAATTGAATAATAAGAATGAAAAGTAAATTATAAAGAATTTTTGGAAATTTAATTTATAATTTTGAATATAATGAAATTGAAAATTTAACACTGCAACTGATAGATTAATCAACTTTAAATTGACATCTAAACTTGTTTAAATTATTGTAGATGATTAAGAAATATAAAAGTGATAAAAATTTCAATTATTGAATTGAAATTTAAAAATTGGATTTTATTTAATTAATTGTTAAAAAATTCAATTAATGTAAAAAATAGCCATTTTGGCCACTGACTCGGATTCCGACGAAACTAGTTTCATCGGATCCGTATCGATGAATTATTATAGAATCTCAAGTTTCATAGCGATCGGACCTACGTTTGACCGTACGGACTCGAAACGCCATGAAATTAATGAAATTGAAATCAATTGAAATCAATTTGAAAAATATTGATTTTAGCATAACTTCTTCATACGATGGAATTTGGACCTGAAACCTTTTACATTGCATTTAAATTATTTAAAAACATTTATTTTGATGTATGGGTTGACCCAATTTCATTCCGGAGACAGAACGGGCTTTTCGAGCCATTCATCGTTCAGCGCGTTTATAAATCGGATCCATCTATTCTTTTTCAACCCTACCTATAAATACCCTGTTATAAACCCTGGCCTACCTCTATTTTCTCATTTTTATGTGCGTACAATCCCTCTCTACCTCCTCCTCAATGGCAGACAATAAAATTTCAGATCCAATTGAAATTCCAATCAAATCCAAAATTTCAAACTCCTCAAAAAAATTCAGAAAAATTATATATCGAAACTCTCGATGTACGCATCTTAGATCTACAGTTCGTTTTTGGTTTTGAATCACCGTTTTTCCAAAAATCGAAGAACCACTCATGGTCGTTCATCGTGCGTCGATGAACGTTGTCGGATCGTCGAACCATTTCTGTGTATTGTAGAGCGGACCGAGGGGGCTTCATCTATGCAGTTTATTTGGAGAATCTACGGTTGGATTTGCGTAAAAATTCACCTAGGGTTTAGTATTGGAGGCGGTGATCGGTGTTTGGCTCGTGACGATCAACGTCAGGGTGGTCGCGTGGCCTTCACGCGTTCGGCAGGGGGGTTTGGGAGGTTTGCGCCTCGACGTGGGTGGCGAGGTGATAGCATAAGGCAGCGGTGCGCAGATCCTGGTTGAAATAGTAGCAATAGGGTTCGCGTGTACAGTAGAGGGAGATTTCCTGTTGCCGCGTGATGATGCTGACGTGTGTGTAGGTTGGGGTGAGTTGTTTATTTTATTTTGTTTTAATCTAAATTTTGTTTTCAAATGTTTTAAATTGCATAACTTCTGCATACGATATTCGATTTACGCGCGGTTTTCTCCGCTAGGTTCGTAATGGAATTCCGGACACTTTGATGCTAGTTTAGATGAATTCTGAGACTGTCAAATTTTTGGGTTTAAATTGGATTTAAATTTAATTTAAATTCAAAAGGTGAGTGTTTTAACCCACTCATAATTTCTAAAATTTCTTATGTGTATTAAATTAATTTCTTATGTGATTAGAAATTTGTTTATTGCTATTTGGTATATTTTTATCATCATTCCAGTTAAATTTTAATTTATTGAATTAAACTGTTGTTTAATTTATTTTGCATATAAACTGCCAGTTAGATAGATTGTTTAATGTATTATTGAATATAGACTGTCAGTAGTTACTTGTTATTTATTATATGCTCTATATGATGTTATTGTTCAAATTGAATGATGATTGCAATAAATGTTTGATGATTGATATTGGATGAATGGATGTTTATTTTTATTGTTATAAACTGCAAGTTGTTATCCATTTTGTTTCATTCGGGATTGCGGTTTGAAATGATATATAACTGTATTTTTATTTTAAATTACGGATTGAAATGATAAATATCCGTATCACTTGACCATTGGGTAGAAAATTATATATAGACATCGTGGTCTATATATATATAAATATTTTAAAAGGATTTATATGGTTTTGCAAAGAAATATATGGTTTTATGAGATGTTGATTCGGATATTGTATAAATGCTATTATATATATAGTTAAATTCTTTGTTTTAAGCTATGTATAAAATTGGTTTTAAGTATAAAAGAAGTTTAATAACAAAGTTTGATTTTTATTAAGATATAATATGGTTAAAGTATTTATCTAAATTATATTGTATATAGAGTTTATATTGGCTTAAATAGAATTAAGGTTGGAAGATAAATATGAAATTGATTTGAATCAAATTTTTTAAGAATTTTACTCAAATAATTTTGATTTGGAATTGAGATAAATTTGAGATTATTTGAAATTGAATTTATTTGAGAATTAAACTCAAAAAGGGTTGATGTGAAATTTATTAAATTGGGAATTTTAAAGGGTATAATTATTATAACTTGATTTTGGGTCTAGGTAAATTAAATGACTATTTCAAGTATAAAGGAATTGAAGGGAAGATTTAGTTATTTGTAATTTGAGTTTATTAAAATGGTAATGGCTTTACTATATAAAATATTTCAAAACTAAATAATATAACATTGAATTGTTGAATCGTAATTATCAATCTTAGTTTTGAAATTGTTTAATACTCAAAGTTTGAATAATATTGAATTTGAAATGTTATATTTAATATTGAAGTGCTTCGAAGTTATGAATTTCAAGCATTATGTTTTAAAGGTGTTAAGATTTAAATGTTTGGTTTCTAAGTGTATAATTTGGAAATGCTTTGATTTTGAAAAAGGGAGACAATTGAAATAAAATGATATTGCATTGGTTTGAAATAAAAATGATATCATATTGATTTGGTTTTAAAAATGGGAATAATATCGTATTTTTATGGTTTTGAAATGAATATTTTATTCTGGGTTTTGAAGTATAATTTTATTTTGAAATGACCGTGGTGTTATAATAACGTTTAGTTGTTAAAGAGACTGGGATCGGAAGTTGTCATACTCTCTGCCAATTCCGAAAACCACTTTAACAACCGTGTATGCGGTGAAGATTCCAGAATGAAGTAGAATGGTGGCGACGTTCTATTAAGGTATATATGTGGACCCGACTCCCGTGAGTTGGCATTAAGGTGGCTAAAACAGGAGCGATCTCGAGCCAAGGAGGTTGCCCCTCTTATCGGACACATCCCTTTGATATTATACTCTGACTTTTAGATTGATTCGGTGGCCACTTTTGTTTTTTTTTTGGTTTGGGGGTATGGCTCGAGGTGGATGGTAGCTATGCGCTATGCATTACCACCAGCCCGTGTGCATAATTGGTATATCTACCCTTGCATTGCCTTGTGTGTCGTGTCACCTACCCTATCGCGCCTTGTACGAGTTTGGTTTTCTCTTGTATCCCGTGTGGTATCCTCTAGTGTCTTTCCGATCAGGAGAGACTATGATATTGGATGGACTACTGGGACTATTACGTGTTAAGGGGAATATTGGGTCACTCCTTAACACTATTTAAAAAGTAAGTTTATTTTCCTATAGACATTATTATAATAGCGAAATATTACTGCATATTAAATAGTTTAACAGATCCTTAGGAGATGTGAATCCCGAGCATCTCTTAAGTTACTGCACTCACGTTGACACTGGATAGGAGATGTCAAATTCCATAGACATCTCTGACGCCGTTCCACCCATATTATTTACTGTTGATTTAACTTACATAAGATCTTTTAGTTCTGACTCGAGTGTTTTGTCTTTTCAATTCGCTCGGGTCAGCCTGAGCATTTCAGGATTTGAAGCCTTTATCTCTGGAGGACGAAGACGAAGATTTATTATTATTTATTACAGTATTCCACTACATCCATACTGTTCCATTGCATTAATTATCATTCTATGGTATGTGTAACTCTGATATGTATTATATAAGTACAATCGAATATTTTGTAAAGCAGCTTCATGAACTATATATTTGATTATTATATTTTATCGTTCCGCTGCAAGATTCTGTTTTATTTTATTTCTTCCGTCTTTTTCTTATTTACCCCATAACAATCCGCCCATTTATATGGTTTAAGTCTGACGTGTGTGGTTTATCGTCGGTTTAAAGTATACGAAAAGGCAGGACGTTCCATCTTGTATCAGAGCTTTGGTTTAACGATAAACCTTAGCTTTGTGGTGTTTGACACTTCATTAATAGGGTAGTAATACCCTATGACGAGTCGTTGAGTGTATATATATGAGAGAACATATTTGTTTGTGTTAGAAAAAGTTTTAATATTGTGTTAATTTGTTCAGTTTTGTGTTTATAAATTCTGGTTGGTGCATGGGACGCTATGACATCAATAGGGATTTCTAAACACTTAATTGGACAGACCAACACAATATTTGTTTTGATATATAGGTGAATGAAATAAGTTTGCCTATTAAATTTTTCTATATATATAAAATAAACTTTTTATAAATGATATATATTTGGTTGCAATATATTGGTTGTTAGGTAATGAAATTTATAAATAATAGTTGAAATAAGATTTAAAATAAAATAAATAGAAATTGGAAATTTAGAACTTAAGTTCCGGGGTTTTGAAGATTTCTTTCGAATGATTTTGGAATATAATAATAATATTGCTAGAAGTATTTTCTGATATAAATATTTCAATATAATTTGAAAGAATTGTTTTAAAGAAACTTTGGAAAGGAGTAAGTTACGTAATCCCCTCTCTGTCACCGGAAAATAATTTCGTTGATGGGTGCACGCATCATCGACATTTATTTTCGAGTTTCGAAGTGGGAAGGCCACTGTAGTAGTTTACTGCAGATTTATTTTGATAAGTAAATATAAATTTTAAATTGTTTTAAATCTAATTGTATATACAAGTTGTAAGTATATATTTATCTATTACTTTAAAATGATCTGAAATTAAACCCAGTATTTAGTTCTTAAGTTTCCGTTAATTAATAGTTCCAATTATTGTAGTGAAATAGAATGTAACCAATTAATAATTGGAACCTTTAATTAAAATAAGAGATAAGTGCTAAGTTATAAATAAAATTAAAAGAAAGTTGAAATTTGTAGCTTATAAAATAAAAGATGTAATTATTGAACATTAAATTAAATTAAAAGATGGGGTAAAACTTGTATAAGTTTCATTTGCATTCTTTAACATATATATAATTTACCAAAAGATGTAAAAAGTTGAAATGTTAATAAAAAAACGTAATGGATATTATACAAGTAAAGCTTATGTAATAGGAATGTTAAGTGAAATTCTTTTATAAATAAGATTTTGGTGTTGTAGTTGTTATAAACTTAAGTATAACTTAAATACTACTAATTAAATATAATAGAAGGCAGGTATTGTAAGTAAGAAATTTTAAACTTAAGTAATTAAGTTGAAGTTATGTATACATAAATTTGTAAGAAATAAACGTAAATTAAAAAGATAAACCATTATATGAATGAAAAAGAGAAATTAAACAACAAATGTGTGAATGGAATTAATAAGGATAAACTAAATCTGTTGTTTGAAATTGTTGTTGCTGTATTGGTTTATGGTTGTTTGGGTAAGGATACTTTAAAATTGTTTGAATGTATGAATAATCTATTTAGCTCCATCTAAGACTGTTGGGTAAATGGTGCACTAAGTAGTTTATTTTCCATTCTGTGCAATTTAAAGTTTGAACCCGAATAACTATTTGTTTGTTGATATGAGTGAATGATTGATTTGTGTTGATGTGATGGTTGTATGGCTTGTTGCAAGTGGTTGTTGTTTGTATTGATTTGTTTGTTTATGGTTGAAACAACTTTAAATATTTCATTTTATATAATTATTGACTTTTTTGGATTATATAAGTGAAATACAGGTTATGGAAGCAATTGCTATTGCGTTTGGTTTCAAAACTAAGCGCAAATTGCCCCACTAATAGGTACATTTTCGGATTACGTTTTATAGCGTTATTATATTGTTTTTCTCGTGTTGGGATATATATTATTTTGGAAAAAATATATGTTGTATATTGTTATATTGATATTATATTTTCTCACGAGCCTTCCCATACAAAGGGACTCTGCCAAATTTTCTATAAATTTTAGACATAGAAAATATTTTGAAAATGTTTTCCAAACTTTATTAATTTGAATATAAAGGTTCTAGTTGTTATATATCTATATATTTTATTTAAATTATCATATTCTGTAAATTTATTATCATGAATATAAAGTTTTGAATAATATATATTGATTTATAAGTTCCTCTTTTTTTTCTTCTTTTCCTTTTCGGGAACGAAAAGTTTTGAGTGGGGGAGAGTGTAACGACCCGTAAATTTTGATAAATAAATTTGGTTGAATTAATAAGATTTTTGTAATTAAATTTAGAAAGAAATAAAAATTTATAATTTATAATGAAGCAAATGTTAAAAATGAAATGCAACCATGGAAATTAAAGCTAAGTATTAACAATTGAAATGAAAATGTCGATTAAATGAAGTAATGTAAATTGTTATGCTAGGCTAAGAATTGAATATAAGAAAACAAAGGAAAATAGTGAATTAATTAATGAATTTATAATAATAAATAGTAATTGAATGTCCTATAAGTATTTATAATATTGTTTGGAAATGGAAAACTTATAGAAGTATGAATGAGAGTAAGCATTTAATTAACCAATGAAATAATATATTTGATTAATAATAACTGAATGTAAATTAAGGTAGTAATGTTAATGGCAGTTGATAAATAACCAATTTAGTGCAATCCCAATTTAATTGCAACAATTGTAAGGTTTTAATTGATTGAAATTAGTAGATTTGGGAAACGGATTCAAAATTTTATCTATTGATAGAATAATACATAATAAATTGTAGATGATAGGATTAATGCTAGAGAGTAATTATAATAGTTGTTGTTTGATAATAAAGTAAGAATAGGAACCAAGATTTTTAATTTAAATGGAATAAAGTGGATTAATTGAAATTACATGAAAAGATTATTAATTTAAATGTAATAAAGTGGATTAATTGGGAAATATTAATGTGCCAAGATATAGCCTATGCTAATTAAAGTTAATAATTAATGAATTGGATGAAAGGCCAATTAATGAAAATAAATGGGAACTTTGATTTGTGAGTAATAAAAGCTTATTAATGTGACTAAAAGTTAGCGTAACGATTATTGTATGTTAGCTATTTATGTAGAGTGTTAATTTAAAATTGGAAATCAGTTACAATAATTATAATTTAATATTACGTTAATGTTAATTAAGGTAATATTTGTAAGTAATGTTAAGGTTATTCATATTGGACAATTTGTTGAATTATAAGTATTGGAAATAAAGCTTTATCAATATATTGGAATTTAATTGGAGTAACAATATTTAATTTTTGCGTTAATTGAGATTAAGATGAAATTTGAGAATAATAATGTAATAAACCATAAACCAATATTAATTTCATCCGTTGGATAATAATGAATTGAATAATAAGAATGAAAAGTAAATTAAATAGAATTTTTGAAAATTTAATTTTTAGGACTGTCCAATTTTTGGGTTTAAATTGGATTTAAATTCAATTTAAATTCAAAAGGTGAGTGTTTAACTTATTCACAATTTCTAAAATTTCTTATGTGTGTAAATTAATTTCTGATGTGATTAGAAATTTATTTATTGCTATTTGGTATATTTTTATTATCATTCTAGTTAAATTTTAATTTATTGAATAAAATTGTTATTTAATTTATTTTTGCATATAAACTGCCAGTTAGATATATTGTTTAATGTATTATTGAATATAGACTGTCAGTAATTACCTGTTATTTGTTATATGCTATATATGATGTTATTGTTTAAATTGGATGATGATTGTAATAAACGTTTGATGATTGATATTGGATGAATGGATGTTTATTTATATTGGATGAATGGATGTTTATTTATATTGATGATTGTAATAAATGTTATTATCTATTTTATTTCATTCGGCGTTGCGGTTTGAAATGATATATAACTGTATTTTTATTTTAAATTACGGATTGAAATGATAAATATCCATATCACTTGACCATAGGGTAGAAAATTATATACAGACACTGTGGTATATATATATAAAAATATTTTAAAAGGATTTCTATGGATTTGCAAAGAAATATATGGTTTTATGAGATATTGATTCAGATATTGTATAAATGTTATTATATATATAGTTGAATTCTTTGTTTTAAGCTATGTATAAAATTGGTTTTAAGTATAAAAGTAGATTAATAATAAAGTTTGATTTTTATTAAGATATAATATGGTTGAAATATTTATCTAAATTATATTGTATATAGAGTTTATATTGACTTAAATACAATTAAGGTTGGAAGATAAATATGAAGTTGATTTGAATCAAATTTTTTTGAGAATTTTACTCAAATACATTTGATTTGGAATTGAGATAAATTTGATATTATTTGAAATTGAATTTATTTGAGAATTAAACTCAAAAAGGGTTAATGTGAAATTTATTAAATTGGGAATTTTAAAGGGTATAAGTATTATAACTTGATTTTGGGGTCTAGGTAAATTAAATGACTATTTCAAGTATAAAGGAATTGAAGGCAAGATTTAATTATTCGTAATTGGAGTTTATTAAAATGATAATGGCTTTATTATGTAAAATATTTCAAAACTAAATAATAGAATATTGAATTGTTGAATCGTAATTTTCGACCTTAGTTTTGAAATTGTTTAATACTGAAATTTTGAATAAAATTGAATTTGAAATATTATATTTAATATTGAAGTGCTTCGAAGTTATGAATTTCAAGTATTATGTTCTAAGGGTATTAAGATTTAAATGTTTGGTTTCTAAGTGTATAATTTGGAAGTGCTTTGATTTTGAAAAAGGGATATAATTGAAATAAAATGATATCATGTGGATTTGAAATAAAAATGATGTCATATTGATTTAATTTTAAAAATGGGAATAATATCGTATTTTTATGGTTTTGAAATGAATATTTTATTTTGGGTTTTGAAATAATTTTTTTTTTGAAATGACCGCGGTGTTATAATAACGTTTGGTTGTTAAAGAGACTGGGGTTGGAAGTTGTCACACTCTCTGCCAATTCTGAAAACCATTTTAACAACCGTGTACACAGTGAAGATTCCAGAATGAAGTAGGATGGTGGTGACGTTCTATTAAGGTATATACATGGACCCGACTCCCGTGAGTTGGCATAAGGTGGCTAAAATAGGAGCGATCTCGGGCGAAGGAGGTAGCCCCTCTTATCAGACACATCCCTTCGATATTATACTCTGACTTTTGGATTGATTCGGTGACCACTTTTTTTTTTGATTTGGGGGTGTGGCTCGATGTAGGCGGTAGCTGCACGCTACGCGTTACCACCAGCTTGTGTGCGTAATTGGTATATCTACCCTGGCATTGCCTTGTGTGCTGTGTCACCTACCCTATCGCGCCTTGTAAGAGTTTGTTTTTCACCCGTAGCTCGTGTGGTATCCTATGGTGGCTTCCCGATCAGGAGAGACTATGATATTGGATGGACTATTGGGACTATTACGCGTTAAGGGGAATATTGGGTCACTCCTTCACGCTATTTAAAAGTAAGTTTATTTTACTATAGACTTTATTATAATAGAGAAATAGTACTACATAGTAAATAGTCTAACGGATCCTTAGGAGATGTGAATCTCGAGCATCTCTTAAGTTACTTCACTCACGTTGACATTGGATAGGAGATGTCAAATCCCGTAAACATCTCTGACGCTGTTCCACTCATATTATTTACTGTTGATTTAACTTACATAAGATCTTTTAGTTCTAACTCGAGTGTTTTGTCTTTTCAATTCGCTCGGGTCAGCCTGAGCATTTCAGGATTTGAAGCCTTTATCTCTGGAGGACGAAGACGAAGATTTATTATTATTTATTATAGTATTCCACTACATCCACATTGTTCCGCTGCATTAATTATCGTTCTATGGTATGTGTAACTCTGATATGTATTGTATAAGTATAATCGAATATTTTGTAAAACAGCTTCATGAACTATATATTTGATTATTATATTTTATCGTTCCGCTGCAAGATTCTATTTTGTTTTATTTCTTCCTTCTTTTTCTTATTTACCCCAAAACAATCCGCCCTTCTGTATGGTTTAAGTCTTACGTGTGTGGTTTATCGTCGGTTTAAAGCATACGAAAAGGCGGGACGTTACAAAAACCCTAGGTCGTTACAGTTTAAAACAATATTTCTCCCTTATTTCAAATCCAATTGACGCGCGAGTTTTTGTGTCGAGACCATATTGTCATGTATTTCCATCTGAACTAATATGTCAAGATTTCTGCAATGTAATTTTTTTATGATTTGTAAAAATTGAAGTGCACAAATAGATAATTTCTTATTTAACTATACGTATTGGATTTATTTTACATAGTCATTGATTATGTAAATATTTTTGTTAACTTAGGAAGTTAATTGAATAATATGGTACCTTGTTAAGTACCAGTGATCGTTAAGCTTCCTTTTAATCTCAAAAGTTAATTATTGATGTGAAATTTATTTTAATAATTATTCTATTTTAAGGTTTAAAAGTAATTATTATTTAGTAACAAGATTTTCGAAAGGTAATAAATTATTAGTAATAATAATTTAAAGACAATTGGTAATTGTTTAAAGTTAATTATTTTATTTGCATGATTCTTAAAAATTATTTTAAAGTTATTTAATAATTGTTTTAAATTGTTTTAGTTTAAGTTAATTAATTTTTATTAAAGATATTATTTGAAAAAGTTTTAAAGTTAACTAAACGAAGAAGGTTTAATGTAATAACTTGGTTGTTTAAATGTATTCTAAATAAATGATTGTTTATCAAAGTAACTTTATTTAATAAAGTTTATTTAAAAAGTGATGCTATTTAAAAAAGAATTTATAAAAGAAGTTTTATAAATTGGGAAGAGAACATGGAAATTGTAAAGAGTTTATAAATAATTTGGAGATTATAAAAAGATGTTTGGTTTTGAATGATTTTAGAAAGAGGGGTATAATGGTTTAATTAATAATTTGAAAGTGAAGTTTTATAAATGGTTTTAGATTTATAAAAAATATTTTTTCCTAAATTTAACTTTGAAGAAGTTTTATAAATAGATTTGTAAATATTTATAAAATAAAGAGATGTTCGAAAAGAAATGGTTGATTTTCATAGCATAATTCGAGGGGCAGAGACTGCCTACATTTTGTTATGTTTTTTGCTGGGACAATGACATAACCATCGTGCAAACTGCGATCTATAATTGATTTCATGGTGTAATTTGACAGGTGGAGATTGCTTAAAGTTAAGTTTGGATTTCTCTGGGATAGAGACATAACCATTAGGCTGCGATCCATGGTCGATACCAGATGGTTCTTTCCATATTTATTTTAAAAAGTTTTGAACAAATTTTTAAAGGAATGGTTTGTGGATATACTTATCCAGATGAGATAAGTATATGACTATTTTTTATAACATATTCAATTTATAGAAATTAAATTAAATGAGACTTGCTGATTTAGTGGGAAATATAATCTTTGGTTGAATGTTTGTTTATTTGATAGTTTAATAACCGACTATAAAATCTTGGCTCAAATATGTAATCCTTCTTAATTTTGGTGGTACGGAATTATTCCCTACTTAACACCAAAGGATTTTAACTCTAGAAATATCTAGGAGAAACACAGGGACTATATGGTACAGTTAACATCGGTGGTGCTATACTATATGTATAAAATTGATTCGTTCTTCTAGGACAAATGATAAGGTGATCGGTCCACTTAAACGGTTAGGGGGTGATCCCCGCTCTTATGTATTGGTTGATTATTTCCTAAAGAACCGGTATTGAGCATTCCAAAAATCGGCATTTGGTTTTATGGAGCACCCGGGAAATGGAAGAGTGTACTCGTAAGAGATGACTCGAACCCGTGGCCACTCCGTAAACCATATACGGTTCTATGGAGGATATTTATAGTATTTTGAGATGTTGGAATCCTTGTGTGATTCCAAGACCCGTTTGGGTATGGGTATCAGGTGTGATTCCAAGGTCTAATTGAGATATGGAAATCTATATGTGATTTCGAGTTTTTTGGGTATTGGAATCCATGTGGGATTCCGTGATCTATTTGGTGGCGCTGCGTAAGCTGCAACGCTGGATGTAGCCTCATCCGTGGAAATGACTAAAAGCAGAGATATGATGCATGACTAGTAGGGTTGGCAAACCCATAGGGTGTAATTGGCTCCTTTTTCTAGCAATACAGATACCTTCAGTCGTTTTTGGCATGCCGGAGTGGTGCACTCGGCCTTAGCAAGGCCGGTTATGTTTTCCCATAATACCCCTGCTAGACGGGTATGATGCTTTGGAAGAATAAATATCATCCTTGTGCAGAAGGACTGTTCTCGAAGTACTGAGTGCGCTTCCATGGAAATCCTACACAACTAGTGAATGAGCCTTATCGGTTTTTTATATTATATGCCTAGTATTGTTGCGATGTACACTCACGAACATCACAGCTACTTAATTATTATTATTTTCGCCCTTAGACACTATTATAATATCACTGGATTTTATGATATAAAGGTTTTGGTTATCATAAGGTAAAAACCCGTTTGTGTCTATATGCGGTGTGGTCTTACGAGATGCCTTAGATTTTAAAGGATTTTAAAAGTTATATTAAATAAAATTCCTTGTGATTTAAGTTCTCACGCTGGTTTTACCTGACTGACCCGGGCGTGGTTTTCCTAAATGTTCGGGTCAGACCGAGCATATTTCTAGGTTTACTTGGATATTCAAGAGAGGAGCTGGAGGCCTAGAGACGAATTCACATAGATGATTATACGTCCATTGCGTACATTGTTGTATGTTATTCAACAATTGTGAGGATAGGTTGTTATAAATGTCCATGCTGAGTAGGTTAGTGTACCCATATTAATGTCTGTATACATATATATTATAGTTGTGTTTTTGTGTAAAGACTTGTTAAATATTATAGATTTTTCGTTTCGCTGTGAGATTCTTTGTTGCTTAGTTTCTTCTTATCTTCTTTCTTCTTTCTTTCCCTAATTATCCGCTTTTCCATTCAATTTGGGCTGGTCATGTGTGGATTTTGTCAACTTAAACTGTACGAAAAATTGGGTCGTTACAACGTGGTATTAGAGCTTAGGTTGAGCGAACACTTAGGCTTTGGTGGGATTTACTCATTTGAGATAGGGTACGTGAGACCCTAGAATGAGTTTGAGAGTATATATATATAGAAGCGCGTATTTGCTAGTGATATAAAAATGTTTTATATTGTGTTGTTTGATCAGTTGAGTGGCTTAGAATTCTGGTAGATGCGTTTGGCCAACGTTATCAATAGGGATTTCCTAAACACTCGAACAAAACCAATTGACATAGTATTATTTTTAAATGGGTAAATGAAACAACTTTACCTGGATATATATTTTATATATACAAAGAATATTTTTTCATACAAATTTATATAACTATTCTTGGTCGTGCTTGGCTGTTAAGAGTGATAGTATTCCATCATTATTATCTAGGATTTGAACAGTCATACTCGCTCACCTCTAAGCACTGACAATTATATATCAATCTTTCTAGAATCTTCCTTTTTTAACCTTTGTTCAGATAGATAAGAATTTTAGGAACATTGAAATGAGTATCATGTGAATTAAGTTTCACAATTTGAATATAAGACATCCGTTGATAATGTTGAGTTTAAATATGATTTCTAAGGGTATTTATTTAAAAAGAGAATTTAAATATTCTAGAATGAATATTTTAGAAATATAAAACTTGATTTGATTAAGTTGAAATAATAGTCGATTTATTTAAAAGAAAATTTGGGATATTTTGAAATAATATTGGGAAATGGTTGAATGTAAGAGTTAGTTGTTTTAAATTAGGGTTTTACAAAGAAATTATTAAAAGAAAAAACTTAAATATTTTTGAAATAAATGTTTGAAAAATGATGTATATAGGGATGCTAAAATATGCTCATAATAAATATTTGAGAGTGATTTCCTTTAAAATGGGATTATTTATAAATTTGATTATACAAATATTCTTTATAAATAAAGGAACTCGAGAATTTAAATCCCAGTGATTTTGGCCAAATGATTTTTGAGGTATAAAGGGTTTGTAATAGTATTTGAAAATATTTTCGAGTTTCTTATTAGGGAATTGTCACCATTAGGACCTTGCTATATACTGTTTTGATAAAATAACTTTTGATTTGATTCCAAATGTATGGTTTCATTTACTATAAAGGAAAGGTGTATATTATTATTTCAAATGATTATGGAGAAAGGAAATAATAATTTTATTTAAGAAAGCTTTGGTGATTAAAGTGGTTTTTGTTGTTCAATGTTTTGGAAATAACTTGCTTAGAAAATATGTCAAAGTAAAAACACCTTTGAGAGGAATTTTATTGATAAAAATGTAACAACCCGCATATTTAACGGTTATATATTTAAATATTTTAAATATTTATTCGTTAGTCAGATTTTTGGATCTGAAATGTTACTTTTTGCAAACGACCGATTTGGGGCTCGAAACCACTTCCATTGAGTTCAAAATGGCGTTTGCGTTCTTTTTGAGTATAAGCCTTGATATGTTTGGAGTAAGTTGAATTTTTCTACGTTTTCTAGTTGGGTTTTGGATTTGGGTTTAGCCCACTAGCTAACTAAATAACCTCAAATCAGTCCCTCTCCTCTCCACTCACTCATTTCATTTTATGAAACTTAAGCTCAAAACTGAAAATGGGGGAAGAGAGAAGAATTAGAAATTCCAAGCCGTAGTTCTTCTTGCAAACTTGAATTCTTGCTCCAAAATCAAAGTGTAGCTATTGGTAAGCCCTCTCTTCATCTTCTCCAACTCTTTCTCCTTCAATTTCAGAAAGTTTCCTAAACCTAACTTAGGAAAATGCTTGTTGTTATCTTAGATTGAAGCTAGTAGAGTTGAAGTAGAGAGTGGTTGGTCTTTTCATTGCATTTGAGCTTTTTCTTCTTTGTTTGTAAGTTAAAAGGTGAGATTTTTATCTCACATCTTTGTCTATAACTATCTTTGATTGTTGGGTATGAATTCCGAACACTTATTCATGTGCACTTGCTTTTGGTTTGGATTGAATTCGTGAATATCCAAATTTTTAGTGTTTAGGTTCAAATCATTAAAGATCCTATCTTTGATGTTTGAACTTGTTTTTGTTGATGCATCGAGAAGCCAATAGGACCGGGTAGCCGATGGGAGTAATCCCCTAGCGTCCGTGCTCGATCGGTTGCGAATTGGGAGAGTTTGCACTTCAATTAATAGGGTAGGAAATGCAGGAACTTTGGGTTCGATCGACCGAACTCTCTAGTCGGTCGACCGAAGCTGTAGCCGAAACATTTCTAGGCTATTTCGGTCGACCAACTCAGGAAGTCTGGTCAACCGACCTGCTCATGTTTCCCTCTTTTGCCTAGTGTGCTTATTTGTTTGTGATTCCAACTTTTATCGATCTAAGTTGATTCCAATTAGTTGTTTATGCATATTTGACCTTGATAATTCCTTTTTGACTTCATCCATGGGTTTTTATGAAAAAATCTTTTAAACTGTATTAAAAGCTTGCTTCTCCAATTTATAAACCTTATTTTAAAACGCGCACACACAATTTCGCACTTCGAGCGGAGTGGAAGGGAGATTAAATGGTTAGGTAAAATACGGACCATGAATCCGTGCGTTTATCTTTCCAATTAATCCTCGACCTATTTGATTGATCGTTTTGGCCTTTTGGTCTGGTTTACCGATGAGATGAGGTAAACTTTGTACTGCTTTGAGTGTGAAATTAACTAACGGATAGTAAACCGTTTAGTGCGAACGAGTGGTTATGGGACTCACGTTACCACTTTTCGGATAACTTTTGAAAGTTATGACACATTCTACCAGTTAGTGGTGTCCAGTACAGGGCCTCCGGACTTCACCACTACGGTTTATTGCCTTTGGGAAAGTGTCTTCGGACTGTCTCCTTCAGGTTTGTTGCCTTCGGGTATTTTGCCTTCAGGTTTGTACCTTTGGGTTTGTGCCTTCGGGTTTGTTGCTCTATTGTATCGCTTTCGGAGTTGGTCATTCGTCACCGCTCGAGTGATATTGGGTTTGGAGTCTTCGGGCTCATGGATCCTTGTTTATACAGTACTGAGCACGTGCAAATTTTCTGATGTTTCATTGATATGTATATTCCCTAGGTATCGCCCTTCGGTGTTGGTCTTTTTGAGCCACACGATATATCGCGATTACCTTGTGGAACTTGTTTTACCTTCATTGGTATTTGATATTTGCCTTTTTGGCTTGTTTTGGGATATATATATCCTTTGTTTCTCTGAGTTTCCGATTATACGAGGCTTGTTATGATATGATTCATCTTTTGTTAGATGATTGTGTTATCTCTTTTAGAGATATTTGTTATACTTTGTGACCTTGCAGGTTATTATTGTTCAGTTTATCTAACTGATTTGTTTAGCTAGACTGACCCGTGTATTTTATACTCAGGTCAGACCGAGATGTTTCAGGTTAGGTGCTTTTGGACTTGGCCTATTTTGCTTCCGCGTGGACTATCCAGCTTGTTCCTTTTTGTAATAGTTTTTGTGTAGTCCTTTTTGTTGTAACTCTGAAATATGTATTCTTTTGGATTCGTCTGTATATTGTGGTTTGCTATACCACTTGACATGTATCAGTTTGTATACTCTGTTATGTACCAATATATGTGTATATGATGATCTACTGTTCTGTGATGTATATTACATGTGAGTTGTTATATTCTGTTCTGATAGATCCTCCAACCACCTATGGTTTTGTTTTAAGTATTCATTGGATATGTCGACCTGCTTGGTGTAACTATTGTCGATGTATTCAATAGATAGTTAGAGCAAGGCTATAGATGGTCGCTCCTAACCGCCTTATTCTCCATGTTAGTTGACGGCATTACCCTGTAGTGTCCTTGGCTAGCGTGGATATAGAGGTGGGGCGTCACAAAACGGGTATTCCTTTGGATTTGGGAAATAAATCCCGATTTGTTTTATTTTAATTAGAATAATCTTTTAAGTGACGATCGGATGTTTTCTTAGGCGAACGGTATCATGCACTTAGTAAATTATTCTCTATGGCATTGTATGGTCGGAACGAGTTCGAATTCGAACGAATCCACGGAAAATTGGAATTGGATATTTCAATGGAATATTTTACTGGAAATATATTTACAATGTTGTTTCAGAAGAGTTTGGAAAGAAAGAAGTGATTTTTAGTTAACTAGTTCGAGTGGCTTGAAAATAACCAAAAATGGTAAGAGATGCGTTCGAATTGTGTACGTTTCTCTTGAGTACTATTCCTCTTGTGAGAAGTGTATGATATTGTTTGATAGTACTCAGTTCCTTGGTATACTTTTGGGGTTACTCGAGCTATGTGTGTTTATGGATTTAAAATATGCATAATACCATTTAAAAAGTTTTGAAATAAATATCTAAGTATTTGACCCTTAGGTTTCCAAAAATAAAAGATGTGGTTTCAAAAAACGTTTTGAATGAAAACCATGTATTTAAAATTCTTAGATGAATTCCTAAAATAAAAGTTTGAATTGGATGGTTTTGTATGCCTCTAGGTTGTGATAGGATATTATATTATTTTTTGTGTTTAAATTGTGTTTATGTTTCCACAAACGTGAGAGTAGAAGTGGTATTAGAAATAACCGATTAAATAAGTGCAGAGTTGGACATAGATTGTTCCTCTCTCCATATAGTTTAATCTAATATTCGAGGACAAGGCTTTCAGGTGTTTCGCACCATTTCGAATAAGGATCTATTATTTGATTTTTTTCGGCAAGCACTTGATAAGGGTTCTTAGTACGAAACCAAGGTTTTCTCTCATAGTTATAGCTATATAAGGAAGGCAGAGGTTCCTAATCAAGAAGCCCGATCAAGGTCCACACTAGTAAATCGGGTGAACGATACTGATTTGGAAATTGAGTCATGTATTCGAGTAGTGATCGAATAAGATTCTATATATGAATGTTCTATGATTATCATGAGGGATTATGAATAATATTAAGTGTGCATGTGCTGAAATTTCAGGGACGAAATTCTTTTAAGGAGGGAAGAGTGTCACGATCCGGATTTAAGCCATCTATTATTAGAAGAATTAACTAATTTTATATTGAAATATTAATTTTTATAAATTGAACAACTTAATTTTATAATATTAAGAATATTTGAATCTATGAATTTTGAAAGCTATACTAAATTTTCAAACGCCAACTGCTGAATATGATAAAAATAAGTACATGTTTGTGTGTGTGTATATATATATATTTAAGCTTTGTGATTGCAAACTAAAAATCAAGCATGCAAAAAAATCAAATCAAGCCCACAATGTAAATAGTAACTGATGAAGCTTGTCCATGCACATATCAGCCACCCTAGTTTGTACCTATAGCCTCTTTCTTACTTCACTGTCCCCTTCTTTCTCATATATATATATATATATATATATATATATATATATATATATATATATATATAAATTTATATAAATATGCTTGTTCATTTATAAAAAAAGATTTTCGATTAAAATATAAGTAAGTTGAGTTATTCAAGAGCTTGGAGGAAGGAGACTAAGCTGTTGTTCATCTATTTTATAAACAGTGAGTAGAACACCTTTATTTGTTTACTGGTTACTATATATATCTGTATATAACTGTGATTTTAGACAAATCATGGATCTATGTTAAATGAATATGTATCTGTTGTGTGTATATGTACATGTATGAATGTGTTCGACATGGTCAATTCCACCCAAACGCTGTGATTCTTCCTCAAAGCTGCTACGTTCTTGTTTTTTTGTAAAAACAGTTAAACCTTTACTTGTTTTTTTGTAAAAACAGTTAAACCTTTAACTTTAATAATCCATATCTCAACATCCATTGGGTTTTAAATCTTGGTTCCAAAATAAAAGTTGTTTGTTTTTTAGTATAGAGCATTTCAAAATTTATTTCATGCAATGCCGAAATTCAAATATCATAATTTAATAAATGGATTATATAATTGTAATCTTGTTGAGGAACATGATTTTTAAGTTTGGTTTAGGGATTTTCAGTGGCCTGTGGAAGGAGAATTATGGAGATGATCAGAATTGGGCATTTCGTCAAGTTCCGGCGATCTAATCAACTTCAGATCATGGCGTTTTGTAACGACCCGTAAATTTTCGATAATTAAAATAGCTAATTTAATAAGATTTCACGATTTAATGTTAGAAATTTTTCTGTAATTCGTTGGAATAATAATAACTAGAATGAATTGCAATAATAATTATTCAAGTAATGAAAATAAATGCTACTTAGTGAATACCTTTGAAATCAATAGTTGAATAGGATAATAAATATTGAATTCATTGGGTATAATAGAGTAATTGATTGATAAGTAAAATTTATTTAAAATTAAATATTGAATATTGAATGGGTAAGTTGTTCAAATTTAATATTTAAAACTTATTGAATAATTAAATAACTGTAAAATGAAATGGTGTTCTAAATTGCGAATTGGTTTTAAAGGTTGAATCTTATAAGTTCAATTTCAATATTTCAAAAGATAATGAATTATTGGATAATCGAAATTATTTAAATTTAATATTTGGAATTCATTGAATAATTTAATAATGGGAATCGAATAACCGTATAATGGAAATGATTGTTCTATAATTTTAATTCCTTCCAAAAGTTAAATTTTTAAGTTCGTTTTTGAATATTTCAAAAGAAAGTGATTTAAGAATAATCAAATTTTGTTTAAATTTATTATTACAAATGTTTGAATAACTAAATTTCGAATTTGATATGATTAATTTGATATTGAAATTTAATATATGGAAATAGAGTGAATAATTGAAATTTGATTTAATATGATTCAAATTGGTTTCCAAAGTGAATGTAAGTTATATCGGGATTATAATAGAGTTAATAAGATTTTAAAATTGGAATTTATTGGATAATTGAATAACGGGTTTAATATGATTAAAAATGATTTGTAAAATTTTATTTTATCATATTAAAGTTAGAATGATGTTGTAGAACTTTTAAAATCGAATTAAAAGAAAATTTGTGAAAATTGAATATTTTAATATTTAATTGACGAGAGAAAATAGCCATTTTTCAGACAGTCTCGGATTTCGACGAAACTAGTTTCATCGGATCCGTAACGTGACATTATTGTATGTTCTCAAATTTCGTTTCAATCGGATTTACCGTTTGTCCGGGGCGAGCCAAAACGCGTAGAAATTCGTTTAATCGGTTTAATTTAAATTTGATCGTTTATTTCCGTAACTCGCACATATGATCAAATTAGCCTCCGAAACCTGTTCCATTGTGTCCGAAACGCGGGATAAACCCTAGAAACGCCGGTCACCGCGCTTCGTTTGGAGTTTGGAAAACCCGGGATGAATAGTGTTCGTTATTTTTTCTATAAAAGCTCCTACCTAACTCTCATTTGCAAACCAGAAAGAAAACCCTAGGGTTTCTATTCATAGCCGCCACTAATAGAGCCCACGGCCAGAAACGCACCCAATTCATCCCCTTTGATCTTCCAATCCGTCGACATTCACGCGAAACCTTCAACATGGAAGTTGTAGAGCACGTTGAGATCTTCGATCTCAACGGTGGAGATCGTCATACGCGAAGTAAATCAACGGAAAATCGCTTGTAAAGGCCGGCCGTTCGCATGCAAATCGAGGGGCCTAGGGACAGCCTAGCTTCACTATCTCCTGGCCGATGGTGGCTCGCGAGGAGGGCTTCGATTTGGCGGTAGTGTGATGGAGTTTCGTGTAGCGAGGTGGTTGCGGCATTCAACCCTAAATATCACGACAATGGGTTCTTCGTGCGTGTGCTACCTGGAACAAATCGCGAATGGGAAAGAAGGGCGTGTGCGGCCAGATGATGGAGGATGCACGGTTGAGATGAAAGGTTATAAAAATTTAAAGAAAAATTGTAATTAATTGTTATAAATTGTATTAACTTTAAAAGGCTATATCTCTTCCATACGAGGTCGAAATTCGACGAAACTTTTCACGTTGGAATCGTTTTGTCGAGCATTACGCAATGCAAATGGATTGGAATCATTTGGAGCTACAGAAAATTTCAGGTAAAATTAAACGTTCGTTTAATTTTATTCGAAATAAAACGCTGGAACTACATTGAAATCAAGTTGAGTGTTTTAGAACGCTCACAACGTACTAAATATCTTTATGCTAGTTAAATTGACATTATGAAGTGTTATGATTTTTATTTGTCGTTGTTTGATAAAATTTAATTATCATATAGATTGTCATTTGAATTAACCGTTGAAATTAAATTGACAGTTAAATTGAAATTAAAATTTAATTGAGATTAAATTACCTGACATTGATAACTATGAAATTGCGATGAATTGTACTGTCTATTGGATGATTTATTTCGATGGATGCTATTGGTTGATATTTAAATGTTTGGATGCTTATTTGCGTATATATAACCTGTTATGCATACATATGCCACCATGATTGATTTAAGTGATATATATATTCATCCTTGACATTTAATTGAAATAACTAATCACTTGGCCATAAGATATAAAATTATATACGGACACCGAATTGGCTAAATTAATAATTTTTAAAATCGTCAATTTGAAATTTATTTATATGTCTTGATTTAAAAGTTATAAATAGAAATCAATTTATAGAAATCGAATTTATCGAAAATTGAGTTTGGAATGTTGAAATAAATTTTGGTTAAAAGAAATTGTTAAGTGATATAAGTCGAGACTTTGAAATTTAAAAATTAGGATTTGATTGAATTTCGAAAATTGATTTGTTTAAAGATTTAACCTTAATTCGAGCTTTGAATATTACTAAGTAAAAATGATATAAAAATGATATTTTGAAGTCGAGCTTGGAATTGAATCATATTTGAAATTTGGATTTAAACTCGAAAATTGATGGATAATTTTGTTAAGTGTTATAAATGGATATTTTGAAAAATCAAGCTCCAAATCGATATAAATTAAAATTGAATAAATTAAAGGTGAATATAAAATTGAATAAATTTGAAGTCAAAGTTGACATTGATTTGAATTGAAATCGAAATTGAATCGGTAGAATGGAAACTGAAATTGATTTGAATTGGGAAGTTATAAATTGAAATGGATAGGTTTTGAAGCTGTTTTATTTTGTTTTCCAAATTACTCAGTTATATAAACCATTTTTGAATACTTAAACTATTTTAATCTATTTTAAATCTACTTAACCCAATTTAAATTATTTTAAACTAATTTATCTATTTTAAATCCATTTTAAGACTTTAAGTATTTTTAACTATTTTAATTATTTAAAACTACTTTTACACTACTTAAAACTATTTTTCTGAAATTTCAAGCTAGTCAATAAGGTGAAATGTTTATGTTTAAATCTTGAATGTAAATACGAATCGGGTAAAATGAAGTTGCAACCTAAATTGAAGTTCGAAATGATTTTGAAATTGAAATGAGATATTGATGCGAAAAATGATTTTTGAAGCGGAATCTTACATTTGAATAGATACGATGATTTTTGAAATGGTTTTGATTTCTGAAAAGCGAATATGATATTTTGATATCAATTATGAATCGATTTGAAATGTAAAAGAGCCAACGGTGTAATAATACGTAGTTATTAAAGAGACCGGGATCGGATATGGACATTCTCTCTGTCGATACCGAACACCACTTTAATAACTATTGTACGCGGAGTGTTGATCCAGAATGAAGTGGATGGTTTGGTGAACGCGTTGACTGAAGAAAGAGAACGATATTTGATGACCCCTGACATGACTAAAACAGGAGCCGCGTCGGGCCATTGAGGTTCGCCATCTCTAGCGGACACACTTCTTCGATACCATATCTATTACATTTGTGATGCGATTTGGGTGCACCCCTTGATTTGGGAGTGTTGTTTCGCGGTGTTGGGGTAGCTGCTGGCTATGCTCAACATCAGTCCGGATCACGCAACTACTAGTATCCCAGTTGGTATCGCCTCATGTACCTTGTCATACTGATTATCCTATTCGCGACCACTACGTTTTGTTTTGTGTTATACCTATGGGGTACCCTCTGATAACCACTAATTTACGGTGGAGCTTACGGTGCTGTAAAGACTATGGCATTATAAAAATGTGTTAAGGGGGATTATGGTAATGCCTTAACGCTGTTTTGATACTTAATATTACTGATAGGCATTATTTACTTAGCGTACATTACTGCGTACTAGATATTTTAACGGATCCTTAAGAGATGGAAAATCCTGTAACATCTCTTGAGTTATTGCACGCACGTTGACACTGGATATGAGATGTCAAACCCCGTAAACATCTCTGATGCCGTTATACTCATATTTATTTACGATTGATTTAACTTTCATAAGGATATTTTAGTCCTGACTCGAGTATTTTGTCTTTTCATTACGCTCGGGTCAGTCCTGAGTTTTTCAGATTTTTGAAGATCTATTCTGGAGGACGAAGACGAAGATTTGGTACTCTATTACTATTATTATTTGTGCATCATGCTATCTACTGCATTATTTTATTTGTTCCGTTGTATATGTATAACTCTGATAAATGTTGTATAAATAATGATCAAAGTATAGTAAACAGCTTCATGAACTGTTTATTTGATTATTATATTTTATCGTTCCGCTGCAAGATTCTGTGTTGTTTCCTTCCTTTTATTTCTCTTTTCTTTTCTTTTCTTATTTACCTCAATAACCATCTGCCCTTTTGAATGGTTTGGAATCGGCATGTGTATTTGATCGTCGGTTTAAATTGTCCAAAAAGGCGGGTCGTTACAGTTGGTATCAGAGCTTTGGTTTAGCGACAACCTTA
Organism: Allium cepa; assembly: GCA_030765085.1. Lineage (NCBI taxonomy): Eukaryota > Viridiplantae > Streptophyta > Magnoliopsida > Asparagales > Amaryllidaceae > Allium > Allium cepa. The sequence continues at coordinate 551,454,735 of CM060938.1, forward strand.
GCTTTGTGGGGTATGACTCTTTATAAGTAGGGTAGTAATACCCTATGATGAGTCGCTACGTGAATATATATATGTATAAGAGAGCGTATTTGTTAGTGATATAAAAGGTTTTATATTGTGTCGGTTGATTTGTTGAGTGGCTTATGGATTCTGGTCAATACGAGTAATTAACGTCATTGATAGGGATCTCTAAACACTTAAACAGAACAATTCGACATAGTATTGTTTTGAAATTGAGTAAATGAAATAATTTTTCTCTAATTATATTTTGTATATAAAGAAAAATTTTCAGAAATTATTGTGACTTATCTAGCTCACCTGGTTGTTAGGAATGGAAATATTGGTTATTATCATTAATTGGATATTGTAATTTAATAAATAAGACGAATTACAAAATGAACAATGATACAACAACTTGTGGAATGTTTTAAGAAAGAAAATCCTATAAGAATATTTTATAAAGGTGTCTTATGAATTAAAATAGATTTAAATTGGAAAATATTGAATTTAAGACCCGGAGATTTTGAAAAAAATGGTTCTCAAAGTTTGAAGAAATATATAGTAAAATTAGTTGGAAATTGTTTATGGAAATATTGTGAAAGGATTTTTAAGAAGGAATGAATTCAGTACTCCTCTCTTATGTCGCTGGAAAATAATTTCGGTGATGACTGCGCAGCATCATCGACGTTTATTTTCGAGTCTCAAAGTGGGGGAGACTTCTAAGAAGCTTTGCTTTTCTTCTAAATTATTTTGGGTAAAAGGGTTTGGTTTAAACTCCAAAGGTATGATTTGATATATTAAAGATATAAGTGTACATGTTTATTCCAAATGATTTGAAAAGAACCGGGCATTTAAGTTTCTAAGTTATGTTAATTAGTAATTTTCAAAGTATTTGAATGAAATGTGAATAACCAAAATTTATAAAATAAGAGGATTAGGATATCTAAGCTATTGTTTGGGAAAACTTTAAAGTTGAAAGGTAAAGAGGATTTAAACAAATTAAATTTATGAACATTCAAATTAAGTAAAATGAAATTCTATAGATTTGTATAATACCAAATTTGCATTCTAATAACATATAATATGATTTACCAAATATTAAGAAGTTGAAATGATGTTTTGGATATATAATGAGATATTGTATAAATAAACAGAACCTGAAAGTAATTGAAATATACAAATAAGGAAAACTCAAAGGGAATTAAATGTATAAAAATGGAAATTTGGTTGTGAAAAAAAGTTTATATATACTTAAATATAGCATGAAATGATGAATGGATAAGTGGAACAGGTAAGTGAACTTAAGAAAGAAGACAAATGAATTGTATAATATCTTTTGTAAATTGGTTATAGAAAATAAATATAAATTGCAAAGGGATTGAAAAAAAATTGAATTTGTAACCTTTAAGATAACTGTAAACTAAGAAAAGTCATTTATGAGAGGTTAGACTTTTATAGGATGATTAATAAACTAAAGTGCTGGTTAATAAATTGTTCCATAAATAAATTTGTTATTAACTAAAATTATGAAATTGAAGTAAATGTAAACAAAAGAATTTGGTATAGCTAAGAATCAATTGGAAATGAAATTGAGTTTAATTAAATTATATAGAATGTTTAAAATGAACTTGAGTAAACAAATTCTACGATATGATGTTTAAGAAAAGATAATGTTAAAGAATATGCTATGTAAAGAAATGAATATACTAACTGAATAATGGATTGTAAGTAATTAAGTGAAAAAAAATAGAAGTCAATAAAATAATTTAGTATAGATAAATTGGATAGAAAGCCATTGGAAGGTAATACGTGAGATTGTACGTATATTATTTTATTCGCATAACGATTTGATCCAAATTCAGGCACAAAATTTCGAGATGATTTATATCGATCCAAGTTAGGATTTTTCACTCGATTTTCGACGGCGAACCCTAGATATGGATTTTTAATTCGATTCTGGAATTCTCTATCATAGTATATGGCTATGCAAGGAGAGTAACAGTTTCCAATCAACGAACCAAATCTGAGTCCGCACTAGAGAGTCGTGTGAACGATACTAGTTTGGAAGTGAAATTGTGTGATCGAATAAGCGATTCGATTGATATTGCTCACGGATGATATATGTACGACTTACGGACTTAATAAAAAGTTAATATTGGAAATTTAAGATGCCAATTATGTGAAGATAAATTTGTAACTTTTGAGATAACTATAAACTAAGAAAAGTCATATATAAGAAGTTAGACTTTTATGGAATGATTATAAATTAAAGTGAAGATTAATAAAATGTTCCGCAAATAAATTTGTTATTAACTGAAATTTTGAAATTGAAGTAAATGTAAACAAAAGAATTTAATATGGCTAAGAATCAATTGGAATTGAAAGAGAGAAAACCAAATTGAATGTACAATTAAAAATTTGGTTATGTTCGGTATGATTTGGCTGTTATATGATTGTTAGTTGGTTGTATATAATTCATTAAGTGTTAATGAAATTGAAAGCTATAAATCATTGAAATCAAATTGGAAGTTAAATGAATTTAAATAGAATTTAATTTGATTGTGAATGTTAACTAATTGAATTGAGAATGAATGTTAGTAAAATCCAACGTTAATGAATCAACTGTGATTAAAATTAAAACCCAAGTCAATAAATATTAATGAGAAGTGAATTTATATTGATTTGTTATGGATTTGCTGGATGATAGTTGGATGATAGTTGATTGATGGTTGCATTTGTTGTTTTGTTGCATTTGCTATGTTGGCATATGTAGTTGTTATGTTGCTATATGATGTATATTGATATTATTTTCATATATGCATGTTTCTCATGGTTTGTGGAGTGTTTAGTAGGTGCGGATTGTGCTTGCTTCGCATTTGGAGCTCGCTTTCACGCTATATTAGCCATATATGCTCGCTAAAAATATATAAGGTACATATCTCGGATTACATACCGTACTTTTACACTTTTTTCGCTTCGGGATGCCTCATCACTTGATGAGATGTATATTTGTGATATATATACTGTCATATTATTTTTCCGATTGAGCCGCGCAAAGGAGACTCTGCCGAAATTTTCCGTAAATCCGGGCGTTAGAAAATTTTTAAAGTTTTAATTTTTTTCTTATAACTTGTTTTGATAACTAACTTTTAAAGTTAGAAAGCCGTTCAGAGTAACTTAGTGGAAGCGTAGTTATGACTTTATAAATGAAATTTCATTGTCATATAAGTTGGTAACTTTGAATAAAATATATCTAATGTTGAATTCTATACTTAGTTCCTTTTCCCTTCTTTTTCCTTTTCGGGGACGAAAAGTTTTGAGTGGGGGAGAGTGTAACGACCCGTAAATTTTCGAGAATTAAAATAGCTAATTTAATAAGATTTCACAATTTAATGTTAGAAATTTTTTTGTAATTCGTTGGAATAATAATAACTAGAATGAATTGCAATAATAATTGTCCAAGTAATGAAAATAAATGCTACTTAGTGAATACCTTTGAAATCAATAGTTGAATAGGATAATAAATATTGAATTCATTGGGTGTAATAGAGTAATTGATTGATAAGTAAAATTTATTTAAAATCAAATATTGAATATTGAATAGGTAAATTGTTTAAATTTAATATTTAAAACTTATTGAATAATTGAATAACTGTAAAATGAAATGGTGTTCTAAATTGTGAATTGGTTTTAAAGGTTGAATCTTATAAGTTCAATTTCAATATTTCAAAAGATAATGAATTATTGGATAATCGAAATTGTTTAAATTTAATATTTGGAATTTATTGAATAATTTAATAATGGGAATCGAATAACCGTATAATGGAAATGGTTGTTCTATAATTTTAATTCGTTTCAAAAGTTAAATTTTTAAGTTCGTTTTTGAATATTTCAAAAGATAGTGATTTAAGAATAATCAAATTTTGTTTAAATTTATTATTACAAATGTTTGAATAATTAAATTTCGAATTTGCTATGATTAATTTGATGTTGAAATTTAATATATGGAAATAGAGTGAATAATTGAAATTTGATTTAATATGATTCAAATTGGTTTCCAAAGTGAATGTAAGTTATATCGGGATTATAATAGAGTTAATAAGATTTTAAAATTAGAATTTATAGGATAATTGAATAACGGGTTTAATATGATTAAAAATTATTTGTAAAATTTTATTTTATCATACTAAAGTTAGAATGATGTTGTAGAACTTTTAAAATCGAATTAAAAGAAAATTTGTGAAAATTGAATATTTTAATATTTAATTGACGAGAGAAAATAGCCATTTTTCAAAAAGTCTCGGATTTCGACGAAACCAGTTTCATCGGTTCCATAACGTGATATTATTGTAAGTTTTCAAATTTCGTGTCAATCGGATTTACCGTTTGTCCGGGGCGAGCCAAAACGCGTAGAAATTCGTTTAATCGGTTTAATTTAAATTTGATCATTTATTTCCGTAACTCGCACATATGATCGAATTAGCCTCCGAAACCTATTCCATTGCGTCCGAAACGCGGGATAATCCCAAGAAACGCCGGTCACCGCGCTTCGTTTGGAGTTCGGAAAACCCGGGATGAATAGTGTTCGTTATTTTTTCTATAAAAGCTCCTACCTAACTCTCATTTGCAAACCAGAAAGAAAACCCTAGGGTTTCTATCCGTAGCCGCCACTAACAAAACCCACGGCCAGAAACGCACCCAATTCATCCCCTCCGATCTCCCAATCCGTCGACATCCACACGAAACCTTCAACATGGAAGTTGTAGAGCACGTTGAGATCTTCGATCTCAACGGTGGAGATCGTCATAGGCGAAGTAAATCAATGGGAAATCGCTCGTGAAGGCCGGCCGTTCGCATGCAAATCGAGGGGCCTAGGGACAGCCGAGCTTCACTATCTCCTGGCCAATGGTGGCTCGCGAGGAGGGCTTCGATTTTGTGGTAGTGTGATGGAGTTTCGTGTAGCGAGGTGGTTGCGGCATTCAACCCTAAATATCACGACAATGGGTTCTTCGTGCGTGTGCTACCTGGAACAAATCGTGAATGGGAAAGAAGGGCGCGTGCAGCCAGATGATGGAGGATGCACGTTTGAGATGAAAGGTTATAAAAATTTAAAGAAAAATTGTAATTAATTATTATAAATTGTATTAACTTTAAAAGGCTATATCTCTTCCATACGAGGTCGGAATTCGACGAAACCTTTTGCGTTGGAATCGTTTTGTCGAGCACTACGCAATGCAAATGGATTGGAATCATTTGGAGCTAGAGAAAATTTCGGGTAAAATTAAACGTTCGTTTAATTTTGTTCGGAATAAAACGCTGGAACTACATTGAAATCAAGGTGAGTGTTTTATAACGCTCACAACGTACTAAATATCTTTATGCTAGTTAAATTGACATTATGAAGTGTTATGATTTTTATTTGTCGTTGTTTGATAAAATTTAATTGTCATATAGATTGTCATTTGAATTAAACGTTGAAATTAAATTGACAGTTAAATTGAAATTAAAATTTAATTGCGATTAAATTACCTGACATTGATAACTATGAAATTGCTATGAATTGTACTGTCTATTGGACGATTTTTTTCGATGGATGCTATTGGTTGATATTTAAATGTTTGGATGCTTATTTGCATATATATAACCTGTTATGCATACATATGCCACTATGATTGATTTAAGTGATATATATATTCATCCCTGACATTTAAATGAAATAACTAATCACTTGGCCATGGGATAGAAAATTATATACGGACACCGAATTGGCTAAATTAATAATTTTTAAAATCGTCAATTTGAAATTTTTTTTAAATGTCTTGATTTAAAAGTTATAAATAGAAATCAATTTATAGAAATCGAATTTATCGAAAATTGAGTTTGGAATGTTGAAATAAATTTTGGTTAAAAGAAATTGTGAAATGATATAAGTCGAGACTTTGAAATTTAAAAATTAGGATTTGATTGAATTTCGAAAATTGAGTTGTTTAAAGATTTAACCTTAATTCGAGCTTTGAATATTACTAAGTAAAAGTGATATAAAAATGATATTTTGAAGTCGAGCTTGGAATTGAATCATATTTGAAATTTGGATTTAAACTCGAAAATTGATGGATAATTTTGTTAAGTGTTATAAATGGATATTTTGAAAAATCAAGCTCCAAATCGATATAAATTAAAATTGAATAAATTAAAGGTGAATATAAAATTGAATAAATTTGAAGTCAAAGTTGACATTGATTTGAATTGAAATCGAAATTGAATCGGTAGAATGGAAATTGAAATTGATTTGATGGGAAGTTATAAATTGAAATGGATAGGTTTTGAAGCTGTTTTATTTTGTTTTCCAAATTACTCAGTTATATAAACCATTTTTGAATACTTAAACTATTTCAATCTATTTTAAATCTACTTAACCCAATTTAAATTATTTTAGACTAATTTATCTATTTTAAATCCATTTTAAGACTTTAAGTATTTTTAACTATTTTAATTATTTAAAACTACTTTTACACTACTTAAAACTATTTTTCTGAAATTTCAAGCTAGTCAATAAGGTGAAATGTTTATGATTAAATCTTGAATGTAAATACGAATCGGGTAAAATGAAGTTGCAACCTAAATTGAAGTTCGAAATGATTTTGAAATTGAAATGAGATATTGATGCGAAAAATGATTTTTGAAGCGGAATCTTACATTTGAATAGATACGATGATTTTTGAAATGGTTTTGATTTTTGAAGCGAATATGATATTTTGATATCAATTATGAATCGATTTGAAATGTAAAAGAGCCAACGGTGCAATAATACGTAGTTATTAAAGAGACCGGGATCGGATATGGACATTCTCTCTGTCGATACCGAACACCACTTTAATAACTATTGTACGCGGAGTGTTGATCCAGAATGAAGTGGATGGTTTGGTGAACGCGTTGACTGAAGAAAGAGAACGATATTTGATGACCCCTGACATGACTAAAACAGGAGCCGCGTCGGGCCATTGAGGTTCGCCATCTCTAACGGACACACTTCTTCGATACCATATCTATTACATTTGTGATGCGATTTGGGTGCACCCCTTGATTTGGGAGTGTTGTTTCGCGGTGTTGGGGTAGCTGCTGGCTATGCTCAACATCAGTCCGGATCACGCAACTACTAGTATCCTAGTTGGTATCGCCTCATGTACCTTGTCATACTGATTATCCTATTCGCGACCACTACGTTTTGTTTTGTGTTATACCTATGGGGTATCCTCTGATAACCACCAGTTTATGGTGGGGCTTACTGTGCTGTATAGACTATGGCATTATAAAAATGTGTTAAGGGGGATTATGGTAACGCCTTAACGCTGTTTTGATACTTTATATTACTGATAGGCATTATCTACTTAGCGTACATTACTACGTACTAGATCGTTTAATGGATCCTTAAGAGATTAAAAATCCTGTAACATCTCTTGAGTTATTGCACGTACGTTGACACTGGATATGAGATGTCAAACCCCGTAAAAATCTCTGATGCCGTTACACTCATATTTATTTACGATTGATTTAACTTTCATAAGGATAGTTTAGTCCTGACTCGAGTGTTTTGTCTTTTCATTATGCTCGGGTCAGTCCTGAGTTTTTCAAATTTTTGAAGATCTATTCTAGAGGACGAAGACGAAGATTTGGTACTCTATTACTATTATTATCTGTGCATCATGCTATCTGCTGCATTATTTTATTTGTTCTGTTGTATATGTATAACTCTGATAAATGTTGTATAAATAATGATCAAAGTATAGTAAACAGCTTCATGAACTGTTTATTTGATTATTATATTTTATCGTTCCGCTGCAAGATTCTGTGTTGTTTCCTTCCTTTTATTTCTCTTTTCTTTTCTTTTCTTATTTACCCCAATAACCATCTGCCCTTTTGAATGGTTTGGAATTGGCATGTGTATTTGATTATCGGTTTAAATTGTCCAAAAAGGCGGGTCGTTACACTTTTGGCATGGAGGAGGGTCAGGTGATGGGGTATCCAGCAAAAATAGCATGATGATTTTTAATCGAGTGTATGGCTAGTTGAGATCGAAGTAGGGATTTAGAGTGTTGTTTTATGTAACGAACCGAAATTTTCGACCCCAAAAATTCAACACTAATACTTTCACTCTAGAAGATCCGAGCAATCGAACGCTAAAAATTCCAGATTGTTAGGGTAAAGAAAAAAGGAGGTAGAAGAAGAAACAGAAACAACAACACAGAATCTCACAATCGCAGCGGAACAAAATATGATACATAAATAACAGCATTTACCCAAAGAAAGCTGTAAATGTCAATTTATACAATATATCAGAGTACAATCATTCACAAATAAACTAGATAGTTAAAATTAACTTGTCCCTAAATACAGACTGCACAGTCTATAATACACAGCAGAATAATCAATACATCTTTGCCATCAAGCTCGCCTCCTGAGCTCTAGAACCTCCTAATCTAAAAATCTATAATACTCAGTCTGACCCGAGCATTACAATAAAGTAACACCCGGGTCAGGCTGGAAACCAGCATGAGTAAACCCATATATCATGAAACACTTAAGTTATAAAGTTTCTTCGAAAACCAGGGTAACATGTACATCGCTACGAGTTCTTATCTTGTTATAGCCAACCATTATTACACAAATCCTTTGATATTTTAAAATAATATCTAAGTACCGTTACTTAGTTTAAATGGCCAAGTTTACTTAATTTATTCCATTTCAGCCTACTGATTTTACAAATCAAATCTATAAAGAATTATAGATTACTAATCGAAATGGTTTTGGATATTGATGATATCCGACCCCGATTTCTTCGAATCCAACGCCATCCTTTAAGCCAATTTGTTTAAGTGAAACAATCCAATTTAAACTTCAGAATGTCATATTCACACAGAAATTCATCACAGATATCTATTGAATAAATGTCTCACATTTATCAATAGATAAATCAAGGCATTTCACATCATAGGATATCCCGAATTAACGTACTAGAGATATTAAACAATCCAAAGCATTCAATTCAAACTAATCATTCATAGGCAAGATTAATTAATCACACAATTTCCAGTTAATTTAATTTACACAAAATATTTAATTACTTATAATTCTACTTAATTAACCTTAATTAATTACAACCATTTATTTTATCTTAATCAAATGTCTGAAATTAATTAATTATTAACTTATAAAATCATTTTAGACCTTTGATTAATTAAAGTTTAATACATTTTCCTTAATTATCCACTTAATTACATCATTAAATTTTATTTTAAATAAACTTAGGAATTAATTTAAAATAAAATAACCTAATATATATAATTACCCTAAATCAAAACAAATTAAATTCAAAACATTGCACTTAAATTTTTTGGTTTGAAACTTTCTTTGAAAACTTGTTCAAATTTTTTTACTCTTTTACAAACTTGGTTAATTCATTCATTTCAAAAATACTTAGGCCCAAGCCCAAAAATCCCGATTACAAACTCGAGCCAAATTCCAAACTTCCCCGATTCTCCCCTCCTTATTTCCTTAAAACATGCTAATCCACTCGCGTACAAACCTGAGCCCGACTCGATACCTTCCCCTACGCAAACCCGATGCAAAACTCTTTCTTCCCCGTCTCTCTTATGCATGATCCTTACCTTTGCCAACAAAACCATTGATACCCATGCACCATGCACATGCACAAAGCGACGGAGCCACTCCAGCCATCATCGATGGCTCCACTAAGTCGCCATCGACTCGCATGTTCGTCCCGACTCCCAAGAAATCACGACGATCTCCAAAATCAAAATCGAACAAAAATCGAACCGTAGCACCATCACCTGAACCAAAACTGATGCCTTCTCGCCTCTCGTTCCACCGCCATAGACCATCGGAATCCATGCCCTAACGCCCAAAGCTTTGTCTAACCTACCTATACCTTTTCTCCCTCCGTCGGTCCATTCCGATGCCACCACGACATCACACTCGCCCAGAAACCAACCACAACCTGAACGAGCTCTAAAACCCTACATGCTCCTTGCTGCACTACCACGACAACCAGAAAAACTTCTAACCAATTTTCTAAAGCGTCTCGACAAATAAGCAATCTCCAACAACAACCTCGTTCACCTCGGAACCTTCGATCGCCAGAAATTAGCAAAAGCCCAAACCCCGTTCAACCTAAAATTTCTACCTACATACTATCTTATAAATCTTGAAATTATTTTTAAAAATCTTGGTTTTTTAAAAACGGATCAGGTCATACAATAAATCTTGAAATTAAGCAGGTCGAGTTTCTGAAATTTGATTTTACTATAATTCCTTAATTTCCAAATAATTGCCTAATAATTATACGTGAATTTTATTTTTAAAATTTGTATTACATCATTACAAACAACTTCCTTTTAAACTTCATATTCCATAATTATTTAGATGAAGAGATATGAATTTATTTTGAGAGATTTTGAGCATATTAAACAAACAGAGGCATGCATAACTATATTCAAACTTGTACACATAGATAATCATACTTTCATTCATGCAAACAAGATTCAAGCCATTTCTATAATCAACTTTTTACATGCACTATGATATAAAGAGATTTAGCTAAAAAATGAAGTTTACTCACTTTATAATGTTTGAACAGAGAATGGTTTTCAAACGGGAAGCCGTAACTTGATCTTGATCTACTGCTTTGCTTGAATTTGAATTTAAATCTTGCTTTGCTTCAGTTGAAACTTGAAGTAGTTTATTTGTTTCTCCTTTATTATTTTTCCTAGCTTTAGGTTTTGGTTTGATTTAAAGAAAATGAAAGAAAGGAGAAACTAGGATATATATATATATATATAAGTACATAAAACAAATAAATTTAACACCTATATTAGTATGCGCCTCTCAAGCCTAGAAATGTCCATATACATTTGTTTATTTTTTCTTTTTATCTGATTTACATTTATACTTTTATATTTATCCTTATTTTAAATTCAAACTAGGATTATTAACATTTTAAATCAATAACTAAGTATATATGCTAGTATTTAAAATGTAGAGTTTCAAATCTAAATTATTTTTAAGTTATTTACTTTGAATTTCAAATCATAGTTTTATTCACAAACCATATATATGAATAATAGTAAAGAGATAGCATATTTTATTTGCTTTGAAATGATAAGTTTTGCAAATTTAAATAATTATGTGAGAATATTATTAATTAATACCTATATCCAGATATCTTACATCCCAGAACTCATCTATTCGACTTATAAAGTTAATATCCCAATGTTTAATCCAGTTAGTTATTCAATTAACAGACGTTAAAAATCAGGGTTGTCACATTCCTTCCCCCTTTAAATCTTTTCGTCCTCAAAAAGGAACAAAATAGAATTTTAATTATACTGTTAATTATCAGTTAAATTATTCTTTAAACATTTTTAACCGTTAACTCATTTTATTTAAATTTTAAAAAAACTTTAAAAATCTACATAATATTATCAAAATAGTTTTATAAAAATACTTTTTATAACTCAATGTTTCAACAAGTCCATCCTTGTTCTCATAGAAATTCGGTCATACATTGATCAGGCGCAGGACTGAAAATCTATAAGTACTTAGCAGATCCGGTTTCAACACCCATTGAAAATACTTAGAAAACAATTTGTGAAAATGTAGAAAACATTTTTGTGCGAATGCTCTGGAAATATCACCCCCTCCATGGTCGCAGTTAGCCCGATGATTACGTTGTCATCCCGGCAAAATCAATTGAAAACTGTAGACCTTCGCTCCCCTCGATTACACCATGTAACCGCCATAGATCACAGTTACACCTAGAGTTACGTTGCCATCATGACAAAACCATGTAACTGTAAGCATCAGCGCCCTCTAATTTCGCTTCCAAATGAAACTTCACCACATAGACCACACAGATAGCAGACTACATCAATCGAGTCCCAATGTAGCCTGTAGGCACTCACTACCACACGACATTCGCTATCTCTTCATAGATTGTAGTCTACCAATGTTACGTCGCTCTTCCAGCGAAACCAAACGTAGACCTTAGGTAATCACTACCCCTCGACTTCCGCTATGGAGCGCAGTAGATCGCGGTTACATCGAGTTACACTACCGTCATAGCATAACCCAATGTCTCTGTAGGCATCAGCGCCCTCGACTTTCGCTACCCCAATCACAATCCTCAGGTACTACAGTTTAGTCCGGACATCCTCTGGGATCAAAATTTAGAACCCCCTTAGGGCTCAAGGTAGAACCACCCCGTGAATCTCCTACTGTAAGTTTCAACTCTATATGGGAGCGCCTTTTTCCCCACAGCATTCTCAAAACATTTTATACTATACACATATAGTATCTTTCAAATCATACTCTTTATATGTATCACATATAAATCTCATTTACACAAAATCGATATCTCAAAATCAATAGTTTCCAAACTTGGCTTTCCAAATTCCAAAAATTGATTTTTTCCAAAAATCAAAAGCCTTTCAAAATCAATGGGTTCCAAAAACCTTTTTCCCAATTTCATAAAAACATTTACGTATATATATATATATATATATATATAGATATATATATAAGTTTATTCTTTTAACTAGAACAAAATATTTTTGGATCACTTCCTACTTATATAAATTCCTTTTTATACTTCAAATATTTTTCAAAATTCTTTTCTTCAGGTTATAGATTCAACAAGGGGAGTTTACCATATATGAAAAATATATGTAACTTTTTTATGCCAAATCAATTATTCAAGTTTGATTTTCTTTATAAAGTTTTTTGCCACATTACTTACTTTTTATAAAACGAGTTTCAGTTATAGTGATATCCAACTTCTACTCTTATTCCTTATATATTTCTTAAAATATACTTTTCCATTTCAAAAATATTTTTACATTTCTCTTCAAATTTTCAATATCTATTTCATTCAAGCACGTACGATGTACATATATCATCCTTAGCAATATCAAATCTGATCGCTCACTCCATCACACAATTTCGCTTCCGAACTAGTATCGTCCACTCGACTTCCTAGTGCGGACTCAGATCTGGTTTCTTGATCAAAAACCATCATTCTCCTTGCATAGCCATAACTATGATAGAGAATTTCCATAATCAATCAAAAATCCATACCTAGGGTTCCCCATTGAAAATCGAGTGAAAAATCCCATCTTCGATCGATATACTATCTCAAAATTCTGTGCTCGAATCTGGATCAAATCGTTATGCAAATAGAATAATATACGTACATCCTACATATTTATCTTCATTTATTATTAGCTAAATCAATTTCTTTTTATTCACATAATTTTGATTCCTATTCACTTATTCACAATTACTTCAATTTCCATTTAGGTTATCACTTCAATTCTTATCTCCATTGGTATTTAATTATAAACAGTTTCTACTCTGACCAGTTTGAATTAAGAAAATAGCTTGAAAAGTTTAAAATAGTAAAGTGGTTGTAAAATATATGTTAGTTGTAAAATAGCTGTAGAATAGTTAAGTAGTTATAAAATAGTTGTAAAATAGTTTGTAAAACAGATGTAAAATTATTGTAAAATAGGTACTAGTTTTCAAAATAGTTGTAAAATAAGTATAAGATAGTTTGGGTTTTAAAAAGAAAGGTTGAATAGTAAATAAGGTTCTATAGTAAATAGCTAGGTAAAATAGATTTAAGATGGTTTATATTAAAACAATTTATTTGAAAATAGTTTCAGAGTCAAACTGGTTCAATTGCCCAATCTCCCATTCCAATCAATTTTCAGTTTCTACTTCCATTTAAATTGATTCAATTTCAATTCAATTTGAATTTACTTCAACTCCTTTTCCAAATTCAAATCAATTCCCATTTGAATTTAAACTTATCCAACTTTGATTGTAATTCTAATTATTCAAATCAAATATCAGTTTGAACTAAATTTCAACTCCAATCTCAACTTTAAACCATCTCAAATTATATAAGTTTGATTTAAATTTTTAATTGTTGATTTAATCCCTTAAATCAAATTAACCCCTAACCCTCTATTCACAACCCATGTCTTTAAACAATTTAATTTTAGGTCCAAATTTCTAATATTCATTTAAATTATCTTTACTTAACTTATCTTAAGGTTCAAGTAAGAGTTCAAATCTTTTTAAACAATTTAAATCTTCGAAATCCAGTTTATACCTAATTTTAACTTCAAAATTTGAAACCAATTCTTAAACAATTTCAGTTTACAAGTTCCTTTTTAACATTTAAATCTTAAGTTCAAAGTGATTCCATACCCAAAATTACAATTTCATTTCTAAAATCAAAACTATTTAAATAAATTCAAATTAAAGTTTTATTTCCATTTAATTTCAGCAAGGATATATATTATCTCAATCCACTTCTTAATTCATTTAAAATAATCCAATTTACAGTTTCATAGATTATTAATAACAAAAGGATGATAGCAGTATATGTCAATGTAAATAAACGTTCAAATTATCTAAAACATCCATCAGGAACATCCATTATATATTTCCAGAACTCAAACTTGTTTTGAGATTACGTATAACTCCCTTTTCAAATCAACCTATTTAACTTCCCTAAGTTAAATCTCAATTTCATCTTGAAATTTCCAATTCAGGTTGTTTGTTCTAAATTTATTCAACTTCCCCTAAGTTAAATTCAATTCATTTAATACAGTCAACCTTACTCATTTTGGATTCTCCATTTCAAATTTTAAACTTCTTATCAATATCCCTTACCGCTTATAAGTTAAAAAAAAATATTTCACTTCGGGTTATACTCTCAATTTAGGGAAATTCAGAATCCAACACTTAGTGTTTACTTCCAATCAACTTTGTTATTATGTATATCCGCTTATATATACATGTTCATTTCTTTTGCACACCAAGTCATACTTTAAATTTTAAACCATTAACAAATTCCTTTAAAATTTTCAAAACACTCCTGTTTTAAAATAAGATTCCTACATTCAAAAATATTTCGAATAATATTATTTATTTTGTCTTTTAACCCTTTGAAACAATTTCAAATTTTCTGGAATTAGATTTTAAAACTTCACAATTTAAATCCTTTTCAATTTATAACTTATACTTATTTAAATTGTTACTTCCTTAAAACATTTCATTCTGCTTTATCATTGTTATTTAGAAAAATAAACATCCCTTTATTAAGATACAATACCCAGTTTATGATCTAAACACATTATCAATTCCATCATGATTTATTGGAAAATAAAATCAGGGTAACTTATTTTGTTTTGAAAATACCTCTGTAAATTTTCAGAGTTTTAAACTAAGATTTTAATCCATTTTAGCTCAACTTATTTGCATGGTTAATCCTCACCCAAATTTCTATTCAGGTGTGTATATATATATATATATATATATATATATATATATATATATTACCACTTAATTCTTATTATTAGACTTAATTTCAATAATCAACGACCAATTACTCTAATATGTATAATAATTAGAAAAATTATTGCTTCATATATCAATATATAAGCTTATATAAAAATCATTCATTTTTAAAACCTTTTATAAAATCATTATATAAGAAATAACAAGTATGCTCTCATATAGTACGCTCAACTCATGTTAGGGTACTATTGACCCTATCTCTTAATGAGTAACCCCACCAAAGCCAAGGTTCTCGCTTAACCTTCTTTTTTGATACCAAATGTAATGACCTGAAATTTTCGACCCTGAAAATTCGACACTAATACGTTCGCTGTAGAAGTGTCGAGCAATCGAACGCCGGAAATTCCAGATTGTTAGGGTAAAGAAGAAAAAAAGGTAGAAGAAGAAACATAAACAACATCACGTAATCTCACAATCATAGCGGAAAAAAATATAATATACAAATAGCAGTATTTACCCAAAGAAAGCTGTAAATGTCAATTTATACAATATATCAGAGTACAATCATTCATAAATAAACTGGATAGTTATAATTAACTTGTCCCTAAATACAGATTACACAGCCTCAAATACACGGCGGAATAATCAATAAATCTCTGTCATCCAGCTCGCCTCCTAAGTTCCAGAACGTCATAACCTGAAAATCTGTAATACTTAATCTGACCCGAGTAATACAATAAAGTAACACCCGAGTCAGGCTGGAAACCGGCCTGAGTAAACCCATATATCATGAAACACTTAATTTATAAAGTTTCTTCGAATACCAGGGTAACTCATACATCACTACGAGTTCTTATCTTGTTATAGCCAACCACTTATTACACAAATCCATTGATATTTTAAAATAATATATAAGTATCGTTACTTAGTTTAAATGGCCAAGTTTACTTAATTTATTCCATTTCAGCCTATTGATTTCTTGGAATCCAACGCCATACTTTAAGCCAATTTGTTTAAGTAAACAATCCAATTTAAACTTCAGAATGTCATATTCACACAGAAATTTGTCACGGATATCTATTGAATAAATGTCTCACATTTATCAATATATAAATCATGGCATTTCACATCATAGGATATCACGAATTAACATACTAGAGATATTAAACAATCCAAAGCATTCAATTCAAACTAATCATTCATAGGCAAGATTAATTAATCACACAATTTCCAATTAATTTAATTTACACAAAATATTTAATTACTTATAATTCTGCTTAACTAACCTTAATTAATTACAACCATTTATTTTATCTTAATCAAATGTCTGAAATTAATTAATTATTTACTTATAAAATCATTTAAGACCTTTGATTAATTAAAGTTTAATACATTTTCCTTAATTATCCACTTAATTACATCATTAAATTTTATTTTAAATAAACTTAGGAATTAATTTAAAATAAAATTAACCTAATATATAATTAACCTAAATCAAAACAAATTAAGTTCCAAACATTTTACTTAAATTCTTTGGTTTGAAACTTGCTTTGAAAACTTGTTCAAATTTTTTTTACTCTTTTATAAACTTGGTTAATTCATTCATTTCAAAAATACTCGGGCCCAAGCCCGGAAATCCCGATTACAAACTCGAGCCAAACTCCAAACTTCCCCGACCTTCCTCCTTCTTCTCCCCTCCTTCTTATTTCCTTAAAACTTGCTAATCCACTCGTGTACAAACCCGAGCCCAACACAATACCTTCCCCTACGCACACCCGATACAAAACTCTTTCTTCCCCGTCTCTCTTATGCCGATCCTTACCTTTTCTAACAAAACCACTTATACTCGTGCACCATGCACATGCACAAGACGATGGAGCCACTCTGGCTATCATCGATGGCTCCACTAAGTCGCCATCGACTCGCCTGTTCGTCATGACTCCCCGAAATCACAACGATCTCGAAAATCAAAATCAAACGAAAATCAAAATCAAACGAAAATCAAACTATAGCGCTAGCACGTTAACCAAAACCGACGCCTTCTCGCCCCTCGTTCTACCGCCATTGACCACCAGAATCCACGCCTTAAGCTTAATGGTTCGTCTCACCTACCTCTACCTTTTCTCCCTCCTTCGGTCCATTCCGTTGCCACTACGACACCACACTCGCCTAGAAACCAACCTCGACTTGAACGAGCTCTAAAACCCTACATCCTCCTCGCCACATCACTAAGGTGATCAGAAAAACTTCCAACCAATTTTCCCAAGCGTCTCGACAAACAAGCAATCTCCAGCAACGACCTCGTCCGCCCCAGAACCTCCGATCGCCAGAAATTAGCAAAAACCCAAACCCTGTTCAACCTAAAATTTCTACCTAAATACTATCCTAAAAATCTTGAAATTGTTTTTAAAAATCATGGTTTTTAATAACGTATCTAGTCATATAACAAAATCTTGAAATTAAGCGGGTTGAATTTCTTACATGTTTTGAGTTTACTGTAATTCCTTGATTTCCAAATAATTGCCTAATGATTCTACTTGAATTTTTTTTTTTGAAATTTGTATTACATCATTACAAATAACTTCCTTTTAAACATCATATTCTATAATTGTTTGGATGAAGAGATGAATTTATTTTGAGAGATTTTGAGCCTGTTAAACAAACAATGGCATGCACGTATATATACAGTATATTCAAACTTGTACACATAGATAATCATACTATTTCATTCATGCAAACCAGATTCAAGCCATTTCTATAATCAAATTTTTACATGCACGGTGATATAAAGAGATTTAGCTAAAAAAATGAAGTATACGCCTTTATAATGTTTGAACAGAGAATGGTTTTGAAACTGGAAGCTGTAACTTGATCTTGATCTACTGCTTTGCTTGAATTTGAATTATATCTTGCTTTGCTTCAGTTGAAACTTGAAGTAGTTTATTTGTTTTTCCTTTATTATTTTTCCTGGTTTTTGTTTTGGTTTGATTTAAAGAAAATGAAAGAAAGGAGAAATTGGTATATATATATAAGTATATAAATCAAATAAATTTGACACTTGTATTAGTATATGCCTCTCAAGCCTACAAATGTCCATATACATTTATTTTATATTTTCTTTTTATATGATTTATATTTATGCTTTTATATTTATCCTTATTTTAAATTTAAACTAGGATTATTAACATTTTAAATCAATAACTAAGTATATATACTAGTATTTAAAATGTAGTGTTTCAAATCTAAATTATTTTTAAGATATTTCCTTTGAATTTCAAATCATAGTTTTATTCACAAACCATATATATGAATAATAGTAAAGAGATAACATATTTTATTTTCTTTGAAATGATAAGTTTTGCAAATTTAAATATTATATAAGAAGATTATTAAATTAATACTTATATCCAGATATCTTATATCCCAAAACTCATCTATTTGACTTATAAAGTTAATATCCCAATGTTTAATCCAGTTAATATTCCAATTGATAGACGTTAAAAATCCGGGTTGTCACATTTTGGGTCTCGGGTTCGTGGTCAAATGGCGACATCGATGGAGAGAGAGGGGTGCGCACATGTGGAAAATTGTAGAGGAGGTCATGGCGGAGCTATAGGTAAAGTTTGGTAATGGATAGAGGTTTGTGGTGACGTGGCGAGGTAATCAAGTGGCAGGGCATCGTTCCAGTTTTTGGTGAAAAGTTTGAAAGTTCGAACAGAAGGATTGATTGCGGTTTCATGTGGTTAGTTGTGTTGTAATGATCGTAGGTGGTTTTCGAGGATAGTCGGCGGCGAGTTTGGTCGATCTGAGTTGGTGTGTATGTGCACATTTTTCGTGCAGAGTTTCATGCACGTCTTCATGAGTCAAATGGAAAGAGGAGAGGACGAGCTGGAAGAAGGAGAAGGGAATGGGTTTTTGTTTGGGTGAGCCAGGTTGATTCATATGGGTTGGGTCGAGTGTTTTAATAGAAAATTAAATTAATTTTTATGCTTAATAAAACAATATTTCTCCCACATTTCAAATCCAATCTACGCGCGAGTTTTTACTTTGAGTCCCTATTATCGATTATTTCCATCTGAACTAATATGTCAAGATTTCTATAGTGTAAATTTTTTATGATTTATAACAATTGAAGTGAATAAATAGATAATTTCTTATTTAATTAATTAGGTGTTGGGTTTATTTTACGTAGTCGTTGATTATGTAAATATTTGTTGTTAATTTAGAAAGTTAATTGAATAAAATGGTAGCTTATTAAGTGCCATGGTGATCGTTAATCCTCCTTCGAGTCTTAAAATTTAATTACTGATTTGAAAGTTATCTTAACGATTATTTTATTTTAAGGTTTAAAGATACTTATTATTTAGTAATAAGATTTTAAAAAGGTAATAAATTAGTAATAATACTTTAAATATAATTAATAATTGTTTAAATTTAATTATTTTATTTGTATGATTCTTAAAAGTTATTTTAAAGTTATTTAATTATTGTTTTAAATTGTTTTAGTTTAAGTTAATTAATTTTTTTATTAAATATGTTTTAAAGTTATTGTTTAAATAATTTTTAAAGTTGACTAAACCAAGAAGGTTTAATGTAATAACTTGGTTGTTTAAAAGTGTTCTAAATTAGCGATAATTTATCAAAGTAACTTTATTAAATAAAGTTTATTTAAATAGTGATGTTATATAAAACAGAATTTATAAAATAAGTTTATAAATCGGAAATAAAACTTGGAAATTGAAAAGAGTTTATAAATAATTTGGATATTATAAAAAAGGAGTTTGGTTTTGAATGATTTTAGAAAGAGGCGTATAAATGGTTTAATGATTTGAAAGTGAAGTTTTATAAATGATTTGAGATTTATAATAAAATATTTTTTCTAAATTTAACTTTGAAAATTTATAAAGAATTTTTATAAATAGATTTAGAAATATTTATAAAATAAAGAGATTTTTGGAATGAAATGGTTGATTTTCATCGCGTAATTCGAGGGGCAGAGACTGCCTACAGTTTGTTATGTTTTTTGCTGGGACAATGATGTAACCATCGTGAAAACTGCAATGTATGATTGATTTCATGGCGTAATTCGAGAGGCAGAGATTGCTTAAAGTTAAGCTTAGATTTCTCTGGGATAGAGACATAACCATTGAGCTGCGATCCATGGTCGATACCAGATGGTTCTCTCCATATCTATTTTAAAAAGTTTTCAAGCAATTTTGAAAGGAATGGTTTGTGAATAAATTATTTAGGTGAGATAAGTGTATGACTATTTTTTATAATGATATTAAATTTATCGAGATTAAATTAAATGAGGCGTACTGATTCAGTGGGAAATGTAATCTTTGGTTGAATGTTTATTTATTTGATAGTTAAATAACCAACTATCAAATCTTGGCTCAAATATGTAATCCTTCTTAATTTTGGTGGTACAGAATTATTTCCTACTTAACACCGAAGGATTTTAACTCTGGAAATATGTAGGAGAAATACAGGAATTATATGGTACAGTTGCCATCGGTAGTGCTATACTGTACGTATAAACTCGATTCATTTTTCTAGGACAAATGATAATGAGATCCGTCCACTTAAACGATTAGTGCATGATCCTCGCTCTTATGTATTAGCTGATTATTTCCTAAAGAACCGGTATTGAGCATTCTAGAAATAGGCTTTTGGTTTTGTGGAGCACTCGGGGAATGGAAGAGTGTACTCGTAAGAAATGACTTAAGCCCATGACAACTCCAAAGTTCATATACTATTCTGTGGAGGAGATTCATGATATTTTGAGATGATGGAATCCATGTGTCATTCCAAGACCCATTGGGGTATGGGAATCCGGTGTGATTCCAAGATCTAATTGAGATGTGGAAATCTATATGTAATTCCGAGACTGTTGGGTATTAGAATCCATGAAGGATTCCGTGATCTATTTGATGGCGGTGCATAAGCTGGAACACCAGACGTAGCCTCATCAGCTGAAATGACTAAATTCACAGACATGAGGCATGGCCAGTAGGATTGGCGAACCCATAGGGTGTAATCAGCTCCTTTTTCTAGCAATACCGATACCTTCAGTTGTTTTTGGCATGCAGGAGCGGTGCACACACTCTTAGCAAGACCAGTTATGTTTTCCTATAATATCTCGGCTACCCGAGTATGATGCTTCGGACGGATAACTCTAGTCCTTGTGCAGGAGGACCATTCTCAAAATACTGAGGGCGCCTCCATGGAAATCCTACACAACTAGAAAACGAGCATTATCGGTTTTTTTATATTATATACCTAGTATTGTTGTGATGTACACTTATGATCATCATAGCTACTTGATTATTATTATTTTCTCCCTTAGACACTATTATAATATCACTGGATTTTCTGATATAAAGGTTTTAGTTATCGTAAGGTAAAAACTCATTCGTGTTTATGAACAGCGTGGTCTTACAAGATGCCTTAGATTTTAAAGGATTTTAAAAGTTATAAGAAATAAAATTCTTTGTGATTTAAGTTCTCATGCTAGTTTTACCAAACTGACCCGGGCATGGTTTTTCCTAAATGCTCGGGTCAAACCGATCATATTTCCAGGTTTACTTGGATATTTCGAGCTTCAAGAGAGGAGCTAAAGGCCCAAAGATGTATTCACGTAGATGATTATATTTCCGTTGCTTACACTAATGTATGTTATTCAACAATTGTGAGGATAGATTATTATAACTCTCCGTGCTGAATAGGTTAGTGGACTCTGATTGATGTTTGTATACATATATATTACACTTTTGTTTTTGTATAAAGACTTGTGAAATATTATAGATTATTCGTTCCGCTATGAGATTCTATGTTGCTTTGTTTTTTCTTATCTTCTTTCTTCTTTCTTTCACTAACTATCCGTTTTTTCTTTCAATTTGGGCTGCACATGTATGGTATGTTATCAACTTAAACTGTACGAAAAGGTAGGTTGTAACAACAAGTTTTGATATAAATGAAAATGGAAATCGGTATATCTATTATCCATCTCTAATAATTTACTTCATACGTGTAAATTTTCACATTGTATGAAAACATAGTTTTTCGGTGTAGAAACATCTCGATTTAATAATAAAACAATGTAAACCTACACTGACACAAATACATACGTGTGATAGTGCCCGAAACATACAATACTTTTCCTTGAGAAACTATCCCTTCATTTCCTACCCACCTCGGTAAAAACTACCTCAACAAGAATAATCCTTTGCTTCATAACCGTACCTTCGACAAGATGGTCAACGTAAACTTCCCATCTTTAACCATTGTAACCGACGGGATCTTAAAAATAGACCAAGATTTCATCAGTGAACGACGCTCTCAGTTATTGAGTCAATAAGGAATTAAAGTCGTGTTCTTTTGTTTGCCAAGGATGAATTCATGGGGCCTTAGGACTTGAGTGAATTGGATACTATAGGTGAAATTAGGGGACGAAAAAATTCATGGTAGATTTCATGTATATTTGGAATTCTAATTAGGTTATATTAGGGGAGGATATAGGAGTTTGGATTATGGGTGAAATTAGTGAGAATGTGAGTCGGCAATGTAGGATCTTAAGGCTAAATTAACAATTGAGGGTGGGTGGATAGTGTTTAATTATTATATGAATATTTTTCAAATTCTTTAAGATTATACTTGGAATGATGTAATTAACAATCACAGATACAATAATAGAATCAAAATACAGATAAGAGTAAATGCAGTAAAGTAAAAAAGAAAGAACACACCAAGATTTTATACTATTTCAGAATTACCCTACATTCGGCTCCGCACAATTTCTTGTACGGATTTCTTTTTAACCAGTAAATGCAAATATAGGCTTGATTTCAAGGCTACGAGACACACCCTTAAGAATCCCGACCTCTAGGTAGAGTCACTTGATTTTTGGGCTACAAGCACACCCACTAGATTTATGGGAAACTAAGCATATCCAATCGATTTTACGGGCTACAGTCACACCCATAAGTACAACAGTATGAATTATAGAGTTTTACCGGTATGGATCTTTGATCTGGATTACAAATAATCCTATAACTACTGAATAGCACTTTGATCTTGAGAGAGATAAGAGAAATTAGAGAGTAGGTGAGAGAGAACCAAACTAGTGATGATTGAATTTGATTCTGTTTGAGTTTCAAAAAGAGTTTGGGCACATATTGATTTAGAAAGTGAAAAGAGGAGAGAAGAATAAGAAAGTAGATGATAAAAATTTGTTTGGAAGTCTGGTATATATAGGGAAACAACGGTAATGTCCATTCGCGAAGTGAAACAACGAAAAAGACACTTCCACTTAAAATTAAAATTTAAAATTCTCGGCCAATATGTCAACATATTTGGAGATGATATGTTGACGTATTTCTTTATATTTTGAAAAATCATTTAATCAAAATTGTTTTGAAAATATTAAGTACAAACATTTAAACATAGTTTATACGTATTTTAATCATATTAAAAGTTAATAAAACTTTATAAAATAATTTTGAAAGATTTAATAAGAGTATTCAATATAATGTAAAAAACCGTAAAATCAATATAGATATAAATTATAAGAAAATATATAAAATCAAATATAAATATAATAGATTAAAAAAGACTTAAAAACCTAACATAATATCTTTGTAAACATAAAATATTAAGAATTTATTTTGAGAAATATTTTGAATAGATGTTTGAAAAGATTATTTTGAAAGCCAGGATATTTGAAATATATTTAAAACTTATTTGAAATAGAGAGAGAGAAAGATCAAGAAAGTGCTATCAGGGTTTTGACATAAATTCTACGTCTCTATAACTTATCTAGAACATCTTGAAATCTTAAACTCTTCAATACTCATGAGACTTCTGAATCAATATTGTTGGGGATGCGGATTAAGGATCTTAAGGCAGAAATAACACTAGAGGAGGGTGAATAGTGTTTTAAAGAATATATGAACTATATGACTAAATTAAAACTTTCAACACAAATCTAAACAGAATTCTAACACATAATGATCACAGAACATATAACAAATGCAAATAGTAAAGTAAAGCAAGTAAAAGGAAAGAACACACCGGATTTTATACTGGTTCGGAATCCTCCTACATCCAGTCCTACGCCAAGGCAATATCCTTGTACAGATTTTTATAAGCCAATATCCAAATTACAACCCTCAATTTCTAAGGCCTTGAGGAACCCTCCTATCTCGGAGTCTGGGGTAAACTCTCTTGATTTTCGGGACAAAAGATCACCCTAATACTTTCTAATAACAATCCTTTTGAATGGATAGACTCTATGGACTTTTTGAATACAAATTGATCCTATAACTCTGAATAGCACTTTGATCTTTAGTAGAATGATGGAGAATCAAATAGAGAGAGTATCTAAATGATTTCCTATTGAGAATTTGGCAGAATGATGGCACGATCTTGAAAATATGAAGTTTTATGGATATGGAATGGTGGAGAAGAAAAAGTGAAGAAAATAAGAAAGTAGTTGTTAAAAAATTCATTTTGGAAGCCTTTATATAGATGCACAACAGTCATAACCATTGGCGAAAGGTTTTTGAACGAATGGACACTTCTTTTGAAATTTGAATTTTGAATCCAACTGTCACCGTGTCGACATGGGGTATCCCCATATGTCGACATCCCTCAGTTCAAAATTGTAGAGATGTTGTTTTGTAAAAGCATTTGAATTTAAAACAAGATGAAACTTCTTTGAAGCAAAATAAAGTGTTTAAACAATATTTTGAGATAGAGAATGAATATAAAACATTAATTTAAATATATATATATATATATATATAATTGATATAGACCGTCAATTATATAAGTAATATTTAAAATCAGAATAACTTTTGATGTTTTAAAAATAGAAGTTTTTAAAATCAAAATGGAGGAATATTTCAAGGCTAAAACAAAGTTTGAAAACATTTTTTGAAAATATGATTTAGAAAGCTAAAACATTTTGAAAAACATTTTGAATAATCTATTCAAACAGAAATTGCAAGAATCTTCCTACAGAGCTTCTCCATAGGACTCGAGAACTTGTACAAAGTAGTTTAAATGATTTTGATTTTCGTGGGTTTGTAAGCCACTTGTCGTAGGTTTGTAAGCTACTTGTCGTGGGTTTGTAAGCCACTGGTTTCGATAGAAATTGGGTTCCATCCCAAAAGAAAATTGGAAGAAAGATGAGAGTGCTATTATGAAGTTTTAACAAAATACTAAACACTTATCTTGAGATCTTGAAATCTTGATTCTCTAGAGTCTTGAATCTTGAATCTCTAATCTTCATCTTGATGCTTGAGTCTTTATACTGATTAGTCTTCGATAATACCTGCATATACTTCCTATATATATATATATATATATATATATATATAGATATATATAGAAATGTTAGTATATATTTTATAAAGTAAAGTATAATAACTATATAAGGTTGTTGTCATCAAAACATCATCAACTCAGTTCCTAACAAATACTGTCTAATATTTTGCACTATATACTATATATAACTTGATAAAACATTATTATATGTATTTTATATAATGTCATATGGTTGTTATCATCAAAACCAATACCTAGGGTACTAACAATCTGCCCCCTTTTAATGATGAAAACTCTGTATGTCTATATATAATAGGAATATACCCATTTGAAGCTTTTGAATTTTCCATACTACCCCCATATACTACACCTAACACACAACGATAAATAGTGGATGATTTGGTTAATTTGTATCGGGACCTAATAAAGCGGATCTAGCCATAACTGAACAATAATTTCACCAGTTTTATCCATGGCCTTGCATTGAAAAATTCCTTCATTTCTTAATCCATTTGAAGGCGTTTTATTTAATTCTTTCGTAAACAAAAACTAAGAAAAAATATATTAGATGATTCCCTACAAGTTTTAAATCGAGCTTTACAAAATGCAAATGTGACAACAATCCTCAAACTTGGATTTTGATAATAACGAGATGGAAAAAATGTGAGGCATATTATGATGAGTTTTGCGATGTTCCACTAGTTAATCATTTTTTTATTTGGTTTTAATTTGTTTAGTCCTTTTTTGATCTTTGATATAGGTGAAACCTACACTGTTCATTCTAGTTTTCTGTTTTAGGTATTTAGTGGTACAGGTCGAAGTATCTTTCCTTTCGCCTAAATGCACGCTTGGTATTTGTTAAGCTTCGACTGAGTATATGTTCGTACATTACCAAATTTAAAGTTGCTGATCTCTGTCCTCCTCACTTTCACGATAGGTACACCATCTCTCAATTCTCAAATTACAGTTTTAGTAATTAATACTGAGTAAAATCCATCATCGTCGTACTAATCTCAATTTTATTATGAGATATGTTGCATATTTTATCTGCATTGATTGTGTGAATTTATTAACAACATTATTTGAGCACTAAAGATGTTCGTGGATATTACTGAAAAAGTTTCACTTAAGGTGTCTTCGTTGCTGTATCTTTTTTGTTAATCAATTCTATGTTTGTTTATTGCAGGAGATACTTTAGTTTCAACAATATTATTTTATTTGAGTTTAGTACTAATTCTATTTTTATTTTTTATCACCAAGTATTGTTTACAATTTCCATATTTATAAAGTTTATAGTTCATTGCATAAATTTGTATAAGTAGACAAATAAACTTTGGAGACTATTATCATGTTGTTAGTTCGAAAAAAATGCTCGATGTTATTTGATCTTTTGTTGTCTGTAGAGGAGATACAACGGAACAACTTATACAGTGGCATATTGAGGCTGAGGTTGTAAGTCTTTATCCACTTTATTTGTGCTTGAGTTTCTCGGTTATAAGGGGGATTACACGGCATGATACTTTTTATGTTAATATATGCCCATATACAAATAAATATCCTTAATTTGAAATAAGCTTAGGTTTATGGTCAGGTTTCCTCGCTTGGATTTGTTGCATGTATATCAATGCTTAATCGATTTTAAATCAAATTATTTCATATATCAATGCTTAGGTTTGAGGGACACTTCATGGTTTTCAACAACAATGGAGAAGTGTAGTCTTGATTCCATATATGAAGAAAGTTTCAGTGAGAATTATGGAGAAGCTAGAGCCAGCGAATGTGAAGTCTCATCAAAATACACTTCCACTTTCATCCTGTATGCCTCTGGAGCTATTGAAAATATTGCATCATAGATAAGTAATAGGCCATTTCAACCAAATTTCACCAACAGTTGATGGTAGTGGTACTAAAATGTGACTACATATGATGTTTTTGTTTAGTGTGTAATCTATTGTATATTGTTTGTCTGATGTCTGTTCTACTACGATGTTCCAAAATTTAGCATTCAAATCTATGAAGATAGTTTCTTTTGCCAACATTTTTAGTTTTTAACTTTTGGAATCGTTGATGAAGGTATGAGCCATATCAGGCTTATTAGATCCATTTAAAGGTGTAATTATTTTTTTCCACCATTTAAAATTATAATCATCACATTAATTTTACATTTAGACTTAACTAACAATATAAGTATGCAATTGTATAGGAAAATGTGATTATGCTAGAATAGTTATTGATCGATGTACACATTGATGTGGTGTATCATCCATACTTTGGCATTCTATTTTATTCTACAAGTTATTGACTAAAGTGGGTATGTAGTGAAGGCCTTATGCCTTTGCGAAGTCATAGATCCTCATAGAACATGAAGCATTTTGTTTGGGAAAAGATCACTAATGCATTTGTAGATTCAATTTCAACTTACATGTGAAATTTTCAAACCAATAGTAAACTTCAACTCTAAAAATATCCTAAATAGCATAAGGTAATATTCAAAACTTATACCATTCTAAATTTAATTCATAATTATCGAGTAAAGAAAAATATATCAGAAATGTACTTATGTGATAAACATAGGGTTTGGAGTGCTTGAATGAAAAGCCTTGGAATTCCATTTTTTCCTTAAAACCACTAATATTGAACACTAATCAAACAAATGAAGTAATATATTTGAAGTATCAATGGCTACTAATTTTTTCAAGGTTGCACTTAGCATAGAGAAAAACCACTTAATAGTTATATTATGTAACACTTAAAAATGCATGAATAAACCACCAATTCATTAATAATAAGAGTTAAAATAACACCCTTTATACAAATTTTGTAAAATAAAACCACTTAATAAGCTAAATTTTTTGCCTAGTTAGTTTTGCTTTATATAGAAACCCATTTAATCCATAACTTGAATGCCTATGTATCCAAAATTGTCTTCTTTGGAGAAGCCAGCAAAAATATCCAACAGAAGCATAATTTTTTTTGATTTTAAACTTAATATTGCAGTAAAATTATTTATTCGTTTTCATCTCTGAAGGACCGCATGAGCAAAATCACAGACATATCTTTGATCAACAATATAAGTCATATGCATATAAGTCATAATTATATGAAGAAGAGAATAGGAAAATTATATACATATAAATCATAATTATATGCATATGTCATAATACAAAACGACATTTATTGGATTACTTGGTTAGTTTGGAAAGGCTGCGATATGCGACAACTATAGCTGAATACTCTAGCGGAGAATTTACTTCAACCCAACTAATAAGTAGGGAGTTTGATGTAAACCTAATAGTATATCCATGGGAATGCTCATAATGAAGCTTTTGATACTACAGAATTGCCCTTACGTCCTTGATCTTCAATCATAAAATAAATCTTGCTATTTTAGTACTTTACGCAATCCCACAACATCATTTTCACCGTATCAGCACATCTTACTTCCTTTCCAAATCCCATTATGTTTTCTGTCTTCTCGGTAACTTTTATAATTTGTTAAAGAATAAATCAATAATTTCTAAGAGATGATTTCAGTATCAATCAATAAACAAAAAGGAAATCTATTGAAATCCTTGCTTTTGATTTCTCTTTTTATAAAATTTACTTTACTATAATAAATTAAAATTTCCTTATCAAGAAAATAGATAATGATCTAAGCTATCAAAGTATGACTGCAAATATAGCAAGCAAGAAGGTATTTATTTATGCATATGACCATTATATCACAATAAATAAGTCTATTTTCAGTTTTCTTTGCAAATATCCAACGGACGTGCCAAACGTACTGGTAAAATATAATATAACTCCACCTGGGTTACAAAACTCCCCATTACTCTATGCCTAGATTTTATATATTTCTCCCTCTTTGTCATCAACAAAAATAACCATCTAAAACTATAACGCAAAAACTAACTTTTACTCTAATTCTAACTCCAACTCCTCCTAAATAAAATACTAATTGATATATATATATATATATATGATTTATATATAATGATTATGAGAATGATTGTATAAAAACAATAAGTGATATGTAAAAATTAGATAATCATGAAATAATTTAAATATTCATCCAATCCAACAAAGTTAGTGTCACACACTATTCAAACAAATCCACACAAATCAAACCAATCAATTCAAAACCAAAATAAAGTATTGCTATTTATATACAATCAAACCTATTTAAACTAGACATTTCGAGGAACTTTAACATATCCATCGATGCTAAAGATTATATCTGCTTTGATAGCATCCCAATCTACATTATCTTTATTGATGGCATACCCTGGACTGGTGGTTGGTTCTTCTTTGTTCAAGGTAGAAATCATCCATCGAATTGCATCGAAATGCTTTTCTTGCCCCTAGATCATCTGCATTTGACTCAATTCTAAGTGCCTCTGGTTTCTTAAGATGAAAGAAAGACGGTTCTTGAATGATTCAATATTTTTTTCGAGGTTTTCGGTTAGTTTTTGGATAAGAGAAGTTGTTAATTTTTATTAGAGTTTTGGAATGAAAAGTAGTGAAGATAGAAGCTGAAAATAATGATTTTATGGATTGAATAGTATATATAGTGGTAAGAAGTTGTTTGAAATGAATTGGTGTTTGGTACTTATTATTTTTTAATTTTCTTAAAATAATTGAAAAATGGACGTTATATGTCGACATACATGCTTGGCATATGTCGACATATACACTATAAGTGTCAAAACTACTTTATTTTGCAATTCTATTGTTTTAGCCTGTACTATTATATTTGTACGACTTTTAAGAGATAATTGGCAATGTTTAACATCAATAGTAAGAATGAGTACAAGGAACAAAAGAAAGATACATGAGATTCAACATAAACTTAAAACTATAAAATCCAAATATAAAGATAGCTCAAGCAAACAACTAGAAAAATGCTGATAAAGATGAAGAAGATCCACCAAGCTTGCGGATGATCTTCCCAAAGAATTTATCCATTTCGTTGGAAATTGAGGTAAATTTCTTTGAGAATGATTCCTTAAGCCTTCTTTGGTTGTGAATGATCTTCTCTTGATTTTTGAGAAAATCTTTGTTGGATGGATAAGGTGACATATTGATACTTTTCAAGGAAGTTCCTCCTCATCTTCTTGTTCTTCCTCCTCGACTTCCATTTCCCCTCTTTCTCTTTCTCTTCCTCCTCTTTTCTTATTTCTTCCTTCTCTTCCTAAGCCAACCTTTTTTCCTTTTCCGCAAGCGTTTCATAAGGCTTGAAAAAAGATGAAATATGCATAAATGAAACGTCGGTCTTGTCACATATTTTTCGACGAATTGTTTCCTCTCCTTTAAGGTCAACACCAAAATAATTAAAAACATGAAATAGTGTATTTTCATGTTTAAAAGTTTTTTATAAAAAAGTTCATCCAAAATGACTTGAGAACAATTTACGTCATATTGACAATAAATGGCGAAAAGTGCTCTAAAATTTTTTTATGTCGGGTTATTATAATTACCAGTTCTGGGAGTGATACTTTGTTGCAAAAGAAGGATTAAAATACTTGCTTTTGGACACAAGTTTCTGTTTTTAAATTCAAAATCATCATCACTTTTAAAAATGTCATGGATTACTTCACGATTTTGAAAATCAATTTGAAAATTTGAAAGGTCCATTCCACTAATTTACATCCAAGAATGTGACCCAAAAGTTAACAATTTAACAAATTGTGTCCCCTTAACACTACTGCAAACATCTCCTTCTCTTCCATCATAAAACTCCTTTAAAATGTGCATAAAACATCTTCAATAATCTTGGATAACAAACGAAATCATTTTGAGAGGCATCGATTAAGCCAAGAATTTTATTTTGCAAAAAAAGATTAAAAAGATCATAAGTAGGAAAATCTTCAAAAATAGAAAATCTTCCAGAAAAGGCTTTTCCGAAAAAATATATACTCAATATAGGCTTGCATGGCTTCTTGATCATTAAAAAGATATTCTTTTATTTTCTTAGAAAGTCTCATGGTTGTCTTAGTATTGCTTGAGGATGCAGCTGGAGAGTAGTTTGAAGAGATAAGAGGGTTTATGATTTTTGAATTTAAAAATGAAAGTGAAAAATGAATGGATGAAGATAGAATAAGTAAATAGAGAATCAAAGAAAATTTTCTCTAGTCAAGAGACATCTTTTTAGAACATAGAAGTTGGTGAAAAAGTGGAAAAATTCAAATTTTGAAATTGAAATTGAAATTCAAAATCCATCTACATATTTCGACATATTTATGTGGGGTATGTCAACATTCATATCGAAATTTTCAAAAATTATTTTTGTTTAACTATATACTATTTTATTATATATATATAGTTATTTTATTTTCTGAAAAATAATTTTTTTAAAAAATAATTTTAACTATATTTTATATTATTAAAATATATAAATTATTTAAATTTAAAATACAATCACATAATATTCAACCAATATTATTACTAATCTATAGGATATTCCTAACAACCAATAAAGCATCCAAAAAATATTCAATTCAAGAAATTAAAACTTTTGGTATATTAAATGCGTACCTTTTTTCGATCCATTTCACCATTTTGTTCTAAATTATGTATTGTTGTAAAGTACATGTTAGTAATTTATGTATCTGACTCATTATCACTTGAGGATGTGTTTGAATCTTCTAATATTGCAATATAGTTTCTTCTCCATTTTCATGATGAATCAGTGTTTGGTGTAGTTTTTCAGTTTATCAGGATGTGAACAGTCTCGTTTTAAATGGCCAGGTTCATTGCAGTTATAACATCTAATGCCATCTCTGCTTCCACTTTCGCTTCTTGGATTTCTTTTGTCACTTCTTTTGAAATTATTCATATTTCTATTTTTTTGAAATTTTCTAAGATTCCTTGTCTTGAAAGCAATTTCTTCATCATCGTCGCTGTCTGAATCTAGATTATCCGTCATTGCATTAAAAGCTATAGATTTCTTCTCTATTGCTTTGCTTTCTCTCCTACCCTGCATTTGTGCTTCAAAAGACATTGAATTGTCAATTAACTCTTCAATTTCTAGAAATGTCATTAGCCTCTTCGATCGCAAGAGTCTTTTGATCCCATTTAGGAGTAAGTAAATTGAGGATTTTTCTAACTCCATCCTCCTTAAAAAAACTTTTACGCAGTGCAATAAGTGACTGTACTCATTTGGACTCATTTTGAATAATCGAAAATGGTTTGCTAACATAGAAATTTTGGTCTGTTTGACCTTACTTGTGCCTTCATATGTAAGTTGCAAAGTTCTCCAGATTTCAAATGCACACTTACATATAGATACTCTATTAAATTAATTTTTATATAGTGAATAAAATAATATATAGCCTTAGAGTTAATTTGTGAAACTACTTTTTGGTCTGCAGTCCACTGTGCAAAATTAGTCTCGTGTTCAGTGTACTTAGTTTGTGTGATATTCTAAGTGTCTAAATAATTGACTATAAATAAATTTTCATTCTACATGACCAATATATCTAATTACTACCATTTTAAAAGTGGAGGGCTAGCAGTTGATTGTCCTTTGACAATTGAGTTACTAACAAGTGTACAAAATGTGTTACTAACAGTACTAGTACAAGTGTTGGTAGTCGTTTAAACTTTATTAAAAATCAGATAATGAATACTTTGAAAATCAACGCTCTTATATCAAATGTGTGTCAGCAGAATAGAGATTTTAAAGCTAAATTAACAAAAGAGAAGGGGTTCGAATAGTATTTAATTGATTATCTGAATATTTTTCAAGTTCTTTAGGATTCTACTTAGAATGATGTAATTAACAATCATAGAAATAATCTTGGAATCAAAGTACATATAAAAGTAAATGCAGTAAAAGTAAAAAAGAAAAGTACACACCAGGATTTTATACTGGTTCGGAGTTACCCCACATCCAATCCCGCACAATTCCTTGTACGGATTTCTTTTCAACTAGTAAATGCAAATACAATCTCGATTTCAAGGCTACGAGACACACCTCCATAATTCCATCCTCTAGGTAGAGTCACTTGATTTCCAAACTACAAGAATACCCATTAGATTTCTGAGCTACTAAGCACACCCAATTGATTTTATGGGCTACAATCATACTAATAAGTATATTATTACGATTTGATATAGTTTTATTGACTCAGATCTTTGATCTTTATTACAATTTATCCTATAACCCTTGAATAGAACTTTGATCTTAAGAGAGATGAGAGAAATCTGAGAGTAGATGGGAGAGAATCAAACTAGTGATGCTTGATTCTGATTTTAGTTGAATTTCGACAGAGTTTGGGCAATTTTTTATTTAGAAAATAAGAGAGCGTAAAAAGGGGAGAAGAATAAGAAAGTAGATAAAAATTTGTTTGGAAGTCCGGTATTATATAGGGAAACAACGGTCATGTCCATTCGCGAAGAGATATGGTAAAAAGAAACTTCCTTTCAAGTTTAAATTTAGAAATTCCCAGCCTATATGTCGACAAACTTGGAGAGCATGTGTCGATATATCCCTTTGTATTTTGAAAAATCACTTAATAAAAATTGTTTTGAAAATATTAAGTTTTGTAAAATATTTGGAAACTTTGTACAAACATTTAAATATAGTTTATACATATTTTAATCATATTACAACTTAATAAAACTTTATAAAATAATTTTGAAAGATTTAATAGGAGTATACAATATAATGTAAATAACATAAAATCAATATAGATATAAATTATAAGTAAATATCTAAAATCAAAATATAAATATAATAGATTAAAAATACTTAAAAACTTAATATAATATCTTTGTAAATACAAAAGGTTAAGAATTTATTTTGAGAAATATTTTGAATAGATGTTTGAAAATATTATTTTAAAAACCAAGATATTTGAAAAATATTTAAAACTTATTTGAAATAGAGAGAGAGAGAGAGAGATCAAGAAAGTGCTATCAAAGTTTTAACATAAATTCTATGACTCTATAACTTATTTGGAATATCTTGAATTCTTGAACTCTTCAATGCTCATGAGCCTTTATTCTTGCAACTCTATATTAGCATCTTGAATCTACTCTTGATATTGTACAGTCTTCTTAATCAACACCCGTATAATATCTTGCACTATATATTATATATAACTTGACAAAACATTAGTATATATATTTTATATAATGTCTTATAGTTGTTATCATCAAAACCAATACCTAAGGTATTAATAGGATTTAGGATTTACCAGTTTCTTACTTTGCATGAAGAGAAGTTGAGAAGGAAGAAAGGAAGGAGGCAAAGTGACCTCTTAATGAAATAAATCTGAAATTGAAAGCGTTTAGGTTTTCATTTATTTTTCAACACACCATTGTAAGCATTTATAGATGAAATGCTGACAAGTAGTGCTAAGAAAAGCACATTTTCTTGTAGTGTCATACCTTTTTGCTACGAATAGCCTTTTGCCATGAGTCGCGCCTTGTGTTTTTGGACGGTACCATTTGCATGATAGTTTGTCTTAAAGATACATTTATGACATATTGCATTATTTCCTTTGGATATATCAGTCATCTCCCATGTCTTATTTTTTTTGAATTGCCATCAAGTTTTCTTCCATTACATTCCTCCATTTTTCTTTTGATGTTGCTTCTTCAAACGTTGTAGGCTTATAACAAAAAGAGCAAATTGACAGAACTCCTATATCTCTCTTAATGATCTAACTTTCGTAGGAGATGTTTCATTAGCGGATTCACGTAAAAATGAATTACTACTTCCTGAAGTTGAGGAAGATCATGCTGGTGTCTGCAAAGGAGTAAGAGCGTTACTCATGACCTGGTTTAGCACCTTGAAATGTTGTAATCTTGCTATCTATTAAGATTAGAACTTGAGTTTCATCATTTTTTTTCTTCCCACTTCCAGCTTGCATTATCGTCAAATGTTACATCCCTCCTTATGATTACTTTACCACTAAGGGGATTATATAATTTATATGCTTTGGATTGATTGAAATATCCAAAAAATACATTTTTCAGATTTATTCTCAAGTTTATGATGAAATTGAGAACTTACCAAAGAATAAGCAATACACCCAAAAATTCTTAAGTGATTTACCAATGGTTTTCTATCGTGCCAAGCTGCAAATGGTGTTCGATTTAAAATAGTCCTTATAGGAGATATATTTAGCAAGTACATGAATGTTGCCTCTACTTCTGCCCAAAACCGATTAGGAAGTCTTTTAGCATTGAGTAAGCTTCTAGCCATTTCTACTACTGTTTGATTCTTTCGCTCTGCAATTCCATTTTGTTGTGGTGTTGTCAACTCTCTTCGAATGCCATGTTCTTTAAAAAAGCGATTAAATTCTTTAGATAAGAACTTACCACCTCAATCTGTGCAAAGCGTCTTTATAAAAGTGCCTTTCTACTTTTCCACCGGAGCTTTGAAAATTTTGAAGTTCTCGAATGCTTGTGACTTTTCTGCTAAAAAATACACCCAACTTATTCGACTCTAATCATTAGTAAAAAGTAAGAAATACTTCCTACCACCATCTCATAGGCCCATACAAATCAGCATGAATCAACTCTAGGCATTCAGATACTCTCTATGATTGCCCACTTGGAAATGACTTTCTTGTCTGTTTTCCATAAATACACGCTTCACATATGCCAAGTGAACTAATTTTTGGTTGCCCAAGGACCATATCTTTCTTGCTTAGGATCTGCAAGCCTTTGATATTGAGATGCCCGTATCTCAAATGCCACGTTTTGGATTCATTTTTTTCATTGTCAACAAGTGCTTGATTTTCAAATTTAGATATTCTAAGCGGAAACATCTTGTTTTCTATCATTTGCACAATAACTATAGACTGCCAGGATTTTTTTTCACTAACAACACATGCTAAACCCACGATTTATATAAGTAAATCCATTCTCTATTTTGAAATTTAATTATCTCATCTTCATTCGAGCCTATCTTCAAATCAGAATTCTATTCGGAGTTCCTATAATTTAAATCTCTATCTTTGTTTTGAAATCCATTCTTGAATCATCCTATGAAAAAAAATCAGGTTTATTTGTATTTTTGAAATTGTTTTACATACGGAAATTATTATTTTGATAAGTATGATTATATTCTATATATAAAAGAGAAAATGTTTTCGATAAGGATGATATACCATTTGAAAACAAGAATTGGAAGTTTCGAAAGGATTTGAAGTTTTGAAAATTACATAAGAAATTTTATTTATCTAAAAATGATTTATAATTGAAGGATTTTAAATTGGAAATTTGAGAGATTGAACCCCAGTATTTTGAAATTGGTTTCAAGATTTTGGAATATAAATAATAATAATGTGATTTAAAAGCATTCTCCAAATAAGAAATGTTTCAAATGATTTCAAATGAATTCTAATGATTTCGAAGAAATTTCAAAGAAGTTTTCAAGAAAATAGAAGTCCAGAACTCACTTATATCGTAGGAGAATAATTTTGGTGATGAGTGCATGCATCATTGACATTGATTCTCGAGTTTTAGAGTGGGAAAGAGGCCACTTTAGTAGCTTTTCTATGTGATTTGTGAAACCAGTTTTGATTTCAAATTCCGAAGTATGATTATATTCGAAAGATATACGTATATATATTTGAAGCGATTTGAAGTGAGCCCGGTGTTCAGTCCTCGAGTTTCGGATTTAACCCTATTTATTGAAATTGATGATTTCAAACTCTTGGTTTTGAAATTTGATTTCTCTGACTATTCTAAATGTTCGAACGCTTCCAAATCGAGGTTTAATTTTCATAGATAAGTAATTTCGAAAAGTATAAATTATTTGATAACGTATGTAAGTTTAGTTTTGTATGTTTAAAGTATGAAGTAGTATGACTTAAATAAATTTGAAACTTTTCATTAAATAAATAAATAAGATTATTTTGAATTATAGTAATATGAAATGTTTAGAATAAAATTAAGTTTTAAATAATTTGCAAAGGGTAAAATTGGATCCTTCAAATAGAAATAAATAGTTTAAAGGTTTTAAAAGGGATGGTAATGAATTTTGGGTATAATTGATTTTGAGAAAACTATTTGGTTTCGAAAATAGATTGGGATTCAAAACCTAGTATTTGAATGATGATTTTGGAAATGAATTTATTTGACATAAATTATGTTGATTTGGAAGCTAGGATTATTTTCTTAGCCTATAATTTTGGAAATTTTGAAATCGAAGATATTTAATTTGGAAGAAATAATTTGGTGAGATCGTATATGATTTTGGAACTGAATTGATATTGAAACAAATTGAAATTGAGAACCTTGTTTTATTAAATACTTGATTGGGGAGTTATCGAACTAATATAAAATTGATTTGTATAAGTGTGACGTCGATTTGAAAACTACTGATTTAGGAAGGTACTCAATCTGAAAGGTGAAATCTTATATAATCGAAGTATATATGTGCGTGTGATTTGATATGCTATTGATTTTGGAAAGTATTTGATTTGAAAATGGAATCTTATATATAATGGACTTTATATAAGTATGTTATTTGAAATTGATTTGAAAAGGTACTATATGATACATATTTTCAAAGTAAAGACATGGAAAGTGCCTTCAGCTTGATATCCTCTTTGTGGCCACATTATGGATTCATTCTATCGACATTATTCTCTCTGATTTTGGTTTTCCAGATGTGATACTCGAGTGTCCTACCATGGCGTAACCCATGGTCATTTTTTTGGGTAGCGCAATCCGCAAGGCAGAGATTGCTTAAAGGGTACGGATGTTTCCTGGGGGTCCAAGGGTAACCATTGTTATGTATCCTGTGGTCTGTAGTTTTGTTGTGGTGGCGTAATCAGCAAGGCAGAGATTGCTTAAAGGGTACGGATGTTTCCTGGGGCAACCAGGCGTGACCATTGCTATGTATCCTATGGTCCATGGGTTTTGGTTATCATGGCGAAATTCGCAAGTCAGCGATTTCTTAAAGGTACGGATGTTTCTTGGGGGATCCAGGCGTAACCATTGTGTATCTATGATCCAGGTGATTTGTTTGGTTTGTACTTTCCACATCAGTTTTGAAGGGTTTTCAAGTACTTTCACTAGGTGTTGAATTAGGTCTACTAAGTACTTGAAGAATTCTAGCTTTGCGCCTGATCAACGCATGGCCAGAGTCTGCAAGAACAAGGATAAACTTATTGAAACATCGAGTTATAAAAATATTTTCGAAAGGAAAATTGGTTTCGATATAAAAGTATTTTGTTATAAAATTATTTTATTATAAAGGTATTTTATTATAAAAGTAATTCCAACAAAGAAATTTTGTATTAATATTTGAAATTGAAATTCTGATGGTTTGAATTAACTATTCGTGCCCGATACTATTCATTTGAACCTACCTTATCTGCTCAGCTTTATTTATTCACATATATTCTATTTTTCCGAATCTACCTTCTTTCCCTTTTGAATATCCTTTTAAAATATTGATTATTTATACTATATGGTTTAATAGAAAAAATTTAGTGTTAAAAATATCTTAGAAGTCATTAATTAAATAAAACATATTTAACGTAAATGATTATTGATTTATTAATAATATTTGAAAGGTATCTCGAGATAAAATTAATAAATATACGAACTATGGATTTAATATTTTCAATAGCTTCTTTGTAAATATAACTAATGATGTAAATAATTGTTTTCAAATAGCTTTCATATTTATAAGGGTGTCATTTAAACATATAAATGGTACTTATAAAGGAAACAAGAAATTTTACAAATGGGTTTGAATAATATTAAAGTATTAAAGATAATTGAATTGTAAATGAAGTTTCTAAATGACTATTTCAAGTAAAATTTATATAGTTTGAAATTAGTTGTTTATCCTTGTCTTTCAATATATTCTTCTTCTTTTTTGTTTCTATCCTACCTCCTTCCTTTTCGGGGACGAAAAGTTTTGAGTGGGGGAGAGTGTAACGACCCGAAAATTTTAATGGTTTTAAATAAGAAAATTTATTGAAATTTTAAGCAATAAATTAAAAATAAAAATTTATTATTTGAAATACGTCCCTTGAAACATAGCAAATGGTAAATTTTCATTTGAAAATATTGAAGTTTATTTTATTATGTAATTATTATTTCAATTTAAATTAGTTAAAAATTGATGGTGATAAAATAAATTTCAAACTTGAATATTTTTATACAGAAAATTTATAAATCGTTTTATGAGTGAGACGTCAAATTTCGTTTCATCAATTTGGACTTCTTTAGCTCCATCGTTCTTATTTTTCTGTGTTTTAGCTACATTTTCTGCTAGCAGAAATTTGAATTTTTATAATCCAATCGTACCACTAATATCTGTATACCATTTTGTCATGTCGTCGTGCTGATCTCAACAATATATTCATTTGTGTGTTCTAAGGCCTGCAAAGCGATGAAACATTGAAATCGTACGTCATATTGATACCGGGATTTGTGACTTTTGGAATTTTCTTCCTTTTCAAAATTTGAACCGTTAGCCACAACAACAAATTGCTTTGAATCTTTTAGCTGAATCAACGTGAGACTGTACTGTTTCCTTTCTTTTCCCGTTGTTTTATTTATTTATTTCGGTACGTTACTCTGCCTTTTACTCTGCCTTTTCTTTCACTGCTATAATATATTTTTAAAAGCTTAGACATGCATTCTTCCTTCTTTTCCAAATCTCATTCTAATCCCGCCCGCTCTTTTCCTCCTCCCTAATTTTTTTTGCCAAACCCGTGCCTTCCCATCACCTAAGCCATCGACCAACCATCTCCCTCTACCTTTCCTCTGTTCGCCACCGAGAACCTACTCCAGCCTCTACCCTCCCATTTGCCGCCGACAATCCCCTCTCGGCAACATGCAATCGCCGCTAGCAGCCTCCTCTCTGAAATCGAGAGCAACCCCGCAATCAAATCCACCCGCCTCAGCCTCTCCGCCAAGTTGGAAATCCATCCTGAACCACCTGCTCGCGACTCGCTTGCCTTCCTCTCCTCTTTCATCTATTTTCTCCTCTCTGTTGAATGCATGCCAAGGTATTGTTTTATATCCTTTGTGCATAGAAATATAGTTTTATATTGGTTTGAAACATTATATTTGTGAGAGATATGTATGTCTTATATGGTATAGTCTTATATGTGTGTTGCTTTGTACGTTTCATATTAGTTATATATAAATTGATTTATATTCGTAATAGTTTTCGCATTTAAGTTTTAGTGGTTCATACTTACGTTTAGCTCTGTCAATAAAAAGGTTTGCATGTGATTTATTCTTTCAGATAATTTAGTAATCATATATTATCCTTGTATGTAAAAATCTTAATTGTATTTTATGTAGGTATACTCTGTTTCCTAAGTTATACTCATATTATAAAGTGAATCTGGGGTTGTCTATCGTTATATGTATATATATAAGTTTTGAAAGTTATTTGTTAATTTAAATTATAAGTTGTATATGATTTAATAATAACCTATATATATATGTATTTATTTCAAAATTATATAATGTATATATGTTGATTTTAATATAATTTTATTTTAAAATAGCGATTTTGAAATACACGTATATTTTATTTAATGTGTGCTTGAGGTCTAGAATATGATTTTTTTTATAGATAGTTATATATATATATATATATATATATATATGTTCACTGGTACCACTTATCTTCATCGATCCAGTCCTGATTTAATTTCGTCAATTCCTATTTATCAGCTTTGTCCGTCGTGCCTGTTCTTCATCGAATCGTGTCCATCTAGAGTTTCTTTGGAATTCATAACTCATTTCGTTGTTTATCCTCTAGCCTCAAAAGGTGAGCGATCACTCACTATTAACATTCTTTTATTTGTCAAATTTGATTTCAATTGAAACAACAATCGAAATATGCTGCTTTAGTTGTTTAAATTGTTATATATATGTTATTGTTTGTAACTGTTCACCTATAGGATATGACACCATATCCTGTTGTTTATATTATTGTTGTTAATGATATATGCCTGTTATGTTATTATCATATATGTTATCACTCTGCAAGTTTCCTGTTAGTATGGAATTCACTATGGGTTGAAATGATAAACCCAAGCGATTTTCGTTGGAATTGAATTTGGGATTGCGGGTCGAAATGATATCTACCCGTATATATTTAAATTTCAGATTGAAATGATAAACATCCGTATCATTTGACCATATGATAGGAAATTGAATATAGACACCGTTGGTCCATATATAAATAAAATAATAATAATAATAATAAATTCTATGGTTTTGGAAAGAAATATATGGTTTTAATAAATGTTGTTTCTTAAATTATTATATATAGATTCAATAATAATAATTTGAATAAGTTAAGGTTGGGAAGATAATTTGAATTTAGTTGAAATTGTATTCAATAAAGAATTCTATTTAGTTAAATCGATTTGAAACTCGTTGAATTTGATATTTAAGATATGGTTTATAACTTGGTCATGATTTAAGTAATTTAATGAATATTTATCCCTTAAATAATTGAAGGATATATGT
Organism: Allium cepa; assembly: GCA_030765085.1. Classification (NCBI taxonomy): domain Eukaryota; kingdom Viridiplantae; phylum Streptophyta; class Magnoliopsida; order Asparagales; family Amaryllidaceae; genus Allium; species Allium cepa. Next base: position 551,496,918 of record CM060938.1, read on the forward strand.
AGTAAAATGTAATTTAAGGCTAGTTAAATGATATTGAATTTATTAAGTGAATATTCCCTGAGTAAATAAAAATGAAGTTAAATCAGGATCTATATGAAACTATTAAATTTAACTCTGAAAAGGTTGAATATGAAATATATTGGAATTTAAATGGTTTATTTTGTGATTCAGATCTGTATTTGAAATAAATATAATTTGAATTTGTTATTTAGAAACTGAATCGAATTAAAATGAAAAAAATTAGATTGAATTAAATTGGAATTTGGAACTCGAGTTGATTTGAAACAAATTTTTTGAATTTGAGGATATTATATATATATACATATATATGATTGAAATGCAAATGATACTTCTTGTGACGCCCCACCTCTATGCTCACAATAACAAAGGTTATTATAAGGAATAATGTCTGCTATTGTGAAGAATAAGGCTTGTTAGAAGCGACCATCCGTAAGTTATGCCTTAAACGAGTATTGATTACATCGATAGGAGTTGTGAAATTTACTCCCAAAGATATAATTTCAATCCAAATCTAAAACGAAACTACAGTGGTTAAAGGAAAATCCAGAACAACTCATAATAATAACAACACTGATAGTATAATCACATTAGAACGGAAATATCAAATATATAGCGGAAGACAAGTCTAGAATACATGCTACAACAAACGATAGTTCACATGATCCAAATGTACCTATACATATCCATCAATACATACATAAGATGAGGGCTAACAAACCAAAAGTTCTCCTCGAGGACTAGGCAAAATGATGCGAATTCCATAAGCTGAAGCTGCCATAAAATCAAAGATAGAGATCACCCTGAAATAACTCGGTCTGACCCGAGTATTATTTAAAAGAAAATAATAAACAATCTGTCTAATTTATTCTCAGCAATAAGTGAATAATAATTAACATTTCCATAAATAATTATAGTCTCGAATGAAACTATACAACATAAATAATCAGCATAGTTTAAATGAAGAAATCTCAAATTAAACTCCATCAAAATCAGTTTTCAAATTCACCATTGAGTTTAAAACAACAATAGGCAAATTTATAATCTCAGATGAGATTATACACAAACTCAACTTCCAAATTCATAATTGAATTCAAAGTAGCAATTTACAAAATCTAGAATTCAAAACAGATAGCTAGAAAATCGTCGGTCGCAAAATCTAGAAATCAAAATAAGATAACTAGAAATCATCATAAAAGTGGATCAATCCCAACAGATGGCGAGATTTAGCTACGCCGCACGTGCATCTCAGATGGCCGAAGCCTACCAAGTACTATAAATTTTGGCGCCCATCAGATGACCCGAAGGTCCGTAGAGTGACCCAAAGGTCTAGTACTGGTAATTGACCCGAAGGTCCATCAGATGACCCGAAGGTCCATCAGATGACCCGAAGGTCCAGCAGAGTGGCTCGAAAGCCCAACAAAATCATCAGAATCATCAAACAACAGATGTTTCAATTAACGAGTCCGGAATTAACCGAAATAGTAAAAGTGTGGTTCCATACTCCGCACTTTTGCTAAATCGTTTAAATCTCTTCATCGTTTCTTTGAAAGTGCGAAATTGTGTATTTTAAATAAATAACATTTTGCTTCTCAAACGGACAAGACCGGAATTAAGCGAATCAGTAAAATTGAGGGTTCATAGTCCTTAATTTTGCTGAAGCATTTAAATCGCTTCCTCATTCTTTTGGAAGTGCAAACTGTAGAATTATCTGAAAACAATTTTATTTTAAAACGATTTTTAAAACACGTGATTAAAACAGCCGAAATATTAGCTAAGACATCCTCCGATTCGAAGGAAGAAATGATAGCATTCGAAGCATGTTAAAAATATAATAGATAACTGCTCGATAGCATCGGGATGCTTGAGATATAAAGTTCTTTCGGGACATAGGATTGAACTTCATAACGGACGAGCTAATCCATTCCCAAAATCATATCAAAACCAAGATGATCCATAACATGCAGATTTGCATGAAAGGAAAAGCCACATAGAGTAATCTCAACATCAACACACAACAAACCAAGAGTAGTGGATCCACCAATAGGATTTACAATCCTCAAAGGGTCGTAAAGACTAACAACATCCAAATGAATAACAACAACAAGCTCCTTTGACATGAATGAACACGATGCACCCGTATCGAAAAGAACTCTAATAGAATGGCCATGAAATAAAATAAAACCTTCCAAAACAGAAGGAGTAATACCTTTGGGCTTAGAAGAATCACCAAAAGCTTAAGCAACATTAAGCTTCCTGGATTTGTAACCCTTAGGAGCAGTTGGACACCCCGAACCAGAGGACTTTCCTTGTTTTAACTCAAGGAAACTACAAGCAAGATTGATAAGGAATTTAATTAACAAATGGAATACAACGGGGATATGAAATTTATTCCTAGACATATTCCAACATGTTAGAGAGGATAAAATTTAAAAACAACGAAGAGATAGATTAGAAAGGCACGAATAAAACCCTCGAGTATTTGTAACACATGTTCCATTCTGTTTCTGTTCCGTGTTTATTATAACATGTTCTGAATCTTAGCTCTGATACCAAGCTGTGACGCCCCACCTCTATGCTCACAATAACAAAGGTTATTATAAGGAATAACGTCTGCTATTGCAAAGAATAAGGCTTGTTAGAAGCGACCATCCGTAAGTTATGCCTTAGACGAGTATTGATTACATCGATAGGAGTTGTGAAATTTACTCCCAAAGATATAATTTCAATCCAAATCTAAAACGAAACTACAGTGGCTAAAGGAAAATCCAGAACAACTCATAATAAGAACAACACTGATAGTATAATCACGTTAGAACAGAAATATCAAATATATAGCGGAAGACAAGTCTGGTATACGTGCTACAACAAACGATAGTTCACATGATCCAAATGTACCTATACATATCCATCAATACATACATAAGATGAGGGCTAATAAACCAAAAGTACTCCTCGAGGACTAGGCAAAAATGATGTGAATTCCATAAGCTGAAGCTGCTATAGAATCAAAGATAGAGATCACCCTGAAATAACTCGGTCTGACCTGACCGGAATTAAGCGAATCAGTAAAAGTGAGGTTTCATAGTCCTCAATTTTGCTGAAGCGTTTAAATCGCTTCCACATTCTTTCGAAAGCGCAAACTGTAAAAAATTTCTGAAAATAATTTTATTTTAAAACGATTTTTAAAACACGTGATTAAAACAGCAACATCTGTGGCAATTTTGACGAGGAAATTGCGCTTCACAAAACACCGTAAAAACGGATACCAAATCAGTGTTGCGGGACAACCGCTTGAAAAGTCACTTTAAAATTACGGTTACTGACGTTAAAATAACAGTGAATTTTCATTCGTCGAAAATGTCACCAAAACACCGCGTTTCAAAAATATAGCGCCGGTGTAGAAATTTCGTTATAAAAATAACGGCGACAAAGTACGTTAAAAACCAAACATCGGTTCAACGTAAATTAACGGGTAGGTGGCACTACTATAAATTCAACAAAATGTGGCACTGGTCCACTTGTACATGAACAAATTGTATGCAATTGCAATTCTCACAAAACAAAAATAGAAACAACTTCAATTCTTACAAAAGCAATACTTTGAGCTTCACGTTACCAAACCATGCAGGCATTCATAAAAATATAATTCAATAGTGAGCTTGTTCATGTAACAAAATAACATGGGGTTCCAAAGTGTACTTCACTTATATATATTCCACTTTAACTTAACAAAGCAATATTGAACAGATGATATATGAGGAAAACATTTCAATAAGGCTAAACACTGACTCACGCATGCACATGATCTGGACTTGAACCAAACTTCCAACTTACGTATGCAACAACTTTTGTACACAAAAAAAAACAATGCCTGCACACATATGACTCACGCCTACAACTAATAGTTGTAAATAAAATGATGTAGCTGGGTTCTATAAAGGCATGCGTGAAATCAATGCAAAAATGACCTGCATCAAAATTTCTTTTTCATACAACACGTTAAAATTTATAAGGACTTGGCGCTAGATTTTTAAAAGCAAGCTTACCAAATTTCTTTTTTTTTTTGAAATGGCAAAACTTACAAAAGACGCATGCACTTGATTTGCAATATCTGGAGACGCATGTACTCGGACATTATTACATGCACAGTACATGCAGTTGAACAATATTACATGCACAGTACGAAAGGATCAATTTTTGATGAACCTGGACTATGCAAATTTACTCTTTTATACGCACGCAGCTTATTACACTGGCCATACATGCAAGCAAGAAGGAAACTTTTTCTTTTTCACAAACCATGCAAGAACCTGCAAATAAACTACATGCCAACGTATCCAATTAGCACCTTTCTTTACAATGCAATCCTGCCTTGCATATGTACATGCAGTATTGAAGAGAAAACTGCAGTGATAATTTTTTTAAATATTTGAAAAACAACAAATCAAAATCTTATGCTTCATATACAATTATGGTGTAAGTCCTTTTGATGAAAGAGCACTAGTTATAGAGATAGCTGCTATTCACTATGGCAAAAATCTTTTGCATCAAAAGTCTCCACGCAATAGCAACATAAGTTGAGAGAAGAAAATAAGGACTAGAAGATAAAATAACAAAGTATTCCAACCAACAACCTAATTTTCTCATAATAAGCTACAGCCTTTCAATTCTGTTTCCCTTGCTTGGAACTAAATTTTCTTAGCCTAATTACTTGTCAGCCTTCCTATTTTTTTTCACTCTAAACTAAAATTAAAGACTGAAATTGTTAGTTGTAAAAGATGTCATGACAAATATGATGAAGGACTAAAGATGATGGACCAAAAACACTACAATATTACCTAAAAACTTCATTTATGTGAACACACGCACATTATTCCTTCATGTTAGTGTACAATAATATTCCATCATTGTAATTAGCATACACAAAATGACAAACTGGTCCATATAAAATGTGACCTGCATGCGCAAAAATGGTTTAGGTGCAATCTATTAACATGCAAATGAAGAATAGAGCAAACACAATCAAGTTTCCACTCACGACAATAAATAGACCAAGAATAAACTAGAAAATGTGAGTTCGGCACTCACCAATTTTTTTCTTTTTTGCTTTAAAACCAATAATTTTCTCAAATCCAAAAGAGAGTAACACCTGGCATTGCCATTAATAAATATTCTGAGCAGTTGGAAGAAAAAATGGAAAAAGGATGATGCAGTATTATTTTTCCCTTTCTTTTTTTTTATATGCGCAAGTCAAAGAAATCAGTATGTCTTGGCTCTGTTGTACCATTGCATTAATTTAGAAAACATGTTGGCCAACATTTAAGTACACATTCATTTAATGCAACATGCTATAGTGAAGGAAAAAGAAAGATAAAGGACGAGCAGAAAATGATGTGTGCGGCTGTGAACAAGTGATTGCAATGTAAAATGTGTTTTCACACTTGGTTCACTTTCTGTTTATAACTTTGGTTTACTACTTAAATGTCAGCAATGTAAAGATAAGGGAAAAATAATGTAAAGTGCTTGTTTTGCCAAAAATGTGACAGCACGTTCCACTAGCCCTTTTTATTACAACATGCTACTACTATTTTGGCTACTGACTTTACAACAATTTTTTTTCCCGAATTTTAATTAAAAATTTCTATTTAAAATATCTTCTCCGAAAATAATTCAAAAATCACGGTCGTTACAGATTTTTAAAACATATATTACGATGGTAATTCAAAAATCACAGTCGTTACAGACTCCTCCCCTTATAAAGATTGCGTCCCCGCAATTTTCATACTAGAAGCAGTCAATACACAAATAATTCATCTCAACAAAGATTAAAATAGAAAAGATGAATAAGAATGCTCACCCCCACCCAAAGAGGAGAGAAAACCCGGATAAGAACGCTCGATGAATTCTCTGGTTTTCCAAGTGCTATCTTTGAGGTTTGCGGACCATTGAATTTTCAGAAACGGAACTTCTTTACTGCGAAGGCGTTTAACCTCCGAAGCTAGCACACGAATAAGATTTTGCACAATAGACAAGTCGGGTGAGATCTTAAGACCTTGCAATATATGAGGATCCATAACAGAATCTGAATCTCGAAGGTATCGACGAAGCTGAGATACATGGAATACGTCATGAATTCTCGAAATTGAAAAGGTAGCGATATACGATAAGCAACAGGGCCAATGCGTTCCGTAATAGGAAATGGTCCAATATATCGAGGAGCCAATTTTCCGTAGCTACAAAAACGCACCACAACCTTCATCAGAGGAACACGAATGAATACATAATCGCCAACAGAAAATTTCAATGGCTTCCTACGATGGTCGGCATAAGATTTTTGTCTAATCTGAGCCTCCTTCATTCTCTGTCGGATAATATCAATTTTCTCAGAAGAATCACGAATATAATCGGGGCCGAGAACTAACTTTACCCCCGGATTCCAATCAACAAGATGGTGATTGACACGGCCTTCCGTAAAGAGCTTCGAAAGGAGCCATACCGATGCTGGATTGGAAACTTTTGTTATAAGCAAATTCAACAAGAGATAATTAGTCTTCCCAACTACCACCAAAATCAAGAAGCAGTCCGATTGGACTTGATAGGAATAAAATGGGTTGATTTGGTCAATTGATCAACAATCACCCAATATTAGTATGGCCCAACCTCGAACGAGGTAGACCATCAATGAAGTCCAAAGAAATTTGATCCCATTTCCAAAATGGAATCTCAAGAGGATGCAAAAGACCACTAGGACGATGGGGTTCTGTTTAATAAGTTGACAAGTCATGCAACAACTCACATAACTAGCAACATCACGCTTCATACCCTCTCAAAAGTATAAGCGTTTCATATCAGCATACATCAAACTACTACCCGGATGGATACTATACTTAGAATGATGACAGTCCTCAAGAAAGTCATTTCTAAGATTAGAAACATCAGGCACGATCAACCTTCCCTTCTTCCGAATACCACCACGAATATCAATATTGAAATCCTTTAGATCATCACTTCAGGATTCCGATTTACAACTCTGAATAAGATAAGAGAGATCTGGATCTTGTTTCTGGGCATCGGAAACACAATCCAACAAACTAGGATGAGTTTCCATGCTAAATAAAAGCACGGAAGAATTATAAACTGAAGGACGGTCTCAAATATCACAATGAGATAAAGCTTCCAATATATTTCAATCTGCTAGCATCATGGAAACAACAACCTGCTGCTTGCGACTATGCGCATCAGCTATCGATTACCCTTACCAGGGGTATACTGAATGTCGAAATCATATGAAGCTAGAAATTCGAGCCAATGATGTTGCCTCAAATTAAGTTCTTTCTGAGTGAATAGATACTTCAGAGATTTGTGGTCAGTAAAGAGAACAAAGCGCTCGCCCAATAAATAATGTCACCAATGCTTTAGAGCAAAGACTATGGCTTCTAACTCCAAATCATGGGTAGCATAACGAATCTCGTTAGGTTTTAGTTGTCTAGAAGCATAGGCAACTTCTATCCTTTTGCATGAAAACAGCACCGAAATCGATACGGCTAACACTGGTACAAATAATGAAGTCTTGGTTCCCTTTGGGAATCACAAAGATAAGAGTATCAGAAAGGAGTTCTTTCAAATAATCTTCTTTCCTGAAAAGATAAAACTTCCAAAAATTTCAATTATCTTTCCGAAATCATTTTCTAAAAAAAATTTCTTTTTATAAGTCAATTTATTGTGTCAAATTGTCTCATCAAAGCGTTTAGGAAATTCCTATCGATAATGTTGATCAAGCGCATCGACCAGAATTCTTAAAGCACTCAATAGGCAATACAATCACAAAAACATCTTCTATATGATAAACACAAATCCAATTATACTTGAAAATAAATCTTATGAGTAAGATTTTCCAAATTTTAAATTGATGTTTTCATCCAAAATCAATAAATACCCAAACGGAGTCATCGTGATATTCGTAGAATACTCGATTCATAAAATGGATGAGATAAGCTAGGCAAACTGAATGACATAATAAGTCATTCCTAAGAATCATAACGAGTGTGGAATGCGGTAAGTGGAATGCTATCTTCCGCAACTCATAACCAAATGAGAACCGTTGGTAAGGTCGAGTTGGGAGAAGAGCTAGAACGAATAAATCGCTTGGCTCAGATAATTGTTGCTTGAGTTTCTCATTTTCCTTAGCAGACATCCTCGTGGGAGGACGACTGACAGGATGAACACCAGAGATAAGATCAATATGGGACTCAATTTCCCTATTCGGCGGCAAACTCGAAATAGGTTCGAAGATATCAGAAAATCACAAACAACCGGAATATTAGCTAAGACATCCTCCGATTCAAAGGAAGAAATGATAGCATTCGAAGCATGTTAAAAATATAATAGATAACTGCTCGATAGCATCGGGATGCTTGAGATATAAAGTTCTTTCGGGACATAGGATTGAACTTCATAACGGACGAGCTAATCCATTCCTAAAATCATATCAAAACCAAGATGATCCATAACATGCAGATTTGCATGAAAGGAAAAACCACATAGAGTAATCTCAACATCAACACACAACAAACCAAGAGTAGTGGATCCACCAATAGGATTTACAATCCTGAAAGGGTCGTAAAGACTAACAACATCCAAATGAATAACAACAACAAGCTCCTTTGACATGAATGAACACGATGCACCCGTATCGAAAAGAACTCTAATAGAATGGCCATGAAATAAAATAAAACCTTCCAAACCAGAAGGAGTAATACCTTTGGGCTTAGAAGAATCACCAGAAGCTTAAGCAACATTAAGCTTCCTGGATTTGTAACCCTTAGGAGCAGTTGGACACCCCGAACCAGAGGACTTTCCTTGTTTTAACTCAAGGAAACTACAAGCAAGATTGATAAGGAATTTAACAAATGGAATACAACGGGGATATGAAATTTATTCCTAGACATATTCCAACATGTTAGAGAGGATAAAATTTTAAAACAACGAAGAGATAGATTAGAAAGGCACGAATAAAACCCTCGAGTATTTGTAACACATGTTCCATTCTGTTTCTATTCCGTGTTTATTATAACATGTTCTGAATCTTAGCTCTGATACCAAGCTGTGACGCCCCACCTCTATGCTCACAATAACAAAGTTTATTATAAGGAATAACGTCTGCTATTGCGAAGAATAAGGCTTGTTAGAAGCGACCATCCGTAAGTTATGCCTTAGACGAGTATTGATTACATCGATAGGAGTTGTGAAATTTACTCCCAAAGATATAATTTCAATCCAAATCTAAAACGAAACTACAGTGGCTAAAGGAAAATTCAGAACAACTCATAATAAGAACAACACTGATAGTATAATCACGTTAGAACATAAATATCAAATATATAGCGGAAGACAAGTCTGGTATACATGCTACAACAAACGATAGTTCACATGATCCAAATGTACCTATACATATCCATCAATACATACATAAGATGAGGGCTAATAAACCAAAAGTACTCCTCGAGGACTAGGCAAAAATGATGTGAATTCCATAAGCTGAAGCTGCTATAGAATCAAAGATAGCGATCACCCTGAAATAACTGGTCTGACCTGAATATTATTTAAAAGAAAATAATAAACGGATCAGTCTAATTTATTCTCAGCAGTAAGTGAATAATAATTAACATTTACATAAATAATTATAGTCTCGAATGAAACTATACAACATAAATAATCAGCATAGTTTAAATGAAGAAATCTCAAAATAAACTCCATCAAAATCAGTTTTCAAATTCACCATTGAGTTTAAAACAACAATACGCAAAATTATAATCTCAGATGAGATTATACACAAACTCAACTTCCAAATTCATAATTGAATTCAAAGCAGCAATTTACAAAATCTAGAAATCAAAATAGATAGCTAGAAAATCATCGATCGCAAAATCTAGAAATCAAAATAAGATAACTAGAAAATCGTCATAAAAGTGGATCGATCCCAGCAGATGGCGAGTTTTACCTACGCCGCACGTGCATCTCAGATGGCTGAAGCCTACCAAGTACTATAAATTTTGGCGCCCATCAGATCACCCGAAGGTCCGCAGAGTGACCCGAAGGTCTAGTACTGGTAATTGACCCGAAGGTTCATCAGATGACTCGAAGGTCCAGTAAAGTGGCTCGAAGGCCCAACAAAATCATCAGAATCATCAAACAACAGATGTTTTAATTAACGAGTCCGGAATTAACCGAAAAAGTAAAAGTGTGGTTCCTAATCCGCACTTTTGCTAAATCGTTTAAATCTCTTCATCGTTTCCTTGAAAGTGCAAAATTGTGTATTTTAAATAAATAACATTTTGTGTTCTCAAACGGACAAGAACGGAATTAAGCGAATCGGTAAAAGTGAGGGTTCATAGTCCTCAATTTTGCTGAAGCGTTTAAATCGCTTCCTCGTTCTTTTGAAAGCGCAAACTGTAAAAATTTTCTGAAAATAATTTTATTTTAAAACGATTTTTAAAACACGTGATTAAAACAGCAACATCTGTGGCAATTTCGACGAGGAAATTGCGCTTCACAAAACACCGTAAAAACGGATACCAAATCAGTGTTGCGGGATAACCGCTTGAAAAGTCACTTTAAAATTACGGTTACTGACGTTAAAATAACAGTGAATTTTCATTCGTCGAAAATGTCACCAAAACACCGCGTTTCAAAAATATAGCGCCGGTGTAGAAATTTCGTTATAAAAATAACGGCGACAAAGTACGTTAAAAACCAACATCGGTTCAACGTAAATTAACCGGTAGGTGGCACTACTATAAATTCAACAAAATGTGGCACTGGTCCACTTGTACATGAACAAATTGTATGCAATTGCAATTCTCACAAAACAAAAATAGAAACAACTTCAATTCTTACAAAAGCAATACTTTGAGCTACACGTTACCAAACCATGCAGGCATTCATAAAAATGTAATTCAATAGTGAGCTTGTTCATGTAACAAAATAACAAGGGGTTCCAAAGTGTACTTCACTTATATATATTCCACTTTAACTTAACAAAGCAATATTGAACAGATGATATATGAGGAAAACATTTCAATAAGGCTAAACACTAACTCACGCATGCACATGATCTGGACTTGAACCAAACTTCCAACTTACGTATGCAACAACTTTTGAACACAAAAAAAAACAACAATGCCTGCACACATATGACTCACGCCTACAACTAACAGTTGTAAATAAAATGATGTAGCCGGGTTCTATAAAGACATGTGTGAAATCAATGCAAAAATGACCTGCATCAAAATTTCTTTTTCATACAACACATTAAAATTTATAAGGACTTGGCACTAGATTTTTAAAAGCAAGTTTACCAAATTTCTTTTTTTTGAAATGGAAAAACTTACAAAAGACGCATGCACTTGATTTGCAATATCTGGAGACGCATGTACTCGGACATTATTACATGCACAGTACATGAAGTTGAACAATATTACATGCACAGTATGAAAGGATCAATTTTTGATGAACCTGGACTATGTAGATTTACTCTTTTATACGCACGCAGCTTATTACACTGGCCATACACGCAAGCAAGAAGGAAATTTTTTTTTCACAATCCATGCAAGAACTTGCAAACAAACTACATGCCTACATATCCAATTATCACCTTTCTTTACAATGCAATCCTGCCTTGCATATGTACATGCAGTATTGAAGAGAAAATTGCAGTGATGATTTTTGTAAATATTTGAAAAACAACAAATCAAAGTCTTATGCTCCATATACAATTTTGGTGTAAGTCCTTTTGATGAAAGAGCACTAGTTATAGAGATCGCTGCTTTTCACTATGGCAAAAATCTTTTGCATCAAAAGTCTCCACGCAATAGCAACATAAGTTGAGAGAAGAAAATAAGGACTAAGGAGATGAAATAACAAAGTATTTCAACCAACAACCTAATTTTCTCATAATAAGCTATAGCCTTTCAATTCTGTTGCCCTTGCTTGGAACTAAACTTTCTTAGCCTAATTACTTGTCAGCCTTCCTATTTTTTTTCACTCTAAACTATTTCAAATTAAAGAGTGAAATTGTTAGTTGTAAAAGATGTCATGACAAATATGATGAAGGACTAAAGATGATGGACCAAAACACTACAATATCACCTAAAAACTTCATTTATGTGAACACACGCACATTATTCCTTCATGTTAGTGTACAATAATATTCCATCATTGTAATTAGCATACACAAAATGACAAACTGGTCCATATAAAATGTGACCTGCATGCGCAAAAATGGTTTAGGCGCAATCCATTAACATGCAAATGAAGGATAGAGCAAACACAATCAAGTTTCCACTCACGACAATAAATAGAACCAAGAATAAACTAGAAAATGTGAGTTCGGCACTCACCATTTTTTTTTGCTTCAAAACCAATAATTTTTTCAGATCCAAACGAGAGTAACACCTCGCAATGCCATTAATGAATATTCTGAGCAGCTGGAAGAAAAAATGGAAACAGGATGATGCAGTGTTATTTTTCCCTTTTGTTTTTTATATGCACAAGTCAAAGAAATTAGTATGTGTTGGCTCTGTTGTACCATTGCATTAATTTAGAAAACATGCTGGCCAACATTTAAGTACACATTCATTTAAGGCAACATGCTATAGTGAAGGAAAAAGAAAGATAAAGAACGAGCAGAAAATGATGTGTGCGGCTGTGAACAAGTGATTGCAATGTAAAATGTGTTTTCACACTTGGTTCACTTTCTGTTTATAACTTTGGTTTACTACTTAAATGTCAGCAATGTAAAGATAAGGGAAAAATAATGTAAAGTGCTTGTTTTGCCAAAAATGTGACAGCACGTTCCACTAGCCCTTTTTATTACAACATGCTACTACTATTTTGGCTATTGACTTTACAACAATTTTTTTCCCGAATTTTAATTTAAAAATTTCTATTTAAAATATCTGCTCCGACAATAATTCAAAAATCATGGTCGTTACAGATTTTTAAAATATATATTACGACGGTAATTCAAAAATCACGGTCGTTACACTTCTAGTTTGAAGTATAAAATATTTTGAAAGGACCACAGTGTTGTAATGACGGTTGGTTATTGATTGCTTATATTTCTTCATTGTAGATAGTTCTACGATCCTTAAAGGATGGGTATCCCAAACATCCTTTAAGTTAATTATATTTCAGTTGATATTTCACTTGAGTTGGGTTTATTGATATAAGAATGTTAATCCTGACTCGAGTGTTTTGTATTTTGCTTTACGCTCGGGTTAGACTGAGTAAAGCAGTATTTGAGACTCACCTTTGGAGTTTGGAGCTTCGCTTGGAGATCCAACTATTGATTCAGCTTTCAGCTTTTACGATTGTTTTGTTCAGAGAGGTCGTCAGTTTGTATTGGAGACTTCACTGTATTTGAGATATTCTGGTGTATTTTATTTCTAACTCTGATGTTTATATAGTAGCTTCATGAACTAACATTTATCTATTCCGCTGTGTTATTATTATATTACTCTGTGTCTGTGATTGATTTATTTACTGTATATGCTGAGTTTTGCCAAATTTAATTTAACAATCTGATATTTTGAGCAATTCAAGTCCGGCATGTGCGGATGAGAATAGTTGAAAATATCGGGTCGTTACATGCTCTATCATTAAATAAACATGTATAGCCACTAGCCATCAGCTGCCCAATACTCAATAAACCGTGAGCTAAATTAGGAACAAAGAAAACATTATAAATTAATTATTCTTTACCCTTGCCAGTCTTAACAGCAACTGTGACTTTCCTACTCAATAACACATCCAACTCATTCGGCTATAGTCATCACTAATGAATAAAAATTACTTACTCCCACCAAGCGATGTAGTTCTCATGGGCCCACACAAATTAGCACGAATCAACTCCAGGCATTCAGATGCTCTCCATGATTGTCTGCTTGGAAATGACTTTCTTGTCTATTTTCCATAAATGTACACTTCACATAAGCTAAGTAAACTATTTTTTGGTAGCCCAAGGACAATATCTTTGTGACTAAGGATCTGCAAACCTTTGATATTAAGATGTCTGTATCTCAAATGCCACGTTTTGGATTCATTTTCCTCATTGACAACAAGTGCTTGATTTTCAACTTCAGATGTTCTAAGTGGAAACATACTGTATTTTGTCATTTGGACACTAACTCTGGACTGTTCAGATGTTTTGTCCCTAACAACACATGCTCAATCATTAAATAAAATTATGTAGCCATTAACCATCAGCTGCCTAATACTAAGTAAACTATGAGCTAAGTTAGAAACAAAGAAAACGTTATAAATTAATTTCACCTTACCCTTGCTAGTCTTAACAGCAACTGTGCCTTTGCCTTCTACTTGCATTTGCTTGTCATCTCCAAGTCTAATTTGTACCTTTTGTGACTCATCATGCTCTTTAAATAATGATTTACTGCCAGACATATGGTTCAAACAACCACTATCCAAAAACCAAACATCATATTGAACAACGTTTGAAGAAGAATAAACCAGAAATAACTTACTTTCATCATTCTCATTTTCCACATAATTTTCTTGTGAGCCTTCCAAGTAGTTTGCCTTTACATGGCAAAACTTCTTGCAATTGTAACACTAAATAGAGCTTTTATTCCATCTTTTCTGTGACGACCCAGAAATTTTTAACATTTGAAATGGAATATTTAATTGATTTTAAATATTTGGAGGTTAGTTTAACTTGAATTTTGAATATAATTATGAATTTGGCAATTAAATTGTTAAATTTAATTTATTAATGATGGGTAAAAAAATATCTTCATTTTTAAGCTTGTTAAAAATAATTTAAAGGCTTGGAAAATCTATATTAATGATTCTGAAGATAATAGAAACTACAGGATAGAATTTGAAAGTGAATTGTTTGGTTTTGAATTTATATCGTTTAAAATCGATATTTAAAAATAGCCTTCCGAGGCACGGTCTCGGATTTCGACGAAACTAGTTCAATTAGATCCGTAATATTGTATTATTATCGGATTTCAATTTTCGTAGTAATTGGAGTAGTTGTGTGAGCGTACGGTAAATAAATGAGTTGAAATTAAATCGAAAATCCTGTTTTATAACAGGGTTCAAAAGCTATCTTCTCCATACGATCGAGCTAGGACTCGAAAACTTTTCCATTGCATTCGGAATAGGGGTATAACATTATAAACGCCTGGCGGCACGCCTCGATAGGGGTTCGCGATTTTGAGCTGCTTTAATCGAGACAATTTGAATTTGAATTTGAATTTAAACTGTATTTTATCCTGGTCAAATTCAGTTGAATTTATATCACATCAAACTTTTTATCCTCAGCAGCCTTTGTCTCCTCTGAAATCACTGCAACTTCCCTTAAGCACGCGAACTCCTTTTTAAAATCACATCTTGCCCCCTCTTCCCGTACATCACGCTGCTGGATTCATTACTTTAAAATTTAAAAAAATCGTTCAAGTGATAATGGCCGCTCTCCTCTTCCCTTTTCCTTCTTCAGCTAAACGAAACGAAATCAAAAATTCATACCCCTCATAAAAAAACAAAAATCTGTTTCTCGAATCGAAACGAAATCGATTCGAAGGCATGAAGTCGCAATTGAAGATTTTGGGGAGGGAAAACTACGCGGTTGCAGGGGAGGAGTTTCACGTGATCACTCGTGGTGGTGGCGGTCAACGCTTGGTCGTGGTCGTGTAAAGTAGCATAGCTGGCGAAGTCGATGTTTTTAGACGAAGCGCGATGGGTTTTAGGGTTGGGCGGCGAGTCGATCAAGGCTGCGTTGTGCTCAGGGGCGATTTACGTTCGTGTGTGGATTCAAAAGGTCGACGTTCAGGCATCGCGTTCGATTCATTGTCAGGAGCTCGCGCGCGATGTCGCGACCAGTTGTGGGCTTTGGGGTTGGCGTCGCGACTCGCCTAAGCACAGAAGGGTGGAGGCATCGATCGATTCGAGCGGCGATGAGGCAATTGGAGGACTGAGGCTCGCGCTCGCATAGAGGCAGGTCTCGCGATGGCGATGGCTGTTAGAGTGTTGCTGAGGTCCTAACAAACTCGGCAGTTAGGTAAACCTTTCAGTTTCAATTTAATTTAAAAAATTCATATATGTGTAAATATATAGAGAAAAGTCATTAGCAGTAATATCTATAAAAAAACAATTTGTTTTGAATATATATATATATCTGTGTGTGTGTGTATACTTTAACTTTCTGGTAAATTTTAAAATATATTATGGTAATCATATTTTAATCAAATATATATATACACACACTTATTAGACCTACTCGTTGTTTTAAATAATGGAATTGGTGAATAAAATTATTAAGTTAACCTATTTAATTATTCTACGTACCCAAAAGATTTTCAAAGGAAAGAATTAGTTTAAAAATAAAAGTATTAGTTTAAAATGAACTAGTTAGTTAATTAAATCCATTAAATGGAATTTAATTTGTTTGATTGGCTCGAATATTAATAAATTGTATAATTATTTATTCAAGGTCAAAATCTGAAAGAAACAAGCCGTAATGGGAAATGGATTACAAATAAAAAGGTGAGATCTTCTCACTCAATCAAATTTTCTGATTTAAATTATAAATAGTTAAATTTTAAATTGTTGATTGTGTGCTTGGATGATTGATTTATCATTAGTTATATTAGTTTAGACCCTATGCGCCGCATAATAGCGGATGCTATTATATTTAAACCCATATACCACGATATTCCACCGCGAAGTGGAATTGGTATTATATATGTATTTGGAGTTGTTGATTTCCCGCATTATATAGCGGATGAGACCCTATGCACCGCATAATAGCGGATGATATTTTATAAATACCATATACTGCGATATTCCACCTCGAAGTGGAATGGGTATTTAATTGTTATGCTAACATCAATGGATGCAGGGAAACATGTTGGAGGGATCCAACTGGATTCCTCAAACATTTGATTTTGTTTCATATGTGTGTGTTTATTTATTTATAATCTGTGTGTGATTATATTATGATTGAAATCTTTGTAGGTTAAAATTTAGCCGAATATATTTTCGGTATCGTAGGATACCAGAAATGAATAAAAATTGGATTTTTAAATTTAAGTAGAAAATCTATAGTGAAATCCTATTGAATAAAATTCCAAAATATGGGAAAAAGTTTAGTAAATGGATTTCAAGTGATAATAATCAAAAGGAGAAGAATTTATTTTTAAAATATGGTTTTTAAATAATTTGGAAGAGATAATGGAATTTTTTTTAAAATAATTTCGAAAATTGATTTGGTGTTTGATTGAAAATCGGATTGGTGTTGAAATAAATTTAGAAAATCAATTTGGAATTTGATTTGGTGATTGAAATAAATTTTGAAATCAATTTGAAAATGGATTTGGTGTTGAAAGTGAATATTTGGGAAACGATTTGAAAATCGTATATCTGCGGATATTTGAAAATTTAAATTCACAAAGAAAATTTATAAAGGAAAAGGGAATTTGTTTTAAAAATAAATATCGGTTTATTTTTAAGTGTGGAAAGAAATCTACGGATTAGAAGTGTAGATTTAAAATAAATCAGAAAGAATTTATTAATTGATTTTAAATGGACCATTTTGTAATGGAAAGTGAATTCTCCCCTGGAAAGCCGAGTATATTTTTAAAGTAGCTATTGTTAAAATTAAAAGTTCCAGATTTGGTTTTAAAAGAATATTGTTGGAGGAATTATTTTTGGGAATTGTTTTAAATCTTTAAAGTAAAATTTTATTTAATTAAGTATAGAAGGGATTATTTTAAAGATTAAATTGATATTTGATTTAGAAAATAGTTATTTAAATATTTATACTCTATCTACTAATTTTATTTTTAAATTAGTTTGGACTTGAAGTCTTATATGTGATAATTAGCATAATGTTTTCATAACCAATATTTAAGTGAGTATTTAAGATGGTTTTATTTTAAATGTCCCAAGAATATTTTAGATAAGTGATTTGAATTATTTTAACTCGGTAGATTTTCAGTGGAAATAAATATATATTTGGAAATGTTTTCCGCATAAGGAAAAGTGATTGGAAATTGTTTTCAAAGTAGTGAAATATGGAAAGTAATTTGAAATTTGTTTTTAAACTGTTGAAGTGTGAAATATCTTGCGAAGATATTTTGAAAATAAATAATTGGGGAAAATTATTTAAATCTGGTAATTGTTGTGAATGTTGATTGATAGTTAAATAACCGACTATCAATATTTGCCTTTAAACGACATTTGAATTTTGATACGACCGAGGGTCGGATTCCAAATGGATATTCGAAAACCACATTGAACCTTGGAATGTGGCGCTAACCTGCTATTGAACATAGTAGCTATAGTAGGCGTACAATAATGGTTGTATGCTGGCTAAGATTAATATTACACTTTCGAAATGTTTTCTGCACTATGCATAATATTGAAAAGATTTTGCGTATTAAGCATGTTTGACTATCATAAGGAGAAATCTCCTCCAATTCTGCGTTTGCATTGTGTGTGTGGCGGGAGGCCTTATGGTAGTTTCATTTTCCAAAAGCATAGCGGATTTCTTTTCCTTTTCTTTATGAAAATAACTATTTTTAAGATCTCACACCAGTCCCACGACTGACCTGTAGTTTATTGTTTCCTTTCTAAACTCTGGGTGCCCACAAATTTTTCCACATGGGCAGCCTAGAGTCAAGTTATCAGTTATTCTGGAGCGAAGTCGAAAAAAATGTGCTGTGGAGATCTGGAGTTCAAGCTGGATGGTGAGGCGTATCATTATACTTTGTATTATCCGCCGCGTTGGGATCGCTTTTGCTACAAGTTCAGTTTACATATGGATTAGTTGTCGTAAGTGTTATATCATGTTGTTGTAAACTCTGATGATGTATTGAAATAACATATATGGTTCTTTGTTTTAAAGATTATTCATTTATCTATTATATATTGTACCGCTTTGAAATGTGAGATTCTGTTATTGTTTCTATTTCTTCTTCTATCTTCTTCTTCTTTACCCTAATGGTTTAGTTCTCCGGTATTCGACTGTGCAGCATTTGATACAATGGACGTATTAATGTGGACTTTCTGGCGTCGAAAAATCGAGTCGTTACATTTTCTCTCCAATGGACTGCCTTTCTTGCCCATGAAAATAACCTCTTGCTCTACCATACAACATCCTCTTCCATGAAAGCTTCCTCTTCCACGTCCTCTTCCTAAATAGTCTTTTTTTTGTCTGCCTCCCCTTACACTTGAGAAGCTTGAAATGTCTTTTCTTCGCTGTTCTCAGATGATCGGTTACACCTTGCCCCATGTGCTTATAAAGAACCCATTAGTTTATCAAAGGAAAAAACAGAGAGATCTTTAGTTTCTTCTATTGTAGTTACTATATAATCATACTTAAGAGACAAAGCTTGTAGAACTTTAGAAACAATAGGTGCATCTGAAATTTTTTCTCCATAAGATCGCATTTGACTAATAATTGAAATTACTCTAGAAAAATAATCTTTTATAGTCACATTAACCCTCATAAGCAAGGCCTCAAACTCTTGTCTACGAATTTGAAGTTTCACTTCTATTACCTTTGATGAACCCATAAACTCTTTCCGCATTATGTCTCATGCCTCCATTGAAGTGGATGCCATTGCTATTATGGAAAAAATTGCCATGGACTGCTTGTTGAAGAAAGAACAATGCCTTTGAATCTTCCTTCTTGTTTTCCCGTAGCCGACCTCCATCTGCATCACAGTTGCTGTAGTTAATCTCCGCTAGATCCTAAAGGTCTTGAGATTTGAATGAAGTTTTCATTTTGATTCTCCAGAATCCTTAGCATTCTCCCTTTAAAATGGGAATGAGAATTTGAGAGATGCTCATAAAACTATTACTACCGTTCAGCGCCATTGATGGTCATGCCACTCACCAGGACATTTTAAGCAATTTTTTTAAATTTTAGCCTTGTGTTGCAAACTTATTACACTTTTAGCTCCATTTGCAAACTTATTTCACTTATAGCACACTTTTGGCCGGCTCAACATCGAGCTGGCTAGAGTACACCAGCGACATTCGAAATGTCACCAGTGTTTTTTTTTTAATTGACATGTAAAAAATAAAAAGGAGCCAAAGTATACCGGCGACATTTCAGGTGTCGCTCTTTTTTTTTAAAATTTTACATTAGCTCCTTTTCAAGTGTACAGGCGGCATTTCAAATGCCGTCTGAATTCTTTTTAAACATTTACATTGGTTCCTTTTGAAAAGAAGCCAATGTAAATAAAAAAACACTGGCGATATTTAACCCATTTTCGGTACGTTTTTTTCTAGCTCTGACCAAAAGTAGGTTATAAGTGTAATAAGTTTTCAAATAGGGCTAAAAGTGTAATAAGTTTGCAAAACTAGGCTAAATTGAAAAAAAATTCCATATTTTAATGCTCTTATACCGCTATTGTGGAATAATAACATGGGCTAAAGTAGCCACGTCAACAACTACTGGAATGTGAAATATACATATGCAAGAAAATAGCAAAAGACTAGGATTTATTTGCTAAAAATAGGACCACTTATTTTGAATCATTCTTCAACAAAATCAACCTAGATGTCATACCAGTTGGAAAAATGATCATCTACAGCATGTTTCTTTGTTTTGTTCCCAAATTTCATTTTTTCTTTAGGGTTAGTAATGTGGGGATGATTTTTTCAATTTGCTTATATTGAACTAGTGCTAGCAGCGATATTGTATTTTTATTATTCAGTTAACTTCATGAAAAATGTAAAAAAAAATGTATTTCTTAAAATTAATAAACAAAGTGTTGTTCTATGTTTTTCCTCTTTTTGTGGAATATCTACATATTTCTATTTATAATGTTTTGAATACATTTTAAATTTCATTTTTATAATTAGTGTATTTCTAAGGGCATCTCATTTTTCTCTTTTTAATACCATTGTTAGAAAATACCATAAAAGTTTACACTGTATTCTTCGTAGTACATTATTGAAGGGGAAAACTAGATGCCCATCCTTTTTTTCCTTCATAAAACCGAATAGGCCAACTATTTCCCGTAGATCGTAAAGAAATTATGAACTTACGTGTCCTAGGGATTTGAAGAGAATTTTGATAAGAGATACAAATGAATTAGGGCATGTTTATATATTTTTCTATGTTTTCTTCTAATAGTGTTTGATTTCCCCGAATCTTTGAACTTTGCAGTAGGGGTTGATAGCACATCATCCATGTTTGGAAGATCATAATACAATTTTTAGTTCAACTTTTCTTAGAATATGTTTGCAACAACCACACAATCATTTCAGCAAATAGTTTTCATTAGGAAGTTCTAGGAGGCATTTCCACAAACAATTTGCATCCATAATCATTGCTAAAGCCTTTTCCACCACCAACGATGTTCCGGCAGCCATGGCAAAATATATAGAGCACCAAACTAATGATGAAGATGAAATGGGCCGTCTATGCCAAAGATGTAACAATTCTTCTATGATGGTCATGGTATAAGTTGCAGGAAATCTAAAAATTCAAGTTCTGACCAATTCACCGGAGTTCAGCCTCTGATCATCATAGGTGGAGCTCAAAGATGTAAGTCAGATGTCAAAGGTTGTAGATGGTGGCGACACAGCTCGGGGAGGAAGATATTAATGTGTATCATTGTGTGCACGTGTGCACGTGCACACATAATGAAGGATGAATTATTGCTATCGGTTGCTGTTGGCTTGTGCAGTTTGTTAATTAAGTCATGTATACTTGGTTGTAGGTTGAATATGTCGAGGGGTTGTATTGAGCTATGTAATAAATGGAGTCCACTTAAGCATTTGCATGAACCAATACATATGATTGTACATGCATTTATAAGTAAGTGAAGAGAAATCTGAAGCAATTATTCATTTACAGTTCATACTTCTCTTAGTTAACAGATTATCATTTTTCATTTTTTTGTTCAATTTCCATTTATTCTCTTTTCCTTTTTTGTCTGTTTCTTAGCCACTCTTTGTTAATTTCATTTGCTTGATATAATTTCTTGAATCTCTGTCCATCATTGTTCATCCTTTTGCAAATTTTTCTTTGTCCTTAAACCTGCCATTTACCATTCTTGTTATTTCCTCAATTTTAGTTGATAATCTTTATTCATTCGATTTTATCTTTAGTAATCTGTAGCTTGGAAGTTTTCAATTC
Organism: Allium cepa; assembly: GCA_030765085.1. Lineage (NCBI taxonomy): Eukaryota > Viridiplantae > Streptophyta > Magnoliopsida > Asparagales > Amaryllidaceae > Allium > Allium cepa. Next base: position 551,519,116 of record CM060938.1, read on the forward strand.
CTATTACAAAAATTTTACAGTTAAAATAATCGATCCAAATTCCTTTAAACTACAAACTGTTATTTTCTTGAAAAAATTGTCTTTTTCAAATTCCATGCGAAAATTTATAGTTCTTGGATTTCTTGAAAAATTGCAATCCACTGTTCTTCATTTTGCTACAAATACATAGATACACATTTGTCTATTTCCACACGATTTTCTATTATTCATTTCTGTCATTTCAATTCATTACTTTTTTCCTGTTTTCTGATAGCCATTTCTTCTTCTTGTGTGCACAAACACATCTTTGCACGTGCACAAATTAAAAACCATCTTATTTTTACCAGAACCCATCATCTTCTTCCTAGATTTCATCTTCAACAGCCATGGCTAAGATCACTGACCAATCAGGGCCTTACATATTGGTATCAGAGCTGATGACTAGGGCAGTCTTTGACAACCAGCAGATCCTTACTTCGCTAGCATTATTCCCAAATCTTCCCTCCATATCAAGATCTAGAATGGACAAGGCAAAAAGAAATCGGCTACCCATATCAAGATCCTCATGCGGCAAATCCCTACCCTATGCAAATGCCAATATTTTCTCAACAAACACCATGCCCTCCACTAAGAATCCCTGTATACCATTAAGAACGCTGTTAAGGAAAATCCCTTCAGATGATCAGTCTATTAGAATAAAAAAACCCAACACAGTAGAAAACAACTAGATCGTGACTGTAGTGAGACGAGCAAATAGAGATAAACACCAAAACATACAGTCATAGATCATTGCAATGCAGAAAAATAAATAACACCAATATTTGTAGTGGTTCCACTACCGCGAGGCAATGTACATCCTCTTGGGGAGAGGAGATTTTATTAATCACTGAAAGATTAAAGTTACAAGATTGATTCACTTTTGAAGGCTATACATAAGAAGAATTAACAATACAGATAAAATTCTATAGAGTTTCAGCTCTCTAGGATGGCTGCCACTGTTGTCCAGAAGCTCCACTATTTATAATGTGAAGAAATAAGAAGGGGTAGCTGCTATATAGCAGCCCTGGGGTTTGGTTCGGCATCCATCTGGTTCCCCATCACTTTGGTTCGGCAAAGCCCAACATTTGGTTCGGTAGCCAATGCCCGAACGAGAATTCTGGACTGGCATTCTCTAACACCGAACGAGATATTTCGTTTGGCATCACAAAATCACTGAACGAAAACTTTGGTTCGGTCTTCATCTTCACCGCTCCAAATCAATGCCTCTTCACTTCCAAACCCCGAACGAAATCACTTCAACACCGCTCCAAATATTACTTCTTCTTTGAATGAAGACCTAGCATCCCAAATCAACACCGAATGAAAATTTGGTTCGGCATTCCTTCTCCCGAATGAAAATACTTCCACCCGAATCTGGAGCGGCAGCCTCTTCTCTTCTCATGTCTTTTGCGATGTTTTCTTCTTCCATCTAAGGCTTGAATTCAGGTATCAAAACTAACAACCTCCACCTTGATACTGAATTCCATACAAGCCATCCAAGACAGTCTACACCGTTATGCTCCAAGAAATAGATACTAATCCAATGAGCTTCGGTATTGCCATCATCAATTACACTCTATCAATGAACTCCGGCAAGGCCACCACTCGTCAACAAAGTGTTCAAAGTACCCATTCCATGTAAAACCTATCAATCTCCACCATGAAAATAGACGTCTCCATAAACCATCTCAACTCTCCCCTCGTACCATCTTGTGGCACCTAGCACTTCATTAAGCCAATCAAGTTTGAACAATGCTCGAACCTAGCAACGAGCAACGACTTGGTAAATATGTCTGTTGCATTCTTCTTTTGTGTGAACATTATGAAGACGAACTAGCTTCTCTTCACTCATTGAGACAAGGAATGACCCTCTCACCTCAATATGCTTCGTCCTTGAGCTGAATGCCAGATTTTCAGCCAAGTGAATTGCACTCTGCTTATCACAGTACACATCCATGCCTTCATATACGAAGCCTAAATCACACAACAATTGCTTTAAATAAAGCACCTCCTTAGCTGCTTCAACTGTAGCTATGAGTACTACCTCTATAGTAAACAAAGCCACAATCGTCTACAATCTCGCTATCCAGCTGATCGATGTCCCACTAAAGGTGAACACATATCTGGAGGTAGACTTCCTTCGATATCTATCACCGGCATAGTCGAAACCACAAAATCCAACCAAGCTGAAATCTCTATCTCTACTGCCAAAGACAAGTCCATGGTTTGGAGTTCCTTTAAGGTATCTAAGGATACACTTCACTGCTTCCCAATGTGTCTTTCTTTGATTTGCTATGAATCTACTCACCAATCCAATAGCATGTGCAATGTCAGGCCTAGTGCTGACCATGGCATACATTAAGCTGCCAAATACACTTGCATAAGGGACCTTCATCATATAAGCCTTGTCCTTTCCTGAGATCGGAGAGCCTTTACAAGAAAGTTGTATGTGCAAAGGCATAGGTGTGCTATTGCCTCTGCCCCTTCCATGCTAAACCGAGCAAGCACCTTTCAAATGCACTCCTTTTGAATAAGATCAAAAGTCCTAACTTTCTATCCCTTTGGATTTCCATACCCAAAATTTTCTTTGCTCCTCCAAGGTCTTTCATTTCAAATTCCGCTTATAGCTTTCGCTTTAGACTATCGATTTTAGCCTTATCCTTGGAAGCAATCAACATATCATCCATGTACAAGAGTAGGTACACCCATCTACCATTCTTTAAATGCTTTAAGTACACACAAACGTCTTTGATGCTACGATCAAAACCAAGTGAAAGCATAAAAGAGTCAAACCTCTTGCACCATTGTTTTGGCGACTGCTTAAGTCTATACAAAGACTTCTTCAATTTGCAAGCCTAATTTTCTTTCCCATCTACAAAAAATCCTTTTAGTTGCTTCATGTAGATGGTTTCATCCAAGTCTCCATGCAAGAAAGCGGTTTTCACATCCAATTGCTCCAGCTCAAAGTCATGAGCTGCGACGATAGCAAGCAAAATGCAGATGGACGTATGCCTCACTACTGGAGAGAACATTTCATCATACTCCAAACCCTTTATTTGTGAAAACACTTTAGCAACTAGTCTAGCTTTATATCTCCCATCATCCTTCACCTTGAACACCTATTTACAATCTATGGCTCGACTTCCTTGAGGAGGTGGTACCAAATCCTAAGTGTTGTTCTTCTTCAAAGACTCTAACTCCTCTTCCATAGCGCGCAACCACTTCAAACTGTCATATGACTTCAAACCTTCATCAAGGTCAAGCGGTTCCTCATGAACCACATGTAGGGCATAGTCAAACTGATCGCTAAGGCTAAGGTTCGCAAACTGCCAATTACCATACCTTTCGGGCGACCAAATAGTCCTACGACTGTCCTAGGTAGGTACTTCTTCGCCTAAACTCCTTTTAGCTCCACCTTGAACTGAACTTCTGGAATCATGTACATCATCAGCACTACTAGAAGGTACCTATGGACTATCCTGTGATGTTTAATAAACTGCGTTTTCCACGATAGCCTCAAAAACAACTCTGCTATTTGGCTGGAACACGGGAACTTCTTCCATATCCTTAGGCCTATCAGAATCTTCTGATGTGGTAAGTAGCTACTCCTTCGGATTAAACATAGCAGATTCATCAAAAATAACATGTCTGGAATGAAAAATCTTTCGACCAATAGGGTCCCAAATTCGATACGCTTTGATACCATTGGTGTATCCCATTAGTATGCCCTTATATGTTCTAGCCTCCAACTTGTCATTACCTGTCTAGTTAACATACATAGGACAACCAAAAATTTGGAAGTAACCAAGATACACTATTTTATCTCTGGAATCTTCCCACCTATGGCTGAGCACGAAATTCGATTTATGATATGTGCCGTAGTTGATAATACCTAAGCCCAAAAGCCTCTAGACAAACTCATCGTCAATCTTAAGCAATGAACCTTTTCCTGTAGAGTCCTGTTCATCCTTTCTGCAACCCCATTGGATTGCAGATCGCCAGGTGTCGTGAAATGTTTTTGAATGTCATGCTATCTACAAAAGTCAAGGAACTCCCTAGAGACAAGTTCACCTCCATTATCATATCTCAGCACCTTCAACCTAGAACCAGATTGATTCTTAACAAGTGCTTTCCAGTCTTTGAACTTCTCAAAGCTCTCTGATTTGGCCTTTCATCACATACACCTATACTTTCTGAGAAAAGTAATCAATGAACGAGATAAAATACTTTACTCTTCCAAGAGAAGGAGTATAAACTGGTCCCTAGACATCTGTATGCACATGCTCAAGTACTCGCCTCGATCTATGGTGTCTAACTCCAAAAGATACTTTAGTTTGCTTGCCTAACACACTCTTCTGACAAAAGTCCATCTTGTCAAAGCTTCCTCCTTTTATCATCTTCCATCTCTGAAGAAACTCTAAGCTCTTCTCTGAAATATGACCCAATCTGAGATGCCAAAGCTTTGTGGCATCCAAAACACGAGAACCGTCTACTCTAACACATGACTCTCCAAGAACTGTAGTTTCTTTTAGTAAATATAGATTTCGGAACATATATCCTTCCGGAAGAACTAGTGCACCTCTCAAAACCTTCAGACTATCATTCTTGATAGTTACCTTGCATCCCAATGATGCCTATTGTCCTAAAGAAATTAAGGACTTCCGAAGACCTGAAACATACCAAACACCTATCAAAATGCATATCACTTCCTCAACATCTTGATCCTCACTGTACCTTCACCTATTTCTCTATAGCTAGCATCATTGCCCATAAGAATAGATCTTCCCTCTCGTCCAATGAAACAGCTGAAGTAATCCTTACTAGATGTCATATGGAAAGATGTCCTTGAGTCCAGCACCTAATGGCCTGAGACATCCGACACTGCAGTAGAAAACACATCGTCAAATATAGACTTCTCCACTGCAAATGATGAAGATCCATCTTCTTCCTTCTTCTTCAAATATGGAAAATCCTTTTTCAAATGACCATGTTTTTTGCAGATAAAGCACTTCCCGTCCTTAGACTTTCCTCTTCTGCCATTATTGGGATTCCTTGACTTGGAATGCCCTCTAGTGTGCCAATTCTTCTTATCTTCTTTACCTCTTTCAACAAATAGGTCGTGACTACTACTTCTACCTCTACTTCCTTCACTTATCTCCCTCATCTGATCTCTCAAGCCGATAGAAGGCTTGACTTCACATCTTTCACTGTCAATGTGTCTCTAGCGAAGATAAGATTGTTAGCGAAACCTGTGTATCGCTCCAAATGAGAACACAAAAAAATTATTGCCATTTGCTCCTCATCCATCTTCAAGTCAACAGTCTTCATCTTCATCACGAGATCATCAAAGAAATTAAGATGTTCTTCCACTAAAGTACTCTCTCTCATCCGCATGGTGAAAAATATCTTCAGTAATATCAGACGGTTAGTTAGAGATTTCTTCAAGTAGAGATTTCCTAGCTTGGTCCAAATGCCCCTAGCAGTGGTCTCACTGCTAATCTCTGAGATAACATTCTCTCCCACAGCTAGCTGTAAAGTAGTAAACACCTATTTCTCCATCTCCTTCCTTTCCGCGACTGAGATGTCATCCGCCAACTTCTTAGGGGCAAACACTACTGAATGGACTTCATTCTTATTAGAATAGCCTTCATACTCCATTGCCACTTCTCGAAGTCTTTATCCCCATTCCATTTCTCAATTGCCAACCGTGATCCTGACGCGATATACTTCCCTCTAATATAGGTTCTTGTAACAACTGGAGTCAATTCATCTCCTACCATAGCGTCTAACACTCCTCAATCAACCTTGCAGCTCTGATTTTAGAATGTTAAGGAAAATACCTTCAGATCATCAGTCTAAGGGAATAAAAAACCCAACACAGCGGAAAACAATTGGATCGTTATTGTAGTGAGACGAAAAATAGAGATAAACACCAGAACAGACAGTCACATATGAATGCAATGCAGAAAATTAAATAACACCAGTATTTATAGTGGTTCCATTACTACGAGGCAGTATACATCCACTTGAGGAGAGGAGATTTTATCAATCACCGAAAGATTAGAGTTACAAGATTGATTCACTTTTGGAGGCTACATATAAGAAGAATTAACAATACAGATAAAATTCTATAGAGTTTCAACTCTTTAAGATGGCTGCCATTATCGTTCAGAAGCTCTACTATTTATAGAGTGAAGAAATGAGGAGGGATAGCCGCTATATAGCTGCCCTGGGTTTTGGTTCGGTATCCATCAGGTTCGGCATCACTTCGGTTCGGCAAAGCCAACATTTGGTTCGACAGCCAATGCCCGAATGAGAATTCCGGACCGGCGTTCTCTAACACCGAACGAGATATTTCGTTCGGCATCACCAAATCACCGAGTGAAAATTTTGGTTCGGTCTTCATGTTCACCGCTCCAAATTAGTGCCGCTCCACTTCCAAACCCCAAATGAAATCATTACAACACTGCTCCAAATATTACTTCTCCGAACGAAGCCTTAGCTTCCCAAATTAGCATGGAATAAAAATTTGTATCGGCATTCCTTTTACCGAACAAAAATACTTCCGCCCGAATCTGGAGTCGTGACCTCTTCTCTTCTCATGCCTTTACGATGTTTTCTTCTTCCATCTATGACTTGAATTCAGGTATCAAAACTAACAAAGCCCACCTTCCTACTCCGTTTATTGTAAATTCATTAACTACCATCCCAGCAGCCCCACCTATCAATTCAAGAAACCATTTCCCAAGCCCAAAAACTTCTATTGACAATACCCTTAACATCTCTCAAACCCAAGATTTTAAATCACCATCGTAGCTAATATACGAATTAGAGCGTTCAGTTAAGATCTTGGAATCAATGAAGTTAAGCACCATAATCATGTTCATCAAATTTATTAACAAAAAGATTAGTGATACTATCACTTCCCTTTAAAGCAGCGTATTAGCAACATTTCTTTCAAAGTTTAAGAAAAAAGGGATTACTGGTCTTTCTTACAGAATTTGGGATATTTGCATCGAGTTGATAAAACAATATCCTACCAGTTATGATTCATGTATCAATGAATTTGGGTTCTGCGCTGTGATCTTGGGTGAACTATTAAAGAATTCTTGTATTACTGCAACTAAATGTGTATGGGCTGGTTTCTCTTGTGATACTAACCAAGGGTTGGTTTCTTTAGATGTACACAAACCGTTGATTGAAAATACGGATGGATTCTTGTCATCAAACGTATGCGACCTTGATTCATCGATTCCCTAAATTTTTGAAGATCTGATTGCTAAAGATGACTCATTTTATGATGCTAGTTGCCTATCTGTAGACCAAGACACTGTTGTTATTCAAATAGTCCATGAAATAATATCGTGATCCGAAATTCAAATAGTGGAGGAAAAAGTCCCCTTTCAATCAAAAGTAGACACTAAAGCCAATTTTCATGTCAAGCTTCATGCAAGAATGGAGACATAGATTTGAATATAAAGGAATCACTTGATATGGTTTTTGAAGAAGCAACCATTTTGGATACTATATTGAAAGGTGCAGATGAAGAAAAAAACAAATGAGGAAGTAGGTAAGAATGCACATGCAAGTAATTCATGTGATGCGTTTTATCAACCATCAATGATTGTTCTCAAAATAGATAATATGATTACAATAAGATCAGGTGATACAAGGGTTTAAGTGATTATTGCTTGGTACTTGAGGTTGCTAACACAATTTATATTAATGGGGATAAGAGAATACTCTTTTCATTTGAAGATGTCATTACCAATGGAAGTTATATAAACCACCATGCCACCTCCTTTGTTACCACTCGATCTTGAGGACAAGGTCGTTCTTTAAGGGGAAAGGAAAAGTAACAACCACACAATCATTTCGAAAAATAGTTTACATCAGGAAGTTCGAGGAGGCATTTCCACAAACAATTTGCATCCACGATCATTTCTGAAGCCTTTTCCACCACCAACGATGTTCCGGCAGCCATGGCGAAAAATACAGAGCACCAAACTAATGATGAAGACGAAGTCGGTGTTCTATGCCCAAGATGTAACAATTCTTCTACGATGGCCCTGGTACAAGTTGCAGGAAATCTGAAAATTCAAGTTCTGACCAATCACACGAGTTCGGCCTCTAGATCGTCATAGGTGGAGCTCATGGATGTAAGTCAGAAGTTAGAGGTTGTAGATGGTGACGACACAGCTCGGAGAGGAAAACATGTATCATTGTGTGCATGTGTGCATGTGCACACATAATGAAGGATTAATTCTTGCTATTGGTTGTTGTTGGCTTGTGCAGTTTGTTGATTTAAGTCATGTATAGTTGGTTGTATGTTAAATATGTTAAGGGTTTGTATTGGGCTACGTAATGATTTGAGTCCATTTAAGCATTTGCATGAACTATATATATGATTGTACACACATTTGTAAGTAAGTGAAGAAAAATCTGAAACAATTATTCATTTTCAGTTCGTACTTCTCTTAGTTAGCAGATTATCATTTTTCATCTTTTAGATCAATTTCCATTTATTCTCGTTTCTTTACTTTTTTTGCCTAGTGCTTAGCCACTCTTTGTTAATTTCATTTGCCTGATATAAATTTCTTGAATCTATGTCCATCATTGTTCATCCATTTGCAAATTTGTCTTTGTTCTTGAATCTCCCATTTACCATTCTTGTTAAATCCTAAATTTTAGTTGATAATCTTTGTTCATTCGATTTTATCTTTAGTAATCTGTAGCTTGCAAGTTTTCAATTCCTGTTACAAAAATTTTATAGTTAAAATAATTGATCCAGATTCCTTTAAACTACAAATTGTTATTTTCTTGCAAAAATTATCTAGTTCAAATTCTGTGAGAAAATTTATAGTTCTTAAACTTCTTGAAAATTGCAATCCACTGTTCTTCATTTTGGTACAAATACACAGATACACACTTTTCTATTTCCACACAATTTTCCACTGTTCATTTCTGTCATTTCGATTCATTACTTTTTATGATGTTTTCTGATAGCCATTTTTTGTTCTTGTATGCACAAACACATCTGTGCACATGCACAAACTAAAAACTATCTTCTTTCTATAAGAACTCATCATCTTCTTCCTAGATTTCATCTTCAACACCCATGGCCACGATCATAGACCAAACAGGCCTTACGATGTTTATAGAAAGTTTAACTTTTCATGGATTTTTGCTTATCATGCGTTAATTTGGATTATCAACTGCATAAAATTCGGTGCAATAAACTAACATGTTATAGTCTACAATGCCATAAACTAACATAATCAATAATATAAATAGAAGTTTTCTTTATTAGATTCAACTTAACCATGCCATTAAAAGAGTATCCCTGTCCAATGAATTTGCCGTTCTTGGACAACACTAACTTATCAGACTCATACACCATTTGAATCCTCCTTTGTTAAGTAGGTATCCAGAGACCAAATTCTTACACATTCCAGGTACATAAAATACATTAACTAATGTAAGAACTTTTCCACAAGTAAATGTAAGTTTTACGGTGCTTTTCCTAAAACTTTGCTTGGAACCTTATTTTCTCCAGTAACTACGTCGACTTCTCCATTATTTTCTTCATAAGTCTTAATCAGATTATGGTCTTTCCAAATGTGAATGGTTGCTCCAATATAAAACCACCAATCACTATCAGTTTCGCTAACGGAGTTCGCCTCATGCACTACAGCCACAAAGCGAGTCTTCGACCACATTCACTTTTTGTTGTTTCTTCCGCCGACGGCAGTCACGAGCATAGTGGTGGGGCTTGTTACAGTAGTAACAAGCACCTTTCTTTTTATTATTGGAATTTTTCTTCTTAAACTATATCTCATTCTTAAGCTTTAGTTTGTTAGTAAAATGAACATTATTTGCCTTAGAATGAGACTCAGTTTGCGGATTATCATCTACTTTGCATTTACGAGAGTCCTCTTCAATACGAAAATGATGCTGTAAACCATCTAAATCATAATCCGTCTCCGCATGCTTTAATTTTTTCTCACAATCATTCCAAGAATTAGGAAGTCTTGAATTATAACTTCAACAACAAAAGATTCAGGGAGATTTATTTCAGCATCTTTAAGTTGATTTACTAACAGTAGAATTTTGCTTACTTGTCCAACTATGGACTTATTTTCAACCAATTTGAAATCCATAAAATTGCAAATAAGGAATTTTTGTTACTTGCCACGGATATGCGGTATTTTCTTTCTAGTGCAGTGCAGAGTGCCTTTGCAGTTTCCAAAGTTCTATGTGCATTGTAGATAGGAGTAGACAATGCATTCAAAATGTGCCCTCTAAATAGAAAATCATCATCTTTATGCTCTGCACATTTTTCTTTCAATTCGTCGGTATCTTTATTAGTTTCCTCTAGTATTTCCTCCAAGTTATCTTCAAGAATATAGAATAATTTGACTGTGATCAAAAAGAATTTCATCATGTCTTGCCAACGAGTGAAGTTTTCGCCATTAAACCACTCCAATCGCGTTAAATGCTGATTCATAACTTGAAGAGCAATGAGATTGATTGAACTCGAACCATCCATGGTTGAAATATTGTCTAAAAATCGATGGACAATGTGTCGATGATTCGAGAATGATGAAGATGATAACTGCTGTACTTTTGACTTCAAGGATCTACTGCGTAGATTCTTTTAAACAATAGTTCAATCCAACAGGTATAAATGGGTTATCGAACTATCATCAGGATTCAATGAAGCCTTGAAATAGAGTAATCAGATTGAAAAATTGTATGATTTTGATCCAACCAAGAACAATTAAATTTGTTATGTGATGATGCAATTTAGCAGAGAATAGAATGAAGAAGAAGAAGAAAAGAATTGATTTGCAACGTTTCTGCATTTGTAACACCTTTCAGGCGTCGTAAACTGTGTGATAATGCAGTGTTCTGCAACACTTTCTAAGCGTCGTAGATCTGGAGGAAGAAGAAGAAAGTACAAAGGAAAAAGATTGTTCTGTTGTGATGGTTGGTGGGCGTCACTATTTATAGCAGTGAGGAAGTGTCTATTCCTCAAGCGGCACATCCTTTCCAACAGTCTGAAACCGTTATAAATGGCCGCGTCTATTCGTAACGGTTTAAAACTGTTACTAAACGGTCTCGTCCCTTCATTCAAATGACTCGCTAAAAATATCCTTTCAAATTCTGGATCTGGCCTGTTAACAGAAATTAATTCTTCAGTTTAGACCAGAACCCGTTCCAGTCGGTCGGACGGACGGCGGCAGCGGCGCGCACATGTTGTGGTGATGCATAAATTCCCTCCTCACATCAAAGCAAAGCCTTGGACGCCTAAAGGGCCCAACCTTCCTTAGAGAATCCTATATTTAACTAAATATTATCCCATATTTTCCAAGACGTGGGACTATACCTCTCTTCTTCCATCTTCTTCCCACTTCTTCCCCTTCAAAAACAAACCCAAACCCAAAACTAATTTTGAAATTTTCGAACAAATTACCCCATTTTCAAAATAAGTAAAATAAATAAAATAGACAGCTGCATCACTATAGTGACTACCTACATACCCAAGTGGGATCAAGTCAATGTAGTTCTAAGATCAAGTTTTGCATCATCGTGGAAACCAATACATAAATGATAGATATCTTTTGGATTTGAACCTTCACTTAGTGTAAACCATTCAAAGTTATATCAAGGTCTATGGTGAACGTTTCTTGAACCAAGTAGCTCTAGTGATAGTACCGGAACAATCACACATACTGATTTCCCTATACAGAATATTCTGTATGCTCAGCACATTAATGACCATGTGCTTAAATCCTGAGTTCATGAGTCTACTTTAGAAAGCGGTCTTACTTTCTTAAGAAATGGCCTGATTTCCATACTCATATAGGTAAGTCTCTTAAGATGTTTCTGCAATACACCTTTTTAAGGAAACTAAACTTATTAAGGATATATTTTCCATCCTTTATTCTTGCAGAATCCAACATTAAATATTATGGCATTATTGATTTAATGTTCCATAATCATTCTCTTAATTTGTTGGTACCCATTGAACTTATTCTATCCTTTTCAAAACATTAGTTTTCTGTTAAGGATGATCAACCTTCATTCACCAACCTTAGTTCCATTTCTTTTGATTTTATAGAAACCATTGCCTTTGGAAGACTCTTTGTGAGTGGGTTGGTCAAGTTTTTCTTTGTTTCAGTGTAATCCACAATTATTACTCCACTTTTGAGTAACTGTCTTATCATTTGATGTCTTAGACTTGGATGTCTAGACTTCCCATTATATGTCTTATTAGAGACATTATATACTGTAGCTTGATTATCACATCTAATCACGACTGCTGGAGATGGCTTCTTCCATATTGAGATTTCTATTAATAAATTCCTAAGTCGTTCCGCTTCCTTACAAGCATCTGCTAATGAATCAACTCAGACAACATTGTTGAGTCAGATATACAGGTCTATTTCTTGGTAACCCAAGACACAACAACACCTCCTAATGTAAAGATCCATCCAGTCATAGACTTGGATTTTGATTCTACATTGTTCCACGTTGCATCACTATATCCTTCTATTACAGTAGGCTGTCCTTTATAAGATAAACCATAGGTAACGGTTCCTTTCAAATAAGCTAAAACTCTGGAAATAGCTTTCCAATGTTTGAAACCTGGATTACTCGTAAATCGACATAACATGCTTCTAGCATGTGCTATGTCTAGTCTAGTGCAATGCATAGCATACGTAAGACTCCCAATAATAATCGAATACTCAAGTGGAGATATGGTACGTCCGGTATTCTTTTCTAGTTTAATACTAGGAACTAAATGAGTAGGTCCTGGTTTGTCATTATAATGACCATATTTTCGGAGGAACTTCTCAATGTAATGAGATTGTGTTAGGAATAACTCCCCCTCTTTCCTAATAATTTTAATTCATAGAATTACATCAGCTTCTCCTAGATCTTTCATATCAAATTTATAAGATAGTAACTTCTTATTTTTATTCACATGGGATATATTAAAACTAAATATTAGCATGTCATCAACGTATAAACATATTATAACATAATCGTTGTTGTTTGATTTTCTATAAACATATTTATCAGCATCATAAACAGTAAATCCATATGACAGTACTATATTATCAAACTTCTTATGCCATTGCATAGGAGCTTGCTTCAGGCCATAAAGATACTTTACTAATTTGCAAACTTTATTTTCTTGAACGGGGGTTTTGAATTGTCAGTTGTTCCATATATATCTCTTCTTCTAAATCTCCATTTAGAAACGCTGTCTTTACATCCATTTGATGTATGACCAATTTATAAATTGATGCAAGTAAAATTAAACAGCGTATAAAAGATATGCGAACAACTGGAGCATATGTATCAAAATAATCTACTCTATGTCTTTGCTTATATCCCTTAGCAACTAATCTGGCTTTAAACTTATCAATGGATCCATTTGTATTTAACTTTTTCCTAAATATCCATTTACATCATATAGGTTTAGCACTAGGAGGTAAATCGGTTAAAACCCAAGCTTGGTTAAACAATATGGAATTCATTTCATCATAAATAGCTTCTTTCCAGAATATTGAATCTCTGGAACTAATAGCCTCAAAATAAGTTTTGGGGTCATTATCGACATTCATGACGTATCTAGTCACATTATGGACTTCGTCCTTACTGCTATCTATAAGATATGTAATGAAATCAGAACCATAGTCCTTCTCTATTCTTGCTCTTTTACTTCTCCTTTGTTCAGTACTATTATCTAGTACTGTTACTTCCTTACTGTTTTGAGTAGAAGCATAGTCATCGTAATTGATATCATCAATCGTATTAGGTTTTGGACTATATGATCTTAATGGAATCTCAATAGTTTGATTTTCAAAGAATTCTACATCTACGGATTCTATAATTTCTATTGTGTCAAGAATTAGGAATCTACAAGTTATACTATTAAGTGAATATCCTATGAAAACACATTAAAATGCCCTATTTCCTAACTTTAGTCGTTTAGGGTCTGGTTTTCTAACATATGCTAAACAACCCCAAACTTTAAGTCTTGTAAGATTTGGTTTCCTATTAAACCATAATTCATAAGGGGAAACATTATTCTTTTTAAGTGATACTCTATTTAAGATATAACATTCAGATAACATAGCATCACCCCATTGGTTATAAGTTAATTTTGAACTTATGAGCATGGCATTAATATTTCTACTAAAGTTCTATTTTTTTCTTTCAGCAACACCATTATGTTGTGGTGTGTATGGGGCTGTGCATTGGTGAACTAAACCGTGTTATTTACAAAATAAGGTGAATTCATTTGAGAAACATTCACCACCTCGATCTGAATGTAATACTTTTATTTTAACTCCTAATTTAGTTTCGACCTCTACTTTGTAAATTTTAAAGTTATCAAAGGCTTCATATTTAGTTTTCATTAGATACACGTCACTGTATACGAAATCAAGCAAGCCAGTTTTCCTTTCTACAGATTTAAAGGATTTTCGGTGTATTTTTGCTTGGACACATATTTCACATTTAGAGATAGTATCGAAATCACAATCTGAAATTAATCCTAGTTTATACATATTTTAAGGGAATTATAATTAACATGTCATAGTCTACCATGCCATTAACTAACAGAATCAACAATATAAATACAAGATTCCTTTATTAGATTCAACTTAACCATGCTATTATAGGAGTATCCCTGTCCAAAAAAATTGCCGCTCCTGGACAACACTAACTTATCTGACACATACACCATTTTGAATCCTCCTTTGTTAAGAAGGTATCCATAGACCAAATTCTTACACATATCAAGCACATAAAATACATAAACTAATATAAGAACTTCTCTAGAATTAAATGTAAGTTCTATGGTGCCTTTTCCCAAAAATTTGCTTGGAATCTTATTTGCTCCAGTAACTATGTCGGCTTCTCCATTATTTTCTTCGTAAGTCGTAAAAAGTTTACTGTCTTTGCAAATATGAATGGTTGCTCCAGTATCAAACCATCAATCATTATCACTTTCTCTAATGGAGTTTGCCTCTTGCACTACAGCCACAAGCGAGTCTTCGACCACATTCAATTTTTGTTGTTTCTTCCGCTGACCGCAGTCTCGGGCACAGTGGCTAGGCTTGTTACAGTAGTAACAAGCACCTTTCTTTTTGTTGTTGAAATTTTTCTTCTTATACTGTGTCTCGTTCCTAGGCTTTAGTTTGTCAGTAATTTGAACATTATTTGCCTTAGAATGAGACTCAGTTTGCGGATTATCATATAGTTCGCGTTTACAAGAATCCTCTTCAATACGAAAATGACGCTGTAAACCGTCTAAATCATAATCCGTCTCTGCATGCTTTAATTTTTTCTTATAATCATTCAAAGAATTAGGAAGTCTTGAAATTATAACTCGAACAACAAAAGATTTAGGGAGATTATTTTAGCATCTTTAAGTTGATTTACTAATAGTAGAATTTCGCTTACTTGTCCAACTATGGACTTATTTTCAACCATTTTGAAATCCATAAAATTACAAATAAGGAATTTTTTGTTACTTGCCTCGAATATGCGGTATTTGCTTTCTAGTGCAGCCCAGAGTGCCTTTGAAGTTTCCAATGTCCTATGTGCATTGTAGACAGGAGTAGATAATGCATTCAGAATGTGTGCTCTACATATAAAATCATCCCCTTTGCGCATTGCACGTTTTAATTTCTATTCGTCGGTGTCTTTATCATTTTCCTCTGGTATTTCGTCCAAGTTATCTTCAAGAATATAGAACAATTTGGCCGTGATCAAAAAGAATTTCATCGTCTCTTGCTTTCGAGTGAAGTTTTCACCAACAAACCACTCCAATCCGTTGATTCATAACTTGAAGAGAATTGAGATTGATTGAACTCGAACCATCAACGGTTGAAATATTATCTAAAAATTGTTGGATAATGTTTCGATGATTCGAGAATGATGAATATGATAACTGTTGTACTTCTGACTTCAAGGATCTACTGCATAGATTCTTTTAGGCAATAGTTCAACCCAACAACTACAGACGGGTTATCGAACCACCGACTTCAGGATTCAATAAAGACTTAAAACAGCGTAACCGGATTGAAAACTTGTACGATTTTGATCCGACCACGAACACTTAAATTTCATCTCTGATGATGCAAATAGAGAATAGAATGATGAAGAAGAATAGAATTGATCTACAACGTTTCTACGTTTGCAACGCCTTACTGTGGTCGCAAACTGTGGTGATAATGCAGTGTTCTACAACAATTTCTGGGTGTCGCAGATCTGGAGGAAGAAGAAGAATGTACAATGAAAAGAGATTGTTCTATTGTGATGGTTCCTGGGTGTCACTACTTATAGTAGTGAGGAAGTGTCTATTCCACGAGCATCACAACATTTCCAACAGTCCGATACCGTCACAAAAGGTCGCGTCTGTTCGCAATGTTTTAAAAGTATTACTAAACGTTCGCGTTCCTTCATTCAAATGACCCGCCAAAAATATCCGTTCAAATTCTGGATCCGGCCCGTTAACAAAAATTAATTCATCATTTTAGACCCGAACCCGGTCCGGTCCGGTCGGTTCGACGGACGGCGGCGGCGCATGCGTGTGGCGGTGATGCATAACTTCCCTCCCCGCATCAAAGGAAAGCTTTGGATGTTCAAAGGGCCCAAACTTTCTTAGAGAATCCTATATTTAACTAAGCATAATCCCTTATTTTTTAAGATTTGGGACTATACCTCTCTTCTTCCATCTTCTTCCCACTTCTTCCCTCTTCAAAAACAAAACCAAACACAAAACTAATTTTGAACATTTCCAACAATTTCCCACCATTTTCAAAATAAGTAAAATAAATAAAATAGACGGCTGTATCACAAGAGTGACTACCTACATACCCAAGTAGGATCAAGCCAATGTAGTTCTAAGATCATGTTTTCATCATCGTGGAAACCAATACATAAATGATAGGTATCTTTTGGATTTGAACCTTCAATTAGTGTAAACCATTCAAAGTTCTATCGAGGTCTATGGGGAACGTATCTTGAACCAAGTACCCCTACTGATGGTACCGAAACAATCACACATACTGATTTTCGTATATAGAATATTCTGTATTCTCAGCATATTAATGCCATGTGCTTAAATCCTGAGATCATGAGTCTACTTTAGAAAGCGGTCATACTTTCTTAAGAAATGAACTGATTTCCATACTCATATAGGTAAGTCTCTTAAGGTATTTCTGCTATACACCTTTTTAAGGAAACTAGACTTATTAAGGATATATTATCCATCCTTTGTTCTTGTAGAATCCAACACTAAATATTATGGGATTATTGATTTAGTGTTCCATATTCATTTTCTTTGCTTGTTGGTACCCACTAAACTTTGTCCATCCTTTTCAAAACGTAAGTTGGGTTTCTATTAAAGATGATCGACCCTCATTCATAGACATTAGTCCCTATTAACCCAACTTTTTTACAAGACCGTGGACAGACGGATTTAACTAAATCGAGTGCTTGGCTGTTGAGGATGCAATACGACATGTTTCAGTCGATTAGACGGATAAACGATGTAGCATGCTTGGAAGATGGATATTGGATTGGACGAAGTGGGTAGGTTAGGCTAGTTTCTCGGTGTAGTATTATGGATCGATCGAGAAGTGGACAAGAGGAGCGGCTCGGTCAGGATGGGTCATTCGGCCTCGATGTCATGGTTCGGTCTAGGAGTTGTGGATCGTTCGGCATTCACGGCTCGTTCTAGGAGTTGTTGGTCGTTCGGCATTGACGACTCGGCCTTAGTAAGTTGGTTCGGCCTAGATGAGGTGGTTTTGTCTTGATGGCATGGGTCGGCATTGGTGGCATGGCTCGGCCTTGGTGAGGTGGTTCGGCCTACATGTGGTGGTTTGGTCTTGGTGGCATGGATCGGCTATGGTGAGATGGATCGGCATTTGAGCCGTTCGGCACTAGAACGAATCGGCCAACAAGCGAGCCATGGGATCGACATTCTCATTCGGCATATATGGATCAGTATTTGAGCCATTCGACATTAGAGGTGGCTCGGTAAGGTTTGGGTTTGCAAGATGATGTGGGTCAGCTTCGATGGACTTCATGGTTCGGCATTGGGAAGTGCTTCGCTTCGACATTTGGGTGAAAGTTGCTTCGACCAGGGTTTGACCTAGGCTACAGGTCCGGTTACTTTGAGTTGCTGAGCATTTCTATCAGGACCCGATTCTTCGACTCCCGAATATCGACATCAATACGTCCACTATAACGAATGTCGATCAGTCGGATGCCGGAAAACCGAACCATGAGGGTTTTAGGAAGAAGAGAGAAAAGATAGAACAGAACAGAAAGAAACCAACAGAACAATATCAGAATCTCACAGTCGCAGAGGAACAACATATAATAAATAAATTAATAATCTTTAATCAAAAGAACTGTATATTTTATACATTACATCACATTACATTCATTATCAGAGTGTACAACAACAAACAGCGGAAAAAAAGAAATACTATATACTAGTGAATACGCCATGCCATCCATCTTGCCTCCTGCAACTCCTGAATTCCAGAATATCCTGATAAACCTAACTCTTGATTGCCCGTGTGGAAATTGGTGGGCACCCAGAGTTAAGGAAGGAAAACAATAAACTCCGAGTCAGTCATGTGACTGGTGCGAGAACTCAAAACAGTTTATTTATCTTTAAAATCAAAATAGAGGAATATTTTTAAAGTCAATTCGCAATGCTTTTAAAAATGAGACTACCATAAGGCCTCCCGCACATACACACAATGCAAACGCAGAATCGGAGGAGATTTCTCCTTATGATAGTCAAAGATGCTTGATACGTATTAAAAAAAAACATTTGATATTATTACTAGTGCATAGTGTAGGAAACATTTCGAAAGTAAAGATATAAATCTTAGCCAGCATAGACATTTCGCACTTATGCCTACTATAGCTACCATGTTCAATAGCAGGTTACCGCCACATTCCATGGCAGGTTATACAACTAAAACCGTACAAGATCGTATTGTTTCTTTGGATTTCCAACAAATGGTCAAGCCAAGGAACTTCCCATTGCCACATGAGAACGCCTCTGGAAGGACGTCCCCGAGAACCAAACCGGATCTCTGCCAATACAAGGCCGGGTTACCCCTAACTGGGTAACTACTGACACGAGTATGCCATCCCCCGGTCCTTTGGGACCTTTATCCGAGCGCTCGTAATCAACATCACACCATAATAAATAAAGTGTTTCAACATAAGCAAGTATCTGGGCTCCGTACCATGATACCACCCTTTTCTAGAAGGAAATGCACATACCCTAAAGGGAGCTACCCCTCATAACCTTGCCGCATCTTTCCTGTTTTGACCATTTCGGGGTGTGAGGCTCGACGAAGTCTCGTCCACAAAGCCACGCTTTATACAAAAGCTGTGTTTTGGGTCAACAAATGATCATAGAAATGATCATAAAGATAAGTGACCAAACAAATGATCATATCACAAATGATCAAACAATGATTATTTCACAGCAACACTCAGCATGTCACATTACCAAATTGGGAATATATTGCTAATAACCTTCAACTATATAACCTCTGAGCTCCTACGTCTCAGAGAAGGGTGTTAAGCTAAGAGAATAAATTCTCCGCCACCAACAGAAATATATTTGAAAGAAATCATCTTTATATCTCAATTTGTAATGTCAGACATACTATCCATACAAGTCCGTTCCGGGCTTGAACAGAACCGAAGGCACTTACAAAGAAGTCCTTGCAATCCGGATAATCACTAATCACGTCCGGATTTCCCATCACATATGGAGATCTCTATACCGGGGATCAGCCAGTGTAGAGACAATCAACAAGAAACCCTTTCGTTTTCGAAAATATCCGGTCTTCAACACCGGCCTTCAAATGCAATTCATAACGACGTATCACATATTCGGAATGGGTTATACGACCCCAAGGTCCTTTCCCGGTTAACCCGAATAGTGAGCGCTTATTTTTAAAAAAAATAAGTGTGGCATTCAAATTCAAGCAAATCACAACAAATACCCATTCAAAGGTAAATATTGGCAGTCGGTTATTGAACTATCAATGGATATGCACAACATCACCAGATTCCCAATAATTTTCCAAATTATTTATTTCCCAAAAATATCTTTAGAAGATATATATTTTCAGTACTTCAAAAAAAAATCAATATTTATTTTTAAACAATTTCCCTCTTTCATTTATAAATTGCATAGTGAATTTACATTCCAAAATATTTATGAATATACGATTTCCATTCGATTTCTAATATTCATTTTCAATTTATCTTCAAAAAGATAAATTCAAAATATTCACATAATATTGGAAAAACATTTCCATACTTATTTATTTATAAGTAATTCACAAGTCTTTTTATTTTCTACACTCGGAAAATATTCAATATACTCTAATCGAAATTAAGTATATATTTCATTCTTTAAGGAAATCATTCTCTTAAACATATTTATTTGGGCCAAAACGAATGTTGCGTAAAACATCGTTACGACAACCCAAAATCACTAGTATAGGGATTCGAAATTAAAATAGATATATAAATCCCAATACTATACAAAACATTTCCTTTCAGAAATCATTTACTATAACAACAGTGTTATAGTCCATCATTTCCTTCTATTTCTCGAAAACGTCTATTTCAACAATGAATGTTGAAATCTATGGTTTCGATAGTTAATACATTTTAAAACATCTTTAGATCATTTTAATTCTATTTAAAACATCACATCCAAAACATTTTCTTTAATATATTATTCACTATTCAAAAACGTGAATATACTTGTTAACCAATTTCATCATTTCTATACATTTTGTTTTAAAGGATTATTCACTGTCTAAAACGTGAATATAACTCCATTAACAAGTTACAACAATTTACTTATCAAAATAAGTCGTTTTGCGGATTTATAAAACAGTGTTTATAAATTCCATTTCTATTTATTTTATAACAACTTCCTTTTATAATTTCCTCTATTCAATTTCATATCTCAATGATATACTAAAAGTTCATATTATAAATTAAATACTTAATTTATTTGTTTGCAAAAACCGTTCTTTTAAACTTTCCAAATTTATAAATCTTATAACTTATAAGATTCATTTATTTATCCAAAATCTATTCTTTTAATAACTTTACAAATTTTATAAACCTACTGTTTATAAAATTCCATTTATAACTTCACCGTTATAATCCTATAGATTTCATTCATTTGTGAAATTCATTCACAATTCATTCTAACACTTACAAAAGCTCGTTTTACAATTCCAATACTTTTAATTTATAAATATCAATTTATAAATCTTTTATATGGATCAATTTATATTATTCTTTTAAAACGTCTTTAAACTCCTTTATAATTTCATCATTTTGATTTATAAAATAATCAAATTTCATAAATCCTATTTTAAACTTTTTATAATAAATTCAGAAATCCCAATTTAAACTATTTTATAAAATCATTAATCCCATATTTTCAAAAATCAACTTTTAACTGTATTTCTCAAAAATCATAATTTTTATACATTAAAATTATAACGTTTATTTATTTAAGATGAATCAATTCCAAAAATATTTTATAAACGTATACTTTAAAAAAATCACTTTAGAAATCCCTTAAAAATCAAAATCGTTGTTTTTAAACTTCAAAATTGGATCCGATGATGCAACACATCAAATAGTCAATCACGACTTTCAAACATCATATATCAATATGATAATCAATCAATTATCACAATATCTGAATCAAATAAATATTTGTGAGGAATCCAGTTGGATCCCTCCAACCTGTTTCCCTGCATCCACAGACATTAGCACAATACCAATCCCGTTTCAAGACGGAATATCGCAGTATATGGGATTTATAAAATATTATCCGCTTAATAGGCGGCGCAATAGGGTCTCATCCGCTATACAATGCGGGAAATCAATCAACTGCAATATATACATATGCCGATATATATATATATATATATATATATATATATATATATATATATATATATTGCTATATACTAATATAATACCAATTCCACTTCAAGGTGGAATATCGCGGTATATGGGTTTAATAAATAACCTCCTCTTACTAACGGCGTTTAGGGTCTATTCACATCCAATATATATATATATATATATATATATATATATATATATATATATATATAACAATCATCAATCAAGCATTCAATCAACACAGTCTAACAAATTTTAAATCTAACTATTTAAAATTTAAATAAACCCTTTTGAGTGAGAAGTTCTCACCTTTGCTTTACTTTGCAATCCATTTCCCATCTTGACTCGATTTTCTTGATTTATACCTTGTATAAATATTTACACAATTTATTAGTATTCGAACAGATCGAATAATAAATTTTCATTTGATAATTTTGATTCATTGGTGATTTTCTTTTTAAATCAATTTCTTTTAATAATTATAAAAAATTAAGTTTTAATATAAATTCCCTTGAAGTAAATCATTTTATCCAATAAATTAAATTCCTATTAGGTGAATTAAATTAGCCAATGATTTTATTAATATTTGAATTAAACCAATTAATCCATTCTTCGTTTTAATAGTTTAAATTAACAATTTCTCCTTTAATAAATTTATCTAACTAATGATTAAATTTTACACTAATGATTTTATTTAAACGAATCATAAATTTTAAACTAATTTTTTTATTTAAATTTATTTACTCAATCAATAATTTCATTTAAAAATTCAAAATGTGATTTTTAACTAATTCCTTTAAATTCTTCAACTTTTAAATCCCTATATATATATATATATATATATATATATTTATTCTTCTTTTTCACAAACATCTTTTCTGTTTTACAACTTACTGTCATTATTTTTTTTTAAAATACTTCAAAAATTATTATATAGTTAACATTTTATTTCAACTAATAATTTCATTTTCACTGCACACACATATATATATATAGAACTGCATTTATAACTTACTGCATAAATTTTAAAGCATCTTTAAATCTTCAAACTTTTAAAATTTAACAAAATAAATTTTAAAAATACCTTACTGCAGATTCGAGAACGACCGAACCCCCCCTTCCTTCCTCAAAGTCGCGACCCACCGAGGAGCCGCCGCCATCCCTTAGGTCGCCGCCGCTTGAGAACCCACGCGACCCCACAGGCGCCATTCTCTGCCGCGAAGCACCCCAAAGCCCTAGCCACCTCCATCATCTCGCGCGTATCACTTCGTCGTTGCCGAAACCCTCCACTTCGAGATGCTCGAAATAGAGCTCCCCCAAAATCGCGACATCACCGCCTTCTCCCACGCGCGAACGCGACTTCGGATCGCCACCGTGAACCCTACCCGATGCCGCAACCCTTGCCTTCCAAATCTCTTTCGTCGTTCGGACAACCCCAAATCAGTGACGACGTCGCCGCCTTCAACTCGAGCTCGCGACTCCTCCATCCTCGCGCCTTTGATTTGAATTCGTTCGATCGGCCTAAGGTTTTGAGGAGGAATGAATTTTGAACGAGTTTCCATTTTTGAAGTAAATTGCGGCCATTTTAGTTTGTGAACGAAAGCAAGCACACTTTGATTTTTATTTTCGTTTGAATCTGAGAGGGGCTGCGTGATCTTAATAAAAGAAATGGGGAGGAGACAGAATTACGTGATTAAGCAGATAGAACGTGTTTGCACGTTTTAGCCATGATTTTAGGCGTGATTTTAGGGATGCTGCCGTTTGTTTTAAATTTAAATTCACTTTGTTTCGATACAACTTTCAACGCGTTTACGTGTCGTATTCTCACACAACAACTCCGATCGATACGAATTTTGAACCCGGTAATAATTTAATATTACGGGCCCAATGGAACTGGTTTAGTCGAATTCCGAGACTGTGCCTCGGAAGGCTATTTTTCAATATCGATTCAAAGATTTAATTTCAAAACTGAACAATTCAATTTGAATTTCAATTCTGAAGCTTCTATTATCTTCAGTATTATCAATATGAATTTTTACAAGCCTTTGAAATATTTTAAATCAGCTTAAAATTGAAGATTCAAATTTTTATTCAACTTTCTATAGATTAAACTTTATAATTTAATCGCCAAATTCAAAGTTACATTGAAATTTCAAGCTAAATCATCATTCAAATATTTAAAATTAATTAAATATTTTCAATTTAAATTGTTCAAAATTCTGGGTCGTTACAATCTTCCCCCCTTGAAAGAATTTCGTCCCGAAATTACAAGTTAGGAAAAAATGGTCCTTAGCTCGTCTACTATTTTTAACAATCTAAATAGTTTTATCAAACTTCTAAAACAAATCTTTTTTTTTATTAAAGATCCATTATCATTTCAACTAGCTTTCCAACTTCAATTTTAAGTTCCAAACAATATTTTTCTCCACAATTCAAATTTAGATTTATATTCAAATTTCAAACTTTCAAAATTTTCTCAAAAATTTTCTAACACCCTAAATTTTCGAAAAATTTCGCCAGCGTCTCCTTTGCGCGGCTAGCTCGGTAAGACTACAAAATGGCACCACGGCCCCTCAGAATCAAAAAGAAAAGAGAAAGCCAAGTGGCTGGAGAAGAAAATCATCAAATTTCATACTGAAATTCAAATACGTACCTCTTTGTCGAGCAATTCAATTTTATCTTTGAAATCAAAATCTCAATTCCATTTCTTTTAATACACCTGTATATCCTGCTAGTCATAATATCTAATTCCAACATTCCAATCATTTTGCCAATTCCATTACAAAATTTTCAACGTATACTTCTTATATCATCTTTACTTCACTATTTAAGTTACACATTCATTTTCATTCAACTTTACATTTCAATTTCATTTGAATTCAATTCACAATTTCAATTCTATTTGAATTCAATTCTCAATTCTAAATATTGAATTCTAACGATTAACTTTCATTTGCTAATTCATATTACTACTTTAAATTAGTTTCATTCACTAATTCTTTTCAATTTGCAAATTTCGAAATCGATTTGTCGTTAACTAAAATTTTCTTACAATTTTCCACAAAAATTCTAACTCCCAAAATTCACCGAAAATTTTGGCAGAGTCTCCCTTGTACGGCGGAGCTTTTGCAATTTTACAATATGTATAAATATGTATACATCGACCCACACGGTCGGAAAACAGAAAAACAGTTGATATTTCCTATTTTTATTGCGTAGGCGTACCTTATTAGCATTTCTATGCAAAGCGGCTAATTATTAGCTTATTAGCACGATCAAATCCAGCCCAACGACTTCGCTGAACCTGTACTTACTTAGTTTAAACACGTCGGTGACAAATATAAGAAATCTATTAACATTCCATTCATTTTCAATAACAAATATATAGATTTCATTAGCAATACATTCAAGATAAATTCCATTAGCAATACATATGGTTTCAATTCATCTTTAGTCGCTTACGACCAATTCATATGACATTTCCATTAAATCAAGTGGTTTACAACTCATTTTCTTCATTCTATTCATTTCTAATCAAAGCTAATTCATACCATTTTAATTGATTCAAAGATCAATTTTATTTGCTTTCATTAACTCATGTAATTTTATACAATCTTGTTTGTGTCAAACGACAATTATTTTTATGCAAATTTAATGATATTCACTTAATAGAATATCCATTCTAGTTTATAACTAATTTTAAATTGATACCAATTCAAATTATTTTAATTCCACTCCAGTTCAATTTGCATTTCATATTTTCATTTGGTTTATTTTATTAACCAAACAAATTTCATTCAAACCATTTCAAATCTATTCCATTCACTAATTTAATTCAATTAGTACATTCACTTATTCATTTCAAATTTCAATTTCCATATTCAATTTATCTCGAATTTACTTAATTACTAACAAAGGGAATTTCAATTTATTTCTTTTACTTACTTGAATTTATATACAAATTCAAATTTATCTTCAAATTTAACTCACGACTAAACTTTAATTTAACCAACTCAAATTCCAATTCATTAGTCCAAGAATTTATCAAGTTAGTTTACTTGAATTCAATCCATTTTATTTTATTTCCTTCAAGTTTTGATTTTTATTCAATTTGATCAAATCAAAGCCCATTTCATCATTCAAGTCCAATTCAATTATTTACAATTTATTTTAGAAATCCCAATTGTATATGAATTCATTTCCTTATATATTTTTTTATTCATATTTATAAATTTCATTTGTTAAATGAATTTATCTCTAATCTTTGGTTATACATTTTATTTCTTATTTAATTCCATATACTAATGATAATAATTTAATATTATTACTTCCTAACAACCATGCAACCATATACTATAATAATTCATAGAAAATCATTTCTTTTCTATACAAAAATAGTTTTGGGCAAAATTATCTTATTTACCCAATTCAAAAACAATTTTATATTCACTAACAAGTACGCGCTCATATCTATTATTACACTCAACTCATTCTAGAGTACTACTGACTCTATCTCTAATGAGTAATACCCAACAGAGCCATGGTTGTCGCTTAACCATATGCTCTGATACCACATTGTCAGATCTAGGCTTTTCAACCATCGACAGCGGTCACAACCAGTAGTCTTTTCAACCATCCCAGCCCTACCGTGGCTGCAACTGGTATCCCAAACTTGCTTTTACGGCCAGCCTCTCGACTGTCTCAGCTTACGCCTAACCAACCCCGTAAAGAGGACGTGTGGGGGAAAGAGTCTCCCGTTCGCCACCTAACCGCGAAGCGAGAACCCCCCATCGCGTTTCACCTAGACAAAGAAAGACTAGTGTGAGAAATCAAAACAGTTTATTTATCTTTAAAATCAAAATAGAGGAATATTTTTAAAGTCAATTCGCAATGCTTTTAAAAATGAGACTACCATAAGGCCTCCCGCACACACACACACAAAGCAAACGCAGAATCGGAGGAGATTTCTCCTTATGATAGTCAAAGATGCTTGATACGTATTAAAAAAACATTTGATATTATTACTAGTGCATAGTGTAGGAAACATTTCGAAAGTAAAGATATAAAACTTAGCGAACATAGACATTTCGCACTTATGCCTACTATAGCTACATGTTCAATAGCAGGTTACCGCCACATTCCATGGCAGGTTATACAACTAAAACCGTACAAGATCGTATTGTTTCTTTGGATTTCCAACAAGTGGTCAGGCCAAGGAACTTCCCATTGTCACATGAGAACGCCTTTGGAAGGACGTCCCCGAGAACCAAACCGGATCTCTGCCAACACAAGGTCGGGTTACCCCTAACTGGGTAACTACTGACACGAGTATGCCATCCCCCGGTCCTTTGGGACCTTTATCCGAGCGCTCGTAATCAACATCACACCATAATAAATAAAGTGTTTCAACATGAGTAAGTATCTGGGCTCCATACCATGATACCACCCTTTCCCAGAAGGAAATGCACATACCCTAAAGGGAGCTACCCCTCATAACCTTGTCGCATCTTTCCTGTTTTGACCATTTCGGGGTGTGAGGCTCGACGAAGTCTCGTCCACAAAGCCACGCTTTATACAAAAGCTGTGCTTTGGGTCAACAAATGATCATAGAAATGATCATAAAGATAAGTGATCAAACAAATGATCATATCACAAATGATCAAACAATGATCATTTCACAGCAACACTCAGCATGTCACATTATCAAATTGGGAATATATTGCTAATAACCTTCAACTATATAACCTCTGAGCTCCTACGTCTCAGAGAAGGGTGTTAAGCTAAGAGAATAAATTCTCCGCCACCAACAGAAATATACTTGAAAGAAATCAGCTTTATATCTCAATTTGTAATGTCATACATACTATCCATACAAGTCTGTTCCGGGCTCGAACAGAACCGAAGGCACTTACAAAGAAGTCCTTGCAATCCGGATAATCTCTAATCACGTCCGGATTTCCCATCACATATGGAGATCTCTATACCGGGGATCAGCCAGTGTAGAGACAATCAACAAGAAACCCTTTCGTTTTTGAAAATATCCGGTCTTCAACACCGGTCTTCAAATGCAATTCATAACGACGTATCACATATTCAGAATGGGTTATACGACCCCAAGGTCCTTTCCCGGTTAACCCGAATAGTGAGCGCTTATTTTTAAAAAAAATAAGTGTGGCATTCAAATTCAAGCAAATCACAACAAATACCCACTCAAAGGTAAATATTGACAGTCGGTTATTGAACTATCAATGGATATGCACAACATCACCAGATTCCCAATAATTTTCCAAATTATTTATTTCCCAAAAATATCTTTACAAGATATATATTTTCAGTACTTCAAAAAAAATCAATATTTATTTTTAAACAATTTCCCCCTTTCATTTATAAATTCCATAGTGAATTTACATTCCAATTTTTTTATGAATATACGATTTCCATTCAATTTCTAATATTCATTTTCAATTTATCTTCAAAAAGATAAATTCAAAATATTCACTTAATATTGGAAAAACATTTCCATACTTACTTATTTATAAGTAATTCACAAGTCTTTTTAATTTCTACACTCGGAAAATATTCAATATACTCTAATCGAAATTAAGTATATATTTCATTCTTTAAGGAAATCATTCTCTTAAACATATTTATTTGGGCTAAAACGAATGTTGCGTAAAACATCGTTACGACTACCCAAAATCACTAGTATAGGGATTTGAAATTAAAATAGATATATAAATCCCAATACTATACAAAACATTTCCTTTCGGAAATCATTTACTATAACAACAGTGTTATAGTCCACCATTTCCTTCTATTTCTCGAAAACGTCTATTTCAACAATGAATGTTGAAATCTATGGTTTCGATAGTTAATACATTTTAAAACATCTTTAGATCATTTTAATTCTATTTAAAACATCACATCCAAAACATTTTCTTTAATATATTATTCACTATTCAAAAACGTGAATATACTTGTTAACCAATTTCATCATTTCTATACATTTTGTTTTAAAGGATTATTCACTGTCTAAAACGTGAATATAACTCCATTAACAAGTTACAACAATTTACTTATCAAAATAAGTCGTTTTGCGGATTTATAAAACAGTGTTTATAAATTCCATTTCTATTTATTTTATAACAACTTCCTTTTATAATTTCCTCTATTTAATTTCATATCTCAATGATATACTACAAGTTCATATTATAAATTAAATACTTAATTTATTTGTTTGCAAAAAACGTTCTTTTAAATTTTCCAAATTTATAAATCTTATAACTTATAAGATTCATTTATTTATCCAAAATCTATTCTTTTAATAACTTTACAAATTTTATAAACCTACTGTTTATAAAATTCCATTTATAACTTCACCGTTATAATCCTATAGATTTCATTCATTTGTGAAATTCATTCACAATTCAATCTAACACTTAAAAAAGCCCGTTTTACAATTCCAATATTTTTAATTTATAAATATCAATTTATAAATCTTTTATATGGATCAATTTATATTATTCTTTTAAAACGTCTTTAAACTCCTTTATAATTTCATCATTTTGATTTATAAAATAATCAAATTTCATAAATCCTATTTTAAACTTTTTATAATAAATTCAAAAATCCCAATTTAAACTATTTTATAAAATCATTAATCCCATATTTTCAAAAATCAACTTTTAACTGTATTTCTCAAAAATCATAATTTTTATACATTAAAATTATAACGTTTATTTATTTAAGATGAATCAATTCCAAAAATATTTTATAAACGTATACTTTAAAAAAATCACTTTAGAAATCCCTTAAAAATCAAAATCGTTGTTTTTAAACTTCAAAATTGGATCCGATGATGCAACACATCAAATAGTCAATCACGACTTTCAAACATCATATATCAATATGATAATCAATCAATTATCACAATATCTGAATCAAATAAATATTTGTGAGGAATCCAGTTGGATCCCTCCAACCTGTTTCCCTGCATCCACAGACATTAGCACAATACCAATCCCGTTTCAAGACGGAATATCGCAGTATATGGGATTTATAAAATATTATCCGCTTAATAGGCGGCGCAATAGGGTCTCATCCGCTATACAATGCGGGAAATCAATCAACTGCAATATATACATATGCCAATATATATATATATATATATATATATATATTGCTATATACTAATATAATACCAATTCCACTTCAAGGTGGAATATCGCGGTATATGGGTTTAATAAATAACCTCCGCTTACTAACGGCGTATAGGGTCTATTCACATCCAATATATATATATAACAATCATCATTCAAGCATTCAATCAACACAGTCCAACAAATTTTAAATCTAACTATTTAAAATTAAATAAACCCTTTTGAGTGAGAAGTTCTCACCTTTGCTTTACTTTGCAATCCATTTCCCATCTTGACTCGATTTTCTTGATTTATACCTTGTATAAATATTTACACAATTTATTAATATTCGAACAGATCGAATAATAAATTTTCATTTGATAATTTTGATTCATCGGTGATTTTCTTTTTAAACCAATTTCTTTCAAATAGTTATAAAAAATTAAGTTTTAATCTAAATCCCTTTTAAATAAATCATTTTATCCAATAAATTAAATTCCTATTAGGTAAATTAAATTAGCCAATGATTTTATTAATATTTGAATTAAACCAATTAATCCATTCTTCGTTTTGATAGTTTAAATTAACAATTTCTCCTTTAATAAATTTATCTAACTAATGATTAAATTTTATACTAATGATTTTATTTAAACGAATCATAAATTTTAAACTAATTTTTTTATTTAAATTTATTTACTCAACCAATAATTTCATTTAAAAATTCAAAATGTGATTTTTAACTAATTCCTTTAAATTCTTCAACTTTTAAATCCCTATATATATATATATATATATATTTATTCTTCTTTTTCATAAACATCTTTTCTGTTTTACAACTTACTGTCATTGTTTTTTTTTAAAATACTTCAAAAATTATTATATAGTTAACATTTTATTTCAACTAATAATTTCATTTTCACTGCATATATATATAGAACTGCATTTATAACTTACTGCATAAATTTTAAAGCATCTTTAAATCTTCAAACTTTTAAAATTTAACAAAATACATTTTAAAAATACCTTACGGCAGATTCGAGAACGACCGAACCCCCCTTTCCTTCCTCAAAGTCGCGACCCACCGAGGAGCCACCGCCATCCCCTAGGTCGCCGCCTCTTGAGAACCCACGCGACCCCACAGTCACCATTCTCTGCCGCGAACCATCCCAAAGCCCTAGCCACCTCCATCATCTCGCGCGTATCACTTCGTCGTCGCCGAAACCCTCCACTTCGAGATGCTCGAAATCGAGCTCCCCCAAAATCGCGACATCACCGCCTTCTCCCACGCGCGAGCACGCGCGGACGCGACTTCGAATCGCCACCGTGAACCCTACCCGATGCAGCAACCCTTACCTTCCAAATCTCTTTCGTCGTTCGAACAACCCCAAATCAGTGACGATGCCGCCGCCTTCAACTCGAGCTCGCGACTCCTCCATCCTCGCGCCTTTGATTTGAATTCGTTCGATCGGCCTAAGGTTTTGAGGAGGAATGAATTTTGAACGAATTTCCATTTTTGAACTAAATTGCGGCCATTTTAGTTTGTGAACGAAAGCAAGCACGCTTTGATTTTTATTTTCGTTTGAATCTGAGAGGGGCTGCATGATCTTAATAAAAGAAATGGGGAGGAGATAGAATTACGTGATTAAGCAGATAGAACGTGTTTGCACGTTTTAGCCATGATTTTAGGCATGATTTTAGGGATGCTGCCGTTTGTTTTAAATTTAAATTTAAATTTAAATTTAAATTCACTTTGTTTCGATACAACTTTCAACGCGTTTACATGTCGTATTCTCACACAACAACTCTGATCGATACGAATTTTGAAATCCGGTAATAATTTAATATTACGGACCCAGTGGAACTGGTTTAGTCGAATTCCGAGACTGTGCCTCAGAAGGCTATTTTTCAATATCGATTCAAACGATTTAATTTCAAAACTGAACAATTCAATTTGAATTTCAGTTCTGAAGCTTCTATTATCTTCAGTATTATCAATATGAATTTTTACAAGCCTTTGAAATATTTTAAATCAGCTTAAAATTGAAGATTCAAATTTTTATTCAACTTTCTATAGATTAAACTTTATAATTTAATGGCCAAATTCAAAGTTACATTGAAATTTCAAGCTAAATCATCATTCAAATATTTAAAATTAATTAAATATTTTCAATTTAAATTGTTCAAAATTCTGGGTCGTTACAATTTCGCTTCAAGTCAGTAATATGTTTTCTTCGGGTCGGTTTATGGAGGACTTGGGGTCGGTCGAGATGAAAGGTGTGAGCTCGGCCAAGGACTTGGTGGGCCTAGAATACTCAAGAGGCCCAACTACCTGGATTT
The DNA here is from genome assembly GCA_030765085.1 of Allium cepa. Taxonomy (NCBI): domain Eukaryota; kingdom Viridiplantae; phylum Streptophyta; class Magnoliopsida; order Asparagales; family Amaryllidaceae; genus Allium; species Allium cepa. The sequence continues at coordinate 551,551,620 of CM060938.1, forward strand.
TTCTATAAATATAGCATGTGGGGTTCCAGAAAAGGGATCTTCTTCCTGTTCTCAGAATTTTTATTTTCTAAGCCAAAGGCCACTCTACCAGTTTGCAACTGTAATTGATTCTAACTTCAATAAAAAGGAAATTTCTAGAGTGGCCGTAGGCCAGAATCAGCCGAACCACTATAAAATCTATGTCTTTACAGCTTTCTCTTTAATTATTACCGTTATTCATATTTATACTCTCTACATATACTCTATCTATGCGCTATAACTGGTATTTGGTGCTTTCATCTTGATTTGGGTGTTAGTGACCAATTTTGGTGCTAGCAGTCCCTTGATTTTATAGAAACCATTGCCTTTGGAAGACTCTTTGTGAGTGGGTCAGCCAAGTTTTTCTTTGCTTCTATGTAATCAACAGTTACTACTCCACTTTTGAGTAACTGTCATATCATTTGATGTCTTAGACTCACATGTCTAGACTTCCGATTATATGTCGTATTAGAGACATTGTATATTGTAGCCTGGTTATCACAGTTAATCAAGACTGCTAGAGATGACTTCTTCCATACTGGGATTTCTATTAATAAATTCCTAAGCCATTTCGCTTCCTTACACGCATTTGCTAATACAATCAACTCTGACAACATTGTTGAGTCAAATATACAGGTCTGTTTCTTGGAAACCCTAGACACAGCAGCACCTCCTAATGTAAAAATCCATGCAGTCGTAGACTTGGATTTTGATTCTACATTGTTCCAGGTTGCATCACTATATCCTTGTATTAAAGCAGGATATCCTTTATGAGATAAACCATAGGCAACGGTTCCTTTCAAATAAGCTAAAACTCTGGAAATAGCTTTCCAATGTTTGAAACCTGGATTACTCGTAAATCGACATAACACGCTTCTAGCATGTGCTATGTCCGATCTAGTGCAATGCATAGCATACATAAGACTCCCAATAATAATGGAATACTCAAGTTGAGAAATGGTACGTCTAGTATTCAATTCTAATTTAATACTAGGATCTAAAGGAGTAGGTGCTGGTTTGTCATTATAATGACCATATTTTTGGAGGAGCTTCTCAATGCAATGGGATTGTGTTAGGAATAATTCCCCCTCTTTCCTAATAATTTTAATTCACAAAATTACGTCAGCCTCTCCGAGATCTTTCATATCAAATTTAGTAGATAGAAACTTCTTAGTTTCATTCACACAGGATATATTGGAACCAAATATTAGCATGTCATCAACGTATAAACATATTATAACATAATCATTGTTGTTTGATTTGCTATAAATACATTTATCAGCATCACTAACAATAAATCCATATGACAATACTATTTTATCAAACTTCTCATGCCATTGCATAGGAGCTTGCTTCAGGCCATAAAGAGACTTTACTAATTTGCAAACTATCTTTTCTTGACCTGGGGTTTTGAAACCTTCAGGTTGTTCCATATATATATATACATATATATATATACACACACATATATATATATATATATATATATATATCTTCTTCTAAATCTCCATTTAGAAATGCAGTCTTTACATCCATTTGATGTATGACCAATTTATGAATTGATGCAAGTGCTATTAAACAACGTATGGAAAATATGCAAGCAAATGGAGCATATGTATCAAAATAATCTACTCCATGTCTTTGCTTATATCTCTTAGCAACTAATCTGGCTTTAAACTTATCAATGGATCCATTTGTATTTAACTTTTTCTCAAATATCCATTTACATCCTATAGGTTTAGCACCAAGAGGTAAATCGGTTAAAACCCAAGTTTGGTTTAACAATATGGAATTCAATTCATCATTAATAGCTTCTTTCTAGAATAATGAATCACCGGAAATCATTGCCTCGGAATAAGTTTTGGGGTCATCATCGACGTTTATGACATATCTAGTCCCATTAAGGACTTCGTCCTTACTGCCTTCTATAAGATATTTAATGAAATCAGGACCATAGTCCTTCTCTATTCTTGCTCTTTTACTTCTCCTTTGTTCAGTACTATTATCTGGTACTGTTACTTCCTTGCTATTTTGAGCAGGAGCATAGTCATCGTCATTGATATCATCAATCATATTAGGTTCTGGACTATATGATCTCAATGGAATCTCAACAGTTTGATTTTCAAAGAATTCTACATCTATGGATTCTATAACTTCTAATGTGTCAAGAATTATGAGTCTGTAAGTTATACTATAAGTGAATATCTTATGAAAACTAAATGCCTTATTTCCTAACTTTGGTCATTCAGGGTCTGGTTTTCAAACATATGCTAAACAATCCCAAACTTTAAGTCTTGTACGATTAGGTTTCCTATTAAACATAATTCATAAGGGGAAGCATTATTCTTTTAAGTGGTACTCTATTTAAGATATAACATGTAGATAATATAGCATCACCCTATAGGTTATAAGGTAAATTCGAACTTATGAGCATGGCATTAATCATTTCTACGAAAGTTTTATTTTTTCTTTCAGTAACACCATTTTGTTGTGGTGTATATGGGGCAGTGCATTAGTGAGCTAAACCGTGTTGTTTACAAAATAAGGTGAATTCATTTGAGAAATATTCACCACCTCGATCTGAATGTAATACTTTTATTTTAACTCCTAATTGTGTTTCGACCTCTGCTTTGCAAATTTTAAACCTATTAAAGGCTTCATCTTTAGTTTTCATTAGATACACATATGCATATCTAGTATAATCATCAATAAATATTATATAGTATTACTTACCACCATAGGTGATATGATTTTTTAAGTCACCAACATCACTATATACTAAATCAAGCAAGCCAATTTTCCTTTCTACAGATTTAAAGGATTTTCGATTTATTTTTGCTTGATAACATATTTCACATTTAGAGATAGTATTGAAATCGCAATCAGAAATTAATCCTAGTTTATGCATATTTTTAAGGGAATTATAATTAACATGTTATAGTCTACCATGCCATAAACTAACATAATCAACAATATAAATAGAAGTTTTCTTTATTAGATTCAACTTAACCATGCCATTAAAAGAGTATCCCTGTCCAATGAATTTACCGTTCTTGGACAACACTAACTTATCAGACTCATACACCATTTGAATCCTCCTTTGTTAAGTAGGTATCCAGAGACCAAATTCTTACACATTTCAGGTACATAAAATACATTAACTAATGTAAGAACTTTTCCAGAAGTAAATGTAAGTTTTATGGTGCCTTTCCTAAAACTTTGCTTGGAACCTTATTTGCTCCAGTAACTACGTCGACTTCTCCATTGTTTTCTTCGTAAGTCTTAATCAGATTATGGTCTTTCCAAATGTGAATGGTTGCTCCAATATAAAACCACCAATCACTATCAGTTTCGCTAATGGAGTTCGCCTCATGCACTACAGCCACAAAGCGAGTCTTCGACCACATTCACTTTTTGTTGTTTCTTCCGCCGACGGCAGTCACGAGCATAGTGGTGGGGCTTGTTACAGTAGTAACAAGCACCTTTCTTTTTATTATTGGAATTTTTCTTCTTAAACTATATCTCATTCTTAAGCTTTAGTTTGTTAGTAATATGAACATTATTTGCCTTAGATTGAGACTCAGTTTGCGGATTATCATCTACTTTGCATTTACGAGAGTCCTCTTCAATACGAAAATGATGTTGTAAACCATCTAAATCATAATCCGTCTCTGCATGCTTTAATTTTTTCTTACAATCATTCCAAGAATTAGGAAGTCTTGAATTATAACTTCAACAACAAAAGATTCAGGGAGATTTATTTCAGCATCTTTAAGTTGATTTACTAACAGTAGAATTTTGCTTACTTGTCCAACTATGGACTTATTTTCAACCAATTTGAAATCCATAAAATTGCAAATAAGGAATTTTTGTTACTTGCCACGGATATGCGGTATTTTCTTTCTAGTGCAGCGCAGAGTGCCTTTGCAGTTTCCAAAGTTCAATGTGCATTGTAGATAGGAGTAGACAATGCATTCAAAATGTGCCCTCTAAATAGAAAATCATCATCTTTATGCTCTGCACATTTTTCTTTCAATTCGTCGGTATCTTTATTAGTTTCCTCTAGTATTTCCTCCAAGTTATCTTCAAGAATATAGAATAATTTGACTGTGATCAAAAAGAATTTCATCGTATCTTGCCAACGAGTGAAGTTTTCGCCATTAAACCACTCCAATCGCGTTAAATGCTGATTCATAACTTGAAGAGCAATGAGATTGATTGAACTCGAACCATCCATGGTTGAAATATTGTCTAAAAATCGATGGACAATGTGTCGATTATTCGAGAATGATGAAGATGATAATTGTTGTACTTCTGACTGTAAGGATCTACTGCATAGATTCTTTTAGACAATAGTTCAACCCAACAGGTACAAACGAGTTATCGAACCATCGACTTTAGGATTCAATGAAGCATTGAAATAGCGTAACCAGATTGAAAACTTGTACGATTTTGATCCGACCAAGAACACTTAAATCTTATTTGTGATGACGCAATTTAGTAGAGAATATAATGAAGAAGAAGAGAATTGATCTGCAACGATTCTGTATTTGCAACACCTTATAGACATCGCAAACTGTGGTGATAATGTAGTGTTCTGCAACACTTTCTAGACGTTGCAAATCTGGAGGAAGAAGAAGGTACAAAGAAAAGAGATTGTTCTGTTGTGATGGTTCTTGGGCGTCACTATTTATAGTAGTAAGGAAGTGTCTATTCCTCAAGTGTAACATCCTTTCCAATAGTCCGAAACCGTTACAAACGGTTGCATCTATTCGTCACAGTTTAAAACTGTTACTAAATGGTCGCGTCCCTGCATTCAAATGACCCGCCAAAAATATCCATTTAAATTCTGAATCCGGCCTGCTAACAAAAATTATTTCGTTGTTTTAGACCCAAACTCGAACCCGGTCCGGTCGGTCGGACGAACGGCGAGGGCGGCGTGCGTGTGTGGTAGTGATGCATAACTTCCCTCCTCACATCAAAGCAAAGCTTTGGGTGCCCAAATTGCCTAATCTTCCTTAGAGAATCCTATTTTTAACTAAGTATAATCCCATATTTTCCAAGATGTGGGACAATACCTCTCTTCTTCCATCTTCTTCCCACTTCTTCCCTCTACAAAAAAAAAACCTAAACCCAAAACTAATTTTGAAAATTTCTACCAATTTCCCTCCATTTTCAAAATAAATAAAATAGACGGCTGCATCAATATAGTGATTACCTACATACCTAAGTGGGATCAAGCCAACGTAGTTCTAAGATCAATTTTTGCATCATCATGAAAACCAATACATAAATGATAGGTATCTTTTGGATTTGAACCTTCACTTAGTGTAAACCATTCTAAATTCTATCGAGGTCTATGGTGAACATATAATGAACCAAATACCCTTAGTGATAGTATCGGAATAGTTACACATACTGATTTCCGTATATAGAGTGTTCTGTATGTTCAGCACATTAATGGCCATGTGCTTAAATCCTGAGGTCATGAGTCTACTTTAGAAAGCGGTCTTACTTTCTTAAGAAACGGCGTGATTTCCATACTCATATAGGTAAGTATCTTAAGGTGTTTCTGTGATACACCTTTTTAAGGAAATTAGACTTATTAAGGATATATTATCCATCCTTTGTTCTTGCAGAATCTGACACTAAATATTATGGGATTATTGATTTAGTGTTCCATAATCATTCTCTTAACTTGTTGGTACCCATTGAACTTTATCTATCCTTTTCAAAATATAAGTTGGGTTCTGTTAAGAATGATCAACCTTCATTCACAAACCTTAGTCTCATTTCCTTTGATTTTATAGAAACCATTGCCTTTGGAAGACCCTTTGTGAGTGGGTCAGCCAAGTTTTTCTTTATTTCTATATAATCAACAATTATTACTCCGCTTTTGGGCAACTATCTTATCATTTGATGTCTTAGACTCACATGTCTAGACTTCCCATTATATGTCTTATTAGAGACATTGCATATTGTAGCCTGATTATCATAGTTAATCAAGACTGCTGGAGATGGCTTCTTCCATATTGGGATTTATATTAATAAATTCCTAAGCCATTCCCTTCCTTACAAGCATCTGCTAATGCAATCAACTCTGACAACATTATTGAGTCAGATATACAGGTCTGTTTTTTGGAAACCAAAGACACAGTAGCACCTTCTAAAGTAAAGATCCATCCAATCGTAGACTTGGATTTTGATTCTACATTGTTCTAGGTTGCATCACTATATCCTTCTATTATAGCCGGATGTCCTTTATAAGATAATCCATAGGTAACGGTTCCTTTCAAATAAGCTAAAACTCTGAAAATAGCTTTCCAATGTTCGAAAGCTAGATTACTCGTAAATCGACATAACATGCTTATAGCATATGCTATGTCTGGTCTAGTGCAATGCATAGAATACATAAGATTCCCAATAATGCTGGAATACTCAAGTTGAGAAATGGTACGTCCAGTATTCTTTTCTAATTTAATACTAGCATCTAAAGGAGTAGGTGCTAGTTTATCATTATAATGATCATATTTTCTTGAGGAACTTCTCAATGTAATGAGATTGTGTTAGGAATAACTCCTCCACTTTCCTAATAATTTGATTTCCAGAATAACGTCAGCTTTTTCTGGATCTTTCATATCAAATTTAGAAGATAGAAACTTCTTAGTTTCATTCACACAGGATATATTGGAACCAATATTAGCATGTCAACAACGTATAAACACATTTTAACATAATCATTGTTGTCTGAATTTCTACATCATTAACAATAAATCCATATAACAATAATATTTTATCAAACTTCTCGTGCCATTGCATAGGAGCTTTCTTTAGGCCATAGAGACTTTACTAATTTGCAAACTTTATTTTCTTGACCTAGGGTTTTGAAACCTTCAGGTTGTTTGATGTATATCTTTTCTTCTAAATCTCTATTTAGAAACGCAGTCTTTACATCTATTTGATGTATGATCAATTTATGAATTGATGCAAGTGCTATTAATGGGCGTATAAAAGGTATGCGAGCAATTGGAGCATATGTATCAAAATAATCTACTTCATGTCTTTGCTTATATCCCTTAGCAACTAATCTGCCTTTAAACTTATCAATTTATCCATGTGTATTCAACTTTTTCTTAACTATCCATTTACATCCTATAGGTTTAGCACCAGGAGGTAAATCAGTTAAAACCCAAGTTTGGTTTAACAATATTGAATTCATTTCATCATTAATAGCTTCTTTCCAGAATAATCTCTAGAACTCATAGCCTCAAAATAAGTTTTGGGATCATCATCGATGTTCATGACATATCTAGTCACATTAAGGACTTCGTCCTTACTGCCTTCTATAAGATATGTAATGAATCAGGACCATAGTCTTTCTCTATTCTTGCTCTTTTACTTCTCCTTTGTTAAGTACTATTATCTGGTACTGTTACTTCCTTTCTGTTTTGAGCAAGAGCATAGTCTTGGTCGTAGATATCATCAATCATATTAGATTCTGGACAATACGATCTCAATGGAATCTCAACAGTTTGATTTTCAAAGAATTCTACATCTACGGATTCTATAACTTCTAATGTGCCAAGAATTAAGAATCTATAAGTTATACTATTAAGTGAATATCCTATGAAAACTCATTTAAATGCCCTATTTCCAAACTTTGGTCGTTTAGGGTTTGGTTTTCTAACATATGCTAAACAACCCCATACTTTAAGTCCTTTAAGATTAGGTTTCCTATTAAACCATAATTCATAAGGGAAAATATTATTCTTTTTAAGTGGTACTCTATTTAATATATAACATGCAGATAACATAGCATCATCACATATGTTATAAGGTAAGTCTGAACTTATGAGCATGGCATTAATCATTTCTACTAAATTTTTATTTTTTCTTTCAGCAATACCATTGTGTTGTGGTGTATATGGGGTCGTGCATTGGTAAATTAAACCGTGTTGTTTACAAAACAAGATGAATTCATTTGAGAAATATTCACCACCTTGATCTGAATGTAATACTTTTATTTTAACTCCTAATTGTGCTTCGACCTCTGCTTTGCAAATTTTAAATTTATCAAAGGCTGCATCTTTAGTTTTCATTAGATACGTATATGCATATCTAGTATAATCATCAATAAATATTATATAATATTGGTTACCATCATAGGTGATATTATTTTTTAAGTCACCCACATCACTATACTAAATCAAGCAAGCCAATTTTCTATTCTACAGATTTAAAGGATTTTCGGTATATTTTCCTTGAACACATATTTCACATTTAGAGATAGTACCGAAATCACAATCAAATATTAATCCTAGTTTATGCATATTTTTAAGGGAATTATAATTAACATGTCATAGTCTACCATGCCATAAACTAACAGAATCAACAATACAAATAGAAGATTTCTTTATTAGATTCAACTTAACCATGCCATTACAAGAGTATCTCTGTCTAATGAATTTTCCATTCTTTAATAACACTAACTTATCAGACTCATGCACCATTTTAAATCCTCCTTTGTTAAGAAGGTAACCAAAGACCAAATTCTTACACATATCAGGTACATAAAATACATTAACTAATGTAAGAACTTTTCCAAAAGTAAATGCAAGTTCTATGGTGCCTTTTTTCAAAACTTTGCGTGGAACCTTATTTGCTCCAGTAACTATGTTGGCTTCTCCATTATTTTCTTCGTAATTTTAAAACAGATTACAATCTTTGCAAATGTGAATGGTTGCTCCAGTATCAAACCACCAATCATTATTAGTTTCGCTAACGGAGTTTGCATCTTGCACTACATCCACAAGCAAGTCTTCGACCACATTCACTATTTGTTGTTTCTTCCGCTGACGGCAGTCTCGGGCATAGTAGCCGGGCTTTTTACAGTAGTAACAATCACCTTTCTTTTTGTTGTTGGAATTTTTCTTCTTAAACTGTGTCTCATTCTTTGGCTTTAGTCTGTCAGTAATTTGAACATTATTTGCCTTAGAATGAGACACAGTTTGCGGATTATCATCTACTTTGCATTTACGAGAGTCCTTTTCAATACGAAAATGATGCTGTAAACCGTCTAAATCATAATCCGTCTCCGCATGCTTTAATTTTTTCTTATAATCATTCCAAGAATTAGGAAGTCTTGAATTATAACACCAACAACAAAAGATTCAGGGAGATTTATTCCAGCATTTTTAAGTTGATTTACTAACGGTAGAATTTCGCTTACTCGTCCAACTATGGACTTATTTTCAACCAATTTGAGATCCAAAAAATTGCAAATAAGGAATTTTTTGTTACTTGCCTCAGATATGTGGTACTTCCTTTCTAGTGCAGGCCATGTGCCCTCTATATAGAAAATCGATGGTTGAAATATTGTTGGATAATGTGTCGATGATTCGAGATTGATGTAGATGATAACTGCTGTACTTCTGACTTCAAGGATGCACTGCGTAGATTCTTTTAGACAATAGTTCAACACAACAGGTATAGACGAGTCATCGAACTATCGATTTCAGAATTCAATGAAGCCTTGAAACAGTGTAATCCGATTGAAAACGCAAAGCGTTGGATGCCCAAAGGGCCCAACCTTCCTAGAGAATCCTATATTTAACTAAGTATAATCTCTATTTTCTAAGATGTGGAACTATACATCTCTTCTTCCATTTTCTTTCCACTACTTCCCTCTTCAAAAACAAATGCAAACCCAAAACTAATTTTGAAAATTTCCAACATTCATTGTTATGTTCTTTCTTTGTTTAACTTATTTCTCCTTCTTTCTTTGTTATGATAAGAACGCTTTGTTTGACTATTGCAGTGGTTTTATTTTTTTATTTCAATTTGATTTTTTTTCCAGTCTTTTATGCACCGTGTATGTTAATTATTTCAATTTCATTTTCATGTATAACAGTATGACAAAGGCTCCAATCATTTGTTTTCATTTGGAAAGGGTACTTTTTTTAAACTGAAGTAGCCTTAAAAATTTATAAACTAGATATATATTCAAAATTTGAATACTCAAGTATAACAGTCTTAACAATTTTGAAGTAGGAGTTGTTTTGTTGCTGCCACTAGAGATAAAAGTTTATTGTGACAATGCAAATTAATTGAGATTGGCAATTTCTTCCCATTGATGTGTAACAGCGCCCATGATATATAATTAGTATATAATTATATTACGTACGTGTAACATACATATGTTTTATATGTTTTTAAAAATATATTTCATTTTCAAGCAACGATAAGAGCTGATTGGAGCTTGTTTGAATTTTTCGATAGTACAAAGTAGTTCAAGTACTAGGTACACAACCATGATAGTGGAGTGGTTGTTTCTGTCACAAAGCTCTAATCTTTCTTGATATCCGCGGTTAAATCTTCTAGTAGGTGGTTGGACATGTAGTTGCTCGATATGATAATTTATTATTGATTTGAAATAATAACCACATATATTGTGAATAAGAACTTTATCCTTTTTACTCAGAGAAAACTGCATAGGGAGAAACCCCATGGATAGAAACTATGATTAAAATTCTGACTAGCCATATTTTGATATATACAATTAAGTTACTAAACATACGAATTTACATACTTGAAGATAAATTTCCAGTAATATATGCCAATGTTTTTGTTCAGGAAATCATTCTGCACAGAAGTGATACCGGTCATTGTCTCAAACATTTAAAATCAGATAAGAAAACATTTTCAATTTGCACTATTTGGTAATATCTCATTTAAGACTTGTATAAATAGCATCTTCCTGCTACAAAGCATACATCACACCCATCTTCTTCACCAGTTACATGACTTAAGCTTTTTTTTCTTTAATCCTTCCTTACATTATAATGATCAATTTATTGACCATTTTATTACAGATTACTATATTTATTTGTACTTCATTGGTAATGTCATATCCATGGCATATGAGTATATTATAAAAATGATTTACAACTATCATTGGATGCTTCTGAAACTTTATTTACAACGATGATAACATACATAGAATGACAAGAGTACCAATGTTTACAATGGTCTGTAAATATAAATAGAGCATAAATCCTATCAACAACAATTATAAATAGTTATTATATGATACAATATGGATGTTCATATATATCATTTTCAATATGTATTAGTTAGTTGTTCTCGACCATGCGGTATACATTTTTTCAATATTTTTGTTCATTGTTAATAATTCAATAATGTTTTATCAACCATATTATGACGCAGTGGATAACTTCAAATGCAAGCAGCAATAACAAAACAACGATGGAATGAATCAAATATGGATTGATGGATTAATGATACCAAGGATAAATGCTCAAATCCGTTGATCTCACGAGATAACGGATTCTAGCTATTTTTAACACATTGATCGCGCACGATACCGTGTTAGAAGATCTACGATTCTTCTACGTTGATCTCGCGCACGAGATTCCGTGAATCGGCTTCAAATCCGTTGATTCGAGCGCACTCGAATAACCGAAAATGGAGAAAGGAGATAACACTCAACTTCCAATTTTAAAAGAGGCACAAAGCACTCAAACAAAAGTTTATTCAAAATCAACCACCTCAAATGATACAACTCACCCGCTATTTATAGAATTTACACACACAGGTACACGACCTAACTCAGATGATACACGACCTACGACTTAACAGTAAACGACCTAACAATATGCGACTTAATATGTACAAGTTACAATAGATACAACTTACGAGTTACGACCTCAGAACAAAACGACATAACAACAACAACATCACTCGACATATCATCTGGAGTGACCTAAGTAGGTACACATCTTTAGCGACATAAAGACCAGGACGATATACCCTTTTAGTGTCCTTACGAGATAGCAAGACTGAGCGACTTAACGATTTGAGCGACCTAACTTGCTAGGTCGTGGCTCAATAGGTTGTAGCCGGTAGGTCGTTACGACTTAAGGAAAAGATAGCATAAGCGGTTCGGCTTAAGTTGCTAGGTCGCCTAAGATTGCACGTATGCGACTCAAAGGCATGATCTGCTACTTTAGTTCGCGGTAAGTTTAGGTCACGACTCATTGTGTTAGGTTGCGATTCTTTAGGTCGCGGCTCTTGGTGCTGATGCGCTACATCATCCTCCCCCGGTTGACAAGAATTCGACCCCGAATTCACACTTTCCTCTTCCTCGACAAACTGATGTTCATGATACAGAATCAAATGTTTGACGTTGAAAACGTCTGTAGTGTGGATATGATCCGGCAGTCTCAACTGATAAGCATTATCATTGATCTTTTTCAAGATTTCTACCAGACCAATCTTTCGAGCTTTCAATTTGTTGTAAGTTCCAACTGGAAATCGATCTTTCCTCAATACTGCATAAACAAAATCACCTTCTTTGAAGTCCACACTCCTTCGCTTCTTATCTGCCAGTTGCTTATACTTCTCATTTGACTTAAGCAACCGTTCATGAACAGTTCTGTGAAACTCCTGCAAATCATTCACGAAATCACAAGCTCGTTTAACAAGCCCTTTCTGACGTGGAACTATCGACAAATCCAACGGTACCTTCGGAATTACTGAATATACTACTTGAAATGGACTGAATCCAGTACTTCGATTAACAGCATGATTATGTGCAAATTCTGCCTGACACAATTTCACATCCCAGCTCTTCAAATTATCCTTCACAAGACATCTCATCAAGTTTCCCAAAGATCTGTTCACCACTTCTGTTTGCCCATCCGTTTGTGGATGATAGACGCTACTAAAATTCAGCTTAGTCCCAACCATCTTCCACAGACTCAACCAAAAATGACTTAAAAATCGAGTATCCCGGTCAGTAACAATGGTCTCAGGTATCCCATGTAGTCGATAAACCTCTTTAAAGAACAATTGAGCAACACAGACTACATTGACGGTCTTTTTACAAGCTATGAAATGTGCCATCTTCGAAATCTATCCACCACAACGTATATAGAATCGTTCCCTCGTTGAGTTCTTGGCAAACCCAAAACAAAGTCCATGCTAATATCAACCCACGGTCTAGTAGGCACGGGCAATGGCATATACAATCCTGCATTCGTAGCTATCGCTTTGGAAACATGAGATATGTGATATCTCTACACAAATCTTTCAACTTCTTTTCTCATGGAAGGACAAAAATATGATTGAGAAATCAACTACAAGGTACGATCTCTTCCCACATGACCCTCTTCATGCAATTCTTTCACAATCTTCATTCGCAAACTGCACTCTGGTATACACAATCGATTTCCTTTGAAGAGAAAACCATCCACCAACATATAATCATCTGTCTTCCCTTTCTCGGCTTCATCTATAATCTTAGAAAAGTAAGGATCCTCAACAAAAAATTCTGGAAATACATCAAAACCTGTCACTTCAACTTTCATCGTAGTCAACAAATGATTTCTTCTACTCAATGCATCTGCCACACTAATTGTAGCTCCCGACTTATGCTTTACTACAAATGTAAACTATTGCAAGTATACAATCCATGAAGCATGCCTGGCTACAATGTTATCATGTCCCTGCAAATGTTTCAAGGCTTCATGATCAGTATACAACACAAACTCTTTATGAAACAAATAGTGTCTCCAATGTTTTATGGCTTGGACGATAGCATAGAATTCCAAGTCGTAAGTATTATATCTCATCTTTGCTCCCGAATGCTTCTCACTGAAATAAGCAATCGGACGGCCCCTCTGACTTAATACCCCTCCAATTCCTACTTTAGATACATCAGTATGTAATTCAAATAGCAACTGAAAATCCGGCAAAACTAGAATTGGTGCTGTCGTCAAAAGTTCCTTGATTCTTTCAAAAGCAAATCCTGCTTCCTTCGACCATGAAAACTGCTTGTCCTTCATACAATCAGTAACAGGTGCCATCAACTACTGAAATGTGGAATAAACCTTCAGTAGAATGATGCTAAACCATGAAAACTTCTAACTTCTGTTATCGTCCTGGGTTGTGGCCATTTCTTGATTGCTTCAACTTTATTCTGATCCACCTGTATTCCTCCTTCAGATACAACATATCCCAGAAATAAAAAACTTCGAGTCACGAATACGCACTTCTTTGTTGCCGCGTAAAATTGCTCCTGACGAAGTATCATCAACACTACCCGCAAGTGTTGTAGGTGTTCTTCTGTGCTTCCACTGTATATCAATATATCATCAAAATATACCACTACGAAATTTCCAATAAATTGTCGAAAGATCTGATTCATCACTCGCATAAAAGTACTATGTGCATTCGAAAGACCAAACGGCATGACCATCCATTCATACAACCCTTCCCGTGTCTTGAATGCTGTCTTCCATTCATCACCTGGTCGAACTCGAATCTGATGATACCCACTCTTCAGATCAATCTTTGAAAAGATAGCAGCTCCATTCAACTGATCTAACAAATCATCCAATCTCGGCATTGGAAATCTGTACCGCATTGTAATCTTGTTTAGTGCTCGACTATTTGTACACATTCTCCAAGTTCCATCCTTCTTTGGTACTAACAAAGCTGGTACTGCACAAGGACTTAAACTTTCTTGTACGTGCCCTTGTCCAAGTAACTCCTTCACTTGTCTTCTCAACTCTTTGTGTTCCTTTGGACTCATTCTATAGTGTGGTCTATGCGGTAACACAGCTCCCGGAACAAGATCAATCTGATGTTGTATATCTCTCAACGGTGGTAACTCATTCGGTAATTCTTCAGGGAATACATCTTCAAATTCCTTCAACACTGGCTTGACATCCTCCGGAATTTCAACCGCTTCACTACTTTCACGTCCAATTAACAGAAATAATTCAGGCTCATCCTCCACTTCCTCGACAAATTCCTTCAAAGATAATAGAGTCTTTAATTCTTCAATCTCCTCCAACTTGATTTCACTCTGTTGTCGCTTTTTAGGAACCAAAGTGATTTTAGTGCCCTCAAACATGAAACTATAGCAGTTAGTTCTACCATCGTGTTGTACGGCTCTATCGTATTGCCATGGTCTTCCCAACAACAAATGACATACATCCATATCTACCACATTACACCAAATCTCATATTTATACTTCGTTCCGATGGAAAAAGTTACATAAGCTCTTCGATTAACCTTCACTTCCCCACCTTTCCTCAACCAAGCTAATTTGTAGGGCTCAGGATGCTTCTCTGTCTTTAACGCCAACTTCTTTACAACTTCTGTAGAGATGATGTTATCACAACTTCCTGCATCGATAGCAAACTTACAAACCCTTCCCAAAATAGTGCATGTTGACTGAAAAATGTTACTCCTCAACCAACTAGTCTCCTCTTCCTACTTTGGTGTCAAACAAGATCTCCTCATCATTAAAGAATATCCTTCGTCTCCCGCCAATAATTCTTCTTCCTCCTCAACTTGTGGTGAATTGGAACATTCTATTTCTGCATCCGCATCTTCAACCTCAACAACCTTCACTCGCTTCTTAGACTACGGACATTCATTGCTCTTATGACCAAACTCCTGACAGTTATAACACTTGAAATTGTTGTTGACCTTGGTCTTATCAACTTCATTGACAATCGGTTTACTAACAGCCTTGGAAACGCTAGTATTGCTACTAGCCCCTTTCATCTGATTGTTAGAATTTGTAAACACACCACCTCCTCTTCTACCTTGCCTCTCCCAAGCTAGAGCCTTCTGGTGTGCTTCAGCAACGGATCTTGGATCAAACATATTCACCATATCCTGAATTTGCATTCTCAATCCTCCAACAAATTTAGCTGTCAACTGTTCCTCCGTCTCCATGATATCATTTCTAGCAATCAGTTGACAAAACTCATCTGCATAATCATTTACCGCTTTGTCCCTTGTCTCAAATTCTGTAAGCGTTGATACATAAGTGACTGATAATTATAAGGAAAAAAGTAGCCATCATCAACTTCTTCATCTTGTCCCATGAAACTATCTTCGACTTTCGCATTCTTTCCCGTGTAAGTTTAGTTTGTTGCCACCATGCCATAGCACTTCCCCTCAATCGAGTAGCAACCAACTTAACTCTGTAACAACCCGATATTTTCAGCCATTCACAGCCGCACATGTCGGACTTGAATTGCTCAAAATACCACATTGTAAATAAATTTGGAGCAAATGAAATACAATCACAGAATCATAGACACAGAACAAACAGAATATCTCGCAGCGGAATATAAAATACATAGTAGTTCATGAAGCTACTACGGCAGAGTCTCAAACCAAATACATAATACAGTCTGAAAACAACATAATAGAAATCCCAAATACATAAAAGTTCACTAACACATGAGATAAAGTAGAATAGCTGAAACAGAGAGTAGATATAAATGTAGATAAGCAAAAACTCCAGCAAAGATCAGCTCCAGAAAGAGAATCCAAAATTGTGAATACTCAGGCTGACCCGAGCGTAAAGTAAAACACAAAACACTCGAGTTAGGACAAATATATACTTATATAATGTAAACCAACTCAAGTGAACTGTAGTAGAAATACACAATAACTTAAAGGATACTTGGGATCGCCCATCCTTTAAGAATCAGTTAAACTATAAATTAAATACATCCCGTGGTTAAAATTTCAAAATGGTATTTTATACTACAAAATCAAGTATCATTTCAAAATTCAATATCATTCAAAATCCATTTCAAAATATCAAAAATATAATATCTTCCAAACCACATTCATTTTTTTATTTAATTTAAATACCATTACAAAACACATTTCAAAAATAGTTTGTATTTCAAAACAAATTACTTCATTTTAAATCATAAAATGAAGTTATTATATGTAATAATTAAATTATTAAATTTACAAATTTTAGTCTTTCAAAATTCATTTATTCACTTAATTTATTAAAGCAGATGAAAATTCAACTTTCGCAGCATTTAAAAATTGCTACAGAAAGTTACATTCAAAACAGTTCAATTTAACAAAAGATAGCATAAAAAAATTGCTGTAATAGGGTTACATTAGTTTCAAATAAAACTTAGTTAAATTCAACAATTATAACATTTACAAAAATTCTATAATAGCCTTTAATTAAACTTAGCCATTTGGTTCATTATTATCAACTACAACATTTACAAATGCTGTATCATTTATATTAGAATTAATAGCATTTCTGAAATGCAGTTAATTAACTTCAAATATTCAGCATAATTTCACAAACAATTATATTTTTAATTAAATAATTTTTAACTTATAAAATCATATAATTTCACTTTTAAAACAATCACTCAAATACCCTTATATTCATGATTTTATAAAGTTAAATCTCCATTCAAAAATCAAAATTTAATAATAATTCACTTATTAAATTCCAACATAAAATTTCAAATCCATTCAATTAAATTTAACTTAACACTTAAGTTTAAAATTTTCAAATATAACTTAATTTCATTTTTATTTACTTAACTTAAAATTCACTTTTATGCCAAATTCACAAATTTCCAATTCTAGTTATATTTCAAAATTTCAACATAAATATTCATTCATTTCACATTTTAACTTTATTCAAAAATCATTAATATATTACAAAATCATTTTAAATTCATTTAATTCAAAATATCATAAATTTATCATATTTTCATATTTAATTTAAGTTCCATTTATCACCAAATTATAATTTTCAAAGTAACTTACATTTCAGATTTTCTAACTTTACCATTTATTTATTTCACTTATAAATTTTCAGAAAATCAACAAAGCTTTTCCAAATCATTTTTAATAAAATTTAAATCAAAATATTATAATATTTACATTTCTAAAATATTTTAAAAATTTAAGAAAAACATATTTTAACAACGGGCCTGTATTTCATTTTCTAGCCTAGGTAAAGTGATACGGGTAATATATCATTTCAACCCGTAATTTACAAAGAAAACCCGGGTTTGGTCATTTCAAACCCGCAATCCCAAGTAAAAGAAAATAATTGGAAATCATTCAGGCCTATCATTTCAGCCCATAACGATTTTCTTCTATTCTAAAGTCCGTTAGGGTATGTATCATTTCAACCCATAGTGATTCTAGTCTACAAGGAACGTGCAGTGTGATAAACTGATAAAAGTAACAGAATCGCATGACATAACAGTAACATATGATATAACAGGTGTAAATATAGGTTTGAACATCATATGAATATAATATAGCAGTTATAACATGATGATATGCATTTACAGATTCAGGTGATGTCAGTTTATCACTATATAAGTACATATTAGTCTGGTGAGATTTACTTACTTGTTCAAAGCTGGAGATCGCTACCAAAGCAACAGTACTGACACTACGAAGGCAAGACAACACTACTACAATTTTGAGAGTGGAGAGTCAAAGCTATACCCCTTGAAACATTTAAACAAAACAAAACAATATATATATATATATATATATATATATATATATATAAGTTACAACACACTTTAACATCAATAACATTAGAAACAACACCCAAAACCATATCCATTTGAATTGCACTTGTTCTCAACCTCAGGTACGTCAATTAGGCATGTGTTTGGCTCAGCTAACACAGGGGATTGGGTCTGTTTTGGTTCACTATGTGTCGGCCTACATAAGTTTGAATGGAGTGAAGATATAGGTGCAACAACTATCATCACAAGGCAATGTTACATCATCTCAAGGCTAGAAATGGGTTCGACTATGGGTCCTATGGGCCCAGCCAGAGGTCCAGGTGGTGGTGGATGATATGGCAGAGGGTGGTGGTCAGATCAATGCTGGTGGGGATGGTGGAAGTGGCGGCAAAAGGAGGTGGAAGTGGTGATAGAGGAAGACTAGGCTCGGCTTGAACAATAAGTGGTGTTTTGTGTAAAGTGATGGTGATCTCTTGCCATGGGGTGCTCGGCCTAGGGTAATGGTGATCTGGAGGAGGTCATGGTCGGAGTAGGTGGTGGTAGGGTCAGCCCTAAGTGCTGGTGTAGGTGGAGCCGATCAAATCAAGTGAGAACAAATGCAAAACAATCTAGTAGAATCATGAAACAAGGTAAAAGAGAGGAGAAATGTTTACCAATCTTTGATCAA
Organism: Allium cepa; assembly: GCA_030765085.1. Taxonomy (NCBI): domain Eukaryota; kingdom Viridiplantae; phylum Streptophyta; class Magnoliopsida; order Asparagales; family Amaryllidaceae; genus Allium; species Allium cepa. The sequence continues at coordinate 551,570,671 of CM060938.1, forward strand.
AAGAGAAGAGGATGATGCCGTGAATTTTTTTACGGTGAGAAGTATTTGTTTTCATGTGAAAAAGAATGAGAATATGGCAGAAATAAAGAAAGTAGTGAACGACAAAAATAATGTAAAGGTGGTTATTGAAAATGAAGAGGTGGAAGATAAAAAGCCATAGGAAGATAAAAGGTTTTAGGCTTTTCAAATTTCTTTTTATATAAATTTATAATTTATAAATACATATGAAATTGATAAATAAAGATAAAAATTCAGATATGAAAATAAAAATACAAAATAAAAAAAAATTAATTTTAATTAAATAGAATTTAAATTAAGAAAATGGCCAAAAATTGCAAACTAGGCTTTAAAAATTAGAAATAACTTCAATAAACTTTGAAATTTTTTATTTAAATTAAAATACATGTGAAATGAATAAAATAAAGTAAAACACAGCAAATAAGAGTGAATCCATAAAATAAATAAATAAATTTTAATTATATATAATTAATTAAGAAAATAGCAAGGAAAAATGGAAACTAGGCTTGAAAATTAGAAAATAAATTCAATAAGCTTTGGAAAAATTCTATCAACACTTTAAAAATATTTAAAAGACAAAATATATATAATATCACATATGAACACATATTAAATAAAATATGACAAAGAAAATATAATTTATATCATTTAAAATAAACAAAATTGCTAAATAAAATAAATTGCATTCAATATTGAAATATACATAACTTTCACAATTTAAGTCCGTTTTCAACGGAACGAAAAGAAATATCCAAGTTATTAAATCTATTTTCATAATAAAATATAAAATTTAAGAATTTAAATTTTGAAATTTAAAAGTCAATGTTTGAACAGTTTGAACAGAAATACACTTTTCAGTAAAATATCCAATTTATACTAGTTTGAAATTATAATTCCCATAATAATCAACATTTATATTTAAAAAAGAAATGTTTGAAATAAAAAAAGTTTAAAATAATTTCAAAATGAAATAAATTCGAAATTAAAATATACATAAAAATCTAGGGTTGTTACACTCTCCCCCACTCAAATCTTTTCATCCACGAAAAGGAAGGAAGCGGAGAAACAAGAAAGAACAATAGGTTGGAAGACATCCCCGAAAGAAGGTAGGGTAAAAGTAGCTAGGAAGGAAAGTAGGTTGAAAGACAAGGATAAACCATATTTTAAAACATCTGATAGTTCGAAGTAAACAATACTTAAAACATTTTAAACTTTTAGAAGGGAAAATAACTGATCAAAATATTCTTTATAAAATACTTTATCAAAATACTTTTATAACTTGATGTCTTAACAAGTTTACTTACGTTCCTGCAGACTTTGGCCATACGTTGATCAGGCTCAAAGCTAGAATTCTCCAGGTACTTAATAGACTTGTTTCAACACCCAGTGAAAATACTGGAAAACACTTTTAAAAACAGATATGGAAAGTACAATCCAAACAAATCAAACAAACCGAACAGTTGTCTAACCATGGATCGCGGATACATAATGGTTACGCCTGGATCCTCCAGGAAACAATCTGTATCCGTAAGCTTTCTTAGCCCTGTGAGTTACGCCATGATGACTAGTAGAGTGCATGATACATAATGGTTACGCCTGGATCCCCCAGGAAACAATCTGCACCCCTAGGCCGTCTCAGCCAGGCAGTTTCGCTACTAATGCGACCTACATAGAGTGCAGGATACACAATGGTTACGCCTGGATCCCCCAGGAAATAATCCGTACCTCCAGGCCAGCTCAGCAGGCAGTTGCGCTATTTAGTCGCGATCATAAGACCATGGAGATCGCCATGGAATTCGATGGACACTCGAGTATCATATCCGGAAAACCCAAATCAGAGAGAGAATAATATCGATAGAATGAATCCACAGTATGACCACAAAGTGGATATCAAGCAAAAGGCACTTTGCATATCTTTTACTTCGAAAATATGTATCATATAGTACCTTTCAAAATCACTTTCAAATATCATACTTATATAAAGTCCATTATATATAAGATTCCATTTCAAATCGAATATTTTCCAAATCCACAGAATATCAAATCATACTTATATAGACTTCGATTATATAAGATTTCAATTTACAAATTGAGTACTTTTCAATTCAACATTTTCAAATCAACTTCATACTTATACAAATCAATTTTATATAAGTTCGATAACTCCCAAATCAAGTATTTAGTAAATCAAGGTTCTCAATTTTAATTCGTTCAATATCAATTCAGTTTCAAAAAATCATATATGATTTCACCAAATCCTTTCTTCCAATTACATATATTCAGTTTCAAATTTCTTAAAGCCATAGATTTAGAAAATAATCAAAATTTCCAAATCAATAAAATTTAGGTCAAACAATTTCATTTCCATTTCAAACATATATTCTCTTCAAAAGTCATAATACTTTCAAAGTTATAAATCTTTCGAAACCTGAATACTTGAAATCGTTACACTTTGAAAATCATAACATTTAGAAATCATACATTTGAAATCATAAAACATTCATTTAGTTCTTTACATTTCACAAATTTATTTAATTAAACTCAAATCTAAAATTTCCAATTTTAATTCAATTCAAACAATCAGTTTCAATTCAATTTAGTTTTCCAACAAAACCATTTCAAATATTATCAAATTTCAAATATAGATTTGATTTACAAAACAACCTATTTAATCTTAAATATGTTTCAAGACTTAAATATACCATATTTCAAAACTAAATTTTATAATTTTGTATATATCAAATTTTACTTCATTATTACTTAGTGTTGAAATATATTTATTTCATAAATCCATTATTTTTAAATAAACTCAAATTACAGGTAAACCAAATATCCTTTCATAATAATATAAGCTTCAATTATTCATTTATCAAAATCAGTGTTTTTCAAAATCATCTTATACTTACATAAAGTTTGTCTTATATACGGATCAAAATTTTCAAAAAATAAATTTCGCTGCATGAAATGCCATATGGGATTGAACAACTTTGCTTACTAAAAGATTTTTAATTAAGAATAGTTTTGTATATAAAATAGTTTGTATGAAAAATAGAATAAAACAGTTAGTTTAAGAAGAATAAAAGAAAAATAGTTTTGAAAAATGGTTTTAATTTGATAGTAGTTTTTCATAAAAGAAAATTTTCAATTAAATTACAAAGATATCCAACCCAACAACTTTCAATTTCAACGTCAAGTGTACCAATGATATTAGGATATAAGATGTACATATGTCATCATTTCGCAACATTGCATTTGATCGCTTGCTCGATCACACAAGTTCGCTTTCGAGCTAGTATTGTCCATTCGACTTCCCTAATGCGGACTTCGATGTGGTTTCTCGACTAGAAGCCATCAGTCTCCTTGCATAGCCATATACTATGATAGAGAATTCTAGAATCAAGCCCAAAATCCATATCAAATATTCGCCATCAAGAATCAAATGAAAAATCCTAACACGAAATGGTGTAATTCACCTCGAACTTGTGTACTCAAACTTGGACCAAATTAATTATGCGAATAAAGCAGCATACATACAACTTATGTATCTATTCCAACTTGTTAATAAATAGTTTCATAAAGATGTTACTAAGTTAAAACATTTAAAACCAAATTTTTCTCAAACATTTGAAGACTAATTTTTATCAAAAACATTTCAAAACTAAATTTTATATTAGTATAATTCAAAATAGCCTTATTTATTTACTTAACAAAACAGTTTCAACTTATACAAATCATATTATTTCATACTTGAAACATACAAACTAAACTTATATTCTCTATCAAATACCTTATACCTTTCAAAATTTCTTAGTTTGGAAAAGTTAACCTTGATTTGGAAGTGCTCGAACCTTCAAAATAGTCGAAGAAATCATATTTTCAATCCAAGAGTTGGAAATCAATAATAAATTAGTAAATAAAATTTCAAAAGATAGGTTATACCGAAACAAATCTGAATTTCGAGGACTAAACACCGGCTTACTTTAAATCATTTCAAATGTGTGTGTATGTGTGTGTGTGTGTGTGTGTATCTTTAGAATATCAAACCATACTTCAAAAATCTAAAATCAATATTTGTTGCACAAAATCACTCGCATAGAAAAGCTACTAGAGTGGCCTTTCCCCCACTCAGAAACTCGAAAACCAATGTCGATGATGCATGCATTCATCACCGAAATTATTTTCCACCGACATAAGTGAGTTTATGGACTTTTATTTTCTTGAAACTTCTTTGGAATCTCTTCGAAATCATTGGAATTAGTTCGAATGCATTTGAAACATTTCTTATTCAGAAAATATTTTTAAATCATATTATTATTATATATTTTCCAAAATCTTAAAACCGATTTCAAAACACTGGAGTTCGATTCCTCGAAATTCAAATTCAAAACCCTTCTGTTATAAATCATTTTTGTATAAATCAATTTTCTTATAAATTTCAAAATTTCAAATCCTTTCAAAGCTTCAAATTTTCATTTTAAAAGGTATATAATCCTTATCGAAAACATTTCACTTTTTATATACAAAATATGGTCATCCTTAATAATTTCGATGTATGCACAATTTCAAAATACAACCAAACACAAATTTCCAAAGGATGATTCAAGGAAGGATTTCAAACAAACAAAGATTCAAAATTAGAGGAACTCTAATCAAATAGAATTCTAGTTCGAAGATAAACTCAAACGATGATGAGATAATAGAATAGAAGACGGATAAGCCTATAAAAATCGCCGGCAACCTTAGCCGGTCAACCGTGACCTCAGGAATATAATAAATTCAGAAATCTGAGGCATATCTACATTCGACCTCCAGATATAGGATCCAGATAGAGCAGGAGATAGATAGCATCGACATCCGAGGATACAGAAATCTCTGGTGAATCAATGCCAATTGTAAAGGAGTTTCACCCCTTTACAAATCATTCAAAGATTTAGGGAATCACCACTCTTTAGAGAGGTCATTCCAAAGTGGGGTTACGGAATGCCCAAAATCAAAAGGGTAAAATAGGGAAGACAAGACTGGATTTCAGAACAAGTGGGAGCGTTCCACAGTTCAAGGAATCCAAGTCGCTAAGAATCCTAACCAAGAGATTTCTAACAAGGTGGATACCGAAGAGATGAAGTTTAGAAAATATTGATTTCAAAATAAGGAAATTTTTATACCCAAATAATCTTTGAAAATGCTTTAAAATCATTTTGAAAACCATTTTATACTTTGAAAATACGTTCTCTCACAAGGAAATGATTCTGAGATTGATTTCACTCATTCTAGGGTATTTCTGCCCTATCTCTAATGATTTGTTTTGCTCCGCGGGCTAAGATTTGCCTAAAACCAAAGCTCTGATACCAACTGTAACAACCCGATATTTTCAGCCATTCGCAGACGCACATGTCGGACTTGAATTGCTTAAAATACCGCATTGTAAATAAATTTGAAGAAAATGAAATACAATCACAGATCCACAGACATAGAACAAACAGAATACCTCGCAGCGGAATATAAAATACATATATAGTAGTTTATGAAGCTACTACGGCAGTGTCTCAAACCAAATACATAATACAGTCTGAAAACAACATAATAGAAATCCCAAATACATAGAAGTTCACTAATACATGAGATAAAATAGAATAGCTGAAACAGAGAGTAGATATAAATGTAGATAAGCAGAAACTTCAGCAAAGACCAGCTCTAGAAAGAGAATCCAAATCTGTGAATACTCAGGCTGACCCGAGCGTAAAGTAAAACACAAAACACTCGAGTCTGGACAATATATACTTATATAATATAAACCAACTCAAGTGAACTGTAGTAGAAATACACAATAACTTAAAGGATACTTGGGATCGCCCATCCTTTAAGAATCAGTTAAACTATAAATTAAATACATCCCGTGGTTAAAATTTCAAAATGGTATTTTATACTTCAAAATCAAATATCATTTCAAAATTCGATATCATTCAAAATCCATTTCAAAAAATCAAAAATATAATATCTTCCAAACCACATTCATTTTTTTATTTAATTTAAATACCATTACAAAACACATTTCAAAATAGTTTATATTTCAAAACAAATTACTTCATTTTAAATCATAAAATGAAGTTATTATATTTAATAATTAAATTATTAAATTTACAAAATTTTAGTCTTTCAAAATTCATTTATTCAATTAATTTATTAAAACAGATGAAAATTCAACTTTCGCAGCATTTAGAAATTGCTATAGAAAGTTACATTCAAAACAGTTCAATTTAACAAAAGATAGCATAAAAAATGCTGTAATAGGGTTACATTAGTTTCAAATATAACTTAGTTACATTCAACAATTATAACATTTACAAAAATGCTATAATAGCCTTTAATTAAACTTAGCCATTTGGTTCATTATTATCAACTACAGCATTTACAAATGCTGTATTATCATTTACATTAGAATTAATAGCATTTCTGAAATGCAGTTAATTAACTTCAAATATTCAGTATAATTTCACAAACAATTATATTTTTATTTAAATCATTTTTAACTTATAAAATCATATAATTTCACTTTTAAAACAATCATTCAAATAACCTTGTATTCATGATTTTATAAAGTTAAATCTCCATTCAAAAATCAAAATTTAATAATAATTCACTTATTAAATTCCAACATAAAATTTCAAATTCATTAAATTAAATTCAACTTAACACTTAAGTTTAAAATTTTCAAATATAACTTAATTTCATTTTTATTTACTTAACTTAAAATTCACTTTTATGCCAAATTCACAAATTTCCAATTTTAGTTATATTTCAAAATTTCAACATAAATATTCATTCATTTCACATTTTAACTTTATTCAAAAATCATTAATATATTACAAAATCATTTTAAATTCATTTAATACAAAATATCATAAATTTATCATATTTTCATATTTAATTTAAATTCCATTTATCACCAAATTATAATTTCCAAAATAACTTACATTTCAGATTTTCTAACTTTACCATTTATTTATTTCACTTATAAATTTTTAGAAAATCAACAATGCTTTTCCAAATCATTTTTAATAAAATTTAAATCAAAATATTATAATATTTACATTTCTAAAATATTTTAAAATTTTTAAAAAAACATATTTTAACAACGGGTCTGTATTTCATTTTCTAGCCTAGGTAAAGTGATACGGGTAATATATCATTTCAACCCGTAATTTACAAAGAAAACCCGAGTTTGATCATTTCAAAATCGCAATCCCAAGTAAAAGAAAAAAACTGAAAATCATTCAGGCCTATCATTTCAGCCCATAACGATTTTCTCCAATTCTAAAGTCCGTTCGGGTATGTATCATTTCAACCCATAGTGATTTTAGTCTACAGGGAACTTGCAGTGTGATAAACTGATGAAAGTAACAGAATAACATGAAATAACAGTAAAATATGATATAACAGGTGTAAATATAGGTGTGAACATCATATGAATATAATATAGCAGTTATAACAGGATGATATGCATCTACAGATTCAGGTGATGTCAGTTTATCACTATATAAGTACATATTAGTCTGGTAAGATTTACTCACTTGTTCAAAGCTGGAGATCGCTACCAAAGCAAAAATACTGACACTACGATGGCACGACAACACTACTACAATTTTGAGAGTGGAGAATTAAAACTATACCCCTTGAAACATTTAAACAAAACAATACAATATATATATATATATATATATATATATATAAGTTACAACACACTTTAACATCAATAACATTAGAAACAACACCCAAATCCATATCCATTTGAATTGCACTTGTTCTCAACCTCAGGTACTTCAGTTAGGCATGTGTTTAGCTCAGCTAACACAGGGGACTGGGTCTGTTTTGGTTCACTGTGGGTCGGCTTACATAAGTTTGAATGGAGTGAAGGTATAGGTGCAACAACTATCATCACAAGGCAATGTTACATCATCTCAAGGCTAGAAATGGGTTCGGCTATGGGTCCTATGGGCCCGGCCAGAGGTCCAGGTGGTGGTGGATGATGTGGCAGAGGGTGGTGGTCAGATCAATGCTGGTGGTGATGGTGGAAGTGGCGGCAAAAGGAGGTGGAAGTGGTGACAAAAGAAGACTAGGCTCGGCTTGAACAATAAGTGGTGTTTTGTGTAAAGTGATGGTGATCTCTTGCCATGGGGTGCCCGGCCTGGGGTAATGGTGACCTGGAGGAGGTGATGGTCGGAGTAGGTGGTGGTGGGGTCAGCCTAGGTGCTGGTGTAGGTGGAGCCGATCAAATCAAGTGAGAACAAATGCAAAACAATCTAGTAGAATCATGAAAACAAGGTAAAAGAGAGGAGAAATGTTTACCAATCTTTGATCAAAAGAGAAGAGGATGATGCCATGAATTTTTTTATGGTGAGAAGTATTTGTTTTCACGTGAAAAAGAATGAGAATATGGCAGAAAGAAAGAAAGAAGTAAATAGAAAAAATAATGTAAAGGTGGTTATTGAAAATGAAGAGATGGAAGATAAAAAGCCATAGGAAGATAAAAGGTTTTAGGCTTTTCAATTTTCTTTTTATATAAATTTGTACTTTATAAATACATATGAAACTGATAAATAAAGATAAAAACTCAGATATGAAAATAAAAATACAAAATAAAAAAAATTAAATTTTAATTAAATAGAATTTAAATTAAGAAAATTGCCAAAAATTGCAAACTAGGCTTTAAAAATTAGAAATAACTTCAATAAACTTTGAAAATTTTTATTTAAATTAAAATACATGTGAAATGAATAAAATAAAGTAAAACACATCAAATAAGAGTGAATTCATAAAATAAATAAATAAATAAATTTTAATTATATATAATTAAATTAAGAAAATAGCAAGGAAAAATGAAAACTAGGCTTGAAAATTAGAAAATAAATTCAATAAGCTTTGGAAAAATTCTATCAACACTTTAAAAATATTTAAAAGACAAAATATATATAATATAACATATTAACACATATTAAAATAAAATATGACAAAGAAAATATAATTTGTATCATTTAAAATAAACAAAATTGCTAAATAAAATAAATTGCATTCAATATTGAAATATACATAACTTTCACAATTTAAGTCCGTTTTCTACGAAATGAAAAGCAGTATCCAAATTATTAAATATATTTTCATAATAAAATATAAAATTTAAGAATTTAAATATTTAAATTTTGAAATTTAAAAGTCAATGTTTGAATAGTTTGAACAGAAATACACTTTTCAGTAAAATATCCAATTTATACTAGTTTGAAATTATAATTCCCATAATAATCAACATTTATATTTAAAAATGAAATGTTTGAAATAAAACAAGTTTAAAATAATTTCAAAATGGAAGTGGATTGGTTCAAAACAATTTATAAATACAGCAAATTGTCCTAAAATGACTTATTGCGTTTGTTTTGCTATTTTAAATGTCTTCCAAGAAGGGACAGATGTGGAAAATGGAGTAAAAACAAAGAAAACATCAATTGTCTCTTGTTTAAGAAAGAAGCCGAAAGTATTGATCATCTTTTCTCTGATTGTTCACGACACATTTGGTTTATTGTCAAAAACAAATTAAAGCCCAATCAATAAATAGTGTTCAAAATATCAAAGACATCATTCAACAAATACAAACAACTTTTCAGGGAAAGAAAAAGGATTTTGGTTAAGCTTGTGTTGTTTTAACCACTACTGTCTATTTTCTATGAAAAGAAAGAAACAACAGGCTTCATCAAAACAAAGAAAATGATAGTACATAACTTTGGAAAGCCAATTAATTAGAATACAATATCATTCTCCAAAATTCTAGCATTCCTCATAATTGTAATATGCAAAGTCAAATCTTAGGTGAATCATACAATTATGAAATAAGGGTTAAAGAACATTTACAAAAGGGTACGAGAATTTCCTCCAATTAAACAACTACAGAAGAATTAGAGCCTCAGTAGGTTATCAGGGCAATAACTTCTATCAAGCTAAACTGATGGTGACCACTTTTTAGTCCAAACAGAGAAGTTCCTTCAAGGGAAGCAAACAAATACTTAATTCTAGTAATCTTAATTCAAATTTCCATAAAGTCTCTAATAATTTGATTTGTTTACCTAATTTGAACAGAAGTTGCCGCTCTTTCAACAGTGAGCTTGAGCATATTGTCAATCCACAACCCTCAAGTAACAACAATGGATTAAGAGCTACCCAATCAAGAAGCATTTATATGCTTAACAACAATTACTTATCTGATGTGATTCATAGAGATGGTACTTGCAGCTATCCAAATTGCTACCTCCATGACACCAGTATCATGAATGATACATGCAAAGGAAGTAACAAGTCTCTTATTATTAATAATATTATTAATTACAATATAATGAATTCTAACCATAGAGAGGCTACTGCGTATTTAACAGTCTTCGCGAACATGAAAGTATGCTTCAGTTGGCTATCAAGGACTAAAGATTAGGATTCAATAATTACAAGAGCAATATCAACAATCAAAATTTTCAATTATCTGATTGGGAGAGAGTTGGAAGGGGTAGGATGAAGGATATTGTGATTCCAGCTAATATCGACCATAGCAGCAAGCTTAAAGCTTTCTTTGGTGAAGTCTCTAAAGAGATTCAACTAGATCTTAGTTTCAAAGCTTCAAATCGCAAAGATTCGATCATTGTTGCTGCTGATCCTAGTGAATCTCAATATATTTTGGAGGACAAAATCATAGATCCTGAAGAATACTACATAAATCTTCCAGATCCAAGGCCTGTTAAACTTCGAACAGCAAATCGACCTCGATTAAAGAAGCCGAAACAAAAATCACTCATGGATGGGATTTTTGCTCCATACTAGAGCTTTGTGGGTTGCAGTGCTTAGCCAGAAGATTTGAAAGTCTCCTTAAGACTTAATTCTAGGCTTAAATGATATATTTTGTGTTTTGAGTAGCGATCTTTCCCTGCTTTCCGCCATTTTTCTCTCTCATGATGTTTTGTTTGTGGAGGCGCTGAATAACCCCAAGTGGTCAGGGCTTGGTTTTGTGTATTGTTTGGTTTGGGTTTTACGCCTTCGGGTATACCCACTACTATGTATTATCTGGGCTTGGGCCTATTTTTATCAGGTTTCAAAAAAAAAAAGTTCTAAGTACAACTCATTGTTAACATAATCAAGAAAATGTAGCAGTTCTTAATTTTCGAAAGTTATATCTAATTAGAGAACAACAATAATATCATTCAATAAACTCATTGAGATGAAGTAGACTGCACGAAGCATGCCTTCAAAACGGCTGTAATTTGTAAACTGGAACATGCTATATAGATCACACAACTTAATATTATTCTACATTTCTAGTAACTTCATGACTTGCGATTCTTGTGGTCTTTAATTTGTCCTCACATAAATCAGACAGAATAATTTTCTTTAATGTATAGCCAGGACACTAGCACGCTTATTGTCTCCCTTGTGTTCAGATGATAACAAGCAAAATTCATATACCAATTCATATAGCCAGGACACGACATATCACAGATTTCAAGCGACAAGAAGATCCATGTTCAGAATTTGAAGCAAAAAGAAAATTATTGGGTAGAGATTGAACATAATTGGATAGAAACTTAACAACAAACTTAAAACAGCTCTAATGAAATGTCATGGTCCTGCATCACTAAGCATGTGCCTCTGTCTCCTCACCCAGAAAACATACGTATCTCTTACTTAGCTAGCTACTACTATAAAGAGTACTAGGCAACTTCTACAATTCCCTTCATCTGTTCACAGTTACTTCTTTATAATTGAAATTCAAAGCACTCATTAAATATTGTTATTCAAGAATCAAAAACTACATTAGTAGCAAAATGGTGAACACAAAGAAGATTCTTAAGAATTTGCAAAGAGTTGCTTCGTTCCATAGAAAAGAGACCGAAACTCAATCATCCTCAAAAGAATCGAGCACATCATGTGTCGTGGATAAGGGATGTTTCATCGTATACTCGTTGGATGGGAAGAGATTCATGTTTCCTTTGTCATATCCTGATACATCCATATTTGAACAGTTGCTTAGCACATCCGAAGAAGAGTTTGGGCTACCAAGAGATGGTCCTATCACCCTTCCTTGTGATTCCCAGTTTCTGGAATACATTTTATGTTTGCTTCAAAAAAACGGTTTTAAAACTGTTGAGAAGTTACTGCTAGAATCTGTGTTGAAAGATCTACCTTCCCCAATCTGTATGCAACTTACAGGATCAAATCAACAAGCCGTTTGTAGCGCCTAAATATTCTTTTTCAATTTGTACATATCACTAACTGTATACAATAAATCAAATTTTGTTATAGAAATGTCTGCTCTACTATCCTTATCCATGATAATTATAATATTAGCAGCTTTGAGTATTCTTGAAAATCATTGTTGGTGAAATAACAAAATGTTGAATACATGCGATACATACATTATATGACTAGTGCTACACTTGATCTAGTGTTCTGAACTAGTGCTCTGAACTAGATATAGGAAACTGCTCTCAACTAGTGCTACACTTGATCTATTGCTGCGCATATAATTTATGATGTATATATAGCATACGTTATATGACCACAAATGAAAATATACTCCACATAAGTAATGCGTCATCAGTTTGAGAAAGAACCATACCAATAGTGACTGATGTTTATCATATCTTCTCATGATTCCTTCTTCTTCTTCTTCTTCTTCTTCTTCTGATTCTTCTGATTCTTCTTCTTCTGATAATGATAAACGCTCAACCATTACCATTTAAAAAAACAACTTGATAGGTGCGAGTGCGCACACGAAAAAAAATAAAAGGAAAAGAAGAGGTTCTTTGCCAAAGTCAAGCAATATCAGTCTCACGCTCACATGCTTTGTTCACTGACATTAATGAAACATATTGTCAAATATAATGGAATGAACTGTAAACATTGATATAGTTCATGTAATGCCGTTGCATGTTTGTCTACATTACCATTCAGACAACGCAACCCGTTCACTGAATGACAATTACCTCTCACCATATATTTAGATCAAACAACTAAATATATAATCAAATGAGAACATAATTGAGACAATGTCATACTCATTTCCTTCACTGATCACATGGTTTTGCTTCGAATGGTAGGAATGCTCCCATTTCCAACAGACTGTACTGGGGCCTCCTCCTATCTCTATAAGAATATATGGCAATAGCAGCTGTTCTTCTCATCAATCCATCCCCATTTCAACTATTTAATTTATTTCATCAAGAATATTCAAACCATAACTTTTGCAGCAATGGCTAAGCTTGTAAAAATGGCAATGAAATTACAAAGGGTGGCTTCTTTTGGCCGAAAAGAGACTGATTCTTTAGATGATCAGTGCAGCACGTCATCTGTTGCAGATAGAGGAAACTTCGTTATATATACACTTGATGGCAATCGCTTCATGATCCCATTGGCATATTTAGCAAGCACTGTTTTTATACAACTTCTGAAAATGTCTGAAGATGAGTTTGGAATTACAAGCGATGGACCCATCACCTTGCCTTGTGATTCAGTCTTCATGGGGTACATTATTTCTTTGTTTCGAAAAAAGAGGTCCAAAGCTGCAGAGAAGATGTTGTTAGAAACTGTATTTCAACATCAACGCGTTCAGTCTTCATCAAACCTTGATGGATCTGGTCAGCAACAAGCTGTTTGCAGCTTCTGAACCTTTTGCTTTAAAGCAAGCTGTATGCTATTTAGTTGTATGTATTGAGAATTTTTCTCAAATCTAACTGTCGATTGTAGTGAAAATTTAGGATTGCGTCCTATAAGTTCATTTCATATAAAATTTCTCAAGCTTAATCCGTGGACCAACCATAAGATTTCATATGTAATAATTGGTCAGAAGACCGTATTGCAAAAGCTCACTTATACATTAAGATGGAAATTAGTCGCAATGACAAATATAGTGAAAAATTAACATTTATGTTCGACTGAAGGCCAAACTTTTGGCAAATAATCATCTCTCAGCCAAATATTTTTTAATGACATCCGATGAATATTTGCAAGATAGATCACCATTTCCAACAATGGTTCTTGCGTTTGCGGAAGGTAAGTGACAATGGTAAATGACAAGTGTAATTAACAACGTCTGTTGGGAAGGGATGGAGGTGATGATTGAAGAAGGCGGGGGTTAGTGGCGTCACTAGGTGTAGGGCTAGAGTTTTATATCTATTCGAAGGAAAATAGTGTGTATTAAGTAACTCAACCACAATAGGTGTAGGTCATTAAGGCAGTACAACGCAAATTAGAAAAGAAATCAGCCATTATGATGAAGCGTTTACCTTGAAATCGCGACTCATCACCTTCCGCCGACTCACGACTCAAGCCTTTGCCGACTCATCCCCTCCACGACCCGCCTCCGCTTCCATCTCCAATCGCGACCTACGACTCATCCCCTCCATCCTAAGTCGCGACCGACTCTTCAGTTAATCCCAGCCAAAGCCCTTCTCCATATGCCGCGCGCGCGCGAACTACCTCAAATCGCGAGCGACTTATCTAGGTCACGAGCAAATCAAAATCGGCCTCCCCTATTTCCAGCGACCTTCCAATGTTGCGAGCGACTTATCACGACATCATTTTAAGTCGCTGCTTTTTTTCGCGTAGAAGCTTGTGTCGCGAAGATTGTTGAGTCGCTCTGGGTGCTGAAGATATTTTAAGTCGCGAATTGGGTTATTTTAGGTAGCGTGAGCCTTATGTGGTGTGTGTTGAACTTTGTTATGGCGCTATGTTCTTGAGTCGTTATTTTTCTTAAGTCGCGTGTTGTTTCTTCTCTTCTGTCGTTTGTTGTATTTTCTTAAGTCGTGTAAAGTGTTGTAACAAGTGTTGAGTTGTAACTTTCCCTATAAAGAGGGGTGTGTGATCACTTGTAATGGTTGTTGAAAATTGAATAAAATTTCCATTTGATTGCTTTGTGCTTTCTTTAAATTGGTAGTCGAGTGAAAATCTTCTATCTCCACTTCGGCATTCGAGTGCGCTCGAATCAACGAACGTTGAAGCCGATTCACGGAATCAAGAGCGTTTGATCAACGTCGAAGAATCGTAGATCCTTCATCACGGTATCGTGCGCGATCAACGTGTTAAGGATAGCTAGAATCCGGCATCTTTGGATCAACGGATTTGGGCATTGCAGTATTCTCAACTCACCGATTGCTAATTCCATCGTCAAATCAAGTTTTTCGTTAATCCGCTGCGTCATTTTTTGGTATCAGAGCAAGTTTTAGCCAATCATAGCTAAATCGGGTCTTGAAGCCAAGTATTTGAAGTTTGAAGTTGTTCGTCATGTTCATATTGAAGTTGCAACAAGTTTGGGGTGTTTGATCCATAATCATTTGGATCAAAGTGTGGGAAAGGTGTTTGAATTTGCGTGGGAGAGTTTGCACGCCAAAGTGAAGTTCGAAGCAAGCTTGAAGCCGTACTGGTTGATTTGAATTGTAGTTTTGGAGTTGTTTTGTATGAAGATTTTTGAAGTCAAATTTGTTGAAGTTTGATTTGTTGAATTATTTGTTTGAAGTTCAATCATGCCTCCGAGACGAGCTCAACGTCATCGTAATATTAATGCCTTGTATGGAAGAGAAGAGGTCGATGAAATGGAGCAACGAAGCAACGAGAGTTTCACTGAAAAGTTGAATGAAGGAATTGGTCGATTAGAGAGAATGATGCTTGAAATGAATCAAAGTAGAAGAAGAGTTTCACCTGAATCAAACCATGGGGGAAGTAGAGCTTCGATAAATTCAGATCGGGAGAGAAGGGAAGATCAAGATCATAGAAGTATTGATAATCGTGATAGGAATGTTGATCGAAGGAGTGGTAGTAGAGATGTTGGAGGTCGTAATCGACATCGATATACTTCAGATTTTGATGAGGAGTTTATGGTGATAGGGGAAGTGTTCATTATCGAGATAGAGAACAAACACGACGTCAGAATCGAGATGTAGATGATGATCGTCGATGGGAATCGGGAATGAAGATGGAAATTCCATAGTTCAAGGGTGGAATGGTTGCTGAAGAATTTTTGGATTGGTTGTCTAATGTTGAAGAGATCTTTGATTTCAAGGAGGTTCCTAAAGATCGTCGAGTGAAGTTGGTTGCTACTAGATTGAGGGGAAGAGTTTGGCGTGGTGGCAGCAAACTAAACTTACACGAGAACGGATGGGAAAGTCGAAGATTGTAGATTGGGAGAAAATAAAGAAATTGATGAGAGCTACATTTCTACCATACAACTATCAATCACTTATGTACCAGAGATTGCAGAATCTAAGGCAGGGGACGAAGTCAGTCAATGATTATGCAGATGAATTTTACCAACTCATTGCCAGGAACGATATAATGGAGACGGAAGAGCAGTTGACCGCTAGGTTTGTTGGAGGGCTAAGGATGCAGATCCAGGATATGGTTAATATGTTTGATCCAAGATCTGTGGTGGAAGCACACCAAAAGGCGTTGGCTTGGGAGAAGCAGGGAAGGCGTGGAGGTGGTGTGTTTACTAATTCCAACAATCAAGTGAAGGGTATTAGTGGAAGTTCTAATGTTTCTAAACCTGTCAGTAAAGCTGTAGTAAAGGAGAGTGAGAAGGCGAAGGTTAACAATGGTTTCAAATGCTACAATTGCCAGAAGATGGGCCATAAAAGCAATGAGTGTCCAAAACCAAACAAACGAGCTATGATAGCTGAAGTTGAAAGTGAGGATGCTGTTGAGGGTGAAGATAGTCCAGTTGAGGAGAATGAACAGGATATCGCATTAGGAGACGAATGGTGTAATCTAATGATGAGGAGGTCTTGTTTAACACCAAAGCAAGAAGATGAAGCTAGTTGGTTGAGGAGTAACATCTTTCAGTCGACATGCACTATATTGGGAAAAGTTTGTAAGTTTGTGATTGATGCAGGAAGTTGTGACAATATTATTTTTACAGAAGCGGTAAGAAAATTGAAATTGAAAACGGAAAAACATCCAAATCCTTATAAGTTAGCGTGGCTGAGAAAAGGAGGAGAGGTGAAGGTGGATAAGCGAGTTCGAGTTCCATTTTCCATTGGGAAGAAATATAAAGACGAGATCTGGTGTGATGTAGTTGAGATGGATGTTTGTCATTTGCTTTTGGAAAGACCGTGGCAGTATGATCGAGCAGTACAGCATGACGGTCGAACCAATAGCTACAGTTTTATGTTTGAAGGCGTTAAGATTATTCTAGTTCCAAAGAAGAGACAGCAGGGAGAGAGTAAATCTGAGGAGATTGAAGAGCTAAAAACTTTACTATCGTTGAAAGAGTTTGTTAAGGAAGTTGAAGAGGAGCCTGAAGTATTCCTGTTTGATTGGGCGAGATTGTAGTGAAGAGATTGAAATCCCAGAAGAAGCAAAACCAGTATTGAAAGAATTTGAGGATGTATTTCCAGAAGAGTTGCCTAAGGAGTTACCGCCACTGAGAGACATTCAACATCAAATCGATCTTGTTCCGGGAGCAGTATTACCGCATAGACCACATTATCGAATGAGTCCGAAGGAGCATGAAGAACTGAGAAGGAAGGTGGAAGAGTTACTTGAGCAGGGACGTGTGCAGGAAAGTTTGAGTCCATGTGCTGTGCCAGCTTTGTTGGTACCAAAGAAGGACGGAACGTGGAGGATGTGCACTGACAGCAGAGCATTGAATAAGATTACGGTGAGATATAGATTTCCAATGCCAAGGTTGGATGATTTGCTAGATCAGTTAAGCGGAGCAACTATCTTTTCGAAGATTGATTTGAAGAGCGGATATCACCAAATTCGTATTAGACCAGGTGATGAGTGGAAAACTGCTTTTAAAACCAGGGAGGGTCTATACGAATGGTTGGTTATGCCATTTGGTTTATCAAATGCACCTAGTACATTCATGCGGGTGATGAATCAAATCTTTAGACCATTCATTGGGAAGTTCATGGTGGTTTATTTCGATGATATTCTGATATATAGCAGGAGTATGGAGGAGCATGTTCAACATTTGAGGGAAGTGTTGATTATTCTTCGTGAGGAACAATTTTATGCTGCTACGAAGAAATGCGTATTCATGACGCATAGTGCTTTATTTCTGGGATATGTTGTGTCAGGAGAGGTATACAGATGGACCAGAATAAAGTTGAGGCAGTCAGAAATTGGCCACAGCCAAAGACGATAACAGAAGTTCGGAGTTTTCATGGGTTGGCTTCATTCTACCGAAGATTTATTCCACACTTCAGTAGCGTGATGGCGCCAGTTACTGATTGCATGAAGGGTAAACAGTTTTCGTGGTCAGAGGAAGCCAGGGTTGCTTTTGAGAAGATCAAGGAACTATTGACGACAGCACCGATTCTTGTTTTACCAGATTTTCAGTTGTTGTTTGAATTGCATACTGATGCGTCGAAGGTGGGAATTGGTGGAGTCTTAAGTCAGAGTGGGAAACCCATTGCTTATTTCAGTGAGAAGTTATCAGGAGCAAAGATGAGATATAGTACATATGATGTGGAATTCTATGCTGTTGTACAAGCTATTAAGCATTGGAGACACTATCTGTTTCAGAAAGAATTTGTTCTGTACACTGATCATGAGGCGTTGAAGCATATGCAAGGGCAGGACAAGATTTCGGCGAGACATGCATCATGGATTGCTTATTTGCAGCAGTTTACTTTTGTCGTTAAACACAAATCAGGGGTGACGAACCGTGTAGCTGATGCTTTGAGTAGGAGGAGTCATTTATTAACGACAATGAAAGTTGAAGTGCCAGGTTTTGAATTATTGCCAGAGCTGATTGAAGAAGATCCTTACTTTGTAAAGTTTGTTGAGAAAGTTAAGGATGGGAATACTGATGAATTTGTGTTGGTTGATGGATTCTTTTTCAAAGGGAATCGTTTATGTATACCAGATTGTAGCTCGAGAATGAAAATTATCAAGGAATTGCACGAGGAAGGACATGTGGGCCGTGATCGTACATTGCAGTTAATTACACAATCTTATTTTTGGCCGTCAATGAGGAAAGAGGTTGAGAGATATGTGGAAAGATGTCGTATCTGTCAAGTTTCGAAAGGAACGGCTACGAATGCGGGATTATATATGCCGTTACCTATGCCTACCAGACCATGGGTTGATATTAGTATGGATTTCGTTTTGGGTTTGCCTAGAACTCAAAGGGGGAATGATTCTATATTTGTCGTGGTGGACAGGTTTTCGAAGATGGCACATTTTATAGCCTGTAAGAAGACAGCGGATGCAGTTCGAGTGGCACAATTATTCTTTAAAGAGGTGTATCGATTGCATGGTTTACCAGAATCTATTGTGTCGGATAGAGATACTCGTTTTCTGAGTCACTTTTGGCTAAGTTTATGGAAGATGGTCGGAACGAAGCTGAATTTTAGTAGTGCTTATCATCCGCAAACAGATGGGCAGACAGAGGTGGTGAATAGATCGTTGGGAAACTTGTTACGATGTCTTGTGAAAGACAATTTAAAGAGTTGGGATGTGAAGTTGTGTCAAGCTGAATTTGCTCACAATCATGCAAATAACCGAAGTACAGGCTTCAGTCCATTTCAGATTGTATATTCAAATTTACCCAAGGGACCATTGGATTTGGCAGTAGTACCACAACCGAAGAGGACAGTTAAACGAGCTGCTGATTTTGTTGATGGGTTGATGGAATGCCATAGAATCATTCAAGAACGATTGGAAAAGGCAAATGAGAAGTATAAACAAATGGCGGATAAGAAACGAAGAAGTATAGTCTTCAAAGAAGGTGATTTTGTTTACGCGGTTTTGACGAAAGATCGTTTCCCGGTTGGAACTTACAACAAATTGAAAGCTCGAAAGATTGGACCAGTAGAAATCTTGAAGAATATCAATGATAATGCGTATCGGTTAAAGTTGCCAGAAAATGTTCATACTTCTGATGTTTTCAATGTCAAACGCTTAATTCCATGTTATGAAGAGGAACTTGACGAAGATGACGAAAATGTGAATTCGAGGACGAATTCTTTCCAACAAGGGGAGGATGATGAAGCGTTTACCTTGAAATCGCGACTCATCACCTTCCAATGACTCACGACTCAAGCCTTTGCCGACTCATCCCCTCCACGACCCGCCTCCGCTTCCATCTCCAATCAAGACCTACGACTCATCCCCTCCATCCTAAGTCGCGACCGACTCTTCAATTACTCCCAGCCAAAGCCCTTCCCCATATGCCGCGCTGCGCGCGAACTACCTCAAGTCGCGAGCTACTTATCTAGGTCGCAAGCAAATCAAAATCGGCCTCCCCTATTTCCAGCGACCTTCCAATGTCGCGAGCGACTTATCACGACATTATTTTAAGTCGCTGCCTTTTTTTATGTCGCGTAGAAGCTTGTGTCGCGAAGATTGTTGAGTCGCTCTGGGTGCTGAAGATATTTTAAGTCGCGAATTGGGTTATTTTAGGTCGCGTGAGCCTTATGTGGTGTGTGTTGAACATTGTTATGGCGCTATGTTCTTGAGTCGTTATTTTTCTTAAGTCGTGTGTTGTTTCTTCTCTTCTGTCGTTTGTTGTATTTTCTTAAGTCGTGTAAAGTGTTGTAACAAGTGTTGAGTTGTAACTTTCCCTATAAAGAGGGGTGTGTGATCACTTGTAATGGTTGTTGAAAATTGAATAAAATTTCCATTTGATTGCTTTGTGCTTTTTTTAAATTGGTAGTCGAGTGAAAATCTCCTATCTCCACTTCGGCATTCGAGTGCGCTCGAATCAACGAACGTTGAAGCCGATTCACGGAATCAAGAGCGCTTGATCAACGTCGAAGAATCGTAGATCCTTCATCACGGTATCATGCGCGATCAACGTGTTAAGGATAGCTAGAATCCGGCATCTTTGGATCAACGGATTTGGGCATTGCAGTATTCTCAACTCACCGATTGCTAATTCCATCGTCAAATCAAGTTTTTCGTTAATCCGCTGCGTCACATTTTAAGCTTTGAACATATGGTACTTGAAGGTATCCTGTAAGATGTACTATACGTAAAACAGCTGAAATGCTGTTGCAACAATAACACTTTTGTTCACTTTATTATTGAATTATTGAAGAATCAAAGGCCAAATATAATACCACAATCATACCCTAATACTTGAGCACAAAAAAATACATGCAACACAAAAAGTGCAGGAGGAATAATTTTCAGTTTTACACACATGAATTCAACATCAAGTGATAATCAATGGAAAAGTTGATAAATTATACCATCACGATTAGTTAATACTCTCCAAAGTATTCAATATGAGTTGGGTTCTAAACTTCCAATACGTATTACCTTTTTCATGTTCAAACAATAAAATGTTTGCATGAGCTGATGCTTTTGGCAACATCAGCACTTCGTCATGTAAACTCTTCAAATTATTCATCTTCGTTGATGCAGCTTCAGATAGAGTTATTACTCCATTCTATGTCCATATTCTTTTCAGCAAATTTAGTATGCATGATCAGCACCATAGACTCTAAATTAGTAGTCTTCTCTAGTAAAAAGCTCATTAGTCTCATTCCACCTTCACAACCCAAAATTTCCTTATAACTATTGGAATATATGTTTAGAAAAAAAAAGGTTGGAGTCTAGAGAGAAGAAACTTGTTCTCACTAATCCACACAACTCACACAAAAGAGAAGAAACTTATTCTCACTAATAATGATTTAATATTATTTTCTTTGCTTGATTGCATTCATACAAATGAGGGGAGCTTCTCTATTTATACGCCCTGGTAGATTATTCTAGAATTACTTGATTACGAAGAAAACGTAATTCTAGAAACGCCTTTACTTAATTACAAATAAAACGTAATTCTAGAAACGCCTTTACTTGATTACAAATAAAACGTAATTCTAGAAACGTCTTTACTTGATTAAAAAAAACGTAATTCGATAAATCAAGTTTATATTCTAACACCCCCTTTAAACTTGATTTGCCTCTCTTTGAGTTAAACTTTTTACGCATACCAAGTTTGTTCTTTAACTCCTTGAAAGTCTCCAACTTCAAAGGCTTCGTTAAAATATCAGCAATTTGATCTTGCGTCTTGCAATGCTTGACAACTACTTCTCCTTTCCCAACCAAGTCTACGGGAGCAAAAAACTTCTTTGTAATCAACACCATACTTTTGCTTGTAACAAATCGTGCTTTATGTTTTTCAACTTTACCTTGTGCATTCAACTTTGTCTTGTAAACCCATTTGACTCCAATGGGTTTCTTCCCTTCAGGTACTTCAACCAACTCCCATGTTTGGTTCCTTTCAATTGCATCGATTTCTTGATCCATAGCTTGTCTCCAATTGTCTTCCTTGGCAGCTTCTTCAAAATCAACTGGATCCGCAGTTGCATATAAAGCAAAATCAACAAATTCATCTTCTAAAAATCTTCTTGTTTCTCCATAGATCTCCGCAAGAGGTCTTGTCCTTCTAGATGCTGATTCTGAACTTCAAAATGATGAGCTTGGAGGATGATGCAGCGGATAATTAACAAAACGATATGAATCGATGAAAGTAGCAATCGGTGGATTGAAGATGCCGAAATGCCCTAATTCGTTGATCACAAAGATACCGAATTCTAGCTATCTTCGACACGTTGATCGCGCACGATACCGTGAGAGAAGATCTTCAATTCTTCAAGCGTTGATCAAGCGCACTTGATTCCGCGAATCGGCTTCAACAATCGTTGATTCGAGCGCACTCGAATAACCGAAAGTGGAGATAGGAGATCACACTCAACTACCAATTTAGATGAAAGCACAAAGCTAACAAAAGGAATTTTATTCAATTTTCAACAACCTTGGAATGTACAACGCACTCCCTATTTATAGCATTTTACAATACAGCCCCTAGGTCGTCCCCGACCTAACACTCACGACTCACGACTCATCCAAGGTCGTTAGCGACTTAGCAAACAACACACCTATGTACATCACGCGACTTACCATAGGTTGTTAAGGACCTATATTACAAGACTCAGCATGACCTAGTTCGCACGCGACCTATCCACCTTGCGCTTCAACACCCAGCGACCTAACACACACACAGAATTACAATCACGCGACCTAATTACAACGCACACGACCTACGACTTAAGTACAAACGACTCACGACCTATACTTGATATGACTTAACGACCTAAACAAGGTCGCGACCTAACTCCAAGCAGTTTAACCCTTCAGCGACTTATCGTAGTTCGGTACCAAGATAAGGTCGATGCGACCTAAGTATTAGCTTCTGGATATCTTCACACGACCTAACTAGGTCGTAGGTCGAGACTGTCTTTAATGAAATATCGGAGCGACCTATCTTAGGTCGTAACTCGTTAGGTAAGTTAGGTCGTCCACGACCTAAATGAAAATGCGGCTTAGCTTGCTTAGGTCGTAACTCGACACAGTTAGCTCGTTCTTCATCACTAGGTCGTACCCGACCTAAGACATGTCTGTTAACTCGTAAGTCACTAGGTCGTATTTCATTAGGTCGGAGCTCTTCATCTTGTGACTTCTTAGGTCGTAACTCGTTATCCTTCACTCTGTTAAGTCGCAAACGACTTAAGGCTTTAACATTAGGTCGTGAATACCCTTTGTTAAGTCGTGAGCGACTTATAACCCCCGAACGACTTAAAAACGCAGCCAACTCCAAACGACTTAAAGGCCTTGAACAATTTAAACGTATTGATTCTGTAGTTCGTACTACATCATCCTCCCCCGGTTAACAGAAATTCGTCCTCGAATTTTCACTTTCTCTTTCCACAACAAATTCATTTCCATGATACGGAATCAAATGTTTAACATTGAACACGTCAGCGGTATACACATCCTCCGGCAGCTTCAGCTTATAAGCGTTTTTATTAATCCGTTTCACAACTTCCACAGGACCAATTTTTCTGGCTTTCAACTTGTTATAAGCGCCTATTGGAAAACGATCCTTGGTTAACACAGCATAAACCAAATCACCTTCGTTAAATTCAACACTTCGTCGCTTCAAATCTGCCGTCTGCTTATACTTCTCATTTGCTTTCTCCAACCGTTCCCGAACGATTTTATGACATTCAGTCAACCCATCAACAAAGTCTACAGCTCTTTTAACCGTTCCCTTCGGTTGTGGCACTACTGCTAAATCCAACGGTCCCCTGGGTAGATTTGAATATGCAATCTGAAATGGACTGAATCCCGTACTACGATTTACTGCATGATTATGAGCAAACTCTGCTTGGCATAACTTCATGTCCCAACCCTTCAGATTATCATTCACCAAACATCGTAACAAATTCCCCAGCGATCTGTTAACAACTTCTGTCTGTCCATCTGTTTGCGGATGATAAGCACTACTAAATTTTAGCTTCGTTCCCACCATCTTCCACAAACTAAGCCAAAAATGACTCAAAAATCTGGTATTCCTGTCTGAAACAATAGACTCCGGCAACCCATGTAAACGTTAGATTTCTTTAAAGAATAACTGAGCTACACGAACAGCATCTGTCGTCTTCTTACAAGCAATAAAATGTGCCATCTTCGAAAACTTGTCCACCACAACAAATATAGAATCATTTCCCCTTTGAGTTCTAGGCAAACCCAAAACGAAATCCATGCTGATATCAACCCATGATTTAGTCGGTACAGGTAACGGCATATACAATCCTGCATTTGTCGCTGTTCCTTTCGAAACCTGACAGATATGACATCTCTGAACAAACCTTTCAACTTCCTTCCTCATCGATGGCCAATAGTAGGATTGAGAGATTAACTGCAATGTTCGGTCTCTACCCACATGTCCTTCCTCATGGAGTTCCTTTACTATCTTCATTCGCAAGCTACAATCCGGTACGCACAATTGATTCCCTTTGAATAAGAAACCATCAATCGACACGAATTCATCAGAACTTCCCTCCTTGACTTTCTCAACATATTTCTTAAAGTAAGGATCTTCTTCAAGCAATTCTGGCAATAGTTCAAACCCTGTCACCTCAATTTTCATTGTCGTTAATAAATGACTCCTCCTACTCAAAGCATCAGCCACACGATTCGTTACCCCTGATTTGTGCTTCACGACAAAGGTAAACTGCTGTAAATAAGCAATCCATGATGCATGCCTCGCTGAAATCTTGTCTTGCCCCTGCAAATGCTTCAATGCTTCATGGTCTGTGTAAAGAACAAACTCCTTATGGAACAGATAGTGTCTCCAATGTTTCACTGCTTGCACCACAACATAAAACTCTACATCATACGTACTATATCTCATCTTTGCTCCTGACAACTTCTCACTAAAGTATACAATAGGACGCCCCTTCTGACTCAACACCCCTCCGATCCCAACCTTAGAAGCATCAGTGTGTAACTCAAATAACAACTGAAAGTCTGGTAATACAAGAATTGGTGTTGTCGTCAAAAGTCCTTTGATTCGTTCAAAAGCAAGCCCTGCTTCCTCCGACCACGAAAATTGCTTCCCTTTCATACAATCAGTAACTGGAGTCATCACGCTACTGAAGTGTGGAATGAACCTTCGGTAGAATGATGCCAATCCATGAAAACTTCTAACTTCAGTGATAGTCCTCGGCTGTGGCCTATTTCTAATTGCTTCAACTTTACTCTGGTCCACCTGGATTCCCTTCTCAGATACAACATATCCCAAAAATAACACACTTCGAGTCATGAACACACATTTCTTCGTAGCTGCATAAAATTGTTCCTCACGAAGAATAATTAACACCTTTCTCAAATGCTCTACATGCTCCTCCGTACTTCAACTATAGATCAGAATATCATCAAAATAAACTACCACAAACTTTCCAATGTATGGTCTGAAAATTTGATTCATCACCCTCATGAACGTACTTGGTGCATTCGATAGACCAAACGGCATAACCAACCATTCATATAATCCTTCCCTCGTCTTGAAAGCTGTCTTCCATTCGTCTCCTGGTCTAATTCGAATTTGATGATAACCACTCTTCAAATCAATCTTCGAAAAGATAGTTGCCCCACTCAACTGATCTAGCAAGTCATCCAACCTTGGCATAGGAAATCTGTAGCGAACAGTAATCTTATTCAATGCTCGACTGTCAGTGCACATCCTCCATGTCCCGTCCTTCTTTGGTACTAACAAAGCTGGTACTGCACAAGGACTCAGGCTTTCCTGAACACGTCCCTGCTCAAGCAACTCTTCCACTTGCCTTCGCAACTCCTCATGTTCCTTCGGACTCATTCGATGATGTGGTCTATGCGGTAATACTGCTCCCGGAACAAGATCAATTTGATGTTGAATATCTCTCAGTGGCGGTAACTCCTTAGGCAACTCTTCTGGAAATACATCTTCAAACTCTTTCAAAACTGGCTTTGCTTCTTCTGGAATTTCAACCTCTTCATGACTCTCTCGTCCAATCAACAAATAGACTTCAGGCTCCTCTTCAACTTCTTTAACAAACTCCTTCAAAGATAGCAAAGTTTTCAGCTCTTCAATCTCTTCCAGCTTGCTTTCCTTCTGTTGTTGCTTCTTAGGAACTAGAATAATCTTAGTACCTTCAAACATGAAACTGTAGCTATTAGCACGACCATCATGTCGTACTGCTCTATCAAACTGCCATGGTCTGCCCAACAACAGATGATACACATCCATGTCTACAACATCACACCAGATTTCATCTTTGTACTTCTTCCCAATTGAAAAATTCACACAAGCTCTTCGCCCAACTTTCACTTCACCACACTTCCTTAACCATGCTAACTTGTACGGTTTAGGATGCTTCTCAGTTTTCAAGTTCAACTTCCTTACTGCTTCAGTAGAGATAATATTATCACAACTTCCAGCATCAATAACAAACTTACAGACCTTTCCCAGAATAGTGCATGTGGACTGAAATATGTTATTACTCAACCAACTGTTTTCCTCTTCCTGTTTCGGTGCCAAATAACTTCTCCTCATCATCAAATTACACCCCTCATCTCCGGACAACTCTTCTTCCTTCTCAACATAAGGTGAATTAGAACATTCAGCTTCCACATCCTCTTCTTCAACCTCTGCAACCATTGTTCTCCTCTTTGGCTTCGGACATTCATTGCTTTTGTGACCCAACTCCTGACAATTGTAACATTTGAAATTGCTATTAACCTTTGCCTTCTCAACCTCCTTCACAACTGGTTTACTGATAGGTTTAGAAACATTAGAACTTCCACTAGCACCCTTCACTGGATTATTGGAATTAGTAAACACACCACCTCCATGCCTTCCCTGCTTCTCCCAAGCAAACGCTTTCTGATGTGCCTCTGCCACAGATCTTGGATCGAACATATTAACCATATCCTGGATCTGCATTCGTAACCCTCCAGCAAATCTAGCGGTCAGCTGTTCTTCTGTCTCCATAATATCATTCCTGGCAATGAGTTGGTAAAATTCATCTGCATAATCATTAACTGAGTTCGTCCCCTGCCTTAGATTCTGCAATCTCTGGTACATAAGTGATTGATAGTTGTAAGGTAGAAATGTAGCTCTCATCAACTTCCTCATCTTCTCCCATGATTCAATCTTTGATTTTCCCATTCTCTCTCTCGTAAGTTTAGTTTGCTGCCACCACGCCAAAGCTCTTCCCCTCAACTTAGTAGCAACCAACTTCACTCGACGATTCTCCGGGATCTCTTTGAAATCAAAGATCTCTTCAACATTGGACAACCAGTCTAAGAACTCTTCAGCAACCATCCCACCTTTAAACTCCGGAATTTTTGTCTTCATCCCTGACTCCCAACGTCGATCATCATCACTAACCCGATACTGACGTTGTCCCTGATCTTGATTTCTGAAATGAACACTTCCTCTCTCACCATCAAACTCCTCATCAAAGTCTGATGTATATCGTTGTCGTTCACGTCGTCCAACATCTCTACCACCACCACTCCTACTACCGACATCCCTTCGATCATGGTCATCAACATTCCTCCTACTACGACTGTCAACACTCCTATGATCTCGACTTTCTCTCCTTTCCCGATCCGACTGTGGTGAAACTCTACTCCCTCCATGATTTGATTCAGGTGAATTTCTCCTTCTATTCTGGCTCATGTCGATCATCAACTTTTCCAATCTACCAATACCTTCATCAATTTTTTCATGCATACGTTACTCCATTTGATCGGCTTCTTCTCGTCTATATAATGCTTCAATATTTTGATGGCGGATAGCTCTCCTTGGTGGCATGATTAAACTTCACAAACTCAAACACTTCACAACTTTAAACTTCAAAACTCTCCAACACAAGCCGAACAATGCACGGCTTAACACCACTAGCTCGCACAAAACTCCTTGGCTCGGCTATACCACTACACGACTTAACTTGGCTCGGCCTTAAACAAACACGGCTTCAAACACTTCAATTCAAACAACTTTCGACTTTTGATCCAAAAGAATATGGATCGTACACCCCAAAGTTGTTGCAACTTCAATATGAACATGACGAACACAACTTCAAACTTTGGCTCCAAGATCGACTTATCTATGATTGGCTAAGTGTAGCTCTGATACCAAAACTGATCCAGCGGATAATTAACAAAATGATATGAATCGATGAAAGTAGCAATCGGTGGATTGAAGATGCCGAAATGCCCAAATTCGTTGATCACAAAGATACCGAATTCTAGCTATCTTCGACACGTTGATCGCGCACGATACCGTGAGAGAAGATCTTCAATTCTTCAAGCGTTGATCAAGCACACTTGATTCCACGAATCGGCTTCAACATTCTTTGATTCGAGCGCACTCGAATAACCGAAAGTGGAGATAGGAGATCACACTCAACTACCAATTTATATGAAAGCACAAAGCTAACAAAAGGAATTTTATTCAATTTTCAACAACCTTGAAATGTACAACGCACTCCCTATTTATAGCATTTTACAACACAGCCCCTTAGGTCGTCCCCGACCTAACACTCACGACTCACGACTCATCCAAGGTCGTTAGCGACTTAGCAAACAACACACCTATGTATTAGCTTCTGGATATCTTCACACGACCTAACTAGGTCATAGGTCGAGACTGTCTTTAATGAAATATCGGAGCGACCTATCTTAGGTCGTAACTCGTTAGGTAAGTTAGGTCGTCCACGACCTAAATGAAAATGCGGCTTAGCTTGCTTAGGTCGTAACTCGGCACAGTTAGCTCGTTCTTCATCACTAGGTCGTACCCGACCTAAGACATGTCTGTTAACTCGTAAGTCACTAGGTCGTATTTCATTAGGTCGTAGCTCTTCATCTTGTGACTTCTTAGGTCGTAACTCGTTATCCTTCATGCTGTTAAGTCGCAAACGACTTAAGGCTTTAACATTAGGTCGTGAATACCCTTTGTTAAGTCGTGAGCGACTTATAACCCCCGAACGACTTAAAAACGCAGCCAACTCCAAACGACTTAAAGGCCTTGAAAAATTTAAACGTATTGATTCTGTAGTTCGTACTGCATCAGAGGAGAATTAGATGGTGGAGTAGGTAGAGTCGATACTTCTTCTTCAATTGGCTCAAATGCATCATTATCAAGCAAGATACTTGTGCTCTTTTCTTCATTTTTCCATTCTCATGCTTCTTCCTTATTGAAAATTACATCACGACTAATAATAGGCTTCTTTGTGATGGGGTTATATAATTTATATGCCTTGGATCTTTCACTATAGCCAACAAAGATGCATTTTTCAGATTTGTCATCAAGTTTTCCTCTCTTTTCATCTGGCACATGAGAGTAACAAATGCTTCCAAAAATTCAAAAGTGGGAGACACATGGCTTGTGACCGCTCCATGCTTCTTGTGGAGTCTTTCCTTGAACACTTTTAGTTGATGCATGGTTGAGAACATAGCATGCACATGCTACAGCTTCGGCCCAAAATATTTTTGGCAATCCTTTTGTCTTTAACATACTTCGAACAAGTTCCATGATGATACGATTCTTTCTTTCTGCCACCCCATTTTGTTGAGGGGTTGAGCGGAACGTTGGTTGATGATGAATGCCATGATCCTTTAAGAAATTTCCGAATTCTTCCGCCATATATTCTCCACCACGATCGGATCGAAGTGCCTTTATAGAAAAACCACTTTGATTCTCCACAAGTGCTTTAAAAATCTTGACTACTTCAAATACTTCAGATTTTTCTTTGAGAAAGTAAATCCACATCTTGCGACTATAGTCATCAATAAAAGTGAGAAAATACCGATTACCTCCAAGAGAGTTTGTGCGCATATGTCCACCTAAATCCGAGTGCACTAGCTCCAAAGGATTCTTTGCTCGCCATGCCTTTTCTTTTGGAAATGGATCTCGATGGTGCTTGCCAAAAACACAACTTTCACATACTTGATCTTGTTTGCTAATATTTGGGATGCCTCTCACCATATGATCTTTGCAAATCTTGGATAAAGTGCTAAAACTCAAGTGATTATAACGAAGATGCCAAAGCCATGACTTGTCATTAACAATATTAGCAAAACATGGAAATGCTTCATTTTTAATTTTCAACGGAAACATTTTTGTTGGTGTCATCTTCACTTTTGCAATAAGAACACCAGTTTTGTCTTTGATCTCACATAAATCATTTTTGAAATTCACATTATGTCCCTTCTTTAAAAGTTTCCCAACACTCAAAAGATTTTATTTAAGATCGGGAACATAATAAACATTAGAAATATAATTTGTACCTTGCTTTGTCCGTATCGGAATATCGCCACTGCCTTTGACAATGAGCCTTTTGTTATCACCTGTCTTGACTTCTCTTTGGAAACTTTCATCAAAATTCACAAAGCAACTTTTATTTCCAGTCATGTGGTTACTACAACCACTATCAATATACCATATATCATCAAAAGAAGCTTGTTGAACATTCAAAGCAAGAAGCATACTTTCATCTTGTGTCTCCAAATTCTCATGTAGAAAATTAGAATTATCTTTTTCATCATTAATTCTTTTAAAAAAATCCTTTTGCATATGCCCATATTTATGACAATAATGACATTGAATATTATAAGAGTTACATCTTCCTCTTCCACTGTATCCTCCACGACCTCTTCCTCTTCCTCCTTGAGATGGGCTTGAATTTTCACTTTGAATTTAGCCTCTTCCTTGTCCTCTACCACGGGTTGATCTTCCACCTCTTTCTCTAAAACCACCATGGTTGGTGTCTCGAATTTGAAAAGCTTGCTCGAAAGGAGAGGAATCAAATTGTTTGATGCGAACCTCATGAGATTGTAGTGAGCCCAACAATTCTTCAAGAGAGAAAGTATTCAAATATTTTGATTCTTCAATAGCAATAATAACATGCTCAAATTTCCTTGTCATACTTCGGAGAATTTTTTTCAATAATTCTTTTATCCGAAATTTCTTCACCATTGATTCGAAGTTGATTAGCAATAGAAATAGTTCTATTATAAAATTCCTCCACCGATTCACTTTCTTTCATTTTGAGTAAATCAAACTCACCTCTTAGAGCTTGAAGTCTTACCATCTTTACCTTTTATTCACCTTTGTACGCCTTGTTGAGGATGTCTCATGCCTCCTTTGATGTTGATGCCGTAGAGATCCTTTCAAAAATTGCTTCATCCACAGCTTGATAGATAAAATAAAGAGCCTTCTTGTCCTTCTTTCGAATCTCTTTCAAAGTATTCAATTGTTGTGTTGAAAGTGTTGCTTGATTCTCTGGTTCTTCGTATCCATTTTCAACAATCTCCCAAAGATCTTGAGAGCCATACAAGACCTTCATTTGAATGCTCCATTGATTGTAATTCTTTCCCCTCAAACGAGGAAGTTGAGGTTGCAACATATTGTTGGAAGTCATCTCTAAACCTGGCTCTGATACCACTTTGTTGGAATATATGTTTAGAAAAAAAAAGGTTGGAGACTAGAGAGAAGAAACTTGTTCTCACTAATCCACACAACTCACACACAAGAGAAGAAACTTGTTCTCACTAATAATGATTTAATATTATTTTCTTTGCTTGATTGCATTCATACAAATGAGGAGATCTCCTCTATTTATAAGCCCTAATAGATTATTCTAGAATTACTTGATTACAAAGAAAACGTAATTCTAGAAACGCCTTCACTTAATTACAAATAAAACGTAATTCTAGAAACGTCTTTACTTGATTACAAATAAAACGTAATTCTAAAAACGTCTTTACTTGATTAAAAAAACGTAATTCAATAAATCAAGTTTATATTCTAACAATAACGACTACTTTCAGATGATTAAAATATACATTCAATGGATCTTTCACTTCATTTTGAAGATGAACGGGCAACTCTTATCCGTTTAATTTTCCATCCACAATTTTTTTTCTTTAAATATCATGGTAAGAACAAAATGAACGCATGCTTCAGCAAACAGAATATGGCAAAAAAGGTATATTCATTTAAGTAGTGTGGTCATGTACTCATAGGTCAGTTTGAAGCCAAAATACCCAAATATCAGATAACGTTATGTATCTATAAATACAATGCCATAATGTACTAAATGATTCATGAAAACAAAGAAACATCGTTTGCTTCTTGAATCAAACACTTGCATATTCTGAAATTCAATAAAATTCTTTCAATTGCTCAAATTCTTTCATGGTATCAGAGCTTAAAATTGTTTAACAGCAAAGCGCCATGCCATTAACCTCTCAGAAACAAACTCATCATCGAGATTAGGTTGCGCATTGAAGTCATCAGAGAATCAAGAATTCTCATCATCTGATTTATGCTAGTGCGGTCATATCTGGGTCTGTATCAAGATCCATATCAATCTTATCAATTAAAAACCGATCATCACCTTGTGCCTCGCTAATAAGCCACTGTTAGACTTATATTAATCATCCAGTTCATCTTCTGGCTATACAAAATCACATCAAAGCCTTTGATTTCTCACTTAAGATTCAAGATTCATCATATTGTTTGATTCTCCCAGTCCTCAAAAATGTTAGTAGGTGATATTGATAACTCTACCTCCTCCACTTCAAGAAACGCCGATTCAACATCTCAAAAACAACATCCTAATATTTTGTTAGACGTGGCTCGCATTTGAGAGTATGTGGATTGAACGTTAAGTCTCACATCGTAAGATATATGATGCATAACGTGATATATATGTAAGACTGGTGGCATGTAACATTGGGAATTCCTTTTGTTGCAAGCAAGTATTGCCAAGACCACATATATGCCCGTTTCGGAAGGCGATGGAGTGATGTTCAATCGGTACGTGAGCACATCGGAAGCTTCAATAAGATGGCGCCGTTACGAAAAAATGAAGCATTCGTTTATGGGGATGCGTTGGAGTGCCGAAATAAAACATAGTATTTGAGCCGATGGTTCGATGGGACCAATATGATGCAACATTGCCCTAAGTATGCTTTAATATGTGGTTTGAGCTTGGGATTCTCATTAAGGTGGATTTATAAGTTAGAAAGTGGAATGCTCCAACCGTGGAAAAGAAAACTCTTTGTGAAACAGCTTGGCCCAACTGCTGGAGGTAGTTGCGACTTAATCTAAACCGCTGAAGGTGTTAGCAACCTTATCCAAGTGTTTGAGGATTCTCTATAATTTGAAATTAAATTGAGAAATGCTCGTCAAGGTGGAGATCTATTAGGTGTAACTCACATTGTACTAGAGTCACTACACCAGAAAAGACTTTTGGTAGCGTTGAAAAAACGCTACCATAACTTATGGCAGCGTTTTAGAAAACGCTGCTATACGACATGCAACTTAAAGTCTAAAACTTTTTATTGCGTTGTAGTAAACGCTACCAAAAGTCACTTTTAAATGCAAATATAGGTATTTTCTGTAGGATTTAAAAAACGCTACCAAAAGTCACTTTTAAATGCAGCTATAGGTTTTTTCTGTAGGGTTAAAAAAGCGCTACCATAAGTCTTTATTTTTGGTTGCATTTTTTGTTTATATGCTTTTTTTGATTTTCAGTAGCGTTTTTAAAATGCAACCGTATAATTTTTATATTAGTTTACATTTGTTTCTGTAGCATTTCTGAAACGCTACTAAAAGTTATTGGTTTTTTGGTAGCATATTTAAAATGCTACTATTTACGGTTGATGGTTTATACCATTTCCAGCAATCACTTATATACTATTCATATTAAAACGAACGATCAATCGAATAATTTTCATATATTCATACAAACAATTAAATCGCATAATTAACATATACAAACAATCAATCATATGATCATCATATTCAAAAAATTGCAAAAACATGCTAATCTCACAATCAAATATAATATCCATAATCAATTCGATAGTAGTTTTTCAACAAAATAAGTCACATACTAC
Organism: Allium cepa; assembly: GCA_030765085.1. Lineage (NCBI taxonomy): Eukaryota > Viridiplantae > Streptophyta > Magnoliopsida > Asparagales > Amaryllidaceae > Allium > Allium cepa. Next base: position 551,604,964 of record CM060938.1, read on the forward strand.
AAGCATTCACAAACAAGTTTCCACAAATGGTACTAACAAAATACGACAACATATATAACAATTAAATTCATGTTCGTTGCTTGATTACCAATAGTTCTTTGTTGTCGACAGTCTTCGCTTCGAAATAGCTAATTACCTGCAAACGAGTTTAACAATCAACAATATATATATATATGTGTGTGTGTGTGTGTGTGTGTGTGTGTGTGTGTGTGTGTGTGTATGTATATATGAAAATCATGTAATCTATAACTCGATATTCTATATTAATACATATTAACAAAAATTGTTCTATTTTTATATGCATCCTATATAGTTCCCCAATGAATACACAATTTTCAATTTACACAGATATTCAGATCAAAACTGGGTTAGAAGTCTAGTATATCAAAATGAAATTTTAGAAAGGTAATAATACCTCAAGCACTTTTTCCATCACATCCATGTCTAGGATATCAAGCTTAAATCCCACGCCATTACCGGTAATGTGATGAGGACCTAGCAGAATCAATGTTAGTCGATGAACAAGAGTTATAAAATCTTTAGTTCCAGTGTAAAAAAGATGACTGGCTTTAAAAAAATTCAACCATGCATCAAGAGTTATAAAACCAAATTCACAGCTATCATCTTTACATGCTTCTGCATACAAGCCCAAACACTGCTGCCTCCCTCATACCAAACTCATTCAACAATCTCTGTCACCGCTTCTTCATTCCATAAGCAAACTTCACCATTCATACAATCATCAAACTGACCACCAACGCATAACAGCCATTTCCAAAAACTCTCCCTGTCAAACTGTCACACATCAAAACACAACAGTCCACAACCGCTTCTATACTTCATACTTCGACATCACAAAAAAAATTACCTTCCACTAGTAAACTGCAACCAGAGAAATTCCTACTACCCCCTACATTCTTCTCTCCCTCAAACATCATCCATCTCTCTTACAAACTTCACTGCTTCGACTTCCTCCACTGCCACAGCCCCTCATCACCATCTGCCTTGACTTCACCACTTCCTACTCCAAACAATTCTTTCACAGTACATCATTTCCTACAACACTTCATACCCCTACTGAATCCCCACCATCACTCCAGTCAGTACCCTACTACTGCAACCATCCCAAATCACCAATCCACACAATACTACATAATCAAACAATTTGCTATTGACAGTTTTCAATCCTACTCTGCCTGTTTTCAATCCTGTCGACAATGTTTTTAATCATCTATCCTACAACTATTAACCATCCACCTTTATTAACATTCTTCACTGCATATAACAACCACTAGAAACTGTCACCTCCATCAAACTGCTAAAAACATATACTCGAAGTGTGTTCCCCTTCATTACCATCTCCAGCCACTACATCTCAATCAGCAACCTGACTTCGAACACCACCCTTCAGCAACCGCTCGTGAAAAACACAGCTATCAAACCGCCTACCACTTCTGCTGCTACAACCAAATTTCCACAAAACGAAGAACACTTCACCAGCCTCGACTTCGACGCTCCAATTAGCATCACTCCATTCCAATTAGCTACAGTTAAATTTTTCCAACATTAAAGTAATTCTAATCACCATGTAATTGAGAACCACAATGGTATATTATAAAATCATGCACATCTTTATGCTCAAAATAAAACAAGTATTTACATTAGGTAGTGTTGCATTGTTGATTATTGTGCATGCTCCTCTCTCTTTCTACAACATTCAATAGATCTTAACTGTTAAAGTAAATCAAAAAGAGATTCCAGTTAAAATATTCAGAAACCCGAATTCAGTTGAATCAAAATTCCATTATGCTGATCTAAAACAAATGTTCAAACACGTTTTTAACCAAACAATAGTCGATGTAAAAACATTTTAGTTCAGATACTAGCGAGTCTATAAATTCAAACTTAGTGATACTTAGAATCGAGTAATGTAAAAGCATACGGTTAGAATGATAACAAAAGGGATACCCTAGCAATAGTTATATCTCATGGTACATAAAAAATGAAAATGTTAAAGTGTGTATAACATTGATTTATTAACAGTAATACTACATCTCATGGTACGTAAATTATTGCCAAAGGCATAATTTATCTCTTGGTACATAATTTATTTATGTAATAATAATGAAGTCAAAGAAGCAACCGTTATTGATAATATTATTAATATAATTTCAACCAACAGTATATTAGTATTAATCATTTATTGACCACCATTTATTTCCATACATTCCTACCTAACCAAATCATATATTGATATATAACAGAATCTTTAGAATTGCCTTTCTTTAAAGTATTAACAAGCAGGCATTGACTACCATTCAATGCATGATTAAAAATATAGATAGTATTATGTAATTGATGGGTTGGCATGCATCTTCAAAGAAAGTTAACTCATCGTCAGTAATTATAAGAACTTGATTCATAATTATGTAATAAAATAAATGTTTTATTAACCCCACTTTACTGCCATGAAAATTGCAGTATATGGCTTTTTTGCCACAGAGAGTGATAATTGTCTTCAGAAATGCATATGTAACATCTACTATTAGCACATCAATAAACATATTATTCATGGATGGTAGGTTTGAGGAATATACGGTTCCTACAGAATAGATTTTAGACTGGTTCTGCACTCATCATTGGATTGTTACAAATGAAAGGATATGTACTAAAGCATCAAGGCAAACAAATTATTGTGGAGTAGGGCCTAAGCACCCGAGATCTTGCTTCATATGTATCAACGATTAAGTTTCGATGGATGTTATCTCAACAAATAAGTGGGTCCACTACCATACCATTCAACCAGGTTTAGATATTGACAACTATACACTAAGATATAAATTCATACTCGGTATATCCCAACTCATCTACAGACCTAGAAATTACAAGAAAACATAAACATACTCTAACTGAAGTTATACTATAGTTAAAGAATCAAAAAAATTTACTGACTAATTAGCAAAACGGAAAAACAACTTACTTCATTGTCCAGAAGCTGTAGGTTAAGTGAGTAAGGCTCGTTTATACTCCGATTTAACAAAATCCAATGTCGAGTAACCCTAACTTGGACAGTTGACAAATTTGTTCCATACACCAAGTTGAACAGTGATTGAACGGTTTGGTTCATTATGCCTACAGTAATCAAACAGCAATGAATTTCATAATGCATAATGAACTGCAACATATTACTTAATTGAATAATAGAGAAACTAGAGGATACAACAACGTTGTTTGCTGTTTGTTCTTTACTTGTGGGTGAAAAAAGGGTCTTGCTTAAAATTTGGATAATTTATCAGCCTTGTTTTGCAGCAAACAAAAGGTATAATAATATGTCAAGTAGAAGGAAATGGGATGAAATAGTGGAGGCAGTTTTTAAAACTACTCTATCACTGCTGCCACCGAGTACTATTACACAAAGTATTCAACCCATTACCTTTTCGAATGTTGTTCAAACTGATGGTCAAATGCTTCGTGCGTGATGGTGGCACATGCTTTGTGTGTGAATTATTTTTCTACAAATTATATATGTCTAGCACATTCAAGATGAATGATTTATTTAAATATTTAGCCATATTTTTGCGATAAAATTATTTGTAGTTAGTTTGATTATTTTCAATCTTGTACCATCTAATTTTTTGAAGAAAATATTTAGAAAAATGGTCATGATGAATATATTTCAACATCTCAGTTTTGAAGAAGATCATTTAAATTCTAAATAATAACAATTTACAAACCAAATATCTCTTTATAGAAGTGAACAGTCATATACCTATAAGCTATACTCATTATCACCTTTCTCCTATGTAGAAGCCAGGAATTTAAGCATATAAATAAAATCAAGTTTGTAATGAAGTCCAGGAACACAAGGAAAATCTTACGAAATGAATCACAACGAAAAAAGAAATACAATGTTGATTTTGCAATAACCAGATACTCAGACTCTCAAGACCGGTCTTGATAGTTAGAACATAAACTAGACTATGGAAATGTATCAGTTAAAATTCAATAGACAATATATCAGTTATAAATTTGTATAAATTTGTTATTATTATTATTATTATTATTATTATTATAAACTTGTTAATTTATAAAATACATAGTTAATTTTTATTAACGTACTAAATATAAATTTCAGTTTTAAATATATGTGTATGGTTATTGAATACATTCTCTCACATAATTGTTCACTTTCACTTACCAGATCTGTCACAGGCACCTACTTAAAAATACAACATATTAATTACTTTATATATATGCATTTGTTTCCTTTTTATTGTTCTTAATATACAAATGTAAAAGTAGATTTTTTGTTTGTTTGGATACATACACATATAACAACATATTTCTTGTAACGACCCAGAATTTTTATAAATTAAAATTTGAATGTTTAATTAATTTTAAATATTTATAAGTGAATTTATAAGTCAAATAAATTTTTATTTGAATTATTGGATTTAATTGAATTATTAAATCGATAATTTAATATGTTAAATTATGAAAATAATTGAAAATTGAGTTAAATATGATAGAAAATAATTTATAAAATTTTATTTTATCATGTTGAAGTTAGAACGATATTTTAGAACTTTTAAAATCGAATTAAAAGTTAATTTGTGAAAATTGAATATTTTAATATTTAATAATTGACTGTAAAATAGCCAATTTTTGAACAGTCTCAGAATTGAACGAAACCAGTTCCATTGGATCCGTAATAGTTAGTTATTACCGGATTTCAATTTTCGTGTCAATCGGAGTTATCGTTTGATCGTGGCAGCTCGAAACGCATCGATTTATTTTTAATTTAAATTTGGCGAGTCAAAATAGCCATTTTTCAAAAAGTCTCGGATTTCGACGAAACCAGTTTCATCGGATCCGTAATGTGATATTATTGTAAGATTTCAAATTTCAAGTCAATTGGATTTACCGTTTGTCCGGTACGAATTAAAACGCCTAGAAATCGACTTAAATCGGTTTAATTCAAATTGAACGTTTTCAGCCATAACTCGCACATACTTCCGAATTAGCTTCCGAAACCTGTTCCATTGTGTCCGGAACGTGGGATAAACCCTAGGTACGCTGGTTACGGCGTCTAAATCGGAGTTCGGAATTTCCGGGATGAATAGTGTCGCTCGTTCCTTATAAATAGCCCCTACCTCTTCATAAAATTAAAATAAATACTAAAACCCTAACCCTAAAGCTAGTAGCCGCCACTTATACATGAATGGCCAGAAATTAGCTTCATTCATCTCTCAATCTCTCTCAATCTACAAAGAATTAGAAGAAGTGTTCAACACGAAAAAGGTAGAGCATGAAGAGAGCTTGAAATCCATACGGATATGATCGGGAATGGAGCAACGATGAGGGGGCAAGGATGGGCCGTTCGTGGGCTGTTCACCACCGTGCGCGCGCGTCATAGGGTGGCCGAGCTTCATGGTGGAGGAGGTGGAGATAGCTCTCGTCAAGGGCTTCGCGTTGGCGTTGGTGTGATCGAGTTTCGTCGAGTATAAATGGCGAATTAATTAACCCTAGTTTGAGATGGGGTGGGTTCTTCTTGCGTGAATCACCTGTAGAAGAGATACGTGAGTTGAGGGAGATGAAGGAGAGGCCTTGGATGCAGATCTTACGGCCAGGATTTGCTGTGGTATGAAAATAGTTGAATAAATGTTGTAAAAGTTTATATAAAATCGTGTACAAACTTGTAAATTGCATAACTTTTTCATACGAGGTCGAAAAAATGCAAACTCGGTTGCGTTGGAATCGTATGGACGAGCACTACGCGATGGAGTTGGTTTGGAGTCGTTTGGAGTTAGTGAGAATTTCGGGTAAAATTAAACGCGCGTTTAATTTTATTCGAAATAAAAGCTAAAACGGAAATTAAAATCAAGGTGAGAACTTCTCACTCAATCGAATAGATTTCGATTTTATTTTAAATAGTTAGATTTAAAATATTTGAATGCATGTTTGAATGATGACTGTAAATTATTGATTGTTAAAATAGACATTATGCGCCGTTAGTAAGCGGATGTTATTTAGTAAAAACATATACCGCGAATATTTCATAAACAGTGAAATTGGTATTATATATAATATCAATATATATATATTGGCATATGTATATATTGCAGTTGTTGATTTCCCGCATTTTTTTGTTTAGCGGATGAGACCCTATTACGCCGTTAGTAAGCGGATAATATTTATTAAGAACATATACCGCGATAATTTCGTACTGGAGCGAAATTGGTATTGTGCTAATGTTTGTGGATGCAGGAAAACAGGTTGGAGGGATCCAACTGGATTCCTCAACAGTTTTTATTTGATTTCAGATATTTTGATATTTGATGGATTATCATATCGATATATGATATCGTTGTTAGTCGTGATTGACTATTTGGTGTGTAGCATCATTGGACCCAGATTTTGGGATTTTAAAATGGTTTTAAAGTGATTTTTGAAAATATACTATATTTTTGGAATTGATCCATTATAAATAAATAAACGTTATAATTTTTAAAGTTATAAAAATTATGATTTTTGTGAAATATAGTTAAAAGCTGATTTTTGAGAAATATGAATTTATGATTTTATAAAATAGGTTAAATTGGATTTTTGAATATATTATAAAAGTTTAAATATAGGATTTATGAAGTTTGATTATTTTATAAATCAAAAATGGTGAAACTATAAAGGAGTTAAGACGTTTTAAAGAATAATATAGATTGATTTATATTAAAGGATTTACAAATGAATATTTGTAAATGAAAATGTTGGAATTATAAAATGAGATTTTGTAAGTGTTTGAATGAAGTGAAAGTGAATTTTGTAAATGAATGGAATTCATAGAATTATATAACGGTAAAGTTATAAATGGAATTTTATAAACAGTAGGTTTATAAAATTTGTAAAGTTATTAAAGTAATAAGATTTGGATAAATAATTGAATCTTATAAGTTATAAGATTTAAAATTATGAAGTTCAATGGAATGGTTTTGCAAACGAATAAATTATAAGTGTTTAACTTATAATATGAACCTGTAGTTTATAACCGAGTTATAAATCGAATAAGTTAATAAAGGAGATTTATAAAAAGGAAGTTTTTATAAAAAAATAGAAAAGGAATTTATAAACGTTGTTTTATAAATTCGCAAACAACTTATTTTGATATGTTAATTGTTGAAACCTATCAATGGAGTTATATTCACATTTTTGAATAGTGAATAATCCTTTGAATTAAAGTGAATAAAATTGATGAAATTTGTTAGCAAAGTTTATTCACGTTTTTGAATAGTGAATAACACGTTAAAGAAAATGGTTTAGATTTGATGTTTTAAATTGAATTTAAAACGATCTAACGATGTTTTAAATGTGTTGAGATTCGAAACCATAGATTTCAACATTTATTGTTGAAATAGACGTTTTCGAGAAATAAAAGGAAATAGTGGACTATAACACTGTTGTTATAGTAAATGATTTCCGAAAGGAAATGTTTTGAATAGTATTGGGATTTATATATCTATTTTAATTTCGAATCCCTATACTAGTGATTTTGGGTTGTTGTAACGATGTTTTACGCAACATTCGTTTTGGCCCAAATAAATATGTTTAAGTGAATGATTTCCTTAAAGAATGAAATATATACTTAATTCGGTTTAAGTATATTGAATATTTTCTAAGTGTTGAAAATAAAAGATTGTGAATTACTTATTTAATAAGTATGGAATTGTTTTCCAATATAAAGTGAATATATTGAATTTATCTTTTTGAAGATAAATTGAAAAGGATAATTGAAATTGTATATGCATGAATATTTTGAAATATAAATTCATTATGGAATTTATATGTGAAAAGTGAAATTGGTTAAAAATAAATATTGATTTATTTTTGAAGTGTTGAAACTATATATCTAGTAAAGATATTTTGGAAAATAAATAATTTGGAAAATTATTTGGAATCTGGTGATGTATGCATATCCAGTGATAGTTCAATAACCGACTATCAGTATTTCCCTTTGAATGGGTATTTGATGTGAATTGATTGAATTTGAATGCACACTTATTTTTGAATAAGCGCTCACTATTCGGGTTAACCGGGAAAGGACCATGGGGTCGTATAACCCATTCCGAATATGTGATACGTCGTTATAATTGCATTGAAGATCGGTGTTGAAGACCCGGTATTTGCGAGAGCGATAGGATGACCTGTCGATTGTCTCTGCACTGAGTTGCAACGGTATAGAGACTCCCTAAGTGATGAGAAATCCGATCAGGATTGTGAATATCCGGATTGCAAGGACTTCTTTGTAAGTGCCTTCGGTTTTGTTCGATCCCGGAACAGACTTGTATGGATTGTATGTCTGACATTACAATTTGAGATATAAAGCCGATTTCTTTCAAATATATTTCTGTTGGTGGCGGAGAATTTATTCTTTGCTTAACACCCTTCTTTGAGACGTATGTGCTCAAAGGTTATATAGTTGAAGTTATCAGCGATATATTCCCAATTTGGTAATGTGATATGCTGAGTGATGCTGAAATGATCATTGTGTTGATTATTTGTGATAGGATCATTTATTTGATCGTCTATCTTAGTGATCATTGTGTTGATCATTTGTTGACCCAAAGCATGGCTTTTGTATAAAGTATGTTTTTGTGGACGTGACTTCGTCGAGCCTCACACCCCGTGAATGGTCAAAACAGGAAAGAAGCAGCAAGGTTATGAGGGGTAGCACCCTTTAGGATGTGTCCATTTCCTTCTGGAAAAGGGTGGTATCATGGTATGGAGCCCAGATACTTACTCATGTTGAAAACACTTTATGATTGTGTGAATTGATTACGAGCGCTCGGTGATAAAGGTCCCAAAGGACCGGGGGATGGCATATTCGGTCAGTTGTTACTCAGTTAGGAGTAACCCGGCCTTGTGTTGGTAGAGATCCGGTTTGGTTCTCGGGGATGTCCATCCAGAGGCATTCTCATGTGGCAATGGGAAGTTCCTTGGCCTGATCATTCGTTGGAAATCCAAAGAAACAATACGAAACTTGTACGGTATTAGTTGTAGAACCTGCTATTCACTTATGGTGGTCACCACTGTTTGGATAGTAGCTATAGTAGGCATACGATAATGGTCGTATGTTGGCTAAGATTTATATTCTACTTTCGAAATGAATTTTTCCTACACTATGCACTAATAATAATATCAAATGTTATTTTAAATGCGTATCAAGCATCTTTGACTATCATAAGGAGAAATCTCCTCCGATTCTGCGTTTGCATGTGTGTGTGTGCGGGAGGCCTTATGGTAGTCTCATTTTTAAAAGCATTGCGAATTGAATTTAAAAATATTCCTCTATTTTGATTTTAAAGTTAAATAAACTGTTTTGAGTTCTCACACCAGTCACATGACTGACTTGGAGTTTATTGTTTTCCTTCCTAAACTCTGGGTGCCCACCAATTTCCACACGGGCAGTTAAGAGTTAGGTTTATCAGGATATTCTGGATATTCTGGAGTTGCTGGAGGCAAGCTGGATGGCATGGCATATTACTTATATAGTATTTCTTTTCCGCTGCACTGTTTATTGTTGTATGTTGTTGTACACTCTGATGATATGATGTAATGTAATGAAATGAAATGTAATAACTGATATAGTTCTTTGTTTAAAGATTATTCATTTATTATTATATGTTGTTCCGCTGCGAATTGTGAGATTCTGTTGTTGTTCTGTTGTTTGCTGTCCCGTCCTATTTTCTTCTGTTTTCTCCTTTTTCTCTATTCTCTTTTTCTTTCTATTTCTAAATTTTCTATCTTCTTTTCCCTCTACCTTCTACCTTTTTCTCTCTTCTTTCTTTTTCTTAAATTCTTTTTTTAAAACCCATAACATCTCGGTTTTCGGCCTTTGATTTCTCGGCAGTCGATAAAGTGAGTGTCGATGTTGAATTTTTAAAAGGACGAAAATCTTCAGACGTTACATTTGGTATCAGAGCTGATGGTTAAGCGACAACCATGGTTCTGTAGGGTATTACTCATTAGAGATAGAGTCAGCAGTACTCTAGAATGAGTTTGAGTGTAATGATAGCTATGAGAGCGTATTTGTTAGTGAATATAAAATTGTTTTATATTGTGATGATTGGTTTATTGAGTGGCATATGAACTTTCGTCAGCACAGCCTCGAAACTGAGCCGAAGGGGTTTCTAAACACTTGAATAGAACAATTCGACATAGTATTGTTTTGAATTGGGTAAATGCAATAATTTTGCCTTGATTATATTTTAATATGTAAAGGAATAATTTTTCAAAATTATTAAAGTGTATATAAGTTGATTGTTAGGTTGTTTGAATAATCTAAATAAAAGAATAATTGTATAAGCAAATGAATTATAAGAATTGAATTATAATTAAAGTGATTTACAATTGTGAATAAACTTATATATATAAGAAGTGAAACTATATGGATATATTTATGAATATGAGTTGTAAATGAAAGTGAATTTAAGGTTAAGTTATAAATATGAACTAGAGTTATGGAAATAAAATTCAACTTAGTAATTGAATTGAATGAATGAATTGAAATGTTAATCAATTAAATGAAAATAAAGTTGATATGGAATAATGAATGAAAGTATTAATTCATTGAAATCAAATGTTATTGGAAGTTGAATAAATTGAATGAGAATGAATAAGTAAAGGAATTTGGTTGTAATTAATATACATTGGTTGGTATATGATTGTTGATTGATAGTATGTAATTCATTAAGTGTTAATGAAATTGAAAGCTATGAAATTGAATTCAAATTGAAAGTAAATAGATTTGAATAGAATTGAATGTGAATTGGATTTAATTAGTGAATGCAAACTAATTAAAATTGAATAAGAATGAAAGTTGATAAAATCCAATGTAATAAATCAAATATGATTTAAAGTGAAAACCAATTCATTGAATATTAATGAGAATATGAATGAAAATTCATTTGATTATGAATGGTAGTTGGTTGATATTTGCATTTGTTGTTTGGTTGCATTTGCTATGTGACATGTATAGTTATTATGTTGCTATATGTTGTATATTGAGATTACTTGCATATATACATGATTCTCATGTTGTTTGTTGAGTGTTAGTAGGTGCGGATCGCGTTTGCTTCGCATTTGGAGTTCGCTTTAGCGCTATATTAGCCGTATATGCTTGCTAATAAAATATAAGGTACATATCTCGGATTAAATATCGTACTTTTACACTTTTTTCCCTTCGGGATGCCTCATTACTTGATGAGATGTATATTTGTGATATATATACTGTCATTTTTTTTTTCGGATTGAGCCGCGCAAAGGAGACATGGCGAATTTTTCCGGAAACTTAAGGCGTTAGAAAAAAATTTGAGAAAAATTGGAAAAATTTTGAAAACTTTAAACTTTGATTTTGAATTGAAAGTTAAATGATATAATTGTTTTTGAAAAGATAACTAAGTATGATTTGAAAACTTAGTAAAGTATTTGAAAGAAGTTTAATTATAAATTTTGGAAAGTTAATAGATTCTGTAATTTTCTTACTTGTAATTTCGAGGACGAAATTCTTTTAAGGGGGAAAGATTGTAACGACCCAGAATTTTTATAAATTAAAATTTGAATGTTTAATTAATTTTAAATATTTATAAGTGAATTTATAAGTCAAATAAATTTTTATTTGAATTATTGGATTTAATTGAATTATTAAATCGATAATTTAATATGTTAAATTATGAAAATAATTGAAAATTGAGTTAAATATGATAGAAAATAATTTATAAAATTTTATTTTATCATGTTGAAGTTAGAACGATATTTTAGAACTTTTAAAATCGAATTAAAAGTTAATTTGTGAAAATTGAATATTTTAATATTTAATAATTGACTGTAAAATAGCCAATTTTTGAACAGTCTCAGAATTGAACGAAACCAGTTCCATTGGATCCGTAATAGTTAGTTATTACCGGATTTCAATTTTCGTGTCAATCGGAGTTATCGTTTGATCGTGGCAGCTCGAAACGCATCGATTTATTTTTAATTTAAATTTGGCGAGTCAAAATAGCCATTTTTCAAAAAGTCTCGGATTTCGACGAAACCAGTTTCATCGGATCCGTAATGTGATATTATTGTAAGATTTCAAATTTCAAGTCAATTGGATTTACCGTTTGTCCGGTACGAATTAAAACGCCTAGAAATCGACTTAAATCGGTTTAATTCAAATTGAACGTTTTCAGCCATAACTCGCACATACTTCCGAATTAGCTTCCGAAACCTGTTCCATTGTGTCCGGAACGTGGGATAAACCCTAGGTACGCTGGTTACGGCGTCTAAATCGGAGTTCGGAATTTCCGGGATGAATAGTGTCGCTCGTTCCTTATAAATAGCCCCTACCTCTTCATAAAATTAAAATAAATACTAAAACCCTAACCCTAAAGCTAGTAGCCGCCACTTATACATGAATGGCCAGAAATTAGCTTCATTCATCTCTCAATCTCTCTCAATCTACAAAGAATTAGAAGAAGTGTTCAACACGAAAAAGGTAGAGCATGAAGAGAGCTTGAAATCCATACGGATATGATCGGGAATGGAGCAACGATGAGGGGGCAAGGATGGGCCGTTCGTGGGCTGTTCACCACCGTGCGCGCGCGTCATAGGGTGGCCGAGCTTCATGGTGGAGGAGGTGGAGATAGCTCTCGTCAAGGGCTTCGCGTTGGCGTTGGTGTGATCGAGTTTCGTCGAGTATAAATGGCGAATTAATTAACCCTAGTTTGAGATGGGGTGGGTTCTTCTTGCGTGAATCACCTGTAGAAGAGATACGTGAGTTGAGGGAGATGAAGGAGAGGCCTTGGATGCAGATCTTACGGCCAGGATTTGCTGTGGTATGAAAATAGTTGAATAAATGTTGTAAAAGTTTATATAAAATCGTGTACAAACTTGTAAATTGCATAACTTTTTCATACGAGGTCGAAAAAATGCAAACTCGGTTGCGTTGGAATCGTATGGACGAGCACTACGCGATGGAGTTGGTTTGGAGTCGTTTGGAGTTAGTGAGAATTTCGGGTAAAATTAAACGCGCGTTTAATTTTATTCGAAATAAAAGCTAAAACGGAAATTAAAATCAAGGTGAGAACTTCTCACTCAATCGAATAGATTTCGATTTTATTTTAAATAGTTAGATTTAAAATATTTGAATGCATGTTTGAATGATGACTGTAAATTATTGATTGTTAAAATAGACATTATGCGCCGTTAGTAAGCGGATGTTATTTAGTAAAAACATATACCGCGAATATTTCATAAACAGTGAAATTGGTATTATATATAATATCAATATATATATTGGCATATGTATATATTGCAGTTGTTGATTTCCCGCATTTTTTTGTTTAGCGGATGAGACCCTATTACGCCGTTAGTAAGCGGATAATATTTATTAAGAACATATACCGCGATAATTTCGTACTGGAGCGAAATTGGTATTGTGCTAATGTTTGTGGATGCAGGAAAACAGGTTGGAGGGATCCAACTGGATTCCTCAACAGTTTTTATTTGATTTCAGATATTTTGATATTTAATGGATTATCATATCGATATATGATATCGTTGTTAGTCGTGATTGACTATTTGGTGTGTAGCATCATTGGACCCAGATTTTGGGATTTTAAAATGGTTTTAAAGTGATTTTTGAAAATATACTATATTTTTGGAATTGATCCATTATAAATAAATAAACGTTATAATTTTTAAAGTTATAAAAATTATGATTTTTGTGAAATATAGTTAAAAGCTGATTTTTGAGAAATATGAATTTATGATTTTATAAAATAGGTTAAATTGGATTTTTGAATATATTATAAAAGTTTAAATATAGGATTTATGAAGTTTGATTATTTTATAAATCAAAAATGGTGAAACTATAAAGGAGTTAAGACGTTTTAAAGAATAATATAGATTGATTTATATTAAAGGATTTACAAATTAATATTTGTAAATGAAAATGTTGGAATTATAAAATGAGATTTTGTAAGTGTTTGAATGAAGTGAAAGTGAATTTTGTAAATGAATGGAATTCATAGAATTATATAACGGTAAAGTTATAAATGGAATTTTATAAACAGTAGGTTTATAAAATTTGTAAAGTTATTAAAGTAATAAGATTTGGATAAATAATTGAATCTTATAAGTTATAAGATTTAAAATTATGAAGTTCAATGGAATGGTTTTGCAAACGAATAAATTATAAGTGTTTAACTTATAATATGAACCTGTAGTTTATAACCGAGTTATAAATCGAATAAGTTAATAAAGGAGATTTATAAAAAGGAAGTTTTTATAAAAAAATAGAAAAGGAATTTATAAACGTTGTTTTATAAATTCGCAAACAACTTATTTTGATATGTTAATTGTTGAAACCTATCAATGGAGTTATATTCACATTTTTGAATAGTGAATAATCCTTTGAATTAAAGTGAATAAAATTGATGAAATTTGTTAGCAAAGTTTATTCACGTTTTTGAATAGTGAATAACACGTTAAAGAAAATGGTTTAGATTTGATGTTTTAAATTGAATTTAAAACGATCTAACGATGTTTTAAATGTGTTGAGATTCGAAACCATAGATTTCAACATTTATTGTTGAAATAGACGTTTTCGAGAAATAAAAGGAAATAGTGGACTATAACACTGTTGTTATAGTAAATGATTTCCGAAAGGAAATGTTTTGAATAGTATTGGGATTTATATATCTATTTTAATTTCGAATCCCTATACTAGTGATTTTGGGTTGTTGTAACGATGTTTTACGCAACATTCGTTTTGGCCCAAATAAATATGTTTAAGTGAATGATTTCCTTAAAGAATGAAATATATACTTAATTCGGTTTAAGTATATTGAATATTTTCTAAGTGTTGAAAATAAAAGATTGTGAATTACTTATTTAATAAGTATGGAATTGTTTTCCAATATAAAGTGAATATATTGAATTTATCTTTTTGAAGATAAATTGAAAAGGATAATTGAAATTGTATATGCATGAATATTTTGAAATATAAATTCATTATGGAATTTATATGTGAAAAGTGAAATTGGTTAAAAATAAATATTGATTTATTTTTGAAGTGTTGAAACTATATATCTAGTAAAGATATTTTGGAAAATAAATAATTTGGAAAATTATTTGGAATCTGGTGATGTATGCATATCCAGTGATAGTTCAATAACCGACTATCAGTATTTCCCTTTGAATGGGTATTTGATGTGAATTGATTGAATTTGAATGCACACTTATTTTTGAATAAGCGCTCACTATTCGGGTTAACCGGGAAAGGACCATGGGGTCGTATAACCCATTCCGAATATGTGATACGTCGTTATAATTGCATTGAAGATCGGTGTTGAAGACCCGGTATTTGCGAGAGCGATAGGATGACCTGTCGATTGTCTCTGCACTGAGTTGCAACGGTATAGAGACTCCCTAAGTGATGAGAAATCCGATCAGGATTGTGAATATCCGGATTGCAAGGACTTCTTTGTAAGTGCCTTCGGTTTTGTTCGATCCCGGAACAGACTTGTATGGATTGTATGTCTGACATTACAATTTGAGATATAAAGCCGATTTCTTTCAAATATATTTCTGTTGGTGGCGGAGAATTTATTCTTTGCTTAACACCCTTCTTTGAGACGTATGTGCTCAAAGGTTATATAGTTGAAGTTATCAGCGATATATTCCCAATTTGGTAATGTGATATGCTGAGTGATGCTGAAATGATCATTGTGTTGATTATTTGTGATAGGATCATTTATTTGATCGTCTATCTTAGTGATCATTGTGTTGATCATTTGTTGACCCAAAGCATGGCTTTTGTATAAAGTATGTTTTTGTGGACGTGACTTCGTCGAGCCTCACACCCCGTGAATGGTCAAAACAGGAAAGAAGCAGCAAGGTTATGAGGGGTAGCACCCTTTAGGATGTGTCCATTTCCTTCTGGAAAAGGGTGGTATCATGGTATGGAGCCCAGATACTTACTCATGTTGAAAACACTTTATGATTGTGTGAATTGATTACGAGCGCTCGGTGATAAAGGTCCCAAAGGACCGGGGGATGGCATATTCGGTCAGTTGTTACTCAGTTAGGAGTAACCCGGCCTTGTGTTGGTAGAGATCCGGTTTGGTTCTCGGGGATGTCCATCCAGAGGCATTCTCATGTGGCAATGGGAAGTTCCTTGGCCTGATCATTCGTTGGAAATCCAAAGAAACAATACGAAACTTGTACGGTATTAGTTGTAGAACCTGCTATTCACTTATGGTGGTCACCACTGTTTGGATAGTAGCTATAGTAGGCATACGATAATGGTCGTATGTTGGCTAAGATTTATATTCTACTTTCGAAATGAATTTTTCCTACACTATGCACTAATAATAATATCAAATGTTATTTTAAATGCGTATCAAGCATCTTTGACTATCATAAGGAGAAATCTCCTCCGATTCTGCGTTTGCATGTGTGTGTGCGCGGGAGGCCTTATGGTAGTCTCATTTTTAAAAGCATTGCGAATTGAATTTAAAAATATTCCTCTATTTTGATTTTAAAGTTAAATAAACTGTTTTGAGTTCTCACACCAGTCACATGACTGACTTGGAGTTTATTGTTTTCCTTCCTAAACTCTGGGTGCCCACCAATTTCCACACGGGCAGTTAAGAGTTAGGTTTATCAGGATATTCTGGATATTCTGGAGTTGCTGGAGGCAAGCTGGATGGCATGGCATATTACTTATATAGTATTTCTTTTCCGCTGCACTGTTTATTGTTGTATGTTGTTGTACACTCTGATGATATGATGTAATGTAATGAAATGAAATGTAATAACTGATATAGTTCTTTGTTTAAAGATTATTCATTTATTATTATATGTTGTTCCGCTGCGAATTGTGAGATTCTGTTGTTGTTCTGTTGTTTGCTGTCCCGTCCTATTTTCTTCTGTTTTCTCCTTTTTCTCTATTCTCTTTTTCTTTCTATTTCTAAATTTTCTATCTTCTTTTCCCTCTATCTTCTACCTTTTTCTCTCTTCTTTCTTTTTCTTAAATTCTTTTTTTAAAACCCATAACATCTCGGTTTTCGGCCTTTGATTTCTCGGCAGTCGATAAAGTGAGTGTCGATGTTGAATTTTTAAAAGGACGAAAATCTTCAGACGTTACATTTCTTTACTCAAAACTTGTTCTATTAAACCATTACTATTTCACTAAACTTCTAAAAAGATTAGTGATGAGCAACATAATTTGATAGGGAAATAAATACCTGTAATGGAGCCAACAATGATAAAGCACTTAGAAGGATAATCAGACTCCTTCAAGCTATAAAGAAGCGAGCGAGCAAGCAATAAATGACCAAGATGGTTAACCCCAATGCTCATCTCAAACCCATCTGCAAGTCAAATAAAAGGCATCTTAGTCAAATGCTTCTTGAGGTAACCAATCTTTATACATTCACAAAATACAACTATATATGTATGTATGTATGTATATGTATATGTATATGTGTGTGTGTATGTGTATGTGTGTATGATCAACAAACAAAATAGCTACCAAACAAAATTAACTATTGTATTTATATGTATACACTATTGTAGAAATACATGAACTCTAGACTATAATTCATAATAAAGTAACCCTAGCTAACAAATTAAAACTTGTATTCAAATATTATTTACTTGGATATCTCAAATAACTTGCGCATATTCATTTTGATATTTAAATGAAAATAAAATTAGTATTTATATTATCCAAATGAAATACTCTTTTGAGAAGTTCAAATATATTTTTAAATTCACACGGTTTCAGAAGGAAAACCATATTTTCCTAAACAAATACTACAAGAAAAATAATTCAGAAAAAAGTTTGAAACTTACAGAGAAAGTAGAACAACTTGATGCTAAAGTTGATGCTACAGGTGACTTCAGAGTTCGAAGAGGCTTTGAATTCGAAAGGGGCTTCCTCTGGTCTAGTTTTGCGGGATGCTTTTGATTTGACTAAAGATAGGGGCTCTGGGCTGGGCAAACATTCCTGTTGATACGAAGAAGGATCAGTTGTCATTTGAGCTTGAGTTTCATGGTACATTCACAAAAAATCCTCAATGTATCGGCGAGTATCCTAAAAATAATACCCTACGTTGAGGGAGCTTGGATTGCTCATGCACTTCAGCATAACTACAATGAACTTCATTAGCAAGATTATTGAAATTTTAAAAAAATCAGACATTTTTCTCTAGACAAACTAAAAGCTCATATCATAGTGTCAAAGTTAGAACATAACTATGATGAATATAACACTATTAATGATAATTTCCTATGGTTACACTGACAAACACATTTTGAGCATTCAAATACAAATATTATTAATAGTTTCTGATAGATCACCAACTTCAGATACATTACCATCCCTCTTATTATGATAACCTAGATAATCTTTTTCACTGATGAACTCCTCCATTCTAATCAAATATAAACCAGCTTTCATTTCTAATTTTGTAAACTTCCATTCACTGTAGGGATAATTATTTCTGTGAGATACATGGACCTCACCCTTTTCAGAAAGAATACATGCAGTACTTACAAAGAAAGCCCTCATTAGTTCCTTATGTCTCCTAAAAAATTAATAGCAATATAGCATGTGAAAACTGAATGGCTTATGAGATCTAAGAATTGTTTTTTTTTCAAGTACCTCATCAGTATTGTACTTGTTTCACCAAAGAAGTGATTATGGCCAGCATGAGGAAATTTCAAGATGATACGGTCAAATTTCATATTCCTTAAAAAACGATGTTGATGCATGTCATTAACATCCACATCATGCAATATGGTGCAACCTAGTGCTTTATACAATACTTTCAAATCTTCACGGACTACAAATTTTAGTTATCTTAGTAGTAATTTAGATCAATGAAAATAAACTGAACTCGAGAAACTGGATATTAAGGTTTCATACGAGCATAATAGCAACATAAACTCCCTCCTTAATTATTATATTGTCGTTATTAAGTTAACTATTACATAATTTCTCACTCAACAACCCAAACAATAGATATAACAAATTAAGGAATATAATTTGTTGTAATTTACACCAGATCTACTTAGAGTGGTCTAAAATAATTGATCTGATGCTAAACTACCAACAAAAATAGTACACCTTGCAAACAATCACAATTCTCGGCCTCTTTCCTAACAACATCTGAAATCGAATCAACCGATTCCGCTCCTTCTGTATAATGACCCTTCACCCAATTATTACCCGCTCCACTCTGTCCGAAAACAAAGTTATCGGTTCTGAAAATCTGTCCATACGGTCTCGATCTGATTGCATCCATAGTACCCAGCTTCGGATCTATCAAGACAGCGAGTGGCACGAACCTGCTTGAGCTTTCTTTGTTGTAGTAAACGTTGATTCTTTTAAGCTGCAGATCTGAGTCGCCGTTGTATTTCCCAGTTGAATCGATTCCATGCTCGGCGCGCACACCACTCCCAGAACTTAGCTCCGATCTGGTTCTCGCATTGGCCACCTTTAATTTTGTTTGGGGGACAAATCTGGGATAGTAGATAGTGTTTTTAATTAACTGATAGGGTTTTTGGTAAAATACAGATAGTGGATTGGGAAGGAGGGAAAAGGGAAAATTTTCTAAGTACTGTCGCGCCAATTGAAAAAGGAAAAAAGAGAACGGAGAAAGAGTTTTTGTGCGGGCTGCGTTAACTTTGTTGTTTCATTTTTAATTTTTTTATTCCATAGAACTTTGGTTGCATTTGGATAACTTTTTGGTTGCACTTAGATAACAAACGCTACTAATAAGTGCAACTAAAAATGCTTTTTCTTGTAGTGAGTGGATACGTAGATTGGATTATGATTAATCCTGCATCGCAAGATATTCTAAAAGAGATGAGCACATATATGAGATTGGTAGCATGTAACAGTAAGGGATTTCTTTCGTTACAAATAAATATTGCCATAAAAATGTGTGTGCTCTAGGGGGTTGTAGGGTTATCCAATCACGACGCTGACACCAAAAGATCTTCGTTTAGTGGTCTTGTCTCTTCTACACTAAATGAAGTGCGTGCATAGCGGAAGATGCGATGCGAGAGGGCACCAAAATTTTCAACAGATTTGATCAAGTCTCAGAGTCAACCGATCAATGTGCAGTTAGATGAAGGCAATTTCTTTCTTTGAAACTTTCAGTTAGAAACTACTATAAGGGTTTATGGTCTGGAGAAGTATATTCTTGGAGCATTGGTTACACCACCTAAAAACATCAGAGACAGTAAGGGAAAATTTGTAAGTAATCAAGAATTTATAACTCATCAAAGACGGGGCAGTTTAATAAGTTCTTGGTTGCTATCTACTATTAGTCAAAATTTACTTCCATAACAAATAGGGTGTACTATACCACTTGAAATATGGTCAACCATTGAATGGATATCCAATACTCAGAGTACAACAAAAGTTATGTACTATAATAGGCAACTACAAAATTTAAAGAAGGAGAATCTATCAATGAGAGAGTATCTGTCCAAGATCAAAGTATTATGTCATCAACTTGCATCAGTAGGTCATAAAGTTTTTGATTATAAACATATACTATCCATATTGAATGGATTATATGAGGAATATGAAGCTATGGTAGCAGTTATCTCCTCAAAAGAAACAACTCCGACTATCCTATATGTCCATTCCACATTTCTTGCTCTTAAAGGTAGAGTAGAACAAAAGAAGCATATTGTTTCAAATTTCTCAACCAACTTTTTAGTACTAACAAATATAGAAATCAAGAAAGAAACTATAATGGAAGGAATCAATCAAGCAGTCAAAGGGATAGTCAATACAATAGATCTAAAGGAAGAGGTGGAAGGTATAATAATAACAACAGAATCAGATGTCAAATAAGTGAGAGGTATGGTTATTTTGCAAGAAAATGTTATTTCAGATTTGATGCAAATTATGTACCATCACAGCTGAGCAACAACAATTCAATAAATTATCAACCCAGTGTAAATATAGTCAATGTTCAATAAGACAACATAAGTCAATCAGAAAACATAGGCAGTGATGCAACTAAACTTGAAGATTTACATAATGAAAGCTGGTATCCAGATTCAGGAGCTATCAACCATGTTATAAGCAAGTTAAACAATCTAAACATGGACAGCAAAGAATACAAAGGTAAACAATCTATTTATATGGGTAATAGTAAGTCCATTAGAATCACACTTACGGGAAATGTAAGTTTTATAGGGAAGAGATCACTTTATCTTTATAATTTGTTGAGAATCCCTTTAATAAGAAAAAAATTATTAAGTGTGTCTTAATTTGCAAAAGATAACAATGTGTACTTTGAATTTTATCCAATATATTGTTTGGTCAAAGATATTCTAACTAAATAAATTTTATTACAGTGTAAAGAATTTAGAGGATTATATAAATTCAATGTTGTCAATTCAAGAAATCTTGAATTTAAGAGAAAATGGTGTAATATTTCTGAAATCAAACAAGGAAAAGACTGTAATAATTTTGATGTATGGCATTATAAGCTAGGAACATCCAAATGTAAATATTGTAAATCATGTTTCAAACAATAGTAATCTCCGTTGAAAAGATTTCAATGCCTTATGTTTGTACATATTGTCAAGTGGGAAAAAGTCATAAACTTGCATTTCCAGACTTACAAACTGAATACACTAGATCTGTAGAATTAATTGCTATAGATTTATGGGGACCATCACCAATCAACACTAATTATGGATTCAAATATTATATTTCATTTGTTGATGCTTACTCTAGATATGTGTGGATTTATTTTTTGAAATCAAAATCTAAAACTTACATTGCAATATGCAATTCATAGCTCAGGCTAAAAAACAAACAAATTGTCAAGTAAAAAGTCATACAAACTGATGGTGGAAGAAAGTTTCAACTACTCAAGGAATTTTTTTTGAAAAAAAGGATAATTCATAGAACAACTTGTCCATACACATCAGGGAAAAATGAACTAGTTGAGAGAATACATATAAAAATAGTTGAAACTGGGCTTACACTACTAGCTCAAGCATCACTGCCACTTAAATTTTGGCTTGATACCTTTTCTACAAAAGCCTATTTGATTAGTAGATTACCAATAAAAAAATTAATTTCAAAAGTCTAATGGAAGTGTGACGTAGCGGATATAATGAATGACAGCGAAATGAAGATTTCGTGTCAAACTAATCGATGAAACAATTAGATGAAACAAGATAAATCGATGGATTAAAAATACCGAATGCCCAAATTCGTTGATCTCGGGAGATACCGAATACTAGCTATCTCCAACACGTTGATCGCGCATGATACCGTGTTAAAAGATCTACGACTCTTCTACGTTGATCTCGTGCACGAGATCAAGTGAATCGGCTTCAAATCTGTTGATTCGAGCGCACTCGAATAACCGAAAATGGAGAAAGGAGACAACGCTCAACTTCCAATTTCAAAGAGGCACAAAGCACTCAAACAAAATTTTATTCAAAATCAACTATCCAAATGATACAACTCACCCGCTATTTATAGGATTTACAACACACACAGCACACGACCTATCATTGGTCGTTGACGACCTAACAAACTCCAGTGACTCACGAGTTAACAAAGACGACGACCTAACATACACAAGCACAACACGATACAGGTCGTTCACGACCTAACAATCTCGACACACGACTTAACATTTTACAACGTCACGAATTACAACATATACAGTATGCCAGCGACCTAAGAGATACGAATCAGCGACTTAAAGAAATTTGGCGACCTAAGGACTTCGGGAGCTCGTTTGCGACATAAGAATCTTCAGTAGCTTCGCGACTTAAGGATTGTAACGACCCGCAAATCCGTACCCCTTGAGTCAACACTATTCTATCTAAATCAACTCAAGTTGTACAGAAATACGAACCATTTTGGATTTAAGAAGAAGAGGTATAAGAAGAAGATAGGAAACAACAACAGAATCTAACCATCGCAGCGGAATAAAATATAATAGATAATAAATACTCTTTACTCAAACATCAAATATTTTTGTTTATATATATACATCATCAGAGTACATCAATCACATCTTAACATCAATATCATACAAATGGATACACAACAACTCAACACAGCGGAATATATATATAAATACAAGTACGAAAGTACGTCTCGTCATCCAGCTCGTCTCCTGAGCTCCACAGCATCATCTTGTATCCTATAATACTCGGTCTGACCCGAGCATTACAGTTAAATAACACCCGAGTCAGTCTAAAATACCAGCGTGAGAAAATCACACTCAATTGATTATTAAAGTTTCAAAAATCCTTTTAAAACAAAAGCATCTCGTAAGACCACGCCACAAATAAACATGTCGGGTTTTTACCTTACGATAGCTAAAGACAATTTTTATAGAAATCCTCTGATATTATAATAGGGTCTATTTACAAATACTTATAAAATAGCCAAAATTGTTACATCTATTAAATTCCAGCTACTAGCCACAAAAGTGGGTATTACAAACAAAACTCGTACAAGGCTCGTAGGGAGAATGAATTTCCAACCGATGACCAGGCACTGGGGTACCACCTGTCACAGTACGGGGCCTAGATCACCGTACCGAGGAGTACGCCCGCTCCCCTGCAACACAAGGCCGGAACCATCCCTTACTGGACAGTTCCGAGTGAGATCACCCTACGGTTGGGATCAGCAACCACCCACTAAGCCGAAATAAAAAGGGACATCTAGACTGGAATGACCTCACCCTGCTTGGGTGCTACCCACTTAGCCTTGCTGCATAACCCCTGATTTTCAGTGATTCCCATTTGATGAGGCTTGAGGCTAAACATTACCTTTTTTAGAATATATCCCTTAGAATGCCCATCGTCCACCTGACGATGTTTACGAAAGCTTTCATCCATACAAGTCCGTCCCGGGTTCGAACGGAACCGAAGGCACTATTCCTACTACATCCATTTTGAAAATATACTCAGGATTAGTAGCGACTAGCCCTTGCACTTCTCTACTCCATCTTCGAATCCAAAATCATTTACATGAAACGTACAAACCGGATCGAAGTGGTTTTCGAGAAATAAATCTCGATCTCGGTCTCTTCGAAACGATCAACGTATTTGTCCAATATTGATAGTCGGTGATTTAACTATCAATTAATATTCACAAACATCCATCAAACAATAAATAATTTCCCAAATTATTTATTAACCTCAAAATATGTTCACAAGATATATTTCTATTTTCAATCCTTTGAAAACAGTTTCAAAAACCAACTTTCCTTTCAGAATAAACTTTCCCAATTATTTTCTATCACTTCTGAAATTACCAAGCACAAAACTAAATTTTAAAATAATTTAAAATACTTCACTTTGAAATATACTTTAAAACATTTATTTTGAAACTACTTTAATGATTTGTTAAAAATACATACTATATGAATCTTTGAAAATTAGGTTACTAAATAAAATATAAAACTAGATTTTCATTTTAAAAATAAAATACTAAGTCACTCTTTAACTAATTATTGCTATAATAGATTAAAAGAAAATACTTACTTTAGAATTTAAATATTTAGAAATAGTAAATTTTTCAAAACATACTTCTAAAAACAACTTTAAACTTTTAATTTATATTTAAAAGTTTACTTTGGAAATGTACTTGGTTATTCAGAGAGAAATTTCCAATCTCAATCACTTAAATCAATTTTCCAAGTTGATTCCCAATTTATTCCATTTGAAATAAATTCATTTCCAGATTCATTAATTATGGACTTTATTATTATTTTTAGTTAGATTTTTAAATCCTTTAGCTGAAATATACAAATTTCAGGTTATTTCCAATTTCTTCTTTATTCTTCTTAAATAATTTAAATTCTAAATTTAAAATAAATGTTCTGTTCTTTTAAACAATAACATTGAAGTTTAAGTTTCATTAACTTTCTGTTTATTTAAATTTACCTTCCCATACTCAGGATTTTAAAGTCACTTCATTTCCTTTCCAGTTCATTCATAAATTTATTCAACTTTTCTATACTTATTTTACTTACAACTTCACTACTTTTATTCTCATTCCCAAACTCACATTATATATTTGGTAATTCATTATTGCCCGATTATAACAATCAAACCACAGCATTCAATATTTCAACATAATCCATTATAAATATCAAATCATCATAACAGGGGGTGTAAATAATTTAAATAAATGTTGAGGGATCCAGTTGGATCCCTCCAACCTGTTTTTCCCTACATCACAGACGTTAGCACGACACAATATTCCAATCCCAAAATATCATACTATAGCACATTAATCAATTCAATCATTCAAATAATTATTTAAATTTAATCATTTAAATTTAAGTGTAACTGAGTGAGATTAACTCACCTTCGATTTTGGTTTTGCCAATCCAATTCAAACTTGCCTGGTTTTTCCCCCACGGCTTTAGACCTTGTATAAATATTTACAGTTTATTAACATTTGAACAACTAGAATTATCAGCTACCATTTAATAAATTTAATTAACTAATTATTTCGTCAATATTCGAATAAATCGAACAAATAATTTCCATTTGCTAAATTAATTAAATTAACAAATAATTAATTAATTTTTAATTTTTTTTATTTATTTAAGCTAATTGAATAATCACTTATCACAAATAATTAACAAATACTTTGGGTTTGAAACAATTTCTCCTTAACCATTTCTACATTAATTAAACAAGTAAATTACAATGTTATCCTCCTTCCGAAAACATACTTTATTTGTTGTTTACCCATAAACATATTCCCTGTTTTAAGAACAACTTGTACAGTAAAAATTTCTATCCTACATAAATATACAAATTTATATATATGTAAAAGATGGAAATCAATACCTACTGTTTCAAATTTCAACGCGCTACCCGGCATCGACCCAAACCCAACTCGTGCCTGCATCACTCGAACCCAACGCGTCATCCACTATCTGCCAGCTACCTTCGTTCCTTCGAGCATCCCCTACCCACACGTCGCCGACCAACCTCAACATCACGGCCTCACGCAGGTAAGAACGCACGCTACCCTATTACACACGACGCCTCCAACTCTCAGTCGAATCACCGAAACTAGAACTCCAAGCCCTAGCACGCGCGAGTCGGAGCCGCGAGGCTCGATCACCAAGACTT
Organism: Allium cepa; assembly: GCA_030765085.1. Taxonomy (NCBI): domain Eukaryota; kingdom Viridiplantae; phylum Streptophyta; class Magnoliopsida; order Asparagales; family Amaryllidaceae; genus Allium; species Allium cepa. The sequence goes on from CM060938.1 coordinate 551,631,163, forward strand.
TGAAACTTCGTCGCCGCCACCAAAAGAACTCGAGCTAGGGTTGCGAGTTCGGTCGCGATACAAGGTCGCGTAAAGATGGTGACCTGATTTCGGTCCTCCCCAATTTTCGATTATACTCGTTCGCCCCCTTTTTTTTTTAAGATCTGGATTTCGAATCGAATATAGGGAAGAAGGGTGTGAGATATTTTAGAAGGCTCGGCTTGTAATTGGCGTATACAGGAAGATTTGTTTATCGGTTTGATTATTCTTTTATATGAATATTTTATTTTGTTTTATATTTTTTTTTTCGAATTGGGGGAAATGAATTAAGCTTAACTGATAAGAAGGAAAGGAGGTGACGTGATAAGTAAAGGAGATGGCTTAAACAAGAAGCTTGACCAATTAAATTAAATTTCATTAGATTATTATCAATTAAATTTCAGTGCGTTTATATTTCGTACACTCACACACTAACTCCGATCAAAACGAAATTTGAAATTCGATAATAATTCAATATTACGGACCCAATGGAACTGGTTTCGTCGAATTCCGAGACTGTGCCTCGGAAGGCTATATTTTAAATTCAATTTTAAACGATATTAAATTTCAAAACTTAACAAACCATTCTAAAATTTGATTTCAACACTCCTATTCTCTTCAATAATATCAATATAACTTTTATAAGCCTTCAAATTATTTTTAACCGGCTTAAAACTTCAGATTCAACATTTAGCTCAACTTCAATTATTTAATTCAAAATTTTAATTAGCCATTAATTAGTGATATTTGAATTCAAGTTAAAATTATTCTATTGAATACTTAAAATCAATTAAATATTCTGATTTCAAGTGCTCGAAAATTACGGGTCGTCACATTCCTCCCCCCTTAAAAGAATTTCGTCCTCGAAATTACTAACTAGGAAGAATGGTCCAAAACCCGTTTACTTTTCCCAAAACCAAACAGTTCAACACCTATCCAACTATCTTTTTATAAAAAACCATTATCATTCTTATTAACTTTCCAAACCTTTTTCCTAGTTTGTAAACAATCCTATCTGCCCAACCATCCAAGTTTTAATCTTAAAACCAATTTCGAATTATAAAAATTTTCTAAAAATTTTTCTAACTCCTTAAATTTCCGAAAATTTTTGCCAGCGTCTCCTTTGTGCGGCTAGCTCGGTACAACTACAAAATGGCTCTACGGCCTCCCAAATCCAAAAAGAAAGCAAAAAGCCAAGTGGCTCAATCCAAATCCAAATCCCAATCAAATTTCACACCAAATTTAAATACATAACTTTGTCGGGCAATTCAAATTTATCTTCTTGAATCAAAAACCAATTCTCTTTTCCCTTTTATATACAAGCATATCCTGCTTAGCACTAATATCCAATCACAACATTCCAAAAACATTTTATCGACTTCCTTACCAAATGTCAATATTCATCCAAATATCAACTTAGAATACATTTGCAATATTAAATTCCCAATTAAGAATTGACCATTCCTTACTTAAGTTAACATAAGCATTTTATATGTTTCTTTATTTATTTCCGTCTCACCACATCAGCTTATATCTATTTCTATTCAAATTGATTCTTTCATTACCATATGAATTCAATTTATCTTTAACTCTGAATATTTAAATGTTATTTATCATTTAAAACTAATTTATGCCATCATTTTAATTATTTTCTGTAACAGCCCTTGTTTTTAGCTATTTATTTCTTTTAATTATTTTGATTTTTAAATATATTTTATATAAATTGTGTTTAACAATATAGTTTAATTATTTAATGTAAAGATATATTTTATAAAATTGTATATGTCAATAAAATTAAATAATAACTGTGAAAATTTAAGCTATGTTTAAACGGTAAAATTTCGCGTTCAAAAGACGCGTCAATTATAGGATATAAGCAACGTAATAAAACGTGTGTTTTTAAAATGTTATTTTTACAGAAATTTTTGATGTTTTAGACTGCGTCTGTTTAACATAGTATAAAAATCAAGTTTTCAAATAAATTTGAAGAAAAATATCAGTCAGTTAATTTCTACCCAACGTTACTTGGTTAAACTGTCAGTTAAACTTTGCATACGTTTTCGTTCCTAAGGCCGTGCATTATTTGTGCCATTTCATTTAATCCTATCAAACTAATTAAGCTAGATTGATTAGCTAGAGATGAATCATCACACGAGTAACGTTCGAACAAATCAGAGAGGAGAATTGTGCATTCTTTAATACTGGAAACGTTCATATCTGCCTGTTCATTTATCCCCTGTTTCAAGCATACTACAAAAATCAAGCTCCTCAAATTCGCACATCTATAACGTTCCATGTTTATTGCTTTAGTCACGCAAACCATTTTGCCCATAATCAATGCATGTTTTAATTTTCATCAAATAACTTTCGAACATTTAAACTGGAATCAATCAGCCTTCAAAAATCACACTGTTTATTTGCAACAAATATCAAAAGTTTGCATATCTGAAGATAAATCAACGCATGCCTTAAACCAAGCCTTGGTGTAACAGACAAAGCATATAATTGGAAGCAAATCCCAACCTTTCCCATTCTCTGCTTGCAAATGGCTCAGCAAGTTTCAAAGTTTGAAACCGCTCGGCCTTGAATTCACATGTATATTAAGCAAGAATTATAACGTATTGCTAATCAAATCTATAGCTGTCTTTCCTTTGATCGTGCTAACTTCTTTTGAAACTGATGGAAGAATCCGCATATCAACACCATTAATAAATAGAAACTGACATGTTATTTGCCTTCATTTCGCAAGCACTACATATATATACCCACCCCATCAGTTTCTTCCATATTTTTGATCTGCATCTCATCCCATTCCTCTGATCAAAGCCATCAGGTAATCTTATTTCATTTTTCTTCTTCTAAGTTCTCTCTGCTTTTGTTTTGCTCGGCCACCCCACCTTTAGTTCACCGTGTTGCCTGTAGAAATATAGGGTGGTAGTAAGGAGGTATGGATCTTAGAACTGAGTGTTAGGGGAGTGGTTGGAAGTTTAGATTTAAGTAGAGATGAATGCTTAGGGCAAATATTGTAAAACTTAGTTGAATTGCAGAGAAAAATAAATTATGAATTTGGAGAGCGAACAAAAATGTAAACCAGTTTGTAAATATAAGTTTAAATGAAATCTAAGTAAAGAAAAAAAAAAGAAAAAAAAAATATAAAATGGAAGTTGGGAACCTGGGAAGTTTTAGAGTTGAGAGGAAATAAATGGTAAAGCAAATTGTAGCCGTGCATGACTTGGCATCACTGGGTGTGCACATGTATCAGTGAGGCGTGTCCAGGGATATGAAGGCCGAAGATTCATCTAGCATAGGTTGTTTAGTTAAATAATTAGTAGTTGGAGTTCTGCCTGGTAAGTTTTAATGCCTGGAAGTTAGTTGAAGAATGGAATATGCATGGACTAAGTTTCTAGACTAGTGTAGTTTGATAGTTGGAAATGATGCTGGAACAAAAGATTTGGCCTCTGTGTAGTAGTATAGTATTTGAGTGTTTAGTAGCCATTAGTACGTGTATACCTGGGTCAGCATGATTTGAATGGATGTGAGTGTTCTGAGAATAGTTTTCACCTTTTTTGTTATCAAAACCATAGCATAATCAGTAAAGCATGTCTAGAGTATAAGCTTCAGCTAGCCTAAGTGTTTAGTTGAAAAGTTGCGTAAGTTTCAATCTGTGCATGTTTCAAGTTAATACATGCGTGTATAAAAATGTGCCTGGAGGAAGTCTGTGCACGAGTTGTTGGGAGATTGGCAAGGAAGTACAGTTCTAAAGGGAGTGCACGTGTTTGATTTGGCAGAGGCATGTTTGGTGGATAAACTGAATAGGTGGAGGTGTTGAAGTGTATAGAAGCTTGGATAGGAATGGGATGAAATTGCATATATTCCTTGTGCATAGAATATAATATATTGAGTAATAACATAGGAAGGAGGAGGGTAGTTGTTTCAGATATTTTATAGAGAGGAGATGTGATCGAAGGCTTTGCATATTATCTCGAAGCGATTGTATAAACGGCTCAAAGAAGTATATGTCTGAAATGAACAAGTTTAAACCTGGAGATTTTGGTTTACGAACGAACATAATGTAAAGCAGTTTGTAAATCTAAGTTGAAGTGGGAAATTTAAGAGAGAAAAAAAATATATAAGTTTGGCGTGAGTCGAGATATATGTATAACTGGAAAGTAGAATGAAATAGTATGCGTGTGTCACTGTGTGCACGTGTACGTGTACATGGGTATCACGGCATATAGTAGGAAGAAATTTCACCATAGTGCGTCAATCGGCCTTTAGGAAATTTTGTCGTAAAATTTTAGTGTTAACCGGTTCACGTCTGTCAAAACTACACGGTGAAGTGGTCGAGCAAGGCAAACAAATTTTCGTTCTATTTTTATCTTTCCTTTGACCGTAAATTCTAAAGTCGCGCATTCTATATTTTAATTTTATTCTAGATTTGAATCTAGGCGACATCAGAAGAAATTGGATCGTTATTCTCTGTCGTGCTTTACCGGTGAATCGTCGTTTTTGAATTCAAATTTTCTGCAGCTTTCAGGTGAGTATTTCTCACCAGACATACGTATTTATATTTTGGTAAATTATTGCAAGTGTATGTGTAAAATTGTATTTCACTATTATCTGTCTGTAATATAATATAGAATGATGGACCCCATTTAAATTGACACCTCATCAGTATTATCTGTTATATTATTTCTGCAGTTATGTTATTGTTTATTTACTGCTTAAATCACCACTGTAAGTTCCCTGTTATTATAGATGGTATGGGCTGAAATGATAGGCCTAATTGATTATTATTGTTCACTTGTTCTGTTAACTGCTGTAAATTGTCTTGGGATTGCGGGTTCGAAATGATAGAACCCGGAGTTGTGTAAATTACGGGTTGAAATGATATAAATCCGTATCACTTGACCTAGGCTAGAAAACTATATACAGGCCCGTGGTCCTTATAATATTTTCTGAAATATTTAAAATTATTTTGGAAGTTAAATATTTGATTTAATATCTTTAAAGGATTTTATATTGATTTTGAATGAGTTATAAATGTTAATAAATAAATAAATAAATATTTGAATAAAATTTTGGAATATAACTTATTTTGGAAATTCTGGATTTTTGAAAGGATAAGATTTCAGTTAAGAAATATATATAAGTTATATTTGGAAATATTTATTAAGTTAAACAATCTACTAAAGCATTTAAATGCTGTCTTTTGAAATTGGACTAGTTTTACCCGTAACTTTAGGTAGCATTTCCTAAGTGCTATAGAATCTGGAATTTGATTGTTTTGAAATTTAAGGAATTTGATAAATTATATTTATGTTTAAGTTTTGGAGACCTTTAAGATATGAGATTTATAACTGGATTTTTCTTAATAAATTTAAGATGAACATTCTAGTGTTAAGTAAAATTTGAAATTATTTAATGGCATAATTTTGGAGTTTTATCTATGGAATTTATGGGAATATTCAAGACGAAATAATAAACACTAATTTGTTGAAAGAAAAAATATCCAACCTTAGTTTTTAATACTCCAATTGGATATATATATAGGAATTGAAATGGTCTTGGGAACATGAAGTGATATTTAAATTATGGTTTAAATTAAAGAAATATATTTGTAAAGCTATGTAAATTATCTTCTTTACAAAGTAACCATAAAGTTAAACCATTTATATCCAAACCATTTGTGTTTTGGGAGTTATGTTTTTTTTAAAGAAAAATTTCCAATATATTATGGTTTAAAGGTATAATTCAAATATTTGGTTTCCAGATATTATAAATTTTAAGCAGTATGGTTTTGGAAAAGAATTATATTTGAATATAACGATATCATGTTGTTTTGGGTTTTAAATGATATCGTATTTATAGTTTTGAAATGGAAATGTTTATACTGGTTTTAAAGTATAAATTGTTTTTAAATGACCACGGGTTATAATAACGATGGGTTGGAAAAGAGACCGGGATCGGATATGGACATACTCTCTGTCGATACCGAAAACCACTTTGACCAACCGTGTACGCGGTGGAGATTCCAGAATGAAGTAGGTCGGTGGTGGCGTTTCCTGTAAGGTAAATACGTGGACCCGACTCCCGTGAGTAGGCATAAGGTGGCTAAAACAGGAGCAATTCCAGGCCAATGAGGTCATTCCTCTGATCGGACGCTCTTCTTCGATATTATACTATGATCTTGGATTGATTCAGTGGCCACTTCTATATTTTGATTTTGGGGGAGTTAGTTCGAGGTGGGCGGCAGCTGCGCGCTGCGCGTTACCATCAGCCTGGATAGCAATTGGTATATCTACCCTGGCATTGCCTAGTTGTGCCGTGTCACCTACCCTATCGCGCCTTGTACGAGTTTGGTTTTCTCCCGTAGCCCGTGTGGTATCCTCTAGTGGCTTCCCGATCAGGAGGGACTATGATATTGGATGGACTACTGGGACTATTACGTGTTAAGGGCTATATGGGTAACCCCTTAACGCTATTAAAAAGTAAGTTTATTTTATAAATAGACACTAGTATAATAGCGCAATATACTACATAGTAAATAGTTTGACGGATCCTTAGAGGATGGGCGGTCCCAAGCATCCTTTAAGTTACTTGCTCTATATTACAGTACACTTGAATTAGCTTACATTATATAAGTATGTATGTCCTGACTCGAGTGTTATGTTTTATTTTTACGCTCGGGTCAGCCTGAGTTGCAGCTTCAATTTCTTCTCCGTAGCTAGGACACTCAGTAGATCATTCGCGCTGCTGGAAGTTGTTTCAGCCTTTATCTTTTCTGGAATTCAAGACTTTGAAGACTCTATCTCTATTTATGGCTTAAAATTTGTATTGAGGATTATAGACAATGTAAGTTCTGTTTTGTTGAAGTTATATCAGTGGCTTCATGAACCACTAAATTTTTAATTTCCGCTGCGAGATTCTGATATCTGTGTATGTGATTCTGTGATCTATTTATTGTATATTCTGAGTTTTGCCAAATTTATTCTACAACGCAGTATTTTGAACAATTCAAGTCCGACAATGTGCGGATGCGAAGGGTTGAAAATACTGGGTCGTTACATTTGGTATCAGAGCCAGGTTGTAGGCAAAACTTAGAATGTATGGTAAATTTGATTTACAGAATCACGTTCGTTCGAGATTGAACCACTATCTTTTCGAATTTTGGAACGTTCTCTACGGTTCCAAAGTTCATTCGTGTCCCTCACTTTTCATCTTCTTTAGATTCTGGAGTATCCCATAACTCCACTTCGGATGATCTTTATAGTGAATTTGCGGTCTCGCCATTATTCTAATAAAGGGGTGAAACTCCTTTACCATTAGCATTGATTCACCGGAGATTTATATTTATCCTCGATTATTCTGAACTCTATCTCTTCAGATCTAATGTGGATTTACTCAACCATATCGATCTGACTCTTTAAGTCACGGTTGACCCGGTCAAGGTTGTCCGCGATTTATATAGATTTACCCAGTTTCCTTATTCTGATTTTTAATCACCGGATCTTCTGATTTCAACTTATCTTGAATTCTATTTGATTTGAGTTCATCAAATTTGGATTTCTATCCTTGTTTAAAAAAAAAAAAAAAAAAAATTATTTTTGAAAGAAAACCTAATATATATATAAGTATGATTTTCAGAATTTTATAATTAATTTAACTATTTGTCAAGAGATAATAGTTTGATTTATTTTGATTTTGTAAACCATGTGTTTGTCTAAAATAAATAATTGAATATAAACAATGGTTATAAATTAATTTGGAAACATAAATGAATTTAAACAAGAACTTGAGAATTCAATTTCTGACGATTTCAAACCTTGTGTTTAAATTTTAAAAGGATGTTATAAGTATTTTTGTATAGAAATTTGTTTCCAAAAGAATTTTAAAATTGAGTGCTCTTCTCTTTGTCGCTGGAAAATAATTTCGGTGATGACTGCAGCATCATCGACATTCATTTTCGAGTTTCGAAGTGAAAAGACCATTCTGTAGTCTGGCTACAGTGTTTCCTTGAGATTTTAATTGATTTGAATTTCTGAAGTATGACTTAATATATATAGATATGTAATTTAAATTTGATTCGACATATTATGTATATATATTTATCTATCTCTAAATGGTTTGAAGGAGATCAGAAATTTAATTCTTAAAGTTTGCCTTGAAAAATAAAAATAAAATTTTGAACAAGGAATTCCAATTGGAGATAATTGAATTTGAAATAATACTCAATTTCATTCAATATAACTTACCTTGATTTTTAAAAGTTAACAATGTAATTGGATAATATACAATATAAAGGATTCTATAAATAAAATTTGAGTGGGTATAATAAATGTTATACACTTAAATTTTAGTTATAAAAGGTCAATAAGGTAAATAAGGAAAAAGAATTTAAGGAATTTACTTAAATAACCTAATAATCAAATTTGATTCAATATGGAACCTTAAATCATAGTTAATTAATGTCTAAGGGAAATATTATGTAAAAAAATTTGATTGCTATATTTGCTATAATAAATATTTCATTTATGAAAAAGACATGTCTTGAAAATGGATAATTATGAATTAATAGTTAAGACATATTTCAATATCAATAAAATTTGATAATTGAGATATTGGTTTTCAAATGAAAATTCCAAGTATAGGGTATTTGGTTAAAATTTAAGAGTTAAGAAAATTGAACTGATTAGAAATACTATTATATCCACTATAGCATATTATAAGTGCTGCTATTTCTCAAAATAAAATGTTTTGAAAATTTTATAATTGAATAAATAAACCTAGGAATATTTCAACTTTGATATGAATATTATTTGGCATTGAAATTAAAATATATAAATGAGGATTATTTTAAAAGTATTATAAATATTTTGATTTTAAAGCATTATTGATTTCAAGTTTATTATCTTATTTTTAAAGCTATCTTCGAGTGTCCTTGGTTGCCCTATCTGCTACAGAATGGGGAGGCTATTGCTTATACCAGTTTATTTAGAAATCTTTCTATAATCTTTGAAATTCTTTGCCACTCATCGGGGCCCTGAGCAACCATAGACTGGCGGTCAAACTGAAAGGGAAAAACCGATTCTAGAAGTTCTTCTTCGTGCTTCAAATCCGGAACTATCCGTTTAAGACACTTGTTTATCTAGCTTATCTTCCTTTGCTTCTTTTTCTTTCGTTCCTTTTCGAGGACGAAAAGTTTTTAAGTGGGGGAGAGTGTAACAGCCCTTGTTTTTAGCTATTTATTTCTTTTAATTATTTTGATTTTTAAATATATTTTATATAAATTGTGTTTAACAATATAGTTTAATTATTTAATGTAAAGATATATTTTATAAAATTGTATATGTCAATAAAATTAAATAATAACTGTGAAAATTTAAGCTATGTTTAAACGGTAAAATTTCGCGTTCAAAAGACGCGTCAATTATAGGATATAAGCAACGTAATAAAACGTGTGTTTTTAAAATGTTATTTTTACAGAAATTTTTGATGTTTTAGACTGCGTCTGTTTAACATAGTATAAAAATCAAGTTTTCAAATAAATTTGAAGAAAAATATCAGTCAGTTAATTTCTACCCAACGTTACTTGGTTAAACTGTCAGTTAAACTTTGCATACGTTTTCGTTCCTAAGGCCGTGCATTATTTGTGCCATTTCATTTAATCCTATCAAACTAATTAAGCTAGATTGATTAGCTAGAGATGAATCATCACACGAGTAACGTTCGAACAAATCAGAGAGGAGAATTGTGCATTCTTTAATACTGGAAACGTTCATATCTGCCTGTTCATTTATCCCCTGTTTCAAGCATACTACAAAAATCAAGCTCCTCAAATTCGCACATCTATAACGTTCCATGTTTATTGCTTTAGTCACGCAAACCATTTTGCCCATAATCAATGCATGTTTTAATTTTCATCAAATAACTTTCGAACATTTAAACTGGAATCAATCAGCCTTCAAAAATCACACTGTTTATTTGCAACAAATATCAAAAGTTTGCATATCTGAAGATAAATCAACGCATGCCTTAAACCAAGCCTTGGTGTAACAGACAAAGCATATAATTGGAAGCAAATCCCAACCTTTCCCATTCTCTGCTTGCAAATGGCTCAGCAAGTTTCAAAGTTTGAAACCGCTCGGCCTTGAATTCACATGTATATTAAGCAAGAATTATAACGTATTGCTAATCAAATCTATAGCTGTCTTTCCTTTGATCGTGCTAACTTCTTTTGAAACTGATGGAAGAATCCGCATATCAACACCATTAATAAATAGAAACTGACATGTTATTTGCCTTCATTTCGCAAGCACTACATATATATACCCACCCCATCAGTTTCTTCCATATTTTTGATCTGCATCTCATCCCATTCCTCTGATCAAAGCCATCAGGTAATCTTATTTCATTTTTCTTCTTCTAAGTTCTCTCTGCTTTTGTTTTGCTCGGCCACCCCACCTTTAGTTCACCGTGTTGCCTGTAGAAATATAGGGTGGTAGTAAGGAGGTATGGATCTTAGAACTGAGTGTTAGGGGAGTGGTTGGAAGTTTAGATTTAAGTAGAGATGAATGCTTAGGGCAAATATTGTAAAACTTAGTTGAATTGCAGAGAAAAATAAATTATGAATTTGGAGAGCGAACAAAAATGTAAACCAGTTTGTAAATATAAGTTTAAATGAAATCTAAGTAAAGAAAAAAAAAAGAAAAAAAAATATAAAATGGAAGTTGGGAACCTGGGAAGTTTTAGAGTTGAGAGGAAATAAATGGTAAAGCAAATTGTAGCCGTGCATGACTTGGCATCACTGGGTGTGCACATGTATCAGTGAGGCGTGTCCAGGGATATGAAGGCCGAAGATTCATCTAGCATAGGTTGTTTAGTTAAATAATTAGTAGTTGGAGTTCTGCCTGGTAAGTTTTAATGCCTGGAAGTTAGTTGAAGAATGGAATATGCATGGACTAAGTTTCTAGACTAGTGTAGTTTGATAGTTGGAAATGATGCTGGAACAAAAGATTTGGCCTCTGTGTAGTAGTATAGTATTTGAGTGTTTAGTAGCCATTAGTACGTGTATACCTGGGTCAGCATGATTTGAATGGATGTGAGTGTTCTGAGAATAGTTTTCACCTTTTTTGTTATCAAAACCATAGCATAATCAGTAAAGCATGTCTAGAGTATAAGCTTCAGCTAGCCTAAGTGTTTAGTTGAAAAGTTGCGTAAGTTTCAATCTGTGCATGTTTCAAGTTAATACATGCGTGTATAAAAATGTGCCTGGAGGAAGTCTGTGCACGAGTTGTTGGGAGATTGGCAAGGAAGTACAGTTCTAAAGGGAGTGCACGTGTTTGATTTGGCAGAGGCATGTTTGGTGGATAAACTGAATAGGTGGAGGTGTTGAAGTGTATAGAAGCTTGGATAGGAATGGGATGAAATTGCATATATTCCTTGTGCATAGAATATAATATATTGAGTAATAACATAGGAAGGAGGAGGGTAGTTGTTTCAGATATTTTATAGAGAGGAGATGTGATCGAAGGCTTTGCATATTATCTCGAAGCGATTGTATAAACGGCTCAAAGAAGTATATGTCTGAAATGAACAAGTTTAAACCTGGAGATTTTGGTTTACGAACGAACATAATGTAAAGCAGTTTGTAAATCTAAGTTGAAGTGGGAAATTTAAGAGAGAAAAAAAATATATAAGTTTGGCGTGAGTCGAGATATATGTATAACTGGAAAGTAGAATGAAATAGTATGCGTGTGTCACTGTGTGCACGTGTACGTGTACATGGGTATCACGGCATATAGTAGGAAGAAATTTCACCATAGTGCGTCAATCGGCCTTTAGGAAATTTTGTCGTAAAATTTTAGTGTTAACCGGTTCACGTCTGTCAAAACTACACGGTGAAGTGGTCGAGCAAGGCAAACAAATTTTCGTTCTATTTTTATCTTTCCTTTGACCGTAAATTCTAAAGTCGCGCATTCTATATTTTAATTTTATTCTAGATTTGAATCTAGGCGACATCAGAAGAAATTGGATCGTTATTCTCTGTCGTGCTTTACCGGTGAATCGTCGTTTTTGAATTCAAATTTTCTGCAGCTTTCAGGTGAGTATTTCTCACCAGACATACGTATTTATATTTTGGTAAATTATTGCAAGTGTATGTGTAAAATTGTATTTCACTATTATCTGTCTGTAATATAATATAGAATGATGGACCCCATTTAAATTGACACCTCATCAGTATTATCTGTTATATTATTTCTGCAGTTATGTTATTGTTTATTTACTGCTTAAATCACCACTGTAAGTTCCCTGTTATTATAGATGGTATGGGCTGAAATGATAGGCCTAATTGATTATTATTGTTCACTTGTTCTGTTAACTGCTGTAAATTGTCTTGGGATTGCGGGTTCGAAATGATAGAACCCGGAGTTGTGTAAATTACGGGTTGAAATGATATAAATCCGTATCACTTGACCTAGGCTAGAAAACTATATACAGGCCCGTGGTCCTTATAATATTTTCTGAAATATTTAAAATTATTTTGGAAGTTAAATATTTGATTTAATATCTTTAAAGGATTTTATATTGATTTTGAATGAGTTATAAATGTTAATAAATAAATAAATAAATATTTGAATAAAATTTTGGAATATAACTTATTTTGGAAATTCTGGATTTTTGAAAGGATAAGATTTCAGTTAAGAAATATATATAAGTTATATTTGGAAATATTTATTAAGTTAAACAATCTACTAAAGCATTTAAATGCTGTCTTTTGAAATTGGACTAGTTTTACCCGTAACTTTAGGTAGCATTTCCTAAGTGCTATAGAATCTGGAATTTGATTGTTTTGAAATTTAAGGAATTTGATAAATTATATTTATGTTTAAGTTTTGGAGACCTTTAAGATATGAGATTTATAACTGGATTTTTCTTAATAAATTTAAGATGAACATTCTAGTGTTAAGTAAAATTTGAAATTATTTAATGGCATAATTTTGGAGTTTTATCTATGGAATTTATGGGAATATTCAAGACGAAATAATAAACACTAATTTGTTGAAAGAAAAAATATCCAACCTTAGTTTTTAATACTCCAATTGGATATATATATAGGAATTGAAATGGTCTTGGGAACATGAAGTGATATTTAAATTATGGTTTAAATTAAAGAAATATATTTGTAAAGCTATGTAAATTATCTTCTTTACAAAGTAACCATAAAGTTAAACCATTTATATCCAAACCATTTGTGTTTTGGGAGTTATGTTTTTTTTAAAGAAAAATTTCCAATATATTATGGTTTAAAGGTATAATTCAAATATTTGGTTTCCAGATATTATAAATTTTAAGCAGTATGGTTTTGGAAAAGAATTATATTTGAATATAACGATATCATGTTGTTTTGGGTTTTAAATGATATCGTATTTATAGTTTTGAAATGGAAATGTTTATACTGGTTTTAAAGTATAAATTGTTTTTAAATGACCACGGGTTATAATAACGATGGGTTGGAAAAGAGACCGGGATCGGATATGGACATACTCTCTGTCGATACCGAAAACCACTTTGACCAACCGTGTACGCGGTGGAGATTCCAGAATGAAGTAGGTCGGTGGTGGCGTTTCCTGTAAGGTAAATACGTGGACCCGACTCCCGTGAGTTGGCATAAGGTGGCTAAAACAGGAGCAATTCCAGGCCAATGAGGTCATTCCTCTGATCGGACGCTCTTCTTCGATATTATACTATGATCTTGGATTGATTCAGTGGCCACTTCTATATTTTGATTTTGGGGGAGTTAGTTCGAGGTGGGCGGCAGCTGCGCGCTGCGCGTTACCATCAGCCTGGATAGCAATTGGTATATCTACCCTGGCATTGCCTAGTTGTGCCGTGTCACCTACCCTATCGCGCCTTGTACGAGTTTGGTTTTCTCCCGTAGCCCGTGTGGTATCCTCTAGTGGCTTCCCGATCAGGAGGGACTATGATATTGGATGGACTACTGGGACTATTACGTGTTAAGGGCTATATGGGTAACCCCTTAACGCTATTAAAAAGTAAGTTTATTTTATAAATAGACACTAGTATAATAGCGCAATATACTACATAGTAAATAGTTTGACGGATCCTTAGAGGATGGGCGGTCCCAAGCATCCTTTAAGTTACTTGCTCTATATTACAGTACACTTGAATTAGCTTACATTATATAAGTATGTATGTCCTGACTCGAGTGTTATGTTTTATTTTTACGCTCGGGTCAGCCTGAGTTGCAGCTTCAATTTCTTCTCCGTAGCTAGGACACTCAGTAGATCATTCGCGCTGCTGGAAGTTGTTTCAGCCTTTATCTTTTCTGGAATTCAAGACTTTGAAGACTCTATCTCTATTTATGGCTTAAAATTTGTATTGAGGATTATAGACAATGTAAGTTCTGTTTTGTTGAAGTTATATCAGTGGCTTCATGAACCACTAAATTTTTAATTTCCGCTGCGAGATTCTGATATCTGTGTATGTGATTCTGTGATCTATTTATTGTATATTCTGAGTTTTGCCAAATTTATTCTACAACGCAGTATTTTGAACAATTCAAGTCCGACAATGTGCGGATGCGAAGGGTTGAAAATACTGGGTCGTTACATTTTCATTTACTAACTTATTTCAATTTCCAATTTGAAAACGTTTTGTCGTTAACAAAATTTTCCAAAAATTTTCTAACTCCCAAAATTTCTGAAATTTTTTGGCAGTCTCCCTTTTGTACGAAGGAGCTTTTGCAATTTGACAAAAGAGATAAATATATATACATCGACCCACATGGTCAGAAAAATCAAAAACAGTTTATATTCCCTATTTTTATTGCGTAGGCGTACCTTATTTAGCATTTTTAAGCAAGCGGCTTATTATTTTTAGCAAATAGCACAACCAAATCCAGCCACATGGCTTCCAGGTACCTGTACTTACTCAATTTAAACATGTAAGTGCCAAATATATGCAGTTTAACTATATTTCACTTATTAGCAATAGTTAAAACATATGAATACTAAAAGAAATGCACATCAAATATTTTCCGTAATTTTTTTTTATAGTTTCCATGCTAATTCAACTGTTTCAATTAATTCATAAACCATTTTCTTTCCATTCGAAGGGTTTTCAATCCATTCATATACAACCTCATCAATTTTAAATGGTTTAAAACTCAATCGCTTACATTTAATTTATCTTTAAGCAACTGAACTCATATTTAAATCAATTGCTTTCAAAATCAATTTATTTTACCCTTATCAACACATAGGATTTTAATTACTCATATTTACACCAAATGACAAGTTATTCTATGCAATTAAATGAGATTTATGTGAATAAATAAGTATTTATGTTTATAACCAATTTAAATTGGTTTCAACTCAATTTATACTTAATTCTATTCCATTTTCAATTTATTCACAACCCGTATATTCTCATTTTCATTGCATCTCAGATTCGAATCCATTCACTTGCATTACATTTTATTAATCAAACTAGTTTATTCAAGACCATTAACAACTTAGGTTCATCTTCATTACCTATTAAATTTCCCTTTTTATTTTGATTCATTCACAATTATTTATTTAGCTCGACACATTGCATTCCATATTTGTTTATTCCAAACTGTTTTATTTAGCTTAAAGACAATCTAAGCTATTTCATTCAATAACCATTTCAATCTTTTTTATAAACTCCAAGTTATTTCAATTCCTTAATAATTTAAATGGTTTACAAATAATTTTTTTTTAAGCATTTTCATTCCATTAAATATTACCAGCAACACACCGAATTTTATTTCAATTAAAATTTATTTTTACTTGATTTAAATCCAACCCACTATTATTAAACTTAATTTTAAGTTGAATGCAATTCAACTCCTTTCCATTTTTTTTTAGCTTAAGTTTATTCACTCCAATTTTATACTTAAGCCCATTTTATTTTCAAGTAAATTCCCCCGTTTTTCTATTCTTAAGCTCATTTCATTTTGCAAATAAATTTCTCTTTTCAATTTAATTTGGTTCTATCTCAATCCAATCTCATTTCAAACTACAAATTTATTAGATTAGTTATTATAAAATTTAACTTTTCAGATTTTACTCATTCAATTTATTACAAGGTCATTTCCAATTTATTTCCACTTATTCGGATTTTTATTTGCAATTCATACCATTACTATTCTAATCCATTTTATTTTTATTCTATACTTTTCAAATTATATTTATTTTGTTAACACTTCAAGTCTAATTTTAATTAATAACTCAAGTTCTGATTCTATTATTCACCTTTAATTTACCATCTAATTTATTAACTCATAATTCAGCTTCATTGTCAATTACTTTCACTTCATTAACAATTTGAATCAATTTTTATTTATAACTTGAGTTTATTTCCAACTTCATCATAAACTCACAATTCAATTTCATTTACTAATTTATTATCTAATTTGTTCTTCCCTTATTTATAATCCAACACTTGAATTTTTATTCCAAATATCACTTCATTTTATTCCCTTAAGTTCAATATACTTTATAATTCAAGTTTGGATTTTCTTTTCATTTTCCAATTCATCAAAATATTAAATTTGGGCTTTGTATTCCATTTTAAATTCTATAAGTCATAACTTATTGTTTTATACAATTCCATTCATCGTAAGCTTGAATATATTCATCTTTTATTTTTAACTCAAGTCTTCTATTTATTTATAGCCCAAGCATATTTTATTTCTATGGATTTCTAATTCTTTTATAAGTTATTCTTATTTATTTATTTCAATCCAATCCTTATCCAACCTATTTTATTTTTATTCAGGTAAGAACCTAATTTCATTCAATAATTCAATTGAATTCTTATTCCAATTTAATTTTATTTTAACTCAGTTTTATTTAACTCAATTCGATTTCAACTTAATTCGAATACAACTGGATATTATTCCAGCCTATTCAATTAATATCGATCCAGTCAAATTTTTATTTCCCATTCAGGTTAATTTCATTTTTAAATTTTCTTTTTAAATTTAAATTCCAACATTCAAAGCTTATATTTCCTTCCTGATTTAAAAATCAACTCAATTTATAAGCTTACAATCTATCTTATCAGGATTTTTAAGCTCCCAGCTTTGGTTTCAAATCATTTTGAAATCTCCAACATCTCAAATCTCATTTCTCAAAAATCAAACCAACCCTGGTTTTATATCCAACAATTTTCCTTTAAAATTTTCAAAACAACCAGCTTTTCTGAACAAATTTATTTTTTTGGCAGCAATCTGTCACTCAGAAATTCGAAAATGAATACTGATGATGCGGCCGTCATCATCAGAATTATTTTCCAATAATCCAAGTGATTTCAATGCTATATCACTTTCAAAATTCATTTAAAACAAATTTCCATTCGGAAATATCTTCAAAACAATAGTATTATCATTTATCTTCAAATACTTCCAAGTCTCCGGAATTTTAAATTTCCAAAGCCTTCTTAAATAAATTTTAACTATAATTCATTCGTACACTTTATGCTTATACAAACTCTCATTTGATTTTATTTCAAATTATAAATTACGTTCATAAGCCATATTTATAAATTTCATTTAAAATTTTCACTTAACAATGATAATACTTTAATACCATCATTTCTAACATCCAAGCAACCATATATTAGTTAAATAGTTTTCAAAAACGTTCTTTAGATCAAAATATATTTTTGGGTAAAATTATTTCATTTACCCATATTTAAAACAATACCATGTTGATTGCTCTATTCAAATGTTTAGAAACCCTTTCGATATAGTTGCGCAGACTGTGTCGACGAAGGTTCATATGCCACTCAATAAATCAATCAACACAATATTAAAACAATTTATATTCACTAACAAATACGCGCTCATATCTATTAATACGCTCAAACTCATTCTAGAGTACTTCGGACTCTAATTTAAATGAGTAATTCCCACCAGAGCCTAGGTTATCACCAACCTAAGCTCTAATACCAACTGTAACGACCCGCAAATCCATACCCCTTGAGTCAACACTATTCTATCTAAATCAACTCAAGTTGTACAGAAATACGAACCATTTTGGATTTAAGAAGAAGAGGTAGAAGAAGAAGATAGGAAACAACAACAGAATCTAACCATCGCAGCGGAATAAAATATAATAGATAATAAATACTCTTTACTCAAACATCAAATATTTTTGTTTATATATATACATCATCAGAGTACATCAATCACAGCTTAACATCAATATCATACAAATGGATACACAACAACTCAACACAGCGGAATATATATATAAATACAAGTACGAAAGTACGTCTCGTCATCCAGCTCGTCTCCTGAGCTCCACAGCATCATCCTGTATCCTATAATACTCGGTCTGACCCGAGCATTATAGTTAAATAACACCCGAGTCAGTCTGGAATACCAGCGTGAGATAATCACACTCAATTGATTATTAAAGTTTCAAAAATCCTTTGAAAACAAAAGCATCTCGTAAGACCACGCCACAAATAAACATGTCGGGTTTTTACCTTACGATAGCTAAAAACAATTTTTATAGAAATCCTCTGATATTTTAATAGGGTCTATTTACAAATACTTATAAAATTGCCGAAATTGTTACATCTATTGAATTCCAGCTACTAGCCACAAAAGTGGGTAATGCAAACAAAACTCAAACAAGGCTCGTAGGGAGAATGGATTTCCAACCAATGACTAGGCACTGGGGTACCATCTGTCACAGTACGGGGCCTAGATCACCGTACCGAGGAGTACGCCCGCTCCCCTGCAACACAAGGCCGGAACCATCCCTTAGTGGACAGTCCCGAGTGAGATCACCCCGCGGTTGGGATCAGCAACCGCCCACTACGCCGAAATAAAAAGGGACATCTAGACTGAAATGACCTCACCCTGCTTGGGTGCTACCCACCTAGCCTTGCTGCATAACCCCTGATTTTCAGTCATTCCCATTTGACGAGGCTTGAGGCTAAGCGTTACCTTTTTAAGAATATATCCCTTAGAATGCCCATCGTCCACCTGACGATGTTTACGAAAGCATTCATCCATACAAGTCCGTCCCGGGTTCGAACGGAACCGAATACACTATTCCTACTACATCCATTTTGGAAATATCCTCAGGATTAGTAGCGACTAGCCCTTGCACTTCTCCGCTCCATCTTCGAATCCAAAATCGTTTACACGAAACGTACAAACCGGATCGAAGTGGTTTTCGAGAAATAAATCTCGATCCCGGTCTCTTCGAAACGATCAACGTATTTGTCCAATATTGATAGTCGGTGATTTAACTATCAATTAATATTCACAAACATCCATCAAACAATAAATAATTTCCCAAATTATTTATTAACCTCAAAATATCTTCACAAGATATATTTCTATTTTCAATCCTTTGAAAACAGTTTCAAAAACCAACTTTCCTTTCAGAATAAACTTCCCCAATTATTTTCTATCTCTTCTGAAATTACCAAGCACAAAACTAAATTTTAAAATAATTTAAAATACTTCACTTTGAAATATACTTTAAAACATTTATTTTAAAACTACTTCAATGATTTGTTAAAAATACATACTATATGAATCTTTGAAAATAAGGTTACTAAATAAAATATAAAACTAGATTTTCATTTTAAAAATAAAATACTAAGTCACTCGTTAACTAATTATTGCTATAATAGATTAAAAGAAAATACTTACTTTATAATTTAAATATTTAGAAATAGTAAATTTTTCAAAACATACTTCTAAAAACAACTTTAAACTTTTAATTTATATTTAAAAGTTTACTTTGAAAACGTACTTGGTTATTCAGAGACAAAATTTCCAGTCTCAATCACTTAAATCAATTTTCCAAGTTGATTCCCAATTTATTCCATTTGAAATAAATTCATTTCCAGATTCATTAGTTATGGACTTTATTATTATTTTCAGTTTGATTTTTAAATCCTTTAGCTGAAATATACAAATTTCAGGTTATTCCCAATTTCTTCTTTATTCTTCTTAAATAATTTAAATTCGAAATTTAAAATAAATGTTCTGTTCTTTTAAACAATAACATTGAAGTTTAAGTTTCATTAACTTTCTGTTTATTTAAATTTACCTTCCCATACTCAGGATTTTAAAGTCACTTCATTTCCTTTCCAGTTCATTCATAAATTTATTCAACTTTTCTATACTTATTTTACTTACAACTTCACTTCTTTTATTCTCATTCCCAAACTCACATTATATATTTGGTAATTCATTATTTCCCGATTATAACAATCAAACCACAGCATTCAATATTTCAACATAATCCATCATAAATATCAAATCATCATAATAGGGGGGTGTAAATAATTTAAATAAATGTTGAGGGATCCAGTTGGATCCCTCCAACCTGTTTTTCCCTACATCACAGACGTTAGCACCACACAATATTCCAATCCCAAAATATCATATTATAGCACATTAATCAATTCAATCATTCAAACAATTATTTAAATTTAATCATTTAAATTTAAGTGTAACTGAGTGAGATTAACTCACCTTCGATTTTGGTTTTGCCAATCCAATTCAAACTTGCCTAGTTTTTCCCCCACAGCTTTAGACCTTGTATAAATATTTACAGTTTATTAACATTTGAACAACTAGAATTATCAGCTACCATTTAATAAATTTAATTAACTAATTATTTCGTCAATATTCGAATAAATCGAACAAATAATTTCCATTTGCTAAATTAATTAAATTAACAAATAATTAATAAATTTTTAATTTTTTTATATTTGTTTAAGCTAATTGAATAATCACTTATCACAAATAATTAACAAATACTTTGGGTTTGAAATAATTTCTCCTTAACCATTTCTACATTAATTAAACAAGTAAATTACAATGTTATCCTCCTTCCGAAAACATACTTTATTTGTTGTTTACCCATAAACATATTCCCTGTTTTAAGAACAACTTGTACAGTAAAAATTTCTATCCTACATAAATATACAAATTTATATATATGTAAAAGATGGAAATCAATACCTACTGTTTCAAATTTCAACGCGCTACCCGGCATCGACCCAAAGCCAACTCGTGCCTGCATCACTCGAACCCAACGCGTCATCCACTATCTGCCAGCTACCTTCGTTCCTTCGAGCATCCCCTACCCACACGTCGCCGACCAACCTCAACATCACGGCCTCACGCAGGTAAGAACGCACGCTACCCTATTACACACGATGCCTCTAACTCTCAGTAGAATCACCGAAACTAGAACTCCAAGCCCTAGCACGCGCGAGTCGGAGCCGCGAGGCTCGATCACCAAGACTTTGAAATTTTGTCGCCGCCACCAAAAGAACTCGAGCTAAGGTTGAAAGTTCGGTCACGATACGAGGTCGCGTAAAGATGATGACCTGATTTCGGTCCTCACCAATTTTCGATTATACTCGTTCGCCCTTTTTTTTTTAAAGATCTGGATTTCGAATTGAATATAGGGAAGAAGGGTGTGAGATATTTTAGAAGGCTTGGCTTGTAATTGGCGTATACAGGAAGATTTGTTTATCGGTTTGATTGTTCTTTTATATGAATATTTTATTTTGTTTTATATTATTTTTTTCGAATTGGGGGAAATGAATTAGGCTTAACTGATAAGAAGGAAAGGAGGTGACGTGATAAGTAAAGGAGACGGCTTAAACAAGAAGCTTGACCAATTAAATTAAATTTCATTAGATTATTATCAATTAAATTTCAGTGTGTTTATATTTCATACACTCACACGCTAACTCCGATCAAAACGAAATTTGAAATCCGATAATAATTCAATATTACGGACCCAATGGAACTGGTTTCGTCGAATTTCGAGACTATGCCTCGGAAGGCTATATTTTAAATTCAATTTTAAACGATATTAAATTTCAAAACTTAACATACCATTCTAAAATTTGATTTCAACACTCCTATTCTCTTCAGTAATATCAATATAACTTTTATAAGCCTTCAAAATATTTTTAACCGGCTTAAAACTTCAGATTCAACATTTAGCTCAACTTCATTTATTTAATTCAAAATTTTAATTAGTCATTAATTAGTGATATTTGAATTCAAGTTAAAATTATTCTATTGAATACTTAAAATCAATTAAATATTCCGATTTCAAGTGCTCGAAAATTACGGGTCGTCACAAGGATCTACGACTTAGGGATTTTGATGCATTTGCTCGCAACCTGTGGAGTAACGACCTAAGGAGGAATTCGCGACCTAAGGAAATCTGGAGCTTGGGGCATAGTCCATTCGCTCGATTTAAGGAGGAGGAGGCACAAAGGCCATTCGCGACCTAGTGGTTGTTCGCGACCTATGCTGGAGGAGCGACTTGAAGCTTTGTTCGATTTAAGGAGTTCGCGGCCTATTCTGGTATGCACTGCATCAACCA
Source organism: Allium cepa (assembly GCA_030765085.1). Taxonomy (NCBI): domain Eukaryota; kingdom Viridiplantae; phylum Streptophyta; class Magnoliopsida; order Asparagales; family Amaryllidaceae; genus Allium; species Allium cepa. Next base: position 551,653,617 of record CM060938.1, read on the forward strand.
CCCTGGTTGAAAAGAATTCGACCCTGAATTCTCATTTTCCTCTTTTTCGACAAACTTCTCCCCATAATACGGAATCAAGTGTTTGACATTGAAAACATCAGAAGTATGAACATTATCCGGCAATCTCAACTGGTACACATTCTCATTGATCTTCTTCACGATCTCTAAAGGACAAACCTTTCTAGCAGCTAGTTTGTTGTACGTACCAACAGGAAATCGATCTTTAGTCATCACTTCATATACAAAATCCTCTTCCTTGAATTCAACATTTCGTCGTTTCTTATCTGCGGATTGCTTGTATTTCTCATTCGCCTTAAGCAATCGTTCATGCACAACCTTATGGCATTCTTGCAACTCATTCACAAAATCACTAGCTCGCTTGATCACTCCTTTCTGTTGCGGTACTACAGATAAATCCAATGGTCCTTTCGGAATTGCTGAATAAACTACTTGAAATGGATTGAACCCAGTACTTCAATTAACGGCATGATTATGTGCAAATTCCGCTTGACATAACTTCACATCCCAGCTTTTCAAACTATCCTTCACAAGACACCTCAATAAGTTTCCCAATGATCTGTTCACCACTTCCGTTTGCCCATCTGTTTGTGGATGATAGGCTCTACTAAAGTTCAGCTTAGTCCCAACCATCTTCCACAGACTCAACCAAAAATGAATTAGAAAACGAGTATCCCGGTCAGAAACAATGGTTTCAGGTAGCCCATGTAGTCGATAAACCTCTTTAAAGAATTATTGAGCAACACGGACTGCATCAGCGGTCTTTTTACAAGCTATGAAATGTGCCATCTTCGAAAATCTATCCACCTCAACATATATAGAATCATTCCCCCACTGAGTTCTTGGCAAACCCAACACAAAGTCCATGCTAATATCAACCCATGGTCTAGTAGGCACAGGTAATGGCATATACAATCCAGCATTCGTAGTTGTCCCTTTGGAAACTTGACATATGTAACATCTCTCCACAATCTTTCAACTTCTTTTCTCATGGAAGGCCAAAAATATGATTGAGAAATCAACTGCAAAGTACGAACTCTTCCCACATGACCTTCTTCATGCAATTCTTTCAAAATCTTCATTCGCAAACTACAATCTGGTATACATAATTGATTTCCCTTGAAAAGAAACCATCCACTAACACGTACTCATCCGTCTTTCCCTTCTCGACTTTATCTACAACCTTGGCAAAGTAAGGATCGTCAACAAATAATTCTGGCAATACATCAAACACTGTCACTTCAACCCTCATTGTAGTCAACAAATGATTCCTTCTACTCAATGCATCTGCCACACGGTTTGTAACTCCCGATTTGTGTTTCACAACAAATGTAAACTGTTGTAAGTATGTAATCCATGATGCACGCCTGGCTGCAATCTTGTCCTGCCCTTGCAAATGCTTCAACGCTTCACGATCAGTATATAAAACAAATTCTTTATGGAACAAATAGTGTCTCCAATGCTTCACAGCTTGCACAACAGCGTAAAATTCTACATCATAAGTATTATATCTCATCTTGGCTTCCGAAAGCTTCTCACTAAAATAAGCAATAGGACGACCCCTCTGACTTAACACCCCTCCAATTTCAACCTTAGATGCATCAGTATGTAGCTCAAACAACAACTGAAAGTCTGGTAATACTAGAATGAGTGCTGACGTCAAAAGTTCCTTGATCTGCTCAAAAGCAAATCCTACTTCCTCTGACCATGAAAATTGCTTCCCCTTCATACAATCAGTAACTGGTGCCATCACGCTACTGAAATGTGGAATAAATCTTCGGTAGAATGATGCTAAACCATGAAAACTTCTAACTTCTGTTATCGTCCTGGTTGTGGCCAATTTTTGATTGCTTCAACTTTATTCTGATCCACCTGTATACCTCCTTCTGATACAACATATCCCAGGAATAAAACACTATGCATCATGAACACGCATTTCTTCGTTGCAGCATAAAATTGTTCCTGTCGCAGTATCATCAACACTTCTCTCAGATGATGCAAGTGTTCTTTTGGGTTTCCACTATATATCAGTATATCATCAAAATACACCACCATGAACTTTCCAATAAATGGTCTAAAGATCTGATTCATCACCCGCATAAACATACTAGGTGCATTCGAAAGACCAAACGGCATAACCAGCCATTCATACAACCCCTCCCATGTCTTGAACGCTGTTTTCCATTCATCCCCTGGTCGAATTCGAATTTGATGGTACCCACTTTTCAGATCAATCTTTGAAAATATAGCAGGTCCATTCAACTGGTCTAACAAATCATCCAATCTAGGCATCGGAAATCTGTACCTCACAGTAATCTTGTTCAGTGCCCGACTATCGGTACACATCCTCCACGTTCCGTCCTACTTTGGCACTAACAAGGTGGGTACTGCACAAGGACTTAAACTTTCCTGTACGCGCCCTTGTTCAAGCAACTCTTCTACCTGCCTTCTCAACTCCTCGTGTTCCTTTGGACTCATCCTGTAATGTGGTCTATGTGGTAACACAGCTGCCGAAACAAGATCAATTTGATGTTGTATGTCCCTCAACGGTGGTAATTCTTTGGACAACTCTTCTGGAAATACATCTTCAAACTCTTTCAACACTGGCTTCACTTCTTCAGGAATTTCAACCGCTTCACTATTTTTATGTCCAATTAACAGAAATACTTCAGGCTCATCTTCCACTTCCTTGATAAATTCCTTCAAAGATAACAGAGTCTTTAGTTCTTCAATCTCCTCCAACTTGCTTTCACTTTGTTGTCGCTTTTTAGGAACTAAAGTGATTTTTGTTCCTTCGAACATGAAACTGTAGCAGTTAGTCCTCCCATCGTGTTGCACGGCTCTATCGTATTGCCATGGTCTCCCCAATAACAAATGACATACATCCATATCTACCACATCACACCAAATCTCATCCTTATACTTCGTTCCTATGGAAAAAGTTACACAAGCTCTTCGACCAACCTTCACTTTCCCAACTTTCCTCAACCAAGCTAACTTATAGGGCGTTGGATGCTTCTCAGTCTTTAATGCCAACTTCTTTACAGCCTCTGTAGAGATGATGTTATCACAACTTTGTGCATCAATAACAAACTTGCAAACCTTTCCCAAAACAGTGCACATTGACTGGAAAATATTACTCCTCAACCAACTTGAATCATCCTCTTGCTTTGGTGTCAAACACGACCTCCTCATCATCAAATTACAACCCTCATCTCCGGACAATAATTCTTCCTCCTCCTCAACTTGTGGTGAATTGGAACATTATGCTTCTGCATCCTCAACCTTAGCAACCATCACTCGCTTCTTAGGCTTCGGACATTCATTGCTTTTATGACCAAACTCCTGACAATTAAAGCACTTGAAATTGTTGTTGACCTTGGTCTTAGCAACTTCATTGACAACCGGTTTACTGACTGCTTTGGAAACATTAGCACTGCTACTAGCACCTTTCACTTGATTGTTGGAATTTGTAAACACACCACCTCCTCTTCTACCTTGCTTCTCCCAAGCTAGAGCTTTCTGGTGTGCTTCAGCAACGGATCTTGGATCAAACATATTCACCATATTCTGAATTTGCATTCTCAACCCTTCAACAAATCTAGCTGTCAATTGTTCCTCCGTCTCCATGATGTCATTTCTAGCAATCAACTGATAAAATTCATCTGCATAATCATTCACCGTCTTTGTTTCCTGTCTCAAATTTTGTAAGCGTTGGTACATAAGAGACTAATAATTATAAGGTAAGAAAGTAGCTTTCATTAACTTCTTCATCTTCTCCCACGAAACAATCTTTGACTTTCCCATTCTTTCCCGTGTAAGTTTAGTTTGCTGCCACCATGCCAAAGCTCTTCCTCTCAATCGTGTAGCAACCAACTTAACTCTTCGATGCTTGGGAACTTCCTTGAAGTCAAAAGTTTCTTCAACATTAGTTAACCAATCCAAAAACTCTGCCGCGATCATTCAACCTTTGAATTCTGGAATTTCAGTCTTCATTCCCGACTCCCATCGACGATCATCTTCTACATCCCGGTAGTGATTTCGTACTTGGTCTCGATCTCGATAATGAACACTTTCTCTATCAACATCTTCATCATAATCAAATGTACTTCGATATCGATCTCGACCATCAACATCTTTACGATCACGCATATCTCTTCTACTATATCTTTCATCATCACGATATGGCTCATCTCCAAACTCTCGTGGAGTTCTTCTCTCTTCATTTCTATACTCATGGTGTTCTCGCCTCAGTGAAACTGATGATTCTCTTCTATCTCGATACGGCTGTGGTGACACCCTCCTCGCTTCCGTAACCGATGGAGAAACCCTGTTTCCTCCATGGTTCGAGACTGGCGACCTTCTCCTATGACTTTGATTCATGTCGATCATCAACTTCTCTAACTTCTCAACACCTTCATTGAACTTCTCATTGATGCGTTGCTCCATTGCCTCAGCTTCTTCGATACACATCTCCAATATTTTGAAATCGGTTAGCACGTCTCGGAGGCATGATCTCTCTAACAAGCTCGGCTTCTTCTCTACTTAGCTCGGCTTTGCTTTGATTTGGCTCGACTTTAACTCCAACACTTTAACTCCGCCCCAACAGGCTCGGCTTAGTTATGATTGGCTAAAGTTGGCTTTGATACCAAACTGACGCAGCAGATATAATGAATGACAGCGAAATGAAGATTTCATGTCAAACTAATCGATGAAACGATTAGATGAAACAAGATAAATCGATGGATTGAAAATACCGAATGCCCAAATTCGTTGATCTCGAGAGATACCGAATTCTAGCTATCTCCAACACGTTGATCGTGCACGATACCGTGTTAAAAGATCTACGACTCTTCTACGTTGATCTCACGCACGAGATTCCGTGAATCGGCTTCAAATCCGTTGATTCGAGCGCACTCGGATAACCGAAAATGGAGAAAGGAGACAACTCAACTTCCAATTTCAAAGAGGCACAAAGCACTCAAACAAAGTTTTATTCAAAATCAACTATCCAAATGATACAACTCACCCGCTATTTATACGATTTACAACACACACAGCACACGACCTATCATAGGTCGTTGACGACCAAACAGACTCCAATGACTCACGAGTTAACAAAGACGACGACCTAACATACACAAGCACAACACGATACAAGTCGTTCACGACCTAACAATCTCGACACACGAATTAACATTTAACAACATCACGAATTACAACATATACAGTATACTAGCGACCTAAGAGATACGAATCAGCGACTTAAAGAAAATTCGCGACCTAAGGACTTCTGGAGCTCGTTTGCGACATAAGAATCTTCAGTAGCTTCGCGACTTAAGGATCTTCGACTCAAGGATTTTGATGCATTTGCTCGCGACCTATGGAGTAACGACCTAAGGAGGAATTCGCGACCTAAGGAAATCTGGAGCTCGCGGCATAGTCCATTCGCTCGATTTAAGGAGGAGGAGGCACGAAGGCCGTTCGCGACCTAGTGGTTGTTCACGAACTAGGCTGGAGGAGCGACTTGAAGCTTTGTTCGATTTAAGGAGTTCACGGCCTATTCTGGTATGCGTTGCATCATCACCAAACTGATGCGGCGAATATAATGAATGACAACGAAATGAAAATTTTATGTCAAACTAATCGATGAAATGATTAGATGAAACAAGATAAATCGATGGATTGAAAATACCGAATGCCCAAATTCGTTGATCTCGGGAGATACCGAATTCAAGCTATCTCCAACACGTTGATCGTGCACGATACCGTGTTAAAAGATCTATGACTCTTCTACGTTGATCTCGCGCACGAGATTCCGTGAATCGGCTTCAAATCCGTTGATTCGAGCGCACTCGAATAACCGAAAATGAAGAAAGGAGACAACGCTCAACTTCCAATTTCAAAGAGGCACAAAGCACTCAAATAAAGTTTTATTCAAAATCAACTATCCAAATGATACAACTCACCCGCTATTTATAGGATTTACAACACACACAGCACACGACCTATCATTGGTCGTTGACGACCTAACAAACTCCAGTGACTCACGAGTTAACAAAGACGACGACCTAACATACACAAGCACAACACGATACAGGTCGTTCACGACCTAACAATCTCGACACACGACTTAACATTTTACAACGTCATGAATTACAACATATACAGTATGCTAGCGACCTAAGAGATACGAATCAGCGACTTAAAGAAATTTTGCGACCTAAGGACTTCGGGAGCTCGTTTGCGACATAAGAATCTTCAGTAGCTTCGCGACTTAGGGATCTTCGACTTAGGGATTTTGATGCATTTGCTCGCGATTTATGGAGTAAGGACCTAAGGAGGAATTCATGACCTAAGGAAATCTGGAGCTCGCGGCATAGTCCATTCGCTCGACTTAAGGAGGAGGAGGCACGAAGGTCGTTCGCGACCTAGTGGTTGTTTGCGACCTAGGCTGGAAGAGCGACTTGAAGCTTTGTTCGATTTAAGGAGTTCACGGCCTATTCTGGTATGCGCTGCATCAAAGTGTTACATAAAATTAAGCCTGATTATCAAAGTCTAAGAGTTTTTTGATGTCTATGTTTCCCTCATTTAAGACCCTGTAATTTACATAAATTAAATTTAGGTCATCTCCATGTATATTTTTGGGTTATGCTACTAACAAAAAGGGATATAAATGTTTAGACAGTAATGGAAGAATCTTTATATCAAGGCATGTGATTTTAATGAGGATGTGTTTCCATTTAGCAAGGTAGACATCAAAACATCACAAGAGGTATACTATCCAAAAACTTCCATACTAGAGATACCTGAGCATCTTGAGATAATTGTGCAATCTTAAACAGAATAGAATCAAAATGCTCAATGTGTAATTCCAAGTGAAGAAAGTTCCAGCTCACAACACACAGTGCTCCGAAATGAGCCAGGCATTGAGCAATTTTAATTCGATACCCCTATTCAAGCATCACAGCTTGACACTGATACAAAATTAGGCAGTCATCAATCATTAGATGATTCTCAATCATCTAATAATGAAGAAACCATAAATAGCAGCAGGGATCAGTAACCTGCAACAACTGGACACCATATGATAACAAGGGAAAAGAGTGGAATATTCAAGCCAAAAGTTTACAATGTTGACTTGAAAACTAAAGAACCAGGAAATCATTACGAAGCTATACAATATGAAAGATGGAGAACAACAATGAAAGAGTAAAATAATGCCTTAATAAGAAATAATACATGGACTCTAGTTTCTTTGCCAAGTAATAAAAATGTCATTGGATGTAAATGGACATATATATAAATAGAATAAAGATAAATCTAGATGGTTCAATCTCTAAGTACAAGGAAAGACTTGTAGCAAAAGATTATTCTTAACAAAATGGATTTGATTTTAATGAGACATTCTCACTTATTGTTAAACCTTCTACTATTAGAATAGTTCTTACTATTGCCTTGCATAGTGATTGAATAATTAAGCAATTAGATGTAAATAATACTTTTTTGAATGGTGTTTTGCAGGAAGAAGTATACTTGGACCAGCCTCAAGGATTCAAGCAAAAGAGCAATAAGAAACTTGTGTGCATATTGAACAAAGCAATTTATGAACTCAAACAAGCACCTAGAGTCAGGTTCGACAAATTAAAGTCAACATTAATCAGCCTTGGCTACCCTCCAACAAAATCTGGCAACTCTTTATTTACAAAATTCAGTAAGCTTGCAATTACATATGTATTGATACAGGTTGATGATTTTATTATTACAGGTACTAGTGATCCAGAAATTAACAAGCTTACAGAACTTTTAAATAAATAATTCTCAATCACAAACCTAGGACACTTGAGTTATTTTTCGGGAATTGAAGTCAAAAAGATATCAAGCACCAAATTCATTTAAGTCAAGAGAAATACATTTCAAGTATTAGTCAGAGCCAAAATGGATAAAGCAAATGCATTGTCTACTCCCATGGAAGGTAATCTACATCCATCCAAAAACAAAGGTGAAGCAATACCAAAAGACAAACACTACAGACACATAGTGGGAGCATTATAATATGTAACTATCACTAGACCAGAATCTCTGTCGGTGTAATTAAAGTGAGTTAATTTATGCAAAATCCTTTAGACGAACACTAGAAGGCTGTCAAAATAATCTTAAGATACTTGTAAGGAACGATAAAACGTGGATTAGTTTTAGAGTTTTGCAAGAATATTAGAATCAATGGATATGCAGATGCAGAATGGGCTACTAATCCCGATGATAGGAGATCTACTATGGGTTATTGTATATTTCTAGGAAAAAAATTCCAATTTCATGGTGCTCAAAAAACAATACCTAGATCTAGTGCAGAAGCCGAATATAAAAGTGAGGCAAATGCTAGTGCTTACACAATGTGGATTAATTCATTATTGAATGAATTCAAATCAAGACAGACAACAAAGTTACAATTTAGTGCGGCAATCTTAGTACAGCTACTTAGTGCTAATCCAGTTCTACACTCAAGAACTAAACATATGGAATTGGACCTCTATTTTGTCAAAGAACAGGTTACAAATAATAAGCTAAATGTAAATCAGATACCTGTAACTTGCAAGATTGCTGACATAGTAATGGAGCCTCTGTTAAAGAAGAACTTTATACTATTGAAGCGAAAGCTCAGAGTAAGTGATTTTCACCGTCATCATCAAACTGGATTAAAAAGCAACTGAATTAGAAAGCTAGAGTAATGATGTCAAAGGGAAAGCAGGTCAAAAATCTAAAGCAGTTAGAAGACTCTTCAGATGTCATCAAATTAAAGTATAGTTTAGTCAGATTTCATCAAATTAGTAGCAATTTGAAGCACTGAAGTTTCGATCTAGCCTCATTGACGTTCGATCGCCTCAACTATGATGAGATTTCATCTCAAGCAAGAGGTTAGTGGAATAAACAAATAATCTGAAGAGAAATTTCAAGAAAATTGAAGTCGACTACAATTTATGATTATTTTCGCAAACCTTAACCCTAGAAGTTGGATTTGAGGGGGCGAATAAAATGGGATCATGCTTCAGCAGACAAAATAGGGTAAAGAAGATATATTCATTTGAGCAGTGCGGTCATGTACTCATGGGCCAGTTTGATGCCCTAATATCCAAATATCAGATAAGTTATGTATCTATAAATACAATAAAATAATGTACTAAATGATTCATGAAAACAAAGAAACATCATTTTCTTCTTGAATCAAATACTTGCAATTCTGAAATTCAATAAAATGCTTTCAATTGCTCAAATTCTTTCAGTAAGGGAACAACCTACCTGAACACACAACTTTTCAATGAATGGACCTGGACATGAACTAAAGAAACTATACGTGTGCATAATCAAAATCACCTTTATTAATAATTCATTGCTATAAAATATCTAATACCAAAATAGTTTATTTAATAATATCTTTATATGATTTGCAAGCATGATGTACAATCAGTTGCAATTTTTTAAGATTCTGCAAACTTATTAGCAGCTGCTCCAGTGGGTCCTAATAAGTTATACACTGTCAATGAAATGAGAAGATAACAAATACTCATAAATTTTTGTAAAACTTTAAAATGTTTAAGTATGAAAAAAAGATAAGTACCTAGTAAGAACTCCAGCCTACTTGAGATCATACATCTATTTTGCAGTCATGCTCAGGCTCGAACGACTCTATTGCACAATTAAAGTTATCAGATAGTGTTGAGATCTTTCTAAAAGAATCCATTAAATTGAAATCTGAGTCTCGAAAACTATGCATTCTATAATATACGAAAGTCTTTATATTTGGAGTTGTGAGCAATATGTCATAATATTTACAACATGGATTCTCTATTGTTAGCTGTAGTAGACTTTCTGATGATATAATGATTGCATCCACTAAAATGCAGTTTGCAATTCTCAAGTTTTCAATTAGAGAACAACTGGATATGTATATAATAGTTATAGACACATGTATCCACATATGTTATCCATATCCATTTAAATTGGACTTACTTGCACATTTATTTGATCGAGCTTGAAGCAGTTATGAGGCCCAAGTAGGAGCATAGTATGGTTGGCCATTAAACGTAGAGTGGAGGGTGAATATTTATTCAAAATGAGACGAAATAAAAGGAGAAAAAGTAGGACCCGGATCACTTTTTGCTCCTTAGATCTCCACTATTTATTCATTTCAAAACTCCACTTTCTCTTCTCTAATTTTGCTCCTTTTAAACCATTCTTGGCCGGCCTCCCCGATTGCCCTTTCCTCTAATTTTCAAGCTACTAAAACATAATTGTATACAAATGGAAGATCGGTGGTTGCTACATTTGGATTTGTAGCTCTTATTGGAATCTAGACACCGATTCACGTAGTTCTTTGAATCAGCATGTCAAGATGTTTCATTTAGGCTTTAGACAAGGTAAACTTTTGTTTAAAGTTACATTTATGTATATGTGTCTATATGTGTGTTTATATATATATATATATATATATATATATATATATATATATATACACACACACATATATATATACACACACACACACACACACATATATAATTATTCATACGTCATATATGCTTAGGTAGAATATGAATTACCATGAATACATATATGTGAGTGATGTCTGTAGAAGATGATAATATATGTGCATGTATATTTATAAAAAGTGAACCATTTTTTATGCATATAATACATAAAAGTGATAGCTGCACATTAGAAAAATGAAATTTTTCCGGGTAAACAATATTAAAAATAATTTTTAGACAAAATTGATTTTAAAATACATACACAAGTATATAAAATGTATGTATATTTATTTTATTAATTTAAGAGCATCATACTTTAAAAGAAATTATACTTATATATACATGTTAAAATTGATTTTATTATATATATATATATATTTTATATATTATACTTAATTTATATAATATGTGTGTGTATATATTATAAATTATAAAAGTAAGTATTGAATAAAAGTATATACTACATGTATTATATGGTTATTCAGAAGAAAATAAATTAAATTTTGATAAGATTTCCCTATGGAAATCATTATTTAAAAAATATAATGTTTTAAACCTAAAAGGATCTTTATTTTAAATAAACTTTATTTTGTTGATATTATTAAGGCCGTGCAAACTTTATATATATATGTTTATGAATTTAAATATATATATATATATATATATATATATGTTTATGAATTTAAATAAAAAAGTATTTTTTACTTTGAAAGGCATATAACACACAAACGTATTCATTTATCTATTTAAAATTAATATATTGATTTGAATTTGAAATATTTGGATATTTTATTATGTAGATCTAGATTTGAATTTTGAATTTGCATTATATTCAAAATTATTTATAAATTATTTACAAATCACTTTATCTTATAATTTCAGTACACACACAACATATATATACACTTTTATATTTTACAAGCATTATTTTATGTTATATATATAACTATATATATAAACATGTACACGTATATTAGACAACACACACATATATATGGAGGGCCTAATGTGTTAGTTATGGTGTAAATCACAACACTTATACATGGGCATGTTAAACCATGTACACCATTCAATATTCATGTTGCACGTGCACACGTACACATACATGTGCATATGGTATGCATATTACATTATACTATACAAACATAATATAAATAAATCTATATTTATAACTTAAATAATATATTAATTTATTTAAAATAAATTTAGGCTTCATAGGTCCAATAAGATCCAAAATGGAATAAATTTTTTGAAATTTACTCACATACCCTATTGCGTGCTATCCTAGTTCCAACATTCTCAAGTTGGGAGAATCGTGTAACATCGTTACTTTGAGATTTTCCACTATATCTAATTTTTATTGACCAACAGGAAACTATCAAGTGAGTTATTTTATAGTTATCAAATAACTACCAGAATGTATCCCCTTGGTGCCCCCAGCAATTATAAATAATACACTGCCCAACATTTGAAGGGCGTTACACACTCTGTTCATAACGAATGTATTGATATCCTTTCTTAAGACATATTAGCCATGAATATTTAAAGCAGCATGTTTATTATGATAACCCGCATCTCTTAGCACATCAACCTAAAGTCTAGGGTGACTTTTGAACTCGTATCATGCCAAGTAGTACGAGCTATCGGGCTTTTTAAAACATTACAAAGACTAAAAATATAAGGATGAAATATATGGCATTCTACACTTTTGGAACTCACAATAGAAAGCAGTAAACATAAATACAAATATTAGTCATCTCAAAAAATATCTCAAAAAACATAATCTCAAAACAAACATAGTCACAAACCAGAGGTTACAATAATACATCATATAGTCCGATAAGTACTAAGTACGATAAATAGTTACACAGAGACTGATGAAAAGTAATGAGAAATTCCAACGCCAAGCTCGCCTCTCCTCATATTAGATCTTGGTCAATACCTGCTTCCATTTACTTCCGTGGTGGGGAAAAAAGAAAATGAAAGGGATGGGTAAAAAAAAAGTCCGGTGAATGAGTTAGATCATATGGTGATCACATGAAATTGACTTCATTAATACTTTACGTGACCTAAGGTATCCTACTTGTGTTTGTGAACTACATATTAAGGCAGGTTTTGTTAATCTAAGAGGTATAGTTTCTAAATACGCCTACACCAACACCTATTGTAGATTTATACTTAGGGTCGAACAACTGATCAAACCTTAAAACAATAATGGGTCAGGATAATAACTATTGGAACTATTCCAACATAGGATCGCCTATAGTATCAACCTTAGGGCTACATTTCCAAATTACAACTAAACATATCATTTTTATGCATTGAGGAGGAGTCCGCAATGCAGACTCGTGCCAAAGACATTTTATGATCCGCTGCATCCATGTCCAATCTCAATGGTAATGTAATACCACTTATTGCATAGTGTCAGACATCTAACAACAATATCACGTCCTCATTATCATATGTACAAGGAACCTCCATTAGTTCGGGCTACACACTTCCCTAGGCTCCCTCACCAGTGTTGCGCATACATCGCAGAATCTCATGTGGGTGCAATTTACAATCAAACCGCCCTTGTCAAATATCGACTTAGTTGAATAAATAATGTTTAAGCCTAAGTGTCTAAACATAAATCTATCCAGTCCGATAACATCCAAGAGTCGTAAACTTAGGGAACTAATTATCCTACTAATATACTAACATTGATATATAAATGATATATATAGACTTATAACCTGGGACCTAGGCCGAGGTTTAATTTGTGCCTGTAAACCATTAGTTAGTCAACCGCTGGCTATTGAACTGATGACCACTTGCTATAGACCAGCTCTAGTAAGCATGTCGATCGGTTGAAGTTAATTATTACAAAATTTATTTTCCCTTCATTCTGTTTATTGATTTCATTTTACAATAAACCTTAATATGTTAATATACAATTCTCATTATTCTCAATTTCAGCTTCTAATCATTTCAAAATTTCATAATCGTATTTGTCATCAACTTTTGTTGATTTAACAAAAGATCTTGTTCAATCTAAATCAACTTTTATTCAACAAATTCTACGTTAACCAAATTTAAATTAGACAAGGATTATATTTATGGGTTAAAGTACTATCAAATTCCCAATCTACTATAGTCATTAGATAAACTGTTTTTTTGGTTAAATTAAAACAATTCTAGATCAAATAGTGTATAAAAAAACTTAATCACATATAAATCATCGTTATAATAATGAATCCATACACATCAAGAAAGCTATTTTCTTTTTATTTTACTTTGAATTGCCTCTACTTGGTTGGTCAATCCCTCCTTTATTTGATTAATTTGATTCCTCCTTGTTTAATCTTTCGAATTTTATATTAATCTTTTTTTAAAGAAAATTGATTTGCACTGAAAGAGTTGAGTTTTGGAAGGGACATAGTTTTGTTACTGTCAGTAATGAATTAGGGTTCTTTGTATTAGGTTGGGGTTATATTTATAGGGTATAAATTTATTAACTGTTAGATCAGTTTATGAAAAATCTAGATCACTCGACCAAGCCAAACACTAGCTTAGAACGCTCGACCGGTAAACTGCTTGGTTATGGCCGGTTCACTACTAGGAGTCGACCAGTCCAAACTAGTGTGTCGACCGGTGGAGCTTTCCTTATTAAAATATTTGTTCCTTAATTAGTTATTTGATTATTTTCAATTCGAACTTTTAGACGTTAATAACTTTTTCATATGAGCTTCAATTTCAAAACAATATGTATGAAAATTATCTAGAAAATCAACGCGAACGTAACGGTGAGTTTCGTAGGTAAATTCGAATGTTTGTGAAAATTCCATTTTTACCCTTATTATAATTAATTTCATTTCTTTTATTAATTCTTGATTAATTTTTGCAGGGTTTTACATTCTTCCCTATTAAAAATAATTTCATCCCCAAAGTCTTTAAGAACTGAAAAATGCAATTCGTACGTACGGAAATTAATACTTACAACCATCTACTCATCCATCAACCATTGACTACCAGTGTTCTTAGTTCAAATTTCTAATGCAATATATGCTTATAGGCATGGAATGCGTATGAACCTATACTAATGCAAATATTAAGTGGCTTCCTGATCTAGTTGACCTCCTGAAATGCAAATGCTTACGTCATGAATCCAAATGTATGCATCACCTTATGTAAATGTAATACAAAATCTTTATGTATTCGCATCCATGCAATCCATATGTAACAAACATATGCATATAACTTAGTAAAATAAAACAAGTGACGATGTGAGTGCATGCTAGCTCAAGAATTTATTTACCTAAGCATTCAAAGATTAATTTAATTAATGCATCTATTAGCATCCATCATCCAAATATGTCCTAATGACATGTTCGCAATCATTCCTAGCATCTAGTTATCCATACCTATTGATGTATACTAGGAAAAATCCTAAATGTATAAGCAGTTTATATATATTTAGCTTGAATGAATATACTAGAAAATAGTTTTGGATGGGTAGCTTGTATCTTCTCCTCGGGCTCCCATGTACTCTTTGCTAAATCTTCTCCTCATTGGACCTTAAACGGCTTAATAACTGTATTGTGGAGTCGCTTTGAATCATGCTAAAGAATATGAGTGGGTGCATGGTAAAAAAATGACTTCTTTTCTTCCTCCACCTCCTCTAGCCGATTCGGCTCGACTACAACGGCTGTATTATGTAGACTCATTCACAAATGTGGCACATGAAAAACATTATGTACTCCCACTAAATTTTCAGAAAGCTTCATCCTATAAGCTAACTTCTCTACTCTACCTGTGATCGGGAAAGGCCCTATATACCTTGTGCTAACTTTCCAAAACTGCTAAATCTCATGACATGCCTAAGAATTCTTCTATGAATCTCCCGCTGCAAACTCCAAATTCGAGCATCATTGGTCAACATAAGAATTCTTCCAATTCTATGTCATTTTCATCCTTCTATGAATCAAGTCTACCTTCTTTGATGCCTCTCTTACCATACCTAGTCCAAGAATAATCCTATCTGTTGTGCCCTACCAACAAGATCGTGACCCACAAGGCCTTCCGTATAATGTCTCAAAGAGTGTCATCCCAATAGTTTCCTGACAATTATTATTATAAGAAAAGTCCACTAGTGGCTACTGATCCTCCAAGGAGCCTTACATTTCCAAGATACACATCCAAAGTATGTCCTTCAATACCTGGTTTATCCTCTCCATCAATCCATCCATTTAGGATGATAACTGATACTCAAACTCAAATCAATTCCTAAAGCCTCCTTAAGATTACTCCTAAAGTTTCCGATGAAAGCGGATCTCGATCGCTAATAATGCTTGAAGGAATCCCATGTGACCAAACTATCTGCCTCATGTATAGTATCACCAAATACGCAGCAGTCCTCGTACTCCTAACTGGAACAAATTGAGCGCATTTGATCAATCGATCGACTATATTCCAAACACTCTTATTCCCCTTTATGCTCCTAGGTAATCCTTCGATGAAATCAATCGAAACCCTCTACCACTTCCATTGTGTAATATCTAATGGTTGCAACAATCCTCTCGGCTTCTTCTGCTCCGCCTTTACCCTTTGGCAAATCATACATGTGGCCACATACTTGGTCACATGCCTCTTTATATCAAGCCGATAAAAGACCGTCTTCATATTATGATGCATTTTGTCTTCAACGGGATGAATGGTCATCCTAGAACGATGAGGCTCGGCTAGTACCATGTCAATCAACTTCATAATGAGAGGAACACATAATCTACCATCTCTCCGTAACCACCCTTTGAGTCAATGGTATAGCACCTCAAATGTCCTGACTTCTCTCCTCTACCAAACTTCTCAAAAATATCCAATAACTCCTTATCCTGCTTCTGTCTTGACCCGGTGCGGTCTATAAGTACAGACTGCACATTCAAAGCTGCTAACGATCCTAAAGTGATTTCTGATGATGGTCGAAAATCGAAAAAGTAGAGATAAACTCTAAGTGCTTACACTCTAAGATCATAGGACTCAACATCTCATGCTTTCTACTCAAGGCGTCAACTACAACATTACTTTTACCTAGAGTATATAAGATATTGGAATCATACGATGCCAAAAACACCATCCACTCTACTATCTTAAATTCAAATCCTTTTGGGAGAAAAAATATTTTAGAGATTTTTGATTCCTATATAGCTTAAGCTGCTCTCCTAATAGATAGTGTCCACTTGACTTAAGTGCAAGGACAATGTTTGCAAACTCAAGATCATGTATAGGGTAGTTTCTCTCATGGACTATCAACTGTTGACTATCATAGCTTACCATTCTCCCTTCCTGCATCAAGACCATGCCTAGCCTCATACCACAAGCGTCGGTATAAACTGTGAATGCCTTCATACCATCGGGTAAAATTAAATAGACGCACTAGTCAATGAATCCTTCAGGTTGATAAAAGCATTCTCAAACTTTGAGTCCCATAGAAAACCAAATTCTTCTTAATAAGGAAGGTCAGAGGGGTAGAAATTTTTTCAAATTCCTTAATAAACTTCCTAAAGTAGTCTGCCAAACTAAGGAGACTCCATACTTCCATAGCATTCTTTGGCACATGCCAATCCTGTATAGTAGCAACTTTATTTAGATCGATTGCCAGCCTACACTCAGAGACAATGTGTCCTAAAAAGCATACCTCTTTGCGCCAAAAATGATGTTTGGAAAACTTTTCCTTGATCATATCATATCCCTGGAGAGTATTGAGCACTTCTTTGGATGCAATTTTTCCTCCTTGCTTTTTGAATTGATTAATATATCATCCACAAAAACCACCATAAAGTTATTAAGCAACCTTCTAAAAACTAAGCTCATCATATCAACAAAGAAGTCAGGTGCGTTGGTAAGTCCAAAGGGATAGCCAACCACTCATAAAGTCCATTGGATGTACAAAACCGTTCTTCTGAATACTACTCTTGGATAAACGCAGCTGATGAAACCCGATAGCCAAGTCAAGTTGAGATAATACCTTTAGTCTAGCTAACTAATCAAAGAGATCATCTATGCTGGCAATGAGTATCGATTCTTTTTTGTCAGCTTATTTAGCTCACGATAATCAACGCAAAGCCTCAGAGAAACATCTGCCTTGATGGTAAAGACAATTGGTGCACCCTACTCTGAAATACTCCTAATGAAGCCCTTTTTCAACGGCTCATTCACTTGCTTATTCAAATCAAGTCTTTCTTTTGGAGCCATATGCCTCAAAGGTAAGGCAACAAGTTTGGCATTCTCCATATGATAAATCTAAAACTCGATCTCTCTTTGGGATTGGAGGCCGGTAACATCAGAAATGGCATCTGAAAAGCCTCCAATTATTTGCATGGAAGCTAAATATAAATTATATCATAAATGATAGAGGGAAAAGCATCCATTGAGTGTGAGCATGATAAGAGTTAATGAACTCTTCAAATTGATACATATAGATGTATGTAATTACAAGTCTATTAATGCCAAAATGGTTCTATGCAGATCATTATATTCACTAATGAGCTATCACCGCCATGGACATGTATGTTTAATACATGTGTTGTATGTCTACAATGAGCTCATAGAGTATAAAATGGAAGTAAATAAAATAATATGTGATAGAAAATAAAATGATTCGATTTGATCAAATAGTGAGTATACTAGAAACATCTCTGAATGTATCTAAAAATGAATAAAGATTTAGTCTCAAAAGTCACTTTTTCTATGATATATAATGAGGTATCGATAAGTAGTGATCGAACATTGTTGAACAATATATGATTAATGGTGAGTGAAGTTGAGTTAACTTCTTTTTATAATGTCGTATACTCTTAAAACTAATTTCACCTAAAGAATCGTTTACAAAATCATATATGATAACGGTTTATAAGAAAACCCAACACATCCTAGGCTATGAAGTAGGTAGTTGTGCAAGTTAAAAGACTTCAGGCAAAAATAGTACGTAAGGGATCTTGTGTGAATCATCCTAAAATAAGTTTGGGAACGACTATCATTGAATGTCCAATTTATGTTTTAAACATAAGTATCGTAAACTAAAACCGAATTAGTTTTTTATGTACGGTAATTCATAAAATGTTTACAAATAACTGTTTCATTGAACTAAGATGCAATTGTTGTTTCAAGAAGTATCAACTTCATAGTAAAGGAATTCCTTTCAGAAATTGCTGGTAGGGAAATGGATTCTAATAAATTCCATATATAAAACTGACTACGAGGGTTGAGATGAAACTAACCAAACCTAAATGAATACAATGCATTAAAATGTCTAAAATGTATTTTTATACATTTAAGAGAAACTATGAATTTCTTATAAATATTGAGAATAGATAATCCTTAGTTGTCAATTAAGCCTTTAAGAGTATAGACTCGACTACGCGGTATGATGCACAAATCCAAATTGATTCCATGTACGTTATCAAAATATGATTTTGATAGCTATACCCAAAAGGATAGGATCCATCAGCTGGAGATGTGCCTTCAAGAGAAAGACTAATGCGGTTGGAATATAATGGGCAATGTTGATAAGAATGACATCGTAAATTCAATTATTGAAATTCGCCTAATAGATTCATCATTGAATGTGCTTAAGTTATTTCAGGTTTACTTTCAAAAATTATCACTTAATATGACCATTATTTTGGTACATAGGTGCTGAAGTAGAAAATTCTAAATAATGATTTACAATAGACTGTTTGCATATAACAACCAAAGTGTCTCGAAGTCGGTAGAAACAATATTGAACTTATGGGTTGTTGGATATGATCCAAAAAATGATACAAAGAAGTATCATTTTATAAGTATTGGAATTGAATAAGTATTTTGAAATATCAAATAATTTGATTTTCAGTCAAAGGAAGCATGTGTCCGTAATAAAGAACAACTAAACGGTACATCGATATGTCTAGACTATATGTAAATAACATACTGTTGATTATTAACGATGTATTTATATTACAATCGGTAATCGTTTGGTTGTTTAATACTCAATATGTGATTTGTAAATTATATCTTTTATAATAAGTATAAAGAATGTTTGAAATATCCCAAACGATATGCAAAGACACCAAATTAAAATGTTTAATATATTATTTTTAAGGTGGAGTCTTTATGTATTGAGTAGAGGAAAACATGTTGAATTGTCTACAATACCATAATTTTCTTATGTATTTGATGTACAAGCAAATATAAAATCGGAATTAAGATCACTAAATGGCAGTTTAGAGTGTTCTCGAGTATTTACGAATTACTATATAATTGTTTATAGAAACGACGAACTCTTTATAAAAGAGTATTAGCAAACTTCATAAGTGTTATTGAATATAATATGTCGATATTAAATTCATGTTCAAACCTTAATTAAGAAGCTTTAATTATAGAAATGTTCCAAACGAAAGGTTGCGATTGATTCAACGAAATGCTAAGCACATCGCCTTGAATAGCGCTATAGTAAAAGCAAAGTACATAAATATAAATGCAGAAATTTATAACCAAGCAAGAGATTTTAAGTATTAAGAATACTACATCATTATTATGTGATAATAGTATAATAATAAGAGCTCGCTAGAAGTCAAGAAACATACTCTGAATAATTTCATATGATAGAGGAAGTTCATTAACATCGAAGATAGTTGACTAATATAGTAGTTAATTGAACCAATACAGTAGATCCAGGCATGAATGGTCTAAATCGATCAGTTCTCATTAGACTGATTGAAGGGATGGGATAGAGATTCCATGATTGACCATGAGTGCAAGAGGGAGATTGACAGAGTTAGGGATATACCATAGGGACAATTATGTAATTTGTTACATATATCTAACTTGATAACCAATCTTGTTCGAAATAAAAGGTGCTTTCTTTCTATTATATAATTGATATCATATGTTATATTAATTAGTTAGTTTAATTAAAAGTATATTTAATAGAAAATTCACAAATTGTATGTTTTGTGATCATAGCTACAATGCCATATAACCATGAATGATTTACCATAATAAAATAAACATACCATTTTAAATATTCCAAGTCAAGATGTATCGAGACTGTATATTGATGCATACGTTAAGAATAGACTATGTAAAGCTCTTCAAATGTTGGATAGTTTATTACTTATGGCTGCAAGGGGTGCCAAGGTATGATGTACTGATAGTTATTAGATCACTATGGAATGACTCACTTGATAATTTTCTGTTGAACTATGGTCAAATAGAAAATATCAATGTTATAAAATAACACGATTCTCTTGACTTGAGAATACCATTAACCTTAAATATGGAAGCTCCGCTTTGATTATAGTCAAATCGTGGCACGACGTCCATCGAGCAAATATTATTAGTCGAGTGGAAGCATTGGAAGTGAAACACTATTTAAGAGTGGATTCGTCTTCTCAGTTATATGAGTTAGTGTCATGTTCAATTTAAGTCAACTCAAAGTCAATATCTTTGGCCAGAGTAATTCGGTTAATAATAACTGTAATTATTGAACAAGAACTTTATGTTTGGATTGTAGAGTTAAACATGGATGATATTGGAATTTGACCACTACCAGATTCCGTAACTCCAAATTGATATAGTTTTGACAAAGAGAATTGGTTGTAAATAATTATCATAATCGGGTAATGTTTACAAAAGCAGAATTGGATTTTACAGAAACCAAATAAACTATATACTTAGGCATAATGTCCCACCACATGTTATATGACGGTGAATGTTAATATTCGAATTTTTTGATATTAATCGCTGAACAAATTTACACCTAAGAATCACACTACCAAAATGGTAGATACTTCTTTTATCGTCCGAGTTAATTAATCCATAATTTTTATAAATTAGTATTTACGAAATATTAATTACAAAATTTTGTTTTTTGATGTGTTGAATAATGTTAAACAATGTATTTGCAATAGTTACAAATATATTAACCAATATACGATACTGATATGCGTTTAAATTTAGATTTAAATGCAGCGGACATTGTTCGTACTGGAATTGGTTTTGAGCCCATATGGGGCATACAAATTTCAATGAAAATAGCTTGGATAACCAGCCAAACGTTTCAAGGCGGGTTGTTACACTAATGCTCTCCGTATGTTGGATGGTGTATTACTCATGACTGTTAAGGGCATCTGGAGACTGCGTACTAATAGTTATTAGATAACTATGGAACGACTCACTAGATAGTTTTTTGTTGGTTAGTGTAACTAAGGTCAAATAGAAAATATCGATGATTGTTCAGTTCTCTCAACTTGAGAATAATGTGGATCTTCGATATGGAAGCTCTTCTTTGATATAGTCAAATCATGGCATGACATCCATCAAGTAACTATAGTTTGGTCGAGTGAAAGTATTGAAAGTGAAGCTGTAATGAGCCGCCTTTTTAATCATCGAAAGTCGACACCGAATACTACCACTGTATTCAAATGTCAAGCATCCAATCGACAAAAGGGTAGATTGTTAGGGTAAATAAAAATAAAAGAACAAAGAACAAAGAAAACCATAATCTCAATATGGAATCGACAATATATAATGTAACAAGGATGGTAAAAACTGTCACTCCAAAAATACAGAGTATACCAGAGTTAAAAACAAACCTTATCAGTTGGACAGTTATAAAATCCTGATCTTACAATTGTTGACAGCGGAAAATAAAACATTACGATAGGTAAACCTCTAGTTCCTCTCTAAGAACTCCATAACATCAAATCCAACCTGGGAAAATACTCAATCTAACTCAAGCATTATAATAAAATTACATCCGACCAGTCTGGAAATACCAGCATGAGAAAACTCAAATAATGGGGAACATATAGTTTGCACCAAAAATGGTCACAAATACCCAAGAATAGTTTTTGTAGAGAAGTAAATGGAGAAAAGTAAATTAAAACGAGTAAATGAATAAGAAAGCAATACAGAATAAGCGTAATCAAAGATACGGAGGTCTATAGTGGTTTGGCATTGTATACCTACATCCACTTTGAAGATTGTCCTTTATTACTCTCTTATGAATCTGATTACAATAGTAGAGCAAAGCAAGCACTTGATTACAATGGAGACTAGAGTAACAAGCAGCATAAAAATCCTAAAAATGAATCAATAGGTTTGTATTTATAGGGTGAGATGATGAAATATTTCGCTAAGATTTCAACAGAAGGTTGTTAAGGTCCATAGGTGCCCACCATAATGATCGGTGGTCCTGACTCGATGTTTTGGAATAATCGGTATAAATTACACCGATCATTGTTATCACTTCTAATTGCCATGGAATCATTTGTAAGGGGTCCCACATGCCGCTAGACCTTGCTTCTAAAATATAATGTCATTCTGAGTTGTAGATTTTGAGATATGGATCAATCTTGGTTGTATTTGGGTTGCTTGATGAACTACATCGATCATTAGGAACGATCGGCATAAAACGATCGGTATTGGTTGATCCTGGAAGTTTTGACCTGCAATCGTTTTTGTAGGGTCCAGCCTTCAATATACTGATGCCCTGAAAGTTTAAAGGGAAATGGTCTTGTGGATTTTGAGATATTGATTGATCTTCGCCGATTTGAGCTGTTTTACAGATCGTTCCTGATCGATCCATATAAATTCTTGCTTTGCCTGTAACTCGAGCATATGAACTCCAATCGACCTGAAATTTGGAGTGCAGCTTCATGGAGCTATGCATGTCACTCCATACTAATTGCACCTCAATTAAGTCCCATTCTGGATCTGCTAAACCATCGTCCATAGTATTGTATACAACTAATTCTCAAAGCCGGTAACCATCCATTTCTAGCCAAGCTGATGATATGGAGACCTTGCCAAAAGGAGGGATAACAATATAAAATTTTTGTGAGATCACATCGCTAATATGAACGGGTTTTTACCTAAGAAGAATAACATCTATATAGAAAAGAGTAGAGTAAACAATACGAAACAAATCCAAATAAGAATGGACATGAATAATATTAAAAACGAAACTTGAAAAATGAAAACAATCCAAGCAAAATCCAAACTAGCCATAATGGATGAAAAAAGACTACGTTCCAAAATTGATAGAATGGACAAAATAAGGTAACAGTCAAAACTTGAAAGAATGGACAAAACCAATACTTACAGAGTGGTTGACTCTTAAGGTTGCAATTAAATAAAAACATATTATAAGGTTCAAATCAAATAGGGAAGGGAAAATTTTCAACAAATGACTAGGAAGGTGAACCACCCTTGAAGTATACCTCTAGTAATATACTTCTGAGAAGCTCAAATACTCCATGACACTTCTTGGACAGTACCAAGCTGAACCCCACCAAACCTTACGGAAAATTCGAATATTTCCACATCTAAGTGCACAACTAAATCCAAACTAGATGAGATGTGAAAATACCTTTTAATGGGAGCAACCCTACATATCTTGGCTTCCTCTTGCGCTTTAGGTTTATTCATTTCCATTAAAGGATAACAAAGCTCAGAAGAACAATAAATCGTTTTTAAGGTGATGATACACCATGAAGAAAGCTGGATCCAATAATTAATAGATCAACTATCAGGGATATTTAAAATGATCGTATATGGAAATTAAACACACTACACCACAAAAGGCTTTTAACAGCGTTTGATAAACGCTGTAGTACGATACAACAGCGTTAGTTCAAACGCTGTATAACGACATGCTGTCGTATATACAGAACTTACAACAGCTTTTTGTTAAACGCTGTTGAAACATCACTTTGACAGCGTTTCGTACAAGCTGTCAATAATGTTTTTACAGCATTTTCAAACATGTTGTCTTATGTTTCTACAGCGTTAATAATTTAGTTGTCGAAGATGTTTTAATTCTACTTTAACTGTTTACAACAGCTTTTTATAAACGCTGTTATTGAATCATCAACTTTTTCAACAGCATGTACTAAACGCTGTTATTAACTATTTAAACATAATTACAGCACAGATTGAACGCTGTTGTTTCTTCATTGACAGCATTAATTAAACGCTGTCTTCTATTTATATAAGAGCTTTAATATTCCACTCTATTTTTGAATATTCCAGAACTATATTTTGAGTATATTGAAGCAACTAGCATATATAACATGTTCTAATAACTATTAATTAGTTACATAAACTAGTTAAGACAATATTAATAAACAAAAGGCATCCATAAACCAAGTTTCAATAATATCCATAAACAAAAATAACAAAGTAAACCAAGTTGCCACAAATTCTGTTAAACAAAGACACGTTATATGTTAAACAAAAATATAATATCAATAGAGTAGCTCCACTCATCTGCAATGCGATATTACTCAACGTAAACAACGCTAATCCAGCTTACATGATATATACGTTCAGTATATTACAATTACAAATACAAACCTTAAGTAGAAAAATGGCTGCAGTGTAAAATAGAAATGATGCTGCTGCATAGCCAGCAAACAGAGCAATCTGCAAGAAAGAAAAGTAACATACAGTTACCTGATATATTCAAAACAGAAGTTTAAATAAAAGGATAAGTAGAACTACTTACAATTCTTGCAGACCACTGAACTGATACAAGTTCCTCCTGAAACACAAGGGCACATCATGAAATCCAACCTATAGAGCAACCACATGCTTCAGTTCAGAGAACTCAGTTAAACAATATAGAGTATATGCTACCCGCACAAATGCTTCAGCCAACAGTCTTGAGTTCTGTTATGCTAGGTTTAACAAGGATCAGGGACTGCCTGAAATGCTCAAGAAGCATGGCTAGTATGATATAAAGGGATAGAATGGTCTAAATATTAACTGAAAATTAAATTGAAAAAAAATCATGCTGTTAAAAATCATCTCTATAACATCTTTTTATTTCTCTGAATCCTTGAACAGAATCACCATGCTGGCACGAAATTTTCAACCAAGTTTCTAGTCAGAAATTCGGAAAATAAAATGGACAGAGACAATCAAATCCAGTTTCATTATTTGTCTGTAAGTAACATAAGGCCAAATTTGATGATTTTATGCAAGATTTGTTCTCGCATCCAGCATCATTTTCAATATCTTCCTTGTTAAACTATTTGCAATCAACGTTCATGCATACACCCATTATGTTTACTAACTGTATATAACTTCACAGAAATCAACTGCCATGCCACGATTAAGCTTCTACTTCGATATTTATTTATGAGTTGGAAGAAAGTGATATCAAATAGACTGGCCTAGACCTAAGATTTAAGACCTCTATCTTTAGGTGGTAGCATGGCAGATTTATTTTTGTCAGCAGTCACAATGCTACCACCGTCATTGTAAAACAAATATTTTTTTAGGACAATGCCATCTTTAAATAACGTTTACCATGCAAATTGATTAAGAAATTGGTACCTGATACACAGCTGATTTTCCCTTCAAGTCCACAGCAACCGGTGTTTGCTGACTACTGCTAACAGACGCACTCTCGAAACTTGCACTGTATTCGGTCACTGGAGAAGTCTGCATATAATATATTTTTTCCAGTGGTAGTTATATGTTTTCATGAGACAAAAAATGCTAAGAACACATAACAAATTGGCAATGATACACAATTACCTGTGAAAGCGTGGTATGCGGACCATCGGTTTTCTTGGTTATTCCTCTTGCAGTATGGATCATGTCAGTGTTATTAACGTCATAGTCGGTTGGACGGAACTCGAAAACCGCACAGCCTACTAATTTTTGGAAATATTTTCAACCTTCATTGATCCACTCTCCTGTTGAATAAGTTTGTTATTTTTTTTCGCAAAACCTTAACAGAGATGGTAATCACGTAGAATTAAATTAAGTCGTTGCAAGCTATATGCAACGAAGGTGCTAATTAAGAAAGTGGAAGACAGTGGTTTGGAGCAAACCATTTTTGCGATAGCAAGCATATCATCAACGTTCTGGCCTATAAGCTTTCTGCTTCCTTGTCAAAAGTGGTAATGGTAGTAAACATAGTTTTGTCCAAAATCTCGATGTTCAAACGATAATTGACGTAGATAAGGAACCATCAAAACAGATTACAAGTATTAACTTTAAATTTTATCATTTCTTACCGGTTCATCGGGCTATCTACCATCGTATGAAATTTAGTACAAATGTAATTTGCACATACAAGATGGACCGACCCCTCGCAAATAACACAAGGCAAATAGCTCCATGCCGTTGCAGTTTCAGCTTTGTAATTGTTGCAGGCACCACATATTCTTTTCCCCTGGGCAGTTTTATGTTCGTAAAAGTTAAATCTAAAAAAAATAAAAAAGATGATATGGTAAATATTGCAGTCAAAAGTACGAGTGGGTTAAGTTCAATGTCAATTAACAGACATCAGCAACTACATTTACTAAAAGGAGGTAAAGTTTAGGAACACAAATAGATTCGTTATAGTAAAGGGCATGAATCAAAGTTGACTGACTTTTTCACATGAATATGTATGAAAACACTGTAAATTTAACAGCCTACCCTACATTTTTTATTCCTCAATTCTTCCGTAAGATGTGCAATGCTTGCTTCGACTACTGTTATATCGGCAGCTCCTTGGCTATTTGGATTGTCGCTCAATAGTGTAATCCTCATTGAAGCGACATCTGCAGTACAAGACAATGGAAGTAGATAAACGTTTGTTATTATATTTTTATTACAGAAACTAGGTATCGGTTGCATACTGGTAACCAGATAACAAATCTTTGAATGAATTTCTCAATTTGAGGGAATCTTAATGTTCAGGTACACCTTTGTCGCTTTTGTAGAATCGAAAGTGAATGATCCTGAAAAAGTAAATAATGCTGAGTATTTTTGTAAAAAGCATAATGTGGAGCTATGTTTTGTCTTGCTATTTTTAATGCTCCCATAATAACAAAATCATAACAGCTGAATTTGGACAAATTTTTGAAATATTTCTAGATAATGAGATTGTGTGTCTTAATGATCAATTGAAGGATTATTTACACTAATGCAGTTTGCACCCACTTCAAACATGTCATAAATCAGGTTGCATGAACTGAACATGATTCATCATTCATTGTATCATGATTTGTTCTTAACAATACAATAAAATAGTTCATAAAATATGATTTTCTTATTCTTAGACTTATTCCTAAAATTCAAGCTAAGTAATTTTATGAATTACAACATCAGTGACATTTTAAGGGAGAAGCTAGACGTTATGATATCTGAATTTTTTTTCCTCAATAGCAAAAACATCTCTTAATACTTAATCACTAGATCACTTTCATGTAATAAACAAGAGAGCAAGTAACACAAATCTATGACATAAAAATATAACATAGAATTTCACATAAATGATCATTACTTCATGGAGTATCAAATATTATTTCATTGGTCATAAAACAATAAACTTTGTTTTTGTAAATGAGAAACAGTTCATTCACTGCTTACCTTTGTCATTTCACTTACACAACATTCGGTTCAGCCCATTTGATGATTTGGTGCCTGCAGCTTGCTTCAGACACTATGCGACATCACATAGTGATCCTAACCCACTCGTGTTTGCTTGGGGATGCATTAATTCAACATCATGCTTCAATTTAGCCTATGCCAGCCATATGATCGTGTGCATCGTTGGTCTTCAACATGTTCAATATGACTCCGACTTGTAGTAGTTTTCGACATTTCAGCAATGTCCCTCCATCTTGAAACATGTTCAATATTGCATTTTACAGCACCAACACCATGAATTAGACGATAGTCCCATTCACACTGCAGTTCTACCAGGAAGTTTGCACATTTTACAAGCCAAAGAACTAGGAGGTGTTCCACTTTGGGTAGCACTGATGCACATTAGCTGTTTTGATGCATATTTACTCAAGATTGCTTGAGCTACTCTAATCCTTTCTGAAGCAATATTAGCCATGTTGAATTAGTACTTTTATGCATTATGATCTGACATACTACACCAATACATCATACTTTGGCATTACTACATCGGTGCAACATAGCTTCAACACTGCTATACCAGATTGGAGGACGCATACTGTAGCTTCGGCAATACTGTGTGGACTATACCCACCTGCACAAACAAAGTACAAAACTGCAATAAAATTGATCTGACTAAAGTTGCATTCTAGGTTGAACTCCCTTTAATACAACAAAATAAAGTAACACAAGCTCATATCATTGCTTTTTGGATGGGTTTTCAGGTACAAGGAAATTGGTCTAAACTTGAATGAACATAATTTCCTACCAGCTAAATTACCAGTTGCAATATGTAGTTGACACCTAATCGTTCTTAAGCAATATGTCTTAGCTGTAGATGCCATGAGAAATTGACCTGGAAAACCATGGTTCACATGTTACAAGTAATATGTTATATGGTACCAACACATATATAATCAGTAAATAGATAGGAAAATACTTAGGTAATTTCATTAGTTTATTCAGAGAAACATTCATGTGTGTTTGATATAGTGCATATACTTTTGCATGGAAAATTTAATATACTTTGATCTATTCAAAGAGCTTAATATTTAAAGTCATCCACCCCTCCTTTGAAATATTTGTTACAAATAAATTTGTATGAAACTTCTCAATCAACAAATAATCAGGATGTACGTATTTTGCAATACCTCTTTTATTTCCCATGCCATAAAGATTAATAAACAAGTCATAAAAAACACAACTTACAACCCTATAAAGACATATAATCAAATAAGCAACAACCTTGAACATCATCCTGGTAACCCTTCGACACATAACTTTTATATATATATATATATATATATATATATATATGGATTTATCTGCCATATATAAGTTTTAAAAATCTCTTATATATATAAATGAATGGATTTTATAAATAAGCTGTTATAAATTGCTAAGTCGATGAATTATATATATATATATATATATATATATAAAATTAGGAGACAAAAGGCAATAAAAAGATTTAAAAGACAGGAAGTTCTGAAAATGTTTTGCAAAGGAAATTGCATTGCAATGGATGGTTACATGAAGAAAGGTGATAAATAATTCTTGGGATGATAGTAGATTATAAATGAATTTTTCTATTATTTTTTTTAAATTTTCTTAAATATCAAATAAAACATGTTTACTGTAAAATTTGATATCATCGTGTTCCTTCTCTTAAAATCTAATAACTGATATCTAAATGTTTGACTCTCCAGAAAATAGGCAATATCTTTGCATTATGGAAACCTTTGGGGGCCTTATGATCATATAGGGCTACCTTATTCATAAATTAATGATAATCTATTAGGCAAAGCACTCTTTTCAACATCTTTAACCAATTGAGAACAATTCAATTATTCTATAGCAATGATAAGTCATAGGTTGATTATGACAGTGAAGGCTTCCTGCATTAGAGCAAGGATGATTTCACCACCGATTTGAAACTAGTGTTTTAAGTGTTTGATTGATGTAGACTACAAAATGTAGTAGGTTTCCAATAAAATTATATGGCCTATGAATATAAAACAATTTAGTTCAAATAATTAAAATTAACTAATGTCAAATATATAAAATCTCATCAAAACCAATCTAAATTCTAAGTGGCAATCTACTTAACCATCTTAATGATAAGAAAATCTCTGAAACAGCAAGACTGACAAAAATCAATTCTATTTCTCAAGAAAAATCATTAGTTATTTTGTTCTTTCTATTGTGAAACAATTAAGAATTTTTTGGCTCACATGTTGTTCAAAGTTTTTTTAATATTATTTCTCATTCAATAGTAATGGAAAAATGGGCTGCACAATAACCATAACCATTGTGTAATATTATAATTGCAACAAAGTGAAATTTGCCAAATGTTAGTTTGCACAATCCTAGACATGCCTCCATACTGCTTTCATAAATATAAATCAGTTTCTTCACACTTACAATTGAATTTATGTAGACAAAACTTAATAACCCATAATAAATCTACATGCTACTTAAAAAGCATGATTTTTTTTTAAACAACCAATTTTTATAGAAGTGAGTATTATGGATTTTAACAATATCAGAAGAGGAAATTAATTCAAACCAATTAATTTTATTTCGTATTGATCCATATATTCAACGTAAAACTATAAATGATTAACTTAAACTCCTACGAATCCAAACCAATTAACTTAATTTAGTATATTGATGGTCCTCAATAAAAACAGTGATTCAAATCTATTTATGAAAATTATATTTACATAATTAATATATTATTCATCCAGGAACACCAACATTCAGTACAAAATCAACCAAAAATGACATAGCTCAACATAAACAAATCACATTTTTATCTTTGATTGACAATAAGAAGAAATTAATAGCCTGATTTTCTTGAAAAAAACCGACCAAGAGATAAGTGAAATGAAGCTTTGTTGTCTTTTCGAGGCTGATGGAAGAGAATAGTTGGAAATTCCACCCTAGCAAACAATGAAGAAGACGTGGAAGATAGGAATTAGAGGAGAAGAGGAATGAGAAAGAAAACTCAGGATTAGGTCGAAATAAGAAGTATTCTGTGTATAATGAAATAAGTGATAATGTGGCCGCGAAACTAAAAAGGATGAAAATAGAAGAGGGAAAAGAACCGCACGTAAGCAAATACATAAAATATACCGAATACAGCGTTTGATTTTTTTATTTTACCGAATAAAATGACAATCCACTGCATCTAACGTAAAAACGCTGTTCGCAATTGCAGTCAAATGCAAATTTTGTTGTAGTGACTTCCTTTCTGCCTCTACACTGCCTCGCCACCCAAACAACCATTCAACATATCTACATATCATTAACCTCCTCCATACAACATACACAGTCCATCTTCTCACTACCATCCTCCCTGCAAATACATACTCCTAACTTCATCACCAAACTTCCATAATGCTGGACATCACCACCATCTTCCATGTACCACTGTTGCCTCCCTCCATCTGCAATTCAATCTACTACTGCTCATAACCAATTTACCTCTACTTACAATCCGCAATACAAATGAGCACTTCATCCAATTGCACTTTCATACAAACTAGCACTATCAGCTGTTACTGCCATAACCAAACCCCTTCACTATAGTACCATCATCTCACAATACTTCCATAGCAGCTTCTACAGCAAGCCGCCTCACCCAAAAAATGATGCAAATAATTCAAAACATGGTGCTTCTACTAATCAGTGAAATACAAAAATAAAATTTTTGCTACTATTCAGAACTTATAACAAGCATTTTATAGGCAATACTTATGCAGCTCCAACTACCGCATAATTTGACTAAAAACTTTCCTAAACATAAACCATACTTTGAACGAATCATTTAACTAAATTCAATCCCAAAATAACCGCAGTAAGCTTAGACTTTCTACCATATGAAAAGAAAAAACATTAGGGTGGAAAAGGATCACCTCGTTTCTAATAATTAATTCTACGAAAACTCAATTTTCATTAAAAAAGGAAATCACAAAAGAAAATATGAATATTGTTTAGTTAAGTCGACTCTAAACCAGTATACAAAATATGAATTAAGCTAACCTCTTTAACCGAGCAGTTTCATGAACTTGAGAGTCCTTACATGGGAGGAAAAGTTCTTCGAGAACTCGCAGCCAAGGGCACCTGCTCCAACCAAGAAATCATTGGTAAGCTCCAGCCTTCTTTGAAGCTTGGCATCAAATAAAGAAATCTTAGTATCATAGAGCAAATTAAGTGGCATCACATTGTCAGGCTTTAGAGGTTCCATGGGAAGAGACTCAATTGAATTGAAGTTGAAATACTACAACCATACAACATAACAGATGTATAAAAAATCTATACATAATAAATAGGATCGCACACAGTCATTAAACCTAAAAATTGGAGAACCCATTAAACCTTGAAAAAAGAATTAGGGAGATTCATTGACAAGGGGGTACCCGAGGCATTAAAGGCAAATCAGGGCAGTGACGATTGAAAAAAAATCGAAGAACAAGCAAAATTCGAGGGAAATGAAAATGAGGGAAAATGAATTAAAGGAGAGACGAGGGAGGATTGACGGGCGAAAATGAATTTTTGGAGGGAATTATAACGAGAGCAGCGCCAAATATTTTGACAGTGGAAACTAGAACCTAATTTCATTCTCAGCGTTTTTGCGCAAATATTTTCATTTTAAAATAGCTTTTACTGCATTTAGGTTTTGAACGCTGATAATGAATGCGGTCAAAAGTAAAATTTGTTGTAGTGACATCATATATTTAACACGACTTTTCGATTTCAAACAAGTGTTATCGCTCGGTTAAAAACGAAGCGAAGCAAGGCAAGTTAAGGGAGTGTAACAACCCTGTATTTTCTTATTATTGTAATTGTATATTTTAATTATTTTAATTTAAATTCCTAATTTGAAAACTTTATTTTATTTAATAAAATGAATATATTTTGTTAATTGAAATATAAATGTTGATTTTGATGTGGATTAGAATTTCAATCATGCATAAATTGACAAAAGTGAATTTTGGTCAATCTGGTCAAACTTTGACTTTTAAATTTAAATTTTAAATATTTTAAAATTTTAATTTTACCTTTTGTTATGAAAGTAAATAAAATTTCAAGAACAATGCTTTTCGTTTCGTTGAAATCCGAATAATACTGTAAAAGTTATGCTTTTACAAAATTGGGTGTAAATTGTTTTATTTAACAATATTGTTTATTTTAAATTATATAAATAATTTTTATTTGTCATATATTATTCGAAATTGTATTATATGTTATGTTACACATATTTTTACCTTTTAAATATTTTTAAAGTGATGTTTGAATTTTTCCAAAGCTCATTGGATTTATTTTCTATTTTTAAAGGTTAGTTTCCATTTTTCTGTTATTTTCTTTATTTAAATTATATTTAAATAAAATTTATTTATTCATTTTTATGTATGCATTTTATTTTTATGTTTTTATCTTTATTTATAAATATGTTTCATGTACATACAATTTTTACAAAGTTCATTTCATTTATTTTCAAATTTTCAAGCCTAGTTTACATTTTCTTTGTAATTTTCTTAATTTAATTATATTTAATTAATATTTATTTATTTACTATATTTTCATGTTTTATCTGTATTTATACATATTTTACATGTATTTAAAATTTTAAAAGAAATTAGAAATTCAAAGAGACTAGACCATTCATTTTCTAGTCTTTTCATCTCCTTGTCTCTTCATTTTATTTTGGCTTTTACTCTCCTTTCTTTGACCGTACACTACTTACCTATAGCCATGTATTTTCTTCAGAAATTCACGTGAAAATATTCTTCCCACCATCAAAAACTCACGGCATTTCAATTTGAGAAAAAAAAATGGCAAGTTCATGGTCTTCTTCTTCTACTTTTTCTTCTTCTTTTCATTGTTTTGCCTAGATCTCTACCTAACTTTGCTTGGCCTCTACCACCCACCATCACCACCATACTCTGCACCATAACCAGCAGCAACCACCACCTATCCCCTCCTCCAGATCAGGCCGTGACCATTGGATGAAGCCATAACCACAAAACTCCATAAAACATTGCAACACTCCTTGAAAACATTGCCTAGCCAAGCCTATCTTCATTATCTCCTCCATATCTTGCCTTGGCCACCCCTACATCCACCACCACCTGCCTATATCACCTCTGACCATCAGCCACTCCACTGACCTGACCTGAAACAATGCATGGCCGATCCAAAATATTGACATAGGTCGAGTCTATGTTGCTCCAAAACCTTCCATCCATTGACCCTTTGCTTACCTTTGCCTCTCCAAGCCTTTGCCTTCCATTTTCATGTACATAACCATATCTCATGACTCATGGCTGAGCACACATGACCTAGGCCGAGCCTAGGTGTGATGAGATCAAGCCCTTTTGCATTTAGGCCAAGCCTATGTGTCTTGTGCAAGTCTGTTGCTTCTAAGGTTCGATTATCTTTCATGTTTTGCCATTGTTTTGCAAACTTAAGTTGTTGATTATATTTGTATGTAAAATATTTATATTTTTCACTTATGTATGTTATATTTTGTGTATTGTTTACAACGCTCTCCATCCATTCAAATTAAATCGTGCTTTTCGTGCCTTTGGAATCGCTCTTGTGTGTGTTGTTTGTCTCTAGCTACGTAAAAGGTGAGTCTTTCTCACTCTGGCATTTATACTTATGAAATAGTGAATTGATGACAAGTGATTAGTAATATAAAATGCTATGCAAGTTAATGTTGATCATATGATATGTTATACCATGTTATTACCATGTTAAAATTGTTAATTATCACCTGACATCTGATATATGATATTATATTGTGACATTGACATTGTTTATATTGTTTATGCATATATTCACACTGCAAGTTCCCTGATAGAATAGAATCACTATGGGTTGAATGATACATACCTGAACGGACTTTAGAATAGGAAAAAATCGTTATGGGCTAAAATGATAGGCCTAAGCGATTTTTATTGTATTTTATCTGACTTGTGATTGCGGGTTTGAAATGATAAAACCCGGTTTTCTTTGTAAATTACGGATTGAAATGATATATATCTGTATCACTTGACCTATGTTAGAAAATTAAATACAGACCCCATGGTATATTTTTAAATGATTTTTTTTATGTATTTTCAAAAGTATGAAATTTTGATTTAAAAATATATATATTATAGTTTTAAGAAAGTTAAATATTAAATCTTGAAATTGTGAATTTAAGTGAATTCAAGTATGTAAATTTGGAGTAAATGTGATGTTTGACTTTAAATTTTATTTTAAAATGTAAATAAATAATGGAAATTAAATTTAAAGTTTTGAAATGATATTTGAAGTAAAATGTTAAGTTTATTAAATTTATAAATAAATAAACAGTGAATTTTGACTTAATAAATGAATGGAGTTTGTAAAATTGAATATTTGATCTTAAAATTTTATTGTGTTAAATCATATGTTAAAATGATTTTTAATGTAAAATTTTGAAGTCTAGAAATATGATTTTTAAGTTGTAATAATAAAAATTTGGAGTTTTATTATTATTTTTGAAA
Organism: Allium cepa; assembly: GCA_030765085.1. Taxonomy (NCBI): domain Eukaryota; kingdom Viridiplantae; phylum Streptophyta; class Magnoliopsida; order Asparagales; family Amaryllidaceae; genus Allium; species Allium cepa. The sequence continues at coordinate 551,689,129 of CM060938.1, forward strand.
AGCTAAAATGAAACCTGGAATTTTATAGCAGTTTCAAAATGCTGTAGTCTTTTGACAACATTTTTAAATGCTATTGTTTTGAATCTAACAATGTTTGAAATAACTAAATATCTATTACGACATTTTATAAATGTCGTTATTCTTCAACTAAACCATTTTGGAAACTATAAGCTACGATAGCACTTTATAAATGCTGTCGTTGCTATAATTTGACAATGTTTTGAAATGTTATAGATTTTTACACTGTTTGGGCTATATTTTAAAGTGTTAAATAATTTAACTTTTGAAATGGATTATTTGTGAAATTTTAGAAGTTTAAAGAATGTGAATGTGGAATGATATTTGATTTTGATTTATTTGATAAAGGAATATTGAAGTTTATATTTGTATGAAAAGATATTTGGTTTAATTGTAATGTAAGTTTATTTAAATAATATTGGATTTATGAAATGAATATTTCAAAACTAAGTAATAATGAAACTAGATTTGAGATATATGAAATTATAAAAAAAATTAGTTTTTGAAATGCGGGATATGAAAGCTTTGAAATATATTAAAAATTGAATAGTTTAATTTATGGATCAAATCTATATTTGAAATTGATATGATTTGAAATAGTTATTGGCAAATTTAATTGAAACTGATGGTTTGAATTGAATTAAGTTAGAAATTGAAAATTTTGGTTTCATGGAATAAATTTGTAAAGTGTAAAGAATTAAAAGATTGATTTCAAATGAATAATTTCGGAATGTTATGATTTTCAAAGTGTAATGATTTCAAGTATTTTGGTTTCAGAAAAGTTATACTTTGAAAGTATTTTGATTTTTTTAAAGGTGAATATATGTTTGAAATGGAAATGACAAACTATTTGATTTGAATATAGTTTTGAAATAAAAATGGTTTTGGTTTCGAAGTGTAAACTATTTTGAAAGGAATATAGTTTTGAAATGAAATGATTTGATCCTTTTGAAGTATAAACTATTTTGAAATAACCACGGCGTTATAATAACGTTTGGTTGTTAAAGAGACCGGGATCGGAAGTTGTCATACTCTCTGCCAACTCCGAAAACCACTTTAACAACCGTGTACGCGGTGGAGATTCCAGAATGAAGTAGGATGGTGGCGACGTTCTTGAGGTATATTACGTGGACCCAACTCCCGTGAGTTGGCATAAGATGGCTAAAACAGGAGCGATCACGGGCCAAAGGAGGTAGCACCTCTGGTCGGACACATTCCTTCGATACTATACTCTTACTGGTGATTGATTTGATGGTCATCCTCCGATTTTGATTGGGAGTGTGTTCCGAGGTGGGCGTATGTGGCTGCTGCGTTACCACCAGCCCGTGTGCGTAATTGGTATATCTACCCTGGCATTGCCTTGTGTGCCGTGTCACCTACCATACCGAGCCTTTACTACGAGTTTCTATTTGTGTCGTACCTATGCAGTATCTTCTCATAGTCTCCCGATCAGAAGATATGCAGGTACTATATAGACTATTGGCACTAATTGTGTTAAGGTGGAAAATATAAAGCCTTAACGCTATTTAAAAGTATGTTTATTTTACTGTAGACATTATTATAGTAGCGCAATATTACTACATAGTAAATAGTTTAACGGATCCTTAAAGGATGGGCGATCCCAAGCATCCTTTAAGTTGCTGATGCATTTTTGATACTGTTCACTTGAGTTTATTTACAGTTCATAAGTATTTATGTCCTGACTCGAGTGTTTTGTATTTTGCTTTACGCTCGAGTCAGATTGATTGAGTTAGCATTCAAGATTCACCTTCGGAGTTGGAGCTTTCCTTGAAGATCCAGCCATCTATTTTGTTTCAGTATCCAGTGTTTCAGTGATGTATTCTGATTTGTACCTGATGTATCTTGTCACTCTTCTGTTGTATCTTATTTAACTCTGATGTATCTTATTTTTATATAGTAGCTTCATGAACTACTATCTCTTTTTACTTCTGCTGCATTATTATATACTCTGTGTTTGTAATCTGTGATTATTATTTACTGTATATTCTGAGATTTGCCAAATTTTTATTTACAACGCGGTATTTTGAGCAATTCAATTCCGGCATGAGTACCTACCTATACACTTATAATGGATGCGAATGGTTGAAAATATCGGGACGTTACAGTTGGTATCAGAGCTTTGGTAGCTCTAGGCAAAACTCAGTATATAGGGTAAATGAAATTGTAGAATCACTTCCATTCGAGTTTAAATCTCTTCCTTTTGACTTGATTCATTTGAATTTTTGGAACATTCCCTGCGGGTCCAAAATCCATTCGTGTCCCTCACTATTCATCTTCTTTTAATTTTGGAGTATCCCATAACTCCACTTCAAAAGGATCTTTATAATGAGTCGGCGGTCTCTCCAATCTCAAATTGATTTGTAAAGGGGTGAAACTCCTTTACAACAGCATCGATTCACCAAAGATTTTATATCCTCGGTTTAGATGCTAGTATCTCTTATTATCCTAAACTCTATCTCTTGAGGTCGAATGTAGATTTACCCAGAAATCCACATCGAACTTATACTTTAAGTCACGGTTGACCCGGTTAAGGTTGCCCGCGATTTATATAAGCTTATCCATCTTCCTATTCGGTTATTTAATCATCTCATCCTTGTTTCCAACTTATTTTCAAATCAGAATTTCCTTTTATTTGAGTTAATCATATTTGAATCTCTATCCTTCTTTGAAAAATCTATTCATGTATAGTGTATTTGTGAACAAATATTTAAAATTAATGTTTTGTTATATATTATGTTGTTTGAGTTGTTGATGTTGATTTGGGTTTCCGATCGATTCGTCTGATCAACGCTATCGATAAGATTTTCAAAACACTTGAACAGAGCAAACTGACACAATATTATTTTAAAATTTGGTTAATGAAATAAATTTTGATACAGAAGTTTATGGAACTTAATTAATAATTTAAATTGATGACTTTAAATGATAATACTTGATTTATCATTTATTGTTCTACAAATGAATTTATAAATAGTTGTTTATAAATTTATTTGGGAACTGAAATGAATTTAAAACAAGAATTTGAGAATTTAAATTTCCGATGATTTCGAACTTTGGTTTAAAGTTTTAAAAAGGATATATTATGTAAAGTATTTCCAAATAGAAATTTGTTTCCAAATAATTTTGAAGTTAAAAATTAGTGCTCTTCTTTTTGTCGCTGGAAAATAACTTCGGCGATGACTGCAACATCATCGACGTTCATTTTCGAGTTTCTAAGTGAAGAGACAGTTCTGTAGTCGTGCTACAGCTTTGTTTTGGGAATTTAATTGATTTGAATTTCTCAAATATGATTTGATTTTTTTATATATATAGATATAAGATTTAAAAATTGATTTGATATATTATGTATATATTATTACTTATCTCTAAATGCTTTGAATGGAATTGGAAATTTAATTCTTAAACTCTATCTTCAAGAATAATTTCAATTATAAAAAGAAAATAAAAAATTTGGATAAATGATTCAAACTTGAGATAATTGAATTGGAAAGTTTTAATTGTATAATACAATTGCATTCAATATAACTTACCTTAATTTTTAAAAAGTTAACAATGTAATTAGATAATATACAATATAAAAAGATTTTTATAAATAAAATTTGAGTGGTTATAATAAATGTTACACACTTAAATTTTAGTTATAAAAGATTAACAGAGGTAAATAGTGAAAAAGGGAATTTAAAGAGTTTTATTAAATAACTTAATAATCAAATTTGATTTAATATGGAACCTTAAGTCTAACCTAGGAAGTTTAATAAAGGTTATCTCTTGAAATGAATATGTTTGTGTAATAAATAATGTATCTCTGAATAGGTAAAATAAAATACATTTTATGGGACATTTTGTAATAAAGTTTATTTAACTTGGAATCATAGTTTAATTGATGTCTAAATGAATAAATGTGTAAAGAAATTTGATCATTATATTTGCTATGATAAATATTTTATTTATGTAATAGGCATGTTTTGAAAAATGAATAATTTTGATTTTTATAGTTAAGGTGTATTTTTAATACCACTGAAATTTGATAACTGAGAATTTGGTTTTCAAATGAAATTTTTAGTGTAACTTATTGAAGGAATATCTATTTGTGAAATGGGTATTTCAAATAAAGTGTTAGGTTATTTGTTAAATTAAGAGTTAAGTAAAATAGTGAACTTTTGACTTAATAAAGGAAGTATAGTTTGATTTGGATATTCCATTCATAAAAGTTGTTTTAATAAATATAAGTAAATGATATCCAAATGAATATTTCTAAAATTGAACTGATTGAAATACTAATATATCTACCGTAGCACTTTATAAGTGCTGCTGTTTCTAAAATAAAATGTTTTGGGAATTTTATAATTAAATAAATGAACTTGAAATGTTACAACTTTGAAATGAATATTATTTGACCTTGAATTTAAATGGTTTAAATAAAGATTATTTTAAAAGTGTTATGATTTTGGTAGTATGATTTCCAAATAATAACATCTCTAAAGTATTATGATTCCAAAGCATTATAGTTTCAAATTTATTATCTTATTTTGTTTTTCAAACTATCTTTTAGTTGTCCTTATTTCCCTTATCTTGCTACAGAATGGGGAGGCTATTGCTTATACCAGTCTGTTTAGAAATCTTTCTATAATCTTTGATAATCTTGGGTACTCATCTGGATCTGAGCACTGCTTACTCATCTGAATCTTTTTCGTTCTTGTGTTATTGGTTCTGGAGGATCTTGGGAAGATCATCTCCACATTGTTAAACTTACCTATAGCAACAGTTATCAGGTATAATTTTAATCTTCTTGTCATCTTGTCTTAATACTATTTCATTCTATCTTTTTCTGTGCTTTCCCGTACCTCATTCCTTTTCGGGGACGAAAAGTTTTGAGTGGGGGAGAGTGTAACAACCCTGTATTTTCTGATTATTGTAATTGTATATTTTAATTATTTTAATTTAAATTCCTAATTTAAAAACTTTATTTTATTTATTAAAATGGATATATTTTGTTAATTGAAATATAAATGTTGATTTTGATGTGGATTAGAATTTCAATCATGCATAAATTGAATATTTCCAGAAAAGTGAATTTTGGTCAATCTGGTCAAACTTTGACTTTTAAATTTAAATTTTAAAATTTTAAAATTTTAATTTTACCTTTTGTTATGTAAGTAAATAAAATTTCAAGAACAATGCTTTTCGTTTCGTTGAAATCCGAATAATACTGTGAAAGTTATGCTTTTACAAAATTGGGTATAAATTGTTTTATTTAACAATATTGTTTATTTTAAATTATATAAATAATTTTTATTTGTCATATCTTATTATAAATTGTATTATATGTTATGTTACATATATTTTTACCTTTTAAAATTTTTTAAAGTGATGTTTGAAGTTTTCCAAAGCTCATTGAATTTATTTCTATTTTTAAAGGTTAGTTTCCATTTTTCTGTTATTTTCTTTATTTAAATTATATTTAATTAAAATTTATTTATTCATTTTTATGTATGCATTTTATTTTTATGTTTTTATCTTTATTTATAAATATGTTTCATGTACATACAATTTTTCCAAAGTTCATTTCATTTATTTTCATATTTTCAAGCCTAGTTTACATTTTCTTTGTAATTTTCTTAATTTAATTATATTTAATTAATATATATTTATTTATTTTTGTTTATTTACTATATTTTCGTGTTTTATCTGTATTTATACATATTTTACATGTATTTAAAATTTTAAAAGAAATTAGAAATTCAAAGAGACTAGACCTTTCATTTTCTTGTCTTTTCATCTCCTTGTCTCTTCATTTTGTTTTGGCTTTTACTCTCCTTTCTTTTGGCCGTACACTACTTACCTATAGCCATGTATTTTCTCCATAAATTCACGTGAAAATATTCTTCCCACCATCAAAAACTCACGGCATTTCAATTTGAGAAAAAAAAATGGCAAGTTCATGGTCTTCTTCTTCTACTTTTCCTTCTTCTTTTCATTGTTTTACCTAGATCTCTACCTAACTTTGCTTGGCCTCTACCACCCACTATCACCACCATACTCTCCACCATAACCAGCAGCAGCAACCACTACCTATCCCCTCCTCCAGATCAGGCCGTGACCATTGGAAGAAGCCATAACTACAAAACTCCACAAAACATTGCAACACTCCTTGAAAACATTGCCTAGCCAAGCCTATCTTCATTATCTCCTCCATATCTTGCCTTGGCCACCCCTACATCCACCACCACCTGCCTATATCACCTCTGACCATCAGCCACTCCACTGACCTGACCTGAAACAATGCATGGCCGAGCCAAATATTGACATAGGTCGAGTCTATGTTGCTCCAAAACCTTCCATCCATTGACCCTTTGCTTACCTTTGCCTCTCCAAGCCTTTGCCTTCCATTTTCATGTACATAACCATATCTCATGACTCATGGCTGAGCACACATGACCTAGGCCGAGCCTAGGTGTGATGAGATCAAGCCCTTTTGCATTTAGGCCAAGCCTATGTGTTTTGTGCAAGTCTGTTGCTTCTAAGGTTCGATTATCTTTCATGTTTTGCCATTATTTTGCAAACTTAAGTTGTTGATTATATTTGTATGTAAAATATTTATATTTTGCACTTATGTATGTTATATTTTTTGTATTGTTTACAACGCTCTCCATCCATTCAAATTAAATCGTGCTTTTCGTGCCTTTGGAATCGCTCTTGTGTGTGTTGTTTGTCTCTAGCTTTGTAAAAGGTGAGTCTTTCTCACTCTGACATTTATACTTATGAAATAGTGAATTGATGACAAGTGATTAGTAATATAAAATGCTATGCAAGTTAATGTTGATCATATGATATGCTATACCATGTTATTACCATGTTAAAACTGTTAATTATCACCTGACATCTGATATATGACATTATATTGTGACATTGACATTGTTTATATTGTTTATGCATATATTCACACTGCAAGTTCCCTGTTAGAATAGAATCACTATGGGTTGAAATGATACATACTCGAACGGACTTTAGAATAGGGAAAAATCGTTATGGGCTGAAATGATAGGCCTAAGCGATTTTTATTGTATTTTATCTGACTAGGGATTGCGGGTTTGAAATAATAAAACCCGGTTTTCTTTGTAAATTACGGATTGAAATGATATATATCCGTATCACTTGACCTAGGTTAGAAAATTATATACAGACCCCGTGGTATATTTTTAAATGATTTTTTATGTATTTTCAAAAGTATGAAATTTTGATTTAAAAATATATATATTATGGTTTTAAGAAAGTTAAATATTAAATCTTGAAATTGTGAATTTAAGTGAATTCAAGTATGTAAATTTGGAATAAATGTGATGTTTGACTTTAAATTTTATTTTAAAATGTAAATAAATAATGGAAATTAAATTTAAAGTTTTGAAATGATATTTTAAGTAAAATGTTAAGTTTATTAAATTTATAAATAAATAAACAGTGAATTTTGACTTCATAAATGAATGGAGTTTGTAAAATTGAATATTTGATCTTAAAATTTTATTATGTTAAATCATATGTTAAAATGATTTTTAATGTAAAATTTTGAAGTCTAGAAATATGATTTTTAAGTTGTAATAATAAAAATTTGGAGTTTTATTATTATTTTTGAAAAGCTAAAATGAAACCTGGAATTTTATAGCATTTTCAAAATGCTGTAGTCTTTTGACAGCATTTTTAAATGCTATTGTTTTGAATCTAACAATGTTTGAAATAACTAAATATCTATTATGACATTTTATAAATGTCGTTATTCTTCAACTAAACCATTTTGGAAACTATAAGCTACGATAGCACTTTATAAATGCCGTCGTTGCTATAATTTGACAATGTTTTGAAATGTTATAGAATTTTACACTGTTTGGGCTATATTTTAAAGTGTTAAATAATTTAACTTTTGAAATGGATTATTTGTGAAATTTTAGAAGTTTTGAATATTTAAATTTCAAATTTTTAAGGAATTTAAATTGAATTTGAATTTAAACAAAGTTTACTTGGTTATGTGTTAAACGGAATGAGATGTAATGAGATAAATGAATTTTTGAATGGAATTTTGAAATGTATTTTGTAATGATGTTTGAAATAATAAATGAATGAAATATTTGATTTTTAAATGATATTTAAATTTGAATATTTGGATTTGAATTCAAATAATGATTTGATTATGAAGTTTTGAAAGGATGTAATATTTTAATGATTGGAAATGATTTGATCTTTATTTTAGTAAAGAATGTGAATGTGGAATGATATTTGATTTTGATTTATTTGATAAAGGAATATTGAAGTTTATATTTGTATGAAAAGATATTTGGTTTAATTGTAATGTAAGTTTATTTAAATAATATTGGATTTATGAAATGAATATTTCAAAACTAAGTAATAATGAAACTAGATTTGAGATATATGAAATTATAAAAAAAAAATTAGTTTTTGAAATGCGGGATATGAAAGCTTTGAAATATATTAAAAGTTGAATAGTTTAACTTACGGATCAAATCTATATTTGAAATTGATATGATTTGAAATAGTTATTGGCAAATTTAATTGAAACTGATGGTTTGAATTGAATTAAGTTGGAAATTGAAAATTTTGGTTTCATGGAATAAATTTGTAAAGTGTAAAGAATTAAAAGATTGATTTCAAATGAATGATTTCGGAATGTTATGATTTTCAAAGTGTAATGATTTCAAGTATTTTGGTTTCAGAAAAGTTATACTTTGAAAGTATTTTGATTTTTTTAAAGGTGAATATATGTTTGAAATGGAAATGACAAACTATTTGATTTGAATATAGTTTTGAAATAAAAATGGTTTTGGTTTCGAAGTGTAAACTATTTTGAAAGGAATATAGTTTTGAAATGAAATGATTTGATCCTTTTGAAGTATAAACTATTTTGAAATAACCACGGCGTTATAATAACGTTTGGTTGTTAAAGAGACCGGGATCGGAAGTTGTCATACTCTCTGCCAACTCCGAAAACCACTTTAACAACCGTGTACGCGGTGGAGATTCCAGAATGAAGTAGGATGGTGGCGACGTTCTTGAGGTATATTACGTGGACCCAACTCCCGTGAGTTGGCATAAGATGGCTAAAACAGGAGCGATCTCGGGCCAAAGGAGGTAGCACCTCTGGTCGGACACATTCCTTCGATACTATACTCTTACTGGTGATTGATTTGATGGTCATCCTCCGATTTTGATTGGGAGTGTGTTCCGAGGTGGGCGTATGTGGCTGCTGCGTTACCACCAGCCCGTGTGCGTAATTGGTATATCTACCCTGGCATTGCCTTGTGTGCCGTGTCACCTACCATACCGAGCCTTTACTACGAGTTTCTATTTGTGTCGTACCTATGCAGTATCTTCTCATAGTCTCCCGATCAGAAGATATGCAGGTACTATATAGACTATTGGCACTAATTGTGTTAAGGTGGAAAATGTAAAGCCTTAGCGCTATTTAAAAGTATGTTTATTTTACTGTAGAGATTATTATAGTAGCGCAATATTACTACATAGTAAATAGTTTAACGGATCCTTAAAGGATGGGCGATCCCAAGCATCCTTTAAGTTACTGATGCATTTTTGTTACTGTTCACTTGAGTTTATTTACAGTTCATAAGTATTTATGTCCCGACTCGAGTGTTTTGTGTTTTGCTTTACACTCGAGTCAGATTGATTGAGTTAGCATTCAAGATTCACCTTCGGAGTTGGAGCTTTCCTTGAAGATCCAGCCATCTATTTTGTTTCAGTATCCAGTGTTTCAGTGATGTATTCTGATTTGTACCTGATGTATCTTGTCACTCTTCTATTGTATCTTATTTAACTCTGATGTATCTTATTTTTATATAGTAGCTTCATGAACTACTATCTCTTTTTACTTCCGCTGCATTATTATATACTCTGTGTCTATAATCCGTGATTATTATTTACTGTATATTCTGAGATTTGCCAAATTTTTAATTACAACGCGGTATTTTGAGCAATTCAATTCTGGCATGAGTGTCTACCTATACACTTATAATGGATGCGAATGGTTGAAAATATCGGGTCGTTACAGGGAGTGTTACCTCTAGGCATCACATTGACATCATTTTTAACCTTCGAGATAGAAATGAGTCCAAGCCTCAATGTTTTCCGTCAAAATTATGACTAGGTCCTTTCCATAAAAGCGATATCAATTTTGGAATTATTTTCCATAATTGAATCGAACTTTACCTTTTAAACTAAAATTGCGCTTGATTTCCATATTACAATATTTTTAAAAATAGAATACCTTTTAAAATGCTCTTTTGAAAGACAAATTTTATAATACTAAGTGTATTAAAACAAGGTTCAAAATAAACGTCATTAAAACATTGTTTATTATAAAACCAAAACAATTTACACTTAGCTTTATTTATAAATAATTTTTTAAAGGATTTTCTCATTTATAAACTGTTGTTTATAAATCTAAAACAATGTTTGTTATCCCAAAAGATAATAAAACAACTTAAATATCTTTATAAATTTAAAATAATACTAATTACCCTGATAGAAAATTAATCACATTTATAATCTATTTTAAATAAACAAATCCATTATCTTTAGCAAAATAGTTAATTATTTCCAAATACCTTTATATCATCAGTAAATTAAAAATTAAATATCTTTATTAAATCTGTTTAATAACTTTAAAACATTTTCATCAAATTAGTTAATTGCTTTAATTACTTTTATTAAATTAGTTTACTTTAAAAATTATTAATTAAATATATTTATTAAATTCAAACAATCATTAATTAAAATAAGTAATAAATCTCAAACATCATTAACTAAAATGATTAATAAATTTTTAATGCCATTAATTAAAACAATTAGTTAATTTCAAATAATCATAAATTAATTAGATTAAGCAAATTCAAACCTCATTAGTTAAAATGATAAATTAAAACATCTTTGTTGAAATGATTAACTAACTATAAACTATCATCAATTAGAATAATTAACTAAATTTCAAAAATCGTTAGTTAAAACAACTAATTAATTTAAAACAATCATTAATTAAAATGATTAATTTAAGTTCAAAATTGTTGATTAAGATGACTTAATTAAATTCAAATCTCATAGATCAAATAGGTTATTAAATTTCAAACATCATTAGTTAAAATGATTATTACATTCAAACATCAGAAATTAGGATGATTAAATAAAACCAAATATCATTAATTAAAATGACCAATTACTTTTAAATAACACTAATTAAAATAATTATAAATTTCAAATACCATTAATTAAAATGATTAATTAAACTCCATTATCATTAATTAAAATAATTGATTAAACTCAAATAATCATTAGTTTAAAATGATAATTAAATCAAATCTCATTTAAATCGAAAGATAAACCAATTTTAAACATCATTAGCTAAATTGGTTAACTAATTTCAAAATTATCAGTTTAAATAATTAACTAATTTAAATTATCATTAATCAAAATGATTAATGAATGTTAAAATTATGTTTAGTGAAAACACAAGCTCAATTTCAAAAAACACATGACAGGTTTTAGGGCTGATAATTAATAGACGGCGGTATAGGGAAATTGCTATAACTTCCACAATTCACCAAAAATCCTTCGGATACAAAATATATAAATTTCATCCTTATTTTTAAACGCGGCTTGTTTTTTCCCAAACTACATTTATCTGTCATGCTAAATCCTCGAACCCACGCTTTTCTTTTATCATTTTACGTTTATTACATATTAAAATAACTTTTTCTTCTATAAATCTGAGAAATCTACAAAATTGAACAGTAAAACAACCTAAATCAACTACAAATCTAACATATTCAAGATAAAACAAGACAAAATGGGAAGATCGAATGCGATATATCTCAATTTCTAGAGTAATCGATTTATATTCCACCTTTTTCAATCGATGCATCTTAGGGTTTTTTGCAAGTGATTTAGAGATATTTTCGAGTTAACTGTGCTTATAATCGAACTTTTTAATCGTATTATACACAAAATTGAGAATGCAAATGATAAACTGCAAAACTTGCTCTAATTACTGCAATTTTTGTTAAAAATCGTTCAAAAACTGTTTGCTCTCTTCAAATTTCAAAGCAGATGTTATTAATGTGTTATTTTCACATTTTTTAAGCAATACATTCGATCAATTTCACTATTTATCTGCAATTTTTCATAATAATTACAAATCTAATGGTAAATATCATACTAATTTCAATTATTTACATTTATTATAGACAAATATGCAACTATGTCGAAAATGTTTGAATATCTCTATAACATTTATGTATAAACGAAAATAATTAAACCTTATTGACTGTATCACATATGGCTATAATAATTCACTTTAATTGCTTGCATTTCACCAATAATTGAGTCAAACAGACTAAACTCGGTTTTATGTTGAGTTTTTCGAATAGTAATGTCAATTATTCACAATTATTGCAGACAAATATGCAACTATGTTGAACATATTTGAATATGTCTGCAACATTTATGTATAAACAAAAATAAGTAAGCATTAATGACAATATCACATATGGCTGCAACCATTCACTTTTATTGCTTACTTTTCAGCAATTATTAAGTTAACAGACTAAACTTAGTTTTATGTGGAGTTTTTGAATAGTCTAATGTCAATAATACACAATTATTACAGACAAATATGCAACTATGTTGAACGTGTTTGAATATCTCTACAACATTTATGCATAAATGAAAATAAGTAAGCATTAATGACAATATCACATATGGCTGCAGCAATTCATTTTAATTGCTTACTTTTCAGCAATAATTGAGTTAAACATACTAAACTCAATTTTATGTGGAGTTTTTTGAATAGTCTAATATCAGTTATTCATAATTATTGCAGAAAAATATGCAACTACGTTGAACATGTTTGAATATCTCTGAAATTTATGTATAAACGAAAATATGTAAACATTAATGACAATATCGCATATGGAAGCAATAATTCACTTTAATTGTTATTTTTCAGGAACAATAAAGTTAAACAGACTAAACTCAATTTTACGTGGAGTTTTTTGAATAGTCTAATGTCAATTATTCACAATTATTACAGACAAATATGCAACTGTGTTGAAAATGTTTGAATATCTCTGCAACATTTATGTATAAACGAAAATAAGTAAACATTAATGACAATATTGCATATGACTGCAAAAATTCACTTTAATTGCTTACTTTTCAACAATAATTGAGTTAAACAGACTAAACTCAGTTTTATGTGCAGTTTTCTGAATAGTCTAATGTCAATTATTTACAATAATTGCAGACAAATATGCAACTATGTTGAACATGCATGTTTGAATATCTATGCAATATTTATGTGTAAACGAAAACAAGTATTAATGACAATATCACATGTGGCTGCAATAATTTAGTTTAATCGCTTATTTTTCAGCAATAATTGAGCAAAACAGACTAAACTTGGTTTTATGTGCAGTTTTTTGAATAGTCTAATGTCAATTATTCACAATAATTGTAGAAAATATACAACTATGTTGATCATGTTTGAATATCTCTGCAACATTTATGTATAAACAAAAATAAGTAAACATTATTAACAATATCACATATGACTGCAATAATTCAGTTTAATTTCAAGCAATAATTGAGTTAAACTCAGTTTTGTGTGTAATTTTTTGAATAGTTTAATGTCAATTATTCACAGTTATTGCAGACAAATATGCAACTATGTTGAACACTATTGAATATCTCTACAAGATTTATGTATAAACGAAAATAAGCATCACTGATAAAATCATATATGGCCGCAATAATTTAGTTTAATTACTTACTTTTTAGCAATACACGAGTTAAATAGATTAAACTTAGTTTTATGTGCAATTTTTAAATATTTTAATGTCAATTATTCACAGTTATTGCAGACAGATATGCAACTATACTGAACACTTTTGAATATCTTTGCAACATTTATGTATGAAAAAAAATAAGCATTACTGACGATATCACGTACGGTTGCAACAATTCAGTTTAATTGCTTACTTTTAAGCAATAACTTAATTAAACAGATTAAAAAGTTAAACAATTCGCTTTACTAACAAATGAGGAATCACTACTACAAGAAACAACATCTGACCTAATATTGGTTGTGGAAAAAACTAGTAGGAACAACATCAACAAAAATAACAAAATAATCCTCATGGTTATGAGCAGCCAACAACAAAATAGATTGAAGATAAGAATTAGTTTCAATATTCCTTCTTAATTCTCTCTAACATAGTATAATTAAAATGAAAATGAACTCAATTCAGTACATTTAACACAAATAATACTTCTCAACATAACAACCGAACTATCAAAATGAACACGTAACGAAAAGCTAACATATCCAAACTTCAACAGCACAAGCACACCAACATCACCAGGAACACTATAATTTAAAAAACAAAATTACAATTGCAAAAAAAACCAATTATATATGTTATTTGCTGATATGTAAGCAATAATTTTAAAAATTTGCAGATAAATCAGCACATATTAATAATATGTTGATATGTAAGAAATATTATTTGCTGATATGTAAGCAATATAATAATATGTTGATTCATATTATGTTCCTCTATCACTTCCGAATCTCTTAATTTTCTTTTTAAATTGGTTTTCAATTTTAGTGACAAATAACATAAATATATCTAACGCAACACTTTTATTTTTCATGAGATTAACATAAGTGAAATCAAAGCAATCATCAATAAAAGTAATAAAGTAGCGTTTACCATCCCTAGTTAGAGTGCCGTCTAGTTTACAGATATCAGAGTGTATTAAATATAAAGGTTCTGACTCTTTAAATACATATTTGTGTGGGATCTTTGTAATTTTAGCTTGGCTACGGTATTCACATTTTTATGAATCACTTATGGATACTTTAAGGATTAAGCTTAAGTTACTTGTTTTATGAATCATTTTTTTGTTAATATAAAAAAGTCCAGCACTCCAAATATTAAAATCACATAGCATATAAGCACAACTATTAAGTTTATTCAAATCAACATTTAACCTAAGCATCATGTCTACAGCATATCCTTTACCAACAAAAACACCATTTTTAGTAATGGTGTACAAGTCAGAGCCAATAGTTTAAGTAAAACCGGCTTTATTTAACAAGAAACCAGATACTAAATTTTTCCTTATATCTAGAGTATGCATCACATCTTTCATCAACAAGTTCTTTCCAAAGGCAAACTTTAACTCCACGATCCTAATTTCAACAACAGTAGTGGCCTGAGAATCTTCCAACTTTCATTTCACTGGCAGCATTATGTACTTTAAACATTTCACGATCATAGAAGACATGGCAAGAAGCACTAGTATCTACCTACCACCTTTCTGATCCACCGACTAGGTTGATCTCAGTAAGCATAGCTGCAAGGGGTTCTTCAGTTTGGTTAGCCTGTGATGTAGGATTTGGTGTGTTTCGAAACTTTTGTGCCATATGGCCTTGTTTTCCATAGTTGTAACATAAGAATAACTGTCAAGTTCCATTCTTTAGAGTGGTAGTTTGCTATTTGTTTTTAAGCTGATTTTTGAGGTTCTTATTTGGTTTGCGGTTCTAATTTTTGAAATTTATTGCATTTGGTTTCAGACCCACGTTAATGGATTTCTTAGTGTTTATACTAGATACAACAAGCACCTCTTCGTTTTGGTTTTGCTTTTCAGCCTCTTCTTCAATATGAAGACAAGTAATCAAACTCTCTAAGGAAAATTCCTTAGTCTTATGCTTGCAAATATTTTTAAAGTCTCACCAACTAGGGGGTAATTTATCAATTAACACAACAACTTGAAACTGTTCATCTAAAGTCATACCTTCGAAGATGATCTCATGCATAATTTTCTAAAGCTCATGCGACTATGCCTCCATAGATTTATCGTCCGTCTTTTGAAACATCAAACCGCGACTGACAACATACTTTTTCACTCTAGCTTCCTCAGTACCATATATCTTTTGCAGTGCATGCCAAATCTCCTTAGCTAACTTGTCTAAGTTGTAGCAGTCATATAGATTGTCGCTCAAGCCATTAAGAACATAATTTTTGCAGAGGTAGTCATGTCTATCCAATTTTGTAGTGCCTATTTTAGGTTGTCCGTTGCTTCTTCAGGGAGTGTTCATTTTTCTATCGTCAGCACATGCGCTGCCTTTTTGACTGTCAAGGAAAAACATTTTTTGTCTCCATCATTTGAAATGAATACCCTTAAATTTAAACGGTTTTTTCGCATTGTTGCAAGTAGAGTCATTCGCGATCGAAGCCATAACGTCTTAAAATTGTTATACCTTGATCTGAATCTATATTGTCTCTTTGTCTAAGTCACAGACTAGGTCACCCTCTTTAAGACATTTTGACGCCGTGCCGAAATCAGGCAAGACAATCTCTGATGCAGAGCCACCTCAATATGATATAGCTCTACATCAATATTAATTGCCTTTTGCATAAAGACTGGTGAGTTAATAGTTCCCAAAAAATGTTGTACGGATCTAAAAAAGTATAAGGCATAAGAAAATGAGAACTAGGTTTTAAAATTATTAAAAAATCTATCAAATAGCTTTGTTTATATAGGGGAAATTTTGAGGACAAAAACATGTTTTTTTGTCGAGTCGTGAAAAAAATAGGATCTGAATTTAGCGAGTCACATTACTAAGTCAAAACGGTTTAAAAATATTGCCAAAAAATTAGAAACTCTACTACACATAAGCGAAGCCAAGCCCGACCCAAGTCGGATCGAGTAGGTCGATTGGTACACGCGTGTGTATGATGGGCAACATGCTCACCCTCCTCAACATAAAAGAAAATATTGGGTGCCTAAATGGTCCATCCTTTCTCTTGTGAATCTTGTATTTAAATAGGACTGCTCTATAGTTCCCCACAATGTGAGATTATTCACTAAGAGGGGTGTTATATACTACTTTTAATATTCTTGACATTTTAAAATCAAATTTTCAAACAATCCCCCACTTGAGTTTCTTAAAATATTTTTCTTGAGCAATTTCTGATTTTATAAGATAGTGCATAAACAAAGGATCTTTCGATTTGAACATTTGCATAGTGAGTAAGATCCAGATTATACAAGAGCGACTCGTATTCTTCAACTATATCTCTGACATCAAACCGCATACAACCTTTCTAAGGTGCAATCTATAACCCGTGCTTTAAAGGTCATGCACGCCTATTCCAGTTTAGTGGACGCTCTTGCAATTTTTCCTAAAATTCCATAGGAAATGACCACATTTCCATATTCACCTAGGTGAATCTATGAAAAGTATCCATATAGTTAAGTACTCCACTCCACCTAAGAGTTAAATTCATCCTCTTATTGCTTTAGGAATACATTCTTCTATTTAATGAAACTAGCTTGTTCAATCAATGTCACCTTTTAACTTGTTTTTTTTACCCATTGGGCCTAGTTCTTGGAATTTTCGGTCATTAGGTTAGGTTACTATTATGAGTGACTTCTCATTCTCTGAGTTCTCGTTCCATGGGAAATAGTCCCACTCTTTTAGATGTAGAAAGGACTTTCTCTTTGCCAATCTTTTTGTCAAAGGATCTGCTTGATTCTCATTAGTGTGTACATGATCCACTCTTATAGATCCTAAAGAGATATACTGTAACAACCCTGTATTTTGTGATTATTTTAAATTTTTATTTTAACTGAAATTCCTGATTTAAAAAATTTATTTCATTTATTAAAATGGATAAATTATTTTATTTTAAATATAAATTTTGTTTTCTATGTGAATTATAATTCCAAACATGAATAAATATAATATTTTCCAAAAAAGTGGATTTTGGTCAAAATGGTCAAACTTTGACTTTTGAATTTAAAATTTGAATTTTTGAATTTTTGAATTTTATCTTTTATTATGAAAATAGATTTAATTTCAAGAATACTACTTTTTTATCGTTGAAATCGGACTAATATTGTGAAAGTTATGCTTTTTACAATATTGTGTGTAAATTGTTTTATTTAACAAATTTGTTTATTTTGAATTTATATAAATAATATCTTTGTTTGTAATATCATGTTCTAATTTGTGTAACATGATATGTTATGCATATATTTTATGTGGCAACCCAAAATTTTAATAAATATTTTTATTCATTTTATTTTAAAAAAAACTTTGGTGTTTAGTTCTTTAAAAGTTTGAATTTTATAATTTTCCTGAATTGGTTATAAATCATTTTCCCAATTTTATTTAATATAAACAATTTTTGAAATTTTAGATTTTAGGTTAAATGTTGACTCTAGTTGAAACTTTAAAATTTAAATTCTAACTTCCAATCTTTATTTAAATTGTATATAATTACAACATATGTTTCGTTTTTCCATTTAATTTGGATATATACTTTGTTAATTAAGTAATAAACAATGTTGTAAAAGGCAGCTAATCTATACATTTTATTGTATATGTTCTACATCCGTTTTCTTCGTTAAGTAATAAACAAATCAAATGGATATGTAACAAATCAATTTTTTTTAAGTTCAGTAATAAACAAAGTTGTAAATAGGAATTAAATTATATGTTTTATTTGATACGTTTTATATCTGTTTCTTGTTTATTTCTCTAATGTTTATTATACGGTATGTTATTTACTGAATTATTCTTTAGAATATATTTTATTGAATAAATAGGAAACAAATAAATATAAGATACGTTACTTTGTTATTTATTTTGGGCATACGTTTCAATTTATTTATTGCCTTTATAATGCATACCCCTTTGATTCCATACTTTAGCCATTCAAATCAACAGCTACCTATTTGCCTTGCAATTCACGTATAACATTTCATCTCATTCTACTTTTCCATTTGCTTCTCTTGATTTAATAGGAATAAAATCCTTAAATTTCTCTAACGTTTTAATTATTTATTTCCTGTCGTTCTTCCCTCTAAATCAACGTGAAACTTCTCTGTTAAATACAAACTCACGTACAAATTTCTTTGTCGCATCTCATTTGATCATCTTCTCATGTGAAACTTGCTCTTCTGTAAGTAATGGCTATATATATATATATATATATATATATATATATATATATATATATTATTTTTTCTTCTTCCTTTTGCCTCGTTTTGGCCATGATTTCTTCACATATTTGCATGCTCTCCACTCTAGTGCCTTGGCCATCACCTCCACCACCTCCTCCTCCTCATCATCAACCACCTATCACATCCTCTTCCTCTAACCAGATCTGGCCATACCTTCCCCATGACCAAAAACTCCACAAAAATATTGCAAACTCCTTAAAACATGCCTAACCGAGTCTAGTCTTCATCACCATCACCTTGGATTGCCTTGGCCACCTTCCCATGCTCTGCCACCACCATGATATGACCATTTACCCTCAGCCTTACCTCTGTCCAGATCTGAAACATGTCATGGTCGAGCCCTAGGACCATGTAGCCGAGCCCAAAAGTTGACAAAAAACTCCACTATGTTGCCTTGTCTCCTTACATTCATGTGTTGTGACTCCTTTTCCACTTCTAGCACATGTAGCCGTGCTTCCATAGACTCAAACCTGATCCAAAACCATACCAAACCCGACCATATTCACCCCCTAGGCCGAGCAATTAGATGTGGAAAGCATGGCAAAAACTATTATGTTCGATTTGCTTTAATTTTAAAGTTGTCTCAAATTCAATGTGTATTGAATATTTGGTTTTGTTTATGGGTTATGATAATATCATTAGCTTGGTTCTCTTCCACTTGAATCTTTTGTCATGTCATCATTCCTTCTAAAATTCATTCATGTTGTTTGTTTTGCTAACTCCAGCATAAAAGGTGAGTAATTCACCCATGACATCTATACTTATATAATTAGTAAATTGACACCATGTTAATCTGTAGATTTTATTATCATGTTATACCTACCTGTGTTATAAATTATATAATGTTAATCCTGTTTATTTATCTGTCATATCATCTGATACTACTATATGTTGTTACTATTCAGTTTATTTTGATCATCATTGCAAATTCCCTATTAGTATAGAAATCACTATGGGTTGAAATGATACATGCCCGAACGGACTTTAGAATAGGGAAAAATCATTATGGGCTGAAATGATAGGCCTGAGTGATTTTTATTTATTTGTATTTGTCTTGGGATTGCGGATTTGAAATAATCAAAACCCGAAAATTTTGATTTCGGATATAAATGATAATTTTCGTATCACTTGATTTAGGTGTAAAATAGTGTTTAGACCCGCGGTTAATAAATATGATTTCTTATAAATTTCATGTATTGTAAATGAAAGAGAAAAATAAAAATATGAAATTTGACTTATATTGGATTTAAAATGGTTAAGCGGTGATTTTCTAACAGGATAAATGGTATAAGTTAATAGATTGTTTTAGTTGTAGTGTGAAAGTTTGATTTAACTTAATAATGGGAATTTAAGTAAAAATGGAATTATAAGATGAACTTGGTAATTACTATAATTGATGTGTGAATTGGATAAATATAAAGTAAAAGAAAATATCAAGTTATTTGTAAAATAAAGTTAAGCAACTTACAGTGTATTTTGAATTTAGGTAATTAGTTTAAAATGTTAAATCAATGGATAGTTAAATGGAAATTTTGGAATTTAACTTAACTTGAAAATGTGAAATTTGGTTTGAAATTAAAGGTTAAGCTAAGAAATCAAAAATGAAATTTAATTTATATAAATAAAATGGAAATTAAGCTGGTAATAAAAATTTAAGTGTTAAGACATTTGTTAAAAATGTGAAGAATAGGAAATTTTACACTTGAATTTATTAAGTGAATTATTGAAAATTTGATTTTATTTATAGGAAATTTACTTCATAAAAATCATAAGTTAAAGGTATTTTAATGAACATTTTGAGTGTTAAAATATGATTTTTATAATGTTTAAAGGGTTAAAATCAAAGTTTATTTGTGGATGAAATTTCAATATTTGAAGTGTTCAACTGAATAAATGAACTCAGAAAAGGCTAAATTTATGGGAATTGAATATTTGATTTGAAGGAATAATGACTTCACTTTTTAATGGTTTAAATGACTTATTTAAAATCGGAATTATAAATCATTTTGAAATTTATAACCACGGGTATGATGTTTTGCGTGTCATGTGATTTCCTTGTGATTATTTGATGCATACCTTTGATTTTAAGAGTGTGGCTAGAGGTGAGCGGTTACTGCAGCTCTACGTTACACTAGTCACAATAACACTGCTATTTGCATTGTTTACTTTAATATGGATATTTCTAGGATAGTGGTTATTACTACTTAATTAATGGTTTGACTGATCCTTAAAGGATGGGCGATTCCAAGCATCCTTTAAGTTATTGTGCATTGCTATTACAGTTCACTTGAGTTGGTTTACATTGTATAAGTATGATTGTCCTGACTCGAGTATTTTTGTTTTACTTTACGCTCGGGTCAGCCTGAGAATGACAGCTTTGGATTCACTTTCTGGGGCTAGAGTTTAGCTGGAGCTTATCTGTCTATCTATTCGTCTACTTCTTCCAGTTAGTTCCTATTCGGTATCTGTCTCTGTATTATTGATTTATGTATCAAGACTTCTATTGTATCCATTTTTAAACAATGATATTTTGTATATATTTTGAGAATTTGTATATAGTAGCTTCATGAACTACTATGGTATTTTATTTCCACTGCGAGTATTCTAATATTTCTGTGTGTGTGATTCTGTGAATGATTTTATTTGCTCCAAATTTTATTACACTCTATTATTTTGAATTATTCAAGTCTGACATGTATGGATTATTGTCGATTTGAATGGTCCAAAATAGTGGGTCATTACATATACTCTCTAATAATATTGTACTTACGACGAATTTGATGTCTCTTACCATTTTAATAATGGTTCTCGACTTTTTCAATAGCTACGATACTATCGTAATGGATCAATACAACTAGTATCGTTTTTTCCAATAAAGGGATCCCATCTAGCTGATTTCTTTAGTAATCTGCTTCTTCACTAGCAGTAGTTAGTGCTATCATTTCTGACTCCATAACAGATTGAGCTAAAATATCATGTTTCTTAGATTTCTAAGAACTTCCTCCTCCTGCAATACTGAAAATATATCCACTGGTGGCTTTGGAATCGTCTGATAACGTATTCCAACTACATCGTTGTATCCTTCAAGGACAGTGGGAAACTTCTGGTATTGTAATCCATGTTCATATTTCTTTTAAGGTATCTCATGACCCTTTCAATATCGTGCTAATGCTCGATACAGTATCTGCTAGTAAACCTGGGCAATAATCCCACGACATACCAAATGTTGGGTCTATTATAATCAATGACACACTGAAAACTACAAACGATGCTTGTATATTCAAACTGTCTTACACCTTCACTAGTGTTCTTAGATAGTCTTACACATGGATCATATGGTGTACTAGCCAGTTTACATTCAAAGTAAATATATTTATTTAACATTTTCTCAATATAAAGAGATTGATCCAAAGAAATTCCATTTTCATACTTAGTAATCTTAATGCCAAGGATTACACTCGATTCACCAAGACTTCCATATCAAAATTGGCGTACAATATAGATTTAACATGAATCGCAGCATGATATTTAAACCAAATATAAGCAAATCATCTACATACAGACATATGATCATAAAAATGTTATTCTTGGATTTATAATAAATACACTTGTCACTTTTATTTACTTTAAAACCATGTGAAATAAGTAGATTGTCAAAATTTTCATGCCATTATTTAGGTGCCTATTTAAGATCATATGGAGATTTATTTGATCTACAAACCTTTTGCACTTGACCAGGTATAACAAAACATTTGGGTTGGTTCACATAAATCTCTTCTTCTAATCCCATTCAAAAAAGATGTATTTACATCCATTTGGTGAATTAGCAGATCATAAAGTGACGAATTTGTCGTCTCTTACCGTTCTTTCTTACAGTACCGAAGAAATATACTCTCTTACAATACTATGCTAATGATGAATTTGTCATCTCTTACCATTATAATAATGGTTCTCAACTTTTGCAATAACCGCGGTACTATCGCAATGGATCAACGCACCTGATTTATGTTTTTCCCATAAAAGGATCTTAGATTTCTTAAGTAAACTGCTTCTTCACTGGTTGTAGCTAGTGTTGTCGTTTCTGACACCATAATGGATTAAGCCAAAATAGTCTGTTTCTTAGATCTTAAAGAAACAGCTCCTTCTACAATACTGAAAATATATCCACTAGTGGATTTGGAATCATTTGATAACGTATTCCAATCTGCCTCGCTATATCCTTCAAGGATAAGGAGATACTTCTGATAGTGTAATCCAAGGTTCATAGTTCTTTTATGGTATTTCATGACCCTTTCAATAATGTGCCAGTGTTCGATACTATATCTGCTTGTAAACCTACACAATAATCCCATGACCCAAGCAATGTCAGGCCTAGTACAATCAATGGCATACCGAAGGCTGCCAATGATGCTCGCATATTCAGACTGTTTTAACCTTCATCAGTGTTCCTAAATTGTTTTATACTTGGATTATATAGTGTACTAGTAGGTTTACATTCAAAGTAATTATATTTCTTTAACATCTTCTCAATAAAATGAGAATGATCCAAAGAAATTCCGTTTTTAGACTTAGTAATATATATGCAAGGATTTCACTTGCTTCACCAAGACCTTTCATATCAAAATTGGCATATAATATTAGACTTAACAGGATTTACAACATGAATATTTGAATCAGATATATGTAAATCATCCACATACAAACATATGATAGTGCAAATGTTATTCTTAGATTTATGATAAATACACTTATCACTTTCATTTACTTTAACACCACGTGAAATAACTAGATTGCCTAAATTTTCGTTTCATTGTTTAGTTCCTATTTAAGACCATATCAGAGATTTATCTAATTTACAAACTTTGTGCTCTTGACCAAATATATCAAAAGCTTCGGGTTGGTTTAAATAAATCTCTTTTTTTAATTCACTATTCAAAAAAGCAGTTTTTACAACCATTTGATTAATTAGTAGATCACAAAGTGAAGCAAGAGAAATTGATACTCGAATTGATTTTTTTTCTTATAATAGGTAAAGGGTGAGTAAAAGGAGACATAGTGTTCGCAGTAGAGTTAGTAAGGATAAAAATTTTAAAGCAAGAGGTGTTGAGTAGAGTGGTCATTATTAAGCTTCAATTTATAAAAAAGAATTTTTTAAGTTTAGATTGTGATAACTAATGAGCGATGGAGATGGAGTGGAAGTCTCAAGAAGTTAGTTGATAAATCGTATGGTAACGGGTACTGAGCCAAGGTTTTAGGGCTATTGTATTAGCCTTGTATACATTGTATACTCTATATAGTTTTTGATAAAGCAATCTGAATTCTGTTAGAAAAAATTGCTATGGAGTTTAGGGGGGGCGTTGCAGTGGCGGAGCTTGCCATAAAGTTCAGCCAGAGCGGCATTCGTTTGTAAAAATATATTTATAAAAATGTTGGAAAACATACAAATGACCCTTTTTCTTTTTACTTGCAACAAATAATTCTTCATAAAGTCATTTTATTTGCCACCAAAATACATCAAAAATTTGAAAAACATACTAAAGAAACTTCTATTTTAATTTATAGCAGACAAACAAAGTAACAAATTACTACAAAAATGTGCAACTATCGCCAAAAAGTACATGATTATCACCAAAAGTATACAGTTCGCAACAAAAACATCATTAAATCATTTTATTTGTAAGCGCCGATTTTTCATCGCTTGAAACCGTTGTATTATAATATCATCATCAACAGATTTGGATAAATCCTTTTCAATGCACGCAACTAAAGTATCAGGTTGCCATTAATCTCCTATAGAATTTATAAGTCGGTTTTAACAATTCCCATCGTAGAAAAAGCTCTCTCAACTGCAGTAGTAGTTATAGGCAAAGTCAATGCGAGTTGCAAAAGTAAATATTTCAATTAAAATGTAGCGGCTTTCTTTAACTCCACCAATTTTTTTAGAAATATCTCCAATACAATTTAGATTCGAAAATCTTATATCCATACGCATATCAATTATATAGATTTCAAGTTGACTTTATAACTTTGATATTTGTGGCTCTTGAAATTCGATTGGATAATACTAAGTAAGCTTCAATAAAGAATCTTTGTTAAAAGTCGAGAAAGAATCCCTTAGATCCAAATATGACCGATACCTAAAAATGCTCCACCACACATCCATGAGAGTTGACGTATCAAATCAGTAATGCTAATTGTTCTTTGACTGATATATCTCTTGACTCATCAACTAAAATAGCAAAAAAAGTATTATTGAGGTACATTTGTGGTCTCTTCAGCAAAACAATTTGCTTTGTCTTTTTGAATGTTTGGAGATGTTAATTTCTTATTAACTAGAGTATTTTGTAGCACAACCCTTTCAAAAAATATTGTAAAAACTCTAAAAAAATTACCACGATCAATGGATTCATCTGATTCATCATGCCCTCGAAATGCTAATCCATGTTGTAGGAATCTAACACAATGAAGGGATGCTTTTAACCTAATGTTGTATTCATTAAGTTGTAGCTCAGATAATCTATCAAGTAATGTACTAACATGTTATTTTGTATTCATAAGAACCTCATATTTTTGGCAAGCTTGATTGTGCCAACTTCCATATTTCCAACATATGCATCTAATAGAGATTTATTTTTCCAAGCTTGCCCATCTTTTGGAACAAAACAACCGCCTACTACTTTATCACCATGATGTGGGTTAAAAAAATAACAATACAAACAATATGCATCATTTTCTTTGATACTATATTCTAAACATCTCGGATATTGATGAAACCAATCTGAATTAGATCATTATCATTCGTTTTTGTATTTCTTGGAAGACAATGGTTAAAAGGTTGACAAGGGCCTTTTAATAAATAAGCACTTCAGACCTCTTCTTAACGATTACGATATTCACAAATTTGGATTCTTTCTCCAGGATCGGAAGTAAGGTTTAAAATATCTATCCCAACCTCCTTACGAGCTTTTTTAAAGGAAGATTCTGCAATATCTCCATCTTGCAAAGGAATTGAAGTCGAGTTTTCTAGAAGAATATTATACAAGATTTAAGCATAGATCTTACATATTAACTTAATTGTTAAACCAATGTTAACAACTACTAAACAATGAAATATGCCCAATTAAAGCGATATATAACCATAAAAACAATTGGGGATAGAACTGTCAAAGAATTACTTACATGGAATTGTACTAAAGTAGTTCTTCATTTTTTCTTTGTTGACTTTGATCACCAATCCAAATTTTGATTCTACAAATAAATGAACAAAATTTAATAGATAAATGAAATTTAGCATTAATAAAAACATTCAAAATTAAATAGAGAGCTAATATTTTTGTAATAATCAAAATTGAGTGGAGAACTGAAATTTCATACTAACTAAAACATTCAAAATTGAATGCAAAATTGAAATTTAAATAGAGATTTAGAAATAAGATGCTAAGTTGCTAACCTTTTGCCATTGTATGCTAGTAGATGTTACAGATTAGGATTTTAGTCTATTAGATTTTTTATGATTTTAAAAGTTGAATTTGAATGATAATGTAAATTATATTTTGGTTTGAAAGTATGATTGGAGCTTGGAAGTGGAAATGGAAACTAATAGAAACAATAGTTGGTGCAGCGGAATATAAGCAAGAACCACGTTTGACAGTCTGTGAGGGAAATATCTTACTTTAGGGAGTAAAAATGGGCTGTAGTTATTTTGAGCCATGGCCCAATAAAATATGCATCAAGGGTCAACTAATGAAACTTTGATTTTTTGCATTGGGTTTTCAAATTTTTAGCTAAAGCATTGGCCCTAGCTTGCCCAAACATATCTCCGCCACCGAAAATAAATAACCATTGGAAAATTCTAATATTAAGGTGTTTAACATAGAAAAGGCGCCCTGGTAAACCTGAAGTTAACTAATCCATATAGTAAAAACTTAAAAAATATTCTAACAAGAGAATATTAAATAAAATTGCATATTTTTGTATTAAAAACAGAACAAAAATCTTATAATAATTTTATTAACATAAGAATTAATAACTGCCGATCATTGGATAGCATGTCTTGCTATTTAGTTCGATAAACTATATAAAGACTATCTTGTTTTTCCATTTGAAAACGCAACCTAATGACCAAATTTTTTTATATTCAATTTCAAAAGGAAAAAGACAGAAAAAGGGAAAAATTATAATAAAAAAATGAAAATTATTTTAGTGTCTCTCGCTTAAACAAATGAATTGCAATTTAGAAGGAGAAACTTTGAGTTTATTGCGGCTATCCAACGACAATGGCTCCACATAAAAATACAGGCAATGCCATTGGGAAGAAACAATAATGTATGATTACTTTTTGCTACAAAGCTATTAAATCGCATTTGTGGAGATAAATATGTAATATATGTAGACTCTACAATTTATATAGGCACAAACAAAAAAACTGTCTTGAAGACTCTAATGTTACAGTAGATTGAGAGTGTGCAGTTATATCTGCTTAGTAATAATAATTGTTCTATAGATACTCTTTTAATTGATGAAAGTTCTTAGTACAATACAATGATACTTAAACTCACCGGACACATATTGCTTAGAAGTAAGGTAAAGCAGCCATGGCTGCCATGAATACTAAAAATAATCCCATCTTTTATGAAAACCCTGATCATAATTCATGGGGTTCTTCATCCTCCCTCCTTAATTCTCTAACTTCTCCTCGACCTCTTTCTTTCTCAAATCTTAAAGAAAAAATTTTGGGTCAAGAAAATGATGGTTTTCAAATGGTTAGAAACATTCGCAAACAATTCTTAGAGAAACCCACGAGGCAAATCCATAGGCCTCCATCGCACAATCCGACAAGATCTATGCATAAAGGGCATAGCAATTACCAAAGAAATATTCCTCAGTAGTTTAATGGTAGACCAAATTTCAATGCCTCGAGAACTCTCTTTAAATAAAGAAATAGCTTAACTAAATCAACATCTTCTTGGGCAGATCTAGTTAGGAAAAGAGGGCTTAATTCTTTTGCAGATCTGATTATTTGGCACCAATGAAAATTAGCGAGAAAAAAATTGTTGTACTTAAAGAAGAGATCAGCCTCAGAACCGAAGATAAATGGAGTAATTCCATTATTTCTTATGAGTTTGGATCTAGGCCCTATTATCATCATTTTAGGGATTTCGTTCTCAAAACATTTAATCCCGCCGACCAATTCAGAATCTATACACGAAACAATGGGTTTTTCATCATCATATTTTCTATCGAATCTGATTGTAATAAGGCAATTCAGGGTGGTCCATACTTTATCAATGGTAAGCTTATTATATTGAAAAAATGGGACAAGAAAATGATTCTTGATCGAGATCTTCTATCCACTTGTCCAATTTGGATTAGACTACCTGAACTAAATCTTAGATTATGGGACAAAGAAGCTTTCGCTGCAATAGCTAGTGTTGTAGGCATCCCAACAAACTTGATGAGCCTACAACAAATGAAACAAGGCTCGGTTATGCAAGAGTTCTAGTAAAAATTAGAGCTAATGATGATCTACCAGAATTCGTCTATATACTATGCATGACGGATAAAGTATCACTCAAAAAATAGATTATGAATAAATTCCTCCAAGATGTTCGAAATGTGCTTGCTTTGGCTATCTCACCAAGGCTTGCTCATCAAAGTTAGTTTGGAAAGAAAAAGAATTTCAAATTTCAATGAAGCTTCAAGAAAATCTGTTACTAAAGACTCAAGGAACATTCAAGATTTTTCAATTCAAGAAAAGAATGCTCAAGCAAATCAGGTTACTTTGTCTAAAACTATAAACATAATATACCCAATCATTCTTGATAGCATTTTGGTTTCAGAGAAAACTCAGTCTTTTGGAAAAAAAGATGAAAACCATTTTAAACTTTGAGTATTTTAAGGATGACATGGAAATCGTTAGCAACAATGAGAAATCAGAGATCTTTCCGCAAGCAGTTTCAATAAACTCTAACTATGTAGAAATAGGATTCAATGTCACCAAGGAAACTATACAGCAGAAAGATGACTCTGTTGTCAATAAGGTTTCAGATGGAAAAAACATGGAAATCACAGAGAAACCAATACAGAATTCTGGGGATAATAATACACAGTTCATGGATCATCCCCCCTACAGGATGATACAGTTTCTTCTCAAATGGTTCAAAAAAGAAATCTCTAATATGTCGTCTAAAAGCAGCATGCATAATTGTACTGAGAATTCTGAGGCATTAATCGAGAATGCTGAACTCCTACTTCTTTATCTTCCTCTCCTATAAATAACAAAAGGAAAAAAGCCAAGAAAAAGGGCGTAAAGGAAAATCTAAATAGTGATAATGATGAAACCCCAAATTCAAAAAACTTTGAGAAAAAAATATATCATCGAAAATCTGAAATGGGAAGAATTTTTAAAAATCCAAGGGAAAAAAGAATATAAGAAAAGAGGTAGGAAAGCTTCTGAAAGCATTGAAATAAATAGCGATTCTTCACTATAGCTACAGTGATATCCTTTATCCGTATCCTTTTTATTTTTTTAATGTCTTTTATTTCATGGAATTTTAGGGGCCTAAATTCCCTTGAAAGAAAACTTGATTTTTCAAAGCTATTAATATCTTACAAACCTAGCATTGTAGGCATTTTAGAGCATAAACTTAAGGATAATACCTTAGCTAACTTTCATAACAGGTTTTTGCATAACTGGAGTTCTATTAATAATAACTCTATGGAGGGTAATGGTAGAGTCATGGTAATATGATTTTCCAATATTTGGGATTTATGCCAATACTTTCAAATTTACAATATATCCACTGTAGTTTCAAAAACAAAGGGGGTCTCCCATTAACTGTGATTTTTATTTATACCTCTAATTTTGAAAAAGACAGAGTTTTATTGTGCGGTAAGCTGGATTTATTAAATAATAACACTAATAATACTTGGATTTTAATTGGTGATTTTAATACTATTATGAAAGCTTTTGAAAAAAGAGGTAGAATTCCAATTCCTTTTAGGAAAATAGAATTCTTCTCTAATTTTTTGTTTAAAACAGGCTTAATTGAACCAAATATCAAAGGCAACAAGTACATTCGGAAATTTGGAGAGTTTAGAAACATTAATCGTAAATTGGATAGAATTTTAGTCAATTATTATTTTATAAATAAATTTCCTAATTTTAGATGTTATACTTAGTGACCATACTCCTTTACAATTTATTTTTTCTCAAAATAATTCTATAAAAAACCAACTTTCCTTTTAGATTCAAAGATGGTTGGGTTTATAATAAGGAATACATAATGGTTGCTAAAAACTGTTTTCAAACTTCTGTATCAGGTTCTTCTCAATTCAAGTTTAGAAATATATTACATCAAACTAAGCCAAATCTGAAATCTTGGAACAAAAATAGAAATAACAATCAAATAAATCAAATTAGGAGGACCATGAGAGATTGCAAGATAACATAGACCTAGATAGCTCAGACCATAATCAAATAAATGAGTTTTTTCATATGTAAAAAAAGCTAGCCAATTGTTTACATATAGAAGCTACCAACTTAAGACAAAAATCCAAAGTTGACTGGCTTACTAATGATGATCTACTAAGTAAATTTTTCTATGCCAAGATGTCTAGTATAAAATATTGTAATGACATAGGAAAATAACTTAATGACAATGGGATTATCATTAATGAAACTTCTCAATTAGAAAAGGAAGCTATCAATTATTTCTCTTATTTGTACAACTCTGGTGGAAGCCCAGGTATATTCCCCGAAACTACACCTAAATTTTTACAGCATGAAATAATGATGAAATATTACTTGCTCCAATTTGTCTAGATGAAATTAAAAAAAATTTCTTTTCTATCAAAGATAATAAAAGCCCTGGCCCGGATGGCTTTGGCGCTAAATTCTACAAAACTCATTGGATGGAGTTAAAGAGTTTTACATTTGGGACAATTAATAAAAAAATTTCTCTAGCAGACTTTTGAAAATTTTTAATCATACTTTTATTTCTTTATTGCCAAAGATTAGAAACCCTAACTGTCTTGGAGATTTCAGGCCTATTGCTTGCTGCAATTTCTTTTATAAAATCATTACTACTATTTTAAGCAACAGGTCCTCGCAGATTTATTGTTGATACACTTCTGGTTCATGAATTATAAAGAAAGTTCAATCAGGCGGGGAATAAGAAATTGTTTATAAAAGTTGACTTGCATAAAGCATTTGATAAAATCAATAGAAATTTCATTACTTATATGATGAGACAACTAGGCTTCAACGAAAAATTTTGCAACCTAGTTAAAGAATGCATTTGTAATGTAACATAATCCATTATTATAAATGGATCACCTTGTGGGTTCGTAAAAAGTAATAGGGGAGAATTAGGCAAGGAGATCCTCTATCTCCTTACTTATTCACTATAGCTATGGAATATCTTACACTGCAAATGGATACGGAATAATTGAATAAAAATATAAAACCAATTAACGCAATTATTCCTTATATTATTCATCTTTTATATGCATATGACTTATTAATTTTTATAAAACAGATGTTCAAAATGCTGAGATTATAAAGAAAATATTTGTTAATCACAAAGAATTGCAGGACTTCAAATCAATGACAATAAGAGCAAGGTTTATTTCACCAAAACATGCAGCAATATGTAGGAAATTCTTAGTGTTCTCAAGTTTGAGAAAAGTGAGCTTCCAATTAAATACCTAGGGCTTCCTCTTAGTTGCAACCAAATCAAAGACAAAGATTGTGCTAAACTTCATGATATAATTCAAAGTAAATTTGACAGTTGGTCTAGCAAGCTTCTATTAATTGCAGGAAAAGTTGAACTCATCCACACGGTCATCACAGCTATAGCCATGTATTGGATGCAATCCCACTATATCCAATCAATACTATTGAAAAAACAGAAAAATTATGTGCTAATTTTATTTAGAGCGGAAAATATCATAAAGTTTCCTGTAATACTATCACTAAAACAAAGAAGGTTGGTGGCTTAGGCATTAGAAATCATAAATACTTAAATGATGCATGCAATTTCTAATTATTTTGATAATTCTTAGAAGGCGGCTCTCTTTGGGAAAAATTAATGAAAGCCAAATATGTTAAAAGTAAGAACTTTTGGTCCATGCTAGTGGAAAAATACCACTCTCATACTTGAAAATTTATTTTAAACTGCAGAGAAATTGGAACATGATTATTAGAAAGAAAATTCAAGAATGGTGAGCTAACTAGTCTTTGGTTTGATCCATTGATAAATGGAAAATATTCGATAAATCTACTAGGCTGGAGTAATCTTTATCAATTTGGGGAAGCAAATGCAAAAGTGGAAAGCATCATTCAAAATTCTCTTTGGAAAACTAAATTACAGCCAACAGCTTCTACTTTCATTTCTATAATTAGCAAAATTGAAATAGACCCAAGCCTTGAAGAAGACAAATGGATTTGAAAATTATCTATTAAAGGAAAGTTCTCTTTCAAAAACACGTGGGATTATATTAAAGGAGAAGAAATGAAAGTGGATTGGTTCAAAACAATTTGAAATACAGCAAATTGTCCTAAAATGACTCATTGCACTTATTTTGCTATTTTAAATCGTCTTCCAAAAGGGACAGATGTGGAAAATGGAGTAAAAACAAAGAAAACATCAATTGTCTCTTGTTTAAGAAAGAAGCTGAAAGTATTGAGCATCTTTTCTTTGATTGTTCATATTCACGTCACATTTGGTTTATTGTCAAAGACAAATTAAAGCCCAATCAATAGATAGTGCTTCGAAATATCAGAGACATCATTCAACAAATACAAACAACTGTCCAAGGAAAGAAAAAGGATTTTGATAAAGCTTGTGTTGTTTTAACCACTACTGTCCATTTCTATGGAAAGAAAGAAACAACAGGCTTCATCAAAACAAAGGAAATAATAGTGCACAACTTTGGAAAGCCAATTAATTAGAGTACAGTATCATTCTCCAAAAGTCTAGCAATCCTCATAATTGTAATATGCAAGGTCAAATCTCAAGTGAATCAGGAAATTATGAAATAAGGGTTAAAGAATACTTACAAAAGGGTACGAGAATTTACTCCAATTAAACAACTGCAAAAGATTTAGAAACTCAGTTGATGGTTATCAGGGCAATAACTTCTATCAAGCTAAAGCTGATGGTGACCACTTTTTGGTTCAAACCAGAGAAGTTCCTTCAAGGGAAGCAAACAAATACTTAATTCTAGTAATCTTAATTCAAATTTTGATAAAGTCTCTAATAATTTGGTTTGTTTACCTGATTTGAACAGAAGTTGTCGCTCTTTCAACAGTGAGCTTGAACATATTGTCAATCCACAATCCTCAAGTAACAACAATGGATTAAGAGCTACCCGATCATGGAGCATTTATATGCTTAACAACAATTACTTATCTGATGTGATTCATAGAGATGGTACTTGCAGCTATCCAGATGGCTAGCTCCATAACATTAGTATCATGAATGATACATGCAAGGGAAGTAACAAGTCTCTTATTAATAATAATAATAATATTAATTACAATATAATGAATTCTAACCTTAATTTTTCTTTACCTATTATGTACAGAGGCTAGCGTATTTAACAGTCTTTGCGAACATGAAAGTATGCTTCAGTTGGCTATCAAAGACCAAAGATTAGGATTCAATCATTACAAGAGCAATATCAACAATCAAATTTTTCACTTATCTGATTGGGAGAGAGAAGGAAGCGGTAGGATGAAGGATATTGTGTTTCCAGCTAATATCGACCATAGCAGCAAGCTTAAAGCTTTCTCTAGTGAAGTCACTAAAGAGATTCAACCAGATCTTAGTTTCAAAGCTTCAAGTCGCAAAGATTCGACCATTGTTGCTGCTGATCCTAGTGAATCTCAATATATTTTAGAGGACAAAACAATAAATCCTGAAGAATACTACATAAATCTTCCAGATCCAAGGCCTGTTAATGCTTCGAACAGCAAATCGACCTCGACTGAAGAAGGAGAAACAAAAACCACTCATGAGAGGGATTTTTGCTCCATACTAGAGCTTTGTGGGTTGCAGTGCTCAACAACGAAGATTTGGAAGCCCCCTTAAGCCTTAATTCTAGGCTTAAGTGATATATTTTGTGTTTTGAGTAGCGATATTTCCCTGCTTTCCGCCATTTTTTCTCTCACGATGTTTTGTTTGTGGAGGCGCTGATTAATCCTAAGTGGTTAGGGCTTGGTTATGTGTATTGTTTGGTTTGGGTTTTACCTCTTCGGGTATACCCACTGTTGTGTAACGACGGTCCGACCAAACCCCCAATCTGTACGCATATGGGTCGGCACCCAATTTGTTGTAACAAAAGGAATCCCTAATGTTACATGCCTACCAACCCATATTTATACACCACTTTTCCATATTATTTAGCGATGTGAGACTTATCTCCAATCCAAACCGTCGTTCCTCAATTAAACATGCGAGACAACCCTAACAATCTTCCTCTTGACTCGCATCCCTTTGTGGTAAACCTTTGAGAGTACTGCCGTGTCTGCATGGCCCAATCCGTAACCTTCGGCTCTGATACCACTGTTGTGTAACGACGGTCCGACCAAACCCCCAATCTCCGGTACGTGGCGTACGCATATGGGTCGGCACACAGTTTGTTGTAACAAAATGAATCCCTAATGTTACATGCCTACCAACACATATTTATACACCACTTTTCCATATTATTTAACGATGTGGGACTTATCTCCAATCCAAACCGTCGTTCCTCCATTAAACATGCGAGACAACCCTAACACCCACTACTATGTATTATCTGGGCTTGGGCCTTTTATATCAGGTTTCAAAAAAAAAGTTCTAAGTATAACTCATTGTCAACATAATCTAGAAAATGTAGCAGTTCTTAATTTTCGAAAGTTATATCTAATTAGAGAACAATAATAATATCATTCAATAAACTCGTTGAGATGAAGTAGACTGCACCAAGCATGCCTTCAAAACGGCTGTAATTTGTAAACCTGGAACATGTTATATAGATCACACAACTTAATATCATTCTACATTTCTAGTAACTTCATGACTTGCGGTTCTTATGGTCTTTACTTTGTCCTCACATAAATCAGACAGAATAACTTTCTTTAATGTATGGCCAGGACACTAGCACGCTTATTGTCTCCCTTGTGTTCAGATAATAACAAGCAAAATTCATATACCAATTCATCTAGCTTACGACATATCACATATTTCAAGCCACAAGAAGATCCATGTTCAGAATTTGAACCAAAAAGAAAAATTATTGGGTAGAGATTCAACATAATTGGATAGAAACTTACCAACAAACTTAAAACAGCTCTAATGAAATGTCATGATCCTGCATCACTAAGCATGTGCCTCTGTCTCCTCACCCAGAGAACATATGTATCTTCTACTTAGCTAGCTACTCCTATAATGAGTACTAGGCAACTTCTACAATTCTCTTCATCGGTTCACAGTTACTTCTTTATAATTGAAATTCAAAGCATTCATTAAATATTGTTATTCAAGAATCAAAAACTACATTAGTAGCAAAATGGTGAACACAAAGAAGATTCTTAAGAATTTGCAAAGAGTTGCTTCGTTCGGTAGAAAAGAGTCCAAATCTCAATCATCCTCAAAAGAATCGAGCACATCATGTGTCGCGGATAAGGGATGTTTCATCGTATACTCGTTGGATGGGAAGAGATTCATGTTTCCTTTGTCATATCTCAATACATCTATATTTGAACAGTTACTTGGTATATCCGAAGAAGAGTTTGGGCTAACAAGAGATGGTCCTGTCACCCTTCCTTGTGATTCCCAGTTTCTGGAATACATTTTATGTTTGCTTCAAAAAAACGGTTTTAAAACTGTTGAGAAATTACTGCTAGAAACTGTGCTGAAAGATCAACCTTCCCCAATCTATATGCAACTTACAGGATCGAATCAACAAGACGTTTGTAGCGCCTAAATATTCGTTTTCAATTTGTACATATCACTAACTGTATACAATAAATCAAATTTTATTATAGAAATGTCTGCTCTAATATCCTTATCCATGATAATTATAATATTAGCAGCTTTGAGTATTCTTGAAAATCATCATTGTTGGTGAAATAACAAAATGTTGAATACATGCGACACATATATTATATGACTAGTGCTACACTTGAACTAGTGCTCTGAACTAGTGCTCTGAACTAGATATAGGAAACTGCTCTGAACTAGTGCTACACTTGATCTATTGCTGCGCATATAATTTATGATGTATATATGGCATACGTTATATGACCACAAATGGAAATATACTCCACATAATTAATGCGTCATCAGTTTGAGAAAGAACCATACTAATAGTGACTGATGTTTATCATATCTTCTCATGATCAAAGCAACAAAACTTAAAATCTTGACACCGATGTGGAATATATGGAACAATAAAGCAAACCATGTTGTTTTGGACAAGAAACGAATCACAATATTATCTGTAAAATAAAGTGATATTTCAAACATGATGTGAAGTATATGGATCTAAAAACAAGTGTACAGTTCGAATGATTTACAACCATTCCTTTTTTTTTTCCTTCTTCCTCCCTGGGTTCGAGTTGTGTTAAATTCTGTCAGGATCCTCAACCTTGTCAACTGCGGACCTTGTATATAAACGATGAACAAGCTAGCTACTTATATCTCACTATGGTTAAACTAATATAAACACGAACCTTTTATCAGACGAAACTCACTATGGTTGAACAACAGTTAGAGCAAATAGAACATTAATGGTACCTTAATGTTTTGTTATGGATGCACTAAGGGCTACCACTCCACATTGCAAACGACTAACTTGTATTTTGGATTCTAGCAGGAGAACAAGACTATGCTGACCGTCTGATAATGCTAAACGCTTAACCATTACCATTTAAAAAACAACTTGATAGGTGTGTGCGCAAACGAAAAAAAAATAAAAGGAAAAGAAGAGGTTCTTTGCCAAAGTCAAGTAATATCAGTCTCACGCTCTCATGTTTTGTTCCCTGACATTAATGAAACATCATGTCAAATTTATAATGGAATGAACTGTAAACATTGATATAGTTCATGTAATACCATGTTTGTCTACGTTACTGAGGCAGCGTAGGAAGCGAATTCGATGATGTAAATCGAATCCGTTCAGGATCTCACACGATTAGTGGAAATAATCGGTGAATCGATGATAAATCGATGAATTTAAGAATACCGAAAGACCCAAATCCGTTGATCACGAATATACCGGACTTTAGCAATCTTCGACACGTTGATCGCGCACGATACCGTGAGAGAAGATTTTGTAACGACCCAGTATTTTCAACCATTCGCATCCGCACATGTCGGACTTGAATTGTTCAAAATACCGCGTTGTAAATAAAATTTGGCAAATCTCAAAATATACAGTAAATAATTAATCACAGAATCACAGACACAGAATCAGAATACTCGCAGCGGAATTTAAAAATACTTAGTGGTTCATGAAGCCACTATAAATAGTCTCAATCAAATAAAATTTACATAGTCTTTAATCCAAATATAGTTTTAAATCATCAGTAAACAATCCAAATGTCCACTAGTCTCGGTTTCAAAATTTTAGATAAAGAACTGGAAAGGAAGTTGCCAGCAGCTTGAAGGTGATCTACAGAAATCCTAGCTTTGGGATGAAAACTGAACTGCAACTCAGGCTGACCCGAGCCTAAAATAAAACATAAACACTCGAGTCAGGACATACATACTTATATAGTGTAAGCTAATTCAAGTGTACTGTAATATAGAGCAAGTAACTTAAAAGATGTTTGGGACCGCCCATCTTCTAAAGATCCGTTAAACTATTTACTATGTAGTAATACTTCGCTATTATAATAGTGTCTATTAATAAAATAAACTTACTTTTAAATAGCGTTAAGGGGTTACCCATATAGCCCTTAACACAAATAATGTCAATAGTCTATACAGTACCGCAATACCTCCTGATCG
Organism: Allium cepa; assembly: GCA_030765085.1. NCBI lineage: Eukaryota > Viridiplantae > Streptophyta > Magnoliopsida > Asparagales > Amaryllidaceae > Allium > Allium cepa. The sequence goes on from CM060938.1 coordinate 551,727,279, forward strand.
GGAGACTACCAGTGGATACTCCATAGGTACGACACAAATAGAAACCCGTAGAAGGCGCGCTAGGGTAGGTGACACGGCACAACTAGGCAATGACAGGGTAGATATACCAATTACGCTTCCGGACCGATGGAAACGCGCAGCGCGCAGCTGCCGCCCACCTCGAACAACACTCCCAAATCAAAGGTGCGCACCAAAACAATCACAAAAGTAATAGAATGACATACGAAGAAGTGCGTCCGATCAGATGTGCTACCTCATTAATCCGTCAATCGCTCCTGTTTTAGCCACCTTATGCCAACTCACGGGAGTCGGGTCCACGTATTTACCTCAAAGGAAACGTAACCACCATCCTACTTCATTCTGGAATCTCCACCACGTACACAGTTGTTAAAGTGGTTTTCGGTATCGACAGAGAGTATGCCAGATATCCGATCCCGGTCTCTTTAACAACCAAGCGTTATTATAACCCGTGATTACAACTTTTAGAAATGGTATTTATACTTTAAAAATCAAAATAAGTTTCAAATACATTTCAATACCATAATATCATTTCAACCATCATTTATTTAAACATCAGTCATTTTATTTACTATAAAATACCATTTAAATCTATTCAATCTTATTTAGGAATTAATTTGCCTTTCAACTCACATTTAAAAGTTAAATTCTTCCATTTAAAACCATTTAAAGTCAATTCCTTATTTTTTTATTAACTACATATTAAATTCCAAAAATTTAAGCCTTTTTCCCCAAAGATTATTTCCATTTATTTTAAACAATCCGAAAATTCAGTTTCCGTAGCATTTATGAAATGTCACCTAAAGTCTGTAAGTCAAAACAGTTCATTTATAAAAGACAGCATTTAAGTGCTGTAATAAATTATTAACTTAACAATCAAATTTTAAATTCCCAAATATAACATATTATCAATTATTTTCTTAACTAAAACTCACTTTTAATAAAATTTCAGAATTTCCCAAAATAAGTTATATTCCAAAAAATTTACTTAAACATTTATTTATCTAACATTTTGACTTATTCAAAAATCATTATAAATTTTATAAAAATCCTTTAAATACATTTGAACCAGAATATTATGAATTCCCATTTAAAATATTTTTAAACATTTCAAAAAAATATTATATAAACCACGGGTCTGTATATAGTTTTCTAGCCTAGGTCAAGTATACGGATTTATATCATTTCAATCCGCAGTTTACAAAATCCCGGTAACTATCATTTCAAACCCGCAATCCCAAGTTAACAAATAAATAATTAAAAAATTAAATAAATGAACAAATGATTATCATTCAGGCCTATCATTTCAGCCTATAACGATCTCAAATTTACAGGGAACTTACAGTGATGATTAAATCAGTAAATAAGCATTACATTGTATAACTGCAATAATATTACAATGGATAAACAACTGATGGGGTGTCAATTTAAAATGAGGTTTAACATCATACGTTATATCACAGGCAGATAAAATTTAATAAATAATTTACAAATACACTTGTGATAAATCACGGATATATAGGTATGTTTGTCTAGTGAGAAATACTCACCTTTCCTTTTGCTGAAGATTCAAATCAAACAACGGTATCTATCCCGAAAGAAATGAACAGAGGCACGATAAATCCAACAGATGTGACACCTCAATTACGAACTTGAAAAATAAACGAAAAATAAATTACGCGATTATGAAGCGATCAAAGCAAAATTTAATAACAACCGGAACGAGATTTAAAAATTAAAAGATTTTTGACACCCGCAGCTTGACCACTCCATCACTCAATTTGTTCAACATCTCCAATCCTCTTCCCTTTCCAAATTTGTTATTTAAATATTTTGGGAAAATTGCTTTGTAAAAAAAAATGCTTTGTTAAATCAAATAGGCCGAGTCTTGATACAAAACGTTATTAGATTTTCATAAAAAAATACTTTGAAAAAATATATGCATGCACTTATGAAATGACAAGGTTGTGTGATTTGTTTCACACGCAACTAATAAATCACAAATCATTTTCCAAGTTTGTCTCCATTACACCCTCTCATTTGTTAAAATCTTCAAAGTGGCTCACGCATGCAAATTCACATGTCCACCAAAACTACAGGCGTATATGGTTTCTTCTCTAGTGATGCAAAAATGAAAGATATTTATTTTGTTTGTTAACATTTTATTCAAAAGCGACACCCTTATTCAATTTCACGTGGCCACAACTACAGGAACGCAGGCTAATATGTTCTACAGCATGCAAAAGAAAGAAACTAGGCTTGATTCCCTATATTATTGGACATGCATGGCAAGATCAGGAGGAAAGGAGATGCATATTTATCAGGGATGGCAACAACATACTTGAGAGGTGGAGTAGTCGAGCATGGTGGAACGAGAAGAAGGAGCAAAGTATGCAACGTGAAAAGCATGAGAAGTAGAAATAAAAAATAAAATAAAAGACAGATGCGTACCTTCAACACACGCATGCAAGAAAAGAAGGTGAAGCTTTGCAGGTGATGTAAAAATTGTTTTGAACGTGTGTTGTATAAATATAGGGGAAGGTCACGTTGATTTTTAAGGATGAGCAAGATTTCAGGTAAGGAGAAAAATTAAATGCGTGAAAGAAAAAGGCAGGAATCTTTGCATTTGAAATTCAACGTTAAAAGAAATGACTTCTTGCATTTTTAAGAGTGCGTACATTTCAAGTAACGGTTGAAAAAAAATAAATGCGCAAAAGAAATTTGATTGATCCAAGATACTATTTCTAGAGAAACGTGCATTGATTTAATGAGCAAATAGATAGGAAGAATATAAATATTGATTTTTATCAATTGAATGCAAATGGCTACGAAATTAAAACAAAAAAAACGGGTAGTTAAGATAGATTATGGGATAATTTTTTCAAATAATATTGAATGCGTTTATTTTATCCTTTTTGTTTGAACGTGTTATAAAAATAGGAAGCTGCATGATTTATTTCTTTAGAGATTTAGAAATTTTGTTCTCACAGGCAAGGGATAAGTTGCTTCTATTAAACGTTTATTCCCAGAGCTACAAATGAGATGCATGTTTCCAGTATTTAGATGAAGGGAATATGGAAAATATTTAGCAAGCAAGAGAAAACGAACGTGCCTAAATTTACGCGCTTAATTATAGAAAAGAAAAGAGGCAAGAATTAAATTTCTTCAGGAACGACAAAATTTCCACTTAATTGCGTAGAAAGAATGGCGACTGAATTTAATTGTTAACCGAAAAAAATGTTTCATTGCATATTAAAGGTTGCGTGAAAAAAAATTTGTTAGGCTAAAAAATGTATACATATACAGAAAATTTCGAAATCTGGGTAAGAAATAAATGCAGAAAAGAAAGAAACGGCAACTAAAAAATTTGAAATTTCCGTGCGTTGATAAAGAGGGATGAGTGAAATTTATGGTGAAGAAACGGCAAGTGATTAATAGATTGGTTCATTTTAAACATTTTCTTCAATTAATGATTGTATGCGTTTTTTTCTTTATATATGCTGAGTTATTTTAGCAAGGATTTTTACGACAATTTAAAACCAATGAAAGCTGTGGAAAAAAGTAACGTTTTGCTATAAAAATCTACTAACTGATTTATTAATCCATATAGATATTGCAGTATGCATTTTAAAAATACGCCAAACTGACGCAATACAATACGTCCAAAATTTATGCAAAAGTAACATTTTTAATTTATACGCTTATACATTACTTATACTATTACAATGCGTATCCTTTTTAAATGCGAAATTTAACAGTCTGTAAAACACTGAATTCTACAAAGTTATTACTTAACTAAAATTTTAACTTGTTTACATTCTTCGTATTTACTTATTTTAAATATACAAAATTCATTTTTATTAAAATTCCAAATGGAGTTGTCTTTTAACAAAGTAAAAATTTCAAAACTTCCAATTTTATATTTAGACTTTTAGGAAATGATTAAATCAAGTTAAAATTTATATTAAATTTCAAGGTTTTATAAATAAAAAGAAATAAAGAGTAGGCAATTAAAAAGGCAAGCAATTAAGACAATATAACGCATACCCTTTTAGTTTCTTCCAAGCCATAAATAAAAGATATAAACTAGCAATAATCTAATAAATAAACATGACTATCAAAAATAAAAATAGAAAGATAAAATAGAGGTGGATATATGAAATAATAATAATAAGAACATATATATATATATATATATATATATATATAATATGTAATAAAAGTAGAAAAATTTATTGCGTGTAAAACGCTGTATTTTATCAAAAAAAGTATAAGTTTTAAATTCCCAATAAATCCATATATTTGATTTCTCAATCATGTTATTGAATCGACTATTAACTTATCCTCTTATAGGTAATATTAAAATTGGTTTTTATACTAATACATAAAAAAAAATTCCCAATTCATCCAAATTTCAATTAATTACTTTCCAATAACTACCATGTTTTAATCCTACTCTTTTATTAAATCTGTTATCACTTTATAAACCTAGTTATTATTTGTTTATCTTTCCTTATAAAATATATATTCCAATTTTCATCTTTCTTTTGTAATAACTTGTTATTTTCAATTATATTGAATTCCCCAAATATATACATTTATCATTAATAAAACCTAAATCAATTTATTCAACTTGGTTTCATTCCTTTATTTCATCTTATGAATAAGATATAAGTTTCCATTTATGTCATTTCATTTACATTCACACATTACAGTTACAGTCCTATCTCACATTAATGAACATTTACCTACATTTAAATGTAATTGACTTCCTACTCTGAATTTAGCAGCCCTAAATAAAAAGGTGACTTGCATAAATGTTGTCACTAACTTTATATTACACTCAAGTTTATTATTTCCACTAATTATCAGAATTGCTTATATAATGTTGAATTGCTTATATAATGTTGAATTCACTCCATTACCATACGTTTATTTGCATATATTCAATTTAATACCCAAATGTAACAGTTGAAACTACATTAATAGACCAATTAAATAGTAACTTACAACCGTTACTATATCCCTATTATTTTCATTTCATTTTAAACACTCGCTTCATTATAAATTATAAAGGTTTTTTTTTCTTCTTAAATTTAATTACAAAAATCTTATTAAATTAACCAGTTTAATTATCGAAATTTACAGGTCATTACACTCCCTCCCACTCAAAACTTTTCGTCCCCGAAAAGGAAGGAGGTAGAAGAATAGAACACCCTGAAAGAAAACTAAATTGAAACTCAAAATGGAATCATTTATTTAAACCATATAAATTCAATTTAAATTAATTAATATTCAATAATTGATTTAATTCATTTAATTTTTACTGAAGTTAAATTAATCTCAACTATTTCCAAATTAATTATCTTATTATCCAATTATTTTCTAAAATCCGAAATTTGTATAGTCATTTATAATAATCATCTTTTATTCAACAAATTTAATTCTTTTTTATTCCAGATTATTATTAAATATATTCTACTTAATATATCTTATCGCACATATTAAGTAGATTATATTTATTATAACTATTCCAATTTATTTCTAAATTTCCTTTAACACCATTTGATATTGTATATTATTCAATTATTATTTTATTTCTATTTACCTCTATTTGTCTTATTGTAACTGAAACTTTAAGTGTATAACATTTATTATAACCACTCAAATTTTATTTATAAAATCCTTTTATATTGTACATTATCCAATTACATAGTTAATTTCTGAATGATTTAGGTAAGTTATATTGGCATGCAATTATACAAGTAAAAAATTTCCAATTCTATTATTCAAGTTTAAATATTCATTCAAAATTTGACTTTATTTTATCATTAGAATCACCTTTTAACATAAATTTATGAATTAAATTTCCAATTAACTTCAAACCCTTTAGAGATAAATAAATACAAACATATAGCATATGTCAAATCAAATTTAAATCATATATCTATATATATTATAAATTAAATCATATTTAGAAATTCAAATCAATTAAATTTTTGAAGCAAAACTACAACATGGTCTCTTTACTTTGATACTCGAAAATGAATGTCGATGATGTTGTAGTCATCACCGAAATTATTTTCCAGCGACAAAGAGAAGAGCACTAATTTTTAAAACTTTAAAATTCTTTGGAGACAAATTTATATTCGAAAATAATTTAAATAATAATATATCCTTTTAAGACTTTAAACACAAGGTTTGAAACTATCAGAAATTAAATTCTTAAATTCTTGTTTTAAATTCATTTCTGTTTCCAAATAAATTTATAACCATGTTTTATAGTTCAATTATTTATATAAGACAAAACCAATGGTTTACAAAACCATAAATAAAATCAAACACTATTATCTCTAAACAACTAGTTAAATTCTGAAAATTATATTTATATATAATATTAGATTTTTCCCAAATATAGGAATAAAATTTTCAAAACAAGGATAGAGATTCAAATTTGATGGATTCAAATCAAAGAGAATTTTGATTTAAAGATAAATTGGAATCAGAAGATCCGATGATTACATAACAGAACAAGGAACTAGATAAGTTTATATAAATCGCGGGCAACCTTAACCTGGTCAACCGTGACTTAAAGAGTCAGATCGAATGTAGATTTACCATTCGATCCGAAGAGATAGAGTTCGGAATAACCAAAGATACTAGCATCTAATTAAACCGAGGTTAAATATAAATCTTTGGTGAATCAATGCTAATTGTAAAGGAGTTTCACCCCTTTATTAGAATATTGGCGAGACCACCAATTCACTATAAAGATCATCCGAAGTGGAGTTATGGGATACTCCAGAATCGAAAAAAAAATGAATAGTGAGGGACACGAATGAACTTCGGAACCGTAAGGAACGTTCCAAAATTCAAAGGAAATCGAATCGAAAGGAAGAGATTCAAGCTCGAATGAAAGTGATTATGTAAATCAAATTTACCATACATTCTAAGTTTTGCCTAGAGCCAAAGCCCTGATACCAAATGTAACGGTCCGATATTTTCAACCATTCGCATCCGCACATGTCGGACTTGAATTGTTCAAAATACCGCGTTGTAAATAAAATTTGGCAAATCTCAAAATATACAGTAAATAATTAATCACAGAATCATAGACACAGAATCAGAATACTCGCAGCGGAATTTAAAAATACTTAGTGGTTCATGAAGCCACTATAAATAGTCTCAATCAAATAAAATTTACATAGTCTTTAATCCAAATATAGTTTTAAATCATCAGTAAACAATCCAAATGTCCACTAGTCTCGGTTTCAAAATTTTAGATAAAGAACTGGAAAGGAAGTTGCCAGCAGCTTGAAAGTGATCTACAGAAATCCTAGCTCCGGGATGAAAACTGAACTGTAACTCAGGCTGACCCGAGGGTAAAACAAAACATAAACACTCGAGTCAGGACATACATACTTATATAGTGTAAGCTAATTCAAGTGTACTGTAATATAGAGCAAGTAACTTAAAGGATGCTTGGGACCGCCCATCCTCTAAGGATCCGTTAAACTATTTACTATGTAGTAATACTTCGCTATTATAATAGTGTCTATTAGTAAAATAAACTTACTTTTAAATAGCGTTAAGGGGTTACCCATATAGCCCTTAACACAAATAATGTCAATAGTCTATACAGTACCGTAATACCTCCTGATCGGGAGGCTACCAGAGGATACTCCATAGGTACGACACAAATAGAAACTCGTAGAAGGCGCGCTAGGGTAGGTGACACGGCACAACTAGGCAATGACAGGGTAGATATACCAATTACGCTTCCGGACCGATGGAAACGCGCAGCTGCCGCCCACCTCGAACAACACTCCCAAATCAAAGGTGCGCACCAAAACAATCACAAAAGTAATAGAATGGCATACGAAGAAGTGCGTTCGATCAGAGGTGCTTCCTCATTAATCCGTCAATCGCTCCTATTTTAGCCACCTTATGCCAACTCACGGGAGTCGGGTCCACGTATTTTCCTAAAAGGAAACGTCACCACCATCCTACTTCATTCTGAAATCTCCACCACGTACACAGTTGTTAAAGTGGTTTTCGGTATCGACAGAGAGTATGCCAGATATCCGATCCCGGTCTCTTTAACAACCAAACGTTATTATAACCCGTGGTTACAACTTTTAGAAATGGTATTTATACTTTAAAAATCAAAATAAGTTTCAAATACATTTCAATACCATAATATCATTTCAACCATCATTTATTTAAACATCAGTCATTTTATTTACTATAAAATACCATTTAATCTATTCAATTTTATTTAGGAATTAATTTGCCTTTCAACTCACATTTAAAAGTTAAATTCTTCCATTTAAAACCATTTAAAGTCAATTCCTTATATTTTTTTATTAATTACATATTAAATTCCAAAAATTTAAGCCTTTTTCTCCAAAGATTATTTCCATTTAATTTAAACAACCTGAAAATTCAGTTTCCGTAGCATTTATGAAATGCCACCTAAAGTTTGTAAGTCAAAACAGTTCATTTATAAAAGACAGCATTTAAGTGCTGTAATAAATTATTAACTTAACAATCAAATTTTAAATTCCCAAATATAACTTATTATCAATTATTTTCTTAACTAAAACTCACTTTTAATAAAATCTCAGAATTTCCCAAAATAAGTTATATTCCAAAAAATTTACTTAAACATTTATTTATTTAACATTTTGACTTATTCAAAAATCATTATAAATTTTATAAAAATCCTTTAAATACATTTGAACCAGAATATTATGAATTCCCATTTAAAATATTTTTAAACATTTCAGAAAAATATTATATAAACCACGGGTCTGTATATAGTTTTCTAGCCTAGGTCAAGTGATACGGATTTATATCATTTCAATCCGCAATTTACAAAATCCCGGGTTCTATCATTTCAAACCTGCAATCCCAAGTTAACAAATAAATAATTAAATAAATGAACAAATGATTATCGTTCAGGCCTATCATTTCAGCCTATAACGATCTCAAATTTACAGGGAACTTACAGTGATGATTAAATCAGTAAATAAGCATTACATTGTATAACTGCAGTAATATTACAATAGATAAACAACTGATGAGGTGTCAATTTAAAATGAGGTTTAACATCATACGTTATATCACAGGCAGATAAAATTTAATAAATAATTTACAAATACACTTGTGATAAATCACAGATATATAGGTATGTATGTCTGGTGAGAAATACTCACCTTTCCTCTGCTGAAGATTCAAATCAAACAACGGTATCTATCCCGAAAGAAATGAACAGAGGCGCGATAAATCCAACAGATGTGACACCTCAATTACGAACTTGAAAAATAAATGAAAAATAAATTACGCGATTATGAAGCGATCAAAGCAAAATTTAATAACAACCGGAATGAGATTTAAAAATTAAAAGATTTTTGACACCCGCAGCTTGACCACTCCATCACTTAATTTGTTCAACATCTCCAATCCTCTTCCCTTTCCAAATTTGTTATTTAAATGCTTGGGAAAAATGCTTTGTAAAAAAATATGCTTTGTTAAATCAAATAGGCTGAGTCTTGAAACAAAACGTTATTAGTTTTTCATATAAAAATACTTTGAAAAAATGTATGCATGCACTTATGAAATGACAAGGTTGTGTGATTTGTTTCACACGCAACTAATAAACCACAAATCATTTTCCAAGTTTGTCTCCATTACACCCTCCCATTTGTTAAAATCTTCAAAGTGGCTCAAGCATGCAAATTCGCATGTCCACCAAAACTACAGGCGTATATGGTTTCTTCTCCAGTGATGCGAAAATGAAAGATATTTATTTTGTTTGTTAACATTTTATTCAAAAGTGACACCCTTATTCAATTTCACGTGGCCACAACTACAGGGACGCAGGCTAATAGTTCTACAGCATGCAAAAGAAAGAAACTAGGCTTGATTCCCTATATTATTGGACATGCATGACAAGATCAGGAGGAAAGGAGATGCATACTTATCAGGGATGGCAACAACATACTTGAGAGGTGGAGTAGTCGAGCATGGTGGAACGAGAAGGAGTATAACGACCCGTTAAATTTATGATATTTAATAAATTGAATTAATATAATTTCAAATTTGTTGAGGAATAAATGTAGAGATTGGGTATAGTAGTTGAAATTTAGTGTAAAATTATAAATTTTATGACGATAAATGTGGATAATGCAAATTGTCACAATTTGATTTAAAGTAAATTTTAAGAAACAAACAAATGTTGAATCTGTGAATGTAGTACAAATATTAACTTGAATGGTGTTCATTAATACAAAGATGTAATTAGTGTAGATAGTAATAATTTATGCCTGTAGTGAAAAAGAAATCTAATAGAGACATAAACTCTAATTATATAAAGAAGTATAGATCTGAACAAATTTATGAAGATTGATAAGGACAGTGTTTGTAATCAAGTTTGGTTATTAATATTTGAAAGATAGAGATGTGTAAATACGTTAATGAATTTATAATGGGAAGGAATGGTAGAATGAAATGAATATATATAATAATAAGCAATTGATTCAATTAAGGGAATTAAATTTTATTAAATGGTCATTTAATAAATTCAACGTTCTGTGAGAAATCATAATAGTTGTGTACAATGTACAAACTTCGATTTGGGAATTTATCGGATTTATGACGGTTTTGGTTTTTCGTGTGTGAGTTAAAAGTTATTCCTTTTTGTAAGGGTATAGAAGAATGCATAAAATATAAATAGGGCTTAATAGAATTGATACTTAATGAATTGAATAAATTGTCCATTTATGTAGATATGTATAGTGAAATTAATGGCCTAAGCAAATTAAAATGGGATAATTCTTGAGATTTGTACTATGAAAATAAATAGTAACATTTATTTGCAAGTAATAAAAGCCTATTTAGGTGATTAGAATTTAGAGTAAACGACTATTGTATGTTACCTATTCTTGTTTCTTGTTAATCTAAATTTGGGAATTTATTCAATTTACCCGCCAATTTACCGCAGTTAAGGTGGAATAGATTGGTATATGAGTAATGTTAAATACAAATAAGATGTAACCAAGGGAAATCCCATTTATAATAATTTATGTAAAATAAAGTATAGAAACTAAGAAATGAAAATGTGAAAATGTGGATGCAATGAGATCTTAAGTGATAATAACTCTGTTAGGCAAGTGATGACGGAAATTTTGTGTATAACCAAATAAAAACCCAAATTTGTTTGCATTCAATTGAATTTATTGCAATTTAATGGATTTAATATCAAATAGTTTATGTAATTATTATTTGGAAGAAATGGGAGTTATTTGTAAAAAGTATGAACCAAATGTTAATTTTTTCTTATGGAATTGACAATTGATATATTTTGAGTTGAATAATAGAAATCAAGCTTTATTTATTTGGATGTAATTTATGGTAATTTGGATTTATTGCAATAGTTAATTCCATAGAATAAAGTTAAAGCTAATTCAAATTTAGTTGGACGATGTTGATATAACTTTGGAAAGCAAGATTTTATCTATAATTTGAATATTGAATCCAACAAAGGGTAGTTACTACAAGTAAAAGGGAATTAAACGTAAAATATTACGTTATTGGATTTAAAATGGAATTTGTAAACAATTGAGTGAATTTAATAAATTTATCAAACTTATAATGTTGAATTCATTAAGATTGGAATTAATAATAGTTAAGAAAAATGAGGGGATAATAATTTGAAATCATAGCAATAGATATTAATGTAAGGATACCTTAAATAAGTTAAGGCAAATCAATGGAAGATACCTTTATAATACGATGATTGTGTGTAAAGGAAATGGGAATAAAAGTTTATTAATAATTTGGAATTTAATGTATGGTAAAAAGTTTATTTGCAATCAAATGAGTTGGAATGGAAATCAAATCTATTTATCTAATTGGATTCAAGTTGAGAGTATAAGAGTATAAGAATTAATAATTGGGTTTTGAGAATAAAAATTTTAATTCCAAATAATAAGAAGTGCAGAAATTAACACTGCAAAATTGATATACTTATAGATTTTAATCCACATCCAAGCTTGTTAAATCATTTGGAATAGATTGAATTATATAAGGAATGAAATTTGGCCAATATTAGAAGTTGAAATATAAAAATTGGATTTATAATTTATTTTAATTTATTTAATAAAGATTAAAAATAGCCATTTTGGGCACGGACTCGGATTTCGACAAAACCAGTTTCATCGGATCCGTATCGGTGAATTATTATAGGGTTTCAAGTTTCGTATCGATCGGACTTGTCGTTTGATCGTACGGACGCGAAACGCGTTGAAATCGATTTTATTAAAAATCAATTTGAAATCAATTTGGAAATCTTGTTTTCAGCATAACTTCTTCATACGATCGAATTTGGTCGTGAAACTTTTTCCATCGCGTTCAGAATATTTTAAAATACCTATCTGGATATATGGGTTTGATAAATTTCATTCCGGGGTCAGAACGGGCTTTTTGGGCCAACTACCGTCTAGCGCGTTCGTTATCCGTACCCACCTAGCCTTCTTCTATTTGTCTATATATATGCGATCATAAACCCTAGCTTCACCCTATTGTCTATTTGCTGTACATTCATTTTCTGCAACCTTCTTTCTTCCTCAATGGATGCATCTCAGATCCAATTCCAGATCTATCCACAGTTCAAAATCAAAAGTCAAAACTCAAAAATTTCAGAAAATTCCAGAAAAAATGTATGTTGAAGTATTCGATACGCGTAATCTCATGGTGTAGTTCGTTTTTCAATTGGAGCTGTCGTTCATCCAGAATAAATTCAAACAGCCCCAAAACCGTTCATCATCGTCGCACAAAACTTCGTCGGATCGAGAATTGCTTTCTGGGTATCGGAGAGGGAACGGAGGGGAGGCGATCTATGTGGTTATTCGTGCAAATCGATGGCTGGATCGTTCTAGATAATTCAGTTAGGGTTAGATGAGAGGGGCGGCGGCCGACCTTAGGCACGAGAAATGGAGGTCCGGTCATGGGGGTTTGGTGCGCCTCGGTCTGGAGAGTTCGGCTATGGTGGTGGTTGAGCCCCTAGTGGCCTACGGCGATGGATATTCTTGGTCAAAAGGGGGGTGTTGCGTGTCGGCTGCGTGAGTGTTGAAGGAGGAGAGAAGCAGGTGCGCGCGTTCTGTAGGGTGATGTGGCAAGTATGGTAAGTAAATGTGTACCATTCTTGTTTAAATTAATTTTTATTTTTCAACTCGATTTTTCGCTATAACTTCGTCATACGATATCCGGTTGACGCGAGATTTTTTTTATTAGGATCGTAATTAAATTCCGGATCTGTTGACGCTGGTTTGGACGAATTCTGAGACGGGCGAATTTTTGGGTTTAAATCGAATTTAAAATTCGATTTAAATTCAAAAGGTGAGTGTTTTAACCCACTCACAACTACTAGAAGCTTTTATGTTTGTTAAATAAATTTTAGAAATGAATAGTAATTTATTTATGAGTTTTTGGCATGTTATTTCATTCATATCTGTTACATTGCATTTTATTGAATTTAACTGTAAATTTAATTGATTTATTGCGTATTAATTTACTGTTAGAAATTATTGTTTGCATATGAACTGCTAGTCAATAGTTATGTAAATTATTACTGAATATAAAATGTTAGATTAATAGTTGTTAAATTTAATTTGAATATAATTGCCAGTTATTACCTGCTATATAATCTCATATATATTTTGATATTGATTGATATTGATGGATGATTGTGATTTGGATAATGGATGATGTTGATGAATGGATGTTTATTTGATATCATTAAATTGCAAGTTATCATGCATTTTTCATTTCATTCGGGATTGTGGTTTGAAATGATATACAACCGCAAAATTTTATTTTAAATTGCGGATTGAAATGATAAATATCCGTATCACTTGACCATAGGATAGAAAATTATATACAGGCACCATGGTCTATATATAAAATTTTAAAAGTGATTTCTATGGTTTGGATGTGATACAATTTACAGAAATTAAATTTTGATAATTTATGAATATTATTCTTCCATTTATATATATACATATGAAGTTAAATTTTTGAATTTACGCTGTGTATAAATCTGTTAAATAAAAATGGAATAAAAATTTAGAAATGGCTTGATAATTTATAATATACGTTAAGTTTGGAAATTTCAAAGATATGATATTTATAAGCTGAATTTTCTAATTAAACTTATAAATGGATATTCTAGTATAAAGTAAATTTTAGAAATTATTAATTACTAGAATTTGGAGTTTTATTTATGAATCTTATGTGAATATTCAAAACTAAATAAAAGAACATTTAATTTTTTTTGGAAGAATAAATTCCCACTTTAGTTTGGAATTATTTATACTTAAAATGGATATATATATATATATACGTAAATTGAGATGGTTTTGAACTTGAAAGTGATATCTAAAATTTTGGTTCAGACTTTAAATATAGAAGTATATTTGTAAAGCCCTGGAAATAATTTCTTTACAAAGCAACTTTAAAGTTAAACCATTTATTCTATATATCATTTAATATCCAAACCATTTGAGTTTTAGAAGTTATGGTTTTAAATTATGAATTTCAAAATATTATGCTTTGAAAAATATTTGATTTTCAGACGTTATGAAGTTTAAAGCATTATGATTTTGAAAAAGAATTATATTTGGGATAAGTGATAAAATATGGTTTTGGGTTTTGAAATAATATCGTATTCATAGTTTTGAAATGGAAATGTTTATCCTGGTTTTAAAGTACAAACTATTTTTAAATGACCGCGGTGTTATAATAACGATGGGTTGGCAAAGAGACCGTGATCGGATATGGACATACTCTCTGTCGATACCGAAAACCACTTTGACTAACCGTGTACGCGGTGGAGTTTCCAGAATGAAGTAGGTTGGTGGTGACGTTTCCTGTAAGGTAAATACGTGGACCCGACTCCCGTGAGTTGGCATAAGGTGGCTAAAACAGGAGCGATCGACGGGTTAATGAGGTCATTCCTCTAATCGGACACTCCTCTTCGATATTATACTTTGACTTTGGATTGATTCAGTGGCCACTTCTATTTTGATTTTGGGGAGTTTGTTCGAGGTGGGCGGTAGCTGCGGCTACGCGTTACCATCGACCCGGAAGCGTAATTGGTATATCTACCCTGGCATTGCCTAGTTGTGCCGTGTCACCTACCCTAGCGCGCCTTATACGATTTTAGCTTTGTACCATACCTATGGAGTGCCCTCTGACGACGCCCAGTACGGGGGAGATTACGGTACTGTATAGACTATGGGAATATATTCTGTGTTAAGGGCTATATGGGTAACCCCTTAACGCTATTTAAAAGTAAGTTTATTTTACAATTAGACACTAGTATAATAGCGCAATATACTACATAGTAAATAGTTTAACGGATCCTTAGGAGATGTAAATCCCGAGCATCTCTTGAGTTACTGCACTCATATTTATTTCTGTTAATTTAACTCACATAAGATCTTTTAGTTCTGACTCGAGTGTTTTGTCTTTTCAATTCGCTCGGGTCAGTCCGAGCGTTTCAGGATTTGAAGTTTAGCTCTGGAGGACGAAGACGAAGATTTTAATATTACTACCTACTATTTTATTCCACTACACTGTATTCCACTGCATTGATATTGTTGGTATGTGAACTCTGATATTTAATTGTATAAAGAAGAATCAAATGTTTTGTAAACAGTTTTATAAACTGTATATTTTATTATTATATTTTATCCTTCCGCTGTGAGATTTTATTTGTTTATTTCTTCTCTGTTTTTCTTATTTACCCCATAACAATCCGCCCTTCCGTATGGTTTGAACTGGCACGTGTGTCTGTTTAAATCGTACGAAAAGGCGGGATGTTACAGTTGGTATCAAAGCTTTGGTTTAGCGATAAACCTTGGCTTTGTGGGGTTTGACTCTTTGTTAATAGAGTAGCAATACCCTATGGGAGTCACTGAGCGTGTATATATATATATATATGAGAGAGCGTACTTGTTAGTGTTATAAAAGATTTTTATATTGTGTTAATCTGTTCCGCTTTGTATTTATAAATTCTGGTTGATGCATGGGACGCTATGTCATCAATAGGGATTTCTAAACACTTAATAGGACAGACCGACATAATATTTGTTTTAATATAGGTGAATGAAAGAATTTTGCCTATTATATTTTCTATATATAAAAATATTTTTATAAAGATATATATATATATATATATATATATATATTTAGCTGCTATAGATTGGTTGTTAGGAAATAAAATATTTATAATAACTGAAGCTAAGTTGAAATTATGATAAATCAAATTGGAGATTTTAGAACTTAAGTCCGGGATTTTTCCAAATCTGCTTTCAAAGAATTTGTGAAATCTATTGATTTGGTTTATAAAATTTTCTTGCATAAATATTTAGTATAATTCGGAAGAAATGTTTTAAAAAGAAGAGTTTGGAAAATTTTAAATTCTGTACTTTCCTCTCTGTTGTTGGAAAATAATTTCGGTGATGGCGGCCGCATCATCGACTTTCATTTTCGAGTTTCGAAGGGGAAAGGCCACTGTGGTAATTTTACTGCAGATTTATTTTGAAATTATCTAAAATTTTAATTGTTTTAAATATAATTAGAGATATATATAAGTGTAAGAAGTTATTTATCTATTATTTCAAAATAAATTGAAATTTGACCCGGTATTTAATTCTAAAATTTTCCACTAATTAATGGTTTAAATTATTTTTAGGGAAATATAAAGTAAGTAATAAATGGATTAAAACCTCTAATTTAAGTAAGAAAATTAATGCTAGGTATAAGGGAAGTTAAAATTTTAACTGATAAATAATGGTAAAGATTTATTGAAAAATCAATGAATTAAAAGAATTGAGATTAAACTTGTATAAGTTCAATTGCAATTTTCTTTAACATAAATAACTTACCAAATATAAAAAGTTGAAATGTTAAATAAAAACTAGAATTGAATATTTTACAAGTAGGAATTTAGGAAATAATGAAGTATTCAATAAACTACTGTTATAAATAAGAATTTAATGGTATAAACTTAGGTTATAATTGAAATTTTACTGAAAATAAAGTTAAGTATTATTAATGGGTGATATGAACTTAAGTATATAAAATGAAATTCTAAATAAGAATTGATTGTAGGATTATTAATTTAAGTATGTTTTAATTTTCCCCTATTCTAATATAATGGAAAGTAGAAAAATTTAAATGACTGAAATCCATAGATAATGAATAAGTAAAATCTTTCACCTATAGGAATGCAAGTTATAAGGTTAATAAATTAAGTGTAAGTAGAGGGTTATTGTAATTAAATATTATAGAAACGTAAACATTAAATAAAGTAATGAAATTAAGGGTAAGTAGTATAAATAGATGATATAAACTTAGTCAATAAATTGGAATACAAATATAATGAATTTTACAATAAATGGAAAATGAAAATTTGTAAGAAATAAAGAAATCCCTCCATAAATGAAAGAAAGAAAACCAAACCCCTGAAGCATGAAATAAATGTATAATAAGTAATTTGGTGGTTGGTTTGAATTGTTATTGTTTGATTTATGTTGTTGGGTAAGGAATTTGAAGTTGTGGGATGAATAAATAATCTATCTATGTTCCATCTAAGACTGTTGAGTAAAGGATGCACTTGATAGTTAATTTCATTTTATACAAATTTCAAGTTTTGGACCCAAACAACAAATTGTTTGATGGATTAAATGGTTGCTTTGTTTGTGTATGTATGCTGTTTGTAAGGTTGATGGTTGTTGTACTGATTGGTTGGTTAATGGTTGAAACCACCTAAACATTTCACTTTAATATAAATATTTAACCTTTTAGATTATATAAGTGAATACAGGTGATGGAAACAACTGCTACTACTTTTGGTTCCATAATAATAAGCGTATATTGCCCGACAAATAGGTACGTTTCCGGATTACGTTTAAAGCGCTATTTTATATATTTTCCCGTGTTGGAATATTTTATTTGGGATATATGTAATATATTGTATATTTGGATATTATATTTTCTCCAGATTCCCTCCGTACAAAGGAGACTCTGCCAAAATTTTTCGTATATTTTGGACTTAGAATTTTGTTAAAATATTTTTCCAACTTTAATAATTCAAGTATTAAAGGATATGATTGATTATAAAACAAGTATATTTCATTAAAGGAAATTAATCCAGTAAAATATAAGTTAATATTTGAAATTAGAAATACTGTGTTATTCTTCCTTCTCCCTTCCTTTTCCTTTTCGGGGACGAAAAGTTTTGAGTGGGGGAGATTGTAACGACCCGTTAAATTTATGATATTTAATAAATTGAATTAATATAATTTCAAATTTGTTGAGGAATAAATGTAGAGATTGGGTATAGTAGTTGAAATTTAGTGTAAAATTATAAATTTTATGACGATAAATGTGGATAATGCAAATTGTCACAATTTGATTTAAAGTAAATTTTAAGAAACAAACAAATGTTGAATCTGTGAATGTAGTACAAATATTAACTTGAATGGTGTTCATTAATACAAAGATGTAATTAGTGTAGATAGTAATAATTTATGCCTGTAGTGAAAAAGAAATCTAATAGAGACATAAATTCTAATTATATAAAGGAGTATAGATCTGAACAAATTTATGAAGATTGATAAGGACAGTGTTTGTAATCAAGTTTGGTTATTAATATTTGAAAGATAGAGATGTGTAAATACGTTAATGAATTTATAATGGGAAGGAATGGTAGAATGAAATGAATATATATAATAATAAGCAATTGATTCAATTAAGGGAATTAAATTTTATTAAATGGTCATTTAATAAATTCAACGTTCTGTGAGAAATCATAATAGTTGTGTACAATGTACAAACTTCGATTTGGGAATTTATCGGATTTATGACGGTTTTTGTTTTTCGTGTGTGAGTTAAAAGTTATTCCTTTTTGTAAGGGTATAGAAGAATGCATAAAATATAAATAGGGCTTAATAGAATTGATACTTAATGAATTGAATAAATTGTCCATTTATGTAGATATGTATAGTGAAATAAATGGCCTAAGCAAATTAAAATGGGATAATTCTTGAGATTTGTACTATGAAAATAAATAGTAACATTTATTTGCAAGTAATAAAAGCCTATTTAGGTGATTAGAATTTAGAGTAAACGACTATTGTATGTTACCTATTCTTGTTTCTTGTTAATTTAAATTTGGGAATTTATTCAATTTACCCGCCAATTTACCGCAGTTAAGGTGGAATAGATTGGTATATGAGTAATGTTAAATACAAATAAGATGTAACCAAGGGAAATCCCATTTATAATAATTTATGTAAAATAAAGTATAGAAACTAAGAAATGAAAATGTGAAAATGTGGATGCAATGAGATCTTAAGTGATAATAACTCTGTTAGGCAAGTGATGACGGAAATTCTGTGTATAACCAAATAAAAACCCAAATTTGTTTGCATTCAATTGAATTTATTGCAATTTAATGGATTTAATATCAAATAGTTTATGTAATTATTATTTGGAAGAAATGGGAGTTATTTGTAAAAAGTATGAACCAAATGTTAATTTTTTCTTATGGAATTGACAATTGATATATTTTGAGTTGAATAATAGAAATCAAGCTTTATTTATTTGGATGTAATTTATGGTAATTTGGATTTATTGCAATAGTTAATTCCATAGAATAAAGTTAAAGCTAATTCAAATTTAGTTGGACAATGTTGATATAACTTTGGAAAGCAAGATTTTATCTATAATTTGAATATTGAATCCAACAAAGGGTAGTTACTACAAGTAAAAGGGAATTAAACGTAAAATATTACGTTATTGGATTTAAAATGGAATTTGTAAACAATTGAGTGAATTTAATAAATTTATCAAACTTATAATGTTGAATTCATTAAGATTGGAATTAATAATAGTTAAGAAAAATGAGGGGATAATAATTTGAAATCATAGCAATAGATATTAATGTAAGGATACCTTAAATAAGTTAAGGCAAATCAATGGAAGATACCTTTATAATACGATGATTGTGTGTAAAGGAAATGGGAATAAAAGTTTATTAATAATTTGGAATTTAATGTATGGTAAAAAGTTTATTTGCAATCAAATGAGTTGGAATGGAAATCAAATCTATTTATCTA
Source organism: Allium cepa (assembly GCA_030765085.1). Classification (NCBI taxonomy): domain Eukaryota; kingdom Viridiplantae; phylum Streptophyta; class Magnoliopsida; order Asparagales; family Amaryllidaceae; genus Allium; species Allium cepa. The sequence continues at coordinate 551,747,486 of CM060938.1, forward strand.
ATTGGATTCAAGTTGAGAGTATAAGAGTATAAGAATTAATAATTGGGTTTTGAGAATAAAATTTTTAATTCCAAATAATAAGAAGTGCAGAAATTAACACTGCAAAATTGATATACTTATAGATTTTAATCCACATCCAAGCTTGTTAAATCATTTGGAATAGATTGAATTATATAAGGAATGAAATTTGGCCAATATTAGAAGTTGAAATATAAAAATTGGATTTATAATTTATTTTAATTTATTTAATAAAGATTAAAAATAGCCATTTTGGGCACGGACTCGGATTTCGACGAAACCAGTTTCATCGGATCCGTATCGGTGAATTATTATAGGGTTTCAAGTTTCGTATCGATCGGACTTGTCGTTTGATCGTACGGACGCGAAACGCGTTGAAATCGATTTTATTAAAAATCAATTTGAAATCAATTTGGAAATCTTGTTTTCAGCATAACTTCTTCATACGATCGAATTTGGTCGTGAAACTTTTTCCATCGCGTTCAGAATATTTTAAAATACCTATCTGGATATATGGGTTTGATAAATTTCGTTCCGGGGTCAGAACGGGCTTTTTGGGCCAACTACCGTCTAGCGCGTTCGTTATCCGTACCCACCTAGCCTTCTTCTATTTGTCTATATATATGCGATCATAAACCCTAGCTTCACCCTATTGTCTATTTGCTGTACGTTCATTTTCTTCAACCTTCTTTCTTCCTCAATGGATACATCTCAGATCCAATTCCAGATCTATCCACAGTTCAAAATCAAAAGTCAAAACTCAAAAATTTCAGAAAATTTCAGAAAAAAATATATGTTGAAGTATTCAATACGCGTAATCTCATGGTGTAGTTCGTTTTTCAATAGGAGCTGTCGTTCATCCAGAATAAATTCAAACAGCCCCAAAACCGTTCATCATCGTCGCACAAAACTTCGTCGGATCGAGAATTGCTTTCTGGGTATCGGAGAGGGAACGGAGGGGAGGCGATCTATGTGGTTATTCGTGCAAATCGATGGCTGGATCGTGCTAGATAATTCAGTTAGGGTTAGATGAGAGGGGCGGCGGCCGGCCTTAGGCACGAGAAATGGAGGTCCGGTCATGGGGGTTTGGTGCGCCTCGGTCTGGAGAGTTCGGCTATGGTGGTGGTTGAGCCCCTAGTGGCCTACGACGATGGATATTCTTGGTCAAAAGGGGGGTGTTGCGTGTCGGCTGCGTGAGTGTTGAAGGAGGAGAGAAGCAGGTGCGCGCGTTCTGTAGGGTGATGTGGCAAGTATGGTAAGTAAATGTGTACCATTCTTGTTTAAATTAATTTTTATTTTTCAACTCGATTTTTCGCTATAACTTCGTCATACGATATCCGATTGACGCGAGATTTTTTTTATTAGGATCGTAATTAAATTCCGGATCTGTTGACGCTGGTTTGGACGAATTCTGAGACGGGCCAATTTTTGGGTTTAAATCGAATTTAAAATTCGATTTAAATTCAAAAGGTGAGTGTTTTAACCCACTCACAACTACTAGAAGCTTTTATGTTTGTTAAATAAATTTTAGAAATGAATAGTAATTTATTTATGAGTTTTTGGCATGTTATTCATTCATATCTGTTACATTGCATTTTATTGAATTTAACTGTAAATTTAATTGATTTATTGCGTATTAATTTACTGTTAGAAATTATTGTTTGCATATGAACTGCTAGTCAATAGTTATGTAAATTATTACTGAATATAAAATGTTAGATTAATAGTTGTTAAATTTAATTTGAATATAATTGCCAGTTATTACCTGCTATATAATCTCATATATATTTTGATATTGATTGATATTGATGGATGATTGTGATTTGGATAATGGATGATGTTGATGAATGGATGTTTATTTGATATCATTAAATTGCAAGTTATCATGCATTTTTCATTTCATTCGGGATTGTGGTTTGAAATGATATACAACCGCAAAATTTTATTTTAAATTGCGGATTGAAATGATAAATATCCGTATCACTTGACCATAGGATAGAAAATTATATACAGGCACCATGGTCTATATATAAAATTTTAAAAGTGATTTCTATGGTTTGGATGTGATACGATTTACAGAAATTAAATTTTGATAATTTATAAATATTATTCTTCCATTTATATATATACATATGAAGTTAAATTTTTGAATTTAAGCTGTGTATAAATCTGTTAAATAAAAATGGAATAAAAATTTAGAAATGGCTTGATAATTTATAATATACGTTAAGTTTGGAAATTTCAAAGATATGATATTTATAAGCTGAATTTTCTAATTAAACTTATAAATGGATATTCTAGTATAAAGTAAATTTTGGAAATTATTAATTACTAGAATTTGGAGTTTTATTTATGAATCTTATGTGAATATTCAAAACTAAATAAAAGAACATTTAATTTTTTTTGGAAGAATAAATTCCCACTTTAGTTTGGAATTATTTATACTTAAAATGGATATATATATATATATATATATACGTAAATTGAGATGGTTTTGAACTTGAAAGTGATATCTAAAATTTTGGTTCAGACTTTAAATATAGAAGTATATTTGTAAAGCCCTGGAAATAATTTCTTTACAAAGCAACTTTAAAGTTAAACCATTTATTCTATATATCGTTGAATATCCAAACCATTTGAGTTTTAGAAGTTATGGTTTTAAATTATGAATTTCAAAATATTATGCTTTGAAAAATATTTGATTTTCAGACGTTATGAAGTTTAAAGCATTATGATTTTGAAAAAGAATTATATTTGGGATAAGTGACTAAAAATATGGTTTTGGGTTTTGAAATAATATCGTATTCATAGTTTTGAAATGGAAATGTTTATCCTGGTTTTAAAATATAAACTATTTTTAAATGACCGCGGTGTTATAATAACGATGGGTTGGCAAAGAGACTGGGATCGGATATGGACATACTCTCTGTCGATACCGAAAACCACTTTGACTAACCGTGTACGCGGTGGAGTTTCCAGAATGAAGTAGGTTGGTGGTGACGTTTCCTGTAAGGTAAATACGTGGACCCGACTCCCGTGAGTTGGCATAAGGTGGCTAAAACAGGAGCGATCGACGGGTTAATGAGGTCATTCCTCTGATCGGACACTCCTCTTCGATATTATACTTTGACTTTGGATTGATTCAGTGGCCACTTCTATTTTGATTTTGGGGAGTTAGTTCGAGGTGGACGGTAGCTGCGGCTACGCGTTACCATCGACCCGGAAGCGTAATTGGTATATCTACCCTGACATTGCCTAGTTGTGCCGTGTCACCTACCCTAGCGCGCCTTATACGATTTTAGCTTTGTACCATACCTATGGAGTGCCCTCTGACGACGCCCAGTACGGGGGAGATTACGGTACTGTATAGACTATGGGAATATATTATGTGTTAAGGGCTATATGGGTAACCCCTTAACGCTATTTAAAAGTAAGTTTATTTTACAATTAGACACTAGTATAATAGCGCAATATACTACATAGTAAATAGTTTAACGGATCCTTAGGAGATGTAAATCCCGAGCATCTCTTGAGTTACTGCACTCATATTTATTTCTGTTAATTTAACTCACATAAGATCTTTTAGTTCTGACTCGAGTGTTTTGTCTTTTCAATTCGCTCGGGTCAGTCCGAGCGTTTCAGGATTTGAAGTTTAGCTCTGGAGGACGAAGACGAAGATTTTAATATTACTACATACTATTTTATTCCACTACACTGTATTCCGCTGCATTGATATTGTTGGTATGTGAACTCTGATATTTAATTGTATAAAGAAGAATCAAATGTTTTGTAAACAGTTTTATAAACTGTATATTTTATTATTATATTTTATCCTTCCGCTGTGAGATTTTATTTGTTTATTTCTTCTCTGTTTTTCTTATTTACCCCATAACAATCCGCCCTTCCGTATGGTTTGAACTGGCACGTGTGTCTGTTTAAATCGTACGAAAAGGCGGGATGTTACAAGGAGCAAAGTATGCAACGTGAAAAGCATTAGAAGTAGAAATAAAAAATAAAATAAAAGATAGATACGTACCTTCAACACACGCATGCAAGAAAAGAAGGTGAAGCTCTCCAGGTGATGTAAAAATTGTTTTGAACGTGTGTTGTATAAATATAGGGGAAGGTCGCGTTGATTTTTAAGGATGAGCAAGATTTGAGGTAAGGAGAAAAATTAAATGCGTGAAAGAAAAAGGCAGGAATCTTTGCATTTGAAATTCAACGTTAAAAGAAATGACTTCTTGCATTTTTAAGAGTGCGTACATTTCAAGTAACGGTTGAAAAAAATAAATGCGCAAAAGAAATTTGATTGATCCAAGATACTATTTCAAGAGAAACGTGCATTGATTTAGATGAGCAAATAGATAGGAAGAATATAAATATTGATTTTTATCAATTGAATGCAAATGGCTACGAAATTAAAACAAAAGAAACGGGTAGTTAAGATTAGATTATGGGATAATATTTTCAAATAATATTGAATGCGTTTATTTTATCCTTTTTGTTTGAACGTGTTATAAAAATAGGAAGCTGCATGATTTATTTCTTTAGAGATTTAGAAATTTTGTTCTCACAGGCAAGGGATAAGTTGCTTCTATTAAACGTTTATTCCCAGAGCTACAAATGAGATGCATGTTTCCAGTATTTAGATGAAGGGAATATGGAAAATATTTAGGAAGCAAGAGAAAACGAACGTGCCTAAATTTACGCGCTTATAAAAGAAAAGAGACAAGAATTAAATTTCTTCAGGAACGACAAAATTTCCACTTAATTGCGTAGAAAGAATGGCGACTGAATTTAATTGTTAACCGAAAAAAATGTTTCATTGCATATTAAAGGTTGCGTGAAAAAAAAATTGTTAGGCTAAAAGATGTATACATATACAGAAAATTTCGAAATCTGAGTAAGAAATAAATGCAGACAAGAAAGAAACGGCAACTAGAAAATTTGAAATTTCCATGCGTTGATAAAAAGGGATGAAAGAAATTTATGGTGAAGAAATGGCAAGTGATTAATAGATTGGTTCATTTTAAACATTTTCTTCAATTAATGATTGTGTGCGTTTTTTTTATATATGCTTAGTGATTTTAGCAAGGATTTTTACGCCAATTTAAAACCAATGAAAGTTGTGGAAAAAGTAACGTTTTGCTATAAAAATCTACTAACTGATTTATTAATCCATATAGATATTGCAGTATGCATTTTAAAATACGCCAAACTGACGCAATACAATACGCCCAAAATTTATGCAAAAGTAACATTTTTAATTTATACGCTTATACATTACTTATACCATTACAATACGTATCCTTTTTAAATGCGAAATTTAACAGTCTGTAAAACACTGAATTCTACTAAGTTATTACTTAACTAAAATTTTAACTTGTTTACATTCTTCGTATTTACTTATTTTAAATATACAAAATTCATTTTTATTAAAATTCCAAATGGAGTTGTCTTTTAACAAAGTAAAAATTTCAAAACTTCCAATTTTATATTTAGACTTTTAGGAAATGATTAAATCAAGTTAAAATTTATATTAAATTTCAAGATTTTAAAAATAAAAAGAAATAAAGAGTAGGAAATTAAAAAGGCAAGCAATTAAGACAATATAACGCATACCCTTTTAGTTTCTTCCAAGCCATAAATAAAAGATATAAACTAGCAATAATCTAATAAATAAACATGACTGTCAAAAATAAAAATAGAAAGACAAAATAGAGGTGGATATATGAAATAATAATAAGAACATATATATATATATATATATATATATATAATATGTAATAAAAGTTGAAAAAATTATTACGTGTAAAACGCTGTATTTTATCAAAAAAAGTATAAGTTTTAAATTCCCAATAAATCCATATATTTGATTTCTCAATCATGTTATTGAATCGACTATTAACTTATCCTCTTATGGGTAATATTGAAATTGGTTTTTATACTAATACATAAAAAAAAATTCCAATTCATCCAAATTTCAATTAATTACTTTCCAATAACTACCATGCTTTAATCCTACTCATTTATTAAATCTGTTATCACTTTATAAACCTAGTTATTATTTGTTTATCTTTCCTTATAAAATATATATTTCAATTTTCATCTTTCTTTTGTAATAACTTGTTATTTTCAATTATATTGGAATTCCCCAAATATATACATTTATCATAAATAAAACCTAAATCAATTTATTCAACTTGGTTTCATTCCTTTATTTCATCTTATGAATAAGATATAAATTTCCATTTATGTCATTTCATTTACATTCACACATTACAGTTACAGTCCTATCTCACATTAATGAACATTTACCTACATTTAAATGTAATTGACTTCCTACTCTGAATTTAGCAGCCCTAAATAAAAAGGTGACTTGCATAAATGTTGTCACTAACTTTATATTACACTCAAGTTTATTATTTCCACTAATTATCAGAATTGCTTATATAATGTTGAATTGCTTATATAATGTTGAATTCACTCCATTACCATACGTTTATTTGCATATATTCAATTTAATACCCAAATGTAACAGTTGAAACTACATTAATAGACCAATTAAATAGTAACTTGCAACCGTTACTATATCCCTATTATTTTCATTTCATTTTAAACACTCACTTCATTATAAATTATAAAGGTTTTTTTTTTCTTCTTAAATTTAATTACAAAAATCTAATTAAATTAACCAGTTTAATTATCGAAATTTACTGGTCATTACAGATTTTCAATTCTTCGAAATTGATCTAGCGCACTTGATTCCGTGAATTGGCTTCAACAATCGTTGATTCGAGAGCACTCGAATGCCGAAAGCAGAGATAGGAGATAACACTCAACTACCAATTTAAATGGAGACACAAAGCACAAACCAAATTTTATTCAAAATTCAACAACGTTTACAAATGACACGACTCGCCTATTTATAGTAGTTCAACTCACACACGACTTTAAAAAAAATACATCTCAACGGTACAATGACTTACAAAACACACAAACAACAACGTACGCAACTTAAGAATTAAACACTAACGACCTAAAAAAAAAACACGACTTAAAGAAATCAACAGCAGCTCGTGATTTATGGTGGAGCACGGCTGAGGGAACGCGACATACAGTAGGTCGTTGCTCGCGACCTAAAGAAAGGCGACATTCAGTGGTCTTGAAGGTCATTCGCGACCTTATTCCTCTTGCTCATTCGCGACTTAGGGTTAGGTTAGGTCGCGGCGGAGACGTACGGTGGAGTCTTGAAGGTCGTTCGCGACCTTATCCCTGTTGTTCATTCGCGACTTAGGGTTAGGTCATCGCGGAGATTGAGTCGCGGAGGTTAGGTCGCGGTGGTGGTTAGGTCGCGGATGTTGGGTCGCGGAGAGGTTAGGTCGCGGTGGTGGTTAGGTCGCGAATGTGAGGTATGTGTTAATCTCCCTCTTTTATTATTTTGCCGTGCTGCATCATCCTCCCCTGGTTAACAAGAATTTGACCTCGAATTCACGCTTTCCTCTTCTTCAACAAGCTTCTCCCCATAATACGGAATTAAATGTTTGACATTGAAAACATCAGAAGTATGAACCTCTTCTGGCAATCTTAACCAATACGCATTATCATTGATCTTCTTCAAAATTTCTACTGGACCAATCTTTCGTGCTTTCAACTTACTGTAAGTTCCAACTGGAAAAAGTCCTTTCGTTAAAACGGCATATACAAAATCTCCTTCTTTGAAGACAACACTTCTTGGTTTCTTATCCGCCATTTGTTTATACTTCTCATTCGTCTTCTCCAATCGCTCCTGAACTATTCTATGGCATTCTGTCAACCCATCAACAAAATCAGCAGCCCGCTTAACGACTCCCTTCTGATATGGCACTGTCGTTAAATTCAACGGTCCCTTTGGCAAGCTTGAATATACAATTTGAAATGGACTGAAACATGTACTCCGGTTAACTGCGTGATTGTGTGCGAACTCCGCTTGACACAACTTCAAATCTCAACTCTTCAAATTGTCTTTCACAAGACATCTCAGTAAATTTCCCAACGATCGGTTAACCACCTCTGTTTGGCCATCAGTTTGCGGATGGTAAGCGCTACTAAAATTCAGCTTCGTTCCGACCATCTTCCACAAACTCAACCAAAAATGACTTAAAAATCTAGTATCTCGATCAGAAACAGTAGATTCTGGTAAACCATGTAATCGATACATCGCTTTAAAGAATAATTGAGCCACTCGGACGGCATCAGCTGTCTTCTTACAGGCTATGAAATGCGTCATCTTCGAAAACCTGTCCACTACAACATATATAGAATAATTTCCCCTCTGAGTTCTCGGCAAACCCAACACAAAATCCATGCTAATATCAATCCATGGTTTAGTAGGCACGGGTAATGGCATGTATAATCCCGCATTCGTCGTTGTTCCCTTCGAAACCTGACAGATATGACACCTCTCCACAAATCTCTCTACCTCTTTCCTCATTGACGCCCAAAAATAAGATTGTGAAATTAACTGTACGGTGCGATCCTGTCCAACATGTCCTTCTTCATGCAACTCTTTAACAATCTTCATTCTCAAGCTACAGTCTGGTATGCCTAATCGATTCCCCTTGAACAAGAATCGATCAACCAACACAAATTCGTCAATACTCCCATCCTTAACTTTCTCAACAAACTTTGCAAAGTAAGGATCCTCCTCAAACAACTCTGGCAATAATTGTAGGATCTAGATTAACCCTAGAGGGGGGGGGGGTGAATAGGGTTATAGCAAATTTTCTCAAATTAAACACAGAAATATAACTGCAGAAATAAATATGCTGAAAAGTAAATCACACACAAAATTTACCCAGCTTCGGCAACCCCTGCCTACTGCTGCATTCCCAGATTTCTATTAGAATTAAACAGTATCACGCTTACAAACACTCTACTAGACTCGCAGACCCTTTTGCTCCCGCTCACAAACACTCTACTAGACTCGCACAACCTGCTCCCGCCTATAGAGTTTCGCTCACTCGCAAACACTGCTCCCGCCTATAGAGCTTTACAAACTCGCACACCCTGCTCACTGAACTAATTCTAAATAGACAATCTGACACTACCTAATCCCTAGGTGGTGATTTACAAATTCTTCGACTCGAAAAGAAAAACAAACTTCAAAAATTAAAACCGGAGCAAAAATTAAAATACAACTTGAATGCGTAATTTTTGCTCAAAATAAAATAACTAAAAAACCCCTTTATAATTGAACCCTAAAAAAAAACTTAAGCCCTTTTATAATTGAACAAGGCCGGCCCCTTGTTTTTCATTAACCCGATCCACTGTTGTTCTGACCCGTTCCTTCTTTTCTTCTTTCTACTGTAAACACTGATGGCCGATTTCTTTGTTGAATTAGGGCTTCGGCTTCTTTCGAATTAGGGCTTCGGATTCTTTCGAATTAGGGCTTCGGCTCTGGATAATTGATACTCTTTGCTCGTGCTCGTTCTCTGATGTTTCGCGACTTGTTCTCTGATGATTCGCAACTTTGAGATTGTGAATTGTTCGCAACTGCTTCTTTTGATAACTGAGTTCGTTAAATTGGTATGTATTACTTTCGTTTGCTGGTTTGATTGCTTGCTTCGATTGGACTCGATTTTAACTTGATAGCCGATGATGTAAATTGGGATTGCGATTGATAGTTCGATTGTGAATTGAAGCACACACTGATGATGATACCTTCGGGTTGAATTTATATGAATTCACGACTTCATCACTTTCCTAATTTTCTAATGCCTGTTGCGCACGTCTTTCCTGATTTTTTGTGACACCTTGATACACACGGCTTTAACTTTTACACGTTCGATTCTTCTTGTATAAAAAACAGAAACTTTCCCTTTTTAATGTTGCTGACTATTTCAAAGAATACAAATTTGAGTTTCATTGAATTCTGACTTCGATTTGTATTTTACTTCTATCATCTCTGATTTTTTGAACTTCGTCAATACTGTATTCGTACGTGAATTTTTATCACTGCGTTACATTTGTACGTCTGCATTGTTATTCTTCGACTTTGGCACTGATCCATGATTTCGACTTGGACTTTGCATTGAGTACATATGATGACATCCACATGCTTCTTGCTTTATTCTCGGCCCGAACCTTTGCATTTCATCCATACATATATGCTCACTGTCTTTGTATACATTTTGCACAGCTGAACTTGTGTTGTCTTTGATGTTGTTGAACTTGATGTTTGTAACTTGTGATTTCATGCTTCATGCATGTACTCTGTTCATATGTTCTTGGTGGCATTTCTTTGGACTGCACTGCAGTATTCATTATGTAGGTCGAGCTTGCATTCTTTGTTGGCACTTTTGAATGTTTGCAGCTTGGTCTTGATTTGTTTAATGAAGAGGTTGAACTTGCATACTTCATGTAGCCTTTTGGTCTGACTGTTGCTTCATGTAGTTGACATATCTCATGCTCGAGTTCTTTGCATACTTCATGACTGTACTGTTCTTGTTGAGTTGTATTCATGTACACTACTGCCTTGAGCTTGATTCACTTCATGTTGTGCTTGCACACTTGCTATTGTTGGCTGCGCACACGAGTTGGCGAGGCAGTGCACACGTGTATGAATGTACACGTGTGTATTGCAGCCACTTATGGCTACCTGTCCCTGTAATATCTATGTGCACTATTTTGTGATGAAATCAAGTGTGAATGATGACGAATAATCCAAATAACTGAGGCAAATCATATTTTCAAAAATCGTATTTCATTTTATATTGCAAAAATATTTCTTTTTCAATTTTACTGCGTTAGTGAATATTTTTGCAGATTGCTCAGATGCTGGATTCAAACTGGAATGCAGTTGAAGACAAAATATGAGTGTGAGTGATATGTAGTGAGGTTATCAATGTAAAAATATTTGTGATGTAATCGTGATGTAATCAGAAATGTATATGTATAGTGAGAGCATGAATTTGTACTATTCAAGATTGTAATAAATATTTGTTTGAATAAAATTTCTGTTTGAATTCAAAATCTGTGTAACTTGTTCTGTTTGAATTCAAATTCAAATTCTGTGTAATTTATTTTATTCAACAAATATTTATTTAATCTATGAAAAAAATAGTACATTACCAAATACATTTAAATGAATATATATGTTTATTATCATCAAACAAAAACATATAAGCGCATATTCAACAATCTCCCCCTTTTGATGATAACAAACATATATTTAAGATTTTGACCGTGGTAAATGTATTTGACCAATTATATACTCTAATTGCTGTCCCTATTTAAATGCTTCCTCTCTACATGATGCTCCCCCTACATATATGCATACAAATAGAAATATATTCAAATGAGCCTAGATGCATATGGAAAAATTATTTGACCTTTGCTTAATTCTATTTGACAAAATCTTAACTTTTCTCTCCCCCTTTTGTTATCAGCAAAAGAATAATAGTGTGAAAGAAAAATAGAGATAAAATGATCGATATTAATCCAACATTAATCTCAAATTGAATATAAATATTAAACTTCAATAAGAATCAAACAAAAACCATAACTACTCTTATTAGGCGCATATTCCAATTTTAGAAATGATGGATATGGTGTTCATATAAAATCATACAGTTGAATCAACTAGTGGTACATTTATATCAGGAATTTGAATATCTACTAATCATGCATAACCGTTAGGACTTTTAAATGAGATTAGTAGTATTCGAATTTATTTTTAAAAAAATGAAATCAAGCATCTTCTAACCACGCATGACCGTGAGGACTTTTAAATGGGATTAGAATCAACTTGTCTATTTAAGCAATTTAATTTTGATATGCATTCCATACATTCATAACCGTAAGGACTTTTAAATGAGCATGGAAGCACATAATAAAAAAAATCCAAGTAATTCACCCATGCATAACCGTGAGGACTTTTAAATGAGAGTGAATACTTTGGATATTTATTTATTTATTTAAAAAATATGACATGAAAAACAAATGATTCCTGATTATAGTACCACATATCGACAAACTATATTGAATATTTGATAAACCATGGTCGATAGAAATAATGATAGATATAGAAATGGTCATGGAATCTTTACCCAACAAAAAGTTTTATAATTCTTGTTTTAATTCCTAAAGAAATTTTCCAAATATACTCTCTTGAGTAATGTATGTTAAATATCAACACTCATCACTTTTTCAATCACTATTTATCTCTTTGATAATTAGTAGGGAGTCGGATCAGTCAAAATTTGTCATTTACAATCAAATAAAAATGACTGATCTGAAAATATGGTCAAACAATTATTTTCTCGAAGGGGTTATATGAGAAAAAAATTCTGCTAAATGAAAAAAATTATTTCAAGTGAAAAATATGCAGATATTTTCTTTGGAAAACGATGCAGCAAATGAATGTTTCAAAAATTAATCACGTTACACTAGTAATTTCTCTATCAACTATATTACCAGTGTAATCTGCATCTGAATTTTAAATTTCACTCAATATTCACTCGTTGGATGTCAAAGACCAGACTGTGAAATTTCAACAAACTATCTCAGAATGTAATTTGAAATGAAGCCATGTTCACACTCAACCAAATATCATGGTGTTAATTTTAGAAACCATAGATAAACAATTATATTCATGAGTAATCAACAGTCAATCAACATCATAATTATTTCAAAAACAATTTCTTGAAATTTCAACAATTTCTTAAAATCCTTTTTCACATGAATTTGAAATCGTGCAAATTTACAAGCAGTGATCAAAATGTCAAAATATATCTACGTGTAGCATGAGTAGACAGTAATCAATCAACATCATAATTTGACCAAACAGATTAAGTTCAATGATGAAAGGATGGTTGGTCTACTTTTAAGCACAAATCAAAGTAAGAACAAGTCAAAGGAAAAATCATATCAATAAGTCAGAATTAAAGACATCACATCATTATCGCAATTTTGGCTGATTTTATTCAGAATATGGTGCAGATTATATTTAATATACCTTCACCTGTTTTACCTTTACGATAATTTCTCGTGATTGCCCATTGTGATTCTGTCACCTTTATACTAGGCTAAGGAACTTTGCTTTGTTGCCCGTTGTGTTTCTGGAACAGCCAAAATCCAGAGAACACCGTTGTTGTTCCTTAGCCTGCCACCACACCTACACGATGAAAGATTTTTGTGACCTATTACTAGGTCCATGATTGTTAGTGGCAGAAACATTATGAATAAACAAACCCTTTGGAACCCAAACTTGTTTAGTCCTTTTATTCTTGTTCCAATAGACATGAAATTTGTTTGTAGAATTCTTAGGAATCCAAACTTGTATAAATTTTGTGTTCTTGTTCCTATGACTACAATTTTCAACATGATGTCCAATTATTTCACATTTATCAAAGACACTTTTCCCTTTTGCATTATCCTCAGCTTGTGTTTTCCCAAAACCAAGTCCTTTTCTGTTGTTAGCAAAAATTTGATTTCCCAATAGCATGTTGAAAGATTTTTCGCCTCTTGAAAAGTTATTCAAAGATTTCTCAAGATTTTGGACTTTGGTTTTTAGTGTTGTATTTTCAGTGACAAGTGAGGTGCATCGATTTATAAAATCCTTTTTCCTAGTGTCGATGGTTTCCTTAAGATTCAAGTTTTCTTTTTCAAGATTCTCAGAGTTATTCTTAAGTCTTGCCAATTCTGAATCTAAAACTTTACATCTTTTACATTCTAGGTTTTGAATATTTTCAAGTTCAGTTTTTAACCTAAAATTTTCACGAGCAAGTTCTCTCCTATCAGATTTTAGTTTTTCAAGTTTAGATTCAAGAGCATCAACTACTTTAGTAAGATCAAGACACATAAAAACAAGATCTCTATAGGAATACTCACCTTCCTCACTAGATTCCTCGGAGGTTGCTTCTGATTCTGATTTTGCCATGCAACACAAGTTAGCCTCCTCTGAGCTGCTATCGAAGCTTCCTCTCCTTCTTCATCATCCCAAGTCGCTGCAAATACCTTCTTCGCCTTTTTCTTTCCTTTGTTGTTTTTGAGAAGTGGGCATTTTGGTTTGATGTGGCCAGGCTTGTTGCAGTTATAACATGTCAGTTCATTATCGGAATTTTCAGAGTCTTTTGTCCTATTGCCCTTTGATTTCTTCTTGTGTGGCTTAAATTTTGATGAATTTCTAAGTTTATTGACAGCCATTGCACGCTCTTCAATTGGATCTTCTTCATCGCTTTCTTCTTTGCTCTTTAAGGCAATCGTCTTCTTCTTTGGTTCGGAGTTGTTGCGTTCTTCCTTTGCTTTTAACTCAAGCTCATATGTCATCAAGTTGCCAATCAACTCCTCCATGCTTAGTTTGCTCAGATCTTTCGATTCTTGGATTGCTGTGACTTTTGCCTCAAAGTTCATTGGTAAAACTCGTAGCACCTTCCTCACAAGCTCTAGCTCAGTGAATACCTTCCCAAGTGCTCTAGCGTTGTACACCAAAGTTGAAAAGCGTCCAAACATGTCCTTTATGCTCTCGCCTTTGTCCATCACAAAGTTCTCGTATTCATTGCTGAATAGGGCTAGACGAGACTCCTTGACTTGAGAAGTTCCTTCGTGTGTCACCTCCAAAGTGTGCCAAATTTCCTGTGCCATTGTACAATGAGAAATTCTATTAAATTCATTTTTATCAAGAGCACATATCAAAGCATTCATGGCTTTAGCATTTGTCGTTTTCAATCTCTTATCGTTAGCATCCCACCTATCCTTAGGTTTAGGAATCTCAGTACCACCAACGATTATAGTGGGAGGTTTATAGCCAGTTTCAATAATATCCCAAACATCATAATCAATGGAACTAAGGTAAATACTCATCCTAACTTTCCAGTAAGCATAATCATTTCCGTTAAACATGGGTGGCCTAACAATAGATTGCTCCTCAGAAAAAGCATTATTTGATGAATTCATGACTCTAGAGTTAAATAAAAATACCAGGCTCTGATACCACTTGTAGGATCTAGATTAACCCTAGGGGGGGGGGGTGAATAGGGTTATAGCAAATTTTCTCAAATTAAACACAGAAATATAAAAGCAGAAATAAATATGCTGAAAAGTAAATCACACACAAAATTTACCCAGCTTCGGCAACCCCTGCCTACTGCTGCATTCCCAGATTTCTATTAGAATTAAACAGTATCACGCTTACAAACACTCTACTAGACTCGCAGACCCTTTTGCTCCCGCTCACAAACACTCTACTAGACTCGCACACCCTGCTCCCGCCTATAGAGTTTCGCTCACTCGCAAACACTGCTCCCGCCTATAGAGCTTTGCAAACTCGCACACCCTGCTCACTGAACTAATTCTAAATAGACAATCTGACACTACCTAATCCCTAGGTGGTGATTTACAAATTCTTCGACTCGAAAAGAAAAACAAACTTCAAAAATTAAAACCGGAGCAAAAATTAAAATACAACTTGAATGCGTAATTTTTGCTCAAAATAAAATAACTAAAAAACCCCTTTATAATTGAACCCTAAAAAAAAACTTAAGCCCTTTTATAATTGAACAAGGCTGGCCCCTTGTTTTTCATTAACCCGGTCCACTGTTGTTTTGACCCGTTCCTTCTTTTCTTCTTTCTACTGTAAACACTGATGGCCGATTTCTTTGTTGAATTAGGGCTTCAGCTTCTTTCGAATTAGGGCTTCGGCTTCTTTCGAATTAGGGCTTCGGCTCTGGATAATTGATACTCTTTGCTCGTGCTCGTTCTCTGATGTTTCGCGACTTGTTCTCTGATGATTCGCAACTTTGAGATTGTGAATTGTTCGCAGCTGCTTCTTTTGATAACTGAGTTCGTTAAATTGGTATGTATTACTTTCGTTTGCTGGTTTGATTGCTTGCTTCGATTGGACTCGATTTTAACTTGATAGCCGATGATGTAAATTGGGATTGCGATTGATATTTCGATTGTGAATTGAAGCACACACTGATGATGATACCTTCGGGTTGAATTTATATGAATTCACGACTTCATCACTTTCCTAATTTTCTAATGCCTGTTGCACACGTCTTTCCTGATTTTTTGTGACACCTTGATACACACGGCTTTAACTTTTACACGTTCGATTCTTCTTGTATAAAAAACAGAAACTTTCCCTTTTTAATGTTGCTGACTATTTCAAAGAATACAAATTTGAGTTTCATTGAATTCTGACTTCGATTTGTATTTTACTTCTATCATCTCTGATTTTTTGAACTTCGTCAATACTGTATTCGTACGTGA
Source organism: Allium cepa (assembly GCA_030765085.1). NCBI lineage: Eukaryota > Viridiplantae > Streptophyta > Magnoliopsida > Asparagales > Amaryllidaceae > Allium > Allium cepa. The sequence continues at coordinate 551,763,758 of CM060938.1, forward strand.
ATTTTTATCACTGCGTTACATTTGTACGTCTGCATTGTTATTCTTCGACTTTGGCACTGATCCATGATTTCGACTTGGACTTTGCATTGAGTACATATGATGACATCCACATGCTGCTTGCTTTATTCTCGGCCTGAACCTTTGCATTTCATCCATACATATATGCTCACTGTCTTTGTATACATTTTGCACAGCTGAACTTGTGTTGTCTTTGATGTTGTTGAACTTGATGTTTGTAACTTGTGATTTCATGCTTCATGCATGTACTCTGTTCATATGTTCTTGGTGGCATTTCTTTGGACTGCACTGCAATATTCATTATGTTGGTCGAGCTTGCATTCTTTGTTGGCACTTTTGAATGTTTGCAGCTTGGTCTTTAGTTGTTTAATGAAGAGGTTGAACTTGCATACTTCATGCCCTTTTGATCTGACTGTTGCTTCATGTAGTTGACATATCTCATGCTCGAGTTCTTTGCATACTTCATGACTGTACTGTTCTTGTTGAGTTGTATTCATGTACACTACTGCCTTGAGCTTGATTCACTTCATGTTGTGCTTGCACACTTGCTATTGTTGGCTGCGCACACGAGTTGGCGAGGCAGTGCACACGTGTATGAATGCACACGTGTGTATTGCAGCCACTTATGGCTACCTGTCCCTGTAATATCTATGTGCACTACTTTGTGATGAAATCAAGTGTGAATGATGACGAATAACCCAAATAACTGAGGCAAATCATATTTTCAAAAATCGTATTTCATTTTATATTGCAAAAATATTTCTTTTTCAATTTTACTGCGTTAGTGAATATTTTTGTAGATTGCTCAGATGCTGGATTCAAACTGGAATGCAGTTGAAGACAAAATACGAGTGTGAGTGATATGTAGTGAGGTTATCAATGTAAAAATATTTGTGATGTAATCAGAAATGTATATGTATAGTGAGAGCATGAATTTGTACTATTCAAGATTGTAATAAATATTTGTTTGAATAAAATTTCTGTTTGAATTCAAAATCTGTGTAACTTGTTCTGTTTGAATTCAAATTCAAATTCTGTGTAATTTATTTTATTCAACAAATATTTATTTAATCTATGAAAAAAATAGTACATTACCAAATACATTTAAATGAATATATATATGTTTATTATCATCAAACAAAAACATATAAGCGCATATTCAACAATAATTCGAATCCTGTCACTTCAACCTTCAACGTTGTCAACAAGTGATTCCTCCTGCTCAAAGCATCCGCTACACGATTTGTCACCCCTAATTTGTGTTTCACAACAAAAGTAAATTGTTGTAGATATGCTATCCATGAAGCATGTCTCGCTGAAATCTTGTCATGCCCTTGTAGATGTTTCAACGCCTCATGATCAGTGTAAAGAACAAACTCCTTCTGAAACAAGTAATGTCGCCAGTGCTTCACAGCTTGAACAATCGCGTAAAACTCTACATCATATGTACTATATCTCATCTTGGCTCCAAATAATTTTTCACTGAAATAAGCAACTGGTCTTCCATTCTCACTCAAAACTCCACCAATTCCAACCTTCGAAGCATCAGTATGCAGCTCAAACAACAACTGAAAATTAGGCAGTACCAGTATTGGTGCTGTCATCAATAGTGATTTGATCTTTTCAAAAGAAACCCTTGCTTCCTCTGACCATGCAAACTTCTTTCCTTTCATGCAATCATTTACAGGTGTCATCACACTGCTAAAGTGTGGAATGAACCTTCGGTAAAAAGATACCAACCCATGAAAACTCCTTACTTCAGTAATTGTCTTCGATTGTGGCCAACTTCTGGCAGCTTCCACTTTGCTTTCATCCACTTGAATACCCTTCTTCGACAGTACATATCCTACAAACAAAACACTGTCCGTCATAAACACGCACTTCTTTGCTACTGCATAGAACTGCTCTTGTCGTAGAATCAACAGTACTTCTCGCAGATGCTGATGTGCTCTTCCATACTTCCACTATAGATTAAAATATCATCAAAGTAAACAACTACGAACTTCCCAACAAATGGTTTGAAAATCTAGTTCATCACTCTCATAAAAGTACTAGGAGCGTTTGGCAAGCCAAACGGCATAACCAACCATTCGTATAAACCCTCCCTGGTTTTAAAAGCAGTCTTTCACTCATCACCCGGTCTAATACGAATTTGATGGTATCCACTCTTCAAGTCAATCTTGAAAAACACAACATCCCCACTCAACTGGTCAATCAAATCATCAGACCTCGGCATAGAAAATCTATATCTCATAGTGATCTTATTTAGAGCCCGACTGTCCGTACACATCCTCCACATCCCATCCTTCTTCGGTACCAATAAGGCTGGCATGGCACATGGACTCAAACTCTCCTGAACACGCCCTTGTTCTAACAATTCCTCCACCTGCCTTCTGAGTTCTTCATGTTCCTTAGGACTCATCCTGTAATGTGGCCTGTGAGGTAATACTGATCCTTGAACAAGATCAATCTGATGTTGAATGTCCCTCAAATGTGGTAACTCCTTCGGCAATTCTTCTGGAAACACATCTCTGAATTCTTCCACTACTGGCTTTACCTCCTCTAGAACTTCAACAGATTCACTAGCCTCATGTCCAATCAACAAAAACACCTCTGGACTCTCCTTTACTTCTTCAACAAATTCCTTCAAAGTCAACAAAGTTTTAAGCTCCTCAATCTCTTCTGATTTTCTCTCTCCCTGCTGTCTCTTCATTGGAACTAAAATAATCTTAACGCCTTCAAACATAAAACTGTAGCTATTGGTTCGACCTTCATGCTGCACTGCTCGATCATACTGCCATGGTCTTCCCAAAAGAAAATGACAAACATCCATCTCGACTACATCACACCAGATCTCGTCTTTATATTTCTTCCCAATAGAAAATGGAACTCGAACTCGCCTGTCCACCTTCACCTCTCCTCCTTTTCTTAGCCACACTAACTTGTAAGGATTAGGATGTTTCTCCATTTTCAACTTCAACTTTCTCACAGCTTCAGTAGAAATAATATTGTCACAACTTCCTGCGTCAATCAAAAATTTACAAACTTTCCCCAATAAAGTGCATGTCGACTGAAAGATGTTACTTCTCAACCAACTAGCTTCATCCTCTTGCTTCGGTGTTAAACAAGACCTCCTCATCATTAGATTACATCCTTCGTCTCCTGACGCGATATCCTGTTCATCTTCCTCCATTGGACTGGAATCACCTTCACCAACATCCTCACCTTCAACTTCAGTAATCATTGTTCTCTTCTTTGGTTTTGGACATTCGTTACTTTTATGACCCACTTCCTAGCAATTATAACATTTGAAATTGTTGTTGGCCTTTGCCTTCGCAGCCTCATTCACAACTGGTTTACTGACAACTTTAGAAACATTGGAACTCCCACTGGCACCCTTCACTTGATTGTTGGAATTTGTAAACACACCACCTCCTCATCTTCCCTGCTTCTCCCAAGCCAACGCTTTCTGGTGCACTTCAGCCACAGATCTCGGGTCAAACATATTAACCATATCCTGGATCTGCATTCGCAAACCTCCAACAAACCTTGCGGTCAACTGTTCTTCCGTCTCCGTGATGTCATTTCGAGCAATAAGTTGATAAAACTCATCAGCATAATCATTAACAGTCTTTGTCCCCTGCCTTAGATTTTGTAAGCGTTGATACATAAGAGATTGATAATTGTAAGTTAAGAAAGTAGCTTTCATTAACTTCTTCATCTTCTCCCATGAAACAGTCTTTGACTTTCCCATCCGTTCTCGTGTAAGTTTTGTCTGCTGCCACCACACCATGGCTCTCCCTCTTAAACGAGTAGCAATCAACTTCACTCTACGATCTTCTGGAACCTCCTTGAAATCAAAGATCTCTTCAACATTAGATAACCAATCTAGAAATTCTTCAGCCTGCATACCACCCTTAAACTCTGGAATTTCAATTTTCATTCAGGACTTCCATTTGTGATCATACTCTGAATGATTTCTTCCTTGGCTTCGATTTCGACTGTGAACACTTCCTCCATCAAACTCCTCATCAAAATCTGATGCATATCGATGTCGTTCATGACCACCAATATCTCTACCACCATTGCTTCCACCAACATTTCTTCGATCTACATTCCTTCGATCACGATAATCCACATCTCTCCGATTTCGTTCATCAACATTTCTATCACGATCGTCAACATTTCTACGATCGTGATCTTCTCTTCTCTCCCTATCTGAAAGTGGTGAAACTCTATTTCCCCCATGACTCGATTCACGTGAAACCCTTCTTCTACTTTGATTCATTTCAAGCATCATTCTCTCTAATCGACCAATCCCTTTATTCAACTTCTTAGTGAAACTCTCATTGATTCGTTGCTCCATTTCATCGGCCTCTTCTCTTCCATACAAAGCATTAATATTGCGATGACGTTGAGCTCGTCTCGGCGGCATGATTGAACTTCAACAAATCAAACAATCTTCAAAAACTTCAACTCAAACTTGAACAATCAAGTCACGGCTTACTCCAATACATGGCTCTCGGCCTTGAACACTTCAAAGTGATGCACGGCTCAACTTCAAACACTTTTCGGACTTTGATCCAAAATGATATGGATCGAAAGCTCTAAACCTGTTGCAACTTCACGATGAACACGATGAACACCAAACTTCTCAACAATTGCAAATTCGATCTACAAACTACAAATTCTCGAAACCTAATTCTCCAAATGATTCAAACTTCAAATGATGCAAACTCCTTGCGATCTAGCTCTGATACCAAACTGTAGCAGCGTAGGAAGCAAATTCGATGATGTAAATCGAATCCGTCCAGGATCTCACACGATTAGTGGAAATAATCGGTGAATCGATGATAAATCGATGAATTTAAGAATACCGAAATGCCCAAATCCGTTGATCACGAAGATACCGCACTTTAGCAATCTTCGACACGTTGATCACGCACGATACCGTGAGAGAAGATCTTCAATTCTTCGAATGTTGATCAAGCGCATTTGATTCCGTGAATTGGCTTCAACAATCGTTGATTCGAGCGCACTCGAATGCCGAAAGTGGAGATAGGAGATAACACTCAACTACCATTTAAATGGAGGCATAAAGCACAAACCAAATTTTATTCAAAATTCAAAAATATTTACAAATGACATGACTCGCCTATTTATAGTAGTTCAACTCACACACACGACTTTAAAAAAATACATCTCAACGGTACAACGACTTACAAAACACACAGACAACAGCGTACGCGACTTATGAATTAAACACTAACGACCTAAAAAAAACACACGACTTAAAGAAATCAACAGTAGCTCGCGATTTATGGTGGAGCACGGCTGAGGGAACGCGACATACAGTAGGTCGTTGCTCGCGACCTAAAGAAAGGCGACATTCGGTGGTCTTGAAGGTCGTTCGCGACCTTATTCCTCTTGCTCATTCGTGACTTAGGGTTAGGTTAGGTTGCGGCGGAGACATACGGTGGAGTCTTGAAGGTCGTTCGCGACCTTATCCCTGTTGTTCATTCGCGACTTAGGGTTATGTCGTCGCGGAGATTGAGTCGTGGAGGTTAGGTCGCGGTGGTGGTTAGGTCGCATATGTTGGGTCGCGGAGGTTAGGTCGCGGTGGTGGTTAGGTCGCGAATGTGAGGTATGTGTTAATCCCCCTCTTTTATTATTTTGCCGTGCTGCATCAGTTACCATTCGGACAACGCAACTCGTTCACTGAATGATAATTACATCTCACCATATACTTAGATCAAACAACTAAATATATAATCAAATGAGAACATGATTGAGACAATGTCATACTCATCTCCTTCACTGATCACATGGTTTTGCTTCCAATGGTAGGAATGCTCCCATTTCCAAACGACTGTATTGGGGTCTCCTCCTATCCCTATAAGAATATATGGCAATAGCAGTTGTTCTTCTCATCAATTCATCCCCATTTCAACTATTTAATTTATTTCTTCAAGAATATTCAAACCATAACTTTTGCAGCAATGGCTAAGCTTGTAAGAATGGCAATGAAATTACAAAGGGTGGCTTCTTTTGGCCAAAAAGAGACCGATTCTTCAAATGAGTGCAGCACGTCATCTGTTGCAGATAGAGGAAACTTTGTTATATATACACTTGATGGCTATCGCTTTGTGATCCCATTGGCATATATAGCAAGCACTGTTTTTATACAACTTCTGAAAATGTCTGAAGATGAGTTTGGAATTACAAGTGATGGACCCATCACCGTGCCTTGTGATTCAGTCTTCATGGGGTACATTATTTCTTTGTTTCGAAAAAAGGGGTCCAAAGCCGCAGAGAAGATGTTGTTAGAAACTGTATTTCAACATCAACGCGTTCAGTCTTTATCAAACCTTGATGGATCTGGTCAGCAACAAACTGTTTGCAGCTTCTGAACCTTTTGCTTTGAAGCAAGCTGTATACTATTTAGTTGTATGTATGAGAATTTTTCTCATATCTGACTGCTGATCGTAGTGAAAATTTAGGATTTCGTCCGATAAGTTCATTTCATATAAAATTTCTCAAGTTTGTTTATTTACTTTTTATTTTTTTGAAAGTTGTTAATGGGGCTAAGCACAGAAAGTTACGGAGCAAATGTAATAGGGTGCACCCGAAGTGGGTTAACCCGAAACCAAACAATACAAACACAAACCCTAGAATGATGGGGATTATATGCGCCTCCACTAAACACTCGAGAGAAGGAATAAAAATGGCGGAACTCCATGAAAAAAAACTCTGCTAATCTCAAAAATTACCCGCTTAAGCCTAAATTAAAGGCTTAAGGAAGTCTTCACTCCCTTATTTCTTTTGCATGTAGATTGGAGGTATCTGTAGCGGAGCTAAAATGACTAAGATTAGCTGATTTAGTCTTTGTGTCTTTGGAGTTAGCCTCTTTACTTTCATATTTGTCTCAACTTTAGATTTGAGGAAGAAGGAAGGGTCGAAGCTTGATCCTCTTTTAAATTAGACCTTGAATGCTTAGCATGAGCATCTGAAGAGGGATTGCTAGTCTCTCCTTTTTTCCAGACAAATAAGTAGTAGATCTATTTATTTAACTTGCTAATGTAGTAAGAGTTTCCTAATCATTGTTCGCTGATAGCCAGGAGGAAATTGTTGTCATCTTCGGCTTTTCTGCGGCTCCTCTTGCTAGAATCAGGTAAGAAATTATTATCGTTAGTGCAAAATCCTTTATTTAACTCAAGATTATTTTTAATATAAGCCTTGTTACTTCCCTTGCAGATTTTGAGCTGATTGCTAGAGAGGTAGTTTGCAGCGACCTTGTTAGTACCATTAACATGGTCCAATGAAGATAAGTACTAGACATTATTGTTGGCTTTATCTCTGGGTAACGCAGTATTAGTCCTAATGATATTGCTTTGAAGTTGACAGTCGTTGAGAAGCAGATACTCAATGTTGGATGGACGGCTATTCCTATTCATATCAGGTAAAGAAGTGTGCGAATTTATATTAGAATAGCTATTACAAATAGAATTAGAACTGAACGGATGTTTACTCCCCTTGTAGGAAGAATTCTGGTATGAACAGTGGAGCAGCAACCTTCAACTGAGGTACTGAGATCAATGAGTTCTGTTGACTTCCTCAAGTATCTTCCACTAGTAGCATGATAATGAGAATTGTTGAAAAAATTCTCCTTTTGTAAGTATTCTTCTACAAAGTCATCATATTTGTCAGCTTCTAAGATATTATGTGTTCCATTGCTGTTTCTGTTGATATTGTTTGATTTATGAAGGATGATGTTGAATTCTATTTCAATGGTTTTTCAAAGTTGTGTACTATCAGTTTCAACTTTATTATAGAGCTTGTTATTTCTCTCTTTCAAAATAAAGTAAATGACTGTAGTAAGAACTACAGTTGCTTTATTGAATTTTGCTTTCTTGCCTTTGAATGCTTTCTGAAAATATAGTATGCTATCTCAAATGTTTCGGAGAGACAGATGTTGATTTATGTTGAGTGTATTCTTGGCAATGAACCAAACATGTCTGGAGTATGAGCAGTCAAAAAAGAGATAATCAATGTTTTCGATTTCAGTTTTACAAAGTAAGCAGTTGATATTTCCAGAGTTTTTGTTCCATTTTCCACATCTTTCTCTTGTTGGTAGACGATTTAGTAGTGCAAAGTATGTATAGTAAGCCATTTTTGGACAGTTGGTAGAGTTCCAAACCGATTTATACCAATCAACTTCCATTTCTCCTCCTTTTAAGAAGTCCCAAGTATTTTTGAAAGAAAATTTACCTTTTAAAGATAATTTCCAACACCAAACATCTTCATCAATACTTGGGTCAACCTCTATTTTATTGATTTAAATATTGAAGATGGTAGTTGCAGGATAAGCTTGAGTATTCCAAATAGAATTTTGAATGATACTGCCAACTGTAGCATTGACTTTGCCAAAGTAATAGAGATTATTCCAGCCTAGTAAATTGATAAGAGAATTACCATTAATCCAAGGATCAAAGCAGAGGCTTGTGCAACTACCATCTTTAAATTTTCGCTCTATAAGCTTAGCTCCAATTTCCCTACAATTTAGAATAATTTCCAAGCATAAGAATAGTGGTTTTTAATGGGCATGGACCAAAAAATTTATTTTTGACATATTTGGCTCTCATCCATTTAGCCCAAAGAGTTTTGCCTTTTATGAATTTCCAGAAAAGTTTGAACTTGCATGCTTCATTATTGTCTGAAAATTTTCTGGTTCCTAATCCCCCAGCTTTTTTGGATTTTGTAATGGTATTCCAAGATATTTTATGAAATTTTCCATTCCATATGAAGTTGGCAAAAGTTTTTCAATTTTCCCTATTGTTTTTGCTAGAATGTTGTGGGTTGCAACCAGTACATAATGACTGTAGTGATGACAGTATGAACTAGCTCTACTCTTCCTTTAGTAGATAGCATTTTACTTGACCAATTATTAATTTTACTTTGAATGGTACGGTATTGTTTGGAACAATCTCTTTCTTTGATCTGATTGTTACTGAAGGGTAGACCAAGATATCTGACAGGGAGGTCACTCTGTTGAAATTTTAGAATGTTGAGGATTTCCATCTTGTTCCTACAGTCTTTGCTGAAAAAAAATTTACTTTTATTTTATTAATTTGAAGGCCAGCTTGCAGATTGAGGTTGTTAAAGATCTTCCTAATAGTAGCTGCAGATTGGGTATCTTCATTTAAAAATATTAACATCAGAATATAATAGATGAGAGATATGAGGATAATTGAGTTAATTGGTTTTAAGTTTTTATACAACAATTCCTTCTCCATTTGTAAAGTAAAATATTCCATAGCAATTGTGAATAAATAAGGAGATAGAGGATCTCCTTGTCTAATACCTCTGTTGCTATGTATAAACCCACAAGAAGATCCATTAATAAGTATAGAATAAGATACATTAAGTTGCAGAATTTTTCATTGAAGCCTAGTTGACTCATCATGTGAATAATAAAGTTTCTGTTTATTTTGTCAAATGATTTGTGTAAATCAATTTTGAGGCACATTTTATTTTTTTCCAGCCTGATTAAAATCCCTTAATAGTTCATGAGATAGAAGAATGTTTTCAACAATAAGCTTGGTATAAATGCACAGTGGTTTTTAGAAATGAGAAATTTTAAAAATCTTTTAATTCTATTACTTAGAATAGAGGCTATAATTTTGTACAGGAAATTGCAACAAGTAATTGGCCTGTACTCCCCCAGACAGGAAGGGTTTTTGGTTTTAGGAACAAGTATTATAAAAGTATGATTTATGTTTTTTAAAAGCCTACCATTCGAGAAAAATTCCTTGACAGCCTCAAGAATCATGTTTTTTATATCATCCCAGTGTGTTTTATAAAATTTAGCCCCAAACCCGTCGGGGCTAAAATTTTTATCATCTTTGGCAGAGAAAACAATTTTTTTTATGTCTTCCAAACAAATAGGGGCAAGGAGGATTTCCTCACTATTAGGATGGAGTAAAAATTTAGGAGAAATAGTTGGATAAGCACATGGATTCTCCTCAGTATAAAACAGGTCAGAGAAGAAGAGAATAGCTTCTTTCTCTAATAAAGATGCATCATTGATAATCTTACCCTTGCTATTAATTAATTTTCCTATAATGTTATGATATTTCCTGCTAGACATTTTAGCATAGAGTTTATTCTATGGACCAACCATAAGACTTCTATGTAATAATTGGTCAGAAGACCTTATTGCAAAAGCTCACTTATTCATTAAGGTGGAAAATAGTCGCAACGACAAATATAGTGAAAAATTAACAATTTATTTGATTGAAGGCCAAAATATAGGCAAATATTCATCTCTTAGCCAAATATTTTTTAATGACATCCGACGAATATTTACAAGATATGTTACCATTTCCAACAACGGCTAGCGTTTGCGGAAGGTATGTGATGATGGTAAATGAAAAGTGTAGCAACGTCTTTTGGGAAGGGACAGAGGTGATGATTGGAGAAGGCGTAGGTTAGTGGCGTGACTAGGTGTAGTGTTAGAGATTTATATCTATTCGAAGGAAATTGACGCAGCGGAAATAACAAACTTTGACGTGCTATTAATATTCGATACAAATTGACGCAAATTTCTTTCTTACGAAATAATTCGTGTCAAGTAAACAAAGATAAATGCCCAAATCCGTTGATCTCTCGAGATACCGGATTCTAGCTATCTTCAACACGTTGATCGTGCACGATACCACATTAGAAGATCTACGATTCTTCGACGTTGATCTCGCGCACGAGATTCCGTGAATCGGCTTCAAGTTCGTTGATTCGAGCGCACTCGAATATCCGAAGATGGAAGAAGAAGGAGATCACACTCAACTTCAACAAAAGTGGCACAAAGCACACAAACAAATTTTTATTTAAAAATCAATCAACTTTACAATGACAACACACCCGTATTTATAGAGATTTTACAACACAGTAGACCGACCTAATAACATACGACCTAACAGGTGGCCGACCTACGAGCTAACATATACACGACTTAACAGATACAAGTTACAACACACGTGACCTACAACATACAAGTCAACAAACGACCTACGACCTAACACATAAGCGACTTAACATCACGTTACAATATACATGTGACATAACAACAAAACACGACCCATGACTTAACAAGTTACAGTATCATGCGACTTTACACTTGAGCGACCTAACTTCATGCGACTTAACACCATGTGGCCTTGGATGCATGAACGACTTAAGGAAGCAGCATAAGCGAGAACGCGACATAACTGAAGCGACCTAAAGACACAAGCTTCATGCGACCTAAGTAAATGAGCTTCAAGCGACCTATGTAAATGAGCGACCTAAGGAATCAACGCTGCATAGGTTGAGTGGTTAACTCGTTAGGTCGTGGCTCAGGTTGATTCTCGTTAGATCGCTTGGGCGACGTATCATAGGTCGCTGGATCATCTTCCACTGCTTAACTCGCATACCTCGCTAGGTCGTTGGTCGACATACGATTGAAGGTAGGTCGCTGATAGCATGAGCAACTTAAGGCGGCCGACTTAAGGCATGAGCGACCTAACGCATAACTTGCTATGTCGTTCAAGGTATAGTGCGCTGCATCAAAAATAGTGCGTATTAAGTAACTCAACCACAATAGGTGTAGGTCACTTGCTTCCTTAGTGCAGTACAACGCAAATTAGAAAAGTAATCAGCCATTGCTTTGAACATATGGTAATTGAAGGCATCCTGTAACATATACTGTACATATAATGTTGAAATGTTGCTGCAACAATAACACTCTTGTTCCTTTATTATTGAATTATTGAAGAATCAAAGGCCTAATATGATAGGTTCAGAATTTTTTTAAAGAAAGACAACATAGCATTTCCATTCAAACTCCTAGAATATATAACCCAATATACAATCAGTCATTCCGGAAAATATATCCTTATCAATCTCTTAAGATATATAACCAAATATACAACCAGTCATTCTAGGAAATATATCATTATCAATCTCCTAAAATATATAACCAAATATACAACCAGTCATTAGAGGTAATATATCCTAATATAACCCACTATATCAAATGTATCATATTACTCCCCCTCAAGTTGGAGCATGCAAATCAAAAATGCCCAAATTGCATAACAAATAACCAAACTATTGACGATCAAGGACCTCAGTCAAAATATCAGCTAACTGATGACCAGTAGGTACATACGAAGCAGTAATATTTCCGCCCTGCAACTCATTACGAACAAAGTGGCAATCAACTTCAATGTGCTTGGTGTGGTCATGAAACCCCGGGTTCTTCGCAATATGCAAAGAATATTGACTATCACAAAACAGCCGCATGGGCTTGGAATAAATCACACCAAGAGAACGCAAGAATGATTTTATCCACTTAAGTTCACAAGTCGCAACGGCTATAGAACGATATCCTGCCTCCGCAGATGAATGAGAAACAGTCGGTTGCTTCTTATATTTCCAAAAAACAGGAGAGCGACCAAGAAGCACAAAATAACCAGACATCGAACGACGTGTCAAAGGACAAGCTGCCCAATCACTATCACAATAAGCAGTCAGCTGCGTATCACTGGGACCAAGCAAAATACCTTGACCATGTTGACTTTTAATATATCGTAAGACACAGATGGCAGCATCCCAACGTCCGACTTGGGGATTACTCAAAAACGGAGCAAGAGTATGAACGGAATAACTCAACTCAGGTCGAGTAATAGAAAGATACATCAAGCGCCCCACCAAACGCCTATTTTTCTCTGGATGCTCATAAGGATCATTCGCCGCATAAGCCAACCGATGATTCTGTTCCATTGGTGTATCAATAGGTATACAACCTAACATACATGTCTCTGTCAATATATCCAAAGCATACTTTAATTGAGAAAGAAACAAACCCTCATCACCACGGGCAACTTCAATCCCAAAAAAAATATCAACACACCAAGATCCTTCATATGAAAACACTTACTCAAATATTGCTTGAACCTCAAGATCACATCATACGAGGAACCTGCAATTATCAAATCATCCACATAAACTAGTACATGTAGAGAAACCTCATCTTGTTGATAATTAAATAATGAATAATCAAACATAGGATTATGTAGAACCAAATTTCCACAAAGCACTAGATAACTTAGCAAACCACTGCCGAGGAGCTTAACGTAAACCATACAATGACTTGCGTAACCGGCACACTTTCCCAGGAGTAGGACTACTATAACTTGGGGGAAGATGCATATAGATCTCTTCCCCCAAATCATCATGAAGAAAAGCATTACATACATCCATCTGATGCAATGCCCAATTATGAGCAATAACAACAGCAAGAAAAATATGAACAATACCCATCTTAGCAACTAGAGCGAAAGTTTCATTATAATCAATACCAGGAACCTGCCGGTTACCATACACAACCAAACGTCCCTTAAGATGCTCAACATCACCATTAGCACGTCGCCTTATTTTATAAACTCAACCACTGCCGATAGCCTTCTTACTAGGTAGCAAATCCTCTAATGTCCATGTGCCATTCCATTCAAGTGCATCAATCTCCTCTTTCATTGCCTGACGCCAACCTGCATCCTAAACGGCCTCTTTAAAGGAAGTAGGCTCTTTTTGAGATGTAATTGCCGCTAAAAAATGCTTATGTCTCATAGAAAATTTATCATATTTTACATAACAAGCTATACTAAAAGGTTTACCTGAGGAACGAGATGGAGTAGGAGAAGCAGTACGGGGGTCTATCTTGCACATAACTGTGTTAGTAACATATCCTCGAAGACGAGACAAGGGAAGCTTGATGCGGTGCCCACGACCAAGATTATCACTATTTGAATCAATGCTTGAATTCTCCCTTGTCTACACACCATCTAAATTAACTCCCGTACTCCCCCTCGACTACACACCATCACACTCGTGCGTACAAGGCTACTGGGCAGCATGCTCCACGGCTACCACAGCGGACTGGGTTGCTGCCTGCTGCTTACTCACACCACCTCTATCTTCAACTATCACATCCTCTATGATCTCGACATCTCGTGCTTTACCCAAATCAGACATAACACCCAACTCATCATAATCATCAAACACACCATTCGTGGAATTCTGGGATAGAAACTGATTCAAATGCTTATTGGGGGAGGTGGAAAAGGAATCATGGGTAGAAAAAGGAAAGACGTGCTCAATAAATTTTACATCAAGACTAATAAAGTACACATGAGCATCTAAATCATACAAATGCCACTCCTTTTGACCCAAAGGATAACCAACAAAGATACATTTCCTAGAACGAGGGCCAAATTTATCCTTAACACGAGGATGATTTGCAGCATAGCAAAGATACCCAACTACCTTTAAAGCAGACATACTATGTGGACTCCCATAAAGCATTTCATAGGGAGTTTTACCATCCAAAACAGGAGTGAGAATCCTATTAATAAGGTGACAGACAGTTAAGACACACATCCCCGAAAAATCAATAAGTAAGTAAGCTTGAAAGCGTAGGGCACGGGCAACATTTTGAAAATTTTTATATTTACGTTCTACTCTACCATTTTGTTAGGGAGTATCGGCACAAGAGGTTTGATGCAAGGTGCCTTGTTGAGCAAAAAAATCCTTTAAACATTTAAATTCTTGTCCATTATCACTATGCAAAACCTTCACTGGCCTATTAAACTGCGTTTTGACCATAGTAAAGAAATTTTGAATCAATTTGCCAACCTCATATTTACCGACCATCAAATATATCAATGTAGCACGAGAAAATCGTCAACTATGGTCAAAAAATAATGAGTTCCACAACAACAAGCAACACGATAAGGACCCCAAATGTCACAATATATTGAATCAAACAAATCAATTACTTTATTTGTACTTAATGAAAAAGAGTCACGAGGATGTCTAGCCATAAAACAAACATCACAATTATCATCACAAAATTTATTCGTACTACTATTACTACTTCCAACAGGTAATAAAGAACAGACCACTTTCATGGAAGGATGACCCAACCGTCTATGCCATAACTGAGCGGAGTCTGCAACTGTGAAATTATTTGCTTGAATACTATGAATAAGTTGGAAGAGATAGATCCCATTACACTGCTCCCTTGTGCCAATCAGGTTCCTCAAACTCCGGTCCTGAATAGTGCATAGGTTGTTAGTGAAAAATACAATAATTTATTTTTCAAGCAATTGAGACACAGACAGAAAATTGCAATTAAGGGTAGGAACATATAAAACATTATCAAGTATTAAGTCATGGTTTAATTTAATACGGCCTTCTTTAGTGGCAATGCCATGTTTTCCATTTGGAAAACCAATGGGTTCTGAAGAAATTTCTTTGATATCAACAAACAAGTCAAGATTACCTGACATATGGTTTGAAGCTCCTGTATCAATAATCCATTGATCCGAAAATTTCTTACCATGTAACTTTGGAGTAGAAGACACGGCCGAGGAAGTATTGAGAACTAGGATAAGCTGCTGCATTTGCGCATCAGTGGGAGTGGGTAACGAAGCACGATCCACCTCACTCATCACAAAATCAAATCTTTTCTATACCATGAAAAAGGAAACAAATCTCCGCTTGAAACACAAGCATACACCACAATCCACAGCACACAAAACTAATTTCTGGAATACGGATCATGAACCAGAAAAAGAGAGAGAAAAAACTATTTTTTTGTGCCTTAACTTAGGAGGCTCTGATACCATAATAAGTTCGAGAAATTTTTAGAGAAAGATAAGATAGCATTTCCATTCAAACTCCTAGAATATATAACCCAACATACAATCAGTCATTACAGGAAATTATCCTTATCAATCTCCTAAAATATATAACCAAATATATAACCAAATATACAACCAGTCATTCCATGAAATATATCCTTATCAATCTCCTAAAATATATAACCAAATATACAATCGGTCATTCCAGAAAATATATCGTAATATAACACACCATATCAAACATATCATATTAAAATATAATACCACAATCGTACCCTAATACTTGAGCACAAAAATGCATGCAACACAAAAAGTACAGTAGGAATAATTTATAGTTTTACACACATGAACATCAAGTGATTATCAATGGAAAAGTTGATAATTATACCATCATGATTAGTTAATACTCTCCAAAGTATTCAATATGAGTTGGGTTCTAAACTTCCGATACGTGTTACCTTTTTCATGTTCAAACAATAAAATGTTTGCATAAGCTGATGCTTTTGGCAACATTAGCACTTCGTCATGTAAACTCCAAAAATTATTCATCTTCGTTGATGCAGCTCCAGATAGAGTTATTACTCCATTCTATGTCCATACTCTTTTCAGTAAATCTAGGATGCATGATCAGCACCATAGACTCTAAATTATAGTCTTCTCTAGTAAAAAGCTCATTAGTCTCATTCCACCTTCACAACCCAAAAAATTCCTTATAACGACTACTTTCATATGATTAAAATATATATTTAACGGATCTTTCACTTCATTTTGAAGATGAACAGGCAATTCTTCTCCTTTTAATTTTCCATCCACATTTATTTTTCTCTCTAAATATCATGGTAAGAATAAAATGAATGCATGCTTCAGCAAACGGCATATGGCAAAAAAGATATATTCATTTAAGCAGTGCGGTCATGTACTCATGGTTTAGTTTGAAGCCCAAATATCCAATTATCAGATAACATTCTGTATCTATAAATACAATTCCATAATATACTAAATGATTCATGAAAACAAAGAAACATCATTTTCTTCTTAAACAAACACTTGCAATTCTGAAATTCAATAAAATTCTTTCAATTGCTTGAATTCTTTCATGGCATCAGAGCTTAAAATTGCTTAACAGCAAAGCGCCATGCCATTAACCTCTCAGAAACAAACTCACCATCGAGATTAGGTTGCGCATTGAAGTCATCAGAGAATCAAGAATTCTCATCATCTGATTTATGATAGTGCGGTCATATCTGGGTCTGTATCAAGATCTATATCAATCTTATCGATTAAAATCGATCATCACCTTGTGCCTCGCTAAGAAGCCACTGTCAAACTTATATTAATCATCCAGTTCATCTTCTGGTTGTATAAAATCACATCAAAGCCTTTGTTTTCTCACTTAATATTCAAGATTCATCATGTTGTTTGATTCTCCCATTCCTCAGAAATGGTAGAAGGTGACATTCATAACTCTACCTTCTCCACTACAAGAAACACCGATTCAACATCTCAAAAATAGCATCCCCAATATTTTGTTAGACGTGGCTCGCATTTGAGAGTACATGGATTGAACGTTAAGCCTCGCATCGTAAGATATGTGGTTCATAATGTGGTATATATGTAAGACTGGTGGCATGTAACATTGGGAATTCCTTTTGTTACAAGCAAATATCACCAAGACCATATATATGCCCATTCCAGGAAGAAATGGAGGGATGTTCAATCGAGAGGTGGGCACATCGAAAGCTTCATTAATATGGCGTTGTTATGGAAAAATGAAGTGTTCGTTTATAGGGATGCATTGGAGTGCCAAAATACAACATGGTATCAGAGCCGATGGTTCGATTGGACCAATATGATGCAGTATTGCCCTAAGTATGCTTTAACATGTGGTTTGAGCTCATGATTCTCATTAAGGTGGAGTAATAAGTTAGAAAGTGGGATGCTCAAACCGTGGAAAAGAAAACTCTTTGTGAAATAGCTTGGCCTAATTGCTGGAGGTAGTAGCGACCTAATCTAAACTACTGCAGGTGTTAACAACCTTATCCAAGTATTTGAGGACTCTGTATGATTTCAAATTGTATTGAGAAATGCTCGCCACGGTGGAGATCTGTTAGGTGTAGCTTACATTATACTAGAGTGGGTACGTAGATTGGATTATGATTAATCCTGCATCGTAAGATATTCTAAAAGAGATGAGCTGTATATATGAGATTGGTAACATGTAACAATAAGGGATTTCTTTCGTTACAAAAAAATGTTGCCCTAAAAGTATATGTGCTCTAGAGGAATATAAGGGTATCCAATCATGACGCTGGCACCAAAAGATCTTTGTTTAGTGGTCTTGTCTCTTCTACAGTAAATGAAGTGCGCGCATAGCGGAAGATGCGAGGGGGTGCCAAAATTTTCAACAGATTTGATCAAAGCTTTAATCAAGTCTCAGAGTCAGCTGATCAATATGCAGTTAGATGAAGGCAATTTCTTTCTTTGGAAGTTTCAGTAAGAAACTACTATAAGGGTATATGGTCTAGAGAAGTATATTCTTGGAACATTGGTTACATCACCTAAAAAGATAAGAGACAGTGAGGGAAAACTTGTAAGTAATAAAGAATTCATAACTCATCAAAGACGGGACAGTTTAATCAGTTCTTGGTTGCTATTTACTATTAGTCAAAGTTTACTTCCACAACTAATAGGGTGTACTATACCACTTGAAATATGGTCAACCATTGAATGGATATTCAATATTCAGAGTGCAGAAAAAGTTATGTACTATAAAAAGGCAACTGCAAAATTTAGAGAAGGAGAATCTATCAATGAGAGAGTATCTGTCCAAGATCAAAGTATTGTGTCATCAACTTGCATCAGCAGGTCATAAAGTTTCTTATTATAAACAGATACTATCCATATTGAATGGATTAGATGAGGAATATGAAGCTGTGGTTGCAGTTATCTCCTCAAAAGAAACAACACCTACTATCCTATATGTCTATTCCACATTTCTTTCTCTTGAAGGTAGAATAGAACAAATGAAGCATATTGTTTCAAATTTCTCAACCAATTTTTTAGTACAAAAAAGTATAGAAATCAAGAAAGGAACTATAATGGCAGAAATCAATCAAGCAGCCAAAGAGGTAGTCAATCCAAAAGATCTAAAGGAAGAGGTAGAAGGTATAATAATAACAACAGGATCATATTTCAAATATGTGAGAGGTATGGTTATTCTACAAGAAAATTTTATTTCAGATTTGATGCAAATTATGTACCATCACAGCAGAGCAACAACAATTCAATAATTTATCAACCCAGTGCAAATATTGTCAATGTTCAATAACACAGCATAAGTCAATCAGAAAATAAGGCAGTGATGTAGCTAAACTTGAAGATATACATAATGAAAGCTGGCATCCAGATTCAGGAGCTATCAACCATGTGATAAGCAATTTAAACAATCTAAACATGGGCAGTAAAGAATACAGAGGTAAACAATCTATTTATATGGGTAATGGTAAGTCCATTAGAATCACACTTACTGGAAATGCAAGTTTTATATGCAAAAGATAACTTTGTCTTAATAATTTGTTGAGAATCCCTTTAATAAGAATTTTTTTATTAAGCGTGTCTTAATTTGCAGAAGATAACATGTGTAATTTAAATTTTATCGAGCATATTGTTTGGTCAAAGATATTCTAACTAAATAAATTTTATTGCAGTGTAAAGAATTTAGAGGATTATGTAAATTCAATGTTGTCAATTCAAGAAATCTTGGATTTAAGAGAAAATGGTGTAATATTTCTAAAATCAAATAAGGAAAAGACTGTAAGAATTTTGATATATGACATTATAACCTAGTAACATCCAAATGTAAATGTTGTAAAGCATGTTTTGAACAATAGTAATCTCTGTTGAGAAGATTCCAATGCCTTACGTTTGTACATATTGTCAAATGGGAAAAAGTCATAAACTTGCATTTCCAGACTCACAAACTGAATACACTAGAACTGTAGAATTAATTGCTATAGATTTATGAGGACCATCACCAATCAACCCTAATTATGGATACAAATATTATATCTCATTTTTTGATGCTTACTCTAGATATGTGTGGATTTATTTTCTAAAATCAAAATTTGAAACTTACATTGCAATACGCAACTCATAGCTCAGGCTAAAAAACAAACAAATTGTCAGGTAAAAAATCATACAAACTAATGGTGGAACAGAGTTTAAACTACTCAAGGAATATTTTCTGAAAAAAGGATAATTCATAGAACAACTTGTCCATACATACCAGAGAAAAATGAACTAGTTGAGAGAAAACATATACAAATAGTTGAAACTTGGCTTACACTACTAGCTCAAGCATCACTGCCTCTTAAATTTTGGCCTGGTGCCTTTTCTATAAAAGTCTATTTGATTAATAGATTACCAATAAAAAAATTAAATTTCAAAAGTCTAATAGAAGTGTTATATAAAATTAAGCCTGATTATCAAAGTCTAAGAGTTTTTTGATGTCTATGTTTCTCTCATTTAAGACCCTATAATGTACATAAATTAAATTTTAGGTCATCTCCATGTATATTTTTGGGTATGCTACTAACAAAAGGGGATATAAATATTTGGACAACAATGGAAGAATCTTTATATCAAGGTATGTGATTTTAATGAGGATATGTTTCCATTTGGCAAGGTAGACATCGAAACATCACAAAGGTATACCATCCAAAAACTTCCATACTTGAAAAACCTAAATAGCCTGAAATAATTGTACAATCTTAAACAGAAGAGATTCAAAATGCTCAATGTATAATTCCAAGTGAAGAAAGTTCCATCCCACAACACACAATGCTCCGAAATGAGCCAGGCATTGAGCAATTTGAATTTAATACCCCTATTCAAGCATCACAGCATGACACCGATACAAAATTAGGCAGTCATCCATCATTAGATGATTCTCAATCATCTAGTAATCAAGAAACGACAAATAGCAGCAGGGATCAGCATCCTGCAACAACTGGACACCATATGATAACAAGGGCAAAGAGTGGAATATTCAAGCCAAAAGTTTACAATGTTGACTTGGAAACTAAAGAACCAGAAAATCATTACGAACACAACACCAGAAAGGCAATTTCCTCACGGTTATAAGAGTGACAAAACTAATTTATTACGGTTATAACCGTGAAAATAGGTGCCGTGGGCAAATTCAGTCACACTTTTGCTCACGGTTTTAACCATGATAAAAAAAGTAATTTCTCACGCTTATAACCGTGACAAATTTAGATATTATCGCACTTATAACCGTGACAGAACAGTATTTACTCACGGTTATAATCGTGATAAAATGGTTATTACTAACGCTTATAACCGTGGAAAATTTATATAGTATCACTTATAACCGTGACAGAACAATAGTTTCTAACATTTATAACCATTACCAAAAAAGAAACTCTAACACTTATAACCGTGACAAATGCAAATTATATTACAGTTATAACCATTACGAAAGGTTATTTTCTAACACTTATAACCTTGATAACTAAATAATATCAAACAAACTATATAGCACCAATATTTTATTACAGCTACAAGCGATCTATACAAAAAATATAGTATTAACATTAGGAAAACATAGGATCAATAATTAGAACAACACCAAACATTTATGTTTCATACAAACACCACAAAGGATACTTCATACCAACACCACAAATTATAGCATACAAGCATAGTATATATAACAAACTTTAAAACACAATTTCAGAATATAACTTCACTGCATCTGTCAACTGTTTTCCTCTCCCTTGCAACTTCACTGCATCTGTCAACTGTTTCCACCCCACTCCTCTCTATAAATTGATCCACAATCACCACTGTCGCATAAAAACTGTGCACATATCAACTGACCACACTCTATCAACACACTCCACCACTGTGCACAGTCATTTAACTTTCACTACCCTCTGCATTTGTTGGTTTGTGTACATTTGCATTCTGGCAATTGCAAAAACTTGCTTTCCCCTGCCTGCTCTTGCCGAACACCATTACAACCCTCCATCGTAAATAGTATCGCCTTCATCACCTAACCTTTGCTTATCATCGATATTGCTATAAAATAGTCAACTCCTCTCTTACTATACATTGCAACTCCCTAATTCCCCTAATAACAACTTTCTACATCTCACTGCCACAAAACAACTGTCAATACCACTACCACCCACATGCACATCTTCACACTTTATCGCTTCCCTGACATAATACCAACACATAGCAACAACCTAGTGTACACAACATCCTCCAGCCACCAAACAACTGCCAATACCATTGTGTCATCTAACCACACTAACCATCATCAACAAGCCCCACTACCTCATCATAAACTTTCACATCAACAGCACTTCATTGTGCATGACTGTGCACCTTCTTCCCATATCGATTCAGCGGCTCATATAAACTCTCCTTCCTAAACCACCATCAAACATACATACCAAACCACCATCAGACATACATACCTGACCATACACTGCATACATACCAGACCAAACCAAATTTCCATTGCATCAAACATACATACCATCAAACTATTGCATTTCTATCATCAAACAACTCACTGCAAACATTCATTGTCAGAAATCAACCACAACACCAGAATTGTCAATTCACAACAGTTATAACTGTTACAACATGTACTCGTATAATTATGCAAGGAAAAAAAATGAAAATCAGACGTATAGGTTTCCCTTCACAACATTTTAGGTATGCGACCAACAAAGAATCAATGTTTCAAACGTATTAAATTTACCTTTTAGATATGCGACCAACAAAGAATCATTTGTCATCAACAACAAGAACTGAATTGACCAGCTGAAGATGTTTGAAGTGACATTAGCATTAAAAATGATGAAAACACACTTAGACCGGATAAAAGAAGATAAAAAACATGAAACCAATGATTTGATTTCATGCAGCTTCTTTGTTTACCCACTAGAAAGACAGGTATTGTTTTATCATTTGATAGGATAAAACAAATTAATAACTTCATGCATGTGGTTTGATGGTCTGCAGGTTAGGCTATGTGTGTCCTGTATGCAATTTCGAACTCGTATTTAAAAAACATCGGAGTTCGCAAGCCAAAATTGTAGCGAAATTTCGAAATGGAACCAAAATTTTAGATTTTTGTGACGACTAGAATGGAAATGGAAAATGTAACATTTATTATAAGCTATGTATCCTTGTTTCAACTAGCCATAATTCTGAAGTTAAACAAGTTCAGGTTTATAATTGAGCTGTGTTATTACCATAAAAGATCTCTTATTATGTCATAGTACTATTATTTTACTTGTGAAAATAACTTCTGGTAGAATAGCTAAAGGAAGAAAAGGAAACTAAAAAAAAATAACACGGGAATTATGGGATCTGGTGCTAAATTTTGTTCTCTGCTGCACTAACAGTCTAA
This sequence comes from Allium cepa, assembly GCA_030765085.1. Lineage (NCBI taxonomy): Eukaryota > Viridiplantae > Streptophyta > Magnoliopsida > Asparagales > Amaryllidaceae > Allium > Allium cepa. The sequence continues at coordinate 551,786,966 of CM060938.1, forward strand.
CAGTGTGTATGTTCTATGCGTAGAGTGGTACCCATGTAGTAAAAATTATTCACTATATATGCTAACATTTATTTATGATTCATTCATTTGTGCATGCAAACATATGTGGAAAAAAGGTTCAATTTTAATGATTTACTATTAGCCCAAGCTAGCTGGTGGCATTAAAGAAATTTTAGTAACTTAAACTTAAGTTTACTACTAAAATTCAACAATTAAATTGTAGAATCAAAATGTGCATATTTCATTTTTTTTACTTCGGTATTCAAGTATGAAGGACTACACTTTCAAAAAAAGTATGAAGGACTATAAGTGTGAGCGCTTGTGTTTTTAATATGCAATACGAAATTTAGGCTGATTTGAAAATTTTAACATACATGGTCAATGTGTTCCAAACATCAACGGACTAGTATTCTACTTACAATCATTTAGCAAGATATGGCTTCTAGCAGCTCCTAAACATTCATTGCACAGCACTGTTGTACCTTTTAGCACTTGACAGTTCCTGCATAATGTATTATCGATTTTGGTCGTTGATGCTCGATATTGAAGTGCAAAATAAATTTACTCCAGTAAACTTTATGAAAGACAAAAAAATTGTACTTCGGTCTCATTGATACATAACACATAATGGAGTTCAATAGAACCAACTAAGATGATAGTTGGTAAAATTTACGTATTACCATCAGACAAAAGAAAATTTTAATATATATTACAATAAATCAGGAAATGAAAATCAAGAGCAAATTTGCGTTTAGCATTTATATACTAGTTCGAAATCAGTTTAGAACTAACAATACTAAATTTGGTTAAGCTGTGACCTTGGAAAATCGGTAAACTAGTTCAGAACTAACAAAAAGTATGCAAGTTCAATATTGAATCAAGTACAAATAAATACAACAGAGCTGAACCTTTTAGTCTTTCTATAGTTTAGATTATTTCATATAATTTGTATGACTGTGTGATGGAATAAGAAATAAAATTGTATGGATGGTAATTACATAGGACATCACGTTAATATATAACAAGCTTTTTACACATGTCTAACCAGTGGCGAAGAAACTAAGCAGTAGTGACATGATAAAAAATACATTTAATTTATATGAACACTAATTCTTATTACACTGGAAAACTAATTTATGTAGTCTTTTTTTGTTGCCATTTAGTGGTGTACTTTCAAATAATTAACACATAGTCAATAAACTCCAAAGAATCCTAATGTAGTTATACATACTGTAAAAAGTATGCTGCATATCACACTAAAATTTCCTAAGCATAATAAATTATGTGTCCCAACAGGGGTGATAAAAATGCAACCATATGATGCTTTTCTTTAATGACACAAAGTTTATGATTGTAAAAATTACAAAAGCGTACAAACTGAAGTTTAGGGTAAAAAATATTCGTTCATTAAATTTACGATTATACCTTGACCAGTGAAAAAAATTACCTGGTAAGGGTTTAATGTGTTCCCTTTATTTGACTTATTATGGGCACTGTATAAATCACATTTTATTTAGACTAATGAGTTCGAATCTACCGAAGTGAAGCATATATATTTTGACCTTGCTGCAAAAATGTCTCTATCAGTTACTAATCCATGAAATGACCAAGTTATTCTGAAAAGTAAAATAACTCCAAACTTACTTGAGTTAACACTCTATTTTAGCCAAACTTCTCCCTTCAGACGTTCAGCCCAGACAATAAGACCAAGAGTTCGACCACATTTTCCTTCCATCAATCCTGTAATGACATTCAGGCCACTTTCTACTGAAATGCGATGCTTCGAAAATGGTAGCCACATTATGACTTCAACTCAAACCTCTGGGAAAAAACCTGTAGACAAATCATACTTAGACTTAACCATCACTAAACGATGATACATAAATCTAACAGAACCCTTCAAAATTTAAACAATAAAAATAAAATAAAATATAAGATAAATAATCAAACCACTTTTGGATCTAATAAATGAAACTAAGAAGCCATAACCTAATGTACAATGCTTCACATCATGTAATTTACTACTGACTTGGATAAGCTATACCCATTTGATGTCATTTGTCATATAAAATTTCACCAACCTTTGCCTCTGTTAAAACTACAAATTTTGTTATATAGATGTTTAAAAGAGTTTGGATCCATTACATGCCATGAAATTGTAATTATATACTAGTGTCAAATGATGGTTATACTAGTGTCAAGTTCTTTTATCATTTGGACGATATATCTTAATTTAATGAAACAAAGCAGATGCAATAAACCGACTAAAATAATAACATGTTGAATAATCCATTGTCAGTTAATTCGTTGCTCGCATTTAACAATCTAGCTCATTACTGCGCTAAACCTACATTTAATCATCATGAAATATTTCTCACGATTAAATATATCAGTTTTTTTCTTTGTTTCAGTTTTGTTTATATGCAATATTTCACCGACCATGAAGAAGCTCTAGTTATGCGGTACTATTAACAAACAAACATAAAACAAACATAGCAGTATTACATAGTGGACATGCACACAGTATCTAAATGCATCAGGAGATGATTTAATAACATAGGTGAATCCTATGTTTTGCTCTGTAATCAACAAATTTACACAAATAGGCATAGCATTGAGATAAGGCACTCACCTATATTAATTATATGTACACTGATACTAATAGTAGCAGCAGCAAACACCTATATATATTCACACATACACAATCAGATTATATTTTCAAACATCAATCTCGGTTCATGCTTATATACATACATATATATATATACATACATACATATATATATATGATTACTCAATCATCCTATATATATATATAGAAAAATATACTATCACTTATTGTAGAAAATTTTCTAACTATTTTTAAATAAAATTAGTAATTTTCTTGTATATAATAAAAGTCAATCTTCTAACAATACAAAAAAAGCATTTTAATTTTTAATATATATTTTTGATACACATACACCTGTGTACACATACATAGGTACACATATGTATATGTTCCAGAACAATTAATATTACACACTCCGACTTTTCAAAACTGTTGACTTTTATGAAATAAACTTGAATTTATTTTAACAAAACTCGCATTACTTTCACAGTACTAACATCAATTTCCTAGTTATAGAGAGTCAGTAAGTATTTGCTACACTTGATTAAAGGATGACAAAACTAACACAAGGTAGATACCTTATAGTAGTAATATATATGTATTTAATTTCAATATAGCTAATATTTTTTCATTTACATTTCAATATTATTTTCTAATTGAATTAGCTGAAAACTATTGACCAAACCAACAAAAATCATAGATCAAATTAAACTAAACTCAAATCAATTATAGACCGAATTACAGTGGAAAAAAAGATCAATTGATCTAAAAGCTAACAACGAATTTGAAATTAAATTAACATTAATCAAATGGTTTTCATTTATAGCATATTCCCATATTATAATTGAATAAAAGGTTTGATTCCCATATTTGCTATTAGTTTGGGTTCCAAAAACCTAAAAATAAAATCGAATTGAATCGAATAGCAGGTATGTTTAAACATACGGGAATAATAGGTACTAAAACCTAAAATTGATTTGTTTACAACTGAATTATATTACAGAAAACCTAAAACAGAAAATCGAAACTAAATTTCAATACGTCAGAAGCATTATTTTGTAAAATTGAAAACCATTGTAACAACAATAATCAAATCGTAAAACCGACCAAACAATCTTAAGTACTAATTTGAATTTGATGAAGAAGGAAATTTATCTGAATTTTCGAAACCCTAGATGGTGCTGGAGCATAGAAGGAAACGAAAAAAGAGGTTGAGAATGAAAGTGTGTAATCGACAGTCGCAGAAATAATAAAACGGCTAATTACAGTACGCTTCCATGTACTTTGAATTATTTACAGAATTACCTAATTTTGTCACGGTTATAATTGTTATAAGGGCTTGTAATGAAAATATCCGTTAGCAATTACTAACGGTAATAAGCATTACAAAATGCAAAGGAAAATGTGTTACAAAATTCCTTTTTTGGTGTAATGGAAGCTATAAAATATGAATGATGGAGAACAACAATGAAAGAGTAATATGTTGCCTTAATAAGAAATAATACATGGACTCTAGTTTCTTTGCCAAGTAATAAAATTATCATTGGATGTAAACGAACATATATATATATATATATATATATATAATAAAGAAAAATCCAGATGGTTCAATCTCTAAGTACAAGGTAAGACTAGAAGCAAAAGGTTATTCTCAACCAAATGGATTTGATTTTAATGACACATTCTCACCTGTTGTGAAACCTATACTATTAGAATAGTTCTTACTATTGCCTTGCATAGAGATTGAAAAATTAAGCAATGAGATGTAAATAGTACTTTTTTAAATGGTGTTTTGCAGGAAGAAGTATACTTGGACCAGCCTCAAGGATTCATGCAAAAGAGCAATGAGAAACTTGTGTGCAAAGTGAACAAAGCAATTTATGGAATCAAACAAGCACCTAAAGTCTGGTTCAACAAATTAAAGTCAACATTAATCAGCCTTGGCTACACTCCAACAAAATTTGACAACTCTTTATTTAAAAAATTCAGTAAGCTTGCAATTACTTAGGTATTGATATATGTTGATGATTTTATTATTACAGGTAGCAGTGATCCAGAAATTAACAAGCTTACAGAACTTTTAAATAAATAATTCTCAATCACAGACCTAGTGTGATGTCCCGAAAATTTAGGCAATAATTATTTAATAATTTCATTGATAATTATTTTAAAATGTGAAATATTGATTTAATAATTTAATTCAAACAGAAATTCTCTTTTGAAAATTAATAATTATTTAGTTTGTTAAATGATATTCTTTTCAATGTTAAAAATATTTAAGTAATAAATTATCTTTCTAAACTGATTTAAAGATATTTATTTATAATGTATATATGTGAATACATTGTAAATAGAGGATTTGGTTTTCATTTTAATTTATATTAAATAAAGGATATTTTCTAATTATTATATAAATGTATAATTTGTAAATTGATTTAATTGATTTAAATTAGTATTGCAAACTTTTCAAAGGGTTTGCTTTAAAAATCTTTCTTATATCTTCATAGAAATGTAAGTAAGTATTTGTTTTTATATAAATAAATATAGTTTAAATTTTATTTTATAATAAAAGTTTGTTTTGTTTTATTTTAAAATATGTTTTTCTTTTGAAATAAGATTTAGTTCATTTTTGTTAAAGTATAACATTTGATTTAAAACCCTTGAATAAAATTTAATTCAACATTATTCTTCTTTTAAAAAAAAAATTCTTTCGAAATTTAGTTTTAAAAGAATATTATTTTGAAAAATAATTAAGGGAATATTTAAAATGTATAGTTTTATAAAGAAGTTTATAAGTAGACATGTAGTTATTTTCAAGGCTAATGTTAATAAACATTTGAAAACATGCTAAAAAAAAATTAGTAATGGTTTAAGATAAATTTAAATACATTTACAAATTTAGAATTGCTTTTATATTAGTAATGTACATGTGTTAAAATCTCAAAACATAAAGTGAACACTTGTAAAAATTTAACATAATAAGTTAACAAGTGGCAAGCTAATTCATTTTTGAAATTTAAATTAGTATTGTAAACTTTTCAAAGGGTTTGTTTTAAAAATCTTTCTTATATCTTCATAGAAATGTAAGTAAGTATTTGTTTTTATATAAATAAATATAGTTTAAATTTTATTTTATAATAAAAGTTTGTTTTGTTTTATTTTAAAATATGTTTTTTTTTGAAATAAGATTTAGTTCATTTTTGTTAAAGTATAACATTTGATCTAAAACCCTTGAATAAAATTTAATTCAACATTATTCTTCTTTTAAAAATCTTTTCTTTTGAAATTTAGTTTTAAAAGAATATTATTTTGAAAAATAATTAAGGGAATATTTAAAATGTATAGTTTTATAAGGAAGTTTATAAGTAGACATGTAGTTATTTTCAAGGCTAATGTTAATAAACATTTGAAAACATGCTAAAAACAAATTAGTAATGTTTTAAGATAAATTTAAATACATTTACAACTTTAGAATTGCTTTTATATTAGTAATGTACATATGTTAAAATCTTAAAACATAAAGTGAACACTTGTAAAAATTTAACATAATAAGTTAACAAGTCGCAAGCTAATTCATTTTTGAAATTTAATTTTATTGACAATAAAACATAACAAATGCATTTGTTAAAAACACTTTCTCTTCAAATTGAAAAATCTGAAAACTAGATTTGTAAAAAAAAAAGAATTTCAAAACCCAAACAAATGAATGTTAAAATTTCTGCAAACAAACTTCAATATAAAATCTGCAAAATCAATTTTTACAAACAAACTACAAATCTGCAAATAACAACTTCAAATCTGCAACATTAAAACCCAAATCTGCATGCAATCTTCATTAACAAGTAAAGAAACTTCAACTTGCAAATTGCATCCAGATCCAACAAGCAACTTCAGTGATCAACTAGAAAATTGCAAGCCCCGGGTTCAACATGCAGTTTCAAACAGGGACCTGGAATTTGTGATGCATCTCTGGAAAATGAACCTGCATCTAATTTGATCTCTGCATCTTCTTTAAAAAGGTGAGTAAGCTTTTATTTTTTTAAAAACAGTTTTTTTTTAAAAATCAAAGTTAAAGTAATTTATAGCATTAAAGATCAAATGCAAACTGTTTCCCAGAATCAAAACTGTTAAACAAAACTGTTCTGTTTTGTTTTAAAAATGAAATGAATAAACCTCACATGCACAAAAGCTTGAGACATCTGTGCATAGAAATTAAAAGAAATAAAATAATGTGATGATTTCATATTCATGAATGTTCTGTGTGTATAGAAATGAATATGTTTATATGTATTTGATTTCTGGAATCTACATATCTAGTTGGATTGTAAATTAGGATATTCTTTAATAGAAAATCTTTATTTATTTGAATGGTTTCTGTTAGTAATTTATGTGTAAACAAAGTATGGTTGTTTAGTATAAATTTGGGTTTTGTAAAAGCATGTTTGGTTAATATAAGTTAAAATTGGAAACTGTTACCTCTGAAATAGTTACAACAGTAAGTATTTTAATAAAATCAGAATATCAAACTTCATTAACTATTTAAACAAGATTATAACATGAATGTATGTTAGAAATCATAAATTTTAAAACAAGTTTCATCTTTTTTAGTTGACTGTGTAAATTAGCATTTCTGTTTTAAACAGAAATGGAAATTTTGGAATAATCTGTTAAGCTAGTGGATTTTAGGTGTTTAGATGCTTCATGTTAGTGGAGTATTGATATGAGAATGGTGGAAATTTTGGTGATAGATGATCACAGAGAGAGACAGGTGGTATGGATTGGGTTTTCTAGGTTTTCAAAACCTAGTTTAAGTGTTGCAGTTCTTAGTCTATGCACATGCTCTCTGCTGCATCAAGTAGGAGTGGGATTTGGGAGATTGTAGAGGGGATGAAGATGGATCGTTAGCTGGAGTTGCAGCGATGATGATGATCGGAGGAGGCATGTTTATGGCTATTGACAGGTTTGAGTTTAGGGGGTAGTTGAGTATTCAGGTTTACAGTTGGTTTCTCAAAAACTTGAATTCGAGTTACAGTAGGTTACTGATGGTTGTAAGTTTGTGAGGAGATGGTCAGTGACTTGTAGCAGTGGAATGGAGTGGCTGGAGTTCGTCGAGGCGACGGTGCATATGCACCATGCATGTTTGGAGTCTGGTGGACATATGGAGTGTGCAGGGTTTTTGACTCGTTGATGACCTCGGGTATTTTTGTTTTTGACTCGAAGCAAGAGGTTGGTGAACTCGAAGTAAAATAATGGTTTCTCGGGTTAGTTTGTTGCAGGTATTAAACCTGAGATTTTGCAGTTTTTAGATTTTTGAATGAATTCATATTTTTAAGTTGCAACTTGATTCAAGTATAACTTGAATCTGAATTCAAATGAAATTTTGAATTCAAAGTTTTTAAAGAAATGAAAATCTTAAATTTAAACAAGTTTTAAATTCAGTTTTAAATCAAGATTTAAAACAGTTTCAGGTTTATCTTTAAAACCAGTATTTGATTTAAAATAGTTTTTGTTAGTTTTTAAATTTTTGAACATATTTAAATGTTTTAAGTAAGATTTAAATTTGTTTTTGAAATCAAGTTAAAACAGTTTTCAAGTTATTTTAGAAACCAGTTTGGATTTCAAAAACGGTTTGTAAATTTAAAAAAAAATTGAAATGAACATATTCAAATGTTTAAAAAGAATTTGATTTCAAGTAAGTTTTAAACTTGAAAGAATTTATTTCCTTAGTATTTGAATTAAAATATGAAGCGATTAATTTAAAATTGAAAGTTAAAATAATCAATTTATTTTCAAAGCTTGATTTATTTTAATCAAGTAAATTTGTTTTAAATCTTTCTTTTATATTTAAGTAATGTTCTTTAACATTCATTTTATTTTAAGGTTTATAATTATTTTTGGAATTAATGTTTAAATGATTAAACATTTTGAATCTTTAATTTTTTAAATGAAATGGAATTTGAATTTAAATTTAGAAATGTATTGTTTTAATACATTTTGAATATAAATGAGTCATTTGATAAGTGATTTAGTTATTTTGAAAATATTTAAGATAATTAAGGATTTACATAATTATTTGATTTTAAATAATGATTTAGATTAATATTAATTACAAATGATTTATTAATAATTAATGTAATTCAAATTTTCTTAAGTATTGAATTATTGAAAATGTTGTTAATTAATAAAAATAATTATCTAAGGATAATTAAGTAATTAATTAATGTAATTAATTTTGATATTTAACTAGATTAATTAATTGAATATAATTAATTGTAATTTGTTAAGTATAATTAATTGTTAAAGTAATTAATGAATTAATTACTTATTGTAATTAATTTTGATGTGTGATTTAATTAAGTTAATTAATTTAGTTTAATTAATTTTAATAAATCATTTGATGATTTTAAAAGAGTAATTACTAAATGTAATCGATGGAGAAGAATTACTTAGAGAAGTAATAATGATAATTACTGGAATGTAATTAGTAATTTGGATAATTACTTTTGGAATTAATTAAGGAATTAATAAATGATTAATTATTGGATAATTAATTTATAAATAAGTAATTAAAGATAGTTAATTACTAAATTGAATATTTATCAAGGTGATTAATAATTAGATTAATTATTAAATGTAATTAATTTTAATTAAATAATTTATTTAAATATTAGAGATCATTAATTATTATAATTAATGATGTAATTAGGATTGTTTGATTAAGTTAATTTAAATCAAGTTATTAATTAATTGTAATTAATTAAGGATAAATATAATTAATTATAATTAATTAATAAATGAGTAATTAAATGCTTATTATTTATGAATAAGGTTAATTAATTTGTGAAATTAATTAAAGACTAATTACTTATTGTAATTAGAGGATGATTAATCAAAGTGTTTAATCAAGTTGAATACTTAGTGGATAATTAATTAACTGGGTTAATTAATTTATGGATATTAAGCAGGATTTATAGAAGTGTTAATTAATTTAATTTATTTTAAATTAATCAGGGATGGTTGTAATTAATTTAATTCATTTTAAATTAATTATAATTGATGGTAATAAATCATTGCTTATGGATGTTATTGATTGAATGGTTGTGACCTCAGTAATAAGATTAGTTGTATCTGTATGATATGGAAGATTGGTTTAAGTATGTGGTTTGTGATGGATTATTTAGTTGAATGATTATCTGTTTTGATGATGATACAGATTATTTGTTTATGATATGAATGTGATTATCTATTGTGAGATGTAGTTTATCTATCTATGTGAATTAGATGATAATGAAATGAGTTAATTGTTTAAAACCCTTAAGTATAACTTGGACATTAAGATGGTGTTTGGTTTCGGTGAGACCGGGATCGGGTTTCCATATTTGGATATTCGAAAACCACATGGATTCCAATTAAACGTTAGGTCGTTAATCCAAGTGGAGCAAGTGAAGACTCGAGGTGTAAGGGCTATACGTCAGTATAACTCTATGGGTGATTCCGTAATGAGTTGACGGAATAGTACTTATAGATTCAAGATGGCCATTTAGAGTGCAAGGGTTATCATCGTTGACTCTGAGGGTGATTCCAACACGAGTGTAACGAGATAATGCCTTCGGTTTCGTTCGAACCTGGAACGAACTTGTATGGATCGAATGCTTTCAGAACATCGTCAGGTGGACGATGAATATTCTAAGATTAATGTGTTCTATATAGGTAATCGTAACCTCAAGCCTCATCAACCGGGAATGGCTAAAACAGGGGAGGTGCAGCAAAGCCTCGTGGGTAGCTCCCACTGGAAAGCAAGATTTACTCCTGTCTAGAGGTCCCTTTATATTTCGGCTGTGTGGTAGTTGGTGACGACCAATCTGCGGGGTGGTCTTGTTTGGAACTGTTCAGTAAGGAATGGTTTCGGCTTTGTGTTGCAGGGGAGCGGGCGTACTCCTCGGTACGGTGATCTAGGCCACGTACTGTGACGGGCGGTACCCCAGTAGCCCTGCCATTGATGGAAACCCATTCTTCCTGCGAGGCCCTACGGTTTTGATTGTATTACCCACTTTTATGGCCAGTAGCTGGAATTTAATAGATGTTACAATTTCAGCTATTTCTTATTTATTTGAAAACCCTAGACACTATTATAATATCACTGGATTTCCTATCAAATGTTTTGGTTAGCGTAAGGTAAAAACTTTTCCATGTTTATGTGTGGGAAGTCTTACGTGATACCTTTGTTTTCAAAGGATTTTCTAAAGTTAAGCAACTTTTAACCCCGTTTACTCACACCAGACCCCTGTCTGACCCGAGTGTTTATTTTCTGTTTTATTAAACTCTTGGGTACTCATATTATGTATGAGTAGTTAAGTATTTCAGGATTGCTTTGTCGATTTCTGGAGGAGATAATGGAGCAGGAGGCTTCAGCGTGTAGATATATGTAGTGGTTCCGCTGTGTTGAGTTGTATCTGTTTTCTCTGATATACTTGAATTGTAATTTCTAGACAGATGTTTATAACTGTCTAGTTTGTGTTGCATTAGCCGTTTAACTCTGATGTATATGATACTATTTAAAGTTTTATGTGATATAATATAATTTATTCGTTCCCCTGTGAGATTCTGATGTTGTCTATTTCTTTCTTTCCTTTCTTTTCTCTTTTCTATCCCTTTCTTTCTTCTTAGCGATGCGACTTCCTGGAGTTTGGAAATTAGGTCGTTACATTGTGGTATGAGAGCACTAGGTTGAGCGAATACCTAGACTCTGTAGTGGTGTCCTTCTTGAGAGAGCGTATTTGTAATTTTGAGTGTGTGTGTATATATATATATTTGTTTATTTCTACCTATTTGATTAGGTTACCTGTTCAGGTTTTCCAATATAAGTAATAAAGGTAGATAGGGTAGTGGTGTGTGTAACACAACTACCAATAGTTGGAGTTCGAGTGTTTGGGGTTGGAGGTGGATCTGCTAGGGCAGTATTGGGCATCTTGAGTAGTTCTGCAGTTGGTGAAGGATTTCACCGATCTCTGAAGAGAATCTTTTCAAGATTTAGAGTTTATCATTGGATTGTAAGCTGGATTGCACTCGTATGAGTGGATTTTATTGAATTTGGATTAGTTGGGAGTGCTGAAGCCAGAGTTGGTATCTTGGTAACCTTAGGGAGGAGTTCTGTCTATATTTGAGTTTGAGACTCAGTTTGGCATGGTGTTTTGAGCTTGGTTTGGGAGCAAGTTTCCTGAGGGTTATATGTCCTTTGAAGACTCTATTGTGGAAGAGGATGGTGTAGCTTTGTGATTCGATGAGTTTTCGGATAAGGAAGTTTTTGGTAGTAGTAGCAGCAGGCCTGTTCTTCGATGGTTCAGAAATCTCTGTGATTCTTCTGTCAGTAGTCCGGGCATATGGTGGAGCTTGTCCATTTCTTCTGGAAGCCCAGCTGGATGTGATGTTAGTGGTTAAGAGGTGGACCACTAGTTTCTTCTTTTGAAGGCTTTAGTTGTTCTAATTGTTGAAGAGAGAACGATTTCTTGGGATCTGAACTAAGTGGAATCGCAAAAGTGACTTGCGATGGTTCGGAAGTTCTCTGAGTGATCTTTGTTTGGATTGAAGCATCTCTAGAGGATGTTTGAGTTATCGAAGTAATATTTTCTGGATATCTTCGAAGAGGTTAAGATTTGCATCCATCGAGAGTTTGAGTTCTGATTCGACTTGGTTCTTGGAGCTTTACAGGTGGTTTAGCTTTGTAGGAGATTCTTTGAGAATGAGATCTGTTTGAGCTGGCAGGATTGATTGGATCTAGTTTTCTGGTTGAATTTTTGCTGTGTGTTTGTGACTGAATCGGATAGGTCACTGAGATTTTATGGAATTTGATGAACAATATTCCGGGATAAGTTGATCAAGTTGTACTTGTGTTCATCAACAGCATTCTCGAATCAGAGTTGCGCAGTGGAAACATGGTGGCAGCTATTCCAGAATAGAAGCGACACCCGATTCTTTGGGAATTTGAGTTTTGTCTTGGATCAGAGGATTTCTACAGGAAATTCATTTTGGATCTGGAGACTTGATTGTTTTGTATCTGTTTGTTTTCCAGAAAGAATAGTATGCTTGGAGTCTTCTGATATTTGTGTAGAAGAGTTGTGTGGTAAATTTGATTGATCTAGAAGTTGAAGGCAGCCCAGGATCGATATGAGAGATTTGTGTAGAAGGGTTTGTTTTAAAAATCTTTCTTATATCTTCATAGAAATGTAAGTAAGTATTTGTTTTTATATAAATAAATATAGTTTAAATTTTATTTTATAATAAAAGTTTGTTTTGTTTTATTTTAAAATATGTTTTTTTTTTGAAATAAGATTTAGTTCATTTTTGTTAAAGTATAACATTTGATTTAAAACCCTTGAATAAAATTTAATTCAACATTATTCTTCCTTTAAAAAAATTTCTTTCGAGATTTAGTTTTAAAAGAATATTATTTTGAAAAATAATTAAGGGAATATTTAAAATGTATAGTTTTATAAAGAAGTTTATAAGTAGACATGTAGTTATTTTCAAGGCTAATGTTAATAAACATTTGAAAACATGCTAAAAACAAATTAGTAATGGTTTAAGATAAATTTAAATACATTTACAAATTTAGAATTGCTTTTATATTAGTAATGTACATGTGTTAAAATCTCAAAACATAAAGTGAACACTTGTAAAAATTTAACATAATAAGTTAACAAGTGGCAAGCTAATTCATTTTTGAAATTTAATTTTATTGACAATAAAAAATAACAAATGCATTTGTTCAAAACACTTTCTCTTCAAATTGAAAAATCTGAAAAACAGATTTGTTAAAAAAAAAAAAAAAAAGAATTTCAAAACCCAAACAAATGCATGTTAAAATTTTTGCAAACAAACTTCAATATAAAATCTGCAAAATCAATTTCTACAAAACAAACTACAAATCTGCAAATAACAACTTCAAATCTGCAACATTAAAACCCAAATCTGCATGCAATCTTCATTAACAAGTAAAGAAGCTTCAACTTGCAAATTGCACCCAGATCTAACAAGCAACTTCAGTGATCAACTAGCAAATTGCAAGCCCCGGGTTCAACATGCAGTTTCAAACAGGGACGTGGAATTTGTGATGCATCTTTGGAAAATGAATCTGCATCTAATTTGATCTCTGCATATTCTTTAAAAAGGTGAGTAAGCTTTTATTTTTTTAAAAACAGTTTCTTTTAAAAATCAAAGTTAAAGTAATTTATAGCATTAAAGATCAAATGCAAACTGTTTCCCAGAATCAAAACTGTTATACAAAACTGTTCTGTTTTGTTTTAAAAATGAAATGAATAAACCTCATATGCACAAAAGCTTAAGACATCTGTGCATAGAAATTAAAAGAAACAAAATAATGTGATGATTTCATATTCATGAATGTTCTGTGTGTATAGAAATTAATATGTTTATATGTATTTGATCTTTGGAATCTGCATATCTAGTTGGATTGTAAATTAGGATATTCTTTAATAGAAAATCTTTATTTATTTGAATGGTTTCTGTTAGTAATTTATGTGTAAACAAAGTATGGTTGTTTAGTATAAATTTGGGTTTTGTAAAAGCATGTTTAGTTAATATAAGTTAAAATTGGAAACTGTTACCTCTGAAATAGTTACAACAGTAAGTATTTTAATCAAATCAGAATATCAAACTTCATTAACTATTTAAACATGATTATAACATGAATGTATGTTAGAAATCATAAATTTTAAAACAAGTTTCATCTTTTTTGGTTGACTGTGTAAATTAGCATTTCTGTTTTAAATAGAAATGGAAATTTTGGAATAATCTGTTAAGCTAGTGGATTTTAGGTGTTTAGATGCTTCATGTTAGTGGAGTATTTAAAAATTTAAATTGGGTTTTCTAGGTTTTCAAAACCTAGTTTAATTGTTGCAGTTCTTAGTCCATGCACATGCTCTCTGCTGCATCAAGTAGGAGTGGGATTTGGGAGATTGCAGAGGGGATGAAGATGGATCGTTAGCTGGAGTTGCAGCGATGATGATGATCGGAGGAGGCGAGTTTATGGCTGTTAACGTGTTTGAGTTTAGGGGGTAGTTGAGTATTCAGGTTTACAGTTGGTTTCTCAAAAACTTGAATTCGAGTTACAGTAGATTTCTGATGGTTGTAAGTTTGTGAGGAGATGGTCAGTGACTTGTAGTAGTGGAATCGAGTGGCTGGAGTTCGCCGAGGCGACGGTGCATATGCACCATGCATGTTTGGAGTCTGGTGGACATATGGAGTGTGCAGGGTTTTTGACTCGGTGATGACCTCGGGTATTTTTGTTTTTGACTCGAAGCAAGAGGTCGGTGAACTCGAAGTAAAATAATGGTTTCTCGGGTTAGTTTGTTGCAGTTATTAAACCTGAGATTTTGTAGTTTTTAGATTTTTAAATGAATTCATATTTTTAAGTTGCAACTTGATTCAAGTATAACTTGAATCTGAATTCAAATGAAAATTTGAATTCAAAGTTTTTAAAAAATTGAAAATCTTAAATTTAAACAAGTTTTAAATTCAGTTTTAAGTCAAGATTTAAAACAGTTTTGGGTTTATCTTTAAAACCAGAATTTGATTTAAAATAGTTTTTGTTAGTTTTTAAATTTTTGAACAGATTTAAATGTTTTAAGTAAGATTTAAATTTTTTTTTTGAAATCAAGTTAAAACAGTTTTCAAGTTATTTTGGAAACCAGTTTGGATTTCAAGAACAGTTTGTAAATTTAAAAAAAAATGAAATGAACATATTCAAATGTTTAAAAAGAATTTGATTTCAAGTAAGTTTTAAACTTGAAAGAATTTATTTCCTTAGTATTTGAATTAAAATATGAAGCGATTAATTTAAAATTGAAAGTTAAAATAATCAATTTATTTTCAAAGCTTGATTTATTTTAATCAAGTAAATTTGTTTTAAATCTTTCTTTTATATTTAAGTAATGTTCTTTAACATTCATTTTATTTTAAGGTTTATAATTATTTTTGGAATTAATTTTAAATGATTAAACATTTTGAATCTTTAATTTTTTAAATGAAATGGAATTTGAATTTAAATTTAGAAATGTATTGTTTTAATACATTTTGAATATAAATGAGTCATTTGATAAGTGATTTAGTTATTTTGAAAATATTTAAGATAATTAAGGATTTACATAATTATTTGATTTTAAATAATGATTTAGATTAATATTAATTACAAATGATTTATTAATAATTAATGTAATTCAAATTTTCTTAAGTATTGAATTATTGAAAATGTTGTTAATTAATAAAAATAATTATCTAAGGATAATTAAGTAATTAATTAATGTAATTAATTTTGATATTTAACTAGATTAATTAATTGAATATAATTAATTGTAATTTGTTAAGTATAATTAATTGTTAAAGTAATTAATGAATTAATTACTTATTGTAATTAATTTTGATGTGTGATTTAATTAAGTTAATTAATTTAGTTTAATTAATTTTAATAAATCATTTGATGATTTTAAAAGAGTAATTACTAAATGTAATCGATGGAGAAGAATTACTTAGAGAAGTAATAATGATAATTACTGGAATGTAATTAGTAATTTGGATAATTACTTTTGGAATTAATTAAGGAATTAATAAATGATTAATTATTGGATAATTAATTTATAAATAAGTAATTAAAGATAGTTAATTACTAAATTGAATATTTATCAAGGTGATTAATAATTAGATTAATTACTAAATGTAATTAATTTTAATTAAATAATTTATTTAATGAATGGTTGTGACCTCAGTAATGAATGGTTGTGACCTCAGTAATGAGATTAGTTGTATCTGTATGATATGGAAGATTGGTTTAAGTATGATGGTTTGTGATGGATTATTTGGTTGAATGATTATCTGTTTAGATGATGATGATACAGATTATTTGTTTATGATATGAATGTGATTATCTATTGTGAGATGTAGTTTATCTATCTATGTGAATTAGATGATAATGAAATGAGTTAATTGTTTAAAACCCTTAAGTATAACTTGGACATTAAGATGGCGTTTGGTTTCGGTGAGACCGGGATCGGGTTTCCATATTTGGATATTCGAAAACCACATGGATTCCAATTAAACGTTAGGTCGTTAATCCAAGTGGAGCAAGTGAAGACTCGAGGTGTAAGGGCTATACGTCAGTATAACTCTGTGGGTGATTCCGTAATGAGTTGACGGAATAGTACTTATAGATTCAAGATGGTGATTTAGAGTGCAAGGGTTATCATCGTTGACTCTGAGGGTGATTCCAATACGAGTGTAACGAGATAATGCCTTCGGTTTCGTTTGAACCTGGAACGAACTTGTATGGATCGAATGCTTTCAGAACATCGTCAGGTGGACGATGAATATTCTAAGATTGATGTGTTCTATATAGGTAATCGTAACCTCAAGCCTTATCAACCGGGAATGGCTAAAACAGGGGAGGTGCAGCAAAGCTTCGTGGGTAGCTCTCACTGGAGAGCAAGATTTACTCCTGTCTAGAGGTCCCTTTATATTTCGGCTGTGTGGTAGTTGGTGACGACCAATCTGCGGGGTGGTCTTGTTTGGAACTGTTCAGTAAGGAATGGTTTCGGCTTTGTGTTGCAGGGAAGCGGGCGTACTCCTCGGTACGGTGATCTAGGCCACGTACTGTGACAGGCGGTACCCCAGTAGCCCTGCCATTGATGGAAACCCATTCTTCCTACGAGGCCCTACTGTTTTGATTGTATTACCCACTTTTATGGCTAGTAGCTGGAATTTAATAGATGTAACAATTTCGGCTATTTCTTATTTATTTGAAAACCCTAGACACTATTATAATATCACTGGATTTCCTATCAAATGTTTTAGTTAGCGTAAGGTAAAAACTTTTCCATGTTTATGTGTGGGAAGTCTTACGTGATACCTTTGTTTTCAAAGGATTTTCTAAAGTTAAGCAACTTTTAACCCCGTTTACTCACACCAGACCCCTGTCTGACCCGAGTGTTTATTTTCTGTTTTATTAAACTCTTGGGTACTCATATTATGTATGAGTAGTCAAGTGTTTCAGGATTGCTTTGACGATTTCTGGAGGAGATAATGGAGCAGGAGGCTTCAGCGTGTAGATATATGTAGTGGTTCCGCTGTGTTGAGTTGTATCTGTTTTCTCTGATATACTTGAATTGTAATTTCTAGACAGATGTTTATAACTGTCTAGTTTGTGTTGCATTAGCTGTTTAACTCTAATGTATATGATACTATTTAAAGTTTTATGTTATATAATATAATTTATTCGTTCCGCTGTGAGATTCTGATGTTGTCTATTTCTTTCTTTCCTTTCTTTTATCTTTTCTATCCCTTTCTTTCTTCTTAGTGATGCGACTTCCTGGAGTTTGGAAGTTGGGTCGTTACATTGTGGTATGAGAGCACTAGGTTGAGCGAATACCTAGACTCTGTAGTGGTGTCCTTCTTGAGAGAGCGTATTTGTAATTTTGAGTGTGTGTGTGTATATATATATATATTTGTTTATTTCTACCTATTTGATTAGGTTACCTGTTCAGGTTTTCCAATATAAGTAATAAAGGTAGATAGGGTAGTGGTGTGTGTAACACAACTACCAATAGTTGGAGTTCGAGTGTTTGGGGTTGGAGGTGGATCTGCTAGGGCAGTATTGGGCATCTTGAGTAGTTCTGCAGTTGGTGAAGGATTTCACCGATCTCTGAAGAGAATCTTTTCAAGATTTAGAGTTTATCATTGGATTGTAAGCTGGATTGCACTCGTATGAGTGGATTTTATTGAATTTGGATTAGTTGGGAGTGCTGAAGCCAGAGTTGGTATCTTGGTAACCTTAGGGAGGAGTTCTGTCTATATTTGAGTTTGAGACTCAGTTTGGCATGGTGTTTTGAGCTTGGTTTGGGAGCAAGTTTCCTGAGGGTTATATGTCCTTTGAAGACTCTATTGTGGAAGAGGATGGTGTAGCTTTGTGATTCGATGAGTTTTCGGATAAGGAAGTTTTTGGTAGTAGTAGCAGCAGGCCTGTTCTTCGATGGTTCAGAAATCTCTGTGATTCTTCTGTCAGTAGTCCGGGCATATGGTGGAGCTTGTCCATTTCTTCTGGAAGCCCAGCTGGATGTGATGTTAGTGGTTAAGAGGTGGACCACTAGTTTCTTCTTTTGAAGGCTTTAGTTGTTCTAATTGTTGAAGAGAGAACGATTTCTTGGGATCTGAACTAAGTGGAATCGCAAAAGTGACTTGCGATGGTTCGGAAGTTCTCTGAGTGATCTTTGTTTGGATTGAAGCATCTCTAGAGGATGTTTGAGTTATCGAAGTAATATTTTCTGGATATCTTCGAAGAGGTTAAGATTTGCATCCATCGAGAGTTTGAGTTCTGATTCGACTTGGTTCTTGGAGCTTTACAGGTGGTTTAGCTTTGTAGGAGATTCTTTGAGAATGAGATCTGTTTGAGCTGGCAGGATTGATTGGATCTAGTTTTCTGGTTGAATTTTTGCTGTGTGTTTGTGACTGAATCGGATAGGTCACTGAGATTTTATGGAATTTGATGAACAATATTCCGGGATAAGTTGATCAAGTTGTACTTGTGTTCATCAACAGCATTCTCGAATCAGAGTTGCGCAGTGGAAACATGGTGGCAGCTATTCCAGAATAGAAGCGACACCCGATTCTTTGGGAATTTGAGTTTTGTCTTGGATCAGAGGATTTCTACAGGAAATTCATTTTGGATCTGGAGACTTGACTGTTGTTATCCCGCTTTTTGGAAAAGCCGCGATACCAAAATATCGATCAGACACGGAGAACAGTTCGTTTGAGAGACCGGTCATACTTCGTTTCGCCATGGATATCATTGAATTTTATCCGAGTCCAGATTGAGCTACAATTAATAGGACACGGCAAGAAAGACCATAGGAGTCAACATCTCGAGTTTCAAGTCAATCCGAGTTCATACGCTCAAATTATGATCGATTCAATTTGAAAGAGAAGCCCTGAGGTTCGAACCCATCAGGTTCGAAACCATCACCTTCGAACCCATCAGGTTCGAACCCATCAGGGTGCCTCGGTTTCGAACCCATCAAGTTCGAACCTACCAAGTTCATAACAATGGACCTCGAACCCATCGGAGAATAGCCGCTTCGAACCCACCACAAAGCGTTGCTCGAACCCAAACGTGGAACCTTGTTCGAATCCATCCATGGAGTCATGTTCGAATCCATCCACGATGCCAAGTTCGAACCCATCCTGTGTAGCCTCATTCGAATCCACTGGGTCAACCAACCATGATGACGTGTCTTCCTTCGGTTCGAATTTGTCGAGATCTATGGAGTCGAAGCGATCAACTCGGAGTGACGACCGGATAGGTTCGAAGTTTGCGCTCCACGACACCACGAAGTCACGCGCCATGATGGATTCGAAACCATCGATTCGGAACCTTGGTTTCGAACCAAACAGCCGAGCAATAAACCCAATTTCGAATCCATCATATCTCTCAATCTACTGATCCAAATGGCATGAAATTTTCACAGAAGCTTGCATGCATGTTCAAGAATGTCCACGCCAAATTTCACCTCGATTGGACGAATTCTTGATCGGTTCGAATGGAGTTCGAACCGATGCTAGAGTGGACCCAAACTTCCTGAGACCGTGCGTGTGGGCCCCCTCACGTGCCAGAAGTGGTCTCCCGAGTTTTCAGCGAAATATCAGCAGCCCGCGCCTATAAATAGAGCCCCAGGGCCAACAGAAAAGGGATCTTCTGACTCTAAAGCGCCCAGACTCTGCCGGATCGAGATCTCCATCATTTAATATCATAAACTTGCTGTTAAATTCGAATTCCTTGCTGTAATTCACTGTTGATTGCTGCAACAACTTGTAATCATTGAAAGAAAAGCAATAAAACATCAAAACACTTCACAATGGACGTAGGCAACACGCCGAACCACTATAAATCGATTGTCTACGCATTTTCTTTACTTTTGATTGGAGTTTTTGTTAGATAATATCTGTTTTGAACTTACATGCTTGACTATTATCTCTTCAACGACTCCCGAAGAGTGTTGTGCCCAATTTTGACGCAAATACTTTGGTGCTTTTACTGAGAAAACACAGCTTTTCTCCTGCTCGTTGGATCTGTCATCGATACCGGATTGAATAAATATAAGAGAGAGATCCAGATCATTGAACCCAACTTCCTTCCCCTCTATTCAGATTTGTATAAAGTCTAGGAAAGGAATTCCACTATCGAGATGGTTAGCACAAGAACCACCTCAAACGCCGTCAATCAAGAAGGACAGGATAGACAAAATCCTGCCCCTCTACTTCCATCTAATCAAGATGCCGCTGGGTACCCAGAACCGTCGGGTCCGGTTACCCGACAAGAACTGCAGTTGTTACTCCAAGAGCTGACCCAGAGTCGGCGACAACTAGAAGAACAGCTACGCGCTAACGCTGAGCTAATCAACAAGTTGGATCGCCAGAAACGAAAGAGATCCACGAGGGATCGAGCTTCTCGCTCTTCCAGCGAAAGTTCTTCATCTTCTGATTATCATAACCGACCTCCACGACCCCGGTTAGATGGGAGTCGTATGCCACCCACTGGAAACCAACCGACATTGACCGTTGGACAAATAAGAGTCGGTCCGTTAGCTAGTTTCCAAACCGGACCCTCCTCTCGAGGAGGTGTCGTTCCTCACCACGCCGCAGAATACCGCACCACTAGCGTTGCGGCTGAACCAGCAGTCGACGCTCAAGATCATTCGGACCTGGACCGTCGTCATAGCGGTCGTACTCCTGAACCGTACGTCCCAGAAGACTATGAGCCGAGAAGGCGAGACTTGGACCATCGACGATATCCGGTTCAAGCCCAAAGTACGGAACGTGTTAATACTCCGGCACAAATGCCGGATCTTTCAACTATGATACGTCAGATGATCCGTGAGAGTCAGGGATTCACAAATGACGATTGGGGAGTTTCTCGAAGTCACACTCCCTTTACGGATGACGTTCTCAGTGCTGAACCCCCACGGCGATTTCGAATGCCCGCTCTACCCATGTACGAGGGAAACTCCGACCCCAACCAACATATTCTAAAGTATGAATGGTCGATGACCGATGCCAGAGCCGATGATGCAGTGAAGTGTCGTAGTTTCCCCATATCCTTGGGGGGCATCGCCACCATGTGGTTCACCCGATTGCCACCTCGAACCATCTCTTCCTTCGATCAGTTAGCCACAAAATTCGTTGAGCAATTCCGCATGCACGTCGCAAGGCCAAAGGATGTCAACACTCTATCTAGTGTCACGCAAGCTCCTGGAGAGACGCTCAGGCACTACTTAGAGAGATTCCATACTGCGTGCGCGAAGATTAGTAATCCAAACGATAACTCCATCCTTATGGCGCTGACTAAGGGGATCGACCCCGATTCTGAATTCGGTAATTGGCTAGCTGGGAAACCACCTGCGTCATTGGACCGTTTTCATGCCAAAGCAGCTCAATTTCTGAGACGGGAAGACGCGAAACAGTCTAGGAAGCAAACTGACGCCGGGCCAAATGCGGAAGGGACCCAAAGCAATGTTGCAATAAAACAGTCCGGTGGGAGCTCCGGACAAGTTCAGTTGAACATTAAAAATAAACGAGCTCGGCGAAGAGAAAGCGTGAATCGAATTAAAAAACAAGATCAAAATCGTGGCCCGCAACGCAAAAATCCGATGTTCGACAGTTATACTCCTTTGAATACTTCACTGGAGGACTTGTATTTGCGGACCCGTAATACAATTCAATATGAAAAACCTGCTCCAAGACCGTCGTCAGAGAAACAAATCCAGATGGAAAATTTTGCAGGTTCCATGAAGGCTACGGGCACGATACGAACGAGTATCGTCACTTACAGGATCTTGTTGAAAAACTGGTCAAAGAAAGGAAGCTGGAACAGTTTGTGCGGACACCGCAGCCCAGAGAAGCGGGCCCATCCAATCCAACCAATGAACCCAATCGACCGAGGCAGGAGGACTTGACTTGTCCCCGTGGAAGATTGGTGATAAACGCCATCAGTGGCGGGCCTACCTACTCGGGAGCCTGGAACGACGAAGAACCTCGTCACTGTCACACATGACAGGCTCCTTCAATCTATGAATACTTTGCGATTTCCTTTGTATTCTGAAATTTGAATTTGTAATAAGGCACTGACTTTGCCATATTTTTTATTTCAGCAATAAAATACTATCTCTTCAAGCTAGAGCTGTGATTCACCAAATGCAACGTTCAACAATCACAACACACGAAGAGCTAAGTTCCATCAAACAATGGAATTTATTCAAATAGCGAGTGACTGCGATACGACCGGCCACTCACTAAGTGAAACCCCAGCTCGGGGGCAAGCCATCACATCAAAGGTTGAACTGGACCAACACACAACAGTCCATTAAATAATTCGTTCCCAAAGCGCGAACGGACTCCAACTTCCCAGAGTGCGAATTGGAGTATAAACATTAAACAATTTGTTCCCAGAGCGCGAACGGACTCCAACTTCCCAGAGTGCGAATTGGAGTATAAACATTAAACAATTCGTTCCCAGAGCACGAACGGACTCCAACTTCCCAGAGTGCGAATTGGAGCATAAACATTAAATAATTCGCTCCCAGAGCGCGAGCGGACTCCAAATTCCCGGAGCGTGAACTGGAGTATAAACATTCCATAATTCGTTCCCACTGCGCGAACGGACTCCAACTTCCCACAGCGTGAACTGGAGTATAAACATTCCATAATTCGTTCCCACTACACGAACGGACTCCAACTTCCCACAACGTGAACTGGAGTATAAACATTCCATAATTCGTTCCCACTGCGCGAACGGACTCTAACTTCCCACAGCGCGAATTGGAGTATAGACATTCCATAACTCGTTCCCTCCGTTCGAACGGACTCCAACTTCCCAGAGTGTGAATTGGAGTATAAACATCAAATCCATCGTTCCCAGAGTGCGAACGAACTCCTAAAAAGCCCAATTAGGTGTGACTGACCACCTATCGGCTGACTCCAACTTCCCAGAGCGCGAATTGGAGTATAAACATCAAATCCATCGTTCCCAGAGTGCGAATGAATTCCCAAAAAGCTCAAATAGGTGCGACTGACCATCTATCGGCTAACTCCAACTTCGCAAAGTGTGAATTGGAGTATAAACATCAATTCAAAGTTCCCGGAGTGCGAACCGAAGTATCAACACCAACTCCAAGATCCCCAAAACATGAATTGGGGTATAAACATAAGTTACAGGTTCCCGGAGCGCGAACCGAAGCATCCGTGCAAACTCCAGATTCCCGAAGCGCGAGTTGGAGTATAAACATCAATTCCGGGTTCCTGAAGTGCGAACCCAAACATACATGTTTTATCCAAGTTCCCGGCGTGTGAATTGGAGCACAAACACCAAGTTAAAGTTCCCGTAGTGTGAACTAAAATGTTAATACTAACTCCGAGTTCGTAAAGTGCGAGTTGGAATGTGAACATCATTTTCAAGTTCCCGAAGCGCGAACCGTGTTACAAGCATCGATAACTCTTGAATTCCCGAAGTGCGAACCAGATTATCGATCTCAAGTTATCTTAAGTCCCCAGAATGTGGACGTGTGTTCAAAGTTTGCAATCAACGCACTCAACCACCAAAACGCAAATGTTATTCCCCGAGACTAGGGGGCAGAAAAAGCTAAGTGTTAATCGCTAACCAAAGTGATACAATGTCCGAAGTTCAGTTATTCATCGATCACAACTTGCGACCAAGATTCTCAGACTTGACGAATAAGAACGAACTCCACTTAACGGCAAAAACACCACAAGTGCACCGGACCAAGAACAAGACACTGCAAGTACTTAAGCACAAATAGAACAAGAGTTGAAACAAAGAAACTAAATTTTATTTCAACTAACTTAAAACAAGGACTTACACGCAAATAAGTTCTTCCAAAAAAAGAATGCCTACTAGCAGGGGCCGAACCTGCATCTATACACGACCTACTGACAAAAAACGAAGACAAGTACCTATCCACCAAAACATCTACTTGAGAAGCCGATTTATTTCTTCTTTTTCGTCCTTCTTACTAGTGGTACATCATCAGTGTCACTAGGGACAGAAATTCTTCATTTTGAATGTCTCCTCTCCGGCGGTGGCTCTTCGGCTGGAGGCATGATGTCAATATCCTCCTCGGAGCTTGAATCTACATGGAGGCTTCCCGCCGGAGAAGTAGAGGGGACTGGATCCGTGACGGAAGACGGGATAGTGCCACTCGATGACACTACCCTAGCAGGTGCTGGACTCTGTGCTGCCATACTACCACTAACATTACCACTATTCCCCGTAGCCTCTATTTCGGCGCTGATTTCGGCCAAAATTTCCTCATCACGAGTCGCACGGGCTTGGCTGGGGGCATCCACGGTCTGCATCGAAGAACTTGAGGTCGGCGGGAGGCCACTAACGATGATAAATGGCAAGTCAGAGAAAGAACCACCCTGCTCACCGAGCAGCTCGCTCACCATTTGTTCGTCAACAGATAAGGATCTCCCCTGCGCCGCCTCAGTTGATACCGCAGTTACAACAGTAGTCTCGGTGGCGATGGCCTTATCTCCTTTGCTTGATTCTTGAGCCGCGACAGTCGGCTCAACTCCAGTCACTTGGCAAAAAATAAGAAGTTATTAGTAACTGCTGCAAAACAAACACTCTATTTAGAAAACGCTTGAGATAACTTCGGAATACCTTCCCCAGTTTGGCTCGCAGACGGCCGAACAGCCTCGGAAGTATGCTCATGAATAGGAGACAAGCGCGGTTGTTCTGGGTCGTAAGCAGGAACAGGTGGCAAACCGACCGCAGGTACAGGCACTGAAGAAGATGGTGTGGTGACTTCAGTGACAGAAGAATGGTGCTCAACACCTGATCCCTCTCCGACTTCCAAGGAACGACCACCGATCATCTCCTTCTCATGAGCAATGATAGCGTCATGAAGGACCTTCTTCTCATTCGTCTGTGAGCAGCCGGTTTTCAAGTTCGAATCGATCGACCGCTTCACCTGGATGCGCTTCCTCTTCCTCCTCAACCAATCGGTCCCAAGCGCTACGAAGGTGAACCGGATAATCTTGAAGCCAGGCCAAGTTTCTGTGTTTTAACACATTGGCGTTGTAAGTTACGAGCAAATCTTCGATATCGGCCTCTAGCCTGGCCTCTGCCTGTTTAACCTTCTCCTCCACCTCTACTTCGGCCGCCTGAACTTTGGCCACGACCACATCTCTTTCAGGGCGAAGCACTACGGCTTGCTCGCAGGCTTCTTGCACCGTGTTAACCGCGTCATCTCTATCTTTAATAATTTCGGCAAATTTAGCCTTGAGCTCATTAAGTTCTTTTAACGCCGCATCCCGCTCAGCAGTGACGACAGTGTTTCGGTGGTCCATGTCTTCCACCATAACATAGTGCTCCTTTTTCATTCTATCCATGGCTGCTTGAGCTTCATCGGCCTTTGTAAGAGCCTCCATCTCTGATTTTCGAGACGATTCAGCCTCGGTATTCAGCACTTGTATGATGCGATCTTTTTGAGCCAGCTCGGTTTGAAGCTTTTCAATGGTAGCTGCTAGTTTGAAGGCCAACGTCGATGCCTTGTCGGCCGCCCTATACCACGCCTTGTATTGGGCGTAAAAGTCATGCACCTAGTCGAGCGCCAACCGCTCGGCCTCCGGCGGGATTCTTTTCAGGTTCGGGGGAAAGACGTAGTTATCGAAGCAAATATTCGGGAACTCCCTCTTTAATTCCGCAAGTCTAATTGCCCCTTCCCCCGAGATTTCAATAGGAGGCTGCTCCGCGGCTATCGGGGTCATCGCCTCAGATCGGGAAGATTGAGAAACCGACGTATATCGAGAAGACTCGGAAGGATGAGGGACATAAGCAGGAGGTTGTACGGGATCTCTGGAAGGAGGAGGGGTACGTGATCGCGATCGACGCTTATAGCCTCTGTCCGTGTCATATCACTTGCGACTAGAATACCCAGAGCGTCCCTGGTCATAATGCCCAGAGTGTCCCTGGTCATAACCTCTATCCCCTTCTCGTCTGCGCGAATCGTAGTATGAAGGCTTGCGGGCATGTCGAAGACTCCCAAGCATTGAACCTCGCTTAGACACAATATCTGCGAAGCAAAATAAAATAGAATTAATCACCTTTCAAAACAGGTAGTTTACAGTCAAAGGTTATGCAATGTCGTGAAATGTGTATGAATATGCATTCCCCCCGACCAACCAGAAGTGTCGACCTCGCTAGTAGTAAGAGGCTCGTTCAATTCTAGAGTACGATGGAATTCCTCCAACCCGACATCATGTTGAAAAGACACATCATCCGGGATTGGAAGATCGGCAAGCCCTTCAAAAAGATTTTCAGTTCTCGGAGGAGACATCTCCGAGATTCTAACTCCGGGAGCGGAACGGGCCGTGACAACCGATTTCCATCTCCCCTTCTCACTTGATTTAACCATGGAAGCCTTGCCTTTTCTCTGCTCCGCGACATCCGGAACTGCGTCCGTAGGCCCGGTCAGCGGCTCATCATCGGTGTGGGTTCTTTCAGAGTCAGCTTCCTCAGCTGTAGTAACTTTGGGCTTCTTGTGCTTGACTCGTTTTTTCGAGATGACCCTTAGTGCCACCTCAAAGCTTATGCTCTGCCCTTGTTCGATCAAACCGCAGGCCCGGAGATTCCTATCCGTCAATAACACGTCGATATCCCTATCTCCACTCGGGACTTCTCGAAGCATTCGCACCATCTCCCTAAAGTACTCGCCCTCAGGTCGCTGAATCGCCGCTGTAAAAAAAGGATAAAATATAAGTTCCACTTCGGCTGCAATTGCCGTAGTAATTATTTACGAACTCAGCTATACTCACGTCTGAATAGCCATCGTCGGGTAAATCCAGGAGGACATCTAACATAAAACCATTCTGTCCTATAATAGCTCAACCTGTTCCAAGACCCAGTAACCACTTGGCAATTTCTCACCGCTTCCAAGAATGTGAAGGAGGGATAATCACCCCGAGTTTTGAAATTGAACAAGTATCTGATCTCGATCGGGAGTGGCGGTCGACGGAGATATTCCATAAATGCAATGAACAAGCTATTGATCGACGCATACCCGTTCGGGTGCAGCTGAGATGGAGCGATCCTCAAAAACGACAATACTTCCCTTATATACTCGTTGAACGGAGGAAGTGTCCCGGCCGCACACGCGTGGCGGTTAAATGCAGTATACCCTTCCGGTGGGTTGTGCGGTCTATCATTCGGCCCCGGCAGTAACACATCGTCCAGTGACAGGCCGTGCCTCAAGTATATCCTTCCCAACATGTCTTCAGAGATATTGGATGGAACGGAATCCGATGGATTTGCGATGAACGACGCATTAGGCAATTCATCCGGGGCTGGACCAACGATCTCAGGATCGATGTCTGGAACCTCTAGTCTCGGAGAGGCTGTACCTTGAATCTCCTGCTGTTGTGAACTTGACGGTTCCATAACTAGCTAACTCATGAGAAACCATCGTTAGACGACAAAGGACCCGTGCGTTCCATAGTGTAAAGTGTATGAATGTGTGTGGTGCAGTGCCATGCATTACTTGAGTAAATGTCGCAGAGTTAAAGTAAATATGCAAACGATAAAGCTACGGAGTCCAGCTATAATGACCGTCATCGCTGACCGTCATCACTAATCCGTTCCTATGATGGAAATTGATTCGGATAGAAGTTGTCATAGTTCCATCGACGAGCTTCGAAAGGTGGTTAAATATGCAGTTTAATATTCTAGTCCAAATATGCAAGAATGAAGCTCGTCGGAGTCATGCTTAGAAAAATTTCAAACTTTGGTATCCATTATAGAGGGTTCAAAACGATCACAAGGACTTCGTTCGAACCCAACCGAACGTCGCTTTGTTCAAACCCATCCTGACGTCACTTCGAAACAATACCGTTAGATGCGCTTCGAACCGATAACCATGTGTCAAATTCGAATCGATCGATAATGGATGACTTCGAACCGATCCTTGATTGACATGCTCGAACCGATATGAATCGATACCCTTCGTACCAATGCAAAGTTGAGAGCTCCGAACCGATAGCCGATGGGTTCGAAACCATCGACTCGGATGAACTCATCGAACTCATCAATCAGTGCGAACTGTGCGCCCCATAAGGGCATCCCCAAGGATCGATGTGAAATCCAAGAAAATGATGCCACCATCATCGATTCGAACTCGAGCCCACGCATCGTTTCGAAGCCCTCCAAAACCAGATCTGGTTTTGCCAATCTCGAGGCTGCACAATCGATGAAGAAGGAATGGGATTTAAAATTACATTGCCGCTTGGATTCGAGACCAATTACCTAGTTTGAATAATGGATTCGAAGAATTAGAGATTTAGATCTAGAATGGTTCGCGCAACACAGTGTTTTTTCTCTTTTGGAGCTCCGAAACGATGCACTGCACAGTAAAAGCAAGCAAGAGTAAAAGTAAAAAATGAAAAAAGTTAAATCCACTGCTATTTATATGGAGCCTAGGATGTGACCGGGCCGTTTCGTATCCCAGTCAACCCAACCGGTCACAACCGGTCAAGTACCAGATCGGTTCGAAGTTAGCTTTCGAACCCATCTGCCTAAAGCCTTATTGATTCGAAGTTCACCTCATGCTTCAACGGTACGAAACGCACTACAGAGTGACAGGCTGCATCGATGCAAAACGAACTGCAGGCACATCGATTCAAAGACCTTGTTCACATCAACCACTTCGAATCCATCCATGGCCTATCGATACGACAGATGACTTCGTATCCATCCGCTTCCAATTCGAATCGACTCGAACAATTATTTCGTATCCATCCCCTCAAACCGATTCGAATGTTAACTTCGAACCCATCACAGCACAAGCGTACCGCGTCCATAACAAACATAGATTTCGAATCCATCGATGCTCTAACTCATCAGTTCGAAATATTACACTCACGTAATACAGAATTCAATTCCTTCAACCTTCAATATCGATTCAGGAGAGGATCGATACGAAGGGACTTTTCTAAACAACCATCAAGCGTTGTCTCAACTCAGATTTCCAAATCGGTTTAGGAGAGAATCGATACGGAATTCAATAGCCAACCAAGCTGGCAACGACTCGTGAATGCACGACGTTAACAAGGGTCAAATTAACATATGTGCATATATGTCGAACTAACATTCGATTTTAAACATTTACAGGGATCAAACACTCATCCTATTACAAATGCAACAGCCAACGGCTAAGCGCTACTATACAGCAATGCAGCATACGAGTTCAAACAAAAAAGAGAGCAATGATTGTTCAGAAAGAAACGGCATCCTTTCAAAGCACGTCATGTTCCCACAAGACGTACTTTAGGGGGAAAAATGTTATACCGCTTTTTGGCAAAGCCGCGATACCAAAATATCGATCAGACACGGAGAACAGTTCGTCTGAGAGACCGGTCATACTTCGTTTCGCCATGGATATCATTGAATTTTATCCGAGTCCAGATTGAGCTACAATTGATAGGACACGACAAGAAAGACCATAGGAGTCAACATCTCGAGTTTCAAGTCAATCCAAGTTCATACGCTCAAATTATGATCGATTCAATTTGAAAGAGAAGCCTTGAGGTTCGAACCCATCAGGTTCGAAACCATCACCTTCGAACCCATCATGTTCGAACCCATCAGGGTGCCTCGGTTTCGAACCCATCAAGTTCGAACCTACCAAGTTCATAACAATGGACCTCGAACCCATCGGAGAATAGCCGCTTCGAACCCACCACAAAGCGTTGCTCGAACCCAAACGTGGAACCTTGTTCGAATCCATCCATGGAGTCATGTTCGAATCCATCCACGATGCCAAGTTCGAACCCATCCTTTGTAGCCTCATTCGAATCCACTGGGTCAACCAACCATGATGACGTGTCTTCCTTCGGTTCGAATTCGCCGAGATCTATGGAGTCGAAGCGGTCAACTCGGAGTGTACACCGGATAGGTTCGAAGTTTGCGCTCCACGACACCACGAAGTCACGCGCCATGATGGATTCGAAACCATCGATTCGAAACCTTGGTTTCGAACCAAACAGCCGAGCAATAAACCCAATTTCGAATCCATCATATCTCTCAATCTACTGATCCAAATGGCATGAAATTTTCACAGAAGCTTGCATGCATGTTCAAGAATGTCCACGCCAAATTTCACCTCGATTGGACGAATTCTTGATCGGTTCGAATGGAGTTCGAACCGATGCTAGAGTGGGCCCAAACTTCCTGAGACCGTGCGTTTGGGCCCCTTCACGTGCCAGAAGTGGTCTCCCGAGTTTTCAGCGAAATATCAGCAGCCCGCGCCTATAAATAGAGCCCCAGGGCCAACAGAAAAGGGATCTTCTGACTCTAAAGCGCCCAGACTCTGCCGGATCGAGATCTCCATCATTTAATATCATAAACTTGCTGTTAAATTCGAATTCCTTGCTGTAATTCACTGTGGATTGCTGCAACAACTTGTAATCATTGAAAGAAAAGCAATAAAACATCAAAACACTTCACAGTGGACGTAGGCAACACGCCGAACCACTATAAATCGATCGTCTACGCATTTTCTTTACTTTTGATTGGAGTTTTTGTTAGATAATATCTGTTTTGAACTTACATGCTTGACTATTATCTCTTCAACGACTCCCGAAGAGTGTTGTGCCCAATTTTGACGCAAACAATTGTTTTGTATCTGTTTGTTTTCCAGAAAGAACAGTATGCTTGGAGTCTTCTGATATTTGTGTAGAAGAGTTGTGTGGTAAATTTGATTGATCTAGAAGTTGAAAGCAGCCCAGGATCGATATGACAGATTTGTGGATACGAGTATTGGATCTTTCTGTTTTCTCTTAAGAGTTAAGTGTTTGGTCTACAGGATTGAATTTCAAGTTCGGATAGCTGGAATTTGTTTTGGTTTTTCGCGTATCTCTGAGGGAGTACGTGTATGGTTTATCTCCGGTTTTAGACTCAGTAGTTCTGGGGGATTTGAAAGTTGATCAGGACTTGTCTGTGGTCTAGTTTTCTGTTTAGATTTGTAGATCTAGATATATAGGAGCTCTAGATCTGAGTGGTGTAGCTAGTTTAGACTCTATAGAGCGAGTGTTCCGGTGTTTGTACCTGGGAAGCTCTAGGGAATTCTATCCAGAATTTTGTCTGGATAATTAGAATTATTTGTTTGAATTGGTTTCTAGTATTTGGTTGATAGAATATGTTAGCTCTTTTTAAATTTAAAATCTGTATGGGATTATTAAATTACCTCTACTTTTAAATTTCGGGGACGAAATTCTTTTAAGGGGGAGGAATGTGATGTCCCGAAAATTTAGGCAATAATTATTTAATAATTTCATTGATAATTATTTTAAAATGTGAAATATTGATTTAATAATTTAATTCAAACAGAAATTCTCTTTTGAAAATTAATAATTATTTAGTTTGTTAAATGATATTCTTTTCAATGTTAAAAATATTTAAGTAATAAATTATCTTTCTAAACTGATTTAAAGATATTTATTTATAATGTATATATGTGAATACATTGTAAATAGAGGATTTGGTTTTAATTTTAATTTATATTAAATAAAGGATATTTTCTAATTATTATATAAATGTATAATTTGTAAATTGATTTAATTGATTTAAATTAGTATTGTAAACTTTTCAAAGGGTTTGTTTTAAAAATCTTTCTTATATCTTCATAGAAATGTAAGTAAGTATTTGTTTTTATATAAATAAATATAGTTTAAATTTTATTTTATAATAAAAGTTTGTTTTGTTTTATTTTAAAATATGTTTTTCTTTTGAAATAAGATTTAGTTCATTTTTGTTAAAGTATAACATTTGATTTAAAACCCTTGAATAAAATTTAATTCAACATTATTCTTCTTTTAAAAAAAAAAATCTTTCGAAATTTAGTGTTAAAAGAATATTATTTTGAAAAATAACTAAGGGAATATTTAAAATGTATAGTTTTATAAAGAAGTTTATAAGTAGACATGTAGTTATTTTCAAGGCTAATGTTAATAAACATTTGAAAACATGCTAAAAAAAATTAGTAATGGTTTAAGATAAATTTAAATACATTTACAAATTTAGAATTGCTTTTATATTAGTAATGTACATGTGTTAAAATCTCAAAACATAAAGTGAACACTTGTAAAAATTTAACATAATAAGTTAACAAGTGGCAAGCTAATTCATTTTTGAAATTTAATTTTATTGACAATAAAAAATAACAAATGCATTTGTTAAAAACACTTTCTCTTAAAATTGAAAAATCTGAAAAACAGATTTGTAAAAAAAAAAAAAAAAAAGAATTTCAAAACCCAAACAAATGCATGTTAAAAATTTTGCAAACAAACTTCAATATAAAATCTGCAAAATCAATTTCTACAAAACAAACTACAAATCTGCAAATAACAACTTCAAATCTGCAACATTAAAACCCAAATCTGCATGCAATCTTCATTAACAAGTAAAGAAACTTCAACTTGCAAATTGCACCCAGATCTAACAAGTAACTTCAGTGATCAACTAGCAAATTGCAAGCCCCGGGTTCAACATGCAGTTTCAAACAGGGACCTGGAATTTGTGATGCATCTTTGGAAAATGAATCTGCATCTAATTTGATATCTTCTGCATCTTCTTTAAAAAGGTTAGTAAGCTTTTATTTTTTAAAAACAGTTTCTTTTAAAAATCAAAGTTAAAGTAATTTATAGCATTAAAGATCAAATGCAAACTGTTTCCCAGAATCAAAACTGTTATACAAAACTGTTCTGTTTTGTTTTAAAAATGAAATGAATAAACCTCATATGCACAAAAGCTTGAGACATCTGTGCATAGAAATTAAAAGAAACAAAATAATGTGATGATTTCATATTCATGAATGTTCTGTGTGTATAGAAATGAATATGTTTATATGTATTTGATTTTTGGAATCTGCATATCTAGTTGGATTGTAAATTAGGATATTCTTTAATAGAAAATCTTTATTTATTTGAATGGTTTCTGTTAGTAATTTATGTGTAAACAAAGTATGGTTGTTTAGTATAAATTTGGGTTTTGTAAAAGCATGTTTAGTTAATATAAGTTAAAATTGGAAACTGTTACCTCTGAAATAGTTACAACAGTAAGTATTTTAATCAAATCAGAATATCAAACTTCATTAACTATTTAAACATGATTATAACATGAATGTATGTTAGAAATCATAAATTTTAAAACAAGTTTCATCTTTTTTGGTTGACTGTGTAAATTAGCATTTCTGTTTTAAACAGAAATGGAAATTTTGGAATAATCTGTTAAGCTAGTGGATTTTAGGTGTTTAGATGCTTCATGTTAGTGGAGTATTGATGTGAGAATGGTGGAAATTTTGGTGTTAGATGATCAGAGAGAGAGACATGTGGTATGGATTGGGTTTTCTAGGTTTTCAAAACCTAGTTTAGGTGTTGCAGTTCTTAGTCTATGCACATGCTCTCTGCTGCATCAAGTAGGAGTGGGATTTGGGAGATTGCAGAGGGGATGAAGATGGATCGTTAGCTGGAGTTGCAGCGATGATGATGATCGGAGGAGGCGAGTTTATGGCTGTTAACATGTTTGAGTTTAGGGGGTAGCTGAGTATTCAGGTTTACAGTTGGTTTCTCAAAAACTTGAATTCGAGTTACAGTAGGTTTCTGATGGTTGTAAGTTTGTGAGGAGATGGTCAGTGACTTGTAGCAGTGGAATCGAGTGGCTGGAGTTCGCCGAGGCGACGGTGCATATGCACCATGCATGTTTGGAGTCTGGTGGACATATGGAGTGTGCAGGGTTTTTGACTCGGTGATGACCTCGGGTATTTTTGTTTTTGACTCGAAGCAAGAGGTTGGTGAACTCGAAGTAAAATAATGGTTTCTCGGGTTAGTTTGTTGCAGTTATTAAACCTGAGATTTTGTAGTTTTTAGATTTTTAAATGAATTCATATTTTTAAGTTGCAACTTGATTCAAGTATAACTTGAATCTGAATTCAAATGAAAATTTGAATTCAAAGTTTTTAAAAAATTGAAAATCTTAAATTTAAACAAGTTTTAAATTCAGTTTTAAATCAAGATTTAAAACAGTTTCAGGTTTATCTTTAAAACCAGAATTTGATTTAAAATAGTTTTTGTTAGTTTTTAAATTTTTGAACAGATTTAAATGTTTTAAGTAAGATTTAAATTTTTTTTGAAATCAAGTTAAAACAGTTTTCAAGTTATTTTGGAAACCAGTTTGGATTTCAAGAACAGTTTGTAAATTTAAAAAAAATGAAGTGAACATATTCAAATGTTTAAAAAGAATTTGATTTCAAGTAAGTTTTAAACTTGAAAGAATTTATTTCCTTAGTATTTGAATTAAAATATGAAGCGATTAATTTAAAATTGAAAGTTAAAATAATCAATTTATTTTCAAAGCTTGATTTATTTTAATCAAGTAAATTTGTTTTAAATCTTTCTTTTATATTTAAGTAATGTTCTTTAACATTCATTTTATTTTAAGGTTTATAATTATTTTTGGAATTAATGTTTAAATGATTAAACATTTTGAATCTTTAATTTTTTAAATGAAATGGAATTTGAATTTAAATTTAGAAATGTATTGTTTTAATACATTTTGAATATAAATGAGTCATTTGATAAGTGATTTAGTTATTTTGAAAATATTTAAGATAATTAAGGATTTACATAATTATTTGATTTTAAATAATGATTTAGATTAATATTAATTACAAATGATTTATTAATAATTAATCTAATTCAAATTTTCTTAAGTATTGAATTATTGAAAATGTTGTTAATTAATAAAAATAATTATCTAAGGATAATTAAGTAATTAATTAATGTAATTAATTTTGATATTTAACTAGATTAATTAATTGAATATAATTAATTGTAATTTGTTAAGTATAATTAATTGTTAAAGTAATTAATGAATTAATTACTTATTGTAATTAATTTTGATGTGTGATTTAATTAAGTTAATTAATTTAGTTTAATTAATTTTAATAAATCATTTGATGATTTTGAAAGAGTAATTACTAAATGTAATTGATGGAGTAGAATTACTTAGAGAAGTAATAATGATAATTACCGGAATGTAATTAGTAATTTGGATAACTACTTTTGGAATTAATTAAGGAATTAATAAATGATTAATTATTGGATAATTAGTTTATAAATAAGTAATTAAAGATAGTTAATTACTAAATTGAATATTAATCAAGGTGATTAATAATTAGATTAATTACTAAATGTAATTAATTTTAATTAAATAATTTATTTAAATATTAGTGATCATTAATTATTATAATTAATGATGTAATTAAGGATTGTTTGATTAAGTTAATTTAAATTAAGTGATTAATTAATTGTAATTAATTAAGGATAAATATAATTAATTATAATTAATTAATAAATGAGTAATTAAATGCTAATTATTTATGAATAAGGTTAATTAATTTGTGAAATTAATTAAAGACTAATTACTTATTGTAATTAGAGGATGATTAATCAAAGTGTTTAATCAAGTTGAATACTTAGTGGATAATTAATTAACTGGGTTAATTAATTTATGGATATTAAGCACGATTTATAGAAGTGTTAATTTATTTAATTTATTTTAAATTAATCAGGGATGGTTGTAATTAATTTATTTCATTTTAAATTAATTATAACTGATGGTAATAAATCATTGCTTATGGATGTTATTGATTGAATGGTTGTGACCTCAGTAACGAGATTAGTTGTATCTGTATGATATGGAAGATTGGTTTAAGTATGATGGTTTGTGATGGATTATTTGGTTGAATGATTATCTGTTTTGATGATGATACAGATTATTTGTTTATGATATGAATGTGATTATCTATTATGAGATGTAGTTTATCTATCTATGTGAATTAGATGATAATGAAATGAGTTAATTGTTTAAAACCCTTAAGTATAACTTGGACATTAAGATGGCGTTTGGTTTCGGTGAGACCGGGATCAGGTTTCCATATTTGGATATCCGAAAACCACATCGATTCCAATTAAACGTTAGGTCGTTAATCCAAGTGGAGCAAGTGAAGACTCGAGGTGTAAGGGCTATACGTCAGTATAACTCTGTGGTTGATTCCGTAATGAGTTGACGGAATAGTACTTATATATTCGAGATGGTGATTTAGAGTGCAAGGGTTATCGTCGTTGACTCTGAGGGTGATTCCAATACGAGTGTAACGAGATAATGCCTTCGGTTTCGTTTGAACCTGGAACGAACTTGTATGGATTGAATGCTTTCAGAACATCGTCAAGTGGACGATGAGCATTCTAAGATTGATGTGTTCTATATAGGTAATCGTAACCTCAAGCCTCATCAACCGGGAATGGCTAAAACAGGGGAGGTGCCGCAAAGCTTCGTGGGTAGCTCCCATTGGAGAGCAAGATTTATTCCTGTCTAGAGGTCCCTTTATATTTCGGTTGTGTGGCAGTTGGTGACGACCAATCTGCGGGGTGGTCTTGTTTGGAACTGTTCAGTAAGGAATGGTTCTGGCTTTGTGTTGCAGGGGAGCGGGCGTACTCCTCGGTACGGTGATCTAGGCCACGTACTGTGACGGGCGGTACCCCAGTAGCCCTGCCATTGATGGAAACCCATTCTTCCTACGAGACCCTATGGTTTTGATTGCATTACCCACTTTTGTGGCTAGTAGCTGGAATTTAATAGATGTAACAATTTCGGCTATTTCTTATTTATTTGAAAACCCAAGACACTATTATAATATCACTGGATTTCCTATCAAATGTTTTGGTTAGCGTAAGGTAAAAACTTTTCCATGTTTATGTGTGGGAAGTCTTACGTGATACCTTTGTTTTCAAAGGATTTTCTAAAGTTAAGCAACTTTTATCCCCGTTTACTCACACCAGACCTCTGTCTGACCCGAGTGTTTATTTTCTGTTTTATTAAACTCTTGGGTACTCATATTATGTATGAGTAGTCAAGTGTTTCAGGATTGCTTTGACGATTTCTGAGGGAGATAATGGAGCAGGAGGCTTCAGCGTGTAGATATATGTAGTGGTTCCGCTGTGTTGAGTTGTATCTGTTTTCTCTGATATACTTGAATTGTAATTTCTAGACAGATGTTTATAACTGTCTAGTTTGTGTTGCATTAGCTGTTTAACTCTGATGTATATGATACTATGTAAAGTTTTATGTGATATAATATAATTTATTCGTTCCGCTGTGAGATTCTGATGTTGTCTGTTTCTTTCTTTTCTTTCTTTTCTCTTTGCTATCCCTTTCTTTCTTCTTAGCGATGCGACTTCCTGGAGTTTGGAAGTTGGGTTGTTACACCTAGGATGCTTGAGTTATTTTTGGGAATTGAAGTCAAGAAGATATCAAGCACCAAAATTCATTTAAATCAAGAGAAATACAATTCAAATATTAGTCAAATCCAAAATGGATAAGGCAAATGCATTTTTTACTCCCATGGCAGGTAATCTACCTCCATCCAAAAACAAAGGTGAAGCAATACCAAATGACAAGCACTACAGAAGCATAGTGGGAGCATTACAATATGTAACTACCACCAGACCAGGAATCTCTGTCAGTGTAATTAAAGTGAGTCAATTTATGAAAATCTTTTAGATGAACATTGGAAGGCTGTCAAAAGAATCTTAAGATACTTGTAAGGAACGATAAAACATGGATTAATTTTAGAGTCTTGCAAGAATATTGGCATCAATGGATATGCAGATGCAGACTGGGCTACTAATCCCGATGATAGAAGATCTACCACGGGTTATTGTATATTTCTAGGAAAAAAAATCCAATTTCATGGTGCTCAAAAAAACAATCAACTACACCTAGATCTAGTGCAGAAGCCGGGTATAGAAGTGAGGCAAATGCTACTGCTTAAATAGTGTGGATTTATTCATTATTGAATTAACTTCAAATCAAGACAGACATAAAGCTACAATTTAGTGCGACAATCTTTGTACAGTTATACTTATTGCTAATCCAGTTCTACACTTAAGAATCAAGCATATGGAATTGGACCTTTATTTTGTCAAAGAACGGGTTACAAATATAAGCTAAATGTAAATCACATACCTGCAACTTGCCAGATTGCTGACATAGTAACGAAGCCTCTATCAAAGAAGAACTTTTTTCTATTGAAGCGAAAGCTCAGAGTAAGTGATTTTGACTGCAATCATCAAGCTAGGTTAAAAAGCAACTGAATCAGAAACCCAAAGTGATCATGTCAAAGGGCAAGCAGGTTAAAAATCTAAAGCAGTGAGAAGACTCTTCAGATCTCATCAAATTAAAGTATAGTTTAGTCAGATCTCATCAAATTAGTAGCAATTTGAAGCACTGATGTTTCAATCAAGCCTCATTGACGTTTCGATTGCCTCAACTACGATGAGATTTCATCTTAAGCAAGAGGTTAGTGGAATAAACAAATAACCTGAAAGAAAAATTTCAAGAAAATTGAAATCGACTGCAATTTAGGATTAATTTTACAAACCTTAACCCTAGAAGTTGGGTTTGAGCGGGTGAATAAAATGAACGCATGCTTCAGCAGACAGTATAGGGCAAAGAAGATATATTCATTTAAGCAGTGCGGTCATGTACTCATGGGCCAGTTTAAAGCCCAAATACCCAAATATCAGATAAATTATGTATCTATAAATACAATGCCATAATGTATTAAATGATTCATGAAAACAAAGAAACACTGTTTTCTTCTTGAATCAAATACTTGCAATTCTGAAATTCAATAAAATTATTTCATTTGGTCGAATTCTTTCAGTAAGGGAACAACCTACCTAAACACATAGTTTTTCTATGAATGGACTCGAACACGGACTAAAGAAACTATACATGCGCATATTCAAAATCACCATTATTAATGATTCACTGCTATAAGATATATATTACCAAAATAGTTCATTTAATAATATCTTTATATGATTTGCAAGCATGATGTACTAGCAGTTGCAATTTTTTAAGATTCTACAAACTTATTGGCAGCTGCTCCAGTGTGTCCTAATAAGTTATACATTGTCCATGAAATGAGAAGATAACAAATAGTCATAAAATTTTGTAAAACTTTAAAATCTTTAAATATGCAAAAAAGATAAGTACCTAATAAGAACTTCAACCTACTTGAGATCATACATCAATTTTACTAAGTCATGCTCAGGCTGGAACGACTCTATTGCACAATTGAAGGTATCGGACAGTGATGAGATTTTTCTAAAAGAATCCATTAAATTGAAATCCGAGTCTCCAAAAATATGCATTCTGTAATATATGAAAGTCTTTAGATTTGGATTTGTGAGCAATATGTCATAATATTCACAACATGGATTCTCTATTGTAGCTACAGTAGACTTTCTGATGATATAATGATTGCATCCACTAAAATGCAGTTTGCAATTCTCAAGTTTTCAATTAGAGAACAAATGGATATTTATATAATCGTTATAGACACACGTAACCACATATGTTATCGATATCCATTTAAATCGGACTTACTCGCACATTTATTTGATCGAGCTTGAAGCAGTTATGAGGCCCAAGTAGGAGTATAGTATGGTTGGCCACTACACGTAGTTTGGAGGTGAATATTTATTCAAAATGAGATGAAATAGAAGGAGAAAAGGTAGGATCCGGATCTCTTTTTTCTCCTTAGATCTACGCTATTTATTCATTTCAAAACTCCACTTTCTCTTCTCTAATTTTTCTCCTTTTAAACCAGTCTTGGCCGGCCTCCCCTATTGCCCTTTCCTCTAATTTTCAATCTATTAAATTATAAAAATGGAAGATCGGTGGTTGCTGCGTTTGGATTTGTAGCTCCTTTTGGATTCTAGACACCGATTCGCGAAGTTCTTTGATTTAATGTTTCAAGATATTTCATTTAGGCTTTGGACAAGGTAAACTTTTATTTAAAGTTACATTTATATGTGTGTGTCTATATGTGTGTGTTTATGTATACACACACACACATACATACATAATTATTCATATGTCATTATATGCTTAGGTAGAATATGAATTACCATGAATATGTATATGTCAGTGCTGTCTGCAGTGGATGTTAATATATGTGCATGTGTATTTATAAAAAGAGAACCATTTTTTATGTATATAATACATAAAAGTTATAGCTGCACATTAAAAAAATGAATTTTTTTTGAGTAAACAATATTAAAAATAATTTCTAGTCAAAATTGATTTTAAAATATGTAACGACCCAGAAATTTTATTAATTAATATTTGAGTATTTAATTAATTTTAAATATTAATAAGTGAATTTATAAGTCAAATAAATTTTATTTTGAATTATTGGATTTAATTGGATAATTAAATCGATAATTTAATATGTTAAATTATGGAAATAATTGAAAATAGTGTTAAATATGATTGAAAATGATTTGTAAAATTTTATTTTATCATATTGGAGTTAGAACGATATTTTAGAACTTTTTAAATCGAATTAAAAGTTAATTTGTGAAAATTGAATATTTTAATATTTAATAATCGACTGTAAAATAGTCAATTTTTGAACAGTCTCAGAATTGAACGAAACCAGTTCCATTGGATCCGTAATAGTTAGTTATTACCGGATTTCAAATTTCGTGTCAATCGGAGTTATCGTTTGATCGTGGCAGCTCGAAACGCATCGAATTATTTTTAATTTAAATTTGGCGAGTCAAAATAGCCATTTTTCAAAAAGTCTCGGATTTCGACGAAACTAGTTTCATCGGATCCGTAATGTGATATTATTGTAAGGTTCCAAATTTCAAGTCAATTGGATTTACCGTTTGTCCGGTACAAATTAAAACGCCTAGAAATCGATTTAAATCGGTTTAATTTAAATTGAGCGTTTTCAGCCATAACTCGCACAGATGTCCGAATTAGCTTCCGAAACCTGTTCCATTGTGTCCGGAACGCGGGATAAACCCTAGGTACGTCTGTTTCGGCGCCTAAATCGGAGTTCGGAATTTCCGGATGAATAGTGTCGAACGAAACTCTATAAATACACCCACCACCTTCATAAATTTGATAAAAAAAAAAACTAAAACCCTAATTTTCTAACCCAAGCCGCCACATTATAAACCAATGGCCAGAAATGTTACAACTTCTTCCCTCTAGATCTTCCAATCCGTCAACAATTAAAGGAAGTTGTCAACATGAAAGTTGGAGAGGGGAGTGAGAGCTACGATGTGAACGGTGGAGATCGTGTTTGGTGTCGTGTGGGGGGAGTTATGGGGCCGCGTGCGTGGGCTGTGCACATACGTGCGCGAGCATCAGGGGGTGGCCGAGCTTCATGATGTTGGTGGTGGAGGTAGCTCTCGCGAAGAGCTTCGATTTGCAAGTGGTTTGATGTGATTTCGTCGAGTGATCGCGATGAAAATTTAAACCCTAGTTGTTGTTGTATGGGTTTGGGAGTTCGGCTTTTGCCTGTAGCTATTCGCGTGATGTAGGAGAAGAGCAAGCACGGCTAGGATCGGATGGAGGCAAAATCTAACGGCCTGTCGAAAACGCGCGAAACCAGTTGCGTTGGAATCGTATGGACGAGCACTACACGATGGAGTTGGTTTGGAGTCGTTTGGAGTTAGTGAGAATTTTGGGTAAAATTAAACGTCCGTTTAATTTTATTCGAAATAAATCGCTAAAACGGAATTAAATCAAGGTGAGAACTTCTCACTCAATCGAATCGGTTTCGATTTTATTTTAAATAGTTAGATTTAAAATATTTGAATGCATGTTTGAATGATGATTGTTATCTATTGATTGTTAAAATAGACATTATACGCCGTTAGTAAGCGGATGTTATTTATTAAAAACATATACCGCGAATATTTCATAAACAGTGAAATTGGTATTATAAATAATATCAATATATATATATTGGCATATGTATATATTGCAGTTGATTGATTTCCTGTATTTTTTAGCGGATGAGACCCTATTACGCCGTTATTAAGCGGATAATATTTAT
Source organism: Allium cepa (assembly GCA_030765085.1). NCBI lineage: Eukaryota > Viridiplantae > Streptophyta > Magnoliopsida > Asparagales > Amaryllidaceae > Allium > Allium cepa. Next base: position 551,829,629 of record CM060938.1, read on the forward strand.
TAAAAACATATACCGCGATAATTTCGTACTGGAGCGAAATTGGTATTGTGCTAATGTTTTTGGATGCAGGAAAACAGGTTGGAGGGATCTAACTGGATTCCTCAACAGTTTTTATTTGATTTCAGATATTTTGATATTTGATGGATTATCATATCGATATATGATATCGTTGTTGTCGTGATTGACTATTTGGTATGTAGCATCATTGGACCAAGTTTTGGAATTTTAAAATGATTTATAAAGTGATTTTTGAAAATATACTATATGTTTGGAATTTGATCTATTTTAAATAAATAAACGTTATAATTTTTAAAGTTATAAAAATTATGATTTTTGAGAAAAATAGTTAAAAACTGATTTTTGAGAATATGATGCTAATGATTTTATAAAATAGTTAAATCGGAATTTTTGAATTTATTATGAAAAGTTGAAATATAGGATTTATAAAATTTAATTATTTTATGAATCAAAAGGATGAAGTTTTTAAAGGAATTTAAAGACGTTTAAAAAGAATAATATAAATTGATTTATATTAAGAGATTTATAAATGGATATTTATAAATTGGAATATTGACATTATAAAACGAGTTTTTATAAGTGTTTGAATGAAGTGAAAATGAATTTCATAATTGAATGGAATTTATAGAATTTTAAACGGTGAATTTATAAATGGAATTTTATAAACAGTAGGTTTATAAAATTTATAAAGTCATTAAAAGAATGGTTTTGGATAAATAATTGAATCTTATAAGTTATAAGATTTATGATTATGAAGTTCAAAGGAACGATTTTTGTGAACGAATAAATTATAAGTATTTAACTTATGATATGAACCTTTAGTTTTATAATTGAGTTATAAATCGAATAGGTTAATAAAGAAAATTTATAAAAGGAAGTTGTTATAAAATAATTAGAAATGGGATTTATAAACGTTGTTTTATAAATTCGCAAACAACTTATTTTGATAAGTAGATTGTTGAAACCTATTAATGGAGTTATATTCACATTTTTGACTGTGAATAATCCTTTAAAATAAAATGAATAAAAGGTTGAAAATTGTTAACGTAGTATATTCACGTTTTTGAATAGTGAATAATATGTTAAAGGAATTGTTTTGAATGTAATGTTTTAAATAGAATTAAAACGATCTAACGATGTTTTAAAATATATTGAGATTCGAAACCATAGATTTCAACATTTATTGTTGAAATAGATGTTTCGAGAAATAAAAGGAAATGGTGGACTATAACACTGTTGTTATAGTAAATGATTTCCGAAAGGAAATGGTTTGAATAGTATTGGGATTTATATATCTATTTTAATTTCGAATCCCTATACTAGTAATTTTGGGTTGTCGTAACGATGTTTTACGCAACATTCGTTTTGGCCCAAATAAATATGTTAAAGAGAATGATTTCCTTAAAGAATGAAATATATACTTAATTCGATTTAAGTATATGGAATATTTTCCAAGGTTGAAAATAAATAAAATTTGTGAATTACTTATGAATAAATAAGTATGGAAATGTTTTTTTCCAATGTGAAATGAAACGTTTTGAGAATTTATCTTTTTGAAGATAAATTGAAAATGGATAATTGAAATCGTATATGCATGGATATTTTGAAATATAAATTCATTATGGAGTGGAATTTGTTTGAAAATAAATATTGATTTATTTTTGAAGTGTTGAAATTATATATCTTGTAAAGATATTTTTGGAAAGTAAATAATTTGGAAAATTATTTGGAATCTGGTGATGTGTGCATATCAATTGATAGTTCAATAACCGACTATCAATATTTCCCTTTGAATGGGTATATGATGTGATTTGATTGAATTTGAATGCCACACTTATTTTTGAATAAGCGCTCACTATTCGGGTTAACCGGGAAAGGACCATGGGGTCGTATAACCCATTCCGAATATGTGATACGTCGTTATGAATTGCATTTGAAGATCGGTGTTGAAGACCGGATATTTGCAAAAGCGATAGGATGACCTGTCGATTGTCTCTGCACTGAGTTGCAACGGTATAGAGACTCCCTAAGTGATGGGGAATCCGATCAGGATTGTGGATATCCGGATTGCAAGGACTTCTTTGTAAGTGCCTTCGGTTCTGTTCGAGCCCGGAACAGACTTGTATGGATTGTATGTCTGACATTACAAGTTGAGATATAAAGCTGATTTCTTTCAAATATATTTATGTTGGTGGTGGAGAATTTATTCTTTTAGCTTAACACCCTTCTCTGAGACGTACGAGCTCAGAGGTTATATAGTTGAAGTTATCAGCGATATATTCCCAATTTGGTAATGTGACATGCTGAGTGATGCTGAAATGATCATTGTGTTGATTATTTATGATAGGATCATTTGTTTGATCGTCTATCTTGGTGATCATTTCTATGATCATTTGTTGACCCAAAGCATGGCTTTTGTATAAAGTATGTTTTTGTGGACGAAACTTCGTCGAGCCTCACATCCCGGAATGGTCAAAACAGGAAAGATGCGGCAAGGTTATGAGGGGTAGCTCCCTTTAGGGTATATGCATTTCCTTCTGGAAAGGGTGGTATCATGGTATGGAGCCCAGATACTTACTCATGTTGATACACTATATTTATTACTGTGTGGTGTTGTTGGTGACGAGCGCTCGGTTAAAGGTCCAATGGGACCGGGGGATGCCATATTCGTGTAGTAGTTACCTAGTGATAAAGGTAACCCGGCCTTGTGTTGGCAGAGAGCTGGTTAAGTTCTCGGGGACGTCCAGCCAGAGGCGTTTCCATGTGGCAATGGGAAGTTCCTTGGCCTGACCATTTGTTGGAAATCCAAAGAAACAATACGAGACTTGTACGGTATTAGTTGTATAACCTGCTATGGAATGTGGCGGTAACCTGCTATTGAACATAGTAGCTATAGTAGGCATAAGTGCGGAATGTCTATGCTGGCTAAGATTTATATCTTTATTTTCGAAATGATTTTCGTCTACACTATGCACTAATAATAATATCAAATGTTATTTTAAATGCGTATCAAGCATCTTTGACTATCATAAGGAGAAATCTCATCCGATTCTGCGTTTGCATGTGTGTGTGTGCGGGAGGCCTTATGGTAGTCTCATTTTTAAAAGCATTGCGAATTGAATTTAAAATATTCTTCTATTTTGATTTTAAAGTAAATAAACTGTTTTGAGTTCTCACACCAGTCACATGACTGACTCGGAGTTTATTGTTTTCCTTCCTAAACTCTGGGTGCCCACCAATTTTCCACACGGGCAGTTAAGAGTTAAGGTTTATCAGGATATTCTGGATATTCTGGAGTTGCTGGAGGCAAGATGGATGGCATGGCGTATTACTAGTATATAGTATTTCTTTTCCGCCGTTTGTTGTTGTATGTTGTTGTACACTCTGATGATATGATATGATGTAATAAAATGAAATGTAATGTAATAACTGATATAGCTCTTTGTTTAAAGATTATTCATTTATTATTATATGTTGTTCCGCTGCGAATTGTGAGATTCTGTTGTTGTTCTGTTGTTTCCTTTCTGTTCCGTTCTATCTTCTTCTCTCTTCTTCTGTCTTTTTCTTTTCTTAAATTCTTTTTAAAACCCTAACTATTCGGTTTTTCGGCAACGAAAAATCCGCATACGTTACATTTGGTAACAAAGCTTATGGTTAAGCGACAACCATGGTTCTGTTGGGTATAATTCATTAGAGATAGAGTCAGTAGTACTCTAGAATGAGTTTGAGAGTAATAATAGCTATGAGAGCGTATTTGTTAGTGAATATAAAATTGTTTTATATTGTGATGATTGGTTTGTTGAGTGGTATATAGATTCTGGTTAATACGAGTAATTAACGTTGTTGATAGGGATCTATAAACACTTGAATAGAACAATTCGACATAATATTGAATTTAAATTGGGTAAATGAAATAATTTTGCCTTGATTATATTTTATAATATAAAGAATAATTTTTCAGAATTATCAAAGTGTATATAAGTTGATTGTTTGGTTGTTTGAATAATCTAAATAAAGGAATAATTGTATAAGCAAAAGGATTATAAGAATTGAATTTTAATTAAAGTGATTTACAATTGTGAAATAAACTTATATATATGAGAAGTGAAATTATATGAATATATTTATGAATATGAGTTATAATAAAAATGAACTTGAGTTATATGAAATGAAATTCAACTTAGTAATTGAATTGAATGAATGGATTGAATATTAATCAATTAAATATAGGTGTTAATTCATTAAAATCTAATGTTATTAGAAGTTGAATAGTTGAATAAAAAAAAATCAATTAATTAAACCAATTGAAAGCAAAGAAGTTTGGTTGTAATTGATATACATTGATTGTTATATGATTGTTAATTGATTGTATATAATTCATTAAGTGTTAATGAAATTGAGTTAATAAAATTGAAAACTAAAGTAATTGAAATTCAATTGAAAGTTAAGTGAATCTTAAATAAAATTGAATTTAATTTGGAAGTGAACCAACTTGAATATGAATTAGTGAATATAAACTAATTGAGAATGAATGTTAATAAAAACATCCACTGTAAATGAATCAAATGTGATTAAATTGAAAAAACCAATTCATTTAATATTAATGAGAATATGAATGAATATATATTGGTTATGGATGCTAGTTGGTTGATGTTTGCATTTGTTGCTTTTGTTTCATTTGAAATGTTGACATATATAGTTATTATGTTACTATATGTTGTATATCGATACTACTATCTATATGCATGTTCTCATGTTGTTTGTTGAGTATTTAGTAGGTGCGGATCGCGTTTGCTTCGCATTTGGAGCTCGCTTTCGCGCTATATTAGCCGTATATGCTTGCTAATAAAATATAAGGTACATATCTCGGATTAAATATCGTACTTTTATACTTTTTTCCCTTCGGGATGCCTCATTACTTGATGAGATGTATATTTGTGATATATATACTGTCATTTTTTTCGGATCGAGCCGCGCAAAGGAGACTATGGCGAATTTTTCCGAAAATTTAAGGCGTTAGAAAAAATTTGAGAAAATTTGGAAAATTTTGAAAACTTTAACTTTGATTTGGAATTGAAAGTTAAATGATATTGTTTAGTTTTGAAAGGATAACTAAGTATGATTTGAAAACTTAGTAAAGTTATTGTAAAGAAGTTTAATTATGAATTTTTGGGAAAATTAATAAATTCTATAACTTTTCTTACTTGTTAATTTCGAGGACGAAATTCTTTTAAGGGGGAAAGATTGTAACGACCCAGAAATTTTATTAATTAATATTTGAGTATTTAATTAATTTTAAATATTAATAAGTGAATTTATAAGTCAAATAAATTTTATTTTGAATTATTGGATTTAATTGGATAATTAAATCGATAATTTAATATGTTAAATTATGGAAATAATTGAAAATAGGGTTAAATATGATTGAAAATGATTTGTAAAATTTTATTTTATCATATTGGAGTTAGAACGATATTTTAGAACTTTTTAAATCGAATTAAAAGTTAATTTGTGAAAATTGAATATTTTAATATTTAATAATCGATTGTAAAATAGTCAATTTTTGAACAGTCTCAGAATTGAACGAAACCAGTTCCATTGGATCCGTAATAGTTAGTTATTACAGGATTTCAAATTTCGTGTCAATCGGAGTTATCGTTTGATCGTGGCAGCTCGAAACGCATCGAATTATTTTTAATTTAAATTTGGCGAGTCAAAATAGCCATTTTTCAAAAAGTCTCGGATTTCGACGAAACTAGTTTCATCGGATCCATAATGTGATATTATTGTAAGGTTTCAAATTTCAAGTCAATTGGATTTACCGTTTGTCCGGTACAAATTAAAACGCCTAGAAATCGATTTAAATCGGTTTAATTTAAATTGAGCGTTTTCAGCCATAACTCGCATAGATGTCTGAATTAGCTTCCGAAACCTGTTCCATTGTGTCCGGAACGTGGGATAAACCCTAGTACGTCAGTTTCGGCGCCTAAATCGGAGTTCGGAATTTCCGGATGAATAGTGTCGAACGAAACTCTATAAATACACCCACCACCTTCATAAATTTGATAAAAAAAATAACTAAAACCCTAATTTTCTAACCCTAGCCGCCACATTATAAGCCAATGGCCAGAAATGTTCCAACTTCTTCCCTCTAGATCTTCCAATCCGTCAACAATTAGAGGAAGTTGTCAACATGAAAGATGGAGAGGGGAGTGAGAGCTACGATGTGAACGGTGGAGATCGTGTTTGGTGTCGTGTGGGGGGAGTTATGGGGCCGCGTGCGTGGGCTGTGCACATACGTGCGCGAGCATCAGGGGGTGGTCGAGCTTCATGATGTTGGTGGTGGAGGTAGCTCTCGCGAAGAGCTTCGATTTGCAAGTGGTTTGATGTGATTTCGTCGAGTGATCGCGATGAAAATTTAAACCCTAGTTGTTGTTGTATGGGTTTGGGAGTTCGGCTTTTGCCTGTAGCTATTCGCGTGATGTAGGAGAAGAGCAAGCACGGCTAGGATCGGATGGAGGCAAAATCTAACGGCCTGTCGAAAACGCGCGAAACCAGTTGCGTTGGAATCGTATGGACGAGCACTACGCGATGGAGTTGGTTTGGAGTCGTTTGGAGTTAGTGAGAATTTTGGGTAAAATTAAACGTCCGTTTAATTTTATTCGAAATAAATCGCTAAAACGGAATTAAATCAAGGTGAGAACTTCTCACTCAATCGAATCGGTTTCGATTTTATTTTAAATAGTTAGATTTAAAATATTTGAATGCATGTTTGAATGATGATTGTTATCTATTGATTGTTAAAATAGACATTATACGCCGTTAGTAAGCGGATGTTATTTATTAAAAACATATACCGCGAATATTTCATAAACAGTGAAATTGGTATTATAAATAATATCAATATATATATATTGGCATATGTATATATTGCAGTTGATTGATTTCCCGTATTTTTTAGCGGATGAGACCCTATTACGCCGTTATTAAGCGGATAATATTTATTAAAAACATATACCGCGATAATTTCGTACTGGAGCGAAATTGGTATTGTGCTAATGTTTTTGGATGCAGGAAAACAGGTTGGAGGGATCCAACTGGATTCCTCAACAGTTTTTATTTGATTTCAGATATTTTGATATTTGATGGATTATCATATCGATATATGATATCGTTGTTGTCGTGATTGACTATTTGGTATGTAGCATCATTGGACCAAGTTTTGGAATTTTAAAATGATTTATAAAGTGATTTTTGAAAATATACTATATGTTTGGAATTTGATCTATTTTAAATAAATAAACGTTATAATTTTTAAAGTTATAAAAATTATGATTTTTGAGAAAAATAGTTAAAAACTGATTTTTGAGAATATGATGCTAATGATTTTATAAAATAGTTAAATCGGAATTTTTGAATTTATTATGAAAAGTTGAAATATAGGATTTATAAAATTTAATTATTTTATGAATCAAAAGGATGAAGTTTTTAAAGGAATTTAAAGACGTTTAAAAAGAATAATATAAATTGATTTATATTAAGAGATTTATAAATGGATATTTATAAATTGGAATATTGACATTATAAAACGAGTTTTTATAAGTGTTTGAATGAAGTGAAAATGAATTTCATAATTGAATGGAATTTATAGAATTTTAAACGGTGAATTTATAAATGGAATTTTATAAACAGTAGGTTTATAAAATTTATAAAGTCATTAAAAGAATGGTTTTGGATAAATAATTGAATCTTATAAGTTATAAGATTTATGATTATGAAGATCAAAGGAACGATTTTTGTGAACGAATAAATTATAAGTATTTAACTTATAATATGAACCTTTAGTTTTATAATTGAGTTATAAATCGAATAGGTTAATAAAGAAAATTTATAAAAGGAAGTTGTTATAAAATAATTAGAAATGGGATTTATAAACGTTGTTTTATAAATTCGCAAACAACTTATTTTGATAAGTAGATTGTTGAAACCTATTAATGGAGTTATATTCACATTTTTGACTGTGAATAATCCTTTAAAATAAAATGAATAAAAGGTTGAAAATTGTTAACGTAGTATATTCACGTTTTTGAATAGTGAATAATATGTTAAAGGAATTGTTTTGAATGTAATGTTTTAAATAGAATTAAAACGATCTAACGATGTTTTAAAATATATTGAGATTCGAAACCATAGATTTCAACATTTATTGTTGAAATAGATGTTTCGAGAAATAAAAGGAAATGGTGGACTATAACACTGTTGTTATAGTAAATGATTTCCGAAAGGAAATGGTTTGAATAGTATTGGGATTTATATATCTATTTTAATTTCGAATCCCTATACTAGTAATTTTGGGTTGTCGTAACGATGTTTTACGCAACATTCGTTTTGGCCCAAATAAATATGTTAAAGAGAATGATTTCCTTAAAGAATGAAATATATACTTAATTCGATTTAAGTATATGGAATATTTTCCAAGGTTGAAAATAAATAAAATTTGTGAATTACTTATGAATAAATAAGTATGGAAATGTTTTTTTCCAATGTGAAATGAAACGTTTTGAGAATTTATCTTTTTGAAGATAAATTGAAAATGGATAATTGAAATCGTATATGCATGGATATTTTGAAATATAAATTCATTATGGAGTGGAATTTGTTTGAAAATAAATATTGATTTATTTTTGAAGTGTTGAAATTATATATCTTGTAAAGATATTTTTGGAAAGTAAATAATTTGGAAAATTATTTGGAATCTGGTGATGTGTGCATATCAATTGATAGTTCAATAACCGACTATCAATATTTCCCTTTGAATGGGTATATGATGTGATTTGATTGAATTTGAATGCCACACTTATTTTTGAATAAGCGCTCACTATTCGGGTTAACCGGGAAAGGACCATGGGGTCGTATAACCCATTCCGAATATGTGATACGTCGTTATGAATTGCATTTGAAGATCGGTGTTGAAGACCGGATATTTGCAAAAGCGATAGGATGACCTGTCGATTGTCTCTGCACTGAGTTGCAACGGTATAGAGACTCCCTAAGTGATGGGGAATCCGATCAGGATTGTGGATATCCGGATTGCAAGGACTTCTTTGTAAGTGCCTTCGGTTCTGTTCGAGCCCGGAACAGACTTGTATGGATTGTATGTCTGACATTACAAGTTGAGATATAAAGCTGATTTCTTTCAAATATATTTATGTTGGTGGTGGAGAATTTATTCTTTTAGCTTAACACCCTTCTCTGAGACGTACGAGCTCAGAGGTTATATAGTTGAAGTTATCAGCGATATATTCCCAATTTGGTAATGTGACATGCTGAGTGATGCTGAAATGATCATTGTGTTGATTATTTATGATAGGATCATTTGTTTGATCGTCTATCTTGGTGATCATTTCTATGATCATTTGTTGACCCAAAGCATGGCTTTTGTATAAAGTATGTTTTTGTGGACGAAACTTCGTCGAGCCTCACATCCCGGAATGGTCAAAACAGGAAAGATGCGGCAAGGTTATGAGGGGTAGCTCCCTTTAGGGTATATGCATTTCCTTCTGGAAAGGGTGGTATCATGGTATGGAGCCCAGATACTTACTCATGTTGATACACTATATTTATTACTGTGTGGTGTTGTTGGTGACGAGCGCTCGGTTAAAGGTCCAATGGGACCGGGGGATGCCATATTCGTGTAGTAGTTACCTAGTGATAAAGGTAACCCGGCCTTGTGTTGGCAGAGAGCTGGTTAAGTTCTCGGGGACGTCCAGCCAGAGGCGTTTCCATGTGGCAATGGGAAGTTCCTTGGCCTGACCATTTGTTGGAAATCCAAAGAAACAATACGAGACTTGTACGGTATTAGTTGTATAACCTGCTATGGAATTTGAATTTGAAATATCTGGATATTTTATTATGTAGATCTAGATCTGAATTTTGAATTTTCTTTATATTCAAAATTATTTATAAATTATTTACAAATCACTTTATCTTATAATTTCAATTACACATACACACATATAAACTTTTATATTTTACAAGCATTATTTTATATTATATATAACTATATATATAAACATGTATACGTATATTAGACATCACATATGTATATATCTAGGGTCTAATGTGTTAGTTATGGTGTAAATCACAACAATTATACATGGTCATGTTAAACCATGTACACCATTCAATATTCATGTTGCACATGCACACATACATACACATGTGCATATGATATGCATGTTATATTATACTATACAAACATAACATACATAAATTTATATTTATAACTTAAATAATATATTAATTTTATTTAAAATAAATTTAGGCTTCATTGGTCCAATAAGAGCCAAAATGGAATATTTTTTTTGAAATTTACTCACTTACCCTGTTATGTGTTGTCCCAGTTCCAACATTCTCAAGTTGGGAGAATCATGTAACATCGTCACTTTGAGATTTTCCACTTGATCTAGTTGTTATTAACCAACAGGAAACTATCAAAATAAGTTATTCTATAGTTATTGAATAACTACAAGAATTAATCTCGTTGGTGCCCCAGCAATTATAAGTAATACATTGCCCAACATTTGAAGGGCGTTACGCACTCTGTTCATAACGAATGTATTGATATCCTTTCTTGAGACATATTGGCCATGAATATTTAAAGCAACATGTTTATTTTGATAACCCGCATCTCTTACCACATCAACCTAAAGCCTAGGGTGACTTTTGAACTAGTGTCATGCCAAGTAGTACGAGCTATTGGGCTTTTTAAAACATTACAAAGACTAAGAATATAAGGACAAAATATATGGCATTCTACACTTTTGGAACTCACAATAGAAGGCACTAAATATAAATATAAATATTAGTCATCAGAAAATATCTCAAAAAACACAGTCTCAAAACAAACATAGTCATAAACCAGTGGCTACAATTATACATCATATAGTCCAATAAGTACTAAGTATGATAAATAGTTACACCGAGACTGATGAAAAGTAATGAGAAATTCCAATGCCAAGCTCGCCTCTACTCATATTAGATCTTGGTCAATTACCTACTACTATGTCCTCTTTTAGTGGGGAAAAAAGAAAATGAAATGGGAGGGTAAAAAAAATTCTATGAATGATTTAGATCATTACTATATGGTGATCACATGAAATTGACTTCATTAATACTTTACATGACCTAAGGTATCCTACTTGCATTTGTGAACTACTTACTAAGGCAGGTTTTGTTAATCTAAGAGGTATAGTTTCAATACGCCTACACCAACACCTAGTGAAGATTTATACTTAGGATCGAACAACTAATCAAACCTTAAAACAATAATGGGTCAGGATAATAAATATTGGAGCTATTCCAACATAGGATCGTCAACAATATCAACCTTAGGACTACATTTCCAAATTATAACTAAACGTATCATTTTTATGCATTGATGAGGAGTCCGCAATGCAGACTCATGCCAAAGACGTTTTATGGTTCGCTACATCCATGTCCAATCTCAATGGTAACGTCATACCACTTATTGCACAGTGTTGGACATTTAATAATAGTACCATGTCCTAATTATCGTATGTACAAGGAACCTCCATTAGTTCAGGATACACACTTCCCTAGGCTCCCTCATCAGTGTTGCGCATACATCGCAGAATCTAATGTGAGTGCAATTTAATCGAATCACCCTTACCAAATGTCGACTTAGTCGAATAAATAGTTTTATGCCTAATTGTCTGTGCACAAATCTATCCAGTCCTATAACGTCCAAGAGTCGTAAGCTTAGGGAACTAATTATCCTACTAATATACTAACATTGATATATAAGATATATATATATATACATATACACTTATAACCTGGGCCCTAGGCCGAGGTTTAATTTGTGCCTATAAACCATTAGTTGGTCAACCGCTGGCTATTGGACTGATGATCACTTGCTATAGACCTGCTCCAGTAAGCATGTCGATCGGTTGAAGTTAATTATTACAAATTTTATTATCCCTTCATTCTGTTTATTGATTTCATTTTACAGTAAATCTTAATATTTCAATATACAATTCTCATTATTCTCAATTTCAGCTTCTAATCACTTCAAAATTTCATAACCGTATTTGTCACCAACTTTTGTTGATTTAACAAAAGAGCTTCTTCAATCTAAATCAGCTTTTATTCAAAAAGATTTACGTTAACCAAATTTAAATTAGACAAGGATTATATTCATATGGGTTAAATTACTATTAAATTCCCAATCTACTATAGTCATTAGATAAACTGTGTTTCTGGTTAAATTAAAACAATTCTTGATCAAATAGGGTATAAAAAACTTCATTACATATAAATCATCGTAATAATAATGAATCCATGCACATCAAGAAAGCTATTTTCTTTTTATTTTTCTTGTAATTGCCTCTACTAGGTTGGTCAATCCCTCCTTGATTTGATTAATTTGATTCCTCCTTCTTTAATCTTTTTAATTTTATACTAATGTTTTTTTGAAAGAAAATTGATTTGCAATGAAAGAGTAGAGTTTTGGGAGGGACTTTGTTTTGTTACTGTCAGTAATGAATTAGGATTCTCAGTATTAGGTTGGGGTTATATTTATAAGGTAAATTTTTTTATTAGTTGTTAGATCAGTTTATGAAAAATCTAGACCATTGGTCCCAGCCAAATCTGAAGTGACCCACTTTTCTTCACCTATATTTTAATCATTTTTAGTTGAGTTTTTAAAAAAAAAACAAGGGATCACTTCTTTTAATTAATCTCCCAAGATCCAGAACTTACTAATATAAAAATATCATTATTTAAATCAAGTCATATCATTTATATATATGAAGATATACAAATGTTTCTTTGCCTATCAGAGTGTTAAAGTAGCAAAGAAATTTAATCATACAATATTTCCCATAATTGAGAGGTTTTGTGTCACATAGCTATTTCTACACTTTAATCTTTTATTTAACTCAAGACTGACTAATACATGCTATTTCTACACTTTAATCTTTTATTTAACTCAAGATTGACTAATATATGATTCAAATGAAAGGCAACTATACACATGAAGTCAATATGATCAAGGCAACAAGCCCAAAACCAAGTTAACAGTTACAATGAGCACAACATCTATCCAGTGCACAACAACCATCAAGTGAACAAGACTAATGAATGCAACTCGAGCTTCAGTCACTGCACATTAACTGAAAGCAAACACACATGAATGGTTAATAAAGGTACCGGCTCAATATGCTATGCACAAGAACCAAGGTCAGAGGTGACACCAATGTATTCATATAGTCAGGCAATGTCAAGAATCAGAACAATGCAAAACTTTCAGATGAACGCATAATGAAGACAAACTACTGAGCTCCAAGCAAAGAGCAAGTGACAGTGATCAATATGTAGTGGATTAATGGATATGCTCAATACACAAACAAGACCACATGATACTGCAAACTACAACAGACTTGACTAAAACCAAATGTACCAGACTTTGAATCAAGCATGTAGGCAACAGGGTTTAGTTCAATATGATTGCAGTGAAGACTACAAGTACAAAGCATGCACATCAACTCACTACACTATTGCAATACAAGCTTCAGCTAGAAATCAGATGTCCAGATACAATCAAAGATTATGACTTCAAGCTTTTGCATGTACTTATATCAATTACAAGACATGTTTAAGCCTTACTGGTTAGCCAAGACCATGTTTAAACCATCTACTCAATACTTTGGCACATATTTATTCAAAAACAACTTAACTTTATAACTGAAGTATAACAAACATGCCAACGAGAATATATCCACATATTAGATTATATGGCATGTTCTTCTTCATCATAATCCACCTATTTACTCCAGAATCTGTTACTTAAATCATCAACTCACAAGCACATATAATACTTAAGTTTTTTTTCCTTTACATGTTCTTTTCAGGAAAACAAAGCAAGTATCAATCCTGGAAATACACATAACATAAGAGAGTTTGCCTATATTATTTATTACAATTAAACTACTACTGCTCTAAAGCATTTTAGAACCAACAAGATCTTCGAACATCCATACGAGCAAGATACTCAAGCATTTTTCCCTACAGCAACACTTTGAACCGCCTCAATGAAAATGAGGCACCCTAAAGATTGCAAAGGCAACAAATAGGGTTAGAAAATATATTCTGGTGTGAGTGAAATCGTAAATTATAAATAACTTGTAATTACTAAATATTGTGCAGAGAATTCATATGTTTGATGCTTATTCAAGTTCATACTAAAATCTGAGTGTGTGTGTTTGTGTGTGTGTGTGTATGTAAGCTCTTTCTAACATACATGCACTCAAGCATTCATTCATCAATACCATTTAGTTATACTTACATATACTCCTATAGATTGACTCCCTTAATTCCATAGCTTAATTCCTCAATCCCCTTTTTATCATTTAATTGGTCTTAACTCTTGCCATTGAACACCATGTGTGCATTGCAAAGGGGGCTCAATTCTGTTAACCCATTACACAGAGGCCTACAGGACTTAAACAAGTCATGCACATACCCATCATCCACCTGATGATGAATAGATCAAGGCACTACTCCTAAATTAGCTTTATAATCTAGAGACCATTCTCATTTTCTTTCAGGAGGATTTTATTAATTCTTGAAATGCTTTATATTCTTTTCTTCCTTTCGTAAACCAAAGAGTATTAAACTCACTCAGGGATTTCAGCCAGACATACAAAGCATCATGCAAAACACCATATCCCATTTTAAGGTCATTTTTATTCAATCATATTTTCTAAAACTTGTATATATATTTATTTCCAGAAATATTCCCATTTCTTACATAAATCTGGTGAAGTCATATAAGACATTACATTCATTTTACTGTGAACATAAGGTATGGTTTTTGAGAAAAACCCATAAAAACATATTAACTTGTGATTTGAACAAATCAGCACATATATATAATATTGCATTGTTCATATCATTTTTAGAATGAACCAAACATAAGCATGAATCCCCTTATTCACACTGCCTACTTCATTCTTCATTAACACCCTATTTCTCAGTAAAAATATTTAACTCATCTCCATATAAAAACTAGATTATGAGTTACAGAATCCATTTCTGTGATTAGGGTGTTCATCTTTTCCAAGCATTAATCAATACAATCAAAACAGATCAAAACATCAACCAAAGACATAGCCAAAATACCAACCATAATCAACAATTATTTGTTCAGAGAATAAAAATCAAACAAAAATATGATATGGTTTTATAAAAGTAATATAACTACCCTTAGCTTGGGTCTTAATGCCTTAAATCTCATGAGATGATTAATCACTCACCTTCCTTCTTCTTTCCCCCGACAATGCTCTAACTTGAAAACAGTGTGAGTTTGCTCTTTTTTTTCTAAAATATCTTTCTGTTTTCAAAATTGAACTGCTTCTTATCCTTTGATTTTTAAAACATTTAGCTAGGGTTTTAGTGGAGAGAAAAACCCATTTTATCCCCACACAAATAAGAGAATGATGTATATGTGTTTATGGCTGAATATGCCATTTTCTTTTTTATTCCATTTCGGGTATTACAGTTGCTTTTCTTCTTTTTCTGTGTACATGCCATTTGCATGTTTCACCTACACACTATTTTCATGTGACTTATCTACATTATGTATTTTCTTATGACAAATCAGAAATGTTCACATATATATCTTTTTATCAATTAATTCCTTGCTAATGTTTCAAACCATTTGTTTTCTCTTGATTTAAAAAATGTATTTACACATATGTAATACTAAACTGGTTTCATATATTTTAATTTTCATAAGAGTTTATTTTATCACTCTATACTCCTCTGGCTACATATATACAATATATATGTGAGATATGTGAATATAAAACTCATTCACACTTAGTTATTTTCTTCTCATTATTATTTACTGAAAACAACTATCCTCTTCCTTATTTATTTCACTCATTCTTGACATTTATTTTCAAACTATTTTATCCTTTGAATATTTTCCATTAACTGATTTTCATTTTAAAATCATTTTCATCTCATTAATTTGGGTCTTCACATACTCTCCTCCTAAAAGGAATCGTGTCCCACAATTATTATTATTATTATTTCGTACATTTCCATCCAATTGTACACAAGGCATAACTTCATTTCAGAAACTTATTCATTCAAACCCAATCAAACACACATAAGTAATGTTTAAGTTTATCATAATTTTTAGGCATACCTTGAGCAGAAAATATATTAGGATATTTATCCTTCATCCTATCTTCAGTTTCCCATGTACAATCATTCTCATCTAAACTCCATTGGATTTTAACCAATTTAATTATTTTATTTCTCATTTTCTTTTCTTCTCTAGCCACAATATCTATTGGTTCCTTCTTATAAACCAGATTTGCTTAAACTTCAACTTGTGTAGGAGATTCCAGAATGGTCTCCTTATCATGCACCCATTTTCTTCATTGAGATACATGAAAACATCATGTATATTACTCAATTCCTCTGTCAGTTTCAACTTATAAGCCAAAGTTCCTACTCTTTGAATAATTTCATATGGCCCTATATTCTTGGTGATAATTTTCCTACCTTGCCAAACCTCAATATTTTTCTCATTGGTGAAACTTTGAGAAATACATAATTTCCCACTTCAAATTCTACTGGCCTTCTCCCTTTATCTGCATAGGCTTTTTGTCTCTCGTGCTGTTCTCATTCTCTACCTTACAAGTTCAATCCATGCAGAGGTCTCTTTCACTTGTTCTGGTCCAAGCAACACTCTTTCACCTGCCTCCATCCAACATGCAGGAGATAAACAAGGCTTCCCATACAAAGCCTCAAATGGAACCATACCTATAGTGGACCGATACCTATTGTTATAAGCAAATTCAGCTAAATAGAGATGATCTTCCCAGTTGCCTCCAAAATCAAGTATACATGCTCTAAGCAAATCCTCTAAAATCTTGTTAACAATCTCGGTTTGCCCATCTGTTTGTGGGTGGTAAGCTGTGCTCAAGCTTAATTCTGTCCCCATGGCCTCTTGAAAGCTACCCTAGAACCTTGAGGTAAACAAGGTATCTCTATCACTAATGATTGTCTTGGGGATTCCATGTAATCTCACTATCTCCTTCACAAATAATTGAGCTAATTTGTAAGCATTTCTATTTGAATTCACTGGAATAAAGTGAGCTATTTTTGAGAGTCTATCAACCACAACCCAAATACTATCATTGCCTCTTCTTGTTCTTGGCAAACCATCCACAAAATCCATTGAAATGCTTTCCCATTTCCTGGTAGGCACTTCCAGAGGTTGTAGTAGGCCTGAAGGTCTTTGATAATCGGCATTGACTTGTTGACATGTAAACACTTTGCCACATATCTTGCCACTGCCCCTTTCATTCCTAGCCACCAATAATTTCTTTTAAGATCATGGTACATTTTTGTACCACCTGGATGTATAATGTACTTTGTCTTGTGATGATCATCCATAACCTCTTGCTTCAGTTCTTCCACATTGGGCATGCAGAGTTTCCCTTTCTTTCTTAAGTAGCCTCTATCATCACCTTCATAATTTTCCACTGATATGCCTTGTGATATCATGTCCTTCTTTTCCTTTAAATTAGTGACTTGATTCTGCATCTTTCCTATTTTATCAACCAGGGTTGATCTTAAGGAGATGAGACTTAATTTTCCATATTCAATCATGTCACCATGTACATTGTCTGATGCACCAATTTCTTCCTTCATTTCTACTTCACTAAGGATTGTTAAATCCTTGAATTCAGTCATCATTAAGCTTTCCAATCTTGCTTGATGTCTACTCAAAGCATCTGCTACCTTGTTAGCTTTTCTAGGAGTATATGATATATCAAGATCATAGGCAGCTAAAAACTCTACCCACTTATGTTGTCTCATACTCAAGTCTTTTTGGGAAAACAAATACTTAAGTGATTTATGGTCTGTAAACAATTCAAATTTAGTACCTAACAAGTAGTGTCTCCATAGCTTCAATGCATAAACAATGGCAGCAAGCTCTAAATCATGAGTGGCATATCTGGTTTCATTTGGCTTGAGTTGCCTTGATGCATATGCTATGACTCTTCCATGTTGCATGAGTACTGCCCCTAACCCAGACCCACTAGCATCAGTATAAACCACTAATCCTTCATTTCCCTATGGAACTTGTTAGACTAGAGCTTCCATCAATGCCTTCTTCAATGATTCAAAAGCTTGTTCACATTTTTCTGTCCACACATATGGTTGCTCTTTTCTATTTAGCTTGGTTAGTGGAATGGCTATCCTTGCAAAGTCTTTTATAAATCTTCTATAGTAGCCTGCCATCCCTAAAAATGACCTCACCTCAGTCATTGATTTGGGTCTACTCCATGATTGCAGTGCCATGACTTTGTTTGGGTCTACACAAATCCCTTGTTGAGATATAATGTGTCCCAAAAATTTGACTTCATTCTGCCAAAATGTACACTTAGTAAATTTTGCCTTTAAATTATGTGCTCTTAATCTTTGAAAAGACCAGATGCAAGTGCTTTATATGCTCCTCTTCTGGTTTTGAATACACCAATATCATCAATGAAAACAACTACAAATTTATTTAGAAAATCTCTGAATGTCCTATTCATTAAATCTACAAAATAGGATGGTGCATTTGTCAATCCAAAAGGCATTACTAAAAATTCATATAGCCCATATCTTGTATTGAATGCAGTGTATTTAATACTCTCCTCCTTGACCTTCATTTGATGGAATCCAGAGGCTAAGTCTAGCCTTGAAAAGATTCTTGCTCCATTTACTTGATCAAATAAATCATCAATTCTGGAGAGTGGATATTTATTCTTGATGGTAACTTTGTTTAATTCCCTGTAATCAACACACATCCTCATTGTACCATCATGTTTCTTTACAAATACCACTGGAGAACCCCAGTTTGAACTACTAGGCCTTATGAAGCCTTTCTACTCCAATTCTTCCAATTGTTATTTTAATTCCACTAATTCTTTAGGACCCATTCTGGTAGGCTTCTTGATGACAAGACTTATTCCTAGGATTAATCTTATCCGAAATTCAACTTGCCTATTTTCTGGAACTCCTGCAACCTCTCCAAAGACATTTGGGTATTCATTTACTACTTTTATGTCTTCCAGAATTAATTCTTTTTCAGTTATGCTCCACATTTGATTAAGGCAATTTGTTTTGGCTATTTCACTCATGACTATAATATTTTTACCATTTTTTGTTTTCAATGAAATAGTAAAATTTTCCATGTTCAAAATTGCTTTGAATTTACTCAACCAATCTACTCCTAGAATAATTCCTATTCCAGGATATTTTAACACAAACAAATCAGATTTAAACATATTTCCACCTATGTTTAATTCTACTCCCAAACATCTAATTCCTAGCATGCAAGAACTACCTAGGGGACTTTGAATAAACAAAGGTTTATCAACTAAATTGCATGTGAGAGCCAATTTATTCACTATATCTTGTGATATTAAAGAATGTGTAGCCCCGGTGTCATATATAACTGAAATTGGATAATCTTTAATTAGGAGTATACCTTCCAATTGTCCAGAATTTACCACTTCATTTTCTTTTGCTTTGCCTTCCAATGCTCCTACCTTTGCTCCTTTCTTGAACTCTGGGCAAATCTTTTTGATATGACCTTCTTCTCCACAATTATAGCAACTGAATGAGGTCTTCTTAGCTGCTTGACACATATTACTCATGTGTCCTTCCTTTCCACATTTGTAGCAAATAATTTTCTTCTTAATTTCCCCATTGGTTGCTCCTTTATCATTCTTGTCTGAATTCTTCTTGTCATAAGGGTGTGCTCTACTTTTCCCTTTCTTGTGGTTATTAGCTCTCAGGTTCCTGAGTTTCTCCCTTGCATTATCATGTTGTTCAAAAGAAAGAGTGAGATCTATGACTTGATAAAATGTTTTGTCTTTGTATGGTACCATTGCTCTACTTAAACCAGCATTAAGTCCTTGAATAAATCTTGAATTCTTTGATTCCTCATTCCCTATGAGCATGATTCCATACTTAGACAAGCTCTCAAACTTTTGAGTGTAATCAGTCACACTCATTGATCCTTGCCTCAATCTTATGAACTCCTCAAGCAATGTTTCCTTAGTTGTTGCTGGGACAAATCTAGCCTCAAGCATATCCTTTAACTGATCCCATGTTATCTCATTTTCTGGTCTTCCTGTGATGATTACCTCCCACCAATCCAATGCTTCTCCTTTGAGCCTTCTAGAAGTTATTTGCCTCTTCCGTTGGTCATTGATTTGCATATTTGCAAATATCCTTTCCAAAGTTCTTAGCCATGTTTGCACACTAATGACCCCTTCAGTGCCTTCAAAATCCTTGCCTCCTAAATTTGAGAACGTTTTCAGTAGCTTAGATAACTCCTCATGAGAATTTTCTTCCCTCTGCACTTCTCTTTCCCTAAATGCCCTCACCAAATCTTGCAAATTGACCAATGGTGTTGCATTAGGGGATCCTGCTCCGGAGTTTGGTGATCTTCCTACCATGATTCACTATACAATTTACATAGCTAGTTAGTCTTGTTTTTAATTTAATCGTTTCAGTAATTTATTCCTACTGAAAAAAAAAATATTTTTTTATTTTTTTTATGTGGGTTTGTTCCTTAGGATTTTATCTATATAAGAAAATTAGATTATATATATATATATATATATATATATATATTCACTATGTTTTTGGTAACATAGCTCTGATACCAACTGAAGTGACCCACTTTTCTTCACCTATATTTTAATCATTTTTAGTTGAGTTTTTTTTAAACAAGGGATCACTTCTTTTAATTTATCTCCCAAGATCCAGAACTTACTAATATAAAAATATCAGTATTTAAATCAAGTCATATCATTTATATATATGAAGATATATAAATGTTTCTTTGCCTATTAGAGTGTTAAAGTAGCAAAGAAATTTAATCACACAATATTTCCCATAATTGAGAGGTTTTGTGTCACATAGCTATTTCTACATTTTAATCTTTTATTTAACTCAAGACTGACTAATACATGCTATTTCTACACTTTAATCTTTTATTTAACTCAAGATTGACTAATACATGATTCAAATGAAAGGCAACTATACACATGAAGTCAATATGACCAAGGCAACAAGCCCAAAACCAAGTTAACAGTTACAATGAGCGCAGCATCTACCCAGTGCACAACAATCATCAAGTGAACAAGACTAATGAATGCAACTCGAGCTTCAGTTAGTGCACATTGACTGAAAGCAAACACACATGAATGGTTAATAAAGGTACTGGCTCAATATGCTATGCACAAGAACCAAGGTCAGAGGTGACACCAATGTATTCATATAGTCAGGCAATGTCAAGAATCAGAACAATCCAAAACTTTCAGATGAACACATAATGAAGACAAACTACTGAGCTCCAAGCAAAGAGCAAGTGACAGTGATCAATATGTAGTGGATTAATGGATATGCTCAATACACAAACAAGACCACATGATACTGCAAACTACAACAGACTTGACTAAAACCAAATGTACCATACTTTGAATCAAGCATGTAGGCAACAGGGTTTAGTTCAATATGATTGCAGTGAAGACTACAAGTACAAAGCATGCACATCAACTCACTACACTATCGCAATACAAGCTTCAGCTAGAAATCAGATGTCCAGATACAATCAAAGATTATGACTTCAAGCTTTTGCATGTACTTATATCAATTACAAGACATGTTTAAGCCTTACTGGTTAGCCAAGATCATGTTTAAACCATCTACTCAATACTTTGGCACATATTTATTCAACAACAACTTAACTTTATAACTGAAGTATAACAAACATGCCAATGAGAATATATCCACATATTAGATTATATGGCACGTTCTTCTTCATCATAGTCCACCTATTTACTCCAGAATCTGTTACTTAAATCATCAACTCACAAGCACATATAATACTTAAGTTTTTTTTCCTTTACATGTTCTTTTCAGGAAAAACAAAGCAAGTATCAATCCTGGAAATACACATAACATAAGAGAGTTTGTCCATATTATTTATTACAATTAAACTACTACTGCTCTAAAGCATTTTAGAACCAACAAGATCTTCGAACATCCATACGAGCAAGATACTCAAGCATTTTTCCCTACAGCAACACTTTGAACCGCCTCAATGAAAATGAGGCACCCTACAGATTGCAAAGGCAACAAATAGGGTCAGAAAATATATTCTGGTGTGAGTGAAATCATAGATTATAAATAACTTGTAATTACTAAATATTGTGCAGAGAATTCATATGTTTGATGCTTATTCAAGTTCATACTAAAATCTGAGTGTGTGTGTGTGTGTGTGTGTGTAAGCTCTTTCTAACATACATGCACCCAAGCATTCATTCATCAACACCATTTAATTATACTTACATATACTCCTATAGATTCACTCTCTTAATTCCATAGCTTAATTCCTCAATCCCCTTTTTATCATTTAATTGGTCTTAACTCTTGCCATTGAACACTATGTTTGCATTGTAAAGGGGGCTCAATTCTGTTAACCCTTTACACAGAGGCCTACAGGACTTAAACAAGTCATGCACATATCCATCATCCACCTGATGATGAATAGATCAAGGAACTAATCCTAAATTAGCTTTATAATCTAGAGACCATTCTCATTTTCTTTCAGGAGAATTTTATTAATTCTTGAAATGCTTTATATTCTTTTCTTCCTTTCATAAATTAAAGAGTATTAAACTCACTCGGGGATTTCAGCCAGACAAAAGCATTCATGCAAAACACCATATCCCATTTTAAGGTCAATTTTATTCAATCATATTTTCTAAAACTTGTATATATATTTATTTCCAAAAACATTCCCATTTCTTACATAAATCTGGTGAAGTCATATAAGATATTACATTCATTTTACTATGAACATAGGGTATGGTTTTTGAGAAAAACCCATAAAACATATTAACTTGTGATTTGAACAAATCAGCACATATATATAATATTGCATTGTTCATATCATTTTTAGAATGAACCAAACATAAGCATGAATCCCCTTATTCACACTACATACTTCATTCTTCATTAATACCCTATTTCTCAGTAAAAATATTTAATTCATCTCTATATAAAAACTGGATTATGAGTTACAGAATTAATTTCTGTGATCAGGGTGTTTATCTTTTCCAAGCATTAATCAATACAATCAAAACAGATCAAAACATCAACCAAAGACTCACCCAAAATACCAACCGTAATCAACGTTTATTCATTCAGACAATAAAAATCAAACAAAAACATGATATGGTTTTATAAAAGTAATATGGCTGCCCTTAGCTTGAGTCTTAATGCCTTAAATCTCATGAGATGATTAATCACTCACCTTCCTTCTTCTTTCCCCCGACAATGCTCTAACTTGAAAACAGTGTGCGTTTGCTCTTTTTTTTTCTAAAATATCTTTCTGTTTTCAAAAATAAACTGCTTCTTATCCTTTGATTTTTAAAAGATTTAACTAGGGTTTTAGTGGAGAGAAAAAACCCATTTTATCCCTACACAAATAAGAGAATTATGTATATGTGTTTATGGCTAAATATGCCATTTTCTTTTTGATTCCATTTCGGGTATTACAGTTGCTTTTCTTCTTTTTCTGTGTACATGCCATTTGCATGTTTCACCTACGCTTTTCATGTGACTTATCTACATTATGTATTTTCTTATGACAAATCTAAAATGTTCACATATATATCTTTTTATCAATTAATTCCTTGCTAATGTTTCAAACCATTTGTTTTCTCTTGTTTTTAAAAATGTATTTACACATATATAATACTAAACTGGTTTCATATATTTTAATTATCACAAGAGTTTATTTTATCACTCTATACTCCTCTGCCTACTTATGTACAAAATATATGTGAGATATGTGAATATAAAACTCATTCACACTTAGTTATTTTCTTCTCATTATTATTTATTGAAAACAACTATCCTCTTCCTTATTTATTTCACTCATTCTTGACATTTATTTTCAAACATTTTATCCTTTGAATATTTTCCATTAACTGATTTTCATTATAAAATCATTTTCATATCAATAATTTGGGTCTTCACAAAATCCTAGCCTAGAACGGTCGACCAGTCAACCGCTTGGTTATGGCCGGTTCACTACTAGGGGTCGACCAGTCCAAACTAGGGTGTCGAGCGGTGGAGTTTTCCTTATTTAAAATATTTGTTTCCTTAATTAGTTATTTGATTATTTTCAATTTGAACTTTTAAACTATAATAACTTTTTCATATGAGCTTCAATTTCAAAACATTATGTGTGAAAATTGTCTAGAAAATCACCACGAACGTAACGGTGAGTTTGGTAGGCAAATTCGAATGTTTGTGAAAATTCCATTTTTAACCTTATTATAATTAATTTCATTTCTTTTATTAAATTCTTGACTAATTTTTGCGGGGTGTTACATTCTTCCCTCTTAAAAATAATTTCGTCCCCAAAGTCTTTAAGGATCGAAAAATGCAACTCCTATGTACGAAAATTAATACGTACAACCATATACTCATCCATCAACCATTGACTACCGGTATTCTTAGTTCAAATTTCTAATGCATACACACTTATAGGCAGGGAATGCATATAAACCTATACTAATGCAAATATTAAGCGGCTTCCTGATCTAGTTGACCACTTGAAATGCAAATGCTTATGTCATGCATCCAAATGTATGTATCGCCTAATGTAAATGTACTAGAAAATCTTTATATATGCGCATCCATGCAATCCATATGTAACAACCATATGCATATAACTCTTTAAAATAAAACAAGTGATGATGTGAGTGTATGCTAACTCAAGAATTTATTTACCTAAGTGTTCACAGATCAATTTAATAAATACATATATTAGCATCCACCATCCAAAATATGTCCTAATGACATGTTCGCAACCATTCCTAGCATTTAATTCTCCATACCTATTAACGTATACTAGGAAAAAGCCTAAATGTATAAGCAGTTTATATAGATATAGCTAGAATGGAAATATACTAAAAAAATAGTTTTGGATGGGTAGCTTGTAACTTCTCCTCAGGCTTCCATGTACTCTTTGCTAGATCATCTCCTCATTGGACCTTAAACGGCTTAATAATTGTATTGTGGAGTCTCTTTGAATCATGCTAAAGAATACGAGTGGGTGCATGGTAAAAAAATGTCTTCTTTTCTACCTCCACCTCCTCTAGCCGATTCGGCTCGACTACGGCGGCTGTATTATGTAGACTCATTCACAAATGTGGCACATGAAAAACGTCATGTACTCCCTTTAAACTTTCAGGAAGCTTCATCCTATAAGGTAACTTCTCTACTCTACATGTGATCGAGAAAGGCCCTATATACCTTGGTGCTAACTTTCCAAACTGTTAAATCTCATGACATGCCCAAGCTGTGAGACCTTTATAAAAACCATGTCGCCCACTGCAAACTCCAAATTCAAGCATCACTATTCGACATAAGAATTCTGCCTATTCTACGTTATTTTCATCCTTCTACGAATCAAATCTACCTTCACTGATGTCTCTCTTACCATATCTAGTCCAAGAATAATCCTATCCATTTTGCCCTACCAACAAGATGGTGACCTACAAGGCCTTCCGTATAATGCCTCAAAGAGTGTCATCCCAATACTTGCCTGACAATCATTATTATAAGAAAACTCCACTAGTGGCAAGTGATACTCCTAGGAGCCTTACATTTCCAAGATACACATCCAAAGTATGTCCTTCAATACCTGGTTTATCCTCTCTATCAATCCATCCGTTTAGGATGATAATTGATACTCAAACTCAACGCAATTCCTAAAGCCTCCTTAAGACTCCTCCCAAACTTGCTGGTGAATGCGGATCTATACCGCTAATGATGCTTGAAGGAATCCCATGTAACCAAACTATCTTCCTCATGTATAGTTTCACGAAATACGTAGCAGTCCTCGTACTCCTAACCGGAACAAATTGAGCACATTTGGTCAATCGATCGACTATAGTCCAAACGCTCTCATTCCCTTTTATGCTCCTAGGCAATCCTTCGATGAAATCCATCGAAAACCTCTCTCACTTCCATTGTGTAATATCTAATGGTTGCAACAATCCCCTCAGCTTCTTCTGCTCCGCCTTTAGCCTTTGGCAAGTCATATATGTGGCCACATACTTGGTCACATGCCTCTTTATATCAAGCCAATAAAAGGCCATCTTCATATTATGATACATTCTGTCTTCACTAGGATGAATGGTCATCCTAGAACGATGAGACTCGGCTAGTACCATGTTAATCAACTCCATAATGAGAGGAACACATAATCTACCATCTCTTTGTAACCGCACTTTGAGTCAATGGTATAGCGCCTCAAATGACCTGACTGCTCTCCTCTACTAAAATTCTCAAAAATATCCAATAACTCCTTATCCTTCTTCTGACTTGACCTAATGCGGTCTATAAGTGTAGACTGCACATTCAAAGCTGCTAACGATCCTGTAGTGAATTCTAACAATGGTAGAAAATCAAAAATTTTGAGATAAAATCTAAGTACTATCACTCTAAGAACATAGGACTCAACATATCATGCTTTCTACTCAAGGCGTCACCTACAACATTACCTTTTCCTAGAGTATATGAGATACTGGAATCATACGATGCCAAAATCTTCATCCACCCTACTATCTTAAATTCAAATCCTTTTGGGAGAACAAATATTTCAGAGATTTGTGATTCCTATATAGCTTAAGCTTCTCTCCTAGTAGATAGTGTCTCTATGACTTGAGTGCAAGGACAATGGTTGCCAACTCAAGATCATGTATAGGGTAGCTTCTCTCATGGACTATCAACTGTTGACTAGCATAGCTTACCATTCTCCATTCCTGCATCAAGACCATGCCTAGCCTCGTACCACAAGCATCGGTGTAAACTGTGAATGCATTCATACCATCGGGTAAAATAAAATAGATGCACTAGTCGATGACTCCTTCAGTTTGATAAAAGCATTCTCGCACTTCCAGTCCCATAGAAACCAAATTCTTCTTAATTAGGAAGGTCAGTGGGGTAGAAATTTTTGCAAAGTCCTTAATGAACTTCCTAAAGTAGTGTGCCAAACTAAGGAGACTCCATACTTCCATAGCATTCTTCGGCACATGCCAATCATGTATTGTAGCCACTTTATTAGGATCAATTGCCAGCCTACGCTAAGAGACAACGTGTCCTAGAAAGCAACCTCTTTGCGCCAAAAGTGATATTTGTTAAACTTTGCCTTCAACTCATATCCCTGGAGATTATTGAGCACTTCTTTAGATGTAACTTGTCCTCCTCCTTGCTTTTCGAATTGACTAATATATCATCCACAAATACCACCATAAACTTATTAAGAAACCTTTTAAAATCTAAGCTCATCATATTAACAAAGCAGTCAGGTGCGTTGGTGAGTCCAAAGGGAGAGATAACCACTCACAAGGTCCATTGAATGTACGAAAACCGTTCTTCTAAATACTATCCTTGGATAAACGCAACTGATGAAACCCGATAGCCAAGTCAAGTCGAGAGAACACCTTTAGTCCAACTAACTAATACAAGACATCATCTATGCTGGCAATGGGTACTGATTCTTTTTTGTCAGCTTATTTAGCTCACGATAATCGACGCAAAGCCTCATAGAAACATCCGCCTTGATGGTAAAGACAATTGATGCTCCGTACTCTGAAATACTCCTAATGAATCCCTTCTCCATTGGCTCATTCACTTGCTTATTCAGATCGAGTCTTTCTTTTGGAGCCATATGCGTCAAAGGTAAGGCAACAAGTTTGGCGTTCCCCATAAGATAAATCTGAAACTCAATCCCTCTTTGGGATTGAAGACCGGTAACATCAGAAATGACATCTGAATAGCCTGTAATTATTTGCATTGAAGCTAAATATAAATTATATTTAAAATAATAGAGGGAAAAGCATCCATTGAGTGTAAGCGTGATAAGAGTTAATGAACTCTTTGAATTGATACATATAGATGTATGTAATCACAAGTCTATTAATGCCAAAATGGTTCCATGTGGATCATCATATTCACTAATGAGCTATCACCGCCATGGACATGTGTGTTTAATACATGTGTTGTATGTCTATAATGAGCTTATAGAATATAAAATGGAAGTAAATAAAATAACATATGATAGAAAATAAAATGATTCGATTTGATCAAGTAGTGAGTATGCTAGAAGCAGCTCTGAACATACCTGAAAATGAATAAATATTTAATCTCAAAAGTCACTCTTCCCTATGATACATAATGAGGTATCGATAAGGAGTGATCGAACCTTGTTGAATAATATATGATTAATGGTGAGTGAAGTTGAGTTAACTTCTTTCTGTAATGTCATATACTTAATAATAGTACATGATGTTAAAACTAATTTCACCTAAAGAATAGTTTACAAAGTCATATAACATAAGGGATTATAAGAAAACTCGACATATCCAAGGCTATGGAGTAGGTAGTTGTGCGAGTTAAAAGACTTTAGATAAAAATAGTTCGTGAGGGATCTTGTGTGAATTGTCCTAAAATAAGTTTGGAAACGACTATCATTGAATGACCAATTTATGTTTTGAACATAAGTATCGTAAAATACAACCGAACCAGTTTGTATGTAAGGTAATTCATAAAATGTTTATAAATAACTATTTCATTTAACTGAGATGCAATTGTTGTTTCAAGAAGTATCAACTTCACAGTAAAGGAATTCCTTTTAGAAATTATTGGTAGGGAAATGGATTCTAATAAAATCAATAGATAAAACTGACTACGAGGGATGATGTAATATCCCGGAATTTCCAGGAGTTTAAAATGCTGATAATCTCTTAATTTAAATTATTTGAAATTGATAAATTGTTATTTTTAAGGATAATTAACCGAGTAATATTTTAATTATGGTTATAAATTGGTATATTGTTTTCAAAATTTATAAGTATGTTTAAACATATTTATATCTGTGTATTTATATATGTGTATTTTGAATTGATTTTAAAATAGGATATATTATTTGTAAATAATAATAAGCTTATTTAAAAATGAATGTTCATATTTATTTAAATTTATTTTAGATTTTGATTTTTAAATTTAACTTTGAATTGAAATATAAATTTGAATTTAAAGGATAAACATACATCTTGAAATAAAATAATATATATAGTTTGGTTTTAAATTATATAGATAATGTTTTTAGTTAAAACAAGATTTGTTTTATAGAAATTTGGAATTTTATTTATTTAATAAGAATAAATGCAAGGCTTGAAAATAACATTTTAAATAAGTTTGAAATATTTTATATAACTTTATTTAAATTTTCATTGATTTTTATTTTATGTTCTTTTTAAAGATTGTATCTTATATAAATTTAGCATACATTTATAAATGTATAAGTGTATTTGTTTATTAGAATTTTAATTAGAAAGCAATTTTAAAATTTAGAAAGCACATTAGTAATTAGGGAAAATAATTTTAAAAGTCTTTTAAATTTCTTTCGAAATAAATGCATAAGAAGTGACAAATGTTAGTTTTAAAAGCACTATGTTAACAAGTGTAAAACATTTGTGTAAGTAAAGAGACAAGTGTCTATTTTTATTTCTATTTTCTTTTTAATTTATTTAAATTTTAAAATTCATCCATTTAAACCCCACGTCTTCTCATTTTTCTTTTTTCTTCAAAATTTTTGTATTCATGTCTAAAAGAAAATTAAAACCATCAACGCACCTTCATTCAACCAACCCAAAACCAAAAATCTTCAATTACAATCTGCATAAATTCTTCAATTCAAACCATGTTCAAAAACCTGAAATCTTTTTAAATGAAAAACCTGTTAACCTCTCCTCAAAACAATCTGAAAATTTTGTTACCTGTACAATTTTTCCCAAGTCTACATTAACTCCTCAAACTCAAATCAAAAACTCAAACAAAGCCTGTAACCCTTTTTCTTGAGCAAATTAAACTGCATGCCTGCAGTTTTTCTCAAAACAAAATCTGCACTTAATTCCTCAAACTCAAGTATCTGCCTCAAACTTCAAATGCATGCAAGCTAGCAATATTAGATCTGCAATTTTTCCCTGTCTACATAATCTTCCATGTGCATGCAAATGGATCAAGGCAATCTGAAGGTTTCTCTGTTTCAATAAAGCTTCAAGTTCAAATTCTTTTGCAAGTTTCCAGCTCTATATCAAACCTCTGCACTTCATAAATAATGTGAGTAAACATTTTTACTGAAAATTTAAGTGATTAATTATCTGTTGCTTGAAAATTTCTTGTGATAATGATATATTACTTTTGATGATAGAAGCTACAATCTGTAATGTATTTGAATTTCTTGTTGGGTAGTTTAAATCTTCCAGTCTTCTGATTTCAGAGATTTTTAAAAATAAAACAAAAATTTTAAATTTTAGCTTAATCTCTGTGAATCTATGGGGTTTTAAATCAAGTTAATTAGTTTAAAACATCATATAATTTTCTTAAAACAAGAATTAGTATTTTAGGTTCAGGAAAATGTCTAGAACAAGTAAACACAGTTGAAATTTTCAAATGCAATGAAATCAAATGTTAATTTTTATGGATTCAAGCATATATCTTAGATCATCTCAGAAAGTTAGGATTTTTAGGACAAGAATCACAATTTTTAAAATTTAATTGAGTGTGAAATTGGGGGTTTTCTGGAAATTGGTTTTTGGTCAATTTCTATTGATCACGAGGTCTTTGGTGATCGGGGTTCTTGGTAGATGTTGAGGAAGGATCAGAAAGTGTGGGAAAATGGTGGAAATGTTGGATGAGCACCGTAGTGACGGCAGTAGGAGATTTGATTTTTTTGACCTAGTTTTGGTGGTAGTCAGATTGGGAAGGAGAGCGTAATCTATGGATGACCGAGTAGAACGTAACTGTGAGGATGGTGGCGTGTTGGCCAGAGGAAGCTTTGGACGGAGTTGTCGCGACTCCAGTGATCGGAGATATGAGATTCATGTTGTTTTCTGGTGATGTGTCTGGTTCTTGTTGCTGCTGAATGGGTCGATCTTGTTTGAGAGCCTATGCTTGAGGTTGCAGTGTTTGGATCGATGATGTAGGCGATCGTGGGTGTGTAGAGGTTTCTGGTGATGGCCGGATGATCATCGATGATGGTGCAAGTTTCACGGAGGCTGGTTGGTGTCACTTATTATTTAGGATTTAGGTTGTTGAGTATTAGCGGGGTATAGGGTAGATGACTCGAAGGAGGCTTCGTGTTATAGGATTTTTGTCTCGAGTTTTAACTCGAGTTAGTTGGGTATGAAACCTGTAAGTTTTAAAGAGTACAGGTTCTTAATTTCAAAATCCTAACTAAACTTTGAACTGTGAATTAAAAGAAGAAGAGAGATGGTTCTAGGTTTGTGTTGCATGTACACATGGGTTGAACCCAAATAGAATGTTTAACCGAATTTTAAATTTAAAATAAAGTAAGTTTTTAAACTTTAAATAATTAAGCTAAAGTTATTTCTAGAAATTTATTTCTTAAAATTAATTTGTTTTTATAAATGAATTTGTATGAATGTTTAAAATGTTTTTAAGTTAAAAACTTTAATGTTATTTTCAGAACTTATTTGGAAATATAGAAAGGAAATTTATAGGGAAATGTTTTTATTGGTTAATGAAAAATGATTTAGAATTAAAGGAAATGTTTTTAAAAGGTTTAAGTAATTCATTAACTTGAAAATTAGAATTGTTAATTAATAATTAAAGAAAGTAATTAATGATTTCTTATAATATAATTTAGTTTATGAATTAAGTTAAATAAAGATTTCAAGATTTATTTAAGATAATGATTTATCTTAAAATAATAATTAAGTATTAATAATTTGTAATTAGATAGTTAATTAAGAAACTTTAAGTTAATTAATTTATTTAATTATTATTTTAAAGTGGGTTAATTAAGTGATTAATTAAGCATAATTAATTATTTAATTAACTATTAATTAAGATGATGATTTAGTTAATGTCTTATGATTAATTAAATTATAATTACTTTTTTATTTAAGTAATTAAGGATTAATTAAAAATAGTAATTAATTAATACTTAATAAAGGTTTTATTAAGTTTTAATTGGGTTTTCTTAATTAATAATTAAAGGATTATTAAAATATAATACTAGTTAATTAAGAATTAATTAACAATTTTTATTTAAGGTTAATTAATTTTAATTAAGGATTAATTATTTATATTTATGGATTAATTAATTTGTAATTAAAATTGTTAATTAATAATTAAGTTTATTAATTAATGATTAAGTGTTGATTAATTAGTTAATTAAGTTTAATTAATTAATTATAAAAAGTAATTAGTAACTAATTACTTTGTATTAAAGGATTGATTAATAATTAAGATTTATTAATTAATAGTTGATGATTATTAACCTGTTAATTGTAGATTAATTTGGGTAATGAATAATTAAGGGATGGATTACTCGATTATGTTTTATGAGATTAGTGAAATCAAGTAAGTTAATTAATTTGTTAATTAATTAAATATAGTCACTTGATAATTAATTAAGTATGTTTACTTAATAAGTTGTGATAAGGCTAATTACTTAAGATAAGTAATTAATAAATTACAGAGGTAATTAAGATAAGTAAAATTACTGATTGGGAAGTAATTTTAAATGGGTAATTACTGGTTAAAGTAATTAAGGGTTTATTACTTGATTTAATAAATCAAAGAATTTATAAAGTAATTAAGAATAATTGATTACTGTTTATAGTTGATTTATTTAAGTAATTAATTTAAGGGTGATAAATTAATGTAATTAATTAAGAGATAATGTAATTAATATAGTTAATTAATTAACGAAGTAATTAATTAAGGTTCATTAATTGATATAATTAATGAGAATAATTAAGGATTAATTATTTGATTAAGATTTAATTAATCAAGGTTGATTAATTAGAATGATGATTAATTAATTGGTTTAATTAATGTTTATTTAAGCAAGATTTATTTTGATGAAGTAATTAATTTAATTTATTTTAAATTAATTATAGATGAAGTAATTAATTTAATTCACTTTAAATTAATTAGAGATTAGAGATAGTTAATTTAATTCATTTTAAATTAATTAAATTGTGATTTGAGTAAATCATTGCTTATGTATGAATGGATGACATTGATTGTCTTGAATGCTTTGTGATCTCAGTAATGAGATAAGTATGATTGTATGATATCAATGCTTGGTTGCATTGTGATGATTACATAGATTATCAATTGGGATGTTGATATATGGATTATCTATTATGATATTGATAATGTGGATTACCTGTTATTTGATAATGCTGATTATCAATTATTGATTTGTGAGTTATCTATCTGTGTGTATATAGATACTGTATTTAATTGTTTTAAAAACCTTTAAAACAACTTGGACTTCAAAGACACGCTTTGGATTTCGATGAGACCGGGATCGGGTTTCCATATTTGGATATCCAAAAATCACATCGATTCCAAATAACGTTAGGTCGTGAGTCAAAGTGGAGCTTTGTGAAGACTCGAGGTGTAAGGGCTATACGTCAGTATAACTCTGTGGGTGATTTCGTAATGAGTTGACGGAATTAGTTCTTATAGGTTCGAGATCGTGGTTTAGAGTGCAAGGGTTATTATCGTTAACTCTGAGGGTGATTCCAAAATGAGTGTAACGAGATAATGCCTTCGGTTTCGTTCGAACCCGGAACGAACTTGTATGGATTGAATGCTTTCAAAACATCGTCGGGTGGACGTTGAGCATTCTAAGTGATGTGTTCACTAAAGGTAATCGTAACCTCAAGCCTCATCAACCGGGAATGGCTAAAACAGGGGAGGTGCAGCAATTCTTCGTGGGTATCCCCACTTGAGAGTAAGATTTACCCCTGTCTAGAGGTCCCTTTTATTTCGGCTGTGTGGGCGGTTGAATAGCTACATCCGCTTGGGTTGTCTTATTTGGAACTATTCAGTAAGGAATGGGTCCGGCTTTGTGTTGCAGGGGAGCGGGCGTACTCCTCGGTACGGTGATCTAGGCCACGTACTGTGACGGGCGGTACCCAGTAGCCCTGCCATTGTATGGAATCCAAAATCCAATAAGTGCCAACGGTTTTGATTGTATTACCCACTTTTGTGGCTAGTAGCTGGAATTTAATCATGTAACAATTTCGGCTATTTCATATTTATTTGAAAACCCTAGACACTATTATAATATCATTGAATTTCCTATCAAATGTTTTGGTTAGCGTAAGGTAAAAACTTTTCCATGTTTATGTGTGGAAAGTCTTGCGTGATACCTTTTCTTTCAAAAGGTTTTTAAAGTTAAGAAATTTTAACCGTTTACTCACACCAGACCCATGTCTGACCCGGAGTTTATTCTGTTTTTCTTAAACTCTTGGGTACTCAAATTTTTACGAGTAGCCAAGGGATTCAGGTTAGGATTTTAGGTTGGCTTGACGATTCTGGAGGAGAAAATGGAGCAGGAGGCTTCTGCGTATAGCTATAGAGTATTCCGCTGTGTGTTCTCTAAGTTGTTGTCTTTGAGTCGTATTGTGTCGAGTTGTATAACTAGACAGGTGTTTATAACTGTCTAGTATGTGTTTTTTTATCTGTGTATCTCTGATGTATTTGATACTATGTAAAGTATTATGTGACTAATATAATTTACTTGTTCCACTGTGTAGATTCTGATGTTGTTTCTTTCTTTTCTTTTCTTTCTATTCTCTTTTCTATCCCTTCTTTCTTAAAGATGATGCGATTTTCTGTGGTAAGAAATTCGGGTCGTCTCAGTTGGTATCAGAGCATTATGTTGAGTGAATACCTAGGCTCTATATTGGCGTCTTTCTTGAGAGAGCGTACTTGTAATTTTTATATATTACTATATTAATATGCATATATATATATACCTATCGGTTGGTTATCTGTTCGGGTTTTCCAATATAAGTTATAAAGGTAGATGGGGTAGTGGTGTGTGAAACACGACTACCAATGGTTGGAGTTTGAATGTTTGTGGTTGGAAGTGTATTTGTCGAGACTGTAGACCTAATACCGTCTCGAGTAATATTTGTAGCTTGGTGTAAGATTTCATTGATCTCTGAAGGAAATCTGTTAAGGTTCGGAGTTCACCTTTGAAGTATGAGTTTGTTTGCGCTCGTGTGAGCGGATTTTTGAGAATTTGGATCTATCGGTAGGCAGAAGCGAGTGATGGTATTTTGGTACCTCAGGAAGTAGTAGCTGCTTGATGAGATGCAGTGACTATGGATGTTCTCGAAGATGTTTTCTTTTGAACAAGTTTAAGGAAGTGTGTCTGCTTCGATGTTGTAGCTGAGTTCAGCGGAATGTTGTGTTTTGTTTGAGGTCCAAGTTTCTCAAAGAACTTTGGATAAGAAGTCTTTTGGCATCTGTGTTAGCGGTGCAACTCGGGAGTGTTCTGTGTTTCAGCAGGAAGATCTTTTTGGCTTAGCATTTCCTTGAGGTGGAATTCAGAAGCAGCAGTGAGGATCTGTTTCATTGATGGATTAGTTGGTCAAGGATAAACTGTTCTGGTTAGTGGAGAGAGAACAGTATCTTGGATATTGGATTGGTTTGATCGCAAAAGTGACTTGCGATGGTTTGGTGATTATCTTTGATAGTCTTTAGCTTGGATTTGTGGCATCTCAGGATATAGAAGTTATGGAGTTGCTGAAGATTTTTCTGGATATATCTTCGGGAAAGTTAGAGTTTTTCCCGCATTGGAATTTGAGTTCTGAATCGACTTGATGTCAGGTGTGATACCGGTGATTCAGCCAGGTAGAAGGTTGTTTCCTAGATTGATTGTTTGGTGTAGCAGCTCTGTATCTCTTGGAACTTCTGTTGAACCTTATTTCCAAGATGAGATGTTTGGTCGGTGCTTGTGTTCATTCGATGGGATTTTCATCTGCTCCAGATCAGAGTTGTGCAGCGGAAGCAAGATGGCTGTTGTTCATGAGTAGAAGCAACTGGGAATTGCAGTGATTTGGATTAGAGAGTTTCTTATGAATCTATTCTTCAGAATCTGAGGCAAGTTGGCAAGTGATTCTGTTCTGTCTTTTCCAGGATAGGAGAAGTTGTTTTCTACTGTTGATAGTAAGGTTTGGTTTTGATGGTGGATTGATCTCGTGAGGATCAGTTTGTGAGTTGTTGTGATCTAGTTTGTTTGTAGAAGCATCAGCGAAGGTTGAGCTGATCAGGAAGGATCTGTTGGAAGCCGGATCATCCGGTAATTTTTGAGGTTAAGTAACGGAAGAATTTGGAATTCGAAGTTGGAGACTTCGATGTTGTTGAGGTTTTCTCTGGTAAAGGGAGCAATAAGTTTTGGCGAGCTCCGAAGTATATTGGATTCTTTTGAGTTTTTGTAGAGATCAGTGCTTTGGTTTGAAGAGATGAATTGCCAGTTTGGAAAACTGGAATTCAAAATTATTTCACGTGTCTCTGAGGGAGTACGTGTTTGGTTCATCACTGGTTTTGAGACCAGTAGTTCTGTGAAAGTTTTAGTGGTTGATCAGTCTTGTCTGTGGTCTGGTATCTTGTGTAGATTTTAGATCTAGCTGAGTAGGAACTTAGTTACTTATAAGTATAGCTGGTTTGGGTTTAGTAGAGCGAGTATCCCTGTGTCTGTACTGGGGAAACTCGAGATAATTTTAGAAAGTTTATCGGGATCTATGTCCGGATAGCTAGTGTTGTTTGATTGAATTGGTTGTTTGGATGAGATTGTTTGTTTGATAAGTGTATGGCTGTTATTGATGTTTGAATTGGTTGAAAATAAAATAAAACTTTGGATTATCTTTGTTTTAAATTTCGAGGACGAAATTATGTTAAGGGGGGAGGATTGTAATATCCCGGAATTTCCAGGAGTTTAAAATGCTGATAGTCTCTTAATTTAAATTATTTGAAATTGATAAATTGTTATTTTTAAGGATAATTAACCAAGTAATATTTTAATTATGGTTATAAATTGGTATATTGTTTTCAAAATTTATAAGTATGTTTAAATATATTTATATCTGTGTATTTATATATGTGTATTTTGAATTGATTTTCAAATAGGATATATTAAATGTAAATAATAATAAGCTTATTTAAAAATGAATGTTTATATTTATTTAAATTTATTTTAGATCTGGATTTTTAAATTTAACTTTGAATTGAAATATAAATTTGAATTTAAAGGATAAACATACATCTTGAAATAAAATAATATATATAGTTTGGTTTTAAATTATATAGATAATGTTTTTAATAAAAACAAGATTTGTTTTATAGAAATTTGGAATTTTATTTATTTATTAAGAATAAATGCAAGGCTTGAAAGTAACATTTTAAATAAGTTTGAAATATTGTATATAACTTTATTTAAATTTTCATTGATTTTTATTTTATGTTCTTTTTAAAGATTGTGTCTTATATAAATTTAGCATTCATTTTTAAATGTATAAGTGTATTTGTTTATTAGAATTTTAATTAGAAAGCATTTTTAAAATTTAGAAAGCACATTAGTAATTAGGGAAAATAATTTTAAAAGTCTTTTAAATTTCTTTTAAAATAAATACATAACAAGTGACAAATGTTAGTTTTAAAAACACTATGTTAACAAGTGTAAAACATTTGTGTAAGTAAAGAGACAAGTGTCCATTTTTATTTCTATTTTCTTTTTAATTTATTTAAATATGAAAATTCATCCATTTAAACCCCACCTCTTCTCATTTTTCTTTTTTCTTCAAAATTTTTGTATTCATGTCTAAAAGAAAATTAAAACCATCAATGCACCTTCATTCAAACACCCAAAACCAGAAATCTTCAATTACAATCTGCATAAATTCTTCAATTCAAACCATGTTCAAAAACCTGAAATCTTTTTAAATGAAAAACCTGTTAACCTCTCCTCAAAACAATCTGAAAATTTTGTTACCTGTAAAATTTTTCCCAAGTCTACATTAACTCCTCAAACTCAAATCAAAAACTCAAACAAAGCATGTAACCCTTTTTCTTGAGCAAATTAAACTGCATGCCTGCAGTTTTTCTCAAAACAAAATCTGCATTTAATTCCTCAAACTCAAGTATCTGCCTCAAACTTCAAATGCATGCAAGCTAGCAATATTAGATCTGCAATTTTCCCTGTCTACATCAACTTCCATGTGCATGCAAATGGGTCAAGACAATCTGAAGGTTTCTCTATTTCAATAAAGCTTCAAGTTCAAATTATTTTGCAAGTTTCCAGTTCTATATCAAACCTCTACACTTCATAAATAATGTGAGTAAACATTTTTACTGAAAATTTAAGTGATTAATTATCTGTTGCTTGAAATTTCTTGTGATAATGATATATTGCTTGTGATGATAGAAGCTACAATCTCTAATGTATTTGAATTTCTTGTTGGGTAGTTTGAATCTTCCAGTCTTATGATTTCAGAGATTTTTAAAAACAAAACAAAATTTTAAATTTTAGCTTAATCTCTGTGAATCTTTGAGGTTTTAAATCAAGTTAGTTAGTTTAAAACATCATATAATTTTCTTAAAACAAGAATTAGTATTTTAGGTTCAGGAAAATGTCTGGAACAAGTAAACACAGTTGAAATTTTCAAATGCAATGAAATCAAATGTTAATTTTTATGGATTCAAGCATATATCTTAGATCAACTCAGAAAGTTAGGATTTTTAGGACAAGAATCACAATTTTTAAAATTTAATTGAGTGTGAAATTAGGGGTTTTTTGGAAATTGGTTTTTGGTAATTTCTGTTGATCACGAGGTCTTTGGTGATCGGGGTTCTTGGTAGATGTTGAGGAAGGATCAGAAAGTGCGGGAAAAATGGTGGAAATGTTGGATGATCACCGTAGTGACGGCAGTAGGAGATTTGATTTTTTTGACCTAGTTTTGGTGGTAGTCAGATTGGGAAGGAGAGCGTAATCTATGGATGACCGAGTAGCACGTAACTGCGAGGATGGTGGCATGTTGGCCAGAGGAAGCTTTTGACGGAGTTGCCGCGACCCCAGTGATCGGAGATATGAGATTCATGTTGTTTTCTGGTGATGTGTCTGGTTCTTGTTGCTGCTGAATGGGTCGATCTTGTTTGAGAGCCTGTGCTTGAGGTTGCAGTGTTTGGATAGATGATGTAGGCGATCGTGGGTGTGTAGAGGTTTCTGGTGATGGCCGGATGATCATCGATGATGGTGCAAGTTGCACGGAGGCTGGTTGGTGTCAGTTAGTATTTGGGATTTGGGTTGTTGAGTATTAGTGGGGTATAGGGTAGATGACTCGAAGGAGGCTTCGTGTTATAGGGTTTTTGTCTCGAGTTTTAACTCGAGTTAGTAGGGTATGAAACCTGTAAGTTTTAAAGAGTACAGGTTCTTAATTTTAAAATCCTAACTAAACTTTGAACTATAAATTAAAAGAAGAAGAGAGAGATGGTTCTAGGTTTGTGTTGCATGTACACAT
Organism: Allium cepa; assembly: GCA_030765085.1. Classification (NCBI taxonomy): domain Eukaryota; kingdom Viridiplantae; phylum Streptophyta; class Magnoliopsida; order Asparagales; family Amaryllidaceae; genus Allium; species Allium cepa. The sequence goes on from CM060938.1 coordinate 551,869,189, forward strand.
GGGTTGAACCCAAATGGAATGTTTAACCGGATTTTAAATTTAAAATAAAGTAAGTTTTTAAACTTTAAATAATTAAGCTAAAGTTATTTCTATAAATTTATTTCTTAAAATTAATGTGTTTTTATAAATGAATTTGTATGAATGTTTAAAATGTTTTTAAGTTAAAAAGTTTAATGTTATTTTCAGAACTTATTTTGGAAATATAGAAAGGAAATTTATAGGGAAATTTTTTTATTGGTTAATGAAAAATTATTTAGAATTAAAGGAAATGTTTTTAAAAGGTTTAAGTAATTCATTAACTTGAAAATTAGAATTGTTAATTAATAATTAAAGAAAGTAATTAATGATTTCTTATAATTTAATTTAGTTTATGAATTAAGTTAAATAAAGATTTCAAGATTTATTTGAGATAATGATTTATCTTAAAATAATAATTAAGTATTAATAATTTGTAATTAGATAGTTAATTAAGAAACTTTAAGTTAATTAATTAATTTAATTATTATTTTAAAGTGGGTTAATTAAGTGATTAATTAAGCATAATTAATTATTTAATTAACTATTAATTAAGATGATGATTTAGTTAATGTCTTATGATTAATTAAATTATAATTACTTTTTTATTTAAGTAATTAAGGATTAATTAAAAATAGTAATTAATTAATACTTAATAAAGGTTTTATTAAGTTTTAATTGGGTTTTCTTAATTAATAATTAATGGATTATTAAAATATAATACTAGTTAATTAAGAATTAATTAACTATTTTTATTTAAGGTTAATTAATTTTAATTAAGGATTAATTAATTATATTTATGGATTAATTAATTTGTAATTAAAATTGTTAATTAATAATTAAGTTTATTAATTAATGATTAAGTGTTGATTAATTAGTTAATTAAGTTTAATTAATTAATTATAAAAAGTAATTAGTAATTAATTACTTTGTATTAAAGGATTGATTAATAATTAAGATTTATTAATTAATAGTTGATGATAATTAATCTGTTAATTGAAGATTAATTTGGGTAATGAATAATTAAGGGATGGATTACTCGATTATGTTTTATGAGATGAGTGAAATCGAGTAAGTTAATTAATTTGTTAATTAATTAAATATAGTCACTTGATAAATAATTAAGTATGTTTACTTAATAAGTTGTGATAAGGCTAATTACTTAAGATAAGTAATTAATAAATTACAGAGGTAATTAAGATAAGTAAAATTACTGATTGGGAAGTAATTTTAAATGGGTAATTACTGGTTAAAGTAATTAAGGGTTTATTACTTGATTTAATAAATCAAAGAATTTATGAAGTAATTAAGAATAATTGATTACTGTTTATAGTTAATTTATTTAAGTAATTAATTTAAGGGTGATAAATTAATGTAATTAATTAAGAGATAATGTAATTAATATAGTTAATTAATTAACGAAGTAATTAATTAAGGTTCATTAATTGATATAATTAATGAGAATAATTAAGGATTAATTATTTGATTAGGATTTAATTTATCAAGATTGATTAATTAGAATGATGATTAATTAATTGGTTTAATTAATGTTTATTTAAGCAAGATTTATTTTGATGAAGTAATTAATTTAATTTATTTTAAATTAATTATAGATGAAGTAATTAATTTAATTCACTTTAAATTAATTAGAGATTAGAGATAGTTAATTTAATTCATTTTAAATTAATTAAATTGTGATTTGAGTAAATCATTGCTTATGTATGAATGGATGACATTGATTGTCTTGAATGCTTTGTGATCTCAGTAATGAGATAAGTATGATTGTATGATATGAATGCTTGGTTGCATTGTGATGATTACATAGATTATCAATTGGGATGTTGATATATGGATTATCTATTATGATATTGATAATGTGGATTACCTGTTATTTGATAATGCTGATTATCAATTATTGATTTGTGAGTTATCTATCTGTGTGTATATAGATACTGTATTTAATTGTTTTAAAAACCTTTAAAACAACTTGGACTTCAAAGACACGCTTTGGATTTCGATGAGACCGGGATCGGGTTTCCATATTTGGATATCCAAAAATCACATCGATTCCAAATAACGTTAGGTCGTGAGTCAAAGTGGAGCTTTGTGAAGACTCGAGGTGTAAGGGCTATACGTCAGTATAACTCTGTGGGTGATTTCGTAATGAGTTGACGGAATTAGTTCTTATAGGTTCGAGATCGTGGTTTAGAGTGCAAGGGTTATTATCGTTAACTCTGAGGGTGATTCCAAAATGAGTGTAACGAGATAATGCCTTCGGTTTCGTTCGAACCCGGAACGAACTTGTATGGATTGAATGCTTTCAAAACATCGTCGGGTGGACGTTGAGCATTCTAAGTGATGTGTTCACTAAAGGTAATCGTAACCTCAAGCCTCATCAACCGGGAATGGCTAAAACAGGGGAGGTGCAGCAATTCTTCGTGGGTATCCCCACTTGAGAGTAAGATTTACCCCTGTCTAGAGGTCCCTTTTATTTCGGCTGTGTGGGCGGTTGAATAGCTACATCCGCTTGGGTTGTCTTATTTGGAACTATTCAGTAAGGAATGGGTCCGGCTTTGTGTTGCAGGGGAGCGGGCGTACTCCTCGGTACGGTGATCTAGGCCACGTACTGTGACGGGCGGTACCCAGTAGCCCTGCCATTGTATGGAATCCAAAATCCAATAAGTGCCAACGGTTTTGATTGTATTACCACTTTTGTGGCTAGTAGCTGGAATTTAATCATGTAACAATTTCGGCTATTTCATATTTATTTGAAAACCCTAGACACTATTATAATATCATTGAATTTCCTATCAAATGTTTTGGTTAGCGTAAGGTAAAAACTTTTCCATGTTTATGTGTGGAAAGTCTTGCGTGATACCTTTTCTTTCAAAAGGTTTTTAAAGTTAAGAAATTTTAACCGTTTACTCACACCAGACCCATGTCTGACCCGGAGTTTATTCTGTTTTTCTTAAACTCTTGGGTACTCAAATTTTTACGAGTAGCCAAGGGATTCAGGTTAGGATTTTAGGTTGGCTTGACGATTCTGGAGGAGAAAATGGAGCAGGAGGCTTCTGCGTATAGCTATAGAGTATTCCGCTGTGTGTTCTCTAAGTTGTTGTCTTTGAGTTGTATTGTGTCGAGTTGTATAACTAGACAGGTGTTTATAACTGTCTAGTATGTGTTTTTTTATCTGTGTATCTCTGATGTATATGATACTATGTAAAGTATTATGTGACTAATATAATTTACTCGTTCCACTGTGTAGATTCTGATGTTGTTTCTTTCTTTTCTTTTCTTTCTATTCTCTTTTCTATCCCTTCTTTCTTAAAGATGATGCGATTTTCTGTGGTAAGAAAGTCGAGTCGTCTCAGATGAAATGAAACTAACCAAACCTAAATGAACACAATGCATTAAAATGTCTAATAAGTATTCTTATACATTTTAGAGAAACTATGAATTTCTTATAATATCGAGAATAGATAATCCTTAGTTGTCAATTAAGCCTTCAAGAGTATTGACTCCACGATACAGTATGATGCACAAATCCAAAATGGATTCCATGTGCATTATCAAAATATGATTTTGATAGCTATACCCAAAAGGATAGGATCCATCAGTTGCGAATGTGCCTTCAAGAGCAAGACTAATGCGGTTGGAATATAATGGGCAATGTTGATAAGAATGATATCGTAAATTCAATTATTGAAATTCGCCTAATAGATTCATCATTGAATGTGCTTAAGTTATTTCAGGTTTACTTACAAAATTTATCACTTAATATGACCATTATTTTGGTACATATGTGCTGAAATGAAAAATTTTAAATAATGATTTACAATAGACTATTTACATATGACAACCAAAGTGTCTCAAAGTGTAATAGCCCAATTTTTTTTTACAAGTATTTTTCACTTGTATTTTTAAAAAAAAAACCTTGGGGTTTATTTAAAGTGAAAAATAAATTTTAGGATTAACTAATAAGATCTCTGGAAAAATCAAGTTTTAATTAAGAAAACATTTATAGCTTAGGTGGTTAAGACATCTGGGCTATTCACGACAGGTCACGAGTTCGAGTCTCGGCATGGTCAGAATTTCTAATTTTTTTGTGTATAAATGAACTGGGTAATTACGCGTTAAAAAGGGCGCGTAAATTTAGGGAATAAGTACCGTATATATATATAAGATATGAAGAATGTAAACCAATTTGAATTTTAGTTAAGTATTAATTTTGAAGAATTTAGTGTATTTATAAACTGTTAAATATCGCGTTTAAAAGGACGCGTAAAATTTATGGTAAGTAATGTAATAAAACGTATAAAATTTAAAACGTTATTATATATATATATTTTTGATGTTTTGTATTACGTCAGTTTGACGTACTTTTAAAATCATATATAAACACCTTTATGGATTAAAACATCAGTTAGTGATTTTTAAGACGAACGTTACTTTTGGTTGTAACTGACAGTTTTGGTTTTAAATAAAAGGTGTATATACGTTTCCATTTCCAAAAGCTTTGAAAAATTCTTGCCGTCATTTAATTAATCAAACTAAAAAAATATATATATATATCAATTCTCATATAATTGGAACGGTTCATATTTTGCCATTCCTCTGATCACGAAACCTTATCTGCCTAAATCTTCAATCACACATATAAAGAAGCTGGAAGGGATATCAACGCATGCTTTGAAATGTCGAAAGAGATTTAATACATGTTGCATGTTCAGTTCAAAGCCAATTTATTTGTTTACCGTTATTCCTAAAATCACGCAACTGTTTATTGGTAACAAATGTTGAAATCAAAAGTTTTGTATGTCTGGAAATAAAGCATGCATCTATGAAACATTCAATCAAATTTCTTGCCGTTCTTTGGTTCAATCAACATTTAATGCTTGCCAACATTTACGTAAGAAACTCCCTGCTTTTATCAATCAATTGGGCAAGTTTGAAATCTTAACATACCTGACCGTGAGAAATATTTTATCCACCTCATTTATAACTGTGTATTTCTTTTCGCCATTCAAATAAAAAGATTTATTTCCCACTTCTCATTTTCATTTGCGTTTAAAAATAAATTATATATAAGTTTTCTCTCTCCTTAATTCTTACTTTTTATTTGCCTAGCCTCTTTATTATTTTCCTATGTCTATCTCTTGACATTTATTTCTTTATTTTTCTAGATCTTATTTTATCTATTAAATATTTCTTATGTACATCTTTATTTAATAGCTTGTGTAACAACCCTAGTTTTAACAATTTATTTTATTTTAATTATTCAAATTTGAAATAATATTCTTATAGATTAGGTTTAACAATATGGTTAAATATTTGATTTGGAGATATATTTTATAAAATTTTGTATGCCAATAAAATTAAATAATAACTGTAAAATTTTAAGCTATTTTTGAACTGTTAAATTTCGCGTTTGGAAGACGCGTCAATTATAGGGTATAAGTGACGTAATAAAACGTGTGTTTTCAAAACGATATTTTCACACAAATTTTTGATGTTTTAGTTTGCGTCTGTTTAACGTAGTGTAAAAATCATATTTTCATATATTTTTGAAGAAAAATATCAGTCAGTGTTTTAAAAAGCAAATGTTACCTTGTTTTAATTGACAATTTGACTTTACACATATTGTATACGTTTCCATTTCAACTGCCTACATAAATTTGCCTTTTCATTTTGATATCAAACTAGAAAAATATCAAATCAAAATACATAAAACTGAAATAAATTCAACAAGTAGTAACGTACAAAATTTAAGCTAGACGTGTGAAACCTAACTGTCACTTTAAAGAAATCAACATGCACATCAATTCCTTTCCTCTGCCTCTATCTCATCAATTATCAACCTATAATCACGCAAGTTTTAATTTATAAGAATGTGTGTATTAACCCTGCCTTCATCACACAAACTTAATTATAGGGTAACATTAAAAACCTTATTCTCTCTGATGATTTCCTTTTTACTTAAATGCATGCAATTAAAGCTTGAAACCATACACACCATTTCTCTTCCTTTAGCCTCTGTTCTCATCAGTTATATATCAATTCAAATCCTTGAATCAAGTACGTAACTCACGCAGGAAATAAAATCTAGTTTATAAACATCAACAAGTTTTCAAAAAAAATAAAATCCTCTCGGCCTTCTCTTTATGCCTGCCTTCCATTAATCATGCCAGAAGATCAATGCTTGCAATATTCTTTTGTAACTGATGGGAAGAATTCTCGTCCATATCAATAGCATTTATATCAATAGAAACTGACACGTTATTTTTCTCATCTGCCTATAAACTCATTCCCCTCTACCCATTTGTTCTCTGCATCGATCCAATTCTCTGCTCCTTCTCGTGAATCTATCTGGTAAATAGTTATAGTATTGTTCTTTTCTTTCGGTTCAGATATTTTTCTCCCTTTCTCTTTCTTGAAATTTTGTCCTACCTGTGCCTTGCTCGGCCATTTCCATTGTTATGCCATGCATAAGATGTCTGTACATTCATCCCTATGCTGAGATATAGGCTAGTCTTGTGCATATCAGAGGGTGAAGCAGTAGATTGGTGGGAGAAACTGAGTGTTATGAGGAATGGTTGAAATTTTATACAATAGTGATAAGTTGCATTTAGGAAGTTTAGATTCAGTGACAATATAAGAAATAGCCTTGTATTGAACCTGTTGATTTTCAAACTGCATATAGTGATCAGTAGGCCTTTTTCATGTTGAGGGATGTGGGGTGAAGTAACACTGATATAAAGATAAGTGTAGATATAGGTTGAGTTTTGCATGCATTTTGTAGTTGTAGGCTAGTGAGTTTTAGCCAAGAACCTGGATATGATATTTAATGTATGGGAAGGACTTTGGTTGATTTGTTTAAGATTTTCCAGGATTTGATTTAGTTAGTAGTGGAAAAAAAAATTACATTTTTTTATATTATATTATATATATTATATTCTTTAAGGGAGTTAACTTGCATTTGTGTTGAGTAGTCTGCATACATTTATGTTGGGTTTAGGGGAGTCTTTCAGTTGCCTTTATATAAGAAAGGGGTTGTCTGTTTGTAGGGGAGAGGAGTCATGTTCTTTATTTTATTTTATTTTTTTTCTTTTCTGAGATTGAAGATCTGGACAGGAGTATTGATGCATAACTGAAGTGAAATGTTGATGCTACTAGGAAATAGGGGTCAGTGAGTGTGAGATTTGTGTTTCCAATAATTTTTGAAAAAGAGATGGCTGGAAGTTTCTTTGCATTTTTTTCGAAGAAATTTCAGTATTGGCTCGAAGCATGTGAGCTTGAGACGTGGGGAAGACTCGAAGTAGGTGGGTTTTGGCTCGGGTAAATGAGTTTAGTGGATACCTGTTACAGAGGAGTTGGGAGGTACTTGAAATTGAATAAGTGCGAAGCTTTGAAAAAAAAATAAAAAAAAAAGAAAAAAAGAAAAAAAGAAAGAAAAAAGAAGAAAAGAAAAAGAAAACTGAAAAGATGGGAAGGAAAGGCTGCACAAAATTTTGGCCGTGTGCATGAATATAGAGTGGTGCACGTACGTGCATATATCCATATCACGTTCATGAAGAAAATTTGGTGCACGTGTATTCGTGTTCAACTTTTGCCGTAGTTGTTTAGGAAAAATTTTGGTCGTAAAATTTTAGCACGGTTCACAGTTTTGGGTATGTTTTGGTCACGTTACACGGTGAAGTGGTCGAGCAAAGCAAACATATTCTTGTTCTATTCTTAATTTTCCTTGACCATAAATTCTTAAGTCGCGTTTCAATATTTGAATTTTTCTAGATTTGAATCTAGGCGACGTCCGAGAATCTTTATCGTTACCCTCTGTCGGTCTGTACCGGTGAACTGTCATTTTTGAAATTCAAAATTTTCTGCAAAAATTCAGGTGAGTATTTCTCAAATGTTGATGCTACTAGGAAATAGGGGTCAGTGAGTGTGAGATTTGTGTTTCCAATAATTTTTGAAAAAGAGATGGCTGGAAGTTTCTTTGCATTTTTTCGAAGAAATTTCAGTATTGGCTCGAAGCATGTGAGCTTGAGACGTGGGGAAGACTCGAAGTAGGTGGGTTTTGGCTCGGGTAAATGAGTTTAGTGGATACCTGTTACAGAGGAGTTGGGAGGTACTTGAAATTGAATAAGTGCGAAGCTTTGAAAAAAAAAAAAAAAAGAAAAAAAAAAAAGAAAAAAAAAAGAAGAAAAGAAAAAGAAAACTGAAAAGATGGGAAGGGAAGGCTGCACAAAATTTTGGCCGTGTGCATGAATATAGAGTGGTGCACGTACGTGCATATATCCATATCACGTTCATGAAGAAAATTTGGTGCACGTGTATTCGTGTTCAACTTTTGCCGTAGTTGTTTAGGAAAAATTTTGGTCGTAAAATTTTAGCACGGTTCACAGTTTTGGGTATGTTTTGGTCACGTTACACGGTGAAGTGGTCGAGCAAAGCAAACATATTCTTGTTCTATTCTTAATTTTCCTTGACCATAAATTCTTAAGTCGCGTTTCAATATTTGAATTTTTCTAGATTTGAATCTAGGCGACGTCCGAGAATCTTTATCGTTACCCTCTGTCGGTCTGTACCGGTGAACTGTCATTTTTGAAATTCAAAATTTTCTGCAAAAATTCAGGTGAGTATTTCTCACCAGACATACGTATTTATATTTGGTAAATTATTGCAAGTGTATGTGTAAAATTGTATTTCACTATTATCTGTCTGTAATGTAATATAGAATGATGGACCCCATTCAAATTGACACCTCATCAGTATTATCTGTTATATTATTTCTGCAGTTATGTTATTGTCTATTTACTGCTTAAATCACCACTGCAAGTTCCCTGTCATTATAGATGGTATGGGCTGAAATGATAGGCCTAATTGATTTTTATTGTTCACTTGTTCTGTTAACTGCTGAAAATTGTCTTGGGATTGCGGGTTCGAAATGATAGAACCCGGGGTTGTGTAAATATCGGATTGAAATGATATAAATCCGTTTCACTTGACCTAGGCTAGAAAATCTTATACAGACCCGTGGTTTATATATTATTTTCTGAAATTATTTTAAATTATTTAAATTTAGAAATTTGATGATATTCTAATTTAAATTATATAAAGGATTTTTATGAGATTTACAATGATTTAAAAGGGGTTAAATAAATAAATGTTGAGTTAAAATTTTGGAATATAACTTGTTTAGAAATTCTATATTTTTGGAAAGGTAAAGATTTCAATACAGAAATAATAAATAATAAGTTATATTTGAAATTTGATGTTTAGCTAAAAGTCTACTACAGCATTTAATTGCTGTCTTTTGAAACTTGACTATTTTAAACCCATACTTTAGATAGCATTTCCTAGATGCTGTAGAAGTGAAATTGATTTAAAATTGATTTATTTAAAATTTCATCTCTATTTTGGGAATACGTTAAGATTTGGAATTTAAATATGAAATTGCTAATAAAGTAAGAAATTGAGTTTGGAAAGATTTAAAAGAAGAAAATTGATTTCTATTATTTTGATAAAAGAAATAAATTCCAGATTTAATTGAATAAATTGAAATGGTATATCTTCAAAGGAAATGTTTTAAATCAAGGATTTGAAATTAAAGGTATTTGAAATATATATATTGATTTGAAAAATATAAAAATACCATTTTTCAAACTATAACCACGGGTTATAATAACGTTTGGTTGGCAAAGAGACCGGGATCGGATATGGGCATACTCTCTGTCGATACCGAAAACCACTTTGACTAACCGTGTACGCGGTGGAGATTCCAGAATGAAGTAGGTTGGTGGTGACGGTTTCTTGAAAGGTATATACGTGGACCCGACTCCCGTGAGTTGGCATAAGGTGGCTAAAACAGGAGCGATTCTCGGATTAATGAGGTAGCTCCTCTGATCGAACGCACTTCTTCGTATGCCATTCTATTACTCTTGTGATTGTTTGGTGCGCACCTTTGATTTGGGAGTGTTGTTCGAGGTGGGCGGTAACTGCGGCTACGCGTTTCCACCGGTCCGGATAGCAATTGGTATATCTACCCTGGCATTGCCTAGTTGTGCCGTGTCACCTACCCTAGCGAGCCTCCTACGAGTTTCTATTTGTGTCGTACCTATGGAGTATCCTCTGGTAGCCTCCCGATCAGGAGGTATTACGGTACTGTATAGACTATTGGCATTATTTGTGTTAAGGGGAATATTGGGTCACTTCTTAACGCTATTTAAAAGTATGTTTACTTTACTATAGACACTATTATAATAGCGCAATATACTACATAGTAAATAGTTTAACGGATCCTTAGAGGATGGGCGATCTCAAGCATCCTTTAAGTTACTTGCTCTTTATTACAGTACACTTGATTTAGCTTACATTATATAAGTATGTATGTCCTGACTCGAGTGTTTTGTTTTATTGTACGCTCGGGTCAGCCTGAGTTGCAGCTTCAGCTTTCTTTCCGGAGCTAGGACCACTCATAGATCTCTCTTGCTAATTGGAAGCTTTTTCAGCTTTATCTATTTTGTAATTCAAGACATTTGAAGACTTTATATTTGCTTATGGCTTAAAATTGTATTGAAGTTTATGAACAACGTATTTCTATTTGGTAAAAGTTTTCAGTGGATTCATGAACCACTGTGTTATTTTATGTTCCGCTGTGAGATTCTGATATCTGTGTCTGTGATTCTGTGTATTTGGTTTCATTTGTTCCTTAGCTATATTTACAACCTATTGTTTTGAACTATTCCAGCTCGACAATTTTTAAGTTTTGTCGAATTCGAATGGTACAAAATAGTGGGTCGTTACACAAAGTCAGTGGAAATAATATTGAACTTATGGGTTCTTGGATATGATCCAAGAAATGATACAAAAAGTATCATTTTATAAGTATTGGAATTGAATAAGTATTTTAAAATATCAAATAGTTTGATTTTCAATCAAAATTCTAAGACAGCGCATGTCCGTAATAAAGAACAACTAAAAGGTACATAAATATGTCTTGACTATATGTAAATAACATACCGTTGATTATTAACGATGTATTTACATTACAATCGGTAATCGTTTGGTTGTTTAACACTCGATATGTGATATGTAAATTATATCTTTTATAATAAGTATATAGAATGCTCGAAATATCCCAAACGATGTGCAAAGACACCAAATTAAAATGTTTAATATACAATTTTTAAGATGGATTCTTTATGCATTGCCTAGAGGAAAACATGTTGAATTGTCTACAATACCATAATTTGCTTATGTATTTGATGTACGAAGAAAATATAAAATATGAATTAAGATCCCTAAATGGAAGTTTAGAGTGTTCTCGAGTATTTACGAAATATTATATAATTATTTATAGAAACAACGAACACTTTTTAAAAGAGTATTAGCAAACTTTATAAGTGTTATTGAGTATAATATGTCGATATTATTTATGTTCAAACCTTAATTAAGAAGCTTTAAGTGTAGAAATGTTCCAAACGAAAGGTTGTGATTGATTCAACGAAACACTAAGCACATCGCATTGAATAGCGCTATAGTAAAAGCAAAGAACATAAATATAAATGCACAAAATTATAACCAAGCAAGAGGTAATTTTAAGTATTAAGAATACTACATCATTATTATATGATAGTAGTATAATAATAGGAGCTTACTAGAAGTCAAGAAACATACTCTGAATAGTTTCATATGATAGAGGAAGTTCATCAACATCGAAGATAGTTGACTAATAGAGTAGTTAATTGAACCAATACAGCAGATCCATGCACGAAGGTCAAACTCGACCAGTTCTCATTAGACCATTGAAGGGATGGGATAGAGATTCCAAGATTGGCCATGAGTGCAAGAGGAAGATTGACAGAGTTAGGGGTATTCCATAGGAACAATTATGTAATTTGTTACATATATCTAACTCGATAACCAATCTTATTCGAAATAAAAGGTGTTTTCTTTCAATTATATACTTGGTATGGTATGTTATATTCATTAATTTGTTTAATTAAAATTAAATTTAATAGAAAATCCATATATTGTATGTTTTGTGATAATAGTTACAATGCCTTATAACCATGAATGATTTACCATAATAAAATAAACATATCATTTTAAATATTCCTAGTCAAGACGCATCGAGACTGGATATTGATGCATCCGTTAAGAATCGATTATGTAAAGCTCTTTAAATGTTGGATAGTTTATTACTTATAGTTGCTAGGGGCACCATGGTGTGATGTACTGATAGTTATTGGATCGCTATGGAATGACCCACTTGATAATTTTCTGTTGAACTAAGGTCAAATTGAAAATATCAATGTTACAAAATAATATGGTTCTCTTGACTTGAGAATACCATTAACCTTCAATATGGAAGCTCCGTTTTGATTATAGTCAAATCGTGGCGCTGCGTTCATCGAGAAAATATTGTCAGTCGAGTGGAAGCATTGGAAGTGAAACACTATTCAAGAGTGGATTTGTCTTCTCAGTTATATAAGGTTATTATCACGGTCAATTTAAGTCAACTCAAAGTCAAAGTCTCTGGCCAGAGTAGTTCGATTAATGATAACTATAATTATTGAACTAGAACTTTGTGTTTGGGATTTAGAGTTAAATATGGATGATACTGGTTTTTGACCATTACCAGATTCTGTAACTCCAAATTAATATAGTTTTGACAAAGAGAATTGGTGTAAATAATTACCACAATCAGGTAATGTTTACAAAAGGAAAATTGGATTTTACAGAAACTAATATATTTAGGCATAATGTCCCACCACCTGCTATATGACGGTGAACGTTAATATTCAAATTTTTCGATATTAATCGCCGAACAAATTTACACCTAAGAATCACACTACTAAAATGATAAATACTTATTTTATCGCCTGATTTAGTTAATCCATAATTGTTATAAATTAATAAATATAATTGATATTTATGGAATATTAATTACTAAATTTTTTTTTTGATGTGTTGAATAATGTATTTATAATAGTTATAAAGATATCAATCGATATACGATATTGATATGCGTTTAAATTTAGATTTAAATGCAGTAGACATTGTTCGTACTGGAATTTGTTTTGAGCCCATATGGGGCATGCAAATTTCAACAAAAATAGCTTGGATAACTAGCCAAACATTTCAGGGCGGGTTGTTACACTAATGCTCTTCGTATGTTGGACGGTGTGTTACTCATGACTGTTAGGGGCATGTAGAGACTACATACTGATAGTTATTGGATAACTATGGAACGATTCACTAGATAGTTTTCGGTTGGTTAGTTTAACTAAGATTAAATAGAAAATATCGATGACTGTTCAGTTCTCTCAACTTGAGAACAATGTGGATCTTCAATGCCGAAGCTCCTCTTTGACATAGTCAAATCATGGCACGACATGCGTCGAGTAACTATAGTTGGTCGAGTGAAAGTATTGAAAGTGAAGCTGTAATGAGCCACCTTTTTTACCATCGAAAGTCGACACCGAATACTACCATTGTGTTCAAATGTCAAGCATCCAACCGACAAAAGGGTAGATTGTTAGGGTAAATAAAAATAAAATAATAAAGAATAGAGAAAACCATAATCTCAATGTGGAATCAACAATATATAATATAACAAGGATGGTAAAAACTGTCACTCCAAAAATATAGAGTATATCAGAGTTAAAAACAAACCTTATCGGCTGGACAGTTATAAAATCATGATCTTACAATTGCTGATAGCGGAAATAAACCACTACAATAGGTGAACCTCTAGCTCCTCTCTAAGAAAACCTTAACGTCAAATCCAACCTAAAAAAATACTCAGTCTGACCCAAGAATTATAATAAAATTACACTCGGATCAGTGTGGAAATATTAGCATGAGAAAACTCAAATAATGGGGAACATATAGTTTGCACCAAAAATGATCACAAATACACAAGAATAGTTTTTATAGAGAAATAAATGAAGAAAACTGAATTAAAATGAGTAAACGAATAAGTAAGCAATAGAGAATAAGCGTAATCAAAGATACAGAGGTCTATAGTGTTTTCGCATTATACACCTACATCCACTTTGAAGATTATCCTTTATTACTCTCTTATGAATCTGATTACAACAGTAAAGCAAGGCTAGCACTTAATTACAATGGTGTCTAGACTAACAAGCAGCGTAAAAATCCTTAAAATGAATCAATAGGTCTGTATTTATAGGGCGAGATGTTGAGATTTTGCTAAGATTTCAGCAGAAGGCTGCTAAGGTCCATAGGTTCCCACCATAACAATCGGTGGTCCTGACTCGATGTTTTGGAACAATCGGTATAAATTATATCGATCCTTATTTTCGCTTCTGATTGCCATGCGACCATTTATGAGGGGTCTCACATGCCGCTAGATCTTGCTCCTAAAATATTAGGTCATTCTGAGTTGTAGATTGTGAGATATGGATCAATCTTGGATGTATTTGAGTTGCTTGATGAACTACATCGATCATTATGAACGATGGGCATAAAATGATCGGTATTTGTTGATCTTGAGAGTTTTGACCTGCAATCATTTTTTTAGGGTCCACCCTTCAATATACCGATGCCTTGAAAGTTTCAAGGGAAATGGTCTTGTGGATTTTGAGATATCGGTCGATCTTCGCTGATTTGAGCTATTTTATGGATCATATCTATGATGTCGTTTGTTGCGTTACACTCGTATGGACATCTTCACAATGAAGTTGGATTGGCTGGAATTGGAGCTAATGAAAATTTGTGCTAAAATCGAATGCTCCTTCAGTTTTAGTCCAAACCAAAGCACTTCAGCGAATACTGAAATCAATGTGAATTTAACTCACATTCAATTTTACTATATCAGATCTATGATGCTATAAACTTTAATTATTGCTTGAATGTTAATTAAATTGTTTGATTGATTGTTTGGTTGAATTTTCGTTTGAAAAATGGATGACGTGTGAACTTGATTTTTATGAACCCAAATGATTATAAAAAGCAAGTTATTATGACATCCATTTTCAAATGGGAATTCAGCCAAATAGTCAATCAAATAGTTTAACTAACATCCAAGTAATCAATAATAGTTTATAGCATCATAGATATGATATAGTAAAAGTGAATGTGAGCTAAACTCACATTGATTTCAGTTTTCCCCAAAGCGCTCTGGTTTGGACTAAAAACAAACTGACGTTCGATTTTAGCATAAATTTTCATTAGCTCCAATTCCAACCGATCCAACTGCATTGCAAAGATGATGTCCATACGAGTGGAACGCAACAAATGGCGTCCGAATCCGACATCGTATGAAGAAGTCACGTATTTTGTAAGATTTGGAATTAAATAATTTAATTTATTCACCAATTACAATAGTAACACTAATTGCCACTTAGCTCTTTCTTCCTCTTCACCTTAACTATCCATTCCTCGTGTACATGTTTCACCACCCTCACCATACACACATGCCAAACATCAGTCGTCCCTCTACTAAATCGACCAACGATCGCTCTGACGAACTTCCCTACGAATGATCATTGAACATACACCATCACATCCTCTCTATATCGCCCTATAAAAATGTGACATGCAGCAGCCTGCTCTCTGCCGCACTATCATGAATCACTATAAAGCGCTGCATATCTTCAGATTTCGCCTCAATATGATACATTGCTTGAGAAAGCTAATGCTACCATCGACACCTCTTAACGCTCCCTAAAACCATCGAAATCGATAACCCTAGGTCAACTATCAAAGGATGGAATAACCCTAATTGATGTCGAACCTAACAATACCTATACAAAATCGAAGCATACTCCAATTCGAGCTCAAACATATATATTTTATGATTTTTAGTTTAATCTACAATTAGATTTTGATTTTAATGTTTGTAAAGATCCTCTTTTTAGTTTATAGGCATGATTTAAATAGAGAAGAAGAGGTATGGGAGGAGTATGGGCCTGATATAAGGAATTAAAATATATGGTATGGGTTTGAAGTATGGAGCATATATTATTTTATTCGATAATTTTCGAAAATACACTCCCAAAATCTCGAACTCCTATCAAAACATGCCGACTAGCGTTTTATACTAGATACCTCTATTCCAAACTCAATGGAACTAATTTTGACCTAATTTCAAAGTATAAGACATTTAACTTTTTAACTAAAATTATATTTGAAATTAATTGCTAAGCGTTTTGAGCTCGCACAACCATACAGTATGTTTGATCGTTACGAAACTTGACGGCGCGTAATAATTTATTGTTCCGGATCTAATGGCACAGGTTTCGTTAAAATGAGACAGTGCTCCAGAATGATAAATTTAAATATCATTTTATATTTTTGATCCAATTATCGATATTTATCCGATCTATTTATATTTGTAAATAAATTTCCAAATTGAATTCTTCAATATTATATATTAATCGAAAGGAGTTAAATGATATTATTAAATCCATTTAATTAATATTTAATTTACAAATACTTTAAATGATCTCTATATTTGAGTTATAAGTTATTAAATTCCAAAATCCAATTCTTTAGATATTTAAAATTCCATGGGCAAAATTTTGGATTGTTACATTCTCCCCCACTTAAATGAATTTCGTCCACAAAATTCACAGGATAGAAAATGTTTTCAAACCCTTAAGTTTAAAACTATTAACTAGAATGAGTTACGAGACTTATTAGTTAAACTTTAAGATTTTTTGAAAAAATTCAATAGCATCTCATTGCGCTGCTCGATTCGAACAACTACAAATTGCCTCTATGGGCTCTAAACCATCCAAAGAGACAAAAGCCAAGTGGCTTCCCATAATCGGGACATAAAATCATCAACTAATATAAATTTCTATATTTATTACATACCATTTTTCGTTTTTTATATGTTTTTGGCTAGTAGTTTATTATCTCAATGCAAATGCAGGTGCATAAGAAATCAAATGAAAATCTCTTGCTTACCTATACTCACAAAATCAAAAAGGGTTCGGTTGACAAAAAGCAATATGATGTAACTCTACATGCAAAAACTAGGATGACATAAATTTACATGCTACTCTAGTATAAAATAAAACTACATAAAGCTATCAACAATATCACAATCATAGGCGACAAAATACGGAGAATATTCTATAATAAATGCTATGCCTCCAATAACTTCGAATAACAAATCTAGATCTAACTGCCCAGGTTTTTTAATTCATTTTTCTTCTTCAAGTTTCTCAGATGGGAATTAAACAAAGATCAAAAAAAACAAAATGGCAAGGAGGGAATTCCTCCTAATAAAGTTGGTGAAATTTTAGAATCAAAACAATATGGAGCATCAGTGGTATCCTGGTTCCTCCATGAAAACATCAACTAGAATGAATAATTATTACTTCTTTCCCAAAGGGGCTCATTTATAGTCAAATTGTGAAAATTAATTCACAAAGGGGTTCATTTATAAATGCAAACAATGAATGCTTTAAATAAGCTAAACATGAATAATCAACAATCAACAAATGGAAATCAATGCTCCTACTTTAATCGAGCAAGACTGATAAAACAATAGTGATAATAAATAAATATTACCACATTCAAACAAACATACTCTGTAACTGTATAAATTTTTGAAAGTTATTCATTTATATATTAAAAATATAATCCTAGGCAAAATATTTCATTTGCCAAATTTTCATAAATTCAATACCATGTCCGTTGGCCTTGTTTGAGTGTTTATAAACCCCTATCAACACCATGAAAGCCCACATCTCAACCAAAATTCATAAACAACTCAATAGACCAATTAACATAATATGTTTTTATAACAACAACAAATATTCCCTCAATCATATAATGCTCTCAAACTAATTCTAGGGTATTACCAATCCTATCTCTAATGAGTTATACCTTACAAAAACCAAGGTTATCTCTTAACCTTTAGCTTTAGTACAAAGATGTAATGACCCATCTTTTTGACCATCGAAAGTCAACGCCAAATACTACCACTCTGTTCAAATGTCAAGCATCCAATAAAAAAAGGCATATTGTTTGGGTAAATAAAAAGAAAAGAACAGAAAACAAAGAAAATTCGAATCTTACAACAGAATTGACTACATATAATATAATAAGGACGGTAAAAACCGTCACTCCAAAAATACAGAGTATGTTAGAGTTAAAACAAATCTTATCAGCTAGGCAATTATAAAATCTTGATCTTACGATTGCTGATATGGATATTATATAATATAGTGGAAAATAAAATACTACGATAGCTGAACCTCCAGCTCCTCTCAAAGAACTCATTAACATCAAAGCGACCTGAGCATTATAATAAAATAACACCCGGATCAGTCTGTAAATACCAGCCAGCATGAGAAAACTCAAACAATAGACAATTAAAATTTTGTGAGACTATGCCACTAATGCAGAATGGACTTTTACCTCACAAGCATAACATCTATACAAGAAAGAGTAGAGATAAATAGTAGGAAACAAATCCAAATATGGGCATAAATCATATTTAAATCCAAACTTGAAAGAATGAAAATAATCCAAACTGGATAGAATGGCTAAAATGAGATAATGATCTAAACTTGAGAGAACGAACAAAATAAGGTAACAGTCCATAATTGATAGAATGGACAAAACTAATACTTAAATACCATGAAGAGTGGTTAACTCTTCCTATCGCAATTAAATAAAAATATATTCTAAGGTTCAAATCAAACAAGGAAAGGAATATTTCCGACAAATGGCTACGAAGGTGCACCAGCCTTGAAGTTTACCTTTAGTAATTTACTTCTGAAAAGCTCATATACTCCATGACACTTCTCGGACAATACTAGGCCGGACCCCGCCAGACCTTACCGAGAAACCAAATATTCCCAAATCTAAGTGCACAACCGAATCAAAACTACATAAAATGTGAAGATACCCTTTAACGAGAGCAACCCAACATAGCTTGGCTATCTCTGGTGCTTTCGGTTTAGTCATTTCCATCAAAAGATAACAGAGCTCAAAAGAGCAGCAAATCATTTTTAAGGTGATGATAAACCATGAAGAAAGATGGATTCGATAATTAATAAACAAAATGTCGGGGATAATTAAAATGATCATATATAGAAATTAAATATCATATATTTATTACTACTCGCCGATCCCAAACAAATGCTATCTTTCATCGAATATGAGGATAGGCAAGTTGAGGTAGTGTTACCTCTAAACATCACCTTGACGTCATTTTTAACCTTCGAGATAGAAATGAGTCCAAGCCTCAAAGTTTTGTGTCAAAAATATAACTAGATTCTTTCCATATAAGCCATATCATTCGTGGAATTACTTTTGTATAACCGAATTGAACTTACCTTTTAAAACTGAACTTATGCTTGATTTTCATATTACAATATTGGTAAAACACCTTTAGAAATACCTTTTAAAAGACAAATTTTATAATACTAAGTGTATTAAAAAAAAGTATCAAAACAAATTTCATTAAAACATTTTTTACTATAACCCCAAAATACACTTAGTTTTATTCCTAAATAACTTATTCTAAAGGATTTTCTCATTTATGAACCATTATTTATAAATTTAAAACAATGTTGATTGTCCTAAAAGATAATAAAACAATTTCAATATCTTTATAAATATAAAACAATACTAATTATCCTATAAGAAAATTAATCACATTAATAATCTGTTTTAAATAAACAAACTGTTATCTTTAATAAAATAGTTAATTATTTCCAAATACCTTTATATCATTAGTAAATTAACTTTAAATTCTTTATTTAATCAATTTATTAACTTTTAAACATTTTCATAAAATTAGTTAATTCAATTTAATCACTTTTAATCACTAATTAAAGTGAATAATAAATCTCAAACATCGTTAGTTAAAATGATTAATAAATTTTAAATATCATTAATTAAAAAATTTAATTAAGTTCAAATAATCATAAATTAATTTGATTAATTAAATTCAAACCTCATTAGTTAAGATGATAGATTAGAACATCATTTGTTAAAATGATTAATTAACTATAACCATCATCAATTAAAATGATTAACTAAATTTCAAAAATCATTAGTTAAAATAATTGATTAAATTTGGAACAATCATTAATTAAAATGATTAATTAAAGTTCAAAATCGTTATTTAAAATGACTTAATTAAATTCAAATCACATTAATCAAAGAGATCGATAAATTTCAAACATTATTAATTAAAATGATTAATTGCATTCAAACATCAAAAATTAGGATGATTAATTAAAATCAATTATCATTAATTAAAATGATTAATTACTTTTAAATACCATTAATTAAAATGATTATAAATTTCAAATATCATTAGTTAAAACGATTAATTAAATCCATTATAGTTAAAATAATTGATTAAACTTAAATAATCATTAGTTTAAAATGATTTATTAATTCCACTCTCATTTAAATCAAAAGATAAACCAATTTTAAACATCATTAATTAAATTGGTTAATTAATTTCAAAATCATTAGTTAAATTAATTAATTAATTTAAATTATCATTAATAAAAAATGATTAATGAATTTTAAAATTTTGTATAGTGAAAAACACAAGCTCAAATTCAAAACGCACACCATAAGGTTTTTGGGTATGATAATTAATAACTAACGGTGTAGCGAAATCGCTATAACAACACTTAACAAATAAAATGGAATATCAAGATTTATTTCAATTAAGCATCAACATAACAACATTAGGATTTAAATAAATTATTATTGGCGAGAAACCCCTCAAGGTCTATCTATAAATTCTCCCTGCAAAACAATGGTTAAGGATATTATATATAATTATATGGGTTTATAAAAATCAAGTTAGTATGTCATCCATTTTCCAAACGGAAATTCAACAGAGCAATCAATCAAACAATTTAACTAACATCCAAGCAATCAATAATAATTTATAGCATCATAGATATGATATAGTGAAACTGAATTGAGTTAAACTCACATTGATTTCAATTTCCACCGAAATGCTCCAGTTTGGACTAAAACCGAAGGAATGTTCGATTTTTTGCATAAATTTTAATTAGCTCCAATTCCTGCCAATCCAACTCCAATGCGAAGATGAAGTCCGTACGAGTGCAATGCAATAAAATGACGTTTGAATCCGACTTCGTAAGAAGAAGTTAGGCATTTCATAAGATTTGAAATTGAATAATTTCATTTATTCATTAATTAAAATAATAACATTAATCCCTACTTAACTCTTTTTTCATCTTTACCTTAATTATCCATTCCTCTTGTACATGTTTCATTGCCCTCACTGTACACGCACGCTAAACATCCATCGTCCCTTCACCAAATCGACCAACGATCACTCCGACGAACTTCTATTCGAACAAGCACTGCAACGCATGCCACCGCATCCTGTCCGCCTCATCCTATAAAAACATGACATGTAGTAGCTTCTCCCTGCCATACGATTGTGAATCACTATAAAGCACCATACATCTCCATATTTTGCCATGAGAAGTTATATCACTCGAGAAAGCTAATACTACCATCAACATCTCCTAACACTCCCTAAAACTGTCGAAACCGATAACCCCAGGTCGATTATCAAAGCATAGAATGACCCTAATCGATTTCGAAGCCAACAACACCTATACAAAATCAAAGCACACTTTAATTCGAGCATAAATATTTTTTCATTTTTTTTACTGTACTCTAAAATTTGATTTCGAATTTTAATGTTTGGAAAGATTCTCTTTTTAGTTTACAGACATAATTGAAATAGAGGAGAAGAGATATGGTAGGAGTATGGTAAGGAAATAAAATATATGTTATAGGTTTGAAGTATAGAGCATATATTATTTTATTCAATAATATTTGACAATACACTCCCAAAAATCTCGAACTCCTACCAAAGCATGCCAACTGGAGTTCTATACTAAATACCCTATTTGGAACTCAGTGGAACTAATTTCGAGACATAATTCCAAAGTATACGAAAGTTAACTTTTTAAATCAAATTATGTTTGAAATTAATTGCTAAGCGTTTTAAGCTTGCATGACAACACGGTATGTCTGATTTTTATGTAACTTGACGGCATGCAATAATTTATTATTCTGGGTCTAATGTCGCGGGTTTTATTAATCGGAGACAGCGCGATAATTTCACATATTTAAATATTGTTTTATATTTTTGATCCAATTATCGATATTTATCCGATCTATTTATATTTGTAACTAAATTTTCAAATTGAATTCATCAATATTATATATTAATTGAAAGGAATTAAATAATATTATTGAATACATTTACTTAATATTTAATCTACAATTCAAATATTTCAAACGGACTATATATTTGAATTATAAGTTATTAAACTCCAAAATCAAATTATTAAATATTTAAAATCAATTGAATACTTAAAATTCCATCGACAAAATTTTAGGTTATCATAGAAGCACCATTCAAGAGTGGATTCATCTCCTCAATTATATGAGATTAGTTTTATGGTCAACTCAAAGTCAAAGTCTCTCTCTAGAGCATTTTGATTAATAGTAATTGTTATTATCAAACCAAAGACTTTGTGTTTGGACTATAGAATTGAGTTTGGACTATAGAGTTGACATTTTGACCATTACCAAATTCCATAAGTACACAGTGATATAGTTTTGATAAAGAGAATCGGTGAAAATAAATATCATAACCAGGTTATGCCTAATAAAGTGAAATTGGATTTTCATGAAATGAAGAAAGCGGTAAATTTGGACAAAATGTCACATTATCTTGTAAATGATGTGTGAACATCAAAATTTGAATAGTTCGACGTTAATCACGGACCGAATTTACACTTGACGAGCCACATAACCAGAATGATTAGTTCTCTTTAGACCAAATAATTTAATTAGTTTATAATTGTTATAATTAATTAAATTAGTTAATATCTATGAAATATTAATTATAAAACTTTGAATTTAATTTAAGGAATAAATATTATTAAATGCATCTGTAATTGTTAAATATATCGATCGATATCAAATATCGATTAGCAATTAATTAGATTTAATTTATAATATTTATTAAAGCTTAAATGGGACATTTGTCCATGGTGATAGGCTAATCATTTCAACTGTAATGAGGACTATATGGAGAGGCTAAAATAGGTTAGAGGTGCTAGAATTGGATGGCTTAGATTTAATAAGAATTTGTATGAGATATGGTCCATTATTCTCTCTCTCTCTCATCCACTATTTAAACGCCTTAAAGCCTAATTAAAAAAGGGTCTTTGATGACACTATCCCTTTTCATTGCTTTGTAATTTTTTCCTCTAGGAGCTTAAGCAAATCCAACTCAAATCTCCCAAAGACAATCAATATTTGATAGTAAAAGGTCTATAGTCCAAGAATTTAGCAGCCTGTCGGATCGAAAAAGCTTTCAAAAGAGAGAGTTCATCATTACTAGGTATGCTTCAAGGCATTAGTTTTAGGGATGTTTTCACTGCATTATATGGTTTATAATTTATGAATAATATTTTAATATTCATATATATATTTTTATTATATTATCAATTACGTGACGATTATTATATGTATCGATTTTGTCACATTCTAGATTGCTAATATATATGTATTGATTAAAAAACTACTTCTTTTACATATTGATTAGATATGCATAGCCAAATATTTTGTTTATAATGATAAAAATTAATATTTTATTAATTAATATATACATATTAATATGTCGTTAATTAAAATTATATGGTTTGGATTTAATTATGTCATCATTTCACGCTAATAATTGGACAAATATTTTATAAATGTATATTTATATTAATTATAATTTTCGGCCGCTGTAAATTATTATTTTATAATTATTTACAATTACTTAAATAATACGTTATCTAAATAAATAAATAAAATTAAATATGTTTTAAAATTAACTTTTAAACTTGTAGAATTATTTTATCATGAAATTAACTCCTGGCCAGAAAATGAGAAGTAAAATATAATTTTTTTATTTTTAAAAATTATTATAATATATAGTCAAAAATAATTAATGAATAAAAAATAAGTTTTGACCAAGAAAAATTATGGAAAAATTTTCCAAACCTTAAAATACCATTTAAGATTTTTTTTGAAAATTTAAAAATTTGAATAATATGTCACGAAAATATTTTTCATTAATATTTTATGTTTTAACTAATTAGTCAATGCATATATATATTTTTTAATATAATAAAAATTTTAATAATATTTTTTGTGTTATGTATATGATCTAGGAGTGTTTATCGATTAAAAATGAAATTTTTATTTAGTTTTTTAATATACATACATATATTTTGATATTATAAATATGCTTATATATATAAATATTTTATCTTTGTAGTACATACGTATATTTGTTTGTAATTAAAAAAAGACTATTATATTATGTGTGTGTGTATTATTTTAATATTTATTACAATAAAACATACATAGATATTTATATACATATATAGATAATTAATATTTTACTTATATATAAGTTTTTTTTAGCAGAACTAGTGGGGTTGACTAGTCCCCTACCAAATTTTATTGCAACACAATAAAATAGAACAAATGGGGCATAGCAGGCTATGGGTCCAGGGTAAATAAGAAAAGCAATCAAAAACATGCACACATACATGAAAAAAGAAAAAGAAAAGGGAAAAGAGAAAAGGGACTGGAACTTAGTCTAGGAAGAGATCATAGAAGCATCAAAACCCCAAGTTGATTCTTTCTTGTCAACAACAACTTCATGTTTAAGATCATTCCAAGGGATACCAACTATTTTCATTTTCATGCAAAAGTCTACTATTTCTTTCTGCCCAAGCAACTCATATGAATTTCTTCAAAGAGAGCAACAACATATATGAATTTATACTTTTCCATTTAGTTTCCTTGTAAATCAAATTCCATTCAACTTGACTATCTCTCACCATGTCATGTCTACCAACCTTATTCGACAAGCAACTCTATAGCCTAATAATCACATTGTTGTTAAAGAATAGATGGTAGGTGCTTTCATTTTCATCATTGCAAAAAACAAAATACGGGTGAACATTCATACCCATAAAGATCAACTTTTCTTTAGTTAGTATTGCATTAAAAATAACCTTCCAACAGCACATTTCTTTAGGTGGCGAATGATTGATCCATACTCTCTTAAACCATCCAAACACAGGCAAAGCTTTAAAGCCTGAGATTGTTTTGTACACGACATCGGTTGAATGTGTATTTTCTTTCTCAGACCATACAATATGGTCAAGATTGAATGCAGGAAAAGATGGTGATTGCAGCATATTCCACATAGCTCTTAAAGCTCGATTAATTGAGTAGGGCAATGTAAGAACACCATTATCAATATAATCCTTAGCTAATGCATCCTTACCAATTCTAGATTGTTATATTTGTTTAAAAGAGAATCTTTTAGATAGAATCAATCCATTCGGGACCCAAAGGTTCGTCATAAAACCTTGCACATCCACAGGGGAAATATTAAGCTTAATGTGGGGAAGGAAAGTGCTTCTTAAATTTAGAATTTTTTGTCACATCCAACTGTAGTTCTGAGGAGCTACATAGTCCCGAGATGCTTCCTCCCAATATTGTGAAACCAAGTCCAATTAACCCAAATATTATCTTTCATTCAATAAAGCATCAAAATGCTTGCTGAAAGTAGCAATCTCCCATTATGCTATGTTGAAAAGCCCAAGACCACCTTTGTTTTTTGGCACTTCAATCTTGCTGAAAGCACAGGGAATAATCTTTTTAGAGTGAATGCTTCCACTCCAAAAAAATCTAAACATAGCTCTCTTATCACTTTTAGCAACATTGTTGTCAAGCAAAAAGTTCTAGCCAATAAACCATCAAGAAAAATGCACTCGATTTAATCAAAACAAGCTACCAGCCTGACTTAAAAACCTACTAGACTAGCATCACCATTTATTTTTCTCCACAATATTCCCTTCAACATCACCATTTCTGCCTTGCTCTTTAACAATATTTTCCTCAGTTTGAACACTTTTATTGTCTTTTTCTATCAAGGTATACTTAAGGCACTTAAGATTACAGTGCCTAAGCTCTTTACAAAGAGTACACATTTCTGGTTTCCAAAGATAGCTAACATGGACTTGCTTCTTTGATCCATACATAGGTTGAACAGGAAAATGATCAACCAAAGCCTTATCAATGATGACCTCAATTGTACAATTTACGTGTACAGTAAAAAGTTCCAAGAAAGAGCAAATGAGAAGGAACAGATTGGGAATTTACGGATCATACATATATTTGCCAAAGGAGCATAAGGAGTAACAAAAGAGCAAGAAATATATTTGCCAAAGTTCCAAGAAATATAAGGAGTAACAAAGTTCCAAGAAATATATGTATGTCTAGTAAAAAGTTCCAAGAAAGAGCAAATGAGAAGGAACAGATTGGGAATTTACTAGACATACATATATTTGCCAATTTACGTGGTTTTCATTTCAATAAAAAGTTCCAAGAAAGAGCAAATGAGAAGGAACAGATTGGGAAGAGGGAAGATGATGGGACAAAGGAGCATAAGGAGTAACAAAAGAAAGGAGAGAACTAGGGATAAATGGAAAAGAAGGTGAGGGAGGATCCAGAGCAAGAGGTTGGAATGGCGGGGGCTATGGAACAGGTGATGGGAGTTTGGCTAAATTGGAAGGGGTAAGGAGAAGCGGCAAAATTTGAAAAAGGTATGGGTTAGGAGTGGGAAGGGGTGCTTCCGTGAAAGAGAAACAAAAGTTCAAATTTGTTTATATATATATATATATGTATGTATGTATGTATGTATGTATGTATGTATATAATATTTATATAAATAAAAAATTTACATACGTACATATATTTGAATAACATACAATATATATCGAATGAGCTAACATGTCCGTTGCAATGTAAATTCCAACATATATATACATACATGTTATACCTTCCATGGATTATCATGTTACAGATGCACACATATACATACATATATATATATGTGTGTGTATTTACATATACCTAGAATATAAATTAAATAAATTTTATATAGCTTATAAATTTAAATAAAATAAAAGATTTTATTTAAATAAAATTTAGAAATATTCTAAATAAATTAGACTTCATAGGCCCAATATAACCCAATATAAATACAATAAGGGAATTTTTTGAAATTCGTGCATAACTTCCATTGCGGGCTTGGCTAGTTTTAACAATGATATCAAAGGCTAATAGCCTTTGCGGTCTAAATTAATCATAAAAGGGTTAACTGTGCCCAGGCACAAAGGTCGTCCCTAATTTAAAAGCCCCAAATTTGAATTAGGCCTTAGGCTAAATTTCAAAATTATTTGAAAACTTAAAAGTATAAGATTTTAAATTTAAAAGTTAAATTTAAAATGATATGTATATATCTTTTGAGTCTTCCCAGGATTTAGTGGATGATGGTGATGCTACCTCTTCGGAGGAGTAGTTGTTTTTGATATTCATATAGTAGTTGTGATATGTCTATCACACTCCTGTGCTGTCTTCTTTTTTTTTCTTAGTAGTTAAGGTGCTTTTATCTTTCTCCTATACTTCAAATTTTTATTACGTTCGTAATAAAAAGTGGACGGTCCGTTATAAAACCGGCTGACCTTACCAAAAATAAAATGATATGTATGTATATATATTACAGAATTTATAATATAATAAAAATTTTCAAAATGTTTGAAAATTAATATAAATTAATTTTGAAATTTATAAAATTTATTAATAAGATTAATAAAAAAATTAACTAATAAACGTATTATATTATGGTACATGTTATGTTGTTTTAAAATGTTAAAATAACCTAAGTATACAGGTATGTATATAAGATGAATTTTAAAATCAATATAAATTTAATTAAAATTGGTTAATTAAATAAATTAATTAAATGTTAATTATTTAAATGATATACATATGTATATGACATATGTGTTATACTAAAAGGTGTAATATGTAATAAATATTTAATATAAATGTTATATTAAGATAATATAAAATTAATTCGTTAAGATATTTCCATAAATGATATATAAATGCATGAAGTTAGGTATCCGACTCACGATTTGGAGCTGGCAATAGTAATCTTTGCTTTGAAGGTGTGGAGACACTATATTTTAGGAGAAAGATTCGAGTTGTTAATGGATGACAAGTCTTTAAGATATTTTTTCTCTCGAAAGTAGTCGAATATGAGACAACAAAGCTAGTTAGAGCTCATAGCTGATTATGATTTTGGAATTGAGTACATACTAGAGAAAGAAAAAAAGTTGTAGATGAGCGGAGAGATTTGGAAGCATTGACTGCTTGTAATGTATAGCTAAGATCGACTGCTAGTTCTAGTCAGTTAACATCAATATTATCTTGCTTGGAAGTTTGACTATTATTGATTAAAAAGATTGCTTCTAAGCAAAGAGACGATCCGTTGTTAGCTGAATGAAGTAGAAATTTTGAAAGTGGAATGGATATTGATGACTTGAAGGATATTTGTCTTAATCAAAATTGACGATTAAGAAAGAAGGAACGATTATGTGTTCCAATATTGGAGACCAAAGGAAAGAAGTAATTAAGGAGTGTCATCAATCGAAGTCTATCATTCATCCTGGAGGAACTAATATGTATGAAGATATGAAGAGAAGTTTCTTCTGAGAAGGTATAAAAAGGGATGTAAGTTTATGGGTAAAGTAATGCTTAAATTGCCAGCAAGTGAAAGCCTAGCATCAGAAGCCAAGTGGATTGCTTCATCCTTTGGATGTACTAGTGTGGAAATAGGATTTTATATCCATGAATTTTATTGACCGATTGCAAAGGTCGGGTACAGAAAATGAAAATATTTGAGTTATAGTGGATAGATTGACCAAGAGTGCACATTTCATTTCCGTTAAGTCGATAAGGATGGCACCCGTTTTGGCTACGCTATTTATGAAGAATATTGTTTGATTACATGGGATTCCTAGCAGTATACTAAGTGATAGAGATTCTTTATTCACTAGTGAATTCTGGAAGAGTTTATAAGAGGCATTAGTTATCAAGGTAAAAATGGGTACCGCTTACCATCCACAGACAAATGGGCAAATGCAAAGATTTAGTGAAATCTTGGAGAATTTGTTAAGAGCATAATTATGTGCTAGATTTTGAAGGATCGTGGGAATACCACCTATATTTAGTTAAAATTTCCTATAACAATAGTTATCAGACTAGTATAGGAATGACACATATTGAAGCTTTATACGGAAGACCCTTCAAATCACCTGTACGTTAGATAGAGACTGGAGATAGGTTGATTCTTGGTCTAGATATGCTAAGAGAAGCCACATAAAAGATCGAGTTAATACGAATTTTGATGAAGGAAGCTAAGTCTAGGCAGAAAAGTTATACATATAAGAGATATAAAGACTTAGAACTCTCAGTGGAAGATAATGTTTTCATCAAAGTATCACCAATGAAGAGTGTAGTGAGAGTTGGGAAGCCAAGAAAAACTGGCACTAAGATTTGTTGGACCATTTCCTATCATAGAAAGGATTGGGAAACATGCTTACATGATAGAGCTACTGAGCAGATTGGTAGGAGTCCATAATTTTTTTCATGGTTCTCATCTTATAAAGTATGTTTTAGATCCCGAGAAACCTATCACTCTGACTGCATTGGAAGACTTAGTAGTGGAACCGAACATGACAATTGTTTGCAACCAGTCCGTACCATGGTTAGGGATGAGAAGAAGCAAGGAGCAAGACAGTCGGACTGTTAAAGGTCAAGTAGAGTGATAACGAGAAAGACTATACTTGGAAGACAGAGGACAAGATTAGAGACACTTATCCTAATTTGTTCTAAGGTATGTTTTATCTCTTTGTTATATGTTTGTTATGTGCCTAATCTAGTTTTGAGAATGAAATTCTTTAAGGATGGGAGTTTGTAGCACCACTAATTTAGTTTAATATTATTTAAGACATTTATTTAGATAAATTAAATTAAATACTGTAAGGGGATATAGAAAATGAGATTTGATAACTAAATCAGTCGAACCTTAATTAATGAAGTAATAAGGGTGAATAGAACATTAATAAGAAGGAGGAAATTATATGGAGGGTAAAATAGGAATACGCATATTTCTTGAACATAACTCTTACACTTTCATATCCCTCATTCATCTTCATTTACACAGACTAAAGAAAATACAAGGTTGGCCATTACTAAGGAGTTCAAAGACGAAGAAAAGCTAGGAAATCAAGGTTTAACTTGGGGAAATAATTCTAAATTCAAATCGCATCCTTCTCTATTAAATCAAGGTGAATAATGATAACTCATCTCAAGTTTTCTTATGTAATTTCATTTTTATGATTAAACCTAAATTTTATGATTATATTATGTCATGTTATGATTGATCGGATGATTATATGTTAAAATGATGAATTACTGGATTTATTTATAAAATTTGTTAATAGGTTTAACTAGAAAAGTCTATCATATGATACCTAAATGACTTGAAATTTAGATACGATGTTAGAAATATTATTTTAGAAGTGGTTTTTTAATTACATAATTTTTCAAGAAAATATGAATATTTCGTGAATTTTCTAAGTGAGAAAATTATTTTATTTCGAGTTTTAATTATTAAAAATAATTAAATAATGTTTATGGTCGTGAAATTTTTATATGTAAAAGAATATGATAAATATGATTTATTGTGATTTTTGGGGATTTTTTTCATGTGTTATGATTTTATATGAATTTATTAGGCTAGAAAGGCTTAATAATATACAAAATATTAATAAAAAATTATGATTTGCAAAAAAAATTTAGGAATGTAATTTTTGACCTATAGTAGTTATTCTGAAAAGAATTGGTAAAGGAAGTTATTATCCAATAAGAATTCGATAAAGAATTGGAGTTGGTGAAAATATATTACTTTTTAAAGAAATAAAACAGTTTTTATATTAATTACAGTCATAGCCCACCTATGCCGCACATCGTCCCTAACCTATAGGGAAACATACGATAGAAACTTATTGGTATGCAATGATTCCGCTAAGGTTGGGGCTTTGACATTGACATTGACATTGATGACTGCGACGTTGGATATAATTCTGGTATTCTATACAGTTGGTCTTCTATGCCGTATATGTTCTATGCCACCAGTTTTACACCACATGTTTTATTGTAACATTGATAATTCCTCAAGTCTGCAGTAACGTCCACGATGCCACTAGTTTTTAATATCAACTCCTTATGATTTTATTGCTGTTATTTTCTATGTCATAGTATTTGACCATTGGGCCGTTATAGGCTATTTTCTATGCTTTAAAATTTTATACCATGCAAGCCCATAACTATGCCGCTTATAGTCGGAAACCTATATGTATTTATGACATGCAATATAAATGGTTTTGGCTTTATGGCCTTATGTTTTATAAATCAGATTCTTTAACATGGTTTCATTATAGAAGGTGTGCGATAACCTATATATGCAATATTAATGCCGCACTTTATCAATATAAATGGTTCTATTATGTATGGCTTCTTCTATGCCGCAAATTGAATCAGACAACAATGATTGCACAACATATGGTAAATTTTTTGTACTTTTGCCACTTTTCACACAACATATGGAAAAATCATCTGTTGTATGACGCACCTATGAAATCATTATTTTATTGAGATTTCCTGCTTGCCATTCAGACAATATTTTATTTGTTATTCGACTTAAGTTATCAAAAAATTTAGTTTTGGCAACATATTGATATTTTTGTTTCCCTCTCAACTTTGGCTGAATTATCTTGTGGTCGCGTTCATTTAATTATTTCCCTCTTCTCTTTCTCTCAATTCCAATTTGTGGCCGCATTCCTTGAATTATTTCCTTCTCATTTGGTTTCCATATCAGAAAATTATCACTCTTTCGATGCTTTCTCACTCTCAAACAACGATTGATCATGAAATTAGGGTTTCTTTAAGTATCCCCCCTTTCTGTATCTTCTAGTCAATATCTTATTATCGGTTGTTCAAGCTTGCTTTGATGGCCATGACTTATAATTAAGGTTTTGCTAAATTAAATCCCCTTTTGGAAATCGTTCACCTTATTCCTCTGATGCTCTCATCTCTCAATTTACTGACTATTGTAGGTTACGGCTACTTCAATTGGTCGATTATTCTTCGATTGATATATGGTATGATTTCTATCCCTTTTGATTTTGTATTGATCTCGACTTGATTTTCCTATGATGATTTGGGTGTTTATATAGGAATCAGTGTCCTATATATTCGTATATACTTTGGGTTTGAATTTTCTAGACTTTGATTTTTTGGCCGTTCCAATTTCTAATAGACCATAATTAGCATTCTGACTTATTCATTGATATATATATATATATATGAGATTCTTTAATATATTTCGAATATATATTGTCCATCGTTGTTTTTCTGAGTTCGGACTCAACTTGGTCTTAAACTACGATTATATCAATTTTGAATTTGACTTTTAATTTTTGATCAATGGCTTGCTGCTTTTCTGACTTGCTAACTACAATAATATATACATGAACCTTCTAATTATTCTTTGAAATGTGTTTAACTTGCTTGTGCTTTGATACATTAGTTCGCCTTAACCTAGTTGCTGATATGCATGAACTGTGTGTTATTTCCCCTTGCCTTTCCTTGAGCTTGTGACTGTTGCATGACCATGTCCTTTTCTAATTCCTTGGTTCAGCAAAATAGTTGTTCATTGTACCTGTTTGCTATGTTACATGTGTTCTTCACTTCACTAAGCTTGAATTTTCATATTCAAAATTTTTTTGCCTTGCATGAACCATTGTTGCCTGTGTATGTGTGTATTTGAATATGTTGTGTGTGAGTTCCACCATTTGGCTTGCCTTGTGTGGTTAATTGTATAAGTGTACACTGATTTGTTATTGTCCACCGAAAATGACTACTTATGTGCATGCATGAGTTTTTGCCTTTAGTATCATGTGTGTGTTGATCCACTGTGTTCACTTTAACTCCCTATTTGCAGTGATGAAACTACAAATGCTCTCTCTTTAATACTACTGTCCATATTAAGTAGTTTGAGACAAATTCTTCAAATATTTTTCTTGACTAAAACCGATGATTAGTGTATATATATACTTATATACATATATGTTTATATATGTACTTGCTTAAACTATTTTGAGATTTCTTCTCTCTTCTGGTTGGTTATGTGAAATGCCTTTTGTATATGAGCCTGATTCCTTGATTTATGCATACATGCTTGTCTGGTCTGGTTTGCACATGTGCATGACTTCATTTGATAATTCATGTGTACACTTGAGTTTCATTTTCATTACCATATCTGTACTTGTTGTCTTGAGCTGCTTCTATGTGTAAGTCTGAACTTAAATATTGCACTTGTAGAATCCATGCACACATCTTTGCCTTATTGCTGTTGTGGCTAAGTGTGTTGTGATGTAGTCATGTGTACCACCATCTTGCTGGTTTGTATCTCTGTTGAACTGCTTGGACTTATTATTATGTGATGCTCTTCCATGTATATACATACATATGTATGTATACGTGTGTGAAATATCTCTAGTTGCTTGAGTTTTGTTGGTCAATGTTGTTGAATTACTTGACTCTTGTCGGTCCATGTTGTCAAACTATTGAAACTTGCTTTTGCTCGAACCTATGTACCTTTGTTGAATTGTTGTTTCCTGACCGTGTGCCCTTGACTTTAGTTCTGGTCTGGTTGTGATACTTGACCACCTTGATTGAATTGTTGTTTTCTGACCATGTGCTTGAACCTATGCACTTCTGCATCATGCATTTTAAAACTAATATCTGTTGCAACTGAGTTGAGCTCGAGCCTACTTTTGCTTGATCTTGTGCACACTTGCACTGTGTTGAGCCTTCGAGCTTACCTTTTCATTTGTCCCTGAGAGATAATCATGCTCGACCTTATGATATTCACAGTGATACACTGTGCATATCATAAGCTATTAGTGAACGCTTAATTTTTGTCCTTGTCTAAAATATGAAAACGATCAACCCAAATGAACGAGGCAATATTATATCATAATTATAATTTTATTTTTGTCAATTATGTTTGTTCCTTTTAGATTTTACTACATTTTTTATTTGATAGGTATAGCGGACTACTAGACACCGGCTGGAGCATGAAAACATCAAAAACAAATTTGAGTGAGAGTAAATGTATATGAGTGTGAAATAGTGTATGATGAAAGTTGTACTATATTTGAAAATGTAAATTAGTGGAAGCCAAATGTGTACTATTTGAATTCGAATTGAAATAAACAATTTATCTAGATAAAATTGTGATTCATTTATTTCATTCTGCAAATATTTGTTTCATTCTGTGAAAAACATATATGTGTAATTGGTATTCATATTAGACAATATTTATATGTTGTCTAATAGGTAATTATGGGACTGGTATTATAACTTTAGACAACATACGACATTTTTTCTCTATTATGTTAGTGCAAATCAGATGATGGGGCATACCTATGGTCTGATGTGCAATAAAATGGCATAGGATTTAACGACAGATAGAAATGCTTTCATACTATCGTCTGATGCATTTTTTGGCATAGCGTTCATAGTCTAAGGTATTGAGGTGTGACAACCTCTGAGGGGTCTCGAAATTAGTTAATGTTATTTATAAAAACATGTACTTGGCATACTATATTTTGAAAAGTAAAGGGTGGTAGTTTTTCTTGTTTTAGGTATGATTTTCAAGAGTTAAATCAATTATAAAAATTTATCTTTTATGGAAATAAAAAGGGTATCTAGCCCAGGATTGTACTATAGAGATTAGAGTTCTTGTCACCTTTAGGTAGATTATGATAGAATGAATTGACTTAGAGATTAAAAAAGCCTGATGGGATTGATGTAGGGTCATGCCTTATACTTCAATTGTTAGCCCCTAGCCGATACTATAGAAAGATTCTAGAAGGGATTCATCAAAGATATGACTAAAAGTATATTTATTCATAGAATGGAATACATAAAGATGAGGTGGGTTATTGGTTATTGGCCTGCAAAACCATTAGGATCAGATTGCCCTAGGAATAGTAGTTTGGACAGACCGTCCAATTTCCTTCTAATTGTAAGTTGGAGAATTGGATATATCTGATAGAACCAAGTCAGTTATATAGGTTTGAATTACCTTGAGAAAACTATAATGTGGGATAGATGGTCCATTTTTTTTAGACAGATTTGTTCATGATTACCCAGGTTACATGCATGCATATGATTGTTTATATTGTCTAGTTTAACCATTGTGGTTGTAGGTGCTTAATTTCCAAAAGACATATTTTTAGAGGATACTAGTGAGGGGAAAACTCATTCCGCTCAGCCACATGGTCTCATTATATATCTATTAACCGAGACGACATACTATTATTCACACCAGACTTTTTGCCGGACCCGAAGTTTTTGTTTTCCCCTTAAACTCTTGGGTACTCATTTGAGTAGTTCCAGAGTAAGCTTTCCAGGTTTTTAGGTTTGACGAATACAGCTTCCGGAGACATGCATAGCTAACTATATAGGACTCTGTCTATTTACTTATCCACTATATCGTATGACTTTTGTATATATATAGTGGTGGAAATTATATGTCTAGTAGTTAACTCTGATTAACCAATGGGGCATCTTTGCATGTCGCACTTGGTGTAGTTTGTGATAATTATATTTTATCTGAACTTGGGCAACTTTTCGGGGTTATGTAATGAATATGGAAAATTATTAATGCAATGGAAAAGTTTATCTTAAAAATGTGTTTGAAAATTTTCATATTCATATGCTTTGATGTTAACAATAGTATTAACTAATCTCATTTTATTATTGGAGAAAATTACTATTGATTACTTTAACATCAGTAGCACTTATTTTCGATTCTCAGAATGGGGGATGTTACATACCATTTTAAATGTTCCTAGTCAAGAGGCATCGAGACTAGATATTGATGTACATTGAGACTAGAGCATAACTATAACACCCCGTAAAAATTAATAATAAATAAATAAATTAGACATATTAGTTAAATAAGATAAGGATAAAAATGAAATTTTGAAAAAGTCAAAATTTGACCACCAAAGCTATGTCATTGTGTTCGTGTTGAAATTTTAATCAATTTCTGTATATAATATGTTGGAAACGGAGCTCAATCGGAAAAATTATGGTTGATTCAAAATAATTTAAATGGAATTCAAATGTAACTAAATAATTCTTAAATTGGAAATTTGAAAGTTAGCTATAATTATATTGGGGGTTAAGTGATCATTAAAACTAATGTTAATATTCAAAAGTAATTAAGGAATGAAATAATTAAAACAACGGCAACAAATTATCATTCCCAAAGTAGGAGGAGCGGTCGACCGCTAGCAGTTGACCGGTGGGTAGCTAGGGTTGATTGTTAAGGTTATGGTGGCTAGAGTTTTTGCAACCGTGAACGTACATGATTATATTATTTTAAACCGGCTTAAATCAGACGGTTCTAGAGCATTTCAACCACTATAAATAAGAGCCTAGCTACCTCATTTTTATTCATAAATTATTTTAGAAATCTAGCGAAGCTCTATCAGTTCAACTCTCCAAAAATTCAGAAAAAATGCTTTTGGGTTTCAAGTCAGAAATCCTATATGTTAAATTTGTTTACTGTTCATTTCTAAACCTATTCTCCTTCAAACCTCTAATTTTCTAAATCTAACCTGTATACAAATCCCTTGTTGTATGTATCAAAAAGAAGAGATCTGAAAGAGATTATTAAAGACCTGTAAAATCCAAAAGGAAGCAACAATGGACATACAGTGAATGGAAATCTTAGTTTTATATTTTAGTAATTGATTAGTATAGCTTGGATTTGAGATATTTCTTTGGGAGTTTTGGTTGACGAAAACATCATATTAAAAATCCCTAAAATCGCCCTAAAGAAAAATGTTAATTATGGGTTAGAATCTCAATTATTTATATTAAATAATGGAATTATGTAGATTTGCAATTTTAGTGCTTTTACCTTCTATTCCAATTTTTATTATTTTTATTTAGATTGATTAAGGTTTTTGATTAGGAAATGTTATGTAAGGTACGAATTCTTGTTTGTAGTTTGCACTGCTTATTCCCAAAATTTTAATAGAAATTCCCTTTGTCTAATTTCATATACAAATAATTGAATAAAGTGCAAAAAGTAATTGACATTGTAAGTTTATTGATTTATTCCACTATTATAATATAATAGGTTGGGTTCGAATTTTATTTGTATACAAGTCTATTGATTGGATTTCGAATATCGGATTTCTGATATATTGATAATATGGAAATAAGACTTTTATAATTTTGAAAAAGTTGACATTTTCACATTAGTTTAGGGCATAAACTTTGCACGCTTAGAAATTCCGAGACGCATATATATATATATATACACACACACACACACATACATATATATATAACCATAAATAACGTATGATTATAATGTATTAATTGTGTAGCTAGTAGGCTATTAATTATTTTTAAATCCCCCTTACGAAAGTAATTAGCGGTAAAGACGAAATAAGAAAGATTTCTTATAAGGCCTTGATAATAGATGCGAGATATTGATAACATTTGTAGAGAGTGTTGTAGAATATGACTAAGTTACAGAGATGCAAGGTCGCTCAAAAGCACATGGAAGTCTACCCAGCAAATCTAGCTACCAGTAGCGTGACATTGGTACTGATATGAAACATCGTCTATAATAAGTAACTATGGATGACGTGAGGTTAGTCCCAAATTTTGTAGGGTAAATCTTCCCAGCGAATCTGGCTACCAGTACTACAAATAGTCGGACTGATATGAGACATCACCATGGGGTACATTTATAATACGAAGGACTTGCTTCAGGGATTGAAGACATTAAGTGGTTATGTGAGGGTCTACCACTTCCTTGTATAGAAAGTAGTAAATGGTCAGTGTTATAGATTAGGCATGGTAGAGGATATCTTGAGAAAGGACCCGCTTCGAGTGAAGTACTAAGTGGCTGCAGAGAGTCCATGTAATGTCAGCTAGATGTTTATTAGAGAGGAGTCAACCTTGGGATTGGTAATAAAGGACGAGGACCTACCTTAAAAGAGTTATTAAAGGGTCAGAGCCTCCCTAGTTCCCATTAAAAGGTGTTAAGTGACTTGGGTGTTCTCTCATACATTGATAGGACATTATTAACGATGGATATTGGTTATTGGGATGAAAACGAGATGGCTATGGGATTTTATTTTTAAAGCCATTTTGACTTATATTTGGAAAGCCCTTGGGCTTATATTTGAAAAAACCTAGATGTAGACAAAATGCGATAGACATATTTCTATTTTAATTATGCTGCCTAAGTACTATTATAGTAAAGCTTGAGATTTTTATTCACTAGATATATGTTATACTAACTCCCTCCTCATTATAACACAGGTTAGGAAAGATGACGATGTTAAAGGCGAAGGGTTCGAGAAAGCTCGTGGAAGATTATCTATTCATGTTATTTTCAGATGTACCCATTGGGAACTATTGGCTTTTAAATATGATGTACCACATATATGTAACGGTTATTATTGGTTTTGTGTTTTAGTTTTTATAACATTTTGAATTTATAATAAAATGGTTACTGTTGTTACTATTCTATTTTATCCTTCCGTTGTGAGATCTGGATGTGTAAATAAATAGCTCTATGTTGTTCTTTTCACCTAACCAAAAGCCAACTTTGGAATGGGTCTAAGTATTGATGGGTATTTTCTGGATTGTTATTTAGGTCTATTTCAAGGCGGGTTGTTACAATAACGCTCTCCAAATCTTGGTCAATGTGTTACTCATGACTGTTGAAGGCGCTTAGGAGTTACGTATTCATAGTTATTGGATAACCACGAAATGACCCACTTGATGGTTTTATGTTGGTTAATAAAACTAAGTAAAACGGAAAATATTAATGTGACTGATTTACATAGTTTATCGACTTGAGAATACCGTGGATCATCGACATGAAAGCTCTGCTTTGATAATAGTCAAATCATGGCACATCGTTCATCGGGTGACTATAGTTAGGTCACGTAGAAGTATTGAAAGTGAAGTACTATTTAAGAGAGGACCCGTTTCCTCAGTTATACAGGGTTAGTAACACGGTCAACTCAAGTCAACTCAATGTCAAAGTCTCTAACAAGAGTATTTCGGTTAATATTAATTATTATTATTGAACCAATGACTATTTGTTTGGACTATAGAGTTAAATATGGACAATATTGAAATTTTAAACATTATCAAATTCCATAAATCCAAAGTGATATAGTTTGGACGAAGAAAATTGGTATCAATAAATGTCATAACTGGGTAAAGCTTAATAAAGTGAAAATGGATTTTACTAAAACTAAATAAGAGATAAATTTGGCTAAAATATCACATCGTCAACTAAGTGACATGTGAACATTAACATTCGAATAGTTTGATATTAATCGTTGACCAAATTTACACCCGATGAGTCGCACAACAGGAATGATGAATTCTCTTTAGACCAAACGATTTAATTAGTTTATAATTATTATAAATTAATTAAGATCTACGAAATATTGATTATAAAATTTTGAATATGATTTGAGAAATAAATATTACTAAATATGTTTATAGTGGTTATAAATACATCGACCGATTTCGATATACATATATATATACACACTAGTTCATAATAAATATGTTTTGCAAAACTAAAACATAAAAATAATGTATTTTCATCTTCTTTCCCTTCTCTTTAAATTTCTAAAATCAATGAAGATCGACACAAACTTCACCAAATTTTGGCATGGGTCCTAGCACAACATAGGAGCTTGGAAAGGAGTATACGCCCCTTATCAATCAAAGCCGTGAGTTATTTTGGGGAGTAAGGGATGCCGAGAGCAATTTTGAAGCAAGTGTAGCTAGCAATTTTCCATATAGCAAAGGAATGTTTTATGTACCTATATAGCAAAGTAAATGGAATAATTATGGTACAAATCGATAAAAGAGTTATGTAATTATGCACTCTGAGAGCAATCTGAATGCTATATTAAAAAAATGAGGCAAACAATCTAAGAGCAATCAGAATCTTGTAGATCATGTTTTTGTTTGATATTTTTTCTGCATAGAGGTAAATTAAACAGTAAGATCTAACAGATATAAATATTTGAATAAAAGGTATGGTTAATAACAAATAAATAAACTTTATAAGCTAAAACGATATAAATTTACGTTAATTACTTATAATGACTTTGGAAATTACATTAGAATATATTAAAAAAGGTTTATTTCATTATTACTTACCATTTTGAGCCTTGTAGTAATTGTCAGCAAGCATCCTTCAAGCAAACCTTTTATTTTAGAGCAATCTTCCATGTTCTTCTTTTGGTTTCTATAATTTCTATGAACATCAATTATTCTAAATTGGGTAAGAAATAAAATAAAAAATCAAGTCTGCATAAAGATGGAGTTGTAGAACATATAACACTTCTCTTATAGAACTTATTATAATATCAACTCAAACAATTATTCTTGAATAAATAATTTTTAGTTCATGGAGTGAATTAAAACATACTTGATGTCGCCTAAACACTTGTTCACCTAGCATTCTCAAGGCATCCGTTATTCTAAGTTCTTTTTCATCTTCCTTGTTTTTTATTTTTTTTCCTTCCTTTTCTATTATTTATATGAAGGTCAATATAAGATAAATAAATGAAAAGGGTAATCAAAAGAAAGACTAACGATAAATGAGTAAACTTCATAATAATAAGCTAACATAACATGAATTTGCAAAATAAATGAAAGAGTTGTAACCTATTTTAAATGATGTGGTTCGTAATGATGACCTTGAAATTATTTTTAACACGAGTAAAAAAGCAACAACATTTTTAGTTGCATACCACCTTAAAGTTAAAATAATATAAAGGAACTTTCGCAGTATATCATTTCTAATACTTGGAAGCAATTAGATAGTACAACATTTAGCTACATTGTGCCACAGCAAATTTTCAACTTTGATTGCCATTTACGTTTATAACAATGATATTTATATTACCTCATTACCCGGATGTTGGCAACAAATATTTCAATTTGAATCCGCTGTACTTGTTGGAACCTATGAATTCTTCCAATTTCCAATCCAATTTGTAGTGACATTCCCTCTATTATTTCTATGATAGGACGGAGTGTGAATCTGATAATGGTTTAGGATTTTCTGGGATAAATTTGATATAGAGGGTATTTTCTGATGTAGCACGATCTAAAGGAGTTTCGGGTTTAACCCGTAAGGCGCGCACGACTCAGGTGAAGGAGTCATATGAGAAAGTGGCAACTCTTAACAGCTTAAGTCGTTCGTGCTTGATGAGTCGCACACGACTCAACGGCTCATCCATAAGTCGTTTACCACTTAACGTGAAGAAGGATAAAGTTTCAGCAAGTAAAGATCTTGAGTCAGAGAAAGGGTACGAGTTACGACTCAATGGGAGTTTAAATAGGTCTGGATTGATGAGTCGTACACGACCTAACTACATGACCATGAGTCGTCCACGACTCATCAAGAAACAAAGAGGGATTCCAGTAATTGAAGACCATAAGGCGGGGATGGGTTACGACCTAGATGAGTCGTTCGGAGTTGACTCGGCTGAAGGGATATGCCGCAAGGAACTTGGGAGCTTGAGTTGCTTTGTATGATGAGTCGTATATCGTAAAGTCTTGAGTCGCTGAGGATGAGTCGTTAATGGTGTTCTGAGTCGTATGTCGTTGTCATCTGTTGAGTCGGTTGCTATGTTGTGTTGTTAAGTCGGTGACGACTTAAGAGTTGTCTCGGTTATGTGCCTATATTGAGTCGTATGGTGTTTGAGTCGCTGCCGAGTCATATGAGTCGTAAGTCTTGTGATGAGTCGGTCAGGTCTTGAGTCGTACACGACTTATGGGCTGTGTTGTAAACTTCTATAAATAGGGAGTGAGTTGTAACTTTTTGGGGGTTGATTTTGAAATAAAATTTCTTGTTGATTGCTTTGTGCTTTCTTCTCCAATTGGTAGTTGAGTGTAATCTCCTATCTCCACTTACGTCATTCGAGTGCGCTCGAATCCACGTTTGTTGAAGCCGATTCACGGTATCTAGTGCGCTAGATCAACGTACGAAGAATCGTAGATCTTTTTTCTCGGCATCGTGCGCGATCAACGAGACGAAGATAGCTAGAATCCGGTATCTTTGGATCAACGGATTTGGGCCTTGCAGTATTCTCAACCCACCGATTGCTACTTTCACCGATTGAAGTTTTTTCGAATTATCCGCTGCGTCATTATTGGTATTAGAGCATTACTTAGCCAATCATAGCTAAGTTGATTCTTGGAGCCAAGTATTTGAAGTTGAAGTTTGAAGTTAGGTTCGTTGTGTTCATCTTGAAGTTGCAACAAGTTCGAAGATTTTGATCCATCTCATTTTGGATCTAGGTTTGGAGAAGTGTTTGAATTAGAAGTTAGGCCGTGTATTCTTGGGAAGTAGCCGAGCCTAGTGAAGGGTTTTGAAGTTTGAAGCCGAGACTTGAAGTTTTATATTGTTTTCAATCATGCCACCAAGGAGAGCTAATCGTCATCAAAACGTTGAAGCTTTGTATCGAAGAGAAGAAGCTGAACTTATGGAACGACGTATTAATGAGAAATTTGATGAAGGCATTGGAAAATTGGAGAAATTGATGAATGATTTGAATCAAAGGAGGAGATCTCCAGACTCGAACCATGGAGGAAACCAAGTTTCGCCATCGGTTACGGAAGCGAGGAGGGTATCACCACATTCTTGTAGAGATAGAAGAGAAACATCAATTTCATCACGAAGAGATCATCATGACTATGCACATGAAGAGAGAAGAAGTCGACGTGAATTTGACAATGAAGCATATAGAGAGGAAGAGAGACATAGTCAAAGAAGCATGCATGAACGGAGAGATGATAATGGTAGAGATCGATGTAGGCGTACTTTTGATTTTTATGAAGAGGGTGATAGAGCAAGTAATCATTATCGAGATCGAGATCAAATTCGAAATTCTTACCGGGATGTTGAAGATGATCGTCGTTGGGAATCGGGGATGAAGACGGAAATTCCAGAATTTAAAGGAGGGATGGTAGCAGAAGAATTTCTTGATTGGTTATCTAATGTGGAAGAGATATTTGATTTTAAGGAGGTTCCTGAGCATAGGAGAGTGAAGTTGGTTTCTACTAGGTTGAGGGGGAGAGCTTTGGCATGGTGGCAGCAAACTAAACTTACCAGGGAGAGAATGGGGAAGTCAAAGATAGAATCTTGGGAGAAGATGAAGAAATTGATGCGAGCTACATTCTTACCATACAACTATCAATCACTTATATACCAGAGATTGCAGAATCTGAGGCAAGGGACGAAGTCTATTAGTGATTATGCTGACGAATTTTACCAACTCATTGCCATAAATGATATCATGGAAACGGAAGAACAGCTAACTGCTAGATTCATTGGGGGATTGAGAATGCAAATCCAGGATATGGTTAATATGTTTGATCCTAGATCAGTGGCAGAGGCACATCAGAAAGCGTTGGCTTGGGAGAAGCAAGGAAGGCGTGGAGGTGGTATGTTTACTAATTCCAATAATCAAGCGAGGGGTGTTAGTGGAAGTTCTATCGTTCCTAAACCTGTCAATAAGCCAGTGGTGAAGGAGGCTGAGAAGGCGAAGGTTAACAGTGTTTTCAAATGTTATAATTGTCAGGAGTTGGGTCACAAAAGCAATGAATGTCCGAAGCCGAAGAAGAGAGCAATGGTTGCAGAAGTTGAGGAGGATGATGATGAGAAGGCAGAATGTTCAAATACATCTTATGTTGAGGAGGAAGAAGAATTATCTGGAGATGAAGGTTGTAATCTTATGTTGAGAAGGTCATGTCTTACACCAAAGCAAGAGGAGGATTGTAGTTGGTTGAGAAGTAACATATTTCAGTCGACATGCACTATTCTGGGAAAAGTTTGCAAGTTCGTTATTGATGCTGGAAGTTGCGATAATATTATTTCTACCGAGGCTGTGAAGAAGTTGAACTTGAAAACTGAGAAACATCCTAAACCGTACAAGTTAGCATGGTTAAGGAAGGGAGGTGAAGTGAAGGTGTGTCGAAGGGCTTGTGTTAATTTTTCTATTGGGAAGAAGTACAAAGATGAAATTTGGTGTGACGTTGTAGACATGGACGTATGTCATCTGTTGTTGGGCAGACCGTGGCAGTTTGATAGATCAGTTCAACATGATGGTCGTGCCAATAGCTACAGTTTCATGTTCGAGGGTACTAAAATCACTTTGGTTCCCAAGAAGCAACAACAGAAGGAGAGCAAGCTAGAGGAGATTGAGGAATTGAAAACTCTGTTGACTTTGAAGGAGTTTGTTAAAGAAGTTGAAGAGGAGTCTGAAGTCTTTTTGTTGATTGGAAGAGAGAGTAGTGAAGAGGTTGAAATTCCTGAAGAAGTAAAGTCAGTTTTGAAAGAGTTTGAAGATGTATTTCCAGAGGAGTTGCCTAAGGAGTTACCACCATTGAGAGACATTCAACATCAAATCGATCTTGTTCCGGGAGCCGTATTACCACATAGACCACATTACCGAATGAGTCCGAAGGAACATGAAGAGTTACGAAGGCAGGTGGAAGAGTTACTTGAGCAGGGACGTGTTCAGGAAAGCTTGAGTCCTTGTGCAGTACCAGCTTTGTTGGTGCCGAAGAAGGATGGAACATGGAGGATGTGCACAGATAGTAGAGCTTTGAACAAGATTACAGTTCGCTACAGATTTCCTATGCCGAGATTGGAAGATTTGCTAGATCAGTTGAGTGGGGCAACTATATTTTCGAAGATTGATTTGAAGAGTGGTTATCACCA
Organism: Allium cepa; assembly: GCA_030765085.1. Taxonomy (NCBI): domain Eukaryota; kingdom Viridiplantae; phylum Streptophyta; class Magnoliopsida; order Asparagales; family Amaryllidaceae; genus Allium; species Allium cepa. The sequence continues at coordinate 551,914,070 of CM060938.1, forward strand.
GATTTGAATTAGACCTGGAGACGAGTGGAAGACAGCGTTTAAGACGAGAGAGGGGTTATACGAATGGTTGGTTATGCCATTTGGTTTATCAAATGCACCTAGTACATTCATGCGGGTGATGAATCAAATCTTTAGACCATTCATTGGGAAGTTCGTGGTGGTTTATTTCGATGATATTCTGATATACAGCAGGAGTATGGAGGAGCATGTTCTACATTTGAGGGAAGTGTTGATTATTCTTCGTGAGGAACAATTTTATGCTGCTACGAAGAAATGTATGTTTATGACAAGAAATGTTTTATTTCTGGGGTATGTTGTTTCGGAGGAAGGTATTCAAGTTGATCAGAGTAAAGTTAAGGCAGTCAGAAATTGGCCACAGCCGAGAACTATCACTGAAGTTAGAAGTTTTCATGGATTGGCATCATTCTACCGAAGGTTCGTTCCACACTTCAGTGGCGTGATGGCACCAGTTACCGATTGCATGAAAGGAAAACAGTTTGTATGGTCAGAGGAAGCGGGAGTTGCTTTTGAACGAATCAAAGAACTATTGACGACAGCACCAATTCTTGTTTTACCGAATTTTCAGTTGTTGTTTGAATTGCACACTGATGCGTCAAAGGTGGGAATTGGAGGAGTCTTGAGTCAGAATGGGAAACCCGTTGCTTATTTCAGTGAGAAGTTGTCAGGGGCGAAGATGAGATACAGCACATATGACGTTGAATTCTATGCTGTGGTGCAAACGATTAAACATTGGAGACATTATCTATTTCAGAAGGAATTTGTTCTGTACACTGATCATGAAGCTTTGAAGCATTTACAGGGGCAGGATAAGATTTCAGCGAGACATGCATCGTGGATAGCATATTTACAGCAGTTTACCTTTGTTGTTAAACACAAATCGGGGGTGACGAACCGGGTAGCTGATGCTTTGAGTAGGAGGAGTCATTTATTAACGACAATGAAGGTTGAAGTGACAGGGTTTGAAATGTTGCCAGAATTGTTTGGGGAGGATCCTTACTTTGCAAAGTTTGTTGAGGAAGTTAAGGATGGAAGTTCGGATGAATTTGTGATGGTTGATGGATTCTTGTTCAGAGGAAATCAATTATGTATTCCAGATTGTAGTTTGAGATTGAAAATTATCAAGGAGTTGCATGAAGAAGGCCATGTGGGTAGAGATCGTACTTTGCAATTGATTTCACAATCTTATTTTTGGCCGTCGATGAGGAAAGAAGTTGAAAGATTTGTGGAGAGATGCCATATTTGCCAGGTATCAAAGGGAACAGCGACGAATGCAGGATTGTATATGCCATTACCTGTACCATCTAAGCCATGGGTTGATATCAGCATGGATTTCGTTTTGGGTTTGCCTAGAACTCAAAGGGGAAATGATTCGATATTTGTTGTAGTGGACAGATTTTCGAAGATGGCACATTTTATTGCCTGCAAGAAGACAGCGGATGCAGTTCGAGTGGTACAATTATTCTTTAAGGAGGTGTATCGATTGCATGGTTTACCAGAATCTATTGTTTCTGATCGGGATACTCGTTTTCTGAGTCACTTTTGGTTAAGTTTGTGGAAGATGGTGGGAACAAAGCTGAAGTTTAGTAGCGCTTATCATCCGCAAACAGATGGACAGACAGAAGTTGTAAACAGGTCATTGGGAAATTTGTTGCGATGTCTTGTACAGGATAATCTGAAGAGTTGGGACATGAAGTTATGCCAAGCCGAGTTTGCACACAATCATGCAGTGAATCGTAGCACGGGATTCAGTCCATTTTAGATTGTATATTCAAATTTATCCAGGGGACCGTTGGATTTAGCGGTGGTACCACAACCGAAGGGGACGGTTAAACGGGCTGTTGATTTTGTTGAAGAATTAACCGAATGTCATAAGATCGTTCAAGAACGATTAGAAAAGTCAAATGAGAAGTATAAGCGGGCTGCTGATTTGAAACGACGGAGTGTTGAATTTAAGGAAGGTGATTTGGTTTATGCTGTATTAACGAAGGATCGTTTTCCGGTGGGTGCTTATAACAAGTTGAAGGCGCGGAAAATTGGTCCAATTGAAGTTTTGAAGAAAATCAATGAGAATGCTTATCGATTAAAGCTACCAGATGATGTTTATACTTCTGATGTTTTTAACGTCAAACATTTAATTCCATATCATGGAGGTGAGATTGTTGAGGAAGAATTTACAAATTCGAGGTCAAATTTTTCTCAACCAGGGGAGGATGATGTAGCACGATCTAAAGGAGTTTCGGGTTTAACCCGTAAGGCGCGCACGACTCAGGTGAAGGAGTCATATGAGAAAGTGGCAACTCTTAACAGCTTAAGTCGTTCGTGCTTGATGAGTCGCACACGACTCAACGGCTCATCCATAAGTCGTTTACCACTTAACGTGAAGAAGGATAAAGTTTCAGCAAGTAAAGATCTTGAGTCAGAGAAAGGGTACGAGTTACGACTCAATGGGAGTTTAAATAGGGCTGGATTGATGAGTCGTACACGACCTAACTACATGACCATGAGTCGTCCACGACTCATCAAGAAACAAAGAGGGATTCCAGTAATTGAAGACCATAAGGCGGGGATGGGTTACGACCTAGATGAGTCGTTCGGAGTTGACTCGGTTGAAGGGATATGCCGCAAGGAACTTGGGAGCTTGAGTTGCTTTGTATGATGAGTCGTATATCGTAAAGTCTTGAGTCGCTGAGGATGAGTCGTTAATGGTGTTCTGAGTCGTATGTCGTTGTCATCTGTTGAGTCGGTTGCTATGTTGTGTTGTTAAGTCGGTGACGACTTAAGAGTTGTCTCGGTTATGTGCCTATATTGAGTCGTATGGTGTTTGAGTCGCTGCCGAGTCATATGAGTCGTAAGTCTTGTGATGAGTCGGTCAGGTCTTGAGTCGTACACGACTTATGGGCTGTGTTGTAAACTTCTATAAATAGGGAGTGAGTTGTAACTTTTTGGGGGTTGATTTTGAAATAAAATTTCTTGTTGATTGCTTTGTGCTTTCTTCTCCAATTGGTAGTTGAGTGTAATCTCCTATCTCCACTTACGTCATTCGAGTGCGCTCGAATCCACGTTTGTTGAAGCCGATTCACGGTATCTAGTGCGCTAGATCAACGTACGAAGAATCGTAGATCTTTTTTCTCGGCATCGTGCGCGATCAACGAGACGAAGATAGCTAGAATCCGGTATCTTTGGATCAACGGATTTGGGCCTTGCAGTATTCTCAACCCACCGATTGCTACTTTCACCGATTGAAGTTTTTTTCGAATTATCCGCTGCGTCATTTTCGGTGATTCAAAAAGTCGCGGTTGAAATCAGTTGATGGAGTTTTTATTATTAGTAGTAAGGATGATTGCTGGCTAGTAAACCAGTCATTGGTGCTGTAGATCTTTGTATACTTGAGGAGGTGTTAGATATTCCACTAATTTTTAGCGTAACTTATACAGGTATGTATCGAAGTTCAGTTGCAAATGCATTGATGTATACCACTCTATTATTTGTGTTAGAGAAAAGGAAAAGGGTGAATTTCAGATTTGAGTTTAACAGATGGTAGCATGCACGGTTTGAGAGCCTACTGTTCAGGCTAGTTAGGAAATTGTATAGGACTTCAAAACGGATCTGTGGTCTGAGAACCCTAATGTTCAGGCTAGTTAGGAAATTGTATAGGACTTTAAATGGATCTGCGGTCTGAGATCCCTACTGTTCTCACTGCAGGCGTACTTATTTAGACACTTTTGAGGGAACTAACCGATATGCAATCCATGCCAAACATGCCAATATAATGCTTAAGGATATCCAGCTTGTGAGGAGAATTAGAGGTGAGAGGGATCGTAATGCTTTACTTACATTGCTTGATGTTGTCTAATAACTCATATGTCTTCCTATGGCTTTATGTCCTGGTTTTCGTTGTTATGTAGCAGGTATTAAGCATTAATTTTAGTTTTATTTCTACACTCCACTTGATGTTATTATATGATTGGCTTGTTGTCCGTCTTAGACAAACTCTACCATAGTGTATAACTCTATGCTGCTATATCTTTGTTATGCTTGGTGTGAAGTGAAAAAAAGAGGCTGGCATCGGTAAGTCGACAACCATGATAGTTTTCACATCACCGCGGTCCTTTTTTCTCAATTACATTTTTTATTGAGAAAGTCAAACAAAGAGCTACATTAAATTGTTCAATCGATATTACATGCAACCATTATATTTGTAACACCGTACATGCTGCAAAAGTTTTAGGTTTACATTCAGGATACCACATACAGTTTGGATGACACAATCCGCAGCTAGGCTATTCTTCTTGAATGATTTTTTCAAATATTCTTCCTCTCATAACCAATTCCTTAGAAATTTATTGCTATCAATTTTTCATGTGGTAAATATTCATGAACAGATTTTTGCTACCACGTTAGATTTTGCTACTGATGTCAAATGCCTTAGAAATTCACTGCTTCTGAGCTAGTGAACCTCATGCATGCCCCACTAACCAACAGTACTAAAGCAGATTAACTGATATCCCTTTTAGAAAAAAAACAATCTGCTAATAATGTATACAAAATAAACAAGTAGAAACCATGGTTTTGTGACGCAGCTTTGACTAGGCTCGAACAGTTTAGATACCAAACTGTCACAACCTATTCAGGATCTTTCTCATGAAATGATAATTTCGTGTCAATAAACCGATAGAACGATAAATGCACAGTTCCGTTGATCGTGATGATACCGGAATCTAGCTATCTCCAACCCGTTGATCTCGCAAGATGTCGTGTTGAAAGATCTACAATTCGATCGTTGATCACTCGTAAGTGATACCGAGAATTGGCTTCAAATTCGTTGATTCGCTCACGAATAACGCAAAGATGGAAAGAAGAAGGAGATCGCACTCAACTTCCAACAATGGTGGCCAAAGCTCACACACAAATTTATTTCAAAATCAACCCCCTTTGCAAATGACAACACACCCCTATTTATAGGAAATTACAACACACACATGCGACTCAACATATGTGACTCACGACCTAACACATACGACTTAACATCATATGAGTTACAACATCATACGACTTAACAATAATTACAACACACACATGCGACTCACGACCTAACGCATATGACTTAACATCATACGAGTTACAACATCATACGACTTAACAAGATAACACAGCTTCAGGAACGACTTAAGCGACATAAGCACATACGACTTAAGAATATAGCACAGCTTCACGCGACATAAGAGAACAATGCGACATAAGCGAACCATGCGACATAAGCGACATAAGCGACAGAAGAGAACAATGCGACGTAAGCGAACCATGCGACATAAGCGACATAAGAGAACCATGCGACATAAGCATAAGTGAACGATTTATAGAAATGCGGCTTGATTTCTTAAGTCGTTATCTTATAAGGTCGGCGACTCATGGCAGGCGACTTAAGGCAGGCGACTTAAGGTAGGCGACATACGATTGACATAACTCGTTATGTCAAGTTTGTTCCACCTGCTTATTATGATGCGCTGCATCATCCTCCCCTGATTGAAAAGAATTCGACCTCGAATTTACACCTTCGTCTTCTTCGATATACTTATTCTCATGATATGGAATTAAGTGTTTGACGTTGAAAACGTCAGCAGTATGGATATGGTCCAGCAATTTTAACTGATAAGCATTCTCGTTAATCTTTTTTACGATTTCCAAAGGGCCAATCTTTCTAGAAGCTAGTTTGTTGTAAGTACCAATAGGAAATCGATCCTTAGTCAATACTGCATATACAAAATCTCCTTCTTTGAACTCAACGTTTCGTCGTTTAATATCTACGGATTGCTTATATTTCTCATTCGCCTTAAGCAATTGTTCCTGCACAACCTTGTGGAACTATTGCAATTCATTCACAAAATCACTAGTTCGTTTGATCACTCTTTTCTACTGTGGTATTATAGATAAATCTAATGGCCCCTTAGGGATTGTTGAGTAAACGATCTAGAATGGACTGAACTCAGTGCTACGATAAACTGCATGGTTGTGTTCAAACTCAGCTTGACACAGCTTGGAATCCCAACTCTTCAAATTGTCATTCACGAGGCATCTCAATAGATTACCTAGGGATCTATTCACAACTTCTGTCTGTCCATCCGTCTGTGGATGATAAGCACTGCTAAATTTCAGCTTTGTTCCGACCATTCTCCATAGAATCATCCAAAAATGACTCAGAAAACGAGTGTCTCTATCTGATACAATAGATTCAGACAACCCGTGAAAACGATAGATCTCTCTGAAGTATAACTGTGCGACATTAACTGCATCTGCAGTCTTCTTGCATGCGATAAAATGTACCATTTTTGAAAACCGATCAACCACCACGTAGATAGAATCATTGCCATGTTGCGTCCTCGGCAAGCCCAATGCAAAGTCCATACTAACATCCACCCATGGTTTAGTAGGTATAGGCAACGGCATATATAAACCTGCATTTGTTACAGTCCCCTTTGAAACTTGACAAATATGGAACCTCTGAACGAACTTTTCAACCTCCTTCCTCATTGACGGCAAAAAATAAGACTTCGAGATCAACTGCATAGTACGGTTGCGGCCTACGTGTCCTTCTTCATGTAATTCTTTGATGATCTTCATTCGTATGCTCCAATCGGGAATACACAACTGATTACCTTTGAATAGAAAACCTTCAACCAGCATATATCCAGCCATGTTTCCCTGCTTGACTTTGTCTAGGATTTCGGAAAAATATGAAGTAAGAAAATCTGGAAGTAAGTCAAAACTCATCACCTCTATTCGTATGGTTGTTAGTAAATTATTCCTCCGACTAAATGCATCGGCAACGCGATTAGTTACTCCAGACTTGTGCTTTATGACGAATGTAAATTGCTGCAAATAAGCTATCCACGATGCGTGCCTAGCTACAATTTTATTCTGCCCTTGTAAATGTTTCAATGCTTCATGATCTGTATACAAAACAAATTCTTTATGGAACAAGTAATGTCTCCAATGCTTCATGGCCTGCACAATAGCATAAAACTCCACATCATAAGTACTGTAACTCATTCTTGCTCCAGAAAGTTTTTCACTGAAATAGGCTATTGGACGTCCCTTCTGACTCAACACTCCTCCGATTCCAACTTTGGACGCATCTGTATGTAACTCAAATAGTAACTGAAAATCTGGCAACACTAGAATCGGTGCTGAGGTTAAAAGTTTCTTGATTTGTTCAAAAGCAGATCCTGCCTCTTTCATCAATGAAAACCGCTTTCCTTTCATACAATCAGTAATATGAGCCATTTACACTACTAAAGTGCGGTATAAATCTTCGATAAAATGAAGTTAACCCATGGAAACTTCCGATTTCTGTTATAGTTTTGGGCTGTGGCCAATTTCTGATTGCGGCTACTTTACTCTGGTCCACTTGTATCTCTTCCTTAGACACGACATAACTTAGAAATAAAACACTTGGCGTCATGAACATGCATTTCTTCGTCGCTGCATAGAACTGTTCTTGACGAAGAATAGTTAACACCTTTCGCAAGTGTTGAATGCGCTCCTCTGTGCTAGCACTATATATCAAGATATCATCAAAGTAGACTACAACAAACTTTCTGATGTAAGGTCTGAAAATTTGATTCATCACCCTCATAAATGTGCTTGGTGCATTAGATAAACCAAATGGCATGACCAGCCATTCATATAATCCTTCCCGAGTCTTGAATGTTGTCTTCCATTCATTAGCTGGTATGATGCGAATCTGATGATAACCACTCTTAAGGTCGATCTTAGAAAAGATTACAGACCCACTGAGTTGATCCAATAGATCATCAAGTCTTGGCATAGAAAATCTGTATCTGACAGTTATTTTGTTGAGTTCCCTGCTGTCTGTACACATTCTCCATGAATCATCTTTCTTCTGTACCAACAGAGCTGGTACAGCACAAGGAGTGAAACTCTCTCGAACACGCCCTTGCTTAAGCAACTCCTCAACCTGTCTCCTCAACTCTTCATGCTCTTTTGGACTCATACGATAATGCGGCCTATGCGGTAAAACAGCACCTGGCACTAGATCAATTTGATGTTGTATATCCTTCAATGGCGGTAATTCCTTGGGTAATTCCGCAGGAAAGACATCTTCAAAATCATTTAACACCAGTCTAACCTCCGCAGGAATTTCAAGATCTTCACTTATTTCATACCCAATCAACATAAACAATTCAACACTATCTTTCACTTCTTTAACAAATTCTCTCGTAGATAATAGAAAAGTTGATTCCACTTTCTTCTTTGACTTGCTTTCACTTTATTCATGCTTCTTAGGAACTAGGGTAACTTGGTTACCTTCGAACATGAAACTATAGCTGTTGGTGCGACCATTATGTCGTACAGCTCTATCATATTGTCATGGTCTTGCCAATAGTAGATGACACACATCCATATCGACAACATTACACCATTTATCATCTTTGTACTTCTTCCCAATAGAAAATGTAACAAATTCTCGTCTTCCCACTGTCACTTCTCCACCTTTCCTTAGTCATGCCAGTTTATAAGGTCTATGGTGTTTTTCAGTTTTCAACCCTAACTTCTTGACGGCTTCTTCAGAAATAATGTTATCGCAGCTTCCCGCATCAATAACAAATCGACAAACCTTTCCCAAGATAGTACATGTAGACTGAAAGATATTGCTTCTCAGCCAACTAGAATCATTCTCATGCTTTGGCACTAAACAAGACCACCTTATCATCAAGTTACACCCTTCGTCTCCTGACACAACTTCTTCATCTTCATCAAATTTCGATGGTTGAGAATAATCAATTTCAGCTTCCACATCCTCATGCTCACATTCATCTGCAACTAATGCTCTCTTCTTTGGCTTTGTACATTCATTACTTTTATGGCCAAACTCCTGACAATTATAGCACTAGATACCGTTATTGACCTTTGCTTTAGCGGCTTCATTGAAAATTGGTTTATTGACTGCCTTGGAAACATTAGCACTGCTACTAGCACCCTTATTCTGGTTGTTAGAACCCGTAAACACACTAATTCCTCGTCTCCCTTGTTTCTCCCAAGCTAGAGTTTTCTGATGTGCTTCAGCAACAGACATTGGATTAAACATATTAACCATGTCTTGAATTTGCATTCGTAACCCTCCAACATATCTAGCCGTTAGTTGTTCCTCGGTTTTCGTAATATCATTCCTTGCAATCAATTGATAGAATTCATTTGCATAGTCATTTACTGTCTTCGTCCCTTGTCTCAAATTCTGCAAACGTTGATACATAAGAGATTGATAATTGTACGGAAAGAAAGGCGCTTTCATCATCTTTCTCATCTTCTCCCAAGTGACAACTCTTGATTTTCCCATTCTCTTCCGAGTTAGTTTAGTTTTTTACCACCAAGCCATAGCTCTTCCCCTTAGTTTTGTAGCAACTAATTGGACTCTGCGATTCTTAGGCACCTCCTTGAATTTCAAAATTTCTTCAACATTCGACAACCAATCAAGAAATTATTCTGCTTGCATATCACATTTGAATTCTGGAATTTCCATCCTCATACCTGACTCCCATTTACGATCATTTTTTGAATCCAGATATTGATTTCGCACTTGGCCTCGATTTCGATAATGAATACTACCTCCATCACCATCTTGCTCAAAGTCAGATGTATTTCGATATCGATCCTGACCATCTACGTCCTTACGACCACGCATGTCCCTTCTACCATGTCTTTCAGCATCACGATATGGTTCATTTTTGAACCCACGTACCATGGTGGTCTCGCATCATTGAAACTGATGATTCTCTCCTATCTCGATAAGACTAGGGTGACATCCTCCTTTCTTCCGAAACCGATGGTGAAACCCTGTTTCCACCCTGGTTCGAAACTGGTGACGTTCTCCTTTGATTTTGATTCATGTCGTTCATCAATTTCTCCAATTTTTCAATACCCTCATTGAACTTTTCATTGATACGCTGCTCCATCTGCATAACTTCTTGTCTTCTATACAAATCTTCAACATTATGCTAGCGATTAGCACGTCTCGTAGGCATGATCATTACATAATCTTGTTCCCGTCTCTGATTTGGCTCTGATACCAATTGACGCAGCTTTGACCAGGCTCGAATAGTTTAGATACCAAACTGTCACAACCTATCCAGGATCTTCCTCACGAAATGATGATTTCGTGTCAATAAACCGATAGAACGATAAATGCTCAGTTCCGTTGATCGTGATGATACCAGAATCTAGCTATCTCCAACCCGTTGATCACGCAAGATGCCGTGTTGAAAGATCTACAATTCGATCGTTGATCACTCGTAAGTGATACCGAGAATTGGCTTGAAATTCGTTGATTGGCTCACGAATAACCCGAAGATGGAAAGAAGAAGGAGATCGCACTCAACTTCCAACAATGGTGGCCAAAGCTCACACACAAATTTATTTTAAAATCAACCCCCTTTACAAATGACAACACACCCCTATTTATAGGAAATTACAACACACATGCGACTCAACATATGCGACTCACGACCTAACACATACGACTTAACCTCATACGAGTTACAACATGATACGACTTAACAACAATTACAACATACACGTGCGACTCACGACCTAACACATACGACTTAACATCATACGAGTTACAACACATACGACTTAACAAGATAGCACAGCTTCAGGAACGACTTAAGCGACATAAGTACATACGACTTAAGAAGATAGCACAGCTTCATGCGACATAAGAGAACAATGCGACATAAGCGAACCATGCGACATAAGCGACATAAGAGAACAATGCGATATAAGCGAACCATGCGACATAAGCAACATAAGCGACATAAGAGAACCATGCGACATAAGCGACATAAGTGAACGATTTATAGAAATGCGGCTTGATTTCTTAATTCATTATCTTATAAGGTCGGCGACTCATGGCAGGCGACTTAAGGCAGGCGACATACGGTTGACATAACTCACGAGTTTGTTCCACCTGCTTATCATGATGCGCTGCATCATTTTGTTAAACAAGCATACAAATAGCCACTAGTATATCGAACCTAACTTCATAAAACAGGCAGCTCCAAGATCTAGTTCTATCTTAGTACCATACACTTATGGTGTGCTTTTAAATACACATCATATGCACTCACATATTCCTCATCAATCAAAATACAAGCACAAACATAAAACGAAAAATACCTTGAAAAAGAGATGGCAAACAAAATAACCACGACTACTTGGTTTGTCACAATAAGTGTAGCAGTAGCAGAAGAACTTAATGATCAATTAATTATTGATGATGCCTTCATAAAAGATATAATCTTTTCTACCGTCTAATCAATTTATTAGAAAATGATTCATGAATATTGTAAAGAGGAACCTGGTTTGAAATTATAAAACAAGCGACAAAAAATAATTCACGTTCTTTTGAAGAAAAACTAAAATGAAAAACTTCATGTAGTGTACATGTTATGGATCTAAAAATTGGACTACTTATATCAGTAAATATCATTTTAATCATTTTCTCGTTTTGGTAGACTACTTAAATTAGTAAGTACATTATGAGAGTGCATTAAACAAGATTGTGCCCAAGGATGAATAAAACTGAAAATCTAGTTGTTGTTTCAAGCACAAGTCAAATCATAAATAAATTAAAATAAACATATTTCATGGGCAAGTACAAAACATGCCATCGAGGAGTTAGACTTCTTTATTGGTTTAGTAGCATCCTCTTAATAACCCTCTATGTGATTAAATTTGTTATTATTTAATCTCTATTGGTTGATATTTTTTACATTCAGTATGCAGATAAGAAATATTACCTTTCAACTAAAGAATGCTAAATTGTTCAGTGCACATACCAATCATTTTAGGAATGTCAAATAATCTATAGTAGAAATAATCAATATATATATATATATAGATGTATATATATAGATTAAATAAATAGTGGGTGTATTTGTGTCGATCACAGATCTAAAATCACCAATCATAAAATAAAAATAAACACTGACTTGTTTTATATAAAAGTATGCACCAAATCAAGGAGAAACTTAGTGAAACATCTTCTCCCGCTCAATACATCGGATTTTCATAAATAGTGCTATATGTTACATGTTTTATAGGGACATACAAATTGTGGGTGCATATCTAAAGAACACATAGATGACACACGTTCTATTCAGTTAAGCCTAGCATCTCATATGTTCTTAATATAGTATATGTTAATAATGCTTTAAGAAGACAGTATTTACGGAATCAAAAGGGCGAGCTAAGTTAACGAAGCAAAGGGGAAGAACTAGTTCACACTTTTACTCTTTTGAAACAAAGCTCATTTTGCTTGCTTGTTATGTCATCATGATCACATCTCTTGAAATAACCCAGTCTAATTTTGAAATAATGAGAATATACAAATTGAGAGACGCATAGATTTTTTTTCTTTTTTAAGGACGCGGGTTTTATAATTTCGGCTGAAGGAAAAACTTGAACAAAAATTAAATCGTGTGTCTTCTTCAATCTCGTTCCTCTTCAATCTCGACCTCAAATCATGCCGACTAGCAAAAATTAAATTGATCTTTACTTCTCCTCGAATAAAATTCCCCGCTCCGTCTTCCCAAACTCACTGTTGCTATTCACCTAAAGATGCCGACTCGAAGATGCATCTCACTTCACCATTTTTCTCAGATGAAGATCGAGATCGTCGCTCCTCCATTCTAGATTGCTTGAGTCGAGTTCGCCATTCTCGTTGTGCTTTGTGATATCGAGAATAAGAGACGATGCTGTGAGAGCTTTGAGTTTGAGTGCATCGTCACCAGATTGTGAACGCTATGGAGTTCTAACACGATTTTGATCTTAATTGGATGTTTGACATGTATTGAAATTATTGATGATTGGTAATGTTTTTTGATCAGTTTTTTGTTTCTGCGTGTGATTACTGTATCTTTCATATTATTATGCTATATGAAACTAGCATTTCTGTGTATATTATGCAATTTAGTCTTTTATTGCTTTATTATTTTGTATTTGATGTGGAATGTTGCTCTTGTTAGTTTCAGATGGTGTATCTAATGTTGATTTTATTTCTGGTAAGCTTCAAACTGTTGTTCATAACTATAATGCTATATTAAACTATCATTTTGCATATTGTAAACATAACATTGGACTTCATAACTCAAATGCTATGTTAGATTACCATTTTCTATGCCTGAAGTATGCTAGTGGACTTTGTGATTAAAATGCTACATTGGATATCATTTTGCATACTGTAACTTTAATATTGGACTTCGTAAGTAAAATGCTATATCAAACTATCACTTTGCATATTTTAAATGAGATAGTTGACTTCATAACTTAAATGCTATATTAAACTATCATTTTGCATATCATTAACATGGTAGTGGACTTTGTGATTAAAATGTTACACTAAATCCCAATTTGCATATTGCAATCATAATATTGGACTTCATAATTAAAATGCTACATTAAAGTATCATTTTGTCTATTTTGAACATGATAGTAGACTGCATAACTCAAATGCTATATTAAACTATCATTTTGTATATCATAAACATGGTAGTGAACTTTGTGATTAAAATGTCACATTAAAAAACACAGATGCTATATGTAGTTATCATTTTGTACATTCTATTCATGGTAGTTCTCTTTAGAAATTCGTATTTCATTTTGTATATTCTATTCATGCTAGTGCACTTTAAATATACTTATGCTATATTCAAGTATCATTTTGCACTTTTTTCGTCATTATTCAGTTGAAATATGCTTATGCTATATCCAACTATCATTTTGCATAGTCAGATAATGATACTATATTTAAAAGTACAAATCCTATATTAGTCTATCATTTAGCATATTAAACCCAATCTACTGTGTCTCAAATATAGAAATGCTATATCTAAATATCATTCGAAATTCATGGTACTTTTTAAACTGTTTTCTTTTTCTTCTAGATTCTGCTTTTCCATTCGTTTCTTAGATCTTGAATTTGCAGCTCTTAAATTCAAAGGTCAAATAATTTCTGACATAGGTTTGGGTTGAGGCGACAAGTTAAGTTTTCTCGATTTTGGAGAAATCAATGTCGACAACGGAAGATCTAATTCGATTCGAACATCGGCAAGAGAGAGGCTTGGACGATGGCGACTTGGACGACAACGACTTCAAATGACGATTGCTTGGACGGTGATGGCTAGGGCAAGCAGTAGCTGAAGGTAGAAGGCGGCTGGGGTAAGCTTGGACGAAAGCGAAGGAAACAGTCGAAGTCGGAAAATTGAAAAAAAGCGCTACTGTCCTTCTGCCTAAATTCTAAATGTTGCGTCTTTGGTTTAAAATTTGGTTTAAAGTTTTTCCTTTAAACTAATTACTTCTTTCTAAAAATCCTTTACATACTCATTATAAATCCATAAAACTATTTATTAAACTCCTTTTATAAATACTAGAATTGGTCTGTGCTTCGCACACGGGCTGTTTATATTATTGTAAACGGAAAGCAAGGGCATTTTCGGAATATCAAAAGGACGCCGAGTAAATTAATTCAACGAATTTTCTTTATTAGTATTAGAGATATAAACCCCTTTATAAAATCCCTTTTTAAATATCTATGAACAATTATTAACACTTTTATAAATCTATAAAAATGTTTATAAAATTATTTTATAAATCTTTGAAACCATTTATAAAACTCTATTTATAATCTCGAAAACATTTATTAATCAATAATAATCATTCACTTAAAAACATTATTAAATAATATAATTATTAATAATAAACATTATAAATAAATAATTATTACTAACTTTAAAACATCTTAAGAAAATAATTAATAATTTCAAAACATTATTGATAGAATAATAAGAAATAAATCTTCATCATTATTACAAATAATAATAATTAATTTTCGAAACATTCTTAATAAATCATTATTATTAATTTCAAACCATATTAATTATTTAATAATTAGCTTTTCAAAATATTAAAATATTGATAAATAATTTTAAAACAATTTAAATATAAATAAATAATCCTTTAAATCATTTCTAAATGACTAGAAAACGGCAGATAATATGGTTGGAGTAAAATATAAATTAAACTCTTTAAAACAAAATATTTGTGAAATTCAATTTTAGATTTAAAATCATTTCCTGTCTCAAAAAACAACTCTAAACAAAATGGCAATTTTAGTATTCCAAAATACTAAGTTGAGGCCAATGGCTACCAACGCTTGACCAATATTGATATTGATTTCCTATAACTACAGGGTTTAAGTTTGATCATATAACAATGTCATATATCATAGTGTCAACAATCAGGTTTGATTTTCAAAAATTCAAATAACAAGAATATTATTAAATTGAAAATATTTCAACAATGGTGAGGAATCTCGTTGGATCCCTCCAACATGTCCCTCTACATCGCAGCTCATATATATCAGCATATATATATATGTGTGTGTGTGTGTGTGTGTGTGTAATTAAAATCAACAGTGGTGAGGAATCCTACTGGATTCCTCCAACATGTTCCTCTACATCACAAATAGCATATAATCATATAATATGGGTCATCCTCTACTGGATGGGTATAAATAAAAGGTCATCCGCTCCAAGGGCGGGAAAAATTCCAAACCAAGTGATAAAGCAGTAAATCATCCAAACATCCAATCAATAATTTTTATCAACTATATAATGTGCCAGTTAACCAAAAAGGCGAGTTTAATTCACCAAAATTTCTTTTGTCGCCGAGGCATTCTGGTTTCGTTTGAATTCGAACGAAGTCTAATTTTTGGCGTAAAATCCATCGGCTCATATCTCTACCAAACCAATTCCATAACATAGTATATGTTGACATGATCCTAACGCGACTGACCACGTTCGATTAGGACATAAAACGAATTAGATATTTAATTTACAAAATTCATTATTTAAATAATATTTAAATTCACTAATTACATAATCAACTTAACTTAACCTCCTTTTCCCCTCAACCTTCTCCTTCCCTCTCTCTCGCATGAATGAACAAACTCATATGCCCACTTCGATCGAACAGCGCCGCTGCTACACCCATCGTCGTGCCTCCGTATCTTTACTAGACATCACCCCAACCCAGATGAACCTCTTCCCACGGGCCCGACCTTGCATAGCTTCGCCACCGATGAAAATATCACTGAAACCAAAGTTCATTCAACCCGAAATTTCCGGTGCTACACATCGTCGTTGACCACGAAACTTCACCACAACCTTGCTCACACCATTCTCTACACTTCACCTCCAAACCTGACGCAGCTTTGACTAGGCTCGAACAGTTTAGATACCAAACTGTCACAACCTATCCCGGATCTTCCTCATGAAATGATGATTTTGTGTCAATAAACCGATAGAACGATAAATGCTCAGTTCCGTTGATCGTGATGATACCGAAATCTAGCTAACTCCAACCCGTTGATCTCGCAAGATGCCGTATTGAAAGATCTACAATTCGATCGTTGATCACTCGTAAGTGATACCGAGAATTGGTTTCGAATTCGTTGATTCGCTCACGAATAACCCGAAGATGGAAAGAAGAAGGAGATCGCACTCAACTTCCAACAATGGTGGCCAAAGCTCACACACAAATTTATTTTCAAAATTAACGAAAACCACTTTACAAATGCCAACACACCCCTATTTATAAGAAATTACGACACACACTCACGACCTAACACCATACGACTCACGACCTAACATATATGACTTAACATCAGATGACTCACGACCTAACACATACGAGTTACAACATCACACGACTTAACCACATATGAGTTACAACATCACACGACTTAACCACATACGAGTTACAACATCACACGACTTAACAACATACGAGTTACAACATCACATGACTTAACAACATACGACATAAGAAATCAGCATACGGCTTAAGAAGATAGCACAGCTTCATGCGACATAAGACAACAATGCGGCATAACTGAGCGACTTATAGAAATGCGACTTAAGGCAGACGACTTAAGAAATGCGGCATAACTGAGCGACATATAGAAATGCGACTTAAGTCATGCGACTTAAGGCAGGTGACTTAACATGGTGCGCTGCATCATCCTCCCCTGATTGAAAAGAATTCGACCCCGAATTTACACTTTCCTCTTCTTCGACATACTTATTCTCATGATATGGAATCAAGTGTTTGACGTTGAAAACGTCGGCAGTATGGATATGATCTGGCAATTTTAACTGATAAGCATTCTCATTAAAAAAATTACGATTTCCAAAGGGCCAATCTTTCTAGCAGCTAGTTTGTTGTAAGTACCAATAGGAAATCGATCCTTAGTCAATACTGCATATACAAAATCTCCTTCTTTGAACTCAACATTTCGTTGTTTAACATCTGCGGATTGCTTATATTTCTCATTCGCCTTAAGCAATCGTTCCTGCACAACCTTGAGGCACTCTTGCAATTCATTCACAAAATCACTAGCTCGTTTGATCGCTCCATTCTGCCATGGTACTATAGATAAATCCAATGGCCCCTAAGGGATTATTGAGTAAACGATCTGGAATGGACTGAACCCAGTGCTACGATTAACTGTATAGTTGTGTGCAAACTCAGCTTGACACAACTTGGAATCCCAACTCTTCAAATTTTCATTCACGAGGCATCTCAATAGATTACCTAGGGATCTATTCACAACTTCTGTCTGCCCATCCGTCTGTGGATGATAATCACTACAAAATTTCAGCTTTGTCCCGACCACTCTCCATAGACTCATCCAAAAATGACTCGGAAAACGAGTGTCTCTATCCGATACAATAGATTCAGGCAACCCGTGAAGACAATAGATCTCTCTGAAGTATAACTTTGCGACATTAACTGCATCTACAGTCTTCTTGCATGTGATAAAATGTACCATTTTTGAAAACCGATCAACCACCACGTAGGTAGAATCATTGCCATGTTGCGTCCTCGGCAAGCCCAATACAAAGTCCATACTAACATCCACCCATGATTTAGTAGGTATAGACAACGTCATATATAAACCTGCATTTGTTGCGGTCCCCTTTGAAACTTGACAAATATGGCACCGCTGAACGAACTTCTCAACCTCCTTCCTCATTGACGGCCAAAAATAAGACTTTGAGATCAACTGCATAGTTCGGTCGCGGCCCATGTGTCCTTCTTCATGTAATTCTTTGATGATTTTCATTCGTAGACTGCAATCTGGAATACACAACTGATTTCCTTTGAATAGAAAACCTTCAATCAGCATATATCCAGCCGTGTTTCCCTGCTTGACTTTGTCTAGGATTTCGAAAAAATATGAATCTGAAGTAAGAAGATCTAGAAGTAAGTCAAAACCTATCACCTATATTCGCATGGTTGTTAGTAAATTATTCCTCCGACTTAATGCATCGGCAACGCGATTAGTTACTCCAGACTTGTGCTTTATGACGAATGTAAATTGCTGCAAATAAGCTATCCACGATGCGTGCCAAGCTACAATTTTATTCTGCCCTGGTAAATGTTTCAATGCTTCATGATCTGTATAAAAAACAAATTCTTTGTGGAACAAGTAATGTCTCCAATGCTTCATGGCCTGCACAATAGCATAAAACTCTACATCATAAGTACTGTAACTCATTTTTGCTCCAGAAAGTTTTTCACTGAAATAGGCAATTGGACGTCCCTTCTGACTCAACACTCATCTGATTCCAACTTTGGACGCATCTGTATGTAACTCAAATAGTAACTGAAAATCTGGCAACACTAGAATCGGTGCTGAGGTTAAAAGTTCCTTGATTTGTTTAAAAGCAGATCCTGCCTCTTTCGTCCATGAAAACTGCTTTCCTCTCATACAATCAGTAACAGGAGCCATTACACTACTAAAGTGCGGTATAAATCTTCGATAAAATGAAGTTAACCCATGGAAACTTCTGACTTCTGTTATAGTTTTGGGCTGTGGCCAATTTCTGATTGTGGCTACTTTACTCTGGTCCACTTGTATTCCTTCCTTAGACACGACATAAACCAGAAATAAAACAACTTGGCGTCATGAACACAAATTTCTTCGTCGCTGCATAGAATTTTCATGACGTAGAATAGTTAACACCTTTCGCAAGTTTTGAATGTGCTCCTATGTGCTAGCACTATATATCAAGATATCATCAAAGTAGACTACAACAAACTTCCCGATGTAGGGTCTGAAAATTTGATTCATCACCCTCATAAATGTGCTTAGTGCATTAGATAGACCAAATGGCATGACCAGCCATTCATATAATCCTTCCCGAGTCTTGAATGTTGTCTTCCATTCATCACCTGGTCTTATGCGAATCTGATGATAACCACTCTTAAGGTCGATCTTCGAAAAGATTACAGACCCACTGAGTTGTTCCAATAGATCATTAAGTCTTAGCATAGGAAATATGTATCTGACAGTTATTTTGTTGGGTGCTCTGCTGTATGTACACATTCTCCATGAACCATCTTTCTTCGGTACCAACGGAGCTGGTACAACATAAGGACTGAGACTCTCTCGAACACGCCCTTGCTTAAGCAACTCCTCAACCTGTCTCCTCAACTCCTCATGCTCTTTTGGACTCATATGATAATGCGGTCTATGCGGTAAAACAGCACCTGACACTAGATCAATTTGATGTTGTATATCCCTCAGTGGCGGTACTTCCTTGGGTAATTCCATAGGAAAGACATTTTCAAATTCATTTAACACCGGTCTAACCTCTGCAGGAATTTCAAGATCTTCACTTGTTTCATACCCAATCAACATAAACATTCAGTACTATCTTTCACTTCTTTAACAAATTCTCTCGTAGATAATAGACTAGTTGTTCCACTTTCTTCTCTGACTTGCTTTCACTTTGTTCACGCTTCTTAGGAACTAAGGTAACTTGGGTACCTTCGAACATAAAACTGTAGCTGTTGGTGCGACCATTATGTTGTACAGCTCTATCATATTGCCATGGTCTTTCCAATAGTAGATGACACACATCCATATCGACAACATCACACCATATATCATCTTTGTACTTCTTTCCAATAGAAAATGTAACAAATGCTCGTCTTCCCACTGTCACTTCTCCACCTTTCTTTAGCCATGCCAGTTTATAAGGTCTAGGGTGTTTTTCAGCCTTCAACCCTAACTTCTTGACGGCTTCTTCAGAAATAATGTTATCGCAGCTTCCCGCATCAATAACAAATCGACAAACCTTTCCCAAGATAGTACATGTAGACTGAAAGATATTGCTTCTCATCCAACTAGAATCATTCTCATGCTTTGGCACTAAACAAGACCACCTTATCATCAAGTTACACCCTTCGTCTCCTAACACAACTTCTTCATCTTCATCAAACTTCGATGGTTGAGAATAATCAATTTCAGCTTCCACATCCTCATGCTCACATTCCTCTGCAACTAATGCTCTCTTCTTTGGCTTTGTACATTCATTACTTTTATGGCCAAACTCCTGACAATTATAGCACTTGATACTGTTATTGACCTTTGCTTTAGCGGCTTCATTGACAATTGGTTTATTGACTGCCTTGGAAACATTAGCAGTGCTACTAGCACCCTTACTCTGGTTGTTAGAACCCGTAAACACACCAATTCCTCGTCTCCCTTGTTTCTCCCAAGCTAGAGCTTTCTGATGTGGTTCAGCAACAGACATTGGATTAAACATATTAACCATGTCTTAAATTTGCATTCGTAACCCTCCAACATATCTAGCCGTTAGCTGTTCCTCGGTTTCCATAATATCATTCCTTGCAATCAATTGATAGAATTCATCTGCATAGTCATTTACTGTCTTCGTCCCTTGTCTCAAATTCTGCAGACGTTGATACATAAGAGATTGATAATTGTACGGCAAGAAAGTCTCTTTCATCATCTTTCTCATCTTCTTCCATGTGACAACTTTTGATTTTCCCATTCTCTCCTGAGTTAGTTTAGTTTGTTACCACTAAGCCATAGCTCTTCCCCTTTGTTTTGTAGCAACTAATTGGACTCTGCGATTCTCAGGCACCTCCTTGAATTTCAAAATTTCTTCAACATTCGACAACCAATCAAGAAATTCTTCTGCTTGCATACCACATTTGAATTTTGGAATTTCCATCCTCATACCTGACTCCCATTTACGATTCTGAATCCAGATATTGATTTCGCACTTGGCCTCGATTTCGATAATGAATACTACCTCCATCACCATCTTCCTCAAAGTCAGATGTATTTCAATATCGATCCTGACCATCTACGTCCTTACGACCACGCATGTCCCTTCTACCCTGTCTTTCAGCATCACGATATGGTTCATTTTCGAACCCACGTTGAGTTCTTCCCTCTCCATTTCGGTACCCATGGCGGTCTCGCATCATTGAAACTGATGATTCTTTCCTATCTCGGTAAGACTGAGGTGACATCCTCCTTTCTTCGAAACCGATGGTGAAACCCTTTTTCCACCCTGGTTCGAAACTGGTGACATTCTCCTTTGATTTTGATTCATGTCGTTCGTCAATTTCTCCAATTTTTCAGTACCCTCATTGAACTTTTCATTGATACGCTGCCCCATCTGCTCAGCTTCTTGTCTTCTATACAAATCTTCAACATTATGATAGCGATTAGCACGTCTCGGAGGCATGATCATTTAACAATCTCGTTTCCGTCTCTGATTTGGCTCTGATACCAATTGACATGGCATTGACTAGGCTCGAACAGTTTAGATACCAAACTGTCACAACCTATCTAGGATCTTCCACACGAAATGATGATTTCGTGTCAATAAACCGATAGAACGATAAATGCTCAGTTCCGTTAATCGTGATGATACCGAAATCTAGCTATCTCCAACCCGTTGATCTCGCAAGATGCCGTGTTGAAAGATCTACAATTTGATCGTTGATCACTCGTAAGTGATACCGAGAATTGGCTTCAAATTCGTTGACTCGCTCACGAATAACCCGAAGATGGAAAGAAGAAGGAGATCGCACCCAACTTCCTACAATGGTGGCCAAAGCTCACACACAAATTTATTTTCAAAATCAACAAAAACCACTTTACAAATGACAACACACCCCTATTTATAGGAAATTACGACACACACATGCGACTTAACACCATACGACTCACAACCTAACACATACGACTTAACATCAGATGACTCACGACCTAACACATACGAGTTACAACATCACACGACTTAACCACATAAGAGTTATAACATCACACGACTTAACCACATACGAGTTACAACATCACACGACTTAACCACATACGAGTTACAACATCACACGACTTAACAACATACGAGTTACAACATCACACGACTTAACAACATACGACATAAGAAATCAGCATACGACTTAAGAAGATAGCACAGCTTCATGCGACACAAGAGAACAATGCGGCATAACTGAGCGACTTATAGAAATGCG
Organism: Allium cepa; assembly: GCA_030765085.1. NCBI lineage: Eukaryota > Viridiplantae > Streptophyta > Magnoliopsida > Asparagales > Amaryllidaceae > Allium > Allium cepa. The sequence goes on from CM060938.1 coordinate 551,936,531, forward strand.
ACTTAAGGCAAGCGACTTAAGAAATGCGGCATAACTGAGCGACTTATAGAAATGTGACTTAAGGCAGGCGACTTATAGAAATGCGGCATAACTGAGCGACTTATAGAAATGCGACTTGAGGCAGGCGACTTATAGAAATGCGGCATAACTGAGCGACTTATAGAAATGCGACTTATGGCGTATGACTTAAGGCAGGCGACTTATCATGGTGCGCTGCATCAAAACCTCATCGCCCACTAAACGAAGACGACGCCAGAAAATCTAAAAAACCGAAACCCATCACTTCACGTTCAACCAAGCTTTTCTGCCTCCACGCTTCACCATTGACGATCTCCACTATCCGTTACGTTCATCTCATCAATGCAAACAAGTTCCTAGTTATGGTCAAAGCCTGAAATTGCTCGTAGTGGACTTGATCATTATGGGTCGTTGGATCATGGTGGGATTAAATTTTGAAAACGAGAAACGAACCGATCTCTGGATTTAGTAAATGATTTATAGGGATATGGTGGTATAATGTAGACGGGGAAGAATGAGCTGAGCCCTGTATGGGTATGGGGTGAACAGTGCAAGCATGGGCTAGGTAATAGTAGAGTATGGGCCATGTATGGACAACATATTATTATATTCCAAGAATGTCACGTTATACGTACTCAAAATCTTGAACTCCAAATAAGACATGTCGACTGGCGTTCTATATAAACACGCCTATTCTGAACTCAATGGAACTATTATCGAGACCAAATTTAATCATATATGGAAATTAGCTTTTAAAATCGAATTATATTTGTAAATTTCATATATTTAATTACTATGTGTTTTGAGCTTATACAACCAAACGATACGTCCAATTGTAAAGACATTCATCGACGTATAATAATTCATTATTATGGTTCCAATGGCACTGGTTTCGTTAAAATCTGAGACAGTGACCCAGAATGATAATTTTACACATTAATTAAAATAAGTTATTATTATAACAATTTCAACCACTTTTAATTACTTTTAAATTATAATTTAAAAGTCTACCATCATCTTATTTATACTAAATCCAAATAAGATTTCAAAATCACTTTATTTCACACTAAATCAGAGATTTAAATTATTTAAATAGTCCCAATATTTAAATTACTATTCCAATTATAAAAAATTCACTATTCAAATAATTTTTTATATTTGAAATTTAAGGTATTTAACTTATAAAAATAATAATTCAATATTTAAAATCAATTAAATATTTCAAGATCACTTGACTAAAATTACGGGTTAGTTTAAATGTCGAATGCTGAACGATCTTTTTTTCCTCCCATCTCTAAAGTTAATATTCATGTCCCTCTCCATCAATTTCCATTTCCCTACGTTGATTTTAACTTCAACACCAGAAATTGCACCTTCCTCCATCCCCATGTCGCTTTTGATTGAGCATCTTTTTCCTTGGCTCTTTGAACAACGTCGACATCGATTTTGATTACCCAAAACTCATCGGAATTGGATATTGGTGAGCATTTTTTTCTTAACCCTAGCTATTTCAGGTCATTGTGTAATGTCTCACATCGCCTAATATGGTACGGGCGGTGACTATGTAACCAACTAGGCACCCTCCCCTTACAAGCTAGCTTTTGGAGGTAAGTTCTACTTAGTTTGGTTCATAACAATTGGTATCAGAGTCTAATACCATGATAGAAAACGTTTGAAACTTGTTGGCAACATGTATGGGCATAGACGACATATATGGACATGACGTAACTCTATTGAACATTAACATTGTATGGGCGGTGTCAGTGTGATAGAGTATCGATGTGGGCGTCGGGCTTTGGAAGCATGGTGGTATGTAATGTCTCACATTGCCTAATATGGTACGGGTGATGACTATATAACCAATTAGGCATCCTTCCTTTACAAGCTAGCTTTTGAGGATGAGTTCTGCCTTTTGCGAATTATCATATACATATGGTTGTTCAATAAAATAATCGCCATAAAGATGATTCACTTTATTCGCTTTTAAAAACCATTTCTGTGTCTACTGCGATGCATATTTCCAGTTCATGTTCAGCAGTATATAATACAATATTTTGCATCGATAATGCATATTGATTTACTATATATATGGAATTGGTCAATGTTCATATTATTCTCTTGATAACACCGTAGTTTTGCATTCCATACTCTATCCATTAACCGCCTCTGATAAAACTTTAATTTTTGATTGGAATACATGTATGAAATATAATTGAAAATATAAATTTATACGTGTGTGTAAGTGTTTCAAAATATACTATTTATAAGCTAATATGTATTTTTGAAAATGTATTTGTAGCTGCAAAATACATTTGAAATTATTGGCATTATGCACATACGCACGTATACATACACATACATAAGAATTAATATCTTTCGCCGTTGTAATCAAGCCGAGCTGGAAAATACATATGAAATTACTAGCATAATGCGCGTAAGCATGCACACGCACACATACATCTATACATACATACATACATACATAGATACATGTTATATCTATAAAAGAATTAATATCTTTTTCCATTGTAATCAAGCCGACAGTCGAACTTTTTTTTTGTTTCAACATTGAACCTTCGTTCTCCTCCTTGAAAGCTGACACATTGATTTCACCAACAAATAATGAGCGCTAGAGCTTTATTTTGTATAGAGAAAAGAAGTGGAAGCTACCTTTTTATAGCCAAGGAGATACATAAATATCTCCCATTTTCTCACAAACCCTAGAAGACTAGGTATCAACTCCCCATTCCAAATAGTGAAAATTAGGATCCGCTTCTTAAATTTAAAACTTAATACCCAAAAATCCCTTGGACTCCTATTTGATTAGTATTTTAACTATTTTATTCGAGTTCCTTTTGCAATTGAATCGACGTGCTATTTTTTAAACCGTTCTGGTCTATTTTAAGCTTCAAAATAAATAATTAAAAGTGTCATAAAATATTAATACAACATTTATATTAATTTATAACGTTTATACATCAATTTTATCATTAGTCGAATTTGGAAATACTTAACAATGCAGTTGCTGAAGCTTTTACAGATTTTGATGTACAGTATCAGGCACAAATTTAATGCTTATAGATTATTTAGGCGAAATTCATTCTAATCTATGACAACCTCACATAGTATCGATATTTTTTACATGTTTTTTTTTCGTCATCACTATATCAATTAGATATTTAGAATTTGGTCCAAGGACAATTCATATTTTAATTGCATGGACGATGTTAAAGTTATTGTTTCAAACTAATAATATTTATTGATTAACCGATTTACTCTAGGCATAGATGTTAACTTTAAGTCGAATATATTAAATAAGGTGATACCAACCTTCTACAAAGAAGAAGTTGATTCCTTTCTTGGGTATTGTCCTACTTTAAGTAGTTAAACGTATATCTAACTATGGTCATAACTGGTCAGCATACTAAGTATTTAACCATAAATAAAGTATATTTTAGCTACTTAAGATCGACCATGCCCTTAATTCCAAAGACTATTGTAGGTCGTTGTAATGAGACCTTTTATTTTGACTCGGTATTTTAATATGTATAAGACTCTCGTCATGTCGTTCTTTGATTGTTCCAAACAACTACAAGCATATAACATCTTGGTGCCCTCAATAGTCATGAGTAAATCATTATCATTGTGTGAAGTACATTACGTACTGACGCAGCGGATAATAACAAATGAAGCAAAACGATGGAATGATACAAAGATGAACTGGGGAATTGATGATATCCAAGTGCCCAAATCCGTTGATCTCTCGAGATACAGGATTCTAGCTATCTTCAACACGTTGATCGCGCACGATGCCGCGTTAGAAGATCTATGATTCTTCGACGTTGATCTCGCGCATGAGATTCCGTGAATCGGCTTCAAATTCGTTGATTCGAGCGCACTCGAATAACCGAAGATGGAGAAAGGAGCTCACACTCAACTTCTAATTTTTAAAGAGGCACAAAGCTCTCAACAAAATTTTATTCAAAATCAACTCTTTTTTACAATGACAACACACCCGTATTTATAGAGATTTTACAACACACACAGACCAATACATGCGACACACGAGATAACAAAATACACGACCTACAACTCACGCGACTTACGACTTAACAACCTAAGCACCAACGACCTAAGAATTTACAGCAACACGTTACAACATTACGCGACCTAATAACAAAGCACTTCAACAGAAACGGCTTGAGCGACCTATCACATGAGCGACTTAAAAGAACTGAGCGACATAAGATCTGGACGACCTAGCGGCAGAAGAAGAACAGCATGTGTGAGCGACCTAAGAAGAATGCGCTGGAGAGCGACTTATCAAATGTGACTTATAGTTAGCTTGCCCGTGTTAGGTCGTAACTCGCATAACTCGCTGGAGCGACCTAAGTAAATGAGCTTCATGCGACCTAAGTGAATGAACGACCTAAGGAATCAACGCTGCATAGGTTGAATGGTTAACTCGTTAGGTCGCGGCTCAGGTTGATTCTCATTAGATCGCTTAGGCGACTTATCATAGGTCGCTGGATCATCTTCCACTGCATAACTCGCATACCTCGCTAGGTCGCTGGTCGGCATACGACTGAAGGTAGGTCGCTGATAGCATGAACGACTTAAGGCGGCCGACTTAAGGCATTCGCGACCTAACGCATAACTTGCTATGTCGTTCAAGGTATAGTGCGCTGCATCACGTACATTAGTCTCAATAGGCGAATCAATATTATTTTCTCGGTACATCTTGACTCATAATATTTAAGGAGTTAGTGTTTATACTCATACATACACGCGCATGCACACACGTATATAAATGCATATGTGTGTGTATATCAATCAAATAATTGTGGTTGAATACATTCGTAACTTCAATCAATAAAAACTCTTCTTCTAAGAACTTTTTACTTTTATACGTTTAATGTATTCAATTCATTATTTATATGTCTATATAATAACATATATAAAAGAAAATAAAACCAGATGCATACATTATTTTTTACAATATTCTATATCATAGTTAAGTTATATAATCAAATTAAACAACTGCCCTTAAGGCACACTTAACTCTATCAGTGTGTATGTGTGTATAACTGTGTACCTATGGAATAAAGATAATTTTAAAATATAATTTATAAATAAGCAGTAAATCTATGTATATCTATAAAATTTATATTTAACCAAATATTTATTATATATATATATATATATATATATATATCAATAATTTATTAAAAATATCATTAACAATTCTAAAATTAAAATTTAGATACGCTTGACTAATTAAAATAAATATCTAAGGACATTTTTATGAACACATTTTTTCCAATAAAACGTCCTTGCAACAAAAAATTTTTTGTATGTATGTATATGTGTGTGTGTATATATATATATATGTATGGAAAAATTCAAACGCTTAAATTTTAAACATCTCTGACTTTTAAACAAAATATTTTTTTTTTATTTCCATCCAAAAGCAAAATCAATTTTTAAACATTTTCGTACAAAGATCTCTATGTATGTATATGTGTGTGTGTGCGTGTGCGTGTGTGTATATATAAAATTCAAAACAAGACATAGAACAAAAGTAATCTTTTACTGTTAGAAACTAAATAACATATCAAAGGCCACTAACTCAACTAGTTAATACTACGGTTCTCTAAGCTTAGGTTTTAGAGATCATTGTTAGAACCCATGAGACATCAAAATTAGTGCTCTGCTTAGAATAAAGTATCATTATTACTATAAAAAGAAATTGAAATTTATATATGATAAATTCAAATCGTAGAATGTTCACACGCATACTAATATAAAATCAGAAATACTTTTTATTTTAAAACTGAAACCAAAGTTTTATTTAAATATAATAATATGCTCATATATATACATATGTTTATATTAAATACACATACACACACCGTTTATATATAAATATTAAACTATAATTATTTTGAAAAGAACTATTTTTCTTAATTCATGGTCGAAAGCAACAATCACGGTGACAAATATTTATACATGAATATATGTTGAATTAGAAATAAATACTTTTCATCGTTATAATCAAGCCGATAATCGAATGTTTTTTTTGTTTGTTGTTTCCTCTTTAACGTGGAACTCTAACATCAGATCTATTGGTACTCCATCAAAGGTCATTTTCAACAATCTTTGACCAACTTTTGACAATCTCCCGAATAGACAAAGGATAGTCAAAGGCGTCTAAAAATAATTTAAAGATATGGATCCACACCTAATCCAATGGTTTTGGTATTATGCTTTTCAATTCCCACGCAAACAATCATCCAAACATAAAATAAGATCTGATTTACGATAAATAGTCCAAAACACACTCTTATCAAACTCGATCAAATATAGTCATGGAATAAATCCAAGAGGCTTATGAGTGAATAACTCATCGCACACCGATATTGCAATGTCGATCGTCGCCGTCACCTAGAACATCTATCGCAAACAACCATTGAATAAATCCAAGAGGCTCATGGGTGAATAACTCATCGCACGTCGATATTGTAACGTCGATCGTCACCGTCACCTAGAACATCTATCGAGAATGATGACTTGGACACCACCAACCTCAACATAAATTTTCATGTCCACGCTCTTCTTCTCCTCTTCTCATTTTTCTCTCATTGCACCGAAAGCCAATAAGCATTCCTCCTCAAATCAAGCTTGTCCAACCAACATTGTCGTAATTTACTTCTTCTTTTATTGCTTTAGCGGCAAAATAATTGAAAAAGTAGTGGGATAGGGGATATTTATAAGGATATAAGTAGGTGGAAAATAAGTCCGGTACATCCTTAATTACCGCACCTAGTGTACGACGCTACAACCAATTAAGCACCACATAGCATGTTGCTAACCCAATTCGTTGGATTTGAGTTCTTGGATTGCTATTAGTTCCCAATCCGAATGTTCAATTTTGTCCAGTTTGCACCGAATCTAAGAAAGCTTCGTTAAAATAAGAGCAGCTGCGTATGTATTCAGTAACTGGTTACCTTGTCAAATTAGAATGCACGTGAATTCAAGTTGAATGAGTTTTAAACAGGAAGCTAATAAACATGTGAGATCGTATATTAGGTCCATAAAATAAACTTGAGAAAATGTATATGAAATGAACTAGCAGACAAGGTTGAAGAATATAAGTATGGTCAACAATTAAATTTTGTGAGCGATTTCATACAGCTGAATACTCTACAACTAATTGCTTTAAAGCATACAATAATTCAGAAGCTAAAAACAGCTTGCTGCAGACTAGATCCATCAAGGTTTGCTGAAGACTGAAACCGTTGATGTTGAAATACAGTTTCTAAAAACATCTTCTCTGCAGCTTTGGACCCCTTCTTTCTAAGCAAAGAAATAATGTACTCCATGAAGACTGAATCACAAGGCAGTGTGATGGGTCCATCACTTGTAATTCCAAACTCATCTTCAGCCATTTTCAGAAGTTGAATGAAGACAGTGCTAGTCAAGTACGCCAATGGGATCATGAACCGATTGCCATCGAGTGTATATATGACAAAGTTTCCTTTATCTGCAACAGATGATGTGCTGCACTCATCTGAAGAATCAGAGTCTTTTCGGCCAAAAGAAGCCACCCTTTGTAATTTCATTGCCATTTTTACAAGCTTAACCATGGCTGCAAAAGTTACGGTTTGAATATTCTTGAAGAAATAACTTAAACAGTTGAAATGGGGATGAATTGATGAGAAGAGTAGCTGCTATTGCCATATTCTTATAGAGGTAGAAAGAAGCCCCACTACATTCTGTTCAAATTGGGAGTATGTCTACGATTGGAAGCAAGACCATGTGATCAGTAAATGAACCGAGTATGACATGCCTTTATTATGTTTTCATTTGGTTATATATCAAGTTGCTTTATCTGTATGTGGTGAGACGTAATTATCATTCAGGAACGAGTTGTCGTGTCTGCACGGCAGTATAGACAGGCATGTATCAAAATTACAAGGACTATTATCAATGTTTACTGTCCATTCCATTCTGTTTGATATGCTGTTTCATTACTGTTGGCAGGGACGAAGCCAGGAATTGGACAACGAGGGAGCCATTTTTTTTCTTTTTCTTTAGCGACTTGTCCAGAATATTTCACAATAAAACGAGAAGCCAAAAAAGCAAATCAGCTAGTCAACCAGTTAATAATTTAAGTGCAACAAACCAGTCAACCAGTTAAGAATTTAAGTTAAGAATTACATAGTACCATCAAACCAGTCAATTTATTATTATTCTTCTTCTAAACTACAGCTAAAACATCAAATCAACATAATAAAAAATAAAAATGTGTTCTTTGTACATAAATTTTGAGAAGCAAGTCTATGCAGATTGTGCCCCTAGTGTTTATGAATATGCCAATATTAAAACAATCGCTAAATCTATGTTCTCTTCAGTCGAATTTTCTCCTTCAGCAACGAGGCCTTCTCTCGGCATTGACCCTTCTGATTCATCTCTGCCTTCTGCTAAGTGGACTAATTGGATGTCCTTGTTTAAGTCCTTGCCCAAGAACGCTGGAGCTGACTTGCCATGCTCTTTTGAAACCCTGGATCCTGACGGTGTGCTAGCTGTTCCATCTGTCGTTCTCCAGGCGGGAGTTGATTTTGGTCATATGCATAACACTTGTTTTTCATTGTTATACAGTGGTACGGTCCACTATAAAACCGTTGGCCTTGCTAAAAATGTAAGAAAAAGAAATGGTTGTAAATCATATGTTGTACAACTAAGGTTTTGGACATGACCAACTGCCTTGTCCGCACAAACAAATTTAGCCCATGGTAATAAATATAACATAGTGATCACTTATGTAGTTATATAGTAAATATCAGCATGAGTTAGATAAACATCCTAACTCTCCAATACATATTATTTAAATAAATAGAACCAACTCATAGACGTAATGAGTTGAATAAACAGAGCCAATCCACGCAACGAAATGAGTTAGATAAACATAACTAACTCGTGAATACATATGAGTTGAATAAACGGAACAAACTCATAATACGTAATGAGTTGAGTAAACAGAGCCAACTCGCAATGAAATGAGCTAGATAAACATGACTAACTCGTGTATACGTATGAGTTGAATAAACAGAACCAACTCGACGCGAATGGATTAAATAAATAGAACAACCCATTAACGGGTAACACTCAGCCACAACGCCTTCAGACTCCTTCATTGTATCATCTTTGCAAGTGCTACGACATTGCTTCGAAAGACAATCTCAAGCTCGTTGGAAGCCTGGAAATCTCTAATAAGTGTTGCATCGAGCCAACATCGAACCAGGCTCCGTCAACTGCAAATTGATCGAACCCTGGGCCTCTGGCCCTAGGTTCTGTACGCATCCAGGTTCACCACCGGTCGACCTATGGTCGCCTGGAATGCGATTCCAAAAACCGCCATTGTCTCTTCCTTCCTCTGTTTCGCCTTTGTTTCGTCTCCAGTCCATTCCATAATGTTTCTACAAGTTCTAGACCCTAATGTACATCCATATTTCATGCCTACAAGTTCTATTATCATCATGTCACTGCAAATTTAACCCATTACTGACTATAGTCATTCTAATCCCTAATTCAATCCAGTTCTCTACTAATCTCAGATTATATGTTTATGTACGTTCTATAATCAACTAATTACTGTTCTCCTAACATTCTATACTCGTTAGACGCCAATTTATCTTTAATTAGCAATCGAACAATACTCATACTTTCATATCAACAATATATAACCAGATAGTGATTCCCACTCATCGAATATCATTGTCGAACTCCAGAATCACCAAATGAATCCAATCTCCTTGCTGTCTCGAAATCGCAGTCCTATAGACTTCACCGAATCAACAAACCGTTGATATTTCCTTATAGCATTCGTCGTACCGACCGATTTGATATATAATTGTCTAGGGTTTGGTTTAGATCTAAAAGAGGAGTGATGAATCAGAGGGATTGATAATTACATAGAGCGAGAGAAGAAGAGGATATAAAAACTGAAATATATATGAATGTGAATCTGCCTGAATTCAAAACTTCTCTGCCCCGTTATATAAAATTCTGAACTGTCATTTCATAATGTCTCTCTCACTGTCTAAGTTCTAGTGCTCCAGTTTAGTAATAAGACAAATTGGGCTAAGGTAGTATTTTCAAGGCACAGATGAATGTAAGATTCTAAGGAAAATCATTTTTTGGTCTATAGACCTTGAAAATAACAGCTTTTTTGAATTATAAATATCGAACAGTTTTTTAAACTTATTTTTAAGTGGCAAAGAACTCAATTTTAAGTGGTATAGTGAAGATCCAACTATCGTACCAAAATGAAGTGTTGTTACATGAATGAACTATGTTATTGATCCCAAGTTAAAATATTATGGTTTTTTAGGATGGATTTTCAAAAGTAAGACGTATTTTTGCATTTAAAAGCGGTGAGGTGCACATTGTAAGTTATATCATAAAATTGATTTGAAATAAATTTTTTTCATAAAAGTTTCATTATCATCATTGAATTTCCAAAGCGGTTTACCTAAAAGGGGAACATTGAGGCCGTGTAAGTTTACTATTTTTAACCTCCAATCATCTTTGGATTTGCAAACCGTTTCGTGGGGAAAAAGTTATTTTTTTAGGTTTTTTGGAAATTGAGAAATTAATAAAATGATTTGTTTCGAAAAATTATCTCCCCGTTTTCTTTCACTTTCCTTCTCAAATCTAATAATTCTATAGAGATTCTTACATAATCCTAACGTTCCAGAGATAAAGTAATTTATTACATGATTGAAACCACGTACATACCATGCATAACTATCCCATATGTTCTACACTTGTGTCAAAAATTAAATTTTGATTTTACTACCTTCATCGGAAGATTTCATAAGCACCAATTGATACTAGTACGATCCTTTGTCAAACTGACGATGCATAACTTATGTGGAGTACATTTCCAATTTTATTATTTATATGAAGACTTATAAATAATTAATCAAGCAAATGACTGTTTTATGTATACTATACTTCACAGATTATATGTAGAAGTCAGCAATAGATTAAATGATGCGCAAGTTCAGAGTAGTTTAGTGTAATAATAATTCAAAATTTACACATATGCATGGCCTATATTCAAAATTTTACTATTTAACAAATGATGAAGATTTTCAAGAAAAATTAAATGCTCAAGCTACTAATTTTATAATCATTATGGATAAAAATATCAGAAACATTTCTACAACAAAAATGTGATTCAATTATAGTATACGATAAGTGATATGTACAAACTGAAAAGAATATTTAGGCGCCACAAACAGCTTGTTGATTCGATCGTAAAAGTTGCATACAGACTGAGGAAGGATGATCTTTCAGCACAGTTTCTAACAATAACTTCTCAACAGTTTTAAAACCCTTTCTTTGGAGCAAACATAAAATATAATCCAGAAACTCGGCATCACAGGGAAGGGTGATAGGACCATCTCTTGGTAGCCCAAACTCTTCTTCGGATATATTAAGTAACTGTTCAAATATAGGTGTATCGAGATATGACAAAGGAAGCATGAATCTCTTCCCATCCAACGAGTATACGTTGAAACATCCCTTGTCTGCAACACATGATGTGATCGGTTCTTTTGAAGATGATTGAGATTCAGACTCTTTTCTTCCGAACGAAGCAACTCTTTGCAAATTCTTAAGAATCGTCTTTGTGTTTACCATTTTTCTACTAATGTAGTTTTTGTTTCTTGAATAAGAATACCTAATTTGAATTTCTGTTATAAAGAATTATCTATGAACTGTTGAAAAGAATTGTAGAAGTTGCCTAGTGCTTTATAGGAGTAACTAGCCAGCTAGAAGATACATATGTTCTTTGGGTGAGGAGACGGAGGCACATGCTTAGTAATGAGATGTTCGAAGTTTGTTGTTAAATTTCCATCCAACTAGATTGAATATCTACGAAATAGTTTTCCTCTTCAGCTCAAATTATAATTAAAGATAGATCTTCTTGTCGCTTGAAATCTGGGATATGTCGTGCACTAGATGAATGGATATTTTGTGAATTTTGCTCGTTATCATCTAAATACCAGGGAGACAAATAGATGTGCTCGTGTCCCGGCCATACGTGGTAGAAAATTATTCTGTCAGATATATGTGAGGATAAATTAAAGAATACAAGAGGTACACAAGTTTAGTGAAATTGATTGGTACAGTCTACATCATTTCGACAAGTTTAGTGGATGGCATTATTATTGTTCTCTAAATAGATATAACTATGGAATACTACGAACTGCTTCATATTTCTATTATGTTGACGGTGAGTTGTTCATAGGACTTGCATCAATTAAAAGAATTGCCACTGAACAACTATTAGTTTATTACAACTGCGCAGATATAACTAAATAATTTCCAATTTATTGTAACAGGAGGGTTTCCAAGGACAGTTTTCAGGTTTGTGCCTATACAAATAGTAGAGTGGACATTGTATATTTGTCTCCACAAACGTGATTTAATAGCTATGTAGCAGAAAGTAATCATATATGATTTATTTTTTCCTTCCCAATTACATTGCCAGTATTCTTACGCCGAGTCGTTATTAGGAACAATAGGATGTTCAGCAATCTAAAAGAATGAACGAAGCTATTTGCATGATGACAATTTGTTAATTGCATAATAAGTTTTATACCTTCAACTAATCAAGGAGATACACAATTTAGAGAGGGATGTTTTCAACAAGATCAATATTTCTATTGGATATCAAGTTATTGTTATTGGTACTGCTGCTGTTGTTGTTATTGGTACTGCTGTGTTGTTGTTATTGGTACTGCTTCTACTTGTTTTGGCTATCAAGTTATTAGTATAATCAGATTGACAGTATAGTTTTGCTGTTTTACGAGATGCCAAAATGCTGGTTAGTTGTTTGTAAAGTTGAGTGGTAAGTGGCAACCAATACATCAAGTTACAATCGGTTCTCTTCGCTTCAACTGTTGGTAATCAAGTTGTTTTTTAGATGCTGGGAAATAGTTTCCTTTTTGGATTTTGATCATCATAACAAGATTTAATATAACGATTTAACACTATGAATGAACTTCAAAGATAAAGTAATTAGTTTGCTGCCTTCATAAGAAGGTTTAATAAGCAGCAGTCGCTTCTAGTATGATTTTTTTGCGAAACTGATGATGCATAATTTAACCCATCAGAAGTACAGAGCAGTTTCCCATATTAATAAACCAAAATGCACATAAACAGCCTATATTCAAATTTTTGTTATTTCACAAACAACAAAAATTACATACTCAAGCTAGTAAATAAAAAGTTATAATGAATGATGATACGGGAAATGATATTTTTATAACAAAATTTGATTCACGGTACACAACAAAAGATATGTACAAGTTGAATAAGAATATTCAGAAGCCACAAACAGCTTGTTGATTTGATCTTAATGAATGCATACAAACTGGAGAAGGATGGTTTTTCAACTCAGTTTCTAGTAACAAGTTGTCGATGGCTTTAAATCCATTTTTTTGAAGTAAACATAAAATATATTCCAGAAACTGGGCATCACAAGGAAGGGTGATAGGACCATCTCCTGGTAGTCCGAACTCTTCTTCCGATATACTAAGCAATTGCTCAAATATAGGCATGTCAAGATATGACAAAGAAAGCATAAATCTCTTCCCATCCAATGAATATACGATAAAACATCCCTTATCTGCTGCACATGATGTGCTCAATTCTTTTGAAGATGATTGAGGTTCAATCTCTTTTCTACCATATGAAGCCACTCTTAGAAAATTCTTGAGAATCTTCTTTGTGTTCGCCATTTTTCCACTAATGCAGCTTTTTGTTTCTTGATTAACAATATTTACTGAATGCTTTGAATTCTATTAGAAAGAAGTATTATGAACAGATGAAAAAATTAAGTGGCGTGGTGACGTAGCTTGCTAACCAGAAAATGCATATGTTCTTTGGGTAAGGAAACACATGCACATGCTTAATAAATTAGGACTATGACACATTTCGTACAAGATGTTCAAAGATGGTTGTTAAATCACTGTCCAATTAAGTTAGTACGCTATCAAATAATTTTCTTTTTTGGCTCAAACACTTGACCTCGACAAATGCTTATACAAATACACACTTGCAACTAATAATGCAACTTAACATTGATTTTCTCTTGTCGCTTTAAATGTCGTGTTGCTTTGTCTGCATGGAAAAGCTTAAATGGATATATTGGTGGACAACAAAATGAGACAGTTTCACATGGCAGTGGCCATTTCAGTATATTAAGATCTATCAACAACCTCCACAGTCTATTTTACATAATTTTATGTTATATTATTATTGTAAGCAAAGCCTTGTGGGTGGTACATGAAAAATGTATGCATATGACATTGGCCATTAACGTTTAAATTTTGCTGTCAAGTTGCTTTTCCAAAACTATGTTCAGGCAGGACCTTGTGCTCACAAGGAAGCTGGCGTAGCGGAAGTACCAAAATGGATGAAATGGTGAAAAGTTGAATCGATGGATTGAGAATACCCAAGTGCCCAAATCCGTTGATTTCAAGAGATACCGGTTTCTAGCTATCTCTAACACGTTGGTCGCGCACGATACCGTGTTAAAAGATCTACGATTCTTCTACGTTGATCTCGCGCACGGGATTCCATGAATCGGCTTCAAAATCGTTGATTCGAGCGCACTCGAATAACCGAAGATGGAGAAAGGAGTTAACACTCAACTTCCAATTTTAAAAGAGGCACAAAGCACTCAAAATTTTATTCAAATTCAACAACCCTTTTACAACGCCAACACACCCCTATTTATAGGGTTTACAACACACACACAAACGATTTACATCACAAGCACAACACAGCCAACTCACGACCTACATACAGCACAGATGAGTTACAGTACATTTGATCTACGACCTAAAAAATACGAGTTACAATTGTTCGCGACTTACATCACAACGACATAGGAAACAAGCAGCGACTCAACACGCTACAGACTTCGGCAGCGACCTACGGCTTCTCATTTTATTAGCGACCTAGGGCGGAGCGATTCAGGGAAGCCTCGCGACATAAGTTCGTTCGCGACCTAGGCCGGAGCGATTCAGGGAAGCCTCGCGACATAAGTTAGTTCGTTCGCGACCTAGGGAATTGGTGATGGAGTTAGGTCGCGTAGCGACGTATGATGGTTCGTTCGCGACCTAGGGAATTAGTGATGAAGTTAGGCCGCGTAGCGACGTATGATGGATCGGTGATGGAGTTAGGTCGCTGAGCGACGTATGGCGGCCGTTCGCGCTTCGAGGTATGTTTCGTTGACTCCTTTTTTCGTATGGGTTGATGTGCTGCATCAGCCACCCCTGTTTGAGAAGAATTCGACCCCGAGTTCACACTTTCCTCTCCTTCGATATGTTTGTTCTCATGATATGGAATCAAATGTTTGACGTTGAAAACGTCGGCAGTATGGATATGATCCGGTAATCTTAACCGATAAACATTATCATTGATCTTCTTCAAGATTTCTACTGGACCAATTTTTCGAGCTTTCAATTTGTTGTAAGTTCCAACTGGAAAACGATCTTTCGTTAATACTGCGTAAACAAAATCACCCTCTTTAAAGTCCACACTCTTTCGCTTCTTATCTGCCAGTTGTTTATACTTCTCATTTGACTTAAGCAATCGTTCATGCACAATCCTGTGACACTCCTGCAACTCATTTACGAAATCACAAGCTCGTTTAACAAACCCTTTCTGAAGTGGAACTGTCGACAAATCCAACGGTCCCTTCGGAATTGCTGAATATACTACTTGAAATGGACTGAATCCAATACTCCGATTAAGGGCATGATTATGTACGAATTCTGCCTGACATAGTTTCACATCCCAGCTCTTCAAATTATCCTTCACAAGACATCTCAACAAGTTTCCCAAAGATCTGTTCGCCACTTTCATTTGCCCATCCGTTTGTGGATGATAGGCACTACTAAAATTCAGCTTAGTCCCAACCATCTTCCACAGACTCAACCAAAAATGACTTAGAAATCGAGTATCCCGGTCAGAAACAATGGTCTCAGGTAGCCCGTGTAATCGATAAACTTCTTTAAAGAACAATTGAGCAACACGGACTGCATCGGTGGTCTTTTTACAAGCCATGAAATGTGCCATCTTCGAAAATCTATCCACCACAACATATATAGAATCATTCCCTCGTTGAGTTCTTGGCAAAACCAAAACAAAATCCATGCTAACATCGACCCATGGTCTAGTAGGCACGGGCAATGACATATACAATCCTGCATTCGTAGCTGTCCCTTTGGAAACTTGACATATGTGACATCTCTCCACAAATCTTTCAACTTCTTTTCTTATGGAAGGCCAAAAATACGATTGAGAAATCAACTGTAAAGTACGATCTCTTCCCACATGACCTTCTTCATGCAGTTCTTTCACAATCTTCATTCGCAAACTGCACTCTGGTATACACAATCGATTTCCTTTGAAGAGAAAACCATCCACCAACAGATACTCATCCGTCTTCACTTTCTCGACTTCATCTATAATCTCAGCAAAGTAAGGATCCTCAACAAACAATTCTGGCAAAACATCAAACCCCGTCACTTCAACTCTCATTGCAGTCAACAAATGATTTCTTGTACTCAATGCATCTGCCACACGATTTGTAACTCCAGACTATGCTTTACCACAAATGTAAACTGTTGCAAGTATGCGATCCATGAAGCATGCCTGGCTGCAACCTTATCATGTCCCTGCAAATGTTTCAAGGCTTCATGATCAGTATACAACACAAACTCTTTATGAAACAAATATTGTCTCCAATGTTTTATGGCTTGGACGACAGCATAGAATTCCACGTCATAAGTATTATATCACATCTTTGCTCCCAAAAGCTTCTCACTGAAATAGACAATTGGACGGCCCCTCTGACCTAATACCCCTCCAATTCCTACTTTAGATGCATCAGTATGTAATTCAAATAGCAACTGAAAATCCGACAAAATTAGAATTGGTGCTGTCGTCAAAAGTTCCTTGATTCTCTCAAAAGCAAATCTTGCTTCCTTCGACCATGAAAACAGCTTGCCCTTCATACAATCAGTAACAGGTGTCATCACGCTACTGAAGTGTGGAATAAACCTTCGGTAGAATGATGCTAAACCATGAAAACTTATAACTTCTGTTATCATCCTGGGTTGTGGCCATTCCTTGATTGCTTCAACTTTATTCTGATCCACCTGTATTCCTCCTTCAGATACAACATATCCCAAAAATAAAACACTTCGAGTCATGAACACGCATTTCTTTGTTGTCGCGTAAAATTGCTCCTGACGAAGTATCATCAACACTTCCCGCAAGTGTTCCAGATGTTCTTCTGTGCTTCCACTGTATATCAATATATCATCAAAGTATACCACCACGAACTTTCCAATAAACGGTCGAAAGATCTGATTCATCACTCGCATAAAAGTACTAGGTGCATTCGAAAGACCAAATGGCATGACCAGCCATTCATACAACCCTTAATGCGTCTTGAATGCTGTCTTCCATTCATCCCCTGGTCGAATTCGAATCTGATGATACCCGCTCTTCAGATCAATCTTTGAAAAAATAGTAGCTCCATTCAACTGGTCTAACAAGTCATCCAATCTTGGCATCGGAAATCTGTACCTTACTGTAATCTTGTTTAGTGCTCGACTATCCGTACACATTCTCCAAGTTCCATCCTTCTTTGGCACTAACAAATCTGGTACTGCACAAGGACTTAAACTTTCTTGTACGCGCCCTTGTTCAGTTAACTCCTCCACCTGCCTTCTTAACTCTTCGTACTCCTTTGGACTCATTCTATAATGTGGTCTATATGGTAACACAGCTCCCGGAACAAGATCAATCTGGTGTTGTATGTCTCTCAACGGTGGTAACTCTTTTGGTAATTCATCAGGAAATACATCTTCAAATTCTTTCAACACTGGCTTAACTTCCTCAGGAATTTCAACCATTTCACTACTTTCACATCCAATCAACAGAAATATTTCAGGCTCTTCCTCTACTTCTTTGACAAACTCCTTCAAAGATAATAGAGTCTTTAGTTCTTCGATTTTCTCCAACTTGCTTTCACTTTGTTGTCGCTTTTTAGGAACCAAAGTGATTTTAGTGCCCTCGAACATGAAACTATTGCAGTTCGTTCTACCATCGTGTTGTACGGCTCTATCGTATTGCCATGGTCTTCCCAACAGCAAATGACATACATCCATATCTACCGCATCACACCAAATCTCATCCTTATACTTCGTTCCGATGGAAAAAATTACACAAACTCTTCGATTAACCTTCACTTCCCCACATTTCCTCAACCAAGCTAATTTGTAGGGTTTGGGATGCTTCTCTGTCTTTAACGCCAACTTCTTTACAACTTCTGTAGAGATGATGTTATCACAACTTCCTGCATCGATGACGAATTTACAAACCTTTCCCAAAATAGTGCACGTTGACTGAAAAATATTACTCCTTAGCCAACTTGAATCATCCTCTTGCTTTGGTGTCAAACACGACCTCCTCATCATCAAATTACAACCCTCATCTCCTGACAATAATTCTTCTTCCTCCTCAACTTGTGGTGAATAGGAACATTCTATTTCGGCATCCTCATCCTCAACCTCAGCAACCATCGCTCGCTTCTTAGGCTTCGGACATTCATTGCTCTTATGACCAAACTCCTGAATGTTATAACACTTGAAATTGTTGTTGACCTTGGTCTTAGCAACTTCATTGACAACCGGTTTTCCCTTAGCCTTGGAAACATTCGTATTGCTACTAGCCCCTTTCACTTGATTGTTGGAATTAGTAAACACACCACCTCCTCTTCTACCTTGCCTCTCCCAAGCTAGAGCCTTCTGGTGTGCTTCAGCAACGGATCTTGGATCAAACATATTCACCATATCCTGAATTTGCATTCTCAATCCTCCAACAAATCTAGCTGTCAACTGTTCCTCCGTCTCCATGATATCATTTCTAGCAATCAGTTGATAAAACTCATCTGCATAATCATTCACCGACTTTGTCCCTTGTCTCAAATTCTGTAAGCGCTGATACATAGGAGACTGATAATTACAAGGCAAGAAAGTAGCCTTCATCAACTTCTTCATCTTCTCCCATGAAACTATCTTCGACTTTCCCATTCTTTCCCGTGTAAGTTTAGTTTGTTGCCACCATACCATAGCTCTTTCCCTCAATCGAGTAGCAACCAACTTAACTCTACGATGATCAGGTACTTCCTTGAAGTCAAAAATTTCTTCAACATTCGATAACCAATCTAGAAACTCTTCCGCTATCATTCCTCCTTTGAATTCTGGAATTTCTGTTTTCATCCCCGACTCCCATCGACGATCATCTTCTACATACGGATATTGATTTCGCACTTGGTCTCGATCTCGATAATGAACACTACCTCTATCACCATCTTCATCATAATCAAATGTACTTCGACATCGATCTCGACCATCAACATCTCTATAATCACGCATATCTCTTCTACTATGCCTTTCAGCATCACGATATGGCTCATCTCCAAACTCTCGTGGAGTTCTTCTCTCTTCATTTCTGTACTCATGGTGTTCTCGCCTCAGTGAAACTGATGATTCTCTTCTGTCTCGATAAGATTGTAGTGACACCCTCCTCGCCTCCGTAACCAATGGCGAAACTCTGTTTCCTCCATGGTTCGAGATTGGTGACCTTCTCCTTTGACTTTGATTCATATCGATCATCAATTTCTCCAACTTTCCAATAACTTCATCAAACTTTTCATTAATACGTTGTTCCATTTGCTCATTTTCTTATCTTCTATACACATCTTCAATATTTTGAAATCGATTAGCACGTCTCGGAGGCATGTTTATCAAACAACAACTGATCTAACTCTCGGTTTTAACTCTGAAATGATGTACTTTGATACAAAGTAATGCACGACTCCTTCACTGAACCTGCTCTCGGTTCTGAATCAAACTTAAACTCTCGGCCTTGATCAAACTAGCTCGGATCCCAAACTCCAACACCTTAACTCGGCTCCTAATAGGCTCGGCTTAGCTATGATTGGCTAAGTCTAGCTCTAATACAGTACCAAAATGGATGAAATGATGAAAAGTTGAATCGATGGATTGAGAAAACTCAAGTGCCTAAATCCATTGATCTCAAGAGATACCGGTTTCTAGCTATCTCCAACACGTTGATCGCGCATGATACCATGTTAAAAGATCTACAATTCTTCTACGTTGATCTCGCGCATGGGATTCCGTGAATCGGCTTCAAAATCGTTGATTCGAGCACACTCGAATAACCGAAGATGGAGAAAGGAGTTAACACTCAACTTCCAATTTTAAAAGAGGCACAAAGCACTCAAAATTTTATTCAAATTCAACAACCCTTTTACAATGCCCACACACCCCTATTTATAGGGTTTACAACACACACACAAACGATTTACATCACAAGCACAACACAGCCAACTCACGACCTACATACAGCACAGATGAGTTACAGTACATTCGACCAACGACCTAAAAAATACGAGTTACAATTGTTCGCGACTTACATCACAACGACATAGGAAACAAGCAGCGACTCAACACGCTACAGACTTCGGCAGCGACCTAGGGCGGAGAGACCTACGGCTTCGCATTTTATTAGCGACCTAAGGCGGAGCGATTCAGGGAAGCCTCGCGACATAAGTTTGTTCGCGACCTAGGGCGGAGCGATTTAGAGAAGCCTCGCGACATAAGTTAGTTCGTTCGCGACCTAGGGAATTGGTGATGGAGTTAGGTTGCGTAGCGACGTATGATGGTTCGTTCGCGACCTAGGGAATTAGTAATGAAGTTAGGTCGTGTAGCGACGTATGATGGATCGGTGATAGAGTTAGGTCGTTGAGCGACGTATGGCGGCCGTTCGCGCTTCGAGGTATGTTTTGTTGACTCCTTTCTTCGTATGGATTGATGTGCTGCATCAGAAGCAATAGACTAGCGCTTTGGGAAAGCAAGCCTGTGGTATTCCTGACTCAAGATACTTCAGATTTCTAAGAATTGTTTATGTTAGTTCACATGCTGTTCACCAAGTTAAGATCATATTTGACAAATTGACAGTTAACATTAGTCTGCCACATTAAGATGCGGTGTACTTCCTTGTGTAGCATACTTAAAATGGAATTATTCTCCTGCGTAGAAACCCTTTACAATTGCAGATTCTTTTGTTAAGAACATGTCATTGTTACAATATTGTTATGTTCGTAATATTATAATATGTTTATTTATTTATTTATTGTTATCGATTTAGAGATATTTTGATTATGTTGTTATTTTAACAATTTGTTAACATCATTTTTCTTAATGTAGGATATTTTTGCTAAGTTATGTACTTTAGTTTTAGAATTACGTTAAGATTTTTAATTTAAGAACTTCACCGAGATGAATTTAGATGTAAGAGCAATTGTGTAAATTCTTGAATGTAAGAACTTCATTAAGATTTTCAAACTACACGTAATTTTGCTAAAAATTTGATTACAAGTATTTTGTTATGTGTTTTGGTGATTTTGAAATAATTTTGATAAGTTTTTTAATGCAAGGATTGAAAGAAATCAATTTCGAAATCAATTGTTTGCCCATTGTATTTAATGTCCAATAATATATATGCTTACAAGAGTCAAGATAGGCTACAAATTAGCCAACTGATTTACTAAAACAAATGTAACTAAATAAATACTAACCAAATAAAGAGGCTACAAATTAGCCAACTGATTTGCTAAAACAAAGGTAACTAAATAAATACTAACAAAATAAAGATATCGTCAGATCAGGGAATAAATGCAAGAAATATTCTAACGTCTAGAATATATGTAAAATATATTCTATCATACCCCCTCAATCGAAGTGGGAGGTTCTCGTATGCTTAGACTGTCCCTGAAATCAATAAATAATACGCGCGGAAGCCCTTTTGTAAAAATATCAGCAATTTGGTAATGGGACGGTACATGAAGCACACGCACTTCGCCACGAGCTACTTTCTCACGGATGAAATGAATATTCATCTCAATGTGTTTTGTGCGTTGATGCTGAAGAGGATTGCCGGATAAGTATATAGCACTCACATTATCACAATAAACTAGAGTACCCTTTTGAATAGGACAATGCAACTCTAAAAGCAAATTTCCGATCCAGCATGAATCAGAAACAACATTAGCAACACCTCTGTACTCTGCCTTAGCACTACTACGGGAAAGAGTAGATTGCCATTTCGAAGACCTAGAAATCAAATTATCTCCGCGGAATACACAATAACCAGAGGTAGAATGATGGGTGTCAGGACAACCGCCCCAATCTGCATCTGTATATGAGATAATTCGATTAATATTGGATTTGTACAAGTGGAGACCAAAAGAAAGGGTACCCTTGAGATAGCGTATGATACGCTTAAGAGCTTTCATATGCTCATTAGTTGAGGCATGCATATGAAGGCAGATCTGCTGCACGGCATAGGAAATATCTGTCCGAGTGAATATAAGATACTATAGAGCACTTGCAAGACTATGATACTTAGTCGGATCATCATAGAGAGTGTCTGCAGTGGCACTTAGTTTGGATTTAGTGTCAACAGGACTAGGACATGAACTACAGGTAGACATTCCGGCACGTTCAACAATTTTTGCAGCATACTATGTCTGAGGTAAGAAAAGATCATGGACATGACGAGTGACAGCAATACCCAAAAAGAAACTCAGAGGATCTAGCTCCTTCATAGCAAATTCAAAAGCTAAGAGATTCATAATATACTTACGAAGACAATCAGAAGAAGCTGTAAGTATAATGTCATCCACATATAACAGAATATAAACAATATCAGAACCATTCTTGTAGATGAATAAAAAGTGATCTAACATACTATGAGAGAACCCAATGGTAGGAACAAAGTCAGCAAATCTTTGGTACCAAGCTCGAGGAGCCTGTTTTAGTTAGTACAAAGATTTCTTCAAAAGGCAAACGTGATCCGGATAATTTTTGTTACGAAAACTCATGGGTTGATGCATATAAACTGCTTCATTGAGATGACCATGCAAGAAAGCATTCTTGACATCCATTTGATGAATGGGCCAAGATTTAGAAAAGAGCAATGTTGAGAACTGCTCTAATGATGACCGGTTTAACTACGGAGCTAAACGTTTCATCACAATCAATGCCCTGCTGCTGTGTATTTCCATCACCTACAAGACGAGCTTTATAACGCTCAAAAGAACCATCAGATTTATGTTTATGACGAAAAATCCACATAGACCAAATAACATTAATAGTAGGCGGCCTAGGCACTAATTCCCAAGTCTTATTATCAATTAAAGCATTAAATTCATCCAACATTGCACTTTTCCAATTATGGTCACTGAGCGCACTAAAAGGATTTTTCAGAATAGGAGAAATATCTGTAGTGGTGGTAGTGTGGTAATTAGAAGAGTGTTTGGGGTTGGGTTTAAAAAGGCCATTTGATGCACGAGTGGTCATGCAGGTTGAAATGGGGTTGGGAGGCCTAGGGGTGGTGTGAGGAATGGTCAAAGTGGGGGAGCTCGTAGACTGGGTTGGGCTGTGGGGAAGAGAGGATGGTCCAGAGGAGGAAAGAGAAGACCGAGTGTGGGCAGCAGTGGGAGGTGTGGAAGCTGGGCCTGTGTGAGATTGTGGCCCATATTGAGGAAGAGAGGACAAGTCGTTGGGCTGCGTTGGTGGGTCAAGCTGCATATTTTGTGGTGTGGAATTTTGAGATAAATGATGTATTAATTGTGGATTAATATGTCACTCAAAAAATCATAATTCGAAAGTTTTGTTTTGTGGAGTTTGAAGAATGGTAATTCTGTTTCAACAAAACAAACATGACAACAAATTATGATCTTACCACTAGACGTGTCATAGAATTTGGAGCCGCGATGATTAGGAGCGGGACCTAAATAAGCACAAGGAGTCGACCTTTCTTGTAATTTATGAATAGTAGAAGAGGGGAATAATGAAAAACATAAGCAACCAAAAACACGCAAACCTGAATAATCCGTATCACTTTGATAGAGGACTTGAGCGGGAGATTGGTGATTCAATACCTTCGAAGAAAAGATATTGAGAAGATATGTAACCATGGAGAGAGCATAATGCCAAAAGGAGAATGCCATAGATACATGAGCAAGAATGATACGGATGATATTATTTATGGATTTTATGTGTCTTTCGGCCATCCTGTTTTAAGAAGATGTATGAGGACATAAGAGACGGAAAAGCAAGAAATATTCTAACGCATGAAAGTCTTAATATTACGTTCAAATTATGTCTTGACTAAAGCATGAAATGCTAAGAAAAGTTGTTTGACCTGAGATTTTTTGCAATATGAAAGGCCCATAAAAATTTGCTATAATCATCAAGAAAAAGAACATAATAACAATGGCCAGAAGTATAACAATAGGAGAAGTCCAAAGATCACTATGAATAATATCAAACGGAAGAAAAATATATGACACTGAATCATAAAAAGGTAGTTCAGAATGTTTTCCAAGAGGATAAAAAGAAAAAAAAAGTTTTACAAGCCTTATTACAATCAACAAACTTTTTACTACAAAGAGACTTAAGAATAGCAAGGATGACCTAAACGATTGTGCCAAATATTCGAAGGCAATGTAGTAAAAGAAGAATGATTGTTGGAAGAAATGGCTTGAGAGTTGGAGAAAAGTGGATATAATCCCTCAGTGCTATCACATCTCATTAGTCTGTTCTCCGTATGTAAGTCATTAACAGAGAAACCAAAATGGTCAAAAGAGATAGAAACCCTATTATCTGTGGTAAATATACGAACAGAGACCAGATCTTTAATGAGCCTGGGAGCATGTAACACGTTGTTTAGGGTAAATGGTGGATAAGGTGGAGGAAATGTAGTGCAACCTTGACCAATAATTTGAATTGAATGACCACTACCAGCAACAATGTTATGATGTTTTTTGCTTGGATTGAAATAAGAAGAGAGAATACTTGCATCCGCCGTCATGTGAGATTAGCACCAGTATCCATGTAGTAGTTACCATCTGGTTGAGAGAGCGAAAGAGCATGCATAGCGGCGTCAATGTCGGTGGGCATGTAGCTAGAAGCAGGAGGAGCAACGACATTGAAAGCTTGAGGTCTTTACCGAAGTAAGCCTGACCCAGAAGAGGAGGGACGTTGAGCCGCTGGATTGGGCCTTGGCTGCCAAGAGTATGCAGGAAATGGGCAAGAAGGAATAGCCCACCCTCTCCAACCAGGCTACCACATCTGCTGCCACTATGGCGGTGGGGCCTGCTGACGTGGCTGCCACTGGTGCTGTTGATATGGCGGCTGACTAGGACTGGACCCATTAGTACTTTGGTAGACCTTTTTCTTTCCCTTTTTTCAAATTGTTCCTCCCTTTTTTAATGTTGTTGCGCTTGTTGTTTGCAGATGAATCAGTGACAACCATGGCAGCACCACTGGACCGACTCGTAGAACCACCAATTCCATGAGCTTGACGAGCCTTGATAGTACGCTCATCCATTTTCAACCTTGAACGACAACTCTCAAAGGATGGCAAACGCTCTTAATTTTGTATATAGTCCACCGTACCACTATACGCCTCTGGTAAGGACCCGGTGAGACGTAAAACCATACGACCATTTGTCACTGGAGCATCAACATCAGCCAACCTGTCCACCAGAGGTTGTAGATAATTACAGTAATTGTCGATCGAGTTGAAAGCCTTAAAAGAAGCATTCATAAAGTCCTCGAGATGGGTAGACCGAGAGGCTTTGTTGTCCTGAAAAAGAGCTTCAAGGCGGTTCCATACCCCTCTGTCGTGTCACTACT
The DNA here is from genome assembly GCA_030765085.1 of Allium cepa. Taxonomy (NCBI): domain Eukaryota; kingdom Viridiplantae; phylum Streptophyta; class Magnoliopsida; order Asparagales; family Amaryllidaceae; genus Allium; species Allium cepa. The sequence continues at coordinate 551,962,435 of CM060938.1, forward strand.
TATGAGAGTAACGAGGAGAAGATCGGAAGCAATGGTGATGTAAATCCACTACAAGACAATGACATCTAAACACCTCCAAAGATCCAAATCAATGGACTTAACTTGGACATAGGCAGATATAGCTTTCTCCTTCGTTGGTGGAACCAAGTGATCGTAAAATCATAAACCTTAGCAAGATTGGTAAGCAGAGTAGCCCAAGAACGATACATGACTTGCTCATTGTCTAATGCTACGGGAATAAGAGATTTAACATTAGTGATGGTGAGTGCGGGATGAAATTTGGACGAGTCTGCCATGGAAAAGAATTAAAGATAGAAGAAGAAGAACAGAGAAGAAGATAGGTGATGCTAGGATAAGGACAATAGGATTGTAAGAGGCTCTGATACCATGAAAGAAATCAATTTATAAATCAATTGCTTGCCCATTGTATTCAACGTCCAATGATATATATCATTACAAGAGTCCAGATATGCTACAAATTAGCCAACTGATTTGCTAAAACAAAGGTAACTAAACAAATACTAACCAAATAAAGAGGCTACAAATTAGCCAACTGATTTGCTAAAACAAAGGTAACTAAATAAATACCAACCAAATAAAGAGGCAACAAATTAGCCAACTAATTTGCTAAAACAAAGGTAACTAAACAAATACTAACAAAACAAAGATATCGTCAGATCAGGGAATAAATGCAAGAAATATTCTAACGCCTGGAATATATGTAAAATATATTCTATCAAGGATATTGATATTTAAAAATATTTTACTATAACTTCTTATATTAGTTGTCACAATCTCCTTTTAGCATATAACATTTGTGTATAATTTGTTAAAGCTTATTGTATTCAATTGTTGAGAGCTATGATTGTTAGATTTTCAAATGTGATACTTGATGCTCATTAATATTCAAACACTGCAAATATTAAAGTATGTATAAAATTTTCTAAAGCACAACGGCATGTTGAGATTGATGCTACAATATTTCATCGCTTGGAGTTACATGGTATTGTGATTTGTGATACAAAATCACATTTAGAAGAAAAAATATATTTACTAGAATCAAATAAAATTATGTTTTCGTCCGAAGATTGTTTTTTTATTTGAGCAGCCAAAAATAATTTAAATCGATTAAATCAATAAATAAAAATATATGTGGTTTTAAAATAGTTTTAAGATAATTTAGGTTTTAAAATTAGTGAATAATCATTTGAAACTAAAAATAAATATTCATAATATTTGAAAAACTAATATATATATATATATATTAGAATACGAACATGGATGAATTTAATATATATATATATATATATAATATTTTAATGACAGGAACAACATATAATGAACAATATATACAACATGAAACAATATACCTAAGAGAAGCAGCCTTTAAGTCACACGTTGATTCAAATCGTCCCCATATCTCAAATATCCCAGTCCAAAGGCGCAAATTTCGGAGTGTCAACAATTGAAAGAGTTTTGTATTTGATTTAAAGTGTATTAGGGCCAGGCTATGGGCTGGAGTATATGGGGTTATGGTGGCCAAGGAGTATAAAAGATGGAGCCAAAAAGGAAAATAAAAAGTGGAGGTTTATGTTCACTTAAATAGGGGATCTTGTAGAAATATCTTACTTCCATCTCTTCTTACTTGTTGCATCATTGTTTTGATTCATGACGAAGAACTTTAATGACTATTGACGAACATAGATTATAAAATGGTGCAACATGACGACAAAAAGAGAATGGAACTACAAACAAAACAAGATTTCAATTGAGAATATAGTATGTATATTTATCACGATTTTGAGTCTTAGTTATGTGAAAATATTATTAAAATCATTCCTCAAGTAGTCACACACACACAAATGATTTTAAATTCAAATATGAAATTTTTAGTGTGATCTGTGCAATATAGCACATGTCAGTCGACTGACCTATGCCAGTGTACAGATATTTGTACAAACATGCACACTTTTGAAATTTAGTCGACTAGCACTTCTAAGTCAGTTGACTAAATGAAAAATAACGACTATTTGTCTAAAAAGACACGATCATTCGCGAAGGGTTTTCAATCCAATGTCCAGAGGAACGGATGCAACTTTTGATTAAGATCCTTCATGAATAATTGCTTCTATATATCCTCTATATAAACACGTTTTGATTCATTACACAAATAACGAATTCTTGCTTTATTCTCTAAATCATTCTTGCTCTATATTCTTTTGCAATTCAAAGCAATCACAAACTCTATATCGCTTGAATCTTTGAGTTAATCTATACATACTTCGATTCTAAGTGATTATCTACCTTTCAATCAATACACACACAAATACTCTTAAGGATTTGATTATAGAAAGTGTGTGCTTTCAAGATATATCTGTGTTATCAACAGTCTGGCCCAAAGGGTAGGCGAGCAAGACTTTTGCTTAGGGCAACATCACTGAAGATGGAAAAGGGGGAAACAAAATTTTTAGTCGCGTTTAAATATAATTGATTTATTAAAGCAGCAGGACAAAAAAAATCATTAAATGGAAGTGTAGAGCAATGATTTTCAACTTATCTTTGCTCTTTTCACACAGGTTCGAATCCTGCCATTGCAAATTCTACTTTTCCCCTTCTAATTTTTTAAACATTGGCTAGGGAAATGTATGTTGTAAGGCCGGCACTGGTTTTCAAGAACATACTAGTCAACAAAGATTTCTGTTTCAAGTAGAAGTCTGTTCGATTGCTCAGGCAGAAAGTTCTCTTCTGCTGTTGAGGCGGAAAAATCCCGTTCGGATGTTCAGGTGTTGTTTTACCTGTTCCTCCGGTTTAAGTGAGGGTTATTATTTAGTGAAATTCCAAAAGGAGTCTGGAATATTCTAACGCCTGGAATATATGTAAAATATATTCTATCAAGGATATTGATATTTAAAAATATTTTACTACAACTTCTTATATTAGTTGTCACAATCTCCTTTTAGCATATAACATTTGTGTATAATTTGTTAAAGCTTATTTTATTCAATTGTTGAGAGCTACGATTGTTAGATTTTCAAATGTGATACTTGATGATCATTAGTATTCAAACACTGCAAATATTAAAGTATGTATAAAATTTTCTAAAGCACAACGGTATGTTGAGATTGACGCTACAATATTTCATCGCTTGGAGTTACATGTTATTGTGATTTGTGATACAAAATCACATTTAGAAGAAATAAATATATACTAGAATCAAATAAAATTATGTTTTCGTCCAAAGATTGTTTTTCTATTTGAGCAGCCAAAAATAATTTAAATCGATTAAATCAATAATAAAAATATATATGGTTTTAAAATAGTTTTACGATAATTTAGGTTTTAAAATTAGTGAATAATCATTTGAAACTAAAAATTTTAAAATTAGTGAATAATCATTTGAAACTAAAAATAAATATTCATAATATTTGAAAAACTAATATATATATATAATATATATATATATATATATATATATATATATATATATATATATTAGAATATGAACATGGCGGAATTTAATATATATATATAATCTTTTTAATGACAGGGACAACATATAATGAACAATATACACAACATGAAACAATATACCTAAGAGTTGCAGCCTTTAAGTCACACGTTGATTCAAATCGTCCCCATATCTCAAATATCCCAGTCCAAAGGCGCAAATTTCGGAGTGTCAACAATTGAAAGAGTTTTGTATTTGATTTAAAGTGTATTAGGGCTAGGCTATGGGCTGGAGTATATGGGGTTATGGTGGCCAAGGAGTAAAAAACATGGAGCCAAAAAGGAAAATAAAAAGTGGAGGTTTATATTCACTTAAATAGGGGATCTTGTAGAAATATCTTACTTCCATCTTCTCTTACCTGTTGCATCATTGTTTTGATTCATGACGAAGAACTTTAATGACTATTGACGAACATAGATTATAAGATGGTGTAACATGACGACAAAAAGAGAATGGAACTACAAGCAAAACAAGATTTCAATTCAGAATATAGTATGTATATTTATCACGATTTTGAGTCTTAGTTATGTGAAAATATTATTAAAATCATTCCTCAAGTAGTCACACACACACACAAATCGTTTTAAATTCAAATATGAAATTTTTAGTGTGATCTGTGCAATATAGCACATGTCAGTCGACTGACCTGTGCCAGTGTACAGATATTTGCACAAACATGCACACTTTTGAAATTTAGTCGACTAGCACTTCTGAGTCATTTGACTGAACGAAAAATAATGACTATTTATCTGAAAAGACACGATCATTCGCGAAGGTTTTTCAATCCAATGTCCAGAGGAACGGATGCAACTTTTGATTAAGATCCTTCATGAATAATTGCTTCTATATATCCTCTATATAAACATGTTTTGATTCATTACACAAATGACGAATTGCTTTATTCTCTAAATCTATTCTTGCTCTATATTCTTTTGCAATTCAAAGCAATCACAAACTCTATATCGCTTGAATCTTCGAGTTAATCTATACATACTTCGATTCTAAGTAATTATCTACCTTTCAATCAATACACACACAAATACTCTTAAGGATTTGATTATAGGAAGTGTGTACTTTCAAGATATATCTGTGTTATCAACAGTCCCGTCCCAAAGGTAGGCGAGCAAGACTTTTGCCAAGGGAAACACCACTGAAGATGGAAAAGGGGGCAACAAAATTTTCAGTTGCGGTTAAATATAATTGATTTATTAAAGCAGCAAGACAAAAAAATCATTAAATGGAAGTGTAGTGCAATGTTTTCAACTTATCTTTGCTCTTTTCACACAGGTTCAAATCCTGCCATTGCAAATTCTACTTTCCCCTTCTAGTTTTTTAAACTTTGGCTAGGGAAATGTATGTTGTAAGGCCGGCACTGGTTATCAAGAACATACTAGTCAACAAAGATTTCTGCATCAAGTATAAGTCTGTTTTGTTGCTCAGGCAGAAAGTTCTCTTCGGCTGTTAAGGCGGAAAAATCCTGTTTGGCTGTTCAGGTGTTGTTTTTCCTGTTCCTCCGGGTTAAGTGAGGGTTATTATTTTAGTGAAATTCCATAAGGAGTTTGAGACTGGACGTAGGACGGAGCTCCGGACCAATATAAAATCTCTGGAGTCATTTTTATTATACTGCTTTTATTTTCCACACTATTTACTGTATAACTATCATCACTATATTACGTATTATCATATGTCCATATTACACGATCCACCGCACATACACTTTTCATTTGGTATCATAGCATTTGGTCATCCTATAACCGTCACACAGTTATTCGATATCTTAGTAATGTGGATAGTAACACTAACACCATTTTTATAGAAGGTTAATCCACTACACGACCTTCATTGTTAAATGGCATGAATTATAACTATTGGTCTACATGAATGTGTATATATATGCAAGCAAATAGTTTTGATTCATGGAAAATTACTCAATCAGAGTATCACATACTCACAACTGAATATTCAACATGGTCAAACACACAAAAACTAGATGAGGATTCAAATGTCAAAGCCACGAACATGTTATTTTATGCTTTAAATAAAAATGAGTTTAATCGTGTTAGTATGTGCAACACTTCCTACGAAATATGGAGAACACTAAAAGTCATTCACGAAGGCACTAACAAGGTTAAACAAAGTAAAATATCTATGCTTAAGAATCAATTTCAAAATTTTAGGATGAAGCAAGATGAATCTATGAATGATAGGTACTTCTGATTCCAAAATATTAATCATTCTTTATTAAGACTAGGATAAATATATTCTGACTTTGATATTGTTTTAAAAATCCTTAACTCTTTAACGGATGAATGAGAAAGAAAAGTCTTAGTTATTGAAGAAGCTAATGATCTTTCTACCATGAAGAAGAGTTAATAGGAAATTAATGTCCTATGAAGTAAATTTGCAGGCTAAAAGAGTACAAGCACAAGACAAGAAGAACATAGCTTTTCATGCTAAGAAGAAGACTCGGATGAGGAAGACCTAGCATTTATTGCCAAAAAACTTTAAAAAGTTTTTGAAGTATAGAAAAAGGAATAAGAGTAATAGAAAACGAAGCTTCAACAACAATTCCAACAAACCATCAACCTCAGCAATAGAATGTTTCAACTGCCACAAAAGGGACACATACAAAAAGATTGTCCAGAACAGATGAAAGCATACAAACAAAAATAAGAAGGACAAGTTCAAAAGGAAAGCTTTTTCAGTAACATGGGATGACTCAGATTCTTCATCTCCTGAAAGCGAAAGCGACAGTGATAATGGATAAGCAAACGTATGCTTCATGGCAAAAGATAGTGAGGTTAATGATCTAACTTTTGATGGTATGATAGAAATAAATTCAGAACTTCTAGACACTTTAAAAAGTCTCAACAGAAAATATAAGGAAGCTCTAGAAAATAGAAATAAAGTAGAAGTCGAAAGAGATATGCTTAAAGACGAGAAGAAAATATTAGAAGAAGAACTTGAGAAAATTTAAGATTCACTCTCTGACAATTCTCAACTCGCTCTATTAAGTCAAGAAATAGAAGCTAAAAAAGAAAAGAATGATGCTCTACCTTCTGAGAATCATGTGTTAAAATTGTTGAGTTAGACAAAACTAGTCTCAAAACTAAGCTTGATGACATTACTAAAAATATTTCCAATTTTAATAAAGGGAGAGAAAATTTATTTAGGATTATTGAAAATTCTCAATCTGCTTCAAATAAGAAAGGATTAGGTTATGTTAAGAAACCGAAAACTCCACCTAAAAATGAAAATAAAAGGAGAAATAATTCAAAACCTAAGACTACAAAAGGACTTTTAAAAGGGAAGTCCAATCTGAAAACTATAAAAATATGGATTCCTAAAACAAACAATAGTTTGATTAAGAAGAAATATATAAATTCATTTTTTGAATCTGTGCATAAAAATAAGAATTATATTTTCAAAAGGGATACTAAACCCTCTTGGGTTTGGTTTCTAAGACCTAACTTTTAGGACCCTATTAAAAAGTGGGTACAATGTTATTCTTTATTTTCTTGCAGGTCCCACTTAAAAAGAGAGGAAAATGGATACTCGACGGCGGTTGCTCAAAACATATGACTGGTGACAAAAATATGCTATCAAACATTACTTACTCAGATGAAGGCTCTGTCACTTGTGGAGACAATTCAAAAGAATATATCATCAAAAAAGGCGACGTAGGCAATATCTGTCTACCAGGTGATATTATTCCAAATTTGAATAACTCATTCTTAAGAGTAATAGATAAATTACATGATATCTAAACAATAAAAAGCTTTATGGTCAAGATAACCTTTACAATAAATCAATGGCCATCGAGTAATTAATGACGGGTTCATAAGAAGAGTTTAAACTCTGGAGTTGATTAGAAGAACACAAGTGCTAAACTTATGATAACAAGCAAGTTTATGAGTATATGCAAGAAACTAGAATTATAATTAACATAAAAGAATTATAAATATAATATTACACTGGTAAAATCATGTCGAGTAAGTAGATTAATACCACATGCCATATGAGTGATGCAGTGATGTAAAAATGCCTTAGTGTTAAAATCATATATTGGTATTAACTCAGATATACGAAATTTAGATATTAAATGATGTCGATAACTTGAAAATGTCCTTTGCTTAAGTTTGATTTACAGACAAAAGAGGAACATCATCAGATAGATAACACCATGCTTTGAATTATTGACTTGAAAAGTCAATATTTTCATTACACTTTTAGGGGGGGACTTTAGGGGGGAGGGGGGAAGGGGAAAATGTTATCCACATAATTTCTCAAGAAGATATAGTTTTGACTTAAAGCTTGAAGAAGATGACATTGGACCTCACCGCAAGAAGAAGGGATTAGGCTATTATAATAATGAGTTTTATAACTAATACAGAATTCGAAAATACAAAGATACCCTCTGATAACTTTAACTGCCATCAATACTGTCATAGACCTATGACTAGCAATGTGCTTATAAAACAACATCAAAAGGATTAAGGACTCCGCGTCTCATAAAGGATTACAATTCGACCATATCACATTTCATGCCATAATTAAACTTCATCCATATCAAGATCCATCATGTCGCCTACCTTCATTGGCATGTGAGGATCCTTTATTCATTATAAAGGCGCAATACCATGTAAGAAGTGTCGCATGTCAACAAAACCAGAGTGGAATGCCACACATTATAAATGGCATGATACATATAGTATCGCATGTAATTATGGAGCTAAGGAAATCAAGTATAAGCAACTTCATAAGCCATTAATGAGTGTCAAAGTGATCCAGAACGCAACTCATTGATGCTAAGACCTATCGATACCACCTTTCATGATAAGGGACCTTATTTCAAACACGTCGTCATCACTCTCGAAGACATTCTACCATCGATGTACTGGTGGTGCCTCTACTTACTTGTTATGACCAAAGCAGGCTCACTAATTATAACCCTGAAGGCAATTAACACTACATTTAAGCGGTGCCACGCTTCATAAGCACTTTGAAGGTATTGCTTACCGATGATATTAAAGTAATGTAGAGTTAAGACGCTCTTCGTTAAATGCTCAACACAACACTTCATTAGCATATTTGATCAGCATTTGGAGGATGTCGTATCTATACGAAGCGGTATTGATGTCAGACACTATCAATATCCACAAAGACCTTAATACTGCTCTATGATTATCATTGCTGAAGTCATTACCTGCTCTCAAATGACATCGACCGTCATGATGAAGGCCCAGCTATCAAAGATTTTAGTTACCACATGCTTTCAAAAAAGGAGCAACGGAGACCTAGCATATAGCAACTTCAAAATCATCGATGTCCTTATCGACTCCATTGTTGGAGCTTATCCACATCGATGACTCTACCGCTCTTCCTCTATAAGTATGACCCTAAAGGTGCCATTCTAGCATATTGAGTTCTCTCTTCTCACTTCTTACATGTTTTCAACTTTGTAAACACTAAACCAATTTGCAAATTTTTCCTATTATAATATTTCAGTCTTGTACACATAAGGATATGGAAATCAAACAATCACATAGCTTATGGACTATGATTTATGACTAACATATTTGTATTTGACTATAACTAATTTGTACTTTGGCCTGACTTTGAACTCTAACAAGCATATCATATTGACCTTATTTGAGTTTTAAATTTGCATATCCAACGTTGACTGCAACCCGGCTTCGACCTTGATCTTGCATAGCATATTTGGACTTGCACATTGACTTCGACCCTATACTATATTTTACATAACTCTGGCTTTGATAATTAAACAAGTAATTGCAATGGACATTAAATCATGTACATATCAACCTATGACTTCGACGACTTCAACCATCTTCGAAGAGGCTACTCTCTGATTAACCCATCTTTTATTCACTTTTGCGTGTTGATAAATTTATTCATTAACAGATATAAAGAATATCAATTATAAAACCATTCTTTTATTTATAAACCATTACTTATACAACCATATTTTCTTATAAAATAATATTTATAAACCTCTCCCTTTATAAAACATTTTATATAAACGTTTCACAAATATTTATTTCAAAATATTTCTATCTTCTTTTAAATACAAAAACTCCTTAAAATAAAAGATAACCTCTTTTCTTTTCTTTTAAAATAAAAATTCATTATTATAATAACTTTTCTTTAAAAATAAATACTTTCCAAAATAATTTAAAAACATTTATATATATCTAGAAAATACAATTAAAGAGGTTGAAGTAAAATAGAGAAGTTCAAAAACCCTTTTAAACAAAATACCACAAAGATTTCCAAAGATCATATTTAAAATCTCCAAATTTAAAACCATTTCCAAGCCAAACATCAATTAATGGTATTTTAAAATACTATAATAAAGCCAATAGCTACTATAGCATTTACTGATGCTATTACTACCTTTATCACTTAAAAGATTTAAATTTTGACATATCTCAATATCACATTCAACATGGTCAAACTATCAAATTTCTGAAATAACAATCTATATAAGGGGTATGTAACTGAAATTAAAATCAACAGGTATGCAATTAGAAATTAAAAATCAACAACGATGGAAAATCCGGATTTCTCTATAAAATTCCCTATATTTCATATTAAATGTCATGCGCTTTTAGAAAGCGATTATTTAACCAAACAACCAAATAATTCATCCAAACACAACCCGTAAATTGTTACCTACTATATATCATACTGATTATTCAAAAAGGTAAGTTTAGCTCAACGAAATTTTAGTTGACGCCGGAGCGTTCCGATTCGATCTAAAATCGAATGGCGTTAGATTTTAGTTTAAAATTCTATTGGCTCCAAATTCAACGAATATAATTCCAATATGAAGACAACATTCCTATAAGTCCAAGGCAACTAACCACGTTCGAATACGTTCTCGTATGAGCATGATATGAGTTTAATAAGATTTCGAATTAAATAATATGATCAATTCACAAATTACATCATTAGCCTACTAATTACCATCATTAAAGCCTAATCTTGTTTTATGAAAACCAGGCCGTTGAAATTCCACACGCTTGACATTGCTCCAGCCACCGCCACGCAACTCCAACCGCCGCTCGATCGCATGTAGGTGATAGGCCCCAGACAAGGTGAGACGTTCACCACCCTAAACGCCACATGGACAATATCTAGCTCTGAGAACTCACCACCTTCAAACCCAGATTCCAGCCACCACAGGTCACCGTCGCCCAATCCAACCAAACAACCTCCATGCACATCTCCCGTAGTCGCACATTTTCTTAGTTGACACCTTCACCTAATTCGAGCTCTGGTGGCGTCTGTCAACGATGGCCATTGGATTCTGCTATCTAAGGTCTTCCAAGCTTAGAGAATGAAGAGAGGACAAGAGTCTTTATATAGATTTCTCTCTTCCACTATACCCCTCAAAATCACGGACTCTAATCGAGACGTGCTCACTCACATTCCTAACCAAATGCCACTATTTCAAACTCAGTGAAGCTAGTTTCAATACCTAATTCCATCGATACAAAATTTACTTTTATTATCAAATTATATTGTTATTTTAATTCCCTAAAATTAAACATTAAGCGTTTCAAGCTCGCATGATCACACAGTACGTCCGACCGCCATGAAACTCATCGGCGTATATCGCTTTCAAAATAAATAAATAAATAACAAGGAAATAAATTTTTGATATAATGACTCGATTTTTATTGTAGTGTTTTTAATTTCATTTATTTGATTTTTCCGTAATTTTTAATATAGAAAATATTTAAATAAATCAAATATCCCCATTCGAAATGTTAAAAATTTCAAGTCGTTGCAAATTAAGAGGAGAAGAGGTGAAATCAATATAGAATAACAACCAAATATATCATGTGCATAAACCATAAATCCAAAATATAAGTGCTAAATATGAATAAACCTGAAAAGGTCCATGCAGGAGGTAAGAACAAACTCCATTCCAACATGAATGATAAATGCAATATGAAAGAAGGATGTGAATAAAACAGGTGGAGAAAATACGTTCTCAAATTTTGGCATGGAAGATGGTGTGATGGATGAGGATAGGAAATTCAAATTGGATTTAAGTTTATGGGTAGAGACAGTTGGTCATATGATACAAAGAGCAGACGGGGCATCAATGTTGTAAGATGTGATTTTTTTTGAAAAGATCATAGGTGAGTGAAGAGAAATCATGGCGTAGGAGGAAATTAGGATGCATCATTTCTTTTTAAGTGAAAGAAGAGTTAGCGGGGAATTTAACAACATTTTCTGTATGTAGAATATATTATTTCATAAATATCTAAACATGTATTTTATTTATTTTTAATATGGAGAAATCAAGATTAACAAAATATGAAACTATGTTTATGTTCAAAAAATTTGACACCGTAACGGTGTTGGATATCTTTTGTAGTGCACCCTCGTAAACTTTGACTGGAGTGAACGTTGTTCGTTTTGGCCTTCTTAGGGAACTATGCTCTAAGAATTAATTCACCTTATCATGTGGGACTTAACCCATCAATTAATTATGAAATCCTAGATCCAAAATTAACTCATATTGATTTAATCGAGAATATATAATAGATAACATAATAGCCGAAGACGTACCTGAATCCATAGTTGTTGATTGGAAAAAAGAAGAAGATTCGGGTTTGGTCTTCCAAATTGACACAAGCCTAGATCTGATATAAGCTCTCTATAAGAGGGCTGGAGAGTAACTAAAGCTTGTGTGCTTTAGGGATTACAACTTCTTTTATATATGATATCGACATTTTCTAATTTGGCTCTTCGACAAATTAAAATTACATTTGGTATCTACGCAATAATACATTAACAATTAGATCCTTAAGTTTTTTAATTTTAATTCATAACATGATCACTTTAATTGGGTTTTACACCGAACTAACATAACACATATTTAAATGTATGGCTCATATGTTGAAAAATAATCCAACATTACTGCACCTAGCCTTCACCAAAACCAATTGAACACCACATCGCATGTTGCGGTTCCAATCGCCAATCCAAGTTTATTGTCCTTCTAACAATGGCATTTTATGTCCTAATAGAGTATTGACACGATCGTATATTGAAACACATACACACAACCATAACATTTACTCCATGATATTTCGATCAATGAAAATATAAAGGTGTAACAGTTAACTTTTGTGTACCCTTCTTCCTCTATACAAACTAAATTTTGAATCCTTGAATGTAGCAACATTTCTTTTTACAATGAGTGAATTAGGGAAAATGACAAACTTTGAAAAAAAATTAGACTGAATGATACCAAGTTTCATTTTTAGATTAAAGTACAAATGCTAGTTATAATTAACAGTATATTCAACATTTACACTATACAAAATGCTAGTTATATCTTGCATTATATTCAGTTTTACACTATACGAAATGCTAGTTATAACTAGTATTGTCCTTCAACCTAAAAAACAAACATTTTGTCCTTTAGCCTAGATTTTTTTCCTTTTTTAAGTTTGTCCTTGTACCTATCTTTCTGTTTTACAATCCTATATTTACATATGACGCCTCTTTTATCCTCTACAATGTGTGTCCATTCCCTTGTTTATTTATTTTTTATTTACACTCAACTCTTGCTTTCTTCTCCAAAAAACATAAAAAATTTCATAGAAAAAAAATACTAATTTGTTCTATCAAAATTGCATCCCTCTCTTGTCGTTATGCTAAGAGGTGTTGGGTTGATCACATTTCTGATATGAGATTTAACCCCTTGGATGATTCTTTCTTTAGATTTGTTTCTGATGATCATCTGGATCTTAGATGCCTTTATTATAGACCGTCAGGTGACTCATTAGCTCTTGTTTTGGACGGTTATTTTGCGAGATCGAATTCTGTCCTACTTGATGATACCACCTGGGATCGTTCCTTTGTGTACACTTCTGATTCTGTGGCTTATGATCCCTGTCTTGCTTTCCATTTCCGCCCCTATGCTGGCCTTTTGGGGAATGTCCCTTTGGTGTCTTCCCAGAATTTTGTGGATGATGGTGTTGCTTCCTCTTCGGAGGAGTAGTTGTTTTCGATATTCATACAGTAGTTGTGATTTGTCTATCACACTCCTGTGCTGTTATCTTTCATTTTCTTAATAGTTAAGGTGCTTTTACTTTCCTCCTGTACTTCAACTTTTTATTACGTTCGTAATAAAAAGTGGACGGTCCACTATAAAACCGGCTTGCCTTGCAAAAATAAAATAAAATAACAGCAAGCGCATATGTATTCAGATTAGGTACTTTATCAATGTAGAATGCACTTTGAGGGGTCGAACATGAAGTGACTTCATATTGAACGAGATTAAACTAGATAGCTGATAAACATATGAGATCGTGTAGTGGGTTCATAAAATAAACTTGAGAAAATGTATACGAAATAATGAACTAACAGACAAGGTTCAAAACTTTAAGTGTGGTCAATAATAAAATTTTGGGAGCAATTGTGAAACAGCTAAATGCTATACAGCTTGCTTTAAAGCATACAATTCAGAAGCTACAAACAGCTTGCTGCTGACTAGATCCATCAAGGTTTGCTGAATACTGAAAACGTTGCTGTTGAAATACAGTTTCCAACATCTTCCCTGCAGCTTTGGAACCTTTTTTTTGAAACAAAGAAATAATGTACACCATGAAGACTGAATCACAAGGCAATGTGATGGGTCCATCACTTGTAATTCCAAACTCATCCTCAGCCATTTTCAGAAGTTGTATGAAGACGGTGCTAGTCAAATATGCCAATGGGATTATGAACCGCTTGCCATCAAGTGTGTATATAACAAAGTTTCCTTTATCTACAACAGATGATGCGCTGCACCCTTCTGAAGATTCAGTCTCTTTTTGGCCAAAAGAAGCCACCCTTTGTAATTTCATTGCCATTTTTACAAGCTTAACCATTGCTGCAAAAGTTACGGTTTGACTATTCTTGAAGAAATAAATCAAATATTTTAAATGGGTATGAATTGATGAGAAGATTAGCTGCTATTGCCATATCCTTATAGAGAATAGAGGTAGAATGAGGCCCCAATACAGTCTGTTGAAATTGGGAGTATGCTTATCATTGGAAACAATACCATGTGATCGGTAAAGGAGTCGAATATGACATGTCTCGATTATGTTTTCATTTGGAAAACAAGCTGTGTTATATCTTATGGACATATGTATGCATCAATATTACAGGATCTATCATCAATGTTTACAGACCATTCTACTTGATATGATGATTTTTTAGTGTCGGGGACAAAGCATGTGAGTATTATTACATGACTTTGATAACGAACCTTAATTATTTATTTGGTGAGTTGGCTTTCAAGTAGTGTTGTAAGTGTTATTGGTTAAACGTTTAGTATTATTGGAATGTGGAAAAAGAATATAGTTACAATTGGCCAGTTGTAACCATAGTTGAGTCTAATCCCGGCCCTTAGATGCATCCATAGCTAGAATATAAAGTTACAAGAGATTCTATTTGCTATAACTTTTGTTCAACTATACTTAATTTTTAGTTTAATAAAACAGCAAGTGTTTATATTCAGTGATCAAGTTGCTTTTTAGATGCTGGGACATAAGTAACTAGCAGCTTGTTCATGATTGATTAGTGTCCTCTTGAGAATTCGGAACACAGGTCCAAAGTTAGCAAGGTTGATTATTCTGACAAGACTTAATAAAACTCAAACACAGGGGGGAAAAACAGAAGGGGGGAAAAGGAATGGTTCTAAATCATCTAAACTATACAGTTAAGGTTTTGGATCCATATAATCCACACTATCATGAAACATCACTTAATTTAACAGATACAGCAATTCATTTCATGACCAAAACAACATGGTATGCATAACTGCTCAATATGCTCCACGTCTGTGTCACGATTTTCTATTTTGTTGCCTTCATGTGAATATTAGATAAACAGCAGTCACTGCTAGTATGATTTTTTTTTCTTCTTCATTAAACCGATGATTCATACTTTAGCCCAGCAAAAGTACAGAGAAATTTCCCATATTAATAAACCAAGATGTAAATATAGAGCCTATTCAAAATTTAGTTATTTCACACTGTGAAGAGTGTCAACAAATTAAATACTCAAATTAGTAAATAAAAAATTATGATGATTGACGATATCTGGACTGACATTTTATAACAAAATTTGATTTACAGTATACAACAAATGATATGTACAAGCTGAATATGAAAATTCAGAAGCCACAAACAGCTTGTTGATTTGAACTTAATGAATGCATACAGACTGGAGAAGGATGATTTTTCAACACAGTTTCTAGTACCAAGTTATCAATTGCTTTAAACCCATTTCTTTGAAGTAAACATAAAATATATTCCAGAAACTCGGCATCACAAGGAAAGGTTATAGGGCCATCTCCTGGTAGTCCAAACTCTTCTTCCGATATATTAAGCAATTGCTCAAATATAGGCGTGTCAAGATATGACAAAGGAAGCATAAATCTCTTCCCATCCAATGAATATACTATAAAACTTCCCTTATCTGCGACACATGATGTGCTCAATGCTTTTGAAGATGACTGAGATTCAGACTCTTTTCTACCAAATGAAGCAACTCTTTGCAAATTCTTAAGAATCTTCTTTGTGTTCACCATTTTCCTACTAGCGTAGTTTTTGGTTCTTGAATACCAATATTTAATGAATGCTTTGAATTCAATTAAAAAGGAGTAATTGTGAACCGATGAAAAGAATTGTAGAAGTCGCCTAGTACTTTATAGGAGTACCCTGCTAATCAGAAGGTGCTTATGTTCTTTGAGTGAGGAAACACATGCACATGCTTAGTAATGCAGGACTATGACATTTCATTCAAGATGTTTAAAGATTGTTGTTAAGTCGCTGTCCAATTAAGTTAATAATGCGCTGCCAAATAATTTTCTTTTTTGGCTCAAACACTTGACCTCAGTAAATGGTTTTTAAAATGAAAACTAATAACACAGCTAAATTACATAGATCTTCTTGTCCCTTGATATTGATCTGTGATAAGGTTGTATGCCAGATGAACAAGTATTTAGAATTTCGCTTAGTATCAGCTAAAGATTCTAAACACATGGGAGACAACTGATATGACAGTGTCCCAATACATATGTTGAGTAAAATTAATCCATCTGATTAGGAAATATAATCACTTGTGTATGAGGATAAAGTAGGGAATACAAGAATCATAAGTTGTGAAGTTATTAAAAAGGTAGCATGATACTATATCAGGTTTGGTTGAACATGTATATTATACCATGTTCCAGGTTTAAAAATAACATCTACTTTGAGAATTTGCTTGGTATGTCATATTGCTTTGTTAGCGTAGCAACGCATAGAGGCGTAGTATTTGTGGAAATTAAAATGAGGAAGTTTCACATGGCAGTGGCCAGTTTAGAAATTCTTCATCAATGTCCCCATATCCAAATTCCTAACATGCGTCGACGGTCGACATAGTAAGATCTATCAACAATCTCAACAGCCCATTCTACATAATTTTATGTTTTTTTAAAGATGTAGGCTAAACCAGGTGAGTTGTATATGTGTATATGACAGTGGTCGTGAATGTTTAAATTTTGCTGTCAAGTTGCTTTTCCAAAACTATATCAGACCGGACCTTATTCTTACAAGGAAGCAATAGCCTAGTTCTTTGAGAAAGCAGGCCACTGGTAAAACAAAATGGCAAGACATGATAGCTAGTATGTACAGTTTATCAGAATCAAAGGGATAGTGAACTGTTCACCACGTTAAGTTTGTACTTGACAAATGTACGGTTAACATTGGTTAATAAAAAGCAGCGTGCTTCCATTCACAGCATACCTATCTAAAATGTAATTATTCTCCTGCATACAGATACAAAACCCAAGAATTAACAGTTACAGATTCTTGTGTTAAAAATTATTATTATTAGAATTTTGTTATGTTTTTACTATTAAAATATATGTTATTATTGTTACATATTTATAGACACTTTAACATATAACTTTTTAAAATGATAAGGTAATTTATCATTTATCTTTAAGATAACAGAAAATTGAATTACAGCTGTAGAAATTATCCTTTAACCTTTATTTATCATTTAAGCTTCTATCGTATTTGAAGAAAATAATCAAATTACTTCTTTTCAAATTGTTATGCTTGTCGCGCATGTTGCAAGGAGAAACGACAGTTTGGAAGTGGAATAGTCACACGTCACTAAATAACTTGGAGAAATGGTATATAAATATGGAGGTTCCAACTCATATATATGGGTATGTCACGTGCTAAAGATAGGGAGCCTGGCCCGACCATCGTGACATAACACAAATGTATGATAATATTTTTTATCCATTTCAAATTGTACAAATTGATCAAATAGAGGAAAAAATTGTTAATTTCTAGCTATAGTTTTTCATTTACCATTTAATAGAAATAGATAGTGACGTGTTTATATTTAGTATACTGAAACACAATAAAAGGATAAAAGTAAGGAAACGTTAATTAAAATTTCCAGTTTTAAAAATGTAAGATGAGCGTATTAGACATATATATTTAACAACTAAAATATTATTTTTGAGATGTTTTGTAAAACACCTAATAGAGTTAGGGGTATGCTCTAAGAGCAATTCCATTATTTTGCATAATATATGAAATATGTACGCCATAAGAATAAGATCAATTTTCGACGGCTCCTGTTCGTCGACGGAAATTCTATCGGTTTAGAAAACCGTCGAACGAATTTAAATTAAAAATAACCGCAAGCGTACGGTGTACGAATGTAGCACGTGACGAATACGGGTCGATTCACAGGGAACTGATGATTTTAAAATTCTACTCAATCAAATTAACCAAAGTTGAAAGAGTGATTAACTAAAAAAAAGGAGAAAAATGACAAAAAAATAGATAAAAATATGAGAGTGTTAAGACAATTTAGAGGCAACTTCCACTCTCTAGATCACATAAATCAACAAAATGAAGTTATGATCTCTCTTTTCTTTGTCATTAGTTAGCTTAATTGATGTGCTTATCATAAGTATGGCCTATCTATGCTATTAATTAGCTCAACATAAGCCATCAAATTATAACACACATCTTAAACTATTTACTAACTCATATGAAAAATGATAAGAAAGTTGAAAGCAAAATTTATTTTAAGTATGGCCTATTAACTATTAATTAGAAATATAGACCATCAAATTTTAATCTCAACATTCACTTCATTACCGTCATCATATGTAGATGAAGAGGTAATTTGTGTTAGTGATTGTTTAAGTATAGTCTATTTGGTGTCAACAATATAGTCTATCAAATTCAAAGCAAAAACAACAAGTTAACCACTTTGTACATTCTCATTAAAGCACAAAAAGAGAGTATAAAACATCAAAATGTTGAAGCTACATGATTAGAGGCTTCATTTCCTCTAAATTGAAGGGATTCGCCTCTCATTTGTGTTATCATATCAACACAAGTAGCATGCAATATGAAAGCAAAAAGAAAGGAAAAATGAAAGCTAATGGAAAGAGATCTATTCTATTTGCACAAAAGAAAAGGAGATCTACGCTACAACATGAAAGAAAATAAACAAAGAAAGGAAAAGATCATGTATTAAATTGCATAAAAAAAAGAAATTACATGAGAATAAAAATGGCTAAGTAGCCATGGAAAGAGAAAGAGAGCTTTGATTTATTTTCTAAACTAAAACTAATGAAGAGGAAGAGGAGATACTACATGAAACATAAGAGGTTATTTATACAAGTGTTAAACCCAAAATCATATTTTTGGGGAGTGCCCAAAATGCCCTTGTAGGAAGTGTAGTGGCCAAGTTATCATTAGCTTCAATAATCCCCCACTTAAATGTACATGAAGCTTGTAATGGTCTTTTAGCATGTGCCCTAGCTCCTAATTGAAAATCAAGGTAAATGGGTCCTCCATGTTCTTCGCTTTGAATTTTTTCCATCTTCATTCTTTTGTATCTTCTTTGTACATGCATATTCCTTCATGAACCCACTTGTAATTGAGTTTAATTTCCTACAAAATAATATAGAGATTTTCAATTAAATTTTCTTAATTAATATTTGCACAAAAATTACCATTTTGCCCATAGATGAAGATGAATATGTGACAATTTCAAATAATACGAATTTTGGTTTAAACAAGTTAAAATACCTAATATGACCTTTTATTCAATTTAAATAGATTAAATATGGTGGTAAGATTATGCAAATTTACGTGCACATCAAATACCCCCACACTTATCTTTTTATTCGTCCTCGAATAAAGAAAAACTAAGATAAAAACTGTTTTTGTAGAGAGCACGATTGCATTGAGCGTGTGCAACAAGCCGTTAAACCTCTGGGTGTCCCCAGTGGGACGAGTGTTGTCTCGTGAGGGTTTTCAGTGGATACTACCCACAAAATCCAAATGCTGGATGAAAATAATTACAAAATTCAAGATTTATTTACAAAGAGATGAATGCAAGTTTTTGAAAATATTTACAAATGAAGGATTTATTTTTAAATCGACACGAATAAGTTAAATATAGATTTTGGCTATTATCTTGAAAATTTATATCATTTGCTCGTCAAAATTTTCAACAAAAATCAAATTATCATAACAAATAGACTATAGTTTAACTCGTTGTTTTGGTTAATAACAAAGTGTAACTATGAAATGGATCCTTAGTTGATTATCCAAATTTATCAAAGTGGTATTTTCATTTCTTTTCAATAAAAAATCAAATCAACTAAGTAAAAATAGTGCTAGGATTTCAATTGCTCGCTCTCTCATTATTTGCAAGAAAAATTACACACCTAGCTCAGGTAAACTGAGGCCAGATATACCACCCATGCACTGCCTTTCGGCTTATGTGAGGGGAGTACAGAGCATGGCGAGTGCGCACACTTTCATGCATACACCTATCGACCGTACCTGGTTTTTATTAAGTCAGTTTTTTTACATGTGTTCCATACATGCATAACCGTGAGGACTTTTAAATGAGTATGAAACATAATCAAAGATTCCAAGTAATTCACCCATGCATAACCGTGAGGACTTTTAAATGAGAGTGAATACTTGGAGGTTATTATTTTTTATTTTTATATATTTTTTCTAAAAGAGATAGAGAGAGTTTTGCAAAATCATCTTAGCACCATTTAACTTAAAAGGCAAAAAAAATGTTATATCCTTTACTTTAAATCAACCAATTAAAATAAAGATTTTCAATTAGGATGTACTACATAATTAACACGTATGAATCTTCCTATACACTAGTTAAACCATTATTATTTGTAATCAAACTTTATTTTTATTTTAGTTAAGACAAATAAATTTTCAAAAATTTCAATTTAATAAACCAAAACTATATATTTATCTTAGTCTTTCTTTTAAAAATAAATCAAAAGAAAATTTGTTTTCGTGATTTTTTTTGAAATTTTAAAGCAAAAATAAACATGAAAAAATAATAATTAAAGATGAGTCTCCCCTCACACTTGATTTTGACTGTGTACCCACAGTCGACCCAAGTGGAAGGAGAAAAATAAAATAAAAATCCAATATTTATATGAAAGATTATTATTTACAAGAGACGAGAAAGTATACAGTCAAAAAGTAAATGAAACAGTCTTCTAAAGACCAATTCACTTGTCTCGTCAAATGTGTGAGGCACAGCTTAAGCACGAAAAACCAAACCGTAAAAGATTTCGAAGTTGAATGTTGATTTGGAAAAATGAATGTCGTTTTATTGAAAATTGAATGAGTTGTTTTGTTTTCAATGATTTTTAGGGTTGATAAAACAATTGATTGAAATTCAAGTTTATTTTCATCAAATTGGAATTCAAATTTATCGTTGAAAGCTTCTTCAAAATTATTGATTTCAAAATCAAAATGGTGATGTAACTCTTCCCCTTCAGAATTTAACTACTCATTTTCTAAAATTCCAAAGAAATCGTGTTCATTGAATTCGTCTTCCTTTATTGGATTATCAATAACTTTATTACATGTCTCCAGTTCAAAATCCAAAGTTACTGTATTCAAATTTTGGAAATCGAGAAAAGGAAGATCGAATTTTAAATTTGGTTTCACACCCTCAAAAGAATTGAAATCCAACTCAATCACCATATTTTCAACAATTTCGCTAAGATTTTCGTTTTCAATTTCAAAAGTTGTTATTTGAAAATCGTCGATTTGGTAAAAGATGGATTATCACTTGACTCGTCACATGTTGGAATTTGATTTTGTTTTTCATATTGTTTCATATATGTTTCAAACAACAAATCTATGTGATCATCGTAAATTTCGTTCATTTGCTCAACAAAATCCAATTTGAAATTGTTAACTTAAAAATTTTCGATTTGGACTTGTTGAGAACAAGAATCGTCAATTTCGATGAACGGTAGATTATTATTGATTCTTCGCAAGTTGAGATTTGATTATGATTTTCACGAAAGGTTTTGTATTTTTCGAGTAATAAATCGCCGTTATCCTTTTCCATTTGGTCAACAAAATCAAATTCATGATTATTAATTTGAAAATTTTCATTTTGAATTTGTTGATAACCAAAGTTTTCAATCATATCGTTATTGAAACTAATCCATTGCCAACATTATTTGAAAATTGGTTCACATTTTCGTCTTGATTTTGAAATTCATTTTGAGGCTCGAAATTGAATTGGCATAGGTTACACTCGAAATCATTTGAATTTTGAAGTGAATTCAAATTTTGATTATTTTGACTTGAACTATTGCACAAATATGAGTTACACAAATCGTTTATACTTTGATTTTGTTGTGTAGAGAGTTCAAGTAATGATGAAATGCTATTTTCAAGATTTGAGGGTTGGTCGTTATTTTGAAAATTTTGTAGTTCGAAATTTGAATCGTTTAAACAATAGTTGGTGTTAAAATATCCATAGAAATTTGGAGTGAAATCATATGAACTATATTGATTTTCACAACCATTGTAAAATTCAAGTGAGTGGGAAACTCGGACATTTTATGGTTTTTTTTTATCAAGGAAAAATATTTACAAATAAAATTTATTTTTCAAAAGGGAAATTGAATTTTGTTTTGGTTTTTTTTTTCAATTTTTTTTCTTTGTTTTTGAAAAGGTTTTATATTTTTTTAGGATTTTAGTTTTTCTATATTTTTTTGGATTTTTGAAATTTCAAAGGTAAAGGATTAAAAAATTTCAAAGGAAAAGGAATATTTACAATTATTTTTAAGTTTTGGATTTTGAATTTTTTTTGTTTTTAATATGCATAAACTAATGCAACTAAATGAATGCAGTGATTAATTACAAATGATTTATCCTAAGTTAACCCAAAATCGTATAATCACACAATGTCTTAGATAAACAAGATAGTTCTCAGCCAGGTAACGGACATGATTTATCGGTGCACCACGAATCACCGTAGCAATGCAACCGAAGGTTTAAGTACCTTCAGAGGAACAACCACTATAATATATATGAATCACCGTAATATTTATAAATAGTTATTACTCTGCCGTAGCCTAGACACCAAGAAATTAAATTGTTTAAAGAAGACAAATGGTCAATATACAATTAAGCGTTATAGTTGTCTAACCGTTATTATTAATCAAAATCTAAAATGAAATGCAAAGTAGAAAGTAAACATGTATTAACAATGCAACTACGAATGGATTTTTGTTTTTGAATTTTTGAATTTTTTTTGTTTTTCAAATTCAAGTAAACAACAATGCAAGACAAACAAAAATAATAGATATACACAATGCAAGGCAAATAAAAAGAAATTTATAAATAAGCAAGCAGTTATTTTTTGGCAAGCTGAGCAAAGCAATCAATTTATTTTTTGGCAAGCTAAGCAAGGCTAGCAACTTGTTCTTCCTTATGTGTTTCTGCAACCTAAAAATAATACAAGATATGTACCTAATATATTTTTTGTTTTTGTTTTTGTTATTTTTTTTTTGAAAAGTTAAACAAAACTAGAACCAAAAGAAAAACCACAACCCAACAAAATAAAGCAACTTTTTTTTTAAAAAGAAAAAGAAAAAGAAAAAACTAAACTAATCAAGAAACTAAAACAACTAGTAAAAAAACTGCAAAATTAACCTAAAACACTCTTTAAAAAAAACCTAAATCAGAGCCCAGCCCACACAAGATAATTCACCAGCCCAAACTAATCCACAGTTCAAAATCAATGCAATTCCTCTTCACAAAACCCTCTAAAATTCACATAGTCAACTAACGATTTCGACTAACACAGAAACCACAAAATCAATTCACAAAATTCACACACTCAATTCACAAAATCAAATTCACGAAGCTCAACTCACGAAAATAATCGAAGTTCGAATTGCGATTGCGGTGGCTGAAGAGGTTGAATTGGCGCCTGGGTTCGTGAGTTCGAGTGCAATGTGTTCTGGATGGGGATTGGAGATGCGTTTGATTCGAGATGGAGTTTTGGTTTGTGATGGAAGGAGGCGCTTCGGCAGTGTTGGAATTTTAGGCGGAGTGGTATTGGATATTGATGAGTAGCAGTTCGTATTGGGTGTGATGATGATGAGTGGGGTGGTTGTCAGAAGTTGCGAGTTTGTTGAGTTCGCTGATGTGATTATTGTCGGCGAAGTTGTGAATTGATGAGGATGCGGTGATTTGGATTTTTGTGATAATGGAGTTGGCTGTAGGCAGGGATTTGGGTAATGGGAAGTGGAAAGTTGTATGTGGACTGTGTGTCAGGGGAAGTGAGACTGTGTTGTAATGAAGTGATTGGTGTAAGGGGAGGTAAGGAGGTTTGTTGATGACAGAGGGATATGACAGTGGTGGGAGTATGGTGAATGAAGGCAATGGAGTGGCAAGTTGCTGCAGTCTTGATTGGGAGGGGCAGTGAAATGAGTTGCACTGATATGGTTGACTATGATATATGTGCAGCTGTTTTGGTTTGAAGTTGCTGTCGGTGATGGTCTTGCCGCGATTGGGCTTAAAGGTGTAAGAAGTGATAGAAGGGTTAAAGGGAAGTGTGTATGACTGGTCCGTATGTAGTTTGATACAGTGGTGTTGCTTCGGAGTTGCGGCTTGTTGATAGGACTTTTGGTGATGGAGTGTAACTGCTTTGTGTCATTGTATGAAGTGGATGGACAATTTTGATCAGGGAGTGGTTGGGACAGTGTAGTCAGGTTGATGAATATGCAAAGATGTTTGGGGAAGTTGGTTGTGTCTGTTGATACTTGAGAAGTGTGTGCACAGTTTGTATGTGCATAGTGTGTGCACAGTGAAGTTAGTTTGAAGGGGAATGGGAAGGTAGTAGCTGAAGATTCTATTGCTTGGTTGCAGTGGAATGTGCACAGGGGGATTGAGTTTGGCTGAGGAAGGGTTTATGGTGTTTGCAAAGTAGGATGAAGGTTGTGGGTATGATGTAGTGAGAAGGAAATAAAGACAGAGAAGCAGTGTTGAACTGGTGGTAGGAAGTTTTGAATGGTGAAGAAAAATTATAATTGTTTGTGATCACAGTAAAGGGTTGGTTTGTGATCACGGTGAGGAATGTGTGCACTGGGTTATGTGATGGATGGGTAGAGAGGTAATGTGCAGTTTTGAGTGTAGCAGAGAAGGTGGTGTGCAGAGGGACGTGGAGTGATGAAGCAGGCTGTAGTTGTCTGTTCAGTGAGAGGTGAGACTGTGAAATGGTTGGCAGAGGAGTGAACTGTGATGAAATGGTATAAATATGTAGGTAAATGCACACAACAGTAAAGGTATGTAACAGAAATAACAGTGTAACAGTGAATGGAAATCAGTGAAGAGGATGTGTATGATCAAACCAAAAATGTAAATGCAAATGTAATTGAAAATAAAATGGAACAAAAACTTTTTTTTCGTTTTTATTTTGAAATTGTTGTTTTTTTTCAATTGGAATGCAAAAATGAAAAATAGAAAAGGCTACAAACAAACAAAGCAAAATGGAAGAAAAATTCACAAAACAAACACACAAGTTTATTTTTAATATGCAAACAAACACACAAATAAAGTCACAAAAAAATAATCCGAAGAATAGAAAATCAAAATCAAAACAATTCCTCGGCAAGGCGCCAAAAGCTTGTTCGTCGACGGAAATTCTATCGGTTTAGAAAACCGTCGAACGAATTTAAATTAAAAATAACCGCAAGTGCACAGTGTACGAATGTAGCACGTGGCGAATACGGGTGGATCCACAGGAAATTGATGATTTTAAAATTCTACTCAATCAAATTAACCAAAGTTGAAAGAGTGATTTACTAAAAAAAAGGAGAGAAATGACAAAAGAAATAGATAAAAATATGATAGTGTTAAGACAATTTAGAGGCAACTTTCACTCTCTAGATCACATAAATCAACAAAATGAAGTTATGATCTCTCTTTTCTTTGTCATTAGTTAGCTTAATTGATGTGCTTATCATAAGTATGACCTATTTGTGCTATTAATTAGCTCAACATAAGCCATCAAACTATAGCACACCTCTTAAACCATTTACTAACTCACATGAAAAATGATAACAAAGTTGAAAGCAAAATCTATTTTAAGTATGGCCTATTAACTATTAATTAGAAATATAGACCATCAAATTTTAATCTCAACATTCACTTCATTACCGTCATCATATGTAAACGAAGATGTAATTTGTGTTAGTGATTGTTTAAGCATAGCCAATTTGGTGTCAACAATATAGACTATCAAATTCAAAGCAAAAACAACAAGTTAACCACTTCATACATTCTCATTAAAGCATAAAAAGAGAGTATAAAACATCAAAATGTTGAAGCTACATGATTAGAGGCTTCATTACCCCTAAATTGAAGGGATTAGCCTCTCATTTGTGTTATCATATCAACACAAGTAGCATGCAACATGAAAGCAAAAGGAAAGAAAAATGAAAGCTAATGGAAAGAGATCTATTCTATTTGCACAAAAGAAAAGGAGATCTATGCTACAACATGAAAGAAAATAAACAAAGAAAGGAAAAGATCATGTACTAAATTGCATAAAAAAAAGGAAATTACATGAGAATAAAAATGGATAAGTAGCCATGGAAAGAGAAAGAGAGCTTTGATTTATTTTCTAAACTAAAACTAATGAAGAGGAAGAGGAGATACTACATGAAACATAAGGGGCTATTTATACGAGTGTTAAACCCTAATTCATATTTTTGGGGAGTGCCCAAAATGCCCTTGTAGGAAGTGTGGTGGCCAAGTTATAATTAGCTTCAATAATCCCCCACTTAAATGTACATGAAGCTTTTAATGGTCTTTTAGCATGTGCCCTAGCTCCTAATTGAAAATCAAGGTAAGTGGGTGGGGTCCTCCATGTTCTTCATTTTGAATTATTTCCATCTTCATTCTTTTGTATCTTCTTTGTGCATGCATATTCCTTCATGAACCCACTTGTAATTGAGTTTAATTTCCTACAAAATAATATAGAGATTTCCAATTAAATTTTCTCAATTAATATATACACAAAAATTACCATTTTGCCCATAGATGAAGATGAATATGTGACAATTTCAAATAATATGAATTTTGGTTTAAACAAGTTAAAATACCCAATATGATCATTTATTCAATTTAAATAGATTAAATATGGTGGTAAAATTATGTAAATTTACGTGCACATTAGCTCTGCCCGTCGACCGCCGTCGAGAACCGTCGGAAATATCCACTGCAAAAAACTCCGTCGACGAATAAAATTTCCGACGGCTCCCGATAGACCCTGTCGCCTATTTTCCGATGACTGCCGACGGCTTCCGACGGCCGTCGGAAGACATATGGGCAGTCACGTTGTGCGCCGAATGCCGTTAGGAGCCATTCGTAACCGTCGAAAAATCACTATATCCAACCGTCGGAAACCGTTGGAAATTTTTTGCCTACAGGCCGTCGGAAGCGGTCGGAAAACCTGTAACGACCCAGTATTTTCAACCATTCGCATCCGCACATGTCGGACTTGAATTGTTCAAAATACTGCGTTGTATAATAAATTTGACAAAACTCAGAATATACAGTAAATAAATCACAGAATCACATACACACATATCAGAATCTCGCAGCGGAATATAAAATGATACAGTGGTTCATGAAGCCACTTAAACTTTACAAACAGAACTTACATTGTCTATAATACTCAATACAAATTTGAACATAAATAGAGACAGAGTCTTCAAAGACTTGGATTCCAGAAAAGATAAAGGCTGAATCAACTTCCAACAGCACGCATGATTTACTGAGTGTCCTAGCCACGGAGAAGAGGCTGAAACTGCAACTCAGGCTGACCCGAGCGTAAAATAAAACAAAACACTCGAGTCAGGACATACATACTTATATAATGTAAGCCAATTCAAGTGTACTGTAATATATAGCAAGTAACTTAAAGGATGCTTGGGATCGCCCATCCTCTAAGGATCCGTCAAACTATTTACTATGTAGTATATTGCGCTATTATAATAGTGTCTATTTATAAAATAAACATACTTTTTCTTAGCATTAAGGGGTTACCCATATAGCCCTTAACACGTAATAGTCCCAGTAGTCCATCCAATATCATAGCTCCTCCTACTCGGGAAGCAACTAGAGGATACCACACGGGCTACGGGAGAAAACCAAACTCGTACAAGGCTCGATATGGTAGGTGACACGGCACAACTAGGCAATGCCAGGGTAGATATACCAATTGCTATCCGGACCGGTGGTAACGCGAAGCCGCAGCAACCGCCCACCTCGAACAACACTCCCAAATCAAAGGGTGCACCCAAACAATCACATAAGCAATAGAATGGTATACGAAGAAGTGCGTTCGATCAGAGGAGCTACCTCATTAATCCGAGAATCTCCTGTTTTAGCCACCTTATGCCAACTCACGGGAGTCGGGTCCACGTATATACCTTTCAAGAAACCGTCACCACCAACCTACTTCATTCTGGAATCTCCACCGCGTACACGGTTAGTCAAAGTGGTTTTCGGTATCGACAGAGAGTATGTCCATATCCGATCCCGGTCTCTTTGCCAACCCTTCGTTATTATAACCCGTGGTTATTTAAAAACAGTTTATACTTTAAATCAGAATAAACATTTCCATTTCAAAACTATAGATACGATATCATTTTAAAACCCAAAACAATAGGATATCGTTATATTCAAATATAATTCTTTCCAAAACCATACTGTTTATAATATCTGGAGACCAAATATTTGAATTATATCTTCAAAGGATAATGTTTTGGAAACTTTACTTAAATCCATAACTCCCAAACACAATGGTTTGGACATTCAACGGTATATATATAAATGGGTTAACTTTATGGTTACTTTGTAAAGAAGATAATTTACATAGCTTCACAAATATATTTCTTTATTTAAAGTTTAACCATAATTTAAATATCCCTTTATGTTCCCAAAACCATTTCAATTTTTATATAATAACCAATTGGAGTATTTACTATTCAAAACTTAGTTTGGGTTTTATTCTTTCACAAATCAATGTTTTATTTTTTAGTCTTGAATATTCCCATAATTTCCATAAATAAAACTCCCAATTTTAACCATTAAATTTTTCCCAGAATTTACTTAATACCAGAATATTTATCTTTAATTTATTTAGGAAAATACAGTTATAAATATTATGTCTTAAGTTTTTCCAAAACTTAAGGTAAAATAAAATTTATCAAATTCCATAAATTTTAGAGCAATCAAATTCTAGATTCCATAGCACTTAGGAAATGCTACCTAAAGTTATGGGTAAAACTAGTCCAATTTCAAAAGACAGCATTTAAATGCTGTAGTAGATTGTTTAACTTAATAAAGATTTTCAAATATAACCTATTTATTTATTTATTTATTAACTGAAATCTTATTCTTTCAAAATCCCGATTTACCAAATAAGTTATATTCCATAATTTTATCCAAATATTTATTTATTTCTTTATTTATAACTTATTAAAAGTCAATATAAATTCCTTTAAAGATATACAATCAATTATTTAACTTCCAGCATAATTTTAAATATTTCAGAAAATATTATAAGGACCACGGGCCTGTATATAGTTTTCTAGCCTAGGTCAAGTGATACGGATTTATATCATTTCAACCCGTAATTTACAAATACCCCGGGTTCTATCATTTCAAACCCGCAATCCCAAGTTTAACAGTTTAGCAATTAACAGCATAATTTAATAATAATCATTTAGGCCTATCATTTCAGCCCATACAATCTATATATAACAGGGAACTTGCAGTGGTGATTTAAGCAGTAAATAAACAATAATATAATATAACTGCAGAATATAATACAACAGATAATAACTGATGAGGTGTCAATTTAAATGGGGTCCATCATGCTATAATTACACTACAGACAGATAATAGTGAAATACAATTTTACACATACACTTGCAATAATTTACTAAAATATAAATACGTATGTCTGGTGAGAAATACTCACCTGGATGTTGCAGAAAATTTGATTTCAAAAACGGCTATTCACCGGTAAAGAACGACAGAGGATAATGGTCAAATTTCTTCTGATGTCGCCTAGATTCAAATCTAGAATAAAATTCAAATATTTTGAAACGCGACCTAAGAATTTACGGTCAAAGAAAAATTAAAATAGAACGAAAATTTGTTTGTTTTGCTCGACCACTCCACCGTGTAGTATGACCAAAATATACCCTAAAACGTGAACCGGGCTAACCTCTAAAATTTTTGACGAAATTTCCTAAAGTCAGACTGAACAATATGGTGATACACACCGGTACACGACAAAATCTTTCCTAAAACCACTATGGCCAAAAGTTGAATACGTATACTTGTGCACACAAATTCCTTTTGCTCCATGGCCGTGCATGCGTACGTATGTGCACACTCTTCCTCCTAGTTTGCTTATGCACACGGCAATATGACTACTCTTTCCACCTATTATCTGCTCCTCCCAGATTATGATCATGCATGCACTATATCTCATTGCATCCAAAAAGTGTTGCCTACATTATCTCCACTCAGCTACAATTTTTCTCATCTTAAATTTATCTTCCAGGCTTCAAAATTTGTACAGGTAGAAAGCTTAAGCTTCCACGCAACTACCCGAGTATATCATGAAATTGCTTCGAGCCAATCATGCAAACTCTTCGAGTCCATTTGTCAATTACTTCGAGTCATCCAGGGAGTTGCTTCGGGAAAATCCCAACGTTGCTTCGAGTAAACCAGTTAGTTGCCTCGAGACAAACTGACATGCAGTGATACCTACTCAAACTCTTCTCTCTTTCTCTCTACAACAGTAATACATACTTTCTTCACTCATTCCTATCAACTTCCCTATGTATCATGTTTTTTTTTCTTTTTTTTTTTTTTTTTTTTTTTTTTTTTTTTTTAATACTTTTGCACCACTGCTTATATCCAGTCTCATCAGTTTTAGTATCAAAGAAAATATATGGATAATCATGTCTATATGTTGTAGTGACTTATGTGTTCACCTAGACAAGTCTATTAGCTACTCAATCAACACCTTCCGAGGTTGATCTACACGTGCACAGATGCACACGAGCACATGTACACTGCCCATGTCTTCTCTGTGCCACTGCCATCACTACATACTCACTACAGCTTTACCTCCTGTTCCATTACCATTCCCCTAAACTCACCCAGATGCACGACAAAATGCAAGCTTCTAAACCTATGTTGTGCAGACTTGTCCTTATGCAAACTGCCTATAGGATATGCCTAGAACCTACGTATAAAATATACTCCAACTTCAGGCATGTCTTCTGGTGTGAGAGAAAAACTTTGATTCAAATATGTTTATGTTCAAGTCATATAAAAATGTTTCAGTCTCTACGCAAACAATTTTCACCCAAAACTACTCAAGCATCAAATATCATAGCATCAACTGAAGCTTCAGATTTGTCAACACTTCTATTCATCATCAACCACTTCAACTATACTACCACCCTCCGGTCAGTCTACACGTTTTACAGAGGTACAAATATGCACAGCCATCTCAAGATTTGTATATGTGCAGACTTAATCTTAGAACATGAATGAAATCTGAACTCACATGCTTTATTTCTATGCAACAATTTCACCAACAACTGGGATAAGCATCACTGATATTGATGAAACATGTCTTTACTCTCAACATTCAGCCTAAGTCAAATAATTTGTCTATGCAACCTATACCAAAACTGCTCAAAGAATGTTATGGCCTTGGTTATATGTGCACTGACCCACCTCTGCTTCCTAAATACAACACACTACCCAACATGTCCCTCTGCTAACCTATGCTACTGGAGATTCACACACCAACACTACGGCATCAGGTCTTCTGGTCTATATCTATATAAACTAGACTAGGCAGGGACAGAGTGAGTGGAGATGGCTGAGCAAAGTGCCAAAGGAAGGGAAAAGAGATTTAAAGAATCAAAAAAAATAAGGTGGAATATTACCTGATCTGGATCCATGAGGAAAAACAGAGAAGTTGAGATTAAAAAAAAAATGGAGAAGTGGGAAAGTATAAATAGGCAGAGGAAGAACACATCAGTTACACAAAGCATACGTGATATACCCATCAGTTTCAAAAGAGTAATGCAAGTATTGATCCTCTGCAAGATTACTGGAAAGTCAGGCTTTTTATTTGCTTAGCCATACGTTTTCTTTCTTGCTTTAATTGATCAATGCATTCAAGGCCGAGGGTTACACTTTGAATTCGTTTG
This sequence comes from Allium cepa, assembly GCA_030765085.1. Taxonomy (NCBI): domain Eukaryota; kingdom Viridiplantae; phylum Streptophyta; class Magnoliopsida; order Asparagales; family Amaryllidaceae; genus Allium; species Allium cepa. The sequence goes on from CM060938.1 coordinate 551,994,624, forward strand.
AAGGGTTGATGATAAATATGCGTCAGTTATATTGATAAGCATGTAAATATACAAGCGTGATTTTGGGAAGCAGAGGAATATAAGGGTAATAGCCAGGCAGACATTGGAACGCATGCATTGATTTGAAGAAAACTGATCATTTGATAAAGGCTTGTGAGATAAAAGTGTACAAGTGCACATTTATAAATATGTAAACTGACATGCGTGTATACATATTGTTATGAATATAACTGATGGGCAAACAAAAATTAAACCAGGCGATGATAGGCAGAGCTATTGTAGGCGGGGATGGTGCTTGCATTGATTTTTGATAAATATTGGTTTAAATCTTTGTATGAATATATGTGTGAATGCAAAAGTCAGTGTGGTTACAGAGCTGAAGGAATGAATGCATTAGTTATATTTATAAACAGGTAAGCGCGTGGTATATGGTAGGTTATAAAAACTTTGAACGTTACAAAGTTGATTTTCACTCCGTTATATATATTTTGATTTTAACGTTTGGTATCAAAAATGGAATGGTAAATATTTATGTTGGCTATAGGAATGGAAAACGTATACAAGCTTATACAAACTCAGACCGTTAGTTAACAAAGTACCGGTTATCATAAAATTACTGACTGATATTTTTCCTCAATTTAAATCGAAAACTTGATTTTTACACTACGTTAAACAGACGCAGTCTAAAACATCAAAAATTTTGATAAAAATAACATTTTAAAAACACACGTTTTACTACGTTGCTTATACCCTATATTTGACGCGTCTTTTAAACGCGAAATTTTACAGTTTAAACATAGCTTAAATTTTTCACAGTTATTACTTAATTTTATTGACACCAATTTTATAAAATAAATCTCCAGATTAAATCTTTAAACTATATTGTTAAACACAATTTATATACAAATATTTCAAAATTAAATAATAAAATAAATAGCTAAAACTAGGGCTGTTACACTTTCCCCCACTTAAGAACTTTTCGTCCTCGAAAAGGAACGAAAGAAGAGAAACAAAAGAAGATAAGCTAGATAAACAAGAATCTTAACCGAATAGTTCCGGATTTGAAACACGAAGAAAATCCTCTAGCATCGGTTTTACTCCTTTAGTTTGACTGTCAGCCTATGGGTGCTCAGCGGTGCTCAGGTCCCGATGAGTAACAAAGATTTCAAAGATTAGAGAAAGATTTCTAAATAGACTGGTATAAGCAATAGTCTCCTCATTCTGTAGTAGATAGGAAACCAAGGATACTCAAGATAGTTTGAAAATAAAATAAGATAATAACTTGAAATCATAATACTTTGAAAATTATAATACTTTGAAAGTCATTAAAATTTATAGATTATTATTTGGAAATCATATTACTAAAATCATAACACTTTTAAAATAATCCTCATTTATCTCTCTTTTTTTTTTTTTAGTTTCAATGCCAAATAATATTCATATCAAAGTTGAAATATTCCTGAGTTCATTTATCCCATTATAAGAATTTTCAAAACAATTTATTGTTAGGGACAGCAGCACTTATAATATGCTATAGTAGATATGATAGCATTCCTAACCAGTTTATTATTTTACTTAACTCTTCATTTTAACAAATAACCTAACACTTTATAATACTATTTTATAATTAAGATATTCTTTTAATAAGTTATACTCTGGAATTTCCATTTGAAAACCAAATTCTCAATTATCAAATTTTTAGTGATATTGAAATATGTCTTAACTATTTAAATCATAATTATCTATTTTCAAGACATGTTTATTTCATAAATAAAATATATATTATAGCAAATATAAAATCAAATTTCTTTACATAATATTTCCCTTAGACATTAATCAACTATGGTTTTAAGATAACAATCCTTATTACAAAATATTCCTTCCAAATATATTTTTCTTATCTCTATATTATCTTTATTAATCTTTTATAACTAAAATTGAAGTGTATAATATTTATTATAACCACTCAACTTTTTATTTATAACATCCTTTTTATATTGTATATTATCCAAATTCATTTTTAACTTTTGAAAATCAAGGTAAGTTATATGGAATGAAATTGAGTAGTATACAACTAAACTTCCAAATTAAATTATCTCCAATTGAAATTATTCCTATTCAAAAATTTTAGTACTTTAAAATTCAAGATAAACTTTTGGAATCAAATTTCTGATTCCCTTCAAACCATTATGGAGATAAATAAATATATATACATAATATGTGAAATCAAATTTAAATTATATCTATATATATTAAGTCATACTTTAGAATTTCAAATCAATTAAATTTTCACGGTAACACTGTAGCCAGACTACAGAATGGTCTTTTCTCTTCGAAACTCGAAAATGAATGTCGATGGTGCTGCAGTCATCACCGAAATTATTTTCCAGCGACAAAGAGAAAAGCACTAAATTTTAAATTCCTTTGAAAACAATTTCTATACAAAAGTACTCTAAATAATATATCCTTTAAAACTTTTTAAACCCAAGGTTTGAAATTATCAAAAATTGAATTCTCAAGTTCTTGTTTTTAAATTCATTGCTATTTTCTAAATTAATTTATAACCATTGTTTATATTCAATTATTTATATTAGACAAACCACATGGTTTACAAAATTATAAATAAAATCAAAACTATTTTCTCTTGACAAATAGTTAAATTAATTATAAGATTCTGGAAATTATACTTATATATATATAGATTTAATTTTCAAACATAGGCATAAATTTTCAAAACAAGGATAGAGGTTCAAATTTGATGAACTCAAATCAATAGAATTCAAGATAGGTTGTAATTCAGAAGATCGAATGATGAAATAACAAAATAAGGAACTGAGTGAGGTTATATAAATCGCGGGCAACCTTGACCGGGTCAACCGTGACTTAAGGAGTCAGATCGATGGGGTTGAGTAAATCCACATTTGATCTGAAGAGATAGAGTTCAGAATAACCAAGATACCAGCATATAAACCGAGGATAAATATAAACCACCGGTGAATCAATGCTAATGGTAAAGGAGTTTCACCCCTTTATTAGAATAATGGCGAGACCGCCAATTCACTATAAAGATCATCCGAAGTGGAGTTACGGGATACTCCAGGATTTAAAGATGATGAAAAGTGAGGGACACGGATGAACTTTGAAACCATAGGGAATGTTCCAAAATTCGAAAAGAAAGTGGTTCAGTTTCGAATGAACGTGATTCTGTAAATCAAATTTACCATACATTCTAAGTTTGCCTAGAGCCAAAGCTCTGATACCAGCTGTAACGACCCAGTATTTTCAACCATTCGCATCCGCACATGTCGGACTTGAATTGTTCAAAATACTGCGTTGTATAATAAATTTGACAAAACTCAGAATATACAGTAAATAAATCACAGAATCACATACACACATATCAGAATCTCGCAGCGGAATATAAAATGATACAGTGGTTCATGAAGCCACTTAAACTTTACAAACAGAACTTACATTGTCTATAATACTCAATACAAATTTGAACATAAATAGAGACAGAGTCTTCAAAGACTTGGATTCCAGAAAAGATAAAGGCTGAATCAACTTCCAACAGCACGCATGATTTACTGAGTGTCCTAGCCACGGAGAAGAGGCTGAAACTGCAACTCAGGCTGACCCGAGCGTAAAATAAAACAAAACACTCGAGTCAGGACATACATACTTATATAATGTAAGCCAATTCAAGTGTACTGTAATATATAGCAAGTAACTTAAAGGATGCTTGGGATCGCCCATCCTCTAAGGATCCGTCAAACTATTTACTATGTAGTATATTGCGCTATTATAATAGTGTCTATTTATAAAATAAACATACTTTTTCTTAGCATTAAGGGGTTACCCATATAGCCCTTAACACGTAATAGTCCCAGTAGTCCATCCAATATCATAGCTCCTCCTACTCGGGAAGCAACTAGAGGATACCACACGGGCTACGGGAGAAAACCAAACTCGTACAAGGCTCGATATGGTAGGTGACACGGCACAACTAGGCAATGCCAGGGTAGATATACCAATTGCTATCCGGACCGGTGGTAACGCGAAGCCGCAGCAACCGCCCACCTCGAACAACACTCCCAAATCAAAGGGTGCACCCAAACAATCACATAAGCAATAGAATGGTATACGAAGAAGTGCGTTCGATCAGAGGAGCTACCTCATTAATCCGAGAATCGCTCCTGTTTTAGCCACCTTATGCCAACTCACGGGAGTCGGGTCCACGTATATACCTTTCAAGAAACCGTCACCACCAACCTACTTCATTCTGGAATCTCCACCGCGTACACGGTTAGTCAAAGTGGTTTTCGGTATCGACAGAGAGTATGTCCATATCCGATCCCGGTCTCTTTGCCAACCCTTCGTTATTATAACCCGTGGTTATTTAAAAACAGTTTATACTTTAAATCAGAATAAACATTTCCATTTCAAAACTATAGATACGATATCATTTTAAAACCCAAAACAATAGGATATCGTTATATTCAAATATAATTCTTTCCAAAACCATACTGTTTATAATATCTGGAGACCAAATATTTGAATTATATCTTCAAAGGATAATGTTTTGGAAACTTTACTTAAATCCATAACTCCCAAACACAATGGTTTGGACATTCAACGGTATATATATAAATGGGTTAACTTTATGGTTACTTTGTAAAGAAGATAATTTACATAGCTTCACAAATATATTTCTTTATTTAAAGTTTAACCATAATTTAAATATCCCTTTATGTTCCCAAAACCATTTCAATTTTTATATATAACCAATTGGAGTATTTACTATTCAAAACTTAGTTTGGGTTTTATTCTTTCACAAATCAATGTTTTATTTTTTAGTCTTGAATATTCCCATAATTTCCATAAATAAAACTCCCAATTTTAACCATTAAATTTTTCCCAGAATTTACTTAATACCAGAATATTTATCTTTAATTTATTTAGGAAAATACAGTTATAAATATTATGTCTTAAGTTTTTCCAAAACTTAAGGTAAAATAAAATTTATCAAATTCCATAAATTTTAGAGCAATCAAATTCTAGATTCCATAGCACTTAGGAAATGCTACCTAAAGTTATGGGTAAAACTAGTCCAATTTCAAAAGACAGCATTTAAATGCTGTAGTAGATTGTTTAACTTAATAAAGATTTTCAAATATAACCTATTTATTTATTTATTTATTAACTGAAATCTTATTCTTTCAAAATCCCGATTTACCAAATAAGTTATATTCCATAATTTTATCCAAATATTTATTTATTTCTTTATTTATAACTTATTAAAAGTCAATATAAATTCCTTTAAAGATATACAATCAATTATTTAACTTCCAGCATAATTTTAAATATTTCAGAAAATATTATAAGGACCACGGGCCTGTATATAGTTTTCTAGCCTAGGTCAAGTGATACGGATTTATATCATTTCAACCCGTAATTTACAAATACCCCGGGTTCTATCATTTCAAACCCGCAATCCCAAGTTTAACAGTTTAGCAATTAACAGCATAATTTAATAATAATCATTTAGGCCTATCATTTCAGCCCATACAATCTATATATAACAGGGAACTTGCAGTGGTGATTTAAGCAGTAAATAAACAATAATATAATATAACTGCAGAATATAATACAACAGATAATAACTGATGAGGTGTCAATTTAAATGGGGTCCATCATGCTATATTACACTACAGACAGATAATAGTGAAATACAATTTTACACATACACTTGCAATAATTTACTAAAATATAAATACGTATGTCTGGTGAGAAATACTCACCTGGATGTTGCAGAAAATTTGATTTCAAAAACGGCTATTCACCGGTAAAGAACGACAGAGGATAATGGTCAAATTTCTTCTGATGTCGCCTAGATTCAAATCTAGAATAAAATTCAAATATTTTGAAACGCGACCTAAGAATTTACGGTCAAAGAAAAATTAAAATAGAACGAAAATTTGTTTGTTTTGCTCGACCACTCCACCGTGTAGTATGACCAAAATATACCCTAAAACGTGAACCGGGCTAACCTCTAAAATTTTTGACGAAATTTCCTAAAGTCAGACTGAACAATATGGTGATACACACCGGTACACGACAAAATCTTTCCTAAAACCACTATGGCCAAAAGTTGAATACGTATACTTGTGCACACAAATTCCTTTTGCTCCATGGCCGTGCATGCGTACGTATGTGCACACTCTTCCTCCTAGTTTGCTTATGCACACGGCAATATGACTACTCTTTCCACCTATTATCTGCTCCTCCCAGATTATGATCATGCATGCACTATATCTCATTGCATCCAAAAAGTGTTGCCTACATTATCTCCACTCAGCTACAATTTTTCTCATCTTAAATTTATCTTCCAGGCTTCAAAATTTGTACAGGTAGAAAGCTTAAGCTTCCACGCAACTACCCGAGTATATCATGAAATTGCTTCGAGCCAATCATGCAAACTCTTCGAGTCCATTTGTCAATTACTTCGAGTCATCCAGGGAGTTGCTTCGGGAAAATCCCAACGTTGCTTCGAGTAAACCAGTTAGTTGCCTCGAGACAAACTGACATGCAGTGATACCTACTCAAACTCTTCTCTCTTTCTCTCTACAACAGTAATACATACTTTCTTCACTCATTCCTATCAACTTCCCTATGTATCATGTTTTTTTTTCTTTTTTTTTTTTTTTTTTTTTTTTTTTTTTTTTTAATACTTTTGCACCACTGCTTATATCCAGTCTCATCAGTTTTAGTATCAAAGAAAATATATGGATAATCATGTCTATATGTTGTAGTGACTTATGTGTTCACCTAGACAAGTCTATTAGCTACTCAATCAACACCTTCCGAGGTTGATCTACACGTGCACAGATGCACACGAGCACATGTACACTGCCCATGTCTTCTCTGTGCCACTGCCATCACTACATACTCACTACAGCTTTACCTCCTGTTCCATTACCATTCCCCTAAACTCACCCAGATGCACGACAAAATGCAAGCTTCTAAACCTATGTTGTGCAGACTTGTCCTTATGCAAACTGCCTATAGGATATGCCTAGAACCTACGTATAAAATATACTCCAACTTCAGGCATGTCTTCTGGTGTGAGAGAAAAACTTTGATTCAAATATGTTTATGTTCAAGTCATATAAAAATGTTTCAGTCTCTACGCAAACAATTTTCACCCAAAACTACTCAAGCATCAAATATCATAGCATCAACTGAAGCTTCAGATTTGTCAACACTTCTATTCATCATCAACCACTTCAACTATACTACCACCCTCCGGTCAGTCTACACGTTTTACAGAGGTACAAATATGCACAGCCATCTCAAGATTTGTATATGTGCAGACTTAATCTTAGAACATGAATGAAATCTGAACTCACATGCTTTATTTCTATGCAACAATTTCACCAACAACTGGGATAAGCATCACTGATATTGATGAAACATGTCTTTACTCTCAACATTCAGCCTAAGTCAAATAATTTGTCTATGCAACCTATACCAAAACTGCTCAAAGAATGTTATGGCCTTGGTTATATGTGCACTGACCCACCTCTGCTTCCTAAATACAACACACTACCCAACATGTCCCTCTGCTAACCTATGCTACTGGAGATTCACACACCAACACTACGGCATCAGGTCTTCTGGTCTATATCTATATAAACTAGACTAGGCAGGGACAGAGTGAGTGGAGATGGCTGAGCAAAGTGCCAAAGGAAGGGAAAAGAGATTTAAAGAATCAAAAAAAATAAGGTGGAATATTACCTGATCTGGATCCATGAGGAAAAACAGAGAAGTTGAGATTAAAAAAAAAATGGAGAAGTGGGAAAGTATAAATAGGCAGAGGAAGAACACATCAGTTACACAAAGCATACGTGATATACCCATCAGTTTCAAAAGAGTAATGCAAGTATTGATCCTCTGCAAGATTACTGGAAAGTCAGGCTTTTTATTTGCTTAGCCATACGTTTTCTTTCTTGCTTTAATTGATCAATGCATTCAAGGCCGAGGGTTACACTTTGAATTCGTTTGAAGGGTTGATGATAAATATGCGTCAGTTATATTGATAAGCATGTAAATATACAAGCGTGATTTTGGGAAGCAGAGGAATATAAGGGTAATAGCCAGGCAGACATTGGAACGCATGCATTGATTTGAAGAAAACTGATCATTTGATAAAGGCTTGTGAGATAAAAGTGTACAAGTGCACATTTATAAATATGTAAACTGACATGCGTGTATACATATTGTTATGAATATAACTGATGGGCAAACAAAAATTAAACCAGGCGATGATAGGCAGAGCTATTGTAGGCGGGGATGGTGCTTGCATTGATTTTTGATAAATATTGGTTTAAATCTTTGTATGAATATATGTGTGAATGCAAAAGTCAGTGTGGTTACAGAGCTGAAGGAATGAATGCATTAGTTATATTTATAAACAGGTAAGCGCGTGGTATATGGTAGGTTATAAAAACTTTGAACGTTACAAAGTTGATTTTCACTCCGTTATATATATTTTGATTTTAACGTTTGGTATCAAAAATGGAATGGTAAATATTTATGTTGGCTATAGGAATGGAAAACGTATACAAGCTTATACAAACTCAGACCGTTAGTTAACAAAGTACCGGTTATCATAAAATTACTGACTGATATTTTTCCTCAATTTAAATCGAAAACTTGATTTTTACACTACGTTAAACAGACGCAGTCTAAAACATCAAAAATTTTGATAAAAATAACATTTTAAAAACACACGTTTTACTACGTTGCTTATACCCTATATTTGACGCGTCTTTTAAACGCGAAATTTTACAGTTTAAACATAGCTTAAATTTTTCACAGTTATTACTTAATTTTATTGACACCAATTTTATAAAATAAATCTCCAGATTAAATCTTTAAACTATATTGTTAAACACAATTTATATACAAATATTTCAAAATTAAATAATAAAATAAATAGCTAAAACTAGGGCTGTTACAAAACCTGAGTCTGTTTTTCAGTGTTTCTGCTGCATTTTCGCCTTCCATCCACAATCCATAAACACAATATATTTCACCCAAAGCATATATCCAATTCAGATATTCAATATGAAATCAAACCGCACAAACATAATCAAATATCATCAAGAAATAAATTAAGCATAATTCATATAAAATCAAACCAAACTTCGCTACCATAATTTACATACATCTAATTATACAATATATGCATCAATCTTTCACCAACTCCTCGCCATCAACTTCCTAATATCAGAATTACTACCACCAAATGTATCATCAAACAATATATACAACATTTCAAATCCAACTCCACCAACTCAATGTATCATAGCAACTTACTAAACAATGACACAAAGCAAAAAACATACCTATCACTCCAGTCAATCAACTCCAGAATCTCCCGAACCAGCTGAGGATGGAAAGCGACCACCATGCTACTACATGTACGCAGTAATACGCTGATCCAACAGCTATTTCATCTCCATGGCCTGGTGACGGTTCTGCTCTTCCAGCTGCACAACCCTAGCTCTCAACTCTTCGATCTCTGCTAAATCGATATCAGCTCTGACCGTTTGGCTGGCTCTCATCTGCCTGTTGGCCTGCAACACTCATTTAATTTAATCTATAATCTTACTATTAATGTTACAATATAATGTGTTAATTGTTATATCTATAAAGTTATTGTTGAAACTAAAGCGATGTGAAGTTCTTTAGAACTAAAATATTATTAAATTGTTATATCTTAATATATTATTCATTACCACTTAATTGCCAAAGCCGTAGCGTCTGTTCCGTGACGATGGATCCATGAATGACTCAAAAATAACGTTTTAACGACCCATAATTTCACTACTTCGAAAATAAGAGATTTTATTTGTTTTAAATTTAAAAAAGTTTAAAACTTAAATAAACAAGTTATACATAATAGATAATAATAGAGAAGTTATTTATTCTTATAGTTGATAATTTAAAAAGTATAAATTTGGATTTCAGAACAAATCAATAAACGACGTTTTGTCAAAACATGACCATAAAACATTTTGTCAAAAAACGACGTTTTGTCGATTATAAGTTGTCGCAACGTCGTCGCACCTTTATTTTCTTATATAGAAACATATATTCAAATAGTATAAGTATTAATTAATTAACTATTCAAGTTTACTTTTACTAAATAAGGTTAGAAACTTCTAGAAAAACAATTAAGAAAAAGTAAGCGCAAAAAGACAAAAATGTCATTTCAAAGCAAAAAATAAAACATCAAATCAGAAAAACGTAATTATTACTTACTTTTCTTAATATCTAAGTGAAAATGACATAAAATAATGATTTGAAATGTGATATTAAGTGTTGAAAAAAATAAGATTACTTTAGAAGTAAGTAAGGTTATTTTGGTAATTTGGTAAAGAGATATTTTGATAATTTACCACTTCATTTCTTTTTCTATAAATACCAAACACTTTCTCATTTTTTTCACACTTTTCATTCTTCTTCTTCTTCTTCCTTGAAGCTCTTTAATGGCTTCTTCTTCTCTTCCAAATGTTTGCTAACTTTTTCAAAACCATATCAAATCAATTCCAAACACCACCAAACTTTGCCAAAGACCTTAGAATACCATTAGAACATGGTTTAGCATCTAAGAAGTGAAGAAATGATGGAGTAGAAGTTGATTAGTTGAAGTTTAAGTGAAGTGTTGTTGCAAATGAATGTTGGTAGGAAGAATTGGTTAAGTTAAAGGTGAGTACTCTTATTTATTAATAAATCCATAAATTATTTCAAGTATAATGATTTGAAAGTTTAAACATGTTGAATGACTGTTTGATAAATTGGTTATTATATGATTGTTTATGTGGTTGATAACTTGTTTGATAAATAATAAGAGAAATGATTAGTAATTAACCATAGTTAATTAAATGATAATTAAGTCCATATAAATGTGTATATGGAAATTATTTAGCCTCTTAATGATTTTAAATGATCTAAAAAGGTTAGAAATAATATTATGATGATATAATATTATAAAGTGAAATGAAATGGAATATGAGTTTGAAATATTGCAATATTGTTTAAAATGAGTTTAAAATGATTTAGAAATGTTTTATAAACATTTAAAAGTGTTTTTAAGAAGTTTGAAAAGAAATTGAGAAATAAGTCAAAATTATGCGCGTCGCGTAACGGTAGTTCGCGATTTCCCGCCATAAAAGTTAAATGTGTGTACAAAGTGAAATATAGCTCGGAATTCGTCGAGATAAGAATTTTCCGGTCTATTATATCCATAGTTTTCAAACGAAGAAACAAAATCAAGATTTCATTAAGTACATTCTGAAATATGTGCAAAACAATTTTCTAAAAATATTGCGGCTTTGCAGTTCAACAATAGGCGGTTCATATAGAAATAACCATTGATTAAATCCAAGAGGCCCATAAGTGAATAACTCATCGCACACCGATATTTTAATGTCGATTGTCACTGTCACCTAGAACATCTATCGAGAATGATGATCACTTCGACAGCCACCAACTTCAACATAAATTTTCAGGTCCACACTCTCCTTCTCCTTTTCTCATTTTTCTCTCATTGCACCGAAAGCCAATAAGCATTCCTCCTCAAACCAAGCTTGTCCAACCAACATTGTAGTAATTTACTTCTTCTTTTTTTGCTTTGGCGATAAAATAATTGAAAAAGTAGTGGGATAGGGAATATTTACAAGGATATAAGTAGGTGGAAAATAAGTCCGGTACATCCTAACCCCACCTAGTCTACTACGCTACAACCAATTAAGCACCAGATAGCATGTTGCTAATCCAATTCGTTGGATTTGAGTTCTTGGATTGCTATTAGTTCCCAATCCGAATGTTCAATTTTGTCCAGTTTGCACCGAATCTAAGAAAGCTTCATTAAAATAACAGCAGCTGCGTATGTATTCAGTAACCGGTTACCTTGTCAAATTAGAATGCATGTTAATTCAAGTTGAATGAACTAGCAGACAAGGTTGAAGAATATAAGTATGGTCAAGAATTTAATTTTGTGAGAGATTTCATACAGCTAAATACTCTACAACTAATTGCTTTAAAGCATACAATTCAGAATCTACAAACAGCTTGCTGTAGACTAGATCCATCAAGGTTTGCTGAAGACTGAAACTGTTGATGTTGAAATACAGTTTCTAAAAACATCTTCTCTGCAGCTTTGGACCCCTTCTTTCTAAACAAAGAAATAATGTACTCCATGAAGACTGAATCACAAGGCAGTGTGATGGGTCCATCACTTGTAATTCCAAACTCATCTTCAGCCATTTTCAGAAGTTGTACGAAGACGGTGCTAGTCAAGTACGCCAATGGGATCATGAACCGATTGCCATCGAGTGTATAGATGACAAAGTTTCCTTTATCTGCAACAGATGATGTGCTGCACTCATCTGAAGAATCAGAGTCTTTTCGGCCAAAAGAAGCCACCCTTTGTAATTCCATTGCCATTTTTACAAGCTTAACTATGGCTGCCAAAGTTATGCTTTGAATATTCTTGAAGAAATAAATTAAATAGTTGAAATGGAGATGAATTGATGAGAAGAGTTGCTGCTATTGCCATATTCTTATAGAGGTAGAAAGAAGCCCCGCTACATTCTGTTCAAATTGGGAGTATGTCTACGATTGGAAGCAAGACCATGTGATCAGTAAATGAACCGACTATGACATGCCTTTATTATGTTTTCATTTGGTTACATATCAAGTTGCTTTATCTGTATGTGGTGAGACCTAATTATCATTCAGGAATGAGTTGCGGTGTCGGTACGGCAGTATAGACAGGCATGTATCAAAATTACAAGGACTATTATCAATGTTTACAGTCCATTCCATTCTGTTTGATAAGCTGTTTCATTACTGTCGGCAGGGACGAAGCCAGGAATTGGACAACGAGGGAGCCAATTTGTTTCTTTTTCTTTAGCGGCTTGTCCAAAATATTTCACAATTGAAAGGGATACTTGCCCCATGCCGCTTTGTCCCTGACTGTTGGGAACAAAGCCATGTGATTAGTATTACATGAATTTGATAACGAACTTTACTTATTATTGCTATTGTTATTATTTTTACTGTTGCTACTTGTTTTAGCTATCAAGTTGTTTTCAAAATGGTAACGGTTAAGCGTTTAGTATTATCAGATTGTCAACGTAAAATATAGTGACAGCTTGAGTTCAATCCCTTACGTGTATTCATATCAAGAAAATAGAGTTACATGAGGTTCTGTTTTGTTGTTTGTAACTTTTTGTTCAACTATACTCGGTTTAGTTTAATAAAACAACTGGTGTTTATATTTGGAGTTCGAGGTACAAGTAACTAGTAGCGTGTTCATGATTCATTTGTCTACTTTTAATGATTGGAAACGTGGATCCACAGTTAACTAGGTTGAATATCCTAACAAGGCTTTATAAGACCTGCTTCTCTCACTGATGCTTCTCTACCACGCAACTCTGTCTTAGGTCTTCAAGGTCTATTTGTCTGCTTCGCCTTGTCGTCGATGTTAGATGTTGTAGTGAATAATCGTCGGTTACGGGTCGATTTTCAAGCTATTAGTTAAGTTTAGAAGACTTGTGTTTGTGATGTAGGGGATGTCGATCCCATTTCTAGTGAGAAGCAAGTCTATGCAGATTGTGCCCCTAATGTTTATGAATATGCCAATATTAAAACAATCGCTAAATCTATGTTCTCTTCAGTCGAATTTTCTCCTTCAGCAACGAGGCCTTCTCTCGACGTTGACACTTCTGAATCATCACTGCCTTCTGCTAAGGGAACTAATTGGATGTCCTTGTTTAAGTCCTTGCCCAACGCTGGAGCTTACTTGCCACGCTCTTTTGAAACCCTGGATCTTAACGGTGTGCTAGATGTTTCATCTGACGTTCTCCAGACAAGAGTTGATTTCCGGTCATATGCATAACACTTGTTTTTCATTGTTATATAGTGGTACGGTCCACTATAAAACCGTCAGCCTTGCTAAAAAAGTAAGAAAAAGAAATGGTTGTAAATCATATGTCGTACAATTAAGGTTTTGGACATGACCAACTGCCTTGTCCGCACAGACAAATTTAGTCCATGGTAATAAACATAACATAGTGATCACTTATGTAGTTATATAGTAAATATCAGCATGAGTTAGATAAACATCTAACCCTCCAATACATATTAGTTAAATAAATAGAACCAACTCATAAACGTAATGAGTTGAATAAACAGAGCCAATCCACGCAATGGAATGAGTTAGATAAACATAACTAACTCGTGAATACATATGTGTTGAATAAACAGAACATACTCATAATACGTAATGAGTTGAATAAACAGAGCCAACTCGCAATGAAATGAGTTAGATAAACATGACTAACTCGTATATACATATGAATTGAATAAACAGAACCAACCCAACGCAAATGGATTAAATAAATAGAGCAACCCATTAACGGATAACACTCAGCCAAAACGCCTTCAGACCCCTTCATTGTATCATCTTTACAAGTGCTACGACATTGGTTCGAAAGACAATCTCAAGCTCCCTGGAAGCCTGGAAATCTCTAATAAGTGTTGCATCGAGCCAACATCGAACCAGGCTCTGTGAACTGCAAATTGATCGAACCCTGGGCCTCGGGCCCTAGGTTCTGTATGCATCCAGGTTCACCACCGGTCGACCTATGATCGCTTGGAATGCGATTCCAAAAACCGCCATTGTCTCTTCCTTCCTCTGTTTCGCCTTTGTTTCGTCTCCAGTCCATTCCATAATGTTTCTACAAGTTCTAGACCCTAATGTACATCCATATTTCATGCCTGCATGTTCTATTATCATCATGTCACTGCAAATTTAACCCATTACTGACTATAGTCATTAATTTAACCCATTACTGACTATAGTCATTCTAATCCCTAATTCAATCCAGTTCTCTACTAATCTCAGATTATATGTTTATGTACGTTCTCTAATCAACTAATTACTGTTCTCTTAACATTCTATACTCGTTAGACGCCAATTTATCTTTAATTAGCAATCGAACAATACTCATACTTTCATATCAACAATATATGATCAAATAGTGATTCCCACTCATCGAATATCGTTGTCAAACTCCAGAATCACCAAATGAATCCGATCTCCTTGCTATCCCGAAATTGCAGTCCTATAGACTTCACCGAATCAACAAACCGTTGATATTTCCTTATAGCATTCGTCGTACCGACCGATTTGATATATAGTTGTCTAGGTTTTGGTTTAGATGTAAAAGAGGAGTGATGAATCAGAGGGATTGAGAATTACGTAGAGCGACAGAAGAAGAAGATATAAAAACTGAAATATATATGAATGTGAATCTACCTGAATTCGAAACTTCTCTGCCCCGTTATATAAAATTCTGAACTGTCATTTCATAATGTCTCTCTCACTCTCTAAGTTCTAGTGCTCCAGTTTAGTAATAAGACAAATTGGGCTAAGGCGGTGTTTTCAAGGCACAGATGAATGTAAGATTCCATGGAAAATCATTTTTTGGTCTATAGACCTTGAAAATAACAGCATTTTTGAATTATAAATATCGAACAGTTCTTTAAACTCAATTTTAAGTGGCAGAGAACTCAATTTTAAGTGGTGTAGTGAAGATCCAACTATCATGCCAAAATGAAGTGTTGTTACATGAATGAACTATGTTATTGATCCCAAGTTAAAATATTATGGTTATTTAGGATGGATTTTCAAAAGTAAGACGCATTGTTGTATTGTATTTAAAAGCGGTGAGGTGCACATTGTAAGTTATGTCATAAAATTGATTCGAAATAAAAAAAATTCATAAAAGTTTCATTATCATCATTGAATTTCCAAACCCATTTACCTAAAACGGAAACATTGAGGCCGTGTAAGTTTACTATTTTTAACCTCCCATCATCTTTGGATTTGCAAACCGTTTCGTGGGGAAAACGTTATTTTTTAGGTTTTTTGGAAATTGAGAAATTAATAAAATGATTTGTTTGGAAAAATTATCTCCCTGTTTTCTTTCACTTCCCTTCTCAAATCTAATAATTCTATAGAGATTCTAACATAATCCTAATGTTCCAGAGATAAAGTAATTTATTACATGATTGAAACCACGTACATAACATGCATAACTATCCCATATGTTCTGCATGTTATATCGTTAGTATACCAAAACAGAGAATAATCAATTATAAACTTGTCGCACAAGTTTATAACTCAGATTTCCACTACACTGGAATTCTGTATTAATTGTTATAACAATATGAATGCTGTAAATAAGTTACAACAACAGCGTTATACTATTTTGAATAAATAGTACAACCAGAATAACGGATAGAATATAGAATAATGTATATAAATATTCAAAAAGACTAGAATTCTAACCGGATTGTGTCTGAGGCTCATCGTAACGATTTTCTTAAGAATTTTATTTCAAAATTCTCCCAAGATACAACAGACGAAATCTGCACGAGATAGTGATGAGTATGTCAACTCTGTGATATATATAGAGCGGTAGAGAAAAGAAGCAGACGAAAAACCAGAACTGAATTGGATTGAGAATGTAATCAGCATTCTGTCCTATTTATAGTTTTGTCCGCATTCCTTCAAACAGTCGCGTCCGCTCGACGGGTCGCACCCGCAGCCTTTTGAACGCTGCTGTTCGTTAACGGGTCCGCCTGCTGCTCGTATCCATTCGGCCGCGCCTCCTCAGTCGGGCCGCTTCTGTTCGCCCGCGCTTCTTCAGTCTGATCGCACCCGCTCGCTTCAGTAACCCGCGTCCGCTTATGAACAGTCGCGTCTGTTCATTAGCCTGTAACTGTTAAAAACCTGCGTCCAGTTTTGCAGTAAAATTAGGATCATATTAGACCCAAACCCGAGCCCGAGCCCGGCTCGACCCGGTTCGGTTCGGTTGGCCGGCCGGACGGACGACAGTTGCGGCGCGTGCGCCCGTGTGTGGTGGAGATACATGATCTCCCTCCTCACATCGAAGTATACATTTGGGTGCCCCTAGGACCCAACACCTTCTTTAGAAAGCTATTAATATACTTAGCTTTCTTAGTATTTTAGGCAATATGGGACAAGTGTATTTCATTTACACTAGGAATTCTAACAATCCCCCCCATAAATGATAATATACTTTTCCCCCACACAAAGCGAAATATCACAGAGTACATATGGAATAATACTTTATCGTGGATAAGTAGATATTTCACTTTGAACTTTCCCTAGTTAAAACTTATCGGATCTACTTGGCTAATCAGTGAATTATTTCATCTTGAACCGTCGGCCTTTAATGCATATCTGGACAATAAGCTTTACGAAGCATTGATTCCCTTCTCATCCAATCTCTTGGTTGTGTTCATTTTGGTCCTGAACAATTTTTGGTTCTGCGAGCGTTTTTAGAGAATAAAAGCCTTTTAATATTCTCGTAGAGCCGACCCAGCTCACACTGACATAGGTGATCGCAACCATTAAGAGTATCCTACATATACCCCACTTGTTATTTTCAAGATATGGTCATCATTAAAAAACATAGTTTTATCCTTTAAATACTTCTGTAGGCATGCATTTATATTGTGCATCATAGGAATGGAGTTGGACTACGTCGACACAAATGCATTACATCTTGAGTTATTCAGATCTGGTTTGCCTATTGATCCTAGTCCGTGGGATCTCCAGTCGGTAGGATAGGTTTCCGTATAAGACAAATCTTGGTGGTTTAGGCTTTTAAACTCATTCCCCTCGGTGCGCAGTCAATTTTCTCTCTTGATAAACCTTTAGTAAATGGATCCGCTAGGTTATCATTTGTTTTCACATAATCTATGGAAATAGTTTCATTTGAGAGAAACTGCCTAACTGTGTTATGGCGTCGACGAATATGTCATGACTTTCTATTATACACAAAGTTGTGCGCTCTGCTTAGCGCAGCTTGGTTATCACAGTGTATGCATAAGGCCGGTACAGGTTTAGGCTAAAATGGAATATCTTCTAAAAAATGATGAAGTCATTCTGCTTCTTCGCCTGCTTTATCTAAAGCGATGAACTTCGATTCCATAGTGGATCGAGCTATGCATGTTTGTTTAGTAGATTTCCATGACACTGCTGCCCCTGCTAAAGTAAAGACATAACCATTCGTTGATTTTGATTTCTCTGAATCTGCAATCCGATTTGCATCACTATATCCTTCTAAGACGGCAGGATATTTTACATAAGGTAAGGAATAAGTAGTGGTATTTTTTAAATATCCAAGCACTTTCATTAGTGTTGTCCAGTGCTCCTTCCCTGGATTGCTCGTACACCTGCTCAGTCGGCTTACTGCATAAGCTATATCTGGTCTTGTGCAATTTATGAGGTACATGAGACATTCTATTACACGAGAATATTCCAGTTGCATTACACTCTCATTAGTGTTTTTATGCAGTACTTCTTATGAATTAAAAGGTGTATTTACTCCTTTAATTCCAAAATATTGAAATCTTTCAATCACTTTTTCTACATAATGTGACTGAGATAACTCAATTCTATTAGGTGCTCTTATTATTTTTATTCCCAAAATAACATCTGCAACACCCAAGTCTTTCATGTCGAAATTGTTGATCAACATTTTCTTTATGGTCTCAATTACCTGAGTATTTAGACCGAGTATTAGCATATCGTCCACATATAGACAGATCATCACATACGATTGTCTAAGTTGTTTATAATAAACACATTTGTCACATTCATTTGTACGAAAACCATTTCTCACCATGACACTATCAAATTTTACGTGCCATTGCTTTGGAGCTTGTTTTAGTCCGTATAATGATTTGACTAATCTACAGACTTTGTTTTCATTTCCTTTGGAAATAAATCCCTCAGGTTGCTCCATGTAATCATCGAGATTTCCATTTAAGAATGCTGTTTTTACATCCATTTGATGAGTCTCTAGATTATAGATGGATGCAATTGCTATTAACATTCTTATAGAGGTTATTCGTGTTACCGGCAAATATGTATCAAAAAAGTCTACTCCTTCTTTTTGACGATATCCTTTGACTACTAATCTGGCTTTATACTTGTCGATAGAGTCATCTGCTTTCATTTTCTTCTTGAAAATCCATTTGCAGCCAATGGGTTTTATTCCTGGTGGAATATCAATAATTTTCCAAATTTTATTACTTAGAATTGAATCAATCTCACCTTGGATTGCTTCTTTCCAACATGAGGATTCAGAATATGACATTGCTTTCTTGTACGTTTGAGATTCGTGCTCTAATACATATGTAAAAAAGTTCGAACCAAATGTTTTGGAAGTTCTAGCCCTTATGCTTCTTCTTGGTTCAGCATCCTCAATTTCATAATAAGTTTCATCTTTATGTGAACCGTTTGATTCTTCCCTTGTCCTTTTTGGGACATTATTTTCTTCATTCCTTTTGTGCGGAAACACATCTTCAAAGAATGAGGCATCTCTTGATTCCATGATTGTATTTACATGAATATCAGTTATATCAGACTTGAATACCAAAAATCTGTAGGCACTACTATTTTGGGCTGGCCCAAGATAGTAACAATCTACTGTTTTTGGTCCAAGTTTGACTCTCTTGGGAGGCGGAACTGGAACTTTTGCCAAGCACCCCTACACTTTGAGGTATTTAAAACTTGGTTTGTGTCCTTTGCATAACTCATATGGAAATGTTCATGTTTTATTGTAAGAGACTTTGTTTAATATGTGATTAGACATATTTAAGGCTTCCCCCCATAAGTTCGTTGGTAGACCAGAAGTTAAAAGCATGGCATTAATCATATCTTTTAACGTTCTATTCTTCCTCTTGGCTACACCATTTTGTTGTGGTAAATATGGAGCTGTTGTTTGATGAAATATTCCATTTTCTTCACAGAATTGTTCAAATGGTGATTCATGTTCTCCACCTCGATCAGTTCTTAGTATTTTGATCTTTTTATTTAACTGATTTTCTACCTCAGCCTTGTATTTTATAAACGCTATTATTGCTTCATCTTTACTATTTAAAATATATACATAGCAATATCGCGTATAATCATCAATAAAAGTAATGAAATACTTTTTCCCACCTCTTGTAGGTAGTGATTTAAAATCACATAAATCTGTATATACCAAACCTAATGGTTCAGTGCTTCTGTCAACAGATTTAAATGGTTGTTTGACCATTTTTGCTTCTACACATGTCTCACATTTGTAGTTCTTATCTACTTGGAATTTTTAAATTAATCCCATGTTTGATAATGTTTTCATTTTGCGGAAATTATGTGTCCCAATTTATCATGCCATAGTAAAATTTCATGCTCAAGCAAATAAGAAACTTCAATTTTATTAACAGCACAATCAGAATACATATTTTTGTTGCCGACAACGGCTATATTTGCCTTAAATAGACCATCACATAAATATCGCCTTGCTATATACATTCCAGCTTTGGATAGAACCATCTTGTCTGACTCGAACACCATCTTGAATCCCTTCTTTGATAGGACTGCACCAGAGATGAGATTCTTGCGTATGTCTGGAACATGGAGCACGTCATTCAATTTAACAATTTTTCCAGAAGTAAACTTGAGGATTACTGTGCCATTTCCTGCGATCATGGAAACTGCAGAATTACCCATGTAGAGTTTTTCTTCGTGATCGAATTTCTGATATGTACAAAACATGGATTTGTCAGAACAAACATGACGAGTAGCGCCTGTGTCTACCCACCATTGGTTAGGATTCTGAACCAGATTGCATTCAGATACCACCGCCGAGAAGTTGGACTCGTCTACTTCCATGTTATCCACTATATTTGCCTCTTTATTGCGTTCCTTCTTGTGTCTACAATCTTTAGCGGCATGTCCAACTTTTCGACAAACCCAACATTCACCATTAAACTTCTTGGTTTATTTGTTGTCTTTTGGCTTGTTGTCTCGAGCTTTCCTTTTCTTCTGAAAATTCTTCTTTTTGTTTTTGGTCTTTGACCCTTCAACCACAAATGCCTCCTCGCTTGGTTTTGTAACTGCACGGTTGTCTGCCTCAATTTTTAATCGGACTATGAGATTTTTTAAAGAGATTTCCTTCTTCTTATGCTTTAGATAGTTGCGGTAATCTTTCCACGACGGCGTCAATTTTCCCGTGATGGCTTCAACCAAAAACGATTCTCCAACCTTATGACCTTCTGCTTCGAGTTCATGAATGATGATTTGCAGTTCATGCAGTTGAGCGGTTACTGGTTTGGAGTCAACCATCTGGTAGTCCGTGAATTTGTCTACAATGAATCTCTTAAGACTGATATTCTGCGTCTTGTATTTTGTGGTAAGTGCATTACAGAGTGCTTTTGATGTCTTTAAAGGCTGATATACTTTGTATAGCACATTGTCGAGGCAATTCAGAATATAGTTTCTGCATAAAAAATCGGAATGCTTCCATGTATTCACCTCTGCTTACTTTCCTGGTGCAGGAATCGATTCCTCCTCGTCGAGCTACTTTTGCAGACCAAGTGTGGTGAGATAAAACAACATCTGATTCTGCCATGTCAAGAAATCATCACCATCTTCCTTGAATGGCTCAAGTCTGTTGTGAGTAGTATTCTTTGAAAATTCTACTGTTGCCATCTCTGTTTTATTGAGCAAACAGTAAAATTCTTAAGATTTTATATCGTTAGTATACCAAAACAGAGAATAATCAATTATAAACTCGTCGCACAAGTTTATAACTCAGATTTCCACTACACTGGAATTCTGTATTAATTATTATAACAATATGAATGCTGTAAATAAGTTACAACGACAGCGTTATACTATTTTGAATACATGGTATAACCAGAATAACGGATATAATATAGAATAATGTATATAAATATACAAACAGACTAGAATTCTAACCGAATTGTGTTTGAGGCTCGTCGTAACGATTTCCTTAAGAATTTTATTTCAAAATTCTCCCAAGATACAATAGACGAAATCTGCATGAGATAGTGATGAGTATGTCAACTCTGTGATATATATAGAGTGGTAGAGAAAAGAAACAGAGGAAAAACCAGAACTGAATTGGATTGAGAATGTGTTCAGCATTCTGTCCTATTTATAGTTTTGTCCGCATCCCTTCAAACAGTCGCGTTTGCTCGACGGGTCGCATCCGCTGCCTTTTGAACGCTGCTGTTCGTTAACGGGTCGCACCCGCCTGATGCTCGTATCCATTCGGTCGCGCCTCCTCAGTCGGGCCGCACCCGCTCGCTTCAGTAACCCGCGTCCGCTTATGAACAATCGCGTCAGTTCATTAGCATGTAACTGTTAAAAAAGCCGGTCCAGTTTTTCAGTAAAATTAGAATCGTATCAAACCCAAACCCAGGCAGTCAGACGGACGGCGGCGGCGCGCATGTGGTGGAGATGCATGATCTCCCTCCTTACGAGGGAGCATACATTTGGGTGCCTGTAGGCCCCAACACTTTCTTTAGAAAGCTATTAATATACTTAGCTTTCTTAGTATTTTAGGCAATGTGGGACAAGTGTATTTCATTTACACTAGGAATTCTAACACTACACTTGTGTCAAAAATTAAATTTTGCTTTTACTACCTTCATCGGAAGATTTCATAAGCACCAATTGATACTAGTACGATTCTTTGTCAAACTGACGATGCATAACTTATGTGGAGTATATTTCAAATTTTATTTACATGAAGACTTATAAATAATTAATCAAGCAAATGACTGTTTTATGTACACTATACTTCACAGATTATATGTAGAAGTCAGCAATAGATTAAATGATGCGCAAGTTCAGAGTAGTTTAGTGTAATAATAATTCAAAATTTACACATATGGCCTATATTCAAAATTTTGCTATTTAACAAATGATGAAGATTTTCAAGAAAAATTAAATGCTCAAGCTACTAATTTTATAAACATTATGGATAAGTATATCAGAAACATTTCTACAACAAAAATGTGATTCAATTACAGTATATGATAAGTGATATGTACAAAATGAAAAGAATGTTTAGGCGCCACAAACAGCTTGTTGATTCGATGGTAAAAGTTGCATACAGACTGGGGAAGGATGATCTTTCAGCACAGTTTCTAACAATAACTTCTCAACAGTTTTAAAACCCTTTCTTTGGAGCAAACATAAAATATATTCCAGTAACTCAGCATCACAGGGAAGGGTGATAGGACCATCTCTTGGTAGCCCAAACTCTTCTTCGGATATATTAAGTAACTGTTCAAATATAGGTGTATCAAGATATGACAAAGGAAGCATGAATCTCTTCCCATCCAACGAGTATACGATGAAACATCCCTTATCTGCGACACATGATGTGATCGGTTCTTTTGAAGATGATTGATATTCAAACTCTTTTCTTCCGAACGAAGCAACTCTTTGCAAAGTCATAAGAATCTTCTTTGTGTTTACCATTTTTATACTAATGTAGCTTTTGTTTCTTGAATAAGAATACCTAATGAAAGGCTTTGAATTTCAGTTCTAAAGAATTAACTATGAGCTGATGAAAAGAATTGTAGAAGTTGCCTAGTACTTTATAGGAATAACTAGCCAGCTAGAAGATACATATGATCTTTGGGTGAGGAGACAGAGGCACATGGTTAGTAATGAGATGTTCGAAGTTTGCTGTTAAATTTCCATCCAACTGGATTGAATCTCTACGAAATAGTTTTCCTCTTTGTCGCTTGAAATCTGGGATATGTCGTGCACTAGATGAATGGATATTTTGTGAATTTTGCATATTATCATCTAAATACCAGGGAGACAAATAGATGTGCTAGTGTCCCGGCCATACGTTGAAGAAATTATTCAGTCTGATATATGAGGATAAATTAAAGAATACAAGAGGCGCACGAGTCATGAAGTTATTGTAGAATGATATCAGGTTGTGCAATCTATATAACATGTTCCAGGTTTAGAAATTACAATTGTTTTGAAAACATGATTGGTACAGTCTACATCATTTCAACAAGTTTAGTGAATTGCGTTATTGTTGTTCTCTAAACAGATATAACTATGGAATACTATGAACTGCTTCATATCGCTATTATGTTGACGGTGAGTTGCGCGTAGGACTTTCATCAATTAAAAGAACAGCCACTGAACAATTATTAGTTTATTAAAACTGTGCAGATATAACTAAATTATTTCCAATCCACTGTAACAGTAGGGTTTCCAAGCATAGTTTTCAGGTTTGTGCCCATACATATAGTAGAGTGGACATTATATTTTTGTCTCCACAAACGTGATTTAATAGCTATGTAGCAGAAAGTAATCATATATGATTTTTTTTTCCTTCCCAATTACATTGCCAGTATTCTTACGTCGAGTCGTTATTAGGAACAATGCGATGTTCAGCAATCTAAATGAATGAACGAAGTTATTTGCATGATGACAATTTATTAAGTGCGTAATAAGTTTTATATCTTCAACTAATCAAGGAGATACACAATTAAGAGAGGCATGTTTTCAACAAGATCAATATTTCGATTGGATATCAAGTTATTGTCATTGGTACTACTGTTGTTGTTGTTATTGATACTGCTTCTACTTGTTTTGGCTATCAAGTTATTAGTATGAACAGATTGACAGTATAGATTTGCTGTTCTATGAGATTCCAAAATGCTGGTTGGTTGTTTGTAAAGTTGGGTGGTAAGTGGCAACCAATATATCAAGTTAACTGTTTGTAATCAAATTGTTCTTTAGATGCTGGGAAATAGTTTCCTCTTTTGGATTTTGACCATCCTAACAAGATTTAATATAACGATTTAACACTATGAATTAACTTCACAGATAAAGTAATTAGTTTGCTGCCTTCATGAGACGGTTTAATAAACACGAGTCACTGCTAGTATGATTTTTTGCCAAACTGATGATGCATAATTTAACCCAGCACTAAGTACAGAGCAGTTTCCCATATTAATAAACCAAAATGCACATAAACAGTCTACATTCAAATTTTAGTTATTTCACAAACAACAAAAATTACATACTCAAGCTAGTAAATAAAAAGTTAAGATGAATAATGATATGGGAACTGACATTTTTATAACAAAATTTGATTCACAGTATAAAACAAATGATATGTACTAGTTGAATAAGAATATTCAGAAGCCACAAACAGCTTGTTGATTTGATCTTAATGAATGCATACAAACTGGAGAAGGATGGTTTTTCAACATAGTTTCTAGTAACAAGTTGCCGAAGGCTTTAAACCCATTTCTTTGAAGTAAACATAAAATATATTCCAGAAACTGGGCATCACAAGGAAGGGTGATAGGACCATCTCCTGGTAGTCCGAACTCTTCTTCCGATATACTAAGCAATTGCTCAAATATAGGCATGTCAAGATATGACAAAGAAAGCATAAATCTCTTCCCATCCAATGAATATACGATAAAACATCCCTTGTCTGCTACACATGATGTGCTCACTTCTTTTGAAGATGATTGAGGTTCAGACTCTTTTCTACCAAATGAAGCCACTCTTTGAAAATTCTTTATAATCTTCTTTGTGTTCACCATTTTTCCACTAATGCAGCTTTTTGTTTCTTGATTAACAATATTTACTGAATGCTTTGAATTCTATTAAAAAGAAGTATTATGAACAGATGAAATTTTTTGTAGAAGTAGCGTGGTGCTTTATAGGAGTACGTAGCTTGCTAACCAGAAGATGCATATGTTCTTTGGGTAAGGAAACACATGCACATGCTTAGTAAATCAGGACTATGACACATTTCGTACAAGATGTTCGAAGATGGTTGTTAAATCACTGTCCAATCAAGTTAGTACGCTATCAAATAATTTTCTTTTTTGGCTCAAACGCTTGATCTCGACAAATGCTTATACAAATACACACTCGCAACTAATAATGCAGCTTAACATTGATTTTCTCTTGTCGCTTTAAATGTCGTGTTGCTTTGTCCGCATGGAAAGGCTTAAATGTATATATTTGTGGACAACAAAATGAGACAGTTTCACATGGCAGTGGCCATTTCAGTATATTAAGATCTATCAACAATCTCTACAGTCTATTTTACATAATTTTATGTTATATTATTGTTGTAAGCAAAGCCATGTGGGTGGTACATGAAAAATGTATGCATATGGCATTGGCCATGAATTTTTAAATTATGCTGTCAAGTTGCTTTTCCAGAACTATATCAGGCAGGATGATGCGATGTTGTTGTAGATCTGGAGAGGAGTAGATAGAGAAGAATGCACAGAGAAGAAGAATTTTTTTGAAATTGCTTATCATTTCTGATGGCTTTGCATACATATATAACCTTTTTTCCTAACAACCTTGCCTACGTGGCCACATGAGGACCAATACCTATAGCAGCTTTGCAAAAAGTGTTAACCGAAAAACAAACAAAAGTAAAATTAGAAATAAAGAAATACAACATATTTTTAGCAACTTGCAGCCTCTACTTGCATTGCCTTCATTCCACGAACCTTCTTGGCAGACGCACCACTCTCTTAGGCCTGGTGCTGGCTTCATTGGGTGTTGCTGAGTTATTAGGTGTATCAATGCTCACCCCTTCAAGATCGACCTTGTCCTCAAGGTCGTTGTGACTAGAACTTAGTGGTGGTCGTGTATGTTGACTGTTGGTGGCCGATCTGGTTCCGGAATGGGTGCGGAGTCCTGTGTTGAGTTAAGTTCGTCGGTGGTTATTTCTGGTAAGATCATGAGGATGTGTGCGGGTTTACAACGGTGGCCGGGGTGGTACTTTTCATCGCAGTTGAAGCACAGCCCTTGCTGTTTGCGGATCTGCATTTCTGAAGAGGATAGTTGTTTGATTGGGATAGATGGTTTGGCAGTCTGCACATGTGATGTTTGATGAAATGACTGAGTAGGAGTTTGATTGTTTTCAAGAGTGCTGGGACGTGCTGGTGAAGGGTAGTTTGATTTGGTCATTGTATTTGGATTCAATGAGCTTGGCACCGTCGATCGCATCGGAGATAGTGGTGGGTTTGAGAAGATGAAGTTTGTTTTGTATATGTGTCTTTAGGCCGGAAATGAAACATTGGAGGATGGAGTCGGATGGTAGTGTGGTAATGCGATTGCAAAGTGTTTCGAAGGTGGATTGGTAGTTGTCGATAGTGGAAATTTGTTTGAGTTTGAATAAGGTGGCTTGTGGGTTGAGGAAGGTAGGTGGTCCAAAACGTTGCTCGATTGCTTTTGTTAACGCCATCCAAGTGTAGATTTGCTTATTACGATGCATCCATTGGAACCATGAATGTGCTTGGCTTTGCATATGGAAGCTTGCAAGATCTACGCGTTGATCATCCGGTGTAGAATAATAAGCGAAAAACCTATCGGCTTGAAATATCCAATCGTGTGGGTTGGATCCATCAAATGAAGAGAGGGTGCATTTGGGTGTTCGAGTAGGTGTCGGGGTTGATAGTATAAGTGGTTGTCGATTGTTGGACGATGGGCGATATGTGGTTGATGTTAAGTTATTTGGAGAAGGAGATGGTTGGTTGTCAAGTTTTCGGGTGAGGTCGGTCATTGATTTGGTGAGGTCTTGAAGTGCCGCTTTGATGTCGATGATGTCGGCGTGTTGGTTTTCCATCATGGTGCTGTGGTTTTCCTGGTTGGCTTGGATGGTGTTTATGGCGTCTTGGTGGTGGGAGAGTTGTTGGAAGGCTTCATCTACTCAGGTCATTTTGATAGGGATAGTTTGGATATTTGGGAGGAGGAGGGGGGAGATCAAGCGGTGAAAGCACCAAAATGATGCGGTGTTGTTGTTGATCTGAGATTTGGAGAGAAGGAGATAGAGAAGAATGCATAGAGAAGAGTTTTTCTGAAATTGCTTATCATTTCTGATGGTTTTGCATACATATATAACCTTTTTTCCTAACAACCTTGCCTACGTGGCGACATGGGGACCAATACCTATAGCAGCTTTGCAAAAAGTGCTAACCGAATAACAAACAAAAGTAAAAATAGAAATAAAGAAATGCAACATATTGTTAGCAACTTGCAGTCTCCACTTGCATTGCCTTCAGTCCATGAACCTTCTTGGCAGACACACTGCTCTCTTAGGCCTGGTGCTGGCTTCATTGGGTGCTGCTGAGTTATTAGGTGTATCACAGGACCTTATGCTCATAAGGAAGCAATAGCCTAGCGCTTTGGGAAAGCAAGCCTGTGGTATTCCTGACTCAAGATACTTCGGGATCCTAAGAATTGTTTATGTTAGTTCACATGTTGTTCAGGACATTAAGATCAAACTTGGAAAATGGACGGTTAACATTAGTCTGCCACATTAAGATACGGTGTACTTCCATTTGTAGCATACTTGTCTAAAATGGAATTATTCTCCTACATAGAAATCCTTTACAGTTGCAGATTCTTTTGTTAAGAAAATGTCATTGTTACAATATTGTTATGCTCATAATATTAAAATGTGTTTATTTATTTATTTATTGTTATCGATTTAGAGATATTTTGATTATGTTGTTATTTTAATAATTTGTTAACTTCATTTTTTTAATATACTATATGGTTTCTAAGTTATGTCCTTTAATTTTAGAATTACGTTAAGATTTTTAATTTAAGAACTTCACTGAGATCGAATTTAGATGTAAGAGCAATTGTGTAAATTCTTAAATGTAAGAACTTCATTAAGATTTTAGACTACAAGTAATTTTGCTAAAAATTTGAATAAAAGTATTTTGTTATGTGTCTCGGAGCTTTTGAAATAATTTCGATAAGTTTTTTAACAAAGGATATTGATATTTAAAAATATCTTACTGCAACTTCTTATATTAGTTGTCACAGTCTCCTTTTAGCATATAACATTTGTGTATAATTTGTTAAAGCTTATTTCATTCAATTGTTGAGAGCTACGATTATTAGATTTTCAAATGTGATACTTGATGCTCATTAATATTCAAATACTGCAAATATTAAAGTATATACAAAATTTTCTAAAGCACAACAGCATGTTGAGGTTGATGCTACAATATTTCGTCGCTTGGAGTTACATAGTATTGTGATTTGTGATACAAAATCACATTTAGAAGAAATAAATATTTAGACTTGCTCAAAATAATACTGCATATAAGGATATGCATATAATAATAAAAGATAAAATTTTACTCTTTTAAATTATATATGTATATATATATATAATTTTTATTAAAAGTGTGTGTGTGTATATATATTATAAAATATTCGTAGCAAACACTGAATTAATAAATAATTAGCATATATATTATAATTAAATAAAATTATGTTTTCGGCCAAAGATTTTTTTTTTAGTTTTAGCAAACAAAAATAATTTAAATCGATTAAATAAATAAAAATATATTTGGTTTTAAAATATTTTAGGTATTAAAATTAGTGAATAATCGTTTGAAACTAAAAATAAACATTTATAATATTTGGAAAATATACATACATACATATATACATACATACATACATATATATATATATATATATTAGAATACGACATGGCCGAATTTAAAATGTGTGTGTAGTTTTATAGTTTGAATTTAAAGTAACAATTTCTTATAGATTAATTGTGTAATCCAATTGAATATATATTAATATTTATAAGGAGACAATATCATATATATATATAAAATCTTTTTAATGATAGGAACAACATATTATGAACAATATACATAACACAAAAGAATATACCTAAGAGAAGCAGCCTTTAATTCACACATCGATTCAAATCGCCCTCCTTATCTCCTAAATCCTTGTCTAAAGGTGCAAACTTTAGAGTACCACCAATTGGAAGAGTGTTTATTTAATTTGAAGTGTATTAGAGCTTTGCTATGTGTTAGAGTATATTTTATGGTGGCTAAGGAGTAAAAAAGATAAAGCTAAAAAAGGAAAACAAAAGGTGGACGCTTGGATTTACTTAAAAAGGGGATCTAGTAGAAATATCTTACCTCCATCTCCTCTTACCAAGTCACACCCTAAGAGCCCCTCTCCCTCGTTATTTTTGGAGAGTGTATACGTGATCTATTATGGACCAAATGGATATCAAAATCTAATAGTAATTAATTCTATTTAAATCGGATTTAAATTCTTATCCATATCGTATATCAATACACACATATATTACTTTTATATGCGCATCCAGTTAACAATTAATAGCATGTAGAACACTTTTAAAGACTACCCCATTTGCTAACGCAATCTAATATTAAATACAACTATAATGACTATTTCTTTAAATATCAATTAATTTCTAACACTTCATAAATTAATTAAATCAAGTGGTGTTATGGCGACTGAAATAAATTAAGCTATGTGAATCACGGGTGCGAGTTCAAATAGCGATTAATACTTGAACAATTCAAATACTAATATTCACTTGTCACCTTAGGTGGTGGTGTGACAGTTTGGCCAAAATCATCGCTTACAAATCTCATAGGTAAAATCCAATTTTACAAATTAGACAGTACCATTTAGCTACGATTATTTACAATAATTCTTTTCGTCGGTACTATATCATTTTAGGATTTATGGAATTTGGCTTAGGCCAAAATTCCAATATCATCCCTAATTATCTCGGTTAGTCCATAAACTAAGTCCGTGGTTTAGTAATAACATTTATTATTAATCAAACTACTTTGACCAGAGATTTTTAACTTTGATTTGACTACAATCGATCATGATACTAATCTTGAGAGAAACGGATGTGTAGTACGACACTACACAGCCGGTTATATATAATATTAAATTAAGTAGGTAGTGCAATCAACAAGCCTGATCGCTGGCCAAAAACTAAGACAGCAAAGTTTTAATAAGACAAGTATCAGAACAAGATACAAAATCCAGACTGCAAAATGCTACAATAAGAAACAGGGGATACAATGCCCATGCTTGAAGCCTTAATACGACAAGTAGTGATGGGGCGAGCTACGCATGACGACCAAGAGGCCCGCGGATGGGAGAAGCTGTTGTGCTGCCTGCTGATTCGGTTGGTGGGGTGCTAGGACACGGAAGCCTTAGCCTAAAAGGAGCAGAGTGGCTGTAACCTGTAAAAGAAGAGTAGTAATAAATGATGCGCCTGCATGTACCTTCGAAGTGTGATTTGGGATTGTTGAAAATGTGTGCGTTACGCTCTATCCAAACACACCAACTGAATATAACCACTAGAGGATCCAAGTGTTTATCCGACGGATTGGATTGCCAGAAATCAAAGAAGGAGATGATAGATGGAACATAGCCCAGAAGGTGTACAGAAGTTGCGGCCCAGACCCGAAAGGAGAAATCGCACTCGAAAAAGAGATGGTGAATACTCTCAATGTCATTATTACAGAAGACGCAATTGGGGTCCTGCGCTATGTTGAGACGAAATAGCCTATCTCTAGTATTGGCTCGTCCATGGATAAGGCACCATTGAAAAAATAGCATTCTAGGTTGGAGCTTATACTTCCAGATCCTGGAGAAGTTGAAGAGACGGCCTGGATTAATTAGATGCGCATAGCAAGAGGCAACGGTGAAGCCAGCTGAAGGATTAGGGGCCCAAAGAATCTTATCAGGTGATTGAGAGGGGTGGATGGATTGGAGGATGGAGACAGCCTGATGAAGCTCTGCTAAGGTGGTGAGGTCAAAATAGGAAGGAGGGACAATGAGGTTCGGACCCAAGGCAAATAGTTCGGAGGTGGTAGAAAATCTGGCGTCCGAGTGTGAAAAGAGGTTAGGGAGGGTGGAGGAAAGGGGAAGCTGACCATACCAGGTATCCAACCAGAAGATGCAGTTAGCGCCATTTCCTATGCTTACATGGAAGAGTGTTCTAACTCTAGGAAGGGTGGAGAGGACCCCGGTCCAGAATGGTGATGGTTTGAGACTGGGATCGGAATGGAGGACGAGATGCGGGTTAGATCGATAGTAAAGGGAAGAGATCCAGGATTTCCAAAGGAAAGAATCGGGAGAGAGAAACCGCCAGAGCTATTTGGCAAGAAGCGCGAGGTTGAAGCAGTAAAGATTAGTAATACCTAGGCCACCATTTCTAGTTTGCAAACAGGCGGTCCTCCAGTTGACAAGTTTCTTAATTCTACCACCGTTCCAAAGAAAAGCACTTCTGATCGAGTCAATTCTTTTGATAACCCAGGTTGGGAGTTTGTAAAACGACATCCAATAAGAAGGGATGGCCGACAAGACCGACTTAACAAGAACTAGACGACCTGCAGCTGATAGGGAATTAGCTTTCCAGGAGAGAAGTCTATTTTCAATTCTGGTGATGAGGGGGAGCCAGTCAGCCTTGTGAAGTTTGGTTGGGCGGAGCGGGATACCCAGATAGGAGATGGGAAATTGCGCGATGCTACAGTTGAGGAGGTTGGAAAAGGTGCTACCAAGGTGATCGGAGTTCCCAAGCATGATGATGGAGCTTTTGCTGAAATTGATGGATAGGCCAGAAATGAGTTCGAATGAGTAGAGGGCTACTTTAAGGCAATGAATGTGGTTGACGTTTGGGGTTGCGAAGAGGATAGTATCGTCCGCAAAATGGAGATTAGATATGGTTAGGTTTGAGCTGGGGAGCTTGATGCCTACGAAGAGGTTTTGGGAAGTAGCAAGTTTGATCATACGATTAAAAACATCAGTAACAAGGACAAAGAGCAGGGGGGAGAGCGGGTCACCTTGGCCCAACCCACGAGTTGATTTTATTAATCCACCGGAGACTCCATTGATAGAGATGGAGGAGTAGCTAGAGCAAAGGATATTCTGAATCCAGTTACACCATTTTGAGGAGAAGCCCCTATGTTCTAGAAGCTTCAAAATGAACTGCCAGTTAACTGTATCAAATGCCTTAGAGAAGTCTAATTTGAGAAGAAGGCCAGGCGTTGAGGATTGGTGGCAAAAAGAGATGACCTCCTGAGTGGCGGCAACACAGTCCATGATATTTCGACCTAGTATGAATGCTGATTGTTCTATTCCAATGAGGGGGGCTATTACGGCTTGAAGGCGATTGGAGAGAACTTTGGTTATGATCTTAAAAGTGGTGTTCAGAAGGCTAATGGGTCGGAATGAGGGAAGAGAGGTAGCGCCAGGGGTTTTGGGGAGAAGGATGATGCTGGCATAGTTGAGGCGAGCCACTGATGATGGGTCAGCATGGAATTCCGAACACATCTCCAAAATGTCAGACTTCACGGTATCCCAGTAGTGCTTGAAAAAAATTGGGCCGAAACCATCTGGGCCAGGGGCTTTATCATCAGACATTTCGTTCAATGCCGCCCAAATCTCAGCCTCCGTGAAAGACTGATCAATAGAGATGGGAGAGCGGTCGGGATAGAGCAGATTCCAGTCTATGAGAGGGGATGGGGGATAGTCACAACCTAAAATGTTGCGGTAATAGGAGGTGAACAGGTTCAAGATATCTGACTGATCAGTGAAAGTCATCATACCATGATTTAACTATATGTGAATCACGGGTGCGAGTTCAAATAGCGATTAATACTTGAACAATTCAAATACTAATATTCACTTGTCACCTTAGGTGGTGGCGATTTAAAGAGACGATTCTCTATCGTTAGTGTTTCACCTTCAATGATTCAACTTAGATCCAACTATAATCCTTCAATAGTCATCATACCATGATTTAACTGTAATCAAAGTGGATTTTTTTCCATAATGAAGCTCAACGGTATTCTTAAGTCGAGAGAACTATATAACATTATCACTTGAAATCTCATGTTTGATCTAGTTGTTAATAACCAACAGGAATGCATAGGATGAGTCATTCTATAGTTATCTAATAATTATAAGTATGTAATCCCATGGTGCCCTCCAACTACTATGAGTAATACATTATTCAATATTTGAAAAGTGTTACGTGTTGAGGAAAATCCCTTCAGATGATCGGTCTAAGGAAATAAAGAATCCAACGCAGCGGAAATTAACTAGATCGCGATTGTTGTTAGACGATACAAAGGGAGACAAACACCAGAACAGGCAATCACAAATCTATGCAATGCCAGATTTTTAGCTAAGTGAATTTCACTCTGATTTTCACAGTACACATCCACACCTTCATGTACGAAGCCTAAATCACACAACAATCGCCTCAAATAAAGCACCTCCTTAGCTGCTTCAACCACAGCTATGAGCTCTACCTCTATAGTAGACAAAGCCACAATCATCTGCAACCTTGCTCTCCAACTGATCGTTGTCCCACCAATGGTGAGCACATATCTGAAGGTTGACTTCCTTCAATCTCTATGACCGGCATAGTCAGAATCACAAAATCCAACCAAACTGAAATCTCTTCTTCTACCGCCAAAGACAAGTCCATGGTTTGGAGTTCCTCTAAGATATCTGAAGATACGATTCATGCTTCGCAATACGTATTTCCTGGATTCGCCATGAATCTACTGACCAATCCAACCGCATGTACAATCTCAGGCCTAGTGCAGACTATGACATACATCAGGCTACCAACTACACATACATATGTGACCTTCATTATATAAGCCTTGTCCTTTTTCGAGATCGGAGAGCCTTACTAGAAAGTTGTATGTGCAAAGGCATGGGTGTGATGATTGCCTTTGCCCCTTCCATGCTAAACCGAGCAAGCACCTTTCGAATGTACTTCCTTTGATTGAGGCTCAAAAGTCTTAGTTTTCTACCCCTTTGGATTTCCATACCCAAAATTTTCTTTGCTTCTCCTTCTGATCGAACATAGCAGACTCATCGAAAGTAAAATGTATGGAATGCACAATCTTCCGATCAACAGGGTTCCTAATTCGATACCCTTTGATACCATCGGTGTATCCCATTAGTATGCCCTTGTATGCTCTAGCCTCCAACTTATCATCACCTGTATAGTGAATGTACACAGGACAACCAAAAATTTAGAAGTAAGCAAGATACACTGCTTACCTCTCCACTTCTCCATTAGAGTCTTCCCATCTATGGCTGAGTAAGGAATTCGATTTACGATATGTGCCGCAGTTGATAATGCCTCAGCCCAAAAGCCTCTAGAAAAGTCTGCCGTTAATCTCAAGCAACGACCCTTGTCCAATAGAGTCTTGTTCATCCTTTCTGTAATCCTATTGGATTGCGGACCTTCGGGTGTAGTGAGATGTCTCTGAATGCCATGATGTCTACAGAAATCGAGGAACTCCCTAGAGACAAATTCACAGCCATTATCAGATCTCAGCACCTTTAACCTAGAACCAGATTGGTTCTCAACAAACGCTTTCCAATCTTTAAACTTCTCAAAACTTTCTGATTTAGCCTTCATCAC
The DNA here is from genome assembly GCA_030765085.1 of Allium cepa. Lineage (NCBI taxonomy): Eukaryota > Viridiplantae > Streptophyta > Magnoliopsida > Asparagales > Amaryllidaceae > Allium > Allium cepa. The sequence continues at coordinate 552,029,879 of CM060938.1, forward strand.
ATACATCCATGCTTTTCAAGAAAAGTCATCAATGAAAGAGATAAAATACTTTGCTCCTCCAAGAGAATGAGTATTTTAAAATATCTAAGTTGTTTATTTTAATATGCGTGTATTTTAAAATGTAAAATAACAAAATTAGTTCATTCTATGGTTAAAACTGTTAACTTGGTTGAGCGTATATGAATATATAAGAATAATTATGTGAATTGCTTGATGGTTAATATAAGTAAGATGGTTATTACTTTGATTTTTTCATAAACATTTACATTTAGCAAAAGATAAATGAGCTAAAAGCATAACTCGAACCTCGTTCCAACTTGCTGGAGCATGATATCGCCTCGTATGGAGTTCGAGAATGGTGTGCACTTCTGCAAAGCGCCCGTGCACAATTTCACTACTGCTAGGTAGAAATTTAGAGTGTTGCTATTAAGTAGCACTTTAAAGAACTGCTGCTAGACAGTAGTACACCAGCAATGCAGGTAGGTTTAACCTTGTTCCGACCAAGGCTGGAGCATGACAATGCCCCAAATTCAATCTAAGGCAAGGCAAGCAGATGTTTCGAATCAATAAAGTTTAAAGATTTCAATGGTTCAACACATGGTATGCTTGGAAAATCCACTGGGGTCGACACAAGTGCACGATGAGGAAACCATGGGGGGAGAGCACCTAACGGTGAGGGATCGGTACAAAATCCAGCCAAATGGGTGAACATGTATCTGTAAGTAATCGCCATAAAATCAAGCAGATGTGTGCACAAACTTATAGAATAGACACCATGGCTTAATGTGTCATTGTGCTTGAAAGATACATTGAGGTCAATGCAAGTGCATGGTGAGAGAATCATGAAAAGGATAACTAGATTCGAGTAGTAGTACAAGTCTAGTTCCACGTATTATCTTATAAATCCGTTTTATGGTATCGGGCCACTCCTCTGGGATGGCTCGAAATAAAGCTTATGGGATATTCGTATCGGGTAGTAGTAGCGTAGATTAAGCTTTCAGGGAGCACTGCACTGATGGGTAGATTTCCATTAGTCCTAGAAGAACGTTCTAGATTAGTACAAAGGTACCCATGCAATAACGAGATCATATGAGGACCCTTAGTTCCGCTTATAGACTCTCAACGGGTGGAACTTAGATATATAAAATATCACATAGGGTGTTTTGCTCCATTGAATTTTCATTCAATATCGAGATAATGATAAATATCGGCAATTTGGACTTAACGTATAGGAGCAATATGTGAGTATGTATAATCGATTATTTGTACTTATAGTTATGCAGTAAGAATTGTTATATTATTTATGATAGAGAGTGTTGGCACCTGTTGACCTTGTAGGTAGCCCTATCTTTGCACTAGCTAACATGATTATCATAGCATCATTCTTAGAAGCATATGGGCTTTTCTAGTATCGATATTACTAGGTTGTATAGAATTTTTGATTATAGAAGATGAGCGGATAATGGTACGATTTCTTATCCTTTAGTAAAGGTTTACTTTACTTCTTTATGAGCAGTCCGAATTACCCATATGTCATATTTATGGAGATGAACAGATGTGCCTTTATTGATTCCTTCTCATATATGTATATAGGTACGTTATACAGTATTTTGAGATAGTTCCCCTTATACCTGACTTTAAGTTTGATCTGTGTTTTTTGTCTTCTTATGTCATCACAACTCCTCAAGTACTCGATTAAGTAGTTTGGGAGTCGGGTATTTTTGGGGATATGCTTATAGGATAACTGGAGAATTTTGGAGGCATGATGGTGATATTTTGGATATGTAAACTTTTTGTTGTAATAGTATGTAACAAACGTGTTATTGAAACAAAAATTATATTTAGAACTTCGTACATATGGATTGATGCATTCTGACTTGCTAATTGATATTTATATATCTGTTGCTTTCGCTATAGCAATCTCTTATATTATTTTTCATGTTTTATTCATGTATATTCAGTATATTATATGTTTTCATTTCGCTATGAGATTGTGCCGATATGCCTTGTTGGTGAGTTTATTTTTAATTTTACACTAAAGAACTATCTTTTGTGATATTCGAGTGTTAGAGACTGTCATTCATTGTTGATTTAGGGTACCACAGAGGGTGGTCATAACAGTTGGTATCAGAGCTTAGGCTCAACACTCAGGACCTTATAAACCAGTTTGAGTTATGTAACCCGTCAGTTAAGATATTTTAAAGAGAGAATATCAGTATTTTACTACAGTATAATACTGCGTACATCGTATCTCCCACGATTTAGTCTATTTCTACTGCAAGTTCCCATGGTATCTTTGTTCGGGGCTATCAGTATAAGCAGACATGGTACATGAGTAGCTGCTGCTAGGAAGGCAGTGATGCTTGATTGGTTCAAAGACCATTTGGCTACTTCCCATGATGCTTCCCCTCCCATGAACATTCCAATGGCTTTGGTGGGTATTGTAGCCCATGGGGCACCAATATTACCTACTCTTCCATCTTTGGACTTTTTGTAGTAATTTTGGGATTTCTTTAGGGGAGAAGGAATATCGGGGTTCAGAGACTGTCACTAAGACTCATGCTTGGATACATACATGTTCGAGGGAATTCGCCATCATGGGCTTAGTAGATGTCCTCATGAGGAGGATTTCTTCCCAACATTTTATGAGGGAGGCTTTGGCTTGGTGGACATAGTAATAGAGGAGGTTGGTGAGAAGATCATGACTAGGATTGACTTTAGACGTCACTTTGAGTCATAGTTTATTTTCGAGACAAAGAGCTTGAGCATTTCATCCAATTGAATCATGGTAGCTTGTCGGTGAGGGACTATGGTAGATCTTGTATGAGTAACCTTAGTTAGTAATATGAAATGTAGCGATCGAGGATATTCCCATTTGAACTTGAGGCATGGGTTTCTAATTGAATGATGTTAACATGTGAAGTGTGACTTGGAATTGGCATCTAATAGAATTCGGTGGTTGCCTAATAATAAGAAAAGATCGAACGAATGACTTACACATTTTGCATGGAGTCATTCTATTTGAGGTGTTTTAATCATATTTTGGAAAACCTTAGGTGATAGGACAAATCCTATGAGTTGCACTAATGTTTTTTAAGGATTAGTTAATTCACGTACTAGCTCCTAATCCATAGTCCGAGCATTGGATTTTTAGGCGATTCTCCCTAGTTAGGCGAGGGTTTTTCACTCAATTTTTAAAAGGATAACACTTGATCGGATTCTTTAGGTGTCCCGGAGATTTTTGATCCACGACTGTAGTCATACAAGGAAATTCATTGGTTGGACCAAGAAACCGAATCAAATTCGCACATGATGAGTCATGTGGCCGACCCTAGCTTAACGAAGAAATCATGGGAGCGAATATAGGATCAGATCAATCATCGTATATTATTTTGGATGATCTTTAAACATCGTGTATTATATTGCATATTTAAAATAGCTTGCGATAATTTGACCAAGGGTTTGTCTACTAGTTTTATGATGATTTGGATAATATTTTATACGGCGATATGATACTTGCTTAAGCTGGCATCATAGTATACTTAGTATATAATTCTTATTATCGGTGTGTGGTTGAGGCAAGTCCGAACCCAAGCTATCCCAAGCGTTAGTAGAATATGATTTAACGCTGAATTAATATGAGAACTTTTCTCTTTGGTAGAAAGATTTTTGTTCAGAATAAGACAAAAGTTGAAACTTAAATTAGCAAATTTATCGAGAGCTGAGGGGATCGATGATCCAGCATATCATATAAGTTTTTCTTTTTGTAGCAGGACGTGTAATAGTCTTTCATGCCCTGCGTTCATAGAAGGAGTTGCACTACTTAGGCTTTTTGTTTATTTTTGATGTTGAACGGACTCACGTATGTTTATAGTTTGACATGCACATTATGACTACTATTCGTTATCGTGAATGTTAGTATAGACCTCTTTGTTATGTAGGGATGCTAATTGTTGTTACATTTTTTGCATGTTTGGTCGCTAATATGCTTATCGTTGTTACTTGTTTTGTAATTGTTGTTACTTATTTTGTGTGTTTAGTTGTATGCAAGTGCTTGTTATGGTAGGTTTGGAGATCGACGATGATAGCTATCCAAAATAGATCACATATCACCCATGCCTATTATAGGGGTCAAGTTGAAATTTACACTAGTCCGTTGCGTTTTAATACTCGGGGTCTATCATATATTTGTGTACTGACTTATTTTGGTTTATTCTTTAGTGGATAGTAATGTATGATTGTGGTAGTATCGGTTACTACGTTAAATTGTACATGTTTAAATTTTAAATTATCGTTGGAATGGTACATAATCCCCTTTGTAAGTGCTTGTTAGGTACTTGTGAGTAGAGGTTGGATGCTATTCCTTGACATTTTTTTGGAGTTTTCTTACTTTGCATTACATGGAGGAGTAAGTTTGCTTGCAAAAAGGTACATAAGAGTCAGATAGATAATATGTTTGTCTTTATTGTTGTATGTATCCTTAAATATTTGATGCCTCATATATGAGATGTACAGTGTGTTTTGTGAGTTTCCATAATGTATAGCCAAATATTTCCAAATTAATTAGAATAAGAGGCTTAAGGGGGTTGAGGTTATTATCCCATTCTTTAAGGTTTCGAGACTGAAATTCTTTAAAGATGGAAGAATGTAACTAACCTGCATTTTTAATGATAAGATATTTCAATAATTAAATTAAATACTAAATCGTTAATTAATAGTACGTCTTGAATACTCGAATTTTAGAGACGAATGAATTGAGGCTCAATACCACTGTCATTGGGACTACAATTCCATTATGAGAAAAATGAGTACGAACTCCATAATATTTTAAGCTGTTAAATTTTAAGAGCGAATAATTATTTTGTTTGGATGAAGTAAATTTGGACTAAGGCACCGTATGATAGCTTATAAGTGGCTATCCTCTTCATTCGTTTTCATTAAACGATTCATTTCACTAACAAATAATGAGGGCGGATCCTTATTTTGTATAGAGAAAAGAAGTGAAAGCTACCTATTTATAGCCATGGAGACACATAAATATCCCCCCTTTTCTCTCAAACCCTAGAAGACTAGGTATCAACTCCCCATTCCAAATAGTGAAAATTAGGATCCGCTTCTTAAATTTCAAATTTAATACACGTAAATCCCTTGGACTCCTATTTGATTAGTATTTTAATTATTTTATTCGAGTTCCTTTTTCAATTGAATCGACATACTACTTTTTTAAACCGTTCTGATCCATTTTAAGCTTCAAAATAAATAATTAAAAGTGTCATAAAATATCTATACGACATTTATATTAATTTATAACGTTTATACATCAATTTCATCATTAGTCGAATTTGGAAAAAATTATAATTTAACGTCGAGCCATTCTTTGATCATTCCAAACAACTACAAGCATATAACCTCTTGGTGCTGTAATGACCTGGATTTCCGATGTTTGTTATTGAGATAATTTATTGATTTTAAATTATTGAAATATTGATTTTATAAGTTGAACAAATAAATTTCTAATAACTAAAATATCTGAATATATAAATTGATTAAAGACTATATTCAAATTTAAATTATAACTTTTTGGATATGACAAATATTATAAATGTGTATATAAACTCCACTTTTCTATTACAAGATACAATTATATATATATATATATATATATATATATATGGATATATAATTGTGTATATATGCTTGGCTTTGACATAAAAATTTAAAATAAAATATATGTATATAAGAGTAAGAATAAATACTTATATGGCTAATATTTTGTTTGTATGTAATATGAGTGGAAATTTATATAAATGCGACTAGGCTTATGCATGTAGAGAAAAAATATCGTATAAGGTAAATAAGACAAAGCTATGTTCATATACATGTAGTATATATGTATATTCAAAGATGAATGTATACATGTAACCACCTTAGGGAACATACCATTAAATGTGTATCCTCTCAAGCATATATTATATCAAATCCCTCTTTCAATTATCAAATCAACTATGAAATCTTATTCTTTTTAAATCTGATCATAATCTCAAATCAAGTAAATATACAAACAAACAAAAAAAGAGGAAAAACCTTACTGTACACAAGAAGCTACAGCTACCCCTTTTCTCTATAAATAGGCACTGCCTTGCTTCACATTTTTTTGCATTCAAACAAGATAAGGAATAAAATACAAGCTGCCATTACAATTAAAGGAAATCAGAAACATTCAAGTACAGGAGGATCAAAACGAAAAAGAAAACAAATATTTTCAAAGAAACAGTGCGTTGTTCAAAAGAAAGAAAAAAGTGAGTAAAGCTAAAATCTTTTATACCGGTAGTATATGTTATAGGCTTGGTCATGGAAATTGAAGTGTTGTTTGAAATGTATACTTATACAGTAACATACATACATACACACACACACACATATATATATATACTTGTATGTGAATATATGTTAAGTTATAACCAGAGAAAACACAGACCTGTTCACCATTGCCTTTTTAACATTGCTCTGTATATTTAAAGAAATGTTATGCTTGACTTCAAAAACCCCTATCTCTCGCTCTAATTAGTTTTAGGTTATGATGTTTAAAGAAAATCTGTTTATTTTCGAGTATATTTTTGTTTTAAAAATGGTTTCGTCAAATATTATCAAGTATAAATGTATAATTTACAATAAGTAACCCAAAATTGTAAGGAATTCGAACATCACATTATGGGTTTTTGCTTATATGAACATGATCGGCATTTGAAATGGTGAGTTTTGGTGATTATTTCATGATTTTTAGTTGCGTAAACGAAGAGATTAAAGAAGATGGCCAGTTTTTGGTCTTTGGCCAAATCATGGCGAAGCCGTCGATGGTAGGGGACGGCCTTTGGTTAGAAGGTAGCTCGGAGGAGGGGGAGCAAGGGAAAAATGGCATTGGGATTTTTAGAGTGTCGTGGTGGTTGGTCGGAGTTGATGTAGGGTTTAAGGGAGACTTTTGTTCATGGTCGAGTTTGGGTGGACAACGGCGTCGTGGAGGAGCTGCGGGGCTACGGTATGGGGTTAAAATGAAGAGGGAGGTGCGGCGGTCCTAGTGGCGAAGTTGGTGGGCGAAGGTGGTCGGATGTGGCTGGACGAGGCGAAGATAGGAGTCGGGTTCGTGCCAGGTTTTGGATTCGAGTTCGACTTTTTGAGCCTGGGCTTGTCGTTGGAAATTGAGGTAGTTGGTGGATTGCGAGGCCGAAGGTGGTGTGGGAAGATGGTCAGAGGTGGACGGCGAGGCACCGTTGGCGTGTGCATGTGCACGGCGAGAATACGTGTAGGTAAGGGAAAAGGTAAGAAGAGGAAGAAAGGGAGAAGCAGAGGAAAGAGAAGAGAAGGGGGAAATTTTATTTTGTTTAAGGTTTGGGCCGAAGGGCCAGGTTTGTTTAAAAAAAATTATAACACCAACTGATTTTCTTTTAAAAAACCTACCGATCCTTTTAACAATTATTTTCTTACATAAATTCTTGACAATATAGGAACTTATATTTTTATCCTATCACCTAAAATGTTTATGCCTAGGTTGACTTGTTAAGTTTAGATAACATGACATAATTAATTAATTTTTAATAATTAAAGTTAATAAAAAAATTTAAGCTTTAAATTGATTAATCATATGTTAATCTATATAAAATAATTATTAATGAATTTCCAAATTTTAACTAAACTAATAATGAATGATTTTGTAATTTAATTTCAATTATAAGTAAGCAGGATTTGGAAGATACTAAATTTGTTTTTAAATTAAATTTGGATTAAAATATAAGCAGATTTAATTTAAATTAAGTTGATTAAATTTCCAGTTGTGAATTGTTAATATGAGCTGAAAATCATTAAATTTGTTAATGATCTAAGTTTTGGTTTACGGCTCTTGGATAATTATTTAAAATAATTCTCTATCCTTGTCATTCAGTAGCCAAACTTGTCATAGTGCCAGGGTAAATGTTAACAAGTTTTATCCGAAAACAAACATATGTAATGAATTTTCATATGCGAATATAGTCACCCTAAGTATTAGTAGTTTGTTTTAAACAACATACCTTTCAAAATTTATTGCTTGGATACGAAGAGACCGGGGTCGGATACCAGTGTTATCCGGAACCACTTCGATTTGAAAATCACTACTAACCTTTACGGGTTTTGATTATAAAGTTAATATGTGGAAATTGGATTAATTTTACAAATTCAATTATTTTAAATAAGTAATTGTACTTAGACATGGTTAAAAATATCAACGGATTTCGGAAAAGTGTTTAGTTATAATGGGAAAAAAAATCATCGTGGCGTACGAGTTACCTTGATTTTTCAAAAGATTTTCGTAACTTAAGTATTTCAAGTTTAAGTGGTTTACTCACGCTAGTTTCCAGCCTGACTCGGATGTTACTTTATTGTAATGCTCGGGTCAGACCGAGTATTATATTTTTCAGGTAGGACGTTTTTGGGGCTCGGGAGACAAGCTGGATGGCCGACGCGTATTTAACTCTATTTTCGTCGTGTATTAAGGCTGTACGGTCATCATTTAGAAACAAGTTATTATAACTATTCAAATTTATTGTTGATAATTGCACTCGGATAACCTATATGTATATTAACAGTTACAACTTTCCTTGTATAAAATGCTATGATTATATATTATATTTTGTTCTGCTGCGATTGTGAGATTCTGTGATGTTGTTTATGTTTTTTTCTTCTACCTCTTTTTCTTCTTTAACCCTGACAGCCTGGTATTTTCGGCACTCGATTGCTCGGCAATCTATATAGTGAACGTATTAGTGTCAATTTTTTAGGGTCGAAAATCGTCGGACGTTACAGGTGTATCAGAGATGAAAGTTAAGCGAGAAACTTGGCTTTGGTGGTGATTACTCATTAGAGATAGGGTCAATAGTACGCTAGAATGAGTTGAGTGTAACGACCCAGAAATTTTGATAATTTAAATTTGAATATTTAATTAATTTTAAATATTAATAAGTAGAAATTTGAAGTTAAATAATTTATTTCTCGAATATTTGGATTTAATTGGACAATTAAATCGATAATATAATAGTTGAAATGCCAGAAATAATTAAATATTGGGTTAAATATGATTGGAAAAGATTTGGAAAATTTTGTTATATCATATTAAAGTTATAGAAATGTTTTAGAACTTGTAAAACTGAATTTAAAGTTAAATTGTGAAAATCGGATATTTTAATACTTAATTATCGACTGAAAAATAGCCAATTTTTGAACAGTCTCAGAATTGAACGAAACGAGTTCCATTGGATCCGTAATAGTTAGTTATTATGGGATTTCAATTTTCGTAGCAATCGGAGTTGTCGTTTGACCGTGGCAGCTCGAAACGCATCGATATCGTTTTAATTTTAATTTGGCGAGTTAAAATAGCCATTTTTCAAAAAGTCTCGGATTTCGACGAAACCAGTTTCATCGGATCCGTAATGTGATATTATTATAAGATTTCAAATTTCAAGTCAATTGGATTTACCGTTTGTCCGGTACAAATTAAAATGCATCGAAATCGGTTTAAATCGATTTAATTCAAATTGATCGTTTAATTCCATATCTCGCACAGATGATCGAATTAGCTTCCGAAACCTATTCCATTGTGTTCGGAACGTGGGATAAACCCTAGAAACGCCGGTTACCACGCGTTGTTTGGAGATCGTTTGAGAAAATGGTCTAGAAGTGGATTTAATATTAAAATAATAATTATAATTGTTTATAAATACAAGCTTTCCTCACAAACCCTAAGAGATACACGGGCTGCCAGTTATGGGTTAATGGCCGAAATTTAATCCCTTTTCTCCTCAAATTTCTTGAAATCCATTAATAATTTTCAAAAACCCTCAACTAGAGAATCGTAGAGCACTCCAAGTACTCCACATCCAACGGTGATGATCATCATCGGAGGTCAGGATTCGCCAGAATCGAGTGGCAAAAGGGTGTCGTTCGCACGCAAAAAGAGGGGGCTGGGGACCACCGAGCTAGCCACGGCTCTGGCCGGTGGTGGCCTTGGTGATGGCGAGGAGAATGGAGGTCCCTGATCGCGTTCAAGTTCGTCGAGGAGGTGGCGATGTCCAACCCTAGCTTCGTGCGTGATGGGTTCTTTTGGAAGCTGTAGCGTATTCGAACGCGTGAGGAAGGAGTTACGCGTGCGGCCCCTGATGTCTCCAAGCAGTGATGAGCGGCCCTAATATATTCTGGGTTAGGAAATAAAATTTAAATGTAAATTGAATAATATTATAAATCGTGTAACTTTGAAAATGCATATCTTTTTGCTGCGAGGTCGGAATCTGACGAAACCAGTTGCATTGCGTTCGTATTGTCGGGCTCTTCGCGATGAAGTTGGTTTGGAAGTGATTAGTGTCAGTAAAAATTTCAGGTATAATTAAACGCGTGTTTAATTATATTCGAAGTAAACGCTGAACCATTACTGAAAGCAAGGTGAGAACTCCTCACTCAATCGAACAGATCGATTTAAATTTTAAATAGTTAGATTTAAAATTTTTTGAATGATGATTGCAATTATTGATTACTGTTTGATTGTGATAGTAGATATAATAGGATATACTATATATAGCAATATATATACATATATTGGCATATGTATATATTGGAATTGATTTCCCGCCTTGTATAGCGGATGAGACCCTATTGCGCCGCCTATTAAGCGGATAATATTTTAAAAATCCCATATACCGCGATATTCCACCTCGAAGTGGAATTGGTATTGTGCTAACGTCTGTGGATGCAGGGAAACAGGTTGGAGGGATCCAACCGGATTCCTCACAAATATTTATTTGATTATAGATATTGTGTGATTTTTGATTATCATATCGATATATGATATTTGTGCCGTGATTGACTATTCGATGTTGTTGCATCATCGGATTCATTTTTTTTAAAAGTTAAAAAAAATACGATTTTGAATTTAAAAGGGTTTTTAAAGTGATTTTTCCGAGAATATGTTTTATTTAATTTTTGTATTGATTCATTTTAAAATAAATAAACTTATAAATTTTTATGTTATAAAAAAATTAACATTTTTATGGAATATGACAAAAAGGTATTTTTTTTAAAATACATAGATTTTTATAAAATAGTTAAATTGGGATTTTGGATAGATTTTATTATCGGTTTATATAAAAGATTTTATAAATGGATATTTGTGAATCAAATTTATTGGGATTCTGAAACGGGTTTATAAAGTGTTGAGCGGATGTATAAAAATGAATTTCATTAAAATTTATAGATTTATAAGTTGTGAAAGTTATCAAATGAATAGATGTTGAAAATAAAAGTTTTATAGGAAATTAACTTATAAACTGGCTTTTAGGCATATAAATGGGATACTGATAGAAACAGTTAATAAAAGAATTTTTTTTATAAGTTGAAATTGAAAGAAAATATATAGAGAAATCTTATGAGTAATAAGATTTAAAAAATTTGTGAAGTTCAAAGGAACGATTTGGTAAATGAATAATATTATAAGTATTTAACTTATAATATAGATTTTGGTTTATAATTGGGTTATATAAATTGAATTGGATTTAATAAAAGAGATTAGTAAATTGAAGTTTATAAATAGAGATGGAATTTATAAACATTGTTATAAATTCGGAAAATAAATGGAATTTGATAAATTGAATATAGAATTTGTTAAAGGAATTATATTCACGTTTTTGAACAGTGAATATATCGTTAAATAAAAGGGATATCTTTTGGGAAAAGAATGTTTTAAATAGAATTTAAAATGATTTAAAGATGTTTTAAAATGCATCAAGTATCGGAAACATAGATTTCAACATTCATTGTTGAAATAGACGTTTTCGAGAAATAGAAGGAAAGGAAGTCGTAGATTTCAACATTCATTGTTGAAATAGACGTTTTCGAGGAAAAGAAGGAAATGGTGGACTATAACACTGTTGTTATAGTAAATGATTTCCGAAAGGAAATGCTTTGTATAGTATTGGGATTTATATATCTATTTTAAATTTTGAATCCCTATACTAGTGATTTTGGGTCGTCGTAACGATGTTTTATGCAACATTCGTTTTGACCCAAGTAAATGTGAATAAAAGAACGTTTTTCCTTAAGGAATGAAAAATATACTTAACTACGGTTTAAGTATACCGAATATTTTCAAATTGTGAAAATAAATAATATTTGTGAATCACTTACTTTTAAATAAGTATGGAATTGTTTTTCCAATATGAAATGGAACGTTTTTTAAGAATTTATCTTTTTAAAGATAAATTGGAATTGAATATTTGAAAACTATTGAAAAATGTAGATCAGTAGATATTTTGAAATATAAATTCACTATGGAATTTATAAGTGGAAAGGGAAAATTTGTTTCAAAACAAACGTTGTTTATTTTTGAAGTGTGGAAAATTTTATATCTTGTAAAGATATTTTTGGGAAAATAAAATATTTGAGAAATTATTTGGAATCTGGTGATGTTGCGCATCTTTATTGATAGTTAAATAACCGACTATCAATATTTACCTTTAAATAGATATTTGTTGAGATTGTTTGAATTGGATGCCACACTTATTTTTAAATAAGCGCTCACTATTCGGATTAACCGGGAAAGGACCATGGGGTCGTATAACCCACTCCGAATATGTGATACGTCGTTATAAATTGCAATTGAAGACCGGTGTTGAAGACCGGATATTTGTGAAAACGGATGGATTACCGTCGAGTTACTCTGCATCGGCTGATCTCCGATATAGAGGTTTTATCACCCTTAGTGACGGGTTGTCCGGACGTGATTAGTGAATATCCGGATTGCAAGGACTTCTTTGTAAGTGCCTTCGGTTCTGTTCGATCCCGGAACAGACGTGTATGGATTGTATGTCTGACATTACAATTTGTGATGTAAAGCTGGTTTCTATCAAATATATTTCTGTTGGTGGCGGAGAATTTATTCTCTTAGCTTAACACCCTTCTCTGAGACGTACGAGCTCAGAGGTTATATAGTTGATGGTCACTAGTGATACATTCCCGAATTGGTAATGTGGCATACTGAGTGATGCTGTGAAATGATTGTTGAATGATCATTTGTGATAGGATCATTTGTTTGATCTTCTATCTTGATGATCATTGCTTTTGATCATTTGTTGACCCAAAGCAGCTTTTGTATAAAGCGTGGCTTTGTGGACGAGACTTCATCGAGCCTCACACCCCGGAAATGGTCAAAACAGGAAAGATGCAGCAAGGTTATTAGGGGGTAGCACCCCTTTAGTGCATGTCATTCCTTCTAGATAGAGGTGGTATCATGGTATGGAGCCCAGATACTTAACCTATGTGGTTACTGCAAATTTATTACTTTGTGGTTGTTGGAAATCGGGGATCCTCGGATAGATCGGTTATGATCGGGGAATGACATATTCATGTCAGTTGTTACCCAGTTAGGGGTAACCCGGCCTTGTGTTGGCAGAGATCCGGTTAGGTTCTCGGGACGTCATTCCAGAGGCGTTTCCATGTGGCAATGGGAAGTTCCTTGGCCTGACCATTTGTTGGAAATCCAAACTCCAATACGCATCTTGTACGGTTTTAGTTGTAGAACCTGCCATTTACTTATGGTGGTCACCACTGTTTAGATGGTAGCTATAGTAGGCATACGATAATGGTCGTATGTTAGCTAAGATTTATATTCTATTTTCGAAATGAATTTTGCCTACACTATGCACTAGTAATAATATCAAATGTTCTTTTTAATGCGTATCAAGCATCTTTGACTATCATAAGGAGAAATCTCCTCCGATTCTGCGTTTGCATTATGTGTGTGTGCGGGAGGCCTTATGGTAGTCTCATTTTCTAAAAAGCATTTCGAATTTATTTAAAAATTATCTTATTCTTTGTTTTAAATATAAATAACTGTTTTAGTTCTCACACCAGTCACATGACTGACCTAGAGTTTATTGTTCCCTTCCTAAACTCTGGGTGCCCACCAATTTCCACACGGGCAGTCGGAGTTAAGGTCTATCAGGTCATCCTGGATTTAGGAGTGCTATGGAGCTCAGGAGGCGAGCTGCATATCGAGACGTACTACTCGTAATATGATATTATACTATGTATTATTCCGCTGTGTATTCTGTATGAGGACAAGTTTATATAACTGTCCATTGATGTATTACTCTGTTGTCTATTGTTGTTGTAAACTCTGATAATGATGTAATGTATAAAATGTATAGTTCTTGGTTTAAAGATTATTCATTTATTTATTATATGTTGTTCCGCTGCGACTGTGAGATTCTGATATTGTTTCTGTTGCTGTTCTGTTTTCTTCTTCTCTCTTCCTTCTCTTTTCTTCTATCTCTTTCTTTTTCTTTAACCATAAAGATTCGGAAGTTTATTCCCCTTTGGCTGGATTGTTGTGGAATGTTGCCAGCTCAAAGGAGTACGGATTTTCGGGCCTTTACATTTGGTATCAGAGCATATGGTTAAGCGACAACCTTAGCTCTGTTGGGTGTTACTCATTAAAGATAGAGTCAGTAGTACTCTAAAATGAGTGTGAGTGTAATAATAGATATGAGCGCGTATTTGTTAGTGAATATAAAATTTGTTTTATATTATGTTGGTTGATTTATTGAGTGGCATATGAACCTTCGTCAGCACGGTCTGCACAACTGTGCCGAAAGGGTTTCTAAACACTTGAGTAGAGCAATTCGATACAATATTGTTTTAAAAATAGGGTAAATGAAATAATTTTGCCCAAAACTATTTTTGTATACAGAAGAAATAATTTTCTATAGATTATTATAGTGTATGGATGCATGGTTGCTAGGAAGTAATAATATTAAGCTATTACTATTGAAATTGAATAAGAATTGAAATCAATGTTATATGAAAAAAAAATTGAGATAAAGATAAGAAAATAAAATCCATATACAAATGAAATTTGAGAATATAAATTATAAATGTGATTTATAATTGGAAATAGAATTCCAGAGAAGTTTTTGGAAATGTTTTTCAAAGAATTTGGAAATTTTAGAAATTAAATTCCTTTTTGATTTGAAAATGAATTTCAAAGGTTTGAAAAGTGTTTTGAAGGGATAAAAGCTCTAAACTCTTTTCGGTCGCTGAAAAATAACTTCGGTAATGACTGCAGCATTATCGATGTTCATTTTCGGGTTTCCAAAAGAGGAATTGCTGCCAAATATTTTAAATGAAAGTTGTTTGGAAAATTTGGATTTGGTTTTAGAAAAGCTGAAAAGACTCTGGAATCCTATTTAAAATATTTATGGGAATAATAAATAAGTTGATAACTTATACGATTTGAATTTTGATAGGATAAATTTAACTTAAGGAATAGAGTTAAATTAAGTAAGTATAAGTGAATAAATCTGAATAAAGTAAAATTGAAGAAAGGTCTAAGGAGGCTAAGTGAAATGAATACTTAAAGAAAATTTATTAAGTTGAGAATAAATTTGGAATAATCAAAATGAATTGGAATTGAGTATTGAATTATGAAAATAAATTGTGAATGAATGAATAAATTTACAATTGCAGTTAAACTAAAGTTAAATTGAAAGTTGGAATTCTTTTCGATTTTGTAAGCAAATGGAATAGAATTGAAATTGGATTTGATAAATAAAGTGAAGTATTAAACTAAAATTAGTAAGCGAAACTAATGGAAATAAATGAATTAAATTCATATGGAATATTGAAATCCAGTTTAGTATAAGTGGTTATAAACCAAAATAGAAAATTGAAAATAAATTTTGGGAATGAGCAAAAGAATAAAACTGGAATTGAAACTGAATGTTGAAAACAAATTTGAACAAAGCAAATTGAAAATTTATAATAAATTAGTAATTGGAACTAATTTAAAATAGTGCAGTTGTAAATGAAAGTTAATCAATGAAATTCAATATTCAGAAGATAAATTGAATCTAATTAGATTTGAAATTGTAAATTGAATCCAAATGAAATTGAAATGCAAAATTGAATGGAAATAAATGTATAACTTCAGTAGTAAAGCTAAAGATGATATAAGAAGTATATATTGAAAATTTTGAAATAGAATTGGCAAAATGGTTTGAATATTGTAGTTAGATATTATGTATACTACTACTAGCAGATTATACAGGTGTTATAATGGAATTGGGATTTTGATTTCAAAAGATAAAAATTGAATTACTCGACAAAAAGGTACGTGTTTAAATTTCAATATGAGATTTGGTGATTTTCTTCTCCAGCCACTTGGCTTTCTCTTTTATTTTTGATTCTGAGGGGCCGTAGTGCCGTTTTGTAGTCGTACCGATCGATCCGCGCAAAGGAGACGCTGGCGAAATTTTTTGAAAATTTAGGGTGTTAGAAAATTTTTGAGAAAATTTGGAAAGTTTAAAATTTGAAATTTGAATTGTTAAGAAAACAATGTTGTTTAAAACTTATAACTGAAACTAGAAAGCTAGTTGAAATGATATTGAATCTTTGATAGAAAGATTTGTGTTAGAAAGTTGATAAAACTATTTGAATCGTGAAAAATAATAAACGGTTTAGGATCATTCTCCTTAACTTGCAATTTCGAGGACGAAATTCTTTTAAGGGAGGAAGATTGTAACGACCCAGAAATTTTGATAATTTAAATTTGAATATTTAATTAATTTTAAATATTAATAAGTAGAAATTTGAAGTTAAATAATTTATTTCACGAATATATGGATTTAATCGGACAATTAAATCGATAATATAATAGTTGAAATGCCAGAAATAATTAAATATTGGGTTAAATATGATTGGAAAAGATTTGGAAAATTTTGTTATATCATATTAAAGTTATAGAAATGTTTTAGAACTTGTAAAACTGAATTTAAAGTTAAATTGTGAAAATCGGATATTTTAATATTTAATTATCGACTGAAAAATAGCCAATTTTTGAACAGTCTCAGAATTGAACGAAACGAGTTCCATTGGATCCGTAATAGTTAGTTATTATGGGATTTCAATTTTCGTAGCAATCAGAGTTGTCGTTTGACCGTGGCAGCTCGAAACGCATCGATATCGTTTTAATTTTAATTTGGCGAGTTAAAATAGCCATTTTTCAAAAAGTCTGGGATTTCGACGAAACTAGTTTCATCGGATCCGTAATGTGATATTATTGTAATATTTCAAATTTCAAGTCAATTGGATTTACCGTTTGTCCGGTACAAATTAAAATGCATCGAAATCGGTTTAAATCGATTTAATTCAAATTGATCGTTTAATTCCATATCTCGCACAGATGATCGAATTAGCTTCCGAAACCTGTTCCATTGTGTTCGGAACACGGGATAAACCCTAGAAACGCCGGTTACCACGCGTTGTTTGGAGATCGTTTGAGAAAATGGTCTAGAAGTGGATTTAATATTAAAATAATAATTATAATTGTTTATAAATACAAGCTTTCCTCACAAACCCTAAGAGATACACGGGCCGCCAGTTATGGGTTAATGGCCGAAATTTAATCCCTTTTCTCCTCAAATTTCTTGAAATCCATTAATAATTTTCAAAAACCCTCAACTAGAGAATCGTAGAGCACTCCAAGTACTCCACATCCAACGGTGATGATCATCATCGGAGGTCAGGATTCGCCAGAATCGAGTGGCAAAGGGGTGCCATTCGCACGCAAAAAGAGGGGGCTGGGGACCACCGAGCTAGCCACGGCTCTGGCCGGTGGTGGCCTTGGTGATGGCGAGGAGAATGGAGGTCTCTGATCGCGTTCAAGTTCGTCGAGGAGGTGGCGATGTCCAACCCTAGCTTCGTGCGTGATGGGTTCTTTTGGAAGCTGTAGCGTATTCGAACGCGTGAGGAAGGAGTTACGCGCGCGGCCCCTGATGTCTCCAAGCAGTGATGAGCGGCCCTGATATATTCTGGGTTAGGAAATAAAATTTAAATGTAAATTGAATAATATTATAAATCGTGTAACTTTGGAAATGCATATCTTTTTGCTGCGAGGTCGGAATCTGACGAAACCAGTTGCATTGCGTTCGTATTGTCGGGCTCTTCACGATGAAGTTGGTTTGGAAGCGATCGGTGTCAGTAAAAATTTTGGGTATAATTAAACGCGTGTTTAATTATGTTCGAAGTAAACGCTGAACCATTACTGAAAGCAAGGTGAGAACTCCTCACTCAATCGAACAGATCGATTTAAATTTTAAATAGTTAGATTTAAAATTTTTTGAATGATGATTGCAATTATTGATTGCCGTTTGATTGTGATAGTAGATATAGTAGGATATACTATATATAGCAATATATATATATATTGGCATATGTATATATTGGAATTGATTTCCCGCCTTGTATAGCGGATGAGACCCTATTGCGCCGCCTATTAAGCGGATAATATTTTAAAAATCCCATATACCGCGATATTCCACCTCGAAGTGGAATTGGTATTGTGCTAACGTCTGTGGATGCAGGGAAACAGGTTGGAGGGATCCAACTGGATTCCTCACAAATATTTATTTGATTATAGATATTGTGTGATTTTTGATTATCATATCGATATATGATATTTGTGCCGTGATTGACTATTCGATGCCGTTGCATCATCGGATTCATTTTTTTTAAAGTTAAAAAAAATACGATTTTGAATTTAAAAGGGGTTTTAAAGTGATTTTTCCAAGAATATGTTTTATTTAATTTTTGTATTGATTCATTTTAAAATAAATAAACTTATAAATTTTTATGTTATAAAAAATTAACATTTTTATGGAATATGACAGAAAGGTATTTTTTTTTAAAATACATATATTTTTATAAAATAGTTAAATTGGAATTTTGGATAAATTTTATTATCGGTTTATATAAAAGATTTTATAAATGGATATTTGTGAATCAAATTTATTGGGATTCCGAAACGGGTTTATAAAGTGTTGAGTGGATGTATAAAAATGAATATCATTAAAATTTATAGATTTATAAGTTGTGAAAGTTACCAAATGAATAGATGTTGAAAATAAAAGTTTTATAGGAAATTAACTTATAAACTGGCTTTTGGGCATATAATTGGGATACTGATGGAAACAATTAATAAAAGATTTTTTTTTTATAAGTTGAAATTGAAAGAAAATATATAAAGAAATCTTATGAGTAATAAGATTTAAAAAATTTGTGAAATTCAAAGGAACGATTTGGTAAATGAATGATATTATAAGTATTCAACTTATAATAGAGATTTTGGTTTATAATTGGGTTATATAAATTGAATTGGATTTAATAAAAGAGATTAGTAAATTGAAGTTTATAAATAGAGATGGAATTTATAAACATTGTTATAAATTCGGAAAATAAATGGAATTTGATAAATTGAATATAGAATTTGTTAAAGGAATTATATTCACGTTTTTGAACAGTGAATATATCGTTAAATAAAAGGGATATCTTTTGGGAAAAGAATGTTTTAAATAGAATTTAAAATGATTTAAAGATGTTTTAAAATGCATCAAGTATCGAAAACATAGATTTCACATTCATTGTTGAAATAGACGTTTTCGAGAAATAGAAGGAAAGGAAGTCGTAGATTTCAACATTCATTGTTGAAATAGACGTATTCGAGGAAAAGAAGGAAATGGTGGACTATAACACTGTTGTTATAGTAAATGATTTCCGAAAGGAAATGCTTTGTATAGTATTGGGATTTATATATCTATTTTAAATTTTGAATCCCTATACTAGTGATTTTGGGTCGTCGTAACGATGTTTTACGCAACATTCGTTTTGACCCAAGTAAATGTGAATAAAAGAACGTTTTTCCTTAAGGAATGAAAAATATACTTAACTACGGTTTAAGTATACCGAATATTTTCAAATTGTGAAAATAAATAATATTTGTGAATCACTTACTTTTAAATAAGTATGGAATTGTTTTTCCAATATGAAATGGAACGTTTTTTAAGAATTTATCTTTTTAAAGATAAATTGGAATTGAATATTTGAAAACTATTGAAAAATGTAGATCAGTAGATATTTTGAAATATAAATTCACTATGGAATTTATAAGTGGAAAGGGAAAATTGGTTTCAAAATAAACGTTGTTTATTTTTGAAGTGTGGAAAATTTTATATCTTGTAAAGATATTTTTGGGAAAATAAAAAATTTGAGAAATTATTTGGAATCTGGTGATGTTGCGCATCTTTATTGATAGTTAAATAACCGACTATCAATATTTACCTTTAAATAGGTATTTGTTGAGATTGTTTGAATTGGATGCCACACTTATTTTTAAATAAGCGCTCACTATTCGGATTAACCGGGAAAGGACCATGGGGTCGTATAACCCACTCTGAATATGTGATACGTCGTTATAAATTGCAATTGAAGACCGGTGTTGAAGACCGGATATTTGTGAAAACGGATGGATTACCGTCGAGTTACTCTGCATCGGCTGGTCTCCGATATAGAGGTTTTATCACCCTTAGTGACGGGTTGTCCGGACGTGATTAGTGAATATCCGGATTGCAAGGACTTCTTTGTAAGTGCCTTCGGTTCTGTTCGATCCCGGAACAGACTTGTATGGATTGTATGTCTGACGTTACAATTTGGGATGTAAAGCTGGTTTCTATCAAATATATTTCTGTTGGTGGTGGAGAATTTATTCTCTTAGCTTAACACCCTTCTCTAAGACGTACGAGCTCAGAGGTTATATAGTTGATGGTCACTAGTGATACATTCCCGAATTGGTAATGTGGCATACTGAGTGATGCTGTGAAATGATCGTTGAATGATCATTTGTGATAGGATCATTTGTTTGATCTTCTATCTTGATGATCATTGCTTTGATCATTTGTTGACCCAAAGCAGCTTTTGTATAAAGCGTGGCTTTGTGGACGAGACTTCATCGAGCCTCACACCCCGGAAATGGTCAAAACAGGAAAGATGCAGCAAGGTTATTAGGGGGTAGCACCCCTTTAGTGTATGTCATTCCTTCTAGATAGAGGTGGTATCATGGTATGGAGCCCAGATACTTAACCTATGTGGTTACTGCAAATTTATTACTTTGTGGTTGTTGGAAATCGGGGATCCTCGGATAGATCGGTTACGATCAGGGAATGACATATTCGTGTCAGTTGTTACCCAGTTAGGGGTAACCCGGCCTTGTGTTGGCAGAGATCCGGTTAGGTTCTCGGGACGTCATTCCAGAGGCGTTTCCATGTGGCAATGGGAAGTTCCTTGGCCTGACCATTTGTTGGAAATCCAAACTCCAATACGCATCTTGTACGGTTTTAGTTGTAGAACCTGCCATTTACTTATGGTGGTCACCACTGTTTAGATGGTAGCTATAGTAGGCATACGATAATGGTCGTATGTTAGCTAAGATTTATATTCTATTTTCGAAATGAATTTTGCCTACACTATGCACTAGTAATAATATCAAATGTTCTTTTTAATGCGTATCAAGTATCTTTGACCATCATAAGGAGAAATCTCCTCCGATTCTGCGTTTGCATTGTGTGTGTGTGTGCGGGAGGCCTTATGGTAGTATCATTTTCTAAAAAGCATTGCGAATTTATTTAAAAATTATCTTATTCTTTGTTTTAAAGATAAATAACTGTTTTAGTTCTCACACCAGTCACATGACTGACCTAGAGTTTATTGTTCCCTTCCTAAACTCTGGGTGCCCACCAATTTCCACACGGGCAGTCGGAGTTAAGGTCTATCAGGTCATCCTGGATTTAGGAGTGCTATGGAGCTCAGGAGGCGAGCTGCATATCGAGACGTACTACTTGTAATATGATATTATACTATGTATTATTCCGTTGTGTATTCTGTATGAGGACAAGTTTATATAACTGTCCATTGATGTATTACTCTGTTGTCTACTGTTGTTGTAAACTCTGATAATGATGTAATGTATAAAATGTATAGTTCTTGGTTTAAAGATTATTCATTTATTTATTATATGTTGTTCCGCTGCGACTGTGAGATTCTGATATTGTTTCTGTTGCTGTTCTGTTTTCTTCTTCTCTCTTCCTTCTCTTTTCTTCTATCTCTTTCTTTTTCTTTAACCATAAAGATTCGGAAGTTTGTTCCCCTTTGGCTGGATTGTTGTGGAATGTTGCCAGCTCAAAGGAGTATGGATTTTCGGGCCTTCACATTGAGAGTATTGTATTTGAGGGCGTACTTGTTATTTTCTTATATAATGATTTGAAAATGATTTTTATATAAGATTATATTTTAATATAAAGGAAATAATTTTTGTAGATTATTATAGTATATTAAGTTGGTTGGTTGTTGTATTGAAATTAAATAAGATTATGACTAAATAGGTAAAACATATATAACCAAATAGAAACTGATATGAATGAACTATACAAATAAGTTAAGCTAAAAGTAGACTTAAAACGGAATCTTAAACCCTGGAGATTTCGAGAACGTTTTTCAAAGTGTTTTGAAATGGAATAAGTTTACCCTGATTTTATTTTGGATAATCTTCCAAAAAATTATTGTGGAAAAATATGGTGTGGTTTGTTTCTAGATATGATAATATTGGTTATTATCATAAAATTTGTTGTTGTGTCTAAATAAAGGATGTTTACTACAGAATAAACAATTATGAAATAGAGTGAGATGTTTAAGTGAAATTATATAAGCTGTATTTATAAATGTGACTTATAAATTAAAAGGAATTTAAATTGGGAAGTATTGAACCTAGTCCCGAAAATTTAAAAAAATATTATTTCAAAATGTTGGAGGAAATAATAAATAATGTTAATTAGAATATTTTTTGAGCATGGAAATCTTTGTTTTAATAACAAGAGTTGGTTTGAAATTCTAAAGGAATTTGTTTTGGATAGAAACCAAAGTTAGATAAAATTTAGAGTGTGATTTGGTGTGTAAATGGGATATATATGCATATGTATGGCTTCAAAGTTGATTTGAAATAAATACCGGGAGTTAAATTCCGGAGCCCCCTTAAAACGAGAAGTATAACCCAAGGAAAAATAAGTTTTTGAACTTATAAGTGGGAAGTTATATTAATAAGAATTGAATTTGGAATGTAAAAATTTAAATTGAGAAGGTTAAATGGATTGAACGAACTGGGAATTTATCTCAGGCCAAGTTCAATAAGTTTTGAATTTATAACCTGAAGTTGAAAATTTCATGGTGAAATTAAGATTTAACTTATGGAAGCTAAATGAATTAAATTGGAAAAGGAAAGGAATTGGTTCAACAAGGGGTGCAAACGAAGTTATGTATATATGAATGATTTCAAAATGATTTTTGAAATAAAATCGGGATTCGGATTATGGAAATTTATGATGGGTGCTATTGATTGATGTCTTAGATAACTTGGATGCTTAATTATTTGATATATCCTGCTATCATTCTATATATTATTTACAGTATACAATACTATAAATTGGATTATTTCGAATAAATTAAGAAGTGGATTGAAATGATATATATCCAACCCTGAAGTTGAACAGAAATAAAATTGAAATTATGAAAATGGAATCATTTTGAACTTAAGTTTAAAATGTTAAAACAAACTTGTCAACCGGAATTTTTAAAGAATCAGGTTAAAATATTGAAGTTATGATTGGGAAATAAATTGAATTCCAAAAATTGATTTGTTCTAAAAACATTTGAACTCTCACACTCGAACCTTGAAATAAGTTTAAGTAGAGGTAATTTAAAGGAATATTTGAAATTTGGGCTCAGAATTGAATTATTTTAAAGATTTAGATTGTTAAATTAAATATTAAGGGTTAATTTGATTTAAGTGATTAAATCAACATTTTGAAAACTGAACTCGAATTTACATAAATCGAGATGGTTTAAAATTGAAAATAGAATTGAAATTAATTCAAATTTGAATTGAATTGAATTAATTGGAATTGAAATCAGAATTGAATCAATGGAAATGGAAATTGAAAATTGATTTGGATTGGAGATTGGAAATTGAATCAGTTTGACTCTGAAACCATTTTCAAATAAACTATTTTGGTATAAATTGTCTTATAACCATCTTCTTATATATTCAGATTTATTTCGATTTTCCAAGCTATTATACAAACCATTCTTTCTATGACCCAAGCTATCTTGTATTAACTTTTTAACCATTTTAAAACTATTCACGCTATTTACTAAATTTAAACTGGTCAGAGCGTAAATTGTTTATATTTAAATCGTGGATTTAAATACAAATTGTGATAAAATTGAAGTTATAATCCAAATGGAATTCGAAGCAATTCTGAATTTGAATCGAAATCGAGATATTAAAGTAAAAATGATTTTGAAGTATAATGGTATATTTTGAATAAATATGTTGACTTAAAAATATAGATTTAATAGTTACTATAACAAGAACTTACTATATAAGAAGTAAGAAACATGTGACAAATAACTTGGAAAGTAATTGAACATGAAAATTTGACTTGACATTAATGAGAATAAAAATATTTGTGTATATTCAAAACCCCCTTATTGAAATTATAACCGGAAGGAAATGATCTTTGAAGGATATTTAAAATACTAAATGGAGTTTGTATAAGTATAAAGTGGACTCAGGAATTTTTAATCTGAAAATTTTTCCAGTTGAAAAGAATGATCTTAAATGAGAATGGAACTGAAATAGTTTTGAAACCCATTGATTTTAAAAGACTTTGATTTTGCAAAAAGTCAATTTTTGGAAATTTGGCACACCAAATTTGAAAATTATCGATTTTGAAGATATCGATTTTGTATAGATAAAGTTATAAGTGATACATATAAAGAGAATGATTTGAAAGGTACTATATATAGTATGATATGGTTTGAGACAAAAGTATGGAAAGGCACCCCCATAAAAGTCGAAATTTTTAGAAGGAGATCCACTGGGTGGTTCTGCCTTAGGACCCTAAGGGTAGGTTCAATGAAATTGGGATCCCAGAGGACGTTCGAACAAAACTCATGAGTTCCTGATGATCATTTTTTGGGTAGCGTAAGTCGAGTGGTGCTGATGCCTACAGTTACATTGGGTTTGCTGTGATGGAAACCTAACCTTTGTTGTAACTGTGATCTATCACGGTTCCATAGCTTAAGTCGAGTGGTAGTGATTGCCTACAATCTACGTTTGATTTCGCTGGAATAGCGATGTAACATCATAGATTGCGATCTATGTGGTTTGGTTCGATAGCGTAATTCATGTGGCAGTGGGTGCCTATAGTCTACATTAGATTTCACTGAGATAGTGACGAAACCTTTGTGTAGTCTACGATCTATGTGGTAAAGTTTCGTTTGGCAGCGTAACTTGAGGGGCAGTTATTGACTACAGACTACTTACGGTTTTGCTGTGATAGTAACGTAACCTTGGGGTAGCTGCGATCTGCGGTGTTCCCATGGCGTAAGTCGAGAGTTGTGGATGCCTACAGTTTTCTTAAGGATTTCACTAGGATGGCGGCGCAATCATCGTGTTAACTACAACTCATGGGGGTGAAGGGGGGGGGGTAATACTTTCCATAGCATTTTTGAATAAAGATTTTCAAACTATTTTCACTGGGTGTTGACATTGGGTCTACTAAGTACTTATTGATTTTCAGTCCTACGTATGATCAATGTATGACTAAATTTCTGTAAGAACAGGGATGGACTTGTTAAGACATCGAGTTATGAAAAGTATTTTCATATAAAACCAATTTGGTGATACTATATAATTTAAAGTGTTTTAAAATGTAAAATAAAAGAGTAAGGATTTAAATGTCTAAATATGATTTAATTAATAATACACATCAAAATTCAAATTTTCGCTTCGTTCCTTTTCGAGGACGAAAATTTCTAAGGGGTAAGGAATGTAATGTTCCAGATTTCTGGCGTTTGTTATTGGGATAATTAATTGATTTTAAATTATTGAAATATTGATTTTATAAGTTGAACAATAAAATTTCTGAATATAAATTGATTTAAAACTATATTCAAATTTAAATTATAACTTTATGGATATGACAAATATTATAAATGTGTATATAAACTCCACTTTTCTGTTACAAGATATAATTATATATGTATATGTGTGTATATATATATATATAGATATATAATTGTGTATATATGCTTGGCTTTGATATAAAAATTTAAAATAAAATATATGTATATAAGAGTAAGAATATATACATAAGTGGCTAATATTTTGTTTATATGTAATATAAGTGGAAATTTATATAAATGAGACAAGGCTTAGGCATGTAAAAAAATATATCGTATAAGGTAAATAAGACAAAACTATGTTCATACACATGTAGTATATATGTATATTCAAAGATGAATGTATACCTGTAAACACCTTAGAGAACATAGCATTAAATGCATATCCTCTCAAGCATATATTATATCAAATCGCTCTTTCAATTATCAAATGAACTATGAAATCTTATTCTTTTTAAATCAGGCCATAATCTCAAATTAAGTAAATATACAAACAAAAGAAAAAATAAAAAAGTAAAAATGAGAAAAAACTTATTGTACACAAGAAGCTACACCTACCCCATTTTCTCTATAAATAGGCACTGCCTTGCTTCACATTCTTTTGCATTCAAACAATATAAGAAATAAAATACAAGCTGCCATTACAACTTAAAGGAAATTAGAAACATTCAAGTACAGGAGGATCAAAACCAAAAAGAAAACAAATATTTTCAAAGAAACAGTGCTCTATTTAAAAGAAAGAAAAAAAGTGAGTAAAACTAAATTCTTTTATACTGGTAGTATAAGTTCTAGGCTTGTTCACCATTGCCTTTTTAACACCGCTCTGTATACTTTAAGAAATATTATGCTTGACTTCAAAAATCCCTATCTCTCACTCTAATTAGTTTTAGATTATGATGTTTAAAGAAAATCTGTTTGTTTTCTAGTATATTTTGTTTTAAAAATGGTTTCACGAAATATTATCAAGTATAAATGTTGAAAGGTATAACTTACAGTAGATAACCCAAAATTGTAAGGAATTCAGACATCACGTTTTGGGCTTTTGCTTATATGAATGTGATCGACATTTGAAATGGTGGATTTTGGTGATTGTTTCAAGATTTTTAGTTGCGTAGATGATGAGATTAAAGAAGATGACCAGTTTTTGGTCTTTGGCCAAATCACGGCGAAGCCGTCGATGGTGGGGGATGGCGTTTGGTCAGAAGGTAGCTCGGAGGAGGGGGAGTGTGGAAAAAATGGCGTTGGGATTTTTAGACTGGCGTGGTGGTTGGTCGAAGTTGATGTAGGGTTTAGGTGTGGCTTCTGGTCGTGGTCAGGTTTGGGTGGATAGCAGCGTCGTGAAGGTACTGCGGGGCTGCGGTATAGGGGGAAAAGGAGGAGGGAAGTGCGGCGGTCCTAGTGGCGGAGTTGGTGGCGAAGGTGGTCGGAGGTGGCTAGACGAGGCGAAGATAGGAGTCCAGTTCGTGCCCGGTTTTGCATTATAGTTTTTGGGAAAATTGAGATGGTTAGTGGATTGCGAGGTCGGAGGTGGTGTGGGAAGATGGTCAGAGGTGGACGGCGAGGTATCGCTGACGTGTGCACGTGCATGGCGAGTATACATGTAGGTAAGGGAAACGGTAAGAAGAGGAAGAAGGGAAGAAGCAGAGGAAAGAGAAAGAGAAGAGGGGAATTTTATTTTGTTCTAGGTTTTGGGCCGATGGGCTAGGTTTGATTAAAAAAGTTATAACACCAATTGATTTTGATTTAAAGAACCTATTAATCCTTTTAACAATTATTTTCTCACATAAATTCTTGACAATATAGGAACTTATATTTTTATCCTATCACCTAAAATGTTTATGCCTAGTTTGACTTGTAAATTTTTGATAACATGATATAATTAAATTAATTTTTAATAATTAAAGTTAATAAACAATTTAAGCTTTATAATCCTATGTTAATCTATATAAAATAATTATTAATGAATTTCCAAATTTTAACCAAACTAATAATAAATGATTTTGTAATTTAATTTTAATTATAAGTAAGCAGGATTTGAAAGATATTAATTTTGTTTTTAAATTAAATTTGGATTAAAAATATAAGTAGATTTAATTTAAATTAAGTTGATTAGATTTCCGGTTGTGAATTGTTAATATGAGCTCAAAATCGTTAAATTTGTTAATGATCTAAGTTTTGGTTTACGGCTTTTGGATAATTATTTAAAATGTTTCTCTATCCTTGTCATTCAGTAGCCAAACCTGTTATGGTGCTAGGGTAGACGTTAACAAGTTTATCTGCAAACAAACATATGTAATGAATTTCTATATGCGAATATAGTCACCCTAAATATTAATTGTTTATTTTAAACAAGTTACCTTTTAAAATATATTGCTTTGATTCGAAGAGACCGGGGTTGGATACCAGTGTTATCCGGAGCCACTTCGATTTGAAAATCACTACTAACCTTTACGGGTTTTGATTATAAAGTTAATATGTGGGAATTGGATTAATTTTACAACTTCAGTTATTTTAAATAAGTAATTGTACTTAGACATAGTTAAAAATATCAATGGATTTCGGAAAAGTGTTTGGTTATATTGAGATAAAAATTCGTCGTGTCATACGAGTTACCCTGATTTTTCAAAAGATTTTCATAACTTAAGTATTTCAAGTATAAGTGGTTTATTCACACTGGTTTCCAGCCTGACTCGGGTGTTACTTCATTGTAATGCTCGGGTCAGAACAAGTATTACAGTTTTTAGGTAGGATGCTTTTGGAGCTCAGAAGACGAGCTGGATGGCCGATGCATATTTGACTATATTTCCGCTGTGTATTATAGGCTGTACGGTCAGCATTTATGGATAAGTTATTATAACAGTTACATCTTTCCTTGTATAATATGTTGTCATTGTATATTATATTTTGTTCGACTGCGATTGTGAGATTCTGTGCTATTGTTTCTGTTTTTCTTCTTCTACCTCATTTTCTTATTTAACCCTAACAGCCTAGTTTTTCCAGCACTCAATTGCTCGGCACTCTATACAGTGAACGTAGTAGTGTCGATTTTCGGGGGTCGAAATCGCCCGGTCGTTACAGGTACCATCAACAGTCAAGAGTAAATCACTATCATTGTGTGAAGTACATTGCGTACATTAGTCTCAATAGACGAATCAATATTATTTTCTCGATACGTCTTGACTCGTAATATTTAAGGAGTTAGTGTTTATACACATATATACATGTGTACGCACACACGTTTATCAATACATATGTGTATGTGTGTGTATATCAATTAAATAATCGTGGTTGAATACGTTTGTAACTTCAATCAATAAAAAAGCTTCTTCTAAGGACTTATTGCTTCTATACGTTTAATGTATTCAATTCATTATTTATATGTCTCTATAATAACATATATAAAAGAAAATAAAACTAGATGCATACATCATTTATTACAAGATTCTATAGTCAAGTTATATAATCAAATTGCACAGTTGCCCTTAAGGCATGCTTAACTCTATCAGTATGCGTGTGTGTGTATAACTGTGTACACATGGAATAAAGATAATTTTAAAATATAATTTTTAAATAAGTAGTAAATCTGCGTATATCTATAAAATTTATATTTAACCATGTTGTTATTATATATAGATTAATGATTTACTAAAAATATGATTAACAATTCTAAAATTAAAATTTAGATACGCTTGACTAACTAAAATAAATATTTAAGAACATTTTTATGAACATATTTTTTCTAATAAAATACCCTTGCACCGAATAATTTTTTTTATTCAGTTAAAAACCAATTCGGTTCATACACACACACACACACATATATATATATGTGTGTGTGTGTGTGTGTGTGTGTGTGTATATATATATGTATATATGAAAATTTCAAACACTTAAATTTTAAACATCTTTGACTTTAAAACAAAATAATAGTTTTTAATTTCGATCCAAAAATAAAATCAATTTTTTTAATATTTTTGTACAAAGATCTCTATGTGTGTATATATATATAATTCAAAACGAGACATAGAACAAAAGTAATCTTTTTATTGTTAAAAACTAAATAACATATAAAGGACCACCAACTCAACTGGTTAATATTACGGTGTTCTAGGCTTAGGTTTTAGAGATCATTATTCGAACCCATGAGACATCAAAATGAGTGCTCTGCTTAGAATAAACTATCATTATTACTATAAAAAGAAATTGAAATTTATATATGATAAATTCAAATCGTAGAATGTTCACACACACTAATATAAAATCAGAAATACTTTTTATTTTAAAACCGAAAACAAAGTTTTATTTCAATTTAATAATATGCCCATATATATACATATGTTTATATTAAATACACATACACATACACATACACACACCGCTTATATATAAATATTAAAATATAATTATTTAGAAAAGAACTCTTTTTCTTAATTCATAGTCGACAGCAACAATCATGGTGACTAATATTTTTACATGAACATATGTTGAATTAGAAATTAATAGCTTTCATCGTTATAATCAAGCCGACAAATGTTGTTTGTTGGTTGTTTCCTCTTTAATGTGGAACTCTAATATCAGATCTATCGGTACTCCACCAAAGGTCGTTTTCAACAATCTTTGACGAACTTTTGACAATCTACCGAACAGACAAAGGATTGCCAAAACCATCTAAAAATAATTTAAAGATATGGATCCACACCTACTCCAATGGTTTTGGTATTATTCTTTCCAATTCCCAGGCAAACAATCATCCAAACATAAAATAGGATCCGGTTTACGATAAATAGTCCTAAACGTACTCTTATCAAACACGATCAAATATAGTCATGGAAAATTCATAAAATACCCCATATGCCGGTTAATATTTGAAGGTCATAATCCTCGACTATATAATATCTATAATAGGAAATTCACATAGAAATAACCATTGAATAAATCCAAGAGGCTCATGAGTGAATAACTCATTGTGCACCGATATTGTAATGTCGATTGTCACTGTCACCTAGAACATCTATTGAGAATGATGATCACTTCGACAGCCACCAACTTCGATATAAATTTTCAGGTCCACGCTCTCCTTCTCCTTTTCTCATTTTTCTCCCATTGCACCGAAAGCCAATAAGCATTCCTCCTCAAATCAAGCTTGTCCAACCAACATTGTCGTAATTTACTTCTTCTTTTATTGCTTTAGCGATAAAATAATTGAAAAAGTAGTGGGATAGGGGATATTTATAAGGATATAAGTAGGTGGAAAATAAGTCCTGTAGATCCTAACCCCACCTAGTGTACTACGCTACAACCAACTAAGCACCACATAGCATGTTGCTAATCCAATTCGTTGGATTTGAGTTCTTGGATCGCTATTAGTTCCCAATCCGAATGTTCAATTTTGTCCAGTTTGCACCGAATCTAAGAAAGCTTCATTAAAATAACAGCAGCTGCGTATGTATTCAGTAACTGGTTACGTTGTCAAATTAGAATGCACGTGAATTCAAGTTGAATGAGTTTTAAATAGACAGCTAATAAACATTATGAGACCGTATATTAGGTCCATAAAATAAACTTGAGAAAATGTGGATGAAATGAACTAGCAGACAAGGTTGAAGAATATAAGTATGGTCAACAATTAAATTTTATGAGCAATTTCATACAGCTAAATACTCTACAACTAATTGCTTTAAAGCATAAAATAATTCAGAAGCTAAAAACAGCTTGCTGCAGACTAGATCCATCAAGGTTTGCTGAAGACTGAAACCGTTGATGTTGAAATACAGTTTCTAAAAACATCTTCTCTGCAGCTTTGGACCCCTTCTTTCTAAGCAAAGAAATAATGTACTCCATGAAGACTGAATCACAAGGCAGTGTGATGGGTCCATCACTTGTAATTCCAAACTCATCTTCAGCCATTTTCAGAAGTTGAATGAAGACAGTGCTAGTCAAGTACGCCAATGGGATCATGAACCGATTGCCATCGAGTGTATATATGACAAAGTTTCCTTTATCTGCAACAGATGATGTGCTGCACTCATCTGAAGAATCAGAGTCTTTTCGGCCAAAAGAAGCCACCCTTTGTAATTTCATTGCCATTTTTACAAGCTTAACCATGGCTGCAAAAGTTACGGTTTGAATATTCTTGAAGAAATAACTTAAACAGTTGAAATGGGGATGAATTGATGAGAAGAGTAGCTGCTATTGCCATATTCTTATAGAGGTAGAAAGAAGCCCCACTACATTCTGTTCAAATTGGGAGTATGTCTACGATTGGAAGCAAGACCATGTGATCAGTAAATGAACCGAGTATGACATGCCTTTATTATGTTTTCATTTGGTTATATATCAAGTTGCTTTATCTGTATGTGGTGAGACGTAATTATCATTCAGGAACGAGTTGTCGTGTCTGCACGGCAGTATAGACAGGCATGTATCAAAATTACAAGGACTATTATCAATGTTTACTGTCCATTCCATTCTGTTTGATATGCTGTTTCATTACTGTTGGCAGGGACGAAGCCAGGAATTGGACAACGAGGGAGCCATTTTTTTTCTTTTTCTTTAGCGACTTGTCCAGAATATTTCACAATAAAACGAGAAGCCAAAAAAGCAAATCAGCTAGTCAACCAGTTAATAATTTAAGTGC
The DNA here is from genome assembly GCA_030765085.1 of Allium cepa. Classification (NCBI taxonomy): domain Eukaryota; kingdom Viridiplantae; phylum Streptophyta; class Magnoliopsida; order Asparagales; family Amaryllidaceae; genus Allium; species Allium cepa. The sequence goes on from CM060938.1 coordinate 552,062,436, forward strand.
AACAAACCAGTCAACCAGTTAAGAATTTAAGTTAAGAATTACATAGTACCATCAAACCAGTCAATTTATTATTATTCTTCTTCTAAACTACAGCTAAAACATCAAATCAACATAATAAAAAATAAAAATGTGTTCTTTGTACATAAATTTTGAGAAGCAAGTCTATGCAGATTGTGCCCCTAGTGTTTATGAATATGCCAATATTAAAACAATCGCTAAATCTATGTTCTCTTCAGTCGAATTTTCTCCTTCAGCAACGAGGCCTTCTCTCGGCATTGACCCTTCTGATTCATCTCTGCCTTCTGCTAAGTGGACTAATTGGATGTCCTTGTTTAAGTCCTTGCCCAAGAACGCTGGAGCTTACTTGCCATGCTCTTTTGAAACCCTGGATCCTGACGGTGTGCTAGCTGTTCCATCTGTCGTTCTCCAGGCGGGAGTTGATTTCTGGTCATATGCATAACACCTGTTTTTCATTGTTATACAGTGGTACGGTCCACTATAAAACCGTCGGCCTTGCTAAAAAAGTAAGAAAAGGAAATGGTTGTAAATCATATGTTGTACAATTAAGGTTTTGGACATGACCAACTGCCTTGTCCGCACAAACAAATTTAGTCCATGGTAATAAACATAACATAGTGATCACTCATATAGATATATAGTAAATATCAACATGAGTTAGATAAACATGCCAACTCACAACGAAATGAGTTAGATAAACATGACTAACTCGCGTATACGTATGAGTTGAATAAACAAAACCAACTCAACGCAAATGAGTTAAATAAATAGAACATCCTTTTAACGGATAACACTCAGCCACAATGCCTTCAGACTCCTTCATTGTATCATCTTTACAAGTGCTACGCCATTGCTTCGAAAGACAATCTCACGCTCGTTGGAAGCCTGGAAATCTCTAATAAGTGTTGCATGAGCCAACATCAAACCAGGCTTTGTAAACTACAAATTGATCGAACCCTAGGCCTCTGGCCCTAGGTTCTGTACACACCCAGATTCACCACTGGTCGACCTATGGTCGCCTAGAATGCGATTCCAGAAACCGCCATTGTCTCTTCCTTCCACTGTTTTGCCTTTGTTTCGTCTTTAGCCCATTCCATAATGTTTCTACAAGTCCTAGACCCTAATGTACATCCCTATTTCATGCCTACAAGTTCTTATATCATCATGTCGCTGCAAATTTAACCCATTACCGGCTATAGTCATTATAATCCCTAATTCAATCCATTTCTCTACTAGTCTCAGATTATATGTTTATGTACGTTCTTTAATCAACTAATTACCGTTCTTCCAACATTCTATACTCGTTAGACATCAATTTATCTTTAATTAGCAATCAAACAATACTCATGCTTTCATATCAACAATATATAACCAGATAGTGATTCCCACTCATCGAATATCGTTGTCGAACACCAGAATCACCAAATGAATCCAATCTCCTTGCCGTCCCGAAATTGCAGTCCTATAGACTTCACCGAATCAATGAACTATTGATATTTCCTTGTAGCATTTGTCGCACCGATCGATTTGATATATAGTTGTCTAGGGTTTGGTTGAGATCTAAAAGAGGAGTGATGAATCAGAGGGATTGATAATTACATAGAGCGACAGAAAAAAAGATATAAAAACTGAAATATATGTGAATGAGAATCTGCCTGAATTCAAAACTTCTCTGCCTCGTTATATAAAATTCCGAACTGTCACTTCATATTGTCTCTCTCGTTGTATAGGTTCTAGTGCTCCAATTTAGTAATAAGACAAATTGGGCTAAGGTAGTGTCTTCAAGGCACAGATGATGTAAGATTCCATGAAAAATCATTTTTTGGTCTATAGACCTTGAAATAATAGCATTTTTGAATTATAAACATCGAACAGTTTTTTAAACTCTATTTTAAGTGGTATAGTGAAGATCCAATTATCATGCCAAAATGAAGTGTCGTTACTTGAATGAACTATGTTATTGGTCCCAAGTTAAAAATATTATTGTTTTTTAGGATGGATTTTCAAAAGTAAGACGTATTGTTGTATTTAAAAGCGGTGAGATGCAGGTTGTAAGTTATCTCATAAAATTGATTCGAAATAAATTTTTTTCCATAAAAGTTTCATTATCATCATTTAATTTTCAAAGCCCTTTACCTAAAAGGGAAACATTGAGGTTGTGTAAGTTTACGATTTTAACCTCCCACCCTCTGTAACGACCCGGAAATTTCGATCCCGAAAATTCCAAATAGTTAGGAAAAAGAAGAAAGAGATAGAAGAATAAGAAGAACAGAATCACCAGCATCTCACATTCGCAACAGATAAAATATAATAACCAATAATAACAGTATACAAAAGAATTCTGTATCTATGAAATACATTTATAATACATCAGAGTTATACATATATACAAACACTGATATACACAATCATCATGCCTTAGATGTACAACAATATAATACATCGGAAACACTCCATATGTTCTTGCCATCCAACTTGCCTCCTGAGCCCAGAATGTCCTTACCTGAAAATGTGTAATACTCGGTCTGACCCGAGCGTTACATCAAAGTAACACCCAGGTCAGGCTGGAAACCATCGTGAGTAAACCCATCTAATATGGAATACAAAGCATACAACTTATATAAAACTCGGGGTAACTTGTATCAATTTACGAATTCACAATTTATTATAGACCTCACTTATTTCACATATCACTTTTTCAAGTACCAAAATTTAGATCAAATAGTCCAATTCACTTAAATCATTCCATACAAGCCTATTGATTTCACATATCAATCTATAAAGAATCGAAGTGGTTTCGGGAATCTTCTAATACCCGACCCTGGTCTCTTTGAGTCATCATGTCATCCTAACCCAAGTTGTCCAAATGAAATGCACTTTAAACTTTAAATACAGGATGTCCTTTTACACAACAATTCGTCATTGATATATAACACAATATCATGTCCTCCCAAACATATGATACTACAAATCATTTCATATCAGAGATATCAACTCATTCAAGGCATCCAATACCATTCAATCATCCATAAGCAAACTTGATCACTTCAAAAATAAATTTAATCACTTCAAATTGAATTACTAACCCCAATCACTTAGATTCCTTCACTTGACATTAATTAGTTTCAAATCAATTAATTAATCATCCCTTAATTATCCATCTTAATTAATCACCCTGGATTAATTATCCTTCAATTACATACAAGTAATTATCTTTAATTAATTACACAAATTAATTATTCTTAACCCAATGCAGTAATTAATCTTTAATTACTTCACAAATTAATTAATAATAATTAATTACATTAGTCCTTAATTACCTATAACAATTAATTACTCATAAATCACTTGTCATTGATTAATTAATCAACCTTTAATTACATCATTAATTATATAAATTAAAGATTCCTAATTACATTTTAATTATCCTAATTTAAATTAATTACATTAAGTAATTAATCATTAATTAAACCACAAATATTAATCATTCTTGATTAATCTCAACCAGTAATTAACTACCCTTTAATTACTTCATTAAATAAATTAATTCCTCCTAAATTAATTATCTTAATTAATCCCTTGATTAATTACACAAAGTAATTATACTCAAATTACTTCTATTAACAAATCATCATTCAACTAATTACATCCAGAAATTATTTATTCATTGCTTCCCTGAGTAATTATATTCTATTAATTACATTAAGTAATTACCTATCAAACCACCCAATGATTATTCTAAATTAATTAAACTTAATTAATTAACTTAAACTGTAATTAATTAATTCAAAACCCTTAATTACTAAATTAATTAACCCAAATCATTAGTTAATTGCATTAATTAATTATCCATTCTAATTGCCCTACTAATTTAGTGGATCACAAATCATTAAATCTTCATTTGGTTAAAGATAAAAACATTTTTTTTCCTTATAAATGATCAAATTATTATTAACAAAGCATTCAAAAACAATTTGTTTTTAAATTTACTTTTAAATTTCATTTTAAATTTAAGATTTTAAAATGAATACAAATTAACTTTAACAAAGTTTAAAAACAATTCAAAAATCTTTAATTTCACATGTTAAAGAAATATTCATTTTACAAAAGAAGTTTAAAAGAATTTAAAAATCAAATTCATTTTTAAATTCAAATCAATTTAAAAATACAATTTAAATATTCAAAGTTATTTAAAACAATTCCAATTTAAAAACTTCCTTTAATTTCAAAACTGAAATACAGATTTAATCTTGATTCCAGATTTAACTTAAAATTTAAAAGCTTTACTTACATTTTCAATCTTCATTTTAAAATTCAAACCATCTAACCATTTTTAAAGTGGTTAAAACAATTTAAATTCAAAACTTATTTTATTTTAAAAACTGAGATTCAAATTCAATTTCCAGATTTTAAAACTTAAATTTAAACTTATTTGAGCCTTTACTTTACAATTTAAACTTCCAGTTCTAAATTCAAGCCAAATACACTTTAAATACTTAAAAGTTGTTAAAACCAATTTAAATTTCAAAAACCTTAAATCATTTTAAAACTAGGATTCAAACTAGCTTGAATCCAGATTTAAACTTAAGTTTAAAACTTAGTTTAACTCTTTGATTTTCAATTTAAACTACAATTTAAATTTTATACAGAACAGGTTTCTAAAATCTGTTACAAAACATTACCCAAGCCATGACCAAAATGGCTTCGAGTCCAAACCTAAACTGCTTCAAGTTAATCACCAATTCACTCGAGAACAAACCCACTGCAAAAAAAACCCAACATCATCAGAAAATCAACTGTGCACCGTGCATATGCACGGTGACACTGATCGACTTCGATCATCCACGATGATCTCCTCTAGTCTTCAATCACCTCCATGCCCTCTCGCAATCATCAGATCACTACCCAAACTCGAGATGGAAGATCGAGCTTCACATCCAACCTGGAATAAGAACTGGAATCCACCACAACCAAACCTGGAAACGCCTCGCTCCCACAACTTCGGCCACCAGAATATCAGTGACTCCGGCCACACATTCGCCAACTACCCTCCTATCATCCCCCAAAACCTTGTAATACTCGATCAATCCAATAGACCATGGTGATCGATTCTACCTAGCCTAGTTAAACTAGGGTTCCAAAACACAAATCACAACCACTAACTCCACCATACTCTGATCATCTTCCTACAAATTTTCCCATCAACTTCGATCATTCCTCCATCTCCAGGAGGAAACTCAACCCCTCCGATCTTTTGTATCAATAGAGATACCCCAAAATACACAATCCAGACAACCCAGAACTGCTCTCTGATTCAAACACTAGAAATTGTGATTTTGCTTTTAAAAATCATGATTTTGTATGATGATTCAGATCCTAATCCTAATCCTAAAATAATAGATTGTGATATTTAAATTTTTACTTATTTTAAACTTGATCAATAGATTTGGTTTCCAGAGTCAAATAAATATTATTTTGACTTAAGTACAATTTAAAACTAAAGTTTATAATTAAACAAACAAGTTTGATTTGTATATTGAGTTTAAACAGAGACAAGATCAAGAGATTTGGATTATTTTAAATCAAAACTGGAAAACTGGAAGTAAAAGCAGAGAGTATTCTGAAGAAACAACATGCATGCTATATATGAATATATACACAACAGATGTCATACAATTCACATTCATTTCAAATTTACTAGCATACAACCCAATTTTACCTACTTAAAATTTTAAAAGTGAAATTACTCACAAATTGATTGAACAGAGGTACTGGCTTTTGCATTTATATTTGCTCTTGATTTGTGCTTGATGATCCTTGCTGAGTTGAGTTCATATGTTTTGAAGTTGTAAAATGGCAGAAATGCTTATCTTTTGTTTTACATCGTTGAGTGAAGGAAATGAGGTCAGTGTGGAGGTATAAATAGAAAAGGTAGGCTCTGCATTTTTTTTGTTGTACTCAGCAAGCTTCCTTTTTATTATTATTTTTTTCTTGTAAACTTGAAATGATATATTGTATGCTTGAGTTGAAATGTGCATTAAATGCTTGTCTCCTTAGGTTCATACATCTATATATTCTTTTGTATGTTCATATCTATATATTATTTATTTTATTATTACTATTATTTTATTTTTTATACATGCATTTACACTCATACACATTGCTTCTTTTGTATATATTGTCCTTTTATATATATATACATATTCTCATACACACATTGCTTATTTTATATATATTCACATTATACAACTTCCATGTACATATATTATTTCGTGTGGCATGTAATCATATACTTGCATAACTACCTATTTAAGTGTATGTTATCAACATCATAAGGTTTGTACATACATACATCATATGTATATTTCCATTCTATCACTTTCACCACTTCATTTAACATACATACATACTTACTTATGTATATTTATATTTGAACATCATAAGACTTGTGTATATGTTTATCTTTTTATATATATATATATAAATATATTTGAATTAAATGTTTTATTTTAATTTCCAAATCAACATATATATTCAAATATCTTTAATTATCATAAATTCATTTATTTGATTAGTAAATATTAATTGTCCAAAAATAAAATCAGTTAATTTCCCGATTAATAGACGTCTAAGAATCCGGGTCGTCACACCCTCTTTGGATTTGCAAATCGTTTCGTGGGGAAAAAGTTACTTTTTAAGGTTTTTGGGGATTGAGAAATTAACAAAAAGATTTGTTTGGAAAAATTATCTCCCTGTTTTCTTTTCACTTCCCTTCTCAAATCAAATAGTTCCATAGAGATTCTTACATAATCCTAACGTTCCAGAGATAAAGTAATTTATTACATGATTGAAACCACGTATAGAGCATGCATAACAAATCCCATAGGTTCTACACTTGTGTCAAAAATTAAATTTTGCTTTTACTGCCTTCATCGGAAGATTTCATAAGCACCAATTGATACTAGTATGATCCTTTGTCAAACTGACGACGCATAACTTATGTGGAGTATATTTCCAGTTTTATTTATACAAGGATTTATAAATAATTAATCAAGCAAATAACTGTTTTACGTATACTATACTTCACACATTGTATGTAGACCAGCAAGAGATTAAATGATGCGCAAGTTCAGAGTAGTTTAGTGTAATAATAATTCAAAATTTACACATATGGCCCATATTCAAAATTTTGCTATTTAACAAATGATGAAGATTTTCAAGAAAAATTAAATACTCAAGCTACTAATTTTGTAATCATTATGGATAAGGATATCAGAAACATTTCTACAACAAAAATGCGATTCAATTACAGTATATGATAAGTGATATGTACAAACTGAAAAGAATATTTAGGCGCCACAAACAGCTTGCTGATTCGATCGTAAAAGTCGCATACAGACTGGGGAAGGATGATCTTTCAACACAGTTTCTAACAATAACTTCTCAACAGTTTTAAAACCCTTTCTTTGGAGCAAACATAAATTATATTCCAGAAACTCGGAATCACATGGAAGGGTGATAGGACCATCTCTTGGTAGCCCAAACTCTTCCTCGGATATATTAACTGTTCAAATATAGATGTATCAAGGTACGACAGAGGAAGCATGAATCTCTTCCCATCCAACGAGTATACGATGAAACATCCCTTATCTGTGACACATGACGAGATTGGTTCTTTTGAAGATGATCGAGATTCAGACTCTTTTCTTCCGAACGAAGCAACTCTTTGCAAATTCTTAAGAATCTTCTTTGTGTTTACCATTTTGCTACTAATGTATTTTTTGTTTCTTGAATAAGAATACCTAATGAAAGGCTTTGAATTTCTGTTATAAAGAATTAACTATGAACTGATGAAAAGAATTGTAGAAGTTGCCTAGTACTTTATAGGAGTAACGAGCCAGCTAGAAGATACATATGTTCTTTGGGTGAGGAACAGAGGCACATGCTTAGTAAAGAGATGTTTTAAGTTTGTTGTCAAATTTCCATCCAACTAGATTGAATCTCTACGAAATAGTTTTCCTCTTTGGCTCAAATTCTAATTAAACATAGATCTTCTTGTCGCTTGAAATCTGGGATATGTCGTGCACTAGATGAATGGATATTTTGTGAATTTTGCTTATTATCATCTAAATACCAGAGAGACAAATAGATGTGCTAGTGTCCCGGTCATACGTTGAAGAAATTATTCTGTCTGATATATGTGAGGATAAATTAAAGAATACAAGAGGTGCACAAGTCATGAAGTTATTGTAGAATGATATCATGATTGGTACAGTCTACATCATTTCGACAAGTTTAGTGAATGGCGTTATTATTGTTCTCTAAACAGAAATAACTATGGAATACTGCGAACTGCTTCATATCGCTATTATGTTTGATGGTGAGTTGTACGTAGGACTTTCATCAAGTAAAAGAACAGCCACTGAACAATTATTAGTTTATTAAAACTGTGCAGATATAACTAAATAATTTCCAATCCATTGTAACAGTAGGGTTTCCAAGCACGGTTTTCAGGTTTGTGCCCATACAAATAGTAGAGTGGACATTGTATTTTTGTCTCCACAAACGTGATTTAATAGCTATGTAGCAGAAAGTAATCACATATGATTCCTTTTTCCTTACCAATTACATTGCCAGTATTCTTACGTCGAGTCGTTATTAGGAACAATGCGATGTTCAGCAATCTAAAAGAATGAACAAAGTTATTTGCATGATGACAATTTGTTAAGTGCATAATAAGTTTTATATCTTCAGCTAATCAAGGAGATACACAATTAAGAGAGGCATGTTTTCAACAAGATCAATATTTCGATTGGATATCAAGTTAGTGTTATTGGCACTGCTGCTGTTGTTGTTATTGGTACCGCTTCTACTTGTTTTGGCTATCAAGTTATTAGTATGATCAGATTGACAGTATAGATTTGCTGTTCTACGAGATTCCAAAATGCTAGCTGGTTGTTTGTAATCAATATATCAAGTTAACTGTTTGTAATCAAGTTGTTTTTTAGACGCTGGGAAATAGTTTCCTCTTTTGGATTTTGACCATCCTAACAAGATTTAATATCACGATTTAACACTATGAATTAACTTCACAGATAAAGTAATTAGTTTGCTGCCTTCATGAGACGGTTTAATAAACACGAGTCACTGCTAGTATGATTTTTTGCCAAACTGATGATGCATAATTTAACCCAGCACTAAGTACAGAGCAGTTTCCCATATTAATAAACCAAAATGCACATAAACAGTCTACATTCAAATTTTAGTTATTTCACAAACAACAAAAATTACATACTCAAGCTAGTAAATAAAAAGTTATGATGAATTGATAATGATATGGGAACTGATATTTTTATAACAAAATTTGATTCACAGTATACAACTAATGATATGTACAAGTTGAATAAGAATATTCAGAAGCCACAAACAGCTTGTTGATTTGATCTTAATGAATGCATACAAACTAGAGAAGGATGGTTTTTCAACACAGTTTCTAGTAACAAGTTGTCGATGGCTTTAAACCCATTTCTTTGAAGTAAACATAAAATATATTCCAGAAACTGGGCATCACAAGGAAGGATGATAGGACCATCTCCTGGTAGTCCGAAATCTTCTTCCGATATACTAAGCAATTGCTCAAATATAGGCGTGTCAAGATATGACAAAGAAAGCATAAATCTCTTCCCATCCGATGAATATACGATAAAACATCCCTTGTCTGCAACACATGATGTGCTCAATTCTTTTGAAGATGATTCAGGTTCAGACTCTTTTCTACCCAATGAAGCCAGTCTTAGAAAATTCTTGAGAATCTTCTTTGTGTTCGCCATTTTTCCACTAATGCAGCTTTTTGTTTCTTGATTAACAATATTTACTGAATGCTTTGAATTCTATTAAAAATAAGTATTATGAACAGATGAAATTTTTTGTAGAAGTGGCGTGGTGCTTTATAGGAGTACGTAGCTTGCTAACCAGAAGATGCATTGTTCTTTGGGTAAGGAAACACATGCACATGCTTAGTAAATCAGGACTATGACACACTTCTTACAAGATGTTCGAAGATGGTTGTTAAATCACTGTCCAATTAAGTTAGTACGCTATCAAATAATTTTCTTTTTTGGCTCAAACACTTGACCTCGACAAATGCTTATACAAATACACACTTGCAACTAATAATGCAGCTTAACATTGATTTTCTCTTGTCGCTTTAAATGTCGCGTTGCTTTGTCCGCATGGAAAGGCTTAAATGTACGTAAATATTTGTGGACAACAAAATGAGACAGTTTCACATGGCAGTGGCCATTTCAGTATATATTAAGATCTATCAACAATCTCTACAGTCTATTTTACATAATTTTATGTTATATTATTGTTGTAAGCAAAGCCATGTGGGTGGTACATGAAAAATGTATGCATATGACATTGGCCATGAATGTTTAAATTATGCTGTCAAGTTGCTTTTCCAGAACTATATCAGGCAGGACCTTATGCTTTAAGGAAGCAATAGCCTAGCGCTTTGGGAAAGCAAGCCTGTGGTATTCCTGACTCAAGATACTTCTGTAAACAAAACAGGAAAACAACAGTTTTAATTTATTTATTACTCAACTTACTTGAAACGGTACAAACTGTAGTACTATATATAAAGACAAAACAAGACCCGGTGCACTAAATTATAGCATCATGCTATAGACTTATTTACACACAACTTGATCCTAAAATAAAGCATAAAAAGACTCAACAGAAACTTGTTATTCCTAAAGAATAGGACATATGTGCATCCACGTAAACTGCACTGCGTCTTAACACCCTGCCTTAGTGCAGAATCCCGATCATTCAGGCCGAGGGCTTTACGAAACTGCTGAAACTTTGGCCTGGGAAGAGCTTTGGTGAACATATCGGCAACTTCATCAGCAGTTTTGATATGCAGCAGCTTGACTTCTTGATTCGGCACCTTTTCTCGAACAAAATGACGATGGATCTCAATATGTTTTGATCGAGCATAAAACACTGGATTCTCAGCAAGATTTATTGCACTCTGATTGTCACATTTTATGACGACCGGACAGTTTTCTAGATCAGTAATCTCATGAAGCAACCGTTTAATCCAAATACACTCTTGAGCAGCCATAGTAGCTGCCATGTATTCAGCTTCAGTACTAGAGAGTGCAACCATCTTTTGCTTTTTACTACACCATGAGACCATAGCTGACCCCATACTGAAACAGTAGCATGTTGTTGAACGCCGATCATTCACATTGCCTGCCCATTCAACATCAACAAAACCATATAAAGACATTGTATCTTGTTTAAACATCAAGTCGAAGTCTAGACTGCCTTTAACATAATGAAGTGTTCTTTTTGCAGCAACCATATGACCAACACAAGGCATTTTCATAAATTGAGAAACCAGTCCTACGCAGTAAGCAATATCAGGCCTTGTAACAGTTAAGTAGAACAGACTGCCAACAAGTTTACGAAACAACGTTGCATTTTCCAAAAGATCATCCTCAATTTTCTTCAGCTTCAGATTAGGTTCCATAGGAGTACTTGTTGGTTTTACATCCTTCATTCCAAAACGATGTAGTAGACTTGCAACATATCTTTTTTGAGAGACAAAATATCCATCTATTTTCTCAACTTCTAATCGAGGAAAACAATTTATTTGTCCAAGATTCTTCATCTCAAATCAAATGGGTAAATCATCACAAAGACGAATGATTTCATTATTATCATCTCCGGTGATGATCATATCATCTACGTATAAAAGAAGCATAATATGCAACGAAGTTTTCTTCATGATAAACAAACTAGGATCATTATTTGACAGAACAAAGCCACAAAATGTAAGATATTGAGCAATTTTACCATACCAAGCTCATGGCGCTTGCTTGAGACCGTATAACGCTTTCTTTAGGCGACAAACATGTTGAGGAAACTCCGTTGAAAAAAATCCTTGTGATTGTTCCATATATATTTCATGATTCAACTCACCATAAAGAAAAGCATTCTTTACGTCAAGTTACCAAATGCTCCATCCTTTGCACGCAGCTAAAGAAATTACAGTGCGTACAGTGCCCATCTTAGATACCGGGCTAAAAGTATCATCGTAATCCAAACCAAATTGTTGAGAGAACCCACGTGCGACCAAACGTGCTTTATGCCTAGCTATTGTACCATCAGCCTTCTTTTTTATTTTATAAACCCACTTACAACTCAGCAACTTAGCAGCTTTTGGCAAAGGAACAAGCTCCCATGTTTCGTTTTTATTTAAAGCTTTGATCTCCTCATTCATTGCTTGTATTCATTCATTAATATTTTTAGCTTCTTCATAGCACTTTGGTTCATTATCATAAGCATCTCCCATTTGAAAACATGCTGTGACTGTGCATTGATTCATGTGGACCTGATAATCGGACAAATGGGATGGCTGTTTCCTTTGTCTAACTGATCTACGTAATGTGACATCATGTTCATTTTCAGCATGAGGAATAAGAATAGTTTATAGATCACTGGATTCATCTTCACTTGAAAATGGGTCAACTGTGGTTGGATTTAAAACTATGAAATGTGAGTTGTCCTCTCTTTTACTATCAGCAGGGTAATAAGTTGATAGCTCATCGAATACAACATCTCTTGAAACTATAAACTTTATAGTTGTAGGATCCATGCATCTCCAACATTTTCTATGAGAATCATAACCAACAAACACACATTATCTAGCTTTGGAATCAAATTTAGTTCTGTTAGTTTTAGCAACATGAACATAACATAACGAACCAAAAACACGGAAGTAACTTACATTGGGCCTCGAACCGTATAAAATTTCAAAAGGTGATTTGTGCTACCTGACCAAGGTGGCAATCGGTTGATGACATGACAAGCACACCGTACAACTTATGCACACAGCTCCTTTGGGAGATTTTTTTTCATGTATCTATGACAAGCTCATAGAAGTAAGGTGTGCCAATTTACGCTCAGCAACACCGTTTTGCTGCGGGGTATTTGGGCACGTCATTTTTCTATTGATTCCTTGATTATTGCAATATGAGAGGAACTCTTTAGACATGTATTCTCCACCGTTGTCGGTCCGCAAACACTTCACCTTCGATTCATGCTCTTTCTTTACTAGCAGCAGAAATTTCATGAAACTTGAAAATGCATCACTTTTATGCTCAAGAAAATACACCCACGAATAGCGGGAGAAGTCGTCTACAAACAACATTACAAAGCGAAATCCACTATAGCTGGGAGTTTTAGTTGGCCCCATTACATCTGAATGCACTAACTGAAACTGTTTTGTAGCTCTGGTCGCTGATTTTGGAAACGGCAGACGATGCGACATTCCATATTGACATCCAGAGCATACAATGTCTTGGCGTACCTCTTTCAATGAAGGAACACCATCTAACAACTTCTTCGCTGATATTTCTTTCAACAAGTGGTATCAAATATGGCCTAAACGAGCATGCCAAAGAGATGCTCGATCATTTTGGCATGTTTTACCTACATAAGCTTAAGTGGCGGATAATACATACAAGGATTCTTTCCTTTTCCCAGTAAAAGAACTTCAGCATCATAATTTTTTAACTTATCAATAATAAGGACATCATTAGGATCAAATAAAACATACCTCCCTGAGCTAGTAATTTGAGAGACCGATAAAAGATTTTTCGTAAGTCCAGAAACATGAAAAACATTGCTCAAAGCAATGTCACTGCAGTTTATGCCGCCAGTTTCAACTTTTATGCTGCCTTCTGTAGTGATGGGATAAGTTGTATTATCTGCTGTGACAATAGCTCATTTTCTCTCATGCGGACGAACTCCAGATAGTAATGAATCGTTACCCATGGCATGATAAGAACAACCTGAGTCCACAATCCACTCCTTAGCATAGTCTATAGGAATATATTTACTGGACTGCAAATCAGGTTCTGCATTACACACCTCTCCAATGACCCCAATTGAATGGCAATGTTCCCACTTCACTTGATTTTCATCTTTTGTTTCATGAACAATGTTTGACGATTCATTTGTAAGCTTTGTTCGACACTTTTGTTTGATATGACCTGGTCTGCGGCACCTGGTACAGAAAAGCTTAACGTGACAGTTTTGCCTAATGTGTCATGGTTTTCCGCATCTATGAGAAGAAAATGAAGAGCGGTCTTGCTCAACTTTAGCTCCTGTCTGACTCTTGTCATCCGAAAAAGATTTTGATTGTTTTGCCTTATCCCATTTATCTTTGACAAAGAGCACATCACTCGTTTCTGCAACAGACATGTTTGTCATTTGTTTAATCAACACCTCTTGATTCGAAAGCAATTTCTCCAATTCCACAATTGTAGGTTGAGTCGCCCATCCTTGGACAGAGGAAATAAAAGGCATAAATTCCTTCCTTAAGCCACGAATCAAGTAGCAGTGCATTCTTGCATCCTTGATCGGATCAGTGGGATCTAACTCTGAAATCTCAGCACACAAATTTTTAATTCTCAAAAAATAATCTGAAATGGACAGTTTACCTTGAGTGATGGAGGCAAGTTCATTTTTCAGAAATTGCAATCTTGTTGTATTTTTCTGAGTGAACAACTTTCCAAGCTATACTAACTTTGGAGAGTTTAGCTCACGGACATGATCAATGTAGTCCTTACCGATCGATGTTCGTAAAGCAAATAGCGCATTGCCATACTTAATCTTCCACTTCCTCCATGCATCAGAATTTTGTGGGATATCAGCTGGAATTTCAGTTTCATCACCAAAAACAAACTTCCAAAGATCTTGTCCTTGCAAGAAGGCTTCCATACATAGCTTTCAGTAGCTATAGTTGCTGCCATTCAATTTTTCAACTGCAACTTGGGAAGCACTAATGTTTCCATTTATTTTGGAAAATGAATTTCAGAGATACTTGATGAAGTTTCAGTTGAGTAAATGAGAACACACTTTGGTATTTAACCTGATCGCTCCGATACCATGTAAAAAAAAACAGGAAAACAACAGTTTTAATTTATTTATTACTCAACTAACTTGAAACGATACAAACTGTAGAACTATATATAAAGAAAAAACAAGACCCGATGCACTAAATTATAGCATCATGCTATAGACCTATTCACACACAACTTGATCCTAAAATAAAGCACAAAAAGACTCAACATAAACTTGTTATTCCTAAAGAATAGGACATATGTGCATCCATGTAAACTGCACTACGTCTTAACAACTTCGGGTTCCTAAGAATTGTTTATGTTAGTTCACATACTGTTCAGGACATTAAGATCATACTTGGCAAATGGACAGAGTTAACATTAGTCTGCCATATTAAGATGCGGTGTACTTCCATTTGTAGCATACTTGTCTAAAATGGAATTATTCTCCTGCATAGAAACCCTTTACAGTAGCATATTCTTTTGTTAAGAAAATGTCATTGTTACAATATTGTTATGCTCATAATATTAAAATATGTTTATTTATTTATTTATTGTTATCGATTTAGAGATATTTTGATTATGTTGTTATTTTAACAATTTGTTAACTTCATTTTTTTAATATAAGATATGGTTTCTAAGTTATGTCCTTTAATTTTAGAATTACGTTAAGATTTTTAATTTAAGAACTTCACTGAGATCGAATTTGGATGTAAGAGCAATTGTGTAAATTCTTAAATGTAAGAACTTCATTAAGATTTTCAAACTACAAGTAATTTTGCTAAAAAATTGAATAAAAGTATTTTGTTATGTGTCCCGGAGCTTATGAAATAATTTTGATAATTTTTTTAACAAAGGATACAGATATTTAAAAATATCTTACTGTAACTTCTTATATTAGTTGTCATAATCTCCTTTTAGCATTTGTGTATAATTTATTAAAGCTTATTTCATTCAATTGTTGAGAGCTACGATTGTCAGATTTTCAAATGTGATACTTGATGCTCATTAATATTCAACCGCGGCAAATATTAAAGTATGTATAAAATTTTCTAAAGCACAACAGCATGTTGAGGTTGATACTACAATATTTCGTCGCTTGGAGTTACATAGTATTGTGATTTGTGATACGAAATCACATTTAGAAGAAATAAATATAATAAAAGAGAAATAAATATTTAGACTTGCTCAAAATAATATTACATATAAGGACATGCATGGTGGCGAGTGGTAAGATACTTGCTTCTTGGTAAGCAGGTCGCAGGTTCGATTCCCGTCTGCCCTGCTTCCAATTTCAAGGCGCGGAGGTGGGTCCTCGTTAACCCAATACAAAATGGTTAGGGGCATCAAATCTCTGTGCTTGGCTAGCTAAAAAGGAAGGTCAGTGTGGCGGACAGCTGTATTCCCTAGCTCTACTCTCTGGAGTAGGGTTTTTTTAAAAAAAAAAAGATAAAATTTTATTCCTTTAAATGCAAAAACTGCATTAATAAATAATTAGCAAATATATTATGTAACGACTCGTAAAATTCGGTAATTAAATTTCTTAATTTAAGAATATTTTGGTAACTTAATGTTGAAGGAAATAAAAGTTTAGTGAATTATTAATGGAAATAATAACTTGGATAAGATTGGTAAGTTAATTGTTAATAACTTGGACTTAATTCCAATAAGTGAAACAATGTAAATGTTAATTATATTTTTATTGTAATAAAAGAATGTTACCAAGATAAAATGATTAATTTGATTTAAAATCTTAATTAATGTGTGCATTAATTTATAATGGGATATAAAAGGTAAATTAAATTAAATAATTTAAATGTATGACTTGGTTATAAGTGGAATATGAGAAAGCAAATGTAATTATTGAATTAATGTGTGTAATAGTGTAATAGGGTGTAATAAGTTGGGAAAATTAAAGGTTACTTTAATGATGATTAATATAATAATGGAAAGGTGAATGTAAATTGATTAAAAACGGAAGTTTATTTATAAGGTAGTAATTGATGAATAAAAAAGTTTGAAACCAAGTAGATAAATTTATTGAGAACATTTAATAGTAATTAATGTATATATTTGACAATTGACAATTTATGAATTTGTTAAGATTGTAAAATTATAATCTAATATTACGTAATGTTAACTAAGGTAACTTAACTAAAGTAACTATTAAAAGATTGAACGAAATGCAAATCAATGGAATTAATGTAGACGTATACTTAGCTACAAATTGAATATATGAAAACAAAATGTAAGCATTGGGTTAAATTAAGGAAATTAAATTATAATAAATGGTCATTTAATAAAACCAATGTTCTGGGAGTAATTATAATAGTTGTTTGAAATATGTATAAACTTTGATTTGGAAATCAATTGGATTTAAAATGAAATTTGGTATTACATTGATGAGTTTAAATGTTATTTTATTTTGTAAAGTAATAAATGATGTAATAAAAGAATGCATCAAGATATAACCAGGGCTAATTAACATTAATACTTAATGGATTGAATGAAATGACAATTAATGAAGATATGTTATACTTGACTATAAATGGCATAAGCGAATAAATGGAATATTAGATGGAATTAGTACTATGAAAATAAATGGTAACATTTATGTGTAAGTAATAAAAGCTGATTAATGTGACTAGAATTTAGCGTAACGATTCTTGTATGTTACATATTCTTGTTACTTGTTAATTTAAATTGGAAATCAGTTACCATGAGCCTAATGTAATATTATGTTAATATTAATTAAGGTAATATTTAGAAAAAATGTTAATGTTATTCATAATTGGGAGATTTGCTGAATTATAAAATTGGGAATAAATATTTATCAATTTATTGGATTTGAACTATATTAATAATTGGATTTATTGTAATTAAGTGAAATTTAATTATTACGTTAATTAGAAATTAAGTTGAAATTGGAGAATATTAATGTAATAGCTTTGAACCCAATGTTAATTTCCTCCATTTGACCATAATGAATTTAATGATAAGAACGAATAGTGAATTCAACGGAATTATTGAAAATTTAACTCATAATTGATGAATATAACGAAATTTGAATTTACGATAAAATTTATGATTGAATCAACATTTAATGTACATCTAAATTGGTCTAAAATCATTGTAAAGGATTAAGAAATTTAAAATGATAAGAATTGTCAATTTTAGAATTTAAATTGAAAATTTGATTTAATTAATATAAAAATAACCATTTTGGCCACTGACTCGGATTTCGACGAAACAAGTTTCATCGGATCCATAACGGTGAACTATTGTAGGACTTCAAGTTTCGTATCGATTGGACTTGTCGTTTGATCGTATGGGCTTGAAACGCCTTGAAATCGATTAATTGAAATCAATTGAAATCAATTTGAAAAATATTAATTTTTGCATAACTTCTTCGTACGATGGAATTTGGACTTGAAACATATTCCATCGCGTTTAAAATATTTAAAAACACCTATTTTGATGTACGGGTTGACCCAATTTCGTTCCGGAGTCAGAAACGGGCTTTTCGGGCCATTCATCGTTCAGCGCGTATATCCAATAGATCCGATCAATTCTATATCAACCTTGTCTATATATACCATGTTATAAACCATAACCTCCCTCATTCTCATTTTTCTGTGCGTATCATTTCTTTCTCCTCTCCAGTTCAATGGCACACATACACCAAATTCCAACTGCAATTCAAGATCAAAGTCAAAATTTCAAACTCCTCAAAAAATTCAGAATTTTTTTATATCGAAGCTCTTGATGTGCGCATCTCAGATCTGCAATTCGTTTTTCGATCTGAGTTTCTGTGCAGCCGCAATTGGCTCGTTTATTTTCGGCCGTTCGTTGATCGTTGATGAACTTTGATGGATCGGCAAATCGTTGGTAGCATGGCGTAGAGGTGACCGAGTGCTGCTCATCGGAGTTGTTGATTCGTCGAATTAACGGCTAGATTGGGGGGATTAATTCAGTTAGGGTTTCAGGTTTATGGCGGCGGCTGGGTTTAGGGGAGATCGTAGCGCCAAGGAAAGTGCGCCGTGGGTGCGGCCTAGGTTGGTGAGCTCGGGGAGGTGATCGATTTGAAGTTTAAGGCGGCGTAGATGGTGTTGTTCGCGGTCAACGATCGGTCAAAGGTGGAGTGCTGCATTGTTTCTTCGGTTCGAACGAAAGGATACTGTGCGTGCGTGGTAGGGAAGAGGATGACGTGGCTAAGATGTGTAATGGGTTCTTTTTATTTTTATTTTTATAATTGAAATTAAAACGCATTTATCGCTACATTTTTCACATACGAACCCCAATTCACGCGCGGTTTTTTTGTTAGGATCGTATTGGAATTTCGGACATTTTGACGCTGGTTTGGATAGATTCTGAGATTGTCCAATTTTTGGGTTTAAACTGGATTTAAATTCAATTTAAATTGGATTTTTGAGTATACTTAAAGTAGAATCTTAAACCCCGGAGATTTCAAGAATGTTTTTTAAAGTGTTTTGAAATGGAATAAGTTTACTCCGATTCTATTTTAGATAATCCTTCCAAAAAAATATTGTGAAAAAATATGGTGTGTTTGGTTTGTAGATATAATAAGATTGGTTATTATCATAAAATTTGTTGTTGTGTCTAAATAAAGGATGTTTATTATAGAATAAACAATGATGAAATAGAGTGAAATGTTTAAGTGAAATTATATAAGCTGTATTTATAAATGTGACTTATAAATTAAAATGAATTTAAATTGGGAGGTTTTGAACCTAGTCCAGAAAATTTTAAAAAAAATTGTTTCAAAGCGTTGGAGGAAATAATTAATAGTGTTAATTAGTATATTTTTTTGAGCATGGAAATCTTTGTTTTAAAAACAAGAGTTGTTTTGAAATTCCGAAGGAATTTTTTTGGATAGAAACCAAAGTTAGATAAAATTTAGAGTGTGATTTGGTGTGTAAATGGGATATATATGCATATGTATGGTCTCAAAGTTGATTTGAAATAAATACCAGGGGTTAAATTCTGAATCCTGCTATCATTTTATATATTATTTACAGTATACGAAACAGTAAATTGGATTATTTCGAATAAATTAAGAAGTGGATTGAAATGATATATATCCAACCCTAGAGTTAAACAGAAACAAAATTGAAATTATGAAAATGGAATCATTTTGAACTTAAGTTTGAGATGTTAAAATAAACTTGTCAACCGGAATTGTTTAAAGAATCGGGTTAAAATTTTGAAGCTATGATAGGAAATAAATTGAATTCCAAAAATTGATTTGTTCTAAAAAGATTTGAACTTTCACACTTGAACCTTGAAATAAGTTTAAGTAGAGGTAATTTAAAGGAATATTTGAAATTTGGGCTCAAAATTGAATTATTTTAGATATTTAGATTGTTAAATTAAATATTAAGGGTTGATTTGATTTAAGTGATTAAACCAACATTTTGAAAACCGAACTCGAATTTATATAAATGGAGATGGTTTAAAATTGAAAATGGAATTTAAATTAGTTCAAATTGGAAATGAATTGAATTATTTGGAATCGAAATCGAAATTGAATCAATGGAAATGGAAATTGAAAATTGATTTGGATTGAAGATTGGAAATTGAATCAGTTTGACTCTGATATTATTTTCAAATAAATTATTTTGGTATAAATTGTCTTTAAACCATCTTCTAATATATTCAAATTTATTTCGATTTTCTAAGCTATTATATAAACCATTCTTTCTATAACCCAAGCTATCTTGTATTAACTTTTTAACCATTTTAAAACTATTCAAGCTATTTTTTAAATTTAAACTAGTCAGAGCGGAAATTCTTTATATTTAAATCGTGGATTTAAATACAAATTGTGACAAAATTGAAGTTATAATCCAAATGGAATTTGAAGCAATTCTGAATTTGAACCGGAATCGAGATATTAAAGTAAAAATGATTTTGAAGTACAATGGTATATTTTGAATAAATATGTTGACTTAAAAATGTAGATTTAATAGTTACTGTAACTGGTACTTACTATATAAGAAGTAAGAAAAATGTGACAAATAACTTGGAAAGTAATTGAACTTGAAAATTTGACTTGACATTAATGAGAATAAAAATGTTTGTATATATTCAAAACCCCCTTATTGAAGTTATAACCGGAAGGAAATGATCTTTGTAGGATATTTGAAATACTAAATGGAGTTTATATAAGTATAAAGTGGACTCAGGAATTATTGATCTGAAAATTTTTCGAACTGAAAAGAATGATCTGATATGAGAATGGAATTGAAATAGTTCACCATTGTCTTTTTAACACTGCTCTGTGTATTTAAAGAAATATTATGCTTGACTTCAAAAATCCCTATCTCTCACTCCAGTTAGTTTTAGATTATGATGTTTAAAGAAAATTTGTTCATTTTCGAGTATATTTTGTTTTAAAATTGGTTTCGTGAAATATTATCAAAATTGACCTAGTTGTTAATAACCAACACGAATCCCAAGGATGAGTCATTCTATAGTTATCTAATAACTATAAGTATGTAATCCCATGATGCTCTCCAACTACTATGAGTAATACATTATCCAATATTTGAAGAGTGTTACGTGTTAGGGAAAACCTCTTTAGATGATCGGTCGAAGGGAATAAAAAACCCAATGCAGCGAAAAACAAATGGATCGTAATTGTAGTGAGATGATACAAACAGAGATAAACACCAGAACAGACAGTCACAGATCTATGTAATGCAAAAAAAATATACAACAGTATTTATAGTGGTTCCACTACCGTTAGGCAGTGTTCGTCCACTTGGGGAGAGAAGATTTTATTAATCACTGAAATATTAGAGTTACAAGATTGATTCACTTTTGAGGCTATACATAAGAAATATTTACAATACAGATGAAAAATTATACAGTGTTTCGGCTCTCTAGAATGGCTGTCATTGTTGTCCAGAAGCTCCAGAATTTATAGAGTGAAGTAATGAGGATGGGTGGCTGCTATATAGCAGTCCTGGGGTTTGGTTCGGCATGCATCTGGTTTGATTAGGAAAAATGCGGAGCGAAAAATTTGAACTGGCATCAAAATACCAAATCAAAATTTTCGTTCCACAAAACATCAAACGAAATATCTTGTTCGGCAAATCATCGAGCGAAATAATTCTATCGGCAAATCACCGTTCCAAATCCTTCCAAGCACTGCGACTTTTTCCTCCAACCTCGTCAACATTTCGTTCGGCAAAAACTAATGCCGCTCCATAATCACCGGACAAGATTTGTCGTTCGGCATACTTTACCGAATATAGCTCCTTCTTCCTCAACACCGATCCAAGGCCCTGCCAAACCAAAGTACTTTGTCTTTGTGCTTTCTCTTTGCAAAGTCACTTCGTCTGCTCCGTTCGGTAAATTTGAGCTAGGGTTTTGTCTCTTCCTTTGAATTGAATTTAGGTATCAAATTCAACAATCTCCACCTTGATACAGAATTCCAACCAGGCCTTCTGACTTCATCTACACCTTCATGCTTCAAGCAATGGATACTTACCCAATGAGCTTCGGCAATGTTATCACCCATTACACTATGTCAACGAACTCCGGTGAGGCCACCGTCCGTTAACAAAGTGTTCAAAGTACCCAGTCCATGTAGAATCTATCAATCTCCACCATGAAAACAAACGTCTCCATGAACCATCTCAACACTCCCTTTGTGTCACCCCGTGGCACCTAGCACTTTATTAAGCGAATCAAGTCCGAGCAATGCTCGAACTTAGTGACAGCCAATGACTTAGTAAACATGTCTGTTAGATTCTCCTTTGTGTGAACTTTTTGAAGACGAACTAGCTTCTCTTCTCTCATCGAGACAAGAATTGACTCTCTCAACTCAATGTGCATCGTCCTCGATCTAAATGCTAGATTTTCAACTAAGTGGATTGCACTATGATTGTCACAGTACACATCCACGCCTTCATATACAAAGCCCAAATCACACAATAATTGCCTCAAATAAAGTGCCTCCCTAGCTGCTTCAACCGCAGCTATGAACTCCGACTCTGTAGTAACAAAGCCACAATCTTCTACAACCTCGCTCCCCAACTGATCGTTGTCCCACCATTGGTGAACACATATTCAGAGGTTGACTTCCTTTGATCTCTATCACTGGCATAGTCGGAATCACAAAATCCAACCAAACTGAAATCTCTTCCTCTGCCGCCAAAGACAAGTCCATGGTTTGGAGTTTCTCTAAGGTATCTGAAGATACACTTCACTGCTTCCCGATGCGTCTTTCCTGGATTCGCCATGAATCTACTCACCAATCCAATCGCCTATGCAATGTCAGGCCTAGCGCAGACCATGGCATACATCAAGCTACCAACTGCACTTGCATATGAGACCTTCATCATATAAACCTTGTTCTTTTTCGAGATCAAAGAACCTTTACTAGAAAGCTATATGTGCAAAGACATGGATGTACTAATTGTCTTTGCCCCTTCCATGCTAAACCGAGCAAGCTCCTCTCAAATGTATTTCTTTTGAGTGAGGCTCAAAAGTCCTAAATTTCTATCCCTTTGGATTTCCATCCCAAAATTTTCTTTGCTTCTCCTTCGGATTGAACATAGTAGACACATCGAAAGTAATATGTCTGGAATGAAAAATATTCTAGTCAACAGGGTTCCAAATTCGATGACCTTTGATACCATCGGTGTATCCCATTAGTATGCCCTTGTATGCTCTAGCCTCCAATTTATCATCACCGGTATGGTGAACGTACAAAGGATAACCAAAAATTCTGAAGTAATCAAGATACACTTCTTTACCTCTCCACTCCTCCTCTAAAATATTCTCATCTATGGCTGAGCAAGGAATTTGATTTATGATATGCGTCGCAGTTGATAATCCCTTAACCTAAAAGCCTCTAAACAAGCCCATCGTTAATCTCAAGTAATGAGCCTTCTCCAGTAGAGTTATGTTCATCCTTTCTGCAACCCCATTGGATTGCGGATCTTCGGGCGCAATGAAATGTCTCTGAATGCTATGTTGTCTACAGAAATCGAGGAACTCCCTATAGACAAATTCACCTCCATTATCACATCTCGGCACCTTAAACCTAGAACCAGATTGGTTCTCAACAAGTGCTTTCCAATCTTTGAACTTCTCAAAACTTTCTGATTTGGCCTTCGTCACATACACCCATACTTTTCGAGAAAATTCATCAATGAAAGAGATAAAATACTATGCTCCTCCAAGAGAAGGAGTATTTTAAAATAACCGAGTTGTTTATTTTAATATGCGGGTATTATAAAAACAAAATAACCAAATCGATTCGTTCTATTGTTAGAACTGCTAATTTGGTTCAGCGTATATGAATACATAAGTATAATTGTGTGGATTGCATGATGGTTAATGTAAAAGTAAGACGATTCTTACTAATTGATTTTTTCATAAACAATTTACATTTAGCAAAAGATAAATGAGTAAAAAGCATAACTCAAACCTCGTTCCAACTTGCTGGAGCATGATATCGCCTCGTATGGAGTTTGAGAATGGTGTGCGCTTTTGCAAAGCAGCTATGCACAATTGAATTACTGTTAGGTAGCAATACAGAGTGTTGTTGTTATGTAGCACTTCAGAGCAATGCTGCTAGACAGTAGTACGCCGGCAGTGCGCCAGCAGTGCAGATGGGTTTAACCTTGTTCCGACAAAGGCTGGAGTACAACAAAGCGCCAAATTCAATCTAAGGCAAGGCAAACAGATGTTTCAATTCAATAAAGTTTAAAGATTTCAATGGTTCGATGCATGGTGTGCTTGGCAGATCTATTAGGGTTGACACAAGTGCACGACGAGGAAATCATGGGGAGAGAGCACCTGACGATGGGCATCGGTACAAGATCCAACAAAATGGGCGAACATGTATCTGTAACTGATCGCCATAAAATCAAGCAGATGTGTGCACAAACTTATAGAATAGACACCATGGCTTAATGTGCCTTGTGCTTGAAAGGTCCATTGAGGTCAATCCAAGTGCATGGTGAGAGAATCTTATCACCTCTTTTCTCTCAAACCCTAGAAGACTAGGTATGAACTCCCCATTCCAAATAGTGAAAATTAGGACCCGCTCTTAAATTTCAAACTTAATACACGAAAATCCCTTGGACTTCTATTTGATTAGTATTTTAATTATTTTATTCGAGTTCCTTTTTCAATTGAATCGACGTACAACTTTTTTAAACCGTTCTGATCTATTTTAAGCTTCAAAATAAATAATTAAAAGTGTCATAAAATATCAATACAACATTTATATTAATTTATAATGTTTATACATCAATTTCATCATTAGTCGAATTTGGAAATAATTAACAATGCAGTTGCTGAAGCTTCTATGCATTTTGATGTACAGTATCAGGCACGAATTAATGCTTATAGATCATTTAGGCAAAATTTATTCTAATCTATGACAAGCTCACGTAGTATCGATATTTTTTACATGTATTGTTTTGTCATCACTATATCACTTAAATATTTAAAATTTGGTCCATGGTCAAAAACTTTATTACTATTCGTATTATAATTGCATGGACGATGTTAAAGTTTTTGATTCAAACTGATAATATTTACCATTAACCGATTTACTCTAGGCATAGATGTTAACTTTAAGTCGAATATTAAATAAGTTGATACCAATCTTTTACAAAAAAGAAGTTGATTCCTTTCTTGGGTAGTGTCTCACTTTAAGTAGTTAAGCGTATATCTAACAATGGTCATAGCATGGTCAACATACTATATATTTTACCATAAATAAAGTATATTTTAGCTACTTAAGATCGACAATGCCCTTAATCCCAAAGACTATTGTAGGTCGTTGTAATGAGATCTTTTATTTTGACTTGGCTTTTTAATATGTATAAGACTCTCGTCGAGCCGTTCTTTGATTGTTCCAAACAACTACAAGCATATAATTTCCTGATGCCCTCAGTAGTCATGAGTAAATCACTGTCATTATGTGAAGTACATTATGTACATTAGTCTCAATAGACGAATTGATGTTTTTTCTCGATATATCTTGACTCATAATACTTAAGGAATTAGTGTTTATACACATATATACACGTACACACACAAGTATATAAATACACACATATATATGTGTGTGTATCAATTAAATAATTGTGGTTGAATACATACGTAACTTCAATCAATAAAAAACTTCTTCTAAGGACTTTTTACTTTTATACGTTTAATGTATTCAATTCATTATTTATATGTCTATATAATAACATATATAAAAGAAAATAAAACCATATGCATACATCATTTCTTACAAGATCCTATATAATAGTTAAGTTATATAATCAAATTACAAAGTTGCCCTTAAGGCACCCTTAACTCTATCAGTATGTGTGTGTGTGATGCAGCGCGGCAAAGCATGAGAGAGAAGGAGTCAACGAGACGTACCTCAAATCGCGAACGCCCATCACCGCGACCTAACTCCAGCGACCTAACCCCATCACCGCCATCTAACTCTAGCACCGACCAACCTATGTCGCTACGCGACCTAACCCCCATCACCAACCTATCGCTGTCGCTCCGTGACTTAATTTCCTCACCAAACAGCCCTCCGTCGCTATGCGACTTAAAGCCACCCGATGATTCGTTCGCGAATTCCTAAATCGTTCCAAATTTCCAGCTTAAATCGCGAAGGCGCAGATTCCTACATCGCGAAGTTGCTTATGTCGCTGCCAAAGTTGCCTAAGTCGCTGACATCCTTGTTTAGGTCGTTACTTACTTAGGTCGAACTGTATGTTAAGTCGCTTGCATTCTCTTTCTTAAATCGTTTGTATTGTACTATGTAGCGGTCGAGTTGTGTGTGTTATAAGCCTATAAATAAGCGGGTTTGTGTCACTTGTAAAAGGTGGTTGATTTTGAATAAACTTTTGTTTGAGTGCTTTGTGCCTCTTTGAAATTGAAAGTTGAGTGTTATCTCCTTTCTCCATTTTCGGTTATTCGAGTGCGCTCGAATCAACGGATTTGAAGCCGATTCACGGAATCTCGTGCACGAGATCAACGTCTAAGAATCGTAGATCTTCTAACACGGTATCGTGCGCGATCAACGTGTTAAAGATAGCTAGAATCCGGTATCTCGCGGGATCAACGGATTTGTGCATTTATCCTTGGTATCATTCATCCATCAATCCATATTTGTATCGTTCCATCATCGTTTATCGATTTATTTGACACGAAGCATCATCTCGTGATCAAAGTTGTTAATCCGCTGCGTTAGTGTGTGTATAACTGTGTACACATGGAATAAAGATAATTTTAAAATATAATTTTTAAATAAGTAGTAAATCTGTGTATATCCATAAAATTTATATTTAACTAAGTTATTATTATATATAGATTAATGATTTATTAAAAATATTATTAACAATTCTAAAATTAAAATTTAGATACGCTTGACTAATTAAAATAAATATCTAAGAACATTTTTATGAACACATTTTTTCTAATAAAATACCCTTGCAACGAATAATTCTTTTTATTCAGATTAAAACCAATTGGTTCACACATACACACATATATGTGTGTGTATATGAAAAATTAAAACAATTAAATTTTAAACATCTTTGACTTTAAAACAAAATAATAGTTTTTTTATTTCCATCCAAAAGCAAAATCAATTTTTTTAATATTTTTGTATAAAGATCTCTATGTATGTATATATATTTATATAAAAAATTCAAAACGAGACATAGAACAAAAGTATTCTTTTTATTGTTAAAAACTAAATAACATATCAAGGACCACTAACTCAACTGGTTAATAGTACGGTGCTCTAAGCTTAGGATTTAAAGATCATTATTCGAACCCATGAGACATCAAAATGAGTGCTCTGCTTAGAATAAATTATCATTATTACTATAAAAAGAAACTGAAATTTATGTATGATAAATTCAAATCGTAGAATGTTCACACACACTAATATAAAATCAGAAATACATTTTATTTTAAAACTGAAAACAAAGTTTTATTTAAATATAATCATATGCTCATTTATATACATATGTTTATGTTAAATACACATACACACACCGTTTATATATAGATATTAAAATATAATTATTTAGAAAAGATATTTTTCTTAATTCATGGTCGATAGCAATAATCACGATGACTAATATTTTTACGTGAACATATGTTGAATAAGAAATTAATACCTTTCATCGTTATAATCAAGCCGACAATCGAATATGTTGTTTGTTGGTTGTTTCCTCTTTAATGTGGAACTCTAACATCAGATCTATCGGTACTCCACCTAAGGTCGTTTTCAACAATCTTTGATGAACTTTTGACAATCTACATAAGATATTTGATAACCTTAAAATCCAAAGGCAATTCACATAGAAATAACCATTGAATAAATCCAAAGGCTCATGAGTGAATAACTCATCGCACACCGATATTGTGCTATCGATTGTCATTGTCACCTAGAACATCTATCGAGAATGATGATCACTTCGACGCCCACCAACCTCAACATAAATTTTCTGGTCCACACTCTCCTTCTCCTTTCCTCATTTTTTTCCCATTGTACCGAAAGCCAATAAGCATTCCTCCTCAAAGCAAGCTTGTCCAACCAACATTGTCGTAATTTATTTATTCTTTTATCGCTTTTGCGACAGAATAATTGAAAAAGTAGTCGGACAGGGGATATTTATAAGGATATAAGTAGGTGGAAAATAGAGATACATCCCTCTTTTTTAAACTTCTTTGTTTTATATCGTTCCCTTTTAGAAATTAATTTCTACATTTTTTTCTTTTTTGAATATCTTTCTTTTTTCACTTCTCTCATTTTTAAATTTAAAAGTGGTCGCTTTGACGTGTATTATGGCGGTTGTAAATTATTGACGTAAACCTTAAGAGCGTATACCAAAGTAAGTAAAATTACCCAAAAACCCCACGAAGTTTATATTTGTTTTAAAAAATAAGATTGTAATTTATAAAAGAAAATTGAGAGGGACCTAAGGCTGATTATGTATAATCATGAGAATGTATACCAAAAATTTTCTATAAGTAGTTAGAAAATTAATTAAGGTGCATCGCACACAACATCATGCACCCCACAGTCACACACATAATAGCTCCTATATGACCATGTCCGGTACATCCTTACCGCACCTAGTCTACAACGCTACAACCAATTAAGCACCACATAGCATGTTGCTAATCCAATTCGTTGGATTTGAGTTCTTGGATTGCTATTAGTTCCCAATCCGAATGTTCAATTTTGTCCAGTTTGCACCGAATCTAAGAAAGCTTCATTAAAATAACAGCAGCTGCGTATGTATTCAGTAACTGGTTACCTTGTCAAATTAGAATGCACGTGAATTCAAGTTGAATGAGTTTTAAACAGGAAGCTAATAAACATGTGAGATCGTATATTAGGTCCATAAAATAAACTTGAGAAAATGTATATGAAATGAACTAGCAGACAAGGTTGAAGAATATAAGTATGGTCAACAATTAAATTTTGTGAGCGATTTCATACAGCTGAATACTCTACAACTAATTGCTTTAAAGCATACAATAATTCAGAAGCTAAAAACAGCTTGCTGCAGACTAGATCCATCAAGGTTTGCTGAAGACTGAAACCGTTGATGTTGAAATACAGTTTCTAAAAACATCTTCTCTGCAGCTTTGGACCCCTTCTTTCTAAGCAAAGAAATAATGTACTCCATGAAGACTGAATCACAAGGCAGTGTGATGGGTCCATCACTTGTAATTCCAAACTCATCTTCAGCCATTTTCAGAAGTTGAATGAAGACAGTGCTAGTCAAGTACGCCAATGGGATCATGAACCGATTGCCATCGAGTGTATATATGACAAAGTTTCCTTTATCTGCAACAGATGATGTGCTGCACTCATCTGAAGAATCAGAGTCTTTTCGGCCAAAAGAAGCCACCCTTTGTAATTTCATTGCCATTTTTACAAGCTTAACCATGGCTGCAAAAGTTACGGTTTGAATATTCTTGAAGAAATAACTTAAACAGTTGAAATGGGGATGAATTGATGAGAAGAGTAGCTGCTATTGCCATATTCTTATAGAGGTAGAAAGAAGCCCCACTACATTCTGTTCAAATTGGGAGTATGTCTACGATTGGAAGCAAGACCATGTGATCAGTAAATGAACCGAGTATGACATGCCTTTATTATGTTTTCATTTGGTTATATATCAAGTTGCTTTATCTGTATGTGGTGAGACGTAATTATCATTCAGGAACGAGTTGTCGTGTCTGCACGGCAGTATAGACAGGCATGTATCAAAATTACAAGGACTATTATCAATGTTTACTGTCCATTCCATTCTGTTTGATATGCTGTTTCATTGTTGTCGGCAAGCCAGGAATTGGACAACGAGGGAGCCAATTTGTTTCTTTTTCCTTAGCGACTTGTCCGGAATATTTCACAATGAATCGAGAAGCCAAAAATGCAAATCAGCTAGTCAACCAGTTAAGAATTTAAGTGCAACTCCGCCCCAACTTGTCTAGACTATTTCACAATGAATTGAACCGCCCAAAAAGAAAAAAACAAATGAAATAGTAAACCAGCCAAGAATTTAAGTATAATTCTACCTCTCTAGACCATACATAGTACCATCAAACTAGTCAATTTATTATTATTCTACCTCTCTAGCTGTTCAATCTGACGTTCTCCAGGCCGGTGTTGACTTCTGGTCATATACATAACATCTGTTTTTCGTTGTTATACAGTGGTACGGTCCACTATAAAACCTGCGGCCTTGCTAAAAAAGTAGGAAAAAGAAATGGTGGTAAATCATATCGTACAATTAAGGTTTTGGACATGACCAACTGCTTTGTCTGCACAAACAAAGTTAGTCCATCGTAATAAACATAACATAGTGATCACCTATATGGTTATATAGTAAATATCAACATGAGTTAGATAAACATACTAACTCTCCAATAGATATTAGTTAAATAAACAGAACCAACTCATAAATGTAATGAGTTGAATAAATAAAGTCAATCCATGCAGCAAAATGAGTTAGATAAACATAACTAACTCGTGAATACAAATGAGTTGAATAAACGGAACAAACCCAAAATACATAATGAGTTGAATAAACAGAGCCAACTAGCAATGAAATGAGTTAGATAAACATGACTAACTCGCGTATACATATGAGTTGAATAAACAGAACCAACTCAACGTGAATCGGTTAAATACGTAGAACAACCTATTAACGGATAACACTCAGCCACAACGCCTTCATACTCCTTCATTGTATCATCTTTACAAGTGCTATGCCATTGCTTCGAAAGACAATCTCACGCTCGCTTGAAGCCTGGAAATCTCTATTAAGTGCTGCATCGAGCCAACATCGAACCGGGCTTTGTAAAATCCAAATTGATTGAACCCTGGGCCTTTGGCCCAAGGTTCTATACGCATCCAGGTTCACCACCGGTCGACTTATGGTTGCTTGGAATGCGATTCCTAAAACCGCCATTGTCTCTTCCTTCCTCTGTTTTGCTTTTGTTTCGTCTCCAGTCCATTCCATAATGTTTCTACAAATTCTAGACCCTGATGTATATCTCTATTTCATGCCTACAAGTTCTATTATCATCATGTCACTGCAAATTTAACCCATTCCTGGCTTAGTCATTTTAATCCCTAACTTACTCCAGTTCTCTACTAATCTCAGATTATATGTTTATGTACGTTCTCTAATCACTAATTACTGTTCTTCGAACATTCTATACTCGTTAGACACCAATTTATCTTAATTCGCAATCGAACAATGCTCATACTTTCATATCAATAATATATAACCAGATAGTGATTCCCACTCATCAAATATTGTTGTCGAACTCCAGAATCACCAAATGAATCCAATCTCCTTACTGTCCCGAAATTGCAGTCCTATAGACTTCACCGAATCAACAAACTGTTGATATTCCCTTGTAGCATTCGTCGAACCGATTAATTTGATATATGGTTGTCTAGGGTTTGGTTTAGATCCAAAAGAGGAGTGATGAATCAGATGAATTGATAGTTACATAGAAGGACATAAGAAGAAGATATAAAAACTGTAATATACGTGAATGAGAATCTGCCTGAATTCAAAACTTCTCAGCCCGTTATATAAATTTTTGAACTGTCATTTCACAGTAGCTCTCTCATTGTCTAAGTTCTAGTGCTCCAATTTAGTAATAAGACAAATTGGGCTAGAGTAGTGTCTTCAAGCCACAGATGAATGTAAGATTCCATGGAAAATCATTTTTTTTGTCAATAGACCTTGAAAATAATAGCATTTTTGAATTATAAATATCGAACAGTTCTTTAAACTCAAATTCAAGTGGTACAGTGAAGATCCAACTATCATGCCAATAAGAAATCTGTTACCAGAAAGAACTATGTTATTGATTCCAAGTTAAAAATATTATGGTTTTTTAGGATGGATTTTCAAAAGTAAGATGTATTATTTTTTTTTGAAAAGGTAAAAAGGCCCAAGGCCTGCTTAGAGAAAAGATATCAGTACACTACCAACTCGCGAAGCAAAACAAACACCACAACTTCAAACCCTAGCCGCAAGCTTTAAAAGAAAAAATAAAAAGAAGAAAATAAATGGCGACCGACAATGGCAAAATCAGCCACCACCACACAAATATCTCCTCACGGGGTTTCCAAACCCTCTCCTTCGCACTAAAATCTTCTTTGGCTATGCAATTATGAAGCTTTTCACTGAGATATGGAGATTTGATGAAGTCGTGTCTCTCCTTCTTCTGGAGCTTGTTGCTTTTCTCCAGATCCATGCTTTCTTCTTCAAAAAAATGACGATTGGTAAAGCGAGATGCTTTACCGTTCCAAATATCGTTGTTATTCTCTAGATCTTTTGTTGAATAGCAGCGATTGGGAGGATGGAAGTCGGTTTGAGTGGAATCTTCTAGCATCTTGCTACTTTCACCCTTGCTCCAGCAAGATACGTGATATACTTTATCGTTTAACAAGCTTTTGTAGAAAAGTTCTCGCTTTTATTGTCATTGATATTAAAATTGATGTAATCTTCCATGGACAGCAACTTGATCTCCTTGGGAACGCTGCTGGATGCGCGGTAGCTCCTTCGAGCTGAAACAGGTAAAAAAACCAGCATTACTGTTCATAATATAATATGAATAAGAATTATTACTAATTGTATTATGGTCGCTTCCCTTGCAGTAATTAGAATTGTTCTCAGCTCCGGAATGGCCGCCTCCAGTGAGATAGCTCCGGGAGTGGCTGTCGTGGCCGAGGAAAGAAGTGATTTTGGTATTTGTGGGAGCACAGATCTGACAGTAACTGTATTTTCTTTGAGGAATATCAGTAGAGTGTTTCCCCCTAAGTAAGAAATCTTCCACCTCTGTTTCAAATATATCCAGCTTGCTTTTTTCTTGATGATTGATTGTTTTCTGCTGATAATTTGAAAGTCAGTGTAAATGATGTTCCAAAGTTGATTACTGTTCCTCTCAATATTTTTATGAAATCTATGATTTCTTTCTCTCCATATATGGTAGATGACCGTGGTTAGCATGATAGATGCATTTTTGAAGTCCTTTGATTTTGGATTGTATCTGCTTTGGATATAATGAATACTTTCTTCTATGTTCTGAATGGATTGATGTTGATTAAATTTTAAAGAATTTTTAGCATTGAACCATACATGCCTTGAGTAGATACAATCAAAGAAGAGATGGTTTGCATTTTCAACCCCATTATTACATAGCAGACATCCATTATCTGCATTTTTAGTCCATTTGGCACATCTTTCTTTTGTAGGAAGCCTGTTGAGAATGGCAAAGTAAGAACAGCGAGCCATTTTGGGACAGTTTGATTTACACCAAATAACTTTGTGCCAACTGACTTCAGTGTCATCCCCTTTGACAAATTTTCAAACTTTTTTAAAGGAGAAAATTTCTTTTGAGTTGAGTTTCCAAACCCAAGTGTCTCTTTGAAGATTTTGATCTATTGAGATATTGTTAATGACAGCTCTAAAAATATTAGCAGCTTGATGCATTTTTGAATTCCATGTTTGATTTTGAATGATGATTTGAACTTTTTCATTAGAATTTCCAAATAGATACATGTTATTCCATCCTAAAAGATCAATTAGAGATTTTTCAAAGATTCAAGGGTCAAACCATAAGCTAGTCATTTTGCCATCTTTGAATTTCCTTTCTAAAAGAGATTTGCCTTTCTCCCTGCAATTAAGAATATTTTTTCAAGTGTATGAATGATGGTTTTCAGCCCTTGTAGTCCAAATTTTTTTTATTTTTCTCTCATCCATCTAGCCCAAAGAGATTTGCCATCAATGAATTTCCAAAAAAGTTTGTATTTGGCTGCTTCTCTCAAATATCTGATATTTCTAAGTCCCAGACCACCTGCATTTTTAGGCATACAGACTTTGTCCCATGCAACCTTGTGTTGTTTTCCCTGCCAAATAAAGTTAGCACACATTTTTTCAATTTTACAAATTGCTTTTGTGGGAATATTATGAGCTTGAATCCAATACATAACAATTGCAGTGACAGTATGGGTGAGTTCTAGTCTACCAGCTAGAGATAGTAGCTTACTAGACCATCCATCAAGTTCATTTTGAATAATGTCATATAATCTTAGACAATCCCTCTCATTTAGCTGATTAATACTTAATGGAAGGCCTAAATATTTGACTGGCAAACTTCCTTCTTTAAATTTGAGAATGTTTAAAATTTCCTCTTTACAGTTGCATCCTTTACCGAAATAGATTTTACTTTTACACTCATTAACTTTTAAGCCAGCAAAAGTTTCTAATTTTTTAAAAATGCTAACAATAGTGTTAGCACTTTTAGCATCTGCATTAAAGAACAGAAGCAAATCATCTACATATAACAGGTGGGTAATGAAGGGTTTGGTTCTATTTAAAGTTTTTAAATTACCCTTATTATATTCATAATTAATTAATAAGGATAGATACTCCATAACAATGGTGAATAGATAAGGAGAGAGGGGGTCTCCTTGTCTAATACCTCTATTGCTATGTATATATCCTTTTGGAGAGTCATTAATCATTACAGAGTAAGTTACATTGTCAATGCATTCTTTAATTAGATCACAAATTTTTTTATTGAAGCCCATTTGCATCATCATATGAATAATGAAGTGTCTATTAATTTTATCAAAGGCTTTGTGTAAGTCAATTTTAATACACATTGCATTTTTATTTTTGTTGTTGAAATTTCTAATTTGCTCATGAGCTAATAAAGTATTATCAGTAATTAGCCTTCCAGGGATGAAGGCACATTGATTTTCAGCAATTAGGAATTTTAAAAACTTTTTTATTCTATTACATAAAATTGAAGAAATGAATTTTTTCCATAAGGGCAGTTCATAGTATTCCATATAGTTATAAGTTATGTCATAAAATTGATCTAAAATAAAAAAAATTCCATAAAAGATTTATTATCATCATTGAATTTCCAAAGCCGTTTATCTAAAAGGGAAACATTGAGGTTGTGTAAGCTTACGATTTTTAACCTCCCATCCTCTTTGGATTTGCAAACCGTTTCGTGGGAAAAAAGTTATTTTTTTAAGGTTTTTTGGGTATTGAGAAATTAATAAAAAGATTTGTTTGGAAATATTATCTCCTTGTTTTCTTTTCAGTTCCCTTCTCAAATCTAATAATTGTATAGAGATTCTTACATAATCCTAACGTTCTAGAGATAAAGCAATTTATTACATGATTGAAACCACGCACATAGCATGCATAACTATCCCATATGTTCTACACTTGTGTCAAAAATTACATTTTGATTTTACTGCCTTCATCGGAAGATTTCATAAGCACCAATTGATACTAGTACGATCCTTTGTCAAACTGACGATGCATAACTTCTGTGGAGTATATTTCCAATTTTATTTATATAAGGTCTTATAAATAATTAATCAAGCAAATGACTATTTTATGTATACTATACTTCACAGATATATGTAGAAACCAGCAATAGATTTAATGATGCGCAAGTTCAGAGTAGTTTAGTGCAATAATAATTCAAAATTTACACATATGGCCTAAATTTAAAATTTTGCTATTTAACAAATGATGAAGATTTTCAAGAAAAATTAAATACTCAAGCTACTAAATTTATAATCATTATGGATAAGGATATCAGAAACATTTCTACAACAAAAATGTGATTCAATTACAGTATACGATAAGTGATATGTACAAACTGAAAAGAATATTTAGACGCACAAACAGCTTGTTGATTCGATCGTAAAAGTCGCATACAGGCTGGGGAAGGATGATCTTTCAGCACAGTTTCTAACAATAACTTCTCAATAGTTTTAAAACCCTTTCTTTGGAGCAAACATAAAATATATTCTAGAAACTCGGAATCACAAGGAAGGGTGATAGGACCATCTCTCGATAGCCTAAACTCTTCTTCGGATATATTAAGTAACTATTCAAATATAGGTGTATCAAGATATGACAAAGGAAGAATGAATCTCTTCCCATCCAACGAGTATACGATGAAACATCCCTTATCTGCGACATATGACGTGATCGGTTCTTTTGAAGATGATTGAGATTCAGACTCTTTTCTTCCGAACGAAGCAACTCTTTGCAAATTCTTAAGAATATTCTTTGTGTTTACCATTTTGCTACTAATGTAGTTTTTGTTTCTTGAATAAGAATACCTAATGAAAGGCTTTGAATTTCTGTTATAAAAAAGTAACTATGAACTGATGAAAAGAATTGTAGAAGTTGCCTAGTACTTTATAGGAGTAACTAGCCAGCTAGAAGATGCATATGTTCTTTGGGTGAGGACACAGAGGCACATGTTTAGTAATGAGATGTTTGTGTTGTAATTTTCGGCACCCCCTCGCATCTTTCGCCATGCGCGCACTTTAATTCAGTGTAGATGAAGCAAGACCACTGAACGAAGCTCTTTTGGTGCCAGCGTCATGATTGGATATCCCTACATTTGCCTAGAGCACATATATTTTCATGGCAACATTTATTTGTAACAAAAGGAATCCCTTGTTGTTACAAGCTAGCAATCCCATATATATGCTGATCTCTTTTAGAATATCTTGCGATGTGGGACTAATCACAATCCAATCTACGCACCTACTCTAATACAATGCGAGCCACACCTAACAGTTCGAAGTTTGTTGTTAAATTTCCATCCAACTAGATTGAATCTCTACGAAATAGTTTTCCTCTTCGGCTCAAATTCTAATTAAACATAGATCTTCTTATTGCTTGAAATCTGGGATATGTCATGCACTAGATGAATGGATATTTTGTGAATTTTGCTTATTATCATCTAAATACCAGGGAGACAAATAGATGTGCTCGTGTCCCTTCCATACATGGAAGAAAATTATTCTGTCTGATATATATGAGGATAAATTAAAGAATACAAGAGGTACACAAGTCATGAAGTTATTGTAGAATGATATCAAGTTGTGCAATCTATATAACATGTTCCAGGTTTACAAATTACAATTTTTTTGAAAACATGATTGGTACAGTGTACTTCATTTCGACAAGTTTAGTGAATGGCGCTATTATTGTTCTCTAAACAGATATAACTATATGGAATACTACGAACTGCTTCATATTGCTATTATATTGACGGTGAGTTGTTCATAGGACTTGCATCAATTAAAAGAATAGCCACTGAACAATTATTAGTTTATTACAACTGTGCAGATATAACTAAATAATTTCCAATTTATTGTAACAGTAGGGTTTCCAAGGACAGTTTTCAGGTTTGTGCCCATACAAATAGTAGAGTGGACCTTGTATTTTGTCTCCACAAACGTGATTTAATAGCTATGTAGCAGAAAGTAATCATATATGATTTATTTTTTCCTTCCCAATTACATTGCCAGTATTCTTACGCCGAGTCGTTATTAGGAACAATGCGATGTTCAGCAATCTAAAAGAATGAACAAAGTTATTTGCATGATGACAATTTGTTAAGTGCATAATAAGTTTTATATCTTCAACTAATCAAGGAGATACACAATTAAGAGAGGCATGTTTTCAACAAGATCAATATTTCGATTGGATATCAAGTTAGTGTTATTGGTACTGCTGCTGCTGTTGTTATTGGTACCGCTTCTACTTGTTTTGGCTATCAAGTTATTAGTATGATCAGATTGACAGTACAGATTTGCTGTTCTACGAGATTCCAAAATGCTAGCTGGTTGTTTGTAATCAATATATCAAGTTAACTGTTTGTAATCAAGTTGTTTTTTAGACGCTGGGAAATAGTTTCCTCTTTTGGATTTTGACCATCCTAACAAGATTTAATATAACGATTTAACACTACGAATTAACTTCACAGATAAAGTAATTAGTTTGCTGCCTTCATGAGAAGGTTTAATAAACACGAGTCACTGCTAGTATGATTTTTTGCCAAACTGATGATGCATAATTTAACCCAGCACATGTTCATAGCAGTTTCCCATATTAATAAACCAAAATGCACATAAACAGTCTACATTCAAATTTTAGTTATTTCACAAACAACAAAAATTACATAGTCAAGCTAGTAAATAAAAAGTTATGATGAATTAATAATGATATGGGAACTGATATTTTTATAACAAAATTTGATTCACAGTATACAACTAATGATATGTACAAGTTGAATAAGAATATTCAGAAGCCACAAAAAGCTTGTTGATTTGATCTTAATGAATGCATACAAACTGGAAAAGGATGGTTTTTCAACACAGTTTCTAGTAACAAGTTGTCGATGGCTTTAAACCCATTTCTTTGAAGTAAACATAAAATATATTTCAGAAACTGGGCATCACAAGGAAGGGTGATAGGACCATCTCCTGGTAGTCCGAACTCTTCTTCCGATATACTAAGCAATTGCTCAAATATAGGCGTGTCAAGATATGACAAAGAAAGCATAAATCTCTTCCCATCCGATGAATATACGATAAAACATCCCTTGTCTGCTACACATGATGTGCTCAATTCTTTTGAAGATGATTGAGGTTCAGACTCTTTTCTACCAAATGAAGCCAGTCCTAGAAAATTCTTGAGAATCTTCTTTGTGTTCGCCATTTTTCCACTAATGCAGCTTTTTGTTTCTTGATTGACAATATTTACTGAATGCTTTGAATTCTATTAAAAAGAATTATTATGAACAGATGAAATTTTTTGTAGAAGTGGCGTGGTGCTTTATAGGAGTACGTGTTGAATGGGTAATTTGTATCCAAAGTAACTTTCAAACTACTCTTTTGGAAAAATCAAATCTGTTTGGTCAGCATTTTATGTGTTTCATGAATGCATAAATGTAGTCAAAGTGTCTCTTTGTTATTTGCAAAAACAGTCTTATATATAGCTGCTGTAATCATCATTTGATGCTATGAAAAGAAAAACAAGTAAATTATCTATTCAAGTTTTATCATATTCACAGAATCAATTCAATCTTGTTTTTTTCTTGACATCATAAACCCAACATATTTTTGGTATCAGAGCAATCCCTTGGATTTTTTTAATGGCCTCCTCCAGCAACAATGATCTAACATTTACATTTTCCCAACAAAGTGTTCCTATCTTTATTGGCCAAGATTACGAGCTGTGGAGTGTTCTTATGCAAACATTATTCATATCTCATGATCTATGGGATATTGCTGAAGTGGGATTCACGCCATCAACTCCAGAAGAGGTGGCTGCATTCACAAATGCACAAAAGAAGGAGCATAAGGAGAACAAGAACAAAGATGCAAAAGCCATGTCCTTTGTGCACCAAGGGGTTAGTCGATCCATTCTCCCACGAATTAGTACGGCTAAAACATCGAAAGATGCTTGGCAAGTATTGAAAAGTTAGTTTGAAGGACATGAAAAGGTTATCACAATCAAGCTACAAAATATGTGGCGTGATTTTGGTAATTTAATGATGAAAGAAAATGAAGGAGTGCAAGATTTTCTTTCTAGAGTCTCTTTTATTGCAAATCAAATCAGAAGCTACGAAGACACTATAGAGGAGAAGAAGATCATCGAGAAGGTACTTCGTTGTTTACCAATGAAGTTCGAACATGTCGTCGCCGCAATCGAAGAATCTAAGGATTTATCAAAATTATCCTTAGATGAACTCATGGGGTCTCTTGAAGCACATGAAAAAAGAATGAGCATATTTTCAAATCTAAACCTGAAGCAAGCTTTTCAAGGAAAGGTTAATCTCTCGAAGAATGATCACAACAAAGATGGTAAGCAAGAGAAGAAAAAACCACCACCAAATTTTTCTCAAGGAAGAGGTCGTGGTAGACATCAAAATTTCCGAGAAAGAGGAGGCAGAGGTATTAACACTCCAAAATCTAATCATCAAAATTCTGATGAATGTTGCCGCATCTGTAAGAAGAACAACCATGACACAAACAATTGTCGATACAAGTGTAAGAGATGCAGAAACGCAACCCACTCTCATAGAGATTGCTGGTATCAAGAAGATGGTGGAAGAAAAGAAGCAAACTTCACAGAAAAAGAAGAGGTAGAGCAGTTATTTTATTCCTGTTTGAATTCTCAACAACATGGAGAAAATACTTGGTATGTGGATAGTGGTTGTAGCAACCACATGATAGGAAATACAGAAATGTTTGTCAATCTCGATGAGTCATATTCCTCCGAAGTAAGGCTCGGCGATGGCAAAGGGCATAAGATTACTGGAAAAGGAGAAATTGCAGTGAAATCCAAAAAAGGAAAAATCAATGTCATCAAGGATGTCTATTTCGTACCCAGTCTTGCTCAAAATCTGTTGAGTGTGGGACAGTTGCTGCAGAAAGATTACAAAGTTGAATTTAATAATGGTATTTGCACCATTATTAACAAGAAAAAGAATCTCACTATGGCAAAGATCAAGATGACTCCAAACAAAAATTATCCCTTCAGTTTGTCATCGACTAAGGAATGTGCGCTTTAAAGCACCGTCGTCAACGATGACCAGAAAATTTGGCATCTGAGGTATGGCCATTTAAACTACAAAGGACTGATTTTGTTGAAAAAGAAAAATATGGTTTTTGGTCTCCCACACATTGTCGAGCAGGAAAGTCAATGTGAAGGATGCATTTTTGGTAAAATCCATCGCCAACCATTTCCAAAAATTTCATATAGAGCCAAGGATCCTCTTGAGCTAGTGCATGCTGATATTTGCGGGCCGACGCAAACTCCTTCTCTCAGCGGCAACAGATATTTTCTTCTCTTTGTCGATGATTACACCAGGATGATGTGGGTATATATCTTAAAGCAAAAATCTGATGCTTTCCTAAAATTCCTTGAATTCAAAAAATTGGTGGAGAACCAAAGTGGGAGAAACATCAAGATTCTCTGCACAGATCATGGTGGAGAATTTATTGGAAACTCATTCAATGAGTATTGCAAAGGAAAAGGGATTCATAGGCAACTTACAGTTCGGTACAGTCCACAACAAAACGGCGTTGCCGAGCGCAAGAATCGAACAATTGTGGAGATGGCTCGTAGCATGATGGTAGAGAAATGACTTCCAAAGTGTTTCTGGGCTGAAGCTGTGCTCACACCAGTCTACATCTTAAATCGATCTCCGACGAAAGCGGTTCATGATCGAACTCCATATGAAGCTTGGTTCCAAAGAAAACCGCAAGTACAACATTTCAAATTTTTGGTTCGATTGCATATTCTCATATTCCATCTCAGAAAAGAGAGAAATTTGATGACAAAAGTGAGAAGCTTATTTTCATTGGCTATAGTGACGAGTCGAAATGCTATCGTTTGCTAAATCCAAAAAATAATAACTTAGTTGTCTCTCGAGATGTGTTTTTTGATGGAAAAACAGTCATGGAGTTGGGGAGAAGATCAAAAACCAAAGTCAAAACCTCTGCACTCAACTTCTCCAACAATTCCAGACCCAATTTCTACTGAAGAAGCTTCTATTTTTCCTACTGATCCAGATTCAACCTCATCAGAATCCATTGGAGATTCGTCTCAAAGCCCAGCAGGAAAATATCGTATCTTAGCAGACATTTGTGCTACAGCAAATATGGCTCTTTATGCAGGGGAACCTGGAACTTTTAGAGAAGCAGTAAAAGAAGATGTTTGGCAAAAGGCTATGGACGAAGAAATAACAAGCATCGACAAGAACACAACATGGGAGCTCGTTGATCTACCTAAAGGAAAGAACGTGATCGGAGTGAAATGGGTCTACAAGACCAAATTGAATGAAGATGGCTCAATCCAAAAGCACAAAGCCCGTTTAGTTGCAAAAGGATACTCTCAACAGCCCGACACTGATTTCAACGAGACATTTGCGCCGGTTGTTCGAATGGAGACCATTCGAATTGTTCTTGCCCTTGCAGCTGAAATGGAGCTACCCGTTTATCAACTGGACGTTAAGTCGGCATTTCTTAATGGCGATTTACGAGAGGAGGTATATATCCAACAACCCGATGGATATATTGTCGATGGAGAAGAAGAGAAAGTTTATCGTCTCAAGAAAGCCTTATATGGGCTGAAGCAAGCACCACATGCTTGGAACACCAAGATCGATGGCTATTTTCAGAAGGTTGGTTTTCATCAAAGTCTAAGTGAAGCATCATTATACATAAAGAAAGGAGCACATGGTTTTCTTATAGTCTGCATTTATGTTGATGATTTAATCTACATGGGGAATAATCCTGTTATGGTGAAAGAATTCAAGGAAGACATGATGCAAGAATTTGAAATGTCTGACTTGGGATTGATGAAGTTCTTCCTTGGAATTCAAGTTCGTCAATCAAAAGGAAAAATCTTTATTTCTCAAGAAAAATATCTTGGAGAATTGTTGAGAAAATTTTAGATGGATAATTGCAAACCTATCTCCACTCCTCTTGCTGTTAATGAAAAATTAAAGTTGGATGATGGAGCAACCAAGGTCGATGCAAGCATGTATCGAAGCTTAGTCGGGTCACTGATTTATTTGACAAACACCAGACCTGACATTGTTTATGCAGTCAGCTTAGTATCAAGATTCATGCATAACCCAAGCAAGTTACATCTTGCGACTGCG
Organism: Allium cepa; assembly: GCA_030765085.1. Lineage (NCBI taxonomy): Eukaryota > Viridiplantae > Streptophyta > Magnoliopsida > Asparagales > Amaryllidaceae > Allium > Allium cepa. Next base: position 552,105,425 of record CM060938.1, read on the forward strand.
AAGAGAATTCTACGCTATCTTCAAGGAACGTTGAAACTTGGGATTAAGTATATCAAAGAGGAAGGAAATGAGCTTATTGGTTACACCAATAGTGATTGGGCTGGATCACTTGACGATTGTAAAAGTACATCTGGTTTTGTTTTCTCTTTGGGATCAAATATTATTTCTTGGTCATCAAAGAAGCAATCAACGGTTTCACTTTCATCAACCGAAGCAAAGTATATTGCCGCAAATGAAGCAGCCTGTGAAGCGGTGTGGTTAAGAAAAATTCTTGCTGATGTTGAGAAGAAACAGGACAGTGGAACTTCGATTTTTTGCGATAACATGTCCGCCATTGCAATGACAAATAACCCAGTTTTTCACGCAAGGTCGAAACATATCGAAATTCGTCATCACTACATCAGGCAACTTGTGGCCAAACAAGAAATCCAGTTGAAGTTTGTGGACACCAAGAAGCAACTTGCAGACAGCTTTACAAAAGCTGTGAGTTCTGAGACACTTGCACGGTTTAAAGGTCACTTTCGGATTACAAATTAAGAAGAGGTGTTGAATGGGTAATTTGTATCCAAAGTAACTTTCAAACTACTCTTTTGAAAAAATCAAATCTGTTTGGTCAGCATTTTATGTGTTTCATGAATGCATAAATGTAGTCAAAGTGTCTCTTTGTTATTTGCAAAAACAGTCTTATGTATAGCTGCTGTAATCATCATTTGATGCTATGAAAAGAAAAACAAGTAAATTATCTATTCAAGTTTTATCATATTCACAGAATCAATTCAATCTTGTTTTTTCTTGACATCAAAAGCCCAACAGTACGTAGCTTGCTAACCAGAAGATGCATATGTTCTTTGGGTAAGGAAACACATGCACATGCTTAGTAAATCAGGACTATGACACACTTCGTACAAGATGTTCGAAGATGGTTGTTAAATCACTGTCCAATTAAGTTAGTACACTATCAAATAATTTTCTTTTTTGGCCCAAACACTTGACCTCGACAAATTCTTATACAAATACACACTTGAAACTAATAATGCAGCTTAACAATGATTTTCTCTTGTCGCTTTAAATGTCGTGTGCTTTGTCCGCATGGAAAGGCTTAAATGTATATATTTGTGGACAACAAAATGAGACAGTTTCACATGGCAATGGCCATTTCAGTACATATTAAGATCTATCAACAATCTCTACAGTCTATTTTACATAATTTTATGTTATATTATTGTTGTAAGCAAAGCCATGTAGGTGGTACATGAAAAATGTATGCATATGACATTGGCCATGAATGTTTAAATTATGCTGTCAAGTTGCTTTTCCACAACTATATCAGGCAGGACCTTATGCTCATAAGGAAGCAATAGCCTAGCGCTTTGGGAAAGCAAGCCTGTGGTATTCTTGACTCAAGATACTTCTATAAATAAAACAGGAAAACAACAGTTCTAATAAATAACTCAACTTACTTGAAACGATACAAACTGTAGACATATATATAAAGACAAAACAAGACCCGGTGCACTAAATTATAGCATCATGCTATAGACTTATTCACACACAACTTGATCCTAAAATAAAGCATAAAAAGAATCAACAGAAATTTGTTATTCCAAAAGAATAGGACATATGTGCATCCATGTTGACTGCACTACGTCTTAACACCCTCCCTTAGTGTAGAATCCCGATCATTCAGGCCGAGGGCTCTACGAAACTGCTGAAACTTTGGCCTGGGAAGAGCTTTGGGGAACATATCGGCAACTTGATCAGCAGTTATGATATGCAACAGCTTGACTTCTTGATTCAACACCTTTTTCGAATAAAATGATGATGGATCTCGATATGTTTTGATCGAGCATGAAACACTGGATTCTCAACAAGATTTATTGCACTCTGATTGTCACATTTTATGACGACCGGACAGTTTTCTAGATCAGTAATCTCATGAAGCAGCCGTTTAATCCAAATACACTCTTGAGCAGCCATAGTAGCTGCCATGTTTTCAGTTTCAGTACTAGAGAGTGCAACCATCTTTTGCTTTTTACTACACCATGAGACCATAGCTGACCCCATACTGAAACAGTAGCCTGTTGTTGAACGTCGATCATTCACATTGCCTGCCCAGTCAACATCAACAAAACCATATAAAGACATTGTATCTTGTTTAAACATCAAGCCGAAGTCTAGACTACCTTTAACATAATGAAGTGTTCTTTTTGCAGCAACCATATGACCAACACAAAGGCATTTTCATAATTGAGAAACCAGCCCTACACAGTAAGCAATATCAGGCCTTGTAACAGTTAAGTAGAACAGACTGCCAACAAGTTTACGAAACAACATTGCATTTTCCAAAAGATCACCCTCAATTTTCTTCAGCTTCAGATTAGGTTCCATAGGAGTACTTGTTGGTTTTACATCCTTCATTCCAAAATGATGCAGTAGACTTGCAGCATATCTTCTTTGAGAGACAAAATATCCATCTATTTTCTCAACTTCTAATCCAGGAAAACAAGTTATTTGTCCAAGATTCTTCATCTCAAATCGAATGGGTAAATCATCACAAAGATGAATGATTTCATTATTATCATCTCCAGTGATGATCATATCATCTACGTATAAAAGAACCATAATATGCAACGAAGTTTTCTTCATGATAAACAAACTAGGACCATTATTTGACAGAACAAAGCCACAAAATGTAAGATATTGATCAATTTTACCGTACCAAGCTCACGGCGCTTGCTTGAGACCATATAACGCTTTCTTTAGGCGACAAACATGTTGAGGAAACTCCGTTGAAACAATTCCTTGTGATTGTTCCATATATATTTCATGATTCAACTCACCATAAAGAAAAGCATTCTTTACGTCAAGTTACCAAATGCTCCATCATTTGCACGCAGCTAAAGAAATTACAGTGCGCACAGTGCCCATCTTAGCTACCGGGCTAAAAGTATCATCGTAATCCAAACCAAATTGTTGAGAGAACCCACGTGCGACCAAACGTGCTTTATGCCTAACTATTGTACCATCGTCCTTCTTTTTTATTTTATAAACCCATTCACGGCTCAGTAACTCAGCAGCTTTTGGCAAAGGAGCAAGCTCTCAGGTATCTTTTTATTTAAAGCTTTGATCTCCTTATTCATTGCTTGTATCCATTTATTAATATTTTTAGCTTCTTCATAGCACTTTGTTTCATTATCATAAGCATCTCCCATTTGAACACATGTTGTGACTGTGCATTGATTCATGTGGACCTGATAATCAGACAAATGAGATGGCTGCTTCCTTCGTCTAGCTGATCTACGTAATGTGACATAATGTTCATCTTCAGCGTGAGGAATAAGAACAGTTTCTACATAACTGGATTCATCTTCGCTTGAAAATGGGTCAAGTGTGGTTGGATTTGAAATTATGAAATGTGAGTTGTCCTCTTTTTTACTATCAGCAGGGTAATAAGTTGACAGCTCATCGAATAAAACATCTCTTGAAACTATAAACTTCATAGTTGTAGGATCCATGCATCTCCAACCTTTTCTATGAGAATCATAACCAACAAACACACATTTTCTAGCTTTCGAATCCAATTTAGTTCTATTAGTTTTAGGAATATGAACATAACATAATGAACCAAAAACATGGAAGTAACTTACATTAGGCCTCGAACCGTATAAAATTTCAAAAGGTGATTTGTGCTACCTAACCAAGGTGGCAATCGGTTGATGACACGACAAGCACACTGTACAACTTATGCCCACAGCTCCTTTGGGAGATTTTTTTCATGTATCTATAACAAGTCATAGAAGTAAGGTTTGCCAATTTACGCTTAGCAACATCGTTTTGCTGCGGGGTATTTGGGCAAGTCATTTGTCTATTAATTCTTTGATTATTGCAATATGAGAGGAACTCTTCAGACATGTATTCTCCACCATTGTCGGTCCGCAAACACTTCACCTTCGATTCATGCTCTTTCTCTACTAGGTGCAGAAATTTCATGAAACTTGAAAATGCATCACTTTTATGCTCAAGAAAATACACCCATGAATAGCGGGAAAAGTCATCTACAAACAACATTACAAAGCGAAATCCACTATAGCTAGGAGTTCTCGTTGCCCCCATTACATCTGAATGCACTAACTGAAACTGTTTTGTAGCTCTGGTCACTGATTTTGGAAACGGCAGACGATGCGACATTCCATATTGACATCCAGAGCATACAATGTTTTGGCGTACCTCTTTCAATGAAGGAACGCCATCTAACAACTTCTTCGCTGATATTTATTTCAACAATTGGTATCCAATATGGCCTAAACGAGCATGCCAAAGTGATGCTCGATCATTTTGGCATGTTTTACCTACATACGCTTCAGTGACAGATAATACATACAAGGATTCTTTCCTTTTCCCACACGTAAAAGAACTTCAGCATCATAATTTTTAACTTATCAATAATAAGGACATCATTAGGACTAAATAAAACATACCTCCCTGAGCTAGTAATTTGAGAGACCGATAAAAGATTTTTCGTAAGTCCAGGAACATGAAAGCATTGCTCAAAGCAATGTCACTGTAGTTTATGCCGCCAGTTTCAACTTTTATGCTGCCTTCTGTAGTGATGGGATGAGTTGTATTATCTGCTGTGACAATAGCTTGTTTTCTCTCTTGCGGAAGAACTTCAGATAGCAATGACTCGTTACATATGGCATGATAAGAACAACCTGAGTCCACAATCCACTCCTTAGTATAGTCTATAGGAATATATTTACTGGACTGCAAATCAGTTTCTGCATTACACACCTCTCCAATGACCTCAATTGAATAGCAGTGTTCCCACTTCACTTGATTTTCATCTTTTGTTTCATGAACAATGTTTGACGATTCATTTGTAAGCTTTGTTCGACACTTTTTTTTGATATGACCTGGTACAGAAAAGCTCAACGCGACAGTTTTTCCTAATGCTGCAACAGACATGTTTGTCATTTGTTTAATCAACATCTCTTGATTCAAAAGCAAATTCTCCAATTCCACAATTGTAGGTTGTGTCGCCCATCCTTGGACAGAGGAAATAAAAGGCATAAATTCCTTCCTCATGCCACGAATCAAGTAGCGGTGCATTCTTGTTTCCTTGATTGGATCAGTGGCATCTAACTCTGAAATCTCAGCACACAAATTTTTAATTCTCAAAAAATAATCTGAAATTGACAGTTTACCTTAAGTGATGGAGGCAAGTTCATTTTCCAAAAATTGCAATCTTGTTTTATTTTTCTGAGTGAACAACTTTCCAAGCTATACTAACTTTGGAGAGTTTAGCTCATAGACATGATCAATTTAGTCCTTACTAATCGATGTTTGTAAAGCAAATAGCACATTGCCATACTTAATCTTCCACTTCCTCCGTGCATCAGAATTTTGTGGGATATCAGCTGGAATTTCAGTTTCATCACCAGAAACAAGCTCCCAAAGATCTTGTCCTTGCAAGAAGGCTTCCATACATAGCTTCCAGTAGCTATAGTTGCTGCCATTCAATTTTTCAACTGCAACTTGGGAAGCACTAATGTTTCCATTCATTTTGGCAAATGAATTTTAGAGATGCTTGATGAAGTTTCATTTGAGTAAATGAGCACACACTTTGGTATTCAACCTGATCGCTCCGATACCATGTAAAAAAAGGAAAACAATAGTTTTAATTTATTTATTACTCAACTTACTTGAAATGATACAAACTGTAGAACTATATATAAAGAAAAAACAAGATCCAGTGCACTAAATAGCATCATGCTATAGACTTATTCACACACAACTTGATCCCAAAATAAAGCATAAAAAGACTCAACATAAACTTGTTATTCCTAAAGAATAGGACATATGTGCATCCATGTAAACTGCACTACGTCTTAACAACTTCGGGTTCCTAAGAATTGTTTATGTTAGTTCACATACTGTTCAGGACATTAAGATCATACTTAGTCTGCCATATTAAGATGCGGTGTACTTCCATTTGTAGCATACTTGTCTAAAATGGAATTATTCTCCTGCATAGAAACCCTTTACAATTGCAGATTCTTTTGTTAAGAAAATGTCATTGTTACAATATTGTTATGCTCATAATATTATAATATGTTTATTTATTTGTTTATTGTTATCGATTTAGAGATATTTTGATTATGTTGTTATTTTAACAATTTGTTAACTTCATTTTTTTAATATAAGATATGGTTTCTAAGTTATGTCCTTTAATTTTAGAATTACGTTAAGATTTTTAATTTAACTTCACTGAGATGGAACTTAGATGTAAGAGCAATTGTGTAAATTCTTAAATGTAAGAACTTCATTAAGATTTTCAAACTACAAGTAATTTTGCTAAAAATTTGAATAAAAGTATTTTGTTATGTGTCCCGGAGCTTTTGAAATAATTTTGATAATTTTTTAACAAAGGATACTGATATTTAAAAATATCTTACTGCAACTTCTTATATTAGTTGCCATAATCTCCTTTTAGCATATAACATTTGTGTATAATTTGTTAAAGCTTATTTCATCCAATTGTTGAGAGCTACGATTGTCAGATTTTCAAATGTGATACTTGATGCTCATTAATATTCAACCGCGGCAAATATTAAAGTATGTATAAAATTTTCTAAAGCACAACAACATGTTGAGGTTAATACCATGGTTCGAAATTCCAGCGGAATTTCGGTTATTCTGATGATTCCATTCCGGTTCCGGTCTCAACCGAAACGAAATCCGGTTAAAATTCCGGTTCCGTTCAATATTCTGGATTTTTCTTTCAAAAATTGAAAAAAATAGTAAAAAATCGCAAAAATTTAAAAAAACATAATAAACATATAAAAAACGAATTTAATAAGATTACAAATACATTGACGAGAAAAGAATTGATATACTTTTTTCAATTTACACAAAAATCATAATAAAAAATTAAAATTTTCGAAACTGATCGAAATTTCGAAAATCTCAAGTGGACAAATAGAATATCAAACCATGATTTTGTCTTTAAAACATATATTTCGTATGTAGTGTAAAGAATGTAATATAAATTTATGACAGTATTAAATATTTGTTAGCGTATTTAGCAGTTCTAACAAAAAAAGTATCGTAATTAGAAAACCGAAATTAAAACGGAACTTTCGAAATATCCGGAATGGAACCGGAAATTTTAAAATTACCAATGATCGGAACAGAAACGGAAAACAGAATTTCGAACCTTAGTTGATACTACAATATTTCGTCGCTTGGAGTTACGTAGTATTGTGATTTGTGATACGAAATCACATTTACAAGAAATAAATATAATAAAAGAGAAAGAAATATCTAGACTTGCTCAAAATAATATTACATATAAGGACATGCATATAATAATAAAAGATAAAATTTTGTTCCTTTAAATTATATATGTATACATATATATGTAAAATATTTTTAGAGTGTGTGTGTTATAAAATATTCATAGCAAAAACTATATTAATAAATAACTAGAAAATATATTATAATGAAATAAAAGTATGTTTTTCGCCAAAGATTGTTCTTTTAGTTTTAGCAACCAAAAATAATTTAAATCGATTAAATAAATAAATAAAAATATATTTGGTTTTAAAATAGTTTTAAAATATTTTAGGTTTTAAAATTAGTGAACAATCATTTGAAGCTAAAAATAAATATTTATAATATTTGGAAAATTTATACATATATATATATTAGAATACAAACATGGCTGAATTTAAATGTGTCTGTGTAGTTTTAATGTTTGAATTTAAAGAAACAATTTCTTGTAGATTAATTGTGTAATACAATTTAATATATATTAATATTTATAAGGAGACAATATCATATATATAAAATCTTTTGAATGATAGGAACAAAATATTATGAACAATATACATAGCATAAAAGAATATACCTAAGAGAAGCAGCCTTTGATTCACACATTGATTCAAATCGCCCTCCTTATCTCCTATATCCTTGTCCAAAGGCGCAAACTTTACAGTGCCACCAATTGGAAGAGTTTTTTTATTTAATTTGGAGTGTATTATAGCTTGGCTATGGGTTAGAGTATATTTTATGGTGGCTAAGAGTGAAAAGATAGAGCTAAAAAGGAAAACAAAAAGTGGACTCTTAGATTTACTTAAATATGGGATCTAGTAGAAATATCTCACCTCCATCTCTTCTTACCAAGTCACACCCTAAAAGCCCCTCTTCCTCCTTATTTTAGAGAGTCTATACATGATCTATTATGGACAAAATGGATATCAAAATCTAATAGTAATTAATTCTATTTAAATCCGATTTAAATTCTTATCGATATCGTACATCAATACACACATATATAACTTTTATATGTGCATCCAATTAACAACTAATAGCATGTAGAACACTTTTAAAGACTACCCATTTACTAATGCATTCCAATATTAAATACAACTATAATTACCATTTCTTTAAATATCAATTAATTTCTAATAATTCATAAATTAATTAAATCAAGTGGTGTTATGGAGACTGAAATAAATTAAGCTGTGTGAATCATGGGTGCGAGTTCCACTAGTGATTAATACTTGAACAATTAAAATACTAATATTCACTTGTCACCTTAGATAGTGGTGTGACAGTTTGGTCGAAATCATCGCTTACAAATCTCATAGGTAAAATCCAATTTTTCAATTAGACGGTACCTTTTAGCTACGATTATTTACAACAATTCTTTTCGTCGGTACTATATCATTTGTACTATATCATTTTAGGATTTATGGAATTTGGTTTTGGCCAAAATTCCAATAACATCCCCAATTAACGTGGTTGGTTCATAAAATAAGTCTGTGGTTTAGTAATAGCATTTATTATTAATCATGCTACTTTGACCATAAATTTTTAACTTTGAGTTGACTACAATTGATCATGATACTAATCTTATACAACTAAAGAGATGATTCTCTATCATTTAGTGTTTCACCTTCGATGATTCAACTTAGATCCAACTATAGTCCTTCAATAGTCATCATACCATAATTTAACTATATCAAAGTGGATTTTTTCCATAATGAAGCTCAACATTATTCTTAAGTCGAGGGAACTATATAACATTATCGCTTGAAATCTCATGTTTGACCTAGTTGTTAATAACCAACAGGATTCCCTAGGATGAGTCATCCTATAGTTATTTAATAACTATAAGTATGTAATCCCATTGTGCCCTCCAACTACTATGAGTAATACATTATCCAATTTTTGAAGAGTGTTACGTGTTAGGGAAAATCCCTTCAGATGATCGGTCTAAGCGAATAGAACCCAATGCAGCGGAAAACAACTGGATCGTGACTGTAGTGAGACGATACAAACAGAGATAAACACCAGAATAGACAGTCACAAATCTATGCAATGACAGATTTTCATCTAAGTGGATTGCACTCTGATTTTCACAGAACACATCCACGCCTTCATATATGAAGCTCAAATCACACAACAATCGCCTCAAATAAAGCACCTCCTTAGCAGCTTCGACCGTAGCTATGAGCTCTGCCTTGTAGTGGACAAAGCCACAATCGTCTACAACCTCGCTCTTCAACTGATCGTTGTCCCACCAATAGTGAACACATATCTGGAGATTGACTTCCTTCGATCTCTATGACCGGCATAGTCAGAATCACAAAATCCAACCAAACTGAAATCTCTTCTTCTGCCGCCAAAGACAAGTCCATGGTTTGGAGTTCCTCTAAGGTATCTGACGATACGATTCACTCTTCGCAATGCGTATTTCCTAGGTTCGCCATGAATCTACTCACCAATCCAACCGCCTATGCAATGTCAGGCCTAGTGCAGACCATGGCATACATTAAGCTACTAACTGCACTTGCATATAAGACCTTCATCATATAAGCATTGTCCTTTTTCGAGATCGGTGGGCCTTTACTAGAAAGTTGTATGTGCAAAGGCATGAGTGTGTTGATTGCCTTTGCCCCTTCCATGCTAAACCGAGCAAGCACCTTTCGAATATACTTCCTTTGAGTGAGGCTCAAAAGTCTTAGCTTTCTACCCCTTTGGATTTCCATACCAAAAAATTTATTTGCTTCTTCTTCAGATCGAACATAGCAAACTCATCAAAAGTATTATGTCTGGAATGCACAACCTTCCCATCTATGGTTGAGCAAGGAATTCGATTTATGATATGCGCCGCAGTTGATAATGCCTCAGCCCAAAAGCCTCTAGAAAAGCCCGCCGATAATCTCAAGCAACGAGCCTTCTTCAATATAGTCTTGTTCATCCTTCTATAATCCCATTGGATTGTGGACCTTCAGGTGCAGTGAAATGTCTATGAATGTCATGTTGTTTATAGAAATCGAGGAACTCCCTATAGACAAATTCACAGCCATTATCGGATCTCGGCACCTTCAACCTAGAACCAGATTGGTTCTCAACAAGCGCTTTTCAATCTTTGAACTTCTCAAAACTTTCTAATTTGGCCTTCATCACATACACCCATACTTTTCGAGAAAAGTTATCAATGAAAGAGATAAAATACTTTGCTCCTCCAAGAGAATGAGTATTTTAAAATATTCGAGTTGTTTATTTTAATATGCATGTATTTTAAAATGTATGGTTAAAACTGTTAACTTGGTTGAGCATATATGAATATATAAGAATAATTATGTGAATTGCTTGATGGTTAATATAAAAGTAAGATGGTTATTACTTATTGATTTTTTCATAAACAATTTACATTTAGCAAAAAATAAATGAGCGAAAAGCATAACTCGAACCTTATTCCAACTTGCTGGAGCATGATATCGCCTCGTATGGAGTTCGAGAATGGTGTGCACTTCTACAAAGCAGCCGTGCACAATTGCACTACTGCTAGGTAGAAATACAGAGTCTGGCTGTTAAGTAGCACTTCAGAGCACTGCTACTAGACAATAGTACGCCAGAAGTGCATGTGGGTTTAACCTTGTTCCGACCAAGGCTGGAGCACGACAAAGCCCCAAATTCAATCTAAGGCAAGGCAAGCAGATGTTTCGATTTAGTGAAGTTTAAAGATTTCAATGGTTCGACGCATGGTATGCTTGGAAAATCCATTGGGGTCAACATAAGTGCCCGACGAGGAAACCATGGGGGAGAGCACCTGACGGTGAGGGATCCGTACAAAATCCAGCCAAATGGGCGAATACGTATCTGTAAGTGATCGCCATAAAATCAAGCAGATTTGTGCACAAACTTATAAAATAGATGCCATGGCTTAATGTGTCGTTGACTTGAAAGATCCATTGAGGTCAATGCAAGTGCATGGTGAGAGAATCATGAAAAGGATAACTAGATTTGACTAGTAGTACAGGTCTAGTTCTACGTATTATCTTATAAATTCGTTTTATGGTATCGAGCCACTCCTTTGGGAGGGTTCAAAATAAAGCTTATGGGATATTTGTATCTAGTAGTAGTAGCGTAGATTCGGCTTTCAGGGAGCACTGCACTGATAGGTAGATTTCTGTTAGTCCTAGAAGAGCGTTCTAGATTAGTACGAAGGTACCCATGCAATAACGAGATCATATGAGGACCCTCGGTTCCACTTATAGGCTCTCAAAGGGTGGAACTTAGATATATAAAATATCACTATGGTGTTTTTCTCTATTGACTTTTCATTCAATGTCGAGATAATGATATATATCGGTAATTTGGACTCGTCGTATAGGAGCGATATGTGAGTATGTATAATTGATTATTTGTACTTATAGTTATGCAGTAAGAATTGTTATATTATTTATGATAGAGAGTATTGGCACATGTTGACCTTGGAGGTAGCCCTATTCTTGCACTAGCTAACATGATTATCATAGCATCATTCTTAGAAGCGTATGGGCTTTTCTAGTATTGATATTACTAGGTTGTACAGAATAGAGGATTATGGTACGATTTCTTATCCTTTAGTATAGGTTTACCTTACTTCTTTATGGGCAGTCTGAATTACCGATATGTCATATTATGGAGATAATCAGATGTGCCTTTATTGTTTCCTTATCATATATATATATATATATATATGTTTACGTTGTACAATATTTCGAGACAGTTCCCCTCATACCAGACTTTAAGTTTGATCTGTGTTTTTCTTCTTCTTATGTCATCACAACTCCTCGGTACTCGATTGAGTAGTTTGGGAGTCGGGTATTTTTGGGGATATGCTTATAGGACAACTGGAGAATTATGTAGGCACAATGGTGATATTTTGGATATGTAGACTTCTTGTTGTAGTAGTACGTAACAAACGTGTTATGTGTATATGAGACTTGCTGAATCAAAAATTATATTTAGAACTTCGTACGTATGGATTTGATGTATTCTGACTTGCTATATTGATATTTATATATTTCTTGCTTTCGCTATAGCAGTCTCTTATATTAATTTGTCATATTCTGTTCATGTATATTCAGTATATTATATATTTTTATTTCGCTCTAGAATTATGCTGATATGCCTCGTTGGTAGTTTATTTTAATTTTACACTGACGAACTATCTTTTGTGATATTCAAGAGTTAGAGACTATCATTCATTGTTGATTTAGGGTATCATGAAGGGTGGTCGTCACAGTCAGTATCAGAGCTTAGGATCAACACTCAGGACCTTATAAACTAGTTTGAGTTATGTAACCCGTTAGTTAAGATATTTTGAAGAGAGCATATTAGTATTTTTCTACTATAAAATACTGCGTACATCGTATCTCCCATGGTTCAGTCTATTTCTACTGCAAGTTCCCATGGTAACTTTGTTTGAGGCTATCAGTATAAGCAGACGAGGTAAATGAGCAGCTGCTGCTAGAAAGGCAGTGATGCTTGATTGTTTCAAAGACCATTTGGCTACTGCCCAGGATGCTTCCCCTCCCATGGACATTCCAACGTCTTTGGTAGGTATTGTAGCCCCTGGGGCACCAATATTACCTACTCTTCCATCTTTGGACCTTTTGTAGTTATTTTAGGATATTTTTAGGGGAGAAGCAATATCGGGATTCAGAGACTGCCACTAAGACTCATGCTTGGATACATACATGTTAGAGGGCATTCGCCATCGTGGGCTTAGTAGATGTCCTCATGAGGAGGATTGCTTCCCAACATTTTATGAGGGAGGCTTTGGCTTGGTGGACATGGTAGTAGAGGAGGTTGGTGAGTAGATCATGACTAGGATTGACTTTAGAAGTCACTTTGAGCCATAGTTTATTTCCGAGACAGAGAGCTTGAGCATTTCATCCAATTGCGTCACGGTAGCTTGTCAGTAAGGGACTATGTTAGATCTTGTAACCTTAGTTAGTAATATGAAATGTAGCAATCGAGGGTATTGCCATTTGAACTTGAGGCATGGCTTTCAGGTTGAATGATGTTTGCACTTGAAGTGTGACTTGGAATTGGCATCCAAGTAGAATTCGGTGGTTGCCTAATAATAAGAAAAGACCGAACGAATGACTGACATGTTTTGCATGGAGTCATTCTATTAGAGGTGTTTTAATCATATGTTAGATAACCTTAGGTGATAGGACTAATCCTATGAGTTGCACTAATGTTTTTTAGGGATCAGTTAATTCATGTACCAGCTCGTAATCCATAGTCCGAGCATGGGATTTTTAGGCGGTTTGCCCTAGTTAGGCAAGGGTTTTTTCACTCGATTTTTAAAAAGACAACACTCTATCGGATTCTTTAGGCGACCTGGAGATTTTTGATGCACGGCTCTAGTCGTACAAGGAAATTTCATTGGTAAGACCAAGGAACCGAATCAAAATTTGCACGTGATGAATCAGGTGGCCGACCCTAGCTTAACAAAGAAATCATGGGAGTGAACATAGGATTAGATCAATCATTGTATATTATTTTGGATGATCTTTAAACATCGAGTATTATATTGCATAGTTAAAATAGCTTGTGATAATTTGACCAAGGGTTTGTCTACTACTTTTATGATGATTTGGATAATATTTGATGCGGCAATATGATACTTGCTTAAGCGGGCATCATAGTATACTTAGTATATAATTCTTATTATTAGTGTGTATTGAGGCGGGTCTGAACCCAAGCTATCCCAAGCGTTAGTAGAATATGATTTAACATTGATTTAATATGTGAACTTTTGTCTTTGGTAGAAAGAGTTTTGTTCAGAATAAGAGAAAAGTTGAAACTTAAATTAGCGAATTTATCGAGAGTCGAGGGGATTGATATTCCAGCATATCATATAAGTTTTTCTTTTTGTAGCAGGAGGTGTAATAGCCTTTCATGCCTTTCATTCATAGAAGGACTTGCACTACTTAGGCTTTTTGTTTATTTTTGATGTTGAACGGACTCATGTAAGTTTATAGTTTGACATGCCCATTATGACTATCATTGGTTATCGTGTTGGTATAGTCTTGTATGTTATGTATGGATGCTAATTGTTGTTACTTGTTTTGCATGTTTGGTCGCTAATATGCTTATCGTTGTTACTTGTTTTGTAATTATTGTTACCTGTTTTGTGTGTTTAGTTGTATGCAAGTTCTTGTTATGGTAGGTTTGGAGAGCAATGATGATAGCTATCTAAAATAGATCACATATCACCCATGCCTATTATAGGGGTCAAGGTGAAATTTACACTAGTCCGTTGCATTTTGATACTCAGGGTCTATGATATATTTATGTACTGACTTATTTTGGTTTATTCTTTAGTGGATAGTCATGTATGATTGTGGTGGTGTTGGTTACTACGTTAAATTGTACATGTTTAAATTTTAAATTATCGTTGGAATGGTGCATAATCTTCTTTGTAAGTGCTTGTTAGGTACTTGTGAGTAGAGGCTGGATGCTATTCGTTGACCTTTTTTGGAGTTCTCTTACTTTGCATTGCATGGAGGAGTAAGCTTGCTTGCAAAAAGGTACATAAGATTCAGATTGATAATACGTTTGTCTTTGTTGTTGTATGTATCCTTAAATATTTGATGCCTCATATATGAGATGCATAGTGTGTTTTGTGAGTTTCCATAATGTATAGCCAATTATTTCCCAATTAGTTGGAATAAGTGACTTACATGGGTTGAGGTCATTATCCCAATGATTAAGGTTTCGAGAATGAAATTCTTTAAAGATGGAAGAATGTAACTAACCTGCATTTTTAATGATAAGATATTTCAATAATTAAATTAAATATTAAATCGTTAATTAATAGTACGTCATGAATACTCGACTTTTAGAGACGAACGAATTGAGGCCCAATGCCACTTTCATCGGGACTACAATTCCATTATGAGAAAACTGAGTATGAACTCCGTAATATTTGAAGCTGTTAAGTTTAAAGATAAATTTGGGCTAAGGCCCATATGCTAGCTTATAAGTGGCTATCCTCTTTTTCATTACACGATTCATTTCACCAACAAATAATGAGGGCTGGAGCCTTATTTTGTATAGAGAAAAGAAGTGGTAGCTACCTATTTATAGCCAAGGAGATACATAATATCTCCTCTTTTCTCTCAAACCTCAGAATACTAGGAATCAACTCCCCATTCCAAATAGTGAAAATTAGGATCCGCTTCTTAAATTTCAAACTTAATACACGAAAATCCCTTGGACTCCTATTTGATTAGTACTTTAATTATTTTATTCGAGTTTCTTTTTCAATTGAATCGACGTACTACTTTTTTAAATCGTTCTGATCTATTTTAAGCTTTAAAATAAATAATTAAAAGTGTCATAAAATATCAATACAACATTTATATTAAGTTATAACATTTATACATCAATTTCATCATTAGTCGAATTTGGAAATAATTAACAATGCAGTTGCTGAAGCTTCTACGGATTTTGATGTATAGTATCAGGCATGAATTTAATGCTTATAGATCATTTAAGAGAAATTTATTCTAATCTATGACAAGCTCACATAGTATCGATATTTTTTACATGTATTTTTTTTCGTCATCACTATATCACTTAGATATTTAGAATTGTATCCAAGGATAAAAACATTATTACTATTCATATTTTAATTGCATGAATGACGTTAAAGTTATTGGATCAAACTGATAATAATTACCGATTAACCTATTTACTCCATGCATAGATTGTAACTTTAAGTCGAATATTAAATAAGATGATACCGACCTTCTACAAAAAAGAAGCTGATTCCTTTCTTGGGTAGTGTCTCACATTAAGTAGTTAAATGCATATCTAACTATGGGCATATGGTCAACATACAAAGTATTTAACCATAAATTAAGTATATTTAGCTACTTAAGATCGACAATGCCCTTAATTCCAAAGACTATTATAGGTCGTTGTAATGAGATCTTTTGTTTTAACTCAGTTTTTTAATATGTATAAGACTCTCGTCAAGCCATCCTTTGATTGTTCCGAACAACAACAAGCATAAAACCTCTCGGTGCCCTCAACAGTCAAGAGGAAATCACTGTCATTATGTTGAGTACATTATTTACATTAGTCTCAATAGACGAATCGATATTATTTTCTCGAAACATCTTGACTCGTAATATTTAAGGAGTTAGTGTTTATACACATATATACACGCGTGCATGTATATAAATACATGTGTGTATGTGTGTGTATATCAATCAAATAATCGTGGTTGAATAGATTCGTAACTTCAATCAATAAGAACACTTCTTCTAACGACTTTTTACTTTTATACGTTTAATGTATTCAATTCATTATTTATATGTCTATATAATAATATAGATAAAAGAAAATAAAACCAGATGCATACATCAATTCTTACAAGATTTGTCACAACCCTTCTTTCTAAGCCCAGAAAGACACATCATGAATTAAGAAAGGGATAGAAGAAGAAAAAATAGAAAAGAAAAACTCAACAACAATAGAATGTCACAGTAGAACGAATGAAATATAATATATCACATAAAATATTACATAGTATCATATACATCAGAGTACACAACTTATGCCTCACAAATTAGAGAGTTATAAATTTCTGTCTATCATATAACTCAAGTATAGAGATACAAACACAAACACTAGCACAACGGAACCATAATATATATACACGCTGAAGCCTCCTGCTCCAAATCTCCTCTAGAATTCGTCAAAGCTAACCTGAATCTCTCGACTACTCAAACATAATATGAGTACCCAAGAGTTTAATAAAGCAAAAAAATAAATACTTGGGTCAGACAACGGTCCGGTGTCAGTAAACGGGTTAAAGTTGCTTAACTTTATAAATCCTTTGAAAAGAAAGGTATCACGTAAGACTTTCCACACATAAACATGGAAAAGTTTTACCTTACGCTAACCAAAACATTTGATAGGAAATCCAGTGATATTATAATAATATCTAGGGTTTTTAAGCAAAATACAGAAATGGCTGGAATGCTTACATCTCACTTTCCAACATAGTTGGGCACAATCAATATGTAAGACACTTATTGGAGTTTGGATTCCCTATAATGGCAGGGATACTGGGGTACCGCCCGTCACAGTATGTGGCCTAGATCATCGTACGAAGGATCCATCCTAAATCACCTGCAACACAAGGCCGGAACCATCCCTTACTGGATAAGTCCCGAACAAGACCACCCCGTGGTTGGCGCGACCAACCACACACTAAGCCGAAATAGAAAGGGACCTCTAGACATGGGTAAATCTCGTCCTACTTGGGTGCTACCCACTTAACCTTGCTGCACCTCCCCTGTTTTAGTCATTCCCGGTTGATGAGGCTTGAGGCTACGATTACCATTATAGAACACATCTATCTTAGAATGCTCATCGTCCACCTGATGATGTTCTAAAAGCATTCAATTCATACAAGTTCGTTTTGGGTTCGAACGAAACCAAAGGCAATATATCGTTACATTGATTTTGGAATCACCTTCAGAGTCAATGACCATAGCCCTTGCACGCCGAATCTCTATTTCGAACCTGAAAGTACTATCTTCGTCAAACTCATCTCGGAATCACCCTCGGAGTTTTAATGACGAATAATACTTACACTTCGAGTCTTCACTTTGATCTTCACTTGGATTCACGATCTAACATTTAATTTGGATCGATGTGCTTTCAGATATCCAAATTTAGAAATCCGATCCCAGTCTCACCGAAATCCAAAACACCATTTTAATGTCCAAGTTGTTTAAAGGTTTAAACAATTTAACTTATATTATGAATAACTTAAATAGATAGATGATTCACGTTATCACAGATACATAATTCATATCAACCAAATATCTCACAAAGCAGCACAGGACTCATATCAGAGATATCACATCCAAATCATCCAATATTAATCAATCATCCATGAGAAAGTTTGATTCACTCTTAATCAATTTAATTAACCTTTAATTAAATTAATTTCTAACCTTAATTACTTGGATTACCTTAATCACTTGGATTACCTTAATCCTGCTTACTTATGATTAATCAATCAATTAATTAATCATCTCTTAATGATCTACCTTAATTAATCTTCCTTGATTAATTATCTCTTAATTACATTAAGTAATTATCCCTCTAATTAATTACAAAAATTAATTTCCCTTAACCATATACAGTGATTAACCTTTAATTGTTATCATTAATTACATTAATTAATGATCATCCATTCACTTCCATTAATTAATAACTATAATTAATTGCACTGATCCTTAATTAATTACAATTAATTAATCATAGTTTAATTAATCATTTTCATTAATCAACCTTGATTAATTTCATTAATTATATTAATTAATGATTCTCTAATTACTTCATTAATTAATTAACCTTTTAATTAATTAAATAATTAATCTTTAATAAACCACCTTCATTAATTAGCCTTAATTCATCATAAACAGTAATTAACCATCTTGTAGGTACTTACCTTAATTAATTAACTCCTTAATTAATCATTTTAATCCTTTTATTAATTACACCAATTAATTAATCCTTAATTACTTCATTAAGTAATTATTAATTAATTAACAATCCTTAATTAATTTATTAATAATCCTTAATTAATTACTTCATTAGTTAGTTACCTCTTTAATTAACTACATTTAGTAATTAATCTTAAATTAATCGCATTAATTAATTAATCACATTAATTAATTAACTAAATTAATTACACTAAATAATTAATCCTTAATTACTTCCATTAAGAAATTATCCTCTAATCACTTCATTAAGATATTTCTCTTAATTAATTACATTCAGTAATTATCCACTAAATAATTATACTTAATTCATAATTATACTCAATTAATTCTTAATTAAGTGATTATTTTAAATTAACCAAACTAATTTATTAATCATTAATTAAATAATTAGTTAACTCCTTATATTAAAAAGTCCTTAATTAATTAAGAAAATCATTTATCTTAATTAAACTTTTACATATTAATAAATCATTTACATTGATTAATTATTCTTAAATCAATAACAACAATTAATTAACCTTTATTATCTTCACAAATTAATTATTTTAAATTAATCAAAACTTAATTTATTTAAAGATAAGCTCTTTATTATAATTGATTTACATAATTAAATCATCAAACATTATTTAAAAATAAAATATTTAGAAATCAATTATAATTTAAAAGCAATTCAAACATTTAATTTTAACCTTTCAATCTTTGAAATCTTGAAAAGATTGTTTAATAAATTTTAACATATAGTTATTTTAAAACTTGGTTATCATATCTTTAAAAACTAATTTATCTTAATATACATTTAAAAAAATTAAACATTTCTCTTTTGAAAAAAAACACTAAGAATAATGCCCATAACTTTAAAATCCTACCTACTTTGTTTAACTTTTTTTATAAAAACCCGATTTCTATTTTTCCAAAACTCTAATTAACACAAATCCAGAAAGAACTCATGACGATCCCGGGTAAATCACGCTTAAAACTCGAGCCATATTCGAGAACACTTGCCGAACCATATACTTCGAGTCGCTTAACAAAAAGCACGAACACTTTACCGAGCCAGCTTCATCTCCTCCACCCAAACAAAAAGAACGACAAAAAGATGTGCATCGTGCACATGCACGGTCATCAGAGCGACCTTGGCTCATCGCCGACGATGTTCACCAGTCGTCGACAGCCTAAACCTAACGTCGGTTCACCCAAACGTGCTAATACACCAACCAATCAAAAATCAAACCCATCTCGACCAAGTCCAGAAACATCACTGTCGGAAATTTGCTTCTCCCCTTACCTCCGACCTCAAGGTCACCTGTCCCCTTCACCGAAGCTTCATCACACCTTCCAACACCTATTCCCACCATCGCGATCCACCCCATCATCTCTACGGCAACGCAAAACTCTCGAGCCTATCGACTAACAAAAACTGACCGGAAACCCTACTTCGCGAAAATCTCATCGCGTCGACCATCGATAAATACTTCCAGCATTTATCCTGAGACCCCCATGCTACCACCTACCTTCCGACCAAACCTTGCCCTCGATCTCAACTCCGTTCATCGAAAATTGGGTAAAGAACCAATTTCGATCAACTAAGAAAATCACGGAAATTTTACACCTAAAAATCGTGAAATGAATTTTAAAATTCGTGATTTCCAATCACAAATGCATTCCTGTAATTCAAATTAGAAATTAAGGTTGTTGATTTTTATCACAAATATGATTTTCACATTGTTTCAAATTTAAAAATAATTTGTTGAATTTTGAACCCTGAAACTATTTTAAAATTATCATCATACCTTAACAACCAACTTTCATTCAAAGGTCCAAGCTTAAATTTGCTTGAATAAAAAGATATGAATTTTTTTCTTAAGAAAATTAAATCCTGTAACAAGGACAGAGAAGATGAATTTACACAGAAACTTATATATACAGTCACTTCATAATTCCAACATGCATTCATAAACAATATTCATATAAACGTGTGTGTGTGTGTGTGTGTGTGTGTGTCATATCACAATCCATCACATGCATCAAAGTTGAATCACAGATTTTTAAAACTGTTTTTAAAAATGTTTACTCACCATTTTAAAGTAGAGAACAGTTTGCCAGACTTGATCTGGAACAATGTAATTTTTGAATTTTCTTTGTTGTTGAAATCTAAAATCTTTGAGTTCGAATCTACAATTGCTTGTTTAATGTAGAATCTGGTGTTGAAACTTAGTTGAGAATTGAAACAAGCTAAAGCCTTTCTTTTTTAAAAAGATTCTCTGGTTTGAAAGATTTGTTTACAGGCTTTGATTTTCAAGTAAGAATATTAACAGGCTTGGAATTTGATTTATCAAGTTTGGAGATTGAATTATAATTGTTTGTTTCAGTATCTCTCTGTTTGAGCTGAGAATAGAAAAAGAAGTTGAAGAGAGGAAGTGTGTGTTCTAATAGATTAGGTTATCATTTATCAAAAACATAAAAAAAGTTAAAAGGAAGGATTGGCATTTGTTAAAAACTTTATATTTGTCACTTATACTATTTTATTACATTACACATATTCATATATTTTACAAATGTCTTGAATCATCCTAATATGTTTACAAGTGTTAACTTTCTTTTACTAAATATAATTTTTCTTTTTATTAAATTATTTAAGCACATATGTATTTATGTATTAACTTTAAATGTATATATATTGTTTGTCTCTTTTTTTATAAAAAAGCTTTTAATTTGTTATATGTAATACAAATGTGAATTTATGTAAATATTTATTTATAAATTATTTATGTGTTCACAAATCAAATTGTCTCATGTTTAAATTTTAAAAAGAAATAATATTGAAAATAATTGAAAATGACTATTAATTAAATCCCATTTTAAACTTAAACTAAAATAAAATTTTAAATAAATAAGAAATTATCTTTGTTGATAATAAATATAAAGTTTTAAATTTCAAATAACCTTTGAAAAGTATTATATTAATATTTGAAAACACCTTAATTAAACTCAAACTAAAAATTTTCCATTATAATATATACAAATATATATTTCAAATAGAAAATATTTTTAACATTTAGTTTTGAGAATTATTATTTTGAATTTTAAAATCAAAACTTCAAATTACGATACACACACACACATATATATAATATATATCTATATTACAATTTGAAAACATAACTTTTATTGAATTAAAAACTTCCTACTCACAATATATATATACCAAAATATACATTATAAATAAAGTATATTTTTATTATCTTTAAAAGATAAATCTTACAAATTTTAAATTGTTAGAAAAGATCTAAATATTACCAAATTAAATATTTATTAGCTTTTAAAAGATTAAATTTAACAATTTAAAATAAAATTATAAAGGAAAATTATCAATCCAATTTAATTATTAATAAAGATTACTAAATTGATATTTCCCAAAATTCCGAGTCATCACATTCCTCCCCCCTTAAAAGAATTTCGTCCTCGAAATTTAAAAGCAAAGAAAATTTTATAATCTATCTAAGGTTTTTATATTCAATTAGCAATCTTATCAGCCAGATACTAACAACCATAGCAACCAATTTATTTTAACAAACAAATCTAGTTAACTATCTTGGCACAAATCAGGGTAGATCTTCGTAACACTATCTAGAGATTCCCTGGTACAAAACTGGGATACTTGTCCTACAGAACCTTAACAATCTATACTACTAACCTACAAAGCTCCTACTCATCTAGATCCATCAATCTAAACAAAATACCAGACTACATTCAAATCTATCTCAACTATTGCATCCTTCTGAACTGCTGATTCCACAACCAGCGATGGATCATACACGTACTCCCTCAGAGATACGTGAAATACAATGAATTCTAGCTATCCAGACTGGCCATTCAATCTCATAGATCAAAGAACTAATCCTCTCGAGAACACAGGAAAATCCAAAATACTTCGGAGCTAACTTTCCACTCTTCTCAAAACTTATAGCTCCTATAATCAGGGAAAACTTAAACAATTTCCAATCTCTAACTCCGAAATCCAAACTCCTTGTCTCATATCTGTATAACTTATCAAACGATCCTGGGCTAACTCATCTCTTCCTCCCGATCAGCTCAACCTTCGCTGATGCTCCCTGAAGCAATTGGACCAAGAACAAAATGATCTCCAGATCCTATCAATCAAGATGATCCTTCCAAAATCTGCTGAAATCCACAAACACTATTCCCCAAACAATAGAAGACTGAACTTACTTCTCCCATTTGGAATAGCCAAAATAGGTGTACTCTGTAACCTTGTCTTCAGATCTTATACACATTCAGAGGTCCACTTAAACATTCTGTGGGAACTCTTTAATCCAAAAAAACTGTGACTTCCAACTGCTTCCATTCTAAAACAGCTACTACCAGCTTCTGCTGCACAACTCTGATTCTAAAGTATATGAGAATGTTGATGAGGAACATGAGTACAAACTTATCTAATATATCCTTGAGGCATGATTCATTAGATCCACAAAATTTAAGTGACCCATCTGACTTGGCCACACAACTTTACGGCAGAATCCAAATATAAAAACTAGATCTGACCAATCTATTTTCAAAAATTCCTGAGCTGCTACACCAACTCTTCTCTCTCTAAGAACCATCCTACTACCAGGTTACCCACCGGTATCGCTTCTGGAACCAAGTCAATACAGAACTCAAACTCCAGATGCAGGCAAACTTCTGACTTCCTTGATGATAGCCGGAAAATCTCTGACTACTTCAATAGCTCCTACTTCCTTAAGAGAAGCCTAAATCTCAAATAAAAGATTACCCAAGATGAATTCCCAAACTATTCGCAAGTCACTTTTGTGATTCTACCTAGTTCGGGTTCCAAAGAAACTGTTCTCTCTTTACCAATTAGAACAGGTTTAAGCTTTTCCAAACAAGGTTAACCCTTCAAGAAAGCCTTCACCATTTGCCCGAACTGGTGAAAGAAGAACCATAAAGATTCCTGAATCATTGAAGGAATGGTTCCACGCTGCTGCTTCCAAATCCCACCTCGATGATACTGCTAATCTAGAAGACCTTCTTGTCGCCACATAAACACCTCTGAGATGAAAATGCTACTATAGCTAATCAAAGACTTCTTCATCCATGGGCTCCTCGAACCCCAAAGCCATCAACTAACTCCACAAAAGACCACTCGAGATGGGCAGACATTCCCAAAAGAAACTCGAGCTTCAAACCAAGTATCAACATGTCGACCTCCTTAAGTGAAAATGAGACCATGCCGTAACGAAGCAACTTATAAACCATAGTCTCATGCTTCAATACAAACAAACCACCATGCTTGAGATCTAGATAAATCCTATCCAGCTGAGTCTCCCCTGCTGTAGGTAAAGACTGCTCTTTAAAACTTCCTTAACTTGCTCCAGAGAAATCACCTTCGCGTACACCCACAAATGATGCATCTCACCATGCATCTGCTCCTTCCTGAAGATACCAAAATACCATCACACACTTCTTCTCATCTGACAGATCCAAACTCTAGAAAACCCGCTTTCATGAGCATAACCAAATTTACACTTCAAAGATGGGCTCCGAACCTTTAAAAGATTTCCTTCAGAAATCAGAGAAATCCTTACTCCAAGCTACAAAGCTCACTCGAGACGGTATTGGATCTACAGTCTCGACTGATATACTTCTAACCTCAACATATGGACCTCTTCCATTAGTGGTAGTCATGCTACACACACCACTATTTCATCTACCTTTAGAACTTATGTTGGAAAACAAATCAGGTAGATATATAAATATATATCTATGTATAAAAATACTAGTACGCTCTCTCAAGGTAGATATAAATCACTCCAAAGCCTAGGTATTCACTCAACCTAGCGCTCTGATACCAACTGTCACAACCCGTTTTTCTAAGCCCAGAAAGACGCATCATGAATTAAGAAAGAAAGGATAGAAGAAGAAAAGATAGAAAAGAAGAAACTCAACAACAATAGAATCTCACAGCGGAACGAATGAAATATAATATATCACATAAAATATTACATAGTATCATATACATCAGAGTACATAACTTATACCTCACAAATTAGACAGCTATAAATTTTTGTCTTTCATATAACTCAAGTACAGAGATACAAATACAAGCACTAGCACAACAGAACCATAATATATCTACACGCTGAAGCCTCCTGCTTCAAATCTCCTTCAGATTTCATCAAAGCTAACCTGAATCCCTTGACTACTCATACATAATATGAGTACCCAAGAGTTTAATAAAACAGAAAATAAACACTTAGGTCAGACATGGGTCTGGTGTGAGTAAACGGGTTAAAGTTTCTTAACTTTAAAAATCCTTTGAAAAGAAAGGTATCACATAAGACTTCCCACGCATAAACATGAAAAAGTTTTTACCTTACGCTAACCAAAACATTTGATAGGAAATCCAGTGATATTATAATAGTTTCAAGGGTTTTCACGTAAAATACAAAAATAGCTGGAATGCTTACATCTCACATTCCAACATAGCTGGGCACAATCAATACATACCACACTTATTGGAGTTTGGATTCCATACAATGGCAGGGCTACTGGGGTACCGCCCGTCACAGTATGCGGCCTAGATCACCGTACGAAGGATCCATCCTATATCCCCTGCAATACAAGGCCGGAACCATACCTTACTGGATAGTCCCAAACAAGACCACCCCGTGGTTGGCACGACTAACCACACACTAAGCCGAAATAGAAAGAGACATCTAGACAGGGGTAAATCTCATCCTACTTGGGTGCTACCCACTTAACCTTGCTGCACCTCCCCTGTTTTAGTCATTCCCGGTTGATGAGGCTTGAGGCTACGATTACCTTTATAGAACACATCTATCTTAGAATGCTCATCGTCCACCTGATGATGTTCTGAAAGCATTCAATCCATACAAGTTCATTTCGGGTTCGAACGAAACCGAAGGCACTATATCATTACATTAATTTTGGAATCACCCTCCGAGTTAACGACCATAGGCCTTGCACTCTGAATCTCTATCTCGAACCTAAAAGTACCATCTCCGTCAAACTCATCTCGAAATCACCCTTAGAGTTTTAATGACGAATAGTTCTTACACTTCGAGTCTTCACTTTGATCTTCACTTGGATTCACGACCTAACATTTAATTTGGATCGATGTGGTTTTCGGATATCCAAATTTGGAAGTCCGATCCCCATCTCGTCGAAATCCAAAACGCCATTTTAATGTCCAAGTTGTTTAAAGGTTTAAACAATATAACTTATATTCAGAATAACTTAAACAGATAGATGATTCATATTATCACAGATAGATAATTCATATCAACCAAACATCTCACAAAGCAGCACAGAACTCATATCGGAGATATCACATCCAAATCATCTAGTATCAATCATCTAATATCAATCAATCATCCATAAGCAGGTTCGATTCACTCTTAATCAATTTAATTAACCTTTAATTAAATTAATTTCTAACTTTAGTCACTTGGATTACCTTAATCCTGATTACTTATCATTAGTCAATTAATTAATTAGTCATCTCTTAATGATCTACCTTAATTAATCTTCCTTGATTAATTATCTCTTAATTACATTAAGTAATCATCCCTCTAATTAATTACACAAATTAATTATCCTTAACCATATACAATTATTAGCCTTTAACTACTATCATTAATTACATTAATTAATGATCATCCATTTACTTCCATTAATTAATTAACTATAATTAATTAACCGATCCTTAATTAATTACAATTAATTAATCATACTTTAATTAATCACTTTCATTAATCAACCTTGACTAATTTCATTAATTATATTAATTAATGATTCTCTAATTACTTCATTAATTAATTAACCTTTTAATTAACTAAATAATTAATCCTTAATTAACCACGTTATTAATTAGCCTTAATTCATCATAAACAGTAATTAACCATCTTGTAATTACTTACCTTAATTAATTAACTCCTTAATTAATTATATTAATCCTTTGATTAATTACACTAATTAATTAATCCTTAGTTACTTCATTAAGTAATTATTAATTAATTATTAATAATCCTTAATTAATTACTTCATTAGCTAGTTACCTCTTTAATTAATTACATTTAGTAATTAATCTTAAATTAATCACATTCATTAATTAATTAATCACATTAATTAATTAACTAAATTAATTACACTAAGTAATTAACCCTTAATTGCTCCCATTAAGTAATTATCCTCTAATCACTTCATTAAAATATTTCTCTTAATTAATTACATTCAGTAATTATCCACTAAATAATTATACTTATAATTCATATTAAGTGATTATTTTAAATTAACCAAACTAATTAACTAATCATTAATTAAATAATTAGTTAACTCCTTATATTTAAAAGTCCTTAATTAATTAAGAAAATCATTTATCTTACTAATTAATAAATCTTTTACATTAATTAATTATTCTTAAATCAATAACAATAATTAATTAACCTTAATTATCTTCACAAATTAATTATTTTAAATTAATCAAAATCTTAATTTATTTAAAGATAAGCTCTTTATTATAATTGATTTACATAATTAAATCATCAAACATTATTTAAAAATAAAACATTTAGAAATCAATTATAATTTAAAAGCAATTTAAACATTTAATTTTAACCTTTAAATCTTTGAAATCTTCCAAAGGTTGTTTAATAAATTTTAACATATAGTTATTTTAAAACTTGGTTATCATATATTTAAAAACTAATTTATCTTAATATACATTTAAAAAAAATTAAACATTTTTTTAAAAAAAACTTAGAATAATACCCATAACTTTAAAATCCTACTTACTTTGTTTAATTTTTTTTTTATAAAAACTCGATTTCTATTTTTCCAAAATTTTGGTTAACACAAATCCAGAAACAACTCAGGACGAACTCGAGTAAATCATGCTAGAAACTCGAGCCACACTCGAGAACACTTGCCGAACCATATACCTTGAGTCGCTCAACAAAAAACATAAACACTTCACCGAGCCAGTTTCATCTCCTCCACCCAAACAAAAAGAATGACAAACAGATATGCACCATGCACATGCACGGTCATCAGAGCGACCTCGGATCATCGCCGACGATGTTCACCAGTCGTCGACAGCCTAAACCCAAAGTCCGATCACCCAGACTCGCCAATACACCAACCAATCAAAAATCGAACCCATCTCGACCAAGTCCAGAAACATCATTGCCGGAAATTAGCTTCTCCCTGTTGCCTCCGACCTCGAGATCACCTGTCCCCTTCACCGAAGCTTCGTCACACCTTCCAGCACTCATTCCCACCATCGCGATCCACCCCACCATCTCCATGGAAAAACCAAAACTCTCGAGCCCATCGACTAATAAAAACTGACCAGAAAACCTACTTTGCCAAAATCTCATCGCCTCGACCATCGATTGTAACAGCCCACTATTTTGGACCATTCAAATCAATAATAATCCATACATGTCAGACTTGAATAATCCAAAATAACAGATTGTAATAAAATTTGGAGCAAATAAAATCATTCACAGAATCACAAACACAGAAATATCAAAATACTCGCAGCGGAAATAAAAAACCATAGTAGTTCATGAAGCCACTATATACAAACTCTCAAGACATATGCAAAATATCATAGTTTAAAAATGGATACAATAGAAGTCTGGATACATAAATCAATAATACAGTGACAGATACCGAATAGGAACTAACTGGAAGAAGTAGACGAATAAATAGACAAATAAGCTCCAGCTAAACTCTAGCTCCAGAAAGTGAATCTAAAGATGTCATTCTCCGGCTGACCGGAGCATAAAGTAAAACACAAACACTCGAGTCAGGACATACATACTTATACAATGTAAACCAACTCAAGTGAACTATAATAACAATGCACAATAACTTAAAGGATGCTTGGGATCGCCCATCCTTTAAGGATCAGTCAAACAATCAATTAAGTAGTAATAACCACTATCCTAGAAATATCCATATTAAAGTAAACAATGCAAATAACAGTGTTATTGTGACTAGGGTAACGTAGAGCTGCAGTAACCGCTCACCTCTAGCCACACTCTTAAAATCAAAGGTGTGCATCAAGCAATCACAAGGAAATCATATGACACACAAAGTAGAGTACCCGTGGTTACAAATTTCAAAATGATTTATAATTTCGAATTAAAATCATTCATTTAAACCATTAAAAAGTGAAGTCATTATTCCTTCAAATCAAATATTCAATTCTAAAAAATTTAGCCTTTTCTGAATTCATTTATTCAGTTAAACACTTCAAATATTGAAATTTCAACCACAAATAAACTTTGATTTTAACCCTTTAAACATTATAAAAAAATCATATTTTAACACTCAAAAATGTCCATTAAAATACCTTTGACTTATGATTTTTATAAAGTAAATTTCCTATAAATAAAATCAAATTTTCAATAATTCACTTAATAAATTCAAGTGTACAATTTCCTATTCTTCACATTTTAACAAATTACTTAACACTTAAATTTTTATTACCATTTTCCAAATATAACTTAATTTCCATTTTACTTATATAACTTAAATTCCATTTTTAATTTCTTAACTTAACCTTTAATTTCAAACCAAATTTCACATTTCCAAGTTAAGTTAAGTTAAATTCCAAAATTTCCATTTAACTATCCATTTATTTAACATTTTAAACTAATTACATAAATTCAAAATACGCTGTAAGTTGCTTAACTTTATTTTACAAATAACTTGATATGTTCTTTTACTTTATATTTATCCAACTCATAAATCAATTATATTAGTTACCAAGTTTAGCTTATAATTCCCTTTTTTTATACTTAAATTCCCATTATTAAGTTAAATCAACTTTCACACTACAACTTAAACCATCTATTAACTTATAACATTTAACCTTTTTGAAAATCGCTGCTCAACCATTTAAATCCAATATAAGTAAAATTTTATATATTTTTTCTTTCATTTACAATACATGAAATTTATAAGAAATCATATTTTGAAATCAACCATGGGTCCGGAAAATATTTCACACCTAAATCAAGTGATACGGAAATTATCATTTAAATCCGTAATCAGCAAAATTTCTGGGTTTTGATTACTTCAAATCCGAAATCCGAAAAAAAATACAAATAAATAAAAATCACTCAGGCCTATCATTTCAGCCCATAATAATTTTTCCTACTCTAAATTACCTTCAGGTATGTATCATTTCAACCCACAGTGATTTTATTCTACAGGGAACTTGTAGTGTGAAAAACAGAAATAAATAAAAAATATAGCAGAATAGAATATAACAGATGATGTGACAAGTTAATAACAGGGTTTAACATCATATAAATGATATCACATGCAACTATAACATAATATAAAAGTTTCTACACATTCACTTCGTGTCACTTCACAATCATATAGGCATATATGTCATGTGTGAATTACTCACCTCTTTAAAGTTGGAGTTCGCAAACAACACACACAAAAGAGAATTCGGAAAGCATGATAGTACGATTTGATTCAAGTGGGAAGAGAGCTAAGATGTATACCTTGTATATAACATTAAAAAAAGACCATACATAAATATAAATACAATACCAAAATTATTGAAACAAATTGAAATAGAGATAAACAAAGATATCACCAAGTTTCAAACATGTTTTGCTTGCTCTTGACTCAACATGTGCTCGGCCTTAAGGCTAAATTGGTCCAACCATGACATGTTTCAGGTGGTAAAGGATCAGGTTTGGACTGAAAATAACAAGGCTTGATAAAGGATAGGAAGGGTTTGGAAGTTACAAAGTGTGGAAGGTCAGAAGGCAAGGCTAGAAAGGGTTTTGTTCAACTTGGGCTCGGTCAAAAGCATATTTAGGCTCAGCCAGAGGCCGCTACAGGTCAGGTTAGAGGTTAGTAATGGTGTTCAAAGGTGTTGCTTGATGGTGGTGGCGGCTAAGGAGGTGTCCGTGGCAAGCAATGAAGGTGGTGTTGCATATAGGGCTTAGTTAGCATGGTTTTGTGGAGTTTTTCATAGTTTTTCTGAAGTTTTGTTCAAGGGGAGGCCATGGAACTTTCAGGTCAGAGGAGTATGGTGGTTAGACCGTGGATTAGGTGGGGAAGAAGTGGTGGTGGTCGGTGGAGGTGATGGTGAAGGGGTTAGGCCGAGAACCATATGTGAAGATCAAGTAGAATCAAGTGAAAAAACAAGGCAAAACAAAGAAGAAAAGTAGAGAAAAGAGAAGGAAGCCATTACCTTTCTCTTCAGATCTGAAAATGGCGTGCATGATGAATGAGAAAGATACGTTTTCTTTCATAGAATATATAAAATACATGGCTAGGGATCAAGGAAATAAAGGACAACATATGAAGGAGTTATGGTATGAAATTAATGGATGGAAAGATAAAGAGGCAATAAATCAAACGTACGCATGCCTTTAATTAAAAATAGGTAACGTATTTGATTTGTTTCCCATCTATTTAGTAAAATATATGGCAAAGAAATAATTCAATAAATACATACCATTTATATAGACACAATATAAATAAATAAGGAAACGGTTATAGAAACGTATAAATTAATTGCTATTTACATCTTTGTATGTTACTTAATTTACAAAGTACATATCCAAATTAAATGAAACAAAAACGGACAAATGTTGTAAATATATACATAACATGTAATGTTACATATATATACACAATTATAACATGATATATCAACCAAAAATATTACTTATATTAATTCAAACAAACATTTAAAGGTATGCCTTTTAAAATAATAACGTGTGTGTGTGTGTGTGTGTATATTTGGGATTTCTTT
This sequence comes from Allium cepa, assembly GCA_030765085.1. Taxonomy (NCBI): domain Eukaryota; kingdom Viridiplantae; phylum Streptophyta; class Magnoliopsida; order Asparagales; family Amaryllidaceae; genus Allium; species Allium cepa. The sequence continues at coordinate 552,137,147 of CM060938.1, forward strand.
CCAAGAAATAAATAGGGATCTAAATACTTATCCATTTAATTACTAAATGAATGTATAAATAAGAAAAATAAGGTAGAGAAAGATATTATGAAGAATAAATAAATGGTTTTAGGAAAAGTAGGAAATAAATAAAGAAAATACTTTATTTCATGGAAACTAGAATTAAAGATTGAAAACAATATACAATCAACATTTGAACATTATAACTATACTTTAAAATGTTTTAAAAATAAAATATATGAAAAAAATACTATGTTACACAAATTAGAACATGATTTTACGAACAAAATATTATTTATATAAATTAAAATAAACAAATTTGTTAAATAAAACAATTTACACACAATATTGTAAAAAGCATAACTTTCACAAGATTAATCCGATTTCAACGAAACGAAAAGCAATATTCTTGAAATTAAATCTACTTTCATAATCAAAGATAAAATTCAAAAATTAAAATATTTAAAATTTAAAGTTAAAAGTCAAAGTTTGACCTTTTGACCAAAATCTACCTTTTTGGAAATATTCCATTTATTCAGGTTTGGAAATTCACACAAAAATCAAAATTTATATTTAAAATAACAAAATTTATCCATTTTAAAAAATAAAATAAAGTTTTTAAATCAGGAATTTCAGCTAAAATAATTAAAATATAAAATTAAAATAATCACAAAATACAGGGTTGTTACACTCTCCCCCACTCAAATCTTTTCGTCCTCGAAAAGGAACGAGGTACGGAAAACACAGAAAAAGATAGAATGAAATAGGATTAAGACAAGATGATAAGAAGATTAAAATTATACCTGATAACTGTTGTTATAGGTAAGATTAACAAGGTGTAGAATAGGAATAGCTAAAAGGGAAAATATGTGGATAGGAATATCTAGGAAGGAAAATAGGTTAAAAGACAAGGATGAACCATTATTTTACAGCTATATAAATTTCAATTATTTGGAAGTGCAAAATAAATGATCAAAATATCCTTTATATAATACTTTGTCAAAATACTTTTATAACTCGATGTCTTAACAAGTTTATCCTCGTTCCCATAGACTCTGGCAGTGCGTTGATCAGGCGCAAAGCTAGAATTCTCCAGTTACTTACTAGACTTTTTTCAACAGCCAGTGAAAATACTTGAGAAACTTTTAAAAACATATATGAAAAGTACAATCCAAACAAAAAAACCAAATCAAAACCTTTGTCTAACCATGCTTCGCAGATACACAATGGTTACGCCTGGATCCCCAGGAAACAATTCATATCCGTAAGCTTTCTCAGCCCTGCGAGTTACGCCATGAAGACTAGTAGACTATAGGATACACAATGATTACGCCTAGATCCCCCAGGAAACAATCCGTACCCCTAAGCCATCTCAGCCAGGTGGGTTTCGCTACTAATGCGACCTACATAGTTCACAGGATACACAATGATTACGCCTAGATCCCCCAAGAAACAATCCATACCCCTAGGCCAGCTCAGCCAGGTGAATTGTGCTAGGCAGTCGCGCTCAAAAGAAAAACCATGGAGATCGCCATGGTGGTACACTCGAGTATCACATCCGGAAAACCAAAATCAGAGAGAATAATAATAGAATGAATCCACAATATGGCCACAGAGCGGATATCAAGCAGAAGGCACTTCCCATATCTTTACTTCGAAAATATATATCATATAGTACCTTTTCAAATCACTTTCAAATATCGTACTTATATAAAGTCCATTATATAGGATTTCATTTTCAGATCGAATACTTTCCAAAATCAATACTATATCAAATCACACTTATATAGACTTCGATTATATAAGATTTCTCTTTCCAAATTGAGTACCTTTCAAATCAATAGTTTTCAAATCAACATCATACTTATAAAAATCCATTTTATATAAGTTTGATAACTTCCAAATCAAGTGTTTAGTAACATATGGTTCTCAAATTTCAATCTATTTCAATATCAATTCAATTTCAAAATCATATATGATTTCACCAAATCAATTCTTCCAAATTAAATATCTTCAATTTCAAAGTTTCCAAAAATAATAGGTTTAGAAAATAACCTAAGTATCCACATTAACATAATTTAAGTCAAACAAATTCATTTTCAAAATCATCATATAGATACTGGGTTTTACATCCCAATCTATTTTCAAAACCAAATATTTCTCAAAATCAATTATACCCAAAATGGTTTCCAAATTTATAACTGTCCCTTTAAAACCTTTAAACTATTTATTTCTATGTGAAAAATCCAATTTTCCTTTGCAAATTATTTATTTAACAAAAGTTTCAAATTTACTTAAGACATACTTTTCATACTTTAAACATACAAAACTAAACTTACATTCTTTATCAAATATTTTATACTCTTCGAAATTTCTTAGCTTTGAAAAGTTAACCTTGATTTGGAAGTGTTCGAACCTTCAAAATAGTTGGTGAAATCAAATTTCAAATCCAAGAGTTGGCAATCAGCTACAAATCAATAAATCAATTTTATAAATAGAGTTATTCTAAATCAAATCTGAAACTCAAGGACTGAACACCGAGATTACTTCAAATCATTTCAAATATATATACATATATCTTTCGAAAATCAAATCATACTTCGGAATTTGAAATCAAAATTTGTTTCACAACATCACTCGCATAGCAAAGCTACTAGAATGGCCTCCCCCCACTTTGAAATTCGAAAATCAATGTCGATGATGCGTGCACTCATCACCGATATTATTTTCCAGCGACACAAGTGAGTTTTGGACTTCTATTTTCTTAAAACTTCCTTGAAATTTCTTTGAGATCATTGAAACTCATTTGAAGTTATTTGAAACATTTCTCATTTGGAAAAATACTTTCAAATCATATTATCATATATTTTCAAAACCTTAAAACCAATTTTCAAAATGTTGGAGTTCAATCTCTCAAATTTCAAATTCAAAACCCTTCAGTTATAAATCATTTTCATATAAATCGATTCCTTATAAAAATTTCAAATTTTCAAATCCTTTCAAAGCTTCGAATATTAATTTTTAAAAGGTATATGATCCTTATCGGAAACATTTCACTATCATATATAAAATGTGGTCATCCTTATCAAACTAATAGTTTCGATGTATGCATGATTTCAAAATACAACCGAAAATAAATTTTTCCAAGGAATGATTCAAGGATGGATTTAAAAAAAAAACAGAGATTCAAACTTAGAGGAACTCTAATAAAATAGAATTCTGGTTCGAAGATAAGCTCGAACGAAGATGAGATAATTTAATTATCAAATAGAAGATGGATAAGCCCATATAAATCGTGGGCGACCTCAACCGGGTCAACCGTGACTTCAGGAATACAATCAATGCGGAAATCTAATGCAAATCGATATTCGATCGCCAGAGATAGAATCCAGGTAAAGCAGGAGATAGATAGCATCGTAACCCGAGGATACAGAAATCTCCGGTGAATCAATGCCAATTGTAAATAAGTTTCACCCCTTTATAAATCATTCAAAGATTTGTGGAATCATCGATCTTTATAGAGATCATTCAAAGTGGAGTCATGGAATGCCCTAAAATAAAAAGGAAAAAAATAGGAAAGACATGACTTGATTTTAGAGCAAGTGGGAGCATTCCAAAGTTCAAGGAATCCTAATCGATAAGAATCCTAACCGAGGTGATTACAAACAAGGTGGATACCGAAGGGATGAAGTTTAGAAAATCTTGATTTCAAAATAAGAAAATTTATACTAAAATAATCTTTAAAAATCCTTGAAAATCATTTGAAAATCATTTTATACTTCAAAAATACGTTCTTTCATAAATAAATGATTCTGAGATTGATTTCACTATTCTAGGGTATTTCTACCCTATCTCTAATGATTTTTTTGCTCCTCAGGCTAAGGTTTGCCAAAAACTCGCTCTAATACCAAATATAACAGCCCACTATTTTGGACCATTCAAATCGACAATAATCCACACATGTCAGACTTGAATAATTCAAAATAACAGATTGTAATAAAATTTGGAGCAAATAAAATCATTCACAGAATCACAGACATAGAAATATCAGAATACTCGCAGCGAAAATAAAATACCATAGTAGTTCATGAACCTACTATATACAAACTCTCAAAACATATACAAAATATCATAGTGTAAAAATGGATACAATTGAAGACTGGATAGATAAATCAATAATACAGAGAAAGATACCGAATAGGAACTAACTGGAAGAAGTAGACGAATATATAGACAGATAAGCTCCAACTAAACTCTAGCTCCAGAAAGTGAATCCAAAGCTGTCATTCTCAGGCTGACCCGAGCGTAAAGTAAAACACAAACACTCGAGTCAGGACATACATACTTATACAATGTAAACCAACTCAAGTGAACTATAATAGCAATGCACAATAACATAAAGGATGCTTGGGATCTTCCATCCTTTAAAGACCAGTCAAACAATCAATTAAGTAGTCATAACCACTATCCTAGAAATATCCATATTAAAGTAAACAATGCAAATAACAGTGTTATTGTGACCAGGGTAACGTAGAGCTGCAGTAACCGCTCACCTCTAGCCACACTCTTAAAATCAAAGGTGTGCATCAAACAATCACAAGGAAATCACATGACACACAAAGCAGAGTACCCGTGGTTATAAATTTCAAAATGGTTTATAATTCCGAATTAAAATCATTCAATCAAAACCATTAAAAAGTGAAGTCATTATTCCTTCAAATCAAATATTCAATTCCCAAAAATTTAACCTTTTCTGAGTTTATTTATTCAGTTAAACACTTCAAATATTGAAATTTCAACCACAAATAAACTTTGATTTTAACCCTTTAAACATTATAAAAATCATATTTTAACACTCAAAAATGTTCATTAAAGTACCTTAACTTATGGGTTTTATAAAGTAAATTTCCTATAAATAAAATCAGATTTTCAATAATTCACTTAATAAATTCAAGTGTACAATTTCCTATGCTTCACATTTTAACAAATTACTTAACACTTAAATTTTCATTACCATTTTCCGAATATAACTTAATTTCCATTTTATTTGTATAATTTAATTTACATTTTTAATTTCTTAACTTAACCTTTAATCTCAAACCAAATTTCACATTTCCAAGTTAAGCTAAATTCCAAAATTTCCATTTAACTATCCATTTATTTAACATTTTAAAATAATTACATAAATTCAAAATACACTGTAAGTTGCTTAACTTTATTTTACAAATAACTTGATATTTTCCTTTACTTTATATTTATCCAATTCATACATCAATTGTATTAATTACCAAGTTAAGCTTATAATTCCATTTTTTTTCTTAAATTCCCATTATTAAGTTAAATCAACTTTCACACTACAACTTAAACCATCTATTAACTTATAACATTTAACCTTTTTGAAAATCACTACTTAACCATTTAAATTCAATATAAGTCAAATTTCATTTTTTTTCTTTCATTTACAATACATGAAATTTATAAGAAATCATATTTTGAAATCAACCAATGGTCCAGAAAATATTTCACACCTAAATCAAGTGATATGGAAATTATCATTTAAATCCGTAATCAGTAAAATTTTCGGGTTATGATTATTTCAAATCCAAAATCCCAAGACAAATAAAAATAAATAAAAATCACTCAGGCCTATCATTTCAGCCCATAATGATTTTCCCTATTCTAAAGTCCGTTCAGGTATGTTTCATTCAACCCATAGTGATTTTATTCTACATGGAACTTGTAGTGTGAGAAATAGAAATAAATAAACAATATAACAGAATAGTATATAACAGATGATGTGACAAGTTAATAACAGGGTTTACATCATACAAATGATATCATAGGCAGGAAAAACATAATATAAAAGTTTCTATGCATTCACTTGGTGTCACTTCACAATTATATAGGCATATATGTCATGTGTGAATTACTCACCTCTTTAAAGCTGGAGTTCGCAAACAACACATACAAAAAAGAATCCGAAAAACACGATAGCACGATTTGATTCAAGCGGGAAGAGAGCCAAGATGTATATCTTGTATATAACAATAAAACAAGACCATACATAAATATAAATACAATACCAAAATTATTGAAACAAATTGAAATAGAGATAAACAAAGACATCACCAAGTTTCAAACAAGTTTTGCTTGCTCTTGACTCAACATGTGCTCGGCCTTAAGGCTAAATTGGTTCAGCCATGACATGTTTCGGGTGGTAAAGGATCTGGTTTGGACTAAAAATAACATGGCTTGGTAAAGGATAGGAAGGGTTTGGAAGTTACAAAGTGTGAAAGGTCAAAAGGCAAGGCCAGAAATGGTTTTGGTTCAACTTGGGCTCGGTCAAAGGCATATTTGGGCCCAGCCAGAGGCTGCTACAGGTTAGGTTATAAGTTAGCAATGGTGTTAAGAGGTGGTGCTTGATGGTGGTGGCGGCTAAGGAGGTGGCCGTGGCAAGCAATGAAGGTGGTGGTGGTGCATATAGGGCTCGGTTCGCATGGTTTTGTTGAGTTTTTCATAGTTTTTGTGAAGTTTTGTTCAAGGGGAGGCCATGGAACTTTTAGGTCAGAGGAGTATGGTGGTTAGGCCGTGGATTAGGTGGGGAAGAAGTGGTGGTGGTCGGTGGAGGTAATGGTGAAGGGGTTAGGCCGAGAACCATATGTGAAGATCAAGCAAAATCAAGTGAAAAACAAGGCAAAACAAAGAAGAAAAGTGGAGAAAAGAGAAGGAAGCCATTACCTTTCTCTTTAGATCTGAAAATGGCGTGTATGAAGAATGAGAAAGAGATGTTTTCTTTCATGTAATAAACAAAATACACGGCTAGGGATCAATGAAATAAACGGCAACATATGAAGGAGTTATGGTATGAAATTAATGGATGGAAAGATAAAAAGGCAATAAATCAAACGTACGCATGCCTTTAATTAAAAATAGGTAATGTATTTGTTTTGTTTCCCATCTATTTAATAAAATATATGCCAAAGAAATAATTCAATAAATACATACTGTTTATATAAACACTATATAAATAAATAAGAAAACGGTTATAGAAACGTATAAATTAATTGATATTTACATCTTTGTATGTTACTTAATTTACAAACTATATATCCAAGTTAAATGAAACAAAAACGGACAAATGTTGTAAATATATGCATAACATGTAATGTTACATGTACACACACAATTATAACATGATATATCAACCAAAAATATTACTTATATTAATGAAAATAGACATTTAAAGGTATGTCTTAAAACAATAACGTGTGTGTGTATTTGAGATTTCTTTCCAAGAAAAAAATAGGGATCTAAATACTTATCCATTTAATTACTAAACGAATGTATAAATAGGAAAAATAAGGTAGAGATAGATATTATGAAGAATAAATAAATGGTTTTAGGAAAAGTAGGAAATAAATAAAGAAAATACTTTATTTAATGGAAACTAGAATTAAAGATTGAAAACAATATACAAAAACATTTGAACATTATAACTATACTTTAAAATGTTTTAAAAATAAAATATATACAAAACATATCATGTACACAAATTAGAACATGATTTTACAAACAAAATATTATTTATATAAATTAAAATAAACAAATTTGTTAAATAAAACAATTTACACACAATATTGTAAAAAGCATAACTTTCACAATATTAATCTGATTTCGACAAAACGAAAAGCAGTATTCTTGAAACTAAATCTATTTTCATAATAAAAGATAAAATTAAAAAATTAAAATTTAACGATCCGCTATTTTGGATTATTCGCACCTGCACATGTCGGACTTGAATAATTCAAAATACCAAATTGTTAATTTAAATTTGGCAAGACCGAACATATACAGTAAATAAATAATCATAGAATCATAGACACACAGTAATAATATGCAGCGGAAGAAAAAGATAGTAGTTCATGAAGCTACTATATATATAACAGAGTTAAATAAGTTACAATAGAATCTCGAATACAATAGTCAAATACAATATCAGAATACATCACTGGAATCAACCAAATATCTGACGCTGGATAGATAGCTGGATCTCTAAGCGCAGCTCCAACTCCAGAGGTGAGTCTCGAATACTGGTACGCTCAGTCTGACCCGAGCGTAAAGCAAAACACAAAACACTCGAGTCAGGATTAACATTCTTATATCAATAAATCCAACTCAAGTGAAATAACAACTGAAATACAAGTAAATCAAAGGATGTTGGAATAACCATCCTTTAAGGATCCGTTAAACTATCTACTATGTAATAATATACGCTAAATAGATAATGCCTATCGGTAATATAAAATATCAAAATAGTGTTAAGGCGTTATCATTATCCCCCTTAACACATTTTATATAAGCGTTATAGTCTATACAGCGCTGTAAACTCCACCGTAAACTAGTGGGATATCAGGGAGTACTCCATAGGTATAACACAAAACAAATTCGTAATGGTCGCACATATATGGATACAAGTATGACAAGGCACATGAGGCAATACCGAAGGTAGTGAAACTACCGTTTGCCTGATCCGGACTGGTGAAAACGCATCGCCGCAACGATCGCAACACCGTGAAACAACACTCCCGAAATACGAGGGTGCACCAATCAATAACAAGTAATGAGTAGTTTACAAAGAAGTGTGCTCGCTCGAGGTGGCTAAACCCATTTGGCCCGGCACGGCTCTTGTTTTAGTCATTTCCAATTTGACACAAGTGTTAAGGCTATACATTATCGTTCTCTTTCTTCCATCATCACGTACATCATTCCAACCACTTCATTCTGGATCACACTTCGCGCATAGTTATTAAAGTGGTTTTCAGTTTAGACAGAGAGTATGTCCATAAGCGATTCCGATCTCTTTAATAACTTTCGATATTATTACACCGATTGGTTGTTTAATATATTTCAAAACCAAATCAATTTCAATTAGGATTTTTAAACCAACATTCCATTTGTCTTTCTATATCAATTTCCATAATTTACGTTCAAACTTCGAAATTACTATTTCAAAATCTTATAATTCAATTCCCTTTTTTATTTAAAACAATTCAAATATTGATTCAAGTTCGTATATAAATTCTTTCCGTAATCATTTAAATTAATTTAATTTAACATTAAAATCAATTTCAATTCATTGATCGATTTCATTCAATATTCGTTAAATTGATTTATTATTCAAAACAATTTCTATTTAATTTCCAATTCATTAAATCAATTACTTAAATTCAACTTAATTATATCAAAACTTAGAAACTGAATTAAATTGAATTCGTCAAATCAAATTCTTTAAATTACAAGTCTTACAATAATTTCAATAAATCACATTTTATTTCTTGTTAAAGAGATTCAATTTCACTTATTTATTTACTTAATTACAAATTTCAAACTCAATAAATAAAGAAACTCAATTTCAACTATTCAAGAAGTTCAATTTCACTTATTAAAGAATCCAATTTAATTATTAAATAATTCAATCTTATTTAATTATTAAATAATTTCAAACTTAATTAATAATTTCAAAATTTGATTATTAAATAATTCCAAAACCTAATTATTACATAATTCCAATATTAATTATTAAATAATTCCAAACTTAATTATTAAATAATTAATTTTAAAACAACGTTCTTTTATCAACTATTATGTTAATATTTTGTTTCAGATTATTTAATATCAACAATTTTCTTTTCAATAAAATTCAGATTCAATCTTTATTTTAAATATTTATTATTTATTCAAACAATCTTTATTTATTCTTAAATCCAATTATTGACCAATCGGGTTTTATTTAATTCTCTATCCTAAGTCAAGTTCATTTGGGTATTTATCATTTCAACCCGATTCCATTTCAATTCAAAAAAAATCAAAGCATAGCAAAGGGAACTCGCGGTGTGATAACTGGGATGGTGTCAAAGTAAATAAACAAGCAATAACAACGATCAATAACAATCCAATAATTAATTCAAATAATCCCTAAATAATCGTATTAATTCACATTGTTGTTTGTGCGAATTAATATAATTATTTCTAGAATCTACACTATCATTTCATGTAGATTAAAGATTATTACACTATTATTAATACGGTTCTTCACTTTATATTCATTTTTCAATTTTATACTACATCAATTTGTACAAAACACATTCAATGGTTCAAGGTGTAGCTAACACTATTTCTACGTGTCAATTTATTTAACAATTAAAGGGGTTATATTAAAGAAATTTAACTAATCAATTCAACACATATATCAATTTTAAATTATTAACTATCCTATGTCAATTTCAATTTTAAATTATTTATCACTTCATGCATTAACAATTTAACATCCAATGTAAACATCAAACAATCAATCAACTAACAGCCAAACTGTATTATCATTGCATAAATAATTAACAGATAATGGTGTCAGATGTCATAAGTGAACTGATACAGGTAATAACATAAATAACAGTGTAAATAACTAACAACAAGTATTTCAATTTGTCATTTCAATTGAAATCGAATTTAATAAATAAAGGAATATTAATCGTGAGTGATTGCTCACATTTCGAGGCTAGAGGAGAGAACAAAATGCGATGAGATACGAATCCAAGCATGGATTTCGAAGCAAAGCAAGATTTGTACGAATTCGATGATCAAAGCTGATAAATAAAAATCGATGAGAACAAATCAGATTTGTATTGATATAAACCAAAAATATAAAAATTTATTATATTGTGTGTATATATATATATTAAAAATCAAAATATATTTGTTTTATTTCAGTGTATATAAATTATCATTTTATATAATAAAACCCACACATGAAAATAGGATCCATATACAGTAACTTATTACTTAAAATATCAAGTAAACATATACTTATAAATATAAACTAAAGAACAAAGAGACACTTCACTACCAGGAACGCAAGTAATAAAAGAAAAAAAAATGGTTCGAAACAAAGCGTGACGTGAATCATATATATGGAAGAACCAATACTATGTATACATTATAACTTATACTAACAACATTATAAAAGTTAGAATTTTAATAAACAAAATATAGACAACGACTGCAACATATAAGTTGAGCAACCCATAACGGTTGTAACCATAACACACGCAAGTGATAAAAGACTGTAACCCATAACAAATACTATATAAACCCATTTTTTTCCAAAAGTCGGTAATTAAACCTACCCTATGAATATATTACAGCTGTTACATACTATATAAATACCTTAAAAGTCTAGACTACTATGACCTATAATAGAAAATAAAATGCAAAAATGCTTTCATAGCTGCTGAAGTAAGAATGAAAAATACAAAGACAAGTTTAAAACAAATAAAATGTTCATCTGAGTACAGTTTTGCACAAATAGATTTCCTTGTAAGTTATGTTCATATAAATATACCTTCTTTGCATGACATCTTTTTTTATACAAAATAACAAATACACGTATACAACTTAACTATATATATAAAATCAATCATAAAAATATATATTAACTCGAGCTGTAACATAGAACCAGCAAACAAAATATATAAACCGTATATATATTTTTATAAACGTTTTTATTTATATATTATACAACTTAGAAGAACTTTAATTATATGCATATACCTTATACATGCCGAAGCAAAAATGCATACGACAGTCGGAGGAATGGCCTCGGCCATCTAGATGTTAGAGGTGGACGCACGACAAAAGACGGTGGAATTTGTTCGGTTGTGGTGTGGTGGACTCAAGCCGAGGTGGTGATGGTGCGGATTTGAAGTGGTGGTGATCAGCCATGAAAAGGAGGTGGAGATGCATGGGTTACCGGTGGTCACGACAGTGGGAGTCCGGCCTGCCTTGGTTGGAGGTAGGGATGATGTGGAGGTGTTTGGCTAGGCTTGGTTTGGTGCTATGTCAGGGAGTTAGAGAGGTGAATGATTTGGTGTGGGTTGAGGTGATGGGCTTGTGGCCGATGGGAGGGCAAACCGATGAAGTCAGTGCTCGGTCCGGGAGGAAGAGGAGTTGCCTGGGTTCGGCTAAGGAGTGGAAGGTGCCGGCCATTGGAGTGGGCTGCATGGCGCGGGAAGAAGAGAAAGAAAATGAGAGGAGCAGGTAAGCACAAGATCTCGGCCAGAGGAGGGAGGACATGCTGCTCGGCGTGAGTGGGAGGGGTTGCGCATGGGTTTGCCGATGTGTGATGGTGTGCGGCGTTTGGCAAGGCAGAGCACGGTGGTGTGCTTCAGGGTTTGTGATGGAGGATTAAAAAAAAATATAACAAACATAATAATATACGAACAGTAATTTCTCAAAAGAAATCTTGAACCGTGGTTTAAGTTCCAAAACAGTGAACAGTTGGAATAGTCAGTGGCAACATTGAATTCTGGGAATAATAATAACTATTGGCTATTCAGATGTGCACGATGGAAGATGAATGGTAACAGATAGATAAAAAGGTTTAAACGGTACGATACTCAATTGTTTTACCGATTTCGCCGTCCACCCGACGTCGAAACACACATACGAATATATCTCGGAGATCAGTGAAATGAGACGATCAAAGCGGCAAACGGATATCAGTGGTACGAATGAATTATAAAATTCGAATTTTCTACCAGCGAAAAATGCAGCAAAAACGTAGAAAAATTAGATCGACGGAGCTAAAGATGTCCGAATTTGAAAAAACGAAAAATGGCATCTTGCTCAGAAGATGATTTAGAATTTTTCTATGTAAAAATATTTAGGTTTCGAAAACGTTTTATTTTCATCGATTTTTAACTGATTAAATTGAAATAAATTTACGCACGAAAGTAAACTTCATATTTTCGGACGAAAATTTACCTGCTGCTATGTTTAACTAGACGCATTCCAAATATCAAATTTATATTTCAAAATTTTATTGTTTACATTTCACAAATTTTTTGATTGAATGTATTAATAAAAAAATAAAATTATTAAAAATTTACGGTTCGTTACACTCTCCTCCACTCAAAACTTTTCATCCTTGAAAAGGAAGGAGGTAGGAGAATAGAAACAACCGGAAAGAAAATAGATTGAAAACAGAATAAAACAATTAATTCAAACCATATAAATTTCAATTTAAATTAATTTATATTCAACAATTCACTTTAAACTCAAGGAATTTCATTAACTTGGTTTATTTTCAATTTATCATTGTTTGTTACAAAATTTATTTCAACAACCATTTATTTTATTAATCCATTTATTATTCAACTAACTTAGTATTCTATTTTTCTCTATTAACCATTTTATAATTAAACGTTAAGTGTATAACCTTTATTATAAGCATTCAAATTTTATTTATAAAGACATTTTATTTCGTATATTATCTAATTATCTTAATTTAACAATTTCAAGGATCATAAATTTGAATAGTCATTTATTATAATCATAGTTTATTCGACAAATTTAATTCTTCTTTATTCCAAATTATTATTAAATTTATTCTACTTAATATATCTTATCACATATATATTAAGTATATTTACACTTATTATAACTACTCAAAAAAAATCCCTTTGATATCATTTTCTACCGTATAATATTCAATTACATATTTAACTTTTGAAAATTTAGGTAAGTTATATATCATGCAATTGAGTATTATCCAAATAAAATTTTACAATTCGCTTATTTCAAGTTAAGTATTTAGTCAAAACCTTTGGCTTCATTGAAAATCATCCTTAAATCAAAATTTTAAGGTTTAATTTTCGATTAACTTCAACCCATTTTGCAGATGAAATATATATATATATATATATATATACATAATATATCAAATTAAATTTAAAATCTTTAATATTTATTATAAATCAAGTCATGTTTAGAAATTGAAATCAATTTATTTTTCAAAACAAACCGTAGCAAAGCTACAGAAAGTCTCTCCACTTCGAAACTCGAAAATGAATGTCGATGATGCGGCCGTCATCACCGAAATTATTTTCCAGCGAAAAAAGAGAAGAGCTCTAATTTAATCATTTAAAATTCTTTGAAAACCATTTCTATTCGAAAATATTTTAAATAATATACATTTTAAACTGTAAAACCATAACTCAAAATTATCGGAAATTAAACTCTCAAATTCTAATTTAAATTCACTTCAAATTCCAAATCAAATTATAACTAAGTTTTATACATTCATTTATTTATTATTTCTGACAACAAATTCATTATCAATTTAATTTCAGAATAATTTATACTTATATATAATATAATCATTCAAAACTATTTTGTTTACTAAATTTGAAAACCATATTTGTGTCAGTTTGTTCTGTTCAAATGTTTTGGAAATCCTATCGATAGCGTTGATCAGACGAATTGATCGGAAACCCAAATCAACATCAACAACTCAAACAACACAATATATAAAGCTTTTTAACATTAATTTACAAATACACTTCCTCACTTGACGATACAAGAATGGATTTTCAAAGCAATGACAGAGATTCAAATTTGATGGGCTCAAATCAAAGAGAATTTTGATTCGAAGATAAGTTCGAAACAAAGATATGATGATTAAATAACAAAGTAGGAATATTAATAAGTTTATATAAATCGCGGGCAACCTTATCCGGATCGACCGTGACTTCAAAAATAAGATCAATGCAGAATTCCGAGGCAAATCAACATTTGTCTCAAGAAATAGAATTCAGGTATAGCAGGAGATAGATAACATCGTAAACCGAGGATACAAAAATCTTCGGTAAATCGATGCTATTGTAAAGGTCTTTCACTCCTTTACAATCAATTTGAGATGGCGAGATCGCCTACTCATTATAAAGATCATTCGAAGTGGAGTTATGAGATGCTCCAGAATTGAAAGAGGACGAATAGTGAGAGACACGAATGAATTTTGGAACCGCAGGGAACGTTCCAAGATTCAAAGGAATCGAGTCAAAAGGAAGAGATTGAAACTCGAATGAGAGTGATTATATAAATACATTTACCCTATATGCTAAGTTTTGCCTAGAGCTACCAAAGCTCTGATACCAACTATAACGACCCGCTATTTTGGACTATTCGCACCCGTACATGTCGGACTTGAATAATTCAAAATACCGAATAGTTAATTTAAATTTGGAAAAACTGAACATATATAGTAAATAAGTAATCACAGAATTACAGACACAGAGTAATAATATGCAGCGGAAGCAAAAGATAGTAGTTCATGAAGCTACTATATATATAACAGAGTTAAATAAGTTACAATAGAAGTCTCGAATACAATACTCAAATACAATATCAGAATACATCACTGGAATCAACTGAATATCTGAAGCTGGATAGATAGCTGGATCTCTAAGCGAAGCTCCAACCCCAAAGGTGAGTCTCGAATACTAGTACACTCAGTCTGACCCGAGCGTAAAGCAAAACACAAAACACTCGAGTCAGGATTAACATTCTTATATCAATAAATCCAACTCAAGTGAAATAACAACTGAAATACAAGTAACTCAAAGGATGTTGGAATAACCATCCTCTAAGGATCCGTTAAACTATCTACTATGTAGTAATATATGCTAAATAGATAATGTCTATCAGTAATATAAAATATCAAAATAGTGTTAAGGCGTTACCATTATCCCCCTTACACATTTTATATAAGCGTTATAGTCTATACAGCACTGTAAACTCCACCGTAAACTAGTGGGATATCAGGAAGTACTCCATAGGTATAACACAAAACAAATTCGTAGTGGTCGCTCATATAGGGATACAAGTATGACTAGGCACATGAGGCAATACCTAAGGTAGTGAAACTACCGTTTGCCTGATCCAGACTGGTGAAAACGCATCGCCGCAACGATCGTAACACCGCGAAACAACACTCCCAAAATACAAGGGTGCACCAATCAATAACAAGTAATGAGTAGTTTATGAAGAAGTGTGCTCGCTCGAGGTGGCTAACCCCATTTGGCCCGGCACAGCTTCTGTTTTAGTCATTTCCAATTTGACACAAGCGTCAAGGCTATCCATTATCGTTCTCTTTCTTCAGTCATCATGTACATCATTCCAACCACTTCATTCTAGATCACACTCCACGTATAGTTATTAAAGTGGTTTTCGGTTTAGACAGAGAGTGTGTCCATAACCGATTCCGGTCTCTTTAATAACTTTCGATATTATTACACCGATTGGTCATTTAATATATTTCAAAACCAAATCAATTTCAATTTCAATTCGGATTTGTAAACCAACATTCCATTTGTCTTTATCAATTTCCATAATTTACGTTCAAACTTCCAAATTACTATTTCAAAATCTTATAACTCTATTCCAATTTTTATTTAAAACAATTCAAATATTGATTCAAGTTCGTATATAAATTCTTTCCGTAATCATTTAAATTAATTTAGTTTAACGTTCAAATCAATTTAAATTCATTGATCAATTTCATTCAATATTCGTTAAACTGATTTATCATTCAAAAAACAATTTCTATCTAATTTCCAATTCATTAAATCAATTACTTAAGTTCAACTTAATTATATCAAAACTTACAGACTGAATTAAATTAAATTTGTCAAATCAAATTCTTTAAATTACAAGTCTTGCAATAATTTCAATAAATCACATTTTATTTCTTTTAAAGAGATTCAATTTCACTTATTTATTTACTTAGTTACAAATTTCAAACTCAATAAATAAAGAAACTCAATTTCAATTATTCAAGAAGTTCAATTTCACTTATTAAAGAATCCAATTTAATTATTAAATAATTCAATCTTATTTAATTATTAAATAATTTCAAACTTAATAATTTCAAGAATTTGATTATTAAATAATTCCAAAACCTAATTATTAAATAATTCCAAACTTAATTATTAAATAATTAATTTTAAACAACGTTCTTTTATAAACTATTATGTTAATATTTTGTTTCAGATTATTTAATATCAACATTTTTCTTTTCATTAAAATTCAGATTCCATCTTTATTTCAAATACTTATTATTTATTCAAATAATCTTTATTTATTCTTGAATCCAATTACTGGCCAATCGGGTTTTATTTAATTCTCTATCCTAAGTCAAGTTCATTTGGGTATTTATCATTTCAAACCGATTCCATTTCAATTCAAAAAAATCAAAGCATAGCAGAGGGAACTTGTAGTGTGATAACTGGGATGGTGTCAAAGTAAATAAACAAGCAATAACCATGATCAATAACAATCCAATAATTAATTCAAATAATCCCGAAATAATCGTATTAATTCACATCGTTGTTTGTGCGAATTAATATAATTATTTCTAGAATCTACACTATCATTTCATGTAGATTAAAGATTATTACACTATTATTAATACGGTTCTTCACTTTATATTCATTTTTCAATTTTATACTACTTCAATTTATACAACACACATTCAATGGTTCAAGGTGTAGTTAACACTATTTCTACATGTCAATTTATTTAACATTTATAGGGCTCATATTAAACAAATTTAACTAATCAATTCAACACATATATCAATTTTAAATTATTAACTATCCTATGTCAATTTCAGTTTTAAATTATTTATAACTTCATGCATTAACAATTTAACATCCAATGTAAACATCAAACAATCAATCAACTAACAGCCAAGTTGTATTATCATCGCATAAATAATTAACAGATAATGGTGTCAGATGTCACAGGTGAACTGACATAGGTAATAACATAAGTAACAGTGTAAATAACTAACAATAGGTATTTCAATTTTTTGTTTCAATTGAAATCGAATTTAATAAATAAAGGAATATTAATCGTGAGTGATTGCTCACCATTCGAGGCTAGAGGAGAGAACAAAATGCGATGAGATACGAATCCAAGCACGTATTTCGAAGCAAAGCAAGATTTGTACGAATTCGATGATCAAAGCTGATAAATTAAAATTGATGAGAACAAATCAGATCAGTTTTGATATAAACCAAAAATATATACATTTATTATATTGTATATATATATATCAAAAATCAAAATATATTTGTTTTATTTCAATGTATATAAATTATCATTTTATATAATAAAACCCACACCTGAAAATAGGATCCATATACAGTAACTTATTACACAAAATATCAAGTAAACTTATGCCTATATATATAAACTAAAGAACAAAGAGACACTTCACTACGAGGAACGCAAGTAATAAAAGAAAAAGAAATGGTTCGAAACAAAGCGTAACTTGAATCATATATATGGAAGAACCAATACTATATATACATTATAACTTATACTAACAGCATTATAAAAGTTAGAATTTTAATAAACAAAATATAGACAACGACTGCAACACATAAGTTGAGCAACCCAAAACGGCCGTAACCATTACACACGCAAGTGATAAAAGACTGTAATCCATAACACATACTATATAAACCCAAATTTTTCAAAATTCTGTAATTAACCTACCGTATGCATATTTTACAGCTGTTACATATTATATAAATGCCTTAAAAGTCTAGACTACTATGACCTATAATAGAAAATAAAATGCCAAAATGCTTTCATAGCTGCTGAAGTAAGAATGAAAAATACAAAGACAAGTTTAAAACAAATAAAATGTTCATCTGAGTACAGTTTTGCACAAATAGATTTCCTTGTAAGTTATGTTCATATAAATATACCTTCTTTGCATGACATCTTTTTTTATACAAAATAACAAATACACGTATACAACTTAACTATATATATAAAATCAATCATAAAAATATATATTAACTCGAGCTGTAACATAGAACCAGCAAACAAAATATATAAACCGTATATATATTTTTTATAAACGTTTATATATATATATATTATACAACTCAAAAGAACTTTAATTATATGCATATACCTTATATATGTCGAAGTAAAAATGCGTACGACAGTCGGAGGAATGGCCTCGGCCATCTGGATGTTGTTCAGAGGTGGACGCATGGCAAAAGATGGGGAATTTGTTTAGTTGTGGTATGGTGGACTCAGGCCGAGGTGGTGATGGTGCGGTTTTGAAGTGGTGGTGATCAGCCATGAAATGGAGGTGGAGATGCATGGGTTACTGGTGGTCACGGCTGTGGGAGTCCGGCCTGCCTTGGTTGGAGGTGGGGATGATGTGGAGGTGTTCGGCTAGGCTTGGTTATGTGCTATGTCAAGGAGTTAGAGAGGTGAATGATTGGGTGTGGGTTGAGGTGATGGGCTTGTGGCTGATGGGAGGGGCGAACCGATGAAGTCAGTGCTCGTTCCGGGAGGAAGAGGAGTTGCCTGGGTTCGGCTAAGGAGTGGAAGGTGCCGGCCATTGGAGTGGGCTGCATGGCGCGGGAAGAAGAGAAAGAAAATGAGAGGACCAGGTAAGCACAAGATCTCGGCCAGAGGAGGGAGGACATGCTGCTCGGCGTGAGTGGGAGGGGAAGTTGCGCATGGGTTTGCCGACGTGTGATGGTGTGCGGGGTTTGGCAAGGCTGAGCACGGTGGTGTGCTTCAGGGTTTGTGATGGAGGATAAAGAAAAAGAAAATATAGCAAACTTAATAATATACGAACAGTAATTTCTCAAAAGCAAACTTGAACCATGGTTTAAGTTCCAAAAAAATCAACAGTTGGGAATAGTCAGCGACAACATTGAATTCTGGGAATAATAGTAACTAGTGGCTATTCAAATATGCACGATGGAAGATGAATGGTTACGGATAGATAAAAAGGTTTAAACGGTACCGATACTCAATCGTTTTCCCGATTTCGCCGTCCACTGGATGTCGAAATACACATACGAATATATCTCGGAGATCAGCGAAACGAGACGATCAAAATGGCACACGGATATCAGTGGTAAGATTGAATTATAAACATTCGAATTTTCTACCAATAAAAAATGCAGCAAAAACGTAGAAAAATAAGATCGATGGAGCTAAACATGTCCGAATTTGGTAAAACGAAAAATGACTCTTGCCCAAAAGATGATTTAGAATTTTTATATGTAAAAATATTTAGGTTTCGAAAACATTTCATTTTCATCGATTTTTAACTGATTAAATTGAAATAAATTTACGCACGAAAATAAACCTCATATTTTCGGACGAAAATTCACCAGTTGCTATGTTTAACTAGACGGATTCCAATTATCAAATTTATATTTCAAAATTTTATTGTTTAAAATTTCACAAAATTTTCGATTAAATGCATTAATAAAACAAATAAATTATTAAAAATTTACGGGTCGTTACATAAAATATTTAAAATTTAAATTTAAAAGTCAAAGTTTGACCATTTTGACCAAAATCCACCTTTTTGGAAATATTCCATTTATTCAGGTTTGGAATTATAATTCACACAAAAATCAAAATTTATATTTAAAATAACAAAATTTATCCATTTTAATAAATAAAATAAAGTTTTTAAATCAGAAATTTCAGTTAAAATAATTAAAATATAAAATTAAAATAATCACAAAATACAGGGTTGTTACACTCTCCCCCACTCAAATCTTTTCGTCCTCGAAAAGGAACGAGGTACGGAAAACACCGAAAAAGATAGAATGAAATACGATTAAGACAAGATGATAAGAAGATTAAAATTATACCTGATAACTGTTGTTATAGGTAAGTTTAACAAGGTGTAGAATAGGAATAGCTAGAAGGGAAAATAGGTGGATAGGAATATCTAGAAATGAAAATAAGTTGAAAGACAAGGATGAACCATTATTTTAAAGCTATATAAATTTCAATTATTTGGAAGGGCAAAATAAATGATCAAAATATCCTTTATATAATACTTTATCAAAATACTTTTATAACTCGATGTCTTAACAAGTTTATCCTCATTCCCTTAGACTCTGGCAGTGCGCTGATCAGGCGGAAAGCAAGAATTCTCCAGTTACTTACTAGACTTGTTTCAACACCCAGTGAAAATACTTGAGAAACTTTTAAAAACATAAATGGAAAGTACAATCCAACCAAAACAACCAAACCAAAACCTTTGCCTAACCATGGTTCGTAGATACTCAATGGTTACGCCTGGATCCCTAGGAAACAATCCATATCCGTAAGCTTTCTCAGCCCTGCGAGTTACGCCATGAAGACTAGTAGACTGCAGGATACACAATGATTATGCCTAGATCCCCCAGGAAACAATCCGTATCCCTAAGCCATCTCAGCCCGGCGGATTTCGCTACTAATGCGACCTACATAGTTCACAGGATACACAATGATTACGCCTGGATCCCTCAGGAAACAATCCATACCCTAGGCCAGCTCAGCCAAGTGAATTGCGCTAGGCAATCGCGCTCAAAAGAAAATCATGGAGATCGCTATGGTGGGACACTCGAGTATCACATTCGGAAAAACAAAGTCAGAGAGAATAATAATAGAATGAATCCACAATGTGGCCACAGACCGGATATCAAGCAGAAGACACTTACCATATCTTTACTTTGAAAATATATATCATATAGTACCTTTTCAAATCACTTTCAAATATTGTACTTATATAAAGTCCATTATATAGGATTTCATTTTCAGATCGAATACTTTCCAAAATCAATACTATATCAAATCACACTTATATAGACTTCGATTATATAAGATTTCTCTTTCCAAATTGAGTATCTTTCCAATCAATAGTTTTCAAATCAACATCACACTTATACAAATCAATTTTATAAAAGTTCGATAACTTCCAAATCAAGTATTTAGTAACATATGGTTCTCAAATTCAACCTATTTCAATATCAATTCAGTTTCAAAATCATATATGATTTCACCAAATCATTTCTTCCAAATTAAATATCTTTAATTTCAAAGTTTCCACAAAAAATAGGTTTAGAATATAACCCAAGTTTCCATATTAACATAATTTAAGTCAAAAAAATTTGTTTCGAAAATCATCATACAAATACTAGGTTTTACGTCCCAGTCTATTTTCAAAACCAAATATTTCTTAAAATCAATTATACCCAAAATGGTTTCCAAATTTATAACTATCCCTTTAAAACCTTTAAACTATTATTTCTATATGAAAAATCCAATTTTGCTTTTGCAAATTATTTATTTAACAAAAGTTTCTAATTTACTTAAGACATACTCTTCATAATTTAAACATACAAAACTAAACTTATATTCTTTATCAAATATTTTATACTCTTCGTAATTTCGTAGCTTTGAAAAATTAACCTTGATTTGAAAGTGTTCAAACCTTCAAAATAGTTGGTGAAATAAAATTTCAAATCCAAGAGTTGGGAATCAGCAGCAAATCAGTAAATCAATATTATAAATAGAGTTATTCTAAATCAAATCTGAAACTCGAGGACTGAACACTGGGATTACTTCAAATCATTTCAAATATATATACATATATCTTTCAAAAATCAAATCATACTTCGGAATTTGAAATCAAAATTTGTTTCACAACATCACTCCAATAGCAAAGATACTAGAGTGGCCTCTCCCCCACTCTGAAACTCGAAAATCAATGTCGATGATGCGTGCACTCATCATCGAGATTATTTTCCAGTGACACAAGTGGGTTCTGGACTTCTATTTTCTTAAAACTTCCTTGAAATTTCTTTGAGATCATTGAAACTCATTTAAAGTCATTTGAAACATTTCTTATTTGAAAAAATACTTTCAAATCGTATTATCATATATTTTCGAAACCTTAGAACCAATTTTCAAAATACCGGAGTTCGAAGCTTCAAATTTTCATTTTAAAAAGGTATATAATCCTTATCGGAAACATTTCACTGTTATATATAAAATGTGGTCATCCTTATCAAACTAATAGTTTCGATGTATGCACAATTTCAAAATACAACCGAACATAAATTTTTCCAAGGAATGATTCAAGGATGGATTTCAAAACAAAACAGAGATTCTAACTTAGAGGAACCCTAATCAAATAGAATTCTGGTTCGAAGATAAGCACGACCGAAGATGAGATAATTTAATTATAAAATAGAAGATGGATAAGCGCATATAAATCGCGGGTGACCTCAACAGGGTCAACCATGACTTCAGGAATATAATTAATGCGAAAATCTAAGACAAATCGACATTCGATCTCCAGAGATAGAATCCAGGTAAAGCAGGAGATAGGTAGCATCGTAACCCGAGGATACAGAAATATTCGGTGAATCAATGCCAATTGTAAAGAAGTTTCACCCCTTTATAAATCATTCAAAGATTTATGGAATCATCAATCTTTATAGAGGATTTTCAAAGTGGATTCATGGAATGCCCCAAAATAAAAAGGAAAACAAATATGGAAGACAGAACTCGATTTCAGAACAAGTAGGAGCGTTCCAAAGTTCAAGGAATCCTAATCGATAAGAATCCTAACCAAGGTGATTACTAACAAGGTGGATACCGAAGGGATGAAGTTTAGAAAATCTTGATTTCAAAACAAGAAAATTTATACCAAAATCATCTTTAAAAATACTTCAAAATCATTTTATACTTCAAAAATACGTTCTTTCATAAAGAAATTATTCTGAGATTGATTTCACTCATTCTAGGGTATTTCTACCCTATCTCTAATGAGTTTTTTGCTCCTCGGGCTAAGGTTTGCCAAAAACCTCGCTCCGATACCAAATGTAACAGCCCACTATTTGGGACCATTCAAATCGACAATAATCAACACATGTCGGACTTGAATAATTCAAAATAACAGATTGTAATAAAATTTGGAGCAAATAAAATCGTTCACAGAATCACAGACAGAAATATCAGAATACTCGCAGCGGAAATAAAATACCATAGTAGTTCATGAAGCTACTATATACAAACTCTCAGAACATGTACAAAATATCATAGTTTAAAAATGGATACAATTGAAGTTTGGATACATAAATCAATAATACAGAGACAGATACCGAATAGGAACTAACTGGAAGAAGTAGACGAATAGATAGACAGATAAGCTCCAGCTAAACTCTAGCTCCAGAAAGTGAATCCAAAGCTGTCATTCTTAGGCTGACCCGAGCGTAAAGTAAAACACAAACATTCGAGTCAGGACATACATACTTATACAATGTAAACCAACTCAAGTGAACTGTAATCGCAATGCACAATAACTTAAAGGATGCTTGTGATCGCCCACCCTTTAAGGATCAGTCAAACAATCAATTAAGTAGTATTAACCACTATCCTTGAAACATCCATATTAAAGTAAACAATGCAAATAACATTGTTATTGTGACTAGGGTAATGTAGAGTTGCAGTAACCGCTCACCTCTAGCCACACTCTTAAAATCAAAGGTGTGCATCAAACTATCACAAGGAAATCACATGATACACAAAGCAGAGTACCCATGGTTATAAATTTCAAAATGATTTATAATTCCAAATTAAAATCATTCATTTAAACCATTAAAAAGTGAAGTCATTATTCCATCAAATCAAATATTCAATTCCCAAAAATTTAGCCTTTTCTGAGTTTATTTATTCAGTTAAACACTTCAAATATTGAAATTTCAACCATAAATAAACATTGATTTTAACCCTTTAAACATTATTAAAATCATATTTTAACACTCAAAAATGTTCATTAGAATACCTTTAACTTATGATTTTTATAAAGTAAATTTCCTATAAATAAAATTAAATTTTCAATAATTCACTTAATAAATTCAAGTATACAATTTCCTATTCTTCACATTTTAACAAATTACTTAACACTTAAATTTTTATTACCATTTTTCAAATATAACTTAATTTCCATTTTATTTACATAACTTAAGTTCCATTTTTAATTTCTTAACTTAACCTTTAATTTCAAAACAAATTTCACATTTCCAAGTTAAGTTAAATTCCAAAATTTCCATTTATTTAACATTTTAAGCTAATTACATAAATTCAAAATAAACTATAAGCTGCTTAACTTTATTTTACAAATAACTTGATATTTTCTTTTACTTTATATTTATCCAATTCATACATCAATTATATTAATCACCAAGCTAAGCTTATAATTCCCTTTTTTTACTTAAATTCCCATTATTAAGTTAAATCAACTTTCACACTACAACTTAAACCATCTATTAACTTATAACATTTAAGTTTTATGAAAATCACTGCTTAACCATTTAAATCCAATATAAGTCAAATTTCGTATTTTTTTCTTTCATTTACAATACATGAATTTATAAGAAATCATATTTTGAAATCAACCACGGTCTGGAAAATATTTCACACCTAAATCAAGTGATACAGAAATTATCATTTAAATCCGTAATCAGTAAAAAATTTGGGTTTTGATTATTTCAAACCCGAAATCCCCAGACAAATACAAATAAATAAAAATCATTCAGGCCTATCATTTCAGCCCATAATAATTTTCTCTATTCTAAAGTCCATTTAGGTATGTATAATTTCAATCCATAGTGATTCTATTCTACACGGAACTTGTAGTGTGAGAAACAGAAATAAATAAACAATATAACAAAATAGAATATAACAGATGATCTGACATGATAATAACAGGGTTTAACATTGTATAAATGATATCACAGGCAGGTATAACATAATATAAAAGTTTCTACACATTCACTTGGTATCAATTCACAATTATATAGGCATATATGTCATGTGTGAATTACTCACCTCTTTAAAGCCGGAGTTCGCAAACAACACACACAAAAAAAATCCAGAAAGCACGATAGAACGATTTGATTCAAGTGGAAAGAGAGCCAAGATATATATCTTGTATATAACAATAAAACAAGACCATACATAAATATAAATACAGTACCAAAATTATTGAAACAAGTTGAAATAGAGATAAACAAAGACATCACCAACTTTCAAACAAGTTTTGCTTGCTCTTGACTCAACATGTGCTCGGCCTTAAGGCCAAATTAGTTCAGCCATGACATGTTTCAGGTGGTAAAGGATCAGGTTTGGACTGAAAACAACAAGGCTTGGTAAAGGATAGGAAGGGTTTGGAAGTTACAAAGTGTGGAAGGTCAAAAGGCAAGGCTAGAAATGGTTTTGGTTCAACTTGGGCTCGGTCAAAGGCATATTTGGGCTTAGCCAGAGGCTGCTATAGGTTAGGTTAGAGGTTAGAAATGGTGTTAAGAGGTGGTGCTTGATGGTGGTGGTGGCTAAGGAGGTGGTCGTGGCAAGCAATGAAGGTGGTGTTGCATATAGGTCTCGGTTAGCATGGTTTTGTGGAGTTTTTCATAGTTTTTGTGAAGTTTTGTT
The DNA here is from genome assembly GCA_030765085.1 of Allium cepa. Lineage (NCBI taxonomy): Eukaryota > Viridiplantae > Streptophyta > Magnoliopsida > Asparagales > Amaryllidaceae > Allium > Allium cepa. Next base: position 552,163,301 of record CM060938.1, read on the forward strand.
CAAGGGGAGGCCATGGCACTTTCAGGTCAGAGGAGTATGGTAGTTAGGCCATGCACTAGGTGGGGAAGAAGTGGTGGTGGTCGGCGGAGGTGATGGTGAAGGGGTTAGGCCAAGAACCATATGTGAAGATCAAGCAAAATCAAGGGAAAAACAAGGCAAAACAAAGAAGAAAAGAGAAGGAAGCCATTACCTTTCTCTTCAGATCTGAAAATGGCGTGTATAATGAATGAGAAAGAGATGTTTACTTTCATGTAATATAAAAAATACACGGCTAGGGATCAAGGAAATAAACGACAACATATGGAGGAGTTATGGTATGAAATTAATGGATGGAAATATAAAGAGGCAATAAATCAAACGTACGCTTGCCTTTAATTAAAAATAGGTAACGTATTTGATTTGTTTCCCATTTATTTAATAAAATATATGCCAAAGAAATAATTCAATAAATACATACCGTTTATATAAACACTATATAAATAAATAAGAAAACGGTTATAGAAACGTATAAATTAATTACTATTTACATCTTTGTATGTTACTTAATTTACAAAATATATATCCAAATTAAATGAAACAAAAATGGACAAATGTTGTAAATATATACATAACATGTAATTTTACATATATATACATAATTATAACATGACATATCAACCAAAAATATTACTTATATTAATTAAAATAAACATTTAAAGGTATGCCTTTTAAAACAATAACGTGTGTTTATTTATACTTGAGAATTCTTTCCAAGAAATAAATAGGGATCTAAATACTTATCCATTTAATTACTAAATGAATGCTTAAATAAGAAAAATAAGGTAGAGATAGATATTATGAAGAATAAATAAATGGTTTTAGGAAAAGTAGGAAATAAATAAAGAAAATACTTTATTTAATGGAAACTAGAATTAAAGATTGAAAATAATATACAATCAACATTTGAACATTATGACTATACTTTAAAATATACGCAAAACATATCATCTTACACAAATTAGAACATGATTTTACAAAAAATTATTATTTATATAAATTAAAATAAACAAATTTGTTAATTAAAACCATTTACACACAATATTGTAAATGCATAACTTTCACAATATTAATCCGATTTCAACGAAACGAAAAGTAGTATTCTTGAAACTAAATCTATTTTCATAATAAAAGATAAAATTCAAAAATTAAAATATTTAAAATTTAAATTTAAAAGTCAAAGTTTGACCATTTTGACCAAAATCCACCTTTTGGAAATATTCCATTTGTTCAGGTTTGGAATTATGATTCACACAAAAATCAAAATTTATATTTAAAATAATTTTTTTATCCATTTTAATAAATAAAATAAAGTTTTAAATCAGTAATTTCAGTTAAAATAATTAAAATATAAAATTAAAATAATCACAAAATATAGTTTTGTTACATCTATAAATACTTCCAGCATTTATCCTGAGACCCCCATGCTACCACCTACCTTCTAACCAAACCTCACCCTCGATCTCAACTCCATTCGTCAGAAATTGGGTAAAGAACCAATTTTGATCAACTAAGAAAATCATGGCAATTTTACACCTAAAAATCTTGAAATGAATATTAAAATACGTGATTTCCAATCACGAATGCATTCCTGTAACTCAAATTAGAAATTAAGGTTGTTGATTTTTATCATAAATATGAATTTCATTGTTGTTTCAAATTAAAAAATAATTTTTTGAATTTTAAACCCTGAAACTATTTTTAAAATTATCATCATACCTTAACAACCTACTTTCATTCAAAGGTCCAAGCTTAAATATGCTTGAATAAAGAGATATGAATTTTTTTCTTAAGAGATTTAAATCCTATAACAAGAACAGAGAAGATGAGTTTACACAGAAACTTATATATACAGTCACTTCACAATTCCAACATGCATTCATAAACAATTTTCATATAAACACACACACACACACACACACACACACACACACACACATATATATCATCACAGCGCAATCCATCACATGCATCAGAGTTGAATCATAGATTTTTAAAACTGTTTCTAAAAATGTTTACTCACCATTTTAAAGCAGAGAATAGTTTTCCCAGACTTGATCTAGAACAATGCAATTTTTGAATTTTCTTTGCTGTTGAAATCTGAAATCTTTGAGTTTGAATCTACAATTGCTTGTTTAATGTAGAATCTGGTGTTGAAGCTTAGTTGAGAATTGAAACAAGCTGAAGCCTTTCTTTTTGAAAAGATTCTTTGGTTTGAAAGATTTGTTTACATGCTTTGATTTTCAAGTAAGAATATTAACAGGCTTGGAATTTGATTTATCAAGTTTGGGGATTGAATTATAGGTGTTTGTTTCACTATCTCTTTGTATGAGCTGAGAATAGAAAAAGAAGTTGAAGAGAGGAAGTGTATGTTTTTATAGATTAAGTTATGATTTATTAAAAATATAAAAGAAAGTTAAAAGGAAGGATTGACATTTGTTAAAAACTTTACATTGTCACTTATACTATTTTATTACATTACACATATTCATATATTTTACAAATGTCTTGAATCGCCCTAATATGTTTACAAGTGTTAACTTTTGTTTGCACAAAAATTGGGCAAACACCTCCAAGTCGTATGATTTAGTTGATTATATGTTATTCTTAATGATTTGGGTGATTAATGCAAATATATAAAATAGATGGACTAAATTGGAAAACACACACATATTTATAGTGGTTCGGCCAGAATGTGCCTACATCCACTTTATATGTTATTCTCCTTTTTCTGTTCAGATTACAAGTACAAAGCTTTGATTACAAGTATTTGAAAGTTGTTTGAAAGTTCTATCCGTGCTTGAGCTCTCAAACTTCTCCGCCATTGTTGTACCCCTAGCCCTCTATTTATAGAGTGAGGCTGGGGGCAGGGGTCCTGGACGTATATAGCTGCTGGTGGGCCTGGGCTGATGCAATCTGGCCTGGCAATGTTGGTTCGGCAAGGCCTTGGTTCGGTGATGCATGGAAGCGGGTTGGTCTAGTATAGGTTGGTCCGGTGGTAGGTGAAGTGGGTTGGTTCGGTCGTTCCTGGAGGTCGAGTTGGTCCGGTGGGACGTTGGTCCGGTAGTGGCCAGGTGGGGTTGGTTCGGTCGTTCTTGGAGGTGGAGTTGGTCCGGTGGGACGTTGGTCCGGTAGTGGCTAAGGAGTGAGTTGGTTCGGTGGGCATGGGATGGAGCCGGTCCGGTGAGATGTTGATTCGGTGGTAGGGAAGGAGCCGGTCGAAACACACCCAACATTTGCCCCCCAAAGTAGGGCATATGCCTGTATATGGCGTGCTTTGTTTTAAGTCATTCATCCTGGACCAACTGGGCCGATCATTGACATTTGCTTATAAATAGGGGCCTAACGCTTTCGTTTTTCCTTATCAGCCGAACTAAACCCCTATCTTTGCCGAATCAAACTCTCATCTCTGCCGAATCAAACGTGTTAGCCGAACTAGAATCTTATTTTGCTGAACCAGGTGAGATCCCTTTCTGCCGAATGTGTTTTTGCTCTAGATTACCGAATGGTTTCGGGGACTCGACTCACCGAATGAACTTCATGGAGTATAAGCGCCGAATGAACTTATATACTTGGATTACCGGATTAACTCAAATCTTTGAATTACCGAATGAGCTTGGGGATTCGAGTGCCGAATGGACCTTATATACTTGAATTTTTATGTTTTGAATTACAAGTGAAATTCCGAATAACATATACTTGCATGTTTATACCTTTCGTTTTAACGATGTACTTTCTTGAGTTGCAGATAAATGTCTCATAAAGTGGAAACTCGATCGAATAAGAGGAAATCTATGGACAGAAGAGAGTCTTTGTTGTGCCCCCAGCCCAGCCAGGACCAGGACGACAGGGACCCAACCCGAGATCACTAGTGGATGGATATGGCCCCCAAGAGCTCTTGAACTCTCCTCCTGACTGCTTTCCTAGCTCCCTCAAAGAGGAGAAGCTTGATGTTATATCTCGTTCTTTCGGGATTGATAGAGCACTCATGGTGTTTCCAGGGAATGGAATCATGCCGTACGACCCACCTGAAGGATATTTCGCTTATAGTAGGTACCATTGCATGTGCGGGCCATTCCCCCGATTAATGCTTGGATAGTCAGCTTCATCACTTACCTAAAGGTGGCCCCTTTCCAGCTTCAGCCCAACTCTTACGCTATCTTGGTGGGCCTATTTATCATTTTCCAGCGAAAATACGGACGCCCTCCTTCCAACCAGGAGATCCGATATTTGTACAACTTGAGGGGCTACAAGAAAGGGTCTCCATACATCAGCTTGGAATCGGCTGTGTCCTTCAAGCCGGTCCGGGACTTATATTTGAAGTTCAGCATGTTCAAGAAAGAATGGTTTTTCGTCAAGGACGACTCCGTTTCTATCCGTCGCTTCACCTCCGACTGTAATTTGAAGCTTATTTATAATTTCCGTTCTGACTGAAATGCTTCTTCTTATGTGTTCTTATTTCTTGCTAGCGACAGGTGGCTTAGCGGTCGTGGAGAACGATCGCCTGGTTCAGATGGCTGCGGAGATAGAAGCCATTTCAGGAAGGGAGAGGTCAGCTTCTTACCTAATCTGGAATGCCACTCTTCTGCAGCACAACTTGATTTTACCACGTCAGTCTGTGGTCAAGCAGAGAGACAAAGCCGAGGAAAGGGCTGCCAAAGCCAAAGGAGGGGCCACGACAAAGAGCAGTAAGAGGAAACCCTTCTCAATACCTCCAGTCGTCGGGGGGAAGAAGCTCAAGAAATCCGTTGGACTCTCCCCTAGCACATGTCCCGATGTTCCGGAGGAGGAAAGTGTAGAGGAGGAAAGAGGCGAGTAGGAGAGCGGAGGTGATGGAGAAGGTGATGGTGGTGATGGTGGCGAAGGACAGAGCGGTGATGGTGCCGGGGCTTTGTCTTCTGGGCAAGCGGGGGAGATCCAGGAGTGGACAGATGATGCTTTCCGCCAGGCTTTCGAGGGGTTGGAGGAAGGATCTGCCTTGGTGGAGAAGACAAAGAAAACTGATATGGCCGGGACTGGTGCCGGTCCATCTTTTGAGAGCATTTCAACTAGGGCAACTCCGGCGGTTTAAAGTGAATTTTTGACTCCTCTTTTAACTTCACATGTTTCTTGGATTATAGTCCCATGCATGCTTGTAACACTTGGTTTTGATTTCAGGAACGGGTAAGGCGGCTAAGACATCGGACATTCGGCACCACCTCGAACAATTCAAACTCCTCAAAGCTTCCGCTAAACCAAAGCCTCCGACCGATCGTTCCGGGGACGTAGTCGGCTACTGTCCTCTTCTCGGAGTTATTGAAGAGGATATTCAAAAGAAAAGGAGGAAGCGCTACTTATTCGAACCTTCATCTGGTCCTCAGCCTCCAACCCAGCCTATTCATGATATCACGGGGGAGGATTTTGAGTTCATACCCTCTCCGCATCCATCAGAGAATCCTACCGTTACTCATATTGATCGTCCCCGCTTGGCTCGTAATCCATTTGCGGGTCATCCAGATCTGGAACCGAGTTCTCATGATATTTCTTTTGACGAGGTTACTGGTGAGCACCTTCTCCCTCGCAATCCTATGGTAAGGGTGCTTGATGAGGCTAAGTCCCTGGATCTTGATTTGCTTACTACTCGGATTGTAACTATGGGGGATGAAGCCAAGGCAAATATCGATCAGGTTGCACAGGAGACTAGGAAGTTGATGGGGCATCACGCCCGACTGGTCAAGGTCGGGGAGGAAATTGGGAGTGCCAACATAAGATTGCGGCTAGTGATTGCCGACCAGGCTAAGAAACTCGCCGATCAGGCCATCCAGATCTCTCAACACGAGGCTGCCTCCAGACGGCTAAAGAAAACTATGGAAGAGGCTAGCAGAGCCGAGCTGCAGAAAATGGAGGCCATCTGCAAGGAACGGATCGATATAGCCGTTGCAACGGTAGACGATGTTCGGAAGGCGGACCTCGAGCGGGTAGAGGAGTTATCCAGGAAGCTTGAAGCCGCAGAGCTTGCTCAAGCCAAGCTGAAGGAGGAGATGGAGGCGATGAGGAAATCCCTTCAGGCTGACCGCTCGAGATATCGATTGGAAAGAGATGCTGCCGTTGCAAGGCTGTCGGTTTTCGAGGTCTGGATGAGGGAATTTGAGGAGAACGAGGGGATGATGGATGAGATGCTTCAGGACATGTACTTCCATACTTGGAAGCAAGGCAACTTATCCTAGATGGATGATTATCCACGGGTCATGGCCAGGATTTATCTCCGGGCTCTGGAGGAGGCTAAGGCTGATGCGGACAAGGAGGGTGGTGTGGCTTTCAGAATGGATGTGGTTACGGCCCAGTTTACTGAGGAGGAGAAAGTGACAGTGAAGGAAGGCATGCGGCTGCTTACCGCTGAGGAAGTAGGTGTGCAGCTAGAGGATGATAACCAGGGAGAAGGTGCTGGTAAGTCTTCCCTTTTAGTCTTTTCCTGACTTGATTGCTTATCGTTTATCTGATGGATTCTTCTCCTGAATTGGACAGGCGGGACTTCTGTTCAACATGCTGGGAGTTCTGATCCTGCTGTTAAGTAGATCTTGGAGGGCCAGCAGGATAGAGGCAGAGTCCCGATGCAGCTGACTATTTTTCTTTTTTGGCCTACTTGACATTCCTGTATATACTAGTCCCAAAACATTAATGTACTTTTGGGCTGTAATTATGTCATTTGTAATGAATGACTTTATTTTTAACATGTAATTTTATAACATAAGCTGATTCTGTCATATTTAAATGCTGTCATTATTTTGATGTGTTGCATAAGAAATATAGCCGTGCATGTGCTAGTGAGTCAATTGTGTTTAACGCTAAGTTTTTGCTTAAAATATAATTTCATGTATTGCAATGTTAGTGTGATGTGCATAGAAATTATAGTTACATATTTATGTACAAGAGAAGAAAGTACCGCCCTTCAAGTTTTTGCTGTAGACTGTAGCTTTGAATGCCTTATGTGATAGAATATGGAACGCAGCTGGATGACCTGCCATCCAGCTGGGAGTTCTTATTCCCATTAGCGAGTGTCTCCTATCTTGGGTCCTGTACTTTAGTGATCGTTATAGAGGATAGGAGGAATGTTTTTATAAATAAAATGGAAATATAAGAAAAAGTAAAAACTTCCAATCACGGAAGGCCTTCGATGTGCTTAAGTTCGTGGCAAACGGGTTTTGTAGTCACTTTCCCTAGCTGTGGGTCTTGGAGACATTTGTCATCCATCTTACGCCTCTGCGGGGAGTTTTCTTTTTTACCACAGCCGCACTTAAGACACATCGGAGCAGAGATCGCGCACCGTAACTACCCGGGCCATTATGGCCCGTAATCGTGGGTATTATTCGATTTACCGTGGCCGGCTAGCGCGGGTGCCGATCATCAACTGTGAACTGCCCCTGGCTGGCCACACCTTATGTTGGGGCTTATAATCGGTTCACGGTTGCCGGCGAGCCGAGCGCCGTAATGAGCTGCCTCGGCTATAGTCGGCCTTCTCGGTGGCTTATAATCGGCTCATTACAGTTGGCTTTGAGGGCCGTCGCAAGCAATGAGTTAACCGCAGCAGAGGGATGCTGGAGCAAAAGTGTCTCATTGGCGAGGGCATAGATTCGTATAGTACCTGTTAGGTCTTTTTCAGGTGAGGTTGTGCCATGAAGTGTCCAGAATGGAAATGCCGTTACACAGGATTTTGTTCAACAGAAAAGGATAAAGCTTAACAAGCAGCCAAGATATAAAGGATCAAGTTAAAAAGAGACAAGATTTTTAAAGTGGTTCGGCACGAAAATGCCTACGTCCACTGATTCTCTTTGTTAATTCACTTCATACGGGCAGTACAAGTTAAGAAAAGTATCGACGAAGGTGTTGGATGTTCCATGCCCTCTGGAACACCTCTCCGTCCACTGTTGACAAAATATAAGCTCCGCTGTGGAGATCTTTATGAATTACATAGGGTCCGTCCCAGATTGGATCTAGCGCTCCGGGGCGCGGAAAAATCCGTTTGAGGACAAGATCTCCTTCTCGTAAGCTGCGGTGCTTGACTTTGGAGTTGTATTATGTTGCCACTTTTCGCTTGTGAGCTGCCGCTTTAAGTGCTGCATCATTTCTTCTTTCTTCGATTAGATCCAAAGACATGTGGAGGAGCTCTTCGTTCTCTTCTGGGTTGTAGTGGATCCTATGGTGGGATGGCACTACAGTTTCAACTGGGAGCATGGCTCCGATCCGTATGCCAAAGAGAAAGGAGTATGCCCTGTTGATGATCTGAAAGACGTGCGGTAGGCCCAGAGTGCCGTAGGAAGTTCATCCACCCAAGCGCCTTTTGACTTTTCAAGCTTCTTCTTGACGAGAGTTTTAAGAATTTTTTTGACAGCTTCGACTTGTCCCTTTGCCTGAGGATAAGCTACATATGAGAAGCTTTTGTGAATTTCGTGCTCTCGGCACCAGTCGGCGAACTCCTCGCTGTCAAACTGAAGTCCATTGTCCGATATGATTTTGAGTGGAACCCCGTACCTGCATAGAACATTTTTGATCAAGAAATTAATAACTTTTGCCGAAGATATTTTATTTAAAGGTTCCGCATCCACCCATTTGGTGAAATAGTCGACTGCCACTATAGCATATTTGGCTCCGCCTCGGCCCATCGGCAGTTCGCCAATCAAGTCAATTCCCCATACTGCAAAGGGCCAAGGGCTGGTCATTTGAGTAATCTCATTTGTTGGTAGTCGAGGAATCTTAGCAAATTTCTGACATCCGTCACATCTTTTGACGAAGTCATAACGTGCATGTCAAACTATAAACTTACATCTATGCCTGGAGTAAATCGGTTATGCTATAGTTTGACATGCACGTTATGACTATTATTGGTTATCGTGAATGTTGGTATAGACTTGTATGTTATGTAGGGATGTTAATTATTGTTACTTGTTTTTCATGTTTGGTCGCTAATATGCTTATTGTTATTACTTGTTTTGTAAATGTAGTTACTTTTTTTGTGTGTTTAGTTGTATGCAAGTTCTTGTTATGGAGCGATGATGATTGCTATCTAAAATAGATCACATATCACCCATGCCTATTATAGAGGTCAAGGTGAAATTTACACTAGTCCATTGCATTTTGATACTCAGGGTCTATGATATATTTGTGTACTGACTTATTTTGGTTTATTCTTTAGTGAATAGTCATGTATGATTGTGGTGGTGTCAGTTAATACGTTAAATTGTACATTTTTAAATTTTAAATTATCGTTGGAATGGTGCATAATCCTCTTTGTAAGTGCTTTATAGGTACTTGTGAGTAGAGGGAGGATGTTATTCCTTGACATTTTTTTGGAGTTTTCTTACTTTGTATTGCATGGAGGAGTAAGTTTGCTTGCAAAAAGGTACATAAGATTCAGATAGATAATATGTTTGTCTTTGTTTTTGTATGTATCCTTAAATTTTTGATGCCTCATATATGAGATATATAAGGTGTTTTGTGAGTTTCTGTAATGTATAGCCAAATATTTCCAAACTAGTTGGAATAAGAGGCTTAAGGGGGTTGAGGTCATTATCCCATTCTTTAAGGTTTCGAGAATGAGATTCTTTAAAGATGGAAGAATGTAACTAACCTGCATTTTTAATGATAAGATATTTCAATAATTAAGTTAAATATTAAATCGTTAATTAATAGTAGGTCTTGAATACTCAAATTTTAGAGACGAATGAATTGAGGCCCAATACCACTTTCATTGGGACCACAATTCCATCTTGAGAAAAATGAGTATGAACTCCGTAATATTTGGAGATGTTAATTTTAAGAGCGAACAATTTTTTTGTTTGGATGAAGTAAATTTGGGCTAAGGCCCATATGCTAGCTTATAAGTGGCTATCCTCTTCGTACATTTTCATTACACGATTCATTTCACCAACAAATAATGAGGGCTGGTGCTTTATTTTGTATAGAGAAAAGAAGTGGTAGCTACCTATTTATAGCCAAGGAGATACATAAATATCTCCTCCTTTCTCCTAAACCCTAGAAGACTAGGTATCAACTCCCCATTCCAAATAGTGAAAATTAGGATTCGCTTCTTAAATTTCAAACTTAATACACAAAAATCCCTTGGACTTGTATTTGATTAGTATTTCAATTATTTTATTCGAGTTCCTTTTTCAATTGAATCGACGTACTACTTTTTTAAACCGTTCTGATCTATTTTAAGCTTCAAAATAAATGATTAAAAGTGTCATAAAATATCAATACAACATTTATATTAATTTATAACGTTTATACATCAATTTCATCATTAGTCAAATTTGGAAATAATTAACAATGCAGTTGTTGAAGCTTCTACGGATTTTGATGTACAGTATCAGGCACAATTTAATGCTTATAGATCATTTAGGCAAAATTTATTCTAATCTATAACAAGCTCGCCTAATATCGATATTTTTTACATGTATTTTTTTCATCATCACTATATCACTTAGATATTTAGAATTCTATCCAAGGACAAAAAATTTATTACTATTCATATTTTGATAGCATGTATGACGTTAAACTTATTGGATCAAACTGATAATAATTACCGATTATGTGACGACCCGGCTTTCCACTCCCGGAAAATCGCATCGTCATTAAGAAAGAAAGGGATAGAAAGGAGAAAAGAAAGAAGAGAAAGAAGAAACAACACAAGAATCTCAACAGCGGAACGAATAAATTATATTAATAACATAAGTATTACATAGTATACAACAAATATCAGAGTTACATCGACATATACAACACATACTAGACAGTTATAAACACCTGTCTAGTTATTACAACTCAATACATATCAGACAAACACTCAGAGATACCAACACAGCGGAAAAACTATATAACTATACGCAGAAGCCTCCTGTTCCATATGCTCCTCCACAATACGTCAAAGCTATCCTGAATCCTAACCTGAATTCTCTTGACTACTCATAAAAATTTGAGTACCCAAGAGTTAAAGAAAAACAGAAATAACTCCGGGTCAGACATGGGTCTGGTGTGAGTAACAGGTTAAAGTTGCTTAACTTTTGAAAAACCTTTGAAAAGAAAAGGTATCACGTAAGACTTCCCACACATAAACATGGAAAAGTTTTTACCTTACGCTAACCAAAACATTTTATAGGAAATCCGATGATATTATAATAGTGTCTAGGGTTTTCAAGTAAATAAGAAATAGCCGAAATTGTTACATTCATTAAATTCCAGCTACTAGCCACAAAAGTGGGTAATACAATCAAAACCGTTGGCACTTATTGGATTTTGGATTCCATTAATGGCTGGGCTACTGGGGTACCGCCCGTCATAGTACGTGGCCTAGATCACTGTACCGAGGATTACTCCCAATCCCCTGCAACACAAAGCCGGACCCGTTCCTTACTCAACAGTTCCAAACAAGACAACCCCGCAGTTGTGATCAGCAACCGCACCACTAAGCCGAAAATAAAGGGACCTCTAGACAGGGATAAATCTTGCTCTCAAGTGGAGGCTACCCACGAAGCTTTGCTGAACCTCCCCTGTTTTAGCCATTCCCGGTTGATGAGGCTTGAGGCTACGATTACCTTTATAGGACATATCACTTAGAATGCTCATCGTCCACCTGACGTGTAACGAGGGGAATTTTACCCGCTCGAAAATCGACATCCATACTTCATATCGTATTCGAATGCCATAGATTCGAACGTTCAAATCCGATTCGCCGGAGCTTATAACAACATTAAGTAAATAACACAGCGGAATAAAAGAATAATACATTGATATACAGCTTTGATAAAATATCTGATACAACAGATGATCCAGTAGATATCAATATACATCAGAGACATGATACAATAAAATAGCAGCGGAACAATATAACTCTAAGATAGTCTTCAAAAGGAACTCCGAGAACTGCAACTCCATCTCCAAAAATCAATCCAGCAATAGCTCAAACCCCCAATAACGATGCACCAAGCTCAGCAAGACTGGTGCGATCCAAAGACTGAACTAACTCCAGATAATCCACTATATCTAACTATCTGAAAAACCCAACTCTAGACTGCTCCTGTAGAAAATAATGAGCACCCAGAGTTTAGGAAAGAAACGATAAACTCCGGATCAGTCATGGGACTGGTGTGAGCAACAAAAATAGTTTATCTTTAAAAACAAACCAAGAATTATCCAAAAATCAATTCGCAATGCTTTTTGAAAATGTAACTACCATAAGACCTCCCGCCACACACACAATGCAAACGCAGACTTGGAGGAGATTTCTTCTTATGATAGTCAAAGATGCTTGATACGCATTAAAAAGAAACATTTGATATTATTACTAGTGCATAGTGTAGGACAAATCATTTCGAAAGTAGAATATAAATCTTAGCCAGCATAGGTACCATTATATTATGCCTACTATGGCTACCATATTAGATGGCAGGTTCTACAACTAATACCGTACAAGGCTCGTATTGTTTCTTTGGATTTCCAACAAATGGTCAGGCCAAGGAACTCCCCATTGCCACATGAGAACGCCTCTGGAAGGACGTCCCCGAGAACCAAACCGGATCTCTGCCAACACAAGGCCGGGTTACCCCTAACTGGGTAACTACTGACACGAGTATGCCATCCCCCGGTCCTTTGGGACCTTTATCCGAGAGCTCTCTAATCAACATCACACAATCATAAATAAAGTGTTTCAACATGAGTAAGTATCTGGGCTCCATACCATGATACCACCCTTTTCCAGAAGGAAATGCACATACCCTAAAGGGAGCTACCCCTCATAACCTTGCCGCATCTTTCCTGTTTTGACCATCCCGGGGTGTGAGGTTCGACGAAGTCTCGTCCACAAAGACACACTTTATACAAAACCGTGCTTTAGGTAAACAAATGATCATAGAAATGATCACAAAGATAAACGATCAAACAAATGATCTTATCACAAATGATCAACACAATGATCATTTCACAGCAACACTCAGCATGTCACATTACCAAATTGGGAATATATCGCTGATAACCTTCAACTACATAACCTCTGAGCTTGTACGTCTCAGAGAAGGGTGTTAAGCTAAGAGAATAAATTCTCCACCACCAACAGAAATATATTTGAAAGAAATCATCTTTATATCTCAATTGTAATGTCAGACATACAATCCATACAAGTCTGTTCCGGGCTCGAACAGAACCGAAGGCACTTACAAAGAAGTCCTTGCAATCCGGATATTCACTAATCACGTTCGGACTTCCCATCACATATGGAGTCTCTATACCGGCGCGACTCGGTGCAGAAACAATCGATAGGTCATCCTATCGCTTTCGCAAATACCCGGTCTTCATCACCGGTCTCCAAATGCTATCCATAACGTCAAATCACATATTCAGAATGGGTTATACGACACAAAGGTCCTTTCCCGGCTAAACCGAATAGTGAGCGAAAACATTTAAAACATATGGATATGGGATTTCAATTAAGTCACAACTTAATAATTCAAAACTTTCTTTCAAATGGTTTAAATAAATTACCATTTTCAATCTTTAAACAAAAAGATTCATTTTCACAACCTTTAACGGTTTAAACAATTTTCACATTTTAATCTTTTAAACAAAAGATCCATTCACAGATTTTCCAAATCAATTTTCATTTCAATTTGATTTACTCGTTAAATCTTTAAATCAAAGATTTAACTTATAGCCTTCAAAACAATTTCATTTCAATTTGATTAACTCGTTAAATCTTTAAATCAAAGATTTAACTTATAGCCTTCAAAACAATTTCATTTCAATTTCATTTAAACAAATCATCAATTTAAATCTGTTAAAAATAAACAGATTTAATTCATAGCTTTCAAAAAGAATTCATTCATAACTTAGGAAAATCATTTCTCTATTCAATCTTGAAATTCCCCTAATTAACTAGAATCTCAGTTCTTATCTAAAAGTGTTTATCATTTGAAAACAACAGTTTTCATTTTGGAAATCTGATTCATTTATACGAGTTGAAATCCTTGGGTTAAATTCAAATTCCCAAAAATAATACTTTAAAAATGATTTAACTCATAATGACTAGTATAATATCATTAATCCCTAGTTTCAAATTACAGAATTCAATTTGAATATTGAATTCAAATTTAAATTAAAGTATTTAAATTCCAACACTTAATCCAGTTATTCAAAATAAATTTCCATCTTTGAAATTCCATTTCAAAAGCTTTTCACTTCTATTCCAATTCCATTTCCAAAACATTTGAATTTAAAAATTCAAATTTTAAACTATTTCAAAAATCTGTAACTTAACCGATTTCCTCGTGAAATCCATAATTGTGTGTGTATGGTGTGGTCCAAGGGTTCAACACAATAGTGCAACATCATTCAATCATCATAGATCAAAACACAGAAATATAGTCGATAAGCGATATAAGCTATAACGCTTATCGTCTATTCACAGATTTACAGATAATATACGAATGTAAATAAATGAATAAAATACACAGCTCAATCCACAGAACAAAATATCACAGATCAGATAGGACAATCAATTCAAGGCATCTCATACAATAAAATCATTTATAAGTAGGGCAAACATTCAATAATCATTTATAATTAGGATTTATTAATCGTATAATCCTAATTAATTCAATTTATTTCCAAGTAAATTAATTTCTTGCGAATAAATTACCCAATCTTGATTAATTAATTACAAATCATTTGATATCAATAAATTCATCAAACGTTTAAATAAGTTAATTTTTTTTATTAATCATATTAATTAGATTAACCTTAAGTTGATCACAAAATCATTTAACCTTAATTAATTTCATTAAATAATTATCTTTAAGTAATTTATTATCTTTATAATGAATCAACATTTTAATTACATTAAATGTAATTTTATCTTAATCACTTGATAAATTAACCTTAAAAATTAACCACTTACTATAACTAATAAATCTTCAATTAATTATAACTCATTAATTAAGTAATCTTTAATTAACTATTATTCCATTAATTATCCTTAACTGGCAACAATAAGTGTTTATCCCAATCACTTATTCTAATAAATCAAAATTAAATTACATCGAGTAATTATACTTAAATCCCTTGATTAATTATCCTTAAATTAATCATTCCTTAATTAGTATCATTAAAATCCCATTCGTAAACATTCAGAAGTTAATGAAATTAACCTATCGCATACTCCTTTTAGAAACAAATCAAATTTTTTTTTTTGAACATTTAAATTAAAGAATCTATTTTTGTTTCAAAATTTGGGATTCAGTTTTGATTCAGGTTCAGTTTTCAAGTTTTTTTTTTAATTTAACTTTCAAATTTATTTTGAATACAAATCTTCTATTTCACTTAATTGCTTAAACCCTTTTTTAATTTGGAAAGCGAGTTACGCAAACAAAATTGACCCAAGACAAAACCATTTTTTATTTTGGGTCCAATACTCGAATGCTTCGAGTCAAACACATGGATTACTCGAGCCACACCTTTTTTTAACTCGAGAACACCCGAGTACTCATCTTCCTCAAACCCACGCCATACCCACTGACACTGACAACCCACTGTGCATATGCACATCACCGGAGTCGCCTACCACCACCAACGAACCTTCCTACATATCAGACATCATCACTGCGACCATCTCCGATTGCCAAACCATCACCATCGGCCTCGAATCAAAATCACGCAAAAATGGAAACCTGGAACACAAGAACAAACCTTACATCAATCTGGAACTCGTCGACGTTCTCGAAATCCCGTCCACTAGAGAGCCTCAAACTTCGACCCTCTACTCGTCCACGTTCCCCCTACCATCACCCCAAAACTCGCCGTACTCGATCGCGCGACGAGGACGAGCCAATTGAAACACTCGACCCAGTCAAAATTAGGTTTAGAAATTTAAAACGTTCGTCGCCGCTTCCACGTTGAACTGGAGCACTTCCCCTCATTTTTCCCCAGCACACAGTACCCCCCTCTACCTTCACTCGAAACCCCGAGGTCCCTCAACGACGAGATCACTCGAATTCATCAAAAAACCAAATATTGTTCCACTTCGATTTTCTCATTCCATGGTTCATTAAAAATCGTGATTTTCCTTTCAAAAATCATTATCTTCGATGTCATTTAAAATGGTCCACCTGAAACTAAGATTTATGATGTTTGAAATTTCGACATAATTTAAATGATGTCTGTATTTTCAAAATTTTCAAGAGAGACTTCCTTTGTTTTACTTAAATCTATTTTTTATATTTGAACCATATTAAAACTAACAACTTTTATTTAAGGTCTGAAGTTTAACAATAATCAGAAGAGAGGGAATTTGATTTCAAAACATATTTGGAAACTTGTTATGTTCAAACTGAGAACATGTCTGTTTTCTGACAGGCATAGTTCACTCATGCTCATATACATACCTATCTGTATGCATACAATACTTCATCACTTTTACTTTATCATGATTATTAAAACAACCAGCTAAATTCAGATTCAAAAGTTTTCCCACCTTGATATTCCAGAAATAAAGAACAGTCTATTAATTGAGACAGGTTTTGAATTTGTTTAAAAAACTGTTAGTTTAGACAGAGGCTCATGTATTTACAGTCATATACACACAAACATTTTTATATATATGTAGACATGCAATGATATTCATACTGTCATATTGCATTCACTAAGATATTCAACCATCACACAAATCAAACAATCATCATACCATCAAAATATATCAATAGGATTAGGCTTTTAAAGGAAGAGTTGCTCACCGTGGTTTCCAGAAAAAGAACAGAGGGGCTTTGAACAAAAATCTGGAAATGCTTTTGACATACAATGGTTTGTTTTTAGCTTATTTGGTCTGCTACTTGCTTTGCTTCATGAATTTGAAGTTAACAGATTGTAGTTTCCAGGTTTGAAGAATTTAAATTTCTTTCCTTTTTTTTTCTTGAACGAAATAAGGTAGTGCAGGTGGATTATATTACTTAGTACAATAGGCATATTATAATGTTTTGTAAAATTATATCAGAGATTTTCTTTCTTCAAAGGGTGGCTGACCATGCTTGTATTAATGGCTAGAGGTATAAACATTAAATGCCATTGTACAAATCTATCCTTATTTAATTTGCCCATACTTGATTATATCTTCTTGTCTCGGCTGATAGATTTTGTGTGCTAGAGATATTTGCTGTCTTATGCTATTTTAAATGCATATGCAATTTTGTTTCTAGTTTAAGTGTACTAAAGATACTTGTATAAATTTCATTTGTCTTTTTTTATATTGCCTATGCATATCACTTTTTTTTTTCTATTTCCATTTGACTTTTGTACAGGCTCTTTTGTTCCTTCTATACATAAACACTTTAGTTTATTATGTGCAAAACCAATGTTCACTTTACAGGCAACACGTATTTTTATGAAAATGTGGTGGCTAATATGTTATGTACTTACACTTTCATTTGTTTGTACCATACTTGAATGTATGCTTATCCTTTCTTTTGCAAGCTATTGAATATATTTACATTTTTCTTGTTTACTTGTTTCATATTACAAGTGTGCATACTTATATATTTATTGTTTATTTATTTATTTTATTTCTTTTACAAGTATACATACTTGTCTTCATATATTTGTTTGTTTGCATTTACATTTTCATTTGTTTGCTTTGTTTATGTTTGAAAGATATTTATTTTACGTTATGTACATATTATAAAAGTTGTTATATTTATTTTTATTATATTAGCTTATATATTTATTTCTATTCTTACATGACCACTTATTTTTGTTTCTATTCATTTTAAAAAAAACCATTTATTTAAGATTTTATCTCAAGTCCAATATATACATATGTATTCACATATATACAAATTTTCAAATTCATACGACTTAATATATTTTCTACTTGAATCGGGGAAACTCGCATCACTTTACTAATTAATTTCACAAATTTAATTCAAACTTTCATTTAAATTATCAATTTAAATTCATAAAAATCCGAGGTCGTTACATACGATGTTCTGAAAGCATTCAATCCATACAAGTTCGTTCCGGGTTCGAACGAAACCGAAGGCATTATCTCGTTACACTCATTTTGGAATCACCCTCAGAGTTAACGACAATAACCCTTGCACTCTGAATCACCATCTCGAATCTATACGTACTATTCCGTCAAACTCATTACGGAATCACCCACAGATTTATACTGACGTATAGCCCTTACACCTCGAGTCTTCACTCACTCCACATTGGATTAACGACCTAACGTTATTTGGAATCGATGTGGTTTTCGGATCCCAAATATGGAAATCCGATCCCGGTCACATCGAAATCCAAAGTGTGTCTTTTAAGGTCCAAGTTGTTTTAAAGTTTAAAACAATTTCAATTTAATTATCTACATATACACAGATAGATAATTCATCACACAATAGATAATCAACCTTATCACTATCAACAGATAATCCATATTATCATCCAAAAGCATCCAATGCATCCATATCACATACACTACTCATCTCATAACTGAGATTACAAACCATACCAGGTAATCAATACCAATCATCAACATAAGCAACTATCTAATGATCACACCATTTATAATTAATTTAAAATGAATTAAATTAATTACTTCATTATTAAAATCCTGCTTAACTTAATCATCAATTGATTACAAATCAATTAAATAAATCATCATCTCAATATTCTTTTCAATTAATCCTCATTGATTAACCATCTCTAATTACAATAAGTAATTATCATTTAATTTTAATTACACAAGTTAATTATATTAAACTCTTTGCAAATAATTAACTTGTAATTACTTAATTAATTTTTTAATTACATTAATCCTTTATTCATTATTAATTATACCTTAATTAATCAATTCCAAATTCATCATTAATTAATTAATTAATTAATGATTATATTTAATCAATTTCTCAAAATAAATTAATTACATAAGTAATTAATCTTCAATTTAAACAACATATATATTAATCACTCATGATTAATAGCCATTTAGTAATTAACTGCTTTAATTACTCATTTCATAAATTAATTACTCATAATTGATTATCTAAATTAATCCCTTGATTAATTTTCAAAGTAATTTAAAATCTAAATTACTTTTAAAATAAATATCTTTAATTACATTCAGTAATTATTAATTAATTACTTCCTTAAGTAATTATAAATCCCTAAATTACATAAAGTAATTATCAACAATCAACAATTGTTTAAATTAATTAAGCTTAATTAATGTATACTAATCACATTAATCAAATTAATTACACCAAGTAATTAATCCATTAATTACTTTTATTAAGTAATTAAAACTTAAACAATTGATTATTATTAATTAATTAATCTAATTAATTATCAAAAATTAATCACATTAACCAATTGTTAAAATAATCTTAATTTAATGACCTTCATTAACATTTCTTAATTACTAAATTAAGAAATTAACTTATATTTAATCATTATTAATTATTAATTAATTAATCTTTAATTACAATTTAATTAATCTTTAATTATTAATTAAGTGTTAATTAAAATCTTAATTATCTTTAATCACTTGATTAAATAAATCTTAATCATTAATTAAAATTTAATTAACCATCTTTAATTATAGATTAATTAACCTTAATTAATAAATCTCTAATCTTAATTAATTAACTTTAAAAAAATTATTAATTACTTAATTAAACATCCACATTATTCATTAATTAAATAATTAATATTCCATTTAAATTAATTTAATAATTTAAATGAAACCAATTTTCTTAAGTTCAAAATTAAGAAACATTCTTCTTTATACAAAGTATTTTAAACACTTTATTTCAAACAAAAATTCAATTTTAAAAATTTCTTTTTAAATTTAAAACTGAAATACATTTTAAATTTTCATTCCAGATTCAACTTAAAAATTTAAAACTTTACTTACACTCTATCTTCATTTTTTTTTTTTTTTTTGCAGGGCAAGCGGGGTTAACTGGTCCCCTACCAGATTATTGATAAATAGAAAAAAGAGAGATGGTACAAACAAAGGGGAGACATGAACTAGCTCATGTCACAAAAAAAAAAAAAACACACAAGCCACAGAGTAAAACAACACAAGAAGAAAGAACATACAACAGACAGGACAGGAAAAAAAGGAAGAACACAATGAAACAGAGAAAAAAAGAAGGAGCTATAACCAGTCAGAAGGGTAGAAACCACTGAAATCAAATTTACTCTCCCGCATACCAATCATGATGCTGGCCTTCAATGCATTCCATAGCTGGTGGCTATTTCTATGTTTGTTCTCAAATATTCTCTGATTTCTTTCTTCCCATACTAGAGACAAGTATTTTTTGATCATGAAAAAGTGCACAAATCTATCCTTCTTTCTCCATTTGGTTGCTTTACCAATCAAATCCCAGTCAAGACTAGTAGGCCCCTGATTGTAGTTTTGGTTGGTAAAACTGAGAAGCCTAGTCCACAATCCCCTTAATTCACTGCAATCAAAGAACAGATGCTCCACAGTTTCAGCATGCATGTTGCATATGACACAGATGTGATCAACTGCCATCCCATATGTCACTAACTTATCTTTAGTTAGGAGAGCATTGTTTATGACTTTCCACAACATTAAGTTGTCTCTGGCATTTGATAAATCAGTCCAAATCACTTTATGCCATTTAATAGAAGAGGCAACTGGACCTGTATCAAGCATCTTGTAAACAGAAGATATTGAATGTTGTTTGCCATTCCAATGTATTTCATCCAAGTCACTTGATTGGTAAAAATTATTCTGGAAACTGTTCCAAACAGCTCTGATTACCTGATTGCTTGTATAGGGCAGCTGAAGTTTACCATCATGAATGTAATCAGAGGCTTTAGCATTAGCACTAATACCAGATTGAACTATTTGCTGTGGGGTAAACATGTTGGCAAGTATAAGGCCATTTGCCATCCAAGGAACTGACCAGAAGTTAGCAGTGCTAGTAGGAGATATCAACACTCTAATATACGGGGAAAAAAGGGGCCTTAAATTCAGCAAGCTCTTCCATGTCCAACTGCAATTTGGTGGGACAGACATGGTCCAGAAATGCTTGTTCCCCAAATTATGAATTTTAGTCCACTTAACCCATAAAGAATCTTTATCAGCAATCAAATTATTGAGTGTGGAGCTAATGGCTGCTCTATTCCAAGAGTGCAAATTGAGTACTCCAAGGCCACCATTGTGTTTCTGCTGCTCCATGATGGAAAAGGAGCAGGGAATGATTTTCTTAGATTGTAGAGAACCAGTCCAGAAGAATCTTAGCATGGCATTTCTCACCATATTCACAAGTTTATTTGGTAGCATGAAAACTCTGCTCCAATACACCATCATGGATGATATAACAGATTTGATGAGGACTAGTCTTCCAGCTTGAGAGAGAAATCGATTGGCCCAACATTTCATCTTGCTGCAGATTTTATCATACAAAGGCAAGCAGTTGGTAGTTGTGATTCTGGAGGAGCATAGAGGGATACCTAAATAAATCATGTTATTGTTCATAGCTTGGATGCCAGAGGATGCAGAGAGAGAAGTTACATGTTCAGGAGATAAGCCAGAAATAAGAATGTGGGATTTATTGAAATTGAGCTGAAGGCCAGTCATTCGGTAGAAACTGTGTAGAGTGGCTTTGATATTCTCCAAAGATCGTTTGTCAGGTTTAGTGAAAATCAAGATATCATCAGCAAAAAGCAGTGAAGAGATTCTCAGAGATTTACACTTAGAGTGAAACAAAATATCCTTGTTATCATAGTTTCTATTTAACAAGACAGTCAGAACTTCCATAACCAGAATGAACAAATACGAGGAGATGGGATCCCCTTGCCTGATCCCCTGCTTACTCTTGAAGTAACCAGAATTAGAGCCATTATGTTTGATGGAGAAAGTTGGGGAAGAAATGCAGATATAGATCCATGCAACATAAACTTTTGGAAAACCCATCAGCGCCATAATTCTCACTATAGAACTCCATTGTAAACTATCAAAAGCTTTCTTTAGGTCCAGCTGCAACATCGCATTATTGGAAGCTTGAGCACGACCATACCCTTTCAGAAGCTCATGTGTAAGTAAAATATTATCAATTATATTTCTCTTGGGAAGGAAGGCAGTTTGATTCTTGGAGATGATTCTGGAAAGAACAGGAACAATTCTCGAGGCCAGAATCTTGGATATGCATTTATAAATCACATTACAACATGATATGGGTCTAAAGGAATCAACTGCCGTAGGAGGTTTCATTTTAGGAATGAGCACTAAATCTGTTGCATTGACTTCCAATAACATTTTGGATTTATTGAAAAAATTGTGGACTGCCTTAAGAAAGTCATCCTTGATGATTTCCCAACTATGTATGTAAAAGTGTAAGTTGAAACCATCTGGTCCCCCACAAGAATGTTTGTTCATAGAAAAAAGGGTGGCCTTTATTTCTTTATCAGTGACCTTTGTTGTTAGGGAATTTGCTTCATCATGATTCAGTTTGGGCAGCTGCACAAGGTCTAGTTCATCAAAAAAAGGAATGAAGTCATCTTTGTTACCCAGCATGGATTTGAAATATTGTAGAATGGCATGGTCAATATCTGAGGGACTAGAATGCAGGACACCAAACTCATCATGAATGTGATTGATTTGCTCACTGGCATGCTTGATTTTGATTGCAGCGTGAAAGTAAGCTGTGTTGTAATCCCCTTCCTGAGCCCATTTTTGCCTTAATTGTTGTCTCTTCATTTTGCCTTCAGTTGATAAAGCTACATTTAGCTGATCAAAGAGGTTTCTCTCATTCTCTGCAGCTGTTGCATCATCTGGGTTTTTCAGCATATAGTCTTGAGCATCAATAAGTTTCTGCCTTAGTAGAGTAGAAGCAAGAGACCCATTGCCAAATTTTTCTTTTGCCCATAGTCTTAGTGCTTCTTTGGTAGCTTTGGTTTTTCTGCAAAAAATGAACATAGGGTTACCATAAAAATTTGCAGACCAAGATTTATTAATAATATTAGCATACTCAGGATCATTGACCCAAGCATTATAAAATTTGAAACTTTTTTTTCCTTTAAATATCCTCTGACCGGTGGAAAAGATTAGAGGGGAGTGGTCTGAAAGGACAGGGTTTGGGATTAGGGTTGACATGGTAGGCCATGTGGTTAAGGCATTGAGATTGGCAAATGAGTGGTCAATGTTAGAGAATATCCTAGTACCAGACCTACTTCTATTATTCCAAGAGAACTCTGCTCCAAAGGAGGCAATAGGCAGTAGATTGGAAGCATCAATGGCTTTGTTGAGGGGGAATATGTCTTTGGGTAATAGAGGGGATCCACCATGCTTGTCATATAAATTGTAACAACAGTTGAAATCCCCGAAGACAAGCCAAGGGTGGGAGGATTGCCTGAATGCAGGAAGAAGATTAAAGAAATTTTGCCTTGAGTTGAGAGAGTTATGAGCATACACAATGGTTAGGTAGAAAGAGAGTTGGGTATTATTTATTTTTGCTTGAAAGTGCATGACTTGGTCAGTGTTAAGAATTGAGGTAAGGGTTATGACAGTGGGATTATGAATCACCATGATGCGACCATAAGAAGCATGAGCCAGGTTGTGGTGAAGAGTCCAAGATGGTTCAATGTGCTTAGCAGCTTTCACTGTAAGAGTTTCATTCAATTTGGTTTCCAGAATGGCAAATAAAGAGAGTTTGTGCTGAGATATGAGGTACTTTACTTGATCCAACTTATTAGGGGAATGAGCCCCTCTTATGTTCCAAATGGCAAAATTGTGCATCATTTGGAATAACTTAAGGCTTGGTGGATGATGTTTTTCATGCTCCTGGTTGCAGGAGAGTCTCTGTGTTCAGTGGATCTTTTTACCTTGACTTGTTTTTTAAATTTTGTTGTTTTGTCTCTGTCCAGACTGGATAATTTGGGGGATTGTGTTTTGGTGGGGGATGTTGGGATAGATTTCCATCCTGGTAGTTCACCAGAGAATGTGTATTGACTGTTGTTTTTATCAAGTGGTTCTTGCATGCATAAAGACAGAATGTCAGTTTCCAGTGCATGCCTGTACATTGCTTCATCAAACATGGATATATCAGGTGAGTCTCTGGTTTTTTCATGGGTGGTAATTCCTTGAGAAGAATTGTTGAGTATTAAAGGCATGATTGTATTTGGTTCCAGACTATGAGGTGGTTGAATAGATTGTGTATTGGTTTTGCTGCATTCAAGTTCCTGTCTTTCAGCTTGATTATTTCTTGTTATTGGATCTATATCACTGACTTGAAAAGTAAAGTGCTTGTCACCTTGTATTTCTCCCTCTTCCAACAGACTATTGTTTTCACATATTTCATTTCCTATAATATTGTTGCAGTCAACATAGCTATCTTCAGCTAGATTCTCATTCATTAATACATTGAAACTGTTAGTGACTGAGACTCCCCCCAACAATGTTTCTATAGTATTAACATTATTCATATTGCTGGTAGTTGTGATATTCAATAATTTATTGCCAACCCCATGACCTTCATTCACTGATTTTTTTTGGTTTTCATCTGCTATTTTGTTATTTCCTGCCACCATTATTATCTTTGCCCCTTTATTCTCCACTTTTTTCCATTCTTGCTTTTGTTTAACATTCTTTGTTCCTTTGCCAGTCATAATTTCCTTCCCCAAGCCTTCATTACTTGCTTTTTGTCTTGCATCTGCCTTTCCTTTCTTGATCATTTCCACTTTCAGACAATCCACTGTGTTGTGACCAAAAACTTTACAACTAGTACATATTTCAGGTCTCCAAAGGTATTCAACAGTGACTAATTGTTCTGATCCATCCATTAATCTTACAGGGAATTCATTTAGTAGTTCATCATTTGGTGTAACCTCAACCATACATTTTGCATATCCTATCCTCTCCAACTTTTCAGTTTGTGCATCCATACACATAAATGAACCAAGACGTGAAGCGAGCCAGTTAATTCCGAGGTGGGACCACGCATAAAGTGGTAAATTGTGGAGTTTGACCCAAACAGGAACAGATCTAATAGAGCTACAACTGTTCCCGACTGTTTGATCCCACTGCTTTACAATGAAAAGTTTGTTCCTCATGATAATTGGGTCTGATTCAATTATTTTCCTTCTATCTTCATCGCAAGATAGATTGAAAAGGAACAGAAATCCATCAGATTTGACACTGATCGAGCCTTTAAGTTTCCAAATTTTTTTGAGGTGCGAGATCACAGTCATATAAGATAAAGGTTTGTCAAGAAAGAATCCAACTAGGTATTCTCCCCATACTTCATTACCTGCCTTAATGACATTGTCAGGCGGAACCAAGACGTGACCATCATAAATCAGAGGGACACAAACAGGTGAATGTTTACCAGCATTACGCGGCTTTGCTTTGAACAGTGAATTCCATTTGGCTGGAGCAGGGATGTGAGAGGTTGACGTGGAAGAAGAGGGACCGAATGGGGGATGGTGATGCAGAAGAGGGATGGTAGACTGTGGTGGATCAGGCGGGGGTGGTATGGGTGGTACAGGGGGGGTAGGTTGAACAGTGGGAGGTATGGTTGAAGGGACGGAAGGTATGATTGATGGTAAGTGTCGGTTGGGAAAGTCAGGGTCAGCGGACATTAAAAGTTTTTTTTTTAAGTTTTTTTTTTATTTTTATTTTTTTTTTTTTTTTTTTTTTTTTTTTTCATTTTTAAATTCAAGTTATTTAACCTTTTCCAAAAATGGTTAAACAAATTTAAATTTAAAACTTATTTATTTCTAAAACTGACATTAAAGTCAAATACCAGATTTTCAAAACTGAATTTAAACTTATTTTAAATTCTTATTTCATAATTTAAAACTCATAGTTTACAAATTCAAACCAATGTTCCTTTATACTTTAAAAAGTTTAAAAACTAAATTTAAATTCCAGATTTAAATTCAAACTCAGGTTCCATATTTCTGTTTTCCAGATTTTTTTAAATTTGTTTTAAATTTCCAGGTGCATTCTAAAATTTGCTTTTCAATTTAAAACATAAAAACAGAAAACAGTTTCCCGTTTAGTTTAACATCTTAATATTTGAATTCAAAAATAATTTCAAATCTCAGATTTAAATTATTGAATTCAAAATTACATTTCAGGTTTGAAAATTCCTGTTGAACACCAACTTACAACTCAAATTTTACTTTTAAATTTTGAAAAAAAAACAGAACACAGTTTTCTGTTTTTTTTAGACTTTAAACCCAAACTTGAATTTAAAAGCATTTCAAATTGTTTCAAAGATTTAAAATTTAAAACTTAATTGAATTTCAAATTCAATTTCAAGTTCAGGTCTTATTACAGATTTTTGTTTTGCCATTTACTTTTTACTTCAACTTTATAAAACCTGGAAACAGGTTTCTGCTTTTGCTTAAGACCAAATAAATTTTTCAAAATTTAAATTATTTCAAACCTAAATTTAAACTAATTTAATTCAAATTTAAATTCAGTTTTTAAATCTTAGGTTTAAATTTAAGTTTGCATCAACACTTTTGTTTATATTTTAAAAACTGGAAAAAAGAACAGGTTCTGTTCAAATCTCAAAAACCTGAAACATTAAATCTAACCCGAGCCTACCCAGTTTACTTTGAGTCATAAGCCATACTCCTTCGAGTCATTTCCCAATTCCCCCGAGACAAACCTGAGCAACCAAAACCCAATAACACACTCCATCATCACCAACATGCACAAACCCCTGTGCACCCACTCCCCTACTCCGGCCATCACTGGCCATCATCTTAGGCCATCCTCCATCGACCAGCAACCCCACAACAACCTTCCACCTTCAAAATCCCATAATACAACTTGAATTTGAATTCAAGTTTTTAAACCAAAACCTGGAAATTTTTTCCCTCTTTCAGTGATCAACCTGTCAACGCTTCAACCCATCACCTCCGACCACCGTCACCCTTCCAACTACGGCGACAACTCCATCAACACATCCTCTATCCATACTCAAAGGATCTTTGAACTCGAATCATTGATGAAGCAGCAGTACTAATTTTTTTTACACACAGTAAAACTAGGGTTCTAAACCTGGAAACCCAAATTACAATCTAAAATTTTAAATTCAACTCAATCTAAGATTTTTCCTATAATCTATGATAATTTCACCATACTCAGAAGCAATTTCAACCAAATCAAATGCATGAATCAACAGTGCTTATCAATTAAGTATAATACAGTCAATATGAAGCTGTACCATGATTCCATCATTAAAAATTGTAATATTTTTTTAAAAAAAAATCATAATTTTAGTAGTTGTTTTGAAGTGAATCTCTGAAACATTGATTCATGATACTTTAAATTTTTTTCCCAATTTTACAAAATCTAGCTGTATTGTTATGATCCAGGCAACACAGAACTATACAACTTATAAAACTTTTAAATTTTTATTTTATCATGTAATAAACAAATTCCATTCAAATGCTAAACCATAATAGCAACCAGATCAAGTAAAAAAAACTATTTATCAAATTTTGAACTTAACTGTAATAATCAGAAACTTGGAAATAAGACATGCATTGCATATCATATATACACAGGCAGTTTTAATAAAACATATACAAAAAATTTAAACTCATCAGATAACAAGCATGCAACCCTACTTAATTTATTTAAATTAAGTGTTACCCACTTGTATAATGATGCAGACCCCAGATTTAGCATGCAGTAGCTTGAATGCAGATGCAAATTCCCCATAGGTTGCTTTTTTTGAATACATGCAGGCTTCATTTGATTAAAATTGAAATGCAGGCCTTCAGTTTTGGAGGATGCAGATTTGAAAATGAGGAGTTTGTATGTGCTTGGGTATGAGGATGAAGAATACCACAGAATTTTGGTTTACAGGAATTTGAAATGCAGATTTTTGAAGAGATGAACAGATTGCTATGCATTTGATTTTGCATGCTACAGATTGAAGATGGTTTCAGTTTTGTATGAGGAGTGATTTCTAATTTTTCTTGAAGAAATAAACGTTTGTATTATGAAATGAAGATTGTTTTGAAGTGAATATTTTCAGCTGAGAATATTTTTCTTTAGTTAAGAGATGAAAATGAGAAAAGGGCAAAGGAAGAAAGAATGCAAGTTTTAAAACAATATTTTGATTTAATTTAGAAATCAAAGAAAAATAAAAATTGAAACATGACACTTGTCTCAAGCTATTACATTTGTCACTTTAAAATGATGATATGTTTACACATGTATTTTAAATGTTTTTGTTATTTAATTAAGTGTTAATGAATGTTTAAATTAAATTAATTAGTTCTTATACTTAGTTTGTATATACTTTCTAAAGAATAGAGCAAAGTATTATTATAAATAAACAATATACAAATTAATCATTTGAAAAAGATATTTTTAAATAATTAAAATAAATTTATAAAAGAGTTTGTAACTTATTTTAATATACATACTTAAGTAAAAATGAATTTTAAACCAACTAAAACATTTTTCTTATATTTAAAAATCATATAGTATTTTATTAAATATTTTTGACAAGCTTAAATCCAAAAATAAATCAAAATTTCTATTTTCAAAACATAAAAATTATGCTATACTAATTTATTTAAAACAACTTGTCTATTCAAAATATATATAAATTCATATACATTATTAAATAGAAAACAATTTATTAGTTTATTAAAAATAAATTTCACAAATTAAATATTTAAATAAAGAAAATTATTAAATCAAATCAAATTTATTAAAAAAATCATCAATTCAATATAAATTTAAACACAGATTATTAAATTTATATTGTCCAAAATTCCGAGATATTACAGACTAACCGATTTACTCTAGGCATAGATGTTAACTTTAATTCGAATATTAAATAAGGTGATACCAACCTTCTATAAAAAGAAGCTGATTCCTTTCTTGGGTAGTGTCTCACTTTAAGTAGTTAAATGTATATCTAAATACTGTCATAACTCGTCAACATACAAATTATTTAACCATAAATGAAGTATATTTTAGCTACTTAAGATCGACAATGCCCTTAATTCCAAAGACTATTGTAGGTCGTTGTAATGAGATCTTTTATTTTAACTCGGTTTTTTAATATGTATAAGACCCTCGTCAAGCCGTTCTTCAATTGTTCCAAACAATTACAAGCATATAACCTCTCGGTGCCCTCAACAATCATGAGTAAATCACTGTCATTGTGTGAAGCACATTACGTACATTAGTCTAAATAGACGAATCGATATTGTTTTCTCGAAACATCTTGACTCGTAATATTTAAGGAGTTAGTGTTTATACACATATATACATGCGCACTCACGAATGTATATAAATATATGTGTGTATGTGTGTGTATATCAATCAAATAATCCTGGTTGAATAGATTTGTAACTTCAATCAATAAAAATACTTCTTCTAAGGAGTTTTTACTTTTATACGTTTAATGCATTCAATTCATTATTTATATGTCTATATAATAATATATATAAAAGAAAAAAAACCAGATGCATAGATCAATTCTTATAGGATTCGATATCATAGTTAAGTTATATAATCAAATTACACAGTTGCCCTTAAAGCACACTAAACACTATCGGTATATGTGTGTGTGTAACTGTGTACATATGGAATAAAGATAATTTTAAAATATAATTTATAAATAAGTAGTAAATATGTATATATCTATAAAAATTTATATTTAACTACGTTATTATATATATATATATATATATTAATGATTTATTAAAAATATTATTAACAATTCTAAAATTAAAATTTAGATACGCTCGACTAATTAAAATAAATATCTAAGAACATTTTTATAAACACATTTTTTCTAATAAAATGCCCTTGCAACAAATTTTTTTTATTCAATTAAAATCCTAATCAATTCACACACACACACACACAGACACACACACAGATATATATATATATATATGAAAAATTCAAACACTTAAATTTTAAATATCTTTGACTTTAAAACAAAATAATAGTTTTTTTATTTCCATCCAAATGCAAAATCAAATATTTGATGCCTCATATATGAGATATATAGTGTGTTTTGTGAGTTTCCGTAATGTATAACCAAATATTTCCAAATTAGTTGGAATGAGAGGCTTAAGGGGGTGTAGGTTATTATCGCATTCTTTAAGATTTCGAAGATGAAATTCTGTAAAGATGGAAGAACGTTACTAACCTGCATTTTTTATGATAAGATAATTCAATAATTAAATTAAATATTAAATTGTTAATTAATGGGACGTTTGGAATACCCAACTTTTAGAGACGAATGAGTTGAGACTCAATACCACTATCATTGGGACTACAATTTCATTATGAGAAAAATGAGTATGAACTCCGTAGTATTTGAGGTTGTTAATTTTTAGGAGCTAATAATGTTTTTGTTTGGTTAAAGTAAATTTGGGCTAAAGCCTATGTGCTAGCTTATAAGTCGCTATCCTCTTCATTCATTTTCATTACACGATTTATTTCACCAACAAATAATGATGGCTAGAGCTTTATTTTGTATAAAGAAAAGAAGTGGAAGCTATCTATTTATAGCCAAGGAGATACATAAATATCTCCTCTATTCACTAAAACCCTTGAAGATTAGGTATCAACTCCCCATCCAAATAGTGAAAATTAGGACCCGCTTCTTAAATATCAAACTTAATACCCGAAAATCCCTTGGACTCCTATTTATTAGTATTCTAATTATTTTATTCGAGTTCCTTTTTCAGTTGAATCGACGTACTACTTTTCTAAACCGTTCTGATCTATTTTAAGCTTCAAAATAAACAATTAAAATTGTCATAAAATATTAAAACAACATTTACATTAATTTATAACGGTTTATACATTAATTTTATCATTAGTCGAATTTTGAAATAATTAACAATGCAGTTGTTGAAGCTTCTATGGATTTTGATGTACAGTATCTGGCACGATTTTGATGCTTATAGATCATTTAGGCAAAATTTATTCTAATCTATGATAGGCCCACATAGTATCGATATTTTTTACATGTACTCCTCATCACTATATCACTTAGATATTTAGAATTTGGTCCAAGGTCAAAAAATTATTACTCTTCATATTTTAATTGCATGGACGACGTTAAAGTTATTGGTACAATCTGATAATATTTACCGATTAACCGATTTACTCCAGGTATATATGTTAACTTTAAGTCGAATATTAAATAAGTTGATACCAACCTTCTATAAAAAAGAAGTTGATTCCTTTCTTGGGTAGTGTCTCACTTTATGTAGTTAAAAGTATATATAACAATGGTTATAACATGGTTAATATACTAAGTATTTAACCATAAATAAAGTACATTTTAGCAACTTAAGATCGACAATTCCCTTAATTCCAAAGACTATTGTAGGTCATTGTAATGAGATCTTTTATTTTGACTCAGTATTTTAATATGTACAAGACTTTCGTCGAGCCGTTCTTTGATCGTTCCAAACAACTACAAGCATATAACCTCTTGGTACTGTAATGACCCGGATTTCTGACGTTTGTTATTGGGATAATTAATTGATTTTAAATTATTGAAATATTGATTTTATAAGTCGAACAAATAAATTTTTGATAATTAAAATATATGAATATGTAAATTGATTAAAAACTATATTCAAATTTAAATTACAACATTCTGGATATGACAAATATTATGAATGTGTATATAAACTCCACTTTTCTATTACAAGATACTATTATATATATATATATATATATATATATATATATATGGAGATATAATTGTGTATATATGCTTGGCTTTGATATAAAAATTTGAAATAAAATATATGTATATAAGAATAAGAATAATACATATGTGGCTAATATTTTGTTTGTATGTAAAATAAGTGGAAATTTATATAAATGAGAGAAGGCTTACGCATGTAAAATATATATATATATATATATATATATATATATATATATATATATATCGTATAAGGTAAATAAGACAAAACTATGTTCATATACATGTTGTATATATGTTAATTCAAAGATGAATGTATACATGTAAACACCTTAGGGAACATAGCATTAAATGCATGTCCTCTCAAGCATATATTATACCAAATCCCTCTTTCAATTATCAAATCAACTATGAAATCTTATTCCTTTTAAATCAGGTCAAAAATCTTAAATCAAGTAAATATACAACTAAAAGAATAAAAAACAAAAATGAGGAAAAACCATATTGTACACAAGAAGCTACAGCTGCCCCCTTTTCTGTATAAATAGGCACTGCCTTGCTTCACTTTTTTTGCATTCAAACAAGGAATAAAATACAAGCTGTCATTACAACTTAAAGGAAATAAGAAAAATTCAAGTACAGGAGGATCAAAACAAAAATGAAAACAAATATTTTGAAAGAAACAGTGCTCTGTTCAAAAGTAAGAAAAAAACAAGTAAAACTAAATTCTTTTATACTGGTAGTATACGTTATAGGCTTGGTCATGGAAACTGAAGTGCTGTTTGAAATATATACTTGTACAATAACATACACACACATATACACACACACACACACTTGTGTGTGAATATATGTTAAGTTATAACCAGAGAAAACACAGACCTGTTCACCATTGCCTTTTTAACACTGCTCTGTATATTTAAAGAAATGTTATGCTTGACTTCAAAAATCCCTATCTCTCGCTCTATTTAGTTTTAGGTTATGATGTTTAAAGGAAATCTGTTTATTTTCGAGTATATTTTGTTTTAAAAATAGTTTCATGAAATACTATCAAGTATAAATGTTGAAAGGTATAATTTACAGTAGGTAACCCAAAATTGTAAGGAATTCGAACATCACGTTTTGGGCTTTTGCTTATGTGAACATGATCGGCATTTGAAATGGTGAATTTTGGTGATTGTTTCACAATTTTTAGTTGCGTAGATGATGTGATTAAAAAAGATGACCAGTTTTTGGTCTTTGGCCAAATCACGCCGAAGCCGTCGATGGTGGGGGATGACATTTGGTCAAAAGGTATCTCGGAGGAGGGGGAGCGTGGGAAAAATGACGTTGGGATTTTTTGAGTGGTGTGGTGGTTGGTCGGAGTTGATGTAGGGTTTAAGGGAGGCTTCTGGTCATGGTCAGGTTTGGGTGGACAACAGCGTCGTGGAGGAGTTATGGGGCTGCGGTATGGAGGGAAAAGGAGGAGGAAAGTGCAGTGGAATTTGGTGGGCGAAGGTGGTCTGAGGTGGCTGGACAAGGCGAAGATAGGAGTCGGGTTCATGCCTGGTTTTGGATTCGAGATCGAATTTTTGAATCTAGGCTTATCGTGGGAAAATTGAGGGGGTTAGTGGATTACTAGGTCGGAGGTGGTGTGGGAAGATGGTCGGAGGTAAGACGGCGAAGCGTCGCCAGCGTGTGCATGTGCACGGCGAGTATACATGCAGGTAAGTGAAAAGGTAAGAAGAGGAAAAAGGGAAGAAGCAGAGGAAAGAGAAGAGAAGTGGGAATTTTCTTTTGTTCTGGCTTTTGGGCCGATGGGCCAGATTTGTCAAAAAATAATTTTAATACCAAGTGATTTTCATTTTAAAAACCTATCAATCCTTTTAACAATTATTTTCTTACATAAATTCTTGACAATATCGGAACTTAGATTTTATCCTATCACCTAAAATGTTTATGCCTAGTTTGACTTGTTAAGTTTTGATAACATGATATAATTAAATTAATTTTTATTAATTAAAGTTAATAAACAATTTAAGCTTTAAATTGATTAATCATATGTTAATCCACATAATATAATTATTAATGAATTTCCAAATTTTAACTAAACTAATAATAAATGATTTTGTATTTTAATTTTAGTTACAAGTAAGTTGGATTTGAAAGATATTAATTTGTTTTTTAAATAAAATTAGGATTAAAAATATAAGCAGATTTATTTTAAATTAAGTTGATTAAATTTTCGATTGTGAATTGTTAATATGAGCTGAAAATCGTTAAATTTGTTAATGATCTAAGTTTTGGTTTACGACTCTTGGATAATTATTTAAATTATTTCTCTATCCTTGTCATTCAGTAGCCAAACCTGTTATTGTGCCACGGTAAACGTTAACAAGTTTTATCTAAAAAAACAAACATTTGTAATGAATTTCCATATGCAAATTTAGTCACTCTAAATATTATTTTTTTATTTTAAACAACTTACCTTTTAAAATTTATTTCTTGGATTCGAAAAGACCGGGGTCGAATACCAGTGTTATCCGGAACCACTTCGATTTGAAAATCACTAACAATCTTTACGGGTTTTGAGTATAAAGTTAATACGTGGGAATTGGATTAATTTTAGAAATTCAGTTATTTTAAATAAGTAATTGTACTTACACCTGGTTAAAAATATCAACGGAATTTGGAAAAGTGTTTTGTTATGCTGAGATAAAAACTCATCGTGGCGTACGAGTTACCTTAATTTTTCAAAATATTTTCATAATTTAAGTATTTCAAGTTTAAGTGGTTTACTCACGCTAGTTTCCAGCCTGACTCGGGTGTTAATTTATTGTAATGCTCGGGTCAGACCGAGTATTACAGTTTTAATGTAGGATGCTTTTGGAGCTCGGGAGACGAGCTGGATGGCCAAGGCGTATTTGACTATATTTCCGCTATGTATTATATGTTGTATAGTCAGAATTTAGGGACAACTTATTATAACTATTCAGAATTATTGTTGATAATTATACTCTGATAACCTATATGTATATTAACAGTTACAGTTTTCCTTGTATAAAATGTTGTTATTGTATATTATATTTTGTTCTGCTGCGATTATGAGATTCTGTGATGTTGTTTATGTTTTTCTTCTTCTAGCTCTTTTACTTCTTAACCCTAACGGCCTGGTATTTTCGGCAGTCGATTGCTTGGCACTCCATACATTGAATGTATTAGTGTCGATTTTCAGGGGTCGAAATCGCCCGGTCGTTACACGTGGTATCAGGGCTGAAGGTTAAGTGCGAACCTTGGCTCTGGTGGGGATTACTAATTAGAAATACGGTTAGTAGTACCGTAAAATGAGTTGAGAGTATTGTATTTGAGGACGTATTTATTATTTTCTTATATAATGATTTCAAAATAATTTTAAAATAATTTTTGTTTAAGATTATATTTTAATATAAAGGAAATAATTTTTGTAGATTATTATAGTATATTAAGTTGATTGGTTGTTGTTATTGAAATTAGATAAGATTATGACTTAATTGGTAAAACATATATAATCAAACAGAAACTGATTAGAATGAACTATACAAACAAGTTAAGCTAAAAGTATACTTAAAACAGAATCTTAAACCCCGGAGATTTCAAGAATGTTTTTCAAAGTGTTTTGAAATGGAATAAGTTTACCTTGATTCTATTTTAGATAATCCTTCCGAAAAATTATTGTGAAAAAATATGGTGTGTTTGGTTTCTAGATATGATAAGATTGGTTATTATCATAAAATTTGTTGTTGTATCTAAATAAAGGATGTTTATTATAGAATAAACAATGATGAAACAGAGTGAAATGTTTAAGTGAAATTATATAAGATGTATTTATAAATGTGACTTATAAATTAAAATGAATTTAAATTGGGAGGTTTTGAACCTAGTCCATAAAATTTAAAAAAAATTGTTTCAAAGCGTTGGAGGAAATAATTAATAGTGTTAATTAGAATATTTTTTGAGCATGGAAATCTTTGTTTTAAAAACAAGAGTTGTTTTGAAATTTCGAAGGAATTTTTTTGGATAGGAACCAAAGTTTAGATAAAATTTAGAGTGTGATTTGGTGTGTAAATGGGATATATATATGTATATGTATGGTCTCAAAGTTGATTTGAAATAAATACCGGGGGTTAAATACCGGGAGTTAAATTCTTAATCCTGCTATCATTTTGTATATTATTTACAGTATACAAAACAGTAAATTGGATTATTTTGAATAATAAGTGGATTGAAATGATATATATCCAATCCTAGAGTTAAATACAAATAAAATTGAAATTATGAAAATGGAATCATTTTGAACTTTAGTTTGAGATGTTAAAACAAACTTGTCAACCAAAATTGTTTAAAGAATCGGGTTAAAATTTTGAATCTATGATAGGAAATAAATTGAATTCCAATAATTGATTTGTTCTAAAAAGATTTGAACTTTCACACTCAAACCTTGAAATAAGTTTAAGTAGAGATAATTTAAAGGAATATTTGAATTTGGGCTCAAATTGAATTAGTTTAGATATTTAGATTGTTAAATTAAATATCAAGGGTTAATTTGATTTAAGTGATTAAATCAACATTTTAAAAAATGAACTCGAATTTATATAAATCGAGATGGTTTAGAATTGAAAATGGAATTTAAATTAGTTCAAATTGGAATTGAATTGAATTAATTGGAATTGAAATCGAAATTGAATGAATGGAAATGGAAATTGAAAATTGATTTGGATTGGAGATTGGAAATTGAATAAGTTTGACTCTGAAACTATTTTCAAATAAATTATTTTGGTATAAATTGTCTTTAAACCATCTTCTAATATATCCAGATTTATTTTGATTTTCCAAGCTGTTATACAAACCATTCTTTCTATAACCCAAGTTATCTTGTATTAACTTTTTAACCATTTTAGAACTATTCAAGCTATTTTCTAAATTTAAACTAGTCGGAGCGGAAATTCTTTATATTTAAATCGTGGATTTAAATACAAATTGTGACAAAATTGAAGTTATAATCCAAATGGAATTCGAAGCAATTCTGAAGTTGAACCGGAATCGAGATATTAAAGTAAAAATGATTTTGAATTATAATGGTATATTTTGAATGAATATGTTGACTTAAAAATGTAGATTTAATAGTCACTATAACTGGTACTTACTATATAAGAAGTAAGAAAAATGTGACAAATAACTTGGAAAGTAATTGAACTTGAAAATTTGACTTGGCATTAATGAGAATAAAAATGTTTGTATATATTCAAAACCCCTTAGTGAAATTATAACCGGAAGGAAATGATCTTTGTAGGATATTTGAAATACTAAATGGAGTTTATATAAGTATAAAGTGGACTCAGGAATTATTGATCTGAAAATTTTTCGAACTTAAAAGAATGATCTGATATGAGAATGGAACTGAAATAGTTCACCATTGTCTTTTTAACACTGCTATGTGTATTTAAAGAAATATTATGCTTGACTTCAAAGATCCCTATCTCTCACTCTAATTAGTTTTAGATTGTGATGTTTAAAGAAAATTTGTTCATTTTCAAGTATATTTTGTTTTAAAAATAGTTTCGTGAAATATTATCAAATTTGACCTAGTTGTTAATAACCAACACGAATCCCAAGGATGAGTCATTCTATAATTATCTAATAACTATAAGTATGTAATCTCATGATGCCCTCCAACTACTATGAGTAATACATTATCCAATATTTGAAGAGTGTTACGTGTTAGGGAAAATCCCTTCAGATGATCGGTCGAAGGGAATAAAAAACTCAATGCAGTGAAAAACAACTGGATCGTGATTATAGTGAGACGATACAAACATAGATAAACACCAGGACAGACAGTCACAGATCTATGTAATGCAAAAAAAATAAACAACATCAGTATTTATAGTGGTTCCACTACCGCTAGGCAGTGTTCGTCCACTTGGGGAGAGAAGATTTTATTAATCACTGAAATATTGAAGTTACACGATTGATTCACTTTTGGAGGTTTTACATAAGAAGAATTTACAATACAGATGAAAAATTCTACAGTGTTTCAGCTCTCTAGAATGGCTGCCATTGTTATCCAGAAGCTCTAGAATTTATAGAGTGAAGTAATGAGGATAGGTGGCTCCTATATAGCGGCCCCGGGGTTTGGTTCGGCATGCATCTGGTTTGATTAGGCAAAATGTGGAGCGAAAAATTTGAACCGACATCAAAATACCAAATGAAAATTTTCATTCGGCAAAACATCAAACGAAATACCATGTTCGGCAAATCACCGAACGAAATAATTCTATCGGCAATCCTTCCAAGCACTGCGACTTTTTCCTCCAACCTCGTCAACATTTCGTTCGGCAAAAACTAACGCCGCTCCATAATAACCGGACGAGATTTGTCGTTCGGTACACTTTACGGAACATAGCTCCTTCTTCCTCAACACCGATCCAAGACCCTTCCAAACCATAGTACTTTGCCTTTGTACTTTCTCTTTGCAACGTCACTTCTTCTGCTCCGTTCGGCAAATCTGAGCTAGGGTTTCGCCTCTTCCATTGAATTGAATTTAGGTATCAAATTCAACAATCTCCACCTTGATACGGAATTCCCACCAAGCCTTCTGACTTCATCAACACCTTCATGCTTCAAGCAATGGATACTTACCCAATGAGCTTCGGCAATGCCATCACCCATTACACTATGTCAACGAACTCCAGTGAGGCCACCGTCCGTTAACAATGTGTTCAAAGTACCTAGTTCATGTAGAATCTATCTATCTCCACCATGAAAACAAACGTCTCCATGTACCATCTCAGCACTCCCTCCGTGTCACCTCATGGCACCTAGCACTTTGTTAAGCGAATCAAGTCCGAGCAATGCTCGAACTTAGTGACAGTCAACGGCTTAGTAAACATGTCTGTTGCATTCTGCTTTGTGTGAACTTTCTGACAAACTATTTTCTCTTCACTCATCGAGACAAGAATTGATTCTCTCAACTCAATGTGCATCGTCCTCGAGCTAAATGCTAGATTTTCAACTAAGTGGATTGCATTCTGATTGTCACAGTACACATCCACGCCTTCGTATACAACGCCCAAATCACACAACAATTGCCTCAGATAAAGTGCCTCCTTAGCTGCTTCAATTGCAGCTATGAGCTCCGGCTCTGTAGTAGACAAAGCCACAATCTTCTACAACCTCGCTCCCCAACTGATTGCTGTCCCACCATTGGTGAACACATATTCAGAGGTTGACTTCCTTTGATCTCTATCACCGGCATAGTCGGAATCACAAAATCCAACCAAACCGAAATCTCTTCCTCAACCGCCAAAGACAAGTCCATGGTTTGGAGTTCCTATAAGGTATCTGAAGGTACACTTCATTGCTTCCCAATGCGTCTTTCCTGGATTCTCCATGAATCTACTCACCAATCCAACCGCCTATGCAATGTCAGGCCTAGCGCAGACCATGGCATACATCAAGCTGCCAACTGCACTTGCATATGAGACCTTCATCATATAAGCCTTGTCCTTTTTCGAGATCAGAGAACCTTTACTAGAAAGCTATCTGTGCAAAGACATGGATGTGCTAATTGTCGTTGTCCCTTCCATGCTAAACCGAGCAAGCACCTATCAAATGTATTTCTTTTGAGTGAGGCTCAAAAGTCCTAAATTTCTATCCCTTTGGATTTCCATCCCAAAATTTTATTTGCTTCTCCTTCGGATTGAACATAGTAGACTCATCAAAAGTAATATGTCTGGAATGAAAAATATTCTAGTCAACAGGGTTCCAAATTCGATAAATTTTGATACCATCGGTGTATCCCATTAGTATGCACTTGTATGCTCTAGCCTCCAATTTATCATCACCGGTATGGTGAACGTACACAGGATAACCAAAAATTCGAAAGTAATCAAGATACACTGCTTTACCACTCCACTCCTCCTCTAAAATATTTTCATCTGTGGCTGAGCAAGGAATTTGATTTATGATATGCGTCGCAGTTGATAATCCCTCAACTCAAAAGCCTCTAAAAAAGCCCGTCGTTAATCTCAAGTAATGAGCCTTCTCCAGTATAATTATATTCATCCTTTCTGCAACCTCATTGGATTGCGTATCTTCGGGCGCAATGAAATGTCTCTGAATGCCATGCTGCCTACAGAAATCGAGGAACTCCCTATAGACAAATTCACCTCCATTATCACATCTCGGCACCTTCAACCTAGAACCAGATTGGTTCTCAACAAGCGCTTTCCAGTCTTTGAACTTCTCAAAACTTTCTGATTTGGCCTTCATCACATACACCCATACTTTTTGAGAAAAGTCATCAATGAAAAAAATAAAATACTTTGCTCCTCCCAGAGAAGGAGTATTATAAAATAACCGAGTTGTTTACTTTAATATGCGTGGATTTTAAAATATAAAATAACCAAATTGATTCGTTCTATTGTTAGAATTGTTAATTTGGTTCAGCGTATATGAATACATAAGTATAATTGTGTGGATTGCATGATGGTTAATGTAAAAGCAAGACGATTATTACTAATTGATTTTTCATAAACAATTTACATTTAGCAAAAGATAAATGAGTAAAAAGCATAACTCGAACCTCGTTCCAACTTGCTGGAGCATGATATCGCCTAGTATGGAGTTCGAGAATGATGTGCGCTTTTGCAAAGCAGCGGTGCACAATTGCATTACTGTTAGGTAGCAATACAGAGTGTTGCTGTTATGTAGCACTTCAGAGCAATGCTGCTAAACAGTAGTACGCCAGCAGTGCATGTGGGTTTAACCTTGTTCCGACCAAGGCTGGAGCACAACAAAGCGCCAAAGTTCAATCTAAGGCAAGGAAAATAGATGTTTCGATTCAGTAAATTTTAAAGATTTCAATGGTCCGATGCATGGTGTGCTTGGCAGATCTATTAGGGTCGACACAAGTGCATGACGAGGAAATCATAAGGAGAGAGCACCTGACGATGAGCATCGGTACAAGATCCAGCAAAATGGGCGAACAATGTATCTGTAAGTGATCGCCATAAAATCAAGCAGATGTGTGCACAAACTTATAGAATAGATGCCATGGCTTAATGTGCCTTGTGCTTGAAAGGTCCATTGAGGTCAATCCAAGTGCATGGTGAGACAATCTTATCTCCTCTTTTCTCTCAAACCCTAGAAGACTGGGTATCAACTCCCCATTCCAAATAGTGAAAATTAGGATCCGCTTCTTAAATTTCAAACTTAATACACGAAAATCCCTTGGACTTCTATTTGATTAGTATTTTAATTATTTTATTCGAGTTCCTTTTTCAATTGAATCGACGTACAACTTTTTTAAACCGTTCTGATCTATTTTAAGCTTCAAAATAAATAATTAAAAGTGTCATAAAATATCAACACAACATTTATATTAATTTATAACTTTTATACATCAATTTCATCAGTAGTCGAATTTGGAAATAATTAACAATGCAGTTGCTGAAGCCTCTATGCATTTTGATGTACAGTATTAGGCACGAATTAATGCTTATAGATCATTTAGGCAAAATTTATTCTAATCTATGACAAGCTCACGTAGTATCGATATTTTTTACATGTATTTTTTTGTCATCACTATATCACTTAAATATTTAGAATTTGGTCTGTGGTCAAAAACTTTATTACTATTCGTATTTTAATTGCATGGACGACGTTAAAGTTATTGATTCAAACTGATAATATTTACCGTTAACCGATTTAATATAGGCATAGATGTTAACTTTAAGTCGAATATTAAATAAGTTGATACCAATCTTCTACAAAAAAGAAGTTAATTCCTTTCGTATATCTAACTATGGTCATAGCATGGTCAACATACTATGTATTTAACCATAAATAAAGTATATTTTAGCTACTTAAGATCGACAATGCCCTTAATCCCAAAGACTATTGTAGGTCGTGTAATGAGATTTTTTATTTTGACTTGGCTTTTTAATATGTATAAGACTCTCGTCGAGCCGTTCTTTGATTGTTCCAAACAACTACAAGCATATAATTTCTTGATGCCCTCAGTAGTCATGAGTAAATCACTGTCATTGTGTGAAGTACATTATGTACATTAGTCTCAATAGACGAATTGATATTTTTTTCTCGATACAGTTTGACTCGTAATATTTAAGGAGTTAGTGTTTATACACATATATATACGTACACACACACAAGTATATAAATACGCATGTATATATGTGTGTATATCAAATAAATAATCATGGTTGAATACATACGTAACTTCAATCAATAAAAAACTTCTTCTAAGGACTTTTTACTTTTATACGTTTAATGTATTCAATTCATTATTTATATGTCTATATAATAACATATATAAAAGAAAATAAAACCATATGCATACATCATTTCTTACAAGATCCTATATAATAGTTAAGTTATGTAATCAAATTACACAGTTGCCCTTAAGGCATGCTTAACTCTACCAGTATGTGTGTGTTTATAACTGTGTACACATGGAATAAAGATAATTTTAAAATATAATTTTTAAGTAAGTAGTAAATTTGTGTATATCTATAAAATTTATATTTAACTAAGTTATTATTATATATAGATTAATGATTTATTAAAAATATTATTAACAATTCTAAAATTAAAATTTAGATATGCTCGACTAATTAAAATAAATATCTAAGAACATTTTTATCAACACATTTTTTCTAATAAAATACCCTTGCAACGAATAATTCTTTTTATTCAGATTAAAAACCAATCGGTTCACAGATACACATATGTATGTGTATATATATGAAAAATTAAAACACTTAAATTTTAAACATCTTTGACTTTAAAACAAAATAATAGTTTTTTTTCCATCGAAAAGCAAAATCAATTTTATTAATATTTCTGTATAAAGATCTCTATGTATGTATGTATATTTATATAAAAAATCCAAAACGAGACATAGAACAAAAGTATTCTTTTTATTGTTAAAAACTAAATAACATATCAAGGACCACTAACTCAACTGGTTAATAGTACGGTGCTCTAAGCTTAGGTTTTAGAGATCGTTATTCGAACCCATGAGACATCAAAATGAGTGCTCTGCTTAGAATAAATTATCATTATTACTATAAAAAGAAACTGAAATTTATGTTTGATAAATTCAAATCGTAGAATGTTCACACACACTAATACAAAATCAGAAATACATTTTATTTTAAAACCGAAAACAAAGTTTTATTGAAATATAATAATATGCTCATTTATATACATATGTTTATATTAAATACTCATACACACACCATTTATATATAGATATTAAAATATAATTATTTAGAAAAGAACTTTTTGTCTTAATTCATGGTCGATGGCAACAACCACGGTGACTAATATTTTTACATGAACATATATTGAATAAGAAATTAATAACTTTCAACATTATAATCAAGCCGACAATCGAATATGTTGTTTGTTGGTTGTTTCCTCTTTAATGTGGAACTCTAACATCAGATCTATCGGTACTCCACCAAAGGTCATTTTCAACAATCTTTGACGAACTTTTGACAATCTACCGAACAGACAAAGGACTGTCAAAACCATCTAACAATAATTTAAAGATATGGATCCATACCTAATCCAATGGTTTTGGTATTATGCTTTCCAATTACTAGGCAAACAATCATCCAAACATAAAATAGGATCTGGTTTACGTTAAATAGTCCAAAACATACTCTTATCAAACACGATCAAATATAGTCAGGGAAAATTCATAACATACCCCATATGCCAACTAATATTTGAAGGTCATAATCCTCGACTATATAATATCTATAATAGGCAATTCACATAGAAATAACCATTGAATAAATCCAAAGGCTCGTGAGTGAATAACTCATCGCACACCGATATTGTGCTATCGATCGTCATTGTCACCTAGAACATCTATCGAGAATGATGATCACTTCGATGCCCACCAACCTTGTAACAACCCGCATATTTATCGATTATATATTTAAATATTTTGTTTAAATATTTTATCGTTATTCGGATATTGGTCCGAAAAGCTACTTTTTGCAAACGGTTGAATTAAGACTCGAGACCACTTCCATTGAGTTCGAAATGCCGTTTACAATCTTTTTAAGTATAAACTTTGATATGTTTGGGGTTAGTGGAATTTCACTAACTTTTCCCGCTTTGGATTTTGGGTTGGTTTAGCCTATTAAACCTTAGTTCCAACCCCTTCTCCTCATCTCTTCATAAATTCCTACCTAACTCTAGTTTTAGCATTAATAGTGAGTGAAA
The DNA here is from genome assembly GCA_030765085.1 of Allium cepa. NCBI lineage: Eukaryota > Viridiplantae > Streptophyta > Magnoliopsida > Asparagales > Amaryllidaceae > Allium > Allium cepa. The sequence continues at coordinate 552,207,322 of CM060938.1, forward strand.
AGGGAAATTAAAATTCTAAGCCCAAGTTCTTTAGCAAATTCAACATCCAACTCCAAAATCAAAGTAAAGACATTGGATTCAAGCTTGTAGTTGCTTCTATATTGACGTCAAGCTTCTTCTTCATTGAATTTGTGCAAAGATGAGATTTTTATCTCACATTCTTGTCTATAACTATCTTGGACTGTTGGGAATGAATTCCCATCACTTTAGCATGTGCATTTGCATTTGGTTTGGATTGGATTGGCCAAAAACTCCAATTTTTAGTGTTTTTGGTAAAATTCTGCACTTAGGTCGTTCTGCCTATGCTAGGTCGTTTGCGTGGAAAAGTCTCGGTCACCAAATAGTTTGTTTCTGGCCTTAAACTCGTTCGCATGCTTTAGGTCGTTCGCCTCGGAATTAGGTCGTAGGTCGTGTGCCGCTAGGTCGTAGGTCGTAGGCCGCTTAGTCGTAGGTCATTAGGCCGTAGGTCGTTAGGTCGCTCCCTCTGTTGGAAACGTTACCTCGGTCTTAGGTCGCTTGGATCTAGGTCACTTGGCCTTATAGCGTTAGGTCGCACAGCTTTGTTAAGACGTTAGGTCGCTCGCCTTTTTATCCCTTAGGTCGTTCGGCTCGTTCACACGTTAGGTCGCTCGGCCTTTTTCACCATTAGGTCGTTAGGTCGCGAGCCTCGCTAGGTCGCTCAACCTTTATAAGTCGTAGGTCGTCTCCGACCTTAAACCATTCGGCCGCATTAGGTCGTGTACATTTTAGGTCGCGTGTTTCAGTAGGCCGTTAGGTCTTTACCTCGTTAGGTCGTAGGTCGCTCGACCTTATTACCTTGTTAGGTCGCGAGTCCCTTAGGTCGCTCGCCTCTGTTAGGTCACTCGCTTCTGCTAACTCGCGAACACCTCTAGGTCGCAACCACTAGGTCGCTTGACCCCTTAGACCCCTAGGTCGCTCGATCCTATTCTCCCTTAGGTCTTCACTAGGTCGTACCGTTTTGGAGGGGGCGCTGCCCCCTGGACCCCCACGACCTGACCGGGCAGGTCGAACCTCGTAGTGGGGGTGTTGCCCCCGCACCCCACCTTGGGGGGTTGCCACCCCCCGGACCCCCCTTCCGTAGGCGATCTTATCTGAAAAACATTCAGCAGAACTTGCTTTGTTGAGATGCTGAGTTGACCATCCTTCGAGACAAACTATTTTGGGCTTCTCGGTCGATTTTATGTTATCACGGCCTTGCTAAAAAGGCGGGGTAACAACTTTAGAAATATGAAGGTTTCAATACTAGTAGTAAATATCAAAACTCTTTCAACAAAATGATTTCAACTCTATTTTCAATAACAAAGCTCTTTTCTTAAACCGTTTTCCAATCTACTAGTATATACAAACCTTTACCTCACTCGGATGAGAAATCTAATTAAACGGCTTAGTAAGACAAGTGGTATGAAACGCTTGCGTTCACTTCGTCGGTTAATTCTTGGACTTGTTCGATTGAACCTCTTGTGACAATTTTCTAGTGAAGATTTACAGTTTGTTCGTAAATATTTAAGTTAAGCAAGTTGTTATGGGACACGAAGATAAATTTTTATATTTACTAGCTTAGTGTAATTGACACTTCTCGTTGATCATAACGATCATTTTATGATTTAGACTAGCAATTAAGCGATGTCTCTTTGTTTGCAAGGTTAGACTAGACCTCATGGGTGTGATTCCGATTCACACATATCTCTTTGTCCGCAAGGTTAGTCTAGACACCATTTGTGTGATTCCACTCACACATACCTTTTTGTTGCGAGGTTAGGCTAGACACCATTTGTGTGATTCCACTCACACATACCTTTTTGCTTTTTGGTTAGCCTAGGCCTCATCTGGGTGATTCCGACTCACCCATATGCGATAGCTCCCCATGGTCTTCGGACCGTCATGTGATAGGTCACTTTTCCCTTTTATGTGATTTCTGGATTTCTTGTGTTGATTTCTGGAATTTATGTCATTGACTTGTTATGAGTACAAGTTTAGGGTATGATGCCCTCTTTGGATCTTTGAGAAGATTCTTGTGATATCGATTTATCTCTTATTGATTGATCTTCTGTTGATCATCATTTGCATACCTATAGTAGTATGTCAGTATGGATATTTTATGTTTATGCCATATCTTTTATTTTATACCATGTCATCTGATATTTATAACTAGACTGATCCGTTTATTATTTTCCTAAATAATACTCGGGTCAGACCGAGATGTTACAGGTGCTTCTGCTTAACTTCTTTCTGGGATTTGCTACTCTGACTTTTGGCTAACTATTGAGATTAGCAGTTTTTGTTGTATACACTTGAGATATAGACTCATAGTTGTATTCTTTTGTATAGCACGTGTTGTTATTCTTTTGTATTATTGTGGATCTTTTTGACCACTACTCTGATGTACACTTTCATGTGTTAGTTATATATTCATATCTTCTTCCGCCTTTGTGATATGGATGTCTGTGACTGATTTGTGTTATGCTTATTTCTATGTTTGTTTTCGAAAATTATTTATAGCCACCATGTGATAAGCAATCACATGGATGGTCGCTCCTCAACAGCCTTATTCTCCGTGCTAGTTGACAGCACTACACCATAGTGTTCTTGGCTAGCGTGAGTATAGAGGTGGGGCGTCACTAACCTCAACATAAATTTTCAGGTCCACACTCTCCTTCTCCTTTCCTCATTTTTTTTCCCATTGCACCGAAAGCCAATAAGCATTCCTCCTCAAATCAAGCTTGTCCAACCAACATTGTCGTAATTTATTTCTTCTTTTATCGCTTTAGCGACAAAATAATTGAAAAAGTAGCGGGACAACGGATATTTATAAGGATATAAGTAGGTGGAAAATAGAGATACATCCCTCTATTTTAAACTTCTTTATTTTATATCGTTTCCTTTTGGAAATTAATTTCTACATTTCTTTTCTTTTTTGAAAATCTTTCTTTTTTCACTTCTCTCATTTCTAAATTTAAAAGTGGTCGCTTTGACGTGTATTATGGCGGTCGTAAATTATTGACGTAAACCTTAAGAGCGTATAGTAAAGTACGTAAAATTACCAAAAACCCCATGAAGTTTATATTTGTTTAAAAAAATAAGATTGTAATTCATAAAAGAAAATTGAGAGGGACCTAAGGCTGATTATGTATAATATACCAAAAATTTTCTATAAGTAGTTAGAAAATTAATTAAGGTGCATCGCACACAACATCATGCACCCCACAGTCACACACATAATGGCTCCTATATGACCAAGTCCGGTACATCCTTACCGCACCTAGTCTACTACGGTACAACCAACTAAGGCATGTTGCTAATCCAATTCGTCAATCCAAGCACGCTGGTCTTGTAAAAATATAATTCACATGATCATATAATTAATCACATACGCACAACCTTACACATTTACTCTATATGGTGCATCGGTCCGTGAAAATATAAAGTGTAACAGTTAACTTGTGCATAGCCTTCTTCCTCGATACAAAAGAAAAATTGGGTTCTTGAATGTCTCGACTATCTTTTTACAATCCTATATTTATAGAGGATGCCTCATATATCCCTTATAATGTGAATCTACACTTTAAAATAACAGCAGCTGCGCATGTATTCAGTTTGGTTACCTTATCAAAGTAGAATGCACGTTGAGGGGCCAAAAAAGAAGTTAATTCAAGTTGAATGAGTTTTAAACAGGAAGCTAATAAACATTATGAGACCGTATATTAGGTCCATAAAATAAACTTGAGAAAATGTGGATGAAATGAACTAGCAGACAAGGTTGAAGAATATAAGTATGGTCAAGAATTAAATTTTGTGAGCGATTTCATACAGCTAAATACTCTACAACTAATTGCTTTAAAGCATAAAATAATTCAGAAGCTAAAAACAGCTTGCTGCAGACTAGATCCATCAAGGTTTGCTGAAGACTGAAACCGTTGATGTTGAAATACAGTTTCTAAAAACATCTTCTCTGCAGCTTTGGACCCCTTCTTTCTAAGCAAAGAAATAATGTACTCCATGAAGACTGAATCACAAGGCAGTGTGATGGGTCCATCACTTGTAATTCCAAACTCATCTTCAGCCATTTTCAGAAGTTGAATGAAGACAGTGCTAGTCAAGTACGCCAATGGGATCATGAACCGATTGCCATCGAGTGTATATATGACAAAGTTTCCTTTATCTGCAACAGATGATGTGCTGCACTCATCTGAAGAATCAGAGTCTTTTCGGCCAAAAGAAGCCACCCTTTGTAATTTCATTGCCATTTTTACAAGCTTAACCATGGCTGCAAAAGTTACGGTTTGAATATTCTTGAAGAAATAACTTAAACAGTTGAAATGGGGATGAATTGATGAGAAGAGTAGCTGCTATTGCCATATTCTTATAGAGGTAGAAAGAAGCCCCACTTCATTCTGTTCAAATTGGGAGTATGTCTACGATTGGAAGCAAGACCATGTGATCAGTAAATGAACCGAGTATGACATGCCTTTATTATGTTTTCATTTGGTTATATATCAAGTTGCTTTATCTGTATGTGGTGAGACGTAATTATCATTCAGGAACGAGTTGTCGTGTCTGCACGGCAGTATAGACAGGCATGTATCAAAATTACAAGGACTATTATCAATGTTTACTGTCCATTCCATTCTGTTTGATATGCTGTTTCATTACTGTTGGCAGGGACGAAGCCAGGAATTGGACAACGAGGGAGCCATTTTTTTTCTTTTTCTTTAGCGACTTGTCCAGAATATTTCACAATAAAACGAGAAGCCAAAAAAGCAAATCAGCTAGTCAACCAGTTAATAATTTAAGTGCAACAAACCAGTCAACCAGTTAAGAATTTAAGTTAAGAATTACATAGTACCATCAAACCAGTCAATTTATTATTATTCTTCTTCTAAACTACAGCTAAAACATCAAATCAACATAATAAAAAATAAAAATGTGTTCTTTGTACATAAATTTTGAGAAGCAAGTCTATGCAGATTGTGCCCCTAGTGTTTATGAATATGCCAATATTAAAACAATCGCTAAATCTATGTTCTCTTCAGTCGAATTTTCTCCTTCAGCAACGAGGCCTTCTCTCGGCATTGACCCTTCTGATTCATCTCTGCCTTCTGCTAAGTGGACTAATTGGATGTCCTTGTTTAAGTCCTTGCCCAAGAACGCTGGAGCTTACTTGCCATGCTCTTTTGAAACCTTGGATCCTGACGGTGTGCTAGCTGTTCCATCTGTCGTTCTCTAGGCGGGAGTTGATTTTGGTCATATGCATAACACCTGTTTTTCATTGTTATACAGTGGTACGGTCCACTATAAAACCGTCGGCCTTGCTAAAAAAGTAAGAAAAGGAAATGGTTGTAAATCATATGTTGTACAATTAAGGTTTTGGACATGACCAACTGCCTTGTCCGCACAAACAAATTTAGTCCATGGTAATAAACATAACATAGTGATCACTCATATAGATATATAGTAAATATCAGCATGAGTTAGATAAACATCCTAACTCTCCAATACATATTATTTAAATAAATAGAACCAACTCATAGACGTAATGAGTTGAATAAACAGAGCCAATCCACGCAACGAAATGAGTTAGATAAACATAACTAACTCGTGAATACATATGAGTTGAATAAACAGAACAAACCCATAACATGTAATGAGTTAAATAAACAGAGCCAACTCGCAATGAAATGAGTTAGATAAACATGACTAACCCGCGTATATGTATGAGTTGAATAAATAGAACCAACTCAACGCGAATGTGTTAAATAAAGATAACAACCCATTAACGGATAACATTCAACCACAACGCCTTCAGACTCCTCATTGTATCATCTTTACAAGTGCTATGCCATTGCTTCGAAAGACAATTTCATGCTCGCTGGAAGCCTGGAAATCTCTAATAAGTATTGCATCGAGCCAACATCGAACCGAGCTTTGTAAACTGCAAATTGATCGAAACCTGTGCCTCTGGCCCTAGTTTTTGTACGCACCCTGGTTCACCACAGGTCGACCTATGGTCGCCTGGAATGAGATTCCAGAAACCGCCATTGTCTCTTCCTTCCTCTGTTTCTACTTTGTTTCGTCTCCAGTCCATTCCATAATATTTCTACGAGTTCTAAAACCTAATATACCTCTCTATTTCATGCCTACAGGTTCTATTATCATCATGTCACTGCAAATTTAACCCATTACTGGCTATAGTCATTCTAATCCCTAATTCAATCCAGTTCTCTACTAATCTCAGATTATATGTTTATGTACGTTCTCTAATCAACTAATTAATGTTCTCCTAACATTCTGCACTCGTTAGACAACAATTTATCTTTAATTAGCAATCGAACAATACCCATACTTTCATATCAACAATATATAACCCGATAGTGATTCCCACTCATCGAATACCGTTATTGAACTCTAGAATCACCAAATGAATCCAATCTCCTTGCTGTCCCGAAATTGCAGTCCTATAGACTTCACCGAATCAACAAATCGTTGATATTTCCTTTTAGCATTCGTCGCACTAATCGATTTGACATATTGTTGTCTACGGTTTGGTTTAGATCTAAAAGAGTAGTGATGAATCAGAGGGATTGGTAATTACATAGAGCGACAGAAGAAGAAGATATAAAAACTAAAATATACATGAATGAGAATCTGCCTGAATTCAAAACTTCTCAGCCCCGTTACATAAAATTCCGAACTGTCATTTCATAGTGTCTCTCTCATTGTCTAAGTTCTAGTGCTCCAATTTAGTAATAAGACAAATTGGGCTAAGGTAGTGTCTTCAAGGCACAGATCAATGTAAGATTCCATGGATAATCATCTTTTGGTCTATAGACCTTGAAAATAATAGCATTTTTGATTATAAATATCGAACAGTTCTTTAAACTCAATTTTAAGTGGTACAGTGAATATCCAACTATCATGCCAAAATGAAGTGTTGTTACCCGAATGAACTTTGTTATTGATACCAAGTTAGAAGTATTATGATTTTTTAGGATGGATTTTCAAAATAAAGGCGTATTGTTGTATTTAAAAGCGGTGAGGTGCAGGTTGTAAGTTATTTCATAAAATTGATTCGAAATAATTTTTTTCCACAAAAGTTTCATTATCATCATTGAATTCCAAAGCCGTTTACCTAAAAGGGAAACATTGAGGTTGTGTAAGTTTACGTTTTTTAAAATAATAATAATACTGAAGTTTAAAATTCATTAATCTTCTGATTATTCAAAATTTCCCTTACTATACTCAAGATTTATTTATTAGAATTTTAAAGGCACTTTATTTCTTTTCCAATTCATTCTTAAATTTATTCAAATTTCTAATATTATTTTACTTACAAATTCACTTCTTTAATGTTCTTTCAAAAATCCAATTTATATATTTTGGGTAATTCATTATACCTAATTATACCCAATCAAACCATAGCATTCAACATTCTATCATAATTCATCATAGAATATCAAATAATCACAACAGAGGATATTGGATAATTTTAAATAAATGTTGAGGGATCCAGTTGGATCCCTCCAACCTGTTTTCCCTGCATCCACAGACGTTAGCACAATATAAAATACCAATTCCAAAATATACCATATTATAACACATCAATCAATTCAACCATTCAAACAATTATTTAAATGTAATCATTTAAATTTAAATTTGAATTGAATTAAGTGAGATTGACTCACCTTTGTCCTTTAATTTGCAATCAAATCCAAACCGGCTTGTTTTTCTTCAATTTTAGACCTTGAATAACATTATATGATTTATTATCATTTGAACTAATCGAACATTAATTACCATTTTTCAATTTAATTAACTAGCAATTTTATTTAAACTAATTTTCCTTTAATAAATTATTTTTAGTGACTGAAATAATTAAATAAGTTTATGAAATGAGTTAATCACCATAATCCATTAATTTACAATAAATTACTAAGACAAAAAGTGTGTATGTTTTATATAGATATACTTATATTTTTATATATATATATATTGATTTTTTTTCTCTAAAACCCATTCTTATAAAATCAATTTATACAGATTATAAAAATCTTATTTTGATATAAACTCCTCAAAGTTTAAAATCTCTATATATTTTCAAAATCTTTCTGTAAAAATAATTTACTGATAAACGAACTAAAAATCAATAGATTAAACTCAAAGGTTTAAACCTGAGTACTAATAATTTAAAAATATTCAAAATAAATTAGCCATTACATATCAATTGATGAATTTGTAAATATTCGTTTTTAATATGTTTTACAATATACATATCACCCTAATACTTATTTAAAAATTAAACAGCAAGATTAAAAATGTGCAAGTGCATATTTATAAGTATAATTTTTCCTCTGTGCCTAACAAACAAAAATTTCTTTACTGCCGAAATGAACATTTATGTATATAAACATAGGAATTGGAATAAATAAATTGTTTTATAAATCCTACTGTAAAAATAAAATTTCTTTCTGCAACAATATCAAATTTCCTAAGCTATATATATATATATATATACACACACACTTAGATTAGATATAAAGTTGAAAAATAAGCTGTTAATAGAAATACCTCACTGCCAAAACACTCCTCAACCATCGTGAACGGGTTGCCTATCATCAAATCGCTGGATCGAGCGCGAACACCCAATGCCCACGCAACTTCGTCTTCTGTCGATGCTTAACACTAGATTCCCCGAGCACGACACCTACATGACCTTGCCAACTTCGCGACCCTCATCGCTCGAACCCGCCTCGCGATAACATTGCGCTCGAGCACCTCCACTGCCGATGATTAAGCGCCACCGCCCCCCTTTTTACCTCACGCAAATCGCGATAAACCCTCCCACCAAGATGCCGATGAAACCGAACAATGGCTCGCGTTCGAATCAAGCTTCGTTCACTTCATTTTTTTGATTTTTTTCGGCTTTAGTACGGCCATTTTTATTTTCTTCGATTTAGGAAAAAAAGAATTCGGCTGGAGGAATTCGACTGCGATTTTGATTTTATGTGAATTGAAGAGGAGAGGATTGCGACTTGGGGAATCAGTTCGGCCATTAATTTTTTTTTTTTTTTTTTTGCGATTTGAATTGAAGAAAGAGGGGATAGGAAAGTAAAAATTTAAAGAGAAAGTGGGGAAGAAAATGGCTTCTACAAGAAGACGATTTGGATTCCATTTTAAGTTAAGGGAGGAGGCGTATAAAAGAAGGCTCACCTATTTAAATTAAATTTCATCAGATTAATATCAATTAAATTTTCAGCGCGTTTATAATTCGTATGCTCACACAACAGCTCCGATCAATATGAAAGTTGAAACCCGATAATAATTTAATATTACGGATCCAATGGAACTAGTTTCGTCGAATTCCAAGACTGTTCCTCGGAAGGCTATTTTTAAATTCAATTTAAACTATAAAATTTTAAAACTGAACAAACCACAACTTCTATTATCTTCAGTGTTATCAATATAAATTTCATAAGCCTTCAATTTTATTTCCAACAGGCTTAAAATTCCAGATTCAACATTTCACCCAACTTCAACTTATTTAATTCAATAATTTAATTATCAAATAAATAGTGATATTTGAATTCAAGTTAAAAATTACTCCATTGAATACTTAAAATCAATTAAATATTCCGATTTCATTTCTTTAAAATCCCGGGTCGTCACATTCCTCCCCCCTTAAAAGAATTTCGTCCCCGAAATTACTAGATAGGAAGAATGGTCCAATTCCCGTTTACCCTTCCCAAAACCAACAATTTAACATCGTACTAACTATCTTTTTATAGAAGATCCATTACCATTCTTACTAACTTCCCAAACTCTCCCATAGTTTTCAAACAATATTATTTGCTCAATCATACAAATTATAATTCAAAACTAAGTTTTAAGTTTTCAAATTTGCTCAAAAATTTTCTAACACCCTAAATTTCCAAAATTTTTTGCCAGCGTCTCCTTTGCGCGGCTAGCTCGGTACAACTACAAAAGGCCTATATGGGCTCCCAATTTCCAAAAGAAAACAAAAAGCCAAGTGGCTCGATCAAAAACCCAATCAAATTTCATACCAAAATTTAAATACATACCTTTTGTTGGGCAATTCAAATTTATCATCTGAAATCAAAACCAATTTTCCTTTCCCTTTTATAATACCTGCATATCCTGCTTAGCACCAATATCCAATCACAATATTCCCAAAATATTTTATCGACTTTCTCACAAAATGCCAATATCTATTCATCCAAATATTAACTTGGAATATATTTGTATTATCAATTTCCAATTAAAAATTCACTATTCCTTTCTTAAGTTTCGTATAAGTATTTAATATGCTTCTTTATTTATTTTCACTTCACCACTTTTAGTTTATATCTATTCTATTCAAATTGATTCTTTCATTTCCATCTGAATTCAATTTATCTTCAACTCTGTATATTAAATTTTATCTTTCATTTAACTGATTCATATTATAATTTTATAGTAGTTTCATTCACTAATTTATTTCAATTTCCAGTTTGAAATCGTTTTGTTGTTAACAAAATTTTTTCTAACTCCCAAAAATTTTGAAAGTTTTTGGCAGAGTCTCCTTTGCACGGAGGAGCTTTTGCAATTTGAAAAAAGATATAAATATGTATTCATCGATCCACACGGTCGGAAAAACTAAAAATAGTTCATATTTCCTATTTTTATTGCGTAGGCGTACCTTATTTAGCATTTTAAGCAAGCGGCTTATATTTTTGGCATCTAGCGTGACCAAAATCCAGCTAATCGGCTTCCCGGTACCTGTACTTACTCAAATTAAACATATAATACTATATATATATATATGCAATTTAATAACATTTCATTTATATTCAAATAGCTAACAACATAGATTTCATAAGTAATGCATGTGATATACGTTCATAAGTACATATGCAAGGTTTCGACACTAGTTTTAAATTGTTTGCATTCAAATTACATACCATTCCATTCAGTTGAAGTGAGTTACAACTTACTTGCTTTTATTTAATTCATTCTAAGCAAAACAAACTCTTATCCATTCCAATTGATGCAAAAATCAATTTATCAAACTACTATTGATTCATACAATTTTGTTTATTTCCGTTTACGTCGAACGACCAATTTTCTAATGCAATTCAACAATATTAATGTGAATAAATAATTACTTAAGCTTCATAACCATTTAAATTGATTCCAACTCAATTTTACACTTGATTCCATCCCATTTTAATTTATTCACAAACTTTCATTGCATTTCTTTCATATCCAAAAAGTTTGAATCCAACTATTTTTATTATACTCGACATCATCTCATGCTTCTATTAATTTTAAACTTAAGTTAATTTACTTCAATTCACCACCATTTCATAACTTAAGTTCATTCTCGTTTTAATTTATTCATACTCGAATTGGATTTATTTTCATCACAAATCATTTTTATTTTAATCCAATTCCATACAACTCAAGCTTTATTTCCAAACTCTATTACCTATTCACAATCTTTGATTTGATTTTCCTTTGATCAAATCCCAACCATTTCACTAATTTATTCGATTAGTTTATTATTTTATCCATTTTAAATTTTAATTTACATTAAAAATTCATTGTTGAATTTACTAATAATAAGGCAATTCAATTTATGCTTGAATTGGATTTGTTTATATTTCACACCATATCCATTTTAATTCAATTCAATTTTCGTTCAACAACACTTTAAATTATAATCCCATACTTGATTTTCTTTTCATTTATCTTGTAAATCATTTTATTAAATTTTCTTGAGTTCAATCTTATTTTATATCCCAAGTTTGGATTTTTATCACAGAATACAATATTTTATTCCGGCTTATTTTTTCCCGTTTTTTATTTTTTTTATTTATAAGCTACTCACTTTTAATATTCATACTTCATCATCTATTTACAGTCATCCACATTCATGTCTTACCTTTAACTAGAGATTATATTTTTTATTTATATCATAGTTCAATTTTATTCATAATCCAAGTTTATAATGTATACACATATTCATTTCTAATTCCATAACCCAAGCTCATTTGAATAATATTTTTCGAAGTCATATTCCATTTATTTATACTTGAATTGAATTTACTCACAACTTAAGTCACTTCTGTTTCAATTCGTTCTTATTTCACTTAATAGCATTCAAAATATATATGTCGAGCTCTATTTGTATTATCCACATTCGATTTGTTAGTATTTCAACTTGAATTGCATTTAATAATTTCTATTTAATCCAAGTTCCAAATTTAATTAACCAATTAATTTATCAACTAGTTCGCCTTCGATTTTTAATTTAACTCCTAATCAAATTTTATTCCAGGAATTCTCCTCTTATTTTTTTTTCTTAAGTTGATTTCATCTCATTAATTTCAATGCATACACTTCATTTAATCAACTCATCCTATTTAACTTGCTTAAGTTAAATTTCCGTTCTCATATTGGGATTTACATTCCAAAATTATAAATTCAGACATATTTTCTTCACTTTCATTCACTTAACTTAAATTTTAATTCCCGGATTAAAATTTTCAATTTCTTCTTATTAATATCAACTTTACTTTATCAGTTCAATAGTTGATTCATTAATTCATTCACAAATTCGTTTTCAACCAATAAATTTTATTTCCAAACATTAATTATTTTTAGTCCATTTGAACCTATTCTGCACCTTATTTTACACATTTTAAATCAAGCATCATCCAATATTGAAGTTCATTTCATTTGTATACCAAATTAATTAATCAGTTACTTATAAATTTTAAGCCTTAAAACATTGTTTTATTTAGTCCAACTTGACTAATTTTTTCCATTTAAGTTCAACATTCAAATTTGAAAACATATATATATATATATATATATATATATATATCTCACCAAACTGTTCCTTTGCATTTTCAAAATCAACCAAATTTCTCCAACAAACTTTAATCCAAAACATCCTGGTAGCAATCCCTCTTTTGGAAACTCGAAAATGAACACCGATGATGTCGCGATCATCATCGGAATTATTTTCCAGCGACCGTAAAGAGTTCAATGCTTTTTCTCTCCTTTTAAAACTCTTCCAATATTTTTAAATTCCAAATCTCTCTAGATTTCAAATCTAATTCAAAAATATTTCTCACATGTATATTATTTTTCCCAACCTTTGGGAATCATTTTCAAATTCAAAGGAACTTAAATTCCCAAATTTTCAAATTTCAAATACTTTAAATTTATATTCAAACATTACCTTCGAATTTTATCTTATTTTAATTATTAATCACACTATAATTTACATTTATAGTTTATATTTACAAATTTCATTTGTATATAAATTGGTTCCTTAGTTTTTAATTATAGTTTCAATATCTTATTCAATTATGAATCACATTTACAAATCTCATTTATTTATCAATTTATTCCTCCATCTTTGGTTATTATTTCAATTCCTTATTCAATTCTCATACAATGATAATAATTTAATATTACCACTTTCCAACAACCAAACATCCATATATAACTTTAATAATTTATGAAAATTATTTTCTTTATATACAAAATAATTTTGGGTAAAATTATTTCATTAAAACAATACTGTGTCGGATTATCTTGTTTAAGAGTTTAGAAATCCCTATCGATAATATGGCGTCCCATATATCGACCAGAATCCATAAACACTCAACCGATAAATCAACGCAATATAAAAACAATTTTATATTCACTAACAAATACGCGCTCATATGTATTAATGCGCTCAAACTCTTTCAAGAGTACTACGGACTCTATTTTATGAGTAATTCCCACCAGAGCCAAGGTTATCACCAACCTAAGCTCTGATACCAAGTGTAACGACCCGCAAATCCGTGCCCCTTGAGTCGACACTATTCTACCTAAATCAACTCAAGTTGTACAGAAATACGAACCATGTGGGTTAAAGAAGAAGAGGTAGAAGAAGAAAATAGAAAACAACATCAGAATCTAACCATCGCAGCGGAATAAAATATAATAGATATTAACATATCTTTACACCAAAACAACTATATCTGTTCATATATTACATCATCAGAGTACATCAATCACAGTTCAATATAATATCATACAACTGGATACACAGCTACTCAACACAGCGGAATATATATATAAACAAGTACGAAAGTACGTATCGTCATACAGCTCGTCTCCTGAGCTCCACAGCATCAAATCCTGTATCCTATAATACTCGGTCTGACCCGAGCATTACAGTTAAATAACACCCGAGTCAGTCTGGAATACCAGCGTGAGAAAATCACACTCAATTGATTATTAAAGTTTCAAAAATCTTTTGGAAACAAAAGCATATTGTAAGACCACGCCACAAATAAACATGTCGGGTTTTTACCTTACGATAACTAAAACAATTTTTATAGAAATCCTCTGATATTATAATCTGGTCTATATACAAATACTAATAAAATAGCCGAAATTGTTACATCTATTAAATTCTAGCTACTAGCCACATAGTGGGTAATACAAACAAAACTCGTACAAGGTTCGTAGGGAGAATGGATTTCCAACTAATGACTAGGCACTGGGGTACCACCTGTCACAGTACGTGGCCAAGATCACAGTACCGAGGAGTACGCCCGCTCCCCTGCAACACAAGACCGGGACTACCCCTTACTGGATAATCCGAGTGAGATCACCCCACGGTTGGGATCAGCAACCTCCCACTAAGCCGAAATAAAAAGGGACATCTAGGCAGGGATGACCTCACCTTGCTTGGGTGCTACCCACCTAGCCTTGTTGCATAACCCCTGATTTTCAGTCATTCCCATTTGATGAGGCTTGAGGCTAAGCATTACCTTTTTTGAACATATCCCTTAGAATGACCATCATCCACCTGATGATGTTCCGAAAGCATTCATCCATACAAGTCCGTCCCGGGTTCGAACGGAACCGAAGGCACTATTCCTACTACATCCATTTTGGAAATATTCTCAGGATTAGTAGCGACTAGCTCTTGCACTTCACTGCTCCAACTTCGAATCCAAACTCGTTTATACGAAACGTACAAGCCGGATCGAAGTGGTTTTCGAGAAATAAATCTCGATGCCAGTCTCTTCGAAACGATCAGCGCATTTGTCCAATATTGATAGTAGGTGATTTAACTATCAATTAATATTCACAAACAACCATCCATCAATAAATAATTTTCTAAATTATTTATTAACCTCAAAAATATCTTCACAAGATATACTTCTATTTTTCAATCCTTGAAAACAGTTTCAAAACCATCTTTCTTTTCAGAATAAACTTTCCCAAATATTTTCTATCTCCACTGAAATTACCAAGCACAAAACTAGATTTTTAAAATAATTTAAAACACTTTACTTTGGAATATACTTTAAAACATTTAAGTTAAAACTACTTCAAGGATTTTGTTAAAAATACATACTATATGAATATTTGAAAATAAGGTTACTTAATAAAATATAAAACTAGATTTTCACTTTTAAAAACAAAGTACTAGGTCACTCTTTAAATAATTACTGCTAAAATAGATCAAAGAAAATACTTACTTCAAAATTTAAATATTTGGAAGTAATAAATTTTTCAAAACTCGCTTTTTTAAAAACAACTTAAAAACCTTTAATTTATATTTAAAAATTTACTTTGAAAACGTACTTGGTTATTCAGGGAGAATTTCCAATCTTAATCACTTAAATTAATTTTCCAAATTGATTCCCAATTTATTCTACTTGAATTAAATCTCTTTACTTACTCAATTCACTTCAAAATTCATTAATTATGGTCTTATTATTATTGTTATTAATTTACGTTTGATTTTAAATCTTTTAACTGAAATATACAAATTTCAGATCTTATCTCAATTTCTTCTTTATTCTTTTCAATATTTTAAATCTTAAATTTTAAAATAAACATTTTGTTCTTTTTAAAATAATAATACTAAAGTTTAAAATTCATTAATCTTCTGATTATTCAAAATTTCCCTTACTATACTCAAGATTTATTTATTAGAATTTTAAAGGCACTTTATTTCTTTTCCAATTCATTCTTAAATTTATTCAAATTTCTAATATTATTCTACTTACAAATTCACTTCTTTAATGTTCTTTCAAAAATCCAATTTATATATTTTGGGTAATTCATTATACCTAATTATACCCAATCAAACCATAGCATTCAACATTCTATCATAATTCATCATAGAATATCAAATAATCACAATAGAGGATATTGGATAATTTTAAATAAATGTTGAGGGATCCAGTTGGATCCCTCCAACCTGTTTTCCCTGCATCCATAGACGTTAGCACAATATAAAATACCAATTCCAAAATATACCATACTATAACACATCAATCAATTCAACCATTCAAACAATTATTTAAATGTAATCATTTAAATTTAAATTTGAATTAAACTGAGTGAGATTAACTCACCTTTGTCCTTTAATTTGCAATCCAATCCAAATCGGCTTGTTTCTCTTCAATTTTAGACCTTAAATAACATTATATGATTTATTATCATTTGAACTAATCGAACATTAATTACCATTTTTCAATTTAATTAACTAGGAACTTTATTTATACTAATTTTCCTTTAATAAATTATTTTTAGTGACTGAAATAATTAAATAAGTTTATGAAATAAGTTAATCACCTAACTATTAATTTACAATAATTACTAAGACAAAAAGTGTGTATGTTTTATATAGATATATATATATATATATATATATATATATTGTTTTTTCTAAAACCCATACTTATAAAATCAATTTATACAGATTAAAAATCTTATTTTGATATAAACTCCTCAACGTTTAAAATCTCTATATATTTCAAAATCTTTCTGTAAAAATAATTTACTGATAAACAAACTAAAAATCAATAAATTAAACTCAAAGGTTTAAACTTGAGTACTAATAATTTAAAAATATTCAAAATAAATTAGCCATTACATAACAATTGATGAATTTGTAAATATTCGTTTCTATTATGTTTTATAATATACATATCACCCTAATACTTATTTAAAAATTAAACAGCAAGATTAAAAATGTGCAAGTGTATATTTATAAGTATAATTTTTCCTCTGTACTTAAGAAACAGAAATTTCTTTACTACCGAAATAAATACTTATGTATATAAATATAGGAATTGGAGTAAATAAATTGTTTTATAAATCCTACTGTAAAAATAAAATTTCTTTGTGCAACAATATCAAAATTCCTAAGCTATATATATACACTTAGATTAGATATAAAGTTGAAAAATAAGCTGTTAGTAGAAATACCTCACTGCCAAAACACTCCTTAACCATCGTGAACGGGTTGCCTATCATCACGTCGCTGGATCGAGCGCGAACACCCAATGCCTATGCAACTTCGTCTTCTGTCGATGCTTAAAACTAGATTCCCCGAGCACGACACCTACATGCCCTTTCCAACTTCGCGACCCTCATCGCTCGAACCCGCCTCGCGATAACATCGCGCTCGAGCACCTCCACTACCGACGATTGAGCGCCATCGCCCCCCTTTTTACCTCGCGCAAATCACGATAAACCCTCCCCCAAATGCCGATGAAACCGAACAATGGCTCGCGTTCGAATCAAGCTTCGTTCATTTCATTTTTTTGATTTTTTTTCAGCTTTAGTACGGCCATTTTTATTTTCTTCGATTTAGGGAAAAAAGAATTCGGCTGGAGGAATTCGACTACGATTTTGATTTTATGTGAATTGAAGAGGAGAGGATTGCGACTTGGGGAATCAATTCGGCCATTAATTTTTTTTATTTTTTTTGCGATTTGAATTGAAGAAAGAGGGGATAGGAAAGTAATAATTTAAAGAGAAAGTGGGGAAGAAAATGGCTTCTGCAAGAAGACGATCAGGATTCCATTTTAAGTTAAGGGAGGAGGCGTATACAAGAAGGCTCAACTATTTAAATTAAATTTCATCAGATTAATATCAATTAAATTTTCAGCGTGTTTATAATTCGTATGCTCACACAATAGCTCCGATCATATGAAATTTGAAACCCGATAATAATTTAATATTGCGGATCCAATGGAACTGGTTTCGTCGAATTCCAAGACTGTTCCTCGGAAGGCTATTTTTAAATTCAATTTAAACTATAAAATTTTAAAACTGAACAAACCACTGTTAATTTCAATTTTACAACCTCTATTATCTTCAGCGTTATCAATATAAATTTCATAAGCCTTCAATTTTATTTCCAACAGGCTTAAAATTCCAAATTCAACATTTCGCCCAACTTCAACTTATTTAATTCAATAATTTAATTATCAAATAAATAGTGATATTTGAATTCAAGTTAAAAATTTCTCCATTGAGTACTTAAAATCAATTAAATATTCCGATTTCATTTGTTTAAAAATCCCAGGTCGTCACATGTTGCATCGAGCCAACATCGAATCGAGCTTTGTAAAATGCAAATTGATCGATCCTTGGGCCTCTGGCCTTAGGTTCTGCACGCACCCAGGTTCACCAGTGGTCGATCTATGGTCGCTTGGAATGCGATTCCAGAAACTGCCATTGTGTCTTCCTTTCTCTATTTCGCCTTTGTTTCGTCTCCAGTCCATTCCATAATGTTTCTACGAGTTCTAGACCCTAAAATATATCCCAATTTCATGCCTACAAGTTCTATTATCATCATGTAACTGCAAATTTAACCCATTGCTGGTTATAGTCATTCTAATCCCTAATTC
Source organism: Allium cepa (assembly GCA_030765085.1). NCBI lineage: Eukaryota > Viridiplantae > Streptophyta > Magnoliopsida > Asparagales > Amaryllidaceae > Allium > Allium cepa. Next base: position 552,226,062 of record CM060938.1, read on the forward strand.
AATCCAGTCCTCTACTAATCTCAGATTTTATGTTTGTGTACATTCTCTAATCAACTAATTACCGTTCTCCTAACATTCTATACTCGTTCGACACCAATTTATCTTTAATTAGCAATCGAACGATACTCATACTTTCATATCAAAAATATATAACCCGATATTGATTCCCACTCATCGAATATCGTTGTCGAACTCCAGAATCATCAAATGAATCCAATCTCCTTGCTGTCCTGAAATTGCAGTCCTATACACTTCACCGAATCAACAAATCGTTGATATTTTCTTGTAGCATTCGTCGCACTGATCGATTTGATATGTAGATGTCTAGGGTTTGGTTTAGATCTAAAAGTGGAGTGATGAATCAGAGGGATTGATAATTACATAGAGAGATAGAAGAAGATATAAAAACTGAAATATACGTGAATGAGAATCTGCCTGAGTTATTTGAATTTAAATTCCGTGTTATTTATTTTATTCAACAAATATTAATTTAATTATGTGAAAAATAAAATAAAATAGCAGCGTGTTCATGATTCATTAGTCTCCTCTTAAAGATTCGAAACGTGGGTGCACAGTAAACTAGGTTGAATATCCAAACAAGGCTTAATAAGACTTGCTTTTCTCGCTGATGCTTCTCTACCACGCAACCCTATCTTAAGTCTTCAAGGTCTATCTGTCTGCTTCCCCTTGTCGTCGATGTTAGATGTTGTAGTGAATAATCGCCGATTTTGGGTCTATTTTCATGCTATTAGTTAAGTTTAGAACATCGGTGTTTGTGATGTAGGGGATGTTGATCCCATTTCTAGTAAGAAGCAAGTCTATCCTGATTGTGCCCCTAGTGTCTGTGAATATGCCAATATTAAAACAATCGCTAAATCCAGTTTCTCTTAAGTCGACTTTTCACCTTCAGCAACGAGGCATTCTCTCGGCATTGACACTTCTAAATCATCTCTGCCTTTTGCTAAGGGGACTAATTGGATGTCCTTTTTCATTTCCCAAGAACGCTAGAGCTCACTTGCCATGCTCTTTTGAAACCCTGGATGTTGATGGTGTGCTAGCTATTCCATCTGACGTTCTCCAGACGAGTGTTGACTTCTGGTCATATGCATAACATCTTTTTTTTATTGTTATACGGTGGTATGGTCCACTATAAAACCGGCGGCCTTGCTAAAAAAGTAGGAAAAAGAAATGGTTGTAAATCGTATTGTACAATTAAGGTTTCGGACATGACCAACTGCTTTGTCTGCATAAACAAAGTTAGTCCATCGTAATAAACATAACATAGTGTTCACTTACTTGGTTATATAGTAAATATCAACATAAGTTAAATAAACATACTAACTCTCCAATAGATATTAGTTAAATAAACAGAACCAACTCATAAACGTAATGAGTTGAATAAATAGAGCCAATCCACGCAACAAAATGAGTTTGATAACCATTACTAACTCGTGAATACAAATGAGTTGAATAAACAGAACAAACCCATAATACATAATGAGTTGATTAAACGGAGCCAACTAGCAATGAAATGAGTTAGATAAACATGATTAACTTGCGTATACATATGAGTTGAATAAACAAAACCAACTCAACGTGAATCGGTTAAATAAATAGAACAACCCATTAACGGATAACACTCAGCCACAACGCCTTCAGACTCCTTCATTGTATCATCTTTACAAGTGCTGCGCCATTGCTTCAAAAGACAATCTCATGCTCGCTTGAAGCCTGGAAATCTCTATTAAGTGCTGCATCGAGCCAACATTGAACTGGGCTTTGTAAACTGTAAATTGGTTGAACCCTGGGCCTTTGGCCCTAGGTTCTGTACGCACCCAGGTTCACCACCGGTCGACCTATGGTGCTTGGAGTGCGAATTCCTGAAACCGCCATTGTCTCTTCCTTCCTCTGTTTTGCTTTTGTTTCGTCTCCAGTCCATTCCATAATGTTTCTACAAATTCTAGACCCTGATGTACATCCCTATTTCATGCCTACAAGTTCTATTATCATCATGTCCAGCAAATTTAACCCATTGCTGGCTTAGTCATTCTAATCCCTAACTTAATCCAGTTCTCTACTAATCTCAGATTATATGTTTATGTACATTCTCTAATCAACTAATTACTGTTCTTCGAACATTCTATACTCGTTATACACCAATTTATCTTTAATTCGCAATCGAACAATGCTCATACTTTCATATCAATAATATATAACCAGATAGTGATTCCCACTCATCAAATATCGTTGTCGAACTCTAGAATCACCAAATGAATCCAATCTCCTTGCTGTCTCGAAATTGCAGTCTTATAGACTTCATCGAATCAACAAACCATTGATACTTCCTTGTAGCATTCGTCGAACCGATTAATTTGATATATGATTGTCTAGGGTTTGGTTTAGATCCAAAAGAGGAGTGATGAATCAGAGGAATTGATAGTTACATAGAAGGACATAAGAAGAAGATATAAAAAGTGTAATATACGTGAATGAGAATCTGCCTGAATTCAAAACTTCTCAGCCCGTTATATAAATTTCCGAACTGTCATTTCATAGTGTCTCTCTCATTGTCTAAGTTCTAGTGCTCCAATTTAGTAATAAGACAAATTGGGATAGAGTAGTGTCTTCAAGGCACAGATGAATGTAAGATTCCATGGAAAATCATTTTTTTGTCTATAGACCTTGAAAATAATAGCATTTTGGAATTTTAATTATCGAACAGTTTTTTAAACTCAAATTTAAGTGATACGGTGAAGATCCAACTATCATGCCAATATGAAGTCTGTTACCAGAATGAACTACGTTATTGATTCCAAGTTAAAAATATTATGGTTTTTTAGGATGGATTTTCAAAAGTAAGACGTATTGTTGTATTTAAAAGCAGTGAGATGTAGGTTGTAAGTTATATCATAAAATTGATTCAAAATAATTTTTTTTCCATAAAAGTTTCATTATCATCATTGAATTTCCAAAGCCGTTTATCTAAAAGGGAAACATTGAGGTTGTGTGAGTTTACGATTTTTAATCTCCCATCCTCCTTGGATTTGCAAACCGTTTCGTGGGAAAAAAGTTATTTTTTTTAGGTTTTTTGGGGATTGAGAAATTAATAAAAAGATTTGTTTGGAAATATTATCTCTTTGTTTGGAAAGTTATTTTACATAATCCTAACGTTCCAGAGATAAAGTAATTTATTACATGATTGAAACCGCATACGTAGCATACATAACTATCCCATATGTTCCACACTTGTGTCAAAAATTACAATTTTCTTTTACTGCCTTCATCGGAAGATTTCATAAGCACCAATTGATACTAGTACGATACTTTGTCAAACTGACGATGCATAACTTATGTGGAGTATATTTCCAATTTTATTTATATAAGGTCTTATAAATAATTAATCAAGCAAATGACTGTTTTATGTATACTATACTTCACAGATTATATGTAGAAACCAGCAATAGATTTAATGATGCGCAAGTTCAGAGTAGTTTAGTGTAATAATAATTCAAAATTTACACATATGGCTTATATTCAAAATTTTGCTATTTAACAAATGATGAAGATTTTCAAGAAAAATTAAATACTCAAGCTACTAATTTTATAATCATTATGGATAAGGATATCAGAAACATTTCTACAACAAAAATGTGATTCAATTACAGTATACGATAAGTGATATGTACAAACAGAAAAGAATATTTAGGCGCCACAATCAGCTTGTTGTTTCAATCGTAAAAGTCGCATACAGGCTGGGGAAGGATGATCTTTCAGCACAGTTTCTAACAATAACTTCTCAACAGTTTTAAAACCCTTTCTTTGGAGCAAACATAAAATATATTCCAGAAACTCGGTATCAGAGGGAAGGGTGATAGGACCATCTCTCGGTAGCCCAAACTCTTCTTCGGATATATTAAGTAACTGTTCAAATATAGATGTATCAAGATATGACAAAGGAAGAATGAATCTCTTCCCATCCAACGAGTATACGATGAAACATCCCTTATCTGCGACAGATGACGTGATCGGTTCTTTTGAAGATGATTGAGATTCAGACTCTTTTCTTCCGAACGAAGCAACTCTTTGAAAATTCTTAAGAATATTCTCTGTGTTTACCATTTTGCTACTAATGTAGTTTTTGTTTCTTGAATAAGAATACCTAATGAAAGGCTTTGAATTTCTGTTATAAAGAATTAACTATGAACTGATGAAAAGAATTGTAGACGTTGCCTGGTACTTTATAGGAGTAACTAGCCAGCTAGAAGATGCATATGTTCTTTGGGTGAGGAGACAGAGGCACATGCTTAGTAACGAGATGTTCGAAGTTTGTTGTTAAATTTCCATCCAACTAGATTGAATCTCTACGAAATAGTTTTCCTCTTCGGCTCAAATTCTAATTAAACATAGATCTTCTTGTCGCTTGAAATCTGGGATATGTCGTGCACTAGATGAATGGATATTTTGTGAATTTTGCTTATTATCATCTAAATACCAGGGAGACAAATAGATGTGCTCATGTCCCGGCCATACATGGAAGAAAATTATTCTGTCTGATATATGTGAGGATAAATTAAAGAATACAAGAGGTACACAAGTCATGAAGTTATTGTAGAATGATATCAAGTTGTGCAATCTATATAACATGTTCCAGGTTTACAAATTACAATTATTTTGAAAACATGATTGGTACAGTGTACTTCATTTCGACAAGTTTAGTGAATGGCGTTATTATTGTTCTCTAAACAGATATAACTATATGGAATACTACGAACTGCTTCATATTGCTATTATGTTGACGGTGAGTTGTTCATAGGACTTGCATCAATTAAAAGAATAGCCCTTAACAATTATTAATTTTTTACAACTGCACAGATATAACTAAATAATTTCCAATTTATTGTAACAGTAGGGTTTCCAAGGACAGTTTTCAGGTTTGTGCCCATACAAGTAGTAGAGTGGACATTGTATTTTTGTCTCCACAAATGTGATTTAATAGCCATGTAGCAGAAAGTAATCATATATGATTTATTTTTTCCTTCCCAATTACATTGCCAGTATTCTTACACCGAGTCGTTATTTGTTAAAATATAAAAGAGAAGAGAACTATAATTTTAGAGGAGAATATACAATTTTTTTTTATAACTTGTTTTTTGTCTTGCCTGCGACTTGCATGCAACACAACAAAATGACCACATATATAGTGGTTTACAACCCTTACAAACGGACATAACCTTTTTGAATAGACACCCTTTCACTTCAATAGACACGACTTTTACTTAATAGACACGACTCTTCATTTCAATAGACACGACTTTTCAGTGAACGGACACAACTCTCCACTGAACAGATATGACTTTTCATTCGAATAGACATGACTCTTCATTCGAATAGACATGACTTTTCACATCAGCAGACACGACTCTTTAATTTTAGTTTACACCAACAATGCCTCCCCTAAACCAAAATTCCTTTGAACACCTAATGCAGCAATAATTCTTGAGAAAGAAGTCCCTCCAAGCGGCTTTGTGAAGATATCAGCAATTTGTTCTTCACTTCGACAATACTCAAGACTCACTTCTTCTTCACGAACGAGTTCTCGTAGGAAATGGAAATGTAGACGAATATGCTTTGTTCTTCCATGCAAAATAGGATCCTTTGAGACAGAGATAGTAAAACTATTGTCGCAATAAATGATCGTAGGATCTTTTTGCTTGAAGCTTAGATTTTCAAGAATTCCTCTTAGCCATAAAGTTTGACATCCTGCTAGAGATGTGCGATGTACTCCGCTTCAGTGGTAGAAAGTGCCACAACTGGTTGCTTTTTTGAACACCAAGAAATAATTCCACTTCCAAGGTTAAATGCATAACCCGAAGTACTCCTTGAATCATCGATGCTTCCACCTAGATCGATGTCCGTATATCCAACAAGCTTCACAGGCACATGAGCTTCATAGAAAATGCCATAGTCAATAGTTCCTTTAACGTATCGTAAAATTCTTTTTGCAGCTTCCCAATGGTTTGAGAAAGGCTTCTCCATGAATCTGCTAATCAAGCTTACTACGTACATGATGTCGGGTCTTGTAGCAGTGAGGTACATCAAAATTTCAACTAGGCTTTGAAAAATAGTTGGATCCACGAACTTTCCTTCACCATTTTTGCACAATTTCAAACATTTTGATTGCTGAACACCTATCCCTAGAAAATGATGTAATTCTCCCAAATCCGTCATCTCGAACTCCTTCATCATTGAATTTTTGAATTCAGATAACATCTCCATATTATCTCCAATAAAAATCAGATCATCCACGTATAAACTCACGATCATGAAACTTTCTTTTGAATGCTTCTTCATGTAAAGAGCATGTTCAAAAGGACACCTTTCAAAGCCATTCTTCAAGAAGAAATTATTGATACGGTCATACCATGCACGGGGGGATTGCTTCAACCCGTATAAAGCTTTCCGCAGCTTATACACCTTTTCTTCTTTGCCCTTCTTCACAAAACCAGGAGGTTGTTGAAGATAAATTTCATCTTGAAGAAAACCATTTAAGAAAGCTGATTTCATATCCATTGCAGCAGCTTGCAGCCATTTTGGGCAGCAAGAGAAATCAACAATCGAATTGTATCAAGTCGAGAGACAGGAGCGAATACCTCATTGAAATCTTCCCCTTCCTTTTGCTTATACCCCTTCGCAACCAAACGTTCTTTGTACTTGTTGATGGAGCCATCAAGATTTGTTTTGGTTTTGAACATCCATTTTACACCAATGGCTGATTTGTGTGAAGGCAAAGTGGTAAGCTCCCACGTACCATTTTTCTCAATAGACTTGATTTCATCCTTCATTGCATTCACCCATTTTTCTTCCTTTGATGCTTCTTTATAAGTGATTGGATCTTCTCCCGCAAAAAATGCAAAATATAAATGATCCGTAGTGTCAACTTCTTCGGTTGCATCATAGATTTCTCTCAAGGATCGCGTCCTTCTTTCCGCCGTTGGTGGTGAATTTTGCTCCTGCTCAGCCCCATTATTTTTAGGTTGTTGTTCTTCAATACCAACATTAGCATCAACACCTTGTTCCAAAGAAGTTTCCTCTTCAAGATTTAGAGTTTGCCATCCAGGTAATTCTGCAAAATCTGAAAAATTATAACAACCATTTTCATCAAAGCGAACATCTCTGCTGATAATCATCTTCTTCGTCTTCGGATTGCAAAGCTTGTAAGCTTTAGTCCTTTGGCTATAACCAATGAAAATGCCTTTTTCAGATTTGTCGTCGAGCTTCGATCTTAAAGCATCGGGAATATGAGAGTATGCAAGACAACCAAAAGTTTTTAAGTGAGCAACATTTGGTTTCTTGCCATACCAGACTTCATTTGGAGTGGAATCCTTTAAGCTCTTCGTTGGTGATTGGTTGATTTAGTAACCGGCACAAGAGACCGCTTCAGCCCAAAAACATGCAGGCAAGTTCTTATTCTTCAACATGCATTTGACCATATTCATTATTGTTCGATTTTTTCGCTCTGCGACTCCGTTTTGTTGAGGTGAGTACCTAGCAGTTAACTCATGGCGGATTTCATGATTTTGGAAGAATTCTTCAAACTGAGAGGACATGTATTCTCCTCCACGGTCACTCCTTAGATTTTTTATTTGATGACCAGTGTGTTTTTCAACTTGAAATTTGAAACCTTTGAAGCAAGAGAAGACATCTGATTTTTCTTTGACACAGTAAACCCAAATTTTTGTTGTGTAATCGTCAACAAATAACAAGAAATATCTGCTGCCTCCAAGCGATGGAACTTGCATTGGTCCACAGAGGTCGGTGTGAACAAGCTCCAGAGGTGACCGAGAAATCCACTTCGATTTGGATGGGAAAGATTCACGATGTTGTTTTCCCAATTGGCATTCCTCACATGCTTCGTTTATCACTTCAAGTTTAGGCAGCCCTCGGACTATTTCTTTGGTAGACATCTCCTTCAAACTCCGAAAGTTTAAATGCCCAAACCTCTCATGCCATAACTTGGAAACTTCATCATTAGAAGTAGCAATCATGCACGTACTGCTCACGATGTCAAGTTTGATCGGAAATAATATGTTGGATCCCATCACAATATTTGCCACTTGTTGGTCGTTCTTTTTCATGCTACATTGATCTCCAACGAATCGAAAATCAAATCCTTTCTTTAGCAAGTGACCGACGCTAAGAAGATTGCTGCGTATGCCTGGCACATAAAGAACCTCCGACATTTTTTCAACTTTTCCAGTCTTGGTTTTGAAAGAAATTTCACCAACACCTTGAATTTTGTATGATTTTGCATCTCCAATAGTAACCTGACCATCATCAGCTTCCACAAGACTTGAAAATAGATTTTTATTTCCAGTCATATGCCTACTTGCACCACTATCTAAGTACCATACGTTTTCAACATTTCCATCCGAAGCGATCAACAAATATTTAGATTTTTCTGCTTCATTATGCATAAAACCAGCAACTGACTTCTTTTCAGGATGTTTCTCCCAACAATCATTTGCTTTATGACCCGGCTTGTGACAGAAATTGCATTCAAAATATGGTTTTTTTGCCTTTGTATTTGCCTCGCGCCTTGTTATTTTGGAATGATGGTTTCTCCTCCTTTGATTCTTCACGTTTTCCACTATTCCTGCTGTTACTTTTGCCATGGGATGGGCCTTGAACTTTTGTGGATGTGAATTGAGATTTTAAGGCTTGATCTTGAGAAGAATTTGTTTGTTTACTTCTCATCAAGATTCTAGCCTCATGAGCTTCCAGCCTTCCTTGCAAGCCTTCAAGAGAAAGTGAAGAAATATCATTTGATTCCTCAATTGCAACCACAATATGATCAAACTTGATTGGTAGGCTCCATAGAATTTTTTCAACGGCTCTTTGAGTCTCCATGACTTCTCCGTTTGAAGCCATCTGATTTATGACGGAAGTGAGACGAGTAAAATACTCTGAGATTTTCTCACTATCCTTCATTTCGAGTTTTCGAATTCAGCTCGTAGTGACTACAGGCGAACCTTTTTTACTTGATCTTGGCCAGAATACGTTGTATTCAATATTTTCCAAGCCTCCTGAGCATTTGCAACTTTTGAAATTCTCTCATAAACTTGAATTTCAAGTGTCTGATAGATTTGAAAGAGAGCCTTCCGATCTTTCCGTTTTTTGCTTTTCAGAAGATCTCTTTGGGCAACTTTGAGTTGCGTCTCATTTTCCGGCGCACCAACACCTTCTTCAACAACTGTCCACAAGTCTTGAGATTCAAGACAGAGCCTCATTAGATTGCTCCAATAATCAAACTTTTCACCGTTGAATCGAGGAACAAGAGAGACAATGTTGTTTGACATTTTTCAACCTCGCTTTGATACCAATTTGTTAAAATATAAAGGAGAAGAGAATTATAATTTCAGAGGAGAATAGACAATTTTTTTTATAACTTGCTTTTTGTCTTGCCTACAACTTGCATATAACACAACAAAATGACCACATATATAGTGGTTTACAACCCTTACAAACTGACATAACCTTTTTGAATAAACACCCTTTCACTTCAACAGACACGACTTTTACTTAATAGACACGACTCTTCATTTCAATAGACACAACTTTTCAGTGAACGGACACGACTCTTCACTGAACAGATATGACTTTTCATTCGAATAGACATGACTCTTCATTCGAATAGAAATGACTTTTCATATCAGCAGACACGACTCTTTAATTTTGGTTTACACCAACAGTTATTAGGAACAATACGATGTTCAGCAATCTAAAAGAATGAACGAAGCTATTTGCATGATGACAATTTTTTAATTGCATAATAAGTTTTATACCTTCAACTAAACAAGGAGATACACAATTTAGAGAGGGATGTTTTCAACAAGATCAATATTTCTATTGGATATCAAGTTATTGTTATTGGTACTGCTGCTGCTGTTGTTATTGGTACTGCTTCTACTTGTTTTGGCTATCAAGTTATTAGTATAATCAGATTGACAGTATAGTTTTGCTGTTTTATGAGATTCCAAAATGTTGGTTAGTTGTTTGTAAAGTTGAGTGGTAAGTGGCAACCAATACATCAAGTTACAATCGGTTGTCTTCGCTTCAACTGTTGGTAATCAAGTTGTTTTTTAGATGCTGGGAAATAGTTTCCTTTTTTGGATTTTGATCATCATAACAAGATCTAATATAACGATTTAACACTATGAATGGACTTCAAAGATAAAGTAATTAGTTTGCTGCCTTCATGAGAAGGTTTAATAAACAGCAGTTAGTGCTAGTATGATTTTTTGCGAAACTGATGATGCATAATTTAACCCAGCACAAGTACAGAGCAGTTTCCCATATTAATAAACCAAAATGCACATAAACAGTCTATATTCAAATTTTTGTTATTTCACAAACGACAAAAATTACATACTCAAGCTAGTAAATAAAAAGTTATGATGAATAATGATACGGGAAATGATATTTTTATAACAAAATTTGATTCACAGTACACAACAAAAGATATGTACAAGTTGAATAAGAATATTCAGAAGCCACAAACAGCTTATTGATTTGATCTCAATGAATGCATACAAACTGGAGAAGGATGGTTTTTCAACTCAGTTTCTAGTAACAAGTTGTCGATGGCTTTAAACCCATTTTTTTGAAGTAAACATAAAATATATTCCAGAAACTGGGCATCACAAGAGAGGGTGATAGGACCATCTCCTGGTAGTCCGAACTCTTCTTCCGATATACTGAGCAATTGCTCAAATATAGGCGTGTCAAGATATGACAAAGAAAGCATAAATCTCTTCCCATTCAATGAATATACGATAAAACATCCCTTATCTTCTACACATGATGTGCTCAATTCTTTTGAAGATGATTGAGGTTCAGACTCTTTTCTACCATATGAAGCCACTCTTAGAAAATTCTTGAGAATCTTCTTTGTGTTCGCCATTTTTCCACTAATGCAGCCTTTTGTTTCTTGAATAACAATATTTACTGAATGCTTTGAATTCTATTAGAAAGAAGTATTATGAACAGATGAATTTTTTTGTAGAAGTGGCATGGTGCTTTATAGGAGACGTAGCTTGCTAACCAGAAGATGCATATGTTCTTTGGGTAAGGAAACACATGCACATGCTTAATAAATTAGGACCATGACACTTCGTACAAGATGTTCAAAGATGGTTGTTAAATCACTGTCCAATTAAGTTAGTACGCTATCAAATAATTTTCTTTTTTGGCTCAAACACTTGACCTCGACAAATGCTTATACAAATACACACTTGCAACTAATAATGCAGCTTAACATTGATTTTCTCCTGTCGCTTTAAATGTCGTGTTGCTTTGTCTGCATGGAAAGGCTTAAATGTATATATTTGTGGACAACAAAATGAGACAGTTTCACATGGCAGTGGCCATTTCGGTATATTAAGATCTATCAACAATCTCCACAGTCTATTTTACATAATTTTATGTTATATTATTGTTGTAAGAAAAGCCTTGTGGGTGGTACATGAAAAATGTATGCATATGACATTGGCCACTAACGTTTAAATTTTGCTGTCAAGTTTCTTTTCCAAAACTATGTTCAAGCAGAACCTTGTGCTCACAAGGAAGCAATAGCCTAGCGCTTTGGGAAAGCAAGCCTGTGGTGTTCCTAACTCAAGATACTTCGGATTTCTAAGAATTGTTTATGTTAGTTCACATGCTGTTCACCACATTAAGATCATATTTGACAAATGGACAGTTAACGTTAGTCTGCCACATTAAGATGCGGTGTACTTCCTTGTGTAGCATACTTAAAATGGAATTATTCTCCTGCGTAGAAACCCTTTACAATTGCAGATTCTTTTGTTAAGAACGTGTCATTGTTGCAATATTGTTATATTCATAATATTATTATATGTTTATTTATGTATTTATTTATTGTTATCGATTTAGAGATATTTTGTTATTTTAACAATTTGTTAACTTCATTTTTCTCAATATAGGATATGTTTTCTAAGTTATGTACTTTAATTTTAGAATTACGTTAAGATTTTTAATTTAAGAACTTCGCCGAGATGAATTTAGATGTAAGAGCAATTGTGTAAATTCTTGAATGTAAGAACTCCATTAAGATTTTCAAACTACAAGCAATTTTGCTAAAAATTTGAATAAAAGTATTTTGTTATGTGTTTTGGTGCTTTTGAAATAATTTTAATAAGTTTTTTAATACAAAGATTGAAAGAAATCAATTTAGAAATCAATTGTTTGCCCATTGTATTCAATGTCCAATAATATATATGGTTACAAGAGTCAAGATAGGCTACAAATTAAACAAATGATTTACTAAAACAAAGGTAACTAAATAAATACTAACCAAATAAAGAGGCTACAAATTAGACAACTGATTTGCTAAAACAAAAGGTAACTAAATAAATACTAACGAAATAAAGATATCGTTAGATCATGGAATAAATGTAAGAAATATTCTAACGTCTAGAATATATATAAAATATATTCTATCACACCCCCTCAATCGAAGCGGGAGGTTCTCGTATGCTTAAACTGTCCCTGAAATCATTAAATAATACGCCTGGAAGCCCTTTTGTAAAAATATCAGCAATTTGGTAATGGGACGGTACATGAAGCACACGCACTTCGCCACGAGCTACTTTCTCACGGACGAAATGAATATCCGTCTCAATGTGTTTTGTGCGTTGATGCTGAAGAGGATTGCCGGATAAGTATATAGCACTCACATTATCACAATAAACTAGAGTACCCTTTTGAATAGGACAATGTAACTCTAGAAGCAAATTTCTGATCCAGCACGAATCAGAAACAACATTAGCAACACCCCTATACCCCGCCTCAGCACTACTACGGGAAAGAGTAGATTGCCGTTTCGAAGACCTAGAAATCAAATTATCTCCGCGGAATACACAATAACCAGAGGTAGAATGATGGGTGTTAGGACAACCGCCACAATCTACATCTGTATATGAGATAATACGATTAATATGGGATTTGTACAAGTGGAGACCAAAAGAAAGGGTACCCTGGAGATAGCGTATGATATGCTTAAGAGCTTTCATATGCTCATTAGTCGGGGCATGCATATGAAGGCAGATCTGCTGCACGACATAGGAAATGTCTGGCCGAGTGAATATAAGATACTGTAGAGCACTTGCAATACTACGATACTTAGTCGGATCATCATAGGGAGTGTCTGTAGTGGCACTTAGATAGGACTTAGTGTCAACAAGACTCGGACATGAACTGCAGGTAGACATTCCGGCACGTTCAATAATTTTTATAGCATACTGTGTCTGAGGTAAGAAAAGATCATTGACATGACAGTGACAGCAATACCCAAAAAGAAACTCAGAGGATCTAGATCCTTCATAGCAAATTCAAAAGCTAAGAGATTCATAATATACTTATGAAGACGATCAAAAGAAGGTGTAAGTATAATGTCATCTACATATAACAGAATATAAACAATATCAGAACCATTCTTGTAGATGAATAAAAAGTGATCTAACGTACTATGAGAGAACCCAATGGTAGGAACAAAATCAGCAAATCTTTGGTACCAAGCTCGAGGAGTCTGTTTTAATCGATACAAAGATTTCTTCAAAAGGAAAACGTGATCCGGATAATTTTTGTTACGAAAACCCATAGGTTGATGCATATAAACTTCTTCATTGAGATGACCATGCAAGAAAGGATTCTTGACATCCATTTGATGAATGGGCCAAGATTTAGATAGAGCAATGTTGAGAACCGCTCTAATGGCGACCGGTTTAACCACGGGGCTTAATGTTTCATCACAATCAACGCCCTACTGCTGTGTATTTCCATCACCTACAAGACGAGCTTTATAACGCTTAAAAGAACCATCAGATTTATGTTTATGACGAAAAATCCACATAGACCGAATAATATTAATAGTAGGCGGCCTAGGCATTAATTCCCAAGTCTTTTTGTCAATTAAAGCATTAAATTCATCCAACATTGTACTTTTCCAATTATGGTCACGAGCGCACTAACAGGATTTTTTCGAACAAGATAAATATCTGTAGTGGTTGTAGTGTGGTAGTTAGAAGAGTATTCTGGGTTGGGATTAAAAAGGCCATTTGATGCACGAGTGGTCATGCAGGTTAAAATGGGGTTGGGAGGCCTAGGGGTGGTGTGAGGAATGGTCAAAGTGGGGGAGCTCGTAGACTGGGTTGGGCTGTGGGGAAGAGAGGATGGGCCAGAGGAGGAAAGAGAGGACCGAGTGTGGGCAGCAGTGGGAGGTGTGGAAGCAGGGCCTGTGTGAGATTGTGGCCCAGATTGAGGAAGAGAGGATAAGTCGTTGGGCTGCATTGTTGGGTCGAGCTGCATATTTTGTGGTGTGGAATTTTGAGATAAATGATGTATTAATTGTGAATTAATATTGTCACTCAAAAAATCATAATTCGAAAGTTTTGTTTTGTGGAGTTCGAAGAATGGAAATTCTGTTTCAACAAAACGAACATGACGACAAATTATGATTTTACCACTAGACGTGTCATAGCATTTGGAGCCGCGATGATTAGGAGCCGGACCTAAATAAGCACAAAGAGTCGACCTTTCTTGCTATTTATGAATAGTAGAAGAGGGGAATAATGAAAAACATAAGCAACCAAAAACACGCAAACCTGAATAATCCGGATCACTTTGATAGAGGACTTGAGAGGGAGATTGGTAATTCAATACCTTGGAAGGAAATATATTGGGGAGTTATGTAGCCATGTAGAGAGCATGATGCCAAAAGGAGAATGGCATAGATGCATGAGCAAGAATGGTACGGATGATATTATTTATGGATTTTATGTGTCTTTCGGCCTTCCTGTTTTAAGGAGATGTATGAGGACATGAGAGATGGAAAAGCATGCCATGTTGCTCAAAAAATCCTTAAAAGTGCCATTAGTGTATTCCGTACCATTGTCACACTGAAAAGTCTAAATATTACGTTCAAATTGTGTTTTGACTAAAACATGAAATGGTAAGAAAAGTTGTTTGACCTGAGATTTTTTTGCAATAGGAAAGGTCCACAAAAATTTGTTATCATCATCAAGAAAAAGAACATAATAACAATGGTCAGAAGTACTAACAATAGGAGAAGTCCAAAGATCACTATGAATAATATCTAACGGAAGAAAAGTATATGACACTGAATCATAAAAAGGTAGCTTAGAATGTTTTCCAAGAGGATGAGAAGAAAAAAAGTTTTACAAGCCTTATTACAATCAACAAACTTTTTACTACAAAGAGACTTAAGAATAGCTAGGATGACCTAAACGATTGTGCCAAATTAATTGTGGATTAATATAACCCTCAGTGCTATCACATCTTATTAGTCTGTTCTCCGTCTGTAAGTCATTAACAAAGAAACCAAAAGGGTCAAAAGAGATAGAAACCCTATTATCTGTGGTAAATTTACGAACAGAGACCAGATCTTTAATGAGCCTAGGAGCATGTAACACGTTGTTTAGGGTAAATGGTGGATGAGGTGGAGGGAATGTAGTGCGACCTTGACCAATAATTAGAATTAAATGACCACTACCAGCAACAATGTTACGATGTTTTTTTGCTTGAATTGAAATAAGAAGAGAGAATACTTGCATACGTCGTCATGTGAGATGTAGCACCAGTATCCATGTAGTAGTTCCCATCTGGTTGAGAGAACGAAAGAGCATGCATAGCGGCCTCAATGTCGGTGGGCATGTAGCTAGGACCAGGAGGAGCAACGACATTGAAAGCTTGAGGTCTGGACCGAATTAAGCCTGACCCAGAAGAGGAGGGACGTTGGGCCGCTGGATTAAGCCTTGGCTGCCAAGAGTATGCGGGAAATGGGCAAGAAGGAATAGTTCACTCTCCCTAACCAGGCTACCACATCTGCTGCCACTATGGAGGTGGGGCCTACTGATGTGGCTGCCACTGGTGCTGTTGATATGGCGGCTGACTAGGACTGGACCCATTAGTAATTTGGTGGACCTTTTTCTTCCCTTTTTTTCGAATTGTTCCTCCCTTTATTAATGTTGTTGCGCTTGTTTCTTGCAGATGAATCAGTGACAACAATGGCAGCACCACTGGACCGACTCGTAGAACCACCAGTTTCATGAGTTTGACGAGCCTTGATAGTACGCTCAGCCATTTTCAACCTTGAACGACAACTCTCAAAGGATGGCAAAAGCTCTTGATTTTGTATATAGTCCACCATACCACTATACGCCTTTGGTAAGGACCCGGTGAGACGTAAAACCAGACGATCATTTATCACTGGAGCATCGACATCAGCCAACCTATCCACCAGAGATTGTAGATAATTACAATAATTTTCGATCGAGTTGAAAGCCTGAAAAGAAGCATTCATAAAGTCCTCGAGATGGGTAGACCGAGAGGCTTTGTTGTCCTGAAAAAGAGCTTCAAGACGATTCCATGCCCCCTCTGTCGTGTCACTACTTCTGAGGATAACGAGGAGAAAATCGAAAGCAATGGTGTTGTAAATCCATTACAAGACAACGACATCTAAACACCTCCAAAGATCCGGATCAACGGACTTAACTTGGACATAGGCAGCTATAGCTTTCCCCTCCGTTGGTGGAACTAAGTGATCGTAAAGATCATGAACCTTAGCAAGATTGGTAAACAGAGTAACCCAAGAATGATATATGGCTTGCTCATTGTCTAATGTTACGGGAATAAGAGATTTAACATTAGTGATGGTGAGTGCGGGATGAAACTTGGACGAGTCTGTTATGGAAAAGAATTAAAGATAGAAGAATAAGAACGGAGAAGAAGATAGGTGATGCTAGGATAAGGAAAATAGGATCGTAAGAGGCTCTGATACCATGAAAGAAATCAATTTAGAAATCAATTGCTTGCCCATTGTATTCAATGTCCAATAATATATATCATTACAAGAGTCAAGATAGGCTACAAGTTAGCCAACTGATTTGCTAAAACAAAGGTAACTAAATAAATACTAACCAAATAAAGAGGCTACAAATTAGCCAACGGATTTGCTAGAAAAAAGGTAACTAAATAAATAGTAACCAAATAAAGAGGCAACAAATTAGCCAACTGATTTGCTAAAACAAAGGTAACTAAACAAATACTAACCAAAATAAAGATATCGTCAGATCAGGGAATAAATGCAAGAAATATTCTAACGCCTGGAATATATGTAAAATATATTCTATCAAGGATATTGATATTTAAAAATATTTTACTATAACTTCTTATATTAGTTGTCACAATCTCCTTTTAGCATATAACATTTGTGTATAATTTGTTAAAGCTTATTTTATTCAATTGTTGAGAGCTACGATTGTTAGATTTTCAAATGTGATACTTGATGCCCATTAATATTCAAACACTACAACTATTAAAGTATGTATAAAATTTTCTAAAGCACAACGGTAAGTTGAGATTGATGCTACAATATTCCATCGCTTGGAGTTACATGGTATTGTGATTTGTGATACTAAATCACATTTAGAAGAAATAAATATATACTAGAATCAAATAAAATTATGTTTTAGTCCAAAGATTGTTTTTTTATTTGAGCAGCCAAAAATAATTTAAATCGATTAAATCAATAAATAAAATATATATGGTTTTAAAATAGTTTTAAGATAATTTAGGTTTTAAAATTAGTGAATAATCATTTGAAACTAAAAAAAATATTCATAATATTTGAAAAACTAATATATATATATATATATATATTAGAATACGAACATGGCTGAATTTAATATATATATATATATATATATATATATATATAATCTTTTTAATGACATGAACAACATATAATGAATAATATATACAACATGAAACAATATACCTACGAGAAGCAGCCTTTAAGTCACACGTTGATTCAAATCGTCCCCATATCTCAAATATCCCAGTCCAAATGCGCAAATTTCGAAGTGTCGACAGTTGAAAGAGTTTTGTATTTGATTTAAAGTGTATTAGGGCCAGCTACGGGCTGGAGTATATGGGGTTATGGTGGCCAAGGAGTAAAAAAGATGGAGCCAAAAAGGAAAATAAAAAGTGGAAGTTTATATTCACTTAAATAGGGGATCTTCTAGAAATATCTTACTTCCATCTCCTCTTACCCGTTGCATCATTGTTTTGATTCATGACGAAGAACTTTAATGACTATTGACGAACATAGATTATAAGATGGTGTAACATGACGACAAAAAGAGAATGGAACTACAAACAAAACAAGATTTCAATTCAGAATATAGTATGTATATTTATCATGATTTTGAGTCTCAGTTATGTGAAAATATTATTAAAATCATTCCTCAAGTAGTCACACACACACACACAAATGGTTCTAAATTCAAATATGAAATTTTTAGTGTGATCTGTGCAATATAGCACATGTCAGTCGACTAACTCAGGTCAGCCGGTCGACTGACCTGTGCCAGTGTACAGATATTTGCACAAAAATGCACACTTTTGAAATTCAGTCGACTGGCATTTTTGAGTCAGTTGACTGAACGAAAAATAACGACTATTTTTCTGAAAAGACACAATCATTCGCGAAGGGTTTTCAATCCAATGACCAGAGGAACGGATGCAACTTTTGATTAAGAACCTTCATGAATAATTGCTTCTATATATCCTCTATATAAACATGTTTTGATTCATTACACAAATAACGAATTCTTGCTTTATTCTCTAAATCTATTCTTGCTCTATATTATTTTGCAATTCAAAGCAATCACAAACTCTATATCGCTTGAATCTTCGAGTTAATCTACACATACTTTGATTCTAAGTGATTATCTACCTTTCAATCAATACACACACAAATATTCTTATGGATTTGATTATAGGAAGTGTGTACTTTCAAGATATATCTGTGTTATCAACAGCCCCGTCCCAAAGGGTAGGCGAGCAAGACTTTTGCCTAGGGAAACACCACTGAAGATGGAAAAGGGAGCAACAAAATTTTCATTTGCGGTTAAATATTATTGATTTATTAAAGCAGCAAAACAAAAAAAATCATTAAATGGAAGTGTAGTGCAATGGTTTTCAACTTATCTTTGCTCTTTTCACACAGGTTCGAATCCTGCCATTGCAAATTCTACTTTTCCCCTTCTAATTTTTCAAACTTCGGCTAGGGAAATGTATGTTGTAAGGCCGTCACTGGTTATCAAGAACATACTAGTCAACAAAGATTTCTGTATCAAGTTGAAGTCTGTTCGGTTGCTCAGGCAGAAAGTTCTCTTCGGCTGTTGAGGTGGAAAAATCCTATTCGGCTGTTCAGGTGTTGTTTTACTTGTTCCTCCAGGTTAAGCGAGGGTTATTATTTTAGTGAAATTCTAGAAGGAGTCTAAGACTGGACGTAGGACGAGCTTCGGACCAGTATAAAATCTATGGTGTCATTTTTATTATACTGCTTTTATTTTTCCACACTATTTACTGTATAACTATCATCACTATACTCTATATTATCATATATCCATATTACACGATCCACCGCACATACACTTTTCATTTGGTATCAGAGCATTTGGTCATCCTATAACGGTCACACAGTTATTCGATATCTTAGTAATATGGATAGTAACACTAACACCATTTTTATAGAAGGTCAATCCACCACACGGCCTTCATTGTTTAATGACATGAATTATAACTATTGGGCTACATGAATGTTTATATATATGCAAGAAAATAGTTTTGATTCATTGAACATTACACAATCAGAGTATCACATACTCACAACTGAATATTCAACATGGTTAAACACACAAAAACTAGATGCTGCTTCAAATGTCAAAGCCATGAACATGTTATTTTATGCTTTAGATAAAAATGAGTTTAATTGTGTTGGTATGTGCAACAATTCCTATGAAATATGGAGAACACTAAAAGTCACTCATGAAGGCACTAACAATGTTAAACAAAGTAAAATATCTATGCTTAAGAATCAATTTCAAAATTTTAGGATGAAGCAAGATGAATCTATGAATGATATGTACTCCCGATTCCAAAATATTCATCATTCTTTATTAGGACTAGAAGAAATATATTCTGACTTTGATATTGTTTTAAAAATCCTTAACTCTTTAACGGAAGAATGAGAAAGAAAAGTTTTAATTATTGAAGAAGCTAATGATCTTTCTACCATGAAGAAGAGTTGATAGGAAATCAATGTCCTATGAAGTAAATTTGCAGGCTAAAAGAGTACAAGCACATGACAAGAAGAACATAGCTTTTCATGCTAAGAAGAAGACTCAGATGAGGAAGACCTAGCATTTATTGCCAAAAACATTAAAAAGTTTTTGAAGTATAGAAAAAGGAAAGAGTAATAGAAAACGAAGCTTCAACAACAATTCCAACAAACCATCAGCCTCAGCAATAGAATGTTTCAACTGCCACAAAAGGGACACGTACAAAAAGATTGTCCAGAACAAAAGAAAGCATACAAACAAAAAATAAGAAGGACAAGTTCAAAAGAAAAGCTTTTTCGGTAACATAGAATGACTCAGATTCTTCATCTTCTGAAAGCAAAAGCGACAGTGATAATGAATAAGCAAACGTATGCTTCATGGCAAAAGATAGTGAGGTTAATGATCTAACTTTTGATGATATGATAGAAATAAATTCAGAACTTCTAGACACTTTAAAAGGTCTCAACATAAAATATAAGGAAGCTCTGGAAAATCAAAATAAAGTAGAAGTCGAAAGAGATATGCTTAAAGACGAGAAGAAAATATTAAAAGAAGAGCTTGAGAAAATTCAAGATTCACTCTCTGACAATTCTCAACTCGCTCTATTAAGTCAAGAAATAGAAGCTCAAAAAGAAAAGAATGATGCCCTGCCTTTTGGGAATCATGAGTTAAAATTGTTGAGTTAGATAACACTAGTCTCAAAACTAAGCTTGATGACATTACTAAAAATATTTCCAATTTTAATAAAGGGAGGGAAAATTTATTCAGGATTATTGAAAATTCTCAATCTGCTTCAAATATGAAGGGATTAGGTTATGTTAAGAAACCAAAAGCTCCGCCTAAAAATGAAAATAAAAGGAGAAATAATTCAAAACCTAAGACTACAAAAGGACTTTTAAAAGGGAAGTCCAATCTGAAAACTATTAAAATATGGATTCCTAAAACAAACAATAGTTTGATTAAGAAGAAATATATAAATTCATTTTTTAAATCTGTACATAAAAATAAGAATTATATTTTCAAAAGAGATACTAAACACTCTTGGGTTTGGTTTCCTAAGACCTAACTTTTAGGACCCTATTAAAAAGTGGGTACAATGTTATTCTTTATTTTCTTGCAGGTCCCACTTAAAAGAGAGGAAAATGGATACTCGACGGCGGTTGCTCAAAACATATGACTGGTGACAAAAATATGCTATCAAACATTACTTATTCAGATGAAGGTTCTGTCATTTATGGAGACAATTCAAAAGGATATATCATCGAAAAAGCGACGTTGGCAATGTCTGTCTACCAGGTGATACTATTCCAAATTTGAATAACTCATTCTTAAGAGTAGTAGATGAATTACATGATATCTAAACAAGAAAAAGCTTAATGGTCAAGATAACCTTTACAATAAATCAACGGCCATCGAGTAATTAATGACGGGTTCATAACAAGAAGAACACAAGTGCTAAACTTATGATAACATGCAAGTTTATGAGTATATGCAAGAAACTAGAATTATAATTAACATAAAAAAATTATAAATATAATATTACACTGGTAAAATCATGTCGAGTAAGTAGATTAATACCACATGTCGTACGAGTTATGCAGTGAAGTAAAAATGCCTTAGTGTTAAAATCAAATATTGGTATTAACTCAGATATACGAAATTTAGATATCAAATGATGTCGATAACTTGAAAATGTCCTTTGTTTAAGTTCGATTTACAGACAAAAGAGGAACATCATCAGATAGATGTTAAAGGTTGCAAACACCATGCTTGGAATTATTGACTTGAAAAGTCAATATTTTCATTACACTTTTAGGGGGGAACTTTAGGGGGGAGGGGGGAAGGGGAAAATGTTATCCACATAATTTCTCAAGAAGATATGGTTTTGACTTAAAGCTTGAAGAAGATGACATTGGACCTCACTCCAAGAAGAAGGGATTAGGCTATTATAATAACGAGTTTTATAACTAATACAGAATTCGAACATACAAAGACACTCTTTGATCACTTTAACTGCCATCAATACTGTCATAGACCTATGACTAGCAATGTGCTTATAAAACAACATCAAAAGGATTAAGGACTCCGCATCTCATAAAGGATTACAATTCGACCATATCACATTTCATGCCATAATTAAACTTCATCCATATCGAGATCCATCATGTCGCCTACCTTCGTTGGCATGTGAGGATCCTTTATTCATTATAAAGGCGCAATACCATGTAAGAAGTGTTGCATGTCAACAAAACCAGAGTGGAATGCCATACATTATAAATGGCATGATACATATAGTATCGCATGTAACTATGGAGCTAAGGAAATTAAGTATAAGCAACTTCATAAGCCATTAATGAGTGTCAAAGTGATCCGGAACGCAACTCATTGATGCTGAGACCTATCGATACCACCTTTCATGACAAGGGACCTTATTTCAAACACGTTGTCATCACTCTCAAAGGAATTCTACCATCGATGTACTGGTGGTGCCTCTTCTTACTTGTTATGACCAAAGCAGGCTCACTAATTTTACCCTGTAGGCAATTAACACTACATTTAAGCGGTGTCGCACTTCATAAGCACTTCGAAGGTATTGCTTACCGATGATATTAAAGTAATGTAGAGTTAAGCCGCTCTTCATTAAATGCTCAACACAACACTTCATTAGCATATATGATCAGCATTTGGAGGATGTCGCGTGTCTATACGAAGCGGTATTGATGTCGGACACTATCAATATCCGCAAAGACCTTAATACTGCTCTATGATTATCATTGCTGAAGTCATTACCTGCTCTCAAATGACACCGACTGTCATGATGAAGGCCCAGCTATCAAAGATTTTAGTTGCCACATGCTGCCACATGCTTTCAACAAAGGAGCAAAGCGGAGACCTAGCATATAGCAACTTCAAAATCCTCGAAGTCCTTACCGACTCTTGGAGCTTATCAACATCGAAGACCCTGCCGCTCTTCCTCTATAAGTATGACCCTAGAGGTGCCATTCTAGCATACTGAATTCTCTCTTCTCACTTCTTACATGCTTTCAACTTTGTAAACACTAAATCAATTTGCGAATTTTTCCAATTATAATATTTCAGTCTTGCACACATAAGGATATGGAAATCAAACAATCACATAGCTTATGGACTATGATTTATGACTAACATATTTGTCTTTGACTATAATTAATTTGTACTTTGGCCTGATTTTGAACTCGAACAAGCATATCATATTGACCTTATTTGAGTTTTAAATTTGCATATCCAACGTTGACTACAACCCGACATCGACCTTGATCTTGCATAGCATATTTGGACTTACATATTTGGAATTGCACATTGACTTCGACCCTATACTATATTTTACATAACTCTGGCTTTGATAATTAAACAAGTAATTACAATGGACATTAAATCATGTACATATCAACCTATGACTTCGACGACTTCAACCATCTTCGAAGAGGCTACTCTTTGATTAACCCGTCTTTTATTCACTTTTGGGTGTTGATAAATTTATTCATTAACAGATATACAGAATACCAATTATAAAACCATTCTTTTATTTATAAACCACTACTTATACAACCATGTTTTCTTGTAAAATAATATTTATAAACCTCTCCCTTTATAAAACATTTTATATAAACGTTTCACGAATATTTATTTCAAAATATTTCTATCTTCTTTTAAATACAAAATCTCCTTAAAATAAAAGATAACCTCTTTTCTTTTCTTTTAAAATAAAAATTCATTATTATAATAACTTTTCTTTAAAAATAAGTACTTTCCAAAATAATTTAATTTTTTTTATATATATCTAGAAAATACAATTAAAAAGGTTGAAGTGAAATATAGAAGTTCAAAAACCCTTTTAAACAAAATACCACTGAAATTTCCAAAGGTCATATTTAAAATCTCCAAATTTAAAACCATTTCCAAGCCAAACAGCAATTAATGGTATTTTAAAATACTACAATAAGGCCAATAGCTACTATAGCGTTTACCGATGCTATTACTACCTTTATCACTTAAAAGATTTAAATTTTGACATATCTCAATATCACATTCAACATGGTCAAACTATCAAATTTCTGAAATAACAATCTATATAAGGGGTATGTAACTGAAATTAAAATCAAAGGTATGCAACTGGAAACTAAAAATCAACAACGATGGGAAATCCGGATGTCTCTATAAAATTCCCTATATTTCATATTAAATGTCATGGGCTTTTCAAAAGCGATTATTTAACCAAACAACCAAATAATTCATCCAAAACAACCCGTAAATTGTTACCTGCTATATATCACACTGATTATTCAAAAAGGTGAGTTTAGCTCAACGAAATTTCAGTTGACGCCGGAGTGTTCCTATTCGATCTAAAATCGGATGGCGTTAGATTTTAATTTAAAGTTCTATTGGCTCCAAATTCAACGAATCTATTTCCAATATGAAGATAACATTCCTATAAATCCAAGGCAACTGACCACGTTCGAATATGTTCTCGTATGAGCATGATATGAGTTTAATAAGATTTCGAATTAAATAATATGATTAATTCACAAATTTCATCATTAGCCTACTAATTACCATCATTAAAGCCTAATCTTGTTTTAAGAAAACCAGGCCGTTGTAATTCTACACGCTTGACATTGCTCCAGCCACCGCCACGCAACTCCAACCGCCGCTCGCATGTAGGTGATAGGCCCCAGACAAGGTGAGTCGTTCACCACCCTAAACGCCACTTCGACAATATCTAGCTCTGAGAACCCACCACCTTCAAACCCAGATTCCAACCACCACAAGTCACCGCCGCCCAATCCAACCAAACAACCTCCATGCACATCTCCCATAGTCGCACATTTTCTTAGTTGACACCTTCAACTAATTCGAGCTCTAGTGGCGTCTTTCAACGATGGCCATTGGATTTGGCTATCCAAGGTCTTCCAAGATTAGAGAATGAAGAGAGGACAAGAGTCTTTATATAGATTTCTCTCTTCCACTATACCCCTCAAAATCACGGACTCTAATCGAGACGTGCTCACTCACTTTCCTAACCAAATATCACTATTCCAAACTCAGTGGAGCTAGTTTCAATACCTAATTCCATCGATACAAAATTTACTTTTATTATCAAATTATATTGTCATTTTACTTCCCTAAAATTAACCATTAAGCGTTTCGAGCTCGCATGATCACACAGTATGTCCGACCGCCATGAAACTCATCGGCGTACATCGCTTTCAAAATAAATAAATAAATAAATAATAAGAAAATAAATTTTGATATAATGACTCGATTTTTATTGTAGTGTTTTTAATTTCATTTATTTGATTTTTCCATAATTTTTAATATAGAAAATATTTAAATAAATCAAATATCCCCATTCGAAATGTTAAAAATTTCAAGTCGTTGCAAATTAAGAGGAGAAGAGGTGAAATCAATATAGAATAATAACCAAATATATCATGTGCATAAACCATAAATCCAAAATATAAGTGCTAAATATGAATAAACCTGAAAAGTTCCATGTAGGAGGTAAGAACAGACTTCATTCCAACATGAATGATAAATGCAATATGAAAGAAGGATGTGAATAAAACAGGTGGAGAAAATATGTTCTCAAATTTTGGCATGGAAGATGGTGTGATGGATGAGGATAGAGAAATTCAAATTGGATTTAAGTTTATGGGTAGAAACAGTTGGTCATATGATACAAAGAGCAAACATGGCATCAATGTTGTAAGATGTGAATTTTTTTGAAAAGATCATATGTGAGTGAAGAGAAATCATGGCATAGGAGGAAATTAGGATGCATCATTTCTTTTTTAGTGAAAGAACAGTTAGCGGGGAATTTAACACCATTTTCTATATGTAGAATATATTATTTCATAAATATCTAAACATGTATTTTATATATTTTTAATATGGAGAAATCAAGATTAACAAAATATGAAACTACATTTATGTTCAAAAAATTTGACACCGTAACGGTGTTGGATATCTTTTGTAGTGCACCCTCGTAAACTTTGACTGGAGTGAACGCTGTTCGTTTTGGCCTTCTTAGGGAACTATGCTCTAAGAATTAATTTACTTATCTGGTGGGATTTAACCCATCAATTAATTATGAAATCCTAGATCCAAAATTAACTCATATTGATTTAATCGAGAATACATATTAGATAACATAATAGAAGATATAACTGAATCCATAGTTGTTGATTGGAAAAAAGAAGAAGATTTGGATTTGGTCTTCCAAATTGACACAAGCCTAGATATGATATTAGCTCTCTATAAGAGGGCTGCAGAGTAACTAAATCTTGTGTGCTTTAGGGATTACAACTTCTTTTATATATGATATTGACATTTTCTTATTTGACTCTTCAACAAATTAAAATTACATTTGATATCTATGCAATAATACATTAACAATTAGATCCTTAAGTTTTTTTTTAATTTTAATTCATAACATGATCACTTTAATTGGGTTTTACACCAAACTAACATAACACATATTTAAATGTATGGCTCATATGTTGAAAAATAATCCAACAATACCACACCTAACCTTCACCAAAACCAATTGAACACCACATCGCATGTTGCAGTTCCGATCGCCAATCCAAGTTTATTGTCCTTCTAACAATGGCATTTTATGTCCTAATAGAGTATTGACACGATCGTATATTGAAACACATACACATAAACGTAACATTTACTCCATGATATTTTGATCAATGAAAATATAAAGGTGTAACAGTTAACTTTTGTGTACCCTTCTTCCTTTATACAAACTAAATTTTGAATCCTTGAATGTCGCAACATATCTTTTTACAATGAGGGAATTAGGGAAAATGACAAACTTTGAAAAAAAATTAGACTGAAGGACATCAAGTTTCATTTTTAGGCTAAAGTACAAATGCTAGTTATAATTAGCAGTGTATTCAACATTTACACTATACAAAATGCTAGTTATATCTTGCATTATATTTAGTTTTACACTATATGAAATGCTAGTTATAACTAGTATTGTCCTTCAACCTAAAAAACAAACATTTTGTCCTTTAGCCTAGACTTTTTTCTTTTTTTAAGTTTGTCCTTGTACCTATTTTTCTGGTTCACAATCCTATATTTACATATGACGCCTCTTTTATCCTCTACAATGTGTGTCCATTCCCTTATTTATTTATTATTTATTTTTATTTATATTTTTTATTTACACTCAACTCTTGCTTTCTTCTCCAAAAAACATAAAAAATTTCATAGAAAAAATACTAATTAGTTCTATTAAAATTGCGTCCCTCTCTTGTCGTTATGTTGCATTAAATCAACAGCAACCACATATGTATTCAGATTAGGTACTTTATCAATGTAGAATACACTTTGAGGGGTCGAACATGAAGTGACTTCATATTGAACGAGATTAAACTAGATAGCTGATAAACATATGAGATCGTGTAGTAGGTCCATGAAATAAACTTGAGAAAATGTATACGAAATAATGAACTAACAGACAAGGTTCAAAACTTTAAGTGTGGTCAATAATTAAATTTTGGGAGCAATTGTCAAACAGCTAAATACTATACATGTTGCTTTAAAGCATACAATTCAGAAGCTACAAACAGCATGCTGCTGACTAGATCCATCAAGGTTTGCTGAAGACTGAAAACGTTGCTGTTGAAATATAGTTTCCAACAACATCTTCCCTGCAGCTTTGGAACCCTTTTTTTGAAACAAAGAAATAATGTACACCATGAAGACTGAATCACAAGGCAATGTGATGAGTCCACCACTTGTAATTCCAAAATCATCTTCAGCCATTTTCAGAAGTTGTATGAAGACGTTGCTAATCAAATATGCCAATGGGATTATGAACCACTTGCCGTCACACTACAAGAAAGGCTTCGTATAGCGACGGAGCCTAGCGACGGCTAGCGAAGGCTAAAGAAGGGGCCGTCGTGAGCCGTCGCTAGCCGTCGTTATACGCAATATACAGATCCAAGCCGAGAGCAGCAGATTCACTTCACTTGCTCCCCCAAAACCTTCCTCCTTCCCCCAATCCGTCGCCCCCCGTCACCGTAGCCGCCGCCCCAGCCTTCAACGCCTTCAAATCACCCAAATTTGTGTCGGTATGCTCCTAATCTCTTGTTTGAATGTAAATTTGATGTTTTTAGGTTTAGTTTAAACCCTAATTCAATTATAATTTGTTGTAAAATTGAGATTTGTTGTTAAATTGGGTATTCGTAGTGTTGTTAAATTAGGTATTAGTAGTGTTGTATGTTAATTTGGTAGATTAATTAGTTTATTATCATGAACTTAAATTAAGTATTACATTAATTAGTTTATCATGATCAAGTTGAATAAATGGTTGATGTAGATAATTAGTGTTGGCGATTAACATGGTTGGTAGTTTTAGGTGAAAAATAGTGTATATTAATGATTGACTTGGTTATTGATAAATTTACATGAAAGTATTTCATAGTTTATGAAATTGATAAATTACAAATTTAAGTTGTTAAGTGAATTTAAATTGACAAATTTTTATTTAATAATTAGTTTTTTTATTGTTTTCTAATTATATATTTGATAATTAGAATTTGTTGTTTTCTAATTATATTCATCGATAATTCTTATATTTACCCTGTTGATTGAGCGACGGCTAGTGACGGCTAGAGACGGCCATTTTAATAATTTTAGCGACGGCTAGCGACGGCCAAAATGCAAAATGTTGTATATATTGTAAAAAATAAAGTTTGTACAAAATATTAAAAAATGAATATGAGAACATTAAAAATTCTGCGAATATCTAATTTATTTTAAAAAAATTAGGAAATGACTTTAAAAACAACTGATATTGTACTAAAATCGATTTTGTAAAGAAATTAAGAAATGAATATAACAACAACAAATAGTCACATAAAATCTATGTCGTAAAAAAAATAAAGAAATGAATATTGAACTAAAATTGTTAATTGAATGTTGAATTAAAATTTAAATACACAAATTTTTGAAATAAAATATAAATAGTTGAAACATTGTCAAAATTTGAAAAGAACAACAATATTTGAAAAAATTTAAAGAAATTTTTTGATCCCTTAGATTGGCTTTGGCCCCGTCTGACAAGTGTTGCATATGATCGTTATATGGATGTTCGTTTTGTAACGGAACGGACATTTATATTCATCTGATACAATATTTGTCGGATTTGTCCCTGTATTGGACAAGCTACAAACACAATGAAGTAATTACATATTATAAATTATTTTATTTTAAACGGTTACAAAATTTCGACAGCACTTCCTTTACGTTCCCGGTATACATGCGTTTGTGTACGATGCAGGGAACATAAGGGAAGTGCTGCCGAAATTTTGTTGAACCGTTTAATCTGAAATGATTTATAAAATGTAATTACATTATTGTGTTTGTAATGGAAAGTAGGATGACTGACCACCGAAGTGAAAACCAAAATACCAAAAAATAAAAAAATAAAGTGAAGTTTATATTTTGAATTTTCTGGAACGATGAATTGTTTACAATGGAGAATGGTTGAAAATTAATGATTTAAATTGTGTAACATACATTTTCAAATCAGGAAAAATGTTCAATTATTTTCTCGACAGTACTTGGATGTATGAAGTCAGAACTGGAAAGAAGGGATCAATAGAGCAACATTTCTATAACGGTGTACACGAATTTATTAGATTTGCTAAATCTAATAACCGAAACAATACAGAAATTCGTTGCCCGTGTAGTAAGTGCCAACATTTGAAGCATTGGAAACCAGATATAGTTGAAGTACATTTGTATCAATATGGTTTCGTGCCTGATTATTATTTTTGGGATCGTCATGGAGAACTTGTTGAACCTACACCTAATACTGAAGTTTTAGAGGACGGTAATATGATGACGAATCCGATAGAAAATATGGTGGATGATGCAGCACGATCAATGTTTCCTACAACTGAAGCTGTCGATGAAGACGAAAATGTCGAAGAAGAACCGACTGCGGGAGCTAAAAAAATATACAATTTGTTGGATTCTGCTAAGAGGCCGTTGTGGGACGGATGTAAAAGCGGAACCAAACTTTCAGTAACCGCTGAATACATAACTATGAAATCAAAATTCAACCTTACGGAAGCTGCATTTACAGCAGTTGTACAAGCTGCAAAACGACACATGCCACCCAATAATCTGATGTGCGATAGTCACTATAAAGTAAAAAAATTGATGGCCGCTTTCGGTCTACCGTACGAGAAGATAGATGCATGTGTGAAAGGTTGCATGTGGTATTGGAAAGACGATGTTGACCTCAGAAAATGCAAAATATGTAAAGAAGAAAGATACAAACCAAGAAAGAAGAATGGCAAAGAAGTCCTGTACAAGAGAATGCATTATTTACCCATCACTCCCAGACTTCAAAGATTATATGCATTTTCTGCTACGGCCTGTCATATGCGATGACATAGTGTGAGAACAGCGGAAGAAGGAACTTTGGTACATCCATCCGACGGTGAAGCATGAAAACATTTCGATAAGACTTATCCCGCATTTGCTGCGGAAAGCCGTAATGTCAGACTTGGTTTATATATGGATGGATTTTCACCATTTTCACAGTTTGGTAGTAAATATTCATCCTGGCCAATTATCGTTACTTCGTATAATTTACCTCCATGGATGTGTATGAAGACACCATATATGTTTCTCACCACTGTCGTTCCTGGCCCTCATGATCCAACCCAAGGAATTGATGTTTATTTACAACCATTGATCGAAGAGTTGAAGAAACTGTGGAATGAAGGGCTCGAAACATACGAATTTTTTTTTCGGTTATTCGCTTCTTTGTTATGGACGATTAATGATTTTCCTGCATACGGGATGCTTTCTGGTTGGAGTACGACCGGTCGTCTAGCATGCCCTTATTGCATGGAAGAAATACGAGCATTTTCGTTACGATATGCGAAGAAAGTTTCGTGGTTTGATTGTCATCGGTGTTTTCTTCATCCCAATCATACTTTTAGAAGAGATAAGAAAATTTTCATAGCTAACAGAGAAGAGAATCCGAAACCACCCAAGGTTTGGTCAGGCGAGGAAATATACGAAATTGTAAGAGACTATCCAAAGATACATGAAACTGGAGTCCAGACTGAAATCCCAGGAAAGTCAGACATTCATAATTGGTGCAAACAAAGTATATTTTGGGAGTTACCATATTGGAAAGATCTCTTACTCCGACATAATATTGACGTGATGCACAACGAAAAGAACTTGTTTGATAATCTGTTTAATACAATTTTGAATGTAAAGGGCAAAACAAAGGACGATTTGAATTCGAGGCTTGATATAGCAAACTATTTTAAGTGCCCGAAACTTTATATGAAGCCTAATGACAATAAAAAACCGAAAGCATGCTATGAGCTAGACAATAAGCAAGTAAAACTCGTGCTAAAGTTGGTGGAAGAATTAAGATTTCCCGATGGGATTTCTTTCGATCTTCGTAGATGTGTTGACTTCAAAATAGTAAACTGAGTGGGATGAAAAGTCACGATTGTCATATCATGATGGAATATTTACTCCCCGTGGCTTTCAAAGAACTGTTGCCCGTAAAAGTATGGAACGTCATAACAAAGTTATGTTTGTTTTATGAACAGCTTTGTTCGACAACATTAAAGGTGGATCGTATACGTAAACTTGAAGTAGAAATGCCCATATTGCTACGCAAACTGGAGAAAATACTTCCGCCTGGTTTCTTTAACGTAATGGAGTATTTACCTATTCATCTTCCATCCGAAGCACTTCTTCGAGGTCCTGTGCAATATGGATGGATGTATCCATTTGAGAGGTAAATTAACATGTGCAATGTTCATGTCAATTTCAAATTCAATTTTGTATATCTAAATATGTAATAAATATCATAATAGGTACTTGAATCATCTGAAGAAGAAGATTCGACAAAAAGCTCGAGTTGAGGGTTCGATATGCAAATCGTATCTTGAAGAAGAAGCCTCATTTTTTTTCTCTCACTACTTTAATGACGATGTGAACTTATCGTTTGTAACTGTTCCTCGAAATGAGGAAGTCGTTGAACAAAATTCTTTACAAACATTGTTATCTGTTTTTAGACAACATGGTAGACCTGGTGGAAAATGTGTGGAAATATGGTTGGACGATAAAGACCACCATGTAGCGCACAGGTATGTTCTTTTAAATTATGTCGAAGTCGCACCATTTGTCAGGTAATAATTAATTTACTTGTAATTTACTTGTACGTACATAATAATAACAACACATATTACATATATGCAGTATCTACGAATCACAGTATCCATCTGGCGATCTCAGTAAAGAATTTGCCAAATGGTTTTTGAACTATGTTTATGAGCCGAGAAACTGTGTCGTTGATGAAGGCTTAAGACATCTTGCGATTGGACCGAAAAGAAATGTGAAGACTTATCCATTATTCTTCGTCAACGGGTTTAAGTTCAACACAAAAGATTACGGTGCTGAAAAATTAACATATAACAGCGGGGTATTTGTCAAAGGCAGTGATGATCCAGATGAGCATTTAAAAGATTTTTACGGTGTCTTAACACAGATTCTAGAATTGACATATTATGTTGAACCTTTATAAAAGGTTTTTTATATAAGTGCAATTGGTTCAGTAACGTTCCTGGTTCCGGAATCAACGTACATAAAGAGTACAAACTTATTGAAATAAGGCATACATCACACTACTATAAGTACGATTCTTTTGTATTAGCCAAGCAAGCGTTACAAGTTCATTTTGCTCCGTATCCATCTTTGAAAAGAGATAAAGCGGATTGGTCCGCTGTTTTCAAAATGAAACCAAGGTTTACGTTTGATGGAAATAATATTCCAGATGAAGCAGCATATCAAGCCGATCTTGAATCAAATACAGAAATAATAATAACTGATGATATTGATGTAGGGCCTTTGAATGATGAATCGAACGTCCTATTTGATGCATTCGAAAGTACCGAAGAAAATGAGATAGAATACGAGACTGAATCTGAATCAGAAAATGATGAAGACTGATCGTTATTGATATAATTGTTATGTGATAGTGATTGAAACATGCGATGTAATAGTAAATTTCTGTAATTGTTCTGTGATGATCATTTAGTTAATTTTTATCCATGTTTTGTACTAGTAAATTTTTATAATTGTGAAAGTGATTAAAACATGCTATGTAGTAGTGAATTTCAATTATGGTTCTGTGATGATTATTTATATAATTTTTATCCATGTTTTGTACTAGTAAATTTTTATAATTGTTCTGTGAAAGTGATTGAAACAGTCTATGTAGTAGTGAATTTATATTATGGTTCTGTGATGATTATTTATATAATTTTTATCCATGTTTTGTACTAGTAAATTTTTATAATTGTTTCTGTGAAAGTGATTGAAACATGCTATGTAGTAGTGAATTTCTATAATTGTTCTCTGATGATATTGTTTTTCTATAGCAGATATGTCTGGCAGGAGATGTAGTGTAGGTGGTGGTGGCACGCTATCCCCATTTTCCAGTGCAGGTGGTAGTGGCACTGCACCTGACTTACGTCCGATTGCAGAAGTTGTTCCTAGAAGTGCTGGGTAGTATCAATTTTATTTAAAGTATAAGTTTTAAAATCCACTAAACATGTATATCATAACTTTTGCAGTGGTTTTGAGGTGGAACCATCAGATTATATTTTACAGGTTTTGAAAAAGGCATTTCAGAGCCGGATGGATGGTTGTTGGCCTCGCTGGGACGACATCCCCCCTCATGTCAAGAACGCTATACAGACGGATTTACTTGTAAGTAGTAGTTTGAATTTCAGTTATAAATTAATATAATCTATATAACTTAAAATAATTTTAATTTACAGGCTGCAGTCCGCGTTGACCCTGATGACTTGGACATTTTTTTAAATCACTGGAACAAACGAATGAGGAAAAATTACAGGGATACATTGTCCAAGGCTAAGAATGCAGGGAAAAAGCCGAACTGGATGGGTGAGGGTGTATGGAATGAATTTCTTCAGCTTTGGAATAGTCCGGCGGTAAAAGTAAGTAAAATATGTTTTTTTTGTTATTTAAGTCTAATATAAATCTCGCAAGATATATATGTGATAATTTATCTTAATTTGTAGGAGTTATCTGCGCGGAACCGGGCAAACAGGAATAAAAATCTTGCATTGCACCGTGGTGGCTCCAAATCCTTTTAGGAGCACAAGAGAGAGTTGGTAATTAAATTTATAAACTGTGTTTACATTTTATTACAATATTTTATAATCAGATTAGCAATAATATTTATATATTTTCAGGCCGCGAGATACAACTGCGAGCCCACTTTGACCGAGCTGTTCAAGGCCACGCATGCCGTGGAGAGAACTGACGAAGAGGGCAATGTTTCGTACGAGTGGACGGATGACAAATCACAATCCGTAATGGTAAATTAATTTACTGTTAATTATAATATTTTGTCTTATTTTATTTTCAAAATTTTGAAATTCGGTTTTTATTGTGTAAAACAATTATTTATAATCGCAGGAGAGGTACGAAGCAGAGCGGGCTCGTGTAGCACAATCCACTGGTCGGGAAGAGCTTACGTTAGAGGAGGAGAACCATATTTGGGATGTTATTATTGATCCGCCTTCTCGGACCAGTCGACGGTGTAGCTATGGAAATGTGGTGGTAAATTTTGACATGTACTAATATATAAATTTACTTATGCATATGAATAGTTAAATAATTTTAATAATATTATATATATACTAATATATAAATAATTATGAATTATTTTACAGGCGATGAGAATGTAGAGTGCATATAGGAGGTCGCAGCAAGAGGCGGAGATTGCTCAGTTGAGGGCGACGGTGGAAGAAATAAATGATTGGAGGAAGAGTTTCTTTGAGAAACAGCTGGATGAGCGGATTATGGCTTATTTGCAACAGCATGGGAGGATGCCTGGAGAGGACGGCAGCGATGGCGAGGAGTAGGTATGTTTGTTTGCTTATAGTTTGGTATATACACATTTTGGTTGGTTTGGTGTATATATATTTCAGGATATTATGTATATATTTTGATGACTTCTAGTTGATGGATTTGGTTGGATATTATGTATATATATGTCGGGATATTATGTAGAAATTTTGGTTTACTATGTACATATTCTGGTTAATGGATTAGGTTGGATTTGAAAATGAGATTTGGTTGGATTTGAAAATGAGATTTGGTTGGATTTTATATTGTTTGAATGCATAGTGATGTTATATGATGGATATATGATGGTTATAGTTGATGAATATAGTGTATAGCGGGTGTTTGGTTTAGATTGGTTGAAGTGTATATGGGCTGTGCAGGTGCACAGAAATATACCCAGGTTAGCGACGGCCAATTGGTTCAGTTTAGCGACGGCTAGCGACGGCCAATTGGTTCAGGTTAGCGATGGCTAGCTACGACTAGCGACGTCATTTAGACGTTAAAAAAATTTCCACATGGCACATTTACAGTCGCGAGCCGTCGCTATTTATGTGACGGAGTCGTCGCTATACTATTGGGCGACGACCAATATAGCGACGGCTAGCGACGGCCGGCGACGGCTAAAAGCCGTCGCTGTCTGGTGCCGTTCTTGTAGTATCAAGTGCGTATATAACAAAGTTTCCTTTATTTTCAGTCTCTTTTTGGCAAAAAGAAGCCACCATTTGTAATTTCATTTCCATTTTTACAAGCTTAACTATTGCTGCAAAAGTTACGGTTTGACTATTCTTGAAGAAATAAATTAAATAGTTTAAATGGGTATCAATTGATGAGAAGATTAGCTGCTATTGCCATATCCTTATAGAGAATAGAGGTAGAATGAGGCCCCAATACAGTCTGTTGAAATTGGGAGCATGCTTATCGTTGGAAGCAATGTGATGCAGCACGACCTACGGAAGCACAAGGCTTAGGTCGTTCACGAGTTAATGAAGGTCGGCCTCGACCTAACGGGTCACGTGAGGAGGAGGAACGACAGGTCACATGGGAAGGAGCAACGACTTAACCAAGGCTTAAGTCGTTCGGATTTGATAAGTCGCACACGATCTAATGGCACGCTATAAGTCGTCCACGACTTAACAAGAAGCAGGAAGAAGCTCCAGTGGCTGAAGTCCTTAAGTCGGAAGCGGTTTACGACTTAGTTGAGTCGTGTGAAGATACCATCCTTCAAGTCGTCCACGAGTTACGACTCATGATAAGTCGCGGAAGTTTAAGTCGCATAAGTGGTTAACCGTTGACGACCTAAGTAAGTCACAAGTTGTAAGTCGTGACGTTATGTTGTAATTGTTTGTATTTTCCTTGAGTCGTTGAATGTTAAGTCGTAGGTCGTTTGTGATTTAGGCGCTATGTGTCTGTTATGTCGTAGGTAATCTGGGTCGTGTTTTTTAAGTCGTGTACGACTTAAGTGTTTGAGTCGCGTTTATTGATAGGTCGTTGCCGACCTAAAGGTGAGTCGTAAGTCGTGAACGACTTAAGGCACCGGTTGTGAAATGCTATAAATAGGGAGTGTGTTGTACATTTTGAATTGTTGATTGTTGAATAAAATTTTGTTTTGATTGCTGTGTGCTTTCATCTAAATTGGTAGTTGAGTGTGATCTCCTATCTCCACTTTCGGTTAATCGAGTGCGTTCGATTCAACGATCGTTGAAGCCAATTCACGATATCAAGTGCGCTTGATCAACGGTTGAAGAATTGTAGATCTTCTTTCACGGTATCGTGCGCGATCAACATGTCGAAGATAGCTAGAATTCGGTATCTTTGTGATCAACGAAATTGGGCATTTCAATATCTTCAATCCACCGTTTGCTACTTTCATCGATCTATATCGTTTTGTTATTATCCGCTGCGTCAGTTTTTGGTATCAGAGCTATACTTAGCCAATCATAGCTAAGCCGAGTCTTGTAGCCAAGGAGTTTGAAGTTGGTGTTCATCGTGTTCATCTTGAAGTTGCAACAAGTTAGAAGTTTTCGATCCATATTCTGTTGGATCAAAGTGTGGAAGTTGATTGAATTTGGCCGTGAGATTTTTGCACGCCAAAGTTTGAAAGTAAAGTGCTTGAAGCCGTGCTTGTTGAAGCCGAGCCGACCTAATCCTTAGGTCGTTGCCTATTGCCGAGTTGGGTAGAGCCGTGCATCACTTGTTTAAGCCGAGAGTTTGAAGTGTAGGCCGAGTTTGTAGTGAAGTGTTGAGCTTGTGCGAGCTAGTTGAAGTTTGAATTGTGAAGTGATTGTGTTGATTCAATCATGCGACAAAGGAGAGCTAATCGTCATCAAAATGTTGAAGCGTTGTATAGAAGAGAAGAAGCCGAGCAGATGAAACAACGCATTAATGAGAAGTTTGATGAAGGCATTGGAAAGTTAGAGAAGTTGATGAATGATTTGAATCAAAATCAAAGGAGGAGATCACCAATCTCGAACCATGGAGGAAACCGAATTTCGCCATCGGTTACGGAAGCGAGAAGGGTATCACCGCAGTCTTTTAGAGAGAGAAGAGAAACATCAATTTCATCAAGGAGAGATCACCATGACTATGGACATGAAGAAAGAAGAACTCCACGCGAGTTTGAAGATGAACCATATCGAGATGAAGAGAGACATAGTAGAGGAGACATGCGTGATCGAAGGGATGTTGATGGTCGAGATCGATATAGACGTACATTTGATTTTGATGAAGAGGGTGATAGAGCTAGCATTCATTATCGAGATTGAGACCAAGTTCGAAATTCTTATCGAGATATAGATGATGATCGTCGATGGGTATCGGGTATGAAGATGGAAATTCCAGAGTTCAAGGGTGGAATGGTAGCAGAAGAATTTCTTGATTGGTTGTCTAATGTTGAAGAGATCTTTGATTTCAAGGAGGTTCCTGAGCATAGAAGAGTGAAGTTGGTTGCTACTAGATTGAGAGGTAGAGCTATGGCATGGTGGCAACAAACTAAACTTACACGGTAGAGAATGTGGAAGTCGAAGATTGAATCATGGGAGAAGATGAAGAAGTTAATGAAGGCTACATTCTTGCCTTACAATTATCAATCACTCATGTATCAGAGATTGCAGAATCTGAGGCAAGGGACAAAGACTGTTAATGATTACGCTGATGAATCTTATCAACTGATTGCTCGAAATGGCATTATGGAGACAGAGGAACGGCTGACTGCTAGGTTTGTTGGAGGGTTGAGAATGCAGATTCAAGACATGGTGAATATGTTTGATCCTAGAACTGTAGCAGAAGCACATCAAAAGGCGTTGGCTTGGGAGAAGCAGGGAAGGCGTGGAGGTGGTGTGTTTACAAGTTCCAATATTCATAACAAAGGTGCTAGTGGGAGTTCCAATGTTTCGAAAGCTATCAGTAAACCAGTTGTGAATGAAGTTGCGAAGGCGAAGGTCAACAACAGTTTCAAATGTTACAATTGCCAGGAAGTGGGTCATAAGAGTAATGAATGTCCGAAGCCGAAGAAACGAACTATGATTGCTGAAGTTGAAGGTGAGGATGTTGGGGAAGGTTATTCTAGTCCAGTTGAGGAGGATGAACAAGATATTGCGTCAGGAGATGAAGGATGTAATCTAATGATGAGGAGGTCTTGTTTAATACCGAAGCATGAAGAAGAGGCTAGTTGGTTGAGGAGTAACATCTTTCAGTCAACGTGCACTATTCTGGGAAAGGTTTGTAAATTTGTGATTGACGCTGGAAGTTGTGACAATATTATTTCTACCGAAGCCGTGAGAAAGTTGAAGCTGAAAACGGAGAAGCATCCAAATCCTTACAAGTTAGCGTGGTTGAGAAAAGGAGGAGAGGTGAAGGTGGACAGGCGAGTTCAAGTTCCATTTTCTATTGGAAAGAAATATAAAGACGAGATTTGGTGTGATGTGGTGGAGATGGATGTTTGTCACTTGCTTTTGGGAAGACCATGGCAGTATGATCGAGCGGTACAGTATGACGGTAGGACCAATAGCTACGGTTTTATGTTTGAAGGTGTTAAGATCATTTTGGTTCCAAAGAAGAGACAACAAGAAGAAAGCAAGTCAGAAGAGATTGAGGAGCTGAAGACTTTATTGACTTTGAAGGAATTCATTGAAGAAGTAGAGGAGAGTCCTGAAGTCTTTTTATTGATTGAACGAGAGTGTAATGAAGCGGTTGAAATTCCTGAAGAAGTGAAGCCAGTACTGGAAGAATTTGACGATGTATTTCCTGATGAGCTGCCAACGGAGTTACCACCGTTGAGGGATATTCAACATCAAATAGATCTTGTTCCAGGAGCTGTGTTGCCACATCGACCACATTACCGGATGAGTCCAAAGGAACATGAGGAGTTGCGAAGGCAAGTGGAAGAATTGTTAGAGCAAGGGCGTGTGCAGGAAAGTCTAAGTCCTTGTGCGGTTCCAACCTTATTGGTGCCGAAGAAGGATGGAACATGGAGGATGTGTACTGATAGTCAGGCTCTAAATAAGATCACTGTGAGATATAGATTTCCTATACCGAGGTTTGATGATTTGATTGACCAGTTGAGTGGAGCTGTTGTGTTTTCGAAGATTGACTTGAAGAGTGGATACCATCAGATTCGTATTAGACCGGGTGATGAGTGGAAGACTGCTTTCAAAACCAGGAAAGGTTTATACGAATGGTTGGTTATGCCGTTTGGTTTATCGAATGCACCGAGTACTTTTATGAGAGTGATGAACCAGATTTTCAAACCATACATTGGGAAGTTTGTGGTAGTTTACTTTGATGATATTTTGATCTACAGTGGGAGTATGGAAAAGCATATCCAGCATTTGCGTGAAGTACTGTTGATTCTACGGCAGGAGAAATTTTATGCTGCAACGAAGAAGTGTGTGTCCATGACGCACAGTGTTTTGTTTTTGGGATATGTTTTGTCGAAGGAAGGTATTCAAGTGGATGAAAGTAAAGTAGAGGCTGTCAGGAGTGGGCCACAACCAAAGACAATTACTGAAGTATGAAGTTTTCATGGATTGGTATCTTTCTATCGAAGATTTATTTCACATTTTAGTAGTGTAATGGCACCTGTAACCGATTGCATGAAGGGAAAGAAGTTTGAGTGGTCATAGGAAGCAGGGGTTGCTTTTGAGAAGATCAAGACACTATTGACGACAACACCAATTCTAGTTTTACCGGATTTTCAGTTGTTGTTTGAATTACATACTGATGCATCGAAGGTTGGGGTTGGTGGAGTTTTGAGTCAGAAAGGAAGACCAGTTGCTTATTTCAGTGAGAAGTTATCTGGAGCTAAGTTGAGATATAGCACTTATGATGTTGAGTTTTATGCAATTGTTCAAGCAGTGAAGCACTGGAGGCATTATCTGTTTCAGAAGGAGTTTGTTCTCTATACGGATCATGAAGCTTTGAAGCATTTGCAAGGGCATGATAAAATTTCAACTAGGCACGCTTCATGGGTCGCTTATCTACAACAGTTTACTTTTTCTGTAAAGCACAAATCAGAGGCGACGAATCGTGTAGCTGATGCATTGAGCAGGAGGAATCACTTGTTGACAACGATGAAGGTTGAAGTGACAGGATTTGAACTATTGCCAGAATTAGTTAAAGAGGATCCTTACTTTGCGAAGTTTGTTGAGAAAGTCAAGGACGGGAGTACTGATGAATTTGTGTTGGTAGATGGATTCTTATTCAAAGGGAATCAATTATGTGTACCAGACTGCAGTTTGAGAATGAAAATTGTGAAAGAGTTATACGAAGAAGGACATGTGGGTAGAGATCGAACATTGCAGTTGATTTCTCAGTCTTATTATTGGCCATCAATGAGAAGTGATGCAGCTAAGGCCACAGAAGAAGTTGTGCAAACTTTGATTCCTGAAAACATGGATCTGTGGTGTAGTGTGATGAGTCGTCCACGACTCATTAGAGACTTGAGTCGTTCGTGCTTGATGAGTCGTACACGACTCAATGACTCATCCATAAGTCGTTTACGACTTAAGATGAAGAAGGGGAAAGCTAGCCGCATGACTATGAGTCGTCCACGACTCATCAGGAGACAAAGAGGGGTTCCAGAAATTGAAAGCCATAAGGCGGGGACGGGTTACGACCTAGATGAGTCGTTCGGTGTTGACTCGGTTGAAGGGATATGCCGCAAGTAAGCTTGGGAGCTTGAGTCGTTGGAAGATGTTGAGTCGCATGAAGTGATGAGTCGTGAGTCGCATTTTCTTGGGTCGGAGGTGTTGTAATGAGGCTTTGTATGATGAGTCGTCTGAACCATTGAGTCGTGTACTGTTTTGAGTCTGTGCATATCTTGAGTCGTTTGTTCTTGAGTCGTGTAACCGTGTGTATATATGAGTCGTTGTATTGTTGCTGAGTCGTGAGTCGTGTGTTCTTAGTCATGAGTCGCTTGAGTCTGTATTGTGGATGAGTCGTATATCTATGAGTCGTGTAAGCTGTGCTGAGTTGTTGAGTCGGTAACGACTTATGATGTGTTGGAGTTCATGAGTCGGCAACGACTTAGGGACTGGGTCGAAAACTCTATAAATAGGGGCGTGTGTTGTACATTTGAGGTTGTTGATTTTTGAATAAAATTCCTTTTGTTAGCTTTGTGCTTTCATACCAATTGGTAGTTGAGTGTAATCTCCTATCTCCTCTTTCGGTTAATCGAGTGCGCTCGATTCAACGATCGTAGAAGCCGATTCACGGAATCTAGTGCGCTAGATCAACGTGCGAAGAATCGTAGATCTTTGAACACGGTATAGTGCGCTATCAACGTGTTTGAGATAGCTAGAGTTCGGTATCTTTGGATCAACGAACTTGGGCATTTTGGTATCTTCAACTCACCGATTGCTACATTTCATTGATTGAAGTTTTGTTCGAATTATCCGCTGCGTCATTATTTGGTATCAGAGCCATACTTAGCCAATCATAGCTAAGTTGATTCTTGGAGCCAAGTTTTTGAAGCTTTTGAAGTTTGAAGTTGTTCATCGTGTTCATATTGAAGTTGCATCAAGTTTGGAGTGTTTGATCTATTTCATTTTGGATCGAGGAGTTGGAAATTGTTTGGATCTATCTTGGGATTTTGCGCGCCAAGATTTGAAGTGTAGAACTATACCTTGTGCTTGAAGTTGGAGCCGACATTACTTGAGTCGTATACATACAAGCCGAGTTAAGTTCAAGGCCGAGCCTTGTGAAATTGTTGTTTGTGAAAGCTTTGGAGTTTTTGTTCGAATTGTTGAAGTTTTGTGAAATTTTCAATCATGCCACCAAGGAGAGCTAATCGTCATCAAAACGTTGAAGCTTTGTATCGTAGAGAAGAAGCTGAACTTATGGAACGACGTATTAATGAAAAGTTTGATGAAGGCATTGGTAAATTGGAGAAATTGATGAATGATTTGAATCAAAGGAGGAGATCACCAAACTCGAACCATGGAGGAAACCGAGTTTCGCCATCGGTTACGGAAGCGAGGAGGGTATCGCCACATTCTTGTAGAGATAGAAGAGAAACATCAATTTCATCACAAAGAGATCATCATGACTATGTACATGAAGAAAGGAGAAGTCAACGTGAATTTGACCATGAAGCATATAGGGAAGAAGAGAGACATAGTCAAAGAAGCATGCATGAGCGAAGGGATGATAATGGTCGAGATCGATGTAGGCGTACTTTTGATTTTGTTGAAGAAGGTGATAGAGCTAGTGTTCATTATCGAGATCGAGACCAAGTTCGAAATTCTTATCGGGATGTTGAAGATGATCGTCGATGGGAATCGGGTATGAAGATGGAGATTCCGGAATTTAAAGGAGGAATGGTTGCTGAGGAGTTCTTAGATTGGGTTTCAAATGTTGAAGAGATCTTTGATTTCAAGGAGGTTCCTGAGCATAGAAGGGTGAAGTTGGTTGCTACTAGGTTGAGGGGGAGAGCTTTGGCGTGGTGGCAGCAAACTAAACTTACTCGTGAACGGATGGGGAAGTCAAAGATAGAATCATGGGATAAGATGAAGAAGTTGATGAGATCTACTTTCTTACCTTATAATTACCAATCACTTATGTACCAAAGGTTGCAGAATCTGAGGCAAGGGACGAAGTCTGTTAGTGATTATGCTGATGAATTTTATCAACTCATTGCCAGGAATGATATTATGGAAACAGAAGAACAGCTAACTGCTAGATTCATTGGGGGATTAAGAATGCAGATCCAGGATATGGATAATATGTTTGATCCTAGATCAGTTGCAGAGGCACATCAGAAAGCGTTGGCTTGGGAGAAACAAGGAAGGCGTGGAGGTGGTGTGTTTACTAATTCCAATAATCAAGCAAGGGGTGTTGGTGGAAGTTCTAATGTTCCTAAACCTGTTTCAAAGCCAGTGGTGAAGGAGGCTGAGAAGGCGAAGGTTAGCAGTGGGTTCAAAGTGTTATAATTGTCAGGAGTTGGGTCACAAAAGCAACGAATGTCCGAAGCCGAAGAAGAGAATCATGGTTGCAGAAGTTGAGGAGGATGATGGTGAGGAGGCAGAATGTTCAAATACACCTTATGTTGAGGAGGAGGAAGAAGAATTGTTTGGAGATGAAGGTTGTAATCTTATGATGAGGAGGTCATGCCTTACACCAAAGCAAGAGGAGGATTGTAGTTGGTTGAGAAGCAATATTTTTCAGTCGACATGCACTATTCTGGGAAAAGTTTGCAAGTTCGTTATTGATGCTGGGAGCTGTGATAATATTATTTCTACAGAAGCAGTAAGGAAGTTGAATTTGAAAACTGAAAAGCATCCTAAACCGTACAAGCTAGCATGGTTAAGGAAGGGAGGTGAAGTGAAAGTGTGTCGAAGGGCTTGTGTGAAATTTTCGATCGGGAAGAAGTACAAAGATGAAATCTGGTGTGATGTCGTAGATATGGATGTTTGTCATTTGTTGCTGGGCAGACCGTGGCAGTTTGATAGAGCAGTACAACATGATGGTCGTGCCAACAGTTACCGTTTCATGTTCGAGGGTACTAAAATCACTTTGGTTCCCAAGAAACAGCAACAGAAGGAGAACAAGCTAGAGGAGATCGAAGAATTGAAAACTCTGTTGACTTTGAAGGAGTTTGTCAAGGAAGTGGAGGAAGAACCGGAAGTGTTTTTGTTGATTGGGCGAGAGAGTAGTGAAGAAGTTGAAATCCCGGAAGAAGCAAAGCCAGTTTTGAAAGAATTTGAGGATGTCTTTCCAGAGGAGTTGCCAAAGGAGTTACCGCCACTTAGAGACATTCAGCATCAAATTGATCTTGTTCCAGGAGCAGTGTTACCACATCGACCACACTACCGAATGAGTCCAAAGGAACATGAGGAGTTACGAAGGCAGGTGGAAGAATTGTTGGAACAGGGACGTGTACAGGAAAGCTTAAGTCCTTGTGCCATGCCAGCATTGTTGGTACCAAAGAAGGATGGAACTTGGAGGATGTGCACAGATAGTAGAGCTTTAAATAAGATCACTGTTCGTTATAGATTTCCTATGCCGAGGTTGGATGATTTGTTGGATCAGTTGAGTGGGGCAACTATATTCACAAAGATTGATTTGAAGAGTGGTTATCATCAAATTCGAATCAGACCTGGGGATGAATGGAAGACAGCTTTCAAGACGAGAGAGGGGTTGTACGAATGGTTGGTTATGCCATTTGGTTTGTCTAATGCACCTAGTACA
Organism: Allium cepa; assembly: GCA_030765085.1. Lineage (NCBI taxonomy): Eukaryota > Viridiplantae > Streptophyta > Magnoliopsida > Asparagales > Amaryllidaceae > Allium > Allium cepa. The sequence goes on from CM060938.1 coordinate 552,270,953, forward strand.
TTCATGCGAGTGATGAATCAAATCTTTAGACCATTCATTGGGAAGTTCGTCGTGGTTTATTTCGATGATATTCTGATATATAGCAGGAGTATGGAGGAGCATGTTCTACATTTGAGGGAAGTGTTGATTATTCTTCGTGAGGAACAATTTTATGCTGCAACGAAGAAATGTGTGTTTATGACGCATACTGTTTTATTTCTTGGGTATGTTGTTTCAGGAGAAGGTATTCAAGTTGACCAGAGTAAAGTTGAAGCAGTCAGGAATTGGCCACAGCCAAAGACGATTACGGAAGTGAGAAGTTTTCATGGGCTAGCGTCATTCTACCGAAGATTCATTCCACACTTCAGTAGCGTGATGGCTCCAGTTACTGATTGCATGAAAGGGAAACAATTTGTATGGTCAGAAGAAGCGGGGGTTGCTTTTGAGAAGATCAAGGAATTGTTGACGTCTGCACCAATTCTTGTTCTACCTAATTTTCAGTTATTGTTTGAACTACATACTGATGCATCAAAGGTTGGGATTGGAGGAGTGTTGAGTCAGCAGGGAAGACCTATTGCATATTTCAGTGAAAAGTTGTCAGGGGCGAAGATGAGATACAACACATATGACGTTGAATTCTATGCTGTGGTGCAAACGATTAAACATTGGAGACATTATCTATTTCAGAAAGAATTTGTTCTGTACACTGATCATGAGGCATTGAAGCACTTACAGGGGCAGGATAAAATTTCAGCGAGACATGCATCATGGATTGCATATTTACAACAGTTTACTTTTGTCGTTAAACACAAATCAGGGGTGACAAATCGAGTAGCTGATGCTTTGAGTAGGAGGAGTCATTTATTAACGACAATGAAGGTTGAAGTGACGGGGTTTGAAATGTTGCCAGAGATGATTAATGAAGATCCTTACTTTGTGAAATATGTTGAGAAAGTGAAGGGTGAGAGTACCGATGAATTTACGTTGGTTGATGGTTTTCTGTTTAAAGGGAATCGTTTGTGTATTCCAGACTGTAGCTTGAGGTTGAAAATTGTCAAAGAGTTACACGAGGAAGGACATGTGGGCCGTGATCGTACTTTGCAGTTGATTTCACAGTCTTACTTTTGGCCATCGATGAGAAAAGAGGTTGAAAGATTCGTGGAGAGATGCCATATTTGTCAGGTGTCAAAAGGAACAGCAACGAATGCAGGGTTGTATATGCCATTACCAGTACCATCTAAGCCATGGGTTGATATTAGCATGGATTTCGTTTTGGGTTTGCCTAGAACTCAAAGGGGAAATGATTCGATATTTGTTGTGGTGGACAGGTTTTCGAAGATGGCACATTTTGTTGCTTGCAAAAAGACAGCAGACGCAGTTCGAGTGGCGCAGTTATTTTTCAAGGAGATTTATCGAATTCATGGTTTACCAGAATCTATTGTTTCTGATCGGGATACTCGTTTCCTGAGTCACTTTTGGCTGAGTTTGTGGAAGATGGTGGGAACGAAACTGAAATTTAGTAGTGCTTATCATCCGCAAACTGATGGGCAGACAGAAGTTGTTAACAGGTCATTGGGAAATTTGTTGCGTTGTCTTGTACAGGATAATTTGAGAAGTTGGGACATGAAGCTATGTCAGGCAGAATTTGCTCATAATCATGCAGTGAATCGTAGCACAGGATTCAGTCCGTTTCAGATTGTTTATTCAAACTTACCAAGGGGACCGTTGGATTTAGCAGTAGTACCACAGTCGAAGGGAACAGTTAAACGAGCTGTTGATTTTGTTGATGAGTTGACTGAATGTCATAAAGTCGTTCAGAAACGATTGGAGAAATCGAATGAAAAGTATAAGAAGTTTGCAGATTTGAAACGACGAAATGTTGAATTTAAGGAAGGTGATTTGGTTTATGCTGTATTGACAAAGGATCGTTTTCCAGTGGGTGCTTATAACAAGTTGAAAGCCAGGAAAATTGGTCCTGTCGAAATTGTGAAACGAATTAATGACAATGCTTATAAGTTGAAGCTGCCAGAGGATATTTACACTTCTGACGTATTCAATATTAAGCATCTTGTGCCATATTATAGAGATGAACATTTTGATGAGAAAGAATTTGCAAATTCGAGGACGAATTTTTCTCAACCAAGGGAGGATGATGCAGCTAAGGCCACAGAAGAAGTTGTGCAAACTTTAATTCCTGAAAACATGGATCTGTGGTGTAGTGTGATGAGTCGTCCACGACTCATTAGAGACTTGAGTCGTTCGTGCTTGATGAGTCGTACACGACTCAACGACTCATCCATAAGTCGTTTACGACTTAAGATGAAGAAGGGGAAAGCTAGCCGCATGACTATGAGTCGTCCACGACTCATCAGGAGACAAAGAGGGGTTCCAGAAATTGAAAGCCATAAGGCGGGGACGGGTTACGACCTAGATGAGTCGTTCGGTGTTGACTCGGTTGAAGGGATATGCCGCAAGTAAGCTTGGGAGCTTGAGTCGTTGGAAGATGTTGAGTCGCATGAAGTGATGAGTCGTGAGTCGCATTTTCTTGGGTCGGAGGTGTTGTAATGAGGCTTTGTATGATGAGTCGTCTGAACCATTGAGTCGTGTACTGTTTTGAGTCTGTGCATATCTTGAGTCGTTTGTTCTTGAGTCGTGTAACCGTGTGTATATATGAGTCGTTGTATTGTTGCTGAGTCGTGAGTCGTGTGTTCTTAGTCATGAGTCGCTTGAGTCTGTATTGTGGATGAGTCGTATATCTGTGAGTCGTGTAAGCTGTGCTGAGTTGTTGAGTCGGTAACGACTTATGATGTGTTGGAGTTCATGAGTCGGCAACGACTTAGGGACTGGGTCGAAAACTCTATAAATAGGGGCGTGTGTTGTACATTTGAGGTTGTTGATTTTTGAATAAAATTCCTTTTGTTAGCTTTGTGCTTTCATACCAATTGGTAGTTGAGTGTAATCTCCTATCTCCTCTTTCGGTTAATCGAGTGCGCTCGATTCAACGATCGTAGAAGCCGATTCACGGAATCTAGTGCGCTAGATCAACGTGCGAAGAATCGTAGATCTTTGAACACGGTATAGTGCGCTATCAACGTGTTTGAGATAGCTAGAGTTCGGTATCTTTGGATCAACGAACTTGGGCATTTTGGTATCTTCAACTCACCGATTGCTACATTTCATTGATTGAAGTTTTGTTCGAATTATCCGCTGCGTCAAGAAGGAAAGTTGAAAGGTTTGTGCGTAGATGTCATGTTTGTCAGATTTCGAAAGGGACAGCTATAAATGCGGGATTGTATATGCCATTACCTGTTCCTACAAAACCATGGGTAGACATTAGCATGGATTTCGTGTTGGGTTTGTCGAGAACTCAAAGGGGGAATGACTCTATATATGTTGTGGTGGATCGTTTCTCGAAGATGGTACATTTTATTGCTTGTAAGAAGACGGCGGATGCTGTTCATGTTGCTCAGTTATTTTTCAAGGAGATCTATCGACTTCATGGATTGTCAGAATCTATTGTGTCGGATAGGGATACTCGTTTTCTGAGTCACTTTTGGTTAAGTTTGTGAAAGATGGTCGGAACGAAGCTGAATTTTAGTAGCTCTTACCATCCACAAACTGATGGGCAGACGGAGGTTGTGAACAGATCATTGGGAAATTTACTACGATGTCTTGTGAAGGACAATCTGAGAAGTTGGGACATGAAGTTATGCCAAGCAGAGTTTGCACATAATCATGCGGTTAATAGAAGCACAGGTTACAATCCATTTCAGATTGTATATTCAAGTTTGCCAAGGGGACTGTTGGATTTGGCGGTAGTACCAAAACCGAAGGGGACGGTTAAACGGGCTGTTGATTTTGTTGATGAATTAACTGAATGTCATAAAATCGTTCAGGAACGATTGGTGAAGGCAAATGAGAAGTATAAGCGAACTGCAGATTTGAAGAGACGAAGTGTTGAATTTAACGAAGGTGATTTGGTTTACGCAGTGCTGACAAAAGATCGTTTTTCGGTGGGAACGTACAATAAATTGAAGGCGCGGAAAATTGGTCCAGTTGAAATTCTAAAGAAAATCAATGAGAATGCGTATCAATTGAAGATACCAGAAGATGTTCATACTTCTGATGTTTTCAACGTCAAATATTTAATTCCATACCATGGAGCTGAACTTGTTGTGGAAGAAGATGGTGAAAATTCGATGTCGAATTTCTGTCAATCAGGTGAGGATGATGCAGCACGACCTACGGAAGCACAAGGCTTAGGTCGTTCACGAGTTAATGAAGGTCGGCCCCGACCTAACGGGTCACGTGAGGAGGAGGAACGACCTAACAGGTCACATGGGAAGGAGCAACGACTTAACCAAGGCTTAAGTCGTTCGGGTTTGATAAGTCGCACACGATCTAACGACACGGCTATAAGTCGTCCACGACTTAACAAGAAGCAGGAAGAAGCTCCAGTGGCTGAAGTCCTTAAGTCGGAAGTGGGTTACGACTTAGTTGAGTCGTGTGAAGATACCATCCTTCAAGCCGTCCACGAGTTACGACTCATGATAAGTCGCGGAAGTTTAAGTCGCATAAGTGGTTAACCGTTGACGACCTAAGTAAGTCACAAGTCGTAAGTCGTGACGTTATGTTGTAATTGTTTGTATTTTCCTTGAGTCGTTGAATGTTAAGTCGTAGGTCGTTTGTGATTTAGGCGCTATGTGTCTGTTATGTCGTAGGTAATCTGGGTCGTGTGTTTTAAGTCGTGTACGACTTAAGTGTTTGAGTCGCGTTTATTGATAGGTCGTTGCCGACCTAAGGGTGAGTCGTAAGTCGTGAACGACTTAAGGCACCGGTTGTGAAATGCTATAAATAGGGAGTGTGTTGTACATTTTGAGTTGTTGATTGTTGAATAAAATTTTGTTTTGATTGCTGTGTGCTTTCATCTAAATTGGTAGTTGAGTGTGATCTCCTGTCTCCACTTTCGGTTAATCGAGTGCGCTCGATTCAACGATTGTTGAAGCCAATTCACGGTATCAAGTGCACTTGATCAACGTTTGAAGAATTGTAGATCTTCTTTCACGGTATCGTGCGCGATCAACGTGTCGAAGATAGTTAGAATTCGGTATCTTTGTGATCAACGAATTTGGGCATTTCAGTATCTTCAATCCACCGTTTGCTACTTTCATCGATCTATATCGTTTTGTTATTATCCGCTGCGTCACAATGCCATGTGATCGGTAAAGGAGTCGAATATGACATGTCTCGATCATGTTTTCATTTGTAAAACAAGCTGTGTTATATCTTATGGCCATATGTATGCATCAATATTACAGGATCTATCACCAATGTTTACAGACCATTCTACTTGATATGATGATTTTTTAGTGTCGGGGACAAAGCATGTGAGTATTATTACATGACTTTGATAACGAACCTTAATTATTTATTTGGTGAGTTGGCTTTCAAGTAGTGTTGTAAGTGTTATTGGTTAAGCGTTTAGTATTATCGGAATGTGGAAATAGAATATAGTTACAATTGTCCAGTTCTAACAAGACTTAAACTCAAACACAGGGGGGAAAAACAGAAGGGGGGAAAAGGAATGGTTCTAAATCATCTGAACTATACAGTTAAGGTTTTGGATCCATATAATTCACACTATCGTGGAAACATCACTTAATTTAACAGATACAGCAATTCATTTCATGACCAAAACAACATGGTATGCATAACTGCTCAATATGCTCCACGTCTGTGTCACGATTTTCTATTTTGTTGCCTTCATGTGAATATTACATAAACAGCAGTCACTGCTAGTATGATTTTTTTTCTTCATTAAAATGATGATGCATAATTTAGCCCAGCACAAGTACAGAGAAATTTCCCATATTAATAAACCAAAATGTAAATATAGAGCCTATTCAAAATTTAGTTATTTCACACTGTGAAGAGTGTCAACAAAATAAATACTCAAAATAGTAAATAAAAAATTATAATGATTGACGATATCTGGACTGACATTTTATAACAAAATTTGATTTACAGTATACAACAAATGATATGTACAAGCTGAATATGAAAATTCAGAAGCCACAAACAGCTTGTTGATTTGAACTTAATGAATGCATACAGACTGGAGAAGGATGATTTTTCAACACAGTTTCTAGTACCAAGTTATCAATCGCTTTAAACCCATTTCTTTGAAGTAAACATAAAATATATTCCAGAAACTCGGCATCACAAGGAAGGGTTATAGGGCCATCTCCTGATAGTCCAAACTCTTCTTCTGATATATTAAGCAGTTGCTCAAATATAGGCGTGTCAAGATATGACAAAGGAAGCATAAATCTCTTCCCATCCAATGAATATACTATAAAACATCCCTTATCTGCGACACATGATGTGCTCAATGCTTTTGAAGATGACTGGGATTCAGACTCTTTTCTACCAAATGAAGCAACTCTTTGCAAATTCTTAAGAATCTTCTTTGTGTTCACCATTTTCCTACTAGCGTAGTTTTTGATTCTTGAATACCAATATTTAATGAATGCTTTGAATTCAATTAAACAGGAGTAATTGTGAACCGATGAAAAGAATTGTAGAAGTCGCCTAGTACTTTATAGGAGTACCCTGCTAATCAGAAGGTGCTTATGTTCTTCGAGTGAGGAAACACATGCACATGCTTAGTAATCCAGGACTATGACATTTCATTCAAGATGTTTAAAGATTGTTGTTAAGTCGCTGTCCAATTAAGTTAACAATCCGCTGCCAAATAATTTTCTTTTTTGGCTCAAACACTTAACCCCAGCAAATGGTTTTTAAAATGAAAACTAATAACACAGCTAAATTACATAGATCTTCTTGTCCCTTGATATTGATCTGTGATAAGGTTGTATGCCAGATGAACAAGTATTTATAATTTCGCTTAGTATCAGCTAAAGATTCTAAACACAAGGGAGACAAACTGATATGACAGTGTCCCAATAGATATGTTGAGTGAAATTAATCCATCTGATAGGAAATATAATCAGTTGTGTGTGAGGATAAAGTAGGGAATACAAGAATCATAAGTTGTGAAGTTATTAAAAAGGTAGCATGATACTATATCAGGTTTGGTTGAACATGTATATTATACCATGTTCCAGGTTTAAAAATAACATCTACTTTGAGAATTTTCTTGGTTGTCCATATTGCTTTGTCAGCGTAGCAACGCATAGAGGCGTAGTATTTGTGGAAAACAAAATGAGGAAGTTTCACATGGGAGTGGCCAGTTTAGAAATTCTTCATCAATGTCCCTATATCCAAATCCCTAACATGCGTCGACAGTCGACATAGTAAGCTCTATCAACAATCTCAACAGTCCATTCTACATAATTTTATGTTTTTTTAAAGATGTAGGCTAAACCAGGTGAGTTGTATATGTGTATATGACAGTGGTCGTGAATGTTTAAATCTTGCTGTCAAGTTGCTTTTCCAAAACTATATCAGACCAGACCTTATCCTTACAAGGAAGCAATAGCCTAGCTCTTTGAGAAAGCAGGCCACTGGTAAAACAAAATGGCAAGACATGATAGCTAGTATGTACAGTTTATCAGAATCAAAGGGATAGTGAACTGTTCACCACGTTAAGTTTGTACTTGACAAATGTACGGTTAACATTGGTTAATAAAAAGCAGCGTACTTCCATTCACAGCATACTTATCTAAAATGTAATTATTCTCCTGCATACAGATACAAAACCCAAGGATTAACAGTTACAGATTCTTGTGTTAAAAATTATTATTATTAGAATTTTGTTATGTTTTTACTATTAAAATATATGTTATTATTGTTACATATTTATAGACACTTTAACATATAACTTTTTATAAGGTAATTTATCATTTATCTTTTAGATAACAGAAAATTGAATTACAGCTGTAGAAATTATCCTTTAACCTTTATTTATCATTTAAGCTTCTATCGTATTTGAAGAAAATAATCAAATAACCAACAATATTAAAGTTATAAATGTGATCATCTAAGATATTAAAGATATATTAAAGGTATAAAATAAAAAAAAGATAGCTTTTCCATCACTTTCTTAGATTAATTTTTTAACCAATATCAGTGTAACTTAACTCCGTAATAATAATGTCATTAACATTTTGTATTAAAAGACAAAATAATTTATAATTTACCTACTCAAAATGTTTAGTAATAAATAGCTTTAAGATAAAGTTATTTAATTATCAAAATATATAAAAAGATGCCAAGTCTATGTTTTTACACGAAAACTTATATTTTCCTCTCTATCGCTCTCTTACATTATTTATCATTGAGGCTTTTCATTTTATGGATATCCAAAAAAAAAAAAAAAAACTCAAGCAACAAGTAAAATATTAAAGTTGTAACCTTTTATGACTTTGGCTAAAAAATAATTTTTTTTTAATATCAATGATTTTCTTTTTTCTAATTGCTTGTTGACTAAATTACGTTCATAAAGATAAAAGTTTGTATCACTTTATTTGCAAAGATAAAATAATTTATCATTTACTTACTAAAATTGTATAATGCTCAATAGGACTTTAAGAGTAAATATTCATCAATATGCATAAAAAAGGTAAAAAGTTAACATTTTACATGAAAACATATAAAATCTTATACCCTTCTTTCATAAAGAAGGATATGTTGTTACAAATAGAAAGGTAACTATATTTATCATTTCATGCAACTAAATTTAGCTTTCAAGTATAACACTGACCGATAAAGATAATTATATCACTATGTTTACAAAGTTAAAATGGTTTATCATATATTTATTCAAATGGTTGATATCCAATAGTTTTAACACGAAAATATTAAACAACAGATTAGAAAAATAAGAAGATAACAAATTAACATTTTACATTAAAAATTATTAAAAATTATGTTCATCACTAAAGTGCAATAATTTATCTTTAATGTTTTCACTTTTATCGATATATATCTAAATATAACTACAAATAACAAACAAATTTTAGAGTTACAAAGATACAAAATTGTACCAAAATTATTATTATCATCTCCTTCTATAAAAAAATTAATCATTTAAAAAATAGCTCAAATTGAAAAGAAATATATCTTTATCACTTAGTCCAAAAGGACATGATAATAAGTAATCATTTAACAGGAAAATAAGCACAAGGAAAAACTTAAGAACTTTTTTAGGCTGAAGGACGACAAATTTATTTTTTAGGCTGAAGAACGATGCAAGTTATAACTAGCATTTTGTATAGTATAAAACTGAATATAATGCTAGTTATAACTAGCATTTTGTGTATTGTAAAAGTTGAATATAATGCTTAATATAAATAGCATTTGTCTTTCAGCCTAAAAATAAAAATTCATGTCCTTCGGCCAATTTTTTTCCAGAGTTTGTCATTTTTTCCTGATTCTCCCATCATTTAAATACTAAAAATTCTTTATATTAAGTAGTTTTGGGGTAAAAAAATAAATGGTTACCATCTTAAAATAAAAAGTATAAACATTTATTTACTTCTTTTCAAATTGTTATGCTTGTCGCACATGTTGCAAGGAGAAACGACAGTTTGGAAGTGGAATAGTCACACATCACTAAATAACTTGGAGAAACGATATATAAATATGGATGTGCCAACTCATATGGGTATGTCACGTGCTAAAGATAGGGAGCTTGGCCCGACCATCGTGACATAACACAAATGTTTGATAATATTTTTTATCCATTTCAAATTGTACAAATTGATCAAATAGAGAAAAAAAATGTTAATTTCTAGCTATAGTTTTTCATTTACCATTTAATACAAATAGATAGTGACGTGTTTATATTTAGTATACTGAAAGACAATAAAAGGATAAAAGTAAGGAAACGTTAATTGAATTTTCCAGTTTTAAAAATGTAAGATGAGTGTATTAGACATATATATTTAACAACTAAAATATTATTTTTAGAGGTGCTTTGTAAAACACCTAATAGAGTTAGGGGTATGCTTTAAGAGCAATTCTATTATTTTGTATAATATATTAAATATGCACGCTATAAGAATAAGATCAATTTTCGACGGCTCCTGCCCGTCGACCGCGGTCGGAAACCGTCGGAAATATCCACCGCAAAAAGCTCCGTCGACGAATAGAATTTCCAACAGCCCCCGATAGACCCCATAGCCTATTTTTCGATGACTACCGACGGCTTTCGACGGCCGTCGGAAGACATATGGGCAGTCACGTTGTGTGCCGAAAGCCGTTAGGAGCCATTCGTAACCGTTGAAAAATTACTATATCCAGCCGTCGGAAACTGACGCAGCGGATTAACAGAAACTTGATATGTCGATGGAATTAGCAATCGGTGAGTTGAGAATACTGCAATGCCCAAATCCGTTGATCCAAAGATGCCGGATTCTAGCTATCTTCGTCTCGTTGATCGCGCACGATACCGAGAAACAAAGATCTACGATTCTTCGACGTTGATCAAGCGCACTTGATTCCGCGAATCGGCTTCAACAAACGTTGATTTGAGCGCACTCGAATGGCGTAGGTGGAGATAGGAGATTTCACTCGACTACCAATTTAATGAAAGCTCAAAGCTAACAAAGAAGAATTTTATCCAAATTTTCAACAAGCTTACAAATGACACGACTTGCCTATTTATAGGCTTACAACTCACTACAAGACTTAAAAAAATTACAACACAATGGTATACGACTTAAAGAAAAGAAAATATGCAGCGACTTTATGCTAACTCGGCTACGGTTCAACTGAAACTCGGCAACGACTTAACGACTCGGTAATAAGTCGTTCGTGGCTTATGGAGCATATAGTAAGTCGTTCGCGACTTAACTGAAGCTATTCAAATTTTTCACGCGACTCAAGATAGCTCGGTAACGGCTTAGGATGGAAGAAACTCGGCAGCGACTTAATGGAGCTTCTTCGCGACTTAATAGTTAGCACGACACAAGGAGTTTCGCGACTTAAAGGATTGAGGGGAAAAGGTTAAGTCGTGCACGCGACACATGAAAGAGGCGGAGGGGAACTTAAGTCGTTCGCGACTTAGCAGTATCGCGATTTAGGGTTTTAGATTGGAATCGATGCCGCGTGAGGGGAGTGAGTTGGTGATGTTGAGTCGTGGGTTGTTGGAGCCGCGCGACTCAAGGTGGGGCGACTCATGGAGATGGTGGCGATTCAGGGCAGCTTCATCTGATCGAATCAAGGTATGCTCTGCATCAGAAACCGTTGGAAATTTTTGCCTATGGGCCGTTGGAAGGCGTCGGAAAACTTGTGTCTGTTTTTCAGTGTTTCTGCTGCGTTTTCGCCTTCCATCCACAATCCATAAACACAATATATTTCACCCAACAAGCATATATCCAATTCAGATATTCAATATGAAATCAAACCGCACAAACGTAATCAAAAATCATAAAGAAATAAATTAAGCATAATTCATATAAAATCAAACCAAACTTCGCTACCGTAATTTACATACATCTAATTATACAATATATGCATCAATCTTTCACCAACTCCTCACCATCAACTTCCAAATATCAAAATTACTACCACCAAATGTACCATCAAACAATATATGCAACATTTCAAATCCAACTCCACCAACTCAATGTATCATAGCAACTTAGTAACAATGACACAAAACAAAAAAAAAACATACCTATCACTCCGATCAATCAACTCCAGATTCTCCCTAACCAGCTGAGGATGGAAAGCGGCCACCATGCTACTGCATGTACTCAGCAATACGCTGATCCAACAGCTATGTCATCTCGATGGCCTGGTGATGGTTCTGCTCTTCTAGTTGCACAACCCTAGCACTCAACTCTTCGATCTCTGCTATATCGATATCAGCTCTGACCTTTTGGCTGGCTCTCATCTGTCTGTTGGCCTGCAACACTCATTTAATTTAGTCTATAATCTTACTATTAATGTTACAATATATTTTGTTAATTGTTTTATCTATAAACTTATTGCTGAAACTAAAGCGATGTGAAGTTCTTTAGAACTAAAAGATTATTAAATTGTTATATCTTAATATATTTTTCATTACCACTTAATTGCCAAAGCCGTAGCGTCTGTTCCGTGACGATGGATCCATGAATGACTTAAAAATAATGTTGTAACGATCCGTAATTTCACTACTTCGAAAATGAGAGATTTTATTTGTTTTAAATTTAAAAAGGTTTAAAACTTAAATAAACAAGTTATATATAATAGATAATAACAGAGAAATTATTTATTCTTATAGTTGATAATTTAAAAAGTATAAATTTGGATTTCAGAACAAATCAATAAAAGTTAAGTTTTGTTAAAAATAAATAAATGCTTAAATAAATAGGTTTAAATGTTTATTTAAAAAGATAAATCTTATTGAAAACATCTAATAAAGGTAATAAAAGTATACTAAAATACTTATAAGTATGTTAATAATCGTTTTACAAAAATAATCAAATTTTGTCGCATTTTGTCAGTTTTACATACACCGTAAAATTAGAGATTTTGATATTATTTAAATATGATTTTAAAATATAAAGAGACATGAATTTATTTAAAGAAGTAAAAATTTCATTTTTAAATTTGGTTTACATAAATATATAGTTTAACTAAAACGTCAAAACATGACCATAAAACATTTTGTCAAAAAACGACGTTCTGTCGATTAAAAGTTGTCGCAACGTCGTCGCACCTTTATTTTCTTATATAGAAACATATATTCAAATAGTATAAATATTAGTTAATTCACTAATCAAATTTACTTTTACTAAATAAGGTTAGAAAATTCTAGAAAACAATTAAGAAAAAGTAAGCATAAAAAAACAAAAATGTCATTTCAAAGCAAAAAGTAAAACATCAAATCAAAGAAACATAATTATTACTTATTTTCCTTAATATCTAAGTGAAAATGACATAAAGTAATGATTTGAAATGTGATGTTAAGTGTTGAAAAAAATAACATTACGTTAGAAGTAAGTAAAGTTATTTTGGTAATTTGGTAAAGGGATATTTTGGTAATTTACCACTTCATTTCTTTTTCTATAAATACCAACCACTTTCTTACTTTTTTTTTTACACTTTTCATTCTTCTTCTTCCTTGAAGCTCTCTTTAATGGCTTCTTCTTCTCTTCCAAATGCTTGCTAACTTTTTCAAAACCATATCAAATCAACTCCAAACACCACCAAACATTGCCAAAGACCTTAGAATACCATTAGAACATGGTTTAGCATCTAAGAAGTGAAGAAATGATGGAGTAGAAGTTGATTAGTTGAAGTTTAAGTGAAGTGTTGTTGCAAATGAATGTTGGTAGGAAGAATTGGTTAAGTTAAAGGTGAGTACTCTTATTTATTAATAAATCCATAAATTATTTCAAGTATAATGATTTGAAAGTTTAAATATGTTGAATGAATGTTTGATAAATTGGTTGATTATATGATCGTTTATGTGGTTGATAACTTGTTTGATAAATAATAAGAGAAATGATTAGTAATTAACCATAGTTAATTAAATGAGAATTACATCCATATAAATGTGTATATGGAAATTATTTAGCCTCTTAATGATTTTAAATGATCTAAAAAGGTTAGACATAATATTATGATGGTATAATATTATAAAGTGAAACGAAATGGAATATGGGTTTGAAATATTTCAATATTGTTTAAAATGAGTTTAAAATGATTTAGAAATGTTTTAGAAACATTTAAAAGTGTTTTCAAGAAGTTTGAAAAGAAATTGAGAAACAAGTCAAAATTATGCGCGTCGCGTAACGGTAGTTCGTGATTTCACGCCATAAAAGTTAAATGTGTGTACAAAGTTAAATATAGCTCGGAATTCTTCGAGATAAGAATTTTTCGGTCTATTATATCCATAGTTTTCAAATGAAGAAAGAAAATCAAGATTTCATTAAGTACACTTTGAAATATGTCAAAAACAATGTTCTAAAAACATCGCAGTTTTGCAGTTCGGAATCCAAAACGGGATTTCTTTATAAATGATATTTTTAAATGATTAAAAATATGAAATTAATTTGATAAATCTATTAAAATGGTTTAAAAGAGATTTGGAATGAAAATATGAATTTTCAAATACTAAAAATTTGTTTAAATCAAATAAGCTTATATAGCATTTTCTGTAGCACTTTTATGCTGCGAATTCTATAATCTTTTGAAATGTAGTTTTAAACTTAACAATTATTCCCTAAATCTTTTGTGAACAATTTTAAAGGAATAATTAAGTAATGTAAAGATGATTTGGAAGTTTTAATAAGAGTTTGAATAAATTGTTAAGATGAATTGTTTATACCACTTAAACAAAAAGTGAAGAATATTGAATGTAATAACAAACTGAGTATGCGGAAACAACTAGTGCATTTGTCCCATCTGTGAGATCTGGGAAGATAAAATAAGGTATTTAACTAAGGTTAGGGATGGAGCAACCAGTTCCCTGAACTTATCTGGCCTATGTTTTCTCTTTTTAGGCGAGGGGTGGAATAAATCGAAAGGAAAGTCCGAATGCTCTAAAAAGATCATTTTTAAGTTTTTCCAAGACAAAAGAAAAGAAACTAATTTTTGAAATAAAATATATTAAAGACAATGATCGTTAAAGACAAAGATATTTATAATGTAGGATTACTTGCCATTAGTCCCTGGAGGTGAAACTTGCCATTAGTCCCTGGAGGTGAAACTTGCCATTAGTTCCTAGAGGTGAAATTTGCCATATTTAAAGTGGCAGTAGTGCTCTGTTATGAAAATCTTCGATTTGCAAGAATATGATTTGAAGTTAAGAAAGAAATCTTTGATTATGATTTAATGAATGATTTGGGTATATTTTTCCTAAGTCAAAAGTTATAAATTGAATATAAGAAAATCTTTGATTTAAATTTAATGAATGATTTGGGAATATTTTCCCTAAGTTAAAAGTTATAACTTGAATATAAGATATCTTTGATTAAGATTTAAAAGAATGATTTGGAAATGTTTTCCTAAGTAAAAGAGAAAATGATTAGGATTTAAGAAAGGTTTAAATAAACCAAATGATTTGATAAATGAGGCTTAATGATTCCATATACATTTGAAAAGAAAATGGAATAACTTGAAAAGATTATATCTAAGAAAGATATTTGATTTAAAAGATGAAGTTATTGATTGATGATTGATATCCACATATGAACTTAACATCTTTTTTAAATCGATGATTGGCTTCGAAGGAACCGGAGTCGGATTTGGATGATTCCTATCCGAAAACCACTTCGAACAAATATATACATTCAAAAGTGAAGACATGTTGAAGATGATGATTATTGAAGACCATGGATCTTTATAGCGTGAAGACTGCTTGTTGAACATGCTTTGGTTGACTCCCATTATAGAGTTATTTATAGTAGTGGTCTCCTCGTTGTGGAGATTTTTCGAATTGTAAGGGCTTCTCGCCTAGTAATAGCCGAGGAAAGTGCCTTCGGTTTCGTTCAGTCTCAGAACAAACTTATATGGATGTTTGTCTGACATTGTATTTTATATCACATTTGAGTGGTTTCTATAAATGTATATCAGCTGGTGGCGGAGAAGGCAACTTCTTTTAGCTTAACACCCTTTCCCGAGACATACGAGCTCGGGAAGTTATACTTCTCTAGAAATCAGTCATGTGACATGAAATGACAATGTGGCATTCAAAGTGGAACTTATTATGATCAAAGCATGGTTTTGTATGAAAAACATGTCTTTGAAGAAATTAAGCGTAGCCTCGCGAGCCTCACACCCCGGTTATGATGGGATTTTATATGGTCAGATGTTTGCTCGCATTTCAGATAGTAGTGATTTGGGTTATCAGATGTTCTGAGCCCTAGGTATCAGATACGTCTAGGCCTCGTAGTAGGGATACGCGAAGTTCGAGTCCTTGGATGTTATTCACAGATTGTATCCACTTTTATCCATTTGTGTTGTTGTATAATGGCATCTAAGTCATGGACGCAAGCCGTCGATACAGATTGGTCTTTCCACTAGTTCCCTATCATGTTGGAAATCCAATCCCACTACAAGATTTACGGTTTTGATTGTATTCCCAAAATAGCTGTAATGACTTGCAAATATTTTAGCTACCCCTTTTGGTATCATGTATTCCGTAGATATTCCGTTGACCTAGTCCGAGATATTACCTTAGACTTATTCAGGTATTGATAACCTATTTGAATAAGTTTATTTGAATAGTGTTTTCAAAAGAATGCCATTAAAAATAATATCAAATGAATTTTGGTATGAAGTGTTTTGGTTATCATAAGGTAAAAACCCGTCTGTATTTATGTATGGGCGTGGTCTTATGAGATACCCTTCTTTTCAGAGGTTTTGATATCATGATCATTTTAAATTTCGAGTATCTTACGCTGGTTTATCAAGCTTAATCCGGGTATTTTTAATACTCGGGTCAGATCCGAGTAGTTTCAGGTTGAGCTGAAGACGGTTGGAGTTTTCAGAGGAGAGCTGGAGATATTCATCTATGTATGGATGTATTCTATTATCCGCTGTGGTTTGTTTGTTTTTGTTTGTTGTTTGTCAGCATTTGTAAGGGCATGTGTTATAACTGTCCAAGCTGAATTTAGATTAGACTTTGATATTGTATTTAAAATTTTCCGCTGTAAAGATTATTATTGAAATAATATATGTTATTCCATTCATGTGAGATTCTGTTCTGTCTTTATTTTCTTTCTACCCTTAATGATCCGCTTATTCTTGCAGTTTTAGTTGGACATGTGTTGTTTATTGTCGATTCAAAGGTTACGGAAAAACGGGACATTACATTTGGTATTAGAGCTGAAGGTTAAGCGAGATCCTTGGCTTTGTTGGGGTAAAGACTCGTCAGATATAGGGTTAGTAATACCCTAGGATGAGCAAGTCATTAGAGATAGGGTTAGAAACACCCTAGAATGAGTTTGAGTGTATTATATATAAGAATGTATTTGTTAGTGACTAATAAAATGTTTTGTGTTGATTTATCTATTGAGTGATTTATGGATTCCGATCGATGCGCCTGATCACCATTATCGATGAGGGTTCCTAAACATTTGAACAAGGCAAGCCAACACACTGATTTTGAAAAAATTGGTAAATGAAATAATTTTACCTAGGATTATATGATATAAAGTATATATTTTGAAAAGATGTATACTTAGAAATCAGGATTAATGAAATTTAAATATGAACATCTTATGATTAGAATTTCACAGTTTGACTATAAGATGTTTCATAAAGATTATCGATAAGTAAGAAATCTGATAAGGTAATTAAGATCTTTAATACCTATTCCAAATTAATAAATTATGAAATGATAATGTTAAGTTACTATCATAAATTGATAAATTGTTTGATTTAAAAGTTTAAGTACAAATACCTTGTGAATTAAGTTTCACGATTTGACTATAAGTTATTTAATAATAAGATTTGTTTAAGGAATGAACATATAAGGTAAAAATGTAATAATAGGAAATGATTGTGTAAAAAGGATAAACATGAAAGGAATGAGAATTTAAGTTCGATTAAAACAATTGTTGTAATTTAAATGAAGTTAATTAATATAAGATAAAATGAATTTACAAGATAGGTTTTACAAAGTAATCTTTAAAGGATTTTGAAAATGTTATTGTTTCAAATATAAAAAGAGATATTTTATGATAACTAATTCGATTGGCTTGAAAATAAACTATAAATGGGAAAGTGATGTGTTCGGATGGTAAGCACTTCTCTTAAGTATTACTCTTCTTGTTAAGAGGATATATGATACTATTGGTAGTACCCAGTTTCTTGGATTGTTTCGGAGTTACTCGATCTATATAATTTTCTTAAGTTAAAGAAATAATGTGAATCATTGATTAGTAATCTTTATAAAAGTGTTTTAAACTAAAGATAAATTGGGATCGCTAATTGATAAGATAAAGCGGGATTTCCGACGATTTTGGACAGTCGAAAATTTTCGAATCATACCTAACTCGGAGCTAAGGAATTTATGAAAACTAAAAGATTGTGAAATATTCTGAGTAAATGAAATTGGATAAGCATAATTTATAAATGTGATTATAAACAAAAAAGGAAATTATAACCTAGAAAATGTTTTATTAATGAATTCTAGCATTAATTAAGAATTGGACTTAAGTCTTTGAAAGTGATTGATCTGCATAAGTTATAGGATGAAATAAACTTAAATAATAGTTTTACGAATGATTTATAAATAACAATAGTGTTAAAGGAAATATACCGAGTTAAAAGATGTCGGAAGACTCTTTTAAAAGATAAATTAATCTTTTGACTGAAAAAATGGTTTCTTTAGAATATCTTCCTTTAATAAAAATATTTGGAAATAAATAATTAAAAGGATTCTATAAAGAAGCAGTTTTATAAAGTGTTTGACTTAAGATAAAGTTTTTATGAAAGTTTTTGCGGGTTAGTAAATACATATATTATATGTAGATCATTTCGTCACATACATTTTGATCTATGATTTGAGTACAGAACTTTAAGGTGTTTACACTGGTCCGAAAAAGGATTTATCGCTCGATTCTTGACGACGAACATTGATTAGGGTTTATGATTGGGTACTTGAGTTTTCTATCATAGTTGAGCACTATGCAAGGAAAGCAAAGGTTTCTAAGCAAAGATCCTTATTAAAGTCCGCACTAGAAGATCGAGGGATCGATACTAGTTCGGAAATAAAGTTGTGTATTCGAATAGGAGATCGAATAAGATATTTCGTATGGATGATTTGTGTATATTATATTGATTTAAGTTTAAAAATAAATGTTTTGGACAAACTTTTGTTTTGGGTAATTTCGAGTACGAAATTCTTTTAAGTATGGGAGAATGTAACGACCCGTAATTTCACTACTTCAAAAATGAGAGATTTTATTTGTTTTAAATTTAAAAAGGTTTAAAACTTAAATAAACAAGTTATATATAATATATAATAACAGAGAAATTATTTATTCTTATAGTTGATAACTTAAAATGTATAAATTTGGATTTCAGAACAAATCAATAAAAGTTAAGTTTTGTTAAAAATAAATAAATGCTTAAATAAATAGGTTTAAATGTTTATTTAAAACGATAAATCTTATTGAAAACATCTAATAAAGATAATCAAGGTATATAAAAATACTTATAAGTATGTTAATAATCGTTTTACAAAAATAACCAGATTTTATCGCATTTTGTCAGTTTTACATACACCGTAAAGTTGGAGATTTTGATATTATTTAAATATGATTTTAAAATATAAAAAGACATGAATTTATTTAAAGAAGTAAAAATTTCATTTTTAAATTTGGTTTACATAAATAAATAGTTTAACTAAAACGTCAAAACATGACCATAAAACATTTTGTCAAAAACGACGTTTTGTCGATTAAAAGTTGTCGCAACGTCGTCGCACCTTTATTTTCTTATATAGAAACATATGTTCAAATAGTATAAGTATTAATTAATTCACCAATCAAGTTTACTTTTACTAAATAAGGTTAGAAACTTCTAGAAAACAATTAAAAAAAGTAAGCAAAAAAAGACAAAAAATGTCATTTCAAAGCAAAAAATAAAACATCAAATCAAAGAAACATAATTATTACTTACTTTTCTTAATATCTAAGTGAAAATGACATAAAGTAATGATTTGAAATGTGATGTTAAGTGTTGAAAAAAAAATAAGATTACTTTAGAAGTAAGTAAGGTTTTTTTGGTAATTTGGTAAAGGGATATTTTGGTAATTTACCACGTCATTTCTTTTTCTATAAATACCAACCACTTTCTCATTTTTTTCACACTTTTCATTCATTCTTCTTCTTCCTTGAAGCTCTCTTTAATGACTTCTTCTTCTCTTCCAAATGCTTGCTAACTTTTTCAAAACCATATCAAATCAACTCCAAACACCACCAAACTTTGCCAAAGACCTTAGAATACCATAATAACATGGGTTAACATTTAAGAAGTGAAGAACTGATGGAGTAGAAGTTGATTAGTTGAAGTTTAAGTGAAGTGTTGTTGCAAATGAATGTTGGTAGGAAGAATTGGTTAAGTTAAAGGTGAGTACTCTTATTTATTAATAAATCCATAAATTATTTCAAGTATAATGATTTGAAAGTTTAAATATGTTCAATGAATGTTTGATAAATTGGTTGATTAAATGATTGTTTATGTGGTTGATAACTTGTTTGATAAATAATAAGAGAAATGATTAGTAATTAGCCATAGTTAATTAAATGGGAATTAAATCCATATAAATGTGTATATGGAAATTATTTAGCCTCTTAATGATTTTAAATGATCGGAAAAGGTTAAAAAGAATATTATGATGATATAATATTATAAAGTGAAATGAAATGGAATATGAGTTTGAAATATTGCAATATTGTTTAAAATGAGTTTAAAATGATTTAGAAATGTTTTATAAACATTTAAAAGTGTTTACAAGAAGTTTGAAAAGAAATTGAGAAACAAGTCAAAATTATGCGCGTCGCGTAACGGTAGTTCGCGATTTCGCGCCATAAAAGTTAAATGTGTGTACAAAGTGATATATAGCTCGAAATTCTTCGAGATAAGAATTTTCTGGTCTATTATATCCATAGTTTCCAAAAGAAGAAAGAAAATCAAGATTTCATTAAGTACATTTTGAAATATGTCCAAAATAATTTTATAAAAACATCGCGATTTTGCAGTTCGGAATCCAAAACGTGATTCTTTATAAATGATACTTTTAAATGATTGAAAATATGAAATAAATTCGATAAATCTATTAAAATGGTTTACAAGAGATTTGGAATAAAAATATGAATTTTCAAACACTAAAAAGTTGTTTAAATCAAATAAGCTTATATAGCATTTTCTGTAGCACTTTTATGCTTTGAATTCTATAATCTTTTGAAATGTAGTTTTAAACTTAGCAATTATTTCTTAAATTTTTTGTGAAAATTTTAAAGGAATAATTAAGTAATGTAAAGATGATTTGGAAGTTTTAATAAGAGTTTGAATAAATTGTTAAGATTAATTTTTTACACCACTTAAACAAAAAAGTGAAGAATATTGAATGTAATAACAAACTGAGTATGCGGAAACAACTAGTACATTTGTTCCACCCGTGAGATCTAGGAAGATAAAACAAGGTGTTTAACTAAGGTTAAGGATGGAGCAACCAGTGCCCTAAACTTACTTGGCCTATGTTTTTCTTTTTAGGCGAGGGGTGGAATAGATAGAAAGGAAAGCTTGATTGCTCTAAAAAGATCATTTTTAAGTTTTTCCAAGATAAAAGAAAAGAAACTAATTTTGAAAATAAAATATATTGAAGACAATGATCGTTAAAGACAAAGATATTCATAATGTAGGATTACTTGCAATTTGTCTCTGGAGGTGAAACTTGCCATTAGTCCCTGGAGGTGAAACTTGCCATTAGTCCCTAGAGGTGAAATTTGCCATATTTAAAGTGGCAGTAGTGCTCTGTTATGAAAATTTTCGATTTGCAAGAATATGATTTGAAGTTAAGAAAGAAATCTTTGATTAAGATTTAATGAATGATTTGGGAATATTTTCTCTAAGTTAAAAGTTATAAATTGAATATAAGAAAATCTTTGTTTAAATTTAATGAATGATTT
This sequence comes from Allium cepa, assembly GCA_030765085.1. Lineage (NCBI taxonomy): Eukaryota > Viridiplantae > Streptophyta > Magnoliopsida > Asparagales > Amaryllidaceae > Allium > Allium cepa. Next base: position 552,292,534 of record CM060938.1, read on the forward strand.
GAGAATATTTTCTATAAGTTAAAAGTTATAACTTGAATATAAGATATCTTTGATTAAGATTTAAAAGGATGATTTGGAAAGGTTTTCCTAAGTAAAAGAGAAAATGATTAGGATTTAAGAAAGGTTTAAATAAACCAAATGATTTGATAAATGAGGCTTAATGATTCCATATACATTTGAAAAGAAAATGGAATAACTTGAAAAGATTATATCTAAGAAAGATATTTGATTTAAAAGATGAAGTTAATGATTTTTGATTGATATCCACATATGAACATAACATCTTTTTTAAATCGATGATTGGCTTCGAAGGAACCGGAGTCGGATTTGGATAATTCCTATCCGAAAACCACTTTGAACCAATGTATATGTTCAAAAGTGAAGACATGTTGAAGATGATGATTTTTGAAGACCGTGGATCTTTATAGCGTGAAGACTGCTTATTGAACATGCTCTGGTTGGCCACCATTATAGAGTTATTTATAGTAGTGGTCTCCTCGTTGTGGAGATTTTTTTGGATTGCAAGGGCTTCTCGCCTAGTAATGGTCGAGGAAATTACCTTCGGTTTCGTTTAGTTCCAGAACGAAGTTGTATGGATGTTTGTCTGACATTATATTCTAAATCACATTTGAGTGGTTTCTATAAATGTATATCAGTTGGTGGCGGTGAAGGCAACTTCTTTTAGCTTAACACCCTTTCCCGAGACATACGAGCTCAGGAAGTTATAGTTTTCTAGAAATCAGTCATGTAACGTGGAATGACAATGTATCCACTTTTAGTCGTTTGTGTTGTTGTATAACGACGTCTGAGTCATGGACGTAAGCCGTGGATACAGATTGATCTTTCCACTAGATCCATATCATGTTGGAAATCCAATCCCAATACGAGGTTTACGGTTTTGATTGTATCCCAAAAATAGCTGTAATGACTTGCAATTCAGCCGCCCCTTTTGGTATCATATATTCCGTTGATATTCCGTTGACCTAGTCCGGGATATTACCTTAGACTTAGTCCAGGTATTGATACCTTATTTGAATAAGTTTATTTGAAAAGTGTTTTCAAAAGAATGTCACTAAAAATAATATCAAGTGAATTTCGGTATGAAGTGTTTTGGTTATCATAAGGTAAAAACCCGTATGTACTTATGTGTGGGCGTGGTTTTATGAGATAACCTTCTTTTCAAAGGTTTTGATATCATGGTCATTTTAAATTTTAAGTATCTCACGCTGGTTTATCAAGCCTGATCTGGGTATTTTGAATACTTGGGTCAGATCCGAGTAGTTTTAGGTTGAGTTGAAGAAAGTTGGAGTTTCTAGAGGAGAGTTGGAGATATTCTTCTATGTATGGATGTATTCTATTATCCGCTGTGGTTTGTTTGTTTTTGTTCGTTGTTTGTCATCATTTGTAAGGGCAGGTGTTATAACTGTCCAAGTTGAATTTAAGTTAGACTCTAATATGGTATTTAAAATTTTGCGCTGTAATGATTATTATTGAAATAATATATGTTATTCCATTCATGTGAGATTCTGTTCTGTCTTTTTTTCTTTCTACCCTTAATGATCCGCTTATTCGTGCAATTTGAGTTGGACATGTGTGACGACCCGTAATTTCTAACAATCTAAATTGGAATAATTAATTGATTTTAAATATTTAAAAGTTAATTTTAATTCGAATTCAAGATATTAAATATTTACTTGATAATTATTTATTGAATTTTATAAACTGAAAATTGGACAAAATGTTAAAACTGGGATTTAAGCCTGTTAAAATAATTTGAAGGCCTATAAAATTTATATTGATAGCACTGAAGGTAGTGAAAGTGTTGAAATTGAGTTTGGAAGTGTTTTGTTCAGTTTTAATAATATATCGTTTAGATTGACATTTTAAATAGCCTTCCGAGGCACAGTCTCAGAATTCGACGAAACCAGTTCCATGGGATACGTAATAGTTAGTTATTATCGGATTTCAATTTTCGTAGCCATCGGAGTTGTCGTTTGACACTGGCAGCTCAAAACGCTTTGATTTATTTTACTCGATTTAATTTAGTATCGATCGTTTAATTCCGTAACTCGTACATACGTTCAAATTAGCTTTCGAAACACGTTCCATTGTGTTCGGAACGCGGGTAAAACCTTATAAACGCCTGTCGGCATGTCTGATTCGGGGTTCGGGATTTCACGTTATGATTAATGAGACATTTTGAGAGTTTTATAATATAATAAAAATTCAAAGTCAAAGGGGTCAAAGATATTTTCATTTACTCGTACTCGAGAAGCCTCTCACCAATCTTTATTTAGTTCCCCGTCTTCCTCTCTAATGGATAAGCAGGAATCGAACACAAAATTAAATTAAAAAAAAAATCTATGGCCGATCTTATTTTCTTCCAAAACCAAATCTCAATAGATCAGCCGAGTGTTTCCTTCTCCTCCTCTTTTTATTAATTTGTTCTTCCCAATGTCGAAACAAGGTCGGCTCGTTCATCTTTAAAAAAAAAAGTCGAATCCACTCGATTCATCTAGCACCAGGCGCACGCATCTGTGGTCGAGTCTCGCGTGATTGGCAAACTCGACGAAGCAGTGAAGGGAGGGGGGATGGATACGTGACCGTGAGAGGAAGGGCGATAGGGAAGTTGGTCTGCAGTTCGATGAAGGCGTAGGAATTTGGGTCGGAATTTGGGGATAATCGCGAGCTCGGGTTCGGTTCGTGGAGGCTCTGGATTTTGACTCTATGGCGAGGCGCGTGTGGCGAGCGGTGTAGCGGCGTACGAGGTTAGATTGTGGGTCGACAGCCACGTGAGGTTCTCTGATCTGGAGTTTAGGCGATGTAGTGGCAGCTTGTTTTGGTGAGCAACTTTTTGTTTCTCCTTTTTTGTTCTGTTTTAAAATTTTGGTAGAGATATTCAAATAAATAAATAAATAAAATATATATATATATATATATATATATATATATATATATATATATAAATTTAGAGATTGATTCTGGAAACTTATATAACTGATTCATGTAAAGGGACAGGTTTGCAGAAGAGCAATTTAATTGGTCAAAACGCTTTTAATTTTTTTTTAGGTTAATGTTTATTCGAGAAAAAAATTAGTTAAATTTAAATTAATAAGTGATAACGTACTGTTCGAGTACTTCAAATATTAATAACATGTAAAATGTTTTACAAGGTCAATAATCAAGAAATCAAGCAGTTGGATCAGATTTCAAAAATTTAAGGGGGCAGAGGTGAGTAAATCTCACTCTGTTGGATTTTATTTAAACTGAAATGGTTAAATTTAATATTTGGATGAATGATTGGATTGATTTCATGTGCACTGTGAATTGATGATGTAACTTTGTTGTGGATGATTCTCAAGTTAATAGTGGTTTGACTCGAAGTGTTGGGGCTTTAATTTGTTTTAAATTTAAATCATAAATAAGAAAAGGGTTTCAAGTTAAATTTAATAAGGGTTAATGAATTGCGATTTATTTAAATAAAAGAGTAATTAAAAAGGATAAGTAATTAATCCAATTAATCAATGATTTAGATTAATTAATTCCGTAATTGAGGACATGAATTAATTAATTAAAGTTTAAGTTAATTAATCAAGTCTTTGTGTTATTAATCAAGAGATTAATTGAAATAACAAATTAAGGAGTAATTTGATTTATTAATTAAGTAAATAAGAAGACAGTTATTTACAGGTTGAGGGTGATCGAGAATGAATAATACTGTGTCGAATTAAAGTAAAATAAAATTTGAAACCATTAATTTGTATAATTAACGATGTAATTAAAGATTGATTAATTATGATTGATTAATCCATGACTTGTGAGGGATTAATTTATATAAGTAATTAAGAATTAATATAGTTAATTAATTTATGAAGTAATTAAGATTACTTATTGATTTTGGGTTAAGTGTAATTAATATCGTGAAATTAATTAAAGATAATTACATAAATGTAATTGAAAGATAATTAATCCAGGGTGATTAATTACGATGAATGGATAGGAAATGGTTGATTGGTCAAGTGATTTGGAATTAATTATTGAAGGAATCTAGGTGATTGAGGTTTGAAATTCAATTAGAATCAACTTGAATTGATTTATATGTGATTAAGTTCTGCTTATGGATGATTGAATTGGTATTGGATGTTTTGAATGAGTAATATCTCTGATATGAAACATTGTGTTTCATTTGGATAACGTAGGATAGGGTAACATGAGTTTTCGAAGAGGCTGGGATCAGGTATTAGGAAAAACCCGATACCACTTTCGAATTGTTATAAATTGATTTGTAATATTAATACGCTGGAGTGAAACAATTTAAGTGAATTGGATTATTTTATCGAAGTTGGTACTTAGAAATTGGTATGTGAAATAAGTATTGTTTATAGCAAAATTGTGAAGTGAATAAAATGATATAAGATATCCCGGGCTTTATATAAGTTGTTTGATCTCGTATTCCATGTTAGTTGGGTTTACTCACGCTGGTTTCCAGCCTGACCCGGGTGTTACTTTGGTGTAATTCTCGGGTCAGACCGAGTTTTACAGATTTTCAGGTTTGATGTTCTGGAGCTCAGGAGGCGAGCTGGTGGCAATGTCGTATAGAGTATATCCGCTGTATTTATATTATTGTTAATCTGAGTCATGATAATTGTAAATTTTCAGTGACTGTATATTATGTGAAACTCTGATGTATATGAAATGTAACCAACAGTTATAATATTCTTTTGTAAACTGTTATTATTTATTATATTTTATCCGCTGCGAATGTGTGATGTTTGGTGTTTCTGTTCTTCTTCTTCTATCTCTTTCTTCTTTTTGATAACAATCTGGAATTTTCGGCTTCGAAAATTTCGGGTCGTTACATTTGGTATCAGAGCTGAAAGGTTAAGCGAGAACCTTGCTCCGGCGGGGATTACTCATTTAATAGAGTCTATAGTACTCTAGAATGAGTTGAGAATATATATATATATATATATATATATATATGAGCGCGTACTTGTTAGTTTCTTATATAAAGATTTTAAATGATTTTGTATACAATATATTTTGATATATAAAGCAATATTTCCTTCTAATAAATATTAAGGTGAGTGGTTGTTAATTATTGAAAATTAAAATTAAGGAGTAATATAATACAACCAAACTAAAATTAAATAAAGATAAGTTTGAAATGGATTCAAACTGAAATTGAAGTCTTGAATTGGAATTAAACTGAGTAGAAATAAAAATACAACCAAATTAAAATTTAATGGATTGAAATTAAATTCTAAATCTGGCTCCAGAATTTGAAAATTTGTTCCAAGGTAATGAAAAAAATAATAAATAAGAATTATTTAGATAGCTGGGACTTGTTGAAAACAATGGGTTGTTTGAAGTTTGGATGGTTTAAAGTTTTAAATCATGGCTGGGAGGGCCAAGAAATAAATATGTATATATGTATGGATATACATGATATCAAGAATAATTTAAAGTTATGAAGCAAACTCTAAGAGGTTGAGTTTCGATTTTTTTTTCCTGAAATGCGATATAAAAACTCAAAGTGATATAAGTTTTGAACTCATAAGAGGGAAAGAATTTTGAAGTTTGAAGCGGGAATTTGTGTGATCTCAAACGGATTTGAGATTTAAAAATTGGAAATGGATGGACGTCTTGTGTGCCGCTGAGAGCCAACGGTCTGCATTTGATTTTATATCGGTGGACTGCGACCTATGGTATAACATAGCGAAAGTCGCGTGTGCTGCTGAGAGCCAACAGCTTGCGTTTGATTTTATATCAGCAGACTGTGACCTATGTAGGAGTGGAGAGGTTTCATTTTGACAGCGAAAATCAGAGGCCGCGGAGAGGCTGCAGTTGCATGGACTTTTGCTGTGACGGCAACGTAACCCTGGATGTAACTGTGATTTGTTGTGTGGAATCCATGGCGTAATCGAGAGGCCGCGGAGAGCCTGCAGTTGCATGGACTTTTGCTGCGACGGCAACGTAACCCTGTGATGTAACTGTGACCATGGATGGGGGTGATGATTTTCAGAGCATTGTCACTAAAGATATTTCTTCTATTTTCAACAAAACCGTTTTCTATATTTTCAATAAATTATTTTCCAAGTACTTTCACTAGGTGTTGAAACGGGTTTACCAAGTACTTATAGATTTTCAGTCCTACGTCTGATCAACGTATGACTGAATTTCTATGAGAACAAGGATGGACTGGTTGAGACATCGAGTTATAAGAAATATTTTTATAAAGAACTATTTTAATAGTATTATGTGAATTTAAAGGCATTTCTAAAATTTTAAAATAGAAGTGTTAGAATTTTGGGAAAAAATAAGGAGAATCCAAATTGGAATTATAAAAAATTTTGGCACTCAGGAGACTTTCATAAAGTGATTTTTGCAATAAAAATTGGAAGTAAGCAAATTGGTTAAATATTTGTTTGATTGAGTACGTTAATAAAATTTAACTCGGGTAAATAAATGGATTGTAAATTAATAATGGAGTTTGGTAATGAATTCTAATTGTGGATAGAATTCAATTTGGATTTGATATAAATTAAATAAGAGGAGATGTTGTAAAATAAAAATAAAATAAAATGGGATCGAAGTAGTGATGGGATGAATTGCAAATAAAATCCAAGTGTGACTTGAATAATATTTAATGAAATTTGCAAGTAAATTGGATATAAGAGAAGTGTTGTCATACGAAATGGAAGTGAATAATAATAGAAATCGTTGAGTTGCAAACATAACCCGGGTAAGTAGAAATAAATTGAGAATGGCCTTGTATTAATAAAATAAATTCGAACATGAATTAAGTATGTAAATAAAAAAATTTAAATAGGTTTATTGAGTTAAATAATGAATGGATGAGGTCTGATAAAATAAAAAACTAAATCAAAATTGTGATTGGAATAAGATTATCAGACTGAAGTTAAATTTCGCGGTATATTAATTTAAAGTATAAATGAGATAAGTATGTGGTTGGACATTATTTTGGAAATTGTGAAGGTGAATTTAAAATTAAAATTTAAAATGGATGAGTTAACTAAATTTATTAGAAGTTGCTTAAATGAGAATCAAATAGAAGCAAACTTAAGTTTAATGTTGGAATAAACTAAAGTAAATTCACTTAAGTTTAAAATTTATGGAAGTTTGGCTTCGAATAAGAGTGAAAGCCCGTTAAATAAAGCTTGGATTGAATTAATTTGGGAAGGGCTAGTAGTATACAAGAATGGAATGTGTCGAGCTAAATAAAATGATTGTGAATAAAATAAAATGGAATTGAAGTAAATAAAATTGAGTTGGAATCAATTTTAATAGGTTATAAAACTTAAGTAATTATTTATTCACATGGATATTATCAAATTGCGTAGAAATAATTGCCGTTTAACGTAAACTAGATTTAATTAAATTCTATGGATTAGTGGAAGCAAATATAATTGATTTTTGAGTTAATTGAAGTGAATATGAGTTTGTTTTGCTTAAAAATGAATTGAATGTGAACAATTGCATTGTAAACCATTAAAATTGAATGTATTGGCATATAAATTTGGTTGAAAGCAATTGGATTAGCTTTAAATTATATAAATCGCTTATGGTAAGCGATTGGTGTCTGTTGTTTTTGAAATGCTTGTGTTTAGCCATTAAAAGTAAGTGAAATGCTAATAGAATCTCTATATATAGCACTTACATATTTAAATTGAGTAAGTACAGATATCTGAAGGCCGTTTGGTTAGATTTGGATTGCACTAATTGCTAAAATAAATAAGCTGCTTTCTTAAATGCTAAATTAAGGTACGCCTACGCAATAAAAATAGGAAATATGAAATGTTCTTGCTTTTTCCGACCGGGTGGGTCGATGTATATATATTTATATCTCTTGTCAAATTGCAAAAGCTCCTCCGTACAAAGGAGACTGCCAAAATTTTTCCAAAATTTTGGGAGTTAGAAAATTTTTGGAAATTTTTGAGAAAATTTGTGTTAAGCAATTAAACGATTTTAAATGCGAAACTGAAATAGATTAGTAGATGGAACTAATAAGATTCTGTTAAATGGAAAATAAAATTTAATATTCAAAATTGAAATAAGTTGAATTCATATTAAAACCGAAAAAACGAATTTGAATAGAAGTAAATATGGAAACCTATATAAGAGAATGTATAAAATGACTTGTAAAGTTACGATTGAATATTGTTGCTAAACAAGATAAGTAGGTATTAAAAAGAGGAAAAGAAAATTGGATTTGATTCCAAAAGATAAATGTGAATTGCCCGACAAAACGGTATGTATTTTTATTTCTGTATGAAATTGGATTGGGTTTTTGGATGTAGCCACTTGGCTTTTGTTTTTTTTTTTTGGTATTTGGGAGCCCGTACAGGCCTTTTGTAGTAGTACCGAGCTAGCCGCGCAAAGGAGATGCTGGCAAAAATTTTCAGGAATTTAGAGAGTTAGAAAATTTTTGAGAAAATTTGGATAATTCTAAATTTAGTTTTTAATTGAATTTTGAACGATTGAGAAAAAGGGTATTGATTGAAACTATAGAAGATTTTGGGAAGTTGGTTGATGTGATAAGGGGTTTTAATAAAGGATAGTTGGTAGATGTTGTTGAAACTATTGGTTTTGGGGGAAGGGTAAATAGGGTATTAGTTCATTCTTCCTAATCAGTAATTTCGGGGATGAAATTCTTTTAAGGGGGGAGGAATGTGACGACCCATAATTTCTAACAATCTAAATTGGAATAATTAATTGATTTTAAATATTTAAAAGTTAATTTTAATTCGAATTCAAGATATTAAATATTTACTTGATAATTAATTTATTGAATTTTATAAACTAAAAATTGGACAAAATGTTGAAACTGGGATTTAAGCCTGTTAAAATAATTTGAAGGCTTATAAAATTTATATTGATAGCACTGAAGGTAGTGAAAGTGTTGAAATTGAGTTTGGAAGTGTTTTGTTCAGTTTTAATAATATATCGTTTAGATCGACATTTTAAATAGCCTTCCGAGGCACAGTCTCGGAATTCGACGAAATCAGTTCCATGGGATCCGTAATAGTTAGTTATTACCGGATTTCAATTTTCGTAGCCATCGGAGTTGTCGTTTGACACTGGCAGCTCGAAACGCTTTGATTTATTTTAATCGATTTAATTTAGTATCGATCGTTTAATTCCGTAACTCGCACATGCGTTCAAATTAGCTTTCGAAACACGTTCCATTGTGTTCGAAACGCGGGTAAAACCTTATAAACGCCTGTCGGCATGTCTGATTCGGGGTTCGGGATTTTACGTTATGATTAACGAGACGTTTTGAGAGTTTTATAATATAATAAAAATTTAAAGTCAAAGGGGTCAAAGATATTTTCATTTACTCGTACTCGAGAAGCCTCTCACCAATCTTTACTTAGTTCCCCGTCTTCCTCTCTAATGGATAAGCAGGAATCGAACACAAAATTAAATTAAAAAAAAAAAATCTATGGCCGATCTTATTTTCTTCCAAAACCAAATCTCAATAGATCAGCCGAGTGTTTCCTTCTCCTCCTCTTTTTATTAATTTGTTCTTCCCAATGTCGAAACAAGGTCGGCACTTTCATCTTTAAAAAAAAAAGTCGAATCCACTCGATTCATCTAGCACCAGACGCACGCATTTGTGGTCGAGTCTCGCGTGATTGGCAAACTCGACGAAGCAGTGAAGGGAGGGGGGATGGATACGTGACCGTGAGAGGAAGGGTGATAGGGAAGTTGGTCTGCAGTTCGATGAAGGCGTAGGAATTTGGGTTGGAATTCGGGGATGATCGCGAGCTCGGGTTCGGTTCGTGGAGGCTCTGGATTTTGACTCGATGGCGAGGCGCCTGTGGCGAGCGATGTAGCGGCGTACAAGGTTAGATTGTGGGTCGACAGCCACGTGAGGTTCTCTGATATGGAGTTTAGGCGATGTAGTGGCAGCTTGTTTTGTTGAGCAACCTTTTGTTTTTCCTTTTTTGTTCTGTTTTAAAATTTTGGGAGAGATATTCAAAAAAATAAATAAATAAAATATATATGTATAAATTTAGAGATTGATTCTGGAAACTTATATAACTGATTCATGTAAAGGGATGGGTTTGCAGAAGAGTAATTTAATTGGTCAAAACGCTTTTAATTTTTTTTTTTAAGTTAATGTTTATTCGAGAAAAAAATTAGTTAAATTTAAATTAAAAAGTGATAACGTACTGTTCGATTACTTCAAATATTAATAACATGTAAAATCTTTTACAAGGTCGATAATCAAGAAATCAAGCAGTTGGATCAGATTTCAAAAATTTAAGGGGGCAAAGGTGAGTAAATCTCACTCTGTTGGATTTTATTTAAATTGAAATGGTTAAATTTAATATTTGGATGAATGATTGGATTAATTTCATATGCACTGTGAATTGATGATGTAACTTTGTTATGGATGATTCTCAAGTTAATAGTGGTTTGACTCGAAGTGTTGGGGCTTTAATTTGTTTTAAATTTAAATCATAAATAAGAAAAGGGTTTCAAGTTAAATTTAATAAGGGTTAATGAATTGCGATTCATTTAAATAAAAGAGTAATTAAAAAGGATAAGTAATTAATCCAATTAATCAATGATTTAGATTAATTAATTCAGTAATTGAGGACTTGAATTAATTAATTAAAGTTTAAGTTAATTAATTAAGTCTTTGTGTTATTAATCAAGAGATTAATTGAAATAACAAATTAAGGAGTAATTTGATTTATTAATTAAGTAAATAAGAAGACAGTTATTTACAGGTTGAGGGTGATCGAGAATGAATAATACTGTGTCGAATTAAAGTAAAATAAAATTTGAAACCATTAATTTGTATAATTAACGATGTAATTAAAGATTGATTAATTATGATTGATTAATCCATGACTTGTGAGGGATTAATTTATATATGTAACTAAGAATTAATATAGTTAATTAATTATGAAGTAATTAAGATTACTTATTGATTTTGGGTTAAGTGTAATTAATATCGTGAAATTAATCAAAGATAATTACTTAAATGTAATTGAAAGATAATTAATCCAGGGTGATTAATTACGATGAATGGATAGGAAATGTGGTGATTGGTCAAGTGATTTGGAATTAATTATTAAAGGAATCTAGGTGATTGAGGTTTGAAATTCAATTAGAATCAACTTGAATTGATTTATATGTGATTAAGTTCTGCTTATGGATGATTGAATTGGTATTGGATGTTTTGAATGAGTAATATCTCTGATATGAAACGTTGTGTTTCATTTGGATAACTTAGGATAGGGTAACATGAGTTTTCGAAGAGGCTGGGATCGGGTATTAGGAAAAACCCGATACCACTTTCGAATTGTTATAAATTGATTTGTAATATTAATAAGCTGGAGTGAAACAATTTAAGTGAATTGGATTATTTTATCGAAGTTGGTACTTAGAAATTGGTATGTGAAATAAGTATTGTTTATAGCAAAATTGTGAAGTGAATAAAATGATATAAGATATCCCGGGTTTTATATAAGTTGTTTGATCTGGTATTCCATGTTAGTTGGGTTTACTCACGCTGGTTTCCAGCCTAACCCGGGTGTTACTTTGATGTAATGCTCGGGTCAGACCGAGTATTACAGGTTTTCAGGTTTGAAGTTCTGGAGCTCAGGAGGCGAGCTGGTGGCAATGTCGTATAGAGTATATCCGCTGTATTTATATTATTGTTAATCTGAGTCATGATAATTGTAAATTTTCAGTGACTGTATATTATGTGAAACTCTGATGTATATGAAATGTAACCGACGGTTATAATATTCTTTTATAAACTATTATTATTTATTATATTTTATCCGATGCGAATGTGAGATGTTTGGTGTTTTTGTTCTTCTTCTTCTATCTCTTTCTTCTTTTCCATAACAATCTGGAATTTTCGGCTTCGAAAATTTCGGATTGTTACAACATGTGTGGTTTATTGCCGATTCAAAGGGGATGGAAAAAGGGGACATTACAAATGTCCTCCTCATCCGTCATCAACTGCTCTCGACCGGTATTTTCTAGGATTTTCTGGCATTGTTCCATAAACCCTGCCTGCATGAACAAATAAAAATGCAGTTAAAATTAATATCATGATATCTTAATTCATTATACTTTAACAATTAAAACAATTACTAATAATACATATACTAAAATATGCTTACATGGCTCTTTCTCGATTTATCGTCGTGCCATGTATATGAAACTGTCCCATCTAGATTTACATGCTCGACGGCATGAGTACGGGTAAATACATACATATACAACACAGGACTCTGCGCCTTAACTTCCTGAAATATATTATTATGTACTATTATTGTATATTCAAAATTATATAGCACAAAAACTATTTACAATTCATATTTAATAAATTTACCAACTTTTGGCGATATTATTGGAATGACTTTGACCCACCTCAATGAGTGACGGGATTTTTGTTTCTATTTGCAGAGTTTCTTTCCGACTCTGCCTGTACATTTAAATTTAATAAATTATTTACTTACCAAATATTTTTTGATATTTATGTATCAATCAAATAATTAACAAAAGTTTAGTACACTAACCTTCGCCTCGTCACTATCCCAATGTGCCATCCACCCTTCCCACACACTCGTCCCCATCTAGTTTGGCTTCTGCTCTTTATGCTTCACTGCCAACATGGAATATGTAACGATCCATATTTTTAGCTATTTTAAATTAATAAATTTAATGTAATTATTAGATAAAAATGATTAAAATAAAAAATTTAATGCTTCTGAATGTAAGTTATTGGATATGAACTTAAATAAAATTTTGAAATGGTTAATTTCGAAGATTTTGCGATGACGAGTAATGAAATAAATTCTATGTATTGACCATATTTAAAATCAATGGTGAGATTAAATAACGGAAATTGAATGACCGTAAAATGGAAAAAGTTCTATAATTCTAATTTTTAAAAGTTAAATTTCATAAGTTCATTAACTTATATTTCAAAAGATAGTGATTTATTAAATAATCAAAATTATTTAAATTTAATATTGCAATTTTTTTGAATAATGAATTCTGAATTTAATATGATTGAAAATGATGTTGGAAGTTGATGAAAATTTAATTTAAATAAAAATGAAGATTGTTAATGATTAAAATTGGATTTAAATGTGAATAATTAGAAATTGAAACTTTTATATTATAGTCGAGATGTTAAAAATAGCCTTTTGAGGCACTGTTTCGGAATTCAATGAAACTAGTTCCATTGGATACATAATAGTGTATTATTATTGAATTTCAAATTTCGTAGCATTTGGAGTTATCGTTTGGTTGTACGGTATAGTAACTCATTGAGATTAATATCGGAAATTTAATATTTTAATTGGGTTCAAAAATATATCTTCCACGTGCAATTGAATTAGGTCTCGAAACATGTTCCATTGTGTTCAGAATAAGGGTAAAACATCATAAACATCAGGTGACACGCTTCTTTGGAGTTCGTGCGAAAAAAGTTGTAAAAAAATAATAAATTAATACGTTTACGTATATAAATACACGTATCTTTCAGCAAAAAGCCTAGTATCTTGTAGTCATCACCCCTAACTCATCCAATGGCTAAAAATCATTGTCTTCCACCTTAAATCTCTCCTAATCCATCAACTTTTAACAAAATCTTCCAACTGCAAAATCGAGGACCTTGACAAGCTCTATCAATCCATATGGTCGTGATCGAGTTTAGGGGAGTGTGGAGGCTGGAATTTCGCCTCGTTCATCGTGCGTTCGTGCTAGAGATTGGAGGCACTGAAGAGGCCAGGCTTGGCCGCGCTATGGCCGTGAGGAGGACCCGCCTTGGTGCATGTTTTGGGGACCGTGGATCGTGCTACGGTCATTGGTGGTGGCCGCGACAAGTAAAAAAGTCGACATAAGCATGGGTTTCTTCTCGTGCATATTGCCTGGAACACGATCTGGAGAAGAAGTTAATGCAGCGTGGATTTGGGATTTCGAAATCAACGGCCCAGATTTAGGGTAAAATAAAAAAAGAAAAAATTTATAAAATTTTATTACATAAATTCATGTAATCCTTAAAAATGTATATATTAATCATACGAGGTCGGAATTGGACGAAACAATCGGCATTGGATTCGTGTGGACGAGCACTACATTCCAGAACTGCTTTGGAGTCGTTTGGAGCTAGTTAAAATTTCAGGTTAAATCGAAGGTTGTTTGATTTGATTTAAAAATTAAAACTCAAGGTGAGTGTTTTATAACGCTCACAACGTACTCGAATATTTTGGTGCTAGTTAAATTTGATATTATGAAGTGATATGAATTTTATTGGTCGTTGTTTGATAAATTTAATTATCATCTAGATTGTCACTGAATCTACTCTTAAAAATTAAAAATTGACAGTTAAATTTAAATTGGAATTTACTTGCAATTAAATTATCTGATATTAATAACTATGAAATTACCGTGAATGATATTGTCTGTTTATATGATTGATTGTGATGGATGCAAATTGGTTGATATTTGGATGGTTGGATGTTATTTGTTTTATATATGTAGCTTGTTATCACCCTATGATTTATTTACAGTATATAGAACTGTAAATTGAATCATCTCGAATAAATTTAGAAATAGGTTGAAAAGATATATACCTATGACATTGTGATTGGATTGAAATGATATATATCCATCCCTGACATTAAATTGAAATAACTGATGACTTGGACATAGGATAGAAAATTATATACGGATACCAGATTGGTTAAATTAAATGATTTTAAATTTTTTGATTTGAAATTTATTTAAATGATTTTGATTTAAAAGAAATATAAACTAAATTTATAGAATCAAATTATTTTCGAGCTTGAGCTTGGAATGTTAAAATTTAAATTTAGTGAACGAAACATTTTAAACAATTGAGTTGGGATTTTTAAGTTATAATCAAATTATGATTTAAACTTCATAAATTGATTTGATTTAAAGGATGAGACTTTTATTCAAAATTTGAATTTTACTAAGTAAAAGTATTTGAAAATTTGGATTTCAAATTGGATATTGAAGGTTAATTTGATTTAAGTGTTTTGAACCAATATTTTGAAGGTCGAGCTCGAAATCGATGTAAATTGAAATTGAATTGATGGGATGTGAAAGTGGAATTGAATCATTTTGAAATCGAAGATGAAATTTAATTGAATTGAGATTGAAATTGAATCGATTGAATGGAAATTGGAATTGATTTGAATTGGGAAGTTGGAATTGGATCGGTTTGACTTTGAAACTATTTTCAAATAAATTATTTTATATAAACTATTTAAATTTATCTTTTTAAATATTTAAATTATTTTGGATTTTCCATATGATTTTTCTATATAAGCCATTTTAATATTTAAACTATTTTATATTGAGCTATTTTAACCATTTAAACTATTTTTGACTATTTTAAGTATATAAATTATTTTAACTATTTTAGCCATTTAAAATATTTTTAACTATTTTAATTATTAAACTATTTTAAAACTACTTAAACAATTTTTCTAAAAGTTCAAACTGGTAAGGGTGGAATGTTTATTTTTTTAAATCATGGATCTAAATACGAATTGGGTCAAATGAAGTTATAACCCAGATCGGTATTCGAAACGATTTTGGAAGCGAAATCGTGATATTAAGGCGAATATAATTTTGAACTGAAATTGTATATTTTGAGTAAATATGATGATTTCATAATGAATTTGATTGTGAAGCAAATATGATATCTTGATATCAAGTATGAAATGTTTTCGAAATGTAATGGTACCAATCGGTGTGTAAAACGACGTTTGGTTGTTAAAGAGACCGAGACCGGATATACGCATACTCTCTGCCGATATCGAAACCACTTTAACAACTATATACGTGGAGGGGACTCTAGAACGAAGTGGTTGGATTTGACGACGATTGCTGGATTTGAAGAAAGAGAACGATGATGGATAGACCCCGGCACTTGTGCCAGTTTGAAACGACTAAAACAAGATGGCTTAATAGGGCCAAGTGGGCTAATTACCCCGAGCGAACATCCGTCCTTCGATTTTCTTGGACTTGGTCCATATCATTACTCTTGTTTTTGATTTCGATTGGTGCACCTTAATTGGGATAGCCTCCCTTTGACTCGATATGGGATTGATGGACATGGTGGGTGCTCATGGCTATGATGCGTTACCACCAACCCTATGACCCGAACTGGTAGTTACCTACCTTGGGCATTGCCTTACGTTCCTTGTCATACTTTTATTCCTAAATGAGACCCATACGATTTTGGTTTAATGTTATCGTATCAAGGCGCATCCCTTTCCGCCGACCGTTTAACTAGTGTTTTATATGCAAACTGTACGATAATGCTTAAAAACGCGTTAATGGGGATCAATGTAAAGCCTTAACGCTAAGAAAAATATTTATTTTACTGACTAGACATTATATATATAGCGTATTCTACTACATATAAATATTTTGACGGATCCTTAAGAGATGAATCCCGTAACATCTCTTGAGTAATTTCACGCACGTTATACAGTGGATAGGAGATGTGAAAACCCGTAAGCATCTCTGATGCCGTGACACTTATATTTTATATGCGATATCGATTTACTTACATAAGGATATTTTAGTCCTGACTCAAGTGTTTTGTCTTTCATTACGCTTTGGTCAGTCCTGAGTTTTTTCAGCTTATTGAAGATTTATTCTGGAGGACGAAGACAAAGGTTTAGTATTATTATTACTATTATTATCCCTGCATCATGTTGTCTGCTCCATTACTTTATTTTATTCTTGATGTATTTATAACTTTGATAAATGTTGTATAGATTATAATCAAATGTGTTGTATAAATAGCTTCATGAACTGTTTATTTGATTATTATATTTTATCGTTCCAATGTAAGATTCTATGTTTGTTTTTGCTTCTTTTTCTTATTTAACCCTTAAAGATTCGTATTTCCGTTCACTATGAGTTGGACATATTTGATTTATTGTCTACTTAAAGGGAAAGAAGATACAAGACTTTATAAAATCCGCGTAGTTCTTTCTCATCTTCTGCATCCAGTGATGTCGTACCAGTTGTAGGTCATCTGATTGTAGGTCCACTGCGACCTGCATATCATGATAAACAAGCAACCAAAAATTAAACAATAAAAGGTGAACTATAAATAAGCAACAAAAAAATTATGAATGGAAAATAGAAGATTATACAATGAAATCCTGCCAAATACACTCCAGGATGTGGGGAGGGATGTTATCCTAGTTCGACCAACAAGCTGACATCCCACTTTTATACGACTCTCTCGAAACTGATAGAACTACAATTGATGGTTGTAGCTTAAGCTTCTTGTGTTAAATATGATATAGATTAGTATATTGTACATACACTACGCCATAGATGTCCTATTGCAGCGAAAAAACAAGATGTTGCTAGCTACAATGTAACGATAGCTATGCTGATTTTTGTCTATTACAACATTAGCTTCAGGATGTTAGCATAAAAATCAACACTATATTTCAGTAGCTATAGACTTATAAAAATATTATTAAAAATGAGTGCGGGCTGAAAAAAAAGCAGACTGAAATAATTTTTGATGCGGGAAGCAAAAACAAAGCGGCAAAATTAACAAAATATTCTAGGGTTTCACTCAAACACTTAACAAAATACGTAAGCAGCCACAAACATGCTAATGTTTTTCGCTTCCCAAAATCAAAATCAAATTTTACGTTCTTTCTCAAAAATCGAATTTCCCAAAATCGGAGTCAAAAAGAAGCAGTGCAGTAGCAAATCGATTTATTAAAGGCCGCGATTGTTGTTGAAGTCGATTGTGGTTGGCGAGATGATGGTGACTGGTTTGGGATGATGCGGTTTCGATTGCCGTAGGTGGTTGAGGTGAGTTCGTGTTTTTTGGGATGGATGATCCAATGTTTTTTAGTTACGGTAGGGTGGATTAGTGTGTTTGCGGATTCGGGGAAGTAGCAGTGATTTGGGGTTCACTCGATTTTGGCTGCGAGGTGGTGGGTCGTGAACTGGCGATGGATGATGTTGGGATTGCAGAGGGGTGTTGTTTGTTTAGGTTCGAGTAGTTCAGGTTGTGGAGGTTATGTGATGTGGGATGGTGATGGCAATGCTGTGACGTTGTTGAGGAATAGGCAATAGGTGGATGGTTAAGGTTGAGGAGGTTAGGGGTGATGCCAGATGTTGAATGCTTCAAACACTCTGTCAGATGTTGAAGTTCTGCGGTACAAATTATCTACTCTAATTAACTTGTACTTTATGGTAATTGGATAGTACAAAGTTCTGATTAACAGTTTAGGAACACTTAAGATAATCAGATGGTACAGAGTTCTGATTTATGGATTTTGTATGGAACAACATATATGTCCATGCTTTTACTCTATGTCTATGCAGTTAGTATTTCAATATTTATGCTATATTTAACTTGAAAGGTTTTACACTATCTTATGTAGATTCAACTTTTGAGATTGGATGTTATAAAAGCATTATATGATAAGATCGCCCACAATCCATCCTCACTCTCCATACTACATGGACTATATTGAATTGTACACTGATTGTTAGTACTACATGTATTATGTGAGTCAAAAATAAATGCATTATAAACTGACAAATGATGATATGTAGTCTTTGATTCGAAACCATTTTGATTAATTGTCGGATTTTAAAATGTACAAACTAATAACTATGTTCCTCATATTAAAAGAAGGTAATTTACATTGGCAGATATAAATATATAACACCTTTGAATACCAATATCCTATACTACAATAACTAAATGTTTGCTTGTTAGGACTGAATCGGTGACTCAAGATGATGTCCTTTTCCCACATTTGACTATCAAAGAAACACCAAGTGTCTACCACTTTTCTACGGCTTCCGAGCAGCATGACCAGACAACAAAAATATTACAAAGCTAAGGCAATCACTAAAGAGTTGAGCCTTGAAAGGTCAGTTAATAACATCAAATAGGACTATGTAATTAACTTGAATGAAACACCTTTGTTTTTCACCACTCTTTTTTGTTACAAATACATTTAGTGTCAAACTGAACCTTCATGCTCCTTTTATATAACAACAATTTTCATTTTATTTTTGGCTGGTGTATAGTTTTTGGCTATGTTACACAAAGTTATGTTTTTTATGCTTATTAAATAATGTTCGTTCATAGTTTTCTAACTGAATATTGCTATTATTCCTAGACATTTAGCCAGCTGTATGACACAAAAACTATAGAAGTTCAAAAGGCTCCATGGTATATTCAAGATGAGCCAAGATGGTCGCGACGATTTGGAATTTGGTGGTTGGCGATTCGGTTTCTGTTTGGTTGTTGAATTGGACTTAATGGTCGTGGGAGATGATTGAGGCTAAGTTTCGATTTGTGTCGCAATAGATTTTAATTGCATGGTGAAGTTGGCTGTTGCGATGAGAGCTTCTGATGTGGGGGTATTGTTTGATTAGAAGTCGCGATTAATGGAGAAGGATTTCAGGTTGCAATCGTAAGTTTGGGGGGAATTTGAGGATTGGGCGATATGCTGCAGTTGGATGGTTGTACAAGTGAAGATGGCTGGAAGTTTGGTATGGTAGCGTGGTCGCGGCAGTTGATGGTTGATGGGATGCAGAAGCTTGTTTGGTTTTTCGAAATGAAGGTAGTGTATTGATGTGGTTGGGTAGGGAGTTGTGGTGAAGTAACAATCACTGTATGATTTGGTGATTGAAGATAGTAAATGAGTCGGTAAGAGAGGAAATGTGGGTGTTATTTGGTTGAACTAGTGATGGGATGAAGTTGTAGTGGTTTGTAGGAAGAAGTGCAGACTTGGTTTTGATGAACTACAGTGTTACAGAAGTATATGAGAGGATGGATGTTGTATAAGCAGGTGTGCAAGTTGATGTTGTATAAGCAGGTATGCAAGTAGTTCGTGGGCTTCTTCTTGGTAAAACCTTCTTTTTTGATCTAGCTCATTTTAGTGTCATCTGATGTATTGTTACTTTATAATATGGTGGGTATAACTCATGTATTTTATGTGTATCCATCTTCAGATACTTCAAGGCATTTCCTACCTGTAAAAGTAATCAAGCAAGTGATTGAATCTATGTCTTATGCCAAGATGGTATTAAATAATTATTTTGTTCTCAAAAATCATATTTTAAAGTTTAACATTATTTCTCATATTTCAATTCCATTTATTTTTTTGCTGTGCTTGTGTTTTTGACATGAACTTTCACTCAGTAGATCAATGTCCTTCATTGGCATATATTGGATGAACAATCTTTTCCTTTAGAGGTGCCATCCTACCCAGATTTTTGGAAGGGAGCATACTCAAAATGGGAGAGATACACTATTGAAGATGCACTTGACATTGTTAAGTATGTACTTCTCCTGCATACGATTATGGTACTATGTGTTGCACAAACACATGCCTCCTATAGCCATTATGTGTTGCAAATATGAATGTACTGTTAATAAGTAGAATTTAGTATGTACTGGTTGTAACTATGAATACACCGGCTATGGTTTTAAGTATGTTTGTTATTTTGTACTTGACTAAGTAAAACTTGTGTTGCTGGTTATTCTGAAATGAAAAGTTCTTTGTTGCAGTGTAATGTTGCCATTAGATAAAATATAATGTTACAGTATAATGTTGCCATAGATATGATATAACGTTGCAGTACATTTTCAATTTAAATTGCAAAAGGTGTTGCCATAGATATGATATAATGTTGCAGTATGTGATGTTAAATATGGTAATAAACTGGCAAAGTGTTGCCATTGGATGGTAAAAGTGTTACCATAAATTAATGAATATGGGCCCCACAACAGGGTTCCGTAAAGGTGGGCCACAGAATTAGTGGGCCCCACAATGTGGGCCCACATGTTGGGGCCCATATTGTAGGGCCCACTTTTTAGTAAATTTGGTACCTGTGGCAACAACATAACCGATGTTGCCCTAAGGCCGCAAAGATGTTGCCTTTGACTCTGGGGCAACGCGGCAAAATGTATCACCGAGAAAGTGTTGCCTTTGCCCTTTTTTAGCCTACATCAATATTTTTGGCACTTCCTACATCATTCTTGGGTGTTGCAGTATGCAATCTATGGCGTAGTGATAAAATATTTAAGATGTTGAAAAAAGTTTAATACTTACCCCTACGCTGTAGGTACTAGAGATATAACGGATCGCTGTGGCGGTTGCGATGGACTGCTGCCATTGCCTCCTAAAGAATAGGAAGAACTCCTCCTTCTGGATGACATGATACCTACACGGACACATCATTTTAAATGAGAACAATAACATGGTAATGAAATATATTTTATAGTTAAATGACATAAATGATATAAAGTACATATAGTGCAAAGTATACCTAATTCAGATTGGGTCTCATATTTCGATGATAAGCATAGTAAATTGCATTTTTAACATAAATTGCTGAATAAATGACAGAAATGGTAATGACATAAAAGATGTAAATGACGATAAGCAGATTCGGTTTCATAAATGACATAAATTACATAACTAGCAAAATAAATCTCATCAATTACATCAGTTTTGTAATACACCAAGAATTCAACATAAGTACATCAACTACATAATTACATTAATTGCATAATCTCATCAATTACATCAATTGCATAATTACATAACTAGTAAAATAAATCTCATCATTTACATCAGTCCTCATCATCTTCTGATTCAGATTCGGTCTCATTCCTATGTTAGGTTCCTCCCTACTCTCGAATGCTTCTAACAAAATGTTTGATTCATCGTTCGGAGGTTCCAAATCAGTACGATCGTTTGTAATTATTATTCCTTGCTTTGCTCAATGGAATATTCTTTCCATCAAACATAAATCTTGTCTTTGTTTAAAAAACTACCGACTAATCTATTTTATCTCTTTTTAGAGACGGATAAAGCGCGTAATAAAGTTGCAATGCTTGTTTGTCTAGTATTAAAAAATCATACTTGTGATAATGTGATGTGTGCTTTATTTTAATAAGATTATAATCCTTATGCACAATAATTTCAAAACCTGGAACATTGCTAAACCAATTGCATCTAAATAGAAACACTTCCTCCGTGGGTCGTGAGAAATATGTCAGTTGCAAAATTCGTGTTAAAACGCCATAAAAATCATTTATGTGATTTTCTGGATCATCACTACCTTTAACAATTACACTTGTATTATTAGTTAATTTTTCTGCACCGTATTCTTTGGTATTAAACTTATATCCATTGACGAAATATATTGGATATATCTTGACATTTCTTTTTGGTTCCAACACAAGATGTTTCAAACCTTCGTCAATCGCACAATTTCTCGGTTCATAAACGTACTTTGAAAACCAATCAGAATTTTTTTACTGAGATCTCCGTGTAGATGTTCGTTTTCATAAATACCGCATATACGAATAAAATATTGCATTAAATTCTACATGCGTATGTATGGAAATGAATAAATCATAAATTATTATTTCAGATTACCTAACAAACGGTGCAAGCTCAGCACAATTTAGAAGAATATAAGTGTGTGCTACATGAAGATCTCTATCATCTAACCATACTTATATACATTTCACAAAAGGTCGACCATGTTGTCTAAAATAGATAACATTATTTGAGAGGACTCTTGTTTGTCGCCTTCATCATTATGCAGAACACTTTCAAATGATATATTCACATGGTCACTGAAATAGTGAGAGAAAAAGAACAAAGCTTCTTCTTTGATGTAAGATTTACATATCGAACCTTCAACTCGTGATTTTTGCCTCGCTTTTTTCTTTATATGATTCAAGTATCTATGCAAAATTAATTTACATTCACTTTAACTTCCGAATGTAATTAAATTAATAGGTAACATATTACATACCTCTCAAATGGATACATCCATCCATATTGCACAGGATCTCGAAGTCGTGCTTAAGTTGTGAGATGAACAGGTAAATGTTCCATTATATTAAAAAAAACCTGGCAAAAGTATTTTCTCCAATTTGCATAGCAATATAGGAATATCATAGGAATATCTTCTTCAAATTTACTTAAATGTTGCACTTTTAAAGTAGTCGAACAAAGCTATTCGTAAAACAGACTAAGCTCCGTTATTACCTTCCAAACTTTTAACGGCAATAATTCTTTGAATATAATGGATAAATAATCTTCCATCATTATGTGACAGTTGTGCCTTTTCATTTTGCTCAATCTATCGTTTTTAAAGTTAACACATCTACGAAGATTTGATGAAATCCCATCAAGAAATCTTAATCCTTCCACCCATTTTAACACAACTTTAACTTGATTATTATCTAACTCGAAACATGCTTTGGGTTTTTTACTATCATTTGGTTTCATATGAAGTTCAAGACGTTTGCATAACTCTTGTATATCGCGTATTGATTTCTAATCGTCCTTAGTCATCCTTTTGACATTCAAAATTGTGTTAAAAACATTATCAAAGACATTTTTCGTTATGCATCACATCAATATTATGACGAAGCAAAAGATCTTTCCAATATGGCAATTCCTAAAATATACATTGTTTGCACCAATTATGAATAGTCGATTTGCATGCAATTTTTGTTTGTACTCCAGTTTCATATATCATTGGATAGTCCCTTACAAGTTCGTATATGTCTTTTCTTGACCGTATCATTGGTTGTTGTCTGGTTTCTACTCTATTAGCTAAAAAAATATTCTTGTCTCCTCTGAACGAATGATTGACATGGAGAAAACATTGATGGCAGTCAAACCATGAAATTTTCTTACCATTCGGTAATGAATTCGCTTGTATTTCTTCTATGCAATATGGACATGCTAGACGACAGATGTACTCCATCCTGAAAGCATTGCATAAGCAAGAAAATCACTTACAGTCCACAACAAAGAGGCAAACATACAAAATAATTATTTGAAACATCATCTTTTTCGACTCCATTGTTCCATGGTGTTTTTAACTCCTCAATCAATGATTGTAAATAAACATCGATTACTTGTGTCAAATCATCGGGGCAAGGAACGACAAGAGTAAGAAACATATATTGCGTATGGAGGTAAATTATAAGGTGTGATGATAATGGACGAAGATGAATATTTAGCACCAAATTGAGAAAATAGTGAAAAACTATCTGTACATAATCCAAGTCTAACATTATGACTCTCCGCTGTAAAATTAGGATAAATTTTGTCGAAATGCTTCCACGCTGCTCCATCGGCTGGATGTGTCAATGTACCCACTTCCTCTGTTCTTACTCTATGTCATCTCATATGTGATGTAGTTACAGAAGATGCATTTAATCTTTGAAGCCTAGGAGTGATGGGCAAAGAATGCATACGTTTGTATGGAACTTCCTTCCCTTCTTTTTTCTTGGTTTGTACCTTTTCTCGTTACATATTCTACACTTCCTAAGAGTGATGTCCTATTTTCAAAACAATATGCAGCCATTTAAACATGTTTCTATTTTCTAATATGGTAAAACAAAATCTAATATAAGGTTTTTAACTTCATAGTGATTTTCACACAGGCGGCATATGTCTTTTTGTAGCTTGTACAATGGCTGTAAATCCAGCTTTTGTGATGTTGTATTTTGACTTCATTGCAATGTATTATATGGTTACTGGTAGATGGGTGCCGCTTTTGCAACCATCCCAAAGAGATTTCTTAACAACATCCAGTAAATCATAAAAAAATTTTCTTCAATATTTAGTTCTTCAACATTTTCATCATCGCCGTCAACTTCAGCTGTAGGGAATATTGATTGTGCTGCATCGTCAACCATATTTTCTATACGGTTCATCATAATAATTTCATTACCAAAAATGTCTAATTCAGACTCAGCAGAAGTACTTGCTACAACTTCTCCATGACAATCCTAAACAAAATACTCCGGCATGAAACCTTTTTCACACAAATTGACTTTCACAATATCGGATAACAAATACTTCAAATGTTTGCACCTACTACACGGACAACGAATTTCTAAATCGTTTCCGTTACTACTTAAAGCAAATTCAACAAATATGTTTATACTATTATAAAAATCTTCTTTTATTGAGCCCCTTAATCCCTTTCTTTGATACATCCATCTCCTCCCATCAACAAAATAATCGATCATTTTTCCTATTTGAAAAAATATGTCACAAATTCAAAAATAAATATTGGTCATATTACGAATTCACATTTTATTTTTCAATGTATTAATACAAAAACTTATACGCGTCAATTTTACCCCACTTAAGAATACAATATAAAGATGTTTGCTTATGGTTACCTTTTTTTCTGGCTAGTCATCCTACTTCTCATTACAAACACAGTAAACACTTACATTTCGTAGATTATTTTGTTTTAAACGATTCAACAAAATTTCGACAGCACTTACCTTTTGTTTCCTGCATTGTACACAAACGCGTGTACACAGGAAACAAAAATGAAAAGTGACGGTGAAATTTTGTGAACCGTTTGAAATGAAATAATGTACGAAATGTAACTGTTTACTTTGTTTATAACTTGTCCAATACAAGAACAAATCCAACAAGTATCATACTAGAAGAATATAAATGGCTGTTTTGTGATAAAAATGGCTATTTATTTAATGATCATGCACAATACCATCGGACGGGGCCAAAAACTCTCTAAGGGACATAAAAAAAGTAGTTTATAAACAAGAATATGTACTAATTTTATACATTTCAAAAAATTATAGTTTTACCATATTTGTTCAGCGTATTTTATCGAATAAGGCTGCTTTAATATGTTGTCATTTTCCAATACAAGCAAATTTTTTTAGACTCGTGCATTCATTATTGTTATACAAGTTAAGATGTTATACAACTCATGGCTTATTCTAATTAACACAATACAATGGTAGAAACAACAAATATACACACACAATTACAATTATACATACTATTTAAAATTTCACGATAGCATATGAAATAGGTATACCATGGGATGCTATAAACCATTATTACGCTATTGGAAACAATTTCAATCACCAACTAGCCCTAATTTATCGACTCATGCAAATCTAGATTTAGGGTAAAAATTAGATTTTGGCGAAAATAAGAGATTATACCTGAGATTGAAAGCAACGAAGTTTGATTAGGCAGCCATGAAGGATCCAAAAGCTCGAAATTGGAGATTGGAAGCTTGCAGAAGAGATTTGTGGGTTTTTTATAAAAACTTTCATGCTGCAGAATGAGGAAAAAGAAGGCTCGGCTAGGCCTATAATTCGCGTATTTCCGACGGCTTTCGATGACTCGTTGGACATCCTTAGAAATTAGCCGTCACTACTTGCTGTCGGAATATTAGCATTTTTTAGCAGTGGTAATAAAATCTCTTTCAAAATAAATATGTTTTTCTTTCAACTATATATTTTTCATATTATGATATCTTAATTAATTATTTAATTAAAATATATTAAATAGAAAATCCTTAAATCGTATGTTATGTGATGGCAGTGCCTGTCAATGGGCGGATTTCGGTCTGGGTTACAATAATCAAAACCCAAGCCTGGCCCGAACCCGTTGGACATTTCAAACTAATACCCGAGTCCGACCCATTTCAAGCCCGTTGGGTAATACACGTATATCTAGCCCAAAATATTTATGTGAAAACAATAACCTAAAGCTGTAGCTTTAATAAAACTTATAGACAAATAGTTGTTAACATACAAATTGGTTGGCGACGTATCCAAATTCATAATAATACTATGCAGAAACATCTATATGCAAACAAACAAAATGGTAAATAAAATACATATATAATCATGTTTAGAACAATGGAAAAAAAATAATCGGGTCGAGTCCAACCTTGGTTGGGATTTGACTAAATTGTACCTGACCCTAGTAGTAATCGGGTCAGGCCTGGGCAGTTGGGGTCAAAACCCATATCTGCATTTATAGGGCAAGTTTGAGTCGGGTTGGGACCAAAAACCGTACCAATGACGTGCCTAGTTACAATATGTTGTAATCATGAGAAATTTATTTTATTAAAAATAACATATTATTTTAAATATTCCTAGTTAAGATATTTCGAGAGAAGGTATCGATACATTCATTGTGACTAGAATACGCAATGCTCTCTAAATACTAGACAATGTATTACTCATAGCAGTTGGTGGCATCAAGGGATTCATAGTGAAAGTTATTGGATAAATACGGAATGACTTACCCGAGAGATTTCTGTTGGTTATTACAACTAAGGTCAAATAGAGAATCTCGAAGTGACAATAGTACACAGTTCTATTGACTTCAGAATACCGTTGAACTTCAATATGGATTATTCACTTTAATCATTGTTAAATCTCAACACAGCGTCCAGCAAATGACTATAGTTGGATTGAAGTTGGCACATTAAGAGCGAAACACTATTCAATGGAGAATTTGTCTCCTCGGTTGTAAGAGGTTAATATCACGACCAATTATAGTCAACTAAAAGTCAAATTCTCTTGCCAAAGCATTACGGTAAATAATAATTGTTATAATTGGACAAATACTTTGTATTTGGGCTAAACAAGTTGCACTAAAAAAACAATACAATTTACCAATGCCAAAAAGGCGTTAGTGGGGTGTAACATCCCGTATTTTTAAGCTATTCAAATTGAACATTTAATTCATTTTAAATGTTGAATATGAATTATAATTTGAATTTAGAGATAGATGACTTTGGTTAAGTTAATAAAATTAGTCAAAATTTCAAATACGGGAAATTAAATTGGAAATTGGATAATAATAATTGAATATTGGATTTTGATAATTTGGGAAATTAAATGTGAATGGTTGTAAAATGATGTTTAAATGTGTTTTTAAGTTCAATGGGACATAATTTATATTATTGGATTTTTGGAAGAATTTTAAAGTTGATAAATTAATATTTGGGAATTTATATTAATTTAAAATGAATTTAATATTGTTAAAATGCAATTAATCCAATTTAAGTCCAGAATGAACCAGAACGATTTTTAATGTGTTTATAAATTTTATATGAATTATTGTTAAGTTAATAAAATTTTAAAAGTGGAGATTTGGAGTGATTTCGATAATTTCGAAAATCGCTTAATTAAATAGACGAGTTAAAATAGCCTTCCGGGGCACAGTCTCGGAATTCGACGAAACCAGTTTCATTGGATCCGTAATAGTTAGTTATTATCGGATTTCAATTTTCGTAGCAATCGGAGTTGTCGTTTGACCCCGGCAGCTCGAAACGTGTCGAAATCGTTTTAATCGATTTAATTTCAAATTGATCGTTTAATTCCGTATCTCGCGCATACGATCGAATTAGCTTACGAAACCTGTTCCATTGCGTCCGGAACGTTGAAAAACCTTAGAATCGCCTATCGGAACATGAGAATTGGAGTTCGTTTGCATAAGTTGTTAAACGGAGAATTTTATAAATAAAATATTATTAAATTATATATATTAACCTAATATCTTCAAAACCCTAGCATCATTCTTCCCAGCCGCCACTTGAGGCCTTTCATGGCCGAAAATCAACCTCCTTTTCCCCTCGATTTCTCTCCATCCGCTCGCTTTTAGTAAAAAGGTTCAACTAGAGAAACGTAGAGGTCGATGCACTCTTGAAATCCGACGGTGGTGATCGTGTGGAGTGGTATGGATTGTCGGCATGTGCCACTCGAAGGCCGGCCGTTCGTGCTCCGTGTTCGAGCTCTAGGACGAACCGCATGTCTTGCGCTTTGGGCCGTAGGTAGAGGTTGCTGAGACGGTTCTCGGGAGGGTAGCTGATCGATTTATCGTTGGGTGTGGGGGTCGCGGTTGCAAGCCCTAGGAGCACGTTGATGGGTTTTGTTGTACTGGAACTTGCGTGCTCGCGTGAGGATGATGAGCAACAGGAGCGGGCCGTGTTTTGCTTTGTGATGGTATTGCAAATTTAATATAAAAATGGAAATTGTTTTAAAAATTCAATTGAAAACTTTAAAATTGAATATCTCACGCGTTTGTAATCAGATTCGAACGAAATTTGCGGCGCAGGAATCGCAGAAGCGCGTACTACGCAATGGAGCAGATCCGGATCCATTCCGGGAAAGTAGAAATTTAGGTTAAATCGAACGTCGTTCGGTTTAATTTGAATTTCGAACGCTCGCCGAAACTCAAAGTGAGTTATTCTCACTCACATCTGGATACTAGTAAAGTAGATAGCTAGTATTGATTGTTTGTTTGGATGTTTAGCTGAATATGTTAGTTATTATCAAATTGAATTGATATATATACTGTTGTGCTAATATTTGTGGATGCAGGGAAAACAGGTTGGAGGGATCCAACGGGATTCCTCACAAAGTAGTAATATTTTTATATTGATGATTATGCCTGTTTATATATTGTGATTGATAATTTGGAGTTGAATTGCATTGTGATATTGTGGTTTAAACTATAAACCCAGAATATTAATTATAAAAGAAATTGTAGTTTAAATTATAAAGAAATTAAATTGGGTTTCAAAGAAATTGAGAAATGGTTAAATAAGAAATTAAAAGAATATAAATATTTGAAACCTGATTTGGATGGAAAACTGAAATAAATTTGTATAGAAATATTACTGGATAAATTATAAATCCAAAATTAATTATATTTGATAAATTGAATTTAGAGAAATAAAGGTATTGTTAAATAATGGATTTAAAAGGGATTAAAATCTGAAATCTATTTTAAAATGTAAATTGGAAGTTTTAAAATTTGGAATGATAATTAATTTAAATGTTATTAGTTGAAGTTTTGGGAAATAAATTTATGTTATAAAACCCTAAAACTTAATTTAATAAATGGATAGAAATCGTGAGAAGGATTTCTGTGATGATTTAGTAGAAATGAGATTTCCTAAGGAAAATCCAAGTTCGAGTTTTAAATTGATTTTATAAAAAGAAGTTTTAAAATCTTAAACTGGTCTTAAAGAATGTTTTAAAAATTATTATTTTAAAGTGATTTTTTTTATAAATTAGCAATAGTAAAATTTTATAAATATTTTAATAATTATGTTTACAAATGGATTTGTTTTAAAAGCTAGTTTTGACCTAAGTATATTGAAATAAGAGTTAATCTTTTTACCACTTTATTTTAATATATAGTATAACTTAACCTTAATTTAAATTAAGCTATATCTTTTAAACAGTTTTGCTTTAAATATTTTGGAATTATATTTTGATTAAATAATTAGTAGTAAATTTATCTATTTAAAGTATACTTTAAATTAAAATGTTTTTAACTGTTTTAAATCTAAACTGTTTTGAACTTGGATATTTCCAATGGAAATATATGGTAAATGATTTACCTTGTAAAGGAGGAATTTTGAGAAATGTTTTCAAATGAGATTTGGAAATTTGGTAATATATCTTTTAAAGGTATTTGAGGTAAATAAATAATTTGGGAATTATTTATTGTGTGATGGATGCTATGGATGTTTATGAATATAAATTGATAGTTAAATCACCGACTATCAATATTGGACAAATGGCGTTGATCGTTTCGAAGAGACCGGGATCGAGATTTATTTCTCGAAAACCACTTCGATCCGGTTTGTACGTTTTCGTGCGATAAAACGTTTTCGGAGTCGAAGATGGAGCAGTGAAGTGCAAGGGCTAGTCGCTACTAATCCTGAGGATATTTCCAAAATGGATGTAGTAGGAATAGTACTTTCGGTTCCGTTCGAACCCGGGACGGACTTGTATGGACGAATGCTTCGTGACATCGTCAGCGGACGATGGACATTCTAAGGGATATGTGCTAAAGGTATCGTTTAGCCTCAAGCCTCATCAACCGGGAATGACTGAAAATCAGGGGATATGCAGCAAGGCTTCGTGGGTAGCCCCCACTGGAGAGTAAGGTCATCCCTGTCTAGAGGTTCCTTTTTATTTCGGCTTAGTGGTGCGGTTGCTGATCCCAACCGCGGGGTGATCTTATTCGGAATTGCCCATAGGTGATTCCGGTCTTGTGTTGCAGGGGACGAAGGGAGTAGTCCTCGGTACTGTGATCTAGACCACGTACTGTGACAGGTGGTACCCCAGTGCCTAGTCATTGTTGGAAATCCATTTTCCCTACGAGCCTTGTACGAGTTTTGTTTGTATTACCCACTTCGGTGGCTAGTAGCTGGAATTTAATGAATGTAACAATTTCGGCTATTTTATAAGTATTTGTAAATAGACCCTATTATAATATAAGAGGATTTCTATAAAAAGTGTTTTAGCTATCGTAAGGTAAAAACCCGACATGTTTATTTGTGGCGTGGTCTTACGAGATGCTTTTGTTTTCAAAAGGATTTTTGAAACTTAAATAATCAATTGTGTGCATTATTATCAGCTGGTATTCCAGACTGACTCGGGTGTTATTTCGTTATAATGCTCGGGTCAGACCGAGTATTATTTGTTCAGGTCAGGATGCTATGGAGCAGGAGAGGAGCTGGAGTCCGAGACGTATTTTATGTACCTATATATATATCCGTTGCTATGTTGTATGGTATGTCTGTTATGTGATGATTGATGTATGAGTTACTCTGATGATATGTTGTATATAAACAGATATAGATTTCATTTTGTGTAAAGTTCTATAGTTACTATTATATTTTATTCCGCTGCGACTGTGAGATTCTGATATTGTTTAGTTTCTTCTTCTTCTATCTCTTTTTCTTTAACCTCAATGGTTCGTATTTCTGTTCCACTTGAGTCAATTAGGGTAGAATAATGTTGATTCAAGGGGTACGGATTTGCGGGCTGTTACACTTGGTATCAGAGCTTAGGTTGGCGACAACCTAGGCTTTGGTGGGATAATTACTCATTTAATAGAGTCAATAGGACTCTATAATGAGTTGAGCGTAATAATAAATATGAGAGCGTACTTGTTAGTGTTTATAAAATTGTTTTTATACTGTGTTGACTTATCGGTTGAGTGTTTATGAATTCTGGTCGGTGCGGGAAGTACAACCGTATCGATAGGGGTTTCTAAACTCTTAAACAAGATAAACCGACATAGTATTGTTTTAAAGTGGATAAATGAAATAATTTTATCCAAAATTATATTTTGATATAAAGAGAATAATTTTTGGAAATTATATATATTTGACTGTTTGGTTGCCAAATTTTGAAAATCAAATAAGAATCTTGAATTTGACCAAATTTGAAATGATAAGTGAATAAGATTATAAAATTGAAATGGTTATAACCAAATAAAATTAATTAAATATGTTGCAAATAAGAAGTGAAATTAAAATTTGAATTTAAACCAGAATTTTAACCCGGAAGTTTTGAAAAGGATTTTTAAAAGTATTGAAAATAAAAGTTTGGAAATTTAAAATCCTGGGAAGTTTTGAAATGTTTTCCAATGTATTGAAGGCAATAATGGGATATTGATTTGAGAAGAATTTTTGAATGGGAAACTGTTTTGAAATGAATTTGGGAAAGTAAGAAGCACTGAACTCACTGCAGTCGCTGGAAAATAATCCTGATGATGCTGGCCACATCATTAGAATTCATTTTCGAGTTTCTAAAGTGATGGATTGCTTCCCTAGTAATTGGTTATGGTATTGTTTGGATTTGTTGGGGATAACAGTTGTTTTGGATATTTCAAAAATGGAAATTTGTTTGGGATATGAACAAATTGTTTTGGGTACAAACAAATTGGTTTGGAAAACATGGAAATTTGATTTGATATACCAAATGGGTATATATATTTGATATATTTCAAAATGGTTTGAGATAAAACCGGGTAAATTGAATTCTGGGAAAGTTCTAATTAAATAATGAGTAAAGTTGAAATGAATCAACTATTGAATTTGTTAAGTGGAGCTAATGCTAATAAAAAGGAAATGAAAATTTAAATCTTGAAATAAAATTTAACTTAAGAGATTGGAAGTGAATAGAAAATTTGAATTTGACTTGGATAAGTGAAATGAATTAACTATTAAACTTATTATGTAAAGTAATTTTAATAAGAAGGAAGAAACGAAAATCTTAAATCTTGGAATTAAAATTTAATTTGAGAAAGTGAAAGTGAATAACATATGTTGAAGTAAATAAAATATGTTGAAGTGAATTGAAATTTGAATTTTACTTGGATAAGTAAATAAGTTGGACTTAAGATAAAATTTATTTGGATTAAATTGAAAGGTAAGTTGATTTTGAGATTTGGGTCATTGAGTAATGGATTATACCCATAAGCTATTAAGTATAATACTTATAATTTGAGGTTGTGGATTTGAAGTTTGCAAAGAAATAAATTAAGGGAATTTGTATCCTGAAGAATTCAGATGCATATATATACATATGGAATTTAGAATTGTGATTATAAAATGATGGTGGAGTAAAATGAGCAATATAAGCTTTTAAAATAAATAAGTTGGTGAACTTATAAAAATTGAAAGTGAGATTATAATCACAAATGGAAGTAGTTGAATGGTATGGTGAATTCAAACTTAATCTCAAATGAAATTGTGAATTGAGATAAGGTAAGGTGGGATATAAAGAAGTGAATGAACTTAAGTTAGTAAACAAGTTTTGAACTTGTATATGGAGAACTAAATTTGAGAATTTGAACTTGAATTAAATCTAAGTGAAGTGAAATTAATTTGGATTGGGTATAAAGGTGAAATGTAAATTGCTTATAATTGCATTAAGGAATTCACATTCTTAAGTTAGTAAGTAATTTAAATTGGAGATTATAAAATGAGAATGGACTTAAGTAAGCACTTTAAACTCTTGAATGGAAGTAAAGTTGCAAATTTATTTAATGGAAGAGTGGAATGGTGTGGAAAATTCAAACTTTGACTATAAATGAAATGTAAAGTATAATAAATAATAATATTGAAAGAAATTTGGATTATATTTAAAGGAGTGAAAAGGAAAGTTTGAAAATTTAAATTTGTCCAAAGTGAATATTTGGAAAATGGTGATTGTGGAAGTGAATTAAAACCTAATATGGATTAGGTTATTGACTGAATTAAATTACAAATTAATGGAATTTGTATTGTAATGGATAGAATTTGATAATCAGTCAAAATTTGAAGGTAAATAAAAATCCAATTTGGATTGGGATTTAATGTTGGTAATAAATATGGGAAGGGCAAATGAATAATGGGATTTGAATATATTAATGATGATTTGAATTGTGAATAAAATTCAAATGAGTGAAATAAATTTATATGGACTCTTTGTTAATAAAATAAATTTGTAAATGGATTGAATTAATAAACAAGGAGCATTCAAATTTATAAATAGATTGAAATTTGATTTGAGTGAGAATCAAATGGAAATAAAATTAAATTGATATAAGAAGAGCATGGTAATAATTGAGAATGAGCTTTATTAAGCAATCTTGAATGTAATCTCTTAAATAATTAAAATGGATTACAAGTGAAATGGTATTAATTAATTGTTGAGATGAAACAAAAAGGTAAGGAAAATTTAAGTTAACAATTGCATTGAAATAAGAATGATTGGGTTGTAAATCATGAAAAATTGAAAAGAATTAATATGAATCTAAGTTGAAAATTTATTTTAAATGGTTATAAGCTTAAGTGGCAATTGTTTTGCTTGAATGACTGGAATATTTGAATGTATTTAGAATTGAGTTGTTTAAACAACTAAATTGGTTTTGGATAAATTAGAATTTGATTAAGTGAAGTCAAATTAAAATGAAACTAAATTTGGTATGCAAGAAAGAATTGAGATATTATGCAATTGAATTGATGTTTGAATAAATTGATATGGATTAGGATCCAATTCAAAGAGTTGGTAAATGAATGCAAGTGAATTGGTTTCAAGTTGCAAATGGAATTGAGTTGGAATCAATTGGGATGAATTAACATTTTAATAGGAAATGTTTGCATATGAATGAGAAATGAATTATAAAAGAAATGCAAATGTTTCATGCTTAAAGTAAAATTTGATTGTAAATCAAATTGGGAAATGAATTAGTTGAGATTAATAAATGGTATATAATGAACTTGAATGTAAACCATTTCAAGTGTAATAAAACGAAGTTAGTTTGGATGAAATAGAATGGGCTAAATCTTAATAAAGGGATGTGAGTATAAAGGTAAGGTAAATGAATTAAATACATATATTCATTATATTGAAGCAAATATGGGTTGATGGTAGTAGTTTCAAATTGAGAATGGTAAACCCGTATGAAAGACATTTATATGAAATAAAATGGAGTTTGAAAGAGGAAAAGGGCTTTTGTATATGTTATACAACATGATATACATATGATATTATGAAAAATGTTGTTGGAATGTAAATGATATGTTTAGCTTGCTTTTATATTGCAAATATTGATTTAAAATACTCTTATCTTGAAAACTAATGTGTTTGTTGAGCATAGCACAGGTGCGGGAGGCGTTTGAGAGAGTTGGAGCGCGTATATGCTAAAATATTAGCCGATTGCTATTAAAATTTTGCTAAAAGGTACGCCTACGCAAATATAATTGGAAAATGATATATATATTGTGAAATATTTTGATTTCCGGCCGTGTGGGCCGATGTTTATATATTTGTGTATCCTGCGATATCGCAGAAGCTCCTCCGTACAGGGGAGACTCTGCCAAAATTTTCCGCAAATTTTGAGAGTTAGAAAATTTTTTGGGTTTGGGAAAAGTTAAGTAACTTATGAAGTTATAAGTTAAAATTAAAGCTTTAGAATTAATAAAGCAAATAGGTTTGGGAATTGAACAAAAAGGATTTTGTGAAGTGTATATAAGCTTTTAACTAAGCTAATGGGATAAGTAGATGAGTTTGGGGGTATCTTCTACCTTATACAAATTTCGGGGACGAAATTTTTATAAGGGGGGAGGAATGTAACATCCCGTATTTTTAAGCTATTCAAATTGAACATTTAATTCATTTTAAATGTTGAATATGAATTATAATTTGAATTTAGAGATAGATGACTTTGGTTAAGTTAATAAAATTAGTCAAAATTTCAAATACGGGAAATTAAATTGGAAATTGGATAATAATAATTGAATATTGGATTTTGATAATTTGGGAAATTAAATGTGAATGGTTGTAAAATGATGTTTAAATGTGTTTTTAAGTTCAATGGGACATAATTTATATTATTGGATTTTTGGAAGAATTTTAAAGTTGATAAATTAATATTTGGGAATTTATATTAATTTAAAATGAATTTAATATTGTTAAAATGCAATTAATCCAATTTAAGTCCAGAATGAACCAGAACGATTTTTAATGTGTTTATAAATTTTATATGAATTATTGTTAAGTTAATAAAATTTTAAAAGTGGAGATTTGGAGTGATTTCGATAATTTCGAAAATCGCTTAATTAAATAGACGAGTTAAAATAGCCTTCCGGGGCACAGTCTCGGAATTCGACGAAACCAGTTTCATTGGATCCGTAATAGTTAGTTATTATCGGATTTCAATTTTCGTAGCAATCGGAGTTGTCGTTTGACCCCGGCAGCTCGAAACGTGTCGAAATCGTTTTAATCGATTTAATTTCAAATTGATCGTTTAATTCCGTATCTCGCGCATACGATCGAATTAGCTTACGAAACCTGTTCCATTGCGTCCGGAACGTTGAAAAACCTTAGAATCGCCTATCGGAACATGAGAATTGGAGTTCGTTTGCATAAGTTGTTAAACGGAGAATTTTATAAATAAAATATTATTAAATTATATATATTAACCTAATATCTTCAAAACCCTAGCATCATTCTTCCCAGCCGCCACTTGAGGCCTTTCATGGCCGAAAATCAACCTCCTTTTCCCCTCGATTTCTCTCCATCCGCTCGCTTTTAGTAAAAAGGTTCAACTAGAGAAACGTAGAGGTCGATGCACTCTTGAAATCCGACGGTGGTGATCGTGTGGAGTGGTATGGATTGTCGGCATGTGCCACTCGAAGGCCGGCCGTTCGTGCTCCGTGTTCGAGCTCTAGGACGAACCGCATGTCTTGCGCTTTGGGCCGTAGGTAGAGGTTGCTGAGACGGTTCTCGGGAGGGTAGCTGATCGATTTATCGTTGGGTGTGGGGGTCGCGGTTGCAAGCCCTAGGAGCACGTTGATGGGTTTTGTTGTACTGGAACTTGCGTGCTCGCGTGAGGATGATGAGCAACAGGAGCGGGCCGTGTTTTGCTTTGTGATGGTATTGCAAATTTAATATAAAAATGGAAATTGTTTTAAAAATTCAATTGAAAACTTTAAAATTGAATATCTCACGCGTTTGTAATCAGATTCGAACGAAATTTGCGGCGCAGGAATCGCAGAAGCGCGTACTACGCAATGGAGCAGATCCGGATCCATTCCGGGAAAGTAGAAATTTAGGTTAAATCGAACGTCGTTCGGTTTAATTTGAATTTCGAACGCTCGCCGAAACTCAAAGTGAGTTATTCTCACTCACATCTGGATACTAGTAAAGTAGATAGCTAGTATTGATTGTTTGTTTGGATGTTTAGCTGAATATGTTAGTTATTATCAAATTGAATTGATATATATACTGTTGTGCTAATATTTGTGGATGCAGGGAAAACAGGTTGGAGGGATCCAACGGGATTCCTCACAAAGTAGTAATATTTTTATATTGATGATTATGCCTGTTTATATATTGTGATTGATAATTTGGAGTTGAATTGCATTGTGATATTGTGGTTTAAACTATAAACCCAGAATATTAATTATAAAAGAAATTGTAGTTTAAATTATAAAGAAATTAAATTGGGTTTCAAAGAAATTGAGAAATGGTTAAATAAGAAATTAAAAGAATATAAATATTTGAAACCTGATTTGGATGGAAAACTGAAATAAATTTGTATAGAAATATTACTGGATAAATTATAAATCCAAAATTAATTATATTTGATAAATTGAATTTAGAGAAATAAAGGTATTGTTAAATAATGGATTTAAAAGGGATTAAAATCTGAAATCTATTTTAAAATGTAAATTGGAAGTTTTAAAATTTGGAATGATAATTAATTTAAATGTTATTAGTTGAAGTTTTGGGAAATAAATTTATGTTATAAAACCCTAAAACTTAATTTAATAAATGGATAGAAATCGTGAGAAGGATTTCTGTGATGATTTAGTAGAAATGAGATTTCCTAAGGAAAATCCAAGTTCGAGTTTTAAATTGATTTTATAAAAAGAAGTTTTAAAATCTTAAACTGGTCTTAAAGAATGTTTTAAAAATTATTATTTTAAAGTGATTTTTTTTATAAATTAGCAATAGTAAAATTTTATAAATATTTTAATAATTATGTTTACAAATGGATTTGTTTTAAAAGCTAGTTTTGACCTAAGTATATTGAAATAAGAGTTAATCTTTTTACCACTTTATTTTAATATATAGTATAACTTAACCTTAATTTAAATTAAGCTATATCTTTTAAACAGTTTTGCTTTAAATATTTTGGAATTATATTTTGATTAAATAATTAGTAGTAAATTTATCTATTTAAAGTATACTTTAAATTAAAATGTTTTTAACTGTTTTAAATCTAAACTGTTTTGAACTTGGATATTTCCAATGGAAATATATGGTAAATGATTTACCTTGTAAAGGAGGAATTTTGAGAAATGTTTTCAAATGAGATTTGGAAATTTGGTAATATATCTTTTAAAGGTATTTGAGGTAAATAAATAATTTGGGAATTATTTATTGTGTGATGGATGCTATGGATGTTTATGAATATAAATTGATAGTTAAATCACCGACTATCAATATTGGACAAATGGCGTTGATCGTTTCGAAGAGACCGGGATCGAGATTTATTTCTCGAAAACCACTTCGATCCGGTTTGTACGTTTTCGTGCGATAAAACGTTTTCGGAGTCGAAGATGGAGCAGTGAAGTGCAAGGGCTAGTCGCTACTAATCCTGAGGATATTTCCAAAATGGATGTAGTAGGAATAGTACTTTCGGTTCCGTTCGAACCCGGGACGGACTTGTATGGACGAATGCTTCGTGACATCGTCAGCGGACGATGGACATTCTAAGGGATATGTGCTAAAGGTATCGTTTAGCCTCAAGCCTCATCAACCGGGAATGACTGAAAATCAGGGGATATGCAGCAAGGCTTCGTGGGTAGCCCCCACTGGAGAGTAAGGTCATCCCTGTCTAGAGGTTCCTTTTTATTTCGGCTTAGTGGTGCGGTTGCTGATCCCAACCGCGGGGTGATCTTATTCGGAATTGCCCATAGGTGATTCCGGTCTTGTGTTGCAGGGGACGAAGGGAGTAGTCCTCGGTACTGTGATCTAGACCACGTACTGTGACAGGTGGTACCCCAGTGCCTAGTCATTGTTGGAAATCCATTTTCCCTACGAGCCTTGTACGAGTTTTGTTTGTATTACCCACTTCGGTGGCTAGTAGCTGGAATTTAATGAATGTAACAATTTCGGCTATTTTATAAGTATTTGTAAATAGACCCTATTATAATATAAGAGGATTTCTATAAAAAGTGTTTTAGCTATCGTAAGGTAAAAACCCGACATGTTTATTTGTGGCGTGGTCTTACGAGATGCTTTTGTTTTCAAAAGGATTTTTGAAACTTAAATAATCAATTGTGTGCATTATTATCAGCTGGTATTCCAGACTGACTCGGGTGTTATTTCGTTATAATGCTCGGGTCAGACCGAGTATTATTTGTTCAGGTCAGGATGCTATGGAGCAGGAGAGGAGCTGGAGTCCGAGACGTATTTTATGTACCTATATATATATCCGTTGCTATGTTGTATGGTATGTCTGTTATGTGATGATTGATGTATGAGTTACTCTGATGATATGTTGTATATAAACAGATATAGATTTCATTTTGTGTAAAGTTCTATAGTTACTATTATATTTTATTCCGCTGCGACTGTGAGATTCTGATATTGTTTAGTTTCTTCTTCTTCTATCTCTTTTTCTTTAACCTCAATGGTTCGTATTTCTGTTCCACTTGAGTCAATTAGGGTAGAATAATGTTGATTCAAGGGGTACGGATTTGCGGGCTGTTACATGGGGCATCGGTAAATCAAATACCGATACCAAGGCAACGCCTTAATAAGCGTTGGTAAAAGTTATGTTAGAAAAAAAATCTACCAATGACTGGAAGATGATAGTCATGGTGCTATTACCGACGCCCTACAAACAACACTTGCGATGCCTTACCGACATCTTATGCCGGCGCCTTTTCGACATCTTATCGATGCTTAACTAAAGTGCAAAACTGGATTTTTCTGTGCCTTACAAATGCCTTTTCGACATCGTGGTAGTACACACACACACACACATATATATATACATACACACACACATATATATACATATATACATACATACATACATATATGTATGTATGTATATATCGCAGATTCATAATGTGCATGTATTTTATTTTCATGCTTAATGTAATTTAATTAAATAAATGAGCATATAGAGTGTTTTAACATGTTTAAACCAATATTTCAATTTTTTTCAAATCATCGTATATTCATCTTCATATAAGGGCAAAATGGTCATTTTTGTGTATATATTAATTTTAGAAAGTTTACTTGGATATTTTAATGTTATTTGTAGGAATTTAATAGAAATATGATGAAGGCTTCATGGAAAATATGCATGCACAAGTGGAAAAAAGGAATGGAAATAATTCAAACTCATGTATCATGGAGGACCCCACCTACCCACTTGCCATGATGTACAATTAGGAGTTAATGCACATGCTAATAAAGATTAAAGTTACATGCATATGTAATGCTAGATTATGCTCATGCTAATGACAACTTCAAGAACACACTTCCTCAAGGGTATTTTGGGTAGTACCCAAAAATATGTAATAGGGTTTTAGGTTTGCATAAATACCTCATATGTTCATGTAATTAAGCTCTTAGCCTCCTCTTTCATTTGTTAAGTTTTAGGATCAAAAATAAATATAAATTCTCTTCTTCTATTTCATAGCTACTTAGCCATTTTCTTATTTTATGTAAGTTACTTCTTAATGCAATTTGAATTCATGTTTATTTTTGTTTACATGTTCTTTTTCCTCTTATATTAGTAGATTAGTTTTATTTCTTGTGCAAGTAAATTAGCTCTCTTTTCATTTTAATTAGCTCACTTTTCCTCTTATTTTTGTTCATGTTGAATTCTACATTTGTTGACATGATAACAAATATGAGAAACTAAACTCCTTCAATTTCGGGACAATGAAGCTATCTTAATCATGTAGATTCAACACTATGTTAGCTGATCTCTTTTTGTGCTTAATGACAATGTTTGATGTGGTTTACTTTTGTTGTTTTATCTTTGAATTTGATAGCATATGTTGTTGCCACCAAATAGGCTAGGCTTAAAACAAACAAAAACACAAATTGCCTCTTCATCTACATATGATTATTGTAATGAAATGAATTTCAAAATCAAAATTTGATGGTTTATTTTACTAATTCACTAGTAAATAAGCCATGCTTAAAATAGATTTCATGTTTAATTTCATTGCAATTTTCATGAGAATTGATAAGTGGTTTAATAGTATATATTAAAGTTTGATGGTTTATGTTGAGCTAATTAATGGCATAAATATTCCATACTTATTGATAAACCTATCAACTAAATTCACTAATGACCAAAAGAGAGATCATGATTTCATTTTGTTGATTTATGTGATCATGAGAAGGAAATTACCTCTAAATTACCTTCAAACTATCATGTTTTCATCCATTTTCTTTTGCAAGTTTATTTACATTTCTTAGCTTAAAAACATCTCAAATTATTGGTTTAATTTAATTGAATAGAAATTTTAAAATTAAAATAATTCCCTACGGTCGACCCCCACTCGTAATGTAATAGAATTGTACGTCGTGCGCTTACGGTAATTTTTTGTTTAATTTTTTCAGCTATTTTTCTAGTCCGATAGAGATTTAATAGTTAAGAAGGTTCTTGGCATTCCCGTTCTTTTTGTTGATACACGAAGATTTTGACCAATGACAATGTGCTTTAACAAACAAGGAAGAAATATATGTAAATGCTAAAGGAAGATAGATGAAGACCAAACAAACTTAAAGTATGTT
Organism: Allium cepa; assembly: GCA_030765085.1. Lineage (NCBI taxonomy): Eukaryota > Viridiplantae > Streptophyta > Magnoliopsida > Asparagales > Amaryllidaceae > Allium > Allium cepa. Next base: position 552,334,535 of record CM060938.1, read on the forward strand.
TTTATATATGTCTTAGTCTAGATGTATTGTTAAAATCTATCCTCAAGAAGCTTGCACGAACACTAGGAAAATTTTATAAACTTCATTTTTCAATTAAGTTTTCACTATGCATGTTTTATGAGTTCAGTCGACTGAACAGGAACAGCCAATCGACTGAAACTGGAACAAATTTTTACACATGCACAGTTTCAGTCGACTGAATTTCCTGCATATTCGACTGAATTTGGTCCCGAAAATTTTACTTCATATTTTCAGTTGACTGAATTCCCTGCTCAGTCGACTGAATTTGAACCTGCGAATTTTCTCTGAAAAGACACCAAGAGTTGCAACCATTCATTAATGGAAATGGAAGCATCTCTTGTTTGCAACCTTTGACAACATATGCATCTCTTCTACAAGTATATATACATGATTCTAACATCATTTAATTCATTGAAATCTTTTGCTTTATCTAACTATTCTCTTGTTCATATTTTCTAGATATTCTCAAAGCAATCACTAATCTATTGCTTGAATCATTGTTTTTGTTTATAACATTCTTTTGATTCATAGCAATTCACATTTCCTAAATCTTCACAAACACAATGCATAATCTCAAGGATAAGATTATAGGAATATTGTACTACATTAGACTCATTAGTGTTGACAAGAACACACCAAGTTAAATATTGTATTTTAGTAATTGAGTTGAAGTCCTCTTCGGTAGTTGAGGCATGAAATCCCGTTCGGTTGTTTGGGTAAGTTGTAAACCTATTCCTCCGGGCGAAGTGAGGGTGTTAGTTAGTGAAATTCCTAAGTGAAGCTTAGGGACTGGACGTAGGACGAGAGGTCCGAACCAGTATAAAATCCTGGTGTCTCCTTGCATTTACCTACTTTATCTACCTAGACTATTCTGTTATTCCATATTATACGATCCTACCTCATAGCCTCCTCTTTCAATTGGTATCAGAGCAAGGCCGTCCTATAACCATAACACCGTTATTAGACATATTGATAATATGGAAAATAACGCAAGTACAAGCACAACATCTGCCTACAGTTCTACATTTGCGGAAGGACAATCTACCCAAAGACCTCCTCTATTCAATGGACTAAACTATAACTATTGGGCTACAAGGATGAGGATTTATATGCAAGCAACAAGTTTCGAAGCCTGGAATGCTACTCAAGCAGAGTTCGTTGTACCCACAACCGATTATCCTACATGGACACAAATTCAAAAGAATGAAGCTAGTGCAAATGCTAAAGCTATAAATATGCTATTTTGCGCCCTGGATAGAAATGAATTCAACCGTGTTAGCATATGTACTACTGCATATCAGATATGGGAAACACTTAAAGCCATACATGAAGGCACAAACAAGGTCAAGCAAACAAAGATATCCATGCTGAAGAATCAATTCCAAAATTTTAGAATGCGACAAAATGAACCCATCAATGACATGTACTCAAGATTTCAAGATATTCATCATGCTCTAATCGGACTAGGAGAAAGATACATAGACTTTGACATTGTGTCTAAAGTTCTAAATTCACTCACTGATGAATGGAAGAGAAAAGTACTAGCAATCGAGGAAGCAAATGATCTATCTACAATGAAAGCAGAAGAATTGATTGGAAATCTTATGTCGTATGAAGTAAATATGCAAGCTAAAAAGGATCAAGCTCAAGAAAGAAAGAATGTTGCTTTTCATGCGGAAAAGGAAGAATCAGAGTCTGAAGACGAGGATCTAGCATTTATAGCCAAAAATTTCAAGAAATTCTTAAAGTATAGAAAAGGAAACAAAAACGGATTCAAAAAGAATTTCTTGAACAAACCTTGATCCTCAAATATAGAATGCTTTAATTGTCATAAGAAAGGACACATGCAAAAAGATTGTCAAGAACAAATGAAGGAAAATCAGAAAAACTTCAACAACAAAAACAAGAATGATAAATTCAAAAAGAAGGTATTTTCTGTAACATGGGACGATTCAGATTCATCTTCATCCGAAAATGATAGCGATAGCGACAATGAACAGGCAAATGTATGCTTCATGGCTCAAGAATCCGAGGTAAATTATTTAACTTTCGACGATTTAATTGAAGTAAACACTGAACTTTTAAGCACAATAAAAACTCTTAAAAAGAAACTCAAAGAAACTCGTGAAAATCGAAACAAAGCTGAATTTGAAAGAGATATGTTAAAAGATGAAAAGAAAATCTTAGAAGAAGAACTTGAAAAAGTTCAAGAATCTTATTCAAATTCGAAAACTCAATTATCACTTTTAATTCAAGAAATTGAAACTCAAAAAACAAAGAATGATATAATTGCTTCTGAAAATCATGAGTTAAAAACTAAGATTAAACAAGTTGAGTTAGAAAATAATAGTCTTCAAGCTAGATTAGATAACATTACTAAAAATGTTTCTAGCTTTAATAAAGGAAGAGAAAATTTATCTAATATTTTAGAAAATTCTCAATCCTCTTCAAGTAAACATGAATTAGGATATAAAAATGAGTCAAAAATTCCTAAAAAGAAAGATACAAATTTTAAGAGGAATATGGATTCAAAACAACAAATATTGCCAAAGAAAACTATTAAAACAAAAATAGAAAACAAGGTAGTTAAAATTTGGGTACCAAAAACTAACAACGTATTAATAAGAAATAAATATATTAAAACATTTATGGATAATGTTCATCATAATGAAAACTATATTTATAAAAAGGATACTAAACCAAATTGGGTTTGGTTTCCTAAACTCTAACTTTTTAGGACCCTATTAAAAGGTGGGTACCAATAATTTCATATTTATTTTCAGGTCCCACTCAAAATGAAGAAATGGATATTAGACAGTGGTTGTTCAAAACACATGACGGAGACAAAGATATGCTTACAAACATCACATACTTTGATGGTGGCTCGGTTACCTTCGGAGACAATTCAAAAGGATATATCATTGGCAAAGGAGATGTGAACAATTACGGTACATCAAATTTACCTTTTATAACAAATGTTTCATTAGTTGAAAATTTAAAACACAATCTACTTAGCATAAGTCAATTGTGTGACAAAGGTTTTAAAATAACTTTCTCGAATAATAAATGTAGTATTTTTGATCAAAACCAAAATCTTATTTTTGAAGGAAATAAAGACAGAAATATTTATGTTTTAAATATGAATATTAATCATAATTCAAGTATGTGTTTACTTGCCAAAGATAATGATCCTTGGTTATGGCCTAAAAGATTTTGTCATATAAATTTTAAATCCATTAGAAAACTCTCTAAAAATGAATAGTAAGAGGTTTACCCAAATAAACTTTAAAATAAAAAATCTTTGTGATGATTGTCAAAAAGGAAAATTAACGAAATCATCTTTCAAATCTAAGAAAAATATTTCGACTTTACAACCATTAGAATTACTACATATGGATTTATTTGGACCAACACAAATTCAATCCATTAATCATAATCGATACGTATTTGTAATAGTTGATGATTTTTCAAGATATACATGGACTATTTTTATGAAAAATAAAATTGACACTTCTGAGCATTTTAAAACATTTGTCAAAAGAATTCAAAACACTAAAGATTTGAAAATTAAAAATATTCGAAGCGATCATGGAGACGAATTCGAAAATGAAGTTTTTGAAATTTTTTGTAAAAAGAAAGGAATAAATCATAATTTTTCTTTTCCTAGAACTCCTCAACAAAATGGAGTTGTGGAAAGAAAGAATAGAACATTACAAGAATGCGCAAGAACATTGTTAAATGGATGTTCTCTACCAAAACATTTTTGGGCAGAAGCCGTTGCTACTACATGTTATGTATTAAATAAAATATCAATTAGACCATTAACTAAAAATACTTCTTATGAACTATTTAATAATAAAAAGCCAAATATATCTTATTTTAAAATATTTGGATCAAAATGTTTCATTTTAAATACAAAAGATCAACTAGGAAAATTCGATTCAAAAGCTGATGAAGGAATTTTCGTAGGATATGCAGAACGAAGCAAAGCATATCGAGTATTTAATAAACGAACAAACTTAATTGAAGAAACTTTGCATATATATTTTGATGAAAATTTTAATAAAAATTTTAATATAAAAGACGATGAAGAATTAATAAATATAGAAGAAACAAACCTTGAAAATAATAATAATGAACTAAGATCTCCTCATAGAATATTACGAGATCATCCAACTCAAAATATAATAGGAGAAATAAATTCTCAAGTTAGAACAAGAAATCAACTAAATCAAATGGGTCATGTAGCTTTCATTTCATCACTAGAACCTAAAAATCCAAAAGAAGCATCAAAAGATGATTATTGGATTATCGTAATGCAAGAAGAATTAAATCAATTTGAACGTAACGATGTTTGGGAATTAGTTCCCCGTCCTAATAATCAATTAGTAATTGGAACAAAATGGATTTAAAAAGAAAGTAGACGAACAAGGTAATATAACAAGGAATAAAGCAAGACTAGTAGCACAAGGGTATAATCAAGAAGAAGGTATTGATTTTGAAGAAACTTTTGCTCCCGTTGCAAGACTTGAAGCAATACGTATTCTATTAGCCTTTGCATGTTTTCACAATTTTAAACTTTATCAAATGGATGTTAAAAGTGCATTTTAAAATGGTTTTATTAAAGAAAATGTATATGTAGAACAACTTCCGTTGTTTATACATGAAAAATATCCGGATCATGTTTTTAAATTAAAAAAGGCACTATATGGTCTTAAAAAAGCACCTCGTGCTTGGTATGAAAGACTTAAAAGTTATTTATTAAACTCGGGATTTAAAATTGGAAAAGTAGATCAAACGCTTTTTTATTAAAAATACTACCAAAGATATTTTAATAATTCAAATATACGTATACGATATTATTTTTGGTTCAAAAAATGAAAATTTATGTGAAGAATTTTCAAATATAATGACTAATGAGTTCGAAATGTCTCATATGGGAGAATTATCATATTTTCTCGGACTTCAAATCAAACAATTAACAAATGCAATTTTTATAAACCAAGAAAAATATTGTACTAATTTAATTAAACGATTCGGCATAGAAAACACTTCTGCTAAACCTACTCCTATGAGTACAACTACACATCTCGATCGAGATGAAAATGGCAAAAGTGTAGATCAAAAATTGTTTAGAAGTATGATAGGTTCCTTACTTTACTTAACCGCTAGTAGACCTGACATAATGATGAGTGTTTGTTTATGTGCACGTTTTCAATCTGATCCTAAAGATTCACACTTAAGAGCAGTAAAACGAATAATGCGATATCTTAACAAAACTAAAGATTTCGGTCTTTTCTATCCAAAGGAGTGTCCATTTGACTTAGTATCATATAGTGATGCTGATTTTGGTGGATCTCGAACAGATAGAAAAAGTACAAGTGGTACTTGCCATTTCATTGGAAAACCACTTGTATCTTGGTTTAGTAAGAAACAAAATTGTGTCTCGCTTTCCACCTGCGAAGCAGAGTATATATCAGCTGTTTTAGCTTGCACTCAAGTTATATACATGCAACAAACACTTAAAGATTTTAATATAAATTTAACAAATTCTACAATATACTATGATAATACAAGTACAATAAACTTATCTAAAAATCTGGTTAATCACGCTCGTACAAAACATATAGATATTCGTCACCATTTTCTACGTGACAATATCGAAAAAGGAATAATTAATTTAGAACATATTTCTACCGAAAATCAAATTGCCGATATATTTACTAAACCTCTATTAGAAAACTCCTTTATAAAACTTCGACGAGAATTAGGTATAATATCCTTTAAAGATATTAATTAGAAATACATTAGAAATATTCCCACATTTCAGTCGACTAAAACAAAATATTCAGTCGACTGAATAAGAATTTCAAATATTTTCAGTTATGTTATATGTTACATTATATAATTTATAGACCACACATTTTTAAAACTAAATTATTAAATAAGAATCATACATTTTAACAAAATTTTCTTTACCATTAAATCTCTATACGGTTAAAAAACCTTATTAAATTATAACCATTATTTGTTTAGTAAAATTCTACTATAAATTAATTCTTAAAAATATTTTTATTTTCATCTCGATTTTACATATAAAATCTTAATTCAACATAAAATGTCGTCCAATAACTCCTCTCCAATCAATATCACCTCATCAGTTGATAACACTCCAACGTCGCCAAAACCTCCCACACCAACACCAGCACATGAGCCGGTTTACAAATGGGAAAATTATCGTACTGGTTTCACATCAGAATCTAAAAAGACGAAACGCGGACTCTTTACCTGACACAAAAAGAAAGATTGATGAAATTCATCACTTTCAACAACAACAGATAGATCTTCAACGAGAGCTATACTTCGAGAAAAAAGTTACAGCAAGACGTTTGAGCTTCCTAGAGCAAATCGGTTTACGCTTCTGTGGATCAAAGAAGAACGAAGTGGCTGAACCCCTACCTCGCCCTGTTAGCTCACTTGATCCTTCTTCATCTTATCGTACACCAGTCGATCCTATGAATCCTTGGACGTCTCCTAAGACTCCTCACTATAATCCGAATTCATGGGATATAAATTACATGAAGAATGAAGGAAAGAAGACTCCAAGTCCATCCCCAAAGAAATAGTTAAATTTTGAAATATTTGTATGTTGTTACATCAATTATTTTTAAAAAATTTCTTTAAATAAATCGTTTAATTTCAAAAATTAACTAAAACAACAAAAAATGCATGTTTCAGTCGACTGAACGCCCCTGCTTAGTCGACTGAAAATATGACAGAAAACCATATTTACATAGTTCAGTCGACTGGAATCATCTGCACAGTCGACTAAAAATTCAACAGAAAATTTCAGCAAAAATTTCAGTCGACTAAATGTACTGTTCAGTCGACTGAATCTATCACAGAAAATTTCGGCCTTTGATTCAGTCGATTGAACAGTACATTCAGTCGACTGAACGCCACTTCCCAGGCAAAATTTCCTCTTTTAACCACCAGATTTTACCCTACCAATTCACTTTTTACCTCCTACCAACTTTCTTCCCCAAATCAATTTCGAAACCCTAGCCCCAAATTCCTCAAAATCAACTCAATTCTCACCCAAATGGCACCAAAAAGATCAAGAGCTTCATCTTCTTCATCCTCCGAGCCAATTGATGCTCAAATTGCACAATGGCTTTACGATGGAACCGCTGTCACTCGATGGAACAAGATGAAGAATTCCTAAATTTTCGAGCATTCTTGCGTTGATTTTCAAAGCTTTCAAACCTACAACATCCAAGCGTTAACAGATCCGACATCTTCTCTTTTAGATTTGAAAAGAAATGACCATGCCATTAATCATGTAATGGTAAATTTATTTTATGTTAATCTTAATCTTGGACACCAAACTCCAAGAAATCCAAACAATAGTGTTTGTAGTATGGTATGTGGAAAGAAAGTTTGGTTTTCCTTGGATAGAATAGCACACATTTTAGAGTCTTCAAAAGTCGGGAGAAAGCTAGAGGAGATAGAATTCAATCCTCACATTCGCAACAACATCAATCATCGATTTATGGATGATAATATCAACTTTAGGGATTTTAAGTCCACCTCCCTTCGACCTATGGCGAGAATCCTCCATAAAGCCCTAATGAGAACGATTACTCCTCGCACGGGCTCGTACGAAATTGTCTACCCAAATAACTATCGAGCTCTATATGCTATTTTTGGCAATATAAAAGTTAATTGGGTACAGCTTATTCATGATGAGTTTCTCACTTTCAATAATGGAAAAATGTGCACTATCTACTTTGGAGAGTACATCATGAGACTTCTCCTCAATGTCGATACGCCATTACCTGAGTCGGAGAATACAATGGTCCATCAAATTAACCACCGGACCATAAGCCTAATGCAACTCCCATCTCGACCTCCTCGCATAATATCACTCGCCGAATGGGAAGCAAGGCATCAAGAACAACAACAACAACAACAACCTCCTCAATCTCGCCACGAAGAACATCTCGAGCAAGATGATGACATTCGTCTTGTTGACCCAAGCTTCACTACCAACCAATCCTTGGGGATATTGTCAGGAAATCAACAAATTCTTGACACTCGTCTTAAAAAGGTAGATCATAAGCTTGACAAAATCAAAGGATTCTTCAACAAGCTTTGGGATGCAATCTCATGCTCAAGCACCACTACTGCTTCAACATCTCGCGGCAAACGTCCGGCACCTACGTTTACATGGACGACATCCGAAGAGCATACAAGTAGCAGCGCTAGCGGGGCTAGTTGTGGCCAAGGAGGAAGAGCACATAGACCACCGACAGGAGGACCCGTCATACGTGAACCAACAGGAAGAGAAGGTTCATATGACTGGGATAGAGATGAGTGATTTTTTTGTTTTGATGTGTATTTTTAATTTTCTAGTGGCTTGTATAAATAGCCATTTTATGCTTGTTTGTCACAACATTTTTATTTTTCTTAAGCCATGATTATGCAAATATTCTCTATGCTTCAGTGATTGTTTTGATAAATCATTACTGCTGTTAGTTCTTCCTTTTTGTCGATGATAAAGGGGGAGCAAATCTATGGTACTAACTTTGTTTTGTAGGAAAGATAGTGCATACATTCAGGGGCAGAAAATAAGTAAAACATCTCTAGAATAAATCAGTATTGTCATCAATCAAAAAGGGGGAGAATGTTGATACGCGAAGATTTTGATCAAAGACAATGTGCTTTAACAAACAAGGAAGAAATATATGCAAATGCTAAAGGAAGATAGATGAAGACCAAACAAACTTAAAGTATGTTTTTATATATGTCTTAGTCTAGATGTATTGCTAAATCTATCATCAAGAAGCTTGCACGAACACTAGAAAATTTTTATAAACTTCATTTTTCAATTAAGTTATCACTATGCATGTTTTATGAGTTCAGTCGACTGAACAGGAACAGCCAGTCGACTGAAACTGGAACAAATTTAAACACATGCACAGTTTCAGTCGACTGAATTTCCTGCACAGTTGACTGAATTTGGTCCTGAAAATTTTACTTCATATTTTCAGTTGACTGAATTCCCTGCTCAGTCGACTGAATTTGAACCTGCGAATTTTCTCTGAAAAGACACCTTCTTCCTCCCAAGAGTTGCAACCATTCATTAATGGAAATGGAAGCATCTCTTGTTTGCAACCTTTGACAACATATGCATCTCTTCTACAAGTATATATACATGATTCTAACATTATTTAATTCACCGAATTCTCTTGCTTTAATCTAACTATTCTCTTGTTCATATTTTTTAGATATTCTCAAAGCAATTACTAATCTATTGCTTGAATCATTGTTTTTGTTTATAACATTCTTTTGATTCATAGCAATTCACATTTCCTAAATCTTCACAAACACATTGCATAATCTCGAGGATAAGATTATAGGAATATTGTACTACATTAGACTCATTAGTATTGACAAGAACACAACAAGTCAAATATTGTATTTTATTAATTGAGTTGAAGTCCTCTTCGGTAGTTGAGGCAAGAAATCCCGTTCAGTTCTTCGGGTAAGTTGTAAACCTATTCCTCCGGGTGAAGTGAGGGTGTTAGTTAGTTAAATTCCTAAGTGAAGGTTAGGGACTGGATGTAGGACGAGAGGTCCGAACCAGTATAAAATCCTGGTGTCTCCTTGCATTTACCTACTTTATCTACCTAGACTATTCCGTTATTCCATATTACACGATCCTACCGCATAGCCTCCTCTTTCACTTTTGTCATCATGGCTGCTCCCGCCATGCCCCCTCCCTCTCCCCATCTTTTCGAACCGTCCTTCTTCCTATTCGACCCATGCCTTATCCTATTCTCTCTCCTTCTTCCCGTTCCTGTCCCCTACCAAGCTCTCCTCCAGCCTTACCTCCACCAGTCCCCCCCTCTTGCTTCTTCCCCCTCTCAACCATCTATCATAACTTCCTCATGGTCCTCTCTTTTCAAGTCCAAACCCCGTAATGCTGGGCATTATTCGCCTGTTGATTTTCCCCTTGTTTTTGATGGTCATGCTCTTGTTCCTCCGGATGTGGTCATTAAGGCTGGTACTGAAATTTGGAGTGATTGGTTGGTGGGTTTCTTTCTTGATAAACCTCTGTCATACCTTACTGTTATCAACCATCTGAAGAAATTGTGGAAGTTGAAGGGGGGAGATTATGGTTAAATCTGATGGAGTTTTGTTCCTGTTCAATCTGTCTTGTGTTGAGGACAGAAGGAGAATTATAGAATCTGATCCTGTCTTTCTAAGGAACAAAATATTCATAGTTAAAGCGTGGGATCCATCTTTTGGAAATAGTTGCAGTACCATCAGAACCATTCCTGTATGGATTAAACTATCCAACATTCCTATCTATGCTTGGTCACATATTGGTATCAATTGGTTAGCTTCAAGAATTGGAAGGCTTTTATGTATGGACTCCTCCACTGAGAGGCTGGAGAGGATTGGTTTTGCGAAATATTTGGTTGATGTATCTCCTGATCGTCAATTAGTTGATGAGTTCCCTGTCAAATTGCTAGATGGTTCTACTCAGTTTGTCAAAGTCAGTTATTTGTGGAGGCCTGACATGTGTAATGAATGTAAGGGGTTTGGTCATCTAGTCAATTCATGTCTGAAAGGTTGTGGTGATAATGTTAACAGTAATTATGATGCTGACTTGAAGAGGGTTGATCAGAAAGTAACAAAACCTGATATTGGAGTAAGCAAAGTGAAAATGAAAGGTAAACAAGTTTGGCAGAAAGTAGCAAATAGGAAAAATATTTCCAAGGAACTTCCCTCTCATAAAATTACTGATTTGAATGTTAACAAGATGTTACATACTGATCATGAAATAACTATTGTTGAGCAGATACAAAAAGGAGCAGAGAGTGATGAGGTTTTTGATTTAAATGATAATATTATTCAAGTATGTATAACAGACAAGGAGCAAGATGTTCATCATACCAACAATAAATTTGGAGTGTTATATTGGTTGAATGATGATACTCTAGAAAGAAATGAAGTAAAATGTGGGGAGGATCATGTTCAAGGGGAAATTTCTCTTGTTGAAGAGGTGGACAATGAAGAGCAGATACACAGTTCAACTGAAGGATATAAGAATGTTGAAGCAGATGGTGTTTTTCCTTTTGGCACTGTTTTTAAAGATGCACATAATATGTGCAGTATATCTTTTGTACATGGAATTCATTCATTGCCTGTTGAAGCTGTCTCCCACGTGACTACACAACAACCTTAACTTAGCTTGAACAATCAAGAAACTGTAGTAACTCTGAATAACACCAATCCCTCATCTATAAACAACTTCCATTCCCCCTGAAATTGATCCTGGTGTGCATTTTTGCACAACTTTGCAAAGGCAGATAACTGAATTGGTTATCTCAATAAATTCTTCTTCTCTGCCTCTTCCTATTCCACCCGCTCCTGCATCTATGTTCACAAATCAAATACCTTCAAATCAACCTTATGTTTTCACTGGAACAATTCCTGGTTGGAAATCTCCACCCTCTTATCCAAGTGAAGATGTTCATAATGACTGTGTCCCTTGTTCAAATGCCACTATCAGGAAAAAAAGAAAATCATTGAAACAAATCCACATCCCATCTAGAACAGAATCTCCTGTCACTAGGAGCATGAAAGAACTTACCCACCAATCATTAGTTTAATTATGTCGCACAACTTTGGTGCTTGGAACATTAGAGGTTGTCACAACTTCCTTAAGTTGGACCATGTCAAGCAGTTAATCTCTTCTCATTAGTTGTCAATTTTTACAATCCTTGAAACCAAATTAAATCTTCCCCTAACTATTTTTGCTGCAAAGTATGCCAACCCAACCTGGTCTCTGACGCATAACCTTAATGAAGCAAACTATGGTCGTATTATGGTGCTTCATAATCCTTCCGTCCTTTCCCTTGATCTCCTTCATGCTTCTCGTCAGATTATGCACTTTCATGCCAAGTATCAATATCCTCCTTCTTCCTTTTATATCTCTTTTGTGTATGCATCAAATTCTCAAGTCTCAAGACAAACTCTCTTCAACTTGATTCCAGCCTTAAGGCAAGAATCTCACCCTTGGATAATTGTGGGTGATTTCAATAGCTGTCTTGCCTTGTCTGACAAGCATGGTGGTCGGCCACTCATGCTAAAGGATATTTATCCCTTGAACTCTGCTATTTTTGATTCATCTCTCATTCTAATCCATAGGGAAGGTGCTCTCTTTTCTTAGAACAATCATTCCAGAAGTGGAGTGAGGACTTTTTCTAACATTGATCACTCATTCTCCAATTTCAAAGCCCTTTCTTCTTGGCCTGAGCTTTCCACCTTTCTTCCTCCTTCTATCCTGTCTGATCATTCACCTCTCATCACAACTACTAGAAGGAAGCTCCATGATGTCAAAAGAGGATTCAAATTTTATAATTCATGGATCCTTGATCCTAAATTTATTACTATAATATAATCTGTTTGGGCTAATCATTTTTTTTGGAAACCCTATGTATATTTTTTGCAGAAAACTCAAGGATACTAAAGTTGCCATAAGGGCTTGGGCTAAGGACAAGTATGGTAATGGCAATCACAGATCCTCTACACTCAAGGAACAACACAGAGAGGCACAGGAGTTGATGATGGCTCATCCAGATATTGCTGATCTTGCTACCAAGGAAGTTGCACTTTTCCAAGAGCTTAATCATGCCTTGGATGTTGAAAGTGAAATGAAAAAGCAACAGTCTAGAATAAAGTGGGCTACTGATGGTGATAGGAACACTAAATTTTTCCATGCTTCCCTGAAGGCTAAGCAATCAAAAAACAATATTTTTTCCATTCATGATGAAGCGGGGAAGTTGCATTCTTCCCCTGAGATAGTGAATAGTGCCTTTCTATAGCATTTTTCTTGTCTTCAAGGCAATGATAAAAATTTTATACCTCAATTGGATGAACTCTCTGCTATTTCTCTCTCTAAAGTCAATAGAGATGAAGCTTCTAAGCTTGTGGAAAAAGTAACTGATGAAGAGATCAAGAATACTCTTTTTTCTATGAACAAGAACTCGAGTGGTGGACCTGATGGATTCAACGTACAGTTTTTCATTTCTACTTGGGAAATTGTAGGTGTGCAATTCTGTAAGGTGTTCATAACTTCTTTGACAAGTTTAAGCTTCTTAAATCAGTTAATGCTACGAATTTAGTTTTAATTCCTAAGTGCTTGCACCCTACTTCTGTTACATCCTTCAGACCAATCTCCTGTTGCAACGTTGTTTACAAGTGTATTTCAAAGATCATTGCAACGAGACTTGTTGCTGTGCTCGGGAGAATCATATCTAAGAATCAAATTGCTTTTCTTCCTAAAAGAAACATCCTTGATAATGTTATGCTTGCTCATGAAATTTTAAAAGGTTATAGCAATGCTAATGCACTCAAGGAGCAATGTTAAAGCTTGATCTCAAGAAAGCTTATGACAGTATACAGTGGTATTCTGTTGTCAGAACTATGTCCCTGATGGGGTTTCCAAAAGTCTTTGTTAATTGGATCTATCAACGCATCTCCACTCCTTTATTCTCTCTGATTTTGAACGGAGAAAACTCTGGTTTCTTTGCTTCCAAGCAAGGGATAAGGCAGGGCGACCCGCTATCCTCCTATGTTTTCATTTTGGTGATGGAAGTGTTTACATGCTATATTAGGCCTATGTATCTGTCCAGGAAAATTCAATTTCATCCCAAGTGTAAAGACATTCAATTAACATCTCTCCTTTTTACTGATGACATCTTGTTATTCACTAAGCCTAATATTCAGTCAATTGAAACCATTAAACGTGCTCTGCATAGCTTCTATTTGATGACATGACTTGAATTAAATCTTCGTAAATCCAGTATTTTATTTGCTGGAGTGTCAACCTTGAAGAGGCAAATTCTTTCTTCTTCTGCTGGGATGCAAATCATGCATCATGATATGACTTACCTTGGTTTGCCTCTTTGTTCATCCAGGGTGACTCAATCTAGCTGCCTTACTCTATTTCAAAAAATAACTACTATCATGGAGAGGTGGTCTACTTGATTTTTGTCACAAGTAGGTAGGCTCGTTCTCATAAAATCGGTGTGCTTTTCTATGATGACCTATTGGGCTAGGGCATTCATTCTTCCTTCTAATCTTATGAATATGGTCAGATCTGCTATGTACAGATTTTTCTGGTTTGGCACAATATTTGCTAAGAAGATTTTCCCTTGTTCATTCACAACTTTTGAGAAACCTTTAAGCAAGGGTGGTTTAGGCATCATCAACATTTCTGTTTGGAATAGGTCTGCTTACAGTTTACATTTGAATGCTGTTTTGCATAAGAAGGACTCTCTTTGGGTTAGTTGGACGCTTCTGCATAATGTTGATTCCAAGAATTTTTGGCAGATGGATGTTCCTCAATCATGCAGTTGGATTTGGAGGTGTATTTTGAATTTAAGAGTCACTTTTAAGCCCTTTGTCCAAATTCATCTTTCTGGTTCTAGTGTTTGCAGTTTCTGGCATGATCATTGGATAAGCAGAGGAATTATTCTAGATTGTATCTTCACTTCACAGCAGAAATTCCAATCTGGAGTTGGCAATAATGCCAAGGCTGTTGATCATATTTTGGATGGTAAACTGTTGCTTCCTTTTTGCAGCAATCAAACTGTTAGGTCCCTTTGGAACCAATTTGCTTGTCAAAGGTATGACCTCCTTGATAATGAAACTGTGCTTTGGAATGGCAAATCCCACTCAATATCAGGTGTTTATGATCTCTTCATGGTATTGGCTTCATGCTTGGTTGCAAATGGCACAGGGTAACTTGCAATGACATATCACCTAGTAGTGACAATTTGATGTACTGAAAAGTTGTGAATAATGCTTTGCCAACTAGGAATAAACTGATTGACTATGGTATGGCTGTTCCTGCTACTTGTGTTTTGTGCAATGCACATGATGAAACTGCATAGCATATTTACTTTGAATATCCCTTAGTTCTCAAACTTTGGAGTGAGATGTTGTGTAATATGGGGATGGTTGATGTTCCTCAATTTTCTTCTGAGCAGTGGGCTATGATTGAGTCTGCATCTAAGTGGACTTGTGTGAGAAGTTCTTCCTTTTTCTTCAATTTAAAGAAGCTGATGAGATTAGTGTGGAGTGAAAGGAATAAAAGGATATTTGAAGGTCATCATAGGTCTGAAGTTGTGCTTTGGGCTGTTCTTAAGCATGAAATTATTAGTGGAATGAGAGCAAGTAGGCATGATTTTCTTGTGAATCAAATTCTGCCATGGATTCCTTAGCTTCTTTTCTATTCCCTGTATTTTTTGCCTGTTGTCTTTTTTTGTTTGTTTGTATTTTCTTTTCCTTTTTAATAAAGCTGGTAGGGGTCCAATTTTCAACCCCGCTTACTCTGCAAAAAAAATAAAAAAAATAAAAATAGAAATATGTTTGAATTATTAATGCGTAATAATTGTTTAATTATCATTTCATTATTTAATCCGTTGAAATTTGTTTGGAAATCAATGTGAATTAATATAATTAAATATTTTAGTTAATATGAGTTAAGATGAAATTGTAGAATAGGAATGAAATAAAATGTAAACTAATGTCAATTATATTCATAGGAAATAGCTAATTTAAAAATAAGAGTGTAAATCAAAATAAAAGAATTTATAGGCAATTAAAATATAATTAATTGGAAATTTATTGCAATTGCAATTGGATACAGTAATTAGTGCAATATTTAAATTTTGACTTTTGACATGGAAATTTTTATTTTAAAAGATTATAAGTTTATATGTAATCAAGAATGATGGAAATGGTAAACGTTGAATTTGAAATTAAAAGTGAGTAAACCAATTTAATAATTTATTTAAATTAACGTGAAAATTAGCCATTTTGGCCACTGTCTTGGATTTCGATGAAACTAGTTTCATCGGATCTGTAAAAGTGAATTATTATAGGATTTCAAGTTTCGTAGCAATCAGACTTGTCGTTTGATCGTTCGGGCTCGAAATGCTTAGAAATCAATTTAATAAATTCAATTAAGGTAATCTGATTGAAAGCTAACTTCTTATATACAATGGAATTTGGGCTTGAAACTAGTTCCATTGAGTTTAAAAATATTGAAAACCTATATTTGATATATTGGATGACCTATTTCCCATTGCGGAAATAAACGGGCTTTTTGGGTCGTCGTTATTCTTTCGACCTAATTCGATCTATCTATTCTTTCTAATCTACCTTAGCCTATCTATAGGCTGTTATAAACCCAAACATCCTTTTTATTTTTTATTTCTGTATGTACTGTCATCTTCAACCTATCTTCTTCTTCTAACTTCCCAATGGCTGAAAATCTAAAACCCTAATTTCAAATTCAATTTCAAAAATTCAAACTATCCAAACCCTAGAAAACTATATATAGTTGGAAAGTTCTCGATGAGTGCAATCTAAATCTGCTATTCGGTTTTGCAATTGAATTACTATTGGGCCAAAAATTGGCATTTAATTCTAAGGCATCCATTTTAGGGTTTCGCAAATCTCGAAATTGGACCTCGTCGTTGATATGGTGGGTGGGCGCTGATGAGGGGAGTTCATCTGTGCAGTTAGGATAGCGAATTGATGGTTGGATTCGCGGTGATAATTCGATTAGGGCTTTAATTTCATGGCGACGCAGTATCTTTGGGTCGCCGTTGAGGGGGTCACATGGCACTAGGAGACGCGGTGTGGCGGTTCAAGTCTGGTGGTGGTCGTGCCTTGGTCAACGACGGTCGGAGTTGGTGTGGAGGCTTGGTCAAAGTTATAGCTGAAGGTAGGTTTTGCATGCTAAGTTCGAGCGTGAGCGTTCGTGAGGGAGAAGGCATGTAGGTGACGTTAACATTATTTTTACTTTAAAAAAATTTAATTAAGTTTTAAAAATTATTCGTTCGCTTATTATCATATATCTTTTGCATCCGAGCTCCATTTAATGCATGGTTTTCTCCATTTCAATCATATCGAAATTTCGGGCGTCAGATATGGTCAAGATTTGTTGAAATGGAAGAAATAGTTTAATTTGATATTATTTTCAAAATAATTATTTTAATATAAACTGTTCAAAATATATTATTTTAAAATTTAGATTATTTAATTTTCAAACTATTTACTATATAAACCATTCCATTAATCAAACCATTTTGTACTAAACTATTTTAAATGTTTTAAAATCCTTAAACTATTTAAACTATTAAACTATTTTAAACTAATTAAACTATTTTAAACTATTGTAACTGTTATTAATGGTTTTTAATATATTGACTATTTTAATATATAACCTATTTTAATATATAAACTACTTCTAATATATAAACTATTTTAATCTATATCCTATTTTCAAATTATAAACTATTTTAATATATATTATTTTAAATTTATAAACAATTTTTAATATATATATATATATATATTTATATATAACCTATTTTAATAAATAAACTATTTCTAATATATAAAATATTTTAATTTATATGCTATTTTTAAAATATAAACTATTTTTAATGTGTAACTATTCCAATATATAAACTACTTTTAATATTCAAATTGTTCAAAGTTGGAACTGTTATGATTTAGATTTAATTGATTCAAATGCAAATATTTTGATATGATGGTTTAACCATTTTGTGGTTATGATTTTGAAATGATTATGATTTGGAAGGAAATATGATTTTGAAGTAAAAAATGGTTTCGAAAGTGGTACGATTTTGAAATGAATATGATATGTTGATATGAAGTATGAACTGTTTGAAATGTAAAAGAACCAACCGGTGTGAAATAAGCGTTTGGTTATTAAAGAGACCAAGATTAGATACTATCATACTCTCTAGCAATACCGAAAACCACTTAAACAACTGTGCACGTGGTGGAGAATCTAGAATGAAGTAGGATGGTTTAGGGAACGCTACTAGAATGAAGTAAGAGAACGATGATAGATAGTCTTGACCTTCGGGTCATAATTCAATTGACTAAAACAGGAGCCACACGCGGACAAGTGGGATCTCTCTCCTATCAGACACATTTATTTGATACCATATTTATTGCTTTATGATTGATTTGGTGGCCACCCTCGATTTTGATTATGGGAGTGTGTCTCGAGGTGGGCGGTAATAGCTACTATGTGTCACCACCAATTCGGATCTGCATAACGGTAGTATCCTACACTGGGCATTGCCTCACATGCCTTGCCATATTTATCCTGATCGTGCCCACTATGAGTTTGGTTTGTGTCATAGACTTTGAAGTGCCCTCTGATAGCCCTCCAGTTTACGGAGGAATTACGGTATTGTATAGACTATAGAATTTATATAAAAATGTGTTAAGAGGGATATGGGTAGTGCTTTAACGCTATTTTAATACTTTGTTTACTGTAGACAAATTATAATAGCATATTGTACTAAGTATTTAGATAGTTTAACGGATCCTTTGGACATGGAATCCCGAACATCTCTTAAGTTATTGCACGCACGTTAGACACTGGATAGGAGATGTGAAATCCCGTACACATCTCTGAAACCGTTGCACTTGTATTTATTTATTATTGATTTAACTTACATAAGGTCTTTTAGTTCTGACTCGAGTGTTTTGTCTGTTCATTATGCTCGGGTCAGGCTGAGCATTTCAACGTTGAAGACTACCTTTACGGAGAACGTAAACGAAGACTTAGTATATTATTATTATTTATTATACTTATTCCACTGCATCATGTTGTTTCGCTGCATTATTTCTTTTATTCCTGCTGTATATATAACTCCGATTTGTGTTGTAAAAGTGTAATCAAATTTTATTTGTAAAAAAGCTTCATGAACTGTTTATTTGATTATTATATTTTGTCATTCCGCTGCAAGATTCTATATTTTGTTTTTTCATTCCTTTCTCTTCTTTTTCCTTTTTATTCCCTAACATCCTCCCTTTTGAAAGGTTTAAGTTCAACATGTGTGGTTTATTATCGATTCGGACCATCCAAAAAGATGGGTCGTTACATTTGGTATTAGAGCCAGGGTTTAGCGATAACCTTAGCATTGTGGGGTCTGACTCATTAGAGATAGAGTAGTGATACCCTAGAATGAGTTGTCTAAGTGTATATATATGAGAGAGTGTACTTGTTACTATTATAAAATGTTTTTATTTTGTGCTAATTTATTCCGTTTAATATTTATAAATTCTGGATGGTACATAGGATGCTATGGCATCGATAGGGATTTCTAAACACTCAATAGGGTAGACCGACACAATATCGTTTTGAAATAAAGGTAAATGAAATAATTTTACCTAGTGTTATATTTTGTATACAAAAGAATATTTTTTATAAATGTATACAGTTGTATGTGATTTATTTTTTTATTAGGAAGTGAATTTTATAAATACTGGTTAAAAAATAGAATTTACAAATAACGTAAATATAAAAGGGAAATTTGAGAACTCAAGTTCCAAGGTTTTGAAATTGGTTTTCAAAGATTTTGGAGTTTAATATTATAATTATTTGGAAGTATTTTCGAATAAAAATATTTTTAAAGTGATTTGAAAGAAATGTTTTAGAAGAATTTTTAAAAAGGAAATAAGTTCTTTACTCCTCTCTCTTGTCGTTGGAAAATAATTTCGGTGATGAGTGCATGCATTATTGACATTCATTTTGAGTTTCAAGTGGGAAGATCGTTGTAGTAGTTCTACTACACATTTCTTTTGATAAACAAATCTAAAATTTTAATTTCTACAAATGATTTGATATATAAAAGCTATGAGTGTGTGTGTGTGTTTATTAGTTTAAATGGTTTAAAATGGAATTCGGTATTTAGTTCTTAAATTTTTACTAATTAGGTATTTCAATTATTGTAATCAAATAAAATCTTAACTAATTTAATAATTAGAAACTTCTAAAAATGAAAGTAATAAATTAGATGCTAAGTGATTAATGAAATATATAAGAAATTAGAAAGTTGTAACTGGTAAATCAAAAGATATGAGAATTTAAAAGATATAATTAATGAACATTTTGTTAACTAAAATGTATAAGATAAACTTATGTTACATTCAATTACATTCTTAAAAACACAAATATTACTTCCCAGAAATGTTTAAAAAGGTATAATGTTAAATAAGAATATGTAATAGGATATTATACCGGTAAAACCAAAGTACTGAAAGTGTTCAAATGGAATTGTTTCTATAAATAAAAATTTTGATGTACAAGAAATGTTATAAGCATAAGTTAATGTTTTGAAATGTTAATAATTAGATTGAATAGCAAAAGTGAATACTATATTAAGTAAATAACTATAACTTCAGAAATGTTGAAATGATCTAGAAATTGATTTAATATTCAATGACACCGCATAAGAAAGGATGACTGCCAATTAAGAAGTTAAGAGACTTAAGTTGAATGATTCCTTGATGAATACTAATATTAAAGTTAAATCAAGTTATATAAAAATAAATGGGAATAAAACTGCAATGAAATGAATGTAAATTAATAAGAAATAACCTTATATGAACAAATTAGAAATAAATGAAATGTATGTAATACTTCAATAATGAATTCATTGATTGTTTTAAATACTGAATGTGAAATAATTTACGTAAGTAAATGAATTTATACTAATAAAAGATGACATTGTATGAATAAACGATAATTTAAAATAAATATGAGGTTAATAATGTGAAAAGGAAGTTAATAAGAATAAAATTAAATAATATGTGAAACTCTTGGTTGTTTTGGCTTTTGGGATGTTTGGGAAAGGATAATCCAGATTGTTTAAGGTTGTATGGATAATCTATTAAGTAATTAGCCAAGGCTATCGAGCGTAGGGCACACTTGATAATTTATTTATCACCTTGCATGATTAAAATTGTCTGAACTAAACAAACCATTGTTTTTGGTTGTTATGGATGTATGATTGATTTGTTTTTGCATATGATGTTTGTATTGTTTTTGCATATGTTTTGCGTTGATTTGCTTTTGCTACTAATTGAAACAACTAAATATTTCTCTTATACATAATTCTCACTACTTTGGATTATATAAGTGAAATACAGGTTTATGAAAGCAATATCTACAGCTTTTGGTTTCGTAAATAAAATTGTTTACCGAACAAATAGGATTACGGTTTTATAGTGATATTATACTGTTTTTCTAGTGGTTTGAGATGCTTTATTTTTGAAATATGATATATATATATATATAATAATTATTGATATTATTATTTTTCGAACCTCTCCGTACAAAGGAGACTATACCGAAATTTTTCGTAAATTTAAGACCTAGAATTTTTTTGTGAAAGTGAAAATATTTTCGAACTTTTATTAAACTTGAATATGAAGATTTTATTGTTTATAAATTTAATTTATTTAAATACTTAGTTATGTAAGTTTAATGTGATATAAATTAATTATTTTAATAAAAATATATTAGTTTCTTAACTCTTTCTTGTTCCTTTTCGGGGATGAAAAGTTTTGAGTGAAAGAGAGTGTAACGACCTGTATTATTTCGATGATAAAAAATGTTAAATTTGATAATATTATAGAATTTATTATTGGAATAAATTAAAATTTATGATTTATTTATAATAAAATAACTAGAATATAATTTGATAATGTTGTTGGTATGTAATTGACAACTATTTTAATGTGATTCCTATTAATTGAAAAAAAATTATAAAGTTAATTTGGTTATAATTGTAAATAAGGAATAAATTAAATGTTGGATTTAATATTGAAATTATATGTTATAAATTAGAATAGGTTTATTAAGGATTATGGAATCAATTAATTAGTTTGTGAATTTATTAGCTTTGTTTGTAAATAGTAAACATAGAAATGTGTTTGAATTATTAATGTGTAAAAATTGTTTGATTATCATTTCATTATTTAATCCGTTGAAATTTATTTAGAAATCAATGTGAATTAATATAATTAAATATTGTAGTTAATATGAGTTAAGTTGAAATTGTAGAATAGGAATGAAATAAAATGTAAACTAATGTCAATTATATTCATAGGAAATAGGTGATTCAATAATAAGAGTGTAAATTGAAATAAAATAATTTATAGGGAATTAAAATATAATTAACTGGAAATTTATTGCAATTAGAATTTTTTTTAGCAAGGCTAGCGAGGTTGGATGGTCCCCTACCAGCTTTTATTTCAAAGAAAAAGAAAACTACTCAAAACATTCTTTGAGTGGGAGAAGACAAAAGAGAAAAACAAAGAGCAGGGCAAAGAAAGCAAAACTAAAAAATAAGAACAAAGACAAGAGGGAAGACCAAATAGCATGGAGCTGACTACAAGCACGAGGCAAGAAATATTAAGAACAACCCGAGGCAAGAAACAAGGAAGACGGGGGCTATGACTCGAAGAAACAGGAGAGAAATCCCGAAGTGAACCCCGAAGCCACCAAGAAGACCTACCAATTCCGAAGCAGAGGGATTAGAGTGGACTTGCGATCCTGTAACTTGTTCACGATGGTATGTTAAAACACTATCCACAGCTGAAGATGTGTTCGTTCCACATTGTTAAAGCTTCTCTGATTTCTCTCCCTCTAAATATGTTGTATATACTTCTTTAGACGAAAACAAAGTAATTCACCCGCATCATCCTTCCTTCTTGTGGACTTAAAATCAAGTCCCACTCGATTGACGATTGAATGGGCACACAAGACCTTCCAAGAATGACCATCAACCTCTCCCAAATATGATGCGGATAACTGCATTCAAAGAACAGGTGCTTTCCACTCTCTATGTCACTTTTGCAGAACACACACAAGTGATCAGAAACAATCACAAACCCAATCATCCTGTCTTTAGTCATGATAGCATTATTTAGAACTCTCCACAACATAAGGTTGTCAGAGGGAGTGGACTGTTTATTGCAGACAACCTTATGCCATGGATATTTTGGCTTACGTCGAGTTTTAGATATTATGTGGTAAACATGCTTTATTGCAATTAGAATTGAATGCTGTAATCAGTGCAATATTTAAATATTGAATTTTGACATAGAAAATTTATTATAAAAGATTATAAGTTTATATGTAACCAAGAATGACTGAAATGGTTAACTTTGAATTTGAAATTAAAAGTGAATAAACCAATTTAATAATTTGTTTAAATTAACATGAAAATTAGTCATTTTGGCCACTATCTTAGATTTCGGCGAAACCAGTTTCATCAGATCCGTAATGGTGAATTATTTTAGAATTTGAAGTTTCGTAGCAATCAGACCTGTCTTTGGATCGTGCAGACTCGAAATGCATAGAAATCAATTTAATGAATTCAATTAAGATAATCTGATTTTGAAAGCTAACTTCTATATACAATGGAATTTGGGCTTGAAACTAGTTTTATTGAGTTTGAAAATATTGAAAACATATATTTCGATATATTGGATGACCTTTTTCTCCTTTCGGAAATAAATGGGCTTTTTGGGTCGTGGTTATTTTTTCGACCTAATTCGATCTATCCATT
Source organism: Allium cepa (assembly GCA_030765085.1). Classification (NCBI taxonomy): domain Eukaryota; kingdom Viridiplantae; phylum Streptophyta; class Magnoliopsida; order Asparagales; family Amaryllidaceae; genus Allium; species Allium cepa. Next base: position 552,358,048 of record CM060938.1, read on the forward strand.
CGTTCTTATCTACCTTTGCCTATATATAGGCTGTTTTAAACCCTCTTTATTTCTGTACATACTGTCATCTTCAACCTATCTGCTTCTTCCTCCTTCCCAATGGCTGAAAATCCAAAACCACAATTTCAAATTCAAATTATTCAAAAATTCAAGCTCTCCAAACCCTAGCAAACTATATATCTTTAGAAAGCTATCGATGAGTGCAATCTAGATCTGTTATTCGTTTTTGTAATCGAATCACTGTTTGGCCTCAAATTGGAAATTAATTTTTGAGCGTCCATTTTAGGGTTTCGCAAATCTCAAATTGGACCTCATCGTTGATAAGGGTGGGTAGGCGCTGGCGAGGGGAGTTCATTTGTGCAATTAGGACGATGATGGTTTGATTGGCGATGATAATTCGATTAGGGCATCAATTTCGTGGCAACGCGGCATCTTTGAGGGGCCGTTGAGCGGGTCGTGTGGCACTAGGAGATGCGGTGTGGCAAGTCAAGTCTAGTGGTGGTCGTGCGTCGGTGAACGATGGCCGAAGTTGGTGTAGAGACTTGGTCAAAGTTGCGGCTGAAGGTGGGTTTGGCGTCTTGAGTTCGAGCATGAGCGTTTGTGAGGGAGAAGCCATGTAAGTGACGTTAACATTATTTTATATTTATTTTAATTTTTTTGTTAATTAAGTTTCTAAAATTATTCATTTGCTTGTTATTATGTATCTTTTGCATACGAGCTCCATTTGACGTGCGACTTTCTCCATTGCGATCGTCGAAATTACGGACGTCATGGAACTGGTTTGGCTGCATTCTGAGACCGTTTGATTTTGTGCTACTTTGGATTTTTAATCGATTAAAAATCAAAGGTGAGTGTTTTAACCCACTCACGATTACTATATCATTGTATGTTGGCTAAATTAAATTTATGATGTGAATAAAAATTGTTGATTGTTATTTGGTACATTTAATTTGTCATTCTAGTTAATTTGAATTCGTATTGAATTTAATTACCGTTTAATTTAATATTTAATTTTTAATTTGTTAATTAAATGCCTGATAGTAATGACTAGTCTATTTGTTGTGATTATTGGTTGATTTAAATGATTATTGTGATGGATGTTTAATTGTTGATATTTGGATGATTGGATGTTATATTTATTTTATATGTTGTTCTCACACTGCAAGTTCCCTTAGTTATTGCTAGGAAAATTACTATGGGTTGAAATGATACATACCCGAATGGACTTGTAGGATAGAAAAAAAATATCGTTATGGGTTGAAATGATAAACTCGAGCGATTTTATGGATTTTGAATTTTTCTCGGGATTATGGGTAGAAATGATATATACTCGTAAATTTAAATTTATTGTAGGTTGAAATGATATATATATCTGTATCACTTGACCGTAGGATAGAAAATTTTATACGAACACCAGATTGGTTAAATTAAATGATTTCTAAATCCTTAATTTTTGAATCCAGTTAAATGATATTTTGAAATTTTAAAGTTGAATTTTTAAATATAAATGAAATTTATCAAAATTGAATTGTCGTAAACGTTTGAATATTTAAACTTTGAAATCTATTGAATTTGAAGTAGTTTAAATTTGAAGTTCGAACATGGATTTGAAATCGATATAGATTGAAATGGTTTTAATCAGAATTTTAATTGAAATGTTAAAATTGAGTTTTTCTAATTTGAAATCTAGATATCGTCCAGATTTGTTGAAATGGAAGAAATAATTTAATTTTATATTATTTTCAAATAAATTATTTTAATATAAACTGTTCAAAAATCTATTATTTTAACATTTAGATTATTTAGATTTTCAAACTATTGACTATATAAACCATTCCAATAATCAAACCCTTTTGTACTAAACTATTTTAAAATCCTAAAACAATTTAAACTATTAAACTATTTTAAACTAATAAATTTATTTTTAACTATTGTAACTATTGTAAACTATTTTTAATACATTAACTATTTCAATATATAACCTATTTTAATTTAAAAACTATTTCTAATATATAAACTATTTTAATCTATAACCTATTTTTAAACTATAAACTATTTTAATATATATTATTTTAAATTGATAACCAATTTTTAATATACATATTTTTATATATAACCTATTTTAATATATAAACTATTTCTAATATATAAACTATTTTAATCTGTAACCTATTTTTAAAATGTAAACTATTTTTAATGTATAACTATTCCAATATATAAACTACTTCCGATATTCAAACTATTGAAAGATGGGATGTTATGATTTAGATTTAATTGATTCAAATGCGAATTGATACGATGGTTTAACTATTTTGTGGTTATGATTTTTGAAATGATTAGGATTTGGAAGGAAATATGATTTTGAAGTAAATAACGGTTTCGAATGTGATATGATTTTGAAATGAATATGATATTTTGATATGAATTATGAACTGTTTGAAATGTAAAAGAAACAACTGGTGTGAAATAAGCGTTTGGTTGTTAAAAAGACTACGACCGGATATTGTCACCCTCTGCCAATATCGAAAAGCACTTTAACAACTGTGCACATGGTGAAGAATCCAGAATAAAGTAGGATGGTTTGGAAAACACTACTGGAATAAAGTAAGAGAACGATGATGGATGGCCTTGACCTTTGGGTCATAATAAAAATGACTAAAACAGGAGCCATGCCGGGCGAAGTGGGGTCGCTCCACTATTAAGCACATTTCTTCGATACCATATTTTTTACTTTATGACTGATTTGGTGGCCACCCTAGATTTTGATTAAGGGAGTGTGTCTCAAGGTGGGCGGTAGTAGCTGCCATGCATTACCACCAGTCCGGATCCGCAAAACAATAGTATCCTACCCTGGGCATTGCCTCGCATGCCTTGTCATATTTATCCTGATCACGCTCACTATGAGTTTGGCTTATGTCGTACACTATGCAGTCCCCTCTGATAGCCCTCTAGTTTACAGAGGAATTACGGTGCTGTATAGACTACGACATTTATATAAAAATGTGTTAAGAGGGATATGTGTAACGCCTTAATGCTATTTTAATACTTTACTTTACTGTAGACATATTATAATAGCGTATTGTACTATGTATGTAGATAGTTTAACGAATCCTTAGGAGATGGAATCCCGAACATCTCTTAAGTTATTGCACTTGGCCAAATTCAGACCATAACAACCTACCTGCTAACCCACTTCTTTGTGCATAAGCAACCCTTCTCATCAGCTATCACCACTTGACTGTGCATTGCACAGTGCACGGTGCAAACAACCAACCACTACCAACCACTATCCTTTCTTGATCCTCCCTTCCATATTTATGTACATATCAATTGTTCACATTATCCACTACTCAACATATCACCGTACAACCACCACTTTCCTGCCACAATTCTGCCTTTACATTCCACCTGAAAACCAACATTTACATTCCACCAGAAAACTGTCACAATACTGCCTTTACATTCCACATGAACACCACCATCCAACTGCACCACTTTCAAACCCCCTCTTCCATCGCATTACTGTCACTCCCCCACCATAATTGGCTCAATCACATCAACACTTACTACTTGCCTTACAACACTTCATCATCAAACTTAACAATATTTCTAACCATTACCTTCAAACCACCATATAAATTACTGCTCACATCAGTTCTGACCACCAACAACCCCTACCTAACATACACATCACCTGCCCTGTCAACCTACATAGTGATATGATACATTTCCATACATAACACAGTACTTCCCCATTGCAGTGCACAGTCACCCACTACAACAGCTAATCTTCACCACACCAAAACTGCACATATCAAAAATTGCAGTCATCTTCCCAACCACTATTACACCATGAATTATATTTCTCCAAACCACCACAACGTCACATATCCACAACATCCAATTTTCAAATCTGCAACAGCAAAACTCCCAACATGCACCTTAATCAAACTTCTGCACTTCCACATACATACATTTCAGACATATAAATACACTGCAACATCCACATCAATCATCAAGTTGCTTCACTACACCTCCTTGTCATCTGCTCAACATCTTAACAACATCCTACCTATCACCACTCTATAGCAGTTCACCCCTACGACTCTGTCTGCATATCACCAACAGCTCTGCCCTCTGACCCAACAACTCTACCTCATCCCATTACATACGAACTTCACTGCCCTGACCCTCATCAACCTCTGCTCTGCACTTTTAATAAAACAGTCATCACAAAACAAAAAAAATCCAAACTTCTTCCCCTTTCTATAACGTCCCATATTTTCGATTATTAAAAATATTCAATTAAAAAAGATTTTTTGAATAAATTTGTTAGGAATAAAAAAATTAAGATTTATTGATACAAGTTAAATTATAATACAAATTATGAGCTTAATTAAATTTATATTAATGACATATGTTTGGAATAAGCTAAGGATGATAAAATATTTTAGTGTTTATTTTAATAAAATTGGTTTGAATGAAATTAATAATTGTCTGTATGTATATTTCCAATTAATAGGAATAATAAATGTTTCTTTATTAAAAAATAAATCCTATGTTTATTTATTTGGAATGGTTGTTAGCTGAAAGGCTGATTGTAGAGATAAGAAACTATTGTTTAGTAAGAAATGTATAATTCCTGTTTGTATCCAATAGTGTATAAATATGTTTAAATTACTATTAGATGGGAAATAATTGTTTTATTTCTCATTACATTTATTTAGTCCATTTTGAAATTCACCTTTGAAATCAATTGAAATTAATGTAATTCAATAATTTTAATTAATAGGAGAGAGGACACTAAATTGTAAATTTATAAGTGTAATTAAACGTAGTTGTGAAAATATACGGAAAGATTGATTTAATGAAAAGAACATTTTTATTAAATAAAATGAATGTTTGGTTTGTGAATGTAAGTTTAATTTCATTAAAACAAAGAATAGAATGATTAATTTAAAGTAAAAAAATACGTCCATTTGAACTGTGTTTTAGCATACAGATTGATTATAAAAAGAGGAAAATCATTTATTTAAGTAAGTTATTTATTACAATGGTGTATAAATGTAACGACCCGATATTTTCAACCATTCGGACTTGAATTGCTCAAAATACCGCGTTGTAAATAAAATTTGGCAAATCTCAGAATATACAGTAAATAAAATCACAGATCACAGACACGGAGAATATAATAATGCAGCGGAAGTAAAAGAGACAGTAGTTCATGAAGCTACTATATAAATATATCAGAGTTAAACAAGTTACAACAGAAGAAATAAAGTACAACATAAGTTTCAATATGATAACCAAGTACAAGCTGAATAGAACAACCGAACTGAAATAGATAAGACTACATAAGCAGATAATCTCCAACGATTCCAATCTCTAGAAAGTGGAATCCAAATCTGTGAATACTCAGGCTGACTCGAGCGTAAATAAAATACAAACACATGAGTCAGGACATACATGATTATACAATGTAAACAAACTCAAGTGAACTGTAGTAAAAGTACAAGTAACTTAGAAGACGCTTGGACCACCCATCCTCTATGGATCCGTTAAACTATTTACTATGTAGTAATATTGCGTTATTATAATAATGTCTAATAGTAAACTAAACATACTTTTAAATAGCATTAAGGCTTTACATTTTCCACCTTAACACGTAATAGTCCCTGTAGTCCATCCAGTATCAGCATATCTCCAGATCGGGAGACTACCCTAAATACTCCACGGGCTACGGGAGAAATCCAAACTCGTAGTAAAGGCTCGGTATGGTAGGTGACACGACACGCAAGGCAATGCCAGGGTAGATATACCATTTACGACACTCGGGCTGGTGGTAACGCAGCAGCCACATACGCCCACCGTGGAACACGCTCCCAATCAAAATCGGAGGATGGCCATCTAATCAATCACAAGTATGAGTATAGTATCGAAGAAATGTGTCCGCTACGAGGTGCGACCTCAACTGGCCCGAGACCACTCTTGTTTTAGCCACCTTATGCCAACTCACGGGAGTTAGGTCCACGTAATATACCTTAAGAACGTCACCATCATCCTACTTCATTCTAGAATCCCCACCGCATACACAGTTGTCAAAGTGGTTTTCGGTATCGACAGAGAGTATGTCAGATATTCGATCTCAATCTCTTTGCCAACCAATCGTTATTATAACCCGTGGTTATAACTTTAAAATAACATTTTACTTCAAATAGAATATCATTTCCAATTTAAATCTTTATCAAAATAAAGATCAAATCATTTACAAACCATTTTAATATATCAAAATATCGTATCTTCTCAAAACTTCATTTCAAATCATTTTAATATATCAAAAATATCATATCCTTCCAAGACTTCATCTAAAATCATTCTAATATATCAAAAATATCATATCTTTTCAAAACTTCATTTCAAATCATTTTAATATATCAAAATATCATATCTTTCCAAAACTTCATTTCAAATCATTTTAATATATCAAAATATCTTATCTTAAACATCCTTTAAATTCAAAGATAACATTCATTCATTTTCAATTCAAACCACTCTTTAAATGATTTATATTTCAATTAAATTACTCATTTAAACCCTTTAAAAGTGTAACTATTATTCTTTCAATTCAAGTGTTCAATTTCCAAAGTTTTGAACCATTCTGAGTTCGTTTACTAAGTCAAAAACCATAATTATTAAAATTTCATCATTTCGCAGCATATAGAAAACACTATTATAAGTTATACTTGAAAACATTTTATTTCAGCAAAGACAGCATTTGAAACTGCTGTTAAAACTCAGTTTTAGTTAAATTTTAGTTCAAAACAGCAAAGACAGCATTTTCCAGAAATGTTGTAATAGGTCAGGTTCAAGTGTAGAGTTTTTATTAGTTTCAGCAAAGACAGCAGACTACTACAGCAATTACAGAACTGCTGTAATAGGCTTGAGTTCAATTTTAGCCTGTAAGTTCAACTATAGCCACTACAACATTTCAGAAATGCTATAATAGCTCTTTTTACTTTGTTTTAGTTAAATTCATAAACCATAGCATTTCTGAATGCTATTAAAAGTGAATTCCAGATTTTAGTGTATTTCCAGCAAATAAATAACTTCATTTTAAACTATTTAAACATTTTAAAAATCATAATTTAACATTAAAAATGTTCATTGACGTATCATTAAATATATTGATTTTTATAAAACCAATTTCTTATAAATAAATCCAAATTCCAGTAATTCCACTTATTAGTTCAAGTGTATAATTTCCTTTCTTCACTTTTCAACAAATATATTTAACACTTCAGATTTAAATTACCATTTCAAAAATTTAACTAAATTTCCAATTTATTGAATTAATTTAAATTTTTAATTAAAACTCAAGTTTCACATTTCTAAGTCAAGTTATATTTTAAAATTTCACTTTTAAGCATTCATTTATTTAACCACTTAAATTCATAGAAAAATCAATAATACTTTAATAAATCACTTAAATTCAAATTCAAATCAAATTATCATATTTACTATTTTCCAAATAAAATTTAAATTTCCATTTTATTTATATAACTTAAATATCATTTTTAACCAAAATTCCAAAATTCCAAACTTAAGTTATATTTCAATAATCTAATTTAACCATTCGTTAATTACATTTTTAACTCATACAAAAATCATAATTTCTTTATTTTAAAACATTTCGAAATCTATTTAAATCAAACTTCATAAATTTATATTTTTAAAATACTTAAAAATATCCAAAAACACTGTAAAATAACCACGGGTCTGTATATAGTTTTCTAACCTAGGTCAAGTGATACGGATATGTATCATTTCAGTCCGCAGTTTAAAAAGAAAAATCCAGGTTCTATCATTTCAAACCCGTAATCCTAAGTTAAATAAATTAAATAAAAACTGTTCAGGCCTATCATTTCAGCCCATAACGATTTTCCCTATTCTAAAGTCCGTTCGAGTATGTATCATTTCAACCCATAGTGATTTCTAATCTACAGGGAACTTGCAGTGTGATAAAAAGATATAAATGAACAGTAACAACATATATATAATAACAGATGATATGACATGAAGTTTAACAGGTTTAACATCATATATAAATAATCACAGGCAGTTAGACATCATATGATTTTCTACACATTAAATTGTTGTTGTTTCACAACTGCATAAGTATAAACGTCGTGTGAGTTTTACTCATCTTTATGGCTGGAGATTACAATACAAATGACACAACAGATTCCAGAAGGCATGATGACACAACAATAAGCTCAAGTGGGAAGAGATCCAAGCATAGAACTTGTGTTACAACCCAAAACAAAACAAAATAAAATTACAATTCAATACAACATTCAATTTGAAATAACTTTGAAATGAAAAGAGATTTGAATGTCAAATCTTTTGCCTTGTTTTCTACAATGCTTTGCATGGCCTAGGGGTTTATTTAGGTCAGGTTTGACATGACTTTTGCTCAGGTTTGATCATATGAATGCATGGCATAAAGGTTAGAACATGTGGAGGAAGTTACAACATAAGGATATCAAGAGACTAGGCAACATAGTGGAGTTTGGTTCAACTTTTGGCTCGGTCTATGGGTCAAATGGATCAGCCATCATCATGTATAGGTCTGGACAGAGGTTTAGGTGGTGAGTAGTGGTGGTAGCAAGGTGGTGGTGGCGGCTCAAGGTGGTGGCCTTGGTGGTGGATGAAGGGTAGATGAAGGTAGGCTCGGCTATGTAGTTGTTTATGGGGTTTTAGACATTATTTTGTGGTGCTAGCTTCAAGGGGGTGTCATGGCCATATATGGTCAGAGGCGGAAGAGGGTTAGGTCGTGGATGTTATGGGAAGGAGTTGGTGTGGTGGTCGGTGAAGGAGTGGTGGTGATAGGCCGAGCAACATATGAAGGAATCAAGCAAATTCAAGCAACATTCAATAGAAAAAGTGAAGAAAAGAAGAAGAAAAAGAAGGCCATTACCTAAAATTATTTTAAGCCGTGAGAAATGAAATGAGATGGTAATGTTTCACGTGAATGAAGGATGAGAACTCATGGCTATCACAAAAAAATGTACGGCTAAACAAAAATTAAATGAAGAGTTATGGAAATTGAAAAGTCTAGCAATTGAAAAGTCAAAAGAAAAGGAAGAGTCTTTGCCTCTTCAAATTTCCATTTCTTTTAAAACAAATAAAACAAATATTTTCAGAAAAATACTTTTAAAACCGAAACAAACTGAAAAAAATATGAAAATAAATAATTAAATTTAAAGGAAAATAGAAAAGAATAAAAGAAATTGTTTAAAAATCCAAAACAGTGTCCAGAATACAAATAAATCACCATTGACTTTGGAAAATTGTTTACTTCATTTTAAGAATATTCTAAAACAAAATTTTGAAATAAAAGGATTTTTAAAGCATTTTCAAAGTGAAATAAATATTTAAATTTAGAGAAAATAGAAAAAGAACTAAAGAAATTGTTTAAATATTGGAAACAGGACATGAAAATTACAAATAAATATCACTAGCCTTATAAATTCTATTTTACTTTAAAACAAATAAAAGTTAAATAAATAAAATAAATAAGGAACAAAATAAAGTAGGAACTATAATAAATAAGTTCTTAAGAAAATATAAAGATAAATAAAAATTACTTTAATTATTTGAAACTAGGAATTAAAATTTATAAACAGAATACAACTCACATTTGAAAATGTCAATAACACTTTTAAAATGTTTAAAACCAAAATATATACATAGCATTTTATTTTATCCATATAAATATAATTATAACATTACATGACCAAATAAAGTATTATTAATATAATTTAAAATAAACCATTTTGTTAAATACAGCAAATTACACATAATAGTTAAAAAGCATAACTTTCACATTATAAATCAGATTTCAACGAAACGAAAAGCAGTGTTCTTATAATTTTATTTACTTTCATAATAAAAATAAAAAATTCAAATTTTCAAATATTTAAAATTTAAATTTAAAAGTCAAAGTTTGACTATTTTAACCAAAATTCACTTTTTGGAAAATTATTCTATTTAGTCATATTTGGAATTCTAATCCATATCAAAATCAAAGTTTATATTTAAAATAACAAAATTTATTCTTTTTCATAAATAAAGCTTTTAAATCTGGAAATTCAATTTAAAAATAATTGTAAAATACAGGGTTGTCACACTCTCCCCCACTCAAAACTTTTCGTCCCCGAAAAGGAACGAGGTACGGAAAAGCACAGAAAAGATAGAATGAAGTAGGATTAGGATAAGATGTCAAGAAGATTGAAATTATACCTGATAATTGTTGTTATAGGTAAGTTTGACAAGGTGGAGATGATCAAATCAAGAACACAAGCACGAAAAGATCCTTTAGAATCTGATTCACCCTTTTCCGTTTGGCCGTCGGTCTGCGGATGATAAACAATGCTCAGATCCAAATGAGTACCAAAGATTTTCAAAGATTATAGAAAGATTTCTAAACAGACTGGTATAAGCAATAGCCTCCCCATTCTGTAGCAAGATAAGGAAAATAAGAACAACTAAAAGAGTTTGAAAAACAAAATAAGATAATAAATTTGAAACCACGATGCTTTGAAATCATAATACTTTAGAGATGTTATTATTTGGAAATCATACTACTAAAAATCATAACACTTTTAAAATAATCTTCATTTAAACCATTTAAATTCAAGGTCAAATTATATTCATTTAAAAGTTGTAACATTTCTAAGTTCATTTATTCAATTATAAAATTTCCAAAACATTATATTTCCAAAAACAGTAGTACTTTTAAAGTACTATGGAAGATATATTAGTATTTCAATCAGTTCAATTTCAGAAATATTCATTTGGATATCATTTACTTATGATTTATGAAAACAAACTTTTGTGAATGGAATATCCAAATCAAACTATACTTCATTTATTAAGTCAAAAGTTCACTATTTTACTTAACTCTTAATTTAACAAATAACCTAACACTTTATTTAAAATAATCATTTCATAAATAAGATATTCCTTCAATAAGTTACACTTAAAATTCCATTTGAAAACCAAATTCTCAATTATCTAATTTTAGTGATATTAAAAACACATTTTCTATTTAAGCCATAATTATTCATTTTTCAAGACATATCTATTACATAAATAAAATATTTATCATAGCAAATATAACAATAAAATTTCTTTACACATTTCTTCAGTTATACATCAACTAAACTATGATTCCAAGTTAAATAAACTTTATTACAAAATATCCCATTCAAATATATTTTATTTTATCTATTCAAAGATACACTATTTATTATACAAACATACTCATTTCAGGAAATAACTTTTATTAAAATTCCTAGGTTAGAGTTAAGGTTCCATATTAAATCAAATTTGATTATTAAGTTATTTAAATAAAACTATTTAAATTCCTTTTTCTTTATTTACCTCTATTAATATTTTATAACTAAAATTTAAGTGTATAACATTTATTATAACCACTCAAATTGCATTTATAAAATCTTTTTATATTGTATAGTATCCAATTACATATTCAACTTTTGAAAATTAAGGTAAGTTATATTAGAATGAAATTGTGTGTTATACAAATAAAACTTTCAAATTCAATTATCTCAAGTTTGAATCATTTATCCAAATTTTTGATTTTTTTTATAATTGAAATTATTCTTCAAGCTAAAATTCAAGAACTAAATTTCCGATTACCTCCAAACCATTTGGAGATAAGTAATTATATATACATAATATGTAAAATCAATTTTAAATCATACATCTATATATATTATAAATCAAGTCATATTTTAGAAATTCAAATCAACTAAATTTCCCAAAACAAAGCTGTAGCAAGACTACAGAATGGTCTCTTCGCTTCAAAACTTGAAAATGAACATCGATGATGCCGCGGTCATCACCGAAGTTATTTTCCAACGACAAAGAGAAGAGCACTAATTTTTTTTTAAACTTTAAAATTCTTTGAAAACAAATTTCTATTCGAAAATACTTTAGATAATGTAACATTTTAGAACTTTAAACACAAGGTTTGAAACCATCGGAAATTAAATTCTCAAATTTCTTGTTTTAAATTCATTTCAGTTCCCAAATCAATTTATAAACAACTATTTATAAATTCCTTTATACAACAATAAATGATAAATCAAGTATTATCATTTCAAATAATAAATTTAAATCAGTTTATTAAGTTCCATAAATTTACTTATATATCTAATTTTATTTCATTAACCAAATTTTAAAATAATATTGTGTCAGTTTGTTCTGTCAAAGTGTTTTGGAAATCTTGTCGATAGCGTTGATCAGACGAATCGATCAGAAACCCAATTCAACATCAACAACTCAAACAACACAATATATAAAACATTTTAATTTTTAAATATCAGTTTACAAATACATTATACATGAATAGATTTTCAAAGAAGGATAGAGATTCAAATATGATTAACTCAAATCAAAGGAAATTATGATTTGAAAATAAGTTGGAAACAAGGATGGGATGATTAAATAACAGAATAGGAAGATGGATAAACTTATATAAATAGCGGGCAACCTTAACCGGTCAACCGTGACTTAAAGAATAAGATCGATGTAGATTTTCTGGGGTAAATCTACATTCGACCTCAGGAGATAGAGTTTGGGATAATAAGAGATACTAGCATCTAAACCGAGGATATAAAATCTTTGGTGAATCGATGCTATTGTAAAGGAGTTTCACCCCTTTACAAATCAATTTGAGATTGGTGAGACCATCGTCTCATTATAAAGATCCTTTTGAAGTGGAGTTATGGGATACTCCAAAATCAAAAAAAGATGAATAGTGAAGGGCATGAATGGATTTTGGAACCGCAGGGAACTTTCCGAAATTCAAATGAAACTGAATTGAAGAAGAAGGAATTCAAGCTCGAACGAAAGTGATTCTGAAATTAAATTTACCCTATATACTGAGTTTTGCCTAAAACCGAGCTCTGATACCAACTGTAACGACCCGATATTTTCAACGATTCGCATCCGCACATGTCGGACTTGAATTGCTCAAAAACCGCGTTGTAAATAAAATTTGGCAAACCTCAGAATATACAGTAAATAAAATCACAGATGATAGAGAAAGAGTATATAATAATGCAACGGAAGTAAAAGAGATAGTAGTTCATGAAGCTACTATATAAATATATCAGAGTTAAACAAGATACAACAGAAGAAATAAAGTACAACAGAAGTTTCAATGTGATAACCAAGTACAAGCTGAATAGAACAACCGAACTGAAATAGATAAGACTACACGAGCAGATAATCTCCAGCAATTCCAATCTCCAGAAAGTGGAATCCAAATCTGTGAATACTCAGGCTGACCCGAGCGTAAATAAAAATACAAACACTCGAGTCAGGACATACATACTTATATAATGTAAACCAACTCAAGTGAACTGTAGTAAAAGTACAAGTAACTTAGAAGACGCTTGGGACCGCCCATCCTCTAAGGATCCGTTAAACTATTTACTATGTAGTAATATTGCGTTATTATAATAATGTCTAATAGTAAACTAAACATACTTTTAAATAGCATTAAGGCTTTACATTTTCCACCTTAACACGTAATAGTCCCAGTACTCCATCCAGTATCAGCATACCTCCAGATCGGGAGACTACCCTAAATACTCCACGGGCTACGGGAGAAATCCAAACTCGTAGTAAAGGCTCGGTATGGTAGGTGACACAGCACACAAGGCAATGCCAGGGTAAATATACCATTTACGACACTCGGGCTGGTGGTAACGCAGCAGCCACATACGCCCACCGTGGAACACACTCCTAATCAAAATCGGAGGACGGTCATCTAATCAATCACAAGTATGAGTATAGTATCGAAGAAATGCATCCGCTACGAGGTGCGACCTCAACTGGCCCGAGACCGCTCCTGTTTTAGCCACCTTATGCCAACTCACGGGAGTTGGGTCCACGTAATATACCTCAAGAACGTCGCCACCATCCTACTTCACTCTGAAATCTCCACCGCATACACAGTTGTCAAAGTGGTTTTCGGTATCAACAGAGAGTATGCCAGATATCCGATCCTGGTCTCTTTGCAAACCAATCGTTATTATAACCCATGGTTATAACTTTAAGATAATATTTTACTTCAAATAGAATATCATTTCCAGTTCAAATCTTTATCAAAATAAAGATCAAATCATTTACAAACCATTTTAATATATCAAAATATCATATCTTCTCAAAACTTCATTTGAAATCATTTCAACGTATCAAAAATATCATATCTTTCCAAAACTTTATTTCAAATCATTTGAATATATCAAAAATGTCATATCTTTCCAAAACTTCATTTCAAATCATTTTAATATATCAAAATATCATATCTTTGCAAAACTTCATTTCAAATCATTTTAATATATCAAAATATCTTATCTTAAACATCCTTTAAATTCAAAGATAACATTCATTCATTTTCAATTCAAACCACTCTTTAAATGATTTATATTTCAATTAAATTACTTCATTTAAACCCTTTAAAAGTATAATTATTATTCTTTCAATTCAAGTATTCAATTTTCAAAGTTTCGAACCATTCTGAGTTCGTTTACTAAGTCAAAAACGATAATTATTAAAATTTCAGCATTTCGCAGCATATAGAAAACACTATTATAAGTTATACTTGAAAACATTTTAATTCAGCAAAGACAGCATTTAAAACTGCTGTTAAAACTCAGTTTTAGTTAAATTTTAGTTCAAAACAGCAAAGGCAACATTTTTCAGAAATGTTGTAATAGGTCAGGTTCAAGTGTAGAGTTTTTATTAGTTTCAGCAAAGACAGCAGACTACTACAGCAATTACAGAACTGCTGTAATAGGCTTGAGTTCAATTTTAGCCTGTAAGTTCAACTATAGCCACTACAGCATTTCAGAAATGCTATAATAGCTCTTTTTACTTTGTTTTAGTTAAATTCATAAACCATAACATTTCTGAATGCTATTAAAAGTGAATTCCAGATTTTAGTGTATTTTCAGCAAATAAATAACTTCATTTTAAACTCTTTAAACCTTTTAAAAATCATAATTTAACATTAAAAATATTCATTAACATATCATTAAACATATTGATTTTTATAAAACCAATTTCTTATAAATAAATCCAAATTTCAATAATTCCACTTATTAGTTCAAGTGTATAATTTCCTTTCTTCGCTTTTCAACAAATATATTTAACACTTTAGATTTAAATTACCATTTCAAAATTTAACTAAATTTCCAATTTATTGAATTAATTTAAATTTTTAATTAAAACTCAAGTTTCACATTTCCAAGTCAAGTAATATTTTAAAATTTCACTTTTAAGCATTCATTTATTTAACCACTTAAATATATAGAAAAATCAATAATACTTTAATAAATCACTTAAATTCAAATTCAAATCAAATTATCATATTTACCATTTTCCAAATAAAATTTAAATTTCCATTTTATTTATATAACTTAAATATCATTTTTAACCAAAATTCCAAATTTCCAAACATAAGTTATATTTCAATAATCCAATTTAACCATTCATTAATTACATTTTTAACTCATACAAAAATCATAATTTCTTTATTTTAAAACATTTCAAAATCTATTTAAAATACTTAAAAATATCCAAAAACACTTTATAAAATAACCACGCGCCTGTATATAGTTTTCTAACTTAGGTCAAGTGATACGGATATGTATCATTTCAATCCGTAGTTTAAAAAGAAAAATCCGGGTTCTATCATTTCAAACCCGCAATCCCAAGTTTAATAAATTAAATAAAAACCGTTCAGGCCTATCATTTCAGCCCATAACGATTTTTCCCTATTCCAAAGTCCGTTCGGGTATGTATCATTTCAACCCATAGTGATTTCTAATCTACAGGGAACTTGCAGTGTGATAAAAAGATATAAATGAACAGTAACAGCATATATATAATAACAGATGATATGACATGAAATTTAATAGGTTTAACATCATTTATAAATAATCACAGGCAGTTATACATCATATGATTTTCTACACATTCAATTGTTGTTGTTTCACAATTGCATAAGTATAAACGTCGTGTGAGTTTTACTCACCTTTATGGCAGGAGATTGCAATACAAATGACACAACGGATTCCAGAAGGCACGATGACACAACAATAGGCTCAAGTGGGAAGAGATCCAAGCTTAGAACTTGTGTTACAACCCAAAACAAAACAAAATAAAATTACAATTCAATACAACATTCAATTTGAAATAACTTTGAAATGAAAAGAGATTTGAATGTCAAATCTTTTGCCTTGTTTTCTACAATGCTTTGCATGGCCTAGGGGTTTATTTAGGTCAGGTTTGACATGACTTTGGCTTAGGTTTGATCATAGGAATGCATGGCATAAAGGCTAGAACATGTGGAGGAAGTTACAACATAAGGATATCAAGAGACTAGGCAACATAGTGGAGTTTGGTTCAACTTTTGGCTCGGTCTATGGGTCAAATAGCTCGGCCATCATCAGGTACAAGTCTGGACTGAGGTTTGGGTGGTGAGTAGTGGTTGTAGCAAGGTGGTGTTGGCGGCTCAAGGTGGTGGCCTTGGTGGTGGATGAAGGGTAGATGAAGGTAGGCTCGGCTATGTAGTTGTTTATGGGGTTTTAGACATTGTTTTTTTGTGCTAGCTACAAGGGGAGGTCATGGCCATATATGTTCAGAGGAGGAAGAGGGTTAGGTCATGGATGTTGTGGGAAGGAGTTGGTGAGGTAATCGGTGAAGAAGTGGTGGTGATAGGCCGAGCAACATATGAAGGAATTAAGGCAAATTCAAGCAACATTCAATAGAAAAGGTGAAGAAAAGAAGAAGAAAAGGAAGGCCATTACCTAAAATTCTTTTAAGCCATGAGAAATGAAATGAGATGGTAATGTTTCACATGAATGAGGGATGATAACTCACGGCTATCACAAAAAAATTTATTGCTAAACAAAAATTAAATGAAGAGTTATGGAAATTGAAAAGTCTAGCAATTGAAAAGTCAAAAGAAAAGGAAGAGTCTTTGCCTCTTCAGATTTCCATTTCTTTTAAAAAAATAAACCAAATAATTTCAGAAAAATACTTTTAAAACCGAAACAAAGTGCAAAAAATATGAAAATAAATAATTATATTTAAAGGAAAATAGAAAAGAATAAAAGAAATTGTTTAAAAATCCAAAACAGTGTCCAGAAATTACAAATAAATCACCATTGACTTTAGAAAATTGTTTACTTCATTTTAAGAATATTCTAAAACAAAATTTTGAAATAAAAGGATTTTGAAAAACATTTTCAAAGTGAAATAAATAATTAAATTTAGAGAAAATAGAAAAAGAACTAAAGAAATTGTTTAAAAATTGGAAACAAGACATGAAAATTACAAATAAATATCACTAGCCTTATAAATTCTATTTTACTTTAAAACAAATAAAAGTTAAATAAATAAAATAAATAAGGAATAAAATAAAGTAGGAACGAGAATAAATAACTTCTTAAGAAAATATAAAGATAAATAAAAAATTACTTTAATTATTTAAAACTAGGAATTAAAATTTATAAACAGAATACAACTGACATTTGAAAATGTCAATAACACTTTTAAAATGTTTAAAAACAAAATATATATACACAGCATGTTATTTTATCTGTATAAATATAATTATAACATTACATGACCAAATAAAATATTATTAATATAATTTAAAATAAACCATTTTGTTAAATACGGCAAAATACACACAATAGTTAAAAAGAATAACTTTCACATTATAAATCAGATTTCAACGAAACGAAAAGCAGTATTCTTAAAGTTTTATTTACTTTCATAATAAAAAGAAAAAAAATCAATTTTTCAAATATTTAAAATTTAAATTTAAAAGTCAAAGTTTGACTATTTTAACCAAAATTCACTTTTTGGAAAATTATTCTATTTAGTCATATTTGGAATTTTAATCCATATCAAAATCAAAGTTTATATTTAAAATAACAAAATTTATTCTTTTTCATAAATAAAGCTTTTAAATCTGGAAATTCAATTTAAAAATAATTTTAAAATACAGGGTTGTTACAATAAACAACAAATTTATAAGCATGATTAAATAACTAAAGGAAACAATTGTTTCATATTTCTTCCATTTTAGTTTGTCTGTTTTGAAATTTAACGTTGTAATTAATGACAAATGATGAAATTGAAATATTTCAATTAAAAGGAAAGAAAACGTTGATTGCAATTAATAGATTTAATAAAAGAAACGCACGTTTTGTGTTAAACAGAAAAGGCGTTTTAATGGAAATAAAAGATCATTTTGGAAAAACCAAATTGAACGTTTTCATTTTTTAAGTATGTATAATATTATTTATTGTGTGTTGATAAGAAAAAGTTAATGCACACAAAATTTTATTTTCCTTTGGTTTGCAAACTTTCACATTCCTACGTACATTTTCTTATGCATTATTAATGCCTGAACTTTCAAAACAAAACGTAACATTCATTTTTATCTCTCCACCTTCATTTCTTTATTATTAAATAACTTGCAATTTGATTTCTTTATTGCATTTTGTTTCTCATGACACCTCATATTCATTTAGTTCAAATTGTTCTTTGCTGAAGGTATATTCTTATCATAGAATTGCACACGTTTTAAACTTGTCCCTTCATTTTTTTTATCGCCGCCTTATTTTCTATGTTTAGATCTTCATTTCAAATCTTTCTTCCTTCAAATCATTTTAATGTGAGCAAATTCAAAAGTTCTCATTTTTGCAAATTCAAAAGCTTTCTTTTATGACACATGAGTTTTTTTTTTTCAATTTTCATTTTTCCTACACATCCTGCCCTTATCTTAGTTTGTTCTTTCATCTTTGCCTGATGCCTCATCTTGAGAAAAACGTAAGTATTAAACTTTGTTTATTTTTTATTAAACGTGTACCAATTATTATTTTTAATAATATTATAATATGAATATCTTTTGCATATAAACTACGATTCACACGTGATTCTTCCATTGGATTCATATTTAAAATTCCGGACAACACGAAATTGATTGGTTGAATTTGGAGACTGTTGAGATTTTATGCTTCTGTTTGAATTTTTATGGGCTAAAATCAAAGGTGAGTGATTTAACCCACTCACGTAATACTAAACCTTCTTATGTTAGTTGAATTAAGTTTATGATGTGATAAGAATTTTATTGGTTGCTGTTCGGTAGTTTAATTTGACATTTCAATTGAAATTGAACTTTATTGAATTAAATTGTCATTTAAATTAATATTGAAATTGAATTGCTAGTTAAATACCTGATATTGATAATCAGTTAATTGTTGTGATTTATTGGCTGATTGGATGTTGATTGTGACAGATGTTTATTTATTGACATTTGGATGATTAGATGTTTATTTATTTTTATATATCCCTGTTATCACTTTGTATATTAAGTGATAGCATATAAACTAGTATTTAAATTATTTTGAATAAATTAAAAAATAGGTTGAAATGAATATACCTATGACATTTTGATTTGGGTTGAAATGATATATATCCATCCCTATAATTAAAATTGAAATAACTATTCACTTGGTTATAGGGTAGAAAATTATATACGGACAACGGATTTGTATCGACCCGGATTTTCTAATGTCGGTTATTGGTATAATTAATTGATTTTAATTATTGGATTATAAATTTTGATTAGTCGAATAAATAAATTTTCTGATGTATAAAATATCTGAATATCTATATTGATTGAAACCTATATTAATTTTAAATTATAATTTTTTGGATAGGATAGATTTTATAGAAATACGTATATAAACCCCACTATTGAAATTCAAGGTAAAATATCCATATATTTTTACATAGATATAAATATATACAAGCTTTATGTTGTTTGAAAATACACACATATGTTAATGAATATATGTATGTGTGTGTGTGTGTGTGTGTATAAGCAAAATCTTTGGTTAACCAGTCAAAGTGAAGCCTTTTTTGGATTTCCGAAAATATCCATGGTAGTTCGTTTGAACAATCCATTACGTTGGGTTATTTATGTAAATTGCAGAAACTAAGTGTCTTCCACGATCTCTTCCATCACATTTGATTACTTTTTCTCCAACCGACGATAACTTCAACACTGCATCAATGGCGAAAAAGTTTAACTTCCAAAATGAAAAAAACGAGGTCATTTCTGCCTTTCGTTCGCTGTGAGGCCCACGTTAACATTCAATCAACTTGATTTGGAAATCTTAACTTTAATGTGCTGACCCGGAATTTTAAGCAATATCAATTTAATAATCTGAATTAAAAATTAAACTGATTTAATAATCTTTGTGATAAGATTGGGATTAATTTAATAATCCAATTGAATAAATGTTTAATTGATAGATTTTATCTTTTTAAATCAAATAAATTGTTTTCTATTTATAATGTATATAGGATATGTATATATAGTAAATAGATATAGTTTAATTTAATAAATAAGTAAGTCTTGTTTTCTAAATAATATATATATATATATATATATATATATAATTGGTAAAATTGGGTATAATTTTAAAGTTAAACTTTTAAAGCTATTGAATAAATAAAATACGGTTTTAAATTGATAAGATAAAAATTTAATTTGTTTAAATTAATTTATTTGATATTAAGCTTTTTAAAAGTATATAATAAATAACTATATGATTTTAAATACATAAGGTAAATATTGAAATGATTTAAAATATGTTTAACTTAAGTTTAAATTTAAATAAAAATAACAATAAGGTTTATTTTGATATAGTGTGATAAAATAAATAGTTTATTAATAAAGAAACAATTTCTTTTATAAATTATTTATAGTTATCAAATTTTGTTATTTTCAAAATATAATGATACATTATTTTTAACAAATAGATTTTTAATAAAAATAATTGTTTTTCAAATTTTAATTGTGTAGTTATATATGTATGTGTATAACTTGATTTCAATTTGAATTCAAAGCTTTGAAATTTAAAGTATAAATATTTTTAATTTGCTTTGATTTTAAAATATTTGTATAAACTTTATTTTATAAATATAATTGGATTTATTCATTTTAAAATTATCTACATGTAAATAATTACATAATCACTAATTAATTAAACAAAGATTTACATTTATCTTATATTAATCTATTAACTAAATAACTAATTAACATTTAATTATAACTAATTAACATATAAAGACAAATGTAAACATTATATAAATTAAAGAACATGTTAACTAGTTAACTTACCTTCATGACAAATGTTAAAATTGGAAGACAAGTGGCATTTCAAAATTAGCCTTTACTTTTATTTTTATTTTAGTTTTTATATATATACAAATCTTCTTTCAATTTTTTTTTATCTAAATCAAACTTAAGAGCAAAGCAAATCTGAAAGAAAAAACACACATTCCCTTTGAAACCATAAATCTGAATTCATCTTCAGTAAATTCTGTAACCATCTTCAAAAATTGATCATTTTCCTGTAAATATTCAAGACCCTGTAAATCTGTAACATGCAAATCCATTTACTCCCTGAAAACCCTTTCTCAAAACACCTCCACTAAAATCAAATGCATGAAATCAAATCATGCACATCTGTAGCATGCATGCAATTGAAAAATCAGGGAGCAAATCTATAACCTGCATTTTCTATAGAATTTGGATTTCAAAAGCAAATCTGTTCTAAAAGCATCTGCATTTCCTTTTAATTGGAAGCAAGCATGTAATTGTTAAATCAGGGGGGAAACTGCAGTTTAAATTCATAAGCAAAACAAAGATGCAACTTGAAGCTTTCAAACTAAAGAACCTTCCAGTTTCAAGCATTTTCAGAAACTATTTTACTCTGTTCATCATTCTAATCTGTGAGTAACTTTAAATTCTAAAATTTTATTAGTTGCATGCTAATTTTGTGATAAAACATTGTGGTGTATAGTAAATGTAATCAGTGTATGCAAGTTTTAAGAATGTCCTCTGTTCATAGTTCTAGTCTTCTTGTTGTTTATAAATGCTTGTTCTTTTTGACTAAATTTCTGTTAGGATTTAGTTACAAACAAAATTATTTATTTAATTTTAAAGTAAGTTTTAGAATTTGATTAAGTTAATATAACTTGTATTGTATTGGTTCTGGAAAGTCATAGCAACTGTGCAAGCATAAATTTAAATGAAAATTTAATCATCCTATTTTCTGGATTCATGGATATGAATTAAATACTAAAATCAAAACATGATTTTTAGAACAAAATTAGGATTTTTAGTAAAGGGGTTAGAGTGCAGTTCTAGGTTCAACAGAAAAGGGAAATTTTGTGATTTCTCGTGATCTATTGATTTAGGAGTATTGGGTTTCTTCCAGTGGGTAGAGAAGTGATCGGTGATGCTTGAAAAATTATAGAATGGCGATGCATTGCATCGAGGAGGCAGCGGTGATAGAATTCTTTCTGAAACCCTAGTTTCAACTAGGCAATTTGTTTTGGTCGATACAATCTGTAGGAATGATCGAGTTTAACGGGGTCTTGGTAGATGGAAGCTTGGTCGTGGGTGAAAGCATGGCTGAAGCTGCTGGATTTCTGGTGGTCGGAAGGCCGTGAATGTGGCGATGACAGGTTTTGGTGGGTGGTTTAGTCTTTCTGTTCTAGGTTTGGGGTTGAACTCAAATTCGATTTCGAGTTTTGATGGTGATTCTGTTGATCTTGTTTGGATGTGAAGGAGGTTGCCGATGAGGGACGACCATCGGAGATGGTCGGAGGTGATGAAAGTCACTGTGCATGTGCACGGTGCACTTCGTTTCTAGTGAAGTATGTATTTGTTGGAGTTGTGGAGTTGTGGCCTCGGGTGTGACTCGAAGCATGTGGAAGAGTTACTCGAAGTTTTTTGCTTGTTGACTCGAAGCAAAGTTGTTTGGCTCGGGTTAATGAGGTTGTTACAGTTTTTCTGTAACCTGCCTGTAATTTTAAATTTAAAGCAAATTTGAATGAATTCAAAAGGTGTAATGATAAGATTTAAAACAAGTTTAAATCTAGTATGTAGTATAGATTCAAATGGTTTTGAATCTTAAAGGTTTTTAAACTTTGAAAGTGGGTTTTTCAGTTTAAAAAAAAAGAGAAACCTGATAGTTTCTAGAATTTGAATTTTATTTTAAAAATCTAAAACATAATTTAAAATAGTAGTTTGAATTCAAAGATTAAGTTCAGGTTTTTTTCAAAGATTTTTGAACCTTCAGGTTCTAAAAATGAAATTTGGGTTTTGATAAAAAGGTTTAAAATCAAGGTTTAAAACAAAGTTTAATTCAAGTTTTAAATCAAATGTTTTAAATAAATAATGGATTCAGGTATCTTGAATTCAAATCTGGATATTTGAATAAGTTTTAAAAATTCTGAATGTTTTCAAAACAAGTTTAAATTTAAATAGCTTGTTAAAGGTAAATTTGTTTTCAAAACAAATACTTAAATTTGATTCTTTTTGAATAAGTTCTTCACAAAAGGTTTATAAATGAAAGTTAAATGATTTGATAACTTGAATTTGCAAGTATAATAGTAATGTACTTAAAAACTTAATTTTAAATAAAATTAAGTAAATTAGTTTCAAGGCTTATCTATATAAGTTTCAAATGTAAGTAATAAAGGTTATTTACATTTATTTAAAGGATTGTAAATTGAATTTAAATTTGATTAATGTTTAAATATATATCATTTTGAATTTAAGATGTAATGTTCTAAATACGCTTTAATATTAATGAGGTCTTTAATAAAGAAATGATTTATCTTAGAAATTAATGAAAGAATGATTTATTTATTTAATTTATAAATTAATAAATTAGATTAATTTATAATTAGAGATTAAATAAGAAGTAAATTAAGAAAAGTAATTAAAGAATGATTAATAGTTAATGATGGTCATTAACTTAAGATTTATTTAATAATTAATTAATGCGATTAATTTAAATAATTAATTAGATTAATTAATTTAATGATAATCAATTGTGAAATTTATTTAAGTTTAATTACGAAATGAAAGTAATAAGGAATTAATTACTTAATGTAATTAATGAAGTTTATTGTTTTAATTAATTAAGTTTAATTAATTTTAAACACTTGATTTGATAATAATTACTTGATGTAATTAATGAAGTACAATTACTTAGTGAAGTAATTAATGATAATTACTGGATGTATTTAGTGGAAGATGTTTTAATTGTGAAAGTAATTTGGATTAAATTACTTTATATAATTAATCAGGGGATTAATTAAAGAAATTAGTTAAGAAGTAATTAATTTGATAAGTAATTAAGGGTAGTTAACTACTGAATGTGATTAATCAAAGTTGATTAATAATTATGGTTTAATTGAGATTAATTACTGAATGTAGTTAATTTAAATAAGATAATTAATTAAATATAATTAAGGATCATTAATTGATATAATTAATGATGTAATTAAGATTGATTAATTAAAGATTAATTAATCAATAATAAGTGATTTAGGGTAATTAATTAATTGCAATTAATCAAGGTTTAATGTAATTAATTATAGTTAATTAATTAATGAAGTGATTAAGGGTTAATTAGTATATTTGGTTTAGAGTAATTAACTTGCGCAATTAATTAAAGGATAATTACTAGAATGTAATTAAAGTATAATTAATCAGGGGTGATTAATTAAGATGATAAATTAGAGGATAATTAATTAATTAAATTGTAATTAATTAATGGGTATGTAAGCAAGATTTATATTGATATAGGTAATTAATTTAATTCACTTTAAATTAATTAGAGATGGAAGTAATTAATTTAATTCATTTTAAATTAATTATAGATGGTGTGATTTTAGATCATTGCTTATGAATGGATAATATTGTTTGCCTTGAATAGTTTGGAATCTCAACTATGAGATTGGTAATGTTGAGTGATATGGATGCATTGGTTGCATTGTGAGGATGATATGGATTATCTTTGATAATGATAATATGGATTATCTGTGGTGATGATTATCTATTGTGAATCTGTGAATTATCTATCTATGTGTATATAGATAATTGTATTGAATTGTTTTAAACTCTAAAACAACTTGGACCTAAAAGGCACACTTTGGATTTCGATGAGACCGGGATCGGGTTTCCATATTTGGATATCCGAAAACCACATCGATCCAAATTAACGATAGGTCGTGAATCTCAAGTAAGAGTGAAGACTCGAGGTGTAAGGACTATTCGTCCGTATAATGCTGAGGGTGATTCCGAGATGAGTTTGACGGAGATAGTACTTTCAGATTCGAGATGAAGATTCAGAGTGCGAGGGTTATCGTCGTTAACTCTGAGGGTGATTCCAAAATGAGTGTAAGGGATAATGCCTTCGATTTCGTTCGAACCCGGAACAAACTTGTATGGATTGAATGCTTTCATAACATCGTCAGGTGGACGATGAGCATTCTAAGTGATGTGTCTTATAAAGGTAATCGTAGCCTCAAGTCTTGTTTGCGCCAAAATTGGCCACAAACCCCAAATACCGTGAAAGCACCAGTTTATGAATACAAATCAGCAATATTCAAACACAAATCACAGATCTCAGCAAATAACCCAAATATGTTTACACAAGAAATGGGCAAACACCTCCAAGTCGTATGATTTAGTTGATTTTATGTTGTTCGTAGTGATTTGGATGGTTTATGCAAATACGTAAAAAACAGGGACTAAACTGTAAATGACACACAGATTTATAGTGGTTCGGCCAGAATGTGCCTACGTCCACTTTATATGTTATTCTCCTTTTCCGATCCGATTAAAAGTACAAAGCTTTGATTACAAGTATATCAAAGTTGTTTGAAAGTTCCTTCCAGGCTTGAGCTCTCAAACTTGTCCGCCATTGTTGTACCCCTGCCCCTCTATTTATAGAGTGAGGTTGGGGGCAGGGGTCTAGGATGTTTATAGCTGCTGGTGGGCCTGGGCTGATGCAATCTGGACCGGCAACTTTGGTTCGGCATGCTCTGGTTCGGTCGTTGCTTGGTGGAGTTTGATTCGGTGGTGTGTAGAGGTTTGGTCCGGTCTTGGTTTGGTTCGGTGGGGAGACATCCGGTGATGGTTGGTGAAAGATGGAGCTTCGGTGAGTATGTCGAATGATCCCTTGTGTTGGGAATGCCGAATGAGCCTTCATATCTGAGAATGCCGAATGAGCCATGGGGAGTTCGAATACCGAACGAACTCAAACACTTGAACTACCGGACGAAAGCGAGGGGTTTTAAGTACCAGATGACGCTTATTGCCGGATGAACTCGGGGAGTGTAGTGTCGAACGAACTCTTGCCTTGCTTTACCGAATGAACCTTTGTACTTGAATCATGAGTGAAATTCCAGACTTATATACGCTTGCTTGCTTCTTCTTGTTCCGGTCGTGGTGGAAACGCACACAACATTGATATTCCAGTTTTGACCAAGAATGGGATAACACTTTGCCCCCCAAAACGTGCCTTGTGATAATAAGGCGTGTTTTGAATGATTCTGAATCCATTATCCAAAGTCCATAGCCATATTGCCAGAGTATATCATCCTTGACTGCTCCGAGTCGATGTCCAATTCCAAATCCAATAACCAAAGCCTGAGCCAATTCCGTATCCATCCGAACTCGACAACAGAGTCCCAATCCATCCTTATCCAATAGCCAATAACCGAATCCAGGACCTCTTTGGGTCGATATCCAAATTCATAACCTCTCCGGGTTCTTGCCAAGCGTGATCCACATCTGATGACCGTGGTCCAGTGTCCCTGGACGTTGAGCTAACCTCTTCGGGTTCTTGCCAAGCGTAATCCACAGTTGATGACCTTGGTCCAGTGTCCCTGGACGTTGAGCTAACCTCTCCGGGTTCTTTCCAAGCGTAATCCACACTTGACGACCTTGGTCCAGTGTCCCTGGACGCTATGTTAACCTCTCCGGGTTCTTCCCAAGCGTAATCCACACTTGACGACCTTGGTCCAGTGTCCCTGGACGCTGTGTTAACCTCTCCGGGTTCTCGCCAAGCGTAATCCACACTTGACGACCTTGGTCCAGTGTCCCTGGACGCTGTGTAATGCCATGGCTTATGTCCGAAGCCGAATCCTGGTCTCTCCGGACCCTTGTGGAGCATAGTCCATACTCAACGACCTGAAAATAACAATTGATAATACAGGGCCTAAGTCCTAGGCCGAATCCTAGTCACTCCGGACCCTGCCGAGCATAGTCCATACTCGACGACCTGAATGAGTCAATTTACCATGTTCGGGCAAAGCGACTCACCCCTTGCCAGGCATAATCCATACCTGACGACCGTTTATCAAAAATCAGATAAAAATCCAATCGAAATCCAATCCAAAATCCAAATCAAAGCCAGAAAACCAGAATAAAAATCCAATCAAAATCCAATCCAAAATCCACATCCAAAATCCAAATCAAAACCAGAAAACCAGAAATCCAAACCAGCATCCAAAACCGAAAACAATCATTCAAAGGAAAATCCAAATCAAAAAGCAAGAAAAACCAGGAGCTCAATCCAAGCTCCAAAACCGAAAACCAAAAAAAAAAGCAGTGTCCAATCCAAAAGCAAAAGATCAATTTCACAAACCATAGCATTGCAGTTTATCATCATTCAGAGCATGCCTAGGGGCTATCTCCGTCCCCGTACATGTGTAAATGACTTGGTTGCTTGCCAATAGTTCGCTACTTATTTCATAATAACCTGGTCAATGGATGATCAACCGACCATCATTCCTGGGCCTCCCGCCGTCGTAGCTTGAGGTAGGCGGCGGTTGCTCCTACCCCGCCGTTGCATTCCGAGGTCCAACATATTGTGGCAGCTGTCCATTCCTTACATGCTCCTCAATTATGTCCTTTAGGTGCCTGCAGCTGTTGGTGTCATGTCCATCCAAATCATGGAAGAGACAGTGCCTTCCTGATGTCCTTTCCCGTTCTGTTGGTTCTCTCCTAGCCGGCCCCCGGTAGGGAAGGCGATTCCGAGTATCCAGGTATATCCGCTCCAGCGTCTCGTTCAATCCTGTGTATGTGGGAAACTTTGGATCCTTCCATTGCTTCCTAGCATTTCTAGAATCATCGTCCAACTTCCTTTTTCCTTTTTCTTTATCCAAACCTTTGCTGGATGGTCCTCCAACCTCAATTGCATTAACCTTTTTTAACTTTAAATCCGTACTCGCATCTTCTTGCCGAAGAAACCTTTCTGCCTCGTGAAAGAATTCGTCGAGATCCCGTGGGGGATCTCGCATCAGAGATACCTTGAAATCCGAGTTCTCCCTGACTCCTGATACTGCTGCCATTAAAACCATCGATGGATCGGGCCGATCCACCGAAGCAACTGCGGCACTGAATCGAGTTAGAAAGGTTCTAAGCGATTCATCGATCCTTTTCTTTACCGATGTTAATGTCATCACGTTCTTCGGTCTCTTGACATGAACTCGAAACTGTCCCAAAAACCTTTCCACCAATTCCCTCCAAGTCCTGATAGATCCTTCTCCCAGCTGCCTAAACCACATCGCAGCTAAGTCCGTTAAGTACAAAGGGAAGCATCGAGCCATCACTTCCTCCGATGCCCCCAGCACCTCCATGTGTCTGGTGTACATCATCAAGTGATCCGTAGGGTCTGCCTTGCCATCGTATACCTCCACGCTAGGTAGCTTGAACTTAGGTGGATTCTGAGCCATCCTTATTTCCCGAGCAAACGGACTCCTGTTTACCCCTTTCAAGTCTCTGCTGGTCAAACCACCTCGCACAGTCTTCCTGATTATATCTACCAATCCAACGTTGTCTGTCGGGGGTTGCCCCCGAGGGAATTCCGGTACATACTCTTCATGTGGCTTGCTAGCAGCAACGTCGGTTCTAGCCTGTTGAACTCCTTCCAAAGGTCCTCCTGTGTTGGATCCTGCGGGCCTGCCCCCAAGCCCTTGTCGATTGCCCTCTGGCTCTGCATCCTGTCCTCCATTGGGTTCCATAACCCTAGCTCCTTGTCCTGCATCCACCGCCGCTGTAGCTGTTCCTAAGTTCTGGGTCCCTGCAGCTCTCATTTGCTCCAAGAAAGTCTGCATCATCTCCTGTTGACTCTTCAACAACCTCTCTTGCAGTGAATTTGTTATGGCTTCCATTTCATCCCGGGTTATGTAGATCGAAGCCGGTCCTTCCTCAGCTCCGGAGGATGCTTGTTGACTTCCTTCCGGTTGGCTTCTCTCAGCCCTTTGCCTTCTACTATTTAGCCTAGCCATTGTCTCCCAAATCCAAACTTCTATCCGATATAGCGGGCGCTAGTTCTTCTCAGTGAAAGCACCAAAATGTTTGCACCAAAATTGGCCACAAACCCCAAATACCGTGAAAGCACCAATGTATGAATACAAATCAGCAATATTCAAACACAAATCACAGATCTCAGCAAATAACCCAAATATGTTTGCACAAGAAATGGGAAAACACCTCCAAGTCGTATGATTTAGTTGATTTTATGTTGTTCGTAGTGATTTGGATGGTTTATGCAAATATGTAAAAAAACAGGGACTAAACTGTAAATGACACACAGATTTATAGTGGTTCGGCCAGAATGTGCCTACGTCCACTTTATATGTTATTCTCCTTTTCCGATCCGATTACAAGTACAAAGCTTTGATTACAAGTATATCAAAGTTGTTTGAAAGTTCCTTTCAGGCTTGAGCTCTCAAACTTGTCCGCCATTGTTGTACCCCTGCCCCTCTATTTATAGAGTGAGGTTGGGGGCAGGGGTCTAGGATGTTTATAGCTGCTGGTGGGCCTGGGCTGATGCAATCTGGACCGGCAACTTTGGTTCGGCATGCTCTGGTTCGGTAGTTGCTTGGTGGAGTTTGATTCGGTGGTGTGTAGAGGGTTGGTCCGGTCTTGGTTTGGTTCGGTGGGGAGACATCCGGTGATGGTTGGTGAAAGATTGAGCTTCGGTGAGAATGCCGAATGATCCCTTGTGTTGGGAATGCCGAATGAGCCTTCATATCTGAGAATGCCGAACGAGCCATGGGGAGTTCGAATACCGAACGAATTCAAACACTTGAACTACCGGACGAAAGCGAGGGGTTTTAAGTACCAGATGACGCTTATTGCCGGATGAACTCAGGGAGTGTAGTGTCGAACGAACTCTTGCCTTGCTTTACCGAATGAACCTATGTACTTGAATCATGAGTGAAATCCCAGACTTATATACGCTTGCTTGCTTCTTCTTGTTCCGGTCGTGGTGGAAACACACACAACATTGATATTCCAGTTTTGACCAAAAATGGGATAACAAGTCTCATCAACCAGGAATGGCTAAAACAGGGGAGGTGCAGCAAGGCTAAGTGGGTCATGCCCAAGTAGGACGAGATTTTCCCCTGTCTAGAGGTCCCTTTTTATTCAGCTTAGTGGGCGGTTGGAATCGCACGCCAACTGCAGGGTTGTCTTGTTCGGGACTGTCCAATAAGGGATGGTTCCGACCTTGTGTTGCAGGGGATTGGGAGTGATCCTCGGTACGGTGGTCTAGGCCATATACTGTGACGGGCGGTACCCCGGTAGCCCTGCCATTGTATGGAATCCAAATTCCAATAAGTGCCAACTATTTTGATTGTATTACCCACTTTTGTGGCTAGTAGCTGGAATTTAATGAATGTAACAATTTTCGCTATTTCATATTTACTTGAAAACCCTAGACCTATTATAATATCACCGGATTTCCTATCAAATGTTTTGGTTAGCATAAGGTAAACACTTTTCCATGTTTATGTGTGGGAAGTCTTACGTGATACCTTTCTTTTCAAAGGATTTTTAAAGTTAAGCAACTTTAACCTGTTACTCATACCAGACCCATGTCTAACCCAGAGTTTATCTTCTATTTTCTTAAACTCTTGGGTACTCAAATTTTTACGAGTAGCCAAGGGATTCAGGTTAGCTTTGATGAATTGTGGAGGAGCAATGGAGCAGGAGGCTTCTGCGTTTGATATATAGTATTCCACTGTGTTTGGTATCCCTGTGTTTTCTCTGAGTTGTATTGAGTTGTAATAACTAGATAGGTGTTTATAACTGTCTAGTATGTATTGTATAAGCTGTGTATCTCTGATAATTGTAGTGTACTATGTAATACTTATGTTTGTAATATAATTTATTCGTTCCGCTGTTTAGATTCTGATGTGTTGTTTCTTCTTTCTTCTTTTTCTTTCTCTTTTCTATCCCTTTCTTTCTTATTAATGATGCATCATTCTGTGGAGATGGATGGCGGGTCGTTACAGTGGTATCAGAGCGTTGGGTTGAGCGAATACCTAGGCTCTGGAGTGATTTCTTTCTCAAGAGAGCATATTTGTAATTTTAAATATATTTATATATATTTATCTATTTCTACCTATCTGTTGGGTTACCTGTTCGGGTTTTTCCAATATAAGTTATAAAGGTAAATGAGGTAGTGGTGTGTGTGTAACACGACACCTACCATTGGTTGGAGTTTGGATGTTGAGGTTGGAAGTGTGTTTGTCGAGACTGTAGACCTAATACCGTCTCAAGTGAACTTTGCTGTGGTGAATGGATTTCATCGATCTCTGAAGGAAACCTGTTAGGGTTCAGAGTAATCTGTGAGGTGCTGAGTTGGATGAGTTGAGTTTGGATCTGTCGATTGGGCAGAAGCAAGTAATGATATTTTTGATACCTCAGGAAGTAATAGCTGTGTGATGAGAAGCAGTGACTATGGATTGTGTCCGAAGAGATTTCTTTGGAATAAGTTTAAGGAAGTGTGTCAGCCTCGGTGTTCTGGCTGGATTCAGCAGGATGTTGTGGTTAGCTTTGAAGTCTGAGTTTTTCGAAGAGATTTGGATTAGGAAGTTTTTGGCATTGGTGTCAGTAATGCAGCTCGGAATATTCTGTTTTGGCAGGAAGTTTTCTGGCTGAATAGTTTTTCTGAAGGTGGAATTCTGAAGCAGCAAAGTGGATTTGTTTCTTCAATGGATTGACTAGACCAGCGTAATCTGTTCAATTGGGTAAAGAGAGGACAGTTTTTTTTTTTTGGAAATTTATCTGGGTTGATCACAAAAGTAACTTGCGATAGTTTGAGAGTTCTTTTGAGTTGTCAGAGGTTTGTTCGCATCTGGAGATTGAGTTTTCTTATCGACTAGAATTCCAGGAGTGGAACTGGCGGTTCAGCTTAGTAGACGATGGTTCCTAGAGATAGAGTTGATGAAGCACCTCAGTTTTTGGAGGAATTTCTGAGTTTTTCTTTTATGGACCCGTTGAACTATATTTCTAGGAAGTTATGTCCAGTTTGTTCTTGTGTTCTTCATCAACATTTACCTATGTACTTCCGATCAGAGTTGTGCAGCGGAAGCAGTTTGGAAGTGTTTCTGATTGTCTTTTCCGGATTAGGAGAAGTTTGTTGTCTTCTAATGTTTATGGAGTAGATTTTATTCTTGGTTTTGGATTTATCTTGAGGAGATCATTTTGTTGGGTTGTTTTTGGTTCTGTTGTTTCTGGAGGAATCAGCAAGGGTTGAGCTGATCAGTTTGAATGTTGGCAGCCCAGGATCGTCCGAAGACATTTTATGGATAAGAAATGAAGGAATTTGGATTCCGGAGTCGGAGATCTGTTTTGGATAAGTTTTCTCTTATCAAAGGAGCTATAAGATGAGGTAAGGCTGGAAAGCTAACTCCGAGATGTTTGGATCTTTTCTCTATTTTGGTTGGATAAGTATTTGGTTTTCAGGATTGAATTGCCAGTTTGGATAACTGGGATTCGATATGTTTCACGTATCTCTGAAGGAGTATGTGTATGATCTATCTCTGGTTTTGAAACCAGCAGTTCAGGAGGAAGTTTGGTTGTTGAATCTGACTTGTCTGTAGTCTGATATGCTGTCCAGTTTTGTAGATCTAGTTGAATAGGAGCTCTGTAGCTTAATAGTATTGATTGTTTGGAATCTATAGAGCGAGTATCCCAATATTTATACCGGGAAAACTCGAGGAAACTCTATCCAGAATTTTATCTGGATAGATAGATTTGATTGAGTGGGTGAATTGGTTGCTATGATTGTTAGCATATCATTGATATATGCTTGTGTTTTAAAATTAAATCTTTAAAAAGATTTTCAATTACCTTTGTTTTAAATTTCGAGGACGAAATTCTTTTAAGAGGGGAGAAATGTGATGACCCGGAATTTTAAGCAATATCAATTTAATAATCTGAATTAAAAATTAAATTGATTTAATAATCTTTGTGATAAGATTGGAATTAATTTAATAATCCAATTGAATAAATGTTTAATTGATAAATTTTATCTTTTTAAATCTAATAAATTGTTTTCTATTTATAGTGTATATAGGATATGTATATATTGTAAATAGATATAGTTTTAATTTAATAAATAAATAAATCTTGTTTTCTAAATAATATATATATTTGGTAAAATTGGGTATAATTTTAAAGTTAAACTTTTAAAGCTATTGAATAAATAAAATATGGTTTTAAATTGATAAGATAAAAATTTAATTTGTTTAAATTAATTTATTTGATATTAAGCTTTTTAAAAGTATATAATAAATAACTATATGATTTTAAATACATAAGGTAAATATTGAAATGATTTAAAATATGTTTAACTTAAGTTTAAATTTAAATAAAAATAAAATAAGGTTTATTTTGATATAGTGTGATAAAATAAATAGTTTATTAATAAAGAAACAATTTCTTTTATGAATTATTTATAGTTATCAAATTTTGTTATTTTCAAAATATAATGATACATTGTTTTTAACAAATAGATTTTTAATAAAAATAATTGTTTTTTAAAATTTAATTGTGTAGTTATATATGTATATATAACTTGATTTGAATTTGAATTCAAAGCTTTGAAATTTAAAGTATAAATATTTTTAATTTGTTTTGATTTTAAAATATTTGTATAAACTTTATTTTATAAATACAATTGGATCTATTCATTTTAAAATTATCTACATGTAAATAAGTACCTAATCACTAATTAATTAAACAAAGATTTACATTTATCTTATATTAATCTATTAACTAAATAACTAATTAAAATTTAATTATAACTAATTAACATTTAAAGACAAATGTAAACATTATATAAATTAAAGAACATGTGTTAACTAGTTAACTTACCTTCATGACAAATGTTAAAATTGGAAGACAAGTGGCATTTTAAAATTAGTTTTTTTCTTTTATTTTTATTTTAGTTTTTATATATATACAAATCTTCTTTCAATTCTAATTTTTTTTATCTAAATCAAACTTAATAGCAAAGAAAATCTGAAAGAAAAAAACACACATTCCCTTTGAAACCATAAATCTGAATTCATCTTCAATAAATTCTGTAACCATCTTCAAAAATTGATCATTTTCCTATAAATATTCAAGACCCTGTAAATCTGTAACATGCAAATCCATTTACTCCTTGAAAACCCTTTCTCAAAACACCTCCACTAAAATCAAATGCATGAAATCAAATCATGCAAATCTGCAGCATGCATGCAATTGAAAAATCAGGGAGCAAATCTGAAACCTGCATTTTCTTTAGAATCTGGATTTCAAAAGCACATCTGTTCTAAAAGCATCTGCATTTCCTTTTATTTGGAAGCAAGCATGTAATTGTTAAATCAGGGAGAAAACTGCAGTTTAAATTCATAAGAAAAACAAAGAAGCAACTTGAAGCTTTCAAATTAAAGAACCTTCCAGTTTCAAGCATTTTCATAAACTAGTTTGCTCTGTTCATCATTCTAACCTGTGAGTAACCTTTAAATTCTAAAATTTTATTTTGTTGCATGCTAATTTTGTGACAAAATATTGTGGTTTATATGTAAATGTAATCAGTGTATGCAAGTTTTAAGAATGTCCTCTGTTCATAGTTCTAGTCTTCCTGTTGTTTATAAATGCTTGTTCTTTTTGACTAAATTTCAGTTAGGATTTAGTTACAAACAAAATTGTTTATTTAATTTTAAAGTAAGTTTTAGAATTTTATTAAGTTAATATAACTTGTGTTTTATTGGCTCTGGAAAGTCATAGCAACTGTGCAAGCATAAATTTAAATGAAAATTTAATCATCCTATTTTCTAGATTCATGGATATGAATTAAATACAAAAATCAAAACATGATTTTTAGAAAAAAAAATTAGGATTTTTAGTGAAGGGGTTAGAGAGCAGTTCTAGGTTCAACAGAAAAGGGAAATTTTGTGATTTCTGGTGATCTATTGATTTTGGAGTGTCGGTTTTCTTCCAGTGGATAGAGAAGTGATCAGTAATGCTTGGAAAATTATAGAATGGCGATGCATTGCATCGAGGAGGAAGCGGTGACAGAATTCTTTCTGGAACCTCAGTTTCAACTAGGCAATTTGTTTTGGTCGATACAACCTGTAGGAATGATCGAGTTCAACGGGGTCTTCGCAGATGGAAGCTTGGTCGTGGGTGAAAGCATGGCCGGAGTTGCTGGATTTCTGGTGGTCGGAAGGCCATGAATGTGGCGATGACAGGTTTTGGTAGGGGGTTTGGTCTTTCTGTTCCATGTTTGGGGGTTGAACTCGAATTCGATTTCGATTTTTGATGGTGATTCTGTTGATCTTGTTTGGATGTGAAGGAGGTTGCCGATGAGGGACGACCATCGTAGATTGTCAGAGGTGATCAAAGTCACCGTGCATGTGCACGGTGCACTTCGTTTCTGGTGAAGTATGTATTTGTTGGAGTTGTGGCCTCGGGTGTGACTCGGAGCATGTGGAAGAGTTGCTCGAAGATTTTTGCTTGTTGACTCGAAGCAAAGTTATTTGGCTCGGGTTAATAAGGTTGTTACAGTTTTTTTGTAACCTGCCTGTAATTTTAAATTTAAAACAAATTTGAATGAATTCAAAAGTTGTAATGGTAAGATTTAAAACAAGTTTAAATCTAGTATGTAGTATAGATTCAAATGGTTTTGAATCTTCAAGGTTTTTAAATTTGAAAGTGGGTTTTTCAGTTTTAAAAAAGAGAGAAACCTAACAGTTTCTAGAATTTGAATTTTATTTTAAAAATGTGAAACATAATTTAAAGCAGTAGTTTGAATTCAAAGATTAAGTTCGGTTTTTTTCAAAGACTTTTGAATCTTCAGGTTTTAAAAATGAAATTTGGGTTTTAATAAAAAGGTTTAAAATCAAGGTTTAAAACAAAGTTTAATTCAAGTTTTAAATCAAATGTTTTAAATAAATAATGGATTCAAGTATCTTGAATTCAAATTTGGATATTTGAATAATTTTTAAAAATTCTGAATGTTTTCAAAACAAGTTTAAATTTAAATAGCTTGTTAAAGGTAAATTTGTTTTCAAAAAATATATTTAAACTTGATTCTTTTTGAATAAGTTCTTTATAAAAGGTTTATAAATGAAAGTTAAATGATTTGATAACTTGAATTTGCAAGTATAATCGTAATGTACTTAAAAACTTAATTTTAAAAAAAATTAAGTAAATTAGTTTCAAGGCTTATCTTATATAAGTTTCAAATGTAAGTAATAAAGGTTATTTACATTTATTTAAAGGATTGTAAATTGAATTTAAATTTGATTAATGTTTAGATAAATATCATTTTGAATTTAAGATGTAATGTTCTAAATTCTCTTTAATATTAATAAGGTCTTTAATAAAGAAATGATTTATCTTAGAAATTAATGAAAGAATGAATTATTTATTTAATTTATAAATTAATAAATTAGATTAATTTATAATTAGAGATTAAATAAGAAGTAAATTAAGAAAAGTAATTAAAGAATGATTAATAGCTAATGATGGTCATTAACTTAAGATTTATTTAATAATTAATTAATGCGATTAATTTAAATAATTAATTAGATTAATTAATTTAATGATAATCAATTGTGAAATTTATTTAAGTTTAATTACTAAATGAAAGTAATTAAGGAATTAATTACTTAATGTAATTAATGGATTTTATTGTTTTAATTAATTAAGTTTAATTAATTTTAAACATTGGATTTGATAATAATTACTTGATGTAATTAACGAAGTACAATCACTCAATGAAGTAATTAATGATAATTACTGGATGTAATTAGTGGAAGATGCTTTAATTGTGAAAGTAATTTGGATTAAATTACTTTGTATAATTAATCAAGGGATTAATTAAAGAAATTAATTAAGAAGTAATTAATTTGATAAGTAATTAAGGGTAGCTAATTACTGAATGTGATTAATCAAAGGTGATTAATAATTATGGCTTAATTGAGATTAATTACTGAATGTAAT
Source organism: Allium cepa (assembly GCA_030765085.1). Taxonomy (NCBI): domain Eukaryota; kingdom Viridiplantae; phylum Streptophyta; class Magnoliopsida; order Asparagales; family Amaryllidaceae; genus Allium; species Allium cepa. Next base: position 552,395,333 of record CM060938.1, read on the forward strand.
TAATTTAAATAAGATAATTAATTAAATATAATTAAGGATCATTAATTGATATAATTAATGATGTAATTAAGATTGATTAATTAATCAATAATAAGTGATTTAGGGTAATTAATTAATTATAATTAATCAAGGTTTAATGTAATTAACTATAGTTAATTAATTAATGAAGTGATTAAGGGTTAATTACTATATTTGGTTTAGAGTAATTAACTTGTGCACTTAATTAAAGGATAATTACTAGAATGTAATTAAAGTATAATTAACTAGGGGTGATTAATTAAGATGATACATTAGAGGATAATTAATTAATCAAATTGTAATTAATTAATGGGTATGTAAATAAGATTTATATTGATATAGGTAATTAATTTAATTCACTTTAAATTAATTAGAGATGGAAGTAATTAACTTAATTCATTTTAAATTAATTATAGATGGTGTGATTTTAGATCATTGCTTATGAATGGATAAATATGGTTTGCCTTGAATAGTTTGGAATCTCACTATGAGATTAGTGATGTTGAGTGATATGGATGCATTGGTTGCATTGTGAGGATGATATGGATTATCTTTGATAATGATAATATGGATTATCCGTGGTGATGATTATCTATTGTGAATCTGTGAATTATCTATCTATGTGTATATAGATAATTGTATTGAATTGTTTTAAACTCTAAAACAACTTGGACCTAAAAGACACACTTTGGATTTCGATGAGACCGGGATCGGGTTTCCATATTTGGATATCCGAAAACCATAACGATCCAAATTAACGATAGGTCATGAATCTCAAGTAAGAGTGAAGACTCGAGGTGTAAGGACTATTCGTCAGTATAACTCTGAGGGTGATTCCGAGATGAGTTTGACAGAGATAGTACTTTCAGATTCGAGATGAAGATTCAAAGTGCAAGGATTATCGTCGTTAACTCTGAAGGTGATTCCAAAATGAGTACAATGGGATAATGCCTTCGGTTTCGTTCGAACCCGGAACGAACTTGTATGGATTGAATGCTTTCAAAATATCGTCAGGTGGACGATGAGCATTCTAAGTGATGTGTCCTATAAAGGTAATCGTAGCCTCAAGCATCATCAACTGGGAATGGATAAAACAGGGGAGGTGCAGCAAGGCTAAGTGGGTCATGCCCAAGTAGGACGAGATTTTCCCCTGTCTAGAGGTCCCTTTTTATTCGGCTTAGTGGGCGGTTGGAATCGCGCGCCAACTGCTGGGTTGTCTTGTTCGGGACTGTCCAGTAAGGGATGGTTCCGGCCTTGTGCTGCAGGGGATTGGGAGTGATCCTCGGTACGATGATCTAGGCCACGTACTGTGACGGGCGGTACCCCGGCCATTGTATGGAATCCAAAATCCAATAAGTGCCAACAGTTTTGATTGTATTACCCACTTTTGTGGCTAGTAACTGGAATTTAATGAATGTAACAATTTCGGCTATTTCATATTTACTTGAAAACCCTAGACCTATTATAATATCACCGGATTTCCTATCAAATGTTTTGGTTAGCGTAAGGTAAACACTTTTCCATGTTTATGTGTGGGATGTCTGACGTGATACCTTTCTTTTCAAAGGATTTTCAAAGTTAAGCAACTTTAACCTGTTACTCACACCAGACCCATGTCTGACCCGGAGTTTATCTTCTGTTTTCTTAAACTCTTGGGTACTCAAATTTTTACGAGTAGCCAAGGGATTCAGGTTAGCTTTGACGAATTGTGGAGGAGCAATGGGGCAGGAGGCTTCTGCGTTTGATATATAGTATTCCGCTGTGTTTGGTATCTCTGTGTTTTCTCTGAGTTGTATTGAGTTGTAATAACTAGACAGGTGTTTATAACTATCTAGTATGTGTTGTATAAGCTGTTTATCTCTGATAATTGTTGTGTACTATGTAATACTTATGTTAGTAATATAATTTATTCGTTCCGCTGTTTAGATTCTAATGTGTTGTTTCTTCTTTCTTCTTTTTCTTTCTCTTTTCTATCCCTTTCTTTCTTATTAATGATGCGTCATTCTGTGTAGATGGATGGCGGGTCATTACATTTAACTTCATACATTCGCCTTACAATTCATCAATGGATTCCGCTCTTTAAGGCTATAGTCTATTCCATCTTCCTTCCGTAAGTTAAGTTTTGTGAATCTGGCTTAATCTTAATCATCGTTGTAATTTACTACCTATTTGAAGGTATTTTTGACGTTGTTTTCTTATATTTTGAAGGTCGCGATTTGGAAATCATGATTCTAATTTCCTGCATTTCGTTGTTTAATTCATCCATGGATGCCTCTCTTCAACTCTACAGTCTATTCCATGTTCCTTCCACGGACTAGGTTTATGGCATTTTATATCCCCGGATGGTCTTCTTCTTCGCTGCAATTTAATACAGATTTAAAGGTATTTTTCATGTTGATTTCTTAGATTATGAAGGTCGATAATACTTCATTTTCTTCAAATCGAAAAAGTTAGTTAATGAATTTTGGATCTCACTGACTATGTTCTTTACTTTTATGATTGAACTCTGAAGAGACTGTTTTACTGTCTAAAATAAGAAAGCCTGTACTTTTCAATGGCATCAAATTTGCTCACCATTCCCTGATTTGTCAATTGCTTTAGATTCATTCAATCCCTAATTTTCTTCTAATAAAGTCATTATTTAATTTTTTCAGGATATTCATCCCATAAGAGTTGGTTATTGAGGGAATCTCCAACAATCCATTGGAGGAGGAAGTGGACAACAAGTTTTTCAGAACTTAAGGTAATTCTGACGCATACAATGCAAATGATTGCAAGCTTGCCATTAAATATTGTGTATATAATTTCAGTAATTGATGTCTGCTTATCAACCTTTTTAATATATGAAACAACATAAATGATCTATTAGAAACCAGAGCCATGACAATAGATCGATATTCTACATAAAGTGAAATTGAGACAAGTGTTCAAACTTTGGCTGCATAATAACTAGAATTTTATGAGGAAGAAGAAATATTGCAATGGCATTTGTTTCAAATGCCAACCGCAGATTCAACTAGGTAAAATTGTAATTAGGTAAGCAAGACCAGTTGGTAGCATACTTCCCTTAAATTATATTTTATTGTCACATAAGATATGAATTGAGTTCATCTTATTGTACTACTATGAACAATTTTTGTTTGTTGATCCAAAAAATATCAACCTAGAATGGGCTACCCAAAAATCCTTATCGCATCCCCTGTGGTTTTGGTCGAATGACAGTTTCCATGTATAAAACTAAAAGCAGCAACTAAACAACAAAAATCTGTATTGATATTTAAATTGCTCACAAATTCATTTCCTACTAATGCGGTGTTGCTGAACGAACTCTCAAGTGACTAATTATTAAATAATATAACAAAACAAGTCCAACATGTGAAATTTTGCTTACTGCGTTCTTTTGACATTAATCGTAACAAATATGATTTGCTCCGTTAACTTTTGAAATTGAGATCAATTTTTCGGTTCTAAAGGATACTCTATTGGATGTAAATGAAATTAAAATAATAATTTAATATTCAATTACTAGACAACCGTGATTGAAAAGGAATGAGAGAAACCAAGTTTAAAATCGAGGAAAGAATTTTAATTGTGTCTACTGTTACCATCGTTTTAGCCGTTGCAAATCGGGTGCTTTAAAAGCTTGTGCTTGTTCTAATGAAGCATTACCCTTTCCTTTTGTTTTTCGGTTACAATATCATATACCATTGTCAAATGTCATATGATATTTAGTAAGCATATCTTTTTGTTCTTTATTTGTTTAATGCAATTTCATGGTTCAAAGCATTTTCTAATAGATTTATTTTGTATTATTTTATCCATGCTGTGAGGTTTGTATATATCATGCTTTCTTTGCAGATATTTTTGCTGAAATTGTTACTAAAGAAAAGCTGGCAGTTCTGAAGTCACGCTTCGTGGCTATTGGTCTTTTAGTGGCCATTGGTGTTGCTTCAGGGATGTTTGCAAGAGGTAATTTATGAAGGATTTTAATGTTGTATATTGCTATTACAGATATCTTTAAATGAAATTTAGAGGTTTTCATGATATTGTGCTATGTATTCAAAGCTATGCTTCCTGGACCTGCTATACTAGTATTATCCCATGTTAGGCATAGTTTGCTCATATTGTTTTGTGGAAACCTTCCTTTATTTTTTTGGTTGATTATAGCAGCATATTTAATCACTGAACTATCATACGTTAATTCTTTTGCCTCTCAAAATTTATCACGTTGAACTTGGTTACACTACATTCTTTCCACGCATACATTAAATCCTGACCTGCAACCATCTTGCTATGGACTTTAACTATATATGTATATAGTTAGCAAATTTATACACAATCTATCTGGGATATGGCCTGGGAGAAATTTTGAGAAATCTTATATAGATTATCTACGGGTGTATATAAACTTTCTATAAAGTTTATTATGGTTTTGTTTTATCTGTAAAATCACAATTCAGATGCTTGGTCATTTGCCTCAACATTAAATTGATATATTATTCATTTAACCTTTGGTGCAATTTTTCTGTTGGTTCCCTGTAACTGTATGTTTCAGATTTAAGAAAAGATATGCAACCTAACATGCAAAAAGGTTAACATTTAAATTTCTTTTGTATTTATGATAGATTTTATATTTTTCAATTAGTAGATTTGGTGCCCTCCCTAACTACAACAAAATTAACTATTTCTCTTTCGAATTCCCTGTCAACGCAGATAAATTAGGATAATGCTGAGACGACCCGACTCCCTATCGCCAGGAAGATGCGTCACCAATTAAGAAAGAAAGGGATAGAAGAAGAAAAGAAAGAGAAAGAAGAAACACAACAACATCAGATAACTCACAGCGGAACGAATGAAATATAATATATCAGATAAAATATTACATAGTATCATATTACATCAGAGTACACAACTTATACAATAGATATTAGACAGTTATAAACATCTGTCTAACTATACAACTCAAGTACACACGATACAGATATCAAACAAACACAGCGGAACCATAATATATCTACACGTGGAATCCTCCTGCTCCATATCTCCTCCAGAATTCATCAAGCAAACCTGAATCACGTGACTACTCATACATAATATGAGTACCCAAGAGTTTAATAAAACAAAAAATAAATACTCGGGTCAGACAGGGGTCTGGTGTGAGTAAACGGGTTAAAATTGCTTAATTTTTAGAAAACCTTTGAAAAGAAAAGGTATCATGTAAGACTTCCCACACATAAACATGGAAAAGTTTTACCTTACGCTAACCAAAACATTTGATAGGAAATCCAGTGATATTATAATAGTGTCTAGGGTTTTCAAGTAAATAAGAAATAGCCAAAATTGTTACATTATTAAATTCCAGCTACTAGCCACAAAAGTGGGTAATACAAACAAAACCGTAGGGTCTTGTAGGAAGAGTGGGTTTCCATCAATGGCAGGGCTACTGGGGTACCGCCCGTCACAGTACGTGGCCTAGATCAACGTACCGAGGAGCCACCCTAACTCTCCTGCAACACAAGGCCGGAACCATCCCTTACTAGACAGTCCCGAACAAGACCACCCCGTGGTTGGCGTGACCAACCACACACTAAGCCGAAATAGAAAGGGACCTCTAGACAGGGGTAAATCTCGTCCTACTTGGGAATGACCCACTTAACCTTGCTGCACCTCCCCTGTTTTAGCCATTCCCGGTTGATGATGCTTGAGGCTGCGATTACCTTTATAGAACACATCTATCCTAGAATGCTCATCGTCCACCTGACGATGTTCTGAAAGCATTCAATCCATACAAGTTCATTCCGGGTTCGAATGAAACCGAAGGCACTATCTCGTTGCACTCATATTGGAATCACCCTCAGAGTCAACGACCATAGCTCTTGCACTCTAAATCACCATCTCGAACCTATAAGTACTATTCCGTCAAACTCATTACGGAATCACCCACAGAGTCATACTGACGTATAGTTCTTACACCTCAAGTCTTCACTTGCACTCCACTTGGATTCATGACCTAACGTTTAATTGGAATCGATATGGTTTTCAAATTATCCAAATATGGAACCCGATCCCGGTCTCACCGAAATCCAAACGCCATTTTAATATCCAAGTTGTACTTAAGGGTTTAAAACAATTAAACTTATATTCAGAATGATATAAATAGATAGATGAATCACATTATCATAATAGATAATTCATATCAAACATTCATCTCATAAAGCAGCATATCACATAACAGAGATATCCCCAAATCATCCAGTATTAACCAATCACCCAATATCAATCATCCAACAAAATCAATCATCCAATATCAGAATTGATTAACTCTAAATCAATAGGATTATCTTAATCTTCTTCATTTATTTATTCCAAATAAATAAATTAGTCATCCTTAATGATCTTCCTTAATTAATCTCCATTGATTAATCATCTTTTAATTACATTCAAGTAATTATACTTATTCATATTCAGTAATCAACCTTTAATTACTATCATTAATTACAATAATTAATGATCCTTCATTTACTTCCATTAATTAACTAACTGTGATTAATTACATTAAACCTCAATTAATTACAATTAATTAATCATACATAAATTAATCACTTTTATTAATCAACCTTGATTAGTTCATTAATTATATTAACTAATGATCCTTATTAATAATTCCTTTAAATTAAATAAATAATTAACTTATAATTAATCATCTCATTAATCATAAATAGTAATTAACAACTTGTAATTACTTATATTAATTAATTAACTTCTTAATTAATTATATCAACCTTTGATTAATTATCTAATTAATTAATCTTTAATTACTTTCTTAAGTAATTTTTAATCAACAAATAATCCTTAATTAATTACTTATTAATTAATTACATCTTTAATTAATTACACTTAGTAATTAATCTTAGATTAATCACATTCATTAATTAATTCATCACATTAATTAATTAACTAAAATTAACTAAGTAGTTAACTCTTAATTACTTCATGAGTAATTATCTTCTAATTACTTCATTAGATGGTTACTTTCTTAATTAATTACTTAACAAGTAAGTAATTCCATCATTAAATAATTCTTAATTCATTAAATAATTAGTTAACTTCAAACAATTATATTAATCAATCCTTAGATTAATAACCTTAAGTGATTAATCCATTAATCACTTCCAATTAATTACTCACATGAGTAATTTCCATTCTTAATTACTTCCATAAGTAATTACCATTATTTACTTCATTAAGTAATTACACTTAATTAATTCTTAATTAAGTGATTATTTAAAATTAAATAAACAATTAACTAATTATTTAAAATTAATTAAATAATCAATTGACTAATCTTCTTATATTTTAAATCTTTAATTAATTAAGAAAACATTATTCTTAATTAAACTTACTTATTAACAGATCATATTTAATTATGTATTCTAAAATTCATATCAAAATAATTTAACATTATTTATCTTCATAAATAAGTTATTTGAAATTAATCAAATTTTAATAAGTTTAAAAACATATTTTTCTATTGGTTTTCAAAATCATAACTATAACCTTATTTTGAAAATAAGAAATTTAGAAACAAATTTCAAAATAAAAAACACTTTAAACATCTAATTTAATCTTATTTATTTCAAATAAAATTTGAAAACTTTAGTTTTAAATCATTACTTAAAATTTTAACTTAAACTTTGATTTAATATTTAAATTCAAAACATTCTTTTAAATTGAACTTCAAAATTTAATTAGATAATTACTTATAAAGAAATCATCTTTAAATAATTTAAATTTGAAATAAATTCAATTTACACTTTTAAAAGGTTTGATTAACATTTTTTATTCAAGAACAAGTCCTTAAATTGTAAACCAAATTTCCTATATAAAAACTTTGAACTCGATTTTATTCAACAGCAGGTTTTAAGTTCGCAGCTTTCATTATTACAGTACTTAACAAATACAAACAACCCAACACTCGAGTCTGAAACCCAAAATACTCGAGTAAGCCCCAAAGACAACCCTGCTCCCCTTAACTTCGAGCCGAACCCCATGAAACACGAGAGCAAACCCGAGCAGAAAACTCGTCTTCCCCAACGAAATCCCCAGCTCCACATTCCAGTGCACACTAACATGCACGGTGCACGTGCGCCACTGCCTCCGGCCAGTGACGATCAACGCGACCCTCAACTACCATCACACGATCGTTTGCGAACCCAACAACATACCCAGATTCGAAAATTCACTAGTGAATCGAAATACGACCCTATTGCTCGAAACGGCAGAAATTTCGACCGCCCAAAAACCCCCATTGCCGACGAACTTGACGTTGAAGAACATCGCCGACCACACTACACCTTCGTCTCGACCTCCCACTTCTCTCGCAAGCACACGATCGCTTCTAGTCCTCTATACACGATGCAAAACTTTCGACAACAATGCAGAACTAAGAACAAGGCAGAAACCCTAAATTGGTCAAATCCCATCATCACGATCATTGGAAAAATCCAAGTACATTTTTCCCCTCATCCTCAACATCAAAGCTTGCTTCGACCAAAGATCCAGCTTCGATCAACACGCCGATCAATGGCAATCTACAAAACCCCCAAAAACACACAAACCCAAAATTTTCATAAATTACCGAACTAAAAATTATGAAAGTATCATTTAAAATCATAATTTTCCATCATTATTACATACGTGTAATTCAAATTAGATTTTAAGATAGTTGGTTTTTAACAAAAATCTTAATTTTGCTGTTAATCCCTTAATTATAATCATTTGTTGCTTTTAAAATTATGGAACTATTTTTAAAATCACTATCAAGCATTAACATTCATTTTTCATTCTCATAACAAGTTCAAATAAGATATAGATTTGAAAGATTTTTTCATCTTCTTTAAGAAGAACAACCTCTGTAATTATACAAAGATGAATCAGAAAAGGTGCATCTATTACCCAGCATTCCAAACCCTCATCCATGGATATACAACAGTATTCATGTAAACCATTATTCAATATCATAGCAAATTCAACAGATGCAACAATAAATTCAACTACAGATTTGTTAAAACTGTTTTAAAAAATAATTTACTCACTTGTTTATATGCAGAGCAGGTTTAAATTCATTCCAGGCTTTGAATAACTTTGATTTTGCTTTTTGTTGAAAATCCTTTTGCATGCATCAATTTGATTGATTAAAAATGTTAAAACAGGTCTTTGAATTGCAGGTCGAACTCCATTTTAATTTGCAGGTTGATTTGAAGTTGCACGATTTGAAAATTGCAGATTCTACTTGATGTTGCAGATTGATTTTTTGTTTTGTAAATTTCATTTTGCTATTGAAGTTGCTGATTTAAATTTTGACGTGGAAAACTTGCTTTTGATTTCAATGTCAGGTTTTGAGGAAAGTTTCTGTTTTGAATTTAAGAAAAGAAGATAAAGGAAAAGAGTTTGTAAAATTAGTTTCTTCTTAAAAACATTTATTAAAAATTAAAATGAAAACATTGCCACATGTTCAGTCTGCCACCATTTGTCATAAGCTAGCTTAATCTTCTTACAAGTGTTATTAAAAGGTGTTAACATGTTTACACATGTTTTTCTTAAGTGTTTTTAATAAATTTTCATTTAAATTAAATGTAAATATAACCTACTTATTTAAATTTCTTGATTAGTAAATGTTTACATATTTAAATTGCTAAATTAATAAATATAAGTTTACCTTTAAAAGAAAATATTCTAAAACTAATCATAATATAAATAAAATTTCTTATACATGGATTTATAAATCTAAAACATTTATATTTATACACTTATAACCATTTTATATTAAGCATTTTAAAAAGAAAGCAAAACAAAACTTTGTTTAAATCCCTTTTAACTATCATATTTAAAAATAAACAATTTATCTTATATTTCAAAAACAAATTGAATTAATCTAAATTAATTTTTTTGAAAAATATTGAATTTATCTAAATTAACCTTTGAAAAATATAAATTAAAACAAAGCTTTAAACTACAATATATTCATACATATATAAATTATAAATAGATTAAATTTTAAAACAACATCAAACTGTAACATATACATACATATATATTACAATTTGAAAATTCATCTTTTAATTAAAACAAAAGATTCCCTATTCACAATATATATCAAATATATATATTATAAATAGAATAAAATTTTATTAACTTTGAAAAACGAATTCTTATCAATTTTGCCAGATTAAAAATTTATTAACCTTTAAAAGATTAAATTCACCAATTTAAATTAAAATTATAAAGAAAAATTATCAAACCAATATAATTATTAATACAGATTATTAAATTGATATTGCCCAAAATTCCAGGTCGTTACAAATGCTTTAAACATTCTATGTACACGATTATTTTATTTAAAATTATTGTTGTTTAAATATGCACATTTGATTTCATCATTATTTCCATTATTGTTTTAATTAATAATTCTACAGAAATGCATTAAAACAATTTCAATAAGTATTAGTGTTAATAGTTTTTCATGCATTATCATATTCATGTTCATATTTTTCATGAGTTATAAACCGTAAGATTTTATTATCAAAACTACCAGCAGGTCGATGGCTTTAAGATTTTTTTTTACTGCCTGCAGGTCAAAGACTATTACCATTTCTTTAGTAACAATTCCAGATATGAGTGGTCAATACCATTTTTTATTGCCTGCAGGTCAAAGACTATTAGCATGTCTTAATATTGAGAAATACCTTTATAAACTATTTTAAAATTCCAGTTATAAACGTTTTTCATGCAGGTCATATCTGTACAATATTTAGGCTGACATTTTTTGTATCCACCACTTACTCTTTATACTTTACGTTTTTTCTTTAGGTTTTGTTTTTCTTTTACATTTCTCCGTTTTTTCTTTTGAAACAGTGTTATAATAAATGTGAATGTTAAGGGTTGATGCTATATCTTATAGATGGCAAGGTGAACAAATTATTAAAATAAGAACTTTGATACTAATGGAGTCGTTATAATAATAAAAATCATAAATAATCGCATTGAGTTGAAAATTGAATTTTATTTTGTTGCTTTGATTTTTGTATGGATGCATAGATCATGGTTTGTCTTAGATCAACAATAAACATTAGTGCAGTACTATATATCTTCCATTATATGTTCCTTTATCTAATTGAAAAACTAAAGTATCACAAAATTAATTATCGAATATAGGTAACATGTTCTTTCATGTGATTTTGTCTCCTTATATTTAAGATTGTAGTGTCCAAAATGATGATCAGATTGTCATTTCTTATTGATTGCTTGACGTTTATACTTTAAATAGCTCTAGCATATTAATTTATCTACTATTCTTTCCATGGAAATCAATTACTATATCTTATAGATTGGCATACTGACAGGTGCATTTCTCTGTATCTATCAATCAAGTACTATCCATAATTATTTGAATTTAATTCAAACGTATCTGTCAGATCTAAACGAAAAAATATGATAGATTTGCAAAAGGGAATAAGAGTATCAACCTAAAGTAGCATGAATAAAAAAATGCCCACAATTTCATTTTAAATAGTAGTTTCAATCACTAATAATTGTTGTTTTTATTGCAGTTCCAGAAGCTGGCTCGCCTATTTATAAAAGAAGACCAAATCACTAACAATAGTATAGGTAATCTTATGAAGGTGGTAGTAGCGGTAAAGAAGAAGGTGTTGTTGTGGTTGTTGAGTAGCCAAAAATATCAAGACCTATAATTGATGTTGCTTTCAAAATCCTAACTTTGCTAAAAATATGGTAATGTTTTTTAATTTAATTGATCTTATGTTAAGTGAAACTTGATTAGTCGATTAGTTTACTGTTTAATGTTTTTCATATACTGAGAAATAAGTACAAATCTCATAATTTATGGATTCAGAGTATGTGGTGAATATCCTGCACATAACAACACTTGCAGTATTTATGCATGTTTTTTGTATGCAACATGCATCATATCGTACTGTAATGTTGGATGTTATAGCTTCGTTTTAAGGGATCATTTTGCACATGTACAAGTACAAATTGCAATATCCGAAGCTCTGAGAAGGTGGTAGTACATCTTGCATTATATGTAGCTTTAACATGGCTGCAACAAAAGATTATTAGGCTATAACCTTTGATAAAACATGTAATATATTATTAGGCTCTAACCTCTTTTGTTTCTATTATTTGTATAGCGATAGGACAAAAGAAGTTTAGGAAGTGTCCCTACACAGAAGACCAAATGAAGAAACTAAAACCGCAGAAGGAGATATGTGCAAATCATTGATGCAGTTTTAAAGGTAGCTAATTTGTCTATTATTATTGATACGCTCTACAAGTTGGTGTGTTATAACTATGTTTAACTGAAGTTTATTTTTATATTTATTACAATTCACTTAAGGTGTAAAAGAGAGTTGCGGAATGACTTATTTGCCTTAAAATGCATACCTGTTGACAAGCACCATTGTCCAAGTGGTTAATTTGCTTTCGAACGTTTATTGACATGGGATATGTTGTCCCAATGATTTGTTGTATATAAAGTACCATTTCAAAAAAAAAAAACATACCTGTTGGTCTAATTATACATAATTTACTCTCGACAATAAGTGGCATCGTACAAAATTTACTAACTCAATGTTATTTAAGTATATTTACTTTTCACTGTTTATGTACAAAAATAGGTGTACCCTCTCCGGTTTATGTACGTTACTTATTTATTATAACCTTGATTTTTATTTTATTCTCTTTGAAAGTTTGGTTTTATGCTATGCAAATTTCTTTAATTCAACGGAGAACAAACAACTATATTGCATGTTTGATGGATTTGAATTTGAATAGATATGTAAGAACCTACGATATCTCTATGTTCGGTTTTCGGATAATAACACAGGGTTCACATTTATGTTTCAATATGGCAATGATATTGAATCGATAATGCTTCATTGATGTACCATATGTTTTTCTCATGAAATCGTGAGATAGACTAATCAAAATAGAGGGTAAATTAAGTAAAATAGTTACATTACCATTAGAATCATTTTTAACTTTCTAATGTAACAGTATCCTAGGTTGACTGTTTTGTTTCTATTTTTTCAGTTTTACCTAGATTCGTTTTATTTTGCAACAAAAAAAAATTTAACAAACATTTTCAATCGTGAAGGTCAAAGATAGTAATAATTCTAGTTATAAACGTTTTTTTATCGCTAAAACAAAACTATATACTAAATTTTGACAACTGATCCAAAATGTGGCACCAGTTGTATATAAATATGTTCTAATTGATTTGTTGCCCAAAACGGCTACCCTCCCTTTCACCTGCTGCACACTTGCCGTTAACCCCACTTTTTCAGCCATAATTACAGACCTATGACTCCTTCAACATCTTCCACTTAATAATATGACAGTTGCAAATATCTAATCTACATGTTCCTATAAGTATGCATTTTCCACTATTCACTCACCCCACTTTTCACCTTTACTATTACGTACTATTCCACTTTCATTTCTTTATCAATATTTTGGCATATCAGTTCAACTGCCCCACCCTCTTCACACTTTTCTTCCACCTAACTCATTTTTTCACATCTTTATGGACCAGCAATAACGGGAAAAACGACGTGTTACTCAACGTGCAAGGCGTCAACAAGTTAGAAAGTCTGCTGTCGCAAGTAGAAGGACATTCGTTGCTGCAAACCAACAGTTGCCAAATGCGACAGGTACTTTTCCCCTCCCTGTCACGCTTACAACTATTTAACATTTTAACATCTACGCTTCACTATAAACAAGTACAGTACACATATATGCACCATTTCTGCAATTAAGGCTGTGAACCACTTTTATACGATCACGCTTTCAACAAACATTTATTTCTAACTTCCCAACATCAGTTTGCAATGTCAAATTTAAATGTACTATTTACCCTGACTTAGCTTCATATACCATGCTTTCGGGTGGCAACCATTTTGTTTTACTACATTCTTATACGTATCCACGCTTTTAAATTAAGCTCTAGGCCAGCGATGAATATCACTGGGACTGAGTTTTCAAATAAAAAAACAAAAAATTAGGTAACCACTGTATCGTTACTGTTAATCGTATTCGATTCAAGAATATTGTATGTGCACTATCTTATTTTACTTGGTTATAATTTTTTTAAATCTCTTATACAGCACTGCGTTATCACATGTATTGACAACTAGATGTTCTACTCATCCTTTTGCTGCTATTTTCACAGATACTTTTTCTTTTAGTACCAATATTTCTATCTCCAAATTGATATATGATATTTTTGTATTTAGAATTGTTGTATATTAAACTTATCTTTATTGTGTGAGCTATGGTTTCATTTTATGATATTCGATATGTAACGACCCGTAATTTTCGTTAATTAAATTTGTCATTTTGATAAGATTTACGTAAATTTAATTTACAAGAAATAAATATTTTATAATTAATAATGAAGCAAATGCTGAGAATGAAATGAAACCATGGGAATATAAGGCTAAGTATTTACAGTTGAAACAAAATGACGAAGAAATCGAAGTGATGTAAATTGTTATACTAGGCTAAGAGTTGCATATAAGAGAACAAAGGTAAATAGTGAATTTAGTTAATGAATTAATAATATTAAATAGTAAATTGAATTAATAATATTAAATAGTAAATTGAATTAAATCAATGTCCGGTACAAATTGAAATATTGTTTGGAATGAAAGCTTATAAATTGTAAGCATTTAATTTACAAATGAAATCAGTGTATTAATTTAGTTGTAACTGAATGTAAATTAATGAAATTATGTAATAATTGATAAATGATGGCATTCATGAATGAAATAAGATTTGTTAGTAATAAATGAATAATTGAAATAAACATTTACCAATGAAATAGTATATTGATTTATATAGACTTAATAAAGAGTTGAATTGAACTAATCTATTTAGTTGAAACTAATTAATTGGTATGCAAATTATAAATGGGTTTATAGTAAGAAATTATACTACCATGAATTGGAATTAAGATGAAATTGAAAAATTCAAGTATGTGATGTAAATATGTCATATATAGCAGTGGAATAAAAAAATTAGTGTTATTATAACCTGGTTGGTAAGTAACAAACTTATAAGTGAATTTAAAAGAAAATTGGTGACAATGAATATAGATTGTTCATTTATTTGATGTGTTAAATAAATTTTGGTATTCAATCGCAATAAATATCAATAATTAATTGAAACTGTTGTAAGGTCTAAATTTATTGCATATAATAAATTGGGGGATAGATTTCATTAAAGGTAATTTATTTATTATGTTAATGTAAATTAAAATAATTAGAGGTACGTAAATGATGATTAATACCATGTTTGGAAGTTGTAATTTAGAGGATATTAAGAATTAGGAATTGAATTTTGAATTATTTGCAATACAAATAAAGAAAATGTTACATTATTGCTAACTAAGGGAATCATTAATTAATTGAATGAAAGTTAAATCAGTGGAATTAATGGAGATTAATTTACGTTAGTTATTTAGGGTAGTGACTAAATTTGGTAATCCATTTGCAATTAATGACAATAGTGTTGATATGAGCTAATAAGTTAAATGTCAATGCAATACCAGTTAATGGATTGAATGTGATTACGAAATTGGAATTAGATAAATGCAGTAACTAATTCAGGGCAAATAAAATTTATGGAACAAATGTTAAGATCTAAACCGATGATAATTAAAAATTGAAGGTAATATAAATTCCATTTATAATATGACTATGAGTAAATGAAAAGATTGTAAATCGAGATTGTTTATTTATTTGAATATAAAGAATTAAGGTAATTGAGTTTTTGCAATTAAGTAAAAGTTAAACATTATTTTTACGTTAATTGAAAATTTAGTTGAAATTGAAAAATATTTATGCATGTTAATTTCATCCATTTGGCTATAATGGATTGAATAATAAGAATGAATATTTAATTCAATGAAATTTTTGGAAACTTAATTGATGATTTCTAAATTTAATAAAAATGAAAATTTGACACTGAAATGGGAAGTTAATCAACTTTAAATTGACTTTAAATTGTTTAAAACATTGTAATTTGATTGAGAAATATAAAGGTAATAAAATTTGTCAAATTTAAGATTTAAAAAAAATGGATTTTATTAATGAATTTTAAATTTATTTAATTAATATAAAATTATCCATTTTGGCCACTGACTCGGATTTCGACGAAACCAGCTTCATCGGATCTGTAACGGTGAATTATAATAGTATTTCAAGTTTCGTAGTGATCGGACTTGTCGTTCGATCGTACGCACTCGAAACGCCTTGAAATTTATGCAATTGAAATCAATTGAAATCAATTTGGAAAATATTGTTTTTAGCATAACTTCTTCATACGATGCAATTTGAACCTGAAAATTTTTCCATTGCGTTTAGAATATTTTAAAATACCTATTTTGATATATGGGTTTACCCAATTTTATTTCGGGGTCAGAACGGGCTTTTCGGGCCATAGATTGTTCAGCACGTTTATTTATCTGGTCCATCTACTCTATTTCAACCCTACCTATAAATACCCTGTTATAAACCCTAATTTCTCCTCATTCTTGTTTGTATGTACGTACCTTCTTTCTCAGCTCCTCATCCCAATGGCAAACAAAACCTAATTCCCAAATTCCAAAAAAAAAATTCAATTTAAAAAAAAAAACAAATTTTTTTTTTTGGATCTGTAGCAGCTTCTGGTCGCGCTTCGGGTTTCAGAGGAGAAAACTCTAGAGCAACTTCAGGTCAGGAAGAAAATGACTCGGGTCGCTCCGGGTCGTTTTGGCGAAAACTCCAAGCAAGTACCGGGGAATTGAGGCGGCGCACCAAAGTCGAACCCGAAGTCGACCCAGGACCAGAATTTTCCATTTTTCAAATTTTCATAACTTTTGCAACCGAGCTCGGATTCACGCGCGGTTTGTTTTGCTTGGATCGTATCGGAATTTCTGACGTTTTGGAACTTGTTTGGATGAATTTGGAGACCGTCGAATTTTTGTATTTAAATTGGATTTAAATTCGATTTAAATTCAAAAGGTAAGTGTTTTAACCCACTCACAACTTCTAAAATTTCTTATGTTTGTTAAATTGATTTAAGATTTGAGTAGAAATTTGCTTATGACTGTTTGACATGTTTTATTCGTCATCTCTATTAAATCGCATTTATTTAATTTAACTGTTATTAATTTTATTTATTGCATATAAGTTGATAGTTAGAATTTATTTATTTGCGTATTAACTGCCTGTCATAGTTATGTTTATTTTATTTCATATTAACTGCCAGTTAAATTTACATTTATTTTGCATATAAACTGCTAGTTTAACAGTAGTAAAATTTATTATTGAATATAAACTTTTAGTTAACACATGTTATTTATTACCTGTATAAATTATATGCTCTATATTGATGTTGTTTAAATTGGATGATGATTGTAATAAATGGTTGATGATTGATATTTGGATGAATGGATGCTGTATTTTATATTGTATAAACTGCAAGTTACCGTGCATTTCATTCATTCGGGATTGCGGTTTGAAATGATATACAACCGCATTTTTTTATTTCAAATTGCGGATTGAAATGATAAACATCTGTATCACTTGACCATAGGGTAGAAAAATTTATACAGGCACCGCGGTAAATATATAAAATTATTTTTGAAATGTTTTACTATGGTTATGTAAAGCTATATATATATGGTTTATGGGATATTGAATTGGTTATTTATATATATATATATATATTTATAGTAATTTTCGGTTTTTAAGCTTTGTATAAATTTGATTTGAAGTATACAATAAAGTTTGATTTTAAGATCAAATACGATTATGCCTTTATTTAAAATCTAATTTTTGGAGTTTTTATGACTTAAATGAGAATAAGATTTGGAAGATGAATATTAAGTTAAATTGAAATTTAAATAAAATTAATTTTTTTAATGGATATGATTTTTATAACTTGATTTTTTTGTAAAGTGATTTAAATGAATATCAGGTTGATTTAAATGAATATATCAAGTTTAATAAATTGAAAGATTTTCTAATTATGTGAAGTTAAAGGTTTTACTTAAATTATAGTGAATTCATTATGTAAACATTTCAAGTCTAAATAATAAGTAATTGAATTTGATATATATGGGTTTGTCAAATGAGTTTGTTTTTGAAATGGTGAAATATTTAAAGCTTTGAAACATAAGAATTAAAAATGGTATTTGGAAGTTTAAATCGATATTTGGAATTGATTTGTGAAATGTAAAGAAGCTATTTTGTTTTATAAAGGATATTTAATATTTAACCATTTGAGAGATGGAAATTTGTTTCAAAGTTATGATTTTCAAGGTAGTATAATTTGGAATTATTATATTCCAGAGTTTTGATTTCTAAATATTTCACTTTGGAAACCCTATGAGTTTGGAAAGAATATATATTGGAAAATAAAATGACATTATATGGGCTTGGGCCTAAATGATATCGTATTGATTTGGGGTTTTAAAATATAAACGATATCGTATTTATATGGGTTTAAAATGGATATTTTATTCTGGTTTTAAAGTATAATTATTTTAAATGACCGCGGTGTTATAATAACGTTTGGTTGTTGAAGAGACCGGGATTGAAAGTTGTCATACTCTCTGCCAACTCCGAAAACCACTTTAACAACCGTGTATGCGGTGGAGATTCCAAAATAAAGTAGGTTGGTGGAGGCGTTTCCTACAAGGTAAATACGTGGACCCGACTCCCGTGAGTTGACATAAGGTGGCTAAAACAGGAGCAATTCTCGGGCCAATGAGGTCATTCCTCTGGTCGGACACTCCTCTTCGATATTATACTTTGACTTTGGATTGATTCAGTGGCCACTTTTACTTTGATTTTTGGGGGAGATTGTTCGAGGTAGGCGGTAGCTGCGGCTACGCGTTTCCATCTGCCCGGATAGCAATTGGTATATCTACCCTGGCATTGCCTAATTGTGCCGTGTCACCTACCATACCGAGCCTTTACTACGAGTTTCTATTTGTGTCGTACCTATGGAGTGTCTTCTCGTAGTCTCCCGATTAGGAGATATGCAGGCACTGTATGGACTATTGGCACTATTACGTGTTAAGGTGGAAAATGTAAAGCCTTAACGCTATTTTAAAGTAAGTTTATTTTACAATTAGACCCTATTATAATAGCACAATATACTACATAATAAATAGTTTAACGGATCCTTAGGAGTCGTAAATCCCGAGCATCTCTTGAGTTACTGTACTCATATTTATTTCTGTTAATTTAACTCACGTAAGATCTTTTAGTTCTGACTCGAGTGTTTTTGTCTTTTCAAATTCGCTCGGTTCAGTCCGAGCGTTTCAGGATTTGAAGACTTTATTTCTGGAGGACGAAGACGGAGATTTATATTATTTTTATTAATTATATTCCACTACACTCATATTGCTCCGCTGCATTGTTATATGGTATGTGTACTCTGATATGTATTGTGTAAATATAATCAAAGGTTTTGTAAAAATAGATTTATGAACTATATATTTTATTATTATATTTTATCCTTCCGCTGTGAGATTCTGTTTAGTTTTTTTCTTTCTCTGTTTTTCTTATTTATCCCATAACAATCCGCCCTTACGTATGGTTTGAATTGGCACGTGTGTCTGTTTAAATCGTGCGAAAAGGCGGGATGTTACATCTGGTATCAGAGCTTTGGTTTAGCGATAAACCTTAGCTTGTGGGGTCTGACTCTTTATCAATAGGGTAGAAACACCCTATGGGAGTCGATGTGTGTATATATATGAGAGAGCGTATTTGTTAGTGTTATAAAAGGGTTTTAATATTGTGTTAATCTGTTCCGTTTTGTATTTATAAATTCCGTTTGATGAATGGGACGCTGTGACATGAATAGGGATTTCTAAACACTTAATAGGACAGACCGACATAATATTTATTTTAATATAGGTGAATGAAATAATTTTGCCTATTATATTTTCTATATATAAAATAAAGATTTTTTTTTATAAATAAGATATATATTTGGTTGCAATATATTGGTTGTTAGGTAATAAAATTTATAAATAATAGGTGAAATTAGATGGAAAATAAAATTGGAAATTTAGAACTTAAGTTCCGGGGTTTTGGAAATTCTTTCAATTGATTTTGGAATATAATAATAATACTATTAAAAGTATTTTCTGATATAAATATTTCAATATAATTTGAAAGAAATGTTTAAAAAGAAATTTTGAAAAGAAATAAGTTATGTACTCCCCTCTCTGTCGCTTGAAAATAATTTCGGTGATGAGTGCACGTATCATCGACTTTTATTTTCGAGTTTCGAAGTGGGAAGGTCATTGTAGTAGTTTTACTACAGATTTATTTTGATAAACAAAAGTGAATTTTTAATTTGTTTTAAATATAATTGGGTTTATAAGTTGTAAGTATATATATTTACCTATTATTTTTAAAATAATTTGAAATTTAACCCGGTATTTAGTTCTTAAGTTTCCACAAATAAATAGTTTCAATTATTCTAGTGGAATGGAATCTAAGTAATTAATAATTGAAATCCTAAATGAAATAAGAGGTTTAATGCTAGGTTATTAATGGTATTAAATGAAATTTAAAATTGTAACCTATGAAATAAAGGATTATTATTGAACAGTAAATTTATTAAAGAAATAAGAGAAACTTGTATGATTTTAATTACATTCTTAAAAACATATATATAACTTACCAAATATTTAAAAGTTGAAATGTTTAATAATAAAATGTAATGGAAATTATACAAGTAAAAGTATGTAATGTAGGTGTTCAATAAATTGCTTTTATTCATAAGAAGTGATGATATCGGAAGTTAAGTTATAATTGAAATTTTACTATTAGTAAATATAATAAAAGGTAAGTATTACAAATAGATGATTATAAACTTTAGTAAACAAAATGGAAATGCTAAGAAATTGAATGGGACATGAATACTATTGATAAATGAATGTAAATAAAAGAGGTCATGCTATAATAAATGAATGAATAATTATAATGAAATAAAAGGAACTGGCATGACCTGAGTTAATGGAACTGAATAATTGTAAGTAATAAGTAAAAATAAATGAAGAAAACGTTTAATGAGTGAATGTAAATTTAAAAGATAAATCACTGTATAAATAAAAAGAAAATCAAACAACAAAGGTATGAAAGGAAATTAATAATAAGTTAAGCAGACTATTGTTTGGATTTGTTGTTGTTTAGTTGATGGTTGTTTGGGAAGGGATACTTTAAAATTGGATTAGGATAAATGAATAATCTATTTAGTTTTATCTAAGACTGTCGAGTAAATGATGCGCTAGTTGTTATTTCTTCATTTCGTACAATTTAAAAATTCTAAACCCGAACAACTATTTGTTTGTTTGATTGAATGGTTGCTTTGTATTGGTTGTGTATGTTGTTTGTTGAAATTGATGGTTGTTGTATTGATTTTTTGTTAGTGATTGAAACCACTTAAATATTTCACTTTATATAAATTGTTAGCCCTTTGGATTTTATAAGTGAAATGCAGGTTATGGAAGCAATTGCTACTGCTTTTGGTTCCATAAATTAAGCGTAAATTGCTCGACAAATAGGTACGTTTCGGATTACGGTTTATAGCGCTATTTATATATTTTCCCGTGTTGGGATATTATATTTTGGATAATATATGTGATATTTTGATATATTTGACATTATATTTTCTCCCGAGCCTTCCCGTACAAAGGAGACTCTGCCAAATTTTTTCAAAAATTTTGGACTTAGAAAATATTTTGAAAATGTTTTCCAAACTTTATTAGTTTGAGTATAATTAAAAAAATTAATGATTATAAATTAGTATATTTTATCTAAATTAATTTTGTAAATTTATTTGTTTATAAATTTAATATTTAATATGATATTGATTTCTTAATTCTTCTTTTCCCTTCTTTTTCCTTTTCGGGGATGAAAAGTTTTGAGTGGGGGAGAGTGTAACGACCCGTAATTTTCGTTAATTAAATTTGTCATTTTGATAAGATTTACGTAAATTTAATTTACAAGAAATAAAGATTTTATAATTAATAATGAAGCAAATGCTGAGAATGAAATGAAACCATGGGAATATAAGGCTAAGTATTTACTGTTGAAACAAAATGACGAATAAATTGAAATGATGTAAATTGTTATACTAGGCTAAGAGTTGCATATAAGAGAACAAAGGTAAGTAGTGAATTTAGTTAATGAATTAATAATATTAAATAGTAAATTGAATTAAATCAATGTCCAGTACAAATTGAAATATTGGTTGGAATGAAAGCTTATAAATTGTAAGCATTTAACTCACAAATGAAATCAGTGTATTAATTTAGTTGTAACTGAATGTAAATTAACGAAATTATGTAATAATTGATAAATGACGGCATTCATGAATGAAATAAGATTTGTTAG
Source organism: Allium cepa (assembly GCA_030765085.1). Lineage (NCBI taxonomy): Eukaryota > Viridiplantae > Streptophyta > Magnoliopsida > Asparagales > Amaryllidaceae > Allium > Allium cepa. The sequence goes on from CM060938.1 coordinate 552,417,829, forward strand.
TAATAAAGGAATAATTGAAATAAACATTTACCAATGAAATAGTATATTGATTTATATAGACTTAATAAAAGAGTTGAATTGAACCAATCTATTTAGTTGAAACTAATTAATTGGTATGCAAATTATAAATAGGTTTATAGTAAGAAATTATACTACCGTGAATTGGAATTAAGATGAAATTGAAAAATTCAAGTATGTGATGTAAATATGTCATATATAGCAGTGGAATAAAAAAATTAGTGTTATTATAACCTGGTTGGTAAGTAACAAACTTATAACTGAATTTAAAAGAAAATAGGTGACAATGAATATAGATTGTTCATTTATTTAATGTGTTAAATAAATTTTGGTATTCAATCGCAATAAATATAAATAATTAATTGAAACTGTTGTAAGGTCAAAATTTATTGCATATAATAAATTGGGGGATAGATTTCATTAAAGGTAATTTATTTATTATGTTAAAGTAAATTAAAATAATTAGAGGTACGTAAATGATGATTAATACCATGTTTGGAAGTTGTAATTTAGAGGATATTAAGAATTAGGAATTGAATTTTGAATTATTTGCAATACAAATAAAGAAAATGTTACATTATTGCTAACTGAGGGAATCATTAATTAATTGAATGAAAGTTAAATCAGTGGAATTAGTAGAGATTAATTTACGTTAGTTATTTAGGGTAGTGACTAAATTTGGTAATCCATTTGCAATTAATGACAATAGTGTTGGCATAAGCTAATAAGTTAAATGTCAATGCAATACCTGTTAATGGATTGAATATGATTACGAAATTGGAATTAGATAAATGCAGTAACTAATTCAGGGCAAATAAAATTTATGGAACAAATGTTAAGATCTGAACTGATGATAATTAAAAATTGAAGGTAATATAAATTCCATTTATAATATGACTATGAGTAAATGAAAAGATTGTAAATCAAGATTTGTTTATTTATTTGAATATAAAGAATTAAGGTAATTGAGTTTTTGCAATTAAGTAAAAGTTAAACATTTATTTTTATGTTAATTGAAAATTTAGTTGAAATTGAAAAATATTATGTATGTTAATTTCATCCATTTGGCTATAATGAATTGAATAATAAGAATGAATATTTAATTCAATGAAATTTTTGGAAACTTAATTGATAATTTCTAAATTTAATAAAAATGAAATTTTGACACTGAAATGGGAAGTTAATCAACTTTAAATTGACTTTTAAATTGTTTAAAACATTGTAATTTGATTGAGAAATATAAAGGTAGTAAATTTTGTCAAATTTAAGATTTAAAAAAATGGATTTTATTAATGAATTTTAAATTTATTTAATTAATATAAAATTAGTCATTTTGGCCACTGACTCGGATTTCAACGAAGACTGCTTCATCGGATCCGTAACGGTGAATTATAATAGTGTTTCAAGTTCCGTAGCGATCGGACTTGTCGTTCGATCGTACGGACTCGAAACGCCTTGAAATTTATGCAATTGAAATCAATTTGGAAAATATTGTTTTTAGCATAACTTCTTCATACGATGCAATTTGAACCTGAATCTTTTTCCATTGCGTTTAGAATATTTTAAAATACCTATTTTGATATGTGGGTTTACCCAATTTTGTTTCGGGTCAGAACGGGCTTTTCGGGCCATAGATTGTTCAGCACGTTTATTTATCTGGTCCATCTACTCTATTTCAACCCTACCTATAAATACCCTGTTATAAACCCTAATTTCTCCTCATTCTCATTTGTCTGTACGTACCTTCTTTCTCAGCTTCTCATCCCAATGGCAGACAAAATCTAAATTCCAAATTCAAAAAAAAAATCAATTTAAAAAAAAACAAAAAAAACAAAAAAAAAATTGCGGATCTGCAGCAGCTTCTGGTCGCGCTTCGGGTTTCAGAGGAGAAAACCCTAGAGCAACTTCGGGTCAGAAAGAAAATAACTCAGGTCGCTCCAAGTCGTTTTCGCGAAAACTCCAAGCAAGCACCGGGGAATTGAGGCGGCGCACCGAAGTCGACCCAGGACCAGAATTTTCCATTTTTAAAATTTTCATAACTTTTGCAACCGAGCTCGGATTCACGCGCGGTTTGTTTTGTTTGGATCGTATCAGAATTTATGACGTTTTGGAACTTGTTTGGATGAATTTGGAGACCGTCGAATTTTTGGATTTAAATCGGATTTAAATTCGATTTAAATTCAAAAGGTGAGTGTTTTAACCCACTCACAACTTCTAAAATTTCTTATGTTTGTTAAATTGATTTAAGATTTGAGTAGAAATTTGTTTATGACTGTTTGGCATGTTTTATTCGTCATCTCTGTTAAATCACATTTATTTAATTTAACTGTTAATTAATTTTATTTACTGCATATAAGTTGACAGATAGAATTTATTTATTTGCGTATTAACTGCCCATCATAGTTATGTTTATTTTATTTCATATTAACTGCCAGTTAAATTTACATTTATTTTGCATATAAACTGCTAGTTTAACAGTAGTAAAATTATTATTGAATATAAACTGTTAGTTAACACATGTTATTTATTACCTGTATAAATTATATGCTCTATATTGATGTTGTGTAAATTGGATGATGATTGTAATAAATGGTTGATGATTGATATTTGGATGAATGGATGCTGTATTTTATATTGTATAAACTGCAAGTTATCCTGCATTTCATTCATTCGGGATTGCGGTTTGAAATGACATACAACCGCATTTTTATTATTTTAAATTGCGGATTGAAATGCTAAACATCCGTATCACTTAACCATAAGGTAGAAAATTTTATACAGGCACCGCGGTAAATATATAAAATTATTTTTGAAATGTTTTACTATGGTTTTTTAAAGCTATATATATACATATGGTTTATGGGATATTGAATTGGTTATATATATATATATATATATATATATAGTAATTTTCGGTTTTTAAGCTTTGTATAAATTTGATTTGAAGTATAAAATAAAGTTTGATTTTAAGATCAAATACGATTAAGCCTTTATTTTAAATCTAATTTCTGGATTTTTATGACTTAAATGAGAATAAGATTTGGAAGATGAATATTAAGTTAAATTGAAATTTAAATAAAATTAAATTTTTTTAAAGGATATGATTTTTATAACTTGTTTTTTTTTTGTAAAGTGATTTAAATGAATATCAGATTGATTTAAATGAATATGTCAAGTTTAATAAATTGAAAGATTTTCCAATTATGTGAAGTTAAAGGTTTTACTTAAATTATAGTGAATTCATTAAGTAAACATTTCAAGTCTAAATAATAAGTAATTGAATTTGATATATATGGGTTTGTCAAATGAGTTTGTTTTTGAAATGGTGAAATATTTAAAGCTTTGAAACATAAGAATTAAAAATAGTATTTGGAAGTTTAAATCGATATTTGGAATTGATTTGTGAAATGTAAAGAAGCTATTTTATTTTATAAAGGAAATTTAATATTTAACCATTTGAGAGATGGAAATTTGTTTCAAAGTTATGATTTTCAAGGTAGTATAATTTGGAAATATTATATTCCAGAGTTTTGATTTCTAAATATTTTACTTTGGAAACCCTATGAGTTTGGAAAGAATATATATTGGAAAATAAAATGACATTATATGGGCTTAGGCCTAAATGATATCGTATTGATTTGGGGTTTTAAAAATATAAACGATATCGTATTTATATGGGTTTAAAATGGATATTTTATTCTGGTTTTAAAGTATAATTATTTTAAATGACCGTGGTGTTATAATAACGTTTGGTTGTTGAAGAGACCGGGATTGGAAGTTGTCATACTCTCTGCCAACTCCGAAAACCACTTTAACAACCGTGTACGCGGTGGAGATTCCATAATAAAGTAGGTTGGTGGAGGCGTTTCCTGCAAGGTAAATACGTGGACCCGACTCCCGTGAGTTGGCATAAGGTGACTAAAACAGGAGCGATTCTCGGGCCAATGAGGTCATTCCTCTGATCGGACACTCCTCTTCGATATTATACTTTGACTTTGGATTGATTCAGTGGCTACTTTTACTTTGATTTTTGGGGGAGATTGTTCGAGGTGGGCGGTAGCTGCGGCTACGCGTTTCCATCAGCCCGGATAGCAATTGGTATATCTACCCTGGCATTGCCTAGTTGTGCCGTGTCACCTACCATACCGAGCCTTTACTACGAGTTTCTATTTGTGTCGTACCTATGGAGTGTCTTCTCATAGTCTCCTGATCAGAAGATATGCAGGCACTGTATAGACTACTGGCACTATTACGTGTTAAGGTGGAAAATGTAAAGCCTTAACGCTATTTTAAAGTAAGTTTATTTTACAATTAAACACTATTATAATAGCGCAATATACTACATAATAAATAGTTTAACGGATCCTTAGGAGATGTAAATCCCGAGCATCTCTTGAGTTACTGTACTCATATTTATTTCTGTTAATTTAACTGACATAAGATCTTTTAGTTCTGACTCGAGTGTTTTTGTCTTTTCAAATTCGCTCGGGTCAGTCCGAGCGTTTCAGGATTTGAAGACTTTATTTCTGGAGGACGAAGACGGAGATTTATATTATTTTTATTAATTATATTCCACTACACTCATATTGTTCCGCTGCATTGTTATATGGTATGTGTACTCTGATATGTATTGTGTAAATATAATCAAAGGTTTTGTAAAAACAGATTTATGAACTGTATATTTTATTATTATATTTTACCCTTCCGCTGTGAGATTCTGTTTAGTTTTTTTCTTTCTCTGTTTTTCTTATTTATCCCATAACAATCAGTCCTTACGTATGGTTTGAATTGGCACGTGTGTCTGTTTAAATCGTGCGAAAAGGCGGGATGTTACACGATACTTACCTACATTTAACAGATTTCCAATAAAAAACTCTTACATACTCAATTTCAAATACTTGCATGAAACAACGTATTATCGTACAACTAATAAGCCTCCCATGATTACATTACCAAAAGGTTTGATAGGTCGATGTTGTGCTTAGGCTTATAAACTTCTGTTACTAGATGTTTACACTTTCACTCTCCCTGATTTGAAATTTAAATTTTTTTTATGATACACTTCGTTAAAGCAATGTTTAATCTTACATTGATTAATACTTACCAAATATTTTTAGAGTTACCGTGAAGAAATCATTACTGAACAGTCTTAAAATTTGGTTTGAAGCAATATCTGAAGCATATATGAACGACCTTATAAAGGTCTGTTAACAGAGTTTACACTTTTGCTCTACCATTTTTTAAACTTTTAAATTATTTTATGACACTTCGTTATAGTCATGTTTAATTTTGTAGTAATTGATACTTACTAAATTTTTTGAAAGTTACCGTGTAGAACCCTTTACTGAACAATCTAAATTTTTTGCATGAAGAAATATATGCACCAATATATGAATGGACTTTTAAAGGTCTGTCACAAGATGTTTACACTTTTACTCTCCCAATTTCGGAATTTGAAACTATTTTATGGAAACTCTTACATACTCAATTTCAAATACTTGCACGAAACAATGTATTATCGTACAACTAACAAGAATCCCATGATTACATTACCAAAAGGTTTGATAGGTCGATGCTATGCTTGGGCACATAAAGTTCTGTTACCAGATGTTTACACTTTCACTCTCCCTGATTTGAAATTGTTATGACACACTTCGTTAAAGCAATGTTTAACCTTACAGTGATTAATACTTACCAAATATTTTTAGAGTTACCGTGAAGAAATCATTACTGAACAGTCTTAAAATTTGGTTTGAAGCAATATATGAAGCATATATGAATGACCTTATAAAGGTCTGTTAACAGATGTTTACACTTTTGCTCTCCCATTTTTTAAACTTTTAAATTATTTTATGACACTTCGTTATAGCCATGTTTAATTTTGTAGTAATTGATACTTACTAAATATTTTTAAAGTTACCGTGAAGAACTCTTTACTAAACAATCTAAATTTTTTGCATGAAGCAATATATGCATCAATATATGAATGGACTTTTAAAGGTCTGTCACAAGATGTTTACACTTTTACTATCCCAATTTCGGAATTTGAAATTATTTTATGACACACTTTGTTATAGCAATGTTTAACCTTACAGTGATTGATACTTACCAAACATTTATAGAGTTACCGTGAACAGCTCTTTGCTGAACAATCTTAAAATTTTGTCTGAAGCAATATATGAATGGGCTTATAAAGGTCTGTTAAAAGATGTCTATACTTTTACTCTTCCTATTTTGAAAATTGAAATTGTTTTATGATACACTTCATTGTACAAATGTTTAATCTTATACTGATCGATACTTACCAAATATTTATAGACTTTCCGTTGAAGAACAATTAAATAAACAACCTTAAAATTTGGTAGGGAGCAATATATGAATGAGAAATGAAAAAGCTTCCACAGATGACTAAACCAATTATAAACCAATTATATTCATTTTCTCCTGCCGCAATTAGACCTTTTATGGCGTGTTAAAATATTTTCCTGCTTTTATGTCCATCGTTTTGAACTATGAAATTTTCGAAAGTTATAGTTAATTATATTGCATATTAAAGTTTTATTTTATTACGCTACTTCATACTTACCAAATATTTACATAGTTTCTACACATTTACATATTCCTCGTGCTTTTTGACTGCCACCTTCTACCATTATTCAAATCAATATTTTTTCCCAAACTCAGCATCACGCTAAATATTTACATTCCTTCCATTCATTACTTTTGTTTGCATTTCCATACATTTACAACTTTCTTCCACAAACAACAACATGATTGCCGAAGTAAATTCCTTTTGTCTACATTGAATGCATTATATGTTTGAAGTTCCTTATTTACCACTTACCATACATTTTTTATTTACCTGTCATTTGCTTGATAGTTACCATACATGTGTTAACTATTTTTTTGAGGTACAGATGTTTACTCTTATAGTAATTGATACTTATCAAAATTTTTTAACCTTAACACCATTCGACATATAAAAACATTTTTAACTCCACCGGTTGTAAGTTTTCATGTTACAATGTCGGTCTCAAGCCTGTAATAGGAGGAGAGATTTTTTTTTACAACTTAAACAAATTACTGTTCCATGTACATTTTTACTTCTTTTTCTAAAATTTGCTGCTTTCTCACATGAAGACCGTGACATATTCATTTGCATGACCAATCAATTTTCACTCTCCCCTAACTACAATCTTACATAAGTTGTATGCTTGATAATGAAAATGCTACTGTTATTCCACTGTATTCATCGGGCAACAAACCAGTAAACCATGCGCTCCGACTCTAAATTGTAAATTCATTAACCAATGAAATATGTACAACCAGGCATACACAACCACACATACACACACTTATTTATCACCGTCATATATCTTCATTCACATCAAAAATTTGCCAACGCTAATTTTTACCTCTTAATCCTTTATACATCATTCAGTTCTTCAATTTTCTTTCTACTCTACTGCTATCTTACTACTACACAAACCAGTTCTAGATAATGTGCACTCTTTGGATCCCTACTATACGTTTTTCGATTATTATCGTAATCAGTCTATCACATTTTCTAGGATTTATATACATTAAAGGAATAACATTATGAAATTATTAACTACACAGCTGAGTCTTTCATGTACTACCTTTTTGTTGCGTCAAAAATTATTACTATAACTTTAAAGTAACATCAAATTCCCATCTTCTACATGTTTTACCCTGCTCTGTTTGAAAAATATTACGATATTGTTTTGCTCCATCTTAACTTACGCTTTTCAAACGTAATAGTTGATACTGCTTCTACTGCACCAACAGCTATATCTCCTCCCCAACAACTTCCGCATCAATCTGCTCTTCCTACCCGTTATAACCGTGGTCAAAATTTTACTGCTCCCTAACCTTTCCTCCTCCATATCTTACCTCAACCAACTCAGTGCCGACACTGTAGTGCAAAATTATTTCTCCGTGAAACAAGTGGGAATTGTTGCTCAAGTGGTAAAGTTACCACTTCCTACCCTCCGCCACCTCCTGAACTTTTAGCTTTATTCACTGATGACAGTAACAGAGGTTTTACATTTTCGAACTAACATTAGATCTTACAACAATGTTTTCGCATTCAACTCTATAGGGGCCAACATCGATCAACACTTGGCCTTCGATCGGAACGGAATATACTCTTACCGTGCACAAGGCTCCATCTATCACAACGTTGGAAGTGTTCTGCCTTTGTCGGGTAGTAGGCCTAGATACCACCAAATGTACATCTACGATACTAATCATTGAAAATCGGCAACAGGATAGTGCAATATTAAGACCAGACATCCTGCAAACATTGCAACAAATCTTAGATTTTTACATCCCTTATGTACATGTGCTGCGACGGTTGGGGCAGCGTATTGATATAGAAAATTGCATGCTGATAAAAGAACTTACTGTTAATCATCATTTTCACCAACTACCTACCGCGTCACAAGTGGTGGGTATCATTATCGGCGACGATTGCTCGAACAGTTCAAACGACAGAGGGATTATAGTTCATACAAGATCAGGAACCATGCAAACGTGTTGCCAATACAGCTAGATTTTATGATCCACTGCAATATCTGCTTCTCCTCCTACGCGGTGAACAAGGATGGGATTTGAACATCCACAATACCAGTCATAACCAAATCAGCTGCAGAGCCTACTACTCTCACATGCTATAGGTTTGTACTCCCCTATGTTGAACGAAATATACAACTTTTGTATGCATACCTCAAATACATTAACTCTCCCATATATCCCCCATGATTACCACTTTGTGCACATCGTAGGTACGACCTATGGAGCAGCCTCTTCTGCTACTTGGTGGTCGCCTACTCCAACAATTTATGGTTGATACTTATGTCAAAATTGAAACTATGCGACTACGCTATCTTCGAGACCACCAAGGTACTATTCGAGCCGACTTATATCAGGATTTACAAGACGCTCTAGCCAATGGGGAGACAATTGCCGGTTCGTACTTTCCATCCCATCCATTTTTCCCCCATTCACAATATACATTACACGCTTAGAATTTTGACACAACTCTGCTATTTGTAGGAAATGTTGGGGTTCGAAAAGTACTACCATCCTCCCATATTTGTAGCCCACGAGACATGCATCAAGGTATCAGGAAGCAATGACAATTGTACGAAGGTATGGAAAGCCTGACTTATTTATTACTGTAACCTGCAATCCTAATTGGGTTGAGATTACACAAGAGCTATTTCCCTTTCAACAGCCATATGATCGTCTTGATTTGACAACTCAAGTTTTCCGTGCAAAATTAGAACAACTTAGAGCTGATTTATTTGATAAACATGTCCTAGGTAAAGTCATTGCACATGTTCATGTGATAGAGTTTCAGAAAAGGGGATTACCACATGCTCATCTCTTACTTATTCTGGCAGACACTGATAAACTAAATACCGCCGACGATTATGATACTATGGTTAGGGCAGAAATTCCAAACATTGAATTAGAACCAGATTTGTACATGTTAGTTATTAAACACATGATTCATCATCCATCAGGCAATTTCAACCCCACTACCGTATGCATGCGAGATGGGATGTGTAAGAAGGGATTTCCTAAACCCTTCTCCACATCAACTTTACAAGGAGCTGATTCGTATCCCATCTACAGACGTCATGACAGTGGAATACAGGGTCACACAACTAATACTGCAGTTGATAATCGTTGGGTCGTTCCTTATAACCCTTATTTGCTTCTAAAATATGACTGTCATATAAACGTTGAAATTTGTTCCTGTATTAAATCTGTCAATATATAAATACGTTTACAAAGGATGAGATCACGTATCCGTAAGCATGTCTTCTTCATCATTCGCCATTGATGAAATTTCTCAATTCGTTTACGCCAGATGGATCTGTACACCAGAGTCCCTATGGAGGATATTTAGGTTCCAACTTAGTAGCATGTCTCCGTCAGTAATATGACTAAAATACTTCTACCTAACAAGCAACATATTCAATTTAACTCAGACGAAAGCTTACAATCTATTGTAGTTGATGAACACAGAACAAAAACTATGCTTACCAAATTTTTTTACCAAAACTTAACAGACGAGGACACACCCCAGTACCTTTACCATGAATTCCCTGAAAATTATTGGTGGAACAATGAACATAAACAATGGATACGTAGACAAATACGACGTAAAGTAATTGGTCGGCTATTGTGACGACCTGGAATTTTTAACATTTGAAATGGAATATTTAATTGATCTTAAATATTTGGAGGTGAGTTTAACTTGAATTTCAAAATTAACTATGAATTTGGCAATTTAATTATTGAATTTTACTTATTGAGATTGGGTAAAAATTTGAATCTTCGGTCTTAAGCTGTTTAAAAATATTTTAAAGTCTTAGAAAATTTATATTAATAATACTAGAGATAGTGGAATTTTAAAATTGAATTTGAAAGCGATTTGTTCAGTTTTGAAATTATATTGTTTAAATCGATATTTAAAAAAATAGCCTTCCGAGGCACAGTCTCGGAATTCGACGAAACTAGTTCCATTGGATCCTAATATTGTTTTATTATCGGATTTCAATTTTTGTAATGTTTGGAGCTGTCGTTTGGCCATACGATAAGCAAACGCGTTGAAAATTAAATCAAAATTTAATATAATAACTAGGTCCAAAAAAAGCTATCTTCTCCATACGATCGAATTAGGACTCAAAACTTTTACCATTGCGTTCGGAATAGGGGTATAACATTATAAACGCCTGGCGGCACGCCTCGTTAGGGCTTCGAGATTGGAAATTGCATTCACTGAGATAATTTGAATTCAATTTAAATTATATATGTATATTACCATACAAGCAACCTTCACCAGCCGACATTCCTTCACATCAGCATTTTTTTCTCCATTCACATCACTGTATATGCAGAGTATAGGCGACCTAACCTTTCCCTTCGTTCAAATCGATGTCCCTCCTTTCTTTTTTTTGTTCAGATCAAAATCACATCTCTTCTTCATTTCAATCTAATCGAGCTGAATAATGATGAGCTTGAGTGTGTCGTCGCGACCTTCTTTCTCTGGACGAAATCAAATTCGTTCAACACCAGGAGCGCGAGGCGCCATGCTTGAAGGCGACGAGTGGTGATGAAGTGGGCGAGCAATCGATGGTCGTGATAGCGAGGTGAAGCACGACCAAGCTGGGTGTGGTGTTTCAGAGGTATTTTAGGGGGTTTCTTGCTTGAGCACGGTGTCATCATCGCGTAGCTTGCATGCATGAGGCTGGGGAGAGGAGCGGCGCTTGCGAGGGTTTGGATGGAGGCCGCGATCGATGTGTGGAGCAGCGTGGTGAGGCATATTTGATTTATACATTTCAATTTAAAATTGATAATCCATAAGAAAATGTTACAATAAAGTAAATTTCAATTTATTTTTCTCTTTATCGTAAAGAAGGATTTTTTTTTTAATTTGTACATGTCTACATGTAGAAAAAAATGATGTACAGTGAGGTTTAAAATAAAGACCTGTTACAAAAAGTTTAACAGTAAGATAAAATTTTATGTTCCCAGTAAAGAAAATTAAATATACGTATACATATTTTAATTTACTAAATTATTTTTAATAAAGTGTTAAGGTGATTAATTTGTTTAATTAACTCATTTAATTATTTTTAGTTATTAAGAAAATTATTTAAAACGAAATTAGTTTAAAATTTAATTCTTTGATAAAAAAATTAAATCATTAGTTAAAATAAAATCATTGGTTAATTAAAATTATTAAATGAAAAATTATTATTCGATTAATTCGAATATTAATAATTTGTATGAATGTCTATACAAGGTCTAAAATGGAGAAACAAGCCGGAATGGAAATAAGTTGGAATGGATTGCAAATTAAAGATGAGATCTTCTCAATCAATCAAATATTGTTCTGATTTAAATTTTGAATAGTTAGATTGAAAATTGATTGACTGTGTGCTTGCATGATTGATTTATAATAATTTATTCACTGGATGATATCACATATATAGTAGTATATAGTATATTGGAGTGATTGATTTTCCACATTATATAGCGGATGAGACCATATGTGCCGCATAATAGCGGATGATATTTTATAAATCTCATATACCGCGATATTCCACCTCGAAACGGAATTGGTATTTAATTGGTGTGCTAACGTTTGTGGATGCAGGGAAAACAGGTTGGAGGGATCCAACTGGATTCCTCAAATATTTGAATTAGTTTAAATATTGTGTGTTGATTATTTATAATCTGTGTGTAACTATTTGTGATTGAAACTGTTGAAGGCTGTAATTTAGCCAAATATATTTTTGGTATCGTAGGATACCAGAAATAAATAAAATTTGATTTTTGAAATTTAGTAGAAAATTCATAATAAATTAATTTTAGAGAATTGAATAAATTTAAAAAAAGGAATTTGTTTCAAAAGATAATAAATTTTGTGCTTGAAATAAATTTGAGAATCAATTTGAAATTTGATTTGGTATTTTGAAAATAAATTAGAAAATCAATTTGATATTGATTTGGTAAAAATAATTATTATTTGGGAATCGATTTGAAAATTGTATATGTGTGGATATTTAAAAATTTAAATCCATGAATGGGCATTTGATAAAGGAAAGGGAAATTTGTTTCAAAAATAAATATTGTTTTATTTTTAAAAGCGTGGAAAAGAATTTACGGATTTGGGACGTAAATTTAAAATAAATCCAGAAAGATTTATAAATTGATTTGAATGATCCATTTCGAAAAGGAAGGTGTATTTTCCCTGAAAGGCCGAGTATGTTTGTAAAATAGATTTTGAAATATAAATTAAAAGTGCTAGGGTAGGTTTTAAAGAGAATATTTTCAGAGAAATTATTTTCTTAAGTTATTTTGAAAATATTTAAAGTAATGATTTTTTTAATTAAGTATAGAGGTGATTATTTAAAGATTAAATTGATATTTGTTTTAGAAAATGAGTATTTAAAATAGTTATACCCTATCTACTAATTTTATTTTATAGTTAGTTTGGACTTGAAATTTTATATGAGACATTTATACAATATTTTCATAACTAATATTTAAATAAATGTTTTAAAATAGTTTTATATAAATGTTTCCAAGTATATATTTTGGATAAGTGATTTAAAGTATTTTAAAGTATTTCAACTCGGCAGACTTTCATTGGAAATAAATAATATCGGGAATCCTATTCCGCGAGTGAAAAGTGATTTGAAATTTGTTTTCAAATGGTTGAAGTGTGAAATATACCTTGCGAAGATATTTTTTAAAATAAATAATTGGGAAAATTATTTAAATATGGTAATTGTTGTGAATATTTATTGATAGTTAAATAACCGACTATCAATATTGGCCTTTAAATGGCATTAGAATTTCGATGTGACCGGGGGTCGGATTCCAAATGGATATTCGAAACCAACATCGAACCTTTGTGATTGTGATAGATCTTTTATTTAAAAGATCAAGGTGGAAATTTGTTGTCATTTGTTTGAAATCTGATTGAACACTTATTTTTAAAAATAAGCGCTCATTATTCGGATTAGCTGGGAGAGGACTTCGTGTCATAAAACCAATTCCGAATAATGATATGACGAAATGGGATTGCATTCGAAGATGGTGTTGAACACCGGGTATATTCGAAAACTTTCGAATGTCTCTGCACCGGGTTGCTCCGGTACAGAGATTTTATCACCCTTTGTGATGGGGATTCCAGACGTGATTAGTAAATATCCGGATTTGCAAGGGCTTCTTTGAAGTGCCTTCGGTTTCGTTCGATCCCGGAACGGACTTGTATCGATGTGTGTCTGACATTACACTTTGAGATGTAAAGCTGGTTTCTATCAAATACATTTCTGTTGGTGGCGGAGAATTTATTCTCTTAGCTTAACACCCTTCTCTGAGACGTACGAGCTCAGAGGTTATGTAGTTGATGATTACTAGTGATACATTCCCAATTTGGTAATGTGGCATACGAAGTGCTGCAGATCATTTATTGATCGAAGCATGACTTTGTGAAAAGTGTAGCTTTGTGGACGAGACCTCGTCGAACCTCACAACCTGGAAATGGTCGAAACAGGAAGGATGCGGCAAGGTCATTTGCGGGTAGCACCCCCTGAGGGTATGTCATTTCCTTCTGGAAAAGGGTAGTATCGTGGTATGGAGCCCAGGTATTTTACCTAAGTTGATGCTGCAATTCTATTACTCTTTGTGGTTGTTGCTTTGTGGTTAAGGATCCTCGGATAAAGGTTGCAAAGGACTGGGCGATGGTATACTCGAGTAGTAGTTACCTAGTTACAGAGGTAACACGGCCTTGTGTTGGCAGAGATCCGGTTTGGTTCTCGGGACGTCCCTCCAGAGGCATACCCATGTGGCAGTAGGAAGTTTCTTAGCCTGACCATTTGTTGGAAATCCAAACTCCAATACGTGCCTTGTACGGTTTTAGTTGTACAACCTGCCATTTACTTATGGTGGTCACCACTGTTTAGATGGTAGCTATAGTAGGCATAGTTCGGAATGTCTATGCTGGCTAACATTAATATTATACTTTCGAAATGGCTTTCTATACTATGCACTAATGATAATATTAAAAAGATTTTGCGTATTAAGCATGTTTAACTATCATAAGAAGAAATCTCCTCCAATTCTGCGTTTGCATTGTTTGGTGGCGGGAGGCCTTATGGTAGTTTCATTTTCCAAAAGTATAGCAGATTTCTTTTATTTTCTTTGTGAAAATAACTGTTTTTAGGATCTCACACCAGTCCCACAACTGACCTGGAGTTTATTTTTCCCTTTCTGAACTCTGGGTGCCCATAATTTTCCACACGGGCAGCCTAGAGTCAGGTTATTAGTTATTCGAGAGTGAAGTCAAGAAGTTGCTATGGAGATCTGGAGGCAAGCTGGATGGCGAGACGCACGACTTATACTATGTAGTGTCCGTTGCGTCTGGGTTAGTGCAAGTCAAATTTACTGTACACAAGTTACTATAACTACCAGTATTTGTATTGTGTCATTGTAAATTCTGATAATGTGATGTATAAACTGATATAGTGCTTTTGTTTTATAGATATTAATTTATCTATTATATATTATTTCGCTGCAAAATGTGAGATTCTGTTGTTGTTTATGTTTCTTCTTCTACCTTTTTCTTCTTTAAACCCGAAGACTCGTACATCTGTTCCACTTTGGGAAGAATTGTTGTGGAATTTTGCCAGCACAAAAGGGGTACGGATTTGCGGGCCTTTACAGTGGTATCAGAGCATTTGGTTTAGCGACAACCTTGGCTCTGTTGGGTGTTACTCATTAGAGATAGAGTCAGTACTACTCTAGAATGAGTTTGAGTGAAGTAATAGATATGAGCGCGTATTTGTTAGTGAATATAAAAATTGTTTTATACTATGATGATTGGTTTGTTGAGTGGTATATGGATTCTGGTCGATATAGTCTGTACAACTTTATCGATGGGGATCTCTAAACACTTGTACAGAATAATTCGGCACGATATTGTTTTAAAATCGGGTAAATGAAATAATTTTACCCAAATTATTTTCGTGTATGGAAGAAATAATTTTCGTGTATATGGTTGCTTGATTGTTAGGAAGTGATAATATTATTATCATTTGAATAAGAAGTTGAAACCATAATAAAAAATTGAGAAATAAAATCCATATACAAATGAGATTTGCCAATATAAATTGTAAATGTAATTTATAATTTGAAATAGATTCCAGAGAAATATTTGAAAGTGGATTGAAAAGATTTGAAATTGGAAATTTTGGAAATTAAATTCCATTAAGTTTGAAAATGAATTTTCAAAGGTTTTGGAAAAATATTTTTGAAGGGATGAAAGCACTAAACTCTTTTCGATCACTGGAAAATAACTTCGATGATGATCGCGACATCATCAATGTTCATTTTCGAGTTTCTAAGAGAGGAATTGCTGCCAAATTATTTAAAATGGAAGTAGTTTGCAAACTGGGTTTGGTTTTAGAAATTTAAAGGGATAATTTGAATTGATTTCAAAAATGGTTTTGAATTGTTGAAAAGACTCTGGAATCTTGTTAAAAATAGTTATGGAATAATAAGTTTGAAAACTTGGAAAATTTAGATTTAAACTGAAATTAACTTGAGTTAATTTGTGTGAAAGTGAATTTGAGAAGTCTTATAGACTAAATGTTTGGAATAAAATCTATTAAGGTGAAAAATAAATTGTGAATGAATAAATAAATTTGCAATTGCAAGCAAATGAAAGTGAAATTGAATGTTGAAATTCATTTCGAATTTGTATGTAGAATTGGAGTTGGAATTGAAATTTTATTTGTGATAAACAAAGTGAAGTATTAAACTAAAATTAGCAAGTGAAACTAATTGATGAATGACCAAATGGATAAGGTTTAAAATGAATTGAATCTAATATTTATAGATGAAAGTAAATTAAATTCATATGGAATTTGAAATCTAGTTTAAATATATATGGTTATAAACCAAAATGGCAAATTGAGAATAAATTTTTGGGAATGAACGAAAGAATAAAACTAGAATTGAAGTTGAATAAATTTAGGGAGTTAGAAAATTTTTCAGAAAATTTTGAAAATTTAAAATTTGAATTTAAATTTAAATTTGAATTAGTGAGAAAACAATATTGTTTGGAACTTATAATTGAAGTTGGAAAGTTTGTTGAATTAATGATGGGTCTTAAATAAAAAGATTTGTTTTGGGCAATTTAATAAAACTATTTGGATTGGAAAAATAATAAATGGGTAAGGATCAATCTTCTTAACTAGAAATTTTGAGACGAAATTCTTTTAAGGGGGAAGGATGTGACGACCCAGAATTTTTAACATTTGAAATGGAATATTTAATTAATTTTAAATATTTGGAGGTTAGTTTAACTTGAATTTCAAAATTAACTATGAATTTGGCAATTTAATTATTGACTTTAACTTATTAAGATTGGGTAAAAATATGAATCTTCAGTTTTAAGCCGTTTAAAAATATTTTAAAGGCTTAGAAAATTTATATTGATAATATCGGAGATAGTGGAATTTTTAAAATTGAATTTGAGAGCTATTTGTTCGGTTTTGAAATTATATTGTTTAAATTGATATTTAAAAAAAATAGCCTTCCGAGACACAGTCTCGGAATTCGACGAAACCAGTTCCATTTGATCTGTAATATTGTATTATTACCGCACTTCAATTTTCGTAATGTTTGGAGTTGGATTTGGCCGTACGATAAACAAACGCGTTCAAAATTAAATCGAAATTTAATATAATAACTAGGTCCAAAAAAAAAGCTATCTTCTCCATACGATCGAATTAGGACTCGAAACTTTTTCCATTGCGTTCGAAATAAGGGTATAATGTTATAAACGCCAGGCGGCATGCCTCGTTAGGGCTTCGAGATTGGAAGTTGCATTCATTGATATAATTTGAATTCAATTTAAATTATATATGTAATTTCCATACGAGCAACCTTCACTAGCTGACATTCCTTCACATCAGCGTTTTTTTCTCCATTCACATCACCGTACATGCGGAGCATAGCCGACCTAACCTTTCCTTTCGTTCAAATCGATGACCCTCCTTTCTTTTTTTGTTCAGATCAAAATCACATCTCCTCTTCATTTCAATCAAACCGAGCTGAATAATGGTGAGCTTGAGTGTGTCGTCGCGACCTTCTTTCTTTGGATGATATCAAATTCGTTCAACACCAGGAGCGCGAGGCGCCGTACTTGAAGGCGACGAGTGGTGATGAAGTGGTCGAGCAATCGAAGGTCGTGATAGCGATGTGAAGCATGGCCAAGCTGGGTGTGGAATGTCAGAGGTATTTTGGGGGTTTCGTGCTTGAGCATGGCGTCGTTATCGCGTAGCTTGCACGCGTGAGGCTGGGGAGAGGAGCGGCGCTCACGAGGGTTTGGATGGAGGCCGCGATCGAAGTGTGGAGCAGCGTGGTGAGGTATATTTGATTTATACATTTCAATTTAAAATTCATAATCCATAAGAAAATGTTACAGTAAAGTAAATTTCAATTTATTTTGCTCTTTATCGTAAAGAAGGATTTTGTTTCAATTTGTACATACCTACATGCAGAAAAAATGATGTACAGTGAGGTTTAAAATAAAGATCTATTTCAAAAAGTTTAACAGTAAAATAAAAGTTTATGTTGCCAGTAAAGAAAATTAAATATACATATGCATATTTTAATTTACTAAATTATTTTTAATAAGGTATTAAGGTGATTAATTTGTTTAATTAACTCATTTAATTATTTTTAGTTATTAAAAAAATTATTTAAAAGGAAATTAGTTTAAAATTTAATTCTTTAATAACAAAAATTAAATCACTAGTTAAAATAAAATCATTGGTTAATTAAAATTATTAAATGAAAATTTATTATTCGATTAACTAGAATATTAATAATTTGTATAAATGGTTTTACAAGGTCTAAAATAGAGAAACAAGCTGGAATGGAAATAAGTTGGAATGGATTACAAATTAAAGGTGAGATCTTCTCACTCAATCAAATATTGTTCTGATTTAAATTTTGAATTGTTATATTTAAAATTGATTTACTATGTGCTTGGATGATTGATTTATAATAATTTATTCACTGGATGATATCACATATATAGTAGTATATAGTAGGGCTGTCAATGGGTCGGGTCGGGTCGGGTTTGGGTCGGGTCAAGTCGGGTTCGGGTTGATTTTAAATGGGTCGGGTCAACCCGTTTATTAAACGGGTCGAAAAAGCTCAACCCGAACCCGACCCGTTTATAAACGGGTTGACCCAACCCAACCCGTGTAACCCGATTATAAACGGGTCGGGTCGGGTCGTAAATGGGTCAGGTCAACCCGTATAAGGTGTAAACGGGTCGGGTCAACCCGTATAAGGTATAATTGGGTCGTAAATGGGTCGGAACGGGTCGTAAACGGGTCGGGTCAACCCGTATAAGGTACAAACGGGTCATAAACGGGTCGGAGCGGGTCGTAAACGGGTCAGCTCAACCTATATACTGTATAAACGGGTTGTTAACGGGTCAGTTTCGGGTTAGCGGGTCAACCCGAAACCCACCCGTTTATAAACGGGTCGAATTCGGGTTGACCCAAAAATGACCCGCCAATTAAATGGGTCGGTTTACCTACTAATTTCCGTGCGGGTTTCGGGTCGTGTAGGAAATTGACAGCCCTAGTATATAGTATATTGGAGTGATTAATTTCCCACATTATATAGCGGAAGAGACCCTATGCGTCGCATAATTGCGGATGATATTTTATAAATCCCATATATCGCGATATTTCACCTCGAAGTGGAATTGGTATTTAATTATTGTGCGAACGTCTATGGATCCAGGGAAAACAGGCTGGAGGGATCCAACTAGATTCCTCAAATATTAGAATTAGTTTCAATATTGTGTGTTGATTATTTATAATCTGTATGTGACTATTTGTGATTGAAATTGTTGAAGGCTATAATTTAGCCAAATATATTTTTGGTATCGTAGAATACCAGAAATAAATAAAATTTGATTTTTGAAATTTTTTAGAAAATTTATAGTAAATTAATTTTAGAGAATTGAATAAATTTATAAAAAGGAACTTGTTTCAAAAGATAATAAATTTTGTGTTTGAAATAAATTTGAGAATCAATTTGAAATTTGATTTGGTGCTTTGAAAATAAATTAGAAAATCAACTTGATAGTGATTTGGTAAAAATAATAATTATTTGGGAATCGATTTAAAAGTTGTATATCTGTGGATATTTAAAATTTAAATCCACGAATAGGAAATTGATAAAGGAAAGGGAAATTTGTTTTAAAAATAAATATTGTTTTATTTTTAAAAGTGTGGAAAGGAATTTACGGATTTGGTATGTAAATTTAAAATAAATCCAGAAAGATTTATAAATTGATTTGAATGAACCATTTTGAAAAGGAAGGTGTATTTTCCCTGAAAAGCCGAGTATGTTTGTAAAATAGCTTTTGAAATATAAATTAAAAGTGCTAGGGTTGGTTTTAAAAAGAATATTTTTGGAGAAATTATTTTCTTAAGTTATTTTGAAAATCTTTAAAGTAAAGATTTGTTTAATTAAGTATAGAGGTGATTATTTAAAGCTTAAATTGATATTTGTTTTAGAAAATGGGTATTTAAAATAATTATACCCTATCTACTAATTTTATTTTAAAGTTAGTTTGGACTTGAAATTTTATATGAGATATTTATATAATATTTTCATAACTAATATTCAAATAAATGTTTTAAAATAGTTTTGTCTAAATGTTTCCAAGTATATATTTTGGATAAGTGATTTAAAGTATTTTAAAGTATTTGAACTCGGCAGACTTTCAGTGGAAATAAATAATATCGGGAATCCTATTCCGCGAGTGAAAAGTGATTTGAAATTTGTTTTCAAATGGTTGAAGTGTGAAATATACCTTGTGAAGATATTTAAAAAAAATAATAATTGGGAAAATTATTTAAATCTGGTAATTGTTGTGAATATTTATTGATAGTTAAATAACCGACTATCAATATTGGCCTTTAAATGGCATTATAATTTCGATGCGATCGGGGGTCGAAATCCAAATGGATATTCGAAACCCATATCGAAACTTTGTGATTGTGATAGATCTTTTATTAAAAAGATAAAGGTGGAAATTTGTTGTGATTTGTTTGAAATCTGATTGAACACTTATTTTTAAAAATAAGCGCTCAATATTCGGATTAGCCGGGATAGGACTTCGTGTCATAAAACCCATTCCAAATAATGATACGACGAAATGAGATTGCATTTGAAGACGGTGTTGAATACCAAGTATTTTCGAAAACGAAAGGATTACATGTCGAATGTCTCTGCACCGGGTTGCTTCGGTACAGGGATTTTATCACCTTTTGTGATGGGGACTCCGGACGTGATTAGTAAATATCCGGATTTGCAAGGGCTTCTTTGAAGTGCCTTCAGTTCCGTTCGATCCTGTAACGGACTTGTATGGATGTGTGTCTGACATTACACTTTGAGATGTAAAGCTTGTTTCTATCAAATATATTTCTGTTGGTGGCGGAGAATTTATTCTCTTAGCCTAACACCCTTCTCTGAGACGTACAAGCTCAGAGGTTATGTAGATGATGGTTACTAGTGATACATTCCCAATTTAGTAATGTGGCATACAAAGTGATGCAGATCATTTGTTGATCGAAGCATGACTTTGTGAAAAGTGTAGCTTTGTGGACGAGACCTCGTCGGACCTCACAACCTGGAAATGGTCGAAACAGGAAGGATGCGGCAAGGTTATTTGGGGGTAGCATCCCCTGAGGGTATGTCATTTCCTTCTGGAAAAGGGTAGTATCATGGTATGGAGCCTAGATATTTTACCTATGTTGATGCTGCAATTCTATTACTCTTTGTGGTTGTTGCTTTGTGGTTGAGGATCCTCGGATAAAGGTCGCAAACGACCGGGGGATGGCATACTCGAGTAGTAGTTACCTAGTTACAGAGGTAACCCGACCTTGTGTTGGCAGAGATCCGGGTAGGTTCTCGGGACGTCCCTGCAGAATCGTACCCATGTGGTAGTAGGAAGTTCCTTAGCCTGACCATTTGTTGGAAATCCAAACTCCAATACGTGCCTTGTACAGTTTTAGTTGTATAATCTGCCATTTACTTATGGTGGTCACCATTGTTTTGATAGTAGCTATAGTAGGCATAGTTCGGAATGTCTATGCTGGCTAAGATTAAAATTATACTTTCGAAATGGATTTCTACACTATGCACTAATGATAATATTAAAAAGATTTTGCGTATTAAGCATGTTTAACTATCATAAGCAGAAATCTCCTCCAATTCTGCGTTTGCATTGTTTGTGTGGCGGGAGGCCTTATGGTAGTTTCATTTTCCAAAAGCATAGCGGATTTCTTTTATTTTCTTTATGAAAATAACTGTTTTTAAGATCTCACACCAGTCCCAAGACTGACCTGGAGTTTATTGTTCCCTTTCTAAACTCTGCGTGCCCATAATTTTCCACACGGGCAGCATAGAGTCAGGTTATCAGTTATTCGAGAGCGAAGTCAAGAAGTTGCTATGGAGATCTGAAGGCAAGCTGGATGGCGAGACGTACTGCTTACACTATTTGGTGTCCATTGCGTCTGGGTTAGTGCAAGTCAAATTTATTGTACACAAGTTACTATAACTGCCAGTGTTTGTATTGTGTCATTGTGGACTCTGATAATGTGATGTATAAACTGATATAGTGCTTTTGTTTTAAAGATATTCATTTATCTATTATATACTATTCCGCTGTGAAATGTGAGATTCTGTTGTTGCTTCTTTTTCTTCTTCTACCTCTTTCTTCTTTAAACCTGAAGACTCGTACATATGTTCTACTTTGGGCTGAATTGTTGTGGAATTTTGCCAGCTCAAAAGGATACGGATTTGCAGGCCTTTACAGCTATACACCATACCACTAACCGAAGATGGCCGCTACTACTTACGACTATTACTGAATCATATTCCAGGATCACTTTCTTTGGCTCACTTACGCATGGTCAACGAAACTGTTTACAGTACCTTAAAAGAGGCAGCCGAACACCGAGGATTACTAGAAAATGATAAAAGTATTAAGGATTGTTTAACTGATGCTTCGAACACCCATATGCCTTTTGCTTTACGGCGATTATTTGTTACCATTTTAGTGTAATGCGAACCATGTGGTGTCCGTGAACTATGGGATGAATTTTGGGCTTTTCTAACTGAAAATTACCTATCCACTTCTTCTACCTCACTATCCACTACATGTTTATTTGGTCGATGTCTTTTTTATCTTAACAACCTTCTAAAACAATATAATAGAACCATATTTGATTATGATTTCCTACATAACTGCGTACATTCAACTGACGAATACAACAATTCAACGCTTCTTTTGGAAGAACAGTCAATACAAATACCACTATCCATTTACAAGCAATAAATAAGTTAACCACTAAACAAAAGGAAGCTTTTGGCACGATCATGTTTACGATAGATTCGAAAAGCAACTCCATTTATTTCATCGACGGCCCTAGAGGGACAGGAAAAACTTTTCCATATAAAGCAATTTTAGGTCATCTACGAAACCGAGGTCTTACCGCAATTGCAACCGCTACTTCTGGAATAGCTTCTATTCCATTGCCCGGTGGTAGAATAGCACACTCACGATTTAAAATTCCTATTAACTTAAAATCTTCGTCCACATGTCATATTACCAAACAATCTGATATCGCGAAACTTCTATCCGTGGCAACCGTTCTACTATGGGACAAAGCAACCATGGCTCACCGTCACGCATTCGAAGCTTTAGACAGAACATTACGAGACTTGACCAATGCCAATGTTCCATTTGATGGAAAAATTATTATTTTAGGCAGTGATTTTCGTCAAGTTTTACCAGTTGTTCCAAGCCGTACTAGAGCTCAAATATCTGATGCATGTATAGTTCGGTCATATTTGTGGTCAACTATTAAAGTATTTCTGCTAACGAAAAATATGAGGGCATGATCCGACCAACCTTACGCTGACTTTGTTTTGCACGTTGGAAATGGAACTGAACCCACCGTACATGACGACATGATCAAACTACCACCGCATATTGTCATATGATGGGACGGTCCACGTTTGTTACATCGTTTGAGTAGCGAAATCTTCCCCGCATTACATGATAATTTTAAAAACACAGACTACATGCTAAGTAGAGCAATATTATCACCAAAACTGGGGACGAAATTAATAACATGATAATAAACCAATTTCCCGACGACCAACACATTTACTAATCTTTCGACAAAATAGAAGATGACCCGTCAAACATATATCAAACTGAGTTCTTGAACTCGCTTAACCCAGGTGGTATGCCACCTCATAAGTTGACTCTTAAAGAAGGATGTCTAATAATGTTACTACGGAACCTTGATCCACGAATTGGACCGTGTGATGGGATGAGACTAATCTTTCGTGTCTTCCATCGAAACCTTATAGACGCTGAAATTTCTTTCGGTTAGTTCCAAGGTACAAGGGTATTCATTCCACGTAAACCACTAAAGCCTTCTGAAAATATAAAACTACCATTCAACCTTATCCGTAAACAATTCCCTGTGCGGCTTGCCTTTGCACTAACAATAAACAAATCACAGGGACAATCCATCCCACACGTTGGAATTTACCTTCCCAACCATGCTTTAGTCATGGCCAACTTTACGTCGCTTTATCCCATGGGATTTCAAGCAAGACAACAAAAATTTTGGTTGCAAACGAAGAACTTCGTGCCATAATGCAACACACACTCGAAATGTTGTTTACCATGATGTGTTGCATGCGTGCTCTCAAATTATGAGTGTCCCATAAACACATCTTACCGATCCCACTTTTCAACCAACCGTCCACACGCCACTCAGTTCACCCTTCCCACCTCTTCCTGTCCTCCTTCTGCACTTACCATGTTCCAAGTTACATTCCAGTTCTTTTTTGTTCCAACGCTTAGCCTCCTATCTTTACCACACATTTACATTACAAATTAATAAAATAAACAATATAACAAAACTGCATTTCCTTCTTCTCTTCACACCCCCTGAGTCCATTTGTTTTATGTACTAATACTGTTGTTTGACTTTACATTTAGCATATGCCTTTGCAACTGTTATACTTCTCTGCTTCTCTGCCTACTACCAAATTTCCTTCTCTCTTTCTTACATACCAAACTGCTGTTGATTTACTTGCAAACTACGATTTGAGTTCACGCTGTCAACTCGAGCAAGGTACCTAACTACCGAACTCAATATATCAACGGGACTAACTGGGTACAGTTCACACAACTATCCTACTCCACTGACGCTGTTTTCCACACCACAACTTCAACCACTGTTCTCAAGTTAACTGAATTACACAAATTGTAAGTTCTCAAACTGTAAGATTGCAGATTTTGCACATTATACAGACCGTTCTTCTAACACAATATTCTATGCTTTATTTCTTCTACAAGCATTATTTACTTAGTATTCTACAAGGACACAACAGAATATATAAAAATTGCCTTTCAATCCCCTGAAAAAATCATGGTATGCATCCATTTAACAACCGTATCTTCATCCATTATATTCACAGTTTAGTTATACTATTTCACTAACATTTTCTACAACAAGTTAACACAGAAAAAGCAAGCCTTATTCCATTTCTTACGTTAGCAGCTTATTTATTTCAATAGAATAATAAATTTTGGTCGTTCCCCATTTCATATACTGTACTTCTTTCAAAATTTTGCTTGCATGCTTTACTTATTTTGTTTCCTACTATTCTCCTTCCTCTCTTTTATTTCACCTCTCTTTGCCTCCACTTCCTTTATCTGCTTAGTTCGGATGGATAGTTTATATTTGAACACCTTTACATACTGTATTTTCTTCTCTATTTTTTTCGTTTTCAGTTTTTCCCCCACTGCTGATCGTTGGCCATCATCACTGTGCAAGGCTTAAGCTATGAAATAATAACATTTCATTTCTATAGTCCAATTGCTGAAATGAAAACTGTCTTCTGCACAACCATTCTGCTGCAATGCTAAATAGTTTTGAATTGTTTGAGTTTGATGGTGGAAAGATTTTTCTTTTCCTTGATTTTTTTTTGGGATTTTCCGTGTTGTGGTGGCGCACTAAGTTGGATATGGAATTATTCAAACATGAGGCGACTAGGTGGCTTTCAAATGGCGGTGGTGGTGTGGGTCTACGTAGCGTGTAGCGGCGGCTATCGAGTTATATTCATCGTTGGTTCATTTTTGGCTCGCATTTTTGAATTCGAGGCGGGTCCTAAATCGATGGGGGCTACCGGAGTAGGTGGCAAGGATGTGGTCATGTCAGTCTCACGAAGTGGAGTATATGGGTGGTCATCGATCGAACACTGGGCTTTTGGTTGGTGCTGTCAATGACACGCGTTCACGGTGGTTCACATTTGTGTATAGGAGGAGATCAGAATTGGAGGGGAAGGTGGATGCAGGACAAGTTATGTGGTGCTGGGCTTACCCAATCTGCAATGCGAAAATTATTAGTACATGCACGGGTATTTTCATTTTGTCAATGTATTGCATATTTCAGTTATGCCTTAGATTATGTATTATATATTTCAGCGATGAAAATGAGATGTACTTAAAGGATGAATCCCCTTCAACTACTGATGCTAATACTGCTCTAAATAAAAATTAATGTAAAAGATTGGCTGTGCATCACCGACGTTTTCATTTTTGTATACACTGTCATTATTTTTATGCATATTTGTTTCTCATTTCCATCTATGGAGGCTGCTACAATGACAAATAAAATATCTTAACGCTAATTGATTTACGAGAATGCGTATTTTTTTTCCTATTTTTAGCTAATATGACTTTCACTTTTAGTTTACTATGTAACTTGCTACTTGATGCTATATTGTAATAGTAATATGAAATTTTAAGTTTATACACTGATATCCTAAGATTTTCAACACTGCATGAGTTTACAATATCTATTGCGTGGGAAACTGTTGTTCAACAAATGTACAGAAAAAAAAAGAACATTAGGGAACCAATGGATAGATGGACAACTTAGTTTCACTGCAAATATGTTTACTTTTATACATTGCATGGAAAAGAGTACGAGTAACAGTTTCTGCTACACTTTGAAGGCACATACTCCTCAAATTTTTTATCTTACTGCTAATATATTGATAAACTTATGTCATAAATTTTTTATCCATATGTTTTATCCATATGTTTTGAGTTCTGCAGTTCCAAGATAATGCACTTCACATTCATAATGTCATATTGTACTACTTCTGTAATTTTCTGATAGCCTGCCAATGTTAACTATTTAACATGCTTCAATACAGTTTCCTTCCACTGTACATGGTACCCATTCACAGCATATGGTTCACTGCATAGTCTGTATACACAGTCAAACTTAATAAAATACTATTTTACAAAGATTTTTTTTTCCACTGACATATAAATTACACTGCACTACCACACTATGCTACAGATTACTTTATTAAAGATGGACAACTTTACTCTTCCTGCACGCAAGTGTTTATGTAGCACCTTGCTCTGTTTTCCATGCAAGTATTTATACAGCACCTTGCATGTAAGTACTGCCACGCACACATATACATGTAACGTCCTGTTCTACAGCAATTTTTCTCCCTATCATACAGCGTGTTTCCTCACATCCATTTCACCGTAATCCCAATGAGACCAAGTTACCCCATTTGTCGAATAATACTAATTTAACTCTTCTAGCAACTACCTCGTTCCCTCACATGTTCTCCTCTTCCACTTACCGCCTCACATCCCCACCAAATTATAAACTCCTCAACTCCCTAAACTTTTACTGTCTGCTTAATACAGTCTGCTCCTTCAATGAAAAATGCAACACCGTCCACCTTTTTCAAATACAGCTTTTCACTGTTATTGCACTACTTTATTTCGTATTTCGTTTCCTTCTAACTCACTAACGACTTCCTCCAATGCAGACCAAATGTTCAACATCCACTCAAGAGAGGGCAGTAAACCTTTCCATATAAAGTATTGAACGCAAATGCACCCGTTCAAAAAAGCTTCTTCAACTCATCCTACTGAAATAACTGCTTCTTCTGCTGCCTTACCACCGCCTCCTGCTCAACAGCATGATTTAGACAATGATACCAACGCAAAATGACTACAACATCTTCAACCGTGCGTACCAACAACAAAGATTTCGCAGAAATAAATGGACTTGAAGCAAGTGTCTGCATTTTGGATCAACTACAAATCCGTACCGACCATCATCCCCATGCACCTTACTCGACAGACGGTAATTGGGATGATTTCTTCACTCCCGAAGTGGTATGCTACACATACTAACCTACACTTTAACACATCCGCATATTTGTGCATACATATACCAATCGTCTAACTTTCAACCGCTTTAACCTTCTCCTGTAGATCGAAGAGTGTGATCGAGCCGTTAAGCGCTATCTTGTAGAACATTCGCAAAACTGATTACTCTATGTATAACTACAACAGTTAATCAATTCGATGTTATGCTGCATATTTTCTTCATCTGTACTTTGCCAATAAAATAGCTTTTACAACTGCTTCACCTTATGCACTGTACTTATATACATAATTTGATTTCCATCTACACGTTTCTCTAACTGTACGACTCTTTATTTTCTGTTGTACGTACACCAACAAGTAGTCTGCTACTACAATAACAAATGTTTTTTTTCCCTACAACATATCACCATCAACTTCATCTAAATAACATATTATCAAACACAAAAAACATGCTGACCTGATCTCCTCCT
The DNA here is from genome assembly GCA_030765085.1 of Allium cepa. Lineage (NCBI taxonomy): Eukaryota > Viridiplantae > Streptophyta > Magnoliopsida > Asparagales > Amaryllidaceae > Allium > Allium cepa. The sequence continues at coordinate 552,446,200 of CM060938.1, forward strand.
ACTACGTCAACCAACTAACATTCCGCCTACTAATTTCACCCCCACTGCATTCCAGCAAACCAGATTACTACACTTATGCTACTACAACGCAACTTCTAACTTCACATATATAGTTCCCCCTCTATATTCCCGCAATTGATGAAAACATTACTATAATCTCTCACAATATCATAATTGTAACAAAGACAATATACGTCACTTCCTTCTTTGCACATGTCCAACGGACGTGCCACCATACTTATATATATAATTCTAGATATACATGGTTATAAAAATATAGTACATGAAAAAAAAAATATACATATACACATACACACACACACACACATATATATATATGTGTGTGTGTGTGTGTGTATAAACTCCATAATTGCAATTTCAAACTTATGAATATATATATATACACATACATATATATGGGTATTTGTTTATAAAATATAGTGCATATGGATCTATATATACACACATCTATATATGTATATATGATAAGTAAAAATGTATATTGTATATGTCTGCATATCCAAACACACACATATATAAGTGTTTATGGTAAATAAATGTGTAAATTTGTATATAAATAAGTGTAAATAAATATATATACACACACACACACGATAAAAAGAGAGGGTGTGAATCCTATAACAGGCCTCAGCACTGTTTCCCCATTCTCCGTTATATATACCACCGCCTTGTTGCCTTCATGATTAACATCCTCACAAACAAATAAAGAGAAAAAATATGTAACAAAGAGATGCGTTTAAATATAATCAAAGTCCGAAGTAGAGAAAAAAAAAAAGCTGCAGTTGTTTGAGAAAAAAACAGTGAGTAGAACATCTAACATCCTTCTTAAATGGTTATGAATAAAACTGTGTTGTATGAATTTTCATCTTGTGATAAATATTTATATGTTTTCTATGCATAATATGTATCAAGAGTTGAATAAGTTCTCCTGCACATCAAAGAAGTACTGTATTTCTTCTCGAAAATTTCTGACCAATTTTTTTCTACAAAAGGGAAAAAAACTTATCACTTTAAAACCTATATCTCAACATCCCTTCCATTTTTAATCATGATTCCAAAATGAAAGTCGTTTGTTTTTAGATACGGAACATTTTAAAATTTGTTTTATTTAAATTAATTCGTCAGGTACGGAGAGAGATAACCATATTAAACACTGACTATACATCTTATGGCCGAAATTCAACCTTCATATTTTAATCAATTGATCATATAATTGGGTTTATACTGGGAAAATATGATTTTTTTGAAGTGATTTGGTATTTTTTTTTATAGATTATCGACGGGGAAATGATGAGATGAATGGTGGGAAGGATTCAAAATTCCGGTGATCTAAATGATTTTGTTCTAGGGCTTCGGGTAGAAAGGAGCATGGGGTAGTGGAGCGGCTAGGAAAAATGGCCCGTAATTTTTCTGGTTAGTGGATGGGCCAATCGTATTCAAAATAGGGTTTAGTAGCAGTTTGGAGTGGGTATCGGTCTCATGGCCATGGCGGTGACGAGTGGAACATGGAGGTGTGCGGTATGGAGGGAAAAGGAGAAGGAGTTCGAGGTGGTGATGTTGGCAAACTATGAGGGTAAACGGTGGCCTGTGGTGGCGGCGAGGGATTAAATTTCGGCACGGTGTTGGTTCCAATGTCTGGAAGTGTGTTCAAATTTTTGAAATGAATGGGTTTGTTGTGGTTTCAGGTGGTAAGCGTGAGGTTGTAGTTGAAGGCGACTCACGGAGGTGATCGGCGGTGAGAGTCAAGGTTCAAATGGTAAGTATAGGTACACGTTATATGCATGTTCGTGTACAGGTCCATTTGCAAGAAAAGAAAGAAACTAGAAAAAGAAGGAGAAGGGTAAATAAGAGAATGGCTGGAGGAAGAAAGAAAAAAGAAAAAAAGAAAAAGGTAAAAGGGAAAAAGAAAACGAAAGGAAAAGAAATGGAAAAAAAGAATGAAGGAAAAGATTAAATATGTAGGCATGATCTCGACCATCTCCGTTGGCCGAGTATTTCAAAGAAAGGGAATTGAAGTTTTTATGCTAAAAAAATTTATTTTGAAAGCATTTTCCTTTAAAATCAAATGGATAAGAAGTTTGTATAATGAACCTCTCAACTAGCTTTATAATTTGAATTGATATTGTTAATGAATATGGGACTTGATTGATTACCATAATTAAAGTGAGTTAATGAACAGGTTATTAATTGTTTGAATCATATGATAATTAATAAATTTGTTATTAAGGAGGGTGCTTAATTTTTAGTTAACTAAGAATAATTGTTTATAATTTCTTTAAATTCATAATCAATTTGTATTTTAAAATAATAATAATAATAATAGTAAATTGGGCCTAATTTAAGTTGAGTAAATTCGAATTGTAGGTATGTTAATATTAATTATTAATTGTTAATTTGGTAACGATCTATGGTAGGATTTATTATTATTGGATATTTATTTCAAATTATTCTTGTCTGTAACATCAAATGGTTAGACGGATTAAAATAGTAAGATTAAAATGATGATACGTTTTATTTGAAATAAAATCTGCAATAAACTCCCATATGTGAATAATGTCATCCTAAATATAAATTGTTTATTTTAAACAATTTACCCTTTTAAATTTATTATTTGGATTCGGAGAGACTGGGAATATATATTAATGTTATTTGGAACCACTTCGTTTTGATAATCACTACGAACCTTTATAGTCTGATTATAGATTTTAATATGCTGGAATTGGATTTCAAAGATTTTATAACTTGATTATTCTAATTAAGTGGGTTTTACTCATGCTAGTTTCCAGCTTGACTCGGGTGTTACTTTATTGTAATGCTCGGATCAGACCGAGTATTACAGTTTTTAGGTAGGGACGCTTTCGAGCTCAAGAGACGAGCTGGAAGGCAGAGACATATTGCATGTATTTGACTATTTTCCGCTGTGAATAATAGGTTGCATAGTCAGCATTTGAGGACAAGTTATTATAACTGTCCACATTTATTATCGATGATTGTACTTTAATAACTTGAATGTATATCAACAGTTACAACTTTCCTTTGTATAAAATGCTGTTATTGTGTATTATATTTTGTTCCGCCATGATTAAGGGATTTTGTGCTATTATTTCTTTTTCTTCTTCTTTCTTTTTTCTTCTTAAACCCTAATAACCTGGTATTTTCGACACTCGATTGCTCAGCACTCTATACAGTGGATGTATTAGTGTCGATTTTCGGAGGTCGAAAATCGCCCGGTCGTTACACGTGGTATCAAAGCTAAAGGTTAAGCGAAGACCTTGACTCTGGTGGGGATTACTCATTAGAGATAGGGTCAGTAGTACCCTAAAATGAGTTGAGTATATGATATATGAGGGCGTACTTGTAGTTTTCATATATAATGATTTTAAAATGATTTTTACATAAAATTATATTTTGATATAAAAAGAAATAATAATTTTGAATTATTATAGTATAGTAAGGTAATTTACTGTTGTTATTGAAATTAAATAAGATCATAAGAATTAAGTGGTTATATATATATATATATATATATATATATATATATAACCAAATGGGAATTTGATAAGAAAGAACTATACAAATAACTTAAGCTAAAATGGACCTAAAACTAGAATTTAAATTCCAGAGATTTCGGAATTTATTTTTTAAATGTGTTCTGAAATGAAATAAGTTTACCCGAATTGTATTTTTCGGAAAATTATGATGGAATATATGATGTGTTTGGCTTCTAGGTACGATAATATCGATTACTATCATAAATTTATTGTTGTGTCTTAATAAAGGATTTTTATTACAGAATAAACATTGATAAAAAAGTAGGAAATGTTTATAGGAGTGAAATTTTATAAGCTGAAATTTGTAAATGCGACTTATAAATTAAAATGAATTTAAATTGGGAAATTTTGAATCTAAGCCCGAAAGTTTTGAAATGTGTTTCACAGTGTTTGACAAAATAATAAGTAATATTACTAGAATATTCTGATATAGAAAATTTGTTTTGGAAATTTTGAAGAAAAATCATTTTGGATAGAAAACCAGGCTGGTTTATATTTAAAGTGTGATTTGGTATATAAATGGGATATATATGATTTCAAAGTTGATTTGTAATTAATATTGATGTTTGAATTCTGAAATCCTCCTTGAAATGAGAAGTACAACCCAAACAAAAATAAGTTTTGAACTTATAAGTGGGAAGTGATATTAATAAGAAATTTAAATTTAGAATGAAAAATTTAAATTAAGTAAGGTTAAATGGATTGAATGGATTGGGAAATTTAACTCAGGACAAGTTAAATAAGTTTGAACAAATAACCTGGAGCTGAAAATTTCTAGATGAAATTGAAATCTAACTGATGGAAGTTAAATGAATTAAATTGTAAAAGAAAAGGAGGTTATGTACGAATAATTTCAAACAGATTTTGAAATATAAACGGGTTCTGAATTTTGGAAATTTGTGATGGATGCTATTGGTTGATGTTTTAGATAAATTGAATGTTTGTTTACTTTGATATATCCTGCTTTCATCCTGTATGTTTTTTATAGTATATAAAAATTGTAAATCGAATTTTTTTTGAATAAATTAAGAAGTGGGTTGAAATGACATTTATTTTGGATTGAAATGATATACATCCATGTTTGAAATTAAATGGAAATAAAACCTTATTTTGAAATTATTTAAGTGATTTTAATTTTAAGGAATAAAACTGAATTTATGGAAATGAAATCATTTGAACTTGTGTTTTAAATGTTAAAAATGAACTTGTCAATGGAATTTTATAAGAATCAGGTTGAAAATTTTGAAATTATGGTTAGGATATCAATTGAATTTCGAAAATTTATTTGTTTTTAAAAGATTTGAACTCTCACTCGAACCTTGAAATAAGTTTAAGTAAAGGTAATTTAAATGAATTTTTAAAATTTGGGCTCGGAATTGAATTATTAAAGATTTAGATTTTTAAATTAAATATTAAGGGTTAATTTGATTTAAGTGATTAAATCGGTATTTTGAAAACCGAACTCGAATTTATATAAATCAAGATGGTTTAAAAATTGAGAATGGAATTGTAATTAATTCAAATTGGAATTGAATTGATTTATTGGAATTGTAATTGAAATTGAATTAATTTGAAATTGAAATAGGAATTGATTTGAATTAGAATAGGAATTGAAGTTAATTCGAGCTGGAGATTGGGAATTAGATCAATTGACTTTGAGACTATTTTCAAACAAATTATTTTAATATAAACTGTTTAAGAATCTATCTTTTTAAATATTCAAATTATTTTGATTTTCTCAAGCTATTTACTATACAAACCATTCCCTTCTAAACCCAAACATCTTATATTAACTATTTAACTATTTTAAAACTATTCAAGCTATTTTCCAAATTCAAACTAGTCAGAGTAGAAATTATTTATATTTAAATCATGAATTTAAATACAAATTGGGTTGAATTGAAGTTATAACCCAAATGGAAATTCGAAACAATTCTGAATTGGAACCGAAATCGAAATATTAAGGAAATAATGATCTTTGAAGTGAAATAATATATTGTGAGAAAAATATGATAAAGATTAAATAGTTACTATAACTAAAACATACTCTATAAGAGGTTAGAAGTGTGACAAATAACCATGTAAAGAAATCGAACCAAGAAAATTTTGATTTGGCATTAATGAGAATATAAATGTTGGTTATATATTCAAATTCCCTTATTTAATTTATAACCAAAAGGAAACGATCTTTGAAAGATATTTGAAATACTAGATAGAGTATATATAAGTATGAGGTATAAAGTGTATATAAATATGAGGTGGACTCGGAAAATTATTAATCCAAAAGTTATTCGAGTGGGAAGGAATAATTTTTTATGTATATGAGGATGGAACTGAAAAGGTTTTGGAACCTATTGATTTTAAAAGGCTTTTGATTTTGGTAAGTAGTCAATTTGGAAATTGGGTAAGCCGAATTTTGAAAACTATCGATTTTGAAGATATCGATTTTATATAGATGAAGTTTATACGTGATACATATAAAGAGTATGATTTGAAAGGTACTATATATGTATATAGTATGATATGTTTTGAGACAAAATTATGGAATGGCACTGTGACGCCCTACCACTAGACCATATTAGTGAAGAAAACTACTAAGTAATCCCGTCTACTAATGCAGAGAATATGGTTGGTTAAGGGAGGCCTCATGATAATGCATTAGCTAAGAGCTAAGTATGTCGATATTTTTTCCATTACCTCATATATGGTCGACACACCTAGTCCTTAACAAATACGACGACATAGTGGTTTAGGACCGTTTTAGAACAAATGCAATATACAAATATATATAAACAGTCACAGAACAGCAAACCCAGATCAGAGTATACATACATTTCCATACATCATACATAATACAACATATATAGGTAACATGAACTACAAAATAATAGGTACAATGTCCAAGCCCAAATGAAGTAGTCCTAACAAAAGAAAGCTAATGGATCTAAGAAGGTGTGAGCTAAATCCATACTTAACCTACAACTTGGTCTGACCGAGTAATAAATACACGGGTCGGGTAGGCTAGAACTTATCATTAGTAATGATAACAGTAATAGGAGGAAAGGGAGAACCATTCCATTTGTCAACAATGGAACGATATAAGTATCATCAAATCATCTCTAAGTTGAGACATCTATGGGTTCATCATGATTTCATAAGAGAATTCAATTGGTTATCAAACTATGGTTCATCTTCTATAGTTATATAAGTGAAATAGGCAAGGATTTGAACCATATAAATAATCATCATAAACAGTCTAAAACCTCATAAATCCATCATAATAGAACTCAATGAGGGTTCAAAACATCATGTTAGAAATCACCATAAAACCATCAGTACATGCAAGCCTTCATCTTACTCAAGGCTATAATAACATCCTCATAAAAAGATGTAATCAAAAAATCTAAAACTTCATGGAAAACTACACGTGCTTACATCGTGACTAGTACTAATATTTGGTACCATAAACATCATGATGACTGGAGCCAAGTAATATGATAACATCGTGAACATCGTAGTGACTGGAGTCAAGTAACATCATAACATCATGAACATCGTAATGACTATAGTCTATAATATCATAATGACCCTAGTCACAAAGACCCAAGTTAATAACATCGTGATGATCGGAATCGCAACTACATCGTGATGACTCTAAATGAGTACTTGTGGTCTATAGTACTAGTAAACATCGTGAATGTGTCTCAACATCTCGGATAGGAACCTAATAGGAGTTAACGTATGTCCCGTGCCATACATTCGCACCTAATGGTCTACTAGTCGTTAGTTGGTGCCACACTAGCAAAACATCATAAACATCATAAAAATATACTCTGCCTCATCTCATCGACGAGTAAATACAATACCCTACTTGTCTCATCTCATTGACGAGCACTAGTGGCATCGTGACTTATCTCATTTCATCGACAATAAAAGCCATCATAATACATCACAACATCGTAAAATCATCATAAAGAGGCTTACCTCATCTCATCGGCAAGTAAAAATAACATCTAGATGCTTATTTATAACCATAATTCCAAACAGTAATTTCTAGCTCTTAATTCGCCTCATTTCATTGGCAATTAAGAAATACATCTAAAAATGGTCCTTCATCGAATATACTCCTAAATTGGAGTTCTCGGACCATATAATCTGCCTAAAATTTAATAACGTCTTAAATCATCTCAAAAAGTTCATTGAAAGGGTTTCGATCGTATAAGGCTGATATTAAGCGATAAAGCAAATCCATATGTCCCATACCACATGCTTTACTTTACCATTTAATTGTCTTTGTCATACATCCAAAATTCATAAAAATAAGTAATTTTATTTATCAAAATAATTTTACTAGAGAAAAACCAGGAATTTAAAATGATTTTTTGAAAAGAATTATTAAATCCAATATTTGAAATTTCTTTATTATAGGAAATAAATATATTTTCAATTAGAAAAACAATTTAAAATACTATATAATAATAATTTGAAATGTCCATATGTTTCAAAAATGCTTTAGTGAAAACCGTCCTCGAAAACAATGAAAACTAAGAAGGATATCTCAAAACCGATAACTTGAATTCAATATGAATTCAATTCAAATTTATCTCAAAATTAATCCAAATTCCATTTAAATTAGAATTTGAAATTCTCCCAATATAGCTAGCTTATTAATAGGCATCATAGCTCTCAAAACATCTCAAAAACAACATCAAAACCAATTGAGAGTAAAAATGACTTAATACAATTCTAAGGTCAATGATTGTTATTGTTGTCATTTTGCACTTAGGACAGCAATATACAAACATAATTTCCACCAAGCAAAATTCAAAATTTCAAAAAACTCAAAACGGGAAACTTGTAGTACATGATCTTCATAACATCTAAAAATTATTGAATTTGGTTAAGAAACGAAAGAGTTATGATTAATTCCGTTTCAGATTCAAACACAGAGCAAATGTTAGTTTTGCTCTCGGGATAGCAATAGAAACACTCAATTTTGACCCTGATAACTTCAAAATTCTGTAAAACTCAAAATATGAAACTTGTTATACATGATCTATGCTTTCCAGTAAATCTAAAATTATTAAATTAGGATAAGAAATGAGTAACCTATGGCCAAAACAATTCTCAAGCCTGTGATTGTTGTTGCCGTCGATTTGCTCTCAAGACACCAATAAACAAGCACAATTTTGATCAAGTAAACATCAAAATTTTGAAAAACTTAACACATGAAACTTGTAGACTATGTCTAAGCTTCCCATAAAATCAAAAAATATTAAATTCTGATAAGAAACGAAAAAGTTATGGCAAAATTTGTTTCAGCTTAAATCTCAAAGAAATTTTACTGTAATGATTTTCTTGTATATTTTTTTTGCCAATTTCTCACAAGATTATCATCTTCAGCTAGAAAATTTATGAGCTTGCACTCACCTTATGATTTACTAGCGAATTTGGTAGCAAGTTATGATCTTTTATGGCAATTTAAGGCTCTAAACACCTGTAAATGCTGAAATAATAACATGGAGAGGTAAAGTGTAACAACCCGCATATTTATTGATTTTTATATTTAAATATTTTATTTAAATGTTTTATCGATACTCGGAATTTAGTCCGAAAAGCTACTTTCTGCATACGGTCGAATTAGGACTCGGGACCACTCCCATTGAGTTTAAAATGCCGTTTGCGACCTTTTTGAGTATAAGCCTTGATATGTTTGGAGAAAGTTGATTTTTGCTACCTTTTCACTTTGGGTTTGGGTTTGAGCTCAGCCCTATGTTTAACTTATACTCAAATCTGAGCCACTCCTCCCCATTCACCCTCATCTTTCTCCTTTCTTCAGTTTTAAAACATCAATGGTGGGAGAGATGGGAAATTAAAACTCCAAAACCCTAGTTTCCTTTTGCAAATCAAGCTCTAGCTCCAAACTAATAGAAGAACCCATTGGTAAGCTTCTCTTCTTCTTCTCCAACTCATTCTCTTATCATTTCAGAAATTCCTATACCTAATTTAGGAAATGTTTCTCTTGTTAGCTTAGAATCAAGCTCCCTGAGTTGGATTTGAAGAGTGGTTGATTCTCTTTTGCTTTCAAGCTTCTTCTTCAATTGCATGGGTTCAAAGGTGAGATTTTTATCTCACATCTATGCTTATATTTATCTTCGAATGTTAGGTATGAATTCCTAACACTTATTCGTGTGCATTTGCTTTTGGTTTGGATTGATTTGGTGAATATTCCAATTTTTAGTGTTTTGAGTTCAATTCGTTAAAAATCCTAACTTTGATGTTTGAACACGTTTTTGGTGATGCATCGAGGAGCATATAGGGCCGGGTAGTCGATAAGCATAAACCCTTAGCGCCGTTGCACGAGCGAATGCAATTTGATCGAGTTTGCACCTTTTTTGAAATAGGGCAGGGGAGTGCTGGCAACAGGTTCGGCCGACCGAGCCCCTGGGCTGGTCGACCGACCTGCTACCCAGGCACTTCCTGCCTCTGTTTGGAAGTGCCGGTTACAGGCTTCGGCCGACCTAGCCACTGGGCTGGTCGACCGACCTGGTGCCCCGAGCACTTCCAACCCCTGGTTCGGTCGACCGAGCTCTGTGGCCGGCCGACCGACCTGGTGCATTTTTGCCTATTTCGCCTAGTTGTTTGAATTTCCAACTTTAATCGATTCGTGTTGTTTCCTATGTGTTGTTATCATTTGTTATGACTTTGATGACTCCTTTTTAGGGATTTTTGAATATCCATTTTGATGGATTCTTTATCGGTTTCGTTGGATGTTTATTCACATCTTCGTATGTGAATTTTAGTGATTGATTGTTCCTACAATCTTCTTCGTGATTTGTCACTTTAAAAATATAAAGGTTTCTATACTAGAAGTAAATATCAAAACTCTTTCTTCAAATGATTTCAACTCTATTTTAGTACAAAGCTCGTTTCTTGAACCGTTTTCCAATCTATTAGTATATATACAAACCTTTACCTCATTCGCACGAGAAATCTAATTAAACGACTTAGTAAAACGAGTGGTATGAAACGTTTGCAATTACTTCATCGGTTAATTCTTGGACTTGTTCGATTGAATCTCTTGTGACAATTTTATAGTGGAGATCTACAGTTTGTTCGTAAATATTTGAGTTAAGCAAGTGGTTATCGGACATGAAGCTAAACTCATATATTTACCAGCTTAGTGTAATTGACACTTCTCGTTGATCATGACGATCATCTTTGTGATTTAGACTAGCAATGTGCGATGTCTCTTTGTCTACGAGGGATACTAAACCCTGTTTTGTGGAGTTTCGACTCAAATTGGTGGGGTAGCAACCCATGGTCTTCGGGCCGTTTGTGGATCTTCTGCTCAATTTGTGATGGTTAGCAACCATGGAATTAGCGTTCCGTTTGTGATACACGTGTTGGTGAACTTTATGCTCCCGTTTGTGATAGGCCTTCCCCCTTTTTGTGATTTCTGTATTTCTTGAGATGATTTCTAGAATTTGTGTTTCACCAATTTTCGTGATTTCTATTGATAAGTTTTATCAATATTTGTGCATTGGTGAATTTGTGTGACACTGACTTTTGTGATTGACATTGATACAATTGTCAATATTTGTGGTTTGATGAACGAAATAAGGAGTATGACATTTCTTTGATTCTTGTGTAGATTTTGTGATATTGATTAATCTCTTGTTGATTTTCAAATACTTATATATATCACAGCTTGGCATTGTGATTATTATGTGTTTAGTCATATCTCTTACTCTATATCGTTTCATCTGATATTTATAGCTAGACTGATCCGTTTATTATTTTCTTATTAAATAATACTCGGGTCAGACCGAGATGTTACAGGTGCTTCTGCTTGACTTCTCATCCAGGATCATTACTCTGACTTTTGGCAAACTACTTAGATTAGTAGTTTATTTTGTTGTTTACACTTGAGATATAGACTCATAGTTGTATTCTTTTGTATAGCACGTGTTGCTATTCTTTTGTATTATTGTGGATCTTCTTGACCACTACTCTGATATACACTTTCATGTGTTAGTGTTAAATTCATATCTATTTCCGCCTTTGTGATATGAATTATCTGTGACTGATTTGTGTTATGTTTATTTCTATATTTGTTTCCGAAGATTATTATAGCCAATGTGTAGTAGCTTTGTGTTTGTATCGGTATGTCAGATTTTGAAATATAATGCATGTTATACTATCTGACATATCGGTGCTCGCGCAAAGCAATTACACGGATGATCGCTCCTCAACAGCCTTATTCTCCGTGCTAGTTGACAGCATTACACCGTAGTGTTCTTGGCTAGCGTGGGTATAGAGGTGGGGCGTCACAGCTTGGTATCAGAGCCAAACTTCGGAACAATATGGAATATTATAACAAGGATCATCGCCCTAAGTCCATCTTAGGAGTCGTGCTTTAGGATTTAATTCGAGTCTTCGTACCGATTCTTCCTATTTTCTTTATGATTCCTTGTTTATCTATCAAGATTGCTTGATATTCAATTTGGTGAATAACCTTTTTCTTCTTCTTCTTTCTTTCTAAAGGGAGAGAAATGTCTAGACCAGGCCGCCCCAGAACTGTACCTTCTAGCACTCTACCCCAAGATGGAGTTTTTATGACTGCTCAACAGCTTCTTGATTTAGTGACAAATGCTCAAGCAGCTGGAGCTAACCCGGAACCTACTCACCCAAAGTCGGGATTTGCACGCTTGTGCAACGATTACACTAATTTGGGTGGGGAGCCATTCAAAGGTTCCGAAACTATTATTGAAGTACAGGCTTGGCTAAGGTCATGCGATCGAATCTTTTCTCGCATGAATCTTATTGACCTTCACCGAGCTCAGGTGGCCTCTAGTATGCTCCGAGAAAGAGCATTGGATTGGTACGAGCTTCTTATTTCTGAGATTAATGAAGCGGATCTCACCTGGGAGCAATTCCGGGAACGCTTCGAGTTGAAATTCGTACCAGAAGCTGAGAAGGTGACTTTGGCTCGCCGTTTTATAGACCTTGTTCAAGGTGAATCTTCCGTGGCAGATTATGTCGCGTCTTTTGAATCTCTCTCCAAATATGGGGTTGGATACATCAACACCCCATTGAAGAAAAATCAGAGGTTCGTCTATGGCTTAAACAAAAATCTCAAGATGCCATTACTTCTAAAATTAGAAGTTTCTTTCGACCAACTCATTGATATCGCTCTTCGTCTTGAAGAGGCGGATATCGAGAATGATGTTGAAGTGGTGGGTTCCAAACCAAACTTCAACAACAACAAGAAAAGGCCTAGTAGATTCAACGGCCCTTATCCCAATAAGAAAGGGAAGCAAGCGACCTCCGTGGCAAAGACTTCTTCCTTTGGTCGTGGGGAGTGCTATAATTGTGGTTCGAAGGACCATTATGCGAACAAGTGTCCCAAGTCTATCTCTTGTCGCTACTGCAAAGGTCCCGGTCATGTTATATCTTCATGCCCCAAGCTTTAGGGCAAGAAGGAGGGAAAGCTTAATGTTGCTCAAGCCCCTGGCAACACATCTCGTGGTCAAGGTATTTCTCATTCTATTCTGGATGGAATTATTTTATTTCGTGATCATCCTATTCGAGTTCTTTTTGATACGGGTGCGTCCCATTCTTTTATATCAAAAGAACTTGTTGATACTTTTTCTTTGGATGTTTTGTGTTTAATGACTTCTTTGAGAATTGCGAATCCGGTTGGTGGATCCGCAACAATCAGTTTATTGTGTAAAGATGTCGAGATTATTTTGTGTGATTTTTCTTTCCTAGCCGATTTGCATGTCATGCGTTATTTAGGCTTTGGAATGATTTTGGAAATGGATTGGCTTAACCGTTATGAAGCTCATATCCTATGTCCTAAGCGGACTATTCATCTTCGACATCCTCAATCTGTTAATCAGGTTTCTATTATTCTTAAAGATTCGGATTATGCTTTGGTTGCATCTTTATATTCTTTAAACCCTCGTGATGACGATGATGATGATGAGGGTGATATTATTTCTCTTATTCACGTCGTTCGTGAATTTTCCGACATATTCGAGCCCGTTTTAGGATTACCACCTAAGCGAGCAATTGAGTTCAGAATTAATCTCATTCCTGGAGCTCAACCTATCACTCGCCCTCCTTATCGTATGTCCAATAAAGAAAACGAGGAGATGCGTAAACAATTATCCGAATTGGAAGCAATTTATTCGCTCTAGTTCCTCGCCTTGGGGAGCTTCGGCTATTTTTGTGAAGAAATCCGATGGTACACTTAGGCTTTGCGTTGACTACCGCAAGCTTAATGATCTTACTATCAAAAATAAATATCCTTTACCTCGGATTGATGATCTATTCGATCAACTTAGTGGTGCTAGAGTCTTTTCGCAATTAGACTTAGCTACTGGATTTCATCAGCTTCGTATTGCAGAGGATAGCATTCCTTTGACATTGTTCCGTACTCGTTATGGATCTTATGAATGGCTTGTTATGCCATTTGGTCTAACGAATGCTCCGGCTTATTTCGTTGACCTTATGAATCGAGTTTTCAAAGATTTTCTCGATCGATTTGTTCTCATCTTTATTGATGATATTCTTGTGTATTCAAAAACCGAGGAGGAGCATGAAAAACATCTTCGGATTGTGTTGGAAACTCCTAGGAGTAATCAATTAAAAGCAAAATATTCTAAATGCCATTTTTGGCAATCTCGTGTGAAGTTTCTCAGTCATATTATTTTCGAATCCGGAATTTCCGTGGATCCTTCAAAGATTGAAGCGATTCAAGATTGGAAGAGACCGGAGAGTGTGACAGAGATTCGTAGTTTTCTCGGATTGGCGGGCTATTGCCGCCGTTTTATCAAAGACTTTTCTAAGATTGCCGTGCCTCTCACTAGCTTAACGAAGAAAGGTGTTAAATACATTTGGTCGAACAAATGTGAAACTTCTTTCCAGAAGTTAAAAGAACTCCTTTCTGATGCTCCTATTCTTGTTATTCCCGAGGGGAATCAAGATTTCGTTGTTTATACCGATGCTAGTCGCGTTTGTTTGGGTGTCGTTCTTATGCAAAAAGAACGTGTTATTGCTTATGCTTCTAGGCAATTAAAGCCTGCCGAGACTAGATATGCCACACATGACTTAGAGCTCGCGGCTATTGTTTTTGCTCTTCGGATTTGGCGTCATTATCTTTTAGGAGAGAAATTTGTTCTTTATACCAATCATAAATCCTTGAAGTATTTATTCTCTCAAAATGAACTTAATTTGCGTCAACAGCGTTGGCTCGAATTTCTTGCACCATATGATCTTGATATTCTTTATACTCCCGGAAAGGGTAATCGTGTCGCCGATGCTCTTAGCCGTAAACAACAAGCTGTTGTTTCCATGATGATATCCGAATGGAACGATCTCGAGATCTTATCCACTTATGAGATTCGAGACCGCGTATCCGATTTATGCTCATCATTTGTTTTATGTAGCCTCGAGGCTCATCCTTCTCTTTTAGACCGCATTCTTGAAGCTCAAAGGCTAGATCCTAAATTGGCTCTTCTTGGCCAAAATATTAAGGATAAAATTGATATTAAAGGTATGAAAGACTTTGATATCGATTCTCGTGGCGGCATCCGGAAATTCGGTAGACTTGTCGTGCCAAATATTGGTGATATTCGTAAAGATATTTTAGAAGATTCTCATCATTCTAAATTTACCATTCATCCCGGTAGTAGTAAAATGTACGCGGATATGAAGCGACTTTATTATTGGGAGGGAATGAAACTTGACATCGCTAACTTCGTTAAGCGTTGCATGACTTGCCAACTCGTTAAGGCCGAGCATCAAAGACCCGGTGGGTTATTGCAACCTTTAGAAATTCCAATTTGGAAGTGGGACCAGATTTCCATGGATTTTATAGATGGCCTTCCCCGTTCTCGTTCGGGTCATGATAGCTTATGGGTGATTGTTGATAGACTTACTAAATCTGCCCATTTTATTCCCGTTCGGTCTAACTGAACCGTACCTCTTTTGGCCAAACTTTTTATCAAAGAGATTGTTAAATTGCATGGAGTTCCTACTTCTATAGTTAGTGATCGTGATACATTGTTTACTAGTGGATTTTGGAAGAGTCTTCAAAAAGCTTTGGGAACGAAGCTTAATTTTAGCACCGCTTATCACCCCCAGTCCGATGGACAAACCGAGCATGTGAATCAAACTCTTAAAGATCTTCTTCGTGCATGTGTTCTTGATTTTGGTGGAAGTTGGGAAGATCATATTTCACTTGTTGAATTTTCCTATAATAATAGCTTCCAATCTAGTATTGGTATGGCACCTTTCGAGGCACTTTATGTAAGGCCATGCCGATCTCCTTCTTGTTGGCTTGAGGCCGATGAGAAGCTGGTTTTAGGTCCAGATTTTATTCGTGATTCCACAGAAAAGATTGATCTTATTCGTCACAGGATGAAAGAAGCACAGAGTAGACAAAAATCCTATGCCGATAACCGAAGAAGGAGGTTAGAATTTTCTGTGGGAGATCTTGTGTTCATTCGTGTGTCACCTATGAAAGGTGTCGTACATTTCAATCGATCGGGAAAATTAGCACCTCGATATATTGGGCCATTTCCTATCACTGAACGTATTGGTTCCGTGGCTTATTGCCTTTTATTACCGGCTCAATTTTCTACTATCCATGACATGTTTCACGTTTCTCAACTTCGGAAATGTCTTCGAGATTCCGATTCTGTTCTTGAGCCCGGTGTTGTGGAAGAAATTGAAGTTTCGCCTAATTTAACTTATGAGCAGCATCCTATTCGAATTATTGCTTTGGAGGTCAAACGTCTTCGAAATAAAGATGTTCCGCTTGTGAAAGTTCAATGGTCTTCAAATCCTAAGGATTGTTCTTGGGAGTCTAGAGAGTTCATCGAGCGATCACATCCGGACTTACTTCCCCACGCTCTTTGAGGTGAACTTCTTATTTCAAACTTCTTTTGTGTTGAATATGCTTTTATGGTTGTTACTATATATCTTCTTCTTAAATATTGCGAGGACGCAATTTCTTTAAGGAGGGGAGTCTGTAACAACCCGCATATTTATCGATTTTTATATTTAAATATTTTATTTAAATGTTTTATCGATACTCGGAATTTAGTCCGAAAAGCTACTTTTTGCATACGGTCGAATTAGGACTCGGGACCACTCCCATTGAGTTTAAAATGCCGTTGCAACCTTTTTGAGTATAAGCTTCGATATGTTTGGAGAAAGTTGATTTTTGCTACTTTTTCACTTTGGGTTTGGGTTTGGGCTCAGCCCTATGTTTAACTTATACTCAAATCTGAGCCACTCCTCCCCATTCACCCTCATCTTTCTCCTTTCGTCAGTTTTAAAACATCAATGGTGGGAGAGATGGGAAATTAAAACTCCAAAACCCTAGTTTCCTTTTGCAAATCAAGCTCTAGCTCCAAACTAATAGAAGAACCCATTGGTAAGCTTCTCTTCTTCTTCTCCAACTCATTCTCTTATCAATTTCAGAAATTCCTAAACCTAATTTAGGAAATGTTTCTCTTGTTAGCTTAGAATCAAGCTCCCTGAGTTGGATTTGAAGAGTGGTTGATTCTCTTTTGCTTTCAAGCTTCTTTTTCAATTTCTTGGGTTCAAAGGTGAGATTTTTATCTCACATCTATGCTTATATTTATCTTCGAATGTTAGGTATGAATTCCTAACACTTATTCGTGTGCATTTGCTTTTGGTTTGGATTGATTTGGTGAATATTCCAATTTTTGGTGTTTTGAGTTCAATTCGTTAAAAATCCTAACTTTGATGTTTGAACATGTTTTTCGTGATGCATCGAGGAGCATATAGGGCCGGGTAGTCGATAGGCATAAACCCTTAGCACCGTTGCACGAGCGAATGCAATTTTATTGAGTTTGCACCTCTTTTGAAATAGGGCAGGGGAGTGCTGGCAACAGGTTCGGCCGACCAAGCCCCTGGGCTGGTCGACCGACCTGCTACCCAGGCACTTCCTGCCTCTGTTTGGAAGTGCCGGTTACAGGCTTCGGCCGATCGAGCCACTGGGCCGGTCGACCGACCTGGTGCCCCGAGCACTTCCAACCCCTGATTCGGTCGACCAAGCTCTGTGGCCGGCCGACCGACCTGGTGCATTTTTGCCTATTTCGCCTAGTTGTTTGAATTTCCAACTTTAATCGATTCGTGTTGTTTCCTATGTGTTGTTATCATTTGTTATGACTTTGATGACTCCTTTTTAGGGATTTTTGAATATCCATTTTGATGGATTCTTTATCGGTTTCGTTGGATTTTTATTCACATCTTCGTATGTGAATTTTAGTGATTGATTGTTCCTACAATCTTCTTCATGATTTGTCACTTTAAAAATATAAAGGTTTCTATACTAGAAGTAAATATCAAAACTCTTTCTTCAAATGATTTCAACTCTATTTTAGTACAAAGCTCGTTTCTTGAACCGTTTTCCAATCTACTAGTATATATACAAACTTTTACCTCATTCGCACGAGAAATCTAATTAAACGACTTAGTAAAACGAGTGGTATGAAACGCTTGCGATTACTTCGTCGGTTAATTCTTGGACTTGTTCGATTGAATCTCTTGTGACAATTTTATAGTGGAGATCTATAGTTTGTTCGTAAATGTTTGAGTTAAGCAAGTGGTTATGGGACATGAAGCTAAACTCATATATTTACTAGCTTAGTGTAATTGACACTTCTCGTTGATCATGACGATCATCTTTGTGATTTAGACTAGCAATGTGCGATGTCTCTTTGTCTGCGAGGGAGACTAAACCCCATTTTGTAGAGTTTCGACTCAAATTGGTGGGGTAGCAACTCATGGTCTTCGGGCCGTTTGTGGAGCTTCGGCTCAATTTGTGATGGTTAGCAACCATGGAATTAGCGTTCCGTTTGTGATACACGTGTTGGTGAGCTTTATGCTCCCGTTTGTGATTGGCCTTCCCCCTTTTTGTGATTTCTGGATTTCTTGAGATGATTTCTAGAATTGTGTTTCACCAATTTTCGTGATTTCTATTGATAAGTTTTATCAATATTTGTGCATTGGTGAATTTGTGTGACATTGACTTTTGTGATTGACATTGATACAATTGTCAATATTTGTGGTTTGATGAACGAAATAAGGAGTATGACATTTCTTTGATTCTTGTGTAGATTTTGTGATATTGATTAATCTCTTGTTGATTTTCAATTACTTATATATATCACAGCTTGGCATTGTGATTATTATGTGTTTAGTCATATCTCTTACTCTATATCATTTCATCTGATATTTATAGCTAGACTGATCCGTTTATTATTTTCTTATTAAATAATACTCGGGTCAGACCGAGATGTTACAGGTGCTTCTGCTTGACTTCTCATCCAGGATCATTACTCTGACTTTTGGCAAACTACTTAGATTAGTAGTTTATTTTGTTGTTTACACTTGAGATATAGACTCATAGTTGTATTCTTTTGTATAGCACGTGTTGCTATTCTTTTGTATTATTATGGATCTTCTTGACCACTACTCTGATATACACTTTCATGTGTTAGTGTTAAATTCATATCTATTTCCGCCTTTGTGATATGAATTATCTGTGACTGATTTGTGTTATGTTTATTTCTATATTTGTTTTCGAAGATTATTATAGCCACTGTGTAGTAGCTTTGTGTTTGTGTCGGTATGTCGGATTTTGAAATAAAATGCGTGTTATACTATCTGACATATCGGTGCTCGCGCAAAGCAATTACACGGATGATCGCTCCTCAACAGCCTTATTCTCCGTGCTAGTTGACAGCATTACACCGTAGTGTTCTTGGCTAGCGTGGGTATAGAGGTGGGGCGTCACATAAAGGAAAAAGTTACAGACAATTGGTAATTTAATTCAAAGAATTTGATGAAATCTCTTTCATATTGGATGGAGAGTACCGTCCTATTCTTAATTTAGAAGATTTGTTTTTGTAGTTAGCAACAATAATTGAGTAGAAATAGATTTTTAGATGAGGATGGCCATGAATTTTTTTTCTTTCTTTTTACTGTATGTTTCTTTTGAGAAGATGAAACCAAAAGACATTATGTATAGCTTAGTTTCTCACAAGAAAATTCTAGATAGTACGCTAATGGATCTTCCTTTCTACCCAATTAATCCCAGGAGAAAATTACTTAGTGAAAATCAAAACTATGTACATGTATTACTTATTTTAACATTAAATACACAAATTTTCAACACATAAAGCCGTATAAAATGCATCGTCTTATTGTATTGAAATAAAATAGTTATTTTAACAAAATAAAATTTCTTTTAACAATAAAACCCCATTTTTTTTTACAATATTTAACAATTTACACAATTTTAGTGTAAAAACACTATCTTTAAAGTATAACTTGATCAAAGATTATTCTCTCGGTCAAATAAATTGTAATAAATCATTCTAACACATTAAAACAACAAAATAATATTTTCACATAATATTTCATCTTTTATTTTAATAAAAGGCATGTTTTCTTCATATTTTTCCTTTTATATTCAATAAAAGGATAATATTAGCAATAATTACCAATATTATCACATTAACTTAATTAAAATATAATAAATGTTTAATTTCACTCCAAAACCTCAAAATAAAGTTTTTAAGACTTTATTTCCATCCATTTGGATTTATTTCAAAAATTAAATATTGAAATACATCACTTGGTAAATTTATTAAGTAAAATTTAGCTAAATTCCAATATTTTCCATTTTATTTAACCAAAACTCCAAACAATGAATTTTAAACCCAATATTTAACTCCAAACATTTTGTTTATTTAAAATAAATAATTTAAACCAAAATTATTTCTCCATTACATTTTATTCACCATTTTAAATTATAACTATCATTATAATTTAATATCATCAGTAATCTCCAATACCAAGGTTGTTACAGACTACCCCTTTTATAAAATTGTGCCCTCGTAATTTCTAGAGGAAATCTGTATTCAACACAATTTATTTCATCAAACAAAGGAATTTAGATAGATTAAATGGAAAATTCTTACCTTCAAAGTGAGAGGATAAGAAATCAGGAAAGGATCGATCGATGAATTCTCTGGTTTTCCAAGTGCAGCCATTGAGATTATCGGACCATTGAATCTAAACGAGCGGAACACTCTTGTTTCAAAGACATCTAGTCTCTAAAGGAAGAGTTCTCATAGGGTGCTGCACATAAGATAGATTAGGAGAGACTTTCAACTTCTCTAAAGCACGAGAATCAAGCATAGAATCAGAACCTCGTAAACACTTCCTCAACTGAGAGACGTGGAATACGTCGTGAACTTCAGAAAACTAATCGGGAAGTGCTATACGATATACTACAGGACCGATACGCTATGTAATACGAAGTGGTCCAATATAGTGTAGTGCCGATTTTTCTGTCTGGCTGAAGAGTATCAGTCCCTTAAGAGAAGAAGCTTAAATATAAAACAAGATCGCCCACTGAGAACTCAGGAGGCCTCCTACGTTTTTTCGTGTAGGATTTCTGCCGACTCTGAGCCTCTTTCATTCTCTCTCGGATAAGATGGATCTTCTCAGATGATTCTCGAATAGACTCAGGGCCAAGAATGAGCTTTTCCCTCGACTCAAACCAACATGATGGAGAATGCCACGGCCTTCCATGTAAGGCTTTGAAAGGAGCCACGCCGATAGAAGATTGATAGATATTATTATAAGCAAACTCAACTAGAGGAAGCTGATCCTCCCAACTACCATCAAAATCCAAGATACAAGCACAAAGCAGATCTTCCAAGATACGATTCACCCATTCACTCTGTTCATCAGATTGTGGGTGATAAGCTGTGCTAAGATTAAGCTTTATGCCTAAAGCTTGCTGGAGACTCTGCCAAAAGCGACTCGTGAAAATAGGATCACGATCACACACAATAGATGAAGGAACACAATGTAATCACACGATCTCCTTAATAAATAGCTTCGATAAGAGAGATGCCATCCTGTTAGACTTAGTAGGAATGAAACATGCAGACTTGGTGAGATGGTCCACAACAACCCAAATACTGCTATGGCCTTACCTCGAACGAGGTAAGCAATCGATGAAATCCATAGAAACTTGGTTCCATTTTCACAATGGAATCTCTAAACGCTGAAGAAGACCATTAGGTCGCTGATGCTCGGCCTTAATAAGCTGACAAGTCATGCAATTGCTTACATAACTTGTTATATCTCGCTTCATGCCTTCCCAGTAATAGAGACGATACATATGCACATACATCTTGCTGCTGCTAGGATGAATAGTATACTTAGAACGGTGACACTCAACTAGAATGTCCCACCTATGTTCTGGAATAGAAGGCACGGCTGGACGGTTCTTCTTTCGAGGACACCCATGAATATCGATGCTGAAATCCCTCATCTCAATGTTATCGTTGGATTCAGACTTATACTTCTGAATAAGAATAGATATATCAGAGTCTTGCCACTGAGCCTCGGCAATCCTCAAGAAGAGTAGGATGTGCTTCCATGCTATATAATAGAATAGGTGAATTTGAAGTGGAAGCACAATCATGAATATCACACATGGAAAGAGTCTCAAGAACTTTCCACTCTGCAATCATCATGGAAACAATAGCTGAAGGCTTATGACTCAAAGCATTAACCACTCGATTTCCCTTGCCAGAGGTATACTGAATGTCAAAATCATACGAAGCTAGAAACTCGAGCCAACGTTGTTTGTCGCATGTTGAGCTCCTTTTAAGTGAATAAGTACTTGAAAGATTTATGATCGATAAAGAGAGTAAAGTGCTCTCCCAACAGCTAATGACGCCACATCTTCAAAGCAAAGACAATGGCGGCAAGTTCTAAATCGTAGGTTGCATACCGAACTTCATTCGGATATAATTGCCTTAAAGCATAGGCAACTACCCTATCCTTCTGCATAAGAACAACACCGAGGCCACTATGACTGGCATTGGTATGGAGAATAAGATCCTTCCCTTTAGGAACCACAAGAACAGGAGCATTAGTGAGAAGCTCCTTCAATCTCTGAAAGGAAGCCTCACACTTAGCTGACCATATATAGAGAACGCCTTTCTTCGTAAGACTAGTCAAGGGAAGCACGATACGGGAAAAGTCTTTGATGAACCGATGGTAATAACCCGCCAAACCCAAAAAGCTACGAATCTTATGAACATTCTCAGGCCTATTCCATTTCTGGATGGCTTCGATCTTAGAAGGATCGATGGAAATACCTTCGGAAGAAACAACGTAGCCTAAGAACTTAACTTGCTTTTCCTAGAAATGACACATAGAAAGTTTTTCTTTGAGTTGATGCCGTCGAAGAGTATTCAAACCAATTCTAAGATGTCGAGTATGGTCCGGTTTGGACTTAGAATATACAAGAATGTCGTTGATGAAAACAAGAACAAACTTATCGAGATATTCTCGGAATACTCGATTCATAAGGTCGAATAAATAAGAAGGGGCATTCGTTAAACCAAACGGCATGATAAGCCACTCATATGAACCAAAGCGAATGTGGAAAGCTGTAAGTGGAATGCTGTCTTCCGCAACACAGTGCTGGTGAAATCTCGTGTCAAGGTCAAGCTATTAGAAGACCTTAGCGCCACTCAAATGATCGAACATATCGTTAATCCTAGGCAATGGATAGTGGTTCTTGATGGCCAACTCATTAAGCTTGCGATAATTGACGCATAGCCTAAGAGTCCCATCGGACTTCCTCACGAATACCACTACGACTCCCCATGGTGAAGAACTAGATCAAATGAAATGCTTGGCTTCAAGCTCTAGGAGTTGCTTCTTGAGTTCCTAATTCTCTTTAGTAGACATCCTCATGGAAGGACGACTAACTAGCTGTGCACCTGGAATAAGGTCGATGTGGAACTTAATAACACGCTTGGGTGGTAATCCCGAAACAAGCTCAAATAAATCTGGAAAGTCACGAACAACAGGAATCCGAGGCATATTTTCATCATCGTCTTGAGAATCAAGAGCAAATAAAGAAACCACGGAAGCATGATCGGACTCTTGAAGAAAAAGAGACAACTGAGTAGGAGAATCGGGATGACGAAGATATAAAAGTCTCTCCAAACAAAGAATCCTGGCATCGTATCTTACTAGCCAGTTCATACCAAGAATCATATCAAATCCAAGAAAAGGAATCACGAGCAGATTCACACGGAAAAGGAAAACCACAAATCATAATCTCAACATCATCACAAAGAAGATTAAGGGTTGCAGATCCCCCGATAGGATCCGCAATCTGTAAAGAAGTAAGCATCCAAGAAACATTTGACTGTAAAGCATCGACGAGTTCCTTCGATAGAATGAATAAGAAGCACCCGTATCGAAGAGAACTTGAACATAATGATCATGAAATAAAATAGAACCCCTAAAAATGAAAGAGAATATACCTCGAGACTAAGTAGCTTCTCAAGAAGTGGTAGCTACATTAAGATGACCCTTACGAGAACTCTTCTCCCTTTTAGGACAAGCTGAAATAAAATATCCCTCCTTATTACAATAGAGGCATCTCTTAGGCTTGGGACACTCTCTCACAAGATGGTTAGGCGAACCACAACTGAAATACAAAAGTCTTAGCAGAAGGAGTAGCTAGAGATTGAGAAGAGGATCCCCCTTGCTTCTTCTTATTGTTAGAGTGGAAAGGCTTAGACTTGCGGAAAAACTTTTTCTTGTTTGAATTTCCCCGAACCTCACCCCTCAACATCACTGTCCTTCTCCTTCTTGACCGCTTCAAGCTGAAGGGATGCATCCATAAGTTTCTCAAACGAAAGCTCAAGACGAAGCATAAGGGATTTCTTCAAGTGTTTCTGAAGCCCAGATTCTTCTTATATGTAGTAGAAATATGCTCAAGGCCATACTTAGATAAGGGTTCGAAAGATGCAACATACTTAGAAACCGTCAACTTCCCTTGTTTAAAATCAAGGAAACGTCGAGCAAGAATAGCTTTCTCGAATTCAGGACAAACTTAAGCTCAAATCACTCACGGAATAGATCCCACTATAAGGTAGACTCATCAACTTCCTCCACAAGCAAGTCATACCAATTCAATGCACGTTCTTGCAAAACACTCGATGCGACAAGAACGCGATAATGGCTAGATATCTCCATATGGTTAAATATGCGCTCACAAGAACTGCGCCATGCCTCGGCCTCTAAGACGGTCTCAGTGCCTCAAAAGATCTTGCCACCAAGATGAGTAAAATTGCTACACATGCGTGCAAATGCAGATTTGTGTAGAGGAGAAGATCGAGCTAGAACGGGAGACTGGGTGCTCCTAATAAGCTCGAGAATCCGATCGGTGGACATATATACACCTTCGGGACAAGAACCACTAGATGGTTCCACCGCCAAAGAGCGTCCTCTACCTCTACCGTACATAGCTAAAAGATAAGATAAGACATGATTATTCACAGGGTAGATAGATACATTAGCAATTAAAATGAGAAATTAAGGAATACTATGAAATTAAATTAACATTCTTAGACATATTCCTATTTATCCACCCAAAAGGAATCAAAAAAGGACACGAATCAAAATAAGGACAAGGTGAGATGGATCACAATTGGGGATGATGTGTACAAATGTATTATATTTGATGTAGAGTAATCTTGTGTACTGTTCTGCAAATATCACATTATATTCTAAAATCCTACTCTGATACTAAGCCGTGACGCTCCACCCCAAGACCTGCATTATTAAAGAGAATTAATAAGTAATCCTGTCTACAAATGCAGAGAATAGGGCTGGTTAATGGCAACCCTCGTGATAATGCATTAGCTAAGAGCTAAGTATGTCGATTTTTTTTTCCATTACCTCATAAATGGTCGACACACACCTAGTCCTTAACTAACACGATACCATGGTGGTTTAGGATCATTTCGACATAAATGCAATATATATATATATATATATATATATATATATATATATATATAGTCAAAGAATAGAAAACCCAGATCAGAGTATACATACATCTCCATACATCATACACAATACAACATACATAGGTAGCATGAACTACAAAATATACATACGCAACCATCCCACAAAATAATAGGTACAATGTCCACGTCCGAACGAAGTGGTCCGAATAAAAGAAAGCTAACGGATCCAAGAAGGAGTAAGCTAAATCCATACCTAACCCACAACTCGGTCTGACCCGATTAATAAATACATGGGTCAGGTAGGCTAGAACTTATCATTAGTAAAGATAATAGTAATAGGAGGAAAGGGAGAACCATTCTGTTGTTGACAATGGAATGATATAAGTATCATCAAATCATCTCTAAGGTGAGACATCTATGGGTTCATCATGATTTCATAAGGGAATTCAATTGGTTATCTAACTATGATTCATCTTCTATAGTTATACAAGTGAAATAGGCAAGGATTTGAACCATATAAATAATCATCATAAAACGGTCTAAAACCTCATAAATCTATCATAATAAAACTCAGTGAGGGTTCAAAATATCATATTGGAAATCACCATAAAACCATCAATAAATGCAAGCCTTCAACTTACTCAAGGCTATAATAACATCCTCATAAAAAGGTGTGATCAAAATATCTAAAACTTCATGGAAAACTGCACGTGCTTACATCGTGACTAGTACTAATATTTGATACCATAAACATCGTGATGACTGGAGACAAGTAACATCATAACATTGTGAATATCATGATGACTATAGTCTATAATATCATAATGAATCCCAGTCACAAAGACCCGAGTTAGTAACATCGCGATGATCGGAGCCGCAACTACATCATAATGACTCCAATTGAGTATTCGTGCTCTATAGTACTAGTAAACATCGTGAATGCGTCTCAAATTCTCGGATAGGAACCCAATAGGTGTTAACGTACATCACATACCATAAATTTGAACCTAAGGGTTTACTAGCTGGCATTTGGTGCCACACTAGTAAAACATCGTAGACATCATGAAAATATACTCTGCCTCATCTCATCGGCGAGTAAATACAATACCCTACTTGTCTCCTCTCATCGAGGAATACGAGTGGCATCGTGACTTGTCTCATCTCATCGAGAAGTAAAATCCATCATAATACATCTCAACATCGTAAAATCATCATAAAGAAGCTTACCTCATCTCATCGGCAAGTAAAAATAGCATCTAGATGGTAATTTATAACCATAATTTCAAATAGCAATTTCTAGCTCTTAATTCGCCTCATTTCATCGGCGTTTAAGAAATACATGCAGAAATGGTCCTTCATCGAATATATTCCTTAAATGGAGTTCTTAAACCATATAATCTACCCAAAATTTAATAACATCTTAAATCATCTCAAACAGTTCATCGAAAGGGTTTCGATCGTATAAGTCCGATATTAAGGGATAAAAAAATCCATATGTCCCATACCACATGCTTTACTTTACCATTTAATTATCTTTCTCCTACATCCGAAATTCATAAAAATAAGTAATTTTATTTATAAAATAATTTTATTAGAGAATAACCAGGAATTTGAAACGATTTTCCGAAAACGATTATTAAAACCAACATTTGAAATTTCTTTATCATAGGAAATAAATATATTTTTATTTAGAGAAAAATTTAAAGTACTGTATAATAATAATTTTTAATTTCCATATATTTCAAAAATGGTTTAGTGAAAACCGTTCTCGAAAATAATGAAAACAAAGAAGGATATCTCAAAATCGATAAACTGAATTCAATACGAATTCAATTCAAATTTATCCCAAAATCAATTCAAATTCCATTTAAATTTGAATTTCAAATTCTTCCAATATAGCTGGCCTACAAATATGCATCATGGCTCTCAAAATATCTCAAAAACAATATCAAAACCAAACGAGAATGAGAGCAAAAACGAGCTAATACAATTCTAATGTCAATGATTGTTATTGCTGTCATATTGCACTCAGGACAGCCGTATACAAACATAATTTCGACCAAGCAAACTTCAAAATTTCAGAAAAATCAAAACTGGATCATGTAGAACATGATCTCAAAACATCTAAAATTATTGACTTTGGTTATGAAACGAAAGAGTTATGATTAATTTCGTTTCAAATTCGAACACAGAGTAAGTGTTAGTTTTGCTCTCGGGATAGCAAAAGAAACACTCAATTTTGACCTAGATAACTTCAAAATTCTGTAAAACTCAAACATAAAACTTGTATCACATGATCTAATCTTTCTAGAACATCTAAAATTATCGAATTTGATAAGAAACGAGTAACTTATGGCCAAAACAATTCTCAGACCTTTGATTGTTGTTACTTTCGATTTGCTCTCAGGACAGCAACAAACAAGCACGATTTTGATCAAGCAAACATCAAAATTTTGAATATGAAACTTGTATCTCTATGTCTAAGCTTTCAATAACATCTACAATTATTAAATTTTGGTAAGAAATGAAAAAGTTATGGCAAAATTCGTTTCATCTTAAATCTCAAACAAATTTTACTGTAATGATTTTCTTATTTTTTTTTTCTTTTGCCAATTTCTCACAAGATTGCCATTTCAGCTAGCGAATTTGTGAGCTTGCGCTCACCTTATGATTTAGCAATGAATTTGATAACAAATTGTGATCTTTTGAGGCGATTTGAGGCTCTAAACACCTGTAAATGATGAAACAATAACATGTAGAACAAAAGGAAAAAGTTACAGACAATTGATATTTTAATTCAAAGAATTGATGAAATCTATTTCATATTGGATGGTGATTACCTTCTTATTCTTAATTTAGAAGATTTTTCTTTGTAGTTAGCAGAAAAAATTGAGTAGAAATAGATTTTTAGATGAAGATGACCATGAATTTTTTTCTTTCTTTTTACTATATGTTTCTTTTGAGAAGATGAAACCAAAAGAAAGTATGTACAGCTTAGTTCCTAACCAGAAAATTCTAGATAGTAGGCTAATGGATCCTTATTTCTACCCAATTAATCCCAAGAGAAAAATTACTTAGTGAAAATCAAAACTATGTATATGTGTTACTAATTTTAACATTATATACACACATTTCAACATTTAAAGTCATATAAAATGCATCCATCTTATTGTATTGAAATAAAATAGTTATTGTAAAAAAATAAAATTTCCTTCAATAAATAAAAGTTTTTTTATAATAAAACCTCATTTTTAACAATATTTAACAATTTACACAATTTTAGTGTAAAAACACTATTTCTAAAGTATAACTTGATCAAAAATTATTCTCTTAGTCAAATAAATCATTATAACACTTTTAAAACAACAAAATAATATTTTCACACAATATTTCATCTTTTATTTCAATAAAAGACATGTTTTCTTCATATTTTTTCTTTTATATTCAATAAAAGGATAATATTGGGCAATAATTACCAATATTATCACATTAACTTAATGAAAATATAATAAATGATTAATTTCACTTCAAAACCTCAAAATAAATTTTTTAAAACTTTAATTCCATCAATTTGGATTTATTTCAACAATTAAATGTTGAAATACATCACTTGTTAAATTTATTAACTAAAATTTAGCTAAATAACAATATTTTCCATTTTATTTGACCAAAACTCCAAATAATGTATTTTAAACCCAATATTTAACTCCAAGCATGTAGTTTAATTAAAATAAACAATTTAAACCAAATTTATTTCTCTATTACATTCTATTCACTATATTAAATTATAACTTTCGTTATAATTTAATATCATCAATAATCTCCAATACCAGGGTTGTTATAGGCACCCCCTTGAAAGTCAAAACTTATAGTAGGAGATCCGTTGGGTGGTTCTACATATTAATATAAAGAGTGGGTTCAATGAGAACTGGGATCCTAGAGGACGTCTGGACAAAATTCAATGAGTTCCTGATGATCATTTATTAGGTAGCGTAAGTCGAGTGGTGCTGATGCTTACAGTTACATGGTTTTGCTGTGATGGCAACGTAACCTTTGTGTAACCGCGATCTATTGTAGTTCCATAACGTAAGCCGAGTGGTAATGATTTCCTACAATCTATGTTTGATTTCGCTGGAATAGCGACATAACATTAGTAGACTGCGATCTATGTGGTTTGGTTCCATAGCGTAATTCGGGTGGCAGCGAGTGCCTATAGTCTACATTAGATTTCACTGGAATAGTGACACAATCTTTGTGTAGCCTGTGATCTATGTGGTAAATTTTCGTTTGGTAGCATAATTCGAGGGACAGTGATTGCCTATAGTTAAATTGGGTTTTTCTATGATAGCAATGCAACCTTGTGATAGCTGCGATCTATAGTGTTCCCATGGCGTAAGTCAAGAGGTGGGGATGCCTATAGTTTTCTTATGGATTTCACCGGGATGGCGACACAATCATCATGTTAACTTCAATCCATGGTGGTTAAGGGGGCTGATACTTTCCATAGTATTTTTGAAAAGAAGTTTTTGAAGTATTTTCACTAGGTGTTGAAATGGATCTACTAAGTACTTATAGATTTTCAGTCTTATACCTAATCAACGTATGACTAAATTTCTGTAAGAACAAGTATGGACTTATCAAGACATCGAGTTATCAAAAAGTATATTTATCCAAACTAGTTTGGTAATACTATGTAATTTAAAGTGTTTGTATCTTAAAATTGTATAGTAATGGAGTAAGGAGCTTAAATGTTTAAACATGATTATTTAATAATATACATCAAAAATTAAAATTTCTTACTTCATTCCTTTACGATGACGAAATGTTCTAAGGGGCGAGGAATGTAATGACCCAGATTTTCTAACAGCGGTTATTGGGATAAATAATTGATTTTAATTATTGGATTATAAATTTTGATTAATCGAATAAATAAATTTTATGATGTATAAAATATCTAAATATCTAAATTGATCGAAACCTATATTAATTTTAAATTATAAATTTCTGGATAGGATAGATTTTATAGAAATATGTATACAAACCCTACCTTTAAAATTCAAGGTAGAATATCCATATATTTTTACGCAGATATAAATATACAAGCTTTATGATGTTTGAAAATATACATATATATAATTCTAGATATACATGGTTATAAAAATATAGTACATGAAAGTAAATATGTATATGTACACACACACGGGAATGTATAAACTCCAAAATGGAAATTTCAAACTTATGAATACACACACACACACATATAGGAATATGTTTATAAAATATAGTGTATATGGATACACACACACATCTACATATGTATGTATGATAAGTAAAAACGTATATTTTATATGTATGCATATCCACACTCATATATATATATATATAAGTGTTTATGGTAAATAAATGTGTAAATGTGTATATAACTAAGTGTAAATATATGTATGTATATATGTGTGTGTGTGTGTGTGTGTGTATGTGATGACAAATATACATAAGTAAATGTATATGTTGTATGGTATGGATGTATGTACACAAGGAAACAATACCATAAATGCATATCAACTCAAACATATAATATATCAAATCGTTCACTCAATTTCAAATTCATATGAAATCACATCAGCTTACAAAAAAATCAAATCACTAAAGAATAAATTAAAATAGCCATAAAAAAAGAGGGTGTGAAGCATGTAACAAGCCTCAGCACTGTTACCCCATTCCCCTTTATATATATCACTGCTTTGTTGCCTTCACACTTAACATCCTCAAAAAAAATAATGAAAAAAATATGTAACAAAGAGCTGCGATTAAATATAATCAAAGTTCGAAGCAGAGCAAATCAAAAAAGCAGTACTTGTTTGAGAAATAACAGTGAGTAGAACATCTAACATCCTTCTTAAATCGTTATGAATACAACTGTGTTGAATGAATTTTCATCCTGTGCTAAATGTTTATATGTATCGCTACGTATAAATGTGTATTTGGACATGAATAAGTTCTCCTGCACATCAAAGAAGTACTGTATTTTTTCTTGGAAAGCTTTGACCATTTTTTTCTATAAAAGGGTAAAAAACCTTTCCACTTTTAAACCTATATCTCAACATCCCTTTCATTTTAAATCATGATTCCAAAACGAAAGTCATTTGCTTTTAGATACATAACATTTAAAAAATTGAGAGATAACCATATTAAACAGTGGCTATATATCTTATGGTCGAAATTCAACCTTCACATTTTAATGAATTGATTATATAGTTGGGTTTATCATGGGAAAATATGTTTTTTGAAAGTGATTTGGTATTTCTTTATGGAGTATGGAAGGGGAAATGATGAGATGAATGGATCTAGGGAGGATTCCAAATTCTGGTGATCTGAACGATTTCGTGCTAGGGCTTCGGGCAGGGAGGAGCGTGGAGAAGTGGAATAACTAGGAACACGTGATTTTTCTAGTGAGTGGATGGGCCAATCGAATTCAAAATAGGTTTAGTGGCTGTTTGGAGTGGGTATCGATCTCGTGGCCATGGCAGTGATGAGTGGAACAAGGAGGTGTGCGGTATTGGGGAAAAGGAGAAGGAGGTCAGGGCGGTGATGTTGGAAAACTCTAAGGGTAAAGGTGGCCTGTGTGTTGGCGAGGGATTAAATTTTGGCATAGTGTTGGTTACAATGTCTGGAAGTGTGGTCGAATTTTTGGAATGAATGGGTCTGTTGTGGTTTCAGGTAGTAGGCGTGAGGTTGTACTCGGAGGCGACTCACGGAGGTGATCGGCGGTGAGAGTCGAGGGTCAAGGGGTAAGTGCGGGTGCACGTTTCTTGCATGTTCATGCACAAGTCCATTTGCAAGCGCAAAAAAGGAAATTGTAAAAAGAAGGAGAAGGGGAAATAAGAGAATGGGCCGGAGAAAAAAAGGAAAAAGAAAAAGGGAAAAGGGAAAAAGAAAATGAAAAGGAAAAAAAGAAAGAAGGAAAAGAGAAAATATGGAAGCACGAGCCTGACATCTCCATAGGCCAAGTATTTCAAAGAAAGGGAATTGAAGTTCTTATGCTAATAACCTTTTATTTTAAAAGCATTTTCTTTTAAAATCAAATGGATAAGAAGTTTGTATAATGAACCTCTCAACTAGCTTTATAATATGAATTAATGTTGTTAACGAATATAGGGCTTAATTGATTGACATAATTAAAGCGAGTTAATGAACATGTTATTAATTTTTTTGAATCTTATTATAATTAATAATTTTTTATTAAGGTGGGTGCTTAATTTTTAGTTAACTAACAATAATTGTTTATAATTTCTTTAAATTCATAATAAATTTAGATTTAAAAAAATTAATAATAGTGAATTGGGCCTAATTTAAGTTGAATAAATTCCGATTGTAGGTAACTTAATATTAATTATTAATCATTAAATTAGTAACGATTTGCGCTAGGGTTTATTGTTATTGGATATTTATTATAAATTATTCTTGTCTGTGCCATCAAATGGTCAGACGGGTTAAAATAGTTAGATTAAAATGAAAATAGGTATTATTTGAAATAAAATCTGTAATAAACTTCCATATGTGAATAATGTCACCCTAAATATAAATTATTTATTTTAAACAATTTTCCCTTTTAAATTTATTGCTTGGATTAGAAGAGATTGGGATCGGATATCAGTGTTATCCAGAACCACTTCGTTTTGATAATCACTACAAACCTTTATGGTTTTGATTACAGAGTTTAATATGTTGGGAATTGATTTCAAAGATTTTATAACTTAAGTATTTCAAATTAAGTTGGTTTTACTCACGCTGGTTTCCAGCCTGACTAAGGTGTTACTTTATTGTAATGCTCGGGTCAGACCGAGTATTACAATTTTCAGGTAGGACGCTTTGGAGCTCAAGAGACGAGCTGGATGGCAGAGCGTATCGCACGTATTTGACTATTTTCCGATGTGTATAATAGGCTGCATAGCCATCATTTGAAGACAAGTTATTATAACTATCCAGATTTATTGTTGATGATTGTACTTCGATAACTTTGAATGTATATTAACAATTACAACCTTCCTTTGTATATAATGTTGTTATTGTATATTATATTTTGTTCTGCCGTGATTGAGAGGTTTTCTGCTGTTATTTCTTTTTCTTCTTATATCTCTTTTCTTCTTAAACCTAACAACCTGGTATTTCTTGCACTCGATTGCTCAACACTCTATACGGTGGACGTATTGATGTCGATTTTCGAGGGTCAAAAATCGCCCGGTCGTTACAGGATTGGTTAAATTGAATGGTTTAAAAAATAAAAATCTTGAATTTGGATTTTGATTAAATAATATTTTTTAAAAGAAATAAATTTTGCATGTATGTGAATTGAATTATTTTCTAATTCAAGCTTTGATATACTGGAACTAAATTTGGTAAAAAGGAAATTGTTTAAAGAATTGAATTGGAAAATGTGAAGTTGTAATTGATATATGACTTAAATTTTGGAAGTTGAATTGGTTAAGGATTTGGACCATAAAATTTAACAATGAGGGTTAATTTTATTTTAATCGGTAAAATGAAATTGAACTTGAAATTGATGTAAATTGGAATGGTTTAAAATAAGAATTAAATTGAGATTTAAACCATTGAATTGAGTTGTTGAATAGCATCTGAAGTTAAAAATGAACGTTTTGGAATTGAAGTTAATTCGAATTGAAATTGAAATCAAGTTGATTTGACATTAAATCTAAATTGAGTCAACTTAATTAAAAGATTGGAAATTGAATTTGTTGATTTGAAATTGGACATAGGTCTAGATTGTTGAAATGAAAAAGAAACAGTTTGATTTGATATTTTTTTCAAAATAATTTTTTTGATATAAACTGTTTAAAATCTATTATTTTTGTATTCAGATTATTTAGATTTTCCAAACTATTTCACTATATAAAACATTTCAATACTCAAACCATTTTACCTTAACTTGTTTTAAATCTCTAAACTATATAAACTATTTATAACTATTCAAACTATT
Source organism: Allium cepa (assembly GCA_030765085.1). Lineage (NCBI taxonomy): Eukaryota > Viridiplantae > Streptophyta > Magnoliopsida > Asparagales > Amaryllidaceae > Allium > Allium cepa. Next base: position 552,480,675 of record CM060938.1, read on the forward strand.
TTCTAGAATTTCAAATTGTGTAAGGTTGGAATATTTATTTTAAATCGTTTATTGAAATGCGAATGTGGTTAAATAAGGTTATAACCTATGCTAAAACTTGAAATGCATTTTCCAGTGAAATGACATATTTTGAGTAAATATGATGGTTTCGAAATGAAGGATATCTTGAATTGAATAAGATATTTTGATATCAAATATGAATCGTTTACGAAATGTAAAACAACCAACCGGTGTGAAAAATGACGTATGGTTGTTAAAGAGACTGAGGCCTCTTATTGGCATACTCTTTGTCAATATTGGAACCACTTTAACAATTGTTTATGTGGTGGATGTTATCCAAAATGAAGTGGTTGAATTGGAGGCGTTTGTTGGAATGAAGTAGGAGAACTATGACGGATAGCGATGACTTTCGAGTCATAACTAAAATGAATAAAACAAAAGCTATACCGGGCTAAGTGGGGTCGCTTCTCCTATCTAACATGCTTCTTCGAAACCATATCTTTTACTTTGTGATTGACTGGTGGCCACCCTTGATTATGGGAGTGTTGTTTCGAGCTAGGCCGTAGCTGCGGCTATGTGTTACCACTAGTCCGGGAGGGCAAACGGTAGAATCCTACCCTGGGTATTGCCTTGCGTGCCTTGTCATATTTATCCTGATCGAGCCCACTGCGACTTTGGTTTGTGTTGTACCTATGGAGTACTTCCTGATAGCCGGCCAGTTTACGGTGGAGTTCATAGTAAATTGTATAGACTATGATGCTTATATAAAAATGTGTTAAGGGGGACAATGGTAATGCCTTAACGCTATTTTAATACTTCACGTTACTGATAGACACTACATATATATAGTGTATTTTACTATATATAGATAGTTTAACGAATCCTTAGGAGATGGACAATCGTGTAACATCTCTTAAGTTATTGCAGGCACTTATACACTGGATAGAAGATGTGAAATCCCGTAAACATCTCTAAAGCCGCATCATTTCTAGAGGACAAAGACATTATTTCTAGAGGACGAAGATGGGGTTTGGTAATATATTATTAGTATTATTTCGCTGCATCATTGTTGGTATGTTGTTGTTTATACTCTGAATTTGTATAAAATTGTAATCAAATATATATTGTAAAACAGCTTCATGAACTATTTATTTGATTATTATATTTTGTCATTCCGCTGCGAGATTCTGTATTTTGTTTTCCTTCTTTTTTTTCTTATTAAACCCCATTGATATTCTACCCTTTTGAATGGTTTAAGTTGGACATATGTGGTTTATTGTCAATTTAAACCGTCCAAAAAGGTGGTTCATCACACCTCCCTATTGAATTTTCACTTTCCATCTCATATCCCTTCAGACCACCCTCCTTTGCCCCTTGAATCAACCTCCATCAACTGACAACAAACCTCCACCACTTCTTCCTTCCTGTAACAACCCTGGTTTTGGAGATTACCTGTAAATATTAAATTATAACGCTAGTTATGATTTGATATTTTGAATTAAATAAAATTTGAGAAATTAAATTGTTTATTTGGAATAAACAATGGATTTTTGAAAATTAATATGAGAAAATAAAGTTTGGAACTTTATTTTATTGTTTGGGTTAATAATGAATGGAAAATAATTTTTATTTATAGAAATTGCAATAATTTTATTAATTATTGCCAATTACTTCTTTTAATAATTTTTAAAGGAAGTGTTTGATTTTTAAAGGCTGTTTAATCAAAAAAAAAGGTGGAAATTGATTTAAAAATGAGTTTCAATTATAAATAATGTTATGAAATGGTTTGAAATAATTTTGTAAGTGATAAAATAAATTTTGTGGAATTTTGGAGCAAAAAAAAAGGTTTTGTTCATTTATTTGAGAAAATAGTGCATTTTTGTTAAATAAAGGAATTTAATAATAAAAATTATTTAAAAATAAAAAATTAATCTTTTTATATGATAGAAAATGGTTTATTTTGTATGTGTACAAGTTTTCACATTTTTCTTGTGTAAAACTAGAGAGAAAAATGCATTTTTGTTTGTATATATGTGTTATATGCACATATAGTGTTAAGTTGATTAATTAAACTTTAGGCTAATTTATTTTCTTTTGTTATTAACCCATTTGGCCCATTAGCCAACTCAACCTGACAGGAGAAGTGAGAAACTTTTCACAGTACGTTCAAAATCTCTCTCACTTCTTCTTCCTCTTCCAGTAAGCAAGAAAAAGAAACCCACTCCTCAAAAATCAATATCTAAGCCAAATCTCCAAAACAAATCAAAAACTTGTTGTTTTCATTCAAATTAAGACATATTCTACAGGTAATCTATTCCAAAACTGAACCATTTCATGAAAATTCTAATTTGTGATTTAGGGTTTGTATGTAATCTCCTTTTTTTGGCTTGCATGTTTCTATTTTGAGTTTTTCAGGTAATTGAAGCAAATTCTACCTTCAAGCTTTCATCTTTCAGCTGCAAATCCTAGTTTAAACTTCAACATCAGCAAGGTGAGTTGTAATACTCACAAAAACTAGCTGAGCCAAGCTCAAAATCGATGAAATTTGCTTAATAGTTGTTTTTTTCCTTACAATTTTGTTCATGTGTCAAAACCTCCTCTGGTTGATACTTTGCATTCTGATATCTTTTGATTCCAGCAATGAAATGCTGCCGTATTTCTTGCATTTGGTAGATTACATGTTGAGCCGTGTTTCCGCAAATTTTGGTCGAAGAATGTTGTCATTTGTGTGTTCAAACCATTGCTACAAAATCAACTCAAGCACATATTTTTGCCTGTAGTTGTTCTGAGTTATTGCAAACATGGCCTGAGTTCATGTTTGAGACATCATAACTTCTTCGTTTTTAAATGGAATTCAATGATTTTTTTTGTTTGAAAGATGAAGTTCTCTACTTTAGGCATACCAAATTTCAGGTCATTTTGACATATATAACTTATATAAATCTGTTGTCAAACATTGACCTGGACCTTGTTTTTGCCCAGAGTTCAACAGTGAAAACACTGTCTGGGTTCAACTTGGCAACATCATAACTTTCTCATATTTTATCCAAATTGCATCATTCTTTTTTTGTTTGAGAGATGAAGTTCTCTACTACATTATTACCAATTTTGAGCTCAATATGATTCAACTTGATATCCTGTTTCATGCCTGGAAGTTGAGTCCAGGAGGGTTTTAGACCTACACATTTTTGTGCTTTTAACTACTGCAAACATGGTCTGAGTCCATGTTTGAAACAGCATATCTCACTCGTTTTAAATCGAATTTGAGTGACTCTTTTTCAGATTGAAGTGGATGTGCTGATTTACATTTCTGTAAAATTTCATGAAAATCTTGGTTGGTTTGCTATTCCTAAACTACTGTCGAATTTGTACTCGCAGCTTGCTATAATTCAGTGTTTTAAACCTTGTTTTGGTCCGACTTCGAAACGTCGCAGATTTTTCGTTTCAAACTGGATTTGAATGATTCTTTTTGCAGATTGAAGTAAGAATGTTTAGCTACATTCCTACCAAATTCCATGTCATTTGGACTTGGTTTGCAGGTCCAAACCTGCTGTCGAAATTGGGTTCGCAGCCTGTTTTCACCGGGTTTTTTTACTCAAGAATAATTTCCTGCTTTTTTTGATATTTTCCGATTTCTTTGAGATTTTTCTCTAGATTTCGTACACGGGTTTTATAAAGCATTACAAAGTGTTTTTCAAGCAAATTGACTTTTGAAATTATTATTTAATATTATTTTTAAGTATTAAATTAATTACTCCATAGTAGGAGAATTTCAAATGCAATTTCTAAAGCGATTTTGAAGCGTTCCTAAAACTTGTTTTCTTCAATTTAATTTCTATATAAAACACACAATTTTTCACTTCGAGCGAAGAGAGAGGAGAATTAAATGATTAGATAAAACGCGTGCTATGAACACGTGCATTTATCTTTTCAGTTAATTCCTAATCTATTCGTTTGATCGTTTTGACCTTTGGGTCTGGTTTACCGATGAGATGGGGTAAACTTTGTACTGCTTTAAGTGTGTAATTGACTAACGATTAGTAAATCGTTTAGTGCGAACGTGTGGTATGTGACACACGTTAACACTTTTCGGGTTCCTTTCCGAGAGTTTGTGACACATATTGCCAGTTAGTGGTGTCCAGTACTGGGCCTCCGGACCTTCGCCACTACGGTTTGTTGCCTTCGGGATTGTGCCTTTGGTTTTGTGCCTTCGGGTTTGTGCCTTCGGGTTTGTTGCCTTCGGGTTTGTTGCCCTATAGTATCGCTTTTGGAGTTGGTCCTTCGTCACCGCTCGAGAGATACTTGGGTTTGTCGCCTTCGGGCTTGTGGATCCTTGTTTATATAGTACTGAGCACGTGCATCTTTTGTTTCATTGATATTTATATTTTCCTGGAGTATCGCCTTTCGGAGTAGGTCTTTTGAACCACTCGATACATAGCGATTACCTTGTGGAAACTTGTGTTACCTTCATTGGTATTTGTTATTTGCCTTTTGGCTTGATTTGGGATATTCATATCCTTTGTTTATTAAGTTGCCGATGATATGAGGCTTGTTATTATTCATCTTTTATTAGATGATCATGTTGTTTCCTTTAGAGATTATTGTGGTACTTTATGACCTTGCATGTTCATTATCATTTAGCTTTTCTAACTGATTTGTTTAGCTAGACTGACCCATGTATTTTATACTCGGGTCAGACCGAGGTGTTTCAGGTTAGGTACATTTGGACTTAGCCTATTCTGCTTCCGCATGGACTATTCTGCTAGCTACTTTTGTTATAGCTTTTTGTGTAGTCCCTTTTTGGTTGTAACTCTGATATGTATATTCTTTTGACTCATCTGTATATTGTGGTTGCTACGCCACTTGACATGTATCGTTTTGTATACTCTATGATGTATCTGTATATGTATGTGATGATCTACTTTTCTGTGATGTGTTTTACATTTGAGTTGTTATATTTTGTTCTGTCAGATCTTATAACCATTATAGTTTTGTATTAAGTATCTATTGGATATGTCGATCAAACAAAAAAAATATGCTGCATTTATCGATGTATACACTAGATAGTTAAGACAAGGCTATAAATGGTCGCTCCTATCCAGCTCTATTCTCTGTATTAGCAGACAGTATTACCTTGTAATACTCTTTGCTAATATGGGTCTCGGAGTGGGGCGTTACAGCTTGGTATCAGAGCTGAGTTCAGAACAAAATATAATAAACACAGAACAGAAACACATATTACGGTACATCAAAGTGTAATACAAATGTAACGAATCCCTGAATCATCGTGCTTTTGTTCTTTTCGTGTCTTTTGGGTAGATAGAATTTTGGGAATACGTCTGGGAATGCATTTTAATTCCGTAGTATTCCATATTTGAATTAATGATATCTACCATGTGAATAATATTTATTTTATCTTAACTTTCAGTTAATGGCTGGAAGAGGTAGAGGACGACGCTCGGATGCTGGGCAATCCAGCGGCTCGCATCCGAACGGCGTTTATATGTCTGCCGATCAGTTTATGGAGTTATTTAGGAGCACCCAGCCTCCAGCTCCTACTCCAGCTTCTCCTTCGCTCAAGTCTCCTTTCGTGCGCATGTGTAGTGATTTCGCACATCTCGGAGGCAAGCCATTCAAAGGCTCCGATTCTGTTTTGGGGGTTCAGGCTTGGATTCGTTCTTGCGAGCGGATATTTTCTCGCATGGATCTTTCAGATTATCATAGGGTTCTTGTAGCATCTAGCATGTTACAAGAGCGTGCTCTTGATTGGTATGAGCTATTCACAGCCAAATTCGATGAGTCTACTCGTACATGGACTCAGTTTTGGGAACGATTCGAGCTTAAGTTCGTTCCTGAGTCTGAGAAAGCATCTCTTGCCCGTCGCTTCCTCGAGCTAAAGAAAGGGAAATCTTCTGTTTCTGATTATGTGTCTTCTTTTGAGGCTCTTTCTAAGTATGGACTTGAGTATATTATCACTCCATACAAGAAGAATCTCAAGTTTGTTTTCGGCCTTAAGAAGTATTTGAAGAAATCTTTGATGTTGCAGCTCAAGCTTTCTTTTGAGGAGCTAGTTGACTCGGTGCTTCATCTTGAAGCCGTCGAGAAAGAGATTGATAGCGGTGATGATGTTGAGGTTCGCAAGAACCCCAACAAGAAGCAGTTTCCATTTCAAAAGTCCAAGTCCTTTCCTTCCAAGAAGAAGAAGACCGGTGGTTCTAACTCTCAGAATCAGTCTACTGGAACACCTTCCATTCGGAAGTGTTTCAATTGTGGTTCTCCTGATCATATGATTCGAGCTTGTCCTAAGCCTCTCTTCTACCGCTATTGCAAGAAGGAAGGTCATCATGTTTCCACCTGCCCTACTATTCCAGCTAATGCCAAGTCCGGCAAGCTTTTTGCTGCTAAAGCTTCTTGAGGTTCTTCTCAGCCTAGAGGTATATCTCCATCTAGTTTGGAAGGTTCTATTTTATTTCATGACCGCAGTATTCGAGTTCTTTTCGATACGGGTGCTTCGCATTCATTTATATCGAAAAAGCTCGTCGATGATTTGTCTTTGGATGTTTCTTGTATGGTACTTCACTGAGGATTGCGAATCCTATCGGGGGATCCGCAACCCTTAGCATGCTTTGTGATGATGTTGAGATTGTTTTATGTGGCTTTTCTTTTCGTGCGAATCTGCACGTTATTTCTTATTTGGGATTTGACATGATTTTTGGTATGGACTGGCTAGTGCAATATGATGCCAGGATTGTTTGTGCTCAGCTAATGTTATATCTTCGACATCCCGATTCTCCATCTCAGCTATCTCTTGTTCTTCGGAATGTGGATAATTCCGAAGTTGCTTTATATTCTCTTGACTCACGAGATGCTGATGATATATCTTGTATTCCTATTGTTTGTGACTTCTCTGATGTATTTGAGCCTGTTTCGGGTTTGCCACCCAAGCGGGCTATTGAGTTCCACATTGATCTCATTCCAGGCACGCAGCCAGTTAGTCGTCCTCCCACGACGATGTCTACAAAAGAAAATGAGGAACTCAGGAAGCAGCTTTTAGAGCTTGAGTCCAAGTAGTTGATTCAGTCTAGTTCTTCACCGTGGGGTGCCGCGGTCGTCTTTGTGAGGAAGTCTGATGGTACTCTTAGGCTTTGCATTGACTATCGCAAGCTTAACGAGTTGACCATCAAGAATAGGTATCCACTACCTAGGATCGATGATATGTTTGATCAATTGAGTGGCGCTAAGGTCTTCTCTCAGCTTGACCTTGCCACTGGTTTTCATCAGCTCCGAGTCGCGGAAGATAGCATACCTCTTACAGCTTTCCGCACTCAATATGGATTTTACGAGTGGCTTGTTATGCCGTTCGGTTTGACGAACGCTCCTGCATTCTTTGTCGATCTTATGAATCGAGTATTTCGGGAATATCTCGATAAGTTCGTCCTTGTGTTCATCGACGACATCCTTGTTTATTCGAAATCTGAAGCCGAACATGCTAATCACTTGAGAATTGTCTTGAGTACTCTTCGTCACCATCATCTTAAAGCTAAATTCTCCAAGTGCCACTTTTGGGAGAATAAGGTTAAGTTCTTAGGCCACGTCATTTCTTCCGAAGGCATTTCGGTCGATCCTTCGAAGATCGAATCTATCCAGAATTGGAAGAGGCCTGAGAATGTTCATGAGATACGTAGTTTCCTTGGATTGGCGGGTTATTATCGCCGGTTCATTAAGGATTTCTCTCGTATTGTGCTTCCTCTCACTAGCCTCGCTCGGAAAGGCGTTCGTTATATTTGGTCCGAAAAGTGTGAAGCTTCCTTTCAGACATTGAAGGAACTTCTCACTAATGCTCCTATTCTAGTGGTTCCTGAAGGGAATCAAGATCTTGTTGTCTACACCGATGCTAGTAGGTGTGGCCTCGGTGCCGTACTTATGCAGAAGGATCGGATAGTTGCTTATGCTTCTAGGCAACTGCGACCGAATGAAGTACCCTATGCCACTCATGACCTCGAGTTAGCCGCCATTGTCTTCGCTTTGAAGATTTTGCGTCATTATTTATTAGGCGAGCACTTCATTCTATATACCAATCACAAGTCCTTGACATATCTATTCTCACAGAAGGAGCTCAATATGAGGCAACAACGTTGGCTCTAGTTCCTTGCTTCCTATGACTTCGATATCCAGTATACCCCTGGTAAGGGTAATCGTGTTGCTGATGCGCTTAGTCGCAAACATTCGGCTGTTGTTTTTATGATACTAGCCGAGTGGGATGTTCTAGAGACCTTATCCCTTTGTGATATTCATGATCGAGCTCCATCTTTTGATTCTCCTGCCTTATTATTCAGTTTGGAAGCTCGACCCAGCTTATTGGATCGTATTGCCGATGCTCAACGGCGTGATCCCGATCTTGTGCACCTTATTCAGATTTGTGAGTCTGAGTCCCGTGATGAGGAGTTGAGGGATTTCGGCATTGATTCTCATAGGTGTCTTCGCAAGAAGAACCGTCTTGTTGTGCATTCCGATTCTTCACTTAGGTATGACATTCTCGATGACTGCCACCGTTTTAAGTATACCATTCATCATGGCAGTAGTAAGATGTATGCCGATATGCATCGCCTTTATTATTGGGAAGGCATGAAACGCGATGTGGCGAGTTATGTAAGTAATTGCATGACTTGTCAACGTATCAAAGCCGAACATCAGCGCCCTTCGGGTCTCCTTCAGCCACTAGAGATTCCATTGTGAAAATGGGATCAGATTTCGATGGATTTCATTAATGGCCTACCTCGTTTCAGATCGGGCCATTCTAGCATTTGGGTTATTGTTGACCGCCTCACCAAATCAGCTCATTTCATTCCTATTAATTCTAATAGGAATGCTTCTCATTTAGCCAAGCTATATGTCAAGGAAATCGTGAGACTTCACGGTGTTCCTAGTTCGATTGTTTGTGACCGTGACCCGCTATTCACGAGTCATTTTTGGCAGAGTCTTCAGCAAGCTTTGGGAACAAAGCTTAATTTCAGCACAGCATATCATCCGCAGTCTGATGGACAGACTGAACGGGTGAATCGTATTCTCGAGGATCTTCTCCGTGCTTGCATTCTAGATTTTGGTGGTAGTTGGGAGGATCACCTACCTCTTGTGGAATTCTTCTATAACAATAGTTTTCAATCCAGTATCGGTATGGCTCCTTTCGAAGCCTTATACGGAAGGCCATGTCAATCACCTTCTTGTTGGTTGGAATCTGGTGAGAAGCTTATTCTTGGCCCAGATTCTGTTCGTGATTCTTCTGAGAAGATTGATCTTATTCGTCAGAGAATGAAAGAGGAACAAAGCCACCAGAAATCCTACGCGGACAACCGTAGGAAGCCTCTCGAGTTCTCGGTTGGTGATCTCGTCTTTATTCGTGTTTCTCCTCTAAAAGGGGTTATGCGCTTCAGTACGACTGGAAAATTGGCTCCTCGCTTTATAGGACTATTTCCTATTACTGAACATATTGGCCTTGTGGCTTATAGAGTTTTGCTTCCAGCTCATCTATCTGGCATTCATGACGTATTTCACGTCTCTCAGCTTCGGAAGTGTCTTCGAGAGTCGGATTCTGTTATCGATTCTCCTCATTTGCAAGAGCTTGAGATCTCACCAGACTTATCTATTGTGCAGCAGCCTATTCGAGTACTTGCTTCGGAGGTGAAACGCCTTCGAAACAAGGACGTGCCGCTCGTTAAGGTTCAATGGTCCGCTAATCCCAATGACTGCACATGGGAAACCAAGGAGTTTATCAAGCGATCCTACCCTAGTTTACTTTCTTCGCATAGCGATGGTGAGAAATTCTTTTTATCTCAAGCTTATTTCTTTTCTTTTGATTGATGAAATTAGCAAGTTGAATACAAAATCTTCTCTAGAAATTGCGTGGACGCAATTTTGTGAAGGAGGGGAGTCTGTAACAACCCTGGTTTTGGAGATTACCTGTAAATATTAAATTATAACGCTAGTTATGATTTGATATTTTGAATTAAATAAAATTTGAGAAATTAAATTGTTTATTTGGAATAAACAATGGATTTTTGAAAATTAATATGAGAAAATAAAGTTTGGAACTTTATTTTATTGTTTGGGTTAATAATGAATGGAAAATAATTTTTATTTGTAGAAATTGCAATAATTTTATTAATTATTGCCAATTACTTTTAATAATTTTTAAAGGAAGTGTTTGATTTTTAAAGGCTGTTTAATCAAATAAAAAGGTGGAAATTGATTTAAAAATGAGTTTTAATTATAAATAATGTTATGAAATGGTTTGAAATATTTTTCTGAGTGATAAAATAAATTTTGTGGAATTTTGGAGCAAAAAAAGGTTTTGTTCATTTATTTGAGAAAATAGTGCATTTTTGTTAAATAAAGGAATTTAATAATAAAAATTATTTAAAAATAAAAAATTAATCTTTTTATATGATAGAAAATGGTTTATTTTGTATGTGTACAAGTTTTCACATTTTTCTTGTTTAAAACTTGAGAGAAAAATGCATTTTTGTTTGTATATATGTGTTATATGCACATATAGTGTTAAGTTGATTAATTAAACTTTAGGCTAATTTATTTTCTTTTGTTATTAACCCATTTGGCCCATTAGCCAACTCAACCTGATAGGAGAAGTGAGAAACTTTTCACAGTACGTTCAAAATCTCTCTCACTTCTTCTTCCTCTTTCCAGTAAGCAAGAAAAAGAAACTCACTCCTCAAAAATCAAAATCTAAGCCAAATCTTCAAAACAAATCAAAAACTTGTTGTTTTCATTCTAATTAAGACATATTCTACAGGTAATCTATTCCAAAACTGAACCATTTCATCAAAATTCTAATTTGTGATTTAGGGTTTGTATGTAATCTCCTTTTTTTGGCTTGCATGTTTCTATTTTGAGTTTTTCAGGTAATTGAAGCAAATTCTACCTTCAAGCTCTCATCTTTCAGCTGCAAATCCAAGTTTAAACTTCAACATCAGCAAGGTGAGTTGTAATACTCATAAAAACTAGCTGAGCCAAGCTCAAAATCGATGAAATTTGCTTAATAGTTGTTTTTTTCCTTACAATTTTGTTCATGTGTCAAAACCTTCTCTGGTTGATACTTTGCATTCCAATATCTTTTGATTCCGGCAATGAAATGCTGCCGGATTTCTTGCATTTGGTAGATTACATGTTGAACTGTGTTTCTGCAAATTTTGGTTGATGAATGTTGTCACTTGTGTGTTCAAACCATTGCTACAAAATCAACCCAAGCACATATTTTTGCCTGTAGTTGTTCTGAGTTATTGCAAACATGGCCTGAGTCCATGTTTGAGACATCATAACTCCTTCGTTTTTAACTGGAATTCAATGATTTTTTTTTGTTTGAAAGATGAAGTTCTCTACTTTAGGCATACCAAATTTAAGGTCATGTTGACATATTTAACTTATGTAAATCTCTTGTCAAACATTGACCTGGACCTTGTTTTTGCCCAGAGTTCAACAGTGAAAACACTGTCTGGGTTCAACTTGGCAACATCATAACTTTCTCATATTTTATCCAAATTGCATCATTATTTTTTTGTTTGAGATATGAATTTCTCTACTACATGATTACCAATTTTGAGCACAATATGATTCAACTTGATATCCTGTTTCATGCCTGGAAGTTGAGTTCAGGAGGGTTTTAGACCTACACATTTTTGTGTTTTTAACTGCTGCAAACATGGCCTGAGTGCATGTTTGAAACAACATATCTCACTCGTTTTAAATCGAATTTGAGTGATTCTTTATGCAGATTGAAGTGGATGTGCTGATTTATATTTCATTAAAATTTCATGAAAATATGGGTTGGTTTGCTGTTCCTAAACTACTGTCGAACTTGTACTCGCAGCTTGCTATAATTCAGTGTTTTAAACCTTGTTTTGGTCCGACTTTGAAACGACGCAGATTTTTCGTTTCAAATCGGATTTGAATGATTCTTTTTGCAGATTGAAGTAGGAATGTTTAAATACATTCCTACCAAATTCCATGTCATTTAGACTTGGTTTGCAGGTCCAAACCTACTGTCGAACTTGGGTTCGCAGCCTGTTTTCACCGGGTTTTTTTAGAATAATTTCCTGCTTTTTCTGATATTTTCCGATTTCTTTGAGATTTTTCTCTAGATTTTGTATACGGGTTTTATAAAGCATTAAAACGTGTTTTTCAAGAAAATTGACTTTTGAAATTATTATTTAATATTATTTTTAAGTATTAAATTAGTTACTCCATAATAGGAGAATTTCAAATGCAATTTCCAAAGCGGTTTTGAAGCGTTCCTAAAACTCGTTTTCTTCAATTTAATTTCTATATAAAACACACAATTTTGCACTTCGAGCGAAGAGAGAGGAGAATTAAATGATTAGATAAAACGCGTGCTATGAACACGTGCGTTTATCTTTTCAGTTAATTCCTAATCTATTCATTTGATCGTTTTTGACCTTTGGGTCTGGTTTACCGATGAGATGAGGTAAACTTTGTACTGTTTTCAGTGTGGAATTGACTAACGGTTAGTAAATCGTTTAGTGCGAACGTGTGGTATGGGACACACGTTAACACTTTTCGGGTTCCTTTCCGAGAGTTTGTGACACATATTGCCAGTTAGTGGTGTCCAGTACTGGGCCTCCGGACCTTCGCCACTACGGTTTGTTGCCTTCGGGCTTGTGCCTTCGGGTTTGTTGCCTTCGGGTTTGTTGCCCTATAGTATCGCTTTTGCAGTTGGTCCTTCGTCACCGCTCGAGAGAAACTTGGGTTTGTCGCCTTCGGGCTTGTGGATCCTTGTTTATACAGTACTGAGCACGTGCATCTTTTGTTTCATTGATATTTATATTTCCCTAGAGTATCGCCTTTCGGAGTAGGTCTTTTGAACCACTCGATACATAGCGATTACCTTGTGGAAACTTGTGTTACCTTCATTGGTATTTGTTATTTGCCTTTTGGCTTGATTTGGGATATTCATATCCTTTGTTTATTAAGTTGCCGATGATATGAGGCTTGTTATTATTCATCTTTTATTAGATGATCATGTTGTTTCCTTTAGAGATTGTTGTGGTACTTTATGACCATGCATGTTCATTATCATTTAGCTTTTCTAACTGATTTGTTTAGCTAGACTGACCCGTGTATTTTATACTCGGGTCAGACCGAGGTGTTTCAAGTTAGGTACATTTGGACTTAGCCTATTCTGCTTCCGCATGGACTATTCTGCTAGCTACTTTTGTTATAGCTTTTTGTGTAGTCCCTTTTTGGTTGTAACTCTGATATGTATATTCTTTTGACTCATCTGTATATTGTGGTTGCTACGCCACTTGACATGTATCGTTTTGTATACTCTATGATGTATCTGTATATGTATGTGATGTTCTACTGTTCTGTGATGTGTTTTACATTTGAGTTGTTATATTTTGTTCTGTTAGATCTTATAGCCATTATAGTTTTGTATTAAGTATCTATTGGGTATGTCGATCAACCAAAAAAAAAATATGCTACATTTATCGACGTATACAGTAGATAGTTAAGACAAGGCTTTAGATGGTCGCTCCTATCCAACTCTATTCTCCGTATTAGCAGACAGTATTACCTTGTAATACTCTTTGCTAATATGGGTCTCGGAGTGGGGCGTTACCCTTCCACACCATCATCTACTTCGACCAATAACCACTCACTACCAAAAAACACAACCATGCAACCTCAAGCTTGAATTCCAACTCTCGCAACTTCCAATTCCAATCGACTCATTTCAAATCTCTACACCCCAAAATCACGACCGCCCCTTAATTCGACCAAACCAATCACTTCCACCACCCAAAATCGCGACTTCCCTAGCCAAGCACCGAATCGACCATTTCCATTTCAACTATTTTGGATTCTCGTATTTTATTTTGTCACTTGAATAATTGCGTTTGATTTTTGTCTCGTGAAAAATTCTATGTTTGGAGATTTTAATACACGAGTGTTAATTTGGGTTGAGAATATTCATAATGGGCCAGGTTAGAAGTATTGATGGGCTGAGTAAAAAGTTTCTTTTAATTTGTTTTCTTTTCTTTAATCTGTTTTGTTTAATTTGTTTTGTTTAATTTGTTTTTAGTCAATCCTAGTTTAAAAAAAGAGTTTGTTTAATTTATTTTGTTTAATTTGTTTTTACTTTTGTTTTATTTTATCCTATATTTTAGTTTTAATTTTTTTTGTTTTGTTTTAATTTTTTTTAAGTTCCATCCTTTTATATTGAAAAAACAATTTTATATATCTTGTTCAAATTTCAGATTGCCAAAGCAGAAAATCTTAAAGAGAAGAAGTGCTTGCCAAAAACCGGGTTGCTTTGCTTGCTAAAAAATTACCGATTTAAAATATAATTTTATTGATTCTACATACTCTGGTATCGTGCTTTTATCTCCAGTTTTATTTTAATTGCATTGTTGTTTGCTTGCATTTGCATTTATATATAAAAAAATTTCAAAACAAAAATAAATTTCATTGTAGTTGCATTGTTAAATTCACGTTTAATTTCTGCTTTGCATTCATTTTGTCCTGTTTTTCTTTTCTAAGGGCAACACCCCAATTCACATAAGGTGGGGGTTTCATCACCCCTTCCTTGTCCCACAAATTGCATTTCATCTTAGAACTTGACTAATAATAATGGTTAGACAACAAACACCATTGTCTCAATGGTTAAGTGATTCGTCTTTGGTGTGAGAGGTCACAAGTTTGAAACTTGTGTAGCGTTATTCAAACATATATTGACATGGGATTTGTGTTATGTTGTCCTAGTGACATGTTGTATCCAAGTACCATTTCAAAAAAAATAACGGCTAGACATTTTAAGGGTGTCACGAGCTCACCTAGGGCTTAATTGTATATTGACAAGCTGTCCTCTTTCTATAATTTAATTTCTTGGTGTTTAGGCTACGATAGAGTAATAACCATTTATAAATATTACGGTGATTCATAAATATTATAACTGTTGTTTCTCTAAAGGTACTTAAACCTTCGGGCAGTATTGCTATGGTGATTCGTGGTGCACCGATAAATCATGTTCGTTACATGACTCAGAATTATCTTATATGATTAAGACAAAGTGTAATTAAACAATTTTCGGTTAGGAGCTACTTAGACATTGAAAATTTGTAATTAAATCATTGAATTCGTTTAGTTGCATTAGTTCGTGCATATTTTAAAAAAATTCAAAATCCAAAACTAAAAGAAATTGCAAATATTTCTTAACTTAGTTTTACATCCGTTGAAATTTTTCAATCAAAATAAAAAAAATTAAGTTAGTTGTTTTTAGGAAAACAAAAATCCAAAAAAAAAAAATCAAATTTTCCTTTTGAAAAATAAATTCCTTTTGGTAAGTAGTTTTCTTTTATAAAAAACCTTTTGAAAATGTCTGAATTTTCGTACTTTTCAGAATTTTACAATAGTTGTGAAAATCAATATAATCCATATAATTTTACATTAAATTCTTATGGATATTTTAATGATAACTACTGTATAAACAATTCGAATATTGATCCACAAAATTTTCAAAATGATGACCAACCCTCAAATCTTGAAAAAAGCATTGAAACAATTTCGTCTTTACTTGAACTCTCTACACAAAATGATCAAATGATAAACGGGTTGTGTAGTTCATATTTGTACAATAAATCGATTCAAGGATTTCAAAATAATCAAAATTTGAATTCACTTCAAAATTCAAATGATTTAGATTATAACCCGAGCTAATTCAATATTGAACTTCAAAATGAATTTAAAATCAAAACAAAAATGGAAACAACTGTTTAAATAATTTTAGCAATGGGACTTCTTTCAATCATGGTCAAAAATTTTGTTATCAAAAATTTGAAATTTTAATAATTATAAATTGGATTTTGTTGAGCTGATGGAAGAGATTTACAATGATCACACGGATTTATTGTTCGAAACATATATGAACCAACGTGAGCAAATAATCAAATCCCAATGTGTGATGAGTCAAATAATTGTAACGACCAGCCTTTCATTCCACAGAAAGACGCATCATTAAGAAGAAAGAAAGGGGTAGAAAAGAGAAAAGATAGAAAAGAAAGAACCTAACAACATCAGAATCTCACAGCGGAACGAATAAATTATATTATATCACATAAGATATTACATAGTATCATATACATCAGAGCTATACAGCTTATACCACATAAACTAGGCAGTTATAAACACCTGTCTAGTTATTACAACTCAAGTACATCATAGAGAAACAGATTCAACAATAGCACGGTGGAACCACAATATATCTACAAATGCTGAAGCCTCCTACTCCATATCTCCTCCACAACTCGTCAAAGCTAACATGAATCCCTTGGCTACTCGTAAAAATTTGAGTACCCAAGAGTTTAATAAAACAGAAAATAAACTATGGGTCAGACATGGGTCTGGTGTGAGTGAACGGGTTAAAGTTGCTTAACTTTTAAAATCCTTTGAAACAAATGGTATCTCGTAAGACTTCCTGCACATGAACACAGAATTTTTTTACCTTACGATAACCAAAACATTTGATAGGAAATCCAGTTATATTATAATAGGGTCTAGGGTTTTCAAGTAAAATATAGAAATAGCTGGAATGCTTACATCTCACGTTCCAACA
This sequence comes from Allium cepa, assembly GCA_030765085.1. NCBI lineage: Eukaryota > Viridiplantae > Streptophyta > Magnoliopsida > Asparagales > Amaryllidaceae > Allium > Allium cepa. The sequence goes on from CM060938.1 coordinate 552,497,317, forward strand.
TAGTTGGGCACAATCAATACGTATGACACTTATTGGAGATTGGATTCCATACAATGGCAGGGCTACTGCGGTACCGCCCATCACAGAATGTGGCCTATATCACCGTACTGAGGATTCACCCTAAATCTCTTCAACACAAGGCCGGAACCATCCCTTACCGGATAGTCCCGAACAAGACAACCCCGCATTTGGCCGTCGCCAATTGCCCACTAAGCCGAATACAAGGTACCTCCAGACAGGGGTAAATCTCGTCCTACTTGGGTGCTACCCACTTAGCCTTGCTACACCTCCCATGTTTTATCCATTCCCGGTTGATGAGGCTTGAGGCTACAATTACCTTTATAGAACACATCTATCTTAGAAAGCTCATCGTCCTCCCGACGATGTTCTGAAAGCATTCAATCCATACAAGTTTGTTCCATGTTCGAAAGAAACCGAAGGCACTATCTCGCTACACTCATTTTGGGATCACCCTCAGAGTTAACGACAATAGCCTTGCACTTTGAATCTTCATCTCAATCAAAAGCACTATCTCCGTTAATTCGTTTTGGAATCACCCTCAGAGTTAACGACCATAGCCTTTCCTCTGAATCTTCGCTTGATCTTCACTTGAGATTTCACGACATAACGTTTAATTTAGATCGATGTGGTTTTAGAATTCCAAATTTGGAAATCCGATCCCAGTCTCACCGAAATCCAAAACGCCGTCTTAAAGTCCAAATTGTTTAAGTTTGAACAATTTAATTCAATTTTAAACATTGAATTCACACAGCATCATTCACAAATAAATATCACACATTTATCACGGCTATAATCAATATCACATCATAGCACATCATAGATTATTCAAACTATAAGTATCAATTAATGTAGACATTCTACCCAAATAATCATCCATAAACAGGAATCATTAACCCAAATTATAATTTATCTAATCAACTTAAATTAAATTAATTACTTGAGAATTAATCATCTAATCGTGCTTAAACAATCATTAATTAATAAATTACAAACCATTTAATTAATTAATCTCTCTTTTAATCACTTTATAAACCAATTAATTAATCTTTCATTATAGATTAATTATCCTTTAATTATTCTCTTAATTAATCATCCTTGATTAATTATTATTTAATTACATTAAGTAACTAGCTTTAATTACACAAATTAATTATTTTTTAATCATTTATTAACTAACCTTAATTAATTTTTATTGATTAATTAACTGTAATTAATTACGTTAATCCTTAGTTAATTACATTAATTAATTATACTATAATCACTTCATTGATTAATTATCTTTTAATTAATCCCATTCATTAATCAATTAAACATTAAATTATTTTCATTAGTTACATTAATTAATGATCCTCTAATTACTTCCATAAACTAATTATTCTTCTAATTACATTTAATAGTTAATCTTTAATTAATCACATTCATTAATCAACCTTGATTAATCCCACTCAGTAATTAACTATGCTTAATTACTTACAATAATTAATTAACTTCTTAATACATTAATAAATCATTTAATTAATTACACCACGTAATTAACACTTAATTACCTCCACTAATTAATTAATATGAATAACATCATATTTTTTTATTTAAAGTTTGAACCTGTTGCACACACACACACACACACACACACACACACACACACACACACACACATATATATATATATATATATATATCTGTGAATAGTATGTTAGGATATATATGTGAAAATGCTCTGAGTATTTGAAAGATGGATGTTTTTGTACAGGCTGTGTTTATAATTGTCCTCTATCTGGGATTTAAACACCATATTTTTGATTCAAAAATCATTCCCTCTTGATATACTTGCTGTTTGAGTTTAGCGTTAAAACAAAAAATTGTTTGTTATAGCATAAGCTAAAGATTAAAAACTTATTGAGTTTAAACAACTTAGTATTCTTTTTGGAAAACAAAATAATTTGAGCAAATTCTAAATAAGTCAAAAAAATTCAAACTTCATGATTTGTGAATTCAGGTGTATAAATGGAATTCTTATACTTTAATATGATTATTAAAAGAAAGAATCTTAATTTTTAGACTGAGGTTTGAGGAGAAGTTGAGGGTTGTCGAAATTGCATAGTTTCGTCGATTTTTGGTGATCTCGTCGATGGGGAAGGTTGGGATTTTGGCTGGTGATGGAGGAGCGAACGATGGTTCTAGGAAAAATACTGGTTGGGCTTGCAGATGGACGTGGTGGCGGCGGCGAACGCTTAAAGTTTCTAAACCTAGTTTGGTAAGGTCGGAAAGTTTTGATTCGATCGTCACCCACGTGTGGTCAAGTTGCTCGTGCTTTTGGGTGATGGTAGGAGGAGCGATGATGAGTAGATGGCCGGAGTTCTAGAGTTTCTAGTCGTCGAGGTTGTGCGAACGACGTGATTTCCAGGTTTCGGTGATGAGGCCAATTTAAGTTTCCAGGTTTCTAGTTTATACTCGAATTCGAGCTTGCGAGGAGGATGGGTAATCTGATGGTCGAAGGATGGGTTATAGGTGATTGTCGACGTGCTTGATGAAGTGGTGGCGACTGGAGTTGATCGCTGGCGACGTGCAAGTGCACCGTACACGAGTTTCTGGTAGTCTGGAAACTGTGGTTGGTTTGGGTAGAGCTCGATTTTTTTCTCGCGTGTTTGTCTCGAGTAACTCGCGTTTTTACTCAAGGATTTTCAAGGTTGAACTAAAAGCAAATATTTTCTGGCTCGGGTAAAATGTGTTACAGGGTTTAAAACCTGTTCCTGTTTTGAAATTTAAAAATTAAATTTCAAATTATAAATCAAAGTTTAAATTAAGTTTTAAATCAAAATTTGAATATAAATTCAAGTTTAATTTGAAATTTAGTTTGGAAATTTAAATTGTTTTTATAACTTAAAAGTGTTTAAGTAATTAAGTGGATTTTAAAAGTACTTGAATTTAAAATGGAATTTGAATTGGTAAAGGAAGAATGTAAACAATTCCAGATTTAAAATAAAATAGAGTTTTATAAATTTAATTGTTTAAATAAGTTTTAAAGGATGTGATGTAATAGCTTTAAGTAACTTAAAGGGTTTAAGTCGAATTGTGTGTCACGAAGATTTATTGCAAAAGTTTATAAATAAACTTAAATACAATTAAATGTTTGAATAAGGTTAAAGAGTTTATCTTAAGGTATTGAGTGAATTCATGAAATTTAAAAAGGAAAAGAAAAAATGATGTTAAATTACTTAATAAAATTAATTGAGCATAATTACCTAATGTAATTAACAAAGGATAATTACTTAATATAAATAAGTTAAAGGTTAATTAACTAATGAAAATGATTAAGGTAATTAATTACTTAAAGATAATTACTTAGTTAAAAAGAAATTAATTAATGGTTAGAGTTAATTAAGTAATTAGAGACAATTACTTACTATGATTAATTAAGGATAATTAATCAAATAGAAATTAATTAAAGATTAATTAATAAATGTGATTAATTAAGATTAATTAAGTAACTAAAGGTTAATTTAATAAATAATTAAAGGATAATTATTTAATGATTAAAGGTTAATTGATTCATTAATTAAGGATGATTAGTTAATAATTAAAGGTTAACCAATAAATAATTAAAGGGAAATTTATTTCAAATGATTTGTAATTAACTTATGTATCAGTTGATTAATAAATTTTACTTGTGAATGTTTGAATTTTATTGAATAGGTGAGTTGTTTGATATTCCCGATGTCTGATGCTTTGTGATATGAATTATTATGATCTGTGATATGAACTGTGATGTAGTTAATTATCTGTGATTTAATTTATTAATCTGTGATCTGTGAATGAAAGATAAGCGTTATAGTTCATACCGCTTATCAACTATATTCCTGTGTTTTGATCTGTGATGATTGAATAATGTTGCACTATTGTGTGAAACCCCCGGACTAACTTATACACATACAAATATGGATTTCACGAGGAAATCGGTTAAGTCACAGATATTTGAATTTAATTCAAAACAGTTTTGAATTTGAATTTTGAATCCAAATAGTTTTGGAAATGGATTGGGTTTAAAATAAAAAGTTTTTGAAAAGGAATTTCAAAGATAAAATTTATTTCTGAATAACTTGATAAATTTGAAGTTTAAATAATTTGATTTAAATTTAATTTCAAGATTTGAAATTGAATTCTATGATTTGAAACTAGGGATTAAAGATGTTATACTAGTTATATATGGGTTAAACCATTTTATAAGTATTGATTTGGGAATTTGAATTTAATTCAAAGGCTTTGACACGTGCAAATAAAATTGGATGTTTCTGAAATGAGAATTATTTGTTTTCAAATAATAAAAGCTTTCACATAAGAAATGAACTTCCAATTTGTGTTAAAAGGATTTCTAATTTGAAACGAAAATGATTTCTAAATTATGGAAATGGTCTGAAAGCTATAAGTTAAATCTTGATTTAAAGATTTAACGAGTTAATCCAATTGAAATGGAAATTGTTTTGAAATCCATGAATGGATCTTTGTGAACTGGGTGAAATTTGTGAATTGAATCTTTTCGTTTAAAAGAATGGAAATGGTAATTTGTTTAAACCATTTGGAAGAAAGGTTTTGGGTAATAAGTTGTGACTTAATTGAAATCCCTTTATCCATATGTTTTTAAATATTGCGCCTGTTATTCGGTTTAGCCGGGAGAGGACTTTGTGTCACATAACCCATTCCGAATAATGATACGTTGATATGGATAGCATTTGAAGACCGGTGGTGAAGACTGGGTATTTTCAAAAACGAAAGGATAACCCGTCGATTATCTCTGCACTGAGTCGCGCCGGTATAGAGATTCCCTAAGTGAAGGGAAGTCCGATAGGGATTGTGAATACCCGGATTTGCATGGGCTTCTTAAGTGACTTCGGTTCTGTTCGAACTCGGAACAGACTTGTATGGTTGTATGTCTAACACTACACTTTGAGATATAAAACAGTTTTCTTTCAAATACATATCTGTTGGTGGCGGAGAATTTATTCTCTTAGCTTAACACCCTTCTCTGATACGTACGAGCTCAGAGGTTATGTAGTTGATAATTATCAGTGATATATTCCCAATTTGGTAGTGTGGCATGCTGAGTGCTGCCATGTGTTGATGATCATTTGTGATCAAAGCATGGCTTTTGTATAAAACGTAGCTTTGTAGACGAGACTGCATCAGGACCTCACACCCCGGAAATGGTCAAAACAGGAAAGATGCGGCAAGGTTATGAGGGTCGCGCCCTTTAGGGTGTGTCATTCCCTTCTAATAAAGGGTGGTATCATGGTATGGAGCCTAGATATTTACCTATGTGGTGGGCTTCAATCTCATTTACTGTGTGGTTGTTGCTTTGTGGTTTAGAGGCGCCTCGGATAAAGGTCCCAAAGGACCGGGGGGTGGCATGCTCGTGTAGTAGTTACCTAGTTACAGAGGTAACCCGACCTTGTGTTGGCAGGGAGCTAGTTAAGTTCTTGGGACGTCCCGCCAGAGGTGTACCCATGAACAGTAGGAAGTTCCTTAGCCGGACCATTTGTTGGAAATCCAAACAAAACAATACGCGTCCAATACGGTTTTAATTGTATAACCTGCCATTTACTTATGGTGGCGCCCCACTGTTTAGATGGTAGCTATAGTAGGCATAGTTCGGAATTTCCATTCTGGCTAAGATTAATATTATACTTTCGAAATGTTTTCTACACTATGCACTAATAATAATGTTGAAAGGAAATTTTCTCGTATCAAGCATATTTGACTATCATAAGGAGAAATCTCCTCCAATTCTGCGTTTGCATTGTGTGTGTAGCGGGAGGCCTTATGGTAGTTTCATTTTCTTAAAAGCATTACGGATTTATTTTAAATTCTCTTGTTGTCTGTTTTTGTTGCTCACACCAGTCCCATGACTGACTCGGAGTTTATTGTTCCTTTCCTAAACTCTCGGTGCTCACAATTTTCCACACGGGCAGTCTAGAGTTGGGTTTTTCAAATAGTCGGGTTTAGTAGATTATCTGGAGTTAGTTCAGTCTTTGGATCATGACTACACTTGCTTATCGTTGTGCAACGTTATTGGGAGTTCGAGTTATTTCTGGGTTAGTGCTTTGGAGATGGAGATTACCGATACTGGAGTTCTCTTTGAAGACTATATTGGAGATATTGTCCGCTGTTGGTGTTATCATTATTTTTCTGCTGTGTCTTGTATCTCTGATAATATTGATATCTATTGTATCATTCTGTTGTATCATACTATATCAGATATTGTATCTGTCATTGTATCAATGATATATATATATTGATATTCTTTCCCTTCCTCTGTGTTGTACTTAATGGTGTTATAAGCTCCGGCGAACCAGATTCGAAGTTTGGATCTGCGGCATTTGAATATGAGTGTCGTATTCGGTGCCGATTTTCGAATGTCGAGTTTGGGCCGTTATAGTTTTTGCATTGGAATCGTATGTATTCGGTTTGAATTTTACTTCTAAGTTGGAACTTTAATTTTTTGTTAGGTTGAATTTTTATTTTTCACAACACCAAAGCAGCATATTTCTAACGATTATAACCATTACAATTCAATTTGTAATGTTTATTCTTGTTGTTACCAGTAGGGTGGCAAATTTTCCTCAAGGAAATCATAACAATTTTAATCGTTATAAATATTGAAACATGTAATGGTTATAACCATTACGAATATTGAAATTTGTATTAGTTATAACCGTTATAAATTGTAATTTTTTCAACAGTTATAACCGTTAGTAAATTAAAGAGAGTAATCATTGATTTTCGAATTTACTAACACTTACAAAAGTTACAAATTTATTTCTTTTACAGCAGCAATTCTATACGGTGACAATCCTATTACATATATATGACAACATCAAATATATTGAATTTCATTAAAGAGTTTCGGCATACAACATCAATTATATACATAATATGTTAATGTGAGGAAGATTACATCTTCTGATATGAGTTAAGTATCACACATGCTAAAGAGCAGAGCAACCCAATTTGCTACATCAATATTCGACTAGACCATACACCTTTATATGTAGATTTAGGAACTAATGTTTGCTTCTCTTTGCTGATATTTAAAAGATATATTTATCATGCCAGGTTTAATCTTTGCTTACTGCCTATTTTACCTTCAACTTTGCACTCTAAGAATAATCAACCGGTAAGCTTGATATTCACTTCATTCTTGATGATATAAACATCAACAATGCTTCTTGTGGACATTTTCTGAATCCAAGAGCATCTTATTGATCCATTATCTTGCATAGGCTTTATCGATGAACTTTCCATGTCACCTAGAACATCAATATCTTCAGCTTTTGGTATTTGATGTGTGATTCCATGTATCTTTTTCTCTACTTGAGTTTTGAGCTCCTTAAGATTTCGGAAAAGATTTTTTATGTACTTTATTGCATCTCCAACTATGGATGCTCTGTCTCCCTATGCAATTATACGAACAAATGGTTAGCATGCTTAAGGATGAAATACCATGTGCCACTTAAGCATCTTATCGATGTATTTTTTGCATTCATGTTTCTAGAATAAAAATAATTCAAGGACAAGTGATTGACTGGTCATAGTACCAGACTCATAATACATAATTATTCCGCATCTTATACTTAATTGCATATAGATAGCAATGGAAAAAGAATATATTTTGAATAGAATAATGGTAAAGACTAAAGATAATAGCCAGTGAGCTTGTAATTAATAAGCATAGCTGAAAATGATATCAAAAGAGTGGAGAAAGAACAGCAAAATTTCGTTGCTGGAAAGCAAACATATGGGTTAGTACAAGTACCATAGATTTGTACGTGTTCTTTGAGGTCTATGCAGAATCATCATAGTCATATTACAGTGCAACATCAATGAAATTAACATTACCCTGCATAATGATATAACTCAATTTTTAATTTCAGACAGTACAAAAATTAGCATGAATTAGAATATTGTACCTAAATTATGCTTTGCAAATTAACTTATTTAAACTAATATGCTTCAGCTTTGTCACCTTTGCCATATGTCCTCCATGAAAATATACATATGTTCTCTTTAATAAATTTCACTTGAATTCTATATGAAATATGCCATCATGATATATTAACGGGAATTATAATTATTTTTACAAACAATAGTGCATATTTTTTGAGAGTGCTACACTATTGAAATTTCCAGGATCGTACACCACCTCCATTATTTTTCATGATGTTGGACTATTCTTCTTTTCAATATGCGCTCATCACCCACGCACAATACGAGACGTCCTAACAAATCTCCATCATGGTAAAAATCCACCTTAATTCTGACTACTTAAGCGTAAACTATTAACCTCCACGATTTACAGATGTCTTGCATATTGTCCATTGTAGCGGGTGTTACCATAAGCTCTGATACCATGTTGAAATCCTATCTGCACATCCCTCTATGGGGGGCAACATATGAGTTTGGTCCACACCTCTTTTAACAAAAAGAATCCCTTGTTGTTACTTGCAACCAAACTCTCTCACACACACACACACACACACACACACACACACACACACATATATATATATATCACTCCACCTCCATTATTTTTCATGACGTGGGATTATTCCTTTTAGTATATATCCATTACCCATACACAATGTGAGAGATACCAACATGCACATCTTTCACGCCTTGATGTAGAGAAAAATTGGATGTCATGTATATTATCCACATGAAGTTAAATAACTTTCATTAATAAAAATTTAAACCATGTTTCGTGTAACATTCATGATAATATATCATAAACAACCATGAACGTAACCATTCAGACATTAAATACAATAACATATACATAATATTTACTAATATGGTAATGTGTTATTGAATTAGTATATCATATAGCTCTAATATGATATAAATATAATAACATATATACCTATTATGTAAAGACTTTCACCACGTAGAATAATAATTTTTTTATGGATTACATTTATGAACATTAAATATAATAACATATACATAATATGTACTAATATGGTATGTGTATTAGCTATTATTTATTATTTTATTCTTGTCAAAATCAATGACTCATTTTTTAAGAATTATGCATTATGCACATTGAATATGCTAGCATATAAATATACATTTACTAATATAGGAATAGTAATAGGTACAAAGTAAGGAGTAACAGATATGGTAATAGCCTCTGTCTATTATTAAATACGAATATTATAGCACGGTTTGGATGTAGTCATAGAAATTTTTTGGTATTCAACATTTTTATTAAATGAACGGATATGTATTTATGTAAATGCAAATTTTTATTTAGTTACTCAATTTATGACAGGCATTAGCTAAAAATCCATTTGCATTGTTAAGAAAAGTTTTTAGATTTCAAAATAATAATAGTAAGCAGTATATATGCACAATCATAATTGTACTTGTCATAGGAATAAGATAGAAGGATTTTAGTTTTTAAGACATCTAAATATGTAATTGAATTGGTATGTCATAAGCTCTTTGTAGCCTTTTAACTAGAGCATATTTTCATCTTACTCATCTCGATTTTTGCATTGAGGACTTTGGTTGGCCATATTAAGGTCAACTGAAATAAAGAACCCAGATTCAAGAAATGGTCATTAATTGGTTCATTGTTTATATTGCAAAATATTAAGTAATATAAATGACTTGAGTCAAGAAAAAAACTGTTAAAGCGGTTTTGTAATGCATTACTAATTATAGAATACACATAGCTGTCCATTTGATAAATATAGACACAACAACCGATGTCATATTTTTGTAAATTTCTATTTTAAAACTATAGTTTAAGTAAACGTAGAATAGATAAATCAAATGAAAATAATTGAGTAGGCAATATACTAAACACCATTTGAGCATGTATGGAAAGTAATGATGAGATGTTTGGAACATTTTGAACATTTAATCAATATTGCTTGTAAGTCACCATTGACATAAAAACACATGAATTTTCGACATAAAACCACACTAAAACCTACTAGCATTATATAGAAAGCATTATTGGAGCAATTCTTCTAACAAATTAGCCAAAAGATGAAAAATCATGAGTAAATTCTCAAATATTAGAAGCATATTAATGTAAACATAACAGACATTAAAAGTGTGGTTTAGATTTGGCAACATTAAATTATATCAGTGTATTTAAATTGAAAATTAGCCACTAATTACCATTTACTACAACATGTTACACATCCAACTACTTAAAATGTGAAAACATAGAGTAGTTAAAACCATAAAATACGCTATTGCAGTGCAAATGTATACTTCAGACTACGTTTGGTGTATTTATACACACACATGAGCGCATCTGTGTATATGTTGTTTAATTTTGGTGATACAAAATCACAAATAGAAGGAAATAAATATACAAAAGAAAGAAAGAGAAGATTTTGTTTCCCCTAATTAATAAGCATGTTTGATTATGTTTATTTCTCTCTCTAATTGACAAATTTATTTATTTTTTGCTATCTAATATTAACTTGGGCATTAAGTAATTGATGTTATAAATAGAGCCCAGAAGAGATAGTGTAAAATGTGTAGAAACTATTTGCTAATTTATTTCTTCCATCTTTGTTCTTCTCCCCCAATAATTTTGGCCATAGAGATCTGAAAGTCTATAGGGTGGATCGTGTGGTGTATATGCAAGTATATGTGACAAAATATATGATGCAACTAAAACAATATTAATCTAAGTAAATATAGAATAAGCACACCAGGATTTTATACTGGTTCGGACCTCCCATCCTACGTCCAGTCCCGAAGCTCCCCTTCGGAATTCGACTATCAAACATCCTCGCTTCGCCCAGAGTAATAGGCTTGGTTACAATAAGTTGTTCTTGTCAATTGTGTGTTCTATAATACGGATTTTGACTAATTCATACAAATGCTTCAAATATATATCTAGAGAGTATTTCCTATGAGGAACCGAATGTATGAAAGAGTGAAATACAAGTATAGATTGCTAGAGATCAAGAATATATGATAGAGTACGTAATTAGAGAGCGTAAGTAAGTAAGGTGATTTGTTCTCTTGATTCTTGATGATATATACAGTTGTAGAGAGGTTTCTTGAGTAGTTGCGTCCATCAACTAGTGCTCTGTAGTTGCTTCCTTTGATGATGAAGATTTGCAGTGAAGAGAAGCGGAGATGTCTATTCAATTGTGGTAGTCGAAGTTTATATTTAAAATCCGAGTTTGAAATCAGATGTCTGGAATATGTTTCAAACGTCTGATACCATACATATTTTTGAATATAGTAGTAGATCAGACATCTGAGTGCAAATGCCAGACGTCTGGTTCAGTCTGTCTGTCCAGAGAACTATTTCAAACGTCTGGCTTGTGCACCCAGACGTCTGATATTGTGCATATCAGTTTTTGTGCTCTTTTTGATCCTATCGACTTGTAGTCTCTTGTAATGTTCTTTTAAGCCTTGTTCTTGTCTTTCTAGTGATGTTGTTCTAGCAAGTACCTGTATATATATAGAAATATATATACATATTTGATTTCCATTGTATTTTTGTTGTCATCGAAACCGTAGATTTGATTTTCTAAAAAACTCCCCCTTTTTGATGATGTCAACTATACAATGTACTTATATATAATTTTATAAATCTCCCCATGAATATGTGCTTTCCATTATTTATTGTGATCTTTATTATTCTCCCTCTTTGGCATTATCAAAAAGGAGTAATAACCTTTTATTGTAGATATCATGTTTATTCCATTAAGTATTTACCAACCGTTGTAAGATTACATAAATATACACAGAAATAACACACAAAAAAAGAAATTTTATTGATCACATTAAACGTTTACATAGATTTTTATCATTTTTATACAAAAGTTGGAATCCTAAAAATCTAAGGATCTTTTGGGGAAGCTTTATCTTGATCGTCTACTTCATCTTCATTTTTGGAAGAGCTTGCATTTTTTAGGAGATGTCGAAGTTTTTCCGAGAGGTTCTTTCTCCTCATCAAAAAGTTTGGAATGTTTCGAAGGAGAAGGTACTAGAGTTGGTCAATCATCTAAAGGTGGTGTAGGACTATGAAACCTTTGAAGAACCTCCTTTAGAACTGATAATGTAGTTGAAAGTGAAGTTTCAACTGTGGCTAGGCGAGAAGCAAAAGATGTTTCAAAACTATCAATGTGCTTGGCCAATAATTTTTGATTTCGAGATAAAATAAGCCGATTTTAAAGAGTTAAGTCGCAAATACTCTCATTTGGATTCGTCTTAGTGCGAGTCTCCAAAATGTCATCCTGGGATGTATAATCAAAGGGTGCGGGAGCAGGAGGAGTATTTTTGCGATGTTGCTCCACCTCTTGTGATGGTTCAGGTTGTGTTTGAGGTGGAATCTCAGCTTGTCTGGCTTGGCGACATTGATCCACTATTCAAATGATATAAAATCTGAAGAATTTTCCGTTAAGTGCATTAGAGAGAAAATTTTTATGGATGCATATTTTGGAGAAATCTCTTCAAAAGTGGATAAATATGAGGGGATATTGTCAGCTCGTAGAAGTCTCATGATGTATGTAGGATAGATGATGGATGTGCATGATCATGTCAAAAAATGTTTGAGCTCGTCAAATATAAATTTTTGCCCAATTAACCCTTGTTCCACTGAATATAGCATATAGGGCCTTGTGCTCTAACTCCGTGATTTGCTCATGACTACCAAGACTAGGAATGATAGTGTTGATAATCATTCGAGTGAGAAGTCTCGCCTTAGGTCTTAGGTATTTAGATGCAAATCTAGGCATTTCATCTTCCCATGTTTGATGTGTGATATTATCTCTCGGTTTGAGATGCATATCTAGAATATTATATAAATCTTCTCCGGTGTTGGAACATCTAAGAGTTCGGCCTATGATTCCGGGAGCAAGTCTAATTATGTTGCTATAAACACTTGACCATAGCCAATTATCATCGTTTTCAGTGTTCCAAACTGCTTTGCTATCTAAATTAGCATAGAGAAGAAATATGGCTAGCTGATCGATTTGGATTTTATTAGGAGTAAAGGATATCAGTGTTTCTAATCCAGCACTTACGCATATTTCGTCTAAATCATAAATTGGGAACTTTAGAAAATTATAAAATGGACCTATATGGAGTTTCTTCTTTTCATTATCCTCGTATCTCTTGAATGAATGCGGTACACGATTAATCCATCGCTCAATTTGATCATCCAAGCAAACTTGGAGGTTGGATAAAGTTGCTTGGTCATGCTTTCGCTTAGAGATCTTAGGGTTTTTTACTTTAGGAGCCATCGAATTCGAGCGAGTTTGGAAGAGAAAGTAATTTTGAGAAATAGGGAATCAACTTTGCAGTAGAAATGAAATTAAACTTAAGTGAGAAAAGTTAAAAAATGGACGTTATCTGGGTACTTAAGAGTGTCGATTGAATTCCAGACGTTTGGAAGGTGAATCAGACGTTTGATTTAACCTAGTTTGAAGACAGCAAATAGAATCAGACGTCTGGTTGTTTGTGGTAGACGTTTGGAATTGATCGATTTGTAATTTTGAAAGACAGAGAGAATTATCAGATGTCTGGTTGTAGAACCAGACGTCTGGAATAGGTCGAAGTGTTAATTTTGTAGGACAGATAGTTTTCTCAGACGTCTGGATATAATATCAGACGTCTGAAAATGGTCTGAGTTTTTATTTTATGGAGGCAGAGACTTTGTTCAGACGCCTGGTCAGTAGTTCAGACGACTGAAATAGACTGTTTTGTCTTAAAATAGCCTAATTTTGAAGGGTTTTGCTTATTTTTCGAGAGTTTGACTTTAATAAAACATAGTACTATTATTTTTGCAACAGAATACAAACATATGTAGATAAAAATACAATGAGAATAAGTAAATTTATTTAGATGACGATGGAGCACTGCGATCTTTAGACTTGTCTCCATGGCTTGAGTGGAGACCATATATTTCCACGTTCGTGGGTTTATGGGGAACAAGAGAATCGCCTCGGTGAAGGATCCAAAGGTGTACGATAAGAGGCAGAGGGATCCAAAGGATTGCAAGGAATCAAAAGTGGATCATGTACATCCTTCTTTCGTGAATTATAAAATTTTATCGCTACTTGCTCCAGATGACTTAGTCGTCGTTCAGTGACCTTTTGCTCAAAGTATAATTCTCGTTGTAAATCTATTTGTTGCTTTTAATAATGATGTATCTCATCGATTTTGTCCTTGGTGTTATGGAAGACAAATAGAGATCGTTTGGACTTCTTTTTATCGGAAGTGAATCCCGTGTGATAGGATGACCACTTATAGGTCAGTTCCTGATCTGCTGTAGGAGTAGGAGGGCGATAAGGTGTATCCAATGAGCTATCCGTTGTTGGTGTCGTAAAGGAGAGATGAGAGTTGTCGAAAGACATGTTTTTATTTTTAGAGTTGATGTAAAAAAATGAAATCTATATATTCTTTACATTTTGTTTTGCAAAAAGCTATTTATACATGATTTCAAAGGTTACTCATAGGTAAATTCAGAAAACAAATTTCTTAAAAATTTAAGGTAAGGATTTAACAATGTTGATTTGTGGATAAAAAAAATCTAGTCAAAAATAGAATGAATAGAAATGTAGTATTAGTTGAGAATCACTACGGGAACATATTCCTAAACCACGTTGCAGTTTAACAAATGTTTATTCATTTAGTGGTTTTGTAAAAATATCTGCTATTTGATTCTCGATATTTACGTATTCTAATGTAAAATTCTTCTTTCTACATTGTCACTAAAAAATGATGGTGTACATCTATATGTTTAGTACACGAGTGATTTACAGGGTTTTTCGATAGATTTATTGCACTCGTGTTATCGCAATATATTGGTTATTTATTGATAATTTTGACAAAATCCGTAAGTATTTGTTGCATGTATATCACTTGTGCACATGCTAGAGCTGCTGAAATATATCCGGCTTCGCAAGTAGATAAGGAGACACAATTTTTCTTTTTGCTAAACCAGAAACTAATGATTGTCCGATAAAGTGACAAGTTCCGCTAGCACTCTTACGATCTGTTTTACATCCACCGAAATCCGTGTCACTATATGAAACTAGTTCAAACGATGATCCCTTAGGGTAAAACAAACCGTAATCTCTAGTACTAGATAGATATCGTAAGATACATTTAACAGCTCTTTGATGAGATTCTATTGATTTTTCTCGAAATCGGGCACAACGACATATACTCATCATAATGTCGGGTCAACTAGCCATCAAATAAAGTAAGGAGCCAATCATACTATTATATAATTTTTCATCAAAATCTTTTCCGTTATCAGCTTTTCCAAGTGAACACTAGTACTCATCAATGTTGGCTTGCTTAAAGTTTTATGCATTTCAAAACGACGCAATAGATAATTGCAATATTTTTCTTGATAAATAAAGATACCATTTTCAAGTTGTTTTATTTGTAAACCTAAAAATAAATTTAATTCTCCCATTTGAGACATTTCAAATTTATTTTTCATAATATTTGAAAATTGATTTCAAAGATTATCGTTAGTTGAATCAAAAATAATATCGTCTACGTAAATTTGTACAACTAAAATGTCATTATTTTCTTGTTTAATAAATAAAGTCGTATCGATTTTACCTATTTGGAAACCATATGTAATTAAATGATTTTTAAGGCGTTCG
This sequence comes from Allium cepa, assembly GCA_030765085.1. Classification (NCBI taxonomy): domain Eukaryota; kingdom Viridiplantae; phylum Streptophyta; class Magnoliopsida; order Asparagales; family Amaryllidaceae; genus Allium; species Allium cepa. Next base: position 552,512,994 of record CM060938.1, read on the forward strand.
TACCGAGCATGAGGGGGTTTTTAAACCATATAAGGTTTTTTGTAATTCAAAAACATGATCGGGGTATTTTTCTTGAACAAACAATGGAGGTTGTTTAACATATACATTTTCTTTAATAAAACTATTTAAAAAAGCACTTTTGACATCCATTTGAAATAATTTAAAATTGTGATGATTTGCAAAAGCAAGTAATGTACATATGACCTCGAGTCTTGCTACTAGAGAAAATGTTTCGCCGTAGTCGATATCTTCTTTTTGATTATAACCTTGAGTGACTAGACATGCTTTATTTCTAACTATATTTCCGTTTTCATTTGCTTTGTTTTTGAATACCCATTTTGTTCCAATAACCGATTGATTTTCTGGTCTTGGTACTAATTCCCAAACATTATTACGTTCAAATTGATTTAATTCTTCTTGCATGGCTATTATCCAAAATTATCGTTTGAGGCTTCTTTATAATTTTTTGGTTCAAAATTTGACACAAATGTAATATGACTTATTTGGGTAAGTTGATTTCTGTCTACTCTGCAATTGAGATCTCCAATGATATTATCTTTTGGATGATCTTTTAGAATTCTAGGAGATGATATAAAGTATTATTTTGTTTATTTTGTCTCATTATTAAAAGAATTTGTTGTGTTTGTTATTGGAATTATTTCTTCATCGTCATTAGTATGATGGTTAAGAAAATTTTCATCAAACGAAACATGTAAACTTTCTTCAGTTGTGTTATTTTGTTTATTAAAAATTCCATATGCCTTGCTACGATCCGAATATCCAGCAAAGATTCCTTCATCGGCCTACGGGTCGAATTTTCCAAAATTATCTTTTGTATTTAGAATAAAACATTTTGATCCGAAAGTTTTAAGGTATGATACTTTAGGTTTTATTCTAAAAAATATTTCAAAACAAGTATGTTTAGTCATAGGTCGTATGGTTACTCGATTCAAAACATAACAAGTCGTAGTAATAGCTTCAGCCCAAAAATGTTTTGGTAGACCGCTACTATTTAACAGCGTTCATGCATATTCTTGTAACATACGATTTTTTCTTTCTACTACACCATTTTGTTGAGGCATGCGGGGAAAAGGAAAATTATGACTTATACCTTTTTTATTACAAAAATTAGTAAAAAGATCATTTTTCAAATTCTCCACCATGATTACTTCGAATATTCTAAATTTTCAATCCATTTGAATTTTAATTCTTTTAGCAAAAATTTCAAACATACCAATGGTGTCACTTTTATGTTTTAAAAGTAAAGTCCATGTATATCTTGAAAAATCATCAACTATTACGAAAACATATTTGTTGTGATTTATAGATCGTACTTGAGTTGGACCAAGTAAATCTAAATGTAATAATTCTACTGGTTGTTTTGTAGAAATATTATTTTTAGATTTAAAAGAGATTTTCTTTAGTTTTCCAATTTGACAGTCGTCACATAAATTTTCTACTTTATAATTTATTTTTGGTAATCTTATAACTAGCTCATATTTTGCTAATTTATTAATATATTTAAAATTAATATGACAAAATCGTTTATGCCACAACCATGATCGTCATGTTTGGCAGTTAAAGATAAATTTGAATTTTGATTTATATTCATATTTAATGCATAAATATTTTTGTTTCTAAATCCTTTAAAGATAAATTGTTTGTTATTTGTCGAAAATATTACATCTATCTTTTTCAAAATTGATTTGAAAACCCTTATCGCATAATTGACTAATGCTAAGTAAGTTTTGTTTTAAATTTTCTGTTAACAAAACATGTGTAATGATAGGAGAGTTAGAAATGCCAGAGTTGATGACTTCTCTGATGCCAACAACATATCCTTTTGAGTTATCTCCGAAAGTTACCATTCCACCATCGATGCAAGTTAAATTTGATAACATTTTTGAGTTTCTAGTCATATGCTTAGAGCATCCACTATCAAGTATCCATTTTTCCTTATTTTTTATTTTGGGTACCTCATCAATTTGTGCCATAAAGCGTATATTAGCTTGTTCTCCGTCACTATCGTTGTCACTGTCTAATGATGATGAAGAATCTGAGTCATCCCACGTTACTTTGAAGCTTTCTTCTTTTTGAATTTTTCAAATTTGTTCTTCTTTTTATCGTTGTTGAGCTTGGGACAAACTTTCTTCATATGTCCAAATTGGTCACATTCATAGCATTTGATTGATGTTTGATTTGTAGAACTTGATTTTCCTCCTTTCTGAAATCTGGTCATTTTCCTAAATTTCTTGAATTTGTTGTAGTTTTTGGAAATAAATACGATTTCATCTTCTTCTAAGTCAGAGTCTTCATTTGTTGCTGGGAATGCTATGTTTTTCTTTTTCGAATTTTTTCTTTTCTTTCCTACAAATTAGCTTCATAGGACATTAAATTTCATATCAATTCTTCAACTAAAAGTGTTGAGAGATCATTAGCTTCTTCGATGGCTAATATTTTTCTTTCCCACTCTGGAGTTAAAGAATTGAGTATTCTAGATATTAAGTAAAAATTTGTGAATTTGACTTCAAGTGCCATTAAATCATGCTGAATGGTTTAGAATTTAGAGTACATGTCTACTAGAGATTCATTTTGTTTCATTTTAAATCATGAAAATTTATTTTGTAAAATTGAAATCTTAGTTTGTTTAACTTTGTTTGTGCCTTTGTGTGTAATTTATAAGATACACAAATATCATATGTAGTGTCACATAACATGACACATGAAAATTCATTTTTATCTAATGAAAAAAACAAAACATTCACAGCTTTGGCGTTATTAACAGCTGTAGTTTTTTGTGCGTCATTCCATGTGTTCATAGAAGTGTCAGATGCTTCATATTTATTTTGAGTGGTTGGCCCAATTTCTAATCCATTAGCTTCCATAAAAATTCTCATACGTGTTGACCAATATGCATAGTTAGAACCATTAAAAAGTGGGGGTCGTGCCGTGGATTGACCTTCTTGAAAAATACTTACCATATTAAAGTGATTCAAAAACGTGTTACTATACTTTGATCAAACCTTGCTCTGATAATAATTGGAAGTCTACAAGGTGGATTGTGTAGTGCATATGCAAGTATATGTGACAAAATATATGATGCAGCTAAAACAATATTAATCTAAGTAAAATAGAATAAGCACACCAGGATTTTATATTGGTTCGGACCTCCCGTTTACATCCTGTCTCGAAGCTTCCATTCGGAATTTGACTATTAAACACCCTCGCTTCGCCCGGAGGAATAGGCTTAGTTACAATAAGTTGTTCTTGTCAAATGTGTGTTCCATAACACAGATTTTGACTAATTCATACAAATGTTTCCAATTTATATCTAGAGAGTATTGTCTGTGAGGAACTAAATATATGGAAGAGTGAAATACAAGTATAGATTGCTAGAGATCAAGAATATATGATAGAGTATATAATTAGAGAGCGTAAGTATGTGAGGTGATTTGTTCTCTTGATTCTTGACGATATATATAGTTGTAGAGAGGTTTCTTTAGTAGTTGCATCCATTAACTAGTGCTCTACAGTTGCTTCTGTTGATGATGAAGAGTTACAACAAAGAGAAGCGGAGATATCTATTCGAATGTGGCAGTTGAAGTTTATATTTAAAATCCGAGTTTGAAATCAAACGTTTGTAATATGTTTCAGACGTCTGATACTATATATATATATTTGAATATAGTAGTAGATCAGACGTTTGAGTGTAATTGCCAAACATCTGGTTCAGTTTGTTTGTTATTCCAAAGAACTGTTTCAGACGTCTGGCTTGTGCACCCAGACGTCTGATATTGTGCATATCGGTTTTTTTGCTCTTTTTCTTGTGCTTCTTTGATCCTATCAACTTGTAGTCTACTATAGTCTTCTTTGAGCCTTGTTCTTGTCTTTCTAGTGATCTTGTTCTAGCAAGTACCCGTATATAGAAATATATATATATATACATATATATATATATGAATATTTGATTTTCATTGTATAGTTGTTGTCATTGAAACCTTATATTTGATTTCCTAACAAGATCAAGACTCCCTTTCTCGATTTGTTTATTGGTTCAATTTGTATTTTGTTTACTTTTATTACGTTCGATTAATTGTAAACAAATTTTGGTGAATCAATAAAGAGGGTGGTTGGGCGGAATCTCTTGTGCATTGATTTTTTATTTCATGCCCGTTTTTTATCTATTCAAATTTATCTCTTTGTGATTTGCATGATAAAAGATCAGTTGGGAAAAACTCCCATAAAGCAAAGTTTTCACTAATTGGTATCAAAGTAAGGTCACTACAAAGCCTAGAGAAATATTGGATATGAAATATTATTGAGATGTTGGACGTAGTTTCTTTTTCAAAGATGGCTATTTTGGATGGAAAAAATTAGGGTATTTGGATCCTAGGATGAAATATGATTTTTACCTAAATAATCTTCATGATCTAATTGATGGAGATAGGAAGAAGCCCTCTGATGTAAAGGAGGGGAAATGGAAGAACATGGATAAGAAGGCAATTGTGTCAATTTGTCGGTATCTGGATGATTCAATCTTCCATCATGTGGCTAGTTGTGAATCCACGAAGGCTTTATGAGACAAGTTGGTATCTTTGTATGGTCGAAGAGTGCTACAAATAAGGCTTTTCTTGTTCGAAAGTTGGTTCAACTGAGATTAGATGGAGAGAAGTCTGGTGCAATGCATTTTGGATGAATTGGAAGATGAAATCACTCAATTGGAAAATATGAATTTCAAATTTGATGAGGATTTACATGCTCTTTTATTGATGAGCTCGCTTTTAGAAAGTTGGAAAACTAGGGTTGTTTCATTAAGTATTTCATATGCTAATGGTATAATCTTACTGGAAACTGTTCGAAGTAGTCTTTTAAATGAGGAACTCAGAAGAAAAGAGTCATGTGTGAAATTAGTTTAAGATGAGTCTATGGTAACAAAGGACTCGTAGAAGAATTCAAGTTCAAAGAAGAAAGTTGCTAATGGTAAAAGTATGTCAAAAAGTATTATTTGTTATTATTGTCATAAAATGGGTCATATGCGCAACTGGTGTGAAGCGTATAAAAGCGATCAAAACAAGGCTATACATAGTGACAGTGATAGTTATACACGGGTGGGCATAGCTAAAGGTAGCGACAGTGATACTCCTTGTCATGTCTTCATTAGTGAAGAGAACCCTTGGAAGATGGATTCGGGTGCCATTTTTCACATTAGTAGAGATGTGAATTGTTTCTCCTCTTATTATAAGAATGTCGACATGATTAGGATAGTCAATGGAGAAGAGCTACCAATTTGTGGTATTGGATCTATTCGGTTTCATATGCATGATGGTGTGATTAGATAAGTCTCAGGCATGAGGCATGTTCCTTCTAGTTCACATAATCTGCTTTCTCTCAGTCAGTTGGATCACCGTGGATGCATTTTTGAAACTCGAGGTGGAGTTTTGAGAGTGAAGATAGGTGGTCTTGTAGAGATGAGAGGAGTATTGGAAGAAGTAAACCTTTATAGTTTTACTGGTCATGTAGTCAACTACGGGAAGCGGGTGACAGTTAGAGAGCCTAATCCATAGTCGGGTGGAGAGGCTAATGTGTTCACTGCTTATGATGATCGTGTTAATGGTCATATTTTAGAAAGGGTCTTCATGTTGATGATGCTCGAGGGATCAATAGTGATCATGTAATGAGCTCAAATCGAGTGGTAGACGAGTGTTGAGTAGGAAAATCCATAGAGACTATATGAAGATCTTTATGGTATTGCAAATGATTTTGAGACCGATTGATGTGGTGCACCTCATGGCGGGAGATGCATCACTTGTAGGCGATGGTAGAGGTTTGTAATATGGTATGATTGAGATATAGGGAGTTGTGATAAATCTAAAGATGGCAAGCATGATATGTTGGAGATATGCGATTTTCCATCAAGGTGGAGTGTTAAATTTTGGTGATACAAAATCACAAGTAGAAGGAAATAAACATGCAAAAGAAAGAAAGAGAAGATTTTTGTTTCCCCTAATTAATAGACATGTTTGATTATGTTTATTTCTCTCTCTAATTGGCTAATCAATTTATTTTTTTCCGTCTAATATTAACTTGGGCATTAAGTAATTGATGTTATAAATAGAGCCTAGAAGAAAGAGTGTAGAATGTATGGAAATCTATTTGCTAATTCCCTTTTCTTCCATCTTTGTTCTTCTCCTCCAATAATTGTAGCCATAAAGATCGATACTCCATTTCTCAAATTGGTTGTTGGTTCAATTTGTATTTTGTTTAGTTCTATTTTGTTCCATTAATTGTAAACAAATTTTGGTGAATAAGTAAAGAGGGCGGTTAGGTGGAATCTCTTATGTACTGATTTCTGATTTTGTGTCCGCTTATTTTCTATCCAAATTTATCTCTTTGTGATTTCGATGATAAAAGATCTATTAGGAAAAGCTTATGCAAAGTAAAGTTTTCACTACATATGTGTGTGTTTTTATTCATATCAATTTCACATTTGTGTTTGATTATTTTTTCTCCTCCATGGAAAGAAGTAAAAGATGCTTGACTATTTAATATCTGGTGACCACAAGCTTTATTATTACTTTCATCTCTAATAAATATAGCGACTTTGCTTGACATGCTTGTCACATGCTTGCATATTATGATAAGCTAAAAAAAAAAAATCTTGGCATCCAAAGTATTATTATGAGACATCACAAAAAAATTGTTTATTAATAAACATGGAAAGAATGTGGCTTTATGGTGTTCATTTCTAGGCATAACATAGAGTCCGAAAAATATTCACCTTTAAATTTTACTCTTTTATTCAAGATATTGCTATAAACAAAATAAATTACAAAAGATTTTATAATATAAAACCAGTTACTGTACATTCTTGAACAACCTTTTAAGATTTCTATGATAATAAAAAATTATTTTATAAAATCAGGGATATAAGATCATAATAAATATATATGTTATAATATTTACACGTAATGACAGATCAGGGATCTTATTTATTACTTGAACAAAATATGTAAAATATTTACTTTATTTGGATTAAAAAAATTATGAGATCAAGGAACAAAATAACTATATATATATGTGTGTGTGTGTGTGTGTGTATACACAAATTACTTGAATGGTTGTTTATAAGAAGTATGTACTAGGTATATAAGATCCCTGCTCTTATATATATTTTGTTGTGATCTTATATTCACAACCATGTACATGTATTAAAGTGACATCCATTACGTGTACAACATATGCATGGGCCAAAAATATAAGGCCTGACCACTGTGCTAATCACCTGGCAGATAGCAGAGCTAGGGAACATTCCATGAAGCTATCATTTGATAAAAATATATACCATTTAAGATTTCTAAATGTGAGGTTTTGATATTAAACTAACATTATGTGGTTACAAATACATACTTGGTGCATGTCAGAATAAGGTTACATATATGGTTGGTGTTAACCAAAAGGCTCATTAAAGAATGAAGAAGTAAAATGAACGCCTACAAAAGCATTGTAAAAGCTTCGTAGAAAAGAAAACGAAAGGTTTCACTGTAGTTCAAAAATAGGGTTACGATGGCATTAAAGTGGCTTCCGAAGAGGATGAATTGGTGTTACAAGCATTGGATGCTTCTGTAAATATTAAATGGAGTATGGGCTTTCGAAGGAGTCGAAAGGGTCAAGGCTACCCTTCCGCTTCAGTTAATCCTTCCGAAACTTGGTTCCGCATGCATAAAGGAGTTACATATGCATTGAATATACATTTCAAAGGTAAAAAATAACAAGCTTATGTATACGTATCAAACCTTTTGAAATAGTTGTTAAGGGAGACTTCACATGTGACCAGTATTGCTTCTATGAGCACCTGAAGATGGGACATCTGCATTGATCAACAAGAAACTTTTGAATGCCACTTTCCGTAACTAAGCCTCCTCAAGTGATCTTTCGTAATGATCCTTCCGCCACCATTAAGTCCTTTAGAAAACATCTGAATGCCCTTCCCCACACCTTCAAATAGCCACCATCATGTTAGCACTAGACCTTAACAACATTGGAAAGGTTTCGATGGTGACGAAGAAGTCGGAAGTGCTTCCACTTATATTCAAACAGCACAATAAGGACCTTGACTCTTTTGCTACTAAAAGAAGCATACTTTTTGAAGGTGTCGAAAGGCTCCAAAAGTACTCAAAAGAAACATTGGTGAATATCGAAACAATATCCAGTGTTAGTATACTTTCGATAGAGACGGAAGGGCTAATCCAAGCATAACAACAGACACGAAGACCTACTCACTAATCGAGACTATGGAAGCGGAAGGATGAAGGAAAAATGATGGGTGAAAAAGGTCAGAAGAGAGACCTTTCGATAGCTTTGAAAGGATGGATGCAGAAGGGTTCAACCCGCACCTATAAATACGACCCTAGTAGTCCAAATTAGGGGACAGATTATCGAGTCCTTGGAATTTCTTGTCACTTCTTGGCTAAATCAAATTCTTGTAACCCTAAATCAAATTAGGGAAAAATTCTACTACTTTTAATCCATTCATGAGAAATAAAAAAGGAGAGGATCCATGGATCTAATATTCATTTCGAATATGAGTATGATCATTTCGGCCATTAGCTTGTCTAATGACTAATTGCACATGATACACACTTATCTTCTTAACCTTTATTTGGCATATGCCATGCTATGGAATTTATTTGGATATCTTAACTTTAAGGCATATTATCATCATGTCCAAAGCCCATACAATACTAAAGTGACGTTGTGATGATACTTCAATATTATTGAGTCAATTGGACTTACGTTGTTTATTCAAAATAAGATTCCATGGCATATTGAAAACACTTTTCACTTAATACATATATGTTGTGTTCTGAATCTTTTCAATGAGACCAGTCCTTTGAAGTGATTCGCCATGTTTTCATTGAAGTCATACCCTTTGGGAGAACTCCTTCGAAAGGTGCTTGAATACTTCAGAACATATCTTTACTTTCGAAGGAATTCTTCACATGGCAGCAGTATCAACATTTTCGAAGGGGTTCCATTCGAAGGCATAAAGACCTTTTCGATTTAGTTAGATCTCAACTATTCCTACTGGGATATAACCATGGGACACTCCAACTAATTCGAAAGGGGTAACGAAGGGACTTCTTACTTCTTTAACTTTTCTTTGAGGTGTAGACAAGATTTCTTGTTAACATTTTTGGTACTAGAAGGAGGGTTAAACCTCCACCCTAATTATTTCCATATACACAAATTATGGAACGTTTGACTTGTTATAGAAAAATAAAATCGAAAAGACTTTGTCGATTGGATGAGGAAGCAGAACACACAACAATTCTAAAGGAAAATATAACTCCAACCTTCAACATAGAAGGAGTTGTGCTAAGACAACCATCAACTCCAGCACAACCAGATGATAATGCAGCTAAGATAAGGCATTTAGAGTAATGACTACTAGAAATGCAAGAGTTCCTGGAAGCGGCCCTTGCTCAGAAATCTTCTAAAACTGCTAAACCAACAACATGAGATGAATTAGTCTCCCCAAGGAGGAACTTGAAAGCTCATAATTTCGAGGGCAAGAGCAAGATCAACTTAATATTATCAAAGATGAAAGAACATCATGCAACTAAAGTCGATCATCAAGGTAGAATGCAGAATACATATTTGATGTAATCTAGAAGCTTAACTTCAAAGGAATATAATCCAAATTGGAAAAGCTATCATAATGCTGAAGCTTATTCGAAGGATATGGTGGAGAAGGCTGTTAAAGACTTGCTTAACGCTAAAGGAAAAAGAATTTCAAATAAGAAAGTGAATAACAATGAATGAGTAGCTCCGTTTACTGGTGAAATAATGTCAACAGTAATTCCATCCATGTTAAGACCCCCACTACGAAATATCACGGCACTATTGATCCCGATGACCACTTGATGGAGTGGATCTATATAATGCTTTTGAAGTGGTGTGATGCAGGTTATTCCCAGCAACACTTCAAGGGGCTGCCGCAAAATGGTACCGCCAATATTGGGAGAAAAATATTTACTCATGGAAACAATTCTCCTACGAATTCTCCACTCAATTCTACATATGCAAAGATCCAATGGTTGACTACACTATTTTAGCAAAAATCAAGTAAAGACAGGGAGAATGTTGGGTGATTGCCTTAGAAGGTTTAATATAGAGGCATTGAATGCCAAAGACATGAATGATAAAGATAAGCTTATTGTGGTGTATACAGGATTGATAGAGAACATGCCATTTTGGAAAGAGCTCTTCGTCCAAGGATGTAAAGATTTGCAGGACTTTCACTTTCAAGCTGATAAATTCAATTAAATGGATGAATTATTCTATGATAAAAAGAAATTTAACCCTAAAAAGGAGGGTGGAAGATTTGGATTTGATTGAGGACACAAAAGGTCAAGGTGGGAAAAGCGTAACACTAATTCAATTGTTTGAACAAGCCATTATCTTATTTTTATGCCACAACTAAAGAGAAAGTTAATTTCCCAACTTCATTCAAGGCTAGAAACTACCCTAAGCAAAGAAAGGGGTATGATTATTGTGTTATCATAAGGCGAATAGCCATAAGACTGATGAGTGCCGAGTGCTGGCCGAAATTATCCAAAAGCTAATCCATAAAGGATGCCTGAAAGAATCCATCAAAGATAAACAGAAAGCACCCTAGACTGGTGATGGACGACAAAAATTCCCTAGTAATGCTGTGAATATCTTAGAAGATCCATTGAACTTGATTCCACCTTTGAATAGGATTGATGTGACTCATGTAGGACCGCATCCGGTGGGAACTAATAAAGGAGCCAAAAACATATATATTAAGGAAGTTAGGGAAGGGGAGTTCTCTATCTAAGAAGAGTCCCAGTTCAAAAATCCATGGCATAATATATAGATGCAAAATATTGTCATCACTCCACAAGAGCTAAAGAAAGGAACTCATTGTCCTATTAATGACCCCCTCTTAATCATAGCTAAAATTGTTCTTTCCGTATATCCACGATTTTAGTTGACACTGGAAGTGCTGTTAACGTCATCTTCAAGCATGCCATTGATCAGTGGGCATTCCTAAGGATAAGCTAGAGCCTAGCCTTAAACCTATCTTTGGGTTCAACAATAAGGGGTCGACTCCGATAGGGAAAATAAAGTCTTTGGTACAGATGGGAATACTTCCATGCTGTAGAACTTTCGAAACTCTCTTTTTGATCATCAATCAGCCATCATATTACAATGCATTCTTTGGCCATCCCAGCTTTTATGAGGTGGATGCTTTTGTCTCACTAAAATATCCAATGGTAAAATTCTTGACTAAAAGAGGTTGGGGTACTATTCAAAGGGGACAATTTAGCTCCCATGAAATGTGTTTTGCAACTCTTGATCAATACAAAAGGGAGTACTCTTCTTGTTATGATTCCTCTACTATTTTTCAGCTTCTGAATGATGGATTTTTACATCCAATATTCCAAGCAAAAATAAGATATAATAAAATGAACAAACGTGTGTTTGAAAGGTACATCTTGCTAGGGAGCAAGAGGAAGAGGACCGATGCTAACCCGTAGAAGAAGGCGAGATCATCGCCGAATTGGATCACTAAGGGGTAGTGGAGAGGATAAAACCTATGGAGGATCTTGAGGAAATGTGTATCGATCCAGCTGATTCAGCCAAAATAGTTAAAGTGGGAAAAGAGTTAGATAACAACTTAAAATCATACATAATTTAATTTCTTAAAGGTAAAAAAGACGTATTTGTATGGTCCCATTCAGATATGATCAAGAATGATCCATTAGTTATGTGCCATGCACTGAATATTGATCCAAAGTTGACCTCTGTTTGATAAAAGAAGGGACAATTTAATAAATTTTGATCTGATGCCTTAAAAGAAGAGGTTAAAAGGTTACTTGGAAAAGTTGTTAATTTGGAAAGTTTTTTTTACCTAAAATGTCTAGCAAACCCGGTATTGGTAAAGAAGTCAAACAGCAAGTGGAGAACCTGGGTTGATTACATTAACCTAAACAAAGCATGCCCGAAATACTATTATCTGCTAACCCAGATAGACCAATTAGTTGATGAAACTAGTGGACACAAGATATTATCTATCATGGATGCTTATTTAGGATATAATCAAATACCTATGTTCAAACCAGACAAAGAATATACAAGCTTCATAATCAACTGGAGAACTTTCGGTTATAAAGCAATGCCTCTCGGGCCAAGGAATGCAGGAGCCAGTTATCAAAGATTGCTCAATGGAATGTTTAAGGAACAGATTGGATGAAATATGGAGGTTTATGTGGATGATATCCTACTCATAAGCTGAGAGTCGCCTTAATGATCTTGAAGGAATGTTTGAAGTATTACGAAGGCATCAGATGAAACTGAATCCTCACAAATGTTCTTGCGAAGTTCATTCTGGAATGTTCTTAGGTTATATTATAAGCACACAAGGGATTGAACCCAGTACTGACTAGATCCAAGCTATCAAAGACCTGGCCGAGCCCAAAACCAACAAAGATGTAATGAGTCTGAATGCTAGAATTGAAGCCTTGAGCAGATTTATCTCCAAGGCAACCAATAAATGCGTCCTCTTCTTCAATGTGATTAAGAAAAGAACGAACTTTGAGTGGAGAAAAGATTGTAAGAAAGCCTTCCAAGAATTAAAAAATCATTTAGAAAGGCCACCAATATTATCCTACCCTGAGGATGGAGAAAGTTTATACTTATATATGGCGGTTTCAGAATATGTGGTTAGCTCGATTCTAATTAGAGAAGAAAATGAAACTCAACTTTTTATTTATTATGTGAGCAGATGATTGAAGGATGCCGAGGTTCGATATCCAGTCATAGAAAAGTTGGGTTACTGTTTGATACTTACAGCATGGAAACTTAGAGCGTACTTTCAAGCACATCCAATTAGATAGTAACTAACACTCAAGCAAGTTTTCAATAAACTTAAGACTTCGCGTACGATGGTAAAATAGGGAATTGAACTTAGCCAATATGACATTGAGTTTCAGCCACGAGCAGCAATCAAAGGGAAAGCATTACGGACTTATCAATGTATGTACAAACTTTGTTAAAGAATAATCGGAGAAAGAATAAAAGCCCATATGGAAATTATTATGGATGGGGCATCAAACGAGTAGGGAGCCGGAGTAGGATATGTCATAATCACACCAAATGGACACTGTCCCATGCAATGAAGCTAGGATTTTCTCCAACAAATAACGTAGTTGAATATGAATCGATGGTTGCAGGATTAACTCTGGCTTTACAATTAAAATCCCAGGAATTCAAATCTTTAGCGACTCTCAACTAATGGTAAATCAGATAAAGCAGATATATCAGAATAAAGACGCCAAACTATCTATATATGTTAAGAAGGTGCTAAAAGTGCTTACCTTATTTTAAGATTATGTTATACACAAGTCCCATGAGGAGATAACTCTCAAGCAGATTCATTAGCAAAATTTGTTAGTTCAAGTAGGGCCCTAGAAACCCATATAGTACCAATAGGGTATCAAACAAATCCCAGTATTGAAGAGAAAATGCTCGAACCAGGAAAAGAACTGTTGGTTTTAACTAGATCCCAAGATGAAGCAAGAAAGAGAAGAGAGAGAAATTGATGTGGAAATCCCATATGAAGATCCCAATCATCCAAGGGAAGATAACTATTACGTAACACTTAGATGAAACCTATTGTAGAATATCTTACCAATGGGATATTGCCATCTGATAAAATGGAAGCTAGGAGAATCAGATGACAGGCTCCAACCTTCACAATTATGGATGGAATTCCTTATAAGAAAGGTTATGCTCTTCCTTACTTAAGATGTGTGAACCCGAAAGATGGGTTGAAATTGCTAAAGGAAGTGCATGTAGGATTTTATGGAGAGCATTCTAATGTGATAAAATTGGCTAAGAAAATAATGAGACAAGGCTTCTATTGGCCTCAAATGAGTAGTCAAGCTATAAAACACATAAAGAAATGTGAAGGGTGTAAAAAATACTCAAAGATTTCCCATTTACCACCAAGCCAATTAAATTCGATCTCTAGTCTAAATCGATCTGATTGGACCATTGCCGATTTCTAAAGGAAGAGGAAAATATGTTGTAGTGGCCATTGATTACTTTAGTAAGTGGGCAGAAGTAGAGCCACTCCACAAAATCACTTCTGGGGAAGTGCTTAGATTCGTTAATAAAAACATCATCACTAAGTTTGGGATCCCTTACAAAATTATACCTGATAATGGAACGTAATTTGAAAGTGAAGAATTTTTTCGATTTTGCGATAAGAACAGAATTATCAAAAGCTTTTCTGCTATAGCACATCCAAAGGTTAATGGAGCTATCGAAGCAACCAACCAGACTATTAAGACAATCATGAAAAATGATTGAACAAGGCCAAAGGAAATTGGATGGAAGAATTACCATTTGTACTCTGGGCATATCGCACGTCCACCAAAACTGCTACAGATCATACCTCTTATTCCTTAACATATGGGTGCGAAGCAATGTTGATGGTTGAAAGTGAAATACTTTCACATCGAAGAATTATGTTTGCATTTGATCCAAACCAAGAGTTGAAAAAGAATCATTGGAACTAATACATCGGCTAAGAGATGAAGCAGCTATTCGAACAACTGAATATAAAAAAGAATCTCAAAATACCATAACTCGAAAGTAAAGATAAGATCATTCCAAGAAGGAGATCTAGTGTTCCGAAGAGTGAAGGCAAACACTAGAAACTCTACGGACTGACCACTTGGACCAAATTGGGAGGGTCCTCTAATTGTGTGCAAAGTAATTCCTCCGTGAGCTTACAAATTATGTTGACCAGATAACAATATGGTTCCTAGAACATGGAATGCAGAACATTTGCGATCGTGTTTTCCCACATTGGACTAATAAAGTGCCTCTTTTTTAAGAAAAGTCTACATAGTCAGGAGTAGAATTCTCCTTAAACTTGGAAACTACTTTAAATGGTTATAAGCATTTTCCCATTCTAAGTTGGCCAAGTCAAAGCGCCTCCTGGAGGGAGGTTAGAGTAAACCATTATCCATGCCATGCTATGGCCAGGTTAAAGTATCTGCAAGCCTTTAATTGCGCCATGCTATGGCCAGATCAAGGCGCCCTCTGGACGGCGGACGGAGTAAGCCCTTGAACGCACCATATTATGGCTAGGTCATGGCACCGACCATCCTTCAGTCCTGCCTATATGGCCTGTTGGAGCACCTCCTAGAGGGTGGATGGAGTATGCCCTTGATCCCACCATGCTATGGCCTGGTCAAGGCACCAAACAAGCCCTCAGTCCCACCTATAAGGCCTGGCCGGGTCACCTCCTGGAGGGAGGTCGGGTAAGTCCTTGGGTTTTACTTGTGGATAAGCTAACCAAGCACACCGAGTAACAATGGACTAATACGTCCAAGCCCCAGAAGTGACACATAAAGAATTAACAATGTACAAAGCCTAAAAAATGACGCATATCAAAAGAATCAAGTACTTTGAACCAAAGAGGCAGCGCAAAGCAAAATTCAGATGATCAAAGTCCAAAGAGTGGAGCGGGACAAAAGGCTCAAACAAGAATTTCTGAGCTTCCATTATTCGAATAATGATTTCTAAACTTTCCTTCCCACTGTCAGGAATGGACTCCAAGCTTATTTCCAGATGGTAACCCCTAGATCACATTTATTATCAGACATGAATCTACGTCCTTCGGCTAATTTCCATAAGATGATTTCTAGACTTCACTTATTAACACCCAAATCTGGGTTTTGGGTCTTTTACTATAAGTTTTTGGACTTCACTTATTGATACCCATATTTTGGTTTCGAATGTCAATCTCAAGACCTTTATTATGGACTTCTGGTCGTCTACTAATTTCCAAGTAATAGTTTTTGGATCTCTTTTATGGATACCCGAATCTGTATCTTAGGTCTTCTACTATTAAATTTCGGACTATCCTTATCAATACCCGAATCTGGGTTTCAGGTCTTCCATTATTTTCATATAAGGAATTTTGAACTCATGTTATTTATCACTGAACGAGATTCCTGGCCTTTTATGACTTATTTTCAAATTATGATCTATGGGTTTTTATCATTACCAGACAATTGTTAGTGGTATTCTATCTGTTATTTCTAGGTGATGATTTCTGGCCCTCTATAATTAATTTCATAATTAGATTTCTGGACATATATTAAACAGAGATGGATTTCTGGTCTTCTCCCATCATTACCAAAGTTAAATCTCAAAACTTCAATTATCATCAAACAAGAACTTCCAATACTTGATAGTTTCCAACTGTGGATTTCACTTCATGTATTATCCTTGGATCATGATCTACTAATTTCCATTACCTAGATTTCTGGGATTATACTGTCAGGAATTCTAATACTATCACCAATAATATGGATAAACTATCAAACATGCTCTTACGTACATAAATTTTGAATTAATAATAAACAATGTTGTCTACTTTTCACTATGTAGGAAAAGAAGTTTGATAAGGAGGATCATCAGGGATGGACTAATGCAAAAAGGGAATTCTTGGATTTTTGTCCTATAGAACAAATGCTTCTTTCATACAAGGGAGGCAAAATGTTAACTATAAAGGTCACTCATGAATGATGAAGTAAAAGAAGGCCTATAAAAGCATTGTAGATGCTTTATAGGAATAAAAAAGAAAGGTTTCGCTGTAGTTCAAAAGCAGAGTTCCGAATGCATTGCACTTTTAAAGAGGTTGAATTGGTGTTACAAGCATGAATTTCTTCTATAAATATTAAATGGAGTATGGGTTTTCAGAGGGGTTGAAAGGGTCAAGGCTTCCATTCCGCTTCAGTTGATCCTTTCGAAATTTATGGTTCCGCATGCATGAAGGAGTTATGTATGTGTTGAAAATACCTTTCGAAGGTAACAAATAAAAAGCTTCCACATATGTATCAAACCTTTCAAAACAGTTGGTAAGGGAGACTTCACATGTGACCAATATTGCTTCCACAAGCACATGATGATGGGACTTCCGCATCAATCAACATGAATACTTTCGAAAACCACCTTCCGCAACTAAGCCTCCTCAAGTGACCTTTCGCAATGATCCTTCTGCCACCATTAATTTCTTTCAGAAACATCCAAATGCCCTTCCTTACTCATTCAAATAGTCACCCATCATGTCAGTACTAGACCTTAACAACAATGGAAAGGTTTCGAAGGTGATGAAGAAGTCGGAAGTTCTTCTACTTACATTAAATAGTGCAATAAGGACCTTGACTCTTTCTCCACTAAAAGAAGCATACCTTTTGAAGGTTTCGAAAGGCTCCAAAGGTACTCAAAAGCAACAATGGTGAATATCAAAACAATATTTAGTGTTAGTATACTTTCAATAGAGACAAAAAAGCTAATCCAAGCATAACAAAAGACCTGAAGACCTACTCACAACTTTAAGACTATGGAAGTGGAAGGATGAAGGTGAAAGGATGGGTGCAAAAGGTCGGAAGAGTGAACTTTAGATAGCTTTGAAAGGATGGATGCGGAAGGGTTCAATCCGCATCTATAAAAACGACCCTAGGGGTCCAAATTGGAGAACGGGTTTTCAAATCCTTGGAATTTCTTTTCACTTCTTGGCTAAATCAAATTCTTGTCACCCTAAATCAAACTGGTGGAAAATTATACTACTTGTAATCCATTCATGAGAAATAAAAAGGAGAGGATAAATGAATCTAATGTTGATTTCAAATATAAGGATGATCATTTTGGCCATTTGGTTGTCTAATGACCAATTGCACATGATACACGCTTATATATTAACACTATTTGGCATATGTGTAGCATCCTCCATGTAGAGGCCCAAAACTAATGGCTACGGATGCTGCAGTCATCCATAGTTATTAATCCTCGATGATCAAACACGGTAATATTAGATACATTAATATAATGGAAACATATGGATATGGAAAAAAAAATTAACAAACAATTTTCTAATTCCATTTCAAGACATTTCAAATCCATTACATGATCCCAATATGAGAACCACGTTTAGAGAAAATATAATTATTACAACATATGCCGAGAGCGACATATGAAGTTTCCCCATTGGACGATCAAAGTATATAACTAGGCAATTAAAAATCTTTGCCTTTACAACAAAACATAGCGGAATCAAAAATAGATAAGAACTCTAAATAGCTATCATGCCTCCTACACATCTCTAGAAGCTTATTCATCTAAAGAGGTACCTGAAAACCTCAACTCTCAAACTATTCAAAAACAATTGAGCGCCCTAAAGTTTAAGGGGAAAACATAAACTTCGAGTCAGACATAAAGCCCGGTAAAAATAATAATCTACCATCTCAAACCATTTAGATATCTAGTAAGATCACGCCGCTTAGCGGAATGGGTTTTCCCCTTATTAGTATCCTAAAACATTGTAAACCATATACTATGCTTTTACATCCACAATGGTTAAAACATAGTAGTTTAAAATAATATGATGATATGCAAACAAGTAAATCAATTTTGGATTTTACATCCCCATTCATTTAACTAACCATCTTATTTTATAGTTTCTAGGGTCAATATTAACCTAATAGTTTTCATGGGCTGACTAATAGCCTTTTTGATACTTATGGACTCCCTATCCAGTTTCTATGGGATCACTAAGAACCTATTGGCCCCTGTCAATAACTTTATTGTTTCATGGGTTCTCCCAAAACCTATTGGTATCCCTAACAACTTCCCTCTTATCGTAGTTTATATGGGTTGACTATGAACCTATCGACTTCTGTAAATAACTTAATTCGGATATAGTTTTCATGGGTTCACTATAAACCTATTGCTCCCTGCTTATAAATCAATCTAATCATAGCTTTCATGGATTTACTATGAACCTATTGGCCCCTGCCAATGACTTTTCCTAAACATAGTTTTCATGGGTTTACTATAAACTTGTCTACCTGACAACATCTTTAGTCAATATTATGGCATCCTACATTCTGGTCTATTTGACATCTTGGATGCAATTCTACTCATTCAGGAGTTATCTTAATTTATATTTACTATTGGGTCAACCTAGTTGGTTATTCTGCCCTTTCTCCCCAAAATAAAGTTAAGAGTCCATTTGAATGTGAATATAGGTATATATATATATATATATATATATATATATATATATATATATGAAGACAGAAACACAATAACATAATAATGCCAACACCTATGGTTTAATATCCTTAAAATCGTTTTAAATAAAGATTGGCTAATCCTTTTAACCCAGTAATCAAAGAAAACTTCTTCAAAAACCCCACACTTAAAATCATTTCAAAACTCTTTTATTATGTCATGTTTTTCCTTTAAATGAGATCGGGTTATTTACTTTGAAAACTAAGCCTTTCGAAACCTTAAAACTTTACTTTTGAAACCATTGGATAACCTCCTTCGAAAGCATTCGAATCTTCTTTTCAAAACACTAAAATATACCTTTCGAAACACTTTAAAACATCTCTTTCGAAACCATTGGGTTTTTTCTTAAAAGTATTTTTTGGGTCAAAGTGAATACATACAAAAGTACCCCCTTTTGAAACAATTAATATTTTTATAAAATTGTTTGGGGAAAAATCGATGGCTTCGAAACCATCCATTTGAAAGCTAAAATCATTTAAGTAAAACCTTGAAGGATAGCATCGAAACCCCCTTTCGAAGTCATTGCCTTCGAAACCCTTGAACCAATTCGAATTTTTTTAGGAAATGACTCGGTACAGATATAAAACAAAGCTACCTTTTAGATTGGTTGATGACTTTAATCCATTCGAAGGGCATACGGACTGCAAACGTTTCGACCTAGTCAAAACTACTCTTTTCGAAAGCATTGATTTTAAAACTAAGTAACTCATTCGAAATCTACTAATTTAAACAAGAAGCGGAAACCCCTTTTGAAAGCAATTTAAAAAGACCCCTTCGAAAGCATATGCTTCGACCCCTTCGAAAGAATTTAGTAAAACAGGCAAGCATGTTTCTTTTAAAAATAAAACAAAGGTTTCGTCCCCATCGATAGCTGTGTTTCAATACCATGCCTTCCGCCCTTCTCCAATCCACTACGTACCAACACTGTGATACCTTGTGATTCTTTCGGCTTAGCTAATTTCGACCTAGTAGGTTTCGGCTTGGTTGAAACCAGAAGCATAGGGTCGAAACATGCTCCTAAAAGAGGCGAAACCCAATTTTCTATGTAAATACTGATTTAATGCCAATTAAAGCAAATACTTTATAACTAACATGCCTATTTGTAAACATTTGATTGGTTGCCATAACTTTTCAAATTCTTTAAAAAAATAACTACCACATAATTTCAGATCTAAACATGGATTAATTTAACAAATAACCCCTCCATTTAACAAAACAAATAAAACAATTAAGTCCTTCATCAAAAATAATTTTATTTCCATAGTAAATTACTTAGGAAAAATCCCCAAAAATTTGCTTTTAATATGTTATCTAACGTATAAAAATTCCAGACCCAAATCTTCATAAAATAATCAGAATACATTTTTAAACCCAATTATACATATGTTCCTTCGAAAATTCATAATAAATTTTCCATAGCTTGGAAAATTATAAGAATAAAAACCCGTCTCTAAAATCATGTTTTACATAACAAAAATTTTCTTATGGTATAGGAAAATCATTATAATCGGTATTACCCTTAAAACCGTGTAAAATAATAATCAAATTATTTTGTTTGAACCCAACATCTCCCAATCAAAGAATATTATCAATCAAAAATCATCATAATAATGGATTTAATCTTAAACTCGAAAAAATAATCATCAAACAAAATAGAAATGGTTTAGATTATTATTCACCTTGGTTATGATATGGTCTTTGAGATTTGATTGAGATTAATTTCCTTGTTTCAATTCCTTAGCTTTAGATTTAATTTTCTACTCTTTTCTTCTAGTAATGGCCGGCTCCTCTTATGTTTGCGTTTTATGTTTTGTGAAAATGAAAAATGAACATGAGAAAGAATGAAACGTGGGTTATAAGGGTTATGGTAATAAGGTGCAGCTATTTCCTAATAAGCCCTTGTGTAAATTAATTAGCCTATAACCCATTCTTAAGCTCATTTAAGTAATCTTAATTTATTTTCAAATCTCAATCCCCTTATCACTCTAATTATTTACATTATTCTACTTAATTTAGCTAATCAAATCTCCTAAATAATGTTATCAAAAATTATGGGTGTTACAGTATGCCATGCTATGGAGTTTATTTGGATATCTTTACTTTAAAGCATATTATCATCACGTCCAAAGCTCATACGGCACTAAAGTGGCATTGTAATGATACTTCATGTAACGACCCAGAAATTTTAATAATTTAAATTTGAGTATTTAATTAATTTTAAATATTAATAAGTAGAAATTTTGAAGTTAAATAATTTATTTCTTGAATATTGGATTTAATTGGACAATTAAATCGATTATTTAATAGTGAAATTCCACAAATAATTTGATATTGGGTTAAATATGATTGAAAATGATTTGGAAAATTTTATTTTATCATATTAAAGTTATAGAGATATTCTAGAACTTGTAAAATTGAATTTGGAGCTAATTTGTAAAAATTGAATATTTTAATATTTAATTATCGACTGAAAAATAGCCAATTTTTGAACAGTCTCGGAATTGAACGAAACGAGTTCCATTGGATCCGTAATAGTTAGTTATTATTGGATTTCAATTTTCGTAGCAAACGGAGTTGTCGTTTGACCGTGGCAGCTCGAAACGCATCGATATCGTTTTAATATTTATTTAGCGAGTTAAAATAGCCATTTTTCAAACGGTCTCGGATTTCGACGAAACTAGTTTCATCGGATCCGTAATGTGATATTATTGCAAGATTTCAAATTTCAAGTCAATCGGATTTATCGTTTGTCCGGTACAAGCCAAAACGCCTAGAAATCGTTTAAATCGGTTTAAGTTTAAATTGAGCGTTTATAGTCGTATCTCACACATACGATGGAATTAGCTTACGAAACCTGTTCCATTGCGTCCGGAACGCGGAAAAACCTTAGGAACGCCTGTCGGCATGCGTTGTTTGGAGATCGTTTGCAAAAGTGTTAAATTGGGTATTTTATTATTAAAATAATATGGGTATATATATCATTTTCTTGTTCAAAACCCTAGAATATTGCTCCAGCCGCCACCTCTCCATTAATGGCCAGAAATTTTCGAATTTCATCCCTCAAGATCTCTCAATCCGTAAGGAATTAGCAAAAACTCTCAACTACAAAGTTGTAGAGGGCGATGAAAGCTTCAAATCCATACGGAGATGATCGAAAACGGAGCTTCGAGTCAACGGGAAATCGTGCAGGAAGGGGCTGCGTTTTTCACGCAATTCGAGGCCTGATGGGGGCCGAGTTCCAGGTGCTTGGGGGCGGTGGTAGGTGGCGGCAAGGGCTTTGGAATGGAGTATCCTGATCGCTTTCAAGCGGAGCGTGGTGGTGGAAAAGTGAAACCCTAGTTCTATGTCCATGGGTTTGCTTGTGCGTTTTTGTTTCCTGGGCAGAAAAAACTTGCGTGCGTTTTCTGATGATGGAGGAGAGGAGGTGCGGCCCACCAGAGAAGAGGAGGTTGCATTTTTATTTTATTTTTGAAATATTAATTGAATTGTAAATTGGATTGTACAGACTTTAAACTGCGATAACTTTTGCATGCGAGGTCGGATTCGAACGAGATTTTTTGCGTTGGCTTCGTATCGTCGTGCTCTTCGCAATGCAGCTGGTTTGGAGTCGATTGGAGCTCGTGTGAATTTCGGGTAAAATTAAACGTTCGTTTAATTTTATTCGAAACGAACGCGAAAACGGAAATAAAATCAAGGTGAGAACTCCTCACTCAATCGAAAGGTTTTGTTTAAAATTTTAAGTAGTTAATGTTGATTGATGATTGCTGTTTGATTGTGCTAGTAGATATAGTAGGATATATACTATATATAGCGATATATATATATTGGCATATGTATATATCGGATTTGATTCCCCGCCTCGTATAGCGGATGAGACCCTATTGCGCCGCCTATTAAGCGAATATTTTATAAAATCCCATATACCGCGATATTCCACCTTGAAGTGGAATTGGTATTGTGCTAACGTCTGTGGATGCAGGGTAACAGGTTGGAGGGATCCAACTGGATTCCTCACATATTTATTTGTTTATAAATATTATGTTGATTGTTGATAATCATATTGATATATGACACTTATTCCCGTGATTGACCATTCGATGTCGTTGCATCATCGGATTCAAATTTTTAAAAATTAAAAAAAACGGTTTTTGAATTTAAAAAGGGATTTAAAAGTGATTTCTCAAAGAATATGGTTTATTAAAAATTTTGAATTGATTAAATTTTAAAATAAATAGATGGATAAATTTTTATGTTTTAAAAATTTATATCTTTATAAAATATAATTTAAAAGGAATTTTTAACAATGATAGGTTTTTATAAAATAGTTAAATTTGGTTTTTGGGAAGTTATTATTATTAATGGTTTATATAAAGGATTTTATAAATGGATGTTTTTAAATAAAAATTATTGAAGTTATAGAATAAATTTATAAAGTGTTAAGTTGATGTATAACATGAATTTCACTAGGATTTATAGATTAATAAATGTGAAATTTATAAAACGAATGGTTATTGGAAAATTTTAAGTTTATAAGTTATTAACTTATAGAAATGGATTTGGGCATTAAAAAGGGGAATTTTATAGAAATTGTTAATAAATGAAGATTTCATTAGTTGAAATTATTATAAACCATAAAGAAATCTTGTAAGTGATAAGATTTTAAATCGGTGAAGTTCAAAGGAACGATTTGGTAAATAAATAATATTATAAGTATTTAACTTACAATATGGCTTTTGGGTATGAAATTGGGTTATGTAAAAATTGCATCGGATTAATAAAGGAATTTATAAAATTGGGGTTTATAACAGAAATGGAATTTATAAACTATGTTTATAAATTTGAAATTCATCGAATTTGATAAATTGAAATATGGGAATTTGTTAAGTGGGCTATATTCACTATTTTGAATATTGAATAGATTATTAAATAAAATGGGTTTGTTTTTGGGAAAGGAATGTTTTAAATGGAATTTAAAACGAATTAAAGGTGTTTTAAAATGTATTGAGTATTGAAAACATAGATTTCAACATTGATTGTTGAAATAGACGTTTTCGAGAAACAGAAGGGGATAATTTGTATAGTATTGGATTTATATATCTATTTTTAATTTCAAATCCATATACTAGTGTTTTTGGGTTGTCGTAACGATGTTTTACGCAACATTCGTTTTAACCCAAATAAATGTGAATAAAGGAATGTTTTCTTAAAGAGAATGGAATAAATACTTAACTGTGATTTAAGTATATGGAATATTTTCAAATCGTTGAAAATAAATAAATTTGTGAATTACTTATTTTTAAAATAAGCATGGGAATGGTTTTCTAATATGAAATGGAACGGTTTTTGTGAATTCACCTTTAAGGTAATTGAAAGCAAATAACTTGAAATCGATTTGGGAATCGTATGCTAGTAGATGCTTGGAATTTAAATTCACTTTGGAATTTATATATATGAAGGGAAATTTGTTTAAAATATAAATGTTGATTTATTTTTGAATATGAAAATATAATTTACGAATTTGGAACGTAAGTTAAAATAAATCGGTAAAGATTTATTTGGTGGTTTGAAATTTGTTCAAAAGGTATATATGGTTAAGGTGATTTGAAATTAGTTTTCAAATGGTTAAGGTGATTTGAAATTGGTTTGCAAATGGTTAATGTAATTTGAAAATTGGTTTTCAAATGGTGAAGGAAAATTGAAAATTGATTTTTCAATTGGTTGAGTGTGGAAAATTTTATCGTGAAGTGGTTTCGGTAAAGCAAATAAATTGGGCAATTATTTGGAAATTGTGTATATATATCTTGTAAAAATATTTTGGGATTTAATAATTTTGGAAAAATTATTTGGAATCTGATGATGTGGCGCATCTTTATTGATAGTTAAATAACCGACTATCAATATTTACCCTTGGATGGTATTGATTGTGTTTGTTTGGAATTGAATGCACACTTATTTTTAAAATAAGCGCTCGCTATTCGGTTTAGCCGGGAGAGGACCTTTGTGTCATATATCCCATTCCGAATATGCGATACGTCGTTTGGATTGCATTTGAAGACCGGTGTTGAAGACCGGGTATTTGTGAAAACGATAGGATGACCTATCGATTGTCTCCGCATCGTTAGCTACGATATGGAGATTTCCTTTGTGATGGGAAATTTTATCGGGATTGTGAATACCCGGATTGCAAGGGCTTCTTTGGAAGTGCCTTCGGTTCTGTTCGAACCCGGAACAGACTTGTATGGTTACGTGTCTGACATTACGTTTTGAGAGATAGAGCAGATTTCTTTCAAATACATTTCTGTTGGTGGCGGAGAATTTATTCTCTTAGCTTAACACCCTTCTCTGAGACGTACGAGCTCAGAGGTTATGTAGTTGAAGGTTATCGGCGATATTTCCCAATCTGGTAATGTGGCATGCTGAGTGCTGCTGTGTGATGATCATTGGTTGATCGTTTGGATTGGATCATTTGTTGATCATTTATCTGTGTGATCTTGCTTTGGTCATCTGTGGACCCAAAGCATGGCTTTGTTGCACAAAGCGTAGCTTTGTGGACGAGACTTCGTCAGGACCTCACTCCCCGGAAATGGTCGAAACAGGAATATGCGGCAAGGT
This sequence comes from Allium cepa, assembly GCA_030765085.1. NCBI lineage: Eukaryota > Viridiplantae > Streptophyta > Magnoliopsida > Asparagales > Amaryllidaceae > Allium > Allium cepa. Next base: position 552,538,785 of record CM060938.1, read on the forward strand.
TATGAGGGTCGCGCCCTTTAGGGTATGTCATTTCCTTCTGGAAAAGGGTGGTATCATGGTATGGAGCCCAGATGCTTACTCATGTTGATACACTATATATATTTCTGTGTGTGGTGTTGTTGCGAGCGCTCGGATAAAGGTCCCAAAGGACCGGGGGATGACATATTCGTGTAGTAGTTACCTAGTTACAGAGGTAACCCGGCCTTGTGTTGGCAGAGATCTAACCGTAACGTTAGTTTCTCGGGACGTCCCGCCAGAGGCGATCCCATGTGGCAGTAGGAAGTTCCTTAGCCTGACCATTTGTTGGAAATCCAATCAAAACAATACGCGCCTTGTACGGTTTTAGTTGTATTACCTGCCATTCACTTATGGTGGTCACCACTGTTTGGATGGTAGCTATAGTAGGCATAGTTCGGAATGTCTATGCTGGCTAGGATTTATATTCTACTTTCGAAATTGTTTTCTACACTATGCACTAGTAATAATATCAAAAATGATTTGATTTTCGCGTAGTAAGCATCTTTGACTATCATAAGGAGAAATCTCCTCCAATTCTGCGGTTGCATTGTGTGTGTGGCGGGAGGCCTTATGGTAGTTTCATTTTCCAAAAAGCATTGCGGATTTCAAAATTTAAACTTTCTTGTTGCGTGTTTAAAGATAAACTGTTTTGAGTTCTCACACCAGTCACATGACTGACCTGGAGTTTATTGTTCCTTTCCTAAACTCTGGGTGCCCACTATTTTCCACACGGGCAGTCTAGAGTTAGGTTATCAGGTTATTCTGGATTCGGGAGTTGCTGTGCAGATCTGGAGGCGAGCCAGATAGCGTAGTCTATTATCTATTGTATATAGTATTTCTTTCCGCTGTTGTTGTCGTACACTCTGATTGATGTAATGTAATGTGATGTAATGTATAAAATGTATAGTTCTTTTGTTTTAATGAATATTCATTTATCTATTATATGTTGTTCCGCTGCGACTGTGAGATTCTGTTATTGTTTCTCGTTCTGTTACTTGTTTTTCTGTTTTCTCTTCTCTTTCTTTTCTTTCTTCTTCTACCTCTTTCTTCTTCTAAAACCCTAACGGTTCGATTTTTCGGCAACGAAAAACCGCGATCGTTACATTTGGTATCAGAGCATATGGTTAAGCGACAACCTGCTCTGTTGGGTATTACTCATTAGAGATAGAGTCAGCAGTACTCTAGAATGAGTGTGAGTGTAATAATAGATATGAGTGCGTATTTGTTAGTGAATATAAAATTGTTTTATATTGTGATGATTGGTTTGTTGAGTGGTATATGAACCTTCGTCGGCGCAGCCTCGAAAACTGAATCGAAGGGGTTCCTAAACACTTGAATAGAACAATTCGACACAATATTGTTTTAAATTGGGTGAATGAAATAATTTTACCTTGATTATATTTTGTATATAAAGAAAATAATTTTTCAAGGATTATTGAAGTGTGTATATAATTGATTGCTTGGTTGTTGTAAATGATATATATATAAAATAATTAAAAGTTGTTTGAATAAGCTAATAAAAGCAACTATTGTAAAAGAATAATGGTATAAACCAATGAATCATAAGATGAAATAATACTTAATAATGATTTACAATTGTAAGATAATCATGTATGTATATAAGAAGTAAAATTATATAAGTAAAAGGTTTATAAAAGTGATTTATGAATAGAAAGAAAACTTTTTGAAAGAATAATTAGCATTGATTTCACTATTGTCCCTGGGAAATAATAAGGGTGATGACTGCAGCATCATCAGTATCATTTTCGAGTTTCTATGTGATGGATTTGCTACAATAATGAATTTAAAATTGAAGTTTTGTTGTAATAAACCAATTTGAAATTAAAATTCAATTTGAAATTGTTAAATATACGTGAAAAAGGTTTTGGACTTATAATAAATGTTGGAAGTTGAATAATAAATTGTATAACTTATAGTATGGAAGATGTAAGTGAAACCAGTTATTGAAGTGGTTAAACAATAAAGTTAAGTAAAATGGAATATGGATTTAAATGTTGATATGAAGTTGTCTTAAGTAAGTGTTAAATGGAATTAACTTTAGAATTGAAATTCGAACTTGACTGATAAGTGTAAAGCTTAAGTTTATTTGAACAAATGATGTTTAAATGGAATAACTTAAGTGAAGTTGAATAAAAAATCGATCTTTGCATCAAAGTTAAATTATCAAGTGAATTAAATGATGTAAATAAAGTTGAAATGGAATGCAAGTTAAGTAATGTTGAAAGAATTGATGTTAATATCAAAATAAATGAATAAAGTGAGTAAATGAAATTGTTAAAGAGGTGAACTTAAGTTATATAAATGAAATTCAATTTTATTTGTAAAAAAAAAAGAACTAGCAATTGAGTTAAAGTATGAATTGAATGTTAATCAATAGAATATGAATAAGTTGATATGAAATGATGCATGCAAGTGTAAATTCATTTGAAAATAGTTTAATAATAGAATGAAAATCAAGTGAATGTTAAACCAATTGGAATTAAAACAGTTGAACCAAATTGAATGTAAGTAAAATAAATAAATTTGGTTGTATTGGATGTACATTGGTCGTTATTGCTTGTTGGTTGGTTGTATGTAAATTCATTAAGTGTTAATGAAATTGAATTAGTAAAATTTGAAAGCTATGTAATTGAATTCAAATGAAAATTGAAATGCAAAGTTGAATGAAAATGAATATGCAACTTTAATAGTAAACTAAAAGTGGTATAAGAAGCATGTATTGGGAATTTTATAATTGAATGGGCAAATTGGTTTGAATATTATAATTGGATATTATGCTAGCAGGATATACAGGTATATAATGGATTGGAATTTTGATTTTGAAGTTAAAAATTGAATGGCTCGACAAAAAGGTACGTATTTCAGTTTTTATATGAGATTTGATGATTTCCTTCTCTAGCCACTTGGCTTTCTCTTTTCTTTTTGATTCTGAGGGGCCGTAGTGCCATTTTGTAGTCGTGCCGATCTAGCCGCGCAAAGGAGACTCTGGCGAAATTTTTCGAAAATTTAGAGAGTTAGTAAAATTTTGAGAAATTTTGAAAGTTTGAAATTTGAATTTAAATTTAAATTTGAATTGTTGAGTAAACAATGTTGTTTGAAACCTAAAATTGAGTTTGGAAAGCTAATTGAAATGATAGTAAATCCTTAATAAAAATATTGGTGTTAGAAGGTTGATAAAACTATTAGTTTTGGAAAAAATAATAAACGGTTTAGGATCATTCTCCTTAACTTGTAATTTCGAGGACGAAATTCTTTTAAGGGGGGAAGATTGTAACGACCCAGAAATTTTAATAATTTAAATTTGAGTATTTAATTAATTTTAAATATTAATAAGTAGAAATTTTGAAGTTAAATAATTTATTTCTTGAATATTGGATTTAATTGGACAATTAAATCTATTATTTAATAGTGAAATTCCACAAATAATTTGATATTGGGTTAAATATGATTGAAAATGATTTGGAAAATTTTATTTTATCATATTAAAGTTATAGAGATATTCTAGAACTTGTAAAATTGAATTTGGAGCTAATTTGTAAAAATTGAATATTTTAATATTTAATTATCGACTGAAAAATAGCCAATTTTTGAACAGTCTCGGAATTGAACGAAACGAGTTCCATTGGATCCGTAATAGTTAGTTATTATTGGATTTCAATTTTCGTAGCAAACGGAGTTGTCGTTTGACCGTGGCAGCTCGAAACGCATCGATATCGTTTTAATATTTATTTAGCGAGTTAAAATAGCCATTTTTCAAACGGTCTCGGATTTCGACGAAACTAGTTTCATCGGATCCGTAATGTGATATTATTGCAAGATTTCAAATTTCAAGTCAATCGGATTTATCGTTTGTCCGGTACAAGCCAAAACGCCTAGAAATCGTTTAAATCGGTTTAAGTTTAAATTGAGCGTTTATAGTCGTATCTCACACATACGATGGAATTAGCTTACGAAACCTGTTCCATTGCGTCCGGAACGCGGAAAAACCTTAGGAACGCCTGTCGGCATGCGTTGTTTGGAGATCGTTTGCAAAAGTGTTAAATTGGGTATTTTATTATTAAAATAATATGGGTATATATATCATTTTCTTGTTCAAAACCCTAGAATATTGCTCCAGCCGCCACCTCTCCATTAATGGCCAGAAATTTTCGAATTTCATCCCTCAAGATCTCTCAATCCGTAAGGAATTAGCAAAAACTCTCAACTACAAAGTTGTAGAGGGCGATGAAAGCTTCAAATCCATACGGAGATGATCGAAAACGGAGCTTCGAGTCAACGGGAAATCGTGCAGGAAGGGGCTGCGTTTTTCACGCAATTCGAGGCCTGATGGGGGGCCGAGTTCCAGGTGCTTGGGGGCGGTGGTAGGTGGCGGCAAGGGCTTTGGAATGGAGTATCCTGATCGCTTTCAAGCGGAGCGTGGTGGTGGAAAAGTGAAACCCTAGTTCTATGTCCATGGGTTTGCTTGTGCGTTTTTGTTTCCTGGGCAGAAAAAACTTGCGTGCGTTTTCTGATGATGGAGGAGAGGAGGTGCGGCCCACCAGAGAAGAGGAGGTTGCATTTTTATTTTATTTTTGAAATATTAATTGAATTGTAAATTGGATTGTACAGACTTTAAACTGCGATAACTTTTGCATGCGAGGTCGGATTCGAACGAGATTTTTTGCGTTGGCTTCGTATCGTCGTGCTCTTCGCAATGCAGCTGGTTTGGAGTCGATTGGAGCTCGTGTGAATTTCGGGTAAAATTAAACGTTCGTTTAATTTTATTCGAAACGAACGCGAAAACGGAAATAAAATCAAGGTGAGAACTCCTCACTCAATCGAAAGGTTTTGTTTAAAATTTTAAGTAGTTAATGTTGATTGATGATTGCTGTTTGATTGTGCTAGTAGATATAGTAGGATATATACTATATATAGCGATATATATATATTGGCATATGTATATATCGGATTTGATTCCCCGCCTCGTATAGCGGATGAGACCCTATTGCGCCGCCTATTAAGCGAATATTTTATAAAATCCCATATACCGCGATATTCCACCTTGAAGTGGAATTGGTATTGTGCTAACGTCTGTGGATGCAGGGTAACAGGTTGGAGGGATCCAACTGGATTCCTCACATATTTATTTGTTTATAAATATTATGTTGATTGTTGATAATCATATTGATATATGACACTTATTCCCGTGATTGACCATTCGATGTCGTTGCATCATCGGATTCAAATTTTTAAAAATTAAAAAAAAAACGGTTTTTGAATTTAAAAAGGGATTTAAAAGTGATTTCTCAAAGAATATGGTTTATTAAAAATTTTGAATTGATTAAATTTTAAAATAAATAGATGGATAAATTTTTATGTTTTAAAAATTTATATCTTTATAAAATATAATTTAAAAGGAATTTTTAACAATGATAGGTTTTTATAAAATAGTTAAATTTGGTTTTTGGGAAGTTATTATTATTAATGGTTTATATAAAGGATTTTATAAATGGATGTTTTTAAATAAAAATTATTGAAGTTATAGAATAAATTTATAAAGTGTTAAGTTGATGTATAACATGAATTTCACTAGGATTTATAGATTAATAAATGTGAAATTTATAAAACGAATGGTTATTGGAAAATTTTAAGTTTATAAGTTATTAACTTATAGAAATGGATTTGGGCATTAAAAAGGGGAATTTTATAGAAATTGTTAATAAATGAAGATTTCATTAGTTGAAATTATTATAAACCATAAAGAAATCTTGTAAGTGATAAGATTTTAAATCGGTGAAGTTCAAAGGAACGATTTGGTAAATAAATAATATTATAAGTATTTAACTTACAATATGGCTTTTGGGTATGAAATTGGGTTATGTAAAAATTGCATCGGATTAATAAAGGAATTTATAAAATTGGGGTTTATAACAGAAATGGAATTTATAAACTATGTTTATAAATTTGAAATTCATCGAATTTGATAAATTGAAATATGGGAATTTGTTAAGTGGGCTATATTCACTATTTTGAATATTGAATAGATTATTAAATAAAATGGGTTTGTTTTTGGGAAAGGAATGTTTTAAATGGAATTTAAAACGAATTAAAGGTGTTTTAAAATGTATTGAGTATTGAAAACATAGATTTCAACATTGATTGTTGAAATAGACGTTTTCGAGAAACAGAAGGGGATAATTTGTATAGTATTGGATTTATATATCTATTTTTAATTTCAAATCCATATACTAGTGTTTTTGGGTTGTCGTAACGATGTTTTACGCAACATTCGTTTTAACCCAAATAAATGTGAATAAAGGAATGTTTTCTTAAAGAGAATGGAATAAATACTTAACTGTGATTTAAGTATATGGAATATTTTCAAATCGTTGAAAATAAATAAATTTGTGAATTACTTATTTTTAAAATAAGCATGGGAATGGTTTTCTAATATGAAATGGAACGGTTTTTGTGAATTCACCTTTAAGGTAATTGAAAGCAAATAACTTGAAATCGATTTGGGAATCGTATGCTAGTAGATGCTTGGAATTTAAATTCACTTTGGAATTTATATATATGAAGGGAAATTTGTTTAAAATATAAATGTTGATTTATTTTTGAATATGAAAATATAATTTACGAATTTGGAACGTAAGTTAAAATAAATCGGTAAAGATTTATTTGGTGGTTTGAAATTTGTTCAAAAGGTATATATGGTTAAGGTGATTTGAAATTAGTTTTCAAATGGTTAAGGTGATTTGAAATTGGTTTGCAAATGGTTAATGTAATTTGAAAATTGGTTTTCAAATGGTGAAGGAAAATTGAAAATTGATTTTTCAATTGGTTGAGTGTGGAAAATTTTATCGTGAAGTGGTTTCGGTAAAGCAAATAAATTGGGCAATTATTTGGAAATTGTGTATATATATCTTGTAAAAATATTTTGGGATTTAATAATTTTGGAAAAATTATTTGGAATCTGATGATGTGGCGCATCTTTATTGATAGTTAAATAACCGACTATCAATATTTACCCTTGGATGGTATTGATTGTGTTTGTTTGGAATTGAATGCACACTTATTTTTAAAATAAGCGCTCGCTATTCGGTTTAGCCGGGAGAGGACCTTTGTGTCATATATCCCATTCCGAATATGCGATACGTCGTTTGGATTGCATTTGAAGACCGGTGTTGAAGACCGGGTATTTGTGAAAACGATAGGATGACCTATCGATTGTCTCCGCATCGTTAGCTACGATATGGAGATTTCCTTTGTGATGGGAAATTTTATCGGGATTGTGAATACCCGGATTGCAAGGGCTTCTTTGGAAGTGCCTTCGGTTCTGTTCGAACCCGGAACAGACTTGTATGGTTACGTGTCTGACATTACGTTTTGAGAGATAGAGCAGATTTCTTTCAAATACATTTCTGTTGGTGGCGGAGAATTTATTCTCTTAGCTTAACACCCTTCTCTGAGACGTACGAGCTCAGAGGTTATGTAGTTGAAGGTTATCGGCGATATTTCCCAATCTGGTAATGTGGCATGCTGAGTGCTGCTGTGTGATGATCATTGGTTGATCGTTTGGATTGGATCATTTGTTGATCATTTATCTGTGTGATCTTGCTTTGGTCATCTGTGGACCCAAAGCATGGCTTTGTTGCACAAAGCGTAGCTTTGTGGACGAGACTTCGTCAGGACCTCACTCCCCGGAAATGGTCGAAACAGGAATATGCGGCAAGGTTATGAGGGTCGCGCCCTTTAGGGTATGTCATTTCCTTCTGGAAAAGGGTGGTATCATGGTATGGAGCCCAGATGCTTACTCATGTTGATACACTATATATATTTCTGTGTGTGGTGTTGTTGCGAGCGCTCGGATAAAGGTCCCAAAGGACCGGGGGATGACATATTCGTGTAGTAGTTACCTAGTTACAGAGGTAACCCGGCCTTGTGTTGGCAGAGATCTAACCGTAACGTTAGTTTCTCGGGACGTCCCGCCAGAGGCGATCCCATGTGGCAGTAGGAAGTTCCTTAGCCTGACCATTTGTTGGAAATCCAATCAAAACAATACGCGCCTTGTACGGTTTTAGTTGTATTACCTGCCATTCACTTATGGTGGTCACCACTGTTTGGATGGTAGCTATAGTAGGCATAGTTCGGAATGTCTATGCTGGCTAGGATTTATATTCTACTTTCGAAATTGTTTTCTACACTATGCACTAGTAATAATATCAAAAATGATTTGATTTTCGCGTAGTAAGCATCTTTGACTATCATAAGGAGAAATCTCCTCCAATTCTGCGGTTGCATTGTGTGTGTGGCGGGAGGCCTTATGGTAGTTTCATTTTCCAAAAAGCATTGCGGATTTCAAAATTTAAACTTTCTTGTTGCGTGTTTAAAGATAAACTGTTTTGAGTTCTCACACCAGTCACATGACTGACCTGGAGTTTATTGTTCCTTTCCTAAACTCTGGGTGCCCACTATTTTCCACACGGGCAGTCTAGAGTTAGGTTATCAGGTTATTCTGGATTCGGGAGTTGCTGTGCAGATCTGGAGGCGAGCCAGATAGCGTAGTCTATTATCTATTGTATATAGTATTTCTTTCCGCTGTTGTTGTCGTACACTCTGATTGATGTAATGTAATGTGATGTAATGTATAAAATGTATAGTTCTTTTGTTTTAATGAATATTCATTTATCTATTATATGTTGTTCCGCTGCGACTGTGAGATTCTGTTATTGTTTCTCGTTCTGTTACTTGTTTTTCTGTTTTCTCTTCTCTTTCTTTTCTTTCTTCTTCTACCTCTTTCTTCTTCTAAAACCCTAACGGTTCGATTTTTCGGCAACGAAAAACCGCGATCGTTACATTTGGTATCAGAGCATATGGTTAAGCGACAACCTGCTCTGTTGGGTATTACTCATTAGAGATAGAGTCAGCAGTACTCTAGAATGAGTGTGAGTGTAATAATAGATATGAGTGCGTATTTGTTAGTGAATATAAAATTGTTTTATATTGTGATGATTGGTTTGTTGAGTGGTATATGAACCTTCGTCGGCGCAGCCTCGAAAACTGAATCGAAGGGGTTCCTAAACACTTGAATAGAACAATTCGACACAATATTGTTTTAAATTGGGTGAATGAAATAATTTTACCTTGATTATATTTTGTATATAAAGAAAATAATTTTTCAAGGATTATTGAAGTGTGTATATAATTGATTGCTTGGTTGTTGTAAATGATATATATATAAAATAATTAAAAGTTGTTTGAATAAGCTAATAAAAGCAACTATTGTAAAAGAATAATGGTATAAACCAATGAATCATAAGATGAAATAATACTTAATAATGATTTACAATTGTAAGATAATCATGTATGTATATAAGAAGTAAAATTATATAAGTAAAAGGTTTATAAAAGTGATTTATGAATAGAAAGAAAACTTTTTGAAAGAATAATTAGCATTGATTTCACTATTGTCCCTGGGAAATAATAAGGGTGATGACTGCAGCATCATCAGTATCATTTTCGAGTTTCTATGTGATGGATTTGCTACAATAATGAATTTAAAATTGAAGTTTTGTTGTAATAAACCAATTTGAAATTAAAATTCAATTTGAAATTGTTAAATATACGTGAAAAAGGTTTTGGACTTATAATAAATGTTGGAAGTTGAATAATAAATTGTATAACTTATAGTATGGAAGATGTAAGTGAAACCAGTTATTGAAGTGGTTAAACAATAAAGTTAAGTAAAATGGAATATGGATTTAAATGTTGATATGAAGTTGTCTTAAGTAAGTGTTAAATGGAATTAACTTTAGAATTGAAATTCGAACTTGACTGATAAGTGTAAAGCTTAAGTTTATTTGAACAAATGATGTTTAAATGGAATAACTTAAGTGAAGTTGAATAAAAAATCGATCTTTGCATCAAAGTTAAATTATCAAGTGAATTAAATGATGTAAATAAAGTTGAAATGGAATGCAAGTTAAGTAATGTTGAAAGAATTGATGTTAATATCAAAATAAATGAATAAAGTGAGTAAATGAAATTGTTAAAGAGGTGAACTTAAGTTATATAAATGAAATTCAATTTTATTTGTAAAAAAAAAAGAACTAGCAATTGAGTTAAAGTATGAATTGAATGTTAATCAATAGAATATGAATAAGTTGATATGAAATGATGCATGCAAGTGTAAATTCATTTGAAAATAGTTTAATAATAGAATGAAAATCAAGTGAATGTTAAACCAATTGGAATTAAAACAGTTGAACCAAATTGAATGTAAGTAAAATAAATAAATTTGGTTGTATTGGATGTACATTGGTCGTTATTGCTTGTTGGTTGGTTGTATGTAAATTCATTAAGTGTTAATGAAATTGAATTAGTAAAATTTGAAAGCTATGTAATTGAATTCAAATGAAAATTGAAATGCAAAGTTGAATGAAAATGAATATGCAACTTTAATAGTAAACTAAAAGTGGTATAAGAAGCATGTATTGGGAATTTTATAATTGAATGGGCAAATTGGTTTGAATATTATAATTGGATATTATGCTAGCAGGATATACAGGTATATAATGGATTGGAATTTTGATTTTGAAGTTAAAAATTGAATGGCTCGACAAAAAGGTACGTATTTCAGTTTTTATATGAGATTTGATGATTTCCTTCTCTAGCCACTTGGCTTTCTCTTTTCTTTTTGATTCTGAGGGGCCGTAGTGCCATTTTGTAGTCGTGCCGATCTAGCCGCGCAAAGGAGACTCTGGCGAAATTTTTCGAAAATTTAGAGAGTTAGTAAAATTTTGAGAAATTTTGAAAGTTTGAAATTTGAATTTAAATTTAAATTTGAATTGTTGAGTAAACAATGTTGTTTGAAACCTAAAATTGAGTTTGGAAAGCTAATTGAAATGATAGTAAATCCTTAATAAAAATATTGGTGTTAGAAGGTTGATAAAACTATTAGTTTTGGAAAAAATAATAAACGGTTTAGGATCATTCTCCTTAACTTGTAATTTCGAGGACGAAATTCTTTTAAGGGGGGAAGATTGTAACGACCCAGAAATTTTAATAATTTAAATTTGAGTATTTAATTAATTTTAAATATTAATAAGTAGAAATTTTGAAGTTAAATAATTTATTTCTTGAATATTGGATTTAATTGGACAATTAAATCTATTATTTAATAGTGAAATTCCACAAATAATTTGATGTGAAATTCCACAAATAATGGACTTTTTGGTGTAGTGTTTGTTATCAATTAATAAAGAGAAAAAAAATATAGGAAGTTTAACTGTTAGATCATATATTTAAGTGACGCTAAGTTTCATAATATATGTAGGAAAACATATTAAATTTGCAAAAAAATGTAGTTGCTAGATCCTATTTTTAAGTGATAGTAACATTTGGTAATATCTATAGGATGTGTTTGTGGAAGTTTACCCTGATAGCAAAAACAGGAAGAGAAAACAATAAGATGATAAAAAAAAAAAAATTAATCTTTGAATGATATATCACTTACCACTTTAGAAGTATATTTATCATCCCAGCCATAATCATCATTTAAGGGGGTCTTTTAGTGTTGATTTCTGAATATGCACACCATCTTCCGTTGAAGATGCTTTTGGAGACATATCATCCATTTGAGTCGATCTTTACTTATCAGAGTGTTTAAGATCCATTGGTTAGCTGATAAATTGTGTTATATGTTGAAATTAATTTTTTCAATATATAGATTAAAGTAATAATAAAGTGAAGACTGACATGTACTTTTGAGCATTTTTTATAAGAAGCATAATCTTTATACACATTTAAAAATAAAAAATAACATGAAAAGAGAATAATTTTCATCTACCAATTGATTTTATGTCCGTAAATAAAATGTAGTCATGACATTATTTTGAGTAGAGCAGTGCACTTAAAAAACATTATAAACAATTTCTAAAAAGTGCAAATTACCTAATTCATATAAAACAAAAGTGTAGAAGTAGAAATCATAGAAATGATTTTTCTTTAGAATAAGATTGAAATATATTTAAAATAAAAAAAACATGAAAAATGAATAAATTTTTATTGATCAGTTGATTTTATGTCTGTAATAATATGTAATCATGATATTATTTTGAGAATACATAGAGCAATGCACTTAATTAAACAATGCACACAAATTCTTAAAAGTGAAAAATTACCTTTTTAGTATAAAACAGAAGTGTAGAAGTTGTAGTCGCAGAAATGATCATTATTTCTTACTATAGTATAAGTTGTAGTGATATCATTACACTAAGTTGATGCTGTGATATCAGAGATTAACAATGGCTAGCAACTCAATGAAGTGTATCTAAAAAATAGTGGTAGTGAGAGATCTGAATGGAGATGACAGGAGAGAGAGAAGTGGAAAAGAAATAGGAGTGGAAAGAGATGTGAATATGGATGGATAGAGTGAGTGGCATTTGTATGATTTGGTAGATATTTCTAGAATGTTATATTTGTGTTATGAAATTTGAATATTTCTATGTTGGACTTATAAGGGTTATGGATATGTATGCAACGTCTATTTTAACTCATATATAGTATCTTAACTCGTTTATTGATTCAGAAATTTTTAGATCAAGGTGGGGAATAAATTACAGTCTAAAAAAATCTTAACTGACCTACATTGTCAAATATTATGCAACGTTATACATGGTATATGCTACCGAGTGATATCTAATGTAATAAATACTCTAATACGGTTTTTATAGAAAAGTTAGTAAGCGGTATCATTACTATACATACAACATGTTATATTTTTCAGTTTATAAAAAGAATCGTTCGTTCTATGGTTACCGCCCAAAATTGTGTAACGTTATATGGTTGATGCTCTCAATTATGTTTTGCGTTTATTATCATAATTGTATAACGTTATTCATTTGTTTAAACTAATTAATCAGAATCAACTAATTAAATCGTTTCCAACATTGTAAAAACATTTCTATTTTGATATTTGTATCATTTATTCACAGTTTAATGCATAACCTTTAAATTCATAAACATCTATATATGGTATACAATAAATCAATATTTATTCATTTGTTTAAATTAATTATACATGAACATTTTTTTTCCATGTCCCATATAAAGGGAAATTTTGGAAGTTTGCGGTCGGACCAAAAGTTTGCTCTTCCAAGCCAACTATTAATAAAGATTTCGTAACTTTTTCCATAGATTTCTCAAGACTATGATATGTATCACTTGTGAAGATAAAATATGATGAGAGATATTAAAGAATATAAGACTGTGGTTGAAAATTAAATAAACCATAAGCTTATGGTATTGGTATGGCATCGAAAAACCAGTTTCCGATGCTTTTTCGACGCCATTTTTAGGTTGGGAAAATTAGAATGGAAAAAAATCTCACATCATTCCGTTGCCATGTGTTAGGCGTTTTTGGACACAATGCGTTCCATTTTTCCAAAAACTTTCCGACGCCACTTTTCCAACGTCTTTCCAACGCCATTTTTCTAACGCCTTTCCGACGCCATTTTCCCACATCAAATTTAGAATATAATTTTTAATTTTACCACATCTTACCGATGCCTTTTCGACGCCATTTCTGAAGCAATTTTTCAACATGTTTATATTGTATTTCTAACCCTCAAACTCAACTTTATATACGTTTATTCCGACAATGCCAAACATGCTATGAAACATGTATATCTCAACTAAACAAAATAATATCGTAAAATACATTATAAAACAACAAGAAAAAATTATATAGTTGACGAAACATTTAAATAACATATAACATTCGTAGTACTATCCAATACAACTTAACTAACATGATGTACATGCATGTCTAAATGAAAATCATGTCCACGTAATATATATATATATATGTGTGTGTGTGTGTGTGTGTGTGTACATCACAATGTATAAAGTAAAAAATCCATAACTGCATATCAAACAACAAACTTTACTCATCTTCTGCATTGTCCTTGTCCCGACAAGGATCGACTACTTGTCTACCCATACGTTCCTCAATCAATCAGCTAAGCCTCTTATAATTTGACTGAAGCATTTTAACTTTGGCCTCTATCGCTACTAAATTTTGCTCCATGTAGGCGGTGTATTATGTTGATTAGTCACGAACATTGTTGTTGTCTCTTCCTCTATGCTTCTACATTAATTTGATTATATAAAATGTTAAACAATAATTTAAAATTTATTTTACTTAATAACGTAATTATTTAATCGAATTTTCAGAAATTACCATAAGAATATTCCCATAATTGGGTCTACGGTCCAACCTTTTAGCCACAGAGGTGTTAAGGGTGCGAAATACTTCTTTTTCAACCTCATATGTGATGTCCACACATTTACTTTTTATCTTTTCGATTTGATTTTCATATTTTGTCCACTTTTTATTTTTCATACAAATTAACGTCATAAAGATGTGCTTATAATATTTAAACCAATGGCTTGTTGCAAATTACTTCATGATGTCATTAATCCATCCAATGGTGGTCGATCTGTCATTGTTTAAGTCGACCTTGTGATTCTTGCGATAAACTACCTAAGATGTCAATTTCCAATGAAGATCTTCTCATTGATAAAATGAAAACAAAATATTAAACAAGACAATATTTTAATGGCTTCACTACTAGTATTAAACAAGGCAATAGTCAACATTTAAAAACTAAGAGCCATGCTTGGTTTTGAAAAAACCTGAGTGTAATGTTGTAAAAACTGAGCACCGAGCTTACATTCGGTTTTAAAAAAACGAAAGAAGGATTTAATGGATAGAGTGCTGTGAAGATAAAGTAATCTTGAGTCCAAGAAGCATATGGAGACTGATTGGGAAAATGTAGTTGAGCTAGTGGTTTACAAAAAACGGGCTGGCTAAAGCAACAAAAAGAAATTGTAAAATGACAAATTATCAAACTTATGTTTCCAAATTACATAGCATCTTGCTTACATACAGGTACAATCTTTAAAAGAATTCACACATAAGTCATACTAAAAAAATCATGCCTATAATCGTAAAATCACTCATCCAAACAAAAACTTAAAGTATGGAGTTGTAGGCGTGCATGAATAAACTATCATGGAGTTGTAGTAAAAGAATAATGCACACTTCAGGTATGGCCTAAATGCAAAATGATGCAAGTGCAAAAGAATGGTACAAGTACAAAGTTCATGCACGGTGGTAGGAATGCATGCTTCACGCATGGAGAGGCAACATGTGGATGTGCATGAATAAAGCTATCATGGAGTTGTAGTAATGAACATGAAGTTGTAATGCAGCCTACAGATAATGGCTAAATGGAGAAAGCAATGGAAACATGCAGTTAAAACATAAAGAAGAACAAAGAACTTCAAAATTTAAAGAAAGTGAATATACACCATGTCTCTCTTGTGCTTTAAAAACAAAACCGATGATTCTTTAACAGTTAAACGTAAATGCAACAACTAAAAAATATGGAGTAGTGGTTTATGGACTCATTGCTAAGATCATAAGGCCAATTATAATTCATTGTATTTTGTTTATATATCTTTATATATAAAACAAACTGACCTTGATTTCAAACTTTAGGTTGTAATTATTAGTCATCATGTGCTTTCATTCAAAATTTCAGATCAAATATTATTACATAAACAGTGTTTTCTCATTTTTTTAAACCTTTTTAAAAATGTTTTGAGATTATTATTAAACAATAAAAGAATGAACCTTCAAATATGTAAATACAGATAAGTATAAATGCAATAAAGTAAAAAGTAGAGAATTAAAGAAATCACAATTGGGATTTTTATACTGGTTCAGAGTAACCTTATGTCCACTTCTACATAAATGCTTGTACATATTTCTTTTCCAAATGCTAATTTTTCAAAGGGTAGAAGGAAAACCCAATACAATCTCGATTTCAAGGTTATAAGACACACCCTCTTGATTTTCTGGGTTCGGGGTACACAAACTTGATTTGGACGGGCTACAAGACACCCACTCAGATTCTTGGGCTACCAAGCACACCCAATTAACTTAAACGGGCTACAATCACACCCACGCAAATACCACTAGTGTTTACTGCTTTTTTTAAAGACAATTTCTTGATCTTTGGTTACAATTGATCCTATGGCCTTTTGGACAACACATTGATCTTTGATTAAGAGAGAGATGATTGGAACCAGAGAGTAAATATAGTAGAGAATTAATACAATGAAGATTGAATTGATTATGGCTAAATTTGAGAAGATTTGAATAAGTTTTCCCTTAGAAATTTTGGCAGAGTAAGTGGAGAGAAGATAATGAAAAAGTAGTTGTTAGAAAATTCTTTGGAAACCCACTATATACAGAGAATAAACAAACATGTCCATTCGCGAAGAGTTACGACAAATGGACACTTCATCTCAAAATTTGAATTTCAAATTAGCGGCATGTATGTCGACATACTATATATGGAGATGTCAACATATAACTTTGAAATTTAAAAATTCTTTTATTTTAAAATGTTTTGTAAATCTTATGCTTTGTAATTATTTTGAAACTTTGTAAAATAATTTAAACATAGATCATAAACATTTTAACCTTTGAAAAACTTTTATAAAATATTTTTTAAATATTTTTTAAATATATTTTGTTTTAAAAATAAAAGATAAGAAAATGAGAAATAGAGATCAAAGAATGCTACCGAGGACTTTAAACATATTCTATAACTCTATATACCATACTATAGTCTTGAGTTTTTCATACTTTGGTGTTTATACTCATGAGTCTTCATTTCCATTCTTTGAGTCTTTATTGTGCATTCTTCAATTTTACACATGTAGAATATCCTGCACTATATACTATATAACTTGGCAAAACATTAGTATCCATATTTTATATGAATGTATAATTGTTATCAAGGTTGTTATCATCAAAATCGATAACCGAGGTGTTAACAATCTCCCATTTTCAATGATGACAACCATTAATATCATAAATATGTATATAAAATATGATATAACTTCCCCGGAGTTAGATGACTCTCCCCGAATATATGCATATGTGTATTTTATATTTTTCTCCCCATTTGTCATTGAAAAAAATGGATGAAAAAATAAAAACTCCCCTAAATGAAATACCTTTATAAACTAGATTCAAAATCAATAACTTAAGTTAGAATGGTACAGATGATGATATTTGATGAATATATAATAAACAAAACACTATTCAATATTAAACATGATAATGTATGGTAATAAAGTAGATTTTATTTATGTAATTCAAACTATACATAGACAAATCCAATTATGTATAAGCCAATCAAATCAAACATAAAAATTCAGACAATCCAAACCAAATCAAACTAAATCCTAAGAGTATGTGCATATATATATATATATATATATTTACATATTTAAATCCAAATCTATTGACTAGACATTTCGTGGAACTTCAACCCAACCATCAGATCAAAGGATTGGATCTGTTTTGATGGCATCCCAATCTTCATTCTCCTTGTTAATAGTGCACTCTGGGTTGTTAGATGGTTCGTCTTTCATTAAGGAAGAGATCAATCGTCAAATGTGTACAAAATGCTTTTCTTGTTCCTTGATCATCTGCATTTAACTCAACACTAAATGCCTTTGATTTCTAAGGATAAAAGAGAAAATATCTTTGAAAGATTGAAGAGTTTACTCAAGATTTTCGCATAATTTTTGATATGGAGAAGACATATTTGTAAAATTATGTTTGAGAATGAAAAGTGAGTAGAATAAAATAAATAGTGTATTTTCTGGAAGAATAGACCTATATAGGAGTAGAAAGTCGTTTAAAATAAATGAATGGATGGTAGTAATTTACAATTTGAAATTTAAAGAATCTGCAATCTGCCCATTATATGTCAGCATATAGGTATTATGTATGTTGACATATATACCAAAATTTTAAAAACTAGTATATTTGTTATAGTTTTTGTTTTTATCCTATACCATTATATATTTATAACTTATGGAGACTAGCAAATAGTATAGAACTATAATAGATATATTATGTTGCTTTGAATTGAAAGATACATAGATTTCAACGATTAATAAAGGAAAATACATAAAAACAACATGAAATTAAGCTAAAAACACACAATACGAAGCTAGATATCATAAGTAAACAACTAGAAAGGCTTATAAAGATGTAGATGATGATGATAAAGAGCCATCAAGTTTGCAAATGGTCTTTCCAAAGTATTTATCCACTTTGTTGGAAAGAGAATTGAACTTATTGCTAAATGAGTGCTCAAGCTTCTTTTGGTTTTCAAGAAGCTTTTCTTGATTCCTTAGGATCTCATTATTGGAGGGGTGAGACGGTTTGTTAAACTTTCTGAGGTAGTATCCCCTTCTTTCTCCTTTTCATCTTCTTCCCCTTCCACTTCATCGCCTTCTTCTTCTTGAATTTCTTTTTCTTCTTCACATGCCAATCTTTATTCCTTTTCGGGAAGTGTCTCATATAATTTGAAAAATGGTGGAATATGCGTAAGAAAGATATTGACTTTATCAAAACTTTTTGATGAATGTATTTTTCTTCTCTTAAATTAACACTAAAATATGTGAAAATTCTAGTAAATCACACATCGTGAAAGAATGTGTTCTCATGTCTAGAAATATTCTTTGGAACAAAGTCATCTAAAATGAATTATGTCCAATTGATGTTATAATGACTATAAATATTGAAAAGAGCTTTAACAACTTTTTGAGTAGGGCCATTGGATAATTAAATTGTTGAATTTAATAATTGAAATCGTTTAAATAATTAAATCTTGGGTTTTAAGTTGGATATGGTTTAAAAGCTTATTTAATTTATATTAAATAAGAATAAAGACAATAAAACTTTTAAATTGGATTTAAAAGTGACTTAATTTATTTTGAAATTTACTCGCATAATTAACATATAAAAATAGCCTTCCGGAACACAGTCTCGGATTTTATTGAAACCAGTTTCGTTGGATCCATAATAATGAGTTATAATGTGCCATCAAATTTCATGGCGATCAGATGTACCGTTTTGTTGTGCGAGATCGAAATGCATAGGAATTAATATCGAATATATAATATAATAATTAGGTTCAAAAAGCTATCTTCTGCATATGATCAAATTAGGGCTCGAGATTGGTTCCATTACATTCGGAATATCTGTATAACATATCTAACACCAGGTGGCACGTCTCGATTGGGGTTCGAAATTATATAGCTTGATATTTTGAAATTAAATAATATATTTATATATAGATTTGACTATACCAACCCATGACCCATCACGTTCAAAATCAGACTCGTACAAAGCCCACACCCTCCTCGTCCTTTTCCATCCTTCCTCCCTTTATGTAAACACTATCTATAAGCAGAGAACGAATGGGAAAAAACAAGATTTTTAAAATTTAAAATAAAATGTTATGCTCGTCTAAAAATCTAAAAATTTGTTTTAAAAATTTTATCTCAATTAAATCTTTGACCCTCTATTCATTTCAAGAGTTGCAGACGAGTTTTTGAATGATTGACTGTAGAAGTTGTGGAGTTAGCAAACATGGATTAAGAAATTGATCATTGTGGTGATCGGGTGGAGATATTGAGATCATATTCGAGCGAGGAGAAGCGAAGAGAGCCGGTGGTGATTTCTTTTAGGGGTCCGATCACGTCTTTAGGAGGCACGAAGTCGACCGGGCGATGGCATAGTCTAGGATCGCGGTATGGGGGGAGGTTCGAGTGGAGGGAAATGAGGATGGATAGATGCGAGTCGGGAAGAAAAAGGAGAAAGATGGTGGTCTCGGGGCACTGCGTGGATGTATGGAGGAGGTAAGAGAGGAGCAGTGCATGGCAATGGTGCACGGATGCATGCATAACTAGTATTGGTATTGGGGAAGAAAGGGTAGGGCCAGTTTTGTAATACTTTTAAAATTTGAGTTTATACTGTTAAATTATATAATTAATTCGATAACTTATAGATTGAATAACTCTCTCATACGAGGTCCAATCGAGGCGTAGATTTTTTGCATTGTGCTCGTGACGATGAAAGCTTAGTGATGGAACTAGTTTGGATGAATTTGGAGACAGTTGAAATATGGGCTAAAATTGAACGTCATTTGATTTTAGTTCCAAACCGGAACGCCTCAGCGACAATAGAAAATTTCAATGAGTTAAACTCACCTTATTAGTTAACTAATATGATATATAGTTAAAAAAATTCTTAGATAATTGTTTGGACGAATTACTATATATATATTAGTCGGATTTAATATTCCCGCCCTTAGAGCGGATGAGATCCTATTACGTTCCCGTGTAAGAGCGGATGACCCTTTGAAGGAATTCGACTAGATTCCTCGCTATTGTTGAATTATTTCAATAATATTTCTTTTACATGGATTATTGAATAATGAATATGATTGTGGACACTGTGATTATAACATCGTTTTATGTTGAAAATTAAAACCCAATAGTGATAGAAAATCAATATTGATATTAGTTAAGTGTTGGGTGGCCATTGGCCTCAAATTGGTATTCTCAAAATATATTATAAATTGTCGTTCAAGTCAGGATTAGATTTTGAGACTAGAAATGATTTTTAAATCCGAAATTGGGTTACAGAGATATTTTGTTTAGAAGGTTATCTATTTAATTATAATAATATTATTTCAAGGTTATTTAATTATATTAATATCGTTTTAAAGTTATTTAATTAAGGAAGAATTATTTTAAGGTTATGTAATTATATTAGTATTGTTTTAAAGTTATTCAAATGTTATTTGTTTATAGTTAAAATTGTTTAAAATAACTTTCAAAATATTAATAATTTGAAAGGTTAATTATTTCAAGAATAATTATGGTTTGAAATAAAAAATAAGGAGTATTAATAAGGTTTTGAAAATAAATTATTATTATTTATAAAAATGGTAAAGATTAATTATTATCGTTTCTTAAACAATATTTTTTAATTTTTAATTATTATTTGAAGATGTTTTAAAGTTAATAGATTTCATTTATTTAAGATGGTTTTTTTATTAAAAATTACTATGATATAATAGTGTTTTGAATCAAAAGATTTCTAATTATTTATAAATGTTTCTAAGACCCATGAATAGAGTGGAAAGACTTAAATTTTATGAAGAAGTTTATAAAATGGTTTAAAGACTTAAGGGAGGGTTATTTTCAAGGTGAAAGAATTTATAAATGATTAGATATTTATAAACAAATTTTAGAAACGGGTTTATAACTTCATAAAAGAAGTTTTATAAATGGTTTTGTGGATTTATAAAGGCTTTACAAATGATTTTAGAAATGTACAAAAATAAGTTATGAACGATTGGAATGTATAAAAGAATTTAATAAATAGTCCATAAGATTTATAAATTAAGTTATAAATGTTTTAGAAGGATTATAAGGAGTTTTATAAATGATTGGAGAATAAAATAAAAAGAAAATCTTTCTAAGTTTTATAAATATACCTATACCATTGAGATAAGCGTATGAATATTGTCTAGGTATTGAAAATATATAGATTTGCGAGTATATCTTCGTAAAGGTACCTTTGTACAAGTAATTTACAAAGTGCTTTTAAAATGAATGAAAGATTTATAAAAATAGACCAACACCCTGGTTTGAGTTTGAAAGCACCACCCCTATTCTGACAGGGCAATATCATAGATAACAAGTGTAGAAAAAATAGTAAAAGAAAGCAGACAGAGAATTTTTATAGTGGTTCAGCTGTTAACGAAGCCTACATCTACTTTATAGCTTTACCGTAGATTGATTGTTGTTACAAGAATTGTTTGATTACAAGGCTTTGATTATTTCTTAGATAGATTGAATCCCCAGAGCTAGAATCCACTAGAGAATCATAGTGAACTTATTTGGAGATTATTGTGTGGGAGAAAGAGAGTGAAGAATAATTCCAGCAGAGCTTCAGCAATCAGTCCGGAGAAGATCTAGTTTATGGTGCAGGTAGGACGGTATTTATATGGATCGACAACCTTCTGAGCCAAGACAAGCCTCCATTAGCTCACAGGTAAGTAGCGGGTGACCTAGAGGGTGTTTGGTTCAAAAATAGCCAATGCCTTGCCTTTTTTTCTTGGTGTTTCATGGCTTGTTTGCTTGAATTCAGAAGGATAGGCATGGGTCACTTACGATCCGACCACTTAGGATTTTTCTGGAGTCCAAAATTGGAGATGTTTCCATAACACTCTTTCATTATTATTACATTTTGTTGGAAATTCTCTAGCTGTTTATGTTCAGCCACTGATCGGACTGAAGGAATGTTGATCTCTCTGCTTTGTTGATCCCAGTCCTTGCCTTATTCTTGTAGCTTGGCCTTTGCCTTAGCTTTTCTGGTTAAATCCTGAACCATCTTGTCTACTGCTAGTGATTACTTCTCGTCAGAATCCGAAGTTGAAGACTATGAGTCTTGCGATGAGACTTCGAGAATGAGTCCCAATTTATTGCGCCCATCTCCTTTCGATGCAAGTGGTGAAGTCAAAGCCCATGAAACTGAAAGGCATCAAGAATCATCAAGTAGTGATGTCAGAGCGGAGTTCGAAGACTTCAGCGATGTTTGCATTGACTTCGATGTGCTCATGAAAGGAGATTTTAAATTTGACATGACATCTTCCTATTCAGGTGATATCGTGCCATTAGTTAGCTAAGTTCCGCTTATAACAACCAAAGTCAGTTCGATCCCACCTTCGACAGCCGTTTGTTCCGATTAGTGACGACGTCTTAGGAAACATTAGAAATACATGGCACGTTGCACTTGGATTACACTAATTTCATGCTTTCATTCCTTCACATATTTGCTTAACTTATGTTATGCTTCTAAAACTTTTCATGTATGCCTTATTCCAGGTATGACGAGAGGACATGGCTTTTATGACCACTATGAGGACTATACTGATTCACAACGGTACCCCAAGCGCTCCTCCAACCGCCACCAAGTCCGGGAGACAGAAGAAGAGTACCGGCAGAGAAAGGAACTTGAAGCTGAAACCTGTCGCCAAGAGGAGAGAGATAAAGCTGGCTCAAATAGAGGTAGGTATGAGAAAAGAAGATCTCATGAGGAAAGAGACGAGCTTTCAAAGAAATCAAAGTTCAATTATCGCTCCCATTCTGTAGAGCTCCTTTGAAACACACTTCTATTGGCCAAGAGATTCATGTCGCTTCTACCCCAATTCTGCCCCTAGCACATGTTCCATCTTCCTCCATTGTTACTGCTGCCTCTGGCACATCTCATCCCCACCAGAGGCCGGTCTATACTCTTTCTTCAGGCCTCCCTAAGCTTGAGGCCACACTTTCGAGTTAGTTCTTAAGAGGGGTTAAGATCGACATGGACCTTCATCCCGTTCGCAAGGATTCTTTCATGTCGCATCTCCAAGCTATCCAAAATGACCTAGAGCAGGCCAAGAAATGGGAGAAGCTCTGCAAGCAGCTGGCGGACACCAACAAAAATAATTACCTAGAGATCCTCAAAAATGAAAAGGATGATTTTGAAAGGGCGTTGGCCGGTCGGGATGCTAAAATTAAACAGTTAGAGGAGGAGAAGGAGACAGCGCTATGGGAAAGTTGGAGAACCGCCAGTTGATGAAGGAGTTAAAGGATGTGCAATGAGAAGGTTGAGATTGTCTGGAGAGACAAAATTAAAAAGACCGTGGAAGAGGCTAAATTGAAATAAAAAGTGACTACTTGCTACACTATCATCGAAGCTCAATGGAAAACAATCGACGATCACGATCTAATTGCCGAGGGGCATAACAAAACAGTCTCCGACCAAGCCGGGACCATCGCTATGTTACAGGCTCAGGTTGCACAACTCAGTGCCGACAAGAATATTATTGAGATTGAGAAGGCTGTGGTGACTGCATATTAGTTAAACCTCCAACACGCTTTTGATCGAAAAATGGAGAAGCTGGATGTAACAATTCTGATTTTCTATGTCAATTCTCTGTTGCATCAAGGAAGTCTCACCTATCTTGGCCAGAGGTTTCGGCGCACCCTCGCCCTTGTCTGGGAGGAAATCTTGTCTTTTTTTGCTGACGGCAGTGATGTTTACTCCCATCAAGAGCTACGAGGTGCCTATCTCATTGATGAATCTAACGCAGCGCTACTTGAGGTCCAGGAGATTCTCCGAGTCGAATGAGAGAGGGAGGCCGCCAATGCTGTGACCGCCACCGATGCGCTTACCAAACCTTCCACCTCCGACGTGGATAGATCGTCGGAGCAGCTTCATAACCAACCGATGAGTTTAGGAGTTTCTATTACTCCTCATGTGATGGAGCCCTTGAAAGAAGGCGACGCCGATGAGTTCGAAGTTGCTATTCACGATCCCCTTGGTGCACGTAATGTCCATGTTTCTTTCGAATTTGGGAGTCTCCATATTACGCCACAAGAGAAAGAGGAGTTTAACGCTTTCCTTTTTGATCTTATAGGTCCATCCACTTTACCTATTGATGTGCCAACTACTTCGACGCCAACACCTGCTGCTATTTTCACGTCCTCTGAGATGGTATCCGTTCCTGCTCCAGTTCCCACATCCATGTCTAGTTCACAACCGAGGCCAAAGGTTGAGAAAATAGCGGCGCTCCACGACTTTGACAACCCCTCTACGTCTTTAGAAGGTGATATAACTGCTGCAGAGGCTAATGAGCAAGAGGCGTAGATGGAGCAGCCGTAGAAGACCCAGCATGATTTGGTTTCCGTCAAGAAGGAAAAGGTAGAGGCAGTCAAAGCTTCTAAGAGCTCCCGGAAGTCACAAAAATGCAAAGGAAAGGGAAGCTCCTATGAAAAACATTCCAAGGAGAAGGAACAGATTGCCACCGAAATGAATTTTGACATTATAGGCAGCGACACCTCTCTCGAAAAGAAGAAGAAGCTACCAACCAGAGGCGAAAAGGGAAGCGATGGCAAGAAGACTCACTTGTTTTTGTTTTCTTTCGAATCATTTTATTCAAGTGGAGAGACTGCACATTGCGTCAGAGTCTGTATTTTCTCTTTGTTGGCCGTTGTGGTGTGGGTACGGTCCCCACATTTTGATCTTATGCACAGAAGATCATAAGTAATAGAGTGATATTTTGACCGTACTTTCGTCTGACTATTCATATATATTTTATGTATTTATGCTGGTTTCATTTCATACTTTGCTATTTATGTGATTATAGCCAAAGTTCTTCATTCAAAACAATAGAACTTAGAGATTAATAGCACTTAGAGTATTTTTGTTTGGAAATTCACAAAACTTTATAAAGTTTTCTAAAATGAAGAAATTTTTGTTTGGAATTTTTTTTTATGGAAGTGGATAAAACTTTGAGATAGAACTTGTGGACTTGTTGTTTGGAGTGACAGAGCCTATGAACTTATCAAATTCATTTGGTTTTGCCTTAGTACAGGTGTATGCCCCTCAGTTCATAAGGCTGTTATCTTCATTTTCAAGTTGTTGATAACTTATGGTTTAACTAATTTTTTATAAAAATTTGGCTAAGTTACAACTCGATTCTACTTTTTTCAGAGATATTGCAATTTTAGCATGTAATATCATTTTTGGCGACATTCAGGTGAATATGCAATTTGCGCATGGTCATGTGTTGTCAATCATTGAGTGCCCCCTTTGTAGCACCAATTTTTTCTAGGTTGCACTCATTATTCCTGACTATATGTGTGTTGTTTCTCACGCTCCTTGGCTTTGCTTGTCTTAGGGCAGCGCAAGGAGTTAGAATTTTGGTGCGCAACTCATGGGATGCACGAATTTTGTTTTTCTTGGTGTTTCCTATCTTTAAGAAACATGGAGAGTTGTCATTTTGGTGCTCCTTGGGGTTGCCTATCTTCGGGCAATACGAGGAGTTGTTATTTCGAGGTTCTTCGATGTTGCCAATCTTCGGGCAACACGAGGAGTTTAGATTTTCTTTAGTGTTGCCTATCTTTGGGCAACACAACAATTATTATTTTAGGGCTCTTCGATATTTCCTATCTTTAGGCAACACGAGGAGTTTGGATTTTCTTTGGTGTTGCCTATCTTTGGTACACGAGGAGTTTTTTTTTGGGCTCCTCGACGTTGCCTATCTTCGGGCAACACAAGGAATTCTAGTTTTTGGGGCTCCTCGATATTGCCTATCCTCATGCAATAGGAAGAGTTTTTATTTTAGGGCTCCTCGAAGTTGCCTATCTTTGGGCGACACGAGGAGTTTATATTTTAGGGCTCCCAGACGTTGCCTATCTTCGTGCCACACGAGGAGTTTCAGTTCTTGGGGCTCCTTGATGTTATCTATCTTCGGGCAACATGAGGATTTTAAATTTTCCTTGGTGTTGTCAATCTTCGGGCAACACAAGGAGTTTTAATTTTTTTCTTAGCCCTGTCGATGCTGCCGGAGCAGTCCAATTGTCAAAGGGAAAAGATTAGGTTTTGCCGATCCATTGGTTTGAGTCGATTTGCTTCCGTCGACTCGGTGGGAAATTATTATGAATCACAGCTTGGTTGGTTCAAGAAGCAAACTTTGTTAGGAAAGCATGGCAGATTCTTTGCCTATTTACAATGCTAGCATTTTTGGGATGGCCTATTTGCTGAAGAAATAGAAAATACAAAAAATGTTTTTTTTGATGAGATAACCGTGGAGTGTTTCGCTATTCTAGGCTTTGGGAATTGTGACCCCATCGATGGCTGTCAACTTGAAAATCCCGTCACTGAGCTTTTGATTAACGACATACGGTCCTTCCCAGTTTGGTCTGAAGGCTCCCGGTATAGGATAAACTTGCTTGAGCATAAGGTCTCCAATTTCTATGGTCTGACTATGAACTTTGGAGTTGAAGTACCATGCAACCCTTTTTTGGTGGGTAGCCGTTCTCAATTCTGCTTCTTCTCTTTTTCCATTGACCATGTGTAGAGATTCGAGTAGGAGTTGCTCATTTTGTGCTTGATTAAAGTTCTGCCATTGGTGTGAGGGGATTTCTAACTCAACGGGAATCATTGCTTCTGAACCATAAGGTAATGTGAATGGAATGTGGCCAATTGCCGCTTTGTGTGTTTGTTCTGTATGCCCATAGTGCGAGTGGAAGTTCGTCAACCCAATTTCCTTTTGCTTTTGTTAATCTCTTTATGATGGTGGATTTGCTGATCTTGTTTTTTGCTTCCACTTGCCCGTTTGCTTGTAGGTGAGCCAGTGCGAAAAAGCTTTTTTCGATTCGGAAGCACATGTAGAAGTTTTTAAACTCAGCACTTTCAAATTGGGTTCCATTGCCAGTGATGATTTTTTACGGAACACCAAAACTGCAAATGATTTTTTTTAGTGACAAATTTAATCACTTTCTTTGTGGTTATGGTGGCCAACGGTTCCGCTTCGGCCCATTTTATGAAATAATCTACGGTAACTATAGCATATTTGGCTCCTCCTTTAGCTATTGGAAGGACACCAATCAGATCGCTCCCTCATATCACAAATGGCCATGGGATGACCATTTGTGTCAGTTTCGTTGAAGGAGTTCTCTTAATTTTGCCGAATCTTTGATAGCGATCGCATCTTCTGGCATGATCTATAGCGTCGTGATTATTGTTGGCCAAAAATATCCGTATCGAAGGACTTTCTTTGCCAACATCTACCCCCGAGTGTTGTCTTCGCATTTTCCTTCGTGTACTTCCTTCAGGATTTGTCGTGCTTCATCATCGGTCACACACCTAAGAAGTAGGGTCGATAATCCCCTTCGATAGAGTACCCATCCTATATCATGAACCTTGGTGCCTTGTAGAGGAGCTTCTTTCATGGATTTCGGTCAGTTGGTAGGGTTCATTTAAGTAGATAGTCCTTTATTGGTGTCATCCATGTATCGGGCTCAACGGTGGTCTCTAGAATCTAGTCCATGTCCATTTCCTCTATGCTCAAATTGGTTAGCATTTCAATTGGAACCAATCCCAGTGACTGGCCTTCTCTAGAGCTTTCCAGCTTGGCCAAATAGTCCGATTTGGTGTTTTGCTCTCGTTGGATGTGAGTTATGGTGTAGTGCTCAACATCACTTAACAGTTCTTGTATTTTGGAAAGGTACATGGCGAGATTTTCTCCACGCACTTGGTATTCCCTTTCACTTGACAAACGACTAGTTGGGAATCGCTGTCTATGTGAATAGATTTTATCCTGAGCTCTTTCACAACCTTTAGTCTAGCGATCAAGGCTTCATACTCTATTTCGTTATTTGTTGCTAAGAAGTCCAAGTGCAAAGCATAGTTAATAGCTCACCCCTTGGAGGTTTCAAGCACTACCCCTTCTCTCTAACAGAGGTTACTTGATGCACCGTCGATGAAGATCTTCCATTGTGTGCTTGCTTCCTACTAAACTTCCTCCTCGTCATCCCTTATGGTAAATTCGACAATTAAGTCAACCAACGCTTGCCAGTTGATTACTTTCCTTGGATGGTATGTGATGTTGTATTAGCTCGACTCTATATTCCACTTGAGTAGTCGTTCGAAAGTTTCTGGCCGGTATAAAACTTGCTTCAGGGGTTGGTCATTCAATACTTTAATCGGATGAGCCCCTAAGTACGGTCTTAATTTCTAGCATGCGATCAGGAGGTAAAACGCTTTCTTTTCCAAATTTGGGTAATTCTTTTCAGCTTCGATGAATGGTTTGCTAATGTAGTACACAGGTCATTGAATTCTTGCTTCTTCCCGCATGAGAGCCATGCTCAATGCATGTAGGGAAATCGCTAAGTAAATGAATAGGTCTTCTCCATTCACTTGTTTTGATATGATCGGGGGAGTTTCCATGTGTCGTAGAAATTCCTCGAAAGCTATTTGACAAGCTTTGCTCCATTCAAAGTTTTTCTATCCTTTCTTCAGTGCGTCGAAGAACATTTTGCACTTGTATGTAGCTTTATAGATGAACCGACTCAGTGATGTGACCTTTCCATTCAAGTTTTGAAGTTCTCTCTTATTTTTAGGGGCTAGGACTTCTCGTAACACTGTTATTTGCTCTGGATTTGCTTCGATGCCCTAGGAACTTACTATGAATCCCACGAATTTCCTAGAGGTTACTCCGAAGTGACATTTAAGGGGGTTGAGGTTCATTCCATATTTGTGGAGTATTTCAAACATTTCAGCGAGATTATCTAGATGGTTAGTTACCACTCGGGATTTGGCTAGCATATCATCCATGTAAACTTCCACAGTCTTTCCAATCTGGCTTTTGAACATAGTATTCACTAGCCTTTGGTACATTGCCGCTGCATTTTTCAAACCGAATGGCATTACTCGGTAGTAGTACAGTCCTAAATTGGTAATGAAGCTAGTGTTCTCTGGTCTGGTTCATGCATCAGGATCTGGTTATAGTCCGAGTACGCATCCGTAAATCATAGTAGTTCGTGTCCCGCTGTTCCATCCACCAATTGATCAATCCTACGGAGCGAAAAGCTATCCTTCAGACACGCTTTGTTGAGGTTCGAGAAATCAATACAAGTTCGCCGGTTTCCATTGGATTCTTAACTAAGACTAGGTCCAATACCCATTCAGGGTAGGTTGCATCTCGAATGAAGTCGTTAGCCATCAGTTTATCTACTTCCTCTCTTAATGCCTTAGACCGTTCGGGGCCCAAGCTGCGCCTTTTTTGCTTTACCGTTGTTAATTTGAGGTCAATATTAAGAGCGTGGTAGGAAATTTCAGGTGTTACCCCACACATATCGGAGTGTGTCCAAGCAAATACGTCCAAATTGGCGTGAAGGAATTTGGTTAGTTCTGACCACATCTTGTTTCCAAGTTGTGACCCAATTTTTAGGACCCGTGTTAGGCCATCCATACAGACTAGGGTAGACACTGTCTATTCAGCTGGTGCTACACAATCCTCCCTTGAGCTCTTCTTTCTAGGGTCCAAAGTCTTGTGGAATCTGCTAGGTACCCAAGGCAGGGGCAGTTCTGTAGTTTCCATTCGGAGGGTTCATGGATGTGGAGGGTTTTCCCTACATCCTTTCCTTTTTCCTTTCTTCTTGACTCACGCAATTCTTCAATGTAGCATTCCTGGGCAATGCTTTGGTCTCCATTCACAATTCTGACTCCGTGTTCTATGGGGAACTTCATTATAAGGCACCATTGGGCCAGTACTATTCTAAAGTTGGCTAATGCAAGCCGTCCTAAGAAGGTGTTGTATGTTGACATTTCATCCACGATCACAAAAGTCTGAATGAGGGTGACCCTTTTCTCACCCTCTCCGGGCTCCATGGGTAGGTCAATTGTTCCCACCAGTTGCTTGGGTTCACAGTAAACTCCTGAATCTTTGTTTGGCGTGTGGATGCACATTTCATGCCAATCTTCATTTGATCGAAAGTTTGTTTAAAGAGAATGTTAATGGAGCTATGCCACTGTCAACTAACACCCACCGAACTACAGCAGACCCAATACCTACCATCACCACCATCAAATTAAGAGTTGGAGCTTCAATCCCTTTGGTGTCTCGATTTCAGAACACAATATTATTATTCAAGATCCTTTGCATCTTAACTGGAGTTTCGTCTTCCATAGCCAGACATGATTCCTTCGGAGCATGCTTCAACGAACTTGCATTTCGCTTCATTTCCCCCAAACTTCTTTGTGCTAAATGTGGTCACTCGGATATTGCTTCGATAATAAGCCATTGGTCAGCTCGTTTCAACCCTTCTTTGCTGGTTCCAGCTTGATTTCTTCGTTCTCTTGGGTGTTGAGGAGTCACGGATTGATCGAGGTTTTGTGGCTGTTTTACGTACTGCTGGAGTTTATTGTTATGGATCACTTCCTCAATGAGATTCTTTAGATTGCCACATTCATTCGTACTGTGGCCGTGTGTCTCATGGAAGCGGCAGAACTTCCCTGAGCGCTTCTGCTATTCGGTCGCCTTCTTTCCAATGGCGTTTTGCATTCCTCGGTTCCTTGAATTGCAAGAAATTTTTTTCCTGTGTGTCACTCGGGGGAGTGTTAATGCTACCAATATCATTCTTCTTATTGGAGTTTTGACCTTTTCTCTTTGAGTTCCCATCTTTCTTAGTGGTTCCTTTAGCAGTTCAAGAAGTGTGCGTATTTTGATTCATTATTATATCGCTTTTCTCGGCATTTGGCAGTTGCACACTAGTAGACTACCCTTCCAATTCCTGTGCTTCCTCCAACCTTAGGTACCAACTTTCTTTGCGATTGAAATCTTTCCTTGTGGTAGGTTACTTCATTTTAATCCCCTTTTCGAATTCAGTTTCCAGGTGAATGGCATGAACTAATGCCATAAAAACCATGTCTTTGTTGGGTTTTCTTACTTTCATCACTGTGGTGTTGAACCTGTTCACGAAAGACTTAAGTGACTCGTTATGCCCTTGGAACAACTCGGATAGGGACATGACTCTTTTAGCTGCGTAGTATGGAGTCTGAATTAATCAAGGAACCTCATCACTAGTTGGTCAAAAGTAGAGATAGATCTCGGTGGAAGCCTAGTGAACCACATTGATGCAATCCCTTCGAGAAAGACAGGGAAGCATCTACATTGAATAGCTGCAAAGGCATTCGCTCCGTCCATATACCAATTGTATTTATACAAGTGAGGCTTCAAGTCCTTCGTTTCTCATAGGACAGAATGGTTGGCATTGTAAAGTTTTCTGGATATCTCTCATTCAGGATTTCATTGGTGAAGGGAGTCCAGCTTGGCACAGATCCATACTCATCATCTCGTCTATCATTACTCTCCTCCATTAATCATTTAACCATGTCCACGATGTATGCCTCTGATGTCCGGTAGTCCTGAGGATGGCGATCAGTCACTGCGCCAAGTTTTCGACTTTGCAAACGGTCTTGGTGAGTGGGCTAAGGCCTAGGCTCCCCTCTCTTCGAGAGAGCCACTCCTGTAGGCTCCCGCTGGCTTGCGGTTGGTCTCACTAGAGTAGTTTGGGTATTCCTTGCATTATCAAATGCATTGGCATCTTCTTTCGATTTGTCATCTGGCTCTCCGTCCTCTGAGTCGGAAAGATCCATAGCTATGTCTTCTACGGGGTCTTTGCCCCCTGACTCAAATTCAGAATAGGTTGCCTTGTGGCATACGTAGTACCTGCATTTCCATCCACGTTAATCTTTATTGTCACCCTTTTTTGTGGTTGTTTACTGTTTCTTTTATGTAAACCAGAAATGGAGGAATTCTCTTGCTCCATAGCAGTTGTGGATTCGAGCATAGTCCTTGGAGAGGGATTTGACTATAGAGTTAGGAGAGCATTATGCTTATCCATTAGAGATTTTTGGCTACTCTCCATATTTTAGTTGATCTCATCAACCATTTTATTTAACTCATCCCTGGTAACAACTTTATGTTGATTGGAGGAGGTAGGCACCCGATTCCCTAAGTTAGCACCATTCACTTTGGTTTGTTTAGGATTAACATCTTTTCCAGCTACTACTGCCCTTATAGACCTTCCATAGGCAGTTCTTCTTCTTCCAGGATCCATTGATTCCAAATAGTGGATTTTTCAAGCAAAGATAAGGATCTAACTTTTGGGCCTATGGGATCCAAAGTAGATAGCTAGATCTGGATCCTGAGTTGAAGTTCTCGAAGAAATCACCAAAATGTTTACCCAAAAAATGGACCAACAACCTGGTTTGAGTTTGAAAGCACCAGCCATGTTCTGATAGAGCAATATCATAGATAACAAGTATAGAAATTGAATAATAAACGAAAGAAAACAGAGAACTTTTATAGTGGTTCGGCTGTTAATGAAGCCTACATCTACTTTATAGCTTTACTATAGCCTGATTGTTGTTACAAGAGTTATTTGATTACAAGGCTTTGATTGTTTCCTAGCAAGATTGAATTCCCAGAGCTGGAATCCACTGGAGAATCACAATGAAATCCTTTGGAGATTGTTGTAGGGGAGATAGAGAGTGAAGAATAATTCCAGCAGAGCTTCAGCAACCAGTCCAGAGAAGATAAATTTTATGGTGCAGGTACGATGGTATTTATATGGATCAGAGACCTTCTGAACCAAGACAAACCATCAGCTCACAGGTAAGTAGCAGGCGACCTAGAGGGTGTTTGGCTCAAAAAATAGCCCAAAGTCATGGGTCGCTGGCGACCCATAGCCTATGGGTCGTTGGTGACCCAATTGCTTTGGCTCGTTTTTTGACCTAATGCCTTGCCTCCTTTCTTGGTGTTTCATGGCTTGTTCGCTTGAATTCTAGATGAAAGGCATGGGTCACTGACGATCCAACCACCTAGGACTTTTCTAGAGTCTAAAATTAGAGATGTTTCTAAAGCACACTTTCGTTGTTGTTACGTTTTGATGGAAATTCTCTAGTTGTTTACGTTCAGCCACTAATTAGATAGAAGGAATGCAGATCTCTCGGCTTCGTTGATCCTAGATGTTGCCTTATTCTTTTAGTTTAGCACTTGTCTTCACTTTTCTGGTTATATCCTGAACCATCCTGTCTACACAAGGTTTTTCTGTTTCCTATTGGTTTCTTCTGGGTTAGAAACTCGGATAACATATTGGGATTTGCAAGTATATCTTTGTGAAGGTATCTTTATACACGTAATTTACAAAGTGCTCTTAAAATGAATGAAAGGTTTATAAAAGGAGGCTAGTAGTTGCTTATATGCTGAACCAATGTTGGTTTTCCCTATGAAATAAATCCCTGATTGAATGTTTGTTATTCGATAGTTAAATAATCGACTATCGAACTTAGACCCAAACGTAATCCGCAAATATCTAGAAGAAACGCATGAGTTATATGGCACAATCATCTTTGATGATGTTGTATTGTGCATATAAATCTCATTTCTTTCCCCGAGGACAATGATAAGGAAATCCATCCACTAATGGTTAGGAGGTGATCTTCGATCTTATCTTTGACTGTTTATTTCCTAAAGAACCGGTGTTGAGTTTACCGGAAATTATCGGATGTTGTTTCGAAGAGACCGGGATCAGATATGTTATCCGAAACCCACTTCGATCCACCAAATGCATTTCGAAGTGAAGATATCGTGAAGAGCATGGAACCGAAGATAGAGATGTGAAGTGTAAGGGCTAATCGCTACTAATCTTGAGGGCGATTCCAAAATGGATGTAGTAGGAATAGTGCCTTCGATTTCATTTAGACCTAGAAAAGACTTGTATGGATGAATGCTATCAGCACATTGTCATTAGAAGGCAATGAGCATTCTAAGTGTAAATGTTCTTGAAAGTTAATCGTGGCCATAGGCCTCATCAACCGGGAATGACTAAAACAGAGGAGATGTAGCAGGGCTAAGTGGGTTGCTCCTAAGTAGGGTATGATCATCCCTCTCTAGATTCGCTATTATCTCTCATTTGTATGCTTCGGGTCCATTAATGGAGGGGTGATCATAATCAATACTATCCAGTAAGGGGTAGGCCGGTCTTGTGTTGGTAGGGGATCCAGGCAATGTCCGTAGTGTTATTTTATCTAGAGATGCACCATGACGGGTGGTACTCCAGTAGCCCAGTCGTTGTATGGAATCCATTCTCCAATAAGCATCGTGTGGATTTAGTTGTGCCCAATTATGCTGAAACGTGAGATGCAAGTAGTTCAGCTATATTCATATTTTAGTTTGACCCCCTAGACATTATTATAATATAATTGGATTTTCTATAGAAAATGTTTTGATCGTAAGGTAAATACCCATTTGTGTTTATGTGCAGTGTGGTCTTACGAGATACCTTTGATTTCAAAGCTTTTTATATAACTTAAAAATTCAGTTGGTTGTGTTTTCTCACTCTGGTTTTCCTGACTGACTCGGGTGTTAGGTTATTATAATGCTCGGGAGCATATTATAGATTGGTTTGGATGCTTTGGAGCATTAAGAGACGAGTTGGAGGCCCAAAGACGTATTCACGCAGATGGTTATTTTTCCGCTGTATTCATTGTTGTGTTTATCAGCAATTGTGAGGATGGGCTGTCATAACTGTCCAGGCTGAAATAGGTTAGTAATCAGATTGATGTTTGTACATACACATATTACAATTTTGCTTTCGTGTAAGGATTTGTGGTACATTATAGATTATTCGTTCCACTGTGAGATTTTGTTGTTCAGTTTTCTTCTTATCTTCTTCCTTCTTTCTTTTTCCCTAACAATCAGTTTTTCTGGCATTCGATTGCTCGGCATGTGATACAGTGCATGTATTAAAGTCGATTTTCGATGGTCAAAAATCCAATTTATTACATTTGGTATCAGAGTTGAAGATTAAGCTAGAACCTTGGCTTTGGTGGGGTACTCATTAGAGATTGGGTCAGTAGCACCTAAGAATGATTTTGAGTGTGTGTGTGTGTGTCTATATATATGAGTGTATTTGTTGGTTATATAAAAATGTTTTATATTTTGTTGGCTGATCTATTAAGTGGCTTATGGATTCTTGTCAATACGATTAATTAACGTTATTGATAGGGATCTCTAAACACTTGAACGGAGCAGTTCGACATGGTATTGTTTTGGAAATTGGGTAAATGAAATAATTTTACCTTGATTATATTTTATATATAAAGGAATAATTTTTCATAAATTATTAAGTATATATAGTGTGCTTGGTAGTTAGAGACTGATAATAGTTGATTATTATCATTTGTTATTATTGTTGTGCTCTAATAAAAGTTGTCGTTATTATAATGCACATGGAATAAAACAATTAAGAAATGATTTTATATGACCACAGTGAAATTACATAAATGTAATTTATAAATTGGAATGAAATTTCAGTAATATATTATAATATTATTTGTAAATAAGAGGATTTAAAAGCTGGAAATTTGTGAATTTAAACCGTCTTAGTTTTGGAAATGGTTTTCAAAGTTTTGGAAAGTAATAATAGTATTATCTAGAAAATATTTTTGAATGGATATGTTTTAAAATGGAATAGAAAGCACTGAACTCACTTTGGTCGCTAGAAAATAATTTCGGTGATGATTGCAGCATCATTGACATTCATTTTCGGGTTTTCAAGAGAATTGCTACCATTGGAGTTTTGTTTTGTAAAACTAAATTTGATTTGAAATTCGAAAAGGAATGATTTGATATACTAAAAGGATTTTTTTATATATATAGTGTTTCAAAATAATTTGAAATAAATAAGAACGAGGTGTTTAAACTTTGAAAATTTCATTCAGGTGTTTTATGGAATATGAGAAAGTAAGTTTGGTAACTTATAATTTTGAGAATTTGTAAGTATAACACGGTTTTAAAATTGTTGAATATAAATGTTGAGGAAAGCAAATTTGAAATGAAATTTAACTTAAGTTAAATAAAATAAATTAATAAATGATTTTTGAAAAAGAATTGGTTGGGATTGAAATGAAATGAACTAATTAAAAAAATTAGTGAGTTAAATAAGGTTTTGGAATGTTGGTCAATAATATTGAATATTGAAACTGGAAAAAAAATTGAGTTAAATGGAACTGAAATCGATTTGTAATGGATGTGGACTTAATTTACGAAATGGTAACAAACATAAGAATTTTCATATGAAATGTTTATAGACTTAAGTAAAATTTTATGAAAGGATTGATAAATAAATTAGTATGGAGTGAGATGATGTTAAACATAAAATTTAAAGGAATAATTCGTAAGTGACATTAGTATTGAAAGGAATATACTAAGCAAATAATGAATGTGAATAAGAGAATTTGGTACAAGGAACCAATTGAAATAAATATGTAAGTTGTACGTATATTATTTATTCACATAACGGTTTGATCTAGACTAGAGTACATAGTTTCGAGATGATTTACATCGGTCCGAACAAGGATTTTTCACTTGATTCTCGACGGTGAACACTGGATATGGAATTTTGGTTGATTCTGGAATTCTCGATCATAGTATATGGCTATGCAAGGAGAATGGCGGTTTCTGATCAAGGAACCAGATCTGAGTGTGCACTAGAGTGGTCATGTGGACGATAGTACTTCAGAAATGAAATTATGTGATCGAGCAAGCGATCAAATTTGATTGTGTGTACGGATGATATATGTACATTGTACATGCTTTAGTAAAGAAAATGTGAAAGAATAACATGATTATGAATTATATGTTAGGATATCATTAGTAAATAAGATGCAGATATATAGAAGCAAGAGCTAGTTTGCTGCCATTGATTTCATAAGAAAATTTTGGATGTCCGACTAAAAGGTACATGTTTAAATCACTATTTGATTTGAGGGTTTTATGATTGAGCCACTTGGATTTTGCTTTCTTTTGCTAGTTTGGGCCCTGAGTGGCGATTTGTAGTTGTTTCGACCGATCCGCGTAAAGGAGATGCTGGCGAAAGTTTTTGAAAATTTAAAGAGTTAGAAATTTTGATGAAAATTTTAATAGCTAAAAGTTGATTTTGAGTTATAACCCAAAATGATTGAACGGATAATATTAGTATGATTCCTAGAATGAATTTGGAAACTTAGTAAAAATAACAGTAAGGTTTCAAAAAATTGATTTTGGAAACGATTAAGGGGTTAAAATAATTAAGAAAAATATTTTAACTAATTAGATTTAAAAAGTAAGGGGTTTGGGCATTTTTCTGACCTTGGCAATTTCAAGGACGAAATTTT
Organism: Allium cepa; assembly: GCA_030765085.1. Taxonomy (NCBI): domain Eukaryota; kingdom Viridiplantae; phylum Streptophyta; class Magnoliopsida; order Asparagales; family Amaryllidaceae; genus Allium; species Allium cepa. Next base: position 552,576,310 of record CM060938.1, read on the forward strand.
TTAAAGGGAAGAGAATGTAACGACCTAGAATTTTTAGTCATTTGAAATTGAAATATTTAATTAATTTTAAATGTTGAAAAGTTAAATTTATAGAATAAATAACTCAAATTTTGAATATAGCGATTTATTGGATAATTAAGTTATTGAATTTAATAATTGAAATCGTTAAATAATTGAATCTTGGGTTTTAAGTTGGACATTTCTGAAAGCTTATTTAATTTATATTAAATAAGAATGAGGATAATAAAACTTTTAAATTGGATTTAAAAGTGATTTAATTTATTTTGAAATTTACTCTCTTTAATTACCATATAAAAATAACCTTCCGGGACATATTCTTGGATTTTGATGAAACTAGTTTCATTGGTTCATTAATAATGAGTTATAATACGCCGTCAAATTTCATGGGTTCAAATGTATCATTCGGTTGTGCGAGATCAAAATGCGTAGGAATTAATATTGAAAATTTAATACAACAATTGGGTTCAAAAAGCCATCTTCTGCATACGATCAACTTAGAGCTCAAGATTGGTTCCATTGCATCCACAATAGTGGTATAACATATAGAACACTCGAAGGCACGTCTCGATTGGGGTTCGAAGTTGTATAGCTTGGTATTTTGAAATTAAATAATATACATACATACATACATATATATAAATTTGACTATGCTAAGCTATGACCCATCACATTCAAAATCAGACCCTTGTAGAGTCTACACCCTCCTCATTCTTTCCTATCCTTCCTCCTGTTATAGAAACACTGCCCGTAACCAGAGAACGAAAGAAAAAAAAAAGAACAAGATTTTCAAATTTTAAAATAAAATGTTATACTCATCTAAAAATCTAAAAGTTTGTTTCAAAAATCTCATCTCAACTAGATCTTCGATCCTATATTCGTTTTGAGAGTTGTAGAAGAGTTTTTGAAGGATCGACAGTGGAAGTTGTGGAGTTAGCAAACTAGGGCTTCAAAAATCATTCATTGTGTTGATCGATTGGAGATATCGAGATTATATTCGAGCTCGGTGAAGCAAAGAGAGGCAGTGGCGATTTTTTTGAGGGGTCTGGTCATGTATTGGTAGGGCGGTGAGAAGTCGACTTGGCGATGGCGTAGGCTGGGATCGCAGTATGTGGGAGAGGTTCGAGTAGAGGAAAATGAGGATGGATGGATGTAGGTCGGGAAGAGAGAGAGAATGGTGGTGGTCTCGGGGAACAGCGTGGATGGATTGAGGAGCTACGGGAGGAGAAGTGCATGGCAATGGTGCACGAACACATGCATAGGGTAGAATCGGTATTGAGGAAGAAAGTTTAGGGGCAGTTTTGTAATTCTTTTGAACTTTGAGTTTATATTATTAAATTATATAGTTAATTCGATAACTTATAAATTGCATAACTCTCTCATACGAGGTCTAATTAAGGCATTGATTTTTTCATTGCGCTCGTAACAACGAAAGCTTCGCTATGGAACTGGTTTGGACAAATTTAAAGAGAGTTGAAATTTGAGCAAAAATCGGACGTCATTCGATTTTAGTTCCAAACCGAAATGCCTCAGCGACAACAGAAAATTTCAATGAGTTAAACTCACCTTTTTGGTTAATTGGTATGATATATAATTAATAAAAATTGTTGGATAATGTTTGGATGAATTGCTATATTTATATTAGTTGAATTTAATATTCCTGCCCTTGGAGCGGATGAGACACTATTACGTTCCCGTGTAAGAGCGGATCACCCTTTGTATACGAATCCCACCTCGAAGTGGTTGATTATATTTTATGATTTTATGATGCAGGGAAATAGGTTGGAGGATCCAACGGGGTTCCTTGCGATTGTTGAAGTGTTCCATTAATATTTCTTCTATATGGATTATTGAATAATGAACATGATTATAGACACTGCGATTATAACATCGTTATATGTTGAAAACTAAAACCCGGTAGTGATAGAAAATAAATATTGATATTGGTTAAGTGTTGGGTGGCTATTGGCGTCAAATTAGTATTTTAAAAATATTATAAATTCCGTTGAAGTCAGAATTTGTTTTTGAGACAAGAAATGATTTTTAAATCCATAGTTAAGTTTCAAAGATATTTTGTTTTAAAGGTTATCTATTTAATTATAATAATATTATTTCAATATTTTATTACATTAATATTGTTTTAAAATTATTTAATTAAAGTAATATTACTAAGGTAATTTAATTATATTAGTATTGTTTTAAAGTTATTTAAAAGTTATTTTCTTATAGTTAATATTGTTTAAAAGAATTTATCAAAATATTAATAATTTGAAAAGTTGATTATTTCAAGAATAATTATGGTTTTAAATTAATAATAAGGATATTAATAAGGTTTTGAAAATAAATTATTATTACTTATAAAAATGGTAAAGATTAATTATTATTGTTTCTTAAACAATATTTTTTTAATTATTAATTATTGTTTGAAGTTTTTTAAAGTTAATAGATTTCATTGATTTAAAATATATTTTTCGTTAAAAATTACTATGATATAATAGTGTTTTGAAGTAAAAGATTTCTAGTTATTTATAAATGTTTTCGAGAACCATGAATAGAGTGAAATGACTTAGATTATATGAAGGAGTTTATAAAATGGTTTGAAGACTTAAGGAAGAGTTATTTGCAAGGTGAAAGAACTTATAAATGGTTAGATATTTATAAACAAATTTTAGAAACGGGTTTATAGATTCATAAAAGAAGTTTTCTGAATGATTTTATGGATTTATAAAGGCTTTACAAATGATTTTAGAAATGTACAAAAAAGAATTTATGAATGATTGGAATGTATAAAAGAATTTTGTAAATGCCAGAAGATTTACAAAATGAGATATAAATGTTTAAGAAGGATTATAAGGAGTTTTATAAATGCTTGGAGAATCGAATAAAAAGAAAATCTTTCTAATTTTTGTGAATATACTTATACCGTTGAAATAAGTATATGAATATTTCTATGTTTTGAAAATATAGGGATTTGCGAATATATCTTTGTAAAGGTATCTTTGTACAAGTAATTTACAAAGTGCTTTTAAAATGAATGAAAGATTTATAAAATGAGGCTAGTAATTGCTTATATGTTGAACCAATGTTGGATTTCCCTATGAAATAAATCCCTGTTGAATGTTTGTTATTTAATAGTTCAATAATCGACTATCGAACTTGGACCCAAACGTAACTTTACAAATATCTAGGAGAAACACGTGAGTTATATGGCACAGTCATCTTCGATGATGTTGTATTATGCGTATAAAACTCGTTTCGTTCCCCTAGGACAATGGTAAGAAAATCCATCCACTAACGGTTAGGAGGTGATCTCTGATCTTATCTTTGACTATTTATTTCCTAAAGATCTGGGGTTGAGTTTACTGGGAATTATCGACTGCTGTTTCGAAGAGATTAGGATCAGATATGTTATTCAAAAACCACTTCGATCCAACGAATTCGTTTCAAAGCGAAGACATCAAGAAGAGCATGGAATCGAAGATAGAGATGTGAAGTGCAACGGCTAATTGCTACTAATCCCGAAGTGATTCCAAAGTGGATGTGGTATGAATAGTGCCTTCAGTTTCGTTCAGGCCCGGAACGGATTTGTATGGATGAATGCTATCAGCGCATTGTCATTGGAGGAAAATGAGCATTATAAGTGTAAATGTTCTTGAAAGGTAATCATTGCCTCAGGCCTCATCAACCGGGAATGACTAAAACAAGGGATACGCAGTAGGGCTAGTGAGTCTCTCCCAAATAGGGTATGACCATCCCTATCTAGGGTCGCTGTTACCCTATTAACGGAGGGGTGATCATATTCGTTACTATCTAGCAAAGGTCAGGTCGATCCTGTATTGGAAAGGGATCTAAGCGAGGTCCTTAGTGTTATTTTATCTGGAGATGCACCGCGATGGGCTGTACCCTATTCATTGTATGGAGTACATTTTCCAATAAGCGCTATACGGACTTAGTTGTGCCCAAGTATGCTGAAACGTGAGATGCAATCATTTCATCTATATTCATATTTTACTTTAACCCCTAGATATTATTATAGTATAAATGGATTTTCTATAGAATAAATTTTGGTTTTAAGGTAAAAACCTATTTGTGTTTATGTGCGGTGTGGTCTTACGAGATACCTTTGATTTCAAATATTTTTATATAACTTAAAAATCCAGTTGGTTGTGTTTTCTCACCCTGGTTTTCCAAACTGACTCGGGTGTTATTTTATTAAAATTCTCGGGTTAGACCGAGCATATTACAGATTGGTTTGGATGCTTTGGAGCTTCAAGGGACAAGATAGAGGCCCAGAGACGTATTCACGTAGATGTTTATCTTTCCACTTTATTCATTTTTGTGTTTATCAGCAATTGTGAGGATAGGGTGTTATAACTGTCCAAGCAGAAATAAGTTAGTACTCTGATTGATGTTTATATATACACATATTACAATTTTGCTTTTGTGTATAGAGTTGTGGTGTATTATGAATTATTCGTTCCGCTGTGAGATTCTGTGTTGTTTAGTTTTCTTCTTATCTTCTTCCTTCTTTCTTTTTCCCTAACAATTGGGTTTTCTGGCATTCGATTGCTCAGCATGTGATACAGTGGATGTATTAATGTCGATTTTCGAGGGTCGAAAAACTGGTTCGTTACAGTATACTCCATATAGACTTCAATGGCATCTTTTCCATTGAAGAAAGCTTTTAGTTTTCTTAGAAATCCTTATGGTTTTAAGATTTTGACTAGAGGAAGCCGTTTTTGAGTTTTTGAGGAGATAAGATAATAAGGATATATTTGAATTTTAATAAAGTGAGTGAATGAATGGATAGAGATAGATTAAATTAAGTGAAGAGTATTGTTCTTTTGTTTCAAATTTCAATTTTTTGGCATGTATGTTGACATACGACATGGAGACATGTCGACCTATAGCTTGAAATTTTCAAAACTAAAACTAGGCTACTATATTCGTGTGTGTGTGTGTATATATACATGTTCATCCAATATTATTATTAATCTCCACGTTATTCCTAAAAATCAAAATTAACCGAAAATTATTAAATAAAAGTGCCATTTTTAGTAGCTTTCAGTTGATCAGTTCTGACTAGTCTATTATAGTCACGCAACATATATTTGCATCCTCAGTATCTGGTTTAATGTCTCTTGAAGAAGTGTCTGAATCATCAAAAGTTGGTTTATAAGCCCTTTTTCTTTTTTCGGATGAATCATTTGCTGGCGAGAACTTTGATTTATCCAGATGCGGGCAATCTCTATGAAAAATGACCGGATATGTCATAGTTGAAGCCTCTGGTTACGTTCCTGTTCCAGACATTTTGTTTCTAGGTTTTCGAAAATTGTTTATCTTTCTATACTTTAGGGATTTTCTCATCATGGTCAACGTTTGAATCCTATTCGTAGGTTATTGTATTGAAAGCGATGGATTTCTTTATTGCCGCCTTGCTCTCCCTTCTTCTCTGCAATTGTGCTTCATATGACATTAAATTGCCTAATAAATCATCAATTTTTAGAGTACCAATATCATTAGCCTCTTCAGTTGCAAGTATCTTTTGATCCAATTCTGAAGAGAGTGTATTGAGGATTTTTCTAGCTTGATCCTCTTCAGAAAAGTTTTTACCTAATGCAACTAATGAATGCACTATATCCTGAATCTACAATACATGTTAGAAATGGACTTATTTAGATTCATATTAGACAGTTGAAACCGATTAGTTAACATGGAAATTTTAGTCTGTTTCACTTTACTGGTGCTCTCATGTGTAACTGTAGTGTTCTCTAAATTTCATATGCAGACTTATAAATAGAGACTCTATTAAACTCATTTTTTTTCAAGTGAACAAAAAAAAATCATGACTTTCAAATTATTTTATGCAAGTGTCTTTTGGTCAATAGTCTATTGTGCAAATTAGTCTCGAGTTCAGTGTACTCATTTTGTATGACATTCAAAATATTTAAACCATTAGATTATAAATAGATCTTTGTTCTACATGATCAATAAGTGTAAGTACCACCACTAAAAAGTTTAGGTCTAGGAGTAGATTGTGCTATTACAAAAGTATTAACAAATGTACTAACAGTGTTGCTAACCACTAATACTTTTAAAAAATCAATTACAAATTTTTGAAAATGTAGTTCTCTGATATCTAGTATGGGTTGAAAATTATGGATCTTAAGGCTAATTAAATACCAGAGAGAGGCTGAATAGCGTTTTCTAATTTTTGTTAATCTTTTTAAATTTTTTTTAAGATTATTATTAAACAATGCAAAATGAACAACCATATAGATGTGAACACGGATAAGTATAAATGCAATAAAGTAAAAAGTAGTGAATCGAAGAGATCACATTAAGGATTTTTATAATGGTTTGGAGTTACCTTATGTCCAGTTCAACAACATTGCTTGTACGGATTTCTTTTCAAAATGCCAATCTTTCATGGACAGAAGATAAATCCAATACAAACTTGATTGCAAGGCTATGAGACACACCTCCTAATTTTTCGGGCTCAGGGTAAACCTACTTGATTTGGACGATCTGCAAGTACAACCACTAGGACTTTCGAGCTGCCAACATACCCAACTAATTTAAAAATGCTACAATCACATCTAAGCAAATACAACTGGTGTTTGATGGTTTTTCCATAGACAATTTCTTGATCTTTGGTTATGGTGAATCCTATAGCCTCTTGGACAACACTTTAATCTTTAATTGAGAGAGATGATTGAAAACGAAGAGTAAATAGTTGAGAATCATTATAGAAAATTGATACAATGAAGATTGAATTTATTCTATTTGAATTTGAGAAGATTTGGATAGGTTTTTCACTAGAAATTTTGACGGAGTAAGAGGAGAGGAGATAATAAGAAAGTATTTAAAAATTCATTTGAAACCTCATATATATACACGTATAAATAGAAATGTCCACTCGCGAGGAGTTATGACAAACAGACACTTCATTTCAAAATTTGGATTTCAAAATAGCGGCATGTATGTCGATATACTATATATAGATATGTCGATATATCCCTTTGAAAATTGAATTTTTTTTAAATATTATCTTATGTTTTGTAAAATATTTTGATAATTTATAAAATAATTTAAACATGGTTTATAATCATTTTAACATTTGTAACATTTTTATAAAATATTTTTAAATATTTTTTTAAAAGTAAAAAGATAAGAAAATGAGAAATAGAGATCAAAGATTGCTTCCAGGGACTTTAACAATATTATATTACTCTTATACTATGTTATAGTCTTGAGATCTTCGTATTTTAGTCTTTATACTCGTGAGTCTTCATGTACATTCTTTGAGTCTTTATACTGTATTCGATTCAACATTTGTATAATATTCTACACTATATACTATATAACTTGGCAAAACATTAGTATCCATATTTTATATGAATGTATTATTGTTATCAATGTTGTTAGTGTCAAAATCAATAGCTGAGGTATTACGTCATGGTCCCGATTTTCGACCTTTGAAAATCGACATCAATACGTCCACTGTATTACATGCCGAACAATCGAATGCCGAAAATACCAGATCGTTAGGGAACGAAGAAAGAGGTAGAAGAAGAAAATAGAAATAACAACACAGAATCTCACAATCGCAGCGGAACAATATATAATAGATAACTACTGGTCTTTATACAAAAAGAACTATAATTGTTTTTTTAATTACATCACTAGAGTACAATGCATCAATAACACAGTACTGGATAGTTATAATAACTTGTCCTCACAAAAGCTGAATATATAGCCTACTATGCATAGCGAAATAAAATCAAATACGTATATTACGTCTTCGTCATCTAGCTCGTCTCCTGAGCTCCATTGCATCCTATCATGTGTCAGTAATACACAGTCTGACCTGAGAATTATAATAAAATAACAAACGAGTCAGTCTGGAAAACCAGCGTGAGAAAACACACTCAATTTGAATTATTAAAGTTCAAAATCCTTTGAAAATCAAAGGTATCTCATAAGACCACGGCACAATTAAACACAAGGGTTTTTACCCTACGATAACCAAAACATTTCATACCAAAATCCTCTGATATTATAATAATATCTAAGTACATATACTTATTCAAATGGCTGAAACTGTTACACTAATTAAATTCCAGCAATACTAGGCTCTACAATCAAAACAGTAAAGGCATGTATTGGAGAATGGATTCCGACTGAATGACTAGGCACAGGGGTACCACTTGCCACAGTACACGTCTAGAACAGCGTACCGAGGACCACTCCGGGATCCCCTGCTATACAAGACCGACATACCCCTAATCTGGATAGACCAAATAAGATTACCCCGCGGTTGGGATCAGCAACCGCCGCATAGCCGAATAAAAGGGATTCTTGATAGGTGTAACCTTACCCTACTCGGGTACGACCTACTTAGCCTTGCTGCATCTACCATGATTTTCAGTCATTCTCGGTTGATGAGGCTCGAGGCTAAGCTTTACCTTTTTATAAATATTCACTTAGAATGCTCGTTGTCCTCCAATGACAACGTACTGGTAGCATTCATCCATACAAGTCTGTTCCCGGTCCGAACAGAACAGAAGGCACTACTCCTACTACATTCATTTTGGAATCACCCTTAAGATCAGTAGCGATTAGCCCTTGCAGTTCACTGCTCCATCTTCGACCCCAAGCTCTTGTCTTCATTTCAAAAACGTACTCGTTGGATCGAAGTGGTTTTCAGATCACAAATCCGATCCCGGACTCTTTGAAACAACATTCACTATTTCCCGGTAAACTCAACCCAGGTTCTTAAGAAAATAAACAGGCGAAGATAAGATTGGACATCGCCTCCTAACCGTTTGTGGACAGATTTCCTTATAAACGTCCTAGAAGAACGAACGGGTTTACACATACAGTACAGCATCTTGAACGGTAGTTGTATCATATAATTCTTATACTTCTTCTAGATATTTCCAAAGTTATATTTGGTCCAGATTTGATAGTCGGTTATTTGATTATCAAATAAACAATCAATTCACCCAAATATCCATTTTCCACTTAAAATATTAAGTCACCTTTGAATTGAATTTTAAATACATAAATCTCTTTATCTAATTTATACATACTTATCTTATCGAATAGTAAAATTACAAACTTCTTTCAAAATATTTGAAAACCTTTTTTTTAATATATGAAAAGTACCGCTACGGTATGAAACCATGGATCACAGCTCAATGGTTATGTCTCTATCCCAGAGGAATTCAAGACTTAGCTGCAGGCACTCACTGCTTCTGATTACATCACTTGAGTATACCAATACTCTCAAAAAACTTTATTTAAAAATTTCCAAAATAATACTTATGAAATGTATATAAAAAATTCCAATTTAACTTTAGACCGGACTACTTTTTAAATAAAAGCTATTATATCAAATATAAATAATTAATAATTATTCTTTAAAATAATAATGCTGATTAAATCCTTTTTTACTAATTATTAACTACTATAACTAACTCAATCTACAAATACTTTAACAATTCTGAACAACTAAATAATAATTTTAAAAAAACATTCTTATAAACACTTTTAAATTTTCCAATTAATACTTAAAATTCTTTCCTTAAAAATATACTTAACTTCTTAGAAAAATACATTTTTAACTCCAATATAGACAGTCTAATCTTTTATAAATCCTTCTCGATTTATTCCCAATTTAATTTACATTCCAATCTCATAAATTTCCTTTCTTATATTTCTTAAAATAAAGCTACTATGTATTTTTTAAACGATTTACCCATCCCCTTATAAATCACTTCCATGAATTTATAATTTCAAATTAACCACTGATAATTTACTTCACCTTATATTTAATCCCATAGTCTCATTTTCCTTTTATTACCGTTTTAAAATACTTAAGTCGATTTTAAATCGATTTTTCGAGTTAGATTCCATTTTAAAATTTATTCCTTCGTCAACCCAAACTTATTCCAAAATGCACTAATTCCAAATTCACTTCCTTTTCATGATTTAAAATCTTATTTAAATCCGAAACATCAATCTCATATTTTATTTTCAAAATTCCCCTTTTATTTTTCCCAAACTTTTTAAAACTTAAATTTAAAAATATATTCTTTTGTACTTAAAATAATATCGCTTAAGTTCTTTTTTTAAAACCCTTTAAAAATTCAATATTTATATTTTGATATTTTAAAATTCCAAGAATCTATCCGACTATATCATAACGTCCAATAAATTTAATTTCCAATATAGTCTATCATAGATTATTTAAATAAATCACATAAATGAATATGGAAATAATTTCAACATTTTTGGGGAATCCAGTTAGATCTCTCCTACCTATTTCTCTGCATCCACAAATGTTAGCACAGTATAAAAATACCAATCCCACTTCGAGGGTGATATCACGGTATATAGGGTCATCCGCTATTATACGGGGTGCATAGTGTCTCATCCGCTATATATATGCGAAAATATCAACAAATCCAATATATATAATACTATATATATAATATCACATCCAACTTATATATATTTATCAATTCAAAAATCAATCAATAATTAATTTTCGAACTATTAAAAGTTAATCATGGAAATCAAAATTTGAGTGAGATTTAACTCATCTTCGATTTTTGTTTCGCCAAAATCCAGGATTTAAATTTACTAAGATCAAGTTGACTTCGAGACATTCCATATCAATTCATACGCATAGAATTTGATGCCATTCGACTCAAACCTCGTACAAAAATTTTTATTAGCTATTAAATTTCTATTTTTTCTGTTTATATAAAATTAACATGGTAACTTCTTTTTTTTTAATTTTTTCATTCTTTAAAAGAAAATTGAACTTACCCAAAATGACGATGGCCCAACAATATCTCCCTAAAATGAACGAACCACCTGAAACTCCCTTCCCTCCACGATGTACGCCACCAACACCGAGCACCCCTGCTCAACCAAGCTCAACCTCACCTCACTACTGCCCTATAACTACCCAGAATTTTTATTAATTAAAATTTGCATATTAAATTAATTTTAAATATTAATAAGTGAAATTTATAAGTTGAATAAATTTTATTTTGAATAATTAGATTTAATTGAATAATTAAATCGATAATTTAATAGTGGAAATACAAAAATATAGAAAATTGGTTTAAATATGATTGTAAATGATTTGTAAAATTTTATTTTATCATATTGGAGTTAGAATGATATTTAGAACTTTTAAAATCGAATTAAAAGTTAATTTGTGAAAATTGAATATTTTAATATTTAATCGACTAGTGAAATTAGCCATTTTTTGAACAGTCTCAGAATTGGACGAAACTAGTTCCATTGGATCCGTAATAGTTAGTTATTACCGGATTTCAATTTTTGTAGCAATCGGAGTTTTCGTTTGATCGTGGCAGCTCGAAACGCATCGAAATTGTTTTAAATATTAATTTGGCGAGTTAAAATAGCCATTTTTCAAAAAGTCTCGGATTTCGACGAAACTAGTTTCATCAGATCCATAATGTGATATTATTGTAAGGTTTCAAATTTCGTGTCAATCGGGTTTACCGTTTGTCCGGTGCAAGCTAAAACGCCTAGAAAATCGTTTAATCAGTTTAATTTTAAATTGAATGTTTATAGCCATAACTCGCACAGATGACCGAATTAGCTCCCGAAACACATTCCATTGTGTTCGAAACGTGGGGTAAACCTTAGAAACGCCAACCGACCGCTTCGTTTGGAGTTCGGAAAATCCGGGATGAATAGTGTCGCGCGAATTTTCTATAAAAGCCCCCATTATTTCATTTTTTTTCACAAAATTATAACCCTAGGATTTCAAAACCTTCAGGCCGCCACCCATAACATTCAATGGCCGAAAAATGTTCACTTTCTTCCCTCAATCTCTCTCAATCCATGCAATATTTCCAGAAACTTTCAACATGAAAGTTGTAGAGCATGACAAGATCTTGATATCCAACGGGTATGATCGTAATTGGAGCATCGAATCAGTGGGAATTCTCGTTCAAAGGTCGTATGTTGCGCATGTCTTTTCTCAATCCTGGGGAGGCCGAGCTCGTTCATGGTTGGGGCGTGGGAGGAGTTGCTAATGGCGAGTCGAATGGCGGTGGTATGATGGGGTTTAGTCGAGTGTGGAGGCCGCGAGATCTAACCCTAGTTTCGTGCACAATGGGTTCTTGCGCGTGTTCGTTACCTGTAGAAGTTGAATGCGTGGGAGGGGAGAAGGGTAGGGCAGCCAAGATCTATGCAGTGAAATCTAAGGGCTGTGATTAGATTTGGGTATAAAATTATAAATAAAAGTTGTAATTTATATGCTTTAAAAATTCGTAAACTTGTAAAAATCATATCTTTTCCATACGAGGTCGAAAACGCACGAGACTTTTTGCGTTGGAATCGTATGGACGAATGCTATGGAATTAGATTGGAGTCGTTTGGAGTTAGTGAGAATTTCGGGTAAAATTAAACGTCCGTTTAATTTTATTCGAAATAAATCGCTAAAACGAAATTGAAATCAAGGTGAGAACTTCTCACTCAATCGAATCGGTTTCGATTTTATTTTAAATAGTTATATTTAAAATTCTTGAATGTATGTTTGAATGATAATTGTTATCTATTGATTGTTAAAATAGACATTATGCGCCGTTAGTAAGCGGATGTTATTTATTAAAATCATATACCGTGAATATTTCATAAACAGTGAAATTGGTATTATTTATGTACTTGGATTTGATTTCCCACATTGTATAGCGGATGAGACCCTATTGCGCCGTCTATTAAGCGGATAATATTTTAAATCCCATATACCGCGATAATTTCGTACTGGAACGGAATTGGTATTGTGCTAACATCTTTGGATGCAGGAAAACAGGTTGGAGGGATCCAACTGGATTCCTCAATAGTATTTATTTGATTATGGATATTTTGATATTCATTGATTATCATATCGATACGTGATATCGTTGTTGTCGTGATTGACTATTTGGTGTGTAGCATCATTGGGCCAAATTTTGGAATTTTAAAAGGATTTTTAAAGTGATTTTTTGAAGAGTATACGTTTATAAATATTTTTGGAATTGATTCATTTTAAATAAATAAACGTTAAAATTTTAATGTTATAAAAATTATGATTTTTGAGAAAAAAAATAGTTAAAAGTTGATTTTTGAGAAATATGGGGTTAATGATTTTATAAAATGGTTTAAATTGGGATTTATTAATTTATTATAAAAAGTTTAAATATAGGATTTATGAAATTTAATTATTTTATAAATCAAAATGATGAAATTATAAAGGACTTTAAAGACGTTTTAAAAGAATGATATAAATTGATTTATATAAAAGATTTATAAATTGATAATTTATAAATTAAAATATTCAAATCATAAAACGAGTTTTTATAAGTGTTAGAATGAATTGTGAATGAATTTCATAAATGAATGAAATTTATAGAATTATAAACGGTGAAGTTATAAATGGAATTTTATAAACAGTAGGTATATGAAATTTGTAAAGATATTTTTGGGTAAATAAATGAATCTTATAAGTTATAAGATTTATAATTTGGGAAGTTAAAGGAACGATTTTGCAAACAAATAAATTGTAAATATTTAACTAAAATTATGGACTTTTGGTTTATAATTGAGTTATAAATCGAATAGGTTAATAAAGGAGATTTATAAAAGGAAGTTGTTATGAAATAAATAGAAATGGAATTTATAAACATTGTTTTATAAATCCGCAAATGACTTATTTTGATAAGTAAATTGTTATAACTTATTAATGGAGTTATATTCACGTTTTAGACAATGAATAATCCTTTAAAATAAAATGTATAGAAATGATGAAGTTTGTTAACGAAGTATATTCACGTTTTTGAATAGTGAATATTATGTTAAAGAAATGTTTTGGATGTGATGTTTTAAATAGAATTAAAACGATCTAACGATGTTTTAAAAATACGTTAAGATTCGAAACCATAGATTTCAACATTCATTGTTGAAATAGACGTTTTCGAGAAATAGAAGGAAATAATGGACTATAACACTGTTGTTATAGTAAATGATTTCCGAAAGGAAATGTTTTGTATAGTATTGGGATTTATATATCTATTTTAATTTCGAATCCCTGTACTAGTGATTTTGGGTTGTCGTAACGATGTTTTACGCAACATTCGTTTTGGCCCAAATAAATATGTTTAAGAGAATGATTTCCATAAAGAATGAAATATATACTTAATTTCGATTTAAGTATATTGAATATTTTCCAAGGTTGAAAATAAAAAGATTTGTGAATTGCTTATTAAATAAGTATGGAAATGTTTTCCAATATAAAGTGAATATTTTGAGAATTTATCTTTTTGAAGATAAATTGAAAATGAATATTTAAAACCTATTGAAAATCGTATATCAGTAGATATTGTGAAATATAAATTCACTATGGAATTTATAAAAGAAAGTGGAATTTGTTTAAAAATAAATATTGATTTATTTTTGAAGTATTGAAAACATATATCTTGTAAAGATATTTTTGGGAAATAAATAATTTGGAAAATTATTTGGAATCTGGTGATGTTGTGCATATCCATTGATAGTTCAATAACCGACTATCAATATTTACCTTTGAATAGGTATTTGTTGTGATTTGCTTGAATTTGAATGCCAAACTTATTTTTGAATAAGCGCTCACTATTCGGGTTAGCCGGGAAAGGACCATGGGGTCGTATAACCCATTCCGAGTATGTGATACGTCGTTATGGATTGCATTTGATGACCGGTGTTGAAGACCGGATATTTGCGAGAGCGATAGGATGACCTGTCGATTGACTCTGCACCGAGTTGCTCCGGTATAGAGTTCTCCATATGTGATGGGGAATCCGATCAGGATTGTGGATATCCGGATTGCAAGGACTTCTTTGTAAGTGCCTTCGGTTCTGTTCGAGCCCGGAACAGACTTGTATGGATTGTATGTCTGACATTACAATTGAGATATAAAGCAGATTTCTTTCAAATATATTTCTGTTGGTGGCGGAGAATTTATTCTCTTAGCTTAACACCCTTCTCTGAGACGTACGAGCTCAGAGGTTATGTAGTTGAAGGTTATCAGCGATATATTCCCAATTTGGTAATGTGACATGCTGAGTGTTGCTGTGAAATGATCATTGTGTTGATCATTTGCGATAGGATCATTTGTTTGATCATTTATCTTTGTGATCATTTCTATGATCATTTGTTGACCCAAAGCACAGCTTTTGTATAAAGCGTGGCTTTGTGGACGAGACTTCGTCGAGCCTCACACCCCGGAATGGTCAAAACAGGAAAGATGCAGCAAGGTTATGAGGGGTAGCTCCCTTTAGGGTATGTGCATTTCCTTCTGGAAAAGGGTGGTATCATGGTATGGAGCCCAGATACTTACTCATATTGAAACACTTATTATTATGGTGTGATGTTGATTACGAGCGCTCGGTTAAAGGTCCCAAAGGACCGGGGGATGGCATACTCGGTCAATTGTTGCCTAATTTGAAAGGTAACCCAGCCTTTTGTTGGCAGAGATCCGATTAGGTTCTCGGGGACGTCCTTCCAGAGGCGTTCTCATGTGGCAATGGGAAGTTCCTTGGCCTGACCATTTGTTGGAAATTCAAAGAAACAATACGATCTTGTACGGTTTTAGTTGTAGAACATGCTTCCTCAGGAGGTAGCTATAGTAGGCATAATATAATGGTACCTATGCTGGCTAAGATTTATATTCTACTTTCGAAAAATTTTCTACACTATGCACTAGTAATAATATCAAATGTTTCTTTTTAATACGTATCAAGCATCTTTGACTATCATAAGAAGAAATCTCCTCCGATTCTGCGTTTGCATGTGTGTGTGTGTGCGGGAGGCCTTATGGTAGTCTCATTTTTAAAAACATTGCGAATTGACTTTAAAAAATATTCCTCTATTTTGATTTTAAAGATAAATAAACTGTTTTGAGTTCTCACACCAGTCACATGACTGACTCGGAGTTTATTGTTTTCCTTCCTAAACTCTGGGTGCCCACCAATTTCTACACGGGCAGTCAAGAGTTAAGGTTTATCAGGATATTCTGGAATTCAGGAGTTGCTGGAGGCAAGCTGGATGGCTTGGCGTATTATTAGTATATAGTATTTCTTTTCCGTTGTTTGATGTTGTTTGTTGTTGTACACTCTGATGTAATGAAATGTAGTGTGATGTGATGTAATGTAATAACTGATATAGTTCTTTGTTTAAAGATTACTCATTTATCTATTATATGTTGTTCCGCTGCGATTGTGAGATTCTGATGTTGTTATGCTGTTTTCTTTCCGTTCTATTTTCTTTTCTCTCTATTTTCTATCTTTTTCTCTCTTCTTCTGTCTTTTTCTTAAAACCCTAACTATTCGGTTTTTCGGCAACGAAAAAACACGTACGTTACATTTGGTATCAGAGCATATGGTTAAGCGACAACCATGGTTCTGTTGGGTATTACTCATTAGAGATGGAGTCTGTAGTACTCTAGAATGAGTTTGAGTGTAATAATAGATATGAGAGCATATTTGTTAGTGAATATAAAATTGTTTTATATTTTGATGATTGATTTGTTGAGTGGTATATGGATTCTGGTTAATACGAGTAATTAACGTTATTGATAGGGATCTCTAAACACTTGTACAGAACAATTCGACAGGATATTGTTTTAAATTGGGTAAATGAAATAATTTTACCTTGATTATTTTTATATATAAAGGAATATTTTTTCAGAATTATTAAAGTGTATATAAGTTGATTGTAAGGTTGTTTGAACAATCTAAATAAAAGAATAATTGTATAAGCAAAATGAATTATAAGAATTGAATTATAATTAAAGTGATTTACAATTGTGAAATAAAACTTATATATATATATATATATATATATAAGAAGTGAAACTATATGAATATATTTATGAATATGAGTTGTAAATAAAAATGAATTTAAAGTTAAATGGAAATTTACTTTAGAATTTGGAATCTGAATTTATTTATAAGTGGGAATTTAAGTTATGTAAAACCAAATAATGTTTAAAATGGAATATAACTTAAGTAATATTGAATGAAGTTGATATTGGTATCAAAGTAAATTAATACAGTTAAGTGATAGATATGAACTTGAGTTATGTAAATGAAATTCAACTTTAAGTTGTTAAACGAATTAGTAATTAAATTGAATTAATGGATTAAATGTTAATCAATTAAATGTGAATAATTGATATGGAATAATGAATGTAAGTGTTAATTCATTAAAATCTAATGTTATTGGAAGTTGAATAATTGAATGAAAATGAATATAAGCAAAGGAATTTGGTTGTAATTAATATACATTGGTTGTTATATGATTGTTAGTTGATTGTATATAATTCATTAAGTATTATTGAAATTGAGTTAATGAAATTCAAATCTGAAATAATTGAAATTCAATTGGAAGTTAAGTGAAACTTGAATAGAATTGAATTTAATTTAGAAGTGAACCAACTTGAATATGAATTAGTGAATATAAACTAATTGAAAATGAATGTTAGTAAAAACATTCACTGTTAATGAATCAAATGTGATTTAAATTGAAAACCCAATTCATTGAATATTAATGAGAATATGAATGAATATTTATTGGTTATGAATGTTAGTTGGATGTTATTTGGTTGATGGTTGAATTAATTGCTTTTACTGCAATTTCTATGTTGCTATATGTTGTATATTGATACTATTTTCATATATGCATGTTTCTCATATGTTTGTTAAGTGTTTAGTAGGTGCGGATCACGTTTGCTTCGCATTTGGAGCTCGCTTTCGCGCTATATTAGCCGTATATGCTCGCTAATAAAATATAAGGTACATATCTCGGATTAAATATCGTACTTTTACACTTTTTTTCCCGGCGGGATGCCTCATTACTTGATGAGATGTATATTTGTGATATATATACTGTCATTTTTTTTCGGATCGAGCCGCGCAAAGGAGACTATGGCGAAATTTTTCGAAAATTTAAGGCGTTAGAATATTTTTGAGAAAAATTGGAAAATTTTGAAAACTTTAATTTTGATTTGGAATTGAAAGTTAAACAATAGTAATTGTTTTTGAAAAGATGACTAAGTATGTTTGAATACTTAGTAAAGATTTGTAAGAAATTTAACTATGGATTTTGGGAAAGTTAATAGATTCTGTAACTTTTCTTACTTAGTAATTTCGAGGACGAAATTCTTTTAAGGGGGGAAGTATGTAATGACCCAGAATTTTTATTAATTAAAATTTGTATATTAAATTAATTTTAAATATTAATAAGTGAAATTTATAAGTCGAATAAATTTTATTTCGAATAATTAGATTTAATTGAATAATTAAATCGATAAATTAATAGTGGAAATACAGAAATAATAGAAAATTGGTTTAAATATGATTGAAAATGATTTGTAAAATTTTATTTTGTCATATTGGAGTTAGAATGATATTTTAGAACTTTTAAAATAGAATTAAAAGTTAATTATTGAAAATTGAATATTTTAATATTTAATCGACTAGTAAAATTAGCCATTTTTCGAACATTCTCAGAATTGGACAAAACTAGTTCCATTGGATCCGTAATAGTTAGTTATTACCGGATTTCAATTTCCGTAGCAATCGGAGTTTTCGTTTGATCGTGCCAGCTCGAAACGCATCGAAATTGTTTTAAATATTAATTTGACGAGTTAAAATAGCCATTTTTCAAAAAGTCTCGGATTTCGACGAAACCAGTTTCATCGGATCAGTAATGTGATATTATTGTAAGGTTTCAAATTTCGTGTCAATCGGATTTACCGTTTGTCCGATGCAAGCTAAAACGCCTAGAAAATCGTTTAATTGGTTTAATTTTAAATTGAACGTTTATTGCCATAACTCGCAAAGATGATCGAATTAGCTCCCGAAACACGTTTCATTGTGTTCGGAACGTGGGGTAAACCTTAGAAACGCCAACCGGCACGCTTCGTTTGGAGTTCGGAAAATCTGGGATGAATAGTGTCGCGCGAATTTTCTATAAAAGCCCCCATTATTTCATTTTTTTACAAAATTATAACCCTAGGGTTTCAAAACCTTCAGGCCGCCACCCATAACTTTCAATGGCCGAAAATTGTTCACTTTCTTCCCTCAATCTCTCTCAATCCATGCAATATTTCCAGAAACTTTCAACATGAAAGTTGTAGAGCATGACAAGATCTTGATATCCAACGGGTATGATCGTAATTGGAGCATCGAATCAGTGGGAATTCTCGTTCAAAGGTCGTATGTTGCGCACGTCTTTTCTCAATCCTGGGGAGGACGAGCTCGTTCATGGTTGGGGCGTGGGAGGAGTTGCTAATGGCGAGTCGAATGGCGGTGGTATGATAGGGTTTAGTCGAGTGTGGAGGCCGCGAGATCTAACCCTAGTTTCGTGCACAATGGGTTCATGCGCGTGTTCGTTACCTGTAGAAGTTGAACGCGTGAGAGGGGAGAAGGGTAGGGGCGGCCAAGATCTATGCAGTGAAATCTAAGGGCTGTGATTAGATTGGGTATAAAATTATAAATAAAAGTTGTAATTTATATGCTTTAGAAATTCGTAAACTTGTAAAAAATCATATCTTTTTCGTACGAGGTCAAAAACGCACGAGACTTTTTGCGTTGGAATCGTATGGACGAGCACTACGCCATGGAATTAGATTGGAGTCGTTTGGAGTTAGTGAGAATTTTGGGTAAAATTAAACGTCCGTTTAATTTTATTCGATATAAATCGCTAAAACGAAATTGAAATCAAGGTGAGAACTTCTCACTCAATAGAATCAGTTTCGATTTTATTTTAAATAGTTATATTTAAAATTCTTGAATGTATGTTTGAATGATGATTGTTATCTATTGATTGTTAAAATAGACATTATGCGCCGTTAGTAAGCGGATGTTATTTATTAAAAACATATACCGCGAATATTTCATAAACAGTGAAATTGGTATTATTTATGTACTTGGATTTGATTTCCCGCATTGTATAGAGGATGAGACCCTATTGCGCCGTCTATTAAGCGGATAATATTTTAAATCCCATATACCATGATAATTTCGTACTGGAACGGAATTGGTATTGTGCTAACATCTTTGGATGCAGGAAAACAGGTTGGAGGGATCCAACTGGATTCCTCGATAGTATTTATTTGATTATGGATATTTTGATATTCGTTGATTATCATATCGATACGTGATATCGTTGTTGTCGTGATTGACTATTTGGTGTGTAGCATCATTGGGCCAAATTTTGGAATTTTAAAAGGATTTTTAAAGTGATTTTTTGAAGAGTATACGTTTATAAATATTTTTGGAATTGATTCATTTTAAATAAATAAACGTTAAAATTTTAATGTTATAAAAATTATGATTTTTGAGAAAAAAATAGTTAAAAGTTGATTTTTGAGAAATATGGGGTTAATGATTTTATAAAATGGTTTAAATTGGGATTTATGAATTTATTATAAAAAGTTTAAATATAGGATTTATGAAATTTAATTATTTTATAAATCAAAATGATGAAATTATAAAGGACTTTAAAGACGTTTTAAAAGAATGATATAAATTGATTTATATAAAAGATTTATAAATTGATAATTTGTAAATTAAAATATTCGAATTATAAAACGAGTTTTTATAAGTGTTAGAATGAATTGTGAATGAATTTCATAAATGAATGAAATTTATAGAATTATAAACGGTGAAGTTATAAATGGAATTTTATAAACAGTAGGTTTATGAAATTTGTAAAGATATTTTTGGGTAAATAAATGAATCTTATAAGTTATAAGATTTATAATTTAGGAAGTTAAAGGAACGATTTTGCAAACAAATAAATTGTAAATATTTAACTAAAATTATGGACTTTTGGTTTATAATTGAGTTATAAATCGAATAGGTTAATAAAGGAGATTTATAAAAGGAAGTTGTTATAAAATAAATAGAAATGGAATTTATAAATATTGTTTTATAAATCCGCAAACGACTTATTTTGATAAGTAAATTGTTGTAACTTATTAATGGAGTTATATTCACGTTTTAGACAGTGAATAATCCTTTAAAATAAAATGTATAGAAATGATGAAGTTTATTAACGAAGTATATTCACGTTTTTGAATAGTGAATATTATGTTAAAGAAATGTTTTGGACGTGATGTTTTAAATAGAATTAAAACGGTCTAATGATGTTTTAAAAATATGTTAAGATTCGAAACCATAGATTTCAACATTCATTGTTGAAGTAGACGTTTTCGAGAAATAGAAGGAAATAATGGACTGTAACACTGTTGTTATAGTAAATGATTTCCGAAAGGAAATGTTTTGTATAGTATTGGGATTTATATATCTATTTTAATTTCGAATCCCTATACTAGTGATTTTGGGTTGTCGTAACGATGTTTTACGCAACATTCGTTTTGGCCCAAATAAATATGTTTAAGAGAATGATTTCCTTAAAGAATGAAATATATACTTAATTTCGATTTAAGTATATTGAATATTTTCCAAGGTTGAAAATAAAAAGATTTGTGAATTGCTTATTAAATAAGTATGGAAATGTTTTCCAATATAAAGTGAATATTTTGAGAATTTATCTTTTTGAAGATAAATTGAAAATGAATATTTAAAACCTATTGAAAATTGTATATCAGTATATATTGTGAAATATAAATTCACTATGGAATTTATAAAAGAAAGTGAAATTTGTTTAAAAATAAATATTGATTTATTTTTGAAGTATCGAAAACATATATCTTGTAAAGATATTTTTGGGAAATAAATAATTTGGAAAATTATTTGGAATCTGGTGATGTTGTGCATATCCATTGATAGTTCAATAACAGACTATCAATATTTACCTTTGAATAGGTATTTGTTGTGATTTGCTTCAATTTGAATGCCACACTTATTTTTGAATAAGCGCTCACTATTCGTGTAACGACCCGTATTTTATGTATCGATAAATCGTAAAATAGTTGCATTAGGCCGTGTAATAGCTAGCTCGTGGGTAGCCTAAGTCGTTCGGAGTTGAGTTGTATGGAGGCATGAGTCATGACCGACTTAGTGCTTAGGACGTGTGGAAGCTTGGGTCGTGTTGCGAGTTAACGACTTATAGGAACTGGCCGACTTAGGGGTTGAACTGCTTAAGAGTTAGCGGCTTATAGGGTTGGCACCGAGTTAAAATATGGCCGACTTAAGGTGTAGACGACTTATTGTATGACCGAGTCATGGGTTGGACTAACCTAAGGGATAGTGTTATGGCTTGAGTCGGTTGAACGAGTTACGACTCAAGGAGGTTGAGGATTAACGGGCTAGCGACTTAAGGATAATAGGTTAAGTCGTAGGGTGTTAGTGTTAGGTCGTTGGGAAGCTAAGTGAGTCGTTAGGATGTTAAGTCGTCCAGACGACTTAGTGATGAGTCGTGTGTTAGTTAAATCGGCATGTTTGTTGAGTCGTCATACGACTTAGGACTTTGGAACAATGCGGCAGTATGTTGAGTCGTGAGTTCTGTTGAGTCGTTAGGTCGGCAAGGGTTATGTCGTAAGTCGTGCATACCTGTTGAGTCGTTGACTCGAGTCTGTAGGCTGTGTAGTTAGGTCGTAAGCCGTTAGGTCGCGAGTGTGTTAAGTCTTAGGTCGTGTGGCACCGTTGAGTCGTGAGTCGTATAGGCCGTGGGTTGTTGAGGCTTGGGTCATAGGCTTTGATGAGTCGTGGACGACTCATGGATAGGTCAGCGACGACTTATGGGGGCACGACTCATGGGTTTTTCAGCCTATAAATAGAGGGGTTTGGCTCACTTTTTGGCACCGGATTTTGAAGCGACGAAGTGCTGCCATTTTGAGAGCTTGACTACAACACTTCTTCACTTCTTTTCTTCTCTCTAATCTAGTGCTAACATCCATCCAAGATCGAAGATCCAAGAGCCAAAGTTGAAGATCTTCATCCAACAAAGAGAGATTTCATCGTTTGAAGCGAGATTTTGCCGGATCAAGCTTGTTTCTTTGCTGTCCAGACCTGGAGTTGGTTGTTTTTAAGGTGTTTCGGTGATTCGGTGAGTGGTAGTTATCTCTCACACGGACCCAAGGGAGTATATTGGATCGGTGGCTTGTTTATGTGTTAAAGATAGTGATTTCTTACATTTTCCCTAAGTATGCATGTAGATCTATCACCTATGAAGTTTTGACACCCATTTTACTACATGTTAACTTATGCAAGTTCATTCACCAAGTTGTAGAGATATTGTTCATAATTCATGCTTGTTAGGATGCATGTTAGACTTGAATTCTTTATTTACGAAATTGCCATTATTGTTGTAATTGTTTATTTAGATCTTGTTTGAATGATTGATTGCTTGGATTAATGTTTGATTTGATTGATTAGTTGATCGATAACTTGATTTGGAAAAGTTGGTAGAAGATGATTCAAAAGCTAAGTGGAAAGGCTCTTGAATAAGGAAAGCTGCTCGTGGCATATGAAGCGGATGTTGAAGCTTATATGGATAGATTTGATGATGATGTTGAGATGGGACTTTGCCATGATGCGATGAGGCAAACCATGTTGTTGAGATGGGACTTTGCTATGATGCGATGAAGCGAAGTATGATGTAGTCTTGGCGTAATCCAGGCAGGGATCATTCCAAACATGTTGATAACTCGAGGGATGGTTCGAGTTGGTTGATAATGGATTGCTCGAGAAGTAGCTTGGGCTAGTATAGGAATAGTCATCGAGGAGGATGACTAGGAGGCTTGGATCTCATCGTTGTTGAAGGTTCTAGTAAACTCAAAGCAAGAGTACATGGGATGCCCAAACGACTACAGGTAGGTGGTCGGGACACCCAAAAGAATACAGGTAGGTGGTCGAGTACTCTGGGCAGAGTAGGTAAGTCCTAGGCACGGGTCACGATGACGTGCAGAGTTTATCTAGAACCGGGGTTACCATTAGCCCTTGACTGGTGGTCATTCAACTAACGATGATATCGAGGCAATGATAGCAGTGATAGCCAGAGTCATGGATGTTTGATTGTACCATCATTCGATCTCAAGAGCGGTGTTTTTCTGGGTGCTTATCTGATCTTGGTTTAGGCCTTGGGGGTTTGTATTTGGAAAACATCGACCTTGACTCGAGTGATAATTACTTTACTTAAATTGTCTGCTTTGCTATGCTTGTTTATGCTTAGTGGGTCTGGGGACTATCACTGTAGAATGAGGCGGAGTGGGATGGTTGAATTCCTATTCCTTTTATCCTTTATGCTCTTTTGGTATGTTTGATAGTTAATTTACTGCTCACTAAGACTGTTGTCTGACTCAAGGTTTTATGTTCAACTCTTATTACCATGGGCTGTTCATCCATGTTGGGATGAGCAGACTAGGTAGCAGGTGACAGGTGCTGTTCTTGACTACCAACGCTGTTGATGACGAAGACGAGCTGGAGGCTAGCATATTAGTTTTCTTACTATATGTACTGGATGTTCCGCTGCTTGTATATGTTTTGAGTGTTATGTAGTGAGGCTTGATGTATTGATTGTTCAGATGCTTGTATCAAACCTTTATGAAGTCTATATGATGATATTCTGTTATGAGCTTCACTATATAAATATATTTCTCTATTGTATTTTGTCCATGCGCTGTGAGTTGTACGATAGAGTTTCTATTTTATATAACCCTGACTATTGTCCATGGCTGCCTGGCACACCTTTCAGCGCACCATCCTCTTGTTTTAGTGCGGGAGTCATGGGCGGTCGTCACATTTGGTATCAGAGCTTTGGTTAATCGATTTTAGCTAACGCTCGCTGACGTAACTACGTATGAGAGACGTAATTGTAGTTTGATGAATGGTTACTATATATATAATATAGTAGTTTAGAAGGATTTGAACTCCTTATGTAGTTGTTTCTCAAGGTGTTCTAAATCATTTCTTTTTGTAGATATTAAGGATGAGTCGAAGTGAGAGACAAGCTGCTAGGGAAAGCCGTGCTGCTAGGGGAGCTACTGACTATGCTGCAATGTTCGAAGCTATGATGACGTCGATCATGGGAAGGATACCAACTTCAGGACCGTCAGTAGATGTTGGAGTTCAAGTTCAAGCTCCAAGACCAGTGGATTTTGCTAAGTTGTGTAAGGACTATACTGCTCTTGGAGGAAAGGTTTTCTTGGGAACAGAATCAACCATAGAAGTTCAGAGATGGATTGATGCCTGTAGAAGGATTTTTGGTGACTTGGGAATCGAGGATGCAACGAAGAGGAAGCTTGCATCGAGACAGCTTCAGGGAAGAGCTGCTGATTGGTGGGGTTCTATCACTATTGATACTCCAGAGGAAGAGATTACTTGGGAGCAATTCCAAGTTAGATTTGAAGCTAAGTTCATCTCTACGGCTCAGAAATCTGTTCTGTTTAAGAAGTTTGTGGAGCTCAAGCAAGGTGAAAGACCAGTTCTTGAGTATGTTTCTGAGTTTGAAGCTTTGTCCAAGTATGCTCGATCGTATATTGAATCTCCCTATCAGAAGAATGAGAAGTTTGTGACAGGCTTGGACTATTATCTTGGGAGACAGTTGGTGGATAATTTGGACGATCCATTTGAGAAGCTTGTGGAGAAAGCTCTCAGGCATGAGAGTTTGTTTCCTAAGGAAGGATCTTTTGTTGCTGTAACCAAGGAAGGGTCTAGGCCACAGCAGGGTGGAAACAAGAAGAGGAAGCAACAGCAACAGAAGGGTAAGGATGGCCAGAAGAAGCCGAAGGGCGAAGTGACGTGCTACAACTGTCAGCAGAAGGGCCATCTCTCCAAAGATTGTAGGAATCCCAAGGTACCGGGAAAGTGTTACAACTGTGATAAGCTCGGACATATCAAGAAGGAGTATCTAGAACCGAGGAAAGCTAAGCAGATTGTGCAAGCTTATGCTTTGGGGGCTGTTCCATCATCTTCTAAAGCTCCTACTGCTGAAGAGAAGGGGAAGAGTGTGGTGGTTCAAGGTACTCTTTCTATTTGTGGTGTTCCAGTTAGAGTGTTGTTTGATACTGGGGCATCGCATTCGTTTGTTTGTGATGATTTGGTAGGCCGGTTGGGTTTGGAACCGGAAATTGTTGATAGACCATTGGTTGTGACTAATCCGGTTGGGGGTTCGTCATGTTTGTGTATGGTATGTCGTGGTCTAGTAGTATCGAGTCATGATTGCTCTTTTGTTTGTGATTGTTTTGTTCTGAACTTTGCGGGGTTCGGAATTATTTTGGGTATGGACTGGCTTAGGAAGTATGTGGCAAAGGTTGATTGTGAGAAACTGGAGGTGACAGTCGGGAATGTGGAAGGGAGAAAGGTTGTGATACGATGTAAGCATGAGGAAGACGTCTTCATGGGCTTCATATATTCGCTGGTTGTTCCACGAGATGGACTGTCATCGATGCCAGTTGTGAATGGATTTGAGGACGTCTTTGACGGGGTCAAAGGGTTATCGCCGCATAGGGAGATCGAGTTTTGTATCGATCTAGTTGAGGGAGCCAGACCAGTTGTGATGCCTCTTAGACGGATGGCGCCTAGAGAACAACAAGAGCTGAAGGTGCAGGTTGATGACCTTTTTCGGAAAGGATTCATTCTGCATAGTGTATCCGAATGGGGTGCACCAGTTGTGTTCGCAACCAAAGAGGATGGATCGTTAAGGTTGTGTGTGGATTATCGTGAGCTGAATAAGGTGACTAAGAAGAACAAGTATCCATTGCCGAGAATAGATGACTTGTTTGATCAGCTTCACGAGGCTAAGGTGTTTTCTCAGATGGATTTGGCAACGGGATTTCACCAGTTGAGAGTGGCTAAGGATAGTGTGTCGAAGACTGCTTTTAGGACACCATCGGGTTTTTATGAGTGGCTGGTAATGCCGTTTGGATTGACTAATGCACCAGCATATTTTGTGGATCTTATGAATAGGGTGTTCAGAGATCAGTTGAACAAGTTTGTACTTGTGTTCGTGGATGATATTCTGATTTATTCCAGAACTGAGGAAGAGCACAAGACACACTTGTTTTGGAAATCTTGCGGAAACATCAGCTGAAGGCTAAGTTTTCGAAGTGTCACTTCTGGAAGAGTGAAGTGAGGTTCTTAGGCCATGTTATCTCTGGAAATGGAATAGCAGTTGATCCCGCTAAGGTGGCAGCAATCCAGGATTGGGTTAGACCTAAGAATGCATCTGATGTGTGAAGTTTTCTTGGATTAGCAGGATATTATCGTCGGTTTATCAAAGACTTTTTCAAGATAGCTGCACCGTTGACAGGATTGACGAAAAAGAACCAAGTGTTCAGATGGGATGCTAAGTGTGAGCAAGCTTTCGTAATCCTGAAAGAGCGACTGACAAGTGATCCTGTTTTGACTATTCCAAGTGGGAATGATGAGATGATGGTTTACACCGATGCATGTGGTACTGGACTTGGAGCAGTACTGATGCAAAAGGATAAAGTTGTTGCGTATGCAAGTCGACAACTGAAGCCGCATGAAAGGAATTACCCGACTCATGATTTGGAGTTAGCGGCGATTGTTTTTGCTCTGAAGATATGGAGACATTATCTATTGGGAGTTCGATTCGAGTTGTTTACGGATCATAAGTTGTTGAAGTATCTGTTCTCCCAAAAGGATTTGAATCTTCGGCAGCAAAGGTGGCTAGAGTTTTTGGCATCATATGATTTTGATATAGCCTATACTCCGGGAAAAGGTAATGCAGTGGCCGATGCGTTAAGTCGAAGACATGCAGGATTGGGAGCCATGTTTTCGGAATGGAAGAGTCTTGAGTATTTGGCTGGATTTGACTTCAGGCCTAGATGTGAATTGGAACCTGAGATGTTGGCAAACTTATCAATAAGACCTACTCTTGTGGAAAGGATTGGCGAGAGCCAAAAGCGAGACGATAAGCTTGTCAAGATTATCCGTGATTTGGAATCTGGATTGAATCCAGAAAAGGATAAAGGATTTGAAGTCGATCGAGAGGGTTGGCTTCGGAAACAAGGACGACTAGTTGTTCCCGATATAGATGGATTGAGAGATGAAGTTCTTAGGGAAAGTCATCACTCGAAGTTGACGATTCATCCAGGTGTAAATAAGATGTATCGGGATATGAAGAGAACCTATTACTGGGAAGGTATGAAGAAGGATGTTGGAAATTTTATTTCCAAGTGTATGAACTGCCAGTTGGTAAAAGCTGAGCAGAAAAAGCCCAGTGGATTACTTCAGCCATTAGAGGTTCCTACATGGAAGTGGGAGCAGGTATCGATGGATTTTATCGATGGTCTACCTAGAACCAGGGCAGGGAATGAAGGGATTTGGGTCATCGTAGATCGTTTGACTAATAGTGCAAGATTCATTCATGTTCGATCAAATAGGACTGCATCGAAGTTGGCTGAGTTGTATGTTAAGTGGATAGTTCGATTCCATGGTCTTCTGAAGAGTATAGTGAGCGATCGAGACCCATTGTTCACTAGTGGATTTTGGAAGAGCTTCCAAGAAGTTTTGGGAACTGAGTTGTGTTTGAGTACAGCTTACCGTCCCCAAACAGATGGTC
This sequence comes from Allium cepa, assembly GCA_030765085.1. NCBI lineage: Eukaryota > Viridiplantae > Streptophyta > Magnoliopsida > Asparagales > Amaryllidaceae > Allium > Allium cepa. The sequence continues at coordinate 552,604,894 of CM060938.1, forward strand.
AGACTGAGAGGGTCAACCGAGTTTTGGAAGATCTCCTTAGAGCATGTGTTTTAGATTTTGTAGGATCATGGGAAGATCACCTTCATTTGGTGGAATTTGCATATAATAAAAGTTATCAGACAAGTATTGGTATGGCACCATATGAGGCACTGTATGGAAGACCGTGTAACTCTCCGACATGTTGGTTAGAAACTGGAGAAAAGTTGATACTTGGGCCAGAGTTGATTCGACAGACTACGGATTGTGTAGAGATCATTCGGCGACGAATGAAGGCAGCCCAAGACCGTCAGAAAAGTTATGCCGATAATCGTCGTAAGGATTTGGAATTCGACGTAGGTGATATGGTTTTTGTGAAGATTTCTCCTTTGAAGAATGTTATTAGATTCGGGAACAAAGGGAAATTGACTCCGAGATTTGTTGGACCATTCCCTATTATCGAGCGAATTGGAAAGCTCGCTTATAGATTGGAGTTACCGGAAAAGATGGCGGGTGTGCACAATGTTTTTCATGTATCTTATCTACGGAAGTATGTGCATGACTCGAATACAGTGGTTTCTGCTGATAGCTGTGAAGATTTAGAGGTTGATCCAGTTGTTACGAGACCTCGTAAGCCGCTTCGTGTTGTTGAAACCGACACGAAACAGCTTAGGAGGAAGGCGATTACGTTGCTCAAGGTACAATGGAGTGATGATGTTGACGACTGTACGTGGGAGGAGGAAGAGAGGATGAAGGCAGCTCATCCTGAACTCTTCGAGGTATGGCCCTAAGGTGTCGTGACATCTCATGAATTTGTAGCTTGTTCTAAGTCTTAGAATTTTGCATGCTAGGTTAGTAATTGGATGCATGGTTTGTTGATTTCTATGGATGGTAGGCATGCGGAATAATTTTGGTTGCTCTTGTTTGTTTGGAATTTTGGGGACGAAATTCCTAAGGGGGAGAGAATGTAACGACCCGTATTTTACGTATCGATAAATCGTAAAATAGTTGCATTAGACCGTGTAATAGCTAGCTCGTGGGTAGCCTAAGTCGTTCGGAGTTGAGTTGTATGGAGGCATGAGTCGTGACCGACTTAGTGCTTAGGACGTGCGGAAGCTTGGGTCATGTTGCCGAGTTAACGACTTATAGGAACTGGCCGACTTAGGGGTTGAACTGCTTAAGAGTTAGCGGCTTATAGGGTTGGCACCGAGTTAAAATATGGCCGACTTAAGGTGTAGACGACTTATTGTATGACCGAGTCATGGGTTGGACCAACCTAAGGGATAATGTTATGGCTTGAGTCGGTTGAACGAGTTACGACTCAAGGAGGTTGAGGATTAACGGGCTAGTGACTTAAGGATAATAGGTTAAGTCGTAAGTCGTAGGGTGTTAGTGTTAGGTCGTTGGGAAGCTAAGTGAGTCGTTAGGATGTTAAGTCGTCCAGACGACTTAGTGATGAGTCGTGTGTTAGTTAAATCGGCATGTTTGTTGATTCGTCATACGACTTAGGACTTTGGAACAATGCGGCAGTATGTTGAGTCGTGAGTTCTGTTGAGTCGTTAGGTCGGCAAGGGTTATGTCGTAAGTCGTGCATACCTGTTGAGTCGTTGACTCGAGTCTGTAGGCTGTGTAGTTAGGTCGTAAGCCGTTAGGTCGCGAGTGTGTTAAGTCGTAGGTCGTGTGGCACCATTGAGTCGTGAGTCGTATAGGCCGTGGGTTGTTGAGGCTTGGGTCATAGTCTTTGATGAGTCGTGGACGACTCATGGATAGGTCGGCGACGACTTACGGGGGCATGACTCATGGGTTTTTCAGCCTATAAATAGAGGGGTTTGGCTCACTTTTTGGCACCGGATTTTGAAGCGACGAAGTGCTGCCATTTTGAGAGCTTGACTACAACACTTCTTCACTTCTTTTCTCCTCTCTAATCTAGTGCTAACATCCATCCAAGATCGAAGACCCAAGAGCCAAAGTTGAAGATCTTCATCCAACAAAGAGAGATTTCATCGTTTGAAGCGAGATTTTGCCGGATCAAGCTTGTTTCTTTGCTGTCCAGACCTGGAGTTGGTTGTTTTTAAGGTGTTTCGGTGATTCGGTGAGTGGTAGTTATCTCTCACACGGACCCAAGGGAGTATATTGGATCGGTGGCTTGTTTATGTGTTAAAGATAGTGATTTCTTACATTTTCCCTAAGTATGCATGTAGATCTATCACCTATGAAGTTTTGAAACCCATTTTACTACATGTTAACTTATGCAAGTTCATTCACCAAGTTGTAGAGATATTGTTCATAATTCATGCTTGTTAGGATGCATGTTAGACTTGAATTCTTTATTTACGAAATTGCCATTATTGTTGTAATTGTTTATTTAGATCTTGTTTGAATGATTGATTGCTTGGATTAATGTTTGATTTGATTGATTAGTTGATCGATAACTTGATTTGGGAAAGTTGGTAGAAGATGATTCAAAAGCTAAGTGGAAAGGCTCTTGAATAAGGAAAGCTGCTCGTGGCATATGAAGCGGATGTTGAAGCTTATATGGATAGATTTGATGATGATGTTGAGATGGGACTTTGCCATGATGCAATGAGGCAAACCATGATGTTGAGATGGGACTTTGCTATGATGCGATGAAGCGAAGTATGATGTAGTCTTGGCGTAATCCAGGCAGGGATCATTCCAAACATGTTGATAACTCGAGGGATGGTTCGAGTTGGTTGATAATGGATTGCTCGAGAAGTAGCTTGGGCTAGTATAGGAATAGTCGTCGAGGAGGATGACTAGGAGGCTTGGATCTCATCGTTGTTGAAGGTTCTAGTAAACTCAAAGCAAGAGTACATGGGATGCCCAAACGACTACAGGTAGGTGGTCGGGACACCCAAAAGACTACAGGTAGGTGGTCGAGTACTCTGGGCAGAGTAGGTAAGTCCTAGGCACAGGTCACGATGACGTGCAGAGTTTATCTAGAACCGGGGTTACCATTAGCCCTTGACTGGTGGTCATTCAACTAACGATGATATCGAGGCAATGATAGCAGTGATAGCCAGAGTCATGGATGTTTGATTGTACCATCATTCGATCTCAAGAGCGGTGTTTTTCTGGGTGCTTATCTGATCTTGGTTTAGGCCTTGGGGGTTTGTATTTGGAAAACATCGACCTTGACTCGAGTGATAATTACTTTACTTAAATTGTCTGCTTTGCTATGCTTGTTTATGCTTAGTGGGTCTGGGGACTATCACTGTAGAATGAGGCGGAGTGGGATGGTTGAATTCCTATTCCTTTTATCCTTTATGCTCTTTTGGTATGTTTGATAGTTAATTTACTGCTCACTAAGACTGTTGTCTGACTCAAGGTTTTATGTTCAACTCTTATTACCATGGGCTGTTCATCCATGTTGGGATGAGCAGACTAGGTAGCAGGTGACAGGTGCTGTTCTTGGCTACCAACGCTGTTGATGACGAAGACGAGCTGGAGGCTAGCATATTAGTTTTCTTACTATATGTACTGGATGTTCCGCTGCTTGTATATGTTTTGAGTGTTATGTAGTGAGGCTTGATGTATTGATTGTTCAGATGCTTGTATCAAACCTTTATGAAGTCTATATGATGATATTCTGTTATGAGCTTCACTATATACATATATTTCTCTATTGTATTTTGTCCATGCGCTGTGAGTTGTACGATAGAGTTTCTATTTTATCTTACCCTGACTATCGTCCATGGCTGCCTGGCACACCTTTCAGCGCACCATCCTCTTGTTTTAGTGCGGGAGTCATGGGCGGTCGTCACAATTCGGGTTAGCCGGGAAAGGACCATGGGGTCGTATAACCCATTCCGAGTATGTGATACGTCGTTATGGATTGCATTTGATGACCAGTGTTGAAGACCGGATATTTGCGAGAGCGATAGGATAACCTGTCGATTGACTCTACACCGAGTTGCTCCGGTATAGAGTTCTCTATATGTGATGGGGAATCCGATCAGGATTGTGGATATCCGGATTGCAAGGACTTCTTTGTAAGTGCCTTCGGTTCTATTCGAGTCCAGAACAGACTTGTATGGATTGTATGTCTGACATTACAATTAAGATATAAAGCTGATTTCTTTCAAATATATTTCTGTTGGTGGCGGAGAATTTATTCTCTTAGCTTAACACCCTTCTCTGAGATGTACGAGCTCAGAGGTTATGTAGTTGAAGGTTATCAGCGATATATTCCCAATTTGGTAATGTGACATGCTGAGTGTTGCTGTGAAATGATCATTGTGTTGATCATTTGCGATAGGATCATTTGTTTGATCGTTTATCTTTGTGATCATTTCTATGATCATTTGTTGACCCAAAGCTCAGCTTTTGTATAAAGCGTGGCTTTGTGGATGAGACTTCGTCGAGCCTCACACCCTGGAATGGTCAAAACAGGAAAGATGCAGCAAGGTTATGAGGGGTAACTCCCTTTAGGGTATGTGCATTTCCTTTTGGAAAAGGGTGGTATCATGGTATGGAGCCCAGATACTTACTCATGTTGAAACACTTATTATTATGGTGTGATGTTGATTACGAGCGCTCGGTTAAAGGTCCCAAAGGACCGGGGGATGGCATACTCGGTCAGTTGTTGCCTAGTTTGAAAGGTAACCCGGCCTTGTGTTGGCAGAGATCCGGTTAGGTTCTCGGGGACGTCCTTCCAGAGGCGTTCTCATGTGACAATGGGAAGTTCCTTGGCCTGACCATTTGTTGGAAATCCAAAGAAACAATACGATCTTGTACGGTTTTAGTTGTAGAACCTGCTTCCTCAGGAGTTAGCTATAGTAGGCATAATATAATGGTACCTATGCTGGCTAAGATTAATATTCTACTTTCGAAATGTTTTCTACACTATGCACTAGTAATAATATCAAATGTTTCTTTTTAATACGTATCAAGCATCTTTGACTATCATAAAGAGAAATCTCCTCCGATTCTGTGTTTGCATGTGTGTGTGCGGGAGGCCTTATGGTAGTCTCATTTTTAAAAACATTGCGAATTTACTTTAAAAAATATTCCTCTATTTTGATTTTAAAGATAAATAAACTGTTTTGAGTTCTCACACCAGTCACATGACTGACTCGGAGTTTATTGTTTTTCTTCCTAAACTCTGGGTGCCCACCAATTTCTACACGGGCAGTCAAGAGTTAAGGTTTATCAGGATATTCTGGAATTCAGGAGTTGCTGGAGGCAAGCTGGATGGCATGGCGTATTATTAGTATATAGTATTTCTTTTCCGCTGTTTGATGTTGTTTGTTGTTGTACACTCTAATGCAATGAAATGTAATGTGATGTAATGTAATAACTGATATAGTTCTTTGTTTAAAGATTATTCATTTATCTATTATATGTTGTTCCGCTGCGATTGTGAGATTCTGATGTTGTTATGCTGTTTTCTTTCCGTTCTATTTTCTTTTCTCTCTATTTTCTATCTTTTTCTCTCTTCTTCTGTCTTTTTCTTTTTCTTAAAACCCTAACTATTCGGTTTTTCGGCAACGAAAAAACGCGTACGTTACATGCCCATCGACCACCTCAGACACTAGTGCACTGACACACCTTAGACCAATCAACCATCATCGACCGACCTTCCTCACTTGCCTTCATCACCAGAGCCGACCCACTTCAGATCTGCACGCCACCGTCGCAACACTATAGAGCACGTCATCCGAGTCGCGACGAGCTCCAGCATCGACCCTCATCGACCAGCCGCTGCGTCTGCCTCCATCGCGTCCCCCGCGATAAAAAAATTCCTCTTCGACAATAACAACGGCGACTAGTTTTGAGTGGTTGACTCGTCGATTGGACTGGAGCATTTCTATATTCGTTATCGAGGGTTTTATTTGCTTGCTTTCATTCTGAAGGAAGAGAGAAAAAGAGGGAAGCGCGACTTATACATTGAACGAATATTGTTCGACCAATTTTTTTCATGCAAATTCGATTTGTTAATTATCTGAAGGGTGGGAGGGAGAGGAATTTGTTCGAACGATTGAGGCATTGCAGCTTTACTTGAAGTTTTTTTTTTCAAATTTTGTTTTGCTATCTTTTTTTCTTTCTACTAGGAAGATACTCTCGGCTGGTTTTTAAACTAGAAGGAAGGGGAAACGTGTGTTGAATGGTACAGTGATGGGTGTACAGTGATGTGAAGAGAAATGAAAAAGTTCTGATGTGAATGTAATGTCAATCAATATAAGTATAATTTTATTTAAATCAAAATCGTCTCGATCCGTAGCTTAAAATTTTGAACTCCTATCGAGGTTTGTCACTGGGCATTTATAATGTTATACCCCTATTCTAAATACAATGGAAAAGGTTCGAGTCCTAATTTAGGTCATATGGAGAAGATAGCTTTTTGGTCCCAATAATTATATTGAATTTTCGATATAAATCTCAGCGCATTGAAATCCAATACGACCAAACGATAACTCCAAATGCTACGAAATTTGAAATCGGATAATAATACATTATTACAGATCCAATGGAACTTGTTTCGTCGAAATTCGAAACTATACCTCGAAAGGCTATTTTTGAATGTCAATTTTAAACAATATATTTTTAAAACTGAATAAATCATTTTTAAATTAAATTTTAAAACTTCTATTATCTTCAATATTATTAATATAAATTTTACAAGCTTTCAAATTATTTTCAACAAGCTTGAAACTCCAGATTCAAGATTTTATCCAATTTTAAATTATTAAATTCAGTAATTAACTATCCAAAAATTAGTTATATTTGGAAATTCAAGTTAAAAATTACTTTCAAATATTTAAAATTGATTAAATATTTCAAATTTCAAATATCCCAAAACCCGGGTCGTTACATTCCTCCCCTTATAAGAATTTCATCCTCGAAATTGACAGGTAAGAAGAATGGTCTAAATCCCCTTAACTATTTCCCAAAACTACACAGTTCCATACAACTTCTCCAAAAAAAATTATTATTGAAGACACACTATCACTCTTACTAACTTCCCAAACTCATCCCTGGATCACAACTAATATTATTCCCTCGCTAATTCAAGTTTTTAAAACAAAATTTCAAATTATCAAAAATTTCTTCAAATTTTTTTCTAACTCCCTAAATTTTTGAAAAATTTCGCCATTTTTTCTTTTGCATGGCTAGATCGGAACAACTACAAAACTGCCTCTACAGCTCCAATTTTCAAAAGAAAACCAAAAGCCAAGTGGCTAGATCAGAAAACCATCAGTTTCATACAGTAATTTAAACACATACCTTTTGTCGGGCAATCAAATTTCACTTTTGAAATCAAAGACATCAATTTAGCTTTTGCTTTTAATTACCTGCATCTTACTTACCAATAATATCCAAAGGGACAATTTAAAATCATTTTATTCAATCCTTTTCAAAACTTTCAATATTTGCTTTACTTAAATTCGTATTATGTATATATATCAACCGTACGCAGTATCAACCCCGATCGCTCGCTCGATCACACAATTTCACTTCTAAACTAGTATCGTTGACATGACTCTCTAGTGGGACTCAGAGCCGGTTCCTTGATTAGAAACTGCCATATTCCTTGCATAGCCATATACTGTGATAGAGAATTTGAAAATCAATAAAAATTCCATATGCAGGGTTCGTGATCGAAAATCGAGTGAAAATCCCAACTAAGATCGATATAACTACCTCGAAATTTTATGCTCGAATCTAGATCAAATTGCTATGCGAATAAAATAATATATGTACAACTTACGTATTAATTTCTAATTGATTATTATCTATATCAATTTCTTTTATTCCCACTCATTTCCTTTAAATTAATTATCCCCACCTATCATTTTATACCCATTTTTGTTCATCTTCATTCAAATATTTGCTTGGTATATTTTTCCAATACCCATTTTACTTAAGAACTCACCATTTACCTTTTTAAATCCATTATAAATACTTTATACATTTCTTATTTATTTTCACTTCAATATTGACGTTTATATCCATTTTTATTCAATTTACATTTTCAATTTCATTTGAATTCAATTTGCCTTCCAAATCTTTAAATATTTGAATTTTATCAACCATCTCTCAAACCATATTTTGATTCACTAATTATTTTAAGTTAGTTCCATCTACTAATTCATCTCAAATCTCAATGAATTTTTATTTCCAAGCTTTTATTTTATTTAGTCCACTCGAACTAAATTCTCTATTTTACTTTATTTACATAATTCAAATTAAATATCCTATTCCAATATTCAATTTCAATTCCATTTACTTACTAATTAAATTAATTTGTTCATCCACTAATTTATCCTAATCTTAATAAACTTTATTTTTAATAATTATTTCATTTAGCCTACTTAGGCTAAATTTTCAAAATTCTCTTATATAACTTAGTTCAATTTAATTTCCATTTCAATTCAAATTTCAAATTTTCTTAAGTTTTTCAAACCTTCTTATATTCTATTAAAACATTTTAAATAAACTTCGAGATTTCAAACAATATCTTAAACATTCAAAATCATTTTTGAAATCATATATACACTAAATCAAATTATTCTTTTGCATTCAAAAATTGAACCCAATTTTGCAAACAAACACCAATTCAAAAAACTCAGGTAGCAATTCCTCGCTTGGAAACTCGAAAATGAATGCTTATGATGTCAAGATCATCATTGGAATTATTTGCCAGTGCGCGAAGTGGGTTCAGTGCTTTTATTCCTTTTGAAAACCATTTAAAACATTTTTATCCCCGTTATTTTCCAAATAACACCACTATTATTTTAAATACTTTGACAAATATTTCAAACCCAATGAGATAGATTTCCAAATTTTCCAACTTCCAAACCCTTTTAAATCTAAATTTAAATATTCCTCTGGATTTTATTCGATTACAAATTATAAATCACATTTACAAATTCATATTCATAAATTTTGTTTTGTTATATGAATTGTTTCTTAACTTTTTGATTATAATATCAATTTTTATTTCAATCAACGCAACAACAATGATAATAGTTAATATCATCACTTCCTAGCAACCAAGAAACCATATATAAGTATAATAATTCTGAGAAATTATTTCTTTTATATATAAAATAATTTGGGTAAAATTATTTCATTTATCCCATTTTAAAACAATACCATGTCGAATTATTTTGTTTGAGTGTTTATAGATCCTTAGCAATAACGTTAATTACTCATATTGACCAGAATCCATGGACCACTTAACAAACCAATCAACACAATGTAAAACAAAATTATATATTCACTAACAAATATGTGCTCATATCTAATAATACACTCAAACTCATTCTAGGGCGCTACTGACCCTTTCTCTAACGAGTAATCCCCACCAAAGCCCAGGTTCTCGCTTAACGTTCATCTTTGAGACCAAGTGTCACGGTCCTGATTTTCGACCTTCGAAAATCGACATCAATACGTCTACTGTATTACATGCCGACAAATCGAATGTCGGAAATACCAGATCGTTAGGGAAAGAAGAAAGAGGTAGAATAAGAAAATAGAAATAACAATACAAATTCTCACAATCGCAGCGGAACAATATAAAATAGATAACAAATGGTCTTTATATGAAAAGAACTATAACTGTTTTTATACATCACATCACTAGAGTACAATACATCAATAACACAATACTAGACAGTTATAATATCTTGTCCTCATAAAAGCTGAATATACAGCCTACCATACACAGCGGAATAAAATCAAATACGTATATTACATCTTCGTCGTCCGGTTCGCCTCCTGAGCTCCATAGCATCCTATCATGTATATGTGATACTCGGTCTGACCCGAACATTATAATAAAATAACACTTAAGTCAGTCTGGAAAATCAACGTGAGAAAACACACTCAATTTGAATTAATAAAGTTCAAACTCCTTTGAAAATCAAAGGTATCTTGTAAGACCATGCCACAAATAAACACGATAGGTTTTTACCTTACGATAGCCAAACATTTCATTCCAAAATACTATGAAATTACAATAATGTCTAAGTACAAATACTTATTCAAACAGTTGAAATTGTTACATTAATTAAATTCCACCAATACTAGACTCTACAATCAAAACCGTAAAGGCACATATTGGAGAATGGATTCCAACTGAATGACTAGGCAGTGGGTTACCACCTGTCACAGTACATGTATAGAACAGCGTACCGAGGACCACTCCGGGATCCCCTGCAACACAAGACTGGCCTACCCCTAACCTGGATGGACCGAATAAGATTACCCCGTGATTAGGATCAACAACCACCACACAGCCAATAAACGGGACTCTAGATAAGGGTAACCTTACCTTGCTTGGGTGCACGGATTTCCTTATAAACGTCTTAGAAGAACGAATGGGTTTACACGTACAGTATAGCACCTCGAATGGTAACTATACCATATAATTCCCATACTCCTTCTAGATATTTCCAAAGTTATATTTGGTCCAGATTTGATAGTCGGTTATTTGATTATCAAATAAATAATCAGTTCAATCAAATATCTATTTTCCACCGAAAACATTAAGTCTTCTTTAAATTGATTTTTAAATACAAAAATCTCTTTATCCAATTTATACATATCTTATCTTACCGAATTTAGTAAAATTACAAACTATCTTTCAAAATATTTGAAAACCTTTCTTTTAAAATGTGGAAAGTACAACTACGGTATCAAACCATGGATCACAGCTCAATCGTTACGTCTCTATCCCAGAGAAATTCAAGACTTAGCTGCAAGCACTCACTGCCTTTGATTACGCCACGCGAGTATACCAATACTCTACGGTAACTTTATTTAAAAATTTCCAAAATAATACTTATGAAATTAATATAAAAAATTTCCAATTTAACTTTTGACAAAAACTACTTTTTAAATAAAAGCTATTATATAAAAAATTTAAAATAATAATGCTGATTAAATCGTTTTTAATATTATTAACTAGTATAACTAACACAATCTATAAATTCTTTAACAATTTTTGAACCACTAAATAATAATTTTCTAAAAACATACTTATAAACACTTTTAAATTTTCTAATTAATACTTAAAATTCTTTCCTTAAAAATATACTTAACTTCTCAGAAAAATACATTTTTAGCTCCAATATAGCCAGTCTAATCTTTTATAAATTCTTCTCGATTTATTCCCAGTTTAATTTACGTTCCAATCCTGTAAATTTCCTTTCTCCCAGTTCTAAAAATAAAACTACTATTTATTTTTAAAATGATTTACCCATCCCCTTATAAATCACCACCATGAATTTATAATTTCAAATTATCCACTGATAATTTACTTCACTTTATATTAAATCCCATAGTCTTATTTTCCTTTTATAACCATTTTAAAATACTTAAGACATTTTTCTGAGTTAATGTGACGACTCCCAAATTTGTACCCTTTATATTGACAATAAACCACACATAGCCGACCCAGAAAGCATAGACTGAAGGAAAGTCACGAGAAAGAAAAGAACAGAGAAGATAGAACAAAACAGAACAATACAGAATCTCACATCGCAGTGGAAAACATATAATATCATATCAACAATCTTTACAAAATAGAAATTGTACATATATACATCAATCAGAGTACAACAATCAATCAATAATCATCAGCCTAGACAGTTATAATAACTTGTCCTCACAATTGCTAACAATATACAACAATAATGCGCAAAGCGGATAAGCAAAATAGTTTCAGGTATACGAAAATGAAGATCTCCAGCTCTCTTTGTGACGACACGGAATTTTTAAGCCTTTAAAATCGGAATATTTAATTGATTTAATATTTAAAAGTTAATTTTTTTTTAACTTGAATTCAAATATCACTATTTATTTGATAACTAAATTATTGAATTAAATAATTTAAGATTGGGTAAATTGTTGAATCTAGAATTTTAAGCCTATTAAAAATAATTTGAAGGCTTGTAAAATTTATATTGATAATACTAAGGATAATAGAAGTTGTAAAATTAAATTTAACACCGATTCGTTCAGTTTTGAATTTATATCATTTAAAATTGAATTTAAAAATAGCCTTTCGAAGCACGGTCTCGGAATTCGACGAAACCAGTTCCATTGGGTCCGTAATATTGTATTATTATCGGATTTCAATTTTCATAGTGTTTGGAGTTGTTATGTGAGCATACGATATATAAACGCGCTGAAAAATTAATTAACAATAATCTAATGAAATTTAATTTAATTAATCAAGCTTCTTGTATACGCCACTCACCTCCATTAAATTTTGTGCCATCTTTATCTTCCTCTAGACGAGAAAAAAAAAGATCAAAGTTCAGGAAAATGGCGAACGAAAGGAGATAAATATCGAAATCAAACTCGATAAAAAAATATAGCCGAAGCCTCATTCTTCACAATCTAGTAGAAATCGTGTCTCTTCCCTCACTCATTTTTGTTCCGCCGATTATCGTTCTTTCCCATTCTATTTTAAAATCAAAGCTCGGCATAAATCAAAATTAAATAGAGGAAGGCAGGCGAACTCCTGGAAGTGTCGATGTCGCGGCGGTTTCGAAGAGACATTGGGAAGGATTCGTTCGCAAGGGGGTTAGGGATTTGTGGCGTCGTGATTTGGGGTTGCCACAAGGTCATGGTCGGCTTTGTTGGTGGCGCCGCAGGTCAGAGGGGTTTTCGCGATGGGCGGTTTAGGGTTCACGAACATCTCGGCCGGATTTCTTTGCAAGGCAGATAATTTGATTTTTGTATTTTAGTTTTGATTAATATATATATATATATATATATATATATATATAAGTTAAATACAGAAGCCTTTCTTAGTCAGGGATTATTATTTTCACATAAGATTTAGGACAAATAAGATTTGTAAATATTTAAATCTTATATAAGATTTCAAAATAAAATTTTAATTTGCATGTTGTTTTAAAATTTTTATAGTTGGTGAATAAGTGATAAACTAAATTATTTGGTTATTTTAATTACTAAGATAATTTATTACTGAGATTTAGTTAAAACTAATTTATTTGTTTAAAACCAAATGTTTAGTTTAAAATAAATTATTGGCTAATTTAATTATTAAATAGTAAATCACTGGTTAATTAAATTTATAAAATGGAAATAACTGGTTCAAGTTATTTCAAAGTGTTAATAAATCGTATGATTGTTATACAAGGTCAAAATCTGATAGAAGCAAGCTGGGTTGGATCGGATTGCAAAACAAAAATCGAAGGTGAGTTAATCATACACAGCTTAATTTAAATTTAAATTTAAATAGTCAAATTTAAACAATTGATTGATTGATTTGATGGGCATGTATATATAGTAGTATAAAGTATATCTTGGAATGTTTGATTTCCCGCAATAAATAGCGGATGACTTTATATTTCAAAACCCATATACCGTGGTATTCCACCTCGAAGTGGAATTGATATTTTATGTTGTGCTAACGTCTTTAGATGAAGGGAAAATAGGTTGGAGGGATCCAACTGGATCCCTCAACATTTATTTAAATTATTTAATACCCTCTGTTGTGATTATTTGATATTCTATGATGAATTATATTGGAATATTGAATGCTATCGTTCGACTGGATATAATTGGGTATAATGAATTACCAAAAATATATGAATTGGATTATTGAAAATAAAAGGAAGAGAATTTGTAAGTGGAATAATTATAGAGAATTTAAATAAATTAAAATGAACTGGATAAGAATAAAGTGATTTCAAAACTCTAATAAATAAATTCTGTGTATAAAAAGGAAATTTTGAATAAACGGGAAGTTAATGAATTTTAAACATCAATGTTATTATTTAAAAGAACAAAACATTTATTTAAAATTTAAGATTTAAAGTTTGAAAGGAATAAAGAAGAAATTGGGAAAAAACCTAAAATTTGTATACTTCAGTTAAAAGATTTGAGATCAAACGGAAGATAATAACAATAATAATAAAATCCATAATTAATGAATTTTGAAATGAATTGAGTAAGTAAAGAAATTTATTTCAAATGAAGTAAATTGGAAATCAATTTGGAAAATTGATTTAAGTGATTGAGATTGGAAATTCTCCCTAAATAACCAAGTACGTTTTCAAAGTAATTTTTAAATATAAATTAAAGGTTTTAAAGTTAATTTAAAAAGAAAGTTTTGGAAAATTTATTATTTCTAATATTTAAATTCTAAAGAAAGTATTTCCTTTTAATCTATTATGGTAGTAATTATTTAAAGAGTGACTTAGTATTTTAAAAGTGAAAACCTAGTTTTATATTTTATAAAATAACCTTATTTTCATATATTCATATAGTATGTATTTTTAACAAACTCTTGAAGTAGTTTTAACTTAAATGTTTTAAAGTATATTTCTAAGTAAAGTGTTTTAAATTATTTTAAAATCTAGCTTTGTGCTTAGTGATTTAGTGGAGATAGAAAATATTTGGGAAAGTTTATTCTGAAAAAGAAAGATGGTTTTGAAACTGTTTTCAAGGGTTGAAAATAGAAATATAAATTGTGAAGATATTTTGAGGTTAATAAATAATTTGGAAGATTATTTATTGTTTGATGGTTGTTTGTGAGTGTTAATTGATAGTTAAATAACCGACTATCAATATTGGTCAAATGCGTTGATCGTTTCGAAGAGACCGGGATCGAGATTTATTTCTTGAAAACCACTTCGATCCGGTTTGTACGTTTCATGGGAAAACGAGTTTGGATTCGAAGATGGAGCAGTGAAGTGCAAGGGCTAGTCGCTACTAATCCTGAGGATATTTCCAAAATGGATGTAGTAGGAATAGTGCCTTCGGTTCCGTTCGAACCCAGGACGGACTTGTATGGATGAATGCTTTCGGGACATCGTCAGGTGGACGATGGGCATTCTAAGGGATATGTTCTAAAAAGGTAACGCTTAGCCTCAAGCCTCATTAACCAGGAATGACTGAAAATCAGGGGTTATGTAGCAAGGCTAGGTGGGTAGCACCCAAGCAAGGTGAGGTCATCCCTGTCTAGATGTCCTTTTTTATTTCGGCTTAGTGGGCGGTTGCTGATCCCAACCGCGGGGTGATCTCACTCGGGATTATACAGTAAGGGGCAGTCCCGGTCTTCTGTTGTAGGTGAGCGGGTGTACTCCTCGGTACGGTGATCTAGGCCACATACCGTGACAGGTGGTACCCCGGTGCCTAGTCATTAGTTGGAAATCCATTCTCCCTACGAGCCTTGTACGAGTTTTGTTTGTATTACCCACTCTGTGGCTAGTAGCTGGAATTTAATAATGTAACAATTTCGGCTATTTTAATTAGTATTTGTATATAGACCCTATTATAATATAAAGGACTTTTATAAAAGTGTTTTAGCTATCGTAAGGTAAAAACCCGACATATTTATTTGTGGCATGGTCATACGAGATGCTTTTGTTTTCAAAGGATTTTGAAACTTTAATAATCAATTGAGTTTGATTTTCTCATGCTGGTATTCCAGACTGACTCGGGTGTTATTTAACTGTAATGCTCGGGTCAGACCGAGTGTTATAGGATAGAGGATATGATGTTGTGGAGCTCAGGAGACGAACTGGATGACGTACGTACTTTCGTACTTGTTTCATATATATATTCCGCTGTGTTGATTAGCTGTATATCCAGTTGTATGTTATTGATGATGAACTGTGATTGATGTACTCTGATGATGTAATATATAAATAGATATATTTGTTTTTGGTGTAAAGATATGTTAATATCTATTATATTTTACTCCGCTGCGATGGTTAGATTCTGTTGTTGTTTTCTATTTTCTTCTTCTACCCCTTCTTCTTTAACTCAAATGGTTCGTATTTCTGTACAACTTGAGTTGATTTAGGTAGAATAGCGTTGACTCAAGGGGTACAGATTTTCGGTCGTTACACTTGGTATCAGAGCATGGGTTGGTGATAACCTTGGCTCTGGTGGGAATTACTCATTTGAATTAGATTCCGTAGTACTCTAGAATGAGTTTGAGCGTATAAATAGATATGAGCGTGTATTTGTTAGTGAATATAAATTGCCTTAATATTGTGTTGATTGGTCGATTGAGTGGCATACGAAATTTCGTCGGCACAGTCTGAACAACTGTATCGAATGGGTTTCTAAACGCTTGAATAGAACAGTTTGACACGGTATTGTTTTTAAATGTGGGTGAATGAAATAATTTTACCCAAAAATTTATTTTGACATAAGAAAATTTTGGTAAACTATTTTAGCCAATATATGGTTGCTTGGATGTTAGGAAGAATAATATTAAATTATTATCATTGTTGAGTGGAAATTTAACTAGAAATTGAAAATATAACTAAAGATTAAGGAAAATAAATTCATTTATGAAAAGAGATTTATAAATATAAATTATCAACGCGATTTATAAATTGAAATATAATCAAATGAGAATTTGTATGAGCATAAACTATGCAAATGAATTATAGTTAAAATTTGATTTAAGCAAGATTGGAAATTTAAAATCTCGAAGATTTTGGAAGTGTTTGTCGTAGTGTTTTGAAGATAAATGATAGCATTATTGTTTTAGAGGTATTTCTGAAAGGAAATTTGTTTTGAATGGATTTTGAAAGTGATTTAGCATTGAAATCACTTGGATTATTGGGAAATAATTCTGATGATGACGGCCGCATCATCAGTATTCATTTTCGAATTTCTAAGTGATGGATTGCTGCCAAATTGATTTGTTCAGAAGAACTAGTTATTTTTGAAATTTCAAAGGAAATTTGTTGGGAATAAAAACCAGGAATGGTTTAAATTTTGAGAAGTGTGATTTTGAGATAATGGTAGATTCAAAATAATTTGAAACCAAAAGCCGGGTGTTTAAAAATCCTGAAGAGATAGGTGGTAAGCGTATAAATTGAGATGATTTTTAAATCAGGGAAGGAATATAAGCTTTGAATGTTGGAAATTTAAATTTAAAATGAAAAGTTAAAAATGAAATTAACTTGGATTGGGAAATAAAAATTTAACTGGATTGAAATTAATTGAATAGGCTGAAAATAATGTCCAGTTGTGTTCGAATTAAGTTGAAATCGAATTTAGTTAAATAAATCTGAGTTAAAATAAAATTGAATTGGAATAAAAAAAATCAATTGAGTTATTAAATGGAATTAGATTCTTACTAGAATAAATGGAAGTAAGTTGAACAAGAATTGGATGGGAAAAAATAAATTAGAATAACTTATAAAAGAATTAAAATCCATGGAATAAAAATATGCTTGGGTTATAAATAAGCGTACGGCTCGAGTTAAAAATAAAGTAAGAATATATTCATGCCTAGAATGAATGGAAATGTGTAAAATAATAAGTTGTGACTTATAAAAGTGAAAAGTGGGATAGAAAACCCAAAATAAATATTGTCTGATGAATTGGAAAATAAAACAAAAATCCAAACTTGAATTATAAAATAAATTGAACGTAAGGAAAATTAAATGAAGTGATATTTGGAATTAAAAATCAAGTATTGAATTTTAACCAGGGGAAGAACTAATTTGATAATAAATTAGTTAATAAAATGTGTAAATGGGAACCTAATGTAGTTAATTAGAAGCTGAATTGGTGAGTTAATATTGAGGTTTGGAAATAAAACTCAAGTTATAAATCAAATTCGACTTGAATCATTAGTGAAGAAAATATAATTGAAAGTGGCCTTGCAATTAATTAAATGAATTGAGAATGAAATTTAATTGTGAGTCAATAAAATTAGATAGTAAATTAAAAGTAAATGGTGGAATCAGAACTTGAGTTATTAATTAAAATTTGACTTGAGGTGTAACAAATTAAATATAATCGGAAATGTATCGAATAAAAATGAAATTGGATTAAAGTAGTAATGGTTTGTATTACAAATATAATCCAAATAAGTAGGAATAAATTGGAAATGGCCTTGTTATTAATAAAAATAATTTCGGATGAATTGAGTAAGGAAACGAAAATTCATAATGGATTGAGTGGATAAACTAATAATATTGAATAAATAGATGGATGGAATAAATAAGAATCAAATGAAAGATGGAAGTGGAACTTGTTGTAAAAAAGAAACAGAAATGAACTTAAGTTATTGAATTAAGTAAGTGTGGAATAAAAGCCAAACTCAAAATGAAGTGTGGTTTAAATGAGTTGAGAAAAAGTTATTGAATGAAATAGCCTGGATTGTTTTCGAGCTAAATAAAATAGTTTGGAATAAACAAACATGGAATGAAATGTAAATTAATGGATCGTGAATAAATTTGGAAAGGAATAAAATTTAATAGAATGTGTCAAGCTAGATCAAGTGGTTTTGAATTGAACTTGTTTGAATAATGAAACTAGTTTGGTTAATAAAATGAAATGCAAGTTAATGTATTCAAATTTAAAATGCAATGAAAATGAGAATATATGGATTGTGAATAAATATAAAAATGGAACAGAATTAAGTATAAATTGAGTTGAAATCAATTTAAATTGTTATAAAACATAAATACTTATTTATTCACATAGATCTCGTCAAATTGCATAGAATAAATTGTCATTTGATGTAAATGGAAGTAATTAAAATTCTATGAATTGATAGGAGTAAAATAAATTGATTTTGAGAGCAATTGAATTAAATATGAGTTCGGTGTGCTTAAAAATAAATTAAATGTAAGCGATTGAGTTTTAAACCATTCAAATTGATGAAGTTGTATACAAATGGATTGAAAACCATTCAAATTGAATGAAAATGGTTATAAATTAATTGGAACAGTTGAATTAGTATGAAAACTGTATAAGTTGCTTATGGAAAAATGTTTGGTGCGAATTTCTTTTAGAATTCACGTGTTTAACTATTGCAAATAAATGAAATGTTGTTAAATTTCATATATATGACACTTACATGTTTAAATTGAGTAAGTACAGGTACCTGGAAGCCGTGTGGCTGGATTTGATTGCGTTAATTGCTTAAATAATAAGCTGCTTGCTTAAAAATGCTAAATATGGTACGCCTACGCAATAAAAATAGGAAATATGAACTGTTTTTGTTTTTCCGACCGAGTGGGTCGATGTATACATATTTTTATCTTTTGTCAAATTGCAAAAGCTCCTCCGTACAAAGGAGACTCTGCCAAAAAAATTCAGAAATTTTGGGAGTTAGAAAATTTTTGAAAATTTTTAGGAAATTTTAGTTGACGACAAAACGATTTCAAACTGGAAATTGAAATAAATTAGTGAATGAAACTAATTTAAAATAATGACATGAATTAGTTATAAAAAATTAAAAAATAATAAAATTCAAGTATTTAGAGTTGAAAATAAAATGAATTCACATAGAAATGGGAGGATCAACTTGAATAGAAATAGATATAAACTAAAGTGGTAAGGTGGAAATAAATAAAGAAACGTATAAAATGCTTATACTAACTTAAGAAAGGAATGGTGCATTCTCAATTGGAAATTGATATTACAAATATGTTCTAAGTTAACATTTGAATGAATAAATATTGACATTTTGTAAGGAAGTCGATAAAATGTTTTTGGAATATTGTGATTGGATATTGGTGCTAAGCAGGATATGCAGGTATTATAAAGGGAAAGGAAAATTGATGTTGATTTTAAAAGATAAATTTGAATTGCTCGACAAAAAGGTATGTGTTTAAATTTCGGTATGAAATTTGATTGGGTTTTTGATCTAGCCACTTGGCTTTTGTTTTCTTTTGATAATTTGGGAGCCCGTAGAGGCCTTTTGTAGTTGTATCGAGCTAGCCGCGTAAAGGAGACGCTGGCAAAAAATTTCGAAAATTTTGAGAGTTAGAAAAGTTTTGAGAAAATTTTGATAATTTAAATTTGGATTTAAAATTAAAATTTGAATGGTTGAATGAGTAGAATTATTTGAAAACTATGGAAGGTTTTGGGAAGTTGGTAGAAATAATAGTGGGTCGTTAATAAAAGAATATGTTAAGGCAAGTTAATTAAACTGTTGGGTTTGGAAAATAGTAATGGGTATTGGACCATTCTTCCTAACTAGTAATTTCGGGGACGAAATTCTTTTAATGGGGGAGGAATGTGACGACCTAGAATTTTTAAGCCTTTAAAATCGGAATATTTAATTGATTTTAATATTTAAAAGTTAATTTTTTAACTTGAATTCAAATATCACTATTTATTTGATAATTAAATTATTGAATTAAATAATTTGAGATTAGGTAAATTGTTGAATCTAGAATTTAAGCCTATTAAAAATAAATTGAAGGCTTGTAAAATTTATATTGATAATACTGAGGATAATAGAAGTTGTAAAATTGAATTTAACACTGATTTGTTCAATTTTGAATTTATATCGTTTAAAATTGAATTTAAAAATAGCCTTCCGAGGTACGGTCTTGGAATTCGACGAAACCAGTTCCATTGGGTGCGTAATATTGTATTATTATCGGATTTCAATTTTCGTAGTGTTTGGAGTTGTTGTGTGAGCGTACGATATATAAACGCGCTGAAAATTTAATTGACAATAATCTAATGAAATTTAATTTAATTAGTCAAGCTTCTTGTATACGCCACTCATCTCCATTTAATTTTGTTCCATCTTTATCTTCCTCTAGACGAGAAAAAAAAAGAGATCAAAGTTCAGGAAAATGGCGAACGAAAGGAGATAAAAATCGAAATCAAACTCGATAAAAAATATATATATAGCTGAAGCCTCATTCTTCACAATCTGGTAGAAATCGTGTCTCTTCCCTAACTCATTTTTGTTCTGCCAATTATCATTCTTTCCCATTCAATTTTAAAATCAAAGCTCGGCATAAATCAAAATTAAATAGAGGAAGGCAGGCGAACTCCTGGAAGTGTCGATGATCGCGGCGGATTCGAAGGGACATCGGGAAGGAGTCGTCGCAAGGGAGTTAGGGTTTTATGGTGTCGCGATTTGGGGTCGTCGCGAGGTCGTGGTCGGCTTTGTTGATGGCGCCGCATGTCAGAGGGGTTGTCGCGATGGGCGGTTTAGGGTTCACAAACATCTCGGTCGGATTTCTTTGCAAGGCTGATAATTTGATTTCTGTATTTTAGTTTTGATTAATATATATATATATATATATATATATATATATATATATATATAAAAAGTTAAATACATAAGCCGTTGTTAGTCAAGGGTTATTATTTTCACGTAAGATTTAGGAGAAATAGGATTTGTAAATATTTAAAGCTTATATAAGATTTCAAAATAAAATTTTAATTTGCATGTTGTTTTAAAAATTTTGGAGTTAGTGAATAAGTGATAAATTAAATTATTTGGTTATTTTAATTACTAAGATAATTTATTAATGGGATTTAGTTAAAACTAATTTATTAGTTTAAAACCAAATGTTTAGTTTAAATTAAATTGCTGGCCAATTAATTATTAAATAGTAAATCATTGGTTAATTAAATTTGTAAAATTGAAATAAATGGTTCGAGTTATTTCAAAGTGTTAATAAATCGTATGATTGTTATACAAGGTCAAAATCTGATAGAAGCAAGCCGGGTTGGATCGGATTGCAAAACAAAAATCGAAGGTGAGTTAATCTCACTTAGCTTAATTTAAATTTAAATTTAAATAGTCAAATTTAAACAATTGATTGATTGATTTGATGGGCGTGTATATATAGTAGTATATAGTATATCTTGGAATGTTTGATTTCCCGCATTAAATAGCGGATGACTTTATATTTCAAAACCCATATACCGTGGTATTCCACCTCGAAGTGGAATTGATATTTTGTGTTGTGCTAACGTCTATGGATGTAGGGAAAACAGTTTGGAGGGATCCAACTGGATCCCTCAACATTTATTTAAATTATTTAATACCCTCTGTTGTGATTATTTGATATTCTATGATGAATTATATTGGAATATTGATTGCTATGGTTCGATTAGATATAATTGGGTATAATGAATTACCAAAAATATATGAATTGGATTGTTGAAAATAAAAGGAAGAGAATTTGTAAGTGGAATAATTATAGAGAATTTAAATAAATTAAAATGAACTGGATAAGAATAAAGTGATTTTAAAACTCTAATAAATAAATTCTATATATGAAAAGTAAATTTTTAATAAACAGGAATTTAATGAGTTTTAAACATCAATGTTATTATTTGAAAGAACAAAACATTTATTTAAAATTTAAGATTTAAATTTTGAAAGGAATAAAGAAGAAATTAGGAAAAAACCTGAAATTTGTATACTTCAGTAAAAAGATTTAAAATCAAACGGAAGATAATAACAATAATAATACAATCCATAATTAATGAATTTTGAAATGAATTGAGTAAGTAAAGAAATTTATTTCGAATGAAGTAGATTGAAAATCAATTTGGAAAATTGATTTAAGTGATTGAGATTGGAAATTCTCCCTGAATAGCCAAGTACGTTTTCAAAGTAATTTTTAAATATAAATTAAAGGCTTTAAAGTTAATTTAAAAAGCAAGTTTTGGAAAATTTATTATTTCTAATATTTAAATTCTAAATAAAGTATTTCCTTTTAACCTATTATGGTAGTAATTATTTAAAGAGTGACTTAGTATTTTGTTTTTAAAAGTGAA
This sequence comes from Allium cepa, assembly GCA_030765085.1. Taxonomy (NCBI): domain Eukaryota; kingdom Viridiplantae; phylum Streptophyta; class Magnoliopsida; order Asparagales; family Amaryllidaceae; genus Allium; species Allium cepa. The sequence goes on from CM060938.1 coordinate 552,627,394, forward strand.
AACCTAGTTTTATATTTTATAAAACAACCTTATTTTCATATATTCATATAGTATCTATTTTTAGCAAACTCTTGAAGTAGTTTTAACTTAAATGTTTTAAAGTATATTTCTAAGTAAAGTGTTTTAAATTATTTTAAAAATCTAGTTTTGTGCTTAGTGATTTAGTGGAGATAGAAAATATTTGGGAAAGTTTATTCTGAAAAATAAGTTGGTTTTGAAACTGTTTTCAAGGGTTGAAAATAGAAATATAACTTGTGAAGATATTTTGAGGTAATGAATAATTTGGGAGATTATTTATTGTTTGATGGTTGTTTGTGAATGTTAATTGATAGTTAAATGACCGACTATCAATATTGGCCAAATGCGTTGATCGTTTCGAAGAGACCGGGATCGAGATTTATTTCTCGAAAACCACTTCGATCCGGTTTGTACGTTTCATGGGAAAACGAGTTGAGCAGTGAAGTGCAAGGGCTAGTCGCTAATAATCCTGAGGATATTACCAAAATGGATGTAGTAGGAAAAGTGCCTTCGGTTCCGTTCGAACTCGGGACGGACTTGTATGGATGAATGCTTTCGGGACATCGTCAGGTGGACGATGGGCATTCTAAGGGATATGTTCTAAAAAGGTAACGCTTAGCCTCAAGCCTCATCAATCAGGAATGACTGAAAATCAGGGGTTATGCAGTAAGGCTAGGTGGGTAGCACCCAAGTAGGGTGAGATCATCCCTGTCTAGATGTCCCTTTTTATTTCGGCTTAGTGGGCGGTTGCTGATCCCAACCACGGGGTGATCTCACTCGGGATTATCCAATAAGGGGTAGTCCCGGTCTTGTGTTGCAGGGGAGCGGGCGTACTCCTCGGTTGATCTAGGCCACGTACTGTGACAGGTGGTACCCCAGTGCCTAGTCATTAGTTGGAAATCCATTCTCCCTATGAACCTTGTACGAGTTATGTTTCTATTACCCACTCTGTGGCTAGTAGCTGGAATTTAATAATGTAACAATTTTGGCTATTTTAATGAGTACTTGTATATAGACCCTATTATAATATCAGAGGATTTTTATGAAAAGTGTTTTGGCTATCGTAAGGTAAAAACCCGACATGTTTATTTGTGGCGTGGTCTTACGAGATGCTTTTGTTTTCAAAGGATTTTGAAACTTTAATAATCAATTGAGTGTGATTTTCTCACGCTGGTATTCCAGACTGACTCGGGTGTTATTTAACTGTAATGCTCGGGTCAGACCGAGTGTTATAGGATACAGGATATGATGCTATGGAGCTCAGGAGACGAGCTGGATGACGATACGTACTTTCATACTTGTTTCATATATATATTCTGCCGTGTTTGATTAGCTGTATATCCAGCTGTATGTTATTGATGATGAACTGTGATTGATGTACTCTGATGATGTAATATATAAACAGATATATTGTTTTGGTGTAAAGATATGTTAATATCTATTATATTTTATTCCGCTGCGATGGTTAGATTCTGTTGTTGTTTTCTATTTACTTCTTCTACCTCTTCTTCTTTAACTCAAATGGTTCGTACTTCTGTACAACTTGAGTTGATTTAGGTAGAATAGTGTTGACTCAAGGGGTACGGATTTGTGGGTCGTTACACTCTTGCTGAAGCTCCAAAAACACCAAGTCTGAACTTGTAAATATACTCAGTCTGACCCAAGCATTGAAAGGGAAGAATGCCCGGATCAGTCTGGTAAACCAGCGTGAGTAACACACTCAACTGAATTTATTAAATTACCAAACTTTTTCTTTATCAAAACAAAAGTATCTCGTAAAACACTCTCGTACATAAACACAAACATGTTTTTACCTTATGATAACTAAAACCTTCCATATCAAATCATGTTATATTATACTAATGTCTAGTATACAAATAATATTAAACATGGCTGAAATTGTTGCATTGATTAAATTCCAGCATATAGCCCAAAATGGGTAATACAATCAAAATGGCAGTTATGTAGTGGAGATTGGATTTCCATACAAATGACCAGGTGAAGGGATTACCTTCCAGCGGTACTTCTCTAGAGGAATGTACCGAGGATCATCACAAAGGATTCTCTACCAACACGAGACCTGTCCACCTCTGTAACTAGATAGTACGGAATGTATCATCCTTCGGTCGTTATAGACCTTTTCCGAGGGCCCTCTAGCATACAAACCAGAATAATCAGAAACACGACGTCATAGCGTGTAAAGATATATCTAGAAGAGGATGATCATATCCTACTTGGGAGCGACCCACTTAGTCCTGCTGCATCTAACCCCGTTTTGGTCATTTTCGGTTGATAAGGCCTGAGGTAACGATTACCTTTCACAAATCACATATCACATCACTTTGAATGCCACATAGCCATTTCCATTGATTACTAATTCTCTTCCACAAAAATACAACCCATAAGCTCATACATCTCAAGGAGGATGTTAAGCTAAGAGAAGTTGCCTTCTCCGCCACCACTGATGTACGTTTATAAAAACTAATGTACGTAATCTTTAGAACTGCAATGTCAAACAAACATCCGTACAAGTTGTCCAGGAATAGGACAAATCGAAGGTACTTTCCTACCAAATCCTGTCGGGAAATCCCTAGGGTTACTAGCGAATAATCCTTGCATTGGATATTTCATAATGAAGAAACCACTGCTACTATATATTTATTGGGATTTCAACCCTAAACGATCAACAAGCAGTCCCCCACTATGGAAATCCAGAATATCAATATCATCGCAAGAAACCTACGCAATCGTCGCATATACGCTGGTCCGAAGTGGTTTTCGGATAAACAGATCCCGGTCTCTTCGCACCACGCAAAGCGTTTCTCAACCCCACACAGAAACCATGTCTCATAGACTTATCACGTCTCCAACTTTAAACTTGCTATCCTTCAGGCCAAGAAGGAAGCTCGATAGATTGGAGTAATACTCCGCATTACATGAATCAACATCCTCAACACAAATGATAATCAAGCCTACACAGAAGGCTACGTACTAAGTGTACGATTAAATAGTTCCCACATCAAGTCGAGGAACTAAAATGGCCAAATTTTGATAGTAGGTTCTTTAACTATCGAAACAATAAACAAATATCTAGCACCATTGCAATCACTAGGATCTTTAATTAATCTTTTATTAATTAAACTATTTTCCAAATATTCACCTCAAATTATCTTTAAAAGGATATATTCTCAAAATCATTTCAACTATCTAAATTAAAAAAACATTTCCATATACATATTTAATAATAAATAATTCACAGATGAATTTATTTTCAACACTTAGAAAATATTACATATACTTAAATCAGAATTAATTATATATTTTATTCTTTAAGGAAAACATTCTCTTTGAACATATGTATTTGGGTCAAAATGAATGTTGCGTAAAACATCGTTACGACAACCCAAAATCATTAATATAGGGATTCAAAAATTATATAGATATATGAATCCCATATACTATACAAAATATTTTCTTCTAAAAATCATTTACTAGTCCATCATTTCCTTATTTCTCGAAAACGTCGATTTCAACAATGAATGTTGAAATCTATAGTTTTGATACTTAACATATTTTAAAAAATCTTCAAACCATTTAACTCCATTTAAAATATAACTTTCCAAAAATATCCATTTAATTTAATTTATCATTCACTGTCATTTACCAAATTTAATACATCTACACATTTATTTAAGGGATTATCCACTCTCCAAAATCGTGGATGAAATTCCTTTAATAAATTTCTATATTTAACTTATCAAATTCAATTGATTTTGGATTTATAAAACAATGTTTATAATTCCCATTTGTATTTTATAAAAACTTCCATTCATACAATCCCTTTATTAACAAATCCCATTTGTATCTCATTTATATTCCAAAATCCAAATTATAAGTTAATTCACTTATAATTCGCTTTATTTACAAATTCATTCATTTATAACTTCACAAATTATAAATCTATAAATCTTATTTACTTATAAAATCCATTTATAACTCCACTTTAACATTTACAAAAATCCTTTGTAATTCCATCATTTTGATTTATCAAAATTTAAATTTATAATCTTTATATAAATCGTTTATAATAAATTCATAAAACTCAATTTATACTATTTCACAAAATAGTTAACTTTATATTTTTGATATATTTCACAAAAATCATAATTTTTATAATAATAAAAATTATAACAATTATTTTTTCAAAATAAATTCATTTCCTTAGCAATTCAAATTTCAATAGAACACCTATTTTCAAAATCTCTTCAAAATCCTTTTTAATTTGAAATCATCACTTAAACATTTTTAAATTTCCAAAAATAGGCCTCATGCTGCAACAGCACTAAATACATCAATCACGACATCCAAAACATCATATATCATATGATAACAGCATATATCACAATATCTGTAAATAAACCAATACTAATGAGGAATCCAGTTGGATCCCTCCAACCTGTTACCTACAATAAATATACGTATTAGAATATGTGTACAATGTCCGCTTTGAGGTAGACGCACGTACAAAGGGTCATCCGCTTATACACGAGAACGTATAGGGTCTCATCTGCTCCAATAGGCAGGAATATATCCAAATACCAATCGGTATATAGATAATATATCATATATCATCCAAACAATCGTTGTAACATCCCGCCTTTTCGCACGCTTTAAATCGACACACGTGCCAATTCAAACCATACGGAAGGGCGGATTGTTATGGGATAAGTAAGAAAAAGAAAGAAAAAAAATTAGAATCTTGCAGTGGAACGATAAAATATAATAATCAAATAAACAGTTCATGAAGCTGTTTAAAAAATATTCTATTATATTTATACAATACATATCAGAGTTACACATACCATAGAAAAATAATTATGTAGCGGAATAAAATGGTGTAGTGGAATAATATAGCAGATAATAATAATACAAATCTTCGTCTTCGACCTCCAGAATAAAATCTTCAATCCTGAAATACTCGGACTAACCCGAGCGAATTGAAAACACAAAACACTCGAGTCAGAACTAAAATATCTTATGTAAGTTAAATCAACAATAAACAATATGAGTGAAATGGCGTCAGAGATGTTTACGGGATTTGACATCTCCTATCCAGTGTACAACGTGAGTACAGTAACTCAAGAGATGCTCGGGAGTCACATCTCCTAAGGATCCGTTAAACTATCTACTATGTAGTAATATACGCTATTATAATAGTGTCCAAAGTAAAGTATAATATACTGACAATAGCGCTAAGGGATTACCCATATAGACCATAACACACTTTTATATTCCCATAGTCTATACAGTACCGTAATCTCCCCCGTACTGGGCGTCGTCAGAGGGCACTCCATAGGTATGGCACAAAACATAATCGTATAAGGCGCGCTAGGGTAGGTGACATGGCACAACTAGGCAATGCCAGGGTAGATATACCAATTACGCTTCCGGGTCGGTGGTAATGCATAGCCCCAGCTACCGCCCACCTCGAGCCACACCCCTAAATCAAAGAAATCAATAGTGGACACCGAATAAATCCAAAGTCAAAGTAGAATATCGAAGGGATATGTCCGATAAAAGGTGCTACCTTCTTAACCCGTCGATCGCTCCTGTTTTAGCCACCTTATGCCAACTAACGGGAGTTGGGTCCATGTATTTACCTCAAAGGAAACGCCGCCACCATCCTGCTTCATTCTGGAATCTCCACCACGTACAAGGTTGTTAAAGTGGTTTCGGAGTTGGCAGAGAGTATGACAACTTCCGATCCCGGTCTCCTCCACAACCAATCGTTATTAAACACCACGGTCCCTTCAAAATAGTTTATATTTTAAAACCAGAATATAATTTCCATTTCAAAACCATATAAATACCATATCATTTTTATTTTAAGACCCAAATCAATATGATATCATTTTATTTCAAATATATCCTTTTTGAAGAAATCATAGCACTTCCAAATCTATATACCTTGAAATCTATAGCTTTGAAACATAACTTAATATACTTCAATGGTTTACATATTAAATTACTTTATATAATAAAATAGCTTCTTTAATTTTTCAAATAAATCCCAAATACCGATTTGAACCACTCAATAAACCATTACAATTCATATATTTCAAAGCTTTAAATATTCCACCATTTCAAAACAAATTCTTTGATAATTCCATATATATCAATTTCAATTACTATTATTTAGATTTTAAATGTTTACTTAATAAATCAAATATCATTTAAGCAAAGACTTTAAACTTCAAATAACAGGATATACTTTCTACTTAAATTAACTTGATAATATTCATTTAAAGTGATTGATATTCATTTAAATCCTCTAAACCAAAATCAAATTATACAAATCAAACCTTTTAAAATCTCAGATTTATTTAAATTTCAAATCAATTTTTATTCGAGGATAATTCTTAAAACACTTTAATTCAAATCAATTCATATTTCTCTTCCAGCCTTCATTATTTAAGTCATTATACTCTACAAATATAATATAAGTAAATACTTCACTGTATCATATCTTAATAAATCAACTTTTATTATTAAACTTCTTTTATACTTTAAACCAATTTTATACATAGCTTAAAACCAAGAAATTAATTTTATATATAAGTATAACATTTATAAATATCCGAATCAATATCTCATAAACCATATTTTTCTTTACAAAACCATAGAAATCCTTTCAAAATATTTTTATATATAGACCACGGTGCCTGTATATAATTTTCTATCCTATAGCCAAGTGATACAGATATTTATCATTTCATTGCGTAATTTAAAATAAAAATTACGGTTATATATCATTTCAAACTGCAATCCTGAATGAAATGAAAATGCATAGTAACTTGCAGTCTATAACAATATAAAATACAACATCCATTCATCCAATATCAATCATCAACCATTTATCACAATCATCGTCCAATTAAACAATAGCATCAATATAGACGGATAATAAACAATAGGTATTAACTAGCAATTTATATTCAATGATAAATTAAATAACTGTTAAACTGGCAGTTCATATGAAATAATAAATAAATACAATTTAACTGGCAGTTCATATATAATGAATAATTAAATAACAATTTAATTAATTAAATGCAATTTAACTGAGAGGATGATTAAAATACGCCAAACAATCATAGATAAATTTTAAATCACATCAAAATTAATTTAACGAACATAAGAAATCTTAGAAGTTATGAGTGGGTTAAAACACTCACCTTTTGAATTTAAATCCAATTTAAACTCAAACTTTTGCAGTCTCCAAATATGTCCAAACCAGTGCCAAAATGTTCGGAATCCTGATACGATCTCAACGCAAAAAACCACGCGCGAAAACAACGTCGTATGTGAAAGTTAAAATAAAAAAGTTGGAAAAATACAAAACGCGTACGAGCCACGTCATTCATCTTCTGAACCCTAACTCACACGTTACAGTAGCCCGTCGAACTAACTCGCGCACGCAAGAAGAACGTCGACATCTCCTCATCAACGTCCAGGCCACCGCGATCAACCTTGCTGCCGCCATACCCAGCATCGGCTGCCGCCACCGCGACGCGCACGACCCTCCCTTGGCCATCAGGCCGTGCTCGAATACGTAAGCTTCCATGGCCAAAATTGGCAATTTCTTCCACCTTCGACGCGATATAACTGTATAGATCTGAAGAGGACATCGAGAGCTACACTTTCTCCTTTGATGCCAACACGGATCATTGAAGGGATCAAGTGAAATAAAGGTTTGAAGGTCGATAACTCTTGGCCATTGAAAATAGAGACGGCGGATGGAGATTATTAGGGTTTAGAAATAATTTAATAATATAATTTTTTCCGTTTTGCGAGCTGTATTTATAGATAGATCCAAAAACAGCCCGAACATCGATTCAAGCGTGCCGATAGGCTATCCTAATGTAAAAAGGCCTTATGAACACAATGGAACTGGTTTTGCAGTTCAATTCTATTATTTTCATAGGTTACTATTAAAGTCAAATTTGTTTGAATGACAACAATGCCCCGAAAAGCCCGTTTCGGCTCCGGAACGAAAATGAGTCATCCCATATATCAAAATAGATGTTTTAAAATATTTTAACCACGATGGAACAAGTTTCAAGTCCAAATTCCATCGTATGAAGAAGTTACGCAAAAATCAATATTTTTCAAATTGATTTCAATTGATATCAATTTCATTTATTTCAAGGCATTTCGAGCCCATACGATCAACCGACAAGTCCGATCACTACGAAACTTGAAATCCTACAAAAATTCACCGTTACGGATCAGATGAAACTGGTTTCGTCAAAATCTGAGTCAATGGCCAAAATGGCTATTTTTACACTAATTAAATAAATTTATAATTAATTGATTAAATCCAAATTTCAATTTCAATTCTAAAATTGATAATTTTATCACCTTTATATTTCTCAAACATTTACAATGATTTAAACAAATTTAAATGTCAATTTAGAGAAGATTAAATTATAAATTTCAATATAAATACTCAATTTCATTAAATTCACAAATTATAAATAAAATCCCCAAAATTCCACTTAGTTACCTAAATTAATTATTATTCCATTCATTCCTGCCAAATAGATGGTTTAAATATTGGATTCAAAACTATTACATAAATTTCTCATATTATCTTTATTTCAAATAACGTATTGTTTAACTATTTCAATTTCATTTAATTGCCATTAAATCCATTGAATTTTCCATTTCACTTAAATAAATAAAGTTTTGATTTCCATTCTTCTTATCCTACTTATTGTTTTAATAAATTAGGATTGCACTAATTAAGTCAATTACTACAATTTCTTTCAAATTAAATTCTATGAACTAAACAAATAGGTAATTTATAACAATTGTAACCATTAAACTTTAATTACCAATAACTAAGTTTATTTCCTTCAAACAAATATTATAATTACTTCCAGAACATTGATTTTTATTCAATGACCATTTATTATAATTTAAATTCATTAATTTAATTCAACGCTTACATTTGTTTTCATATATTCAATTTGTAGCTAAGTATATATTTACATTATTTCCATTGTATTGAAATTCATTCAATTTATCAATAATTACCTTAGTTTACCAAATTTGACAACCCCTAACCATTTGTATTACATTTCACATTAATGTAATATTTATTAAAATTTATTTTCAATTAACGTACTACTTAATTTCCCTTAATTGAAATATGATTTCCAAATTTTATTTAACATACTAAATGAATAAATAACATATATAAATGGTCACCTATTTACTTTTCTTTCAGTTATAAGTTTATTACTTACCAATCCAGGTTATAATTCCATATATAGCACTAATTAATTTCCATTAACACTGCATTATTACGTTTATAGACAGATTATAATTTTTCCACTCACTTACCTTATATTGAATTCATAACCAAGTTGTAACATATAAAATTTCAAATAAGTCATGGGAATCCATTCAATTTGTTACCAATTTACTTACATTAACACTATTTCACTTATTTTGGTCATTATTCCAAACATAGGTCGCAAGTTTTTATTTCTTTATATTATCCTATGGAAACAATATACATTCCAAATACTTTATTACATTTACTGAAATTAATTTTCTAAATTTACTTAATACACCAAATTATGACCTTACAGTTATTTCAATTAATTAGGGTTGCGCTAAATTAATTATTTATTAGCTTACATCTAATTACAATTAGTATCCTCAATGAATTTACCTATTTAGTCTCATGCTTTCCTATTACGTCAATTAATACCTTATAATAAATCTACGTTTCTATTTTAAATTTACATTCACACATAAATACAATAATTCCATTATAACTTTACAAATTTAAATAAATTCATTAATTTTCATTTCATTCAACCTATTAATTATTAATCATAATTATCATTGTTACGTTTTTAATTCACTTATTATTTCATTAATAAGTTACCCAAATTTTATTTCTCCAAATATTAAATCACAAAGTCTTAAGTGATTTACCATTTACATTACTTTTTTTTAACGTTTGCTTCATTATAAATTACAAAATTTTTGTTTCCTTCGAAATTTAGTTACTCAATTTTAATTAAAATAACCAACTTAATTATTAAAAAAATTGCGGGTCTTTACACTCTCCCCGCTCAAGACTTTTCGTCCCCGAAAAGGAAAAAGAAGGGAAAAGAAAGAATTGAGTAAACAATACATCTTATTCAAAAACATTACCTTTCTAAACAAATAAATTTACAAAATAAATTAATTTAAATAAATATACTAATTTATAACCATTATTTCTTTTCATACTTAAAGTAATAAAGTTTGGAAAAATATTTTCAAAAAATTTCTAAGTCCAAAATTTCCAAAAAATTTCAACAGAGTCTCCTTTGTACTGAGAGGCTCGGGAGAAAATATAGTATTAAATATAACAATATACAACATATATTTTCCAAAATAATATATCCCAACACGGGAATAATATAATAACGCTATAAAACTGTAATCCGAAAACGTACCTATTTGTTGGCAATTAACGCTTAATTATGAAACGAAAAGCAATAGCAATTGCTTCCATTACTTGTATTTCACTTATATAATCTAAAAAGGTTAACAATTATATAAAATGAAATATTTAAGGTTGTTTCAACTACAAACAAACAATTCAATACAATTAACATTCACTTGCAACAAGGCATACAACCATCACATAGAATCCATCCAAATCAATCTTTCATCCATAACAAACAACATTGTTTGGGTTCAAAACTTCAAATTGTTCATAATGGAAAATAAACTACTAGGTGTACCATTTACTCAATAGTCTCTGATGAAGCTAAATAGATTATTCATTCATCCGACCAATTTTGAAGTATCCTTGTCCAAACAACCATGAACCAAAACAACAACAACAAATTTCAAAAAATGATTAAGTTTATTCTTATTAATTTCGTTTCATACTATTTGTTGTTTGATTTCCTTTTTATTCATATAATGATTTATCCTTTAATTCACATTTATCTCTTGCAATTTTTCATTTTATTTATTCATATCAAATAGTTTTCTTTTTATTACATTCATTCTTTCATTCACTACTTAATTCATTTATTTGCAGTACTCATCCTTCTACCTCTTTTTATTATAAATAACCTCAATTTTTACTTAAGTTTATTGTCATTACTTTACAACCTTTCAGTCATACTTACGTTTACACAATTTCAACATCAAATTATTATTTATAAAAGAATTTCACTTAACATTCCTATTACATAAGCTTTACTTGTATAATCTCTATTACGTTTTCTTATTAACATTTAAACTTTTTACATCTTTTGGTAAGTTATATATATTCCTTTAAGAATGTAATTAAAATCATACAAGTTTATCTTATTTCTTTTAATAATTTAATGTTCACTGACAATATCCTTTGCTTTATAGGTTACACATTTCAAATTCCTTTAATTTCGTTCATAACTTAGCATTTAATTTCTTATTTTAATTAAAGGTTCTAATTATAAATTAGTTACATTCAATTTCACTACAATAATTGAAATTATTAATTACCGGAAACTTAAGAACTAAATACCGGGTTTAATTTCAAATTATTTTAAAATAATAGATAAATGTATACTTACAACTTATATATCCAATTATATTTAAAACAATTTAAATTTTATATTTTTTTATCAAAATAAATCTGCAGTAAAACTACTACAATGACCTTCCCCCTTCGAAACTCAAAAATGAAGGTCAATGATGCGGCCGCCATCACCGAAATTAGTTTCCAGCGACGGAGAGGGGAGTACAGAACTTATTTATTTTTTAAATTTCATTTAAAACATTTCTTTCAAATTATATTAAAATATTTATATCAGAAAATACTTCTAAAATATTATTATTATATTCCAAAATCATTTGAAAGAAATTTGTAGGATCGATTTCACCCTAGAGGGGGGGTGAATAGGGTGATGGTATTAATTATAAAAATTAATTGCGGAAGCTTATAAAATTATTTCAACACAGATCACAGATTAATAGCAGCACAGAAAAATAGCAGAATAATAAAATGCAGAGATAGAGCGACACAGAATTTACCCAGCTTCGGCAAAACCTTGCTTACGTGTTGCTCCCAAGGTTTCTACTAGAAATTAGATAGTCACACGCTTACACACGTAAACTCGAGACACCCGCTACTGACTAACCTAACTCTACGCTCAAAACCCTGCCACAACTCAGCTACTGAGTTGCGAATTCTCAAGCTACGCCACGTAGCCTGTCCCCTAGTCACACGACTAGCAAGTACAACGGCTTGAAAAGAGTTTTAAAATTTAAAACAAAAAATAAGATAAAGCCCTTATTTTAAAACAATAACCCTAATTCTTAAAGGCCGGCCCCTTTTATTATTTAGACCCGATCCTTTTTTCTTTGCTCCTTTGGGAAAATGGAGGCCGTTGCTTTCTTTGTTCGATCTGAATTAGGGTTTCGTTCCCTTGTGGAAATTAGGGCTCTTCAATTGAAACTGTCGCTTTTGATTGCTGGTAGTTTGCCTTGTCGATCACTTATTTCTCTGATTAGCTCACGGCACTTCAATTGAATCGAGTTCGTATACGATTTCGGTATGTACTTTTCTCCTTTTGTTTTCTGGTTTGATGCTTGCTTGAACTCTGATGCCTTTTAAATTGCCGATGATGACGATTGGGATTTTAATGCTTGAACTCGATCGATGGTTATTGCCAATGATGATTGTGGGTTTATATATGGATTTTGATTTCCTTTAATACATTCGTCTGATTTTTTCAACATAGTGCTTCGGCCATTTGATTGAGGTTGGACGTTGATGATTTATTTGACGAATTCAATTCGAATAATTTCCTTACTTTACTGTTACGGCTATAATTTGAGATCGTTCGATCCTTTCTTGATTGTTACGGCAACTACTTTCCTATTTTATTTTTGACTTTTTCAATTCTTTTCTTGCGTTGAATTCTGACTTGATTTAACCTTTATATCATTGACTTCAAACTTGCTCTTACTGTTGTGGTGATGCCCCATCTCTACACCCACACTAGCCAAGAACACTACGGTGTAATGCTGTCAATTAGCACGGAGAATAAGGCTGTTGAGGAGCGATCATCCGTGTAATTGCTTTGCGCGAGCACAGATATGTCAGATAGTATAACGTGCATTTTATTTCAAGAGGAAATCCGACATACCGACAAAAACACAAAGCTACTACACAGTGGCTATAATAATCTTCGGAAACAAATATAGAAATAAGCATAACACAAATCAGTCACAGATAATTCATATCACAAAGGCGGAAGAAGATATTAATATATACTAACACATGAAAGTGTATATCAGAGTAGTGGTCAAAAAGATCCACAATAATACAAAGGAATAGCAACACATGTTATACAAAAGAATACAACTATGAGTCCATATCTCAAGTGTATACAACAAAATAAACTACTAATCTAAGTAGTTAGCCAAAAGTCAGAGTAATAAATCCCTGGGGAGAAGTCAAGCAGAAGCACCTGTAACATTTCGGTCTGACCCGAGTATTATTTAATAAGAAAATAATAAACGGATCAGTCTAGCTATAAATATCAGACGACATGATATAGAATAAGAGATATGGCATAAACATATGATAACCATAATGGCATACTACTATAGTATGCAATTGAAACTCAACATGAGATTAATCAATATCACAAAAATCTTCACAAAGATCCAAAAAGGGTTTCATACCCAAAACTTGAATTCACAACAAGTCAATGACATACGAATTCACCAATGCACAAAAATTGATAAAGCATATCAATAGAAATCACAAAAATAGGTGAAGCATAAATTCCATAATTCAACACACGAAATCCAGAAATCACAAGAAAGGGGGGAGGCCTATCACACGAACGGGAGCATTAAAACTCACCAACATATGTATCACACGAACGAGAAGCTATCTCATGGTAGCTAGCCATTAATTTTTGACACATGAATGGCCCGAAGACCATGGGGAGCTACCCCACATGTGTGAGTCGAAATCACACCGAAACAAAGAGACATCGCACAATTGCTAGTCTAAATCTTAAAATGATCGTCATGATCAAAGAGAAGTGTCAATTACAGTAAGCTAGTAAATATATGAGCTTAGCTTCATGTCCCATAACCACTAGCTTAACTTAAATATTTACGAACAAATTGTAGATCTCCACTAGAAAATTGTCACAAGAGATTCAATCGAACAAGTCCAAGAATTAACCAATGAAGTAAACGCAAACGTTTCATACCACTCGTTTTACTAAGTCGTTTAATTAGATTTCTCATACGAGTGAGGTAAAGGCTTGTATATACTAATAGATTGGAAAACGGTTTAAGAAAACGAGCTTTGTAATAAAATAGTGTTGAAATCATTTGAAGAAAGAGTTTTGATATTTAGTACTAGTATGGAAAACCTTTATATTTTTAAAGTGACAAATCACAAAGAAGATTGTAGGAACAATCAATCACTAAAATTCACATTCGAAGACGTGAATGAAAATCCAAAGAAATCGATACCGAATCCATCAAAACGGATATTCCAAAAAAATTCCGAAGAAAAGAAGTCACCAAAGTTAATAACAAATGATAACAACAAATAGGAAACAACACGAATCGATTAAAGTTGGAAATTCAAACAATTAGGCGAAGTAGGCAAAATTGCAAAAGGTCGGTCGGTCGGCTACAGAGCTCGGTCGACCGGACAGCCGGCTACAGAGCTCGGTCGACCGGACCAGAAAAATAGAAATGCTCGGGGTAGCAGGTCGGTCGACCGGACCCTGAGTTCGGTCGGCCGGACCTGTAACCTGCACTTCCAAACAGAGGCTGGGAAGTGCTCGGGTAGCAGGTCGGTCGACGGGACCCTGAGTTCGATCGGCCGGACCTCTAGCCAGCACTCCCCAAGCCAACCTAATGAATGCCAAACTCTTCCATATTGCTATCGGTCGAGCATCGGCACTAAGGGTTTACGTCAATCGACTACCCGGCCATATAAGCTCTTCGTTGCATCACCAAAAACCCATTCAAACATTAAAGTTAGGATTTTTAAAGATTTGAACCCAAAACACCAAAAATTGGAATATTCACCAAATCAATCCAAACCAAAAGCAAATGCACACGAATAAGTGTTAGGAATTCATACCTAACAACCGAAGATAGTTATAGACTAAGATGTGAGACAAAAATCTCACCTTTGAACCCAAGCAATTGAAGAAGAAGCTTGAAAGCAAAGGGGAATCAACCACTCTTCAAATCCAACTCAAGAAGCTTGATTCTAAGCTAAAAAAAGAGAAACATTTCCCAAATTTAGGTTTAGGAATTTCTGAAATTGATAAGAGAATGAGTTGGAGAAGAAGAAGAGAAGCTTACCAATGAGTTCTTCTATTAGTTTGGAGCTAGAGTTTGATTTGCAAAAGAAAACTAGGGCTTGGAGTTTTAATTTCCTCTTCCACTCTCCATTAATATAAAAGCTTGAGTATTAGGAAATGAGGAATGAAGTAATGAAGAGGAGAAGGGGTTGGGACTGAATACATAGGTTGGGTTATTGGGCTCAGCCCAAACCAAAGCCCTAAGTAAAAAGTAGCAAAAATCAACTTACTCCAAACATATCGAAGCTTATACTCAAAAAGGTCGCAAACGGTATTTTAAACTCAATGGGAGTGGTCCCGAGTCCTAATTCGACCGTATGCAAAAAGTAGCTTTACGGATCAAATTCCGAGTATCGATAAAATATTTAGATAAAATATTTAAATATAAAATCGACAAATATGCGGGTTGTTACAGACTCCCCTCCTTAAAGAAATTGCGTCCTCGCAATATTTAAGAAGAAGATATATAGTAACAACCATAAAAGCATATTCAACACAAAAGAAGTTTGAAATAAGAAGTTCACCTCAAAGAGCACGAGAAAGTAAGTCCGGATGTGTTCGCTCGATGAACTCTCTAGATTCCCAAGAACAATCCTTAGGATTGAAGACCATTGAACTTTAACAAGCGGAACATCTTTATTTCGAAGTCGTTTGACTTCCGAAGCAATAATACGAACAGGATGCTGCTCATAAGTTAAATTCGGTGAAACTTCAATCTCTTCCACAACACCGGGCTCAAGAATAGAATCAGAATCTCGAAGACATTTCCAAAGTTGAAAAACGTGAAACACGTCATGGATAGCAGAAAATTGAGCCGGTAATAAAAGGCGATAAGCCATGTAACCAATACGTTCAGTGATAGGAAGTGGCCTAATATATCGGGGCGCCAATTTTCTCGATCGGTTGAAACGTACAACACCTTTCATAGGTGACACACGAATGAACACAAAATCTCCCGCAGAAAATTCTAATTTCCTTTTTCGGTTATCGGCATAGGATTTTTGTCTACTCTAGGCTTCTTTCATCCTATGACGAATAAGGTCAATCTTTTCTGTGGAATCACGAATAAAATC
The DNA here is from genome assembly GCA_030765085.1 of Allium cepa. Lineage (NCBI taxonomy): Eukaryota > Viridiplantae > Streptophyta > Magnoliopsida > Asparagales > Amaryllidaceae > Allium > Allium cepa. Next base: position 552,643,898 of record CM060938.1, read on the forward strand.
TGGACCTAAAACCAACATCTCACCGGCCTCAAGCCAACAAGAAGGAGATCGGCATGGCCTTCCATAGAGTGCCTCGAAAGGTGTCATACCAATACCAGATTGGAAGCTATTATTATAGGAAAACTCAACAAGAGAAATATGATCTTTCCAACTTCCACCCAAATCAAGAACACAAACACGAAGAAGATCTTCAAGAGTTTGATTCACACGCTCAGTTTGTCCATCAGACTGGGGATGATAAGTGATGCTAAAATTAAGCTTCGTTCCCAAAGATTTTTGAAGACTCTTCCAAAATCCACTAGTAAACAATGGATCACGACCACTAACTATAGAAGTAGGAACTCCATGTAATTTAACAATCTCTTTAACAAGGAGTTTGGCCAAAAGAGGAACGGTTCGGTTAGACCGAACGGGAATAAAATGGGCAGATTTAGTAAGCCTATCAACATTCACCCATAAGCTATCATGACCCTAACGAGAACGGGGAAGGCCATCAATAAAATCCATGGAAATTTGGTCCCACTTCCAAATTGGAATTTCCAAAGGTTGCAATAACCCACCGGGCCTTTGATGTTCGGCCTTAACGAGTTGGCAAGTCATGCAACGCTTAACGGAGTTAGCGATGTCAAGTTTCATTCCCTCCCAAAAATAAAGTCGCTTCATATCCGCGTACATTTTACTACTACCGGGATGAATGGTAATTTAGAATGATGAGAATCTTCTAAAATATCCTTACGAAGATCACTAATATTTGGCACGATAAGTCTACCAAATTTCCGAATGCCGCCATGAGAATCGATATCAAAGTCTTTCAAACCTTCAATATCAATTTTATCCTTAATATTTTGGCCAAGAAAAGTCAATTCGGGATCTAGCCTTTGAGCTTCAAGAATGCGGTCTAAATGAGAAGGATGAGCCTCAAGGCTACATAAAACAAATGATGAACATAAATCGGATACGCGGTCTCGAATCTCACAAGTGGATAAGATCTCAAGATCGTTCCATTCAGATATCATCATAGAAACAACAACTTGTTGCCTACGACAAAGCGCATTGGCAACACAACTTCCAGAATATCAAGATCATAAGATGCCAAGAACTTGAGTCGACGTAAAGTTCCTTATGAGAAAATAAATATTCCAAAGATTTATGATCGAGGTGGAGAACAAATTTCTCCCCCAAAAAGAATGATGCCAAATTCTAAAAGCGAAAACAATAGCCGCGAGCACTAGATCATGAGTGGCATACCTAGTCTCGATCGGCTTTAATGATTTAGAAGCACAAGTGATAGCATGCTATCTTTTGCAAGAGAATGGCATCCAAACCAATACTATATGCATTGGTACAAAAGGTAAAGTCTTGGTTCCCCTCGGGAATCACAAGAATAAGAGTATCGAAAAGAAAGAATTTCTTTTGAATAATCTTCTTTCCTGAAAAGTTAAAACTTTCAAAATTACATTTATCTTTATTTAATAACCTTTCTAGAAAAAATTACATTTTTACAAGTCAATATATCGTGTCTGATTGTCTCATCAAAGCATTTAGGAAATTCTTATCAATAACGTTGATCAAGCGCATCGACCAGAATTCTTAAAGTACCCAACGGGCAATACAATCACAAAATCATCTTCTATATGATGAAAATATCTCTTAAAATTTTTGAGAATAGTCTTTGCTCGTTTAAGATCAAAATCCAATTGTACTTATAAATAAATCTTATGAAAAAGATTTGCAAAATTTTAAATTTCTATTTTCATCCAAATTCAATAAATACAAGAATGGAATCATCGAAATATTCATAGAATATTCGATTTATAAAATGGATGAAATAAGCTGGACAAACTGAATGACAAAATAAGTCATTCATAAGAATCGACATGAGCGCGGAATGCGGTAAGTGGAATGCGAACTCCCGCAACTCGTAGCCAAATGAAAATCGATGGCAAAGTCGAGCTAAGAAGACCTTATCACCACACAAGATATTGCTTAGGTGATAATCCTAAGACAAGTCCAAATAAACCGGAAAATTTCACAAACTAAGTAAATGAGAGAAGTAAAACTTTCCTCATCATGAGGGTTTAAAGAATAAAAATCGATGCCACCAAAAATTTGAAATCGGAATCACAAAGAAAAATAGAAATCTTCTTAACAGATTAAAAATGTCGAAGATGATTAGTTCTCACGGAAAATAGGATATGGGCTTCGCAATAAGCCAATCCTTTCCAAAAATCGATTCCGAAGCCTAAGTAAAAATCGGCTTGGACAGAAAAATCACACAAAATAATTTCGACATCAATGAAAAGAAAATTGAGTGTTGCGGATCTACCATCCGGATTCGCAATTCTCAAGGAAGACATCAATCCCAAAGTTGTTTAAAGGAAAAGAATCAACATGTTCTTTTGATATAAAATAGTGAGGTGGAACCCATATCAAAAAGAACACGAACAAGAAAATCACAAAGCAAATGTCATCAAGGATCGAATAAGAAATACCTTGACCAAGAGAAGTGTTGCTAGGGGCTTGCACAATATTTATCTTTCTCATGTCCTTGTTCAAAAGTTTGGGACATGCAGATAAAAGATGACCCGAGTCTTTGCAATAGAGACAATAAAGGGGTTTCGGGCACTTAATTACATAATGGTCCGTGGAACCACAATTGTAGCATAGTTTACGACTTGGGGTAGGAGTCTTGGCTACCGAAGTTTCTTGTTCCACCTTCTTCTTGCTTTGAAGTTTGGGGCAGGAAGAAATATGATGACCTGTATTTTTGCAATAGCGACAAAAGAGTGGCTCCGGACACTCCTTTGCATAGTGGTCCTTAGAATTACAATTGTAGCATCCTCCATGATTAGGGATTGGAGTCTTTGCTACGAAAGTAGTTTGCTTCACTCTCTTATTGGGGTTAAGGCTCTTGAACATAATATGCCTCTTCTTGGAAGTCCCAATATCACAAACACTTCCTTTATTAACCTCTCCATGAAGAAGAGTAACATCCACAAGCTGATTGAAAGAAACTTCAAGTTTCAAAGGTAGAACCATTTCGGGGTTCTTACTCAAAACACAGATAAACTCTTGATTCTTTACAAGATCCAAAAGTTGTTGGGCAGACATGAATGCGCCATCCAGAGAAGGGCTACTGGATTGACCAGCGCTAGGACTGCCAGAACTAACTATTTCTCTTCCTTTACAAAAGAAAGAAGGAGAAAAGTTATTCTCAAAATAAATATCAATCAATCTTGATAGATAAAACAAGGAATCATAAAAGAAAATAGGATAGGACGGTACGAAGACCCGAATAAAATCCTAAAGCACGACTCCTAAGAAAAACTTAGGACGATGATCCTTGTTATAATATTCCATATTGTTCCGAAGTTTGGCTTTGATACCAAGCTGTGACACCCCACCTCTATACCCACACTAGCCAAGAACACTACGGTGTAATGCTGTCAACTAGCACGGAGAATAAGGCTGTTGAGGAGCGACCATCCGTGTAATTGCTTTGCGCGAGCACATATAGTATAACGTGCATTTTATTTCAAGAGGAAATCTGACATACCGATACAAACACAAAGCTACTACACAGTGGCTATAATAATCTTCGGAAACAAATATAGAAATAAGCATAACACAAATCAGTCACAGATAATTCATATCACAAAGGCGGAAGAAGATATGAATATATAACTAACACATGAAAGTGTATATCAGAGTAGTGGTCAGAAAGATCCACAATAATACAAAGGAATAGCAACACGTGTTATACAAAAGAATACAACTATGAGTCCATATCTCAAGTGTATACAACAAAATAAACTACTAATCTAAGTAGTTAGCCAAAAGTCAGAGTAATAAATCCCTGGGGAGAAGTCAAGCAGAAGCACCTGTAACATCTCGGTCTGACCCGAGTATTATTTAATAAGAAAATAATAAACGGATCAGTCTAGCTATAAATATCAGACGACATGATATAGAATAAGAGATATGGCATAAACATATGATAACCATAATGGCATACTACTATAGTATGCAATTGAAACTCAACATGAGATTAATCAATATCACAAAAATCTTCACAAAGATCCAAAAAGGGTTTCATACCCAAAACTTGAATTCACAACAAGTCAATGACATACGAATTCACCAATGCACAAAAATTGATAAAGCATATCAATAGAAATCACAAAAATAGGTGAAGCATAAATTCCATAATTCAACACACGAAATCCAGAAATCACAAGAAAGGGGGGAGGCCTATCACACGAACGGGAGCATTAAAACTCACCAACATATGTATCACACGAACGAGAAGCTATCTCATGGTAGCTAGCCATTAATTTTTGACACATGAATGGCCCGAAGACCATGGGGAGCTACCCCACATGTGTGAGTCGAAATCACACCGAAACAAAGAGACATCGTAATATTGCTAGTCTAAATCTTAAAATGATCGTCATGATCATAGAGAAGTGTCAATTACAGTAAGCTAGTAAATATATGAGCTTAGCTTCATGTCCCATAACCACTAGCTTAACTTAAATATTTACGAACAAATTGTAGATCTCCACTAGAAAATTATCACAAGAGATTCAATCAAACAAGTCCAAGAATTAACCAACGAAGTAAACGCAAACGTTTCATACCACTCGTTTTACTAAGTCGTTTAATTAGATTTCTCATACGAGTGAGGTAAAGGCTTGTATATACTAATAGATTGGAAAACGGTTTAAGAAAACGAGCTTTGTAATAAAATAGTGTTGAAATCATTTGAAGAAAGAGTTTTGATATTTACTACTATTATGGAAAACCTTTATATTTTTAAAGTGACAAATCACAAAGAAGATTGTAGGAACAATCAATCACTAAAATTCACATTCGAAGACGTGAATGAAAATCCAAAGAAATCGATACCGAATCCATCAAAACGGATATTCCAAAAAATTTCCGAAGAAAAGAAGTCACCAAAGTTAATAACAAATGATAAAAACAAATAGGAAACAACACGAATCGATTAAAGTTGGAAATTCAAACAATTAGGCGAAGTAGGCAAAATTGCAACAGGTCGGTCGGCCGGCTACAGAGCTCGGTCGACCGGACCAGAAAAATAGAAATGCTCGGGGTAGCAGGTCGGTCGACCAGACCCTGAGTTCGGTCGGCCGGACCTGTAACCTGCACTTCCAAACAGAGGCTGGGAAGTGCTCGGGTAGCAGGTCGGTCGACCGGACCCTGAGTTCGATCGGCCGGACCTGTAGCCAGCACTCCCCAAGCCAACCTAATGAATGCCAAACTCTTCCATATTGCTATCGGTCGAGCATCGGCACTAAGGGTTTAAGCCAATCGACTACCCGGCCATATAAGCTCTTCGTTGCATCACCAAAAACCCATTCAAACATCAAAGTTAGGATTTTTAAAGATTTGAACCCAAAACACCAAAAATTGGAATATTCACCAAATCAATCCAAACCAAAAGCAAATGCACACGAATAAGTGTTAGGAATTCATACCTAACAATCGAAGATAGTTATAGACTAAGTTGTGAGATAAAAATCCCACCTTTGAACCCAAGCAATTGAAGAAGAAGCTTGAAAGCAAAGGGGAATCAACCACTCTTCAAATCCAACTCAAGAAGCTTGATTCTAAGCTAAAAAAAGAGAAACATTTCCCAAATTTAGGTTTAGGAATTTCTGAAATTGATAAGAGAATGAGTTGGAGAAGAAGAAGAGAAGCTTACCAATGAGTTCTTCTATTAGTTTGGAGCTAGAGTTTGATTTGCAAAAGAAAACTAGGGCTTGGAGTTTTAATTTCCTCTTCCACTCTCCATTAATATAAAAGCTTGATTATTAGGAAATGAGGAATGAAGTAATGAAGAGGAGAAGGGGTTGGGACTGAATACATAGGTGGTGTTATTGGGCTCAGCCCAAACCAAAGCCCTAAGTAAAAAGTAGCAAAAATCAACTTACTCCAGACATATCGAAGCTTATACTCAAAAAGGTCGCAAACGGTATTTTAAACTCAATGGGAGTGGTCCCGAGTCCTAATTCGACCGTATGCAAAAAGTAGCTTTTCGGACCAAATTCCGAGTATCAATAAAATATTTAAATAAAATATTTAAATATAAAATCGAAAAATATGTGGGTTGTTACAGTTGTACTTACGATCGTCTGATTTACTGTTGTCATTTGGTATTGCTGTATGTTATGTTCATGTTTGATCACTGAGCACTGCTTACTGTCATGTTGCATACTCTCTGTTGCACTGAGTCTTGATATCACTTTAACCTTAGTGTTGGTCTATCTAGATTCAAAATCTGGTTTCTGTGAAATTGTTACTTGATTATTTTGAAACTTCTACTTGGCTCAGGCATTGATATTGAAGTGTTGCATAATCACTGGTCTTCAATACACATGTATATATGATGTTCATTAGTCGACCATTTGAACATTGCTTGGAATTGCATTTCTGGTCAAACTTTGTACTGGTGCACTTGATTTCATTTCATTTCTTGTACAACTTGTGTTTGCACCTGCTCAATCCAAATTCACTATTGCATACTTGCTGTGCATTGAGTCTTTTATGCACTGTACTTGATTGCGTTCATTGATGGTTTTTGGCACTGTGTCACTGTACATTCAAGTCTGCATTTACTGTGTTCATTTGAGTGCCGAGTCTTTGAGCATTGTTTGCTGTTGGTTTTGGTTTTCATTTTTGTTGTTTGCATGCTTCATTGACATATGCATATTGATCACCATCTTTGTGTATTGATGGTGTGAGTCTTGTTCATGCATCACTGTATATCCATACTGTTGGTGTATTCATGTACCCTCTGTTAGCTTTGGCTTCATTTGATTATGTGATGTTGCATCACTTGATGTTGCCCTGTTCCCTGACCTTTGTTGCCTCTGTTTATTTATCTGCACATGGTTCATTTGCACTCTGAAGCATTCTGGAGTTGGTCTTGTTCAATGTGTCACTTAGGTGCATTTGTTTGCACTGTGCATCGACTTGAGCTTCTTGCTTCACTTCTGATCTGATGTTGAGGCTTGCTTAGTCTTGAACACTACACTTGTATATATTCACTATCACTTGCTCTTAGCTTGGAGTTGCATCTCTGAGTTGAACTGGTGCATTTTCTGTTTACACATGTACATGCTTTTTGATACATGTTTGAACTGTCTCTGTCATTTGCTTAGTGCATTGTGCATTTGTTTTGGACTTGCAGTTTGAATTGCATTGAGTTGAGTCAAGTTTGCAGTGATGGCTTGACCTTTGCACTTTGTTTGTTATTTGGTGCCTTCTTGAATTTGTGTAGAGTGTGCATTACACTTGAGTTGAATCCAGTTTTACAACTCGGGTTTGACCTTGTGTTGAAGTCGAGATTTTATTTATGTTGCACCTGAGTTGAACCTGTCCTTTTATTTTGGGTTTGACCTATGCTCACTTGTTCCTGTAAATCAATCAAGTGTATATCGGTGTGCACGGCCTTGTGGCATATACAGTGATACACTGTGTGTGTCACAAGCTGTTCGTGTATGATGAATTCAAATTTAAATGATGACGAACAACCCAAATAACTGAGGCAAATATTATTTTCAAAAATTCATATTTTATTTTATATTGCAAAAATATTTCTTTTTCAATTTTACTGCGTTAGTGAATATTTTTGCAGATTGCTCAGATGCTGGATTCTAACTGGAATGAAGTGGAAGATAAACTACGAGTGTGGGTGATATGTAGTGAGGAATTTGTGTACATATGTTATTGTAATTGAAATTGTATAGTGAATAGTGAGAGCTTGAATTTGTACTATTCGAAATTGTAATAAATATTTGTTTGAATAAAATTTCTGTTTGAATTCAAAATCTGTGTATTTAATTTTATTCAGCAAATATTTATTTAATCTATGAAAAATAAAATAGTACATTAACAAATACATTTAAACGAATGTATATATGTTTATTATCATCAAACAACAATCATATAAGCGCATATTCAACAATCTCCCCCTTTTGATGATAACAAACATATATTTAAGATTTTAAATGTGCTAAATGTATTTGCTCTATAGATATATCCTAATTGCTCCCCCTATTTAATTGCTTCCTCTCTACACAAAGCTCCCCCTACATATATGCATACAAATAAAAATATGCAAATGAGCCTAGATGCAAATAGAAAATTATTTGACTTTTGCTTGATTTTATTTGACAAAATCTTAACTTTTCTCTCCCCCTTTTGTTATCAGCAAAAAAATGATAGTGTTAGAGAAAATAGAGATAAAGTGATCGATATTAATTCAACATTAAAACTCAATTGAATATAAATATTAAATTTCAATAAAAAAATCAAACAAAAATCATAACTACCCTCGTTAGGCGCATATTCCACTTTTAGAAGTAATGGAAATGATGTCATCATATAAAACCATATAGTTGTATCTGTTTGTGGTACATTTATATCAGGAATTTGAATATCTACTAATCATGCATAACCGTTAGGACTTTTAAATGAGATTAGTAGTATTCCAATTTAATTTTAAAAATGAATTCAAGTATCTTCTAATCACGCATAACCGTGAGGACTTTTAAATGGGATTAGAATCAACTTGTTTATCTAATAAATCAATTTTGATATGCGTTCCATACATGCATAACCGTGAGGACTTTTAAATGAGCATGGAAGCACATAACAAATTCCAAGTAATTCACCCATGCATAAGCGTGAGGACTTTTAAATGAGAGTGAATACTTTGGATTTTATTTTGTTTTATAAAATGAAAAACGAATGATTCATGTTTAAAGTACCACATATCAACAAACTATATTGAATTTTTTATAAGCGATGGTTGACAGAAATATGATAGACATAGAAATGGTTATGGAATCTTTACCCAACAAAAAGTTTTATAACTCTTGTTTGAATTTCTAAAGAAATTTACTAACTATACCGTCTCGAGTCATAATATATGATCAATATTAGCACTCATCACTCTTTCAATCACTATTCATATTTTTTTTGATAATCATAGGGAGTCAGATTAGTCAAAATAGCCATTTAAAATCAAATTCAAACATAATTATGAAACCAATTTTTCAAAATGACTAATCTGAAAATATGGTCAAAAATGATTTTCTCGAGGGGTTTTATAAGAAAATTTTCTGCTATTTGAAAATTATTTGAAATGAAAAATATGCAGATATTTTCTTTGAAAAACGATGCAGTAACTAAATATTTCAAAAATCACGTTCAACTAGTAATTTTTCTATCAACTAGATTACCACTGTAATCTGCATCTGAATTTCTTTTTCACTTCAAAAACATCACTAACTAAATTTGATAGACCAGACCATGAAGAGTGTACCAAAAAATTTCAAACTCGATTTCAACAGCAATTTAAATGACATTCTTTTGAATTTGAAATGAAGCTGTGTAAATAATCAGAAACCGTGAATATAGAGTTAGCCATATTATAATCAAATGTATTTTTATCCACCAAAACACTATTTTTAATCCAAACTAATATATATGAATTAAATCAAAGAGTCTAGAAAATTTTATAGTGTTTTTGGCATAAACATAATTGGCCAACTATTTTGAATAAGTCAGAATCAAAGTCATCATCTTTTCATCATCTCGATATTGGCTGATTTTAATTCAGAATATGGTGCAGATTATCACATTTACTATATCGTTCAAATAAATATACCATTACCTGTTTTACCTTTACGATATTTTTCGTTGTTGTCCGTTGTGATTCTGTCACCTTTATACTAGGCTAAGGAACTTTGCTTTGTCGCCCGTTGTGTTTCTGGAACAGCCAAAAATCCAGAAAACACTGTTGTTGTTCCTTAGCCTGCCACCACACCTACACGGGAAAAGTTTTATGTGACCTATTTGTTCTTATAGGTCCATGGTTGTTAGTGGCAGAAGATTTAGAAAAATAATTTTGTGGAGACCCAAAACTATTTATATATGTTCTTTTGGCACCCAAATTTGTTTAACTTTGAGAGATTTTATATTTGTGCCTTTTGGAACCCAAATTGGTATGGTTTTCACATGTTTGGGTCTGTACCAACAATTATTGTGATCGTGTCCATATTTTCTACAAATTGTGCACATGGAATTTTCTTGATTAATATCGCTTTCAACATTTTCAGATTGATTATATCCAAGTCCTTGTCTAGCTGTATTAACAGTTTGCTTCCTTAATAGCAGATTCAACGATTTCTTACTTTTTGAAAATTTATCTAAAGTTATTGACAATTGTTGGACTTGTATTTTGAGAGATTCATTTTCGTTCAATAATTGTGTGCACTTTTTGATAGAATTTTCTCTCCTAGTATTTTCGTTCTCATTCAAAATCAGAATTTCATTTCAAGTGATTTTATATTAATTTCTGATTTTTTAATTTCTTCTTCGAATGTTGGACACTTATCACACTTAGGGATCCTACTTTGATAGGTTTTAACTAATTGGTCAAGTTGTTTATTTGAATCTATCAATGTATCTTTTTGTGATTCAAGTTTTGCATACTTCTCCATAAGTCGTTCAAAACAACCATTCACTTCGTGGAAATATATAAGTAATTCCGAATGAGAAAGTTTTGATACCTCACTTGGCTCGTCGTCATCACTGTCAATTATTTCACCATGAAGACACAAGTCTGCTTTTTCATTCTCACTGTTAGCACTTGGATTATCTTCATCACTTGCATTCCACGTGGCAGCAAAACTTCTCCTTTTTGATTTCTTTTCAAAGTCGCGTCGTGTTTGAGGACAATTGGGCTTGATGTGTCTGGATTGGTTGCACTTATGACAAATGATCTTTGGTTCTTCTGGATTGTCTAATATTTTATTTATTCTGCTTTTCAATCTTCGATTTTGAGCTGGATTTCCGTATTTGTAATTCCACCTTTTGACTTTCTTTATTATCAGCTCCAATTCTGCTGCTCCGTCATCATCATCACTATCACTTTCTGTTGTTCCTTTAAGAGCTATTGATTTCTTTCGAGTATCACCTCCTTCGCGTTCTTCCTTGAATTTCATTTCTAGCTCATAAGCGGTGAGATTTCCGATGAGTTCTTCAACTTTCATTTGTTTCAAATCTTTTGATTCTTGAATGGCAGTCACTTTGGCTTCAAAACTTCGCGTAAGGACTCTGAGGATTTTTCGGACTATCTCCAGCTCTGTATATGATTTTCCAAGAGCTTTTGATTTTTATACGATATTGGAGAGTAGTCCATGCATCTCTTTGACATTTTCTTCTTTTGCCATTCTGAAATTATCGTATTCGCTGCTTAGCATGGCAAGGTGAGATTCTTTGACTTGAGATGTTCCTTCATGAGTCACTTCTAGTGTGTGCCATATTTCCTGCGCAGTTAGACAATGTGAAACACGATTAAATTCAAATTGATCCAATGAACAGATAATAGAATTCATAGCTCTAGCATTAGCATTTTGTAATTTATTTTCTAGTTCTGTCCATTGATCCATTGGTTTATCTATTTCCTGATTATCTACAATTATAGTTGGTGCTCTATAACCTGTCTCAACAATGTTCCAAGCGTCAATGGTTTTCAGAAAAAATTTCATTCTATTTTTCCAATAAGCATATTCACCAATGAACATTGGTGGTCAAACTATGGACTGACCCTCAGCAAAAGCATTATTAAATGAAGCCATTTTAAAAATTCAAACTTTTAAACAAAAACTGATTTTTGAAAAATGAATTTTTAAAACAAAAAATTGACTTCTATTCCTTGCTCTGATACCACTTGTAGGTCGATTTCACCCTAGAAGGGGGGCGAATAGGGTGATGGTATTAATTATAAAAATTAATTGCGAAAGCTTATAAAATTATTTCAACGCAGATCACAGATTAATAGCAGCACAGAAAAATAGCAGAATAATAAAATGCAGAGATAGAACGACACAGAATTTACCCAGCTTCGGCAAAACCCTACCTACGTGCTGCCCCCAAGGTTTCTATTAGAAATTAGATAGTCACACGCTTACACACGTAAACTCGAGACACCCGCTACTGACTAACCTAACTCTACGCTCAAAACCCTGCCACAACTCAGCTACTGAGTTGCGAATTCTCAAGCTACGCCACGTAGCCTGTCCCCTAGTCACACGACTAGCAAGTACAACGGCTTGAAAAGAGTTTTAAAATTTAAAACAAAAAATAAGATAAAGCCCTTATTTTAAAACAATAACCCTAATTCTTAAAGGCCGGCCCCTTTTATTATTTAGACCCGATCCTTTTTTCTTTGCTCCTTTGGGAAAATGGAGGCCGTTGCTTTCTTTGTTCGATCTGAATTAGGGTTTCGTTCCCTTGTGGAAATTAGGGCTCTTCAATTGAAACTGTCGCTTTTGATTGCTGGTAGTTTGCCTTGTCGATCACTTATTTCTCTGATTAGCTCACGGCACTTCAATTGAATCGAGTTCGTATACGATTTCGGTATGTACTTTTCTCCTTTTGTTTTCTGGTTTGATGCTTGCTTGAACTCTGATTCCTTTTAAATTGCCGATGATGACGATTGGGATTTTAATGCTTGAACTCGATCGATGGTTATTGCCAATGATGATTGTGGGTTTATATATGGATTTCGATTTCCTTTAATACGTTCGTCTGATTTGTTCAACATAGTGCTTCGGCCATTTGATTGAGGTTGGACGTTGATGATTTATTTGACGAATTCAATTCGAATAATTTCCTTACTTTACTGTTACGGCTATAATTTGAGATCGTTCGATCCTTTCTTGATTGTTACGGCAGCTACTTTCCTATTTTATTTTTGACTTTTTCAATTCTTTTCTTGCGTTGAATTCTGACTTGATTTAACCTGTATATCATTGTCTTCAAACTTGCTCTTACTGTTGTACTTACGATCGTCTGATTTACTGCTGTCATTTGGTATTGCTGTATGTTGTGTTCATGTTTGATCACTGAGCACTGCTTACTCTCATGTTGCATACTCTTTGTTGCACTGAGTCTTGATATCACTTGAACCTTAGTGTTGGTCTATCTAGATTCAAAATCTGGTTTCTGTGAAATTGTTACTTGATCATTTTGAAACTTCTACTCGTCTCAGGCATTGATATTGTAGTGTTACATAATCACTGGTCTTCAATACACATGTATATATGATGTTCATTAGTCGAACATTTGAACATTGCTTGGAATTGCATTTCTGGTCAAACTTTGTACTGGTGCACTTGATTTCATTTCATTTCTTGTACAACTTGTGTTTGCACCTGCTCAATCCAAATTCACTGTTGCATACTTGCTGTGCATTGAGTCTTTTGTGCACTGTACTTGATTGCGTTCATTGATGGTTTTTGGCACTGTGTCACTGTACATTCAAGTCTGCATTTACTGTGTTCATTTGAGTGTCGAGTCTTTGAGCATTGTTTGTTGTTGGTTTTGGTTTTCATTTCTGCTGTTTGCATGCTTCATTGACATCTGCATATTGATCACCATCTTTGTGTATTGATGGTCTGAGTCTTGTTCATGCATCACTGTATATCCATACTGTTGGTGTATTCATGTACCCTCTGTTTGCTTTGGCTTCATTTGATTATGTGATGTTGCATCACTTGATGTTGCCCTGTTCCCTGACCTTTGTTGCCTCTGTTTATTTGTCTACACATGGTTCATTTGCACTCTGAAGCATTCTGGAGTTGGTCTTGTTCACTGTGTCACTTAGGTGCATTTGTTTGCACTGTCCATTGACTTGAGCTTCTTGCTTCACTTCTGATCTGATGTTGAGGCTTGCTTAGTCTTGAACACTGCACTTGTATATATTCACTATCACTTGCTCTTAGCTTGGAGTTACATCTCTGAGTTGAACTGGTGCATTTTCTGTTTACCCATGTACGTGCTTTTTGATACATGTTTAAACTGGCTCTGTCATTTGCTTAGTGCATTGTGCATTTGTTTTGGACTTGCAGTTTGAATTGCATTGAGTTGAGTCAAGTTTGCAGTGATGGCTTGACCTTTGCACTTTGTTTGTTATTTGGTGCCTTCTTGAATTGTGTAGACTGTGCATTACACTTGAGTTGAATCCAGTTTTACAACTCGGGTTTGACCTTGTGTTGAAGTCGAGATTTTATTTATGTTGCACCTGAGTTGAACCCGTCCTTTTATTTTGGGTTTGACCTGTGCTCACTTGTTCCTGTAAATCAATCAAGTGTATATCGGTGTGCACGGCCTTGTGGCATATACAGTGATACACTGTGTATGTCACAAGCTGTTCGTGTATGATGAACTAAAATTTAAATGATGATGAACAACCTAAATAACTGAGGCAAATATTATTTTCAAAAATTCATATTTTATTTTATATTGCAAAAATATTTCTTTTTCAATTTTACTGCGTTAGTGAATATTTTTGCAGATTGCTCAGATGTTGGATTCTAACTGGAATGAAGTTGAAGATAAAACTACGAGTATGAGTGATATGTAGTGAGGAATTTATGTACATATGTTATTGTAATTGAAATTGTATAGTGAATAGTGAGAGCTTGAATTTGTACTATTCGAAATTGTAATAAATATTTGTTTGAATAAAATTTCTATTTGAATTCAAAATCTGTGTATTTAATTTTATTCGGCAAATATTTATTTAATCTATGAAAAATAAAATAGTACATTAACAAATACATTTAAACGAATGTATATATGTTTATTATCATCAAACAACAATCATATAAGCGCATATTCAACAAAATTTTCAAAACCCCGGAACTTAAGTTCTAAAATTTCCAATTTTATTTATTTTATTTTCAATCTCTTTTCACTATTATTTTTACATTTCATTACTTAACAACCAATATTTTGCAACCAAATATATATATCATTTAAAAAATTATTTTAATATATAGGAAATATAATAGGCAAAATTATTTCATTCACCTATGTTAAAACAAATATTATGTCAGTCTGTCCTATTAAGTGTTTAAAAATCCCTATTGATGTCATAGAGCCCCATGCATTAACCAGAATTTATAAATACAAAATGGAACAAATTAACACAATATTAAAACCTTTTATAACACTAACAAATATGCTCCCTCACATATATGCACTCAACGACACCCATAGGGTACTACTACCCTATTAGTAAAGAGTCAAACCCCACAAAGCTAAGGTTTATCGCTAAACCAAAGCTCTGATACCAGATGTAACATCCCACTTTTTCGCACGCTTTAAATCGACACACGTGCCAATTCAAACCATTAGGAAGGGCGGGTTGTTATGGGGTAAATAAGAAAAAGTAGGAAAAAAACAAAATAGAACCTTACAGCGGAATGATAAAATATAATAATCAAATAAACATTTCATGATGCTGTTTACAAAATATTCTATTATATTTATACAATACATACCAGAGTTACACATACCATAGAAAAATAATTATGCAGCGGAATAAAATGGTGTAGTGGAATAATATAGTAGATAATAGTAATACAAGTCTTCGTCTTCGACCTCTAGAATAAAATCTTCAATCCTGAAATACTCAGACTGACCCGAGTGAATTGAAAAGACAAAACACTTGAGTCAGAACTAAAATATCTTATGTAAGTTAAATCAACAATAAACAATATGAGTGAAATGGCGTCAGAGATGATTGCGGGATTTGACATCTCCTATCCAGTGTATAGCGTAAGTGCAATAACTCAAGAGATGCTCGGGATTCACATCTCCTAAGGATCTGTTAAACTATCTACTATGTAGTAATATACGCTATTATAATAGTGTCTAAAGTAAAGTATAATATACTAAAAATAGCGTTAAGGGGTTACCCATATAGCCCTTAACACACTTTTATATTCCCACAGTCTATACAGTACCGTAATCTCTCCCGTACTAAGAGTCGTCAGAGGGCGCTCCATAGGTATGGTACAAAACAAAATCGTGTAAGGCGCGCTAGGGTAGGTGACACGGCACAACTAGGCAATGCCAGGGTAGATATACCAATTACGCTTCCGGGTCGGTGGTAACGCATAGCCGCAACTACCGCCACCTCAAGCCACACCCCTAAATCAAAGAAATCAATAGTCGCCACCGAATAAATCCAAAGTCAAAGTAGAATATCGAAGGGATATGTACGATAAAAGGCGCTACCTTCTTAACCCGTCGATTGCTCCTTTTTTAGCCACCTTATGCCAACTCACGAGAGTTGGGTCCATGTATTTACCTCAAAGGAAACGCCGTCGCCATCCTACTTCATTCTAGAATCTCCACCGCGTACACAGTTGTTAAAGTGGTTTCGGAGTTGGTAGAGAGTATGACAACTTCTGATCCAGTCTCTTCAACAGCCAATCATTATTATAACACCGCGGTCTCTTCAAAATAGTTTATACTTTAAAACCAGAATATAATTTCCATTTCAAAACCATATAAATACGATATCATTTTAATTTTAAGACTCAAATCAATATGATATCATTTTATTTCAAATATATCCTTTTTCAAGAAATCATAGCACTTTCAAATCTATACACCTTGAAATCTATAGCTTTGAAACATAACTTAATATACTTCAATGGTTTACATATTAAATTAACTTATATAATAAAATAGCTTCTTTAATTTTTCAAATAAATCCCAAATACCAATTTGAACCTCTCAATAAACCATTTCAATTCATATATTTCAAAGCTTTAAATATTCCACCATTTCAAAACAAATTCTTTGATAATTCCATAATATCAATTTCAATTACTGTTATTTAGATTTGAAATGTTTACTTAATAAATCAAATATCATTTAAGCAAAGCCTTTAAATTTCAAATAACAGGATATACTTTCTATTTAAATTAACTTGATAATATTTATTTAAAGTGGTTGATATTCATTTAAATCCTCTAAACCAAAATCAAATTATACAAATCATACCTTTTAAAATCTCAGGTTTATTTAAATTTCAAATCAATTTTTATTCGAGGATAATTCTTAAAACACTTTAATTCAAACCAATTCATATTTCTCTTCCAGCCTTCATTATTTAAGTCATTATACTCTACAAATATAATATAAATAAATACTTCATTGTATCAAATCTTAATAAATCAACTTTTATTATTAAACTTCTTTTATACTTTAAACCAATTTTATACATAGCTTAAAACCAAGAAATTAATTATATATATAAATATAACATTTATAAATATTCGAATCTATATCTCATAAACCATATTTTTCTTCACAAAACCATAGAAATCCTTTCAAAATATTTTTATACATGGACCGCGGTGCCTGTATATAATTTTCTATCCTATGGCTAAGTGATACGGATATTTATCATTTCAATCCGTAATTTAAAATAAAAATTACGGTTATATATCATTTCAAACCGCAATCCTGAATGAAATGAAAATGCATAGTAACTTGCAGTCTATAACAATATAAAATACAACATCCATTCATCCAATATCAATCGTCAACCATTTATCACAATCATCATCCAATTAAACAATAGCATCAATATAGACGGATAATAAACAACAAGTATTAACGAGCAATTTATATTCAATGATAAATTAAATGACTGTTTAACTGGCAGTTTATATGCAATAATAAATAAATACAATTTAACTGGCAGTTTATATGCAATGAATAATTAAATAACAATTTAATTAATTAAATACAATTTAACTGAGAGGATGATTAAAATACGCCAAAAATCATAGATAAATTTTAAATCACATCAAAAATTAATTTAACAAACATAAGAAATATTAGAAGTTGTGAGTGGGTTAAAACACTCACCTTTTGAATTTAAATTGAATTTAAATCAAATTTAAAACCAAACTTTTGCTGTCTCCAAATCTGTCCAAACCAGCATCAAAATGTTCGAAACCCTGATACGATCTCAACATAAAAACCACGCGCGAAAACAACCTCGTATGTGAAAGTTATGCCTGTTAATAGATATGATTTAAAATTTTGAAAATAAAAAAAGATGGAAAAATACAAAATGCATACGAGCCATGTCATTCATCTTCTGAACCCTAACTCATGCGTTACAGGAGCCCGCCGAACTAACTTGTACATGCAAGATGAATGTCGGCATCTCCTCGTCAACGTCGGCATTAGGCCGTGCTCGAATACGCGAGCTTCCATGGACAAAATCGGCAATTTCTTCCACCTTCAACGCGATGTAACCGTATAGATCTGAAGAGGACTTCGAGAGCTACCCTTTCTCCTTTGATGCCAACACGAATCATAGAAGGGATCGAGTGAAATAAAGGTTTGAAGGTCGGTAACTCTCGGCCATTGAAAATAGAGATGGCGGCTGGAGATTATTAGCGTTTAGAAATATTTTAATAATATAATTTGTTCCGGTTTGCGAGCCGTATTTAAAGATAGGTCCGAAAACAGCCCGAACTCCGATTTAAGCGTGCCGACAGGCTATTCTAACGTAAAAAGGCCTTATGAACACAATATAACTAGTTTCGGAGTTCAATTCTATCATTTTCATAGGTTACTGTTAAAGTGAAATTTTTTTGAATGACAATAATGCCCCGAAAAGTCCGTTTCGGCTGAGTCATCCTATATATCAAAATAGATATTTTAAAGTATTTTAAATGCGATGGAACAAGTTTCAAGTCCAAATTCTATCGTATGAAGAAGTTATGCAAAAATCAATATTTTTCAAATTGATTTCAGTTGATTTCAGTTTCATTTATTTCAAGGTGTTTCGAGCCCGTACGATCAACCGGCAAGTCCGATCGCTACGAAAGTTAAAATCCTACAATAATTCATTGTTACAGATCCGACGAAACTGGTTTCGTCGAAATCCGAGTCAGTAGCCAAAATGGCTATTTTTACATTAATTAAATAAATTTATAACAAACTGATTAAATCCAAATTTAAATTTCAATTTTAAAATTGAAAATTTTATCACCTTTATATTTCTCAAACATTTACAATGATTTAAAAAAATTTAAATGTCAATTTAGAGAAGATTAATTTATAAATTTCAATATAAATCCTCAATTTCATTAAATTCACAAATTATAAATAAAATCCCCAAAATTCCATTTAGTTACCTGAATTAATTATTATTCCATTCATTCCTGTCAAATAGATGGTTTAAATATTGGATTCAAAACTATTACATAAATTTCTCATATTATCTTTATTTCAAATAACGTATTATTTAACTATTTCAATTTCATTTAATTGCCTCTAAATTCAATTATTGAATTTTCCATTTCACTTAAATTAACAAAGTTTTGATTTCCATTCTTCTTATCCTACTTATTGTTTTAATAAATTAGGATTGCACTAATTAAGTCAATTACTACAATTTCTTTCAAATTAAATTCTATGAACTAAACAAAGAGGTAATTTATAACAATTGTAACCATTAAACTTTAATTATCAATAACTAAGTTTATTTCCTTCAAACAAATACTATAATTACTTCCAAAACATTGATTTTTATTCAATGATCATTTATTATAATTTAAATTCATTAATTTAATTGAATGCTTATATTTGTTTTCATATATTCAATTTGTAGCTAAGTATATATTTACATTATTTCCATTGAATTGAAATTCATTCAATTTATTAATAATTACCTTAGTTTACTAAATTTGACAACCCCTAACCATTTGTATTACATTTCACATTAATGTAATATTTACTAAAATTTATTTCCAATTAACGTACTACTTAATTTTTCTTAATTGAAATCTGATTTCCAAATTTTATTTAACATACTAACTGAATAAATAACATATATAAATGATCACCTATTTACTTTTCTTTCATTTATAAGTTTATTACTTACCAAACCAGGTTATAATTTCATATATAGCACTAATTAATTTCCATTAACACTGCATTATTACGTTTATAGACGGATTATAATTTTTCCACTCATTTACCTTATATTGAATTCATAACCAAGTTGTAACATATAAAATTTCCAATAAATCATGGGAATCCATTCAATTTGTTACCAATTTACTTACATTAACACTATTTCACTTATTTTGGTCATTATTCCAAACATAGGTCGCAAGTTTTCATTTCTTTATATTATCCTATGGAAACAATATACATTCCAAATACTTTATTACATTTACTGAAATTAATTTTCCAAATTTACTTAATACACCAAATTATGACCTTACAGTTATTTCGATTAATTAGGGTTGCGCTAGATTAATTATTTATTAGCTTACATCCAATTACAATTAATATCCTCAATGAATTTACCTATTTGGTCTCATGCTTTCTATTACATCAATTAATACCTTATAATAAATCTACGTTTCTGTTTTAAATTTACATTCACGCATAAATATAATAATTCCATTATAACTTTACAAATTTAAATAAATTCATTAATTGTCATTTCATTCAACCTATTAATTATTAACCATAATTAGCATTGTTACGTTTTTAATTCACTTATTATTTCATTAATAAGTTACCTAAATTTTATTTTTCCAAATATTAAATCACAAAGTCTTAAGTGATTTACCATTTACATTACTTTTTTTTAACGTTTGCTTCATTACAAATTACAAAATTTTGTTTCCTTCAAAATTTATTTACTCAATTTTAACTAAAATAACCAACTTAATTATTAAAAATTTACGGGTCGTTACAATCGTCAACCATCATAAAATGAATTATTTCTCACTTATATAAAAATATCAGCGAGACAGAAAGAGTGAGTTGTACCCACATTGGTTCGAATAAAAGTTGTAGCCTTTTATTTCGAATAAATTAAAAAGCCGTTTAATTTTATTCAAAATTTACACTATATCCAATCAATTCCAAACAAGCTCTAAAATGTAGTGCTCCTCAATACAGACCTAATGCAACTTGTTTCGTCAAAAACGGACCTCGCATGAAGAAGTTATGCAATTTTAAAGTTCATACGAATTTATAATATAAATTAATTCACATTTTTTTTTTTTTAACCTTGATCAAATCACGGCCGCACATTCTTGCTCAATAGATCCAGGTCATTCTTTCTTTTTCCCCTTCGTTCATCATCTTCACGGTTTAAACCCATAGCCGTCGATCTTTGATAAATTTTCGCGCCTCCATTACGACACTTTAGCCCAATCAAATACCTACACTTCGAAGCCAAAGCCAAGATCTACCACCGCCGTGAATATGGACGAACTCGGTCAACAATCTCTCTCAAAAAACATGCGCGACTACTGCGACTTTGAGCATGAATTGCCGCCGATCGGCTCCTCCATTCCCGATCACCACCGTTGAAATCGAAGATCTCGTTGAGCTTAAAAAATTCCTAGTTGAAGGTTTTTTACGATTGTTGGTGGATTGGAAGAGATCGAGGGAAGAAGTTTGGAAGATTTCGGCCATTAAAATTATAAGGTGGCGCTGAAACAAAACCCTAGAGTTTGTGTAAATTAGAACAATAAGTTGGCCTTTTGTAGAAAATTTCACGACACTATTCACCCGAAAATTTTTCGAACTCCAAACGAAGCGTGCTTCCTAGCATTTATAATGTTTTACCACTGTTCCGAACACAATCGAATATATATCGGAAGCCAATTCGATCGCATTTGATAGATAGGTTTTTGAATCGAATTATTTAAATTTAAAATTCACATAAACGAAATTCTACGCGTTTTAGCTTCTACTGGACAAACCATAAATCCGATTGATACGAAATTTGGAATCCTACAATAATATAACATTACGGATCCAACGAAATAGGTTTCGTCAAAATCCGATACTGTATGAAAAATGACTAATCTCACTCATTAATTAAATATTAAAATATTCAATTTCTGTAATTTAACTTTTAATTCAATTTTAAAAGTTCTCTAACATCATTCTAACTCAAATAGAATTTAATTCAATTTTATAAATCATTTTAATTCATATTAAATTCAAATTCCAATTGTTTCAGCAATTTTAATATTAAATTGATAATTTAATTATTCAATTAAATCACAGTATTCGATATACAAGTTATTCAACTTATAAAAATTACTTGCGAATATTTAAAATCAATTAAATATACAAATTTCAAATGACTGAAATTCTGGATCGTTGCATTCTCCCCTACTTAAAAGAATTTCGTCCTCGAAATTACCAAGCAAGAAAAAGTCACAAAATCCATTAATTCTTCAAAACAAATCGTTCAAACTAGATATCAAATTCATTTGAACATTTTCACTTTTCCAAAATCCATTAGTTAAACTTCTTATAAAAACTTTTCTAAGTTTTCAAATCCATTCATAGTTATCTTTTCAAAAGCAACTAATATCGTATAGCTTTTAACTCAAAATCAAAATATTAGTTATCAAATTTTTCCAAAATTCCCAAAAAAATTATAACGCCTTACATTTTCAAAAAATTTCGCCAGCGTCTTCTTTGCGCGGTTCAATCGTAGTAGGATCACAATATATATATATCACAAATATACATCTCATCTTCGAGGATGAGGCATCCCATAGGGAAAAAAGTGTAAAAGTGCGATATGTAATCTGAGATATCTACCTTATATATTATTAGCAAGCATATACGGCTAATATAGCGCGAAAGAGAGGTCCAAATGCGAAGCAAGTGCCATCCGCACCTACTAAACACTCAACAAACAAATGAGAAACATGTATATGTGAAAGTAATATCAATATACAACATATACCATTGTAATAACTATATATGCCAATATAACAAATGCAATCAAAACAACAAATCCAACCATCCTACAACTATCATCCAATCAACATCCAACAAACCAATATCTATCCAATCAATACATAACCAAATCAATATAAATTCATTTCTTATTAATATTCATTGAATTGGTTTTCCAATTTAATCACAATCATTCCATAACATTGGATTTTACTAACATTCATTCATTCATATTTAATTAGTTTACCTTCACTAATTTACATTCAAGTTTGTTCACTTCCAATTCAAATCAAATTCAATTCTATTTAGATTCATGTATTTCCAATTTGGATTCAATTATTTAGCTTTCAATTTTATTAATTCAATTTCATATGAATTTTTTTCCAATCAACTAGCATCAATCTAACACCAATGCATATCCAACATCACCAAATTTACTTAATTTACTTTGTTTAAATTCATATTGGTTTAACACATTTAATTAGATTTAAATGAATTAACACTTACATCCATTATTCCATGTCAATTTATTTACATTTGATTAATTAACATTCACTTCATTCATTAATTCAATTGCTAATTCATTTTACCACTAAAGTTGAATTTCATTATATAATTCAAGTTCATATTCATCACTTCACTTTACTACATAAGGTCTATTCCAAATTCATTTATCATATTTAGATTTATAATAATATAACCTCTTTAATTTGAAAAACAACTTTCAAAATAAACGGTATTCAAATTTCTCAAATAATTGGTTTAAATTCATTTTTATTTACAACTCATATTTATAAATATATTCATGTTGTTTCATTTCTTATATATAAGATTATTTCACAATTGTAAATCATATTAATTATAATTACATACTTTATAATTCCCTTTCTTATATAATTTATTCTTTTACAATTGTTGCTTTTATTTATATTATTCAAACATCTTTAATTAACTTATATGTATTTACATTTTCAAACAACCATATAATTAATTTATTTACACTTTATAATTTTGAAAAATTGTTTCCTTTACATATAAAATATAATAGAGGTAAAATTATTTCATTTACCCATTTTAAAATAATACTATATCGACTTGCCTCGTTTAAGTGTTTGGAAATCCCTATCGATAACATGGCGTCCCACATACCGACCAGAATTCATAAACAGCTCAACGGATAAGCAAACACAATATAAAATATTTTATATCATTAACAAATATGCACTCATATATATAATACACTCAAACTCAATTTAGGGTGCTACTGTCCGTATCTATACTGGGTACACATCAAAGCTTAGGAATATACAAAATCTAAGCTCTGATACCATGTGTGGTGGTCTACAGTCAGTGGTTAACTACACTATAGCTCTCACTGATACCTCACGTTTTTCTTTTACGGCCAGCCTCTCGACTACAACCAACCCTTTCACACTAGGAACATGTAGGGGTAAGGGTCATTCATTCATTACCTAACAAGAAGCGAGAACCCCATATCGTGTTGAACGTGATAAACTAAAACCGATATGCGTATATGAAAAATGAAGATCTCCAGCTCTCTTGCTGAAGCTCCAAAAGCACCAAATCTGAACCTGTAAATATACTCGATCTGACCCGAGCATTGAAAGGGAAGAACACCTGGATCAGTCCGGTAAACCAGTGTGAGAAACATACTCAACTGTATTTATTAAATTACCAAACTTTTCCTTTATAAAAACAAAATTATCTCGTAAGGCACACCCACACATAAACACGGATATGTTTTTACCTTACGACAACTAAAACCTTCCATATCAAATCATGTTATATTATGCTCGTGTCCAGTATACAAATAATATTAATCATAGCTGAAATTGTTACATTGATTAAATTCCAGCATATAACCCAAAATGGGTAATACAATCAAAATGGCAGGTACGTAGTGGAGTTTGGATTTTTATACAAATGACCAAGTGAAGGGACTACCTTCCGGCAGTACATCTCTAAAGGAGTGTACCGAGGACCATCACTGTAACACCCGCCTTTTCGCACACTTTAAATCGACACATGTGCCAATTCAAACCATACAGAAGGGCGTATTGTTATGGTGTAAATAAGGAAAATAGAGAAGAAATAAAATAAAACAGAATCTCACAGCGGAAGGATAAAATATAATAATCAACATATAGTTCATAAAACTGGTTACAAAACATTGGATTCTTCTTTATACAATAAATATCAGAGTTCACATACCAATAAATATCAATGCAGCGGAACAATATGAGTGTAGTGGAATATAACAAATAATAATAATAGAAATCTCCGTCTTCGTCCTCCAGAGCTAAGTCTTCGATCCTGAAACACTCGGACTGACCCGAGCGAATTGAAAAGACAAAACACTCGAGTCAGAACTAAAAGATCTTATGTAAGTTAAATCAACAGCAATAAATATGAGTGCAGTAACTCAAAAGATGCTCGGGATTCACATCTCTTTAAGGACCGTTAAACTATTTACTATGTAGTATATTTCGCTATTATAATAGTGTCTATTTATAAAATAAACTTACTTTTTTCTTAGCATTAAGGGGTTACCCATATAGCCCTTAACACGTAATAGTCCCAGTAGTCCATCCAATATCATAGTCCCTCCTGATCGGGAATCAACCAGAGGATACCACACGGGCTATGGGAGAAATCCAAACTCGTACAAGGCGCGATAGGGTAGGTGACACGGCACAACTAGGCAATGCCAGGGTAGATATACCAATTACGCTTCCGGGTCGGTGGTAACGCATAGCGCGTAGCTACCGCCCACCTCGAGCCACACCCCCAAATAAAAATCAAAAGTGGCAACCAAATCAATCCAAAAGTCAAAGTATAATATCGAAGGGATGTATCCGATCAAAGGTGCACCTTATTAACCCGTCGATCGCTCCTGTTTTAGCCACCTTATGCCAACTCACGGGAGTCGGGTCCACGTATTTACCTTAAAGGAAACGTCACCACCATCCTACTTCATTCTGGAATCTCCACCGCGTACACGGTTGTTAAAGTGGTTTTCGGGGTTGGCAGAGAGTATGAAAACTTCCGATCCCAGTCTCTTCAACAACCAAACGTTATTATAACACCGCGGTTTTTAAAACAGTTTATACTTTAAAACTAGAAAATAAATATCCATTTCAAAAATCCATAAATACGATATCATTCCCGTTTCGAAAACAACTCATTTCGATATTATTTTTATAAAACCCAAATCAATAATATCATTTTTATTTCAAATATATTTCTTTTCCAAAATCATACTGCTTAAATTTTATAATATCTGGAAACCAAACATTTGGATTATAACTTTCAAAACATAATACTTCGAAATTCATAGCTTTAAAGCCATAACTTCTAAAACTTGAATGGTTTTGGATATTCAATATTATATAGAATAAAATAGTTTATTTTATATTACTTTATAAAATAAAATAATTTTCGCGACTTACCATTTTTTCATTTAAGATTAAGTCAAAATCCATAAATTTAAAATCGCTTTCAGTTTCAATAAACCACTTCAGTTTCAATATATTTCAAACTTTGAATATTAAACAATTGGAACTAAGGTTGGAAATTTCTATTCAACAATTTAAAGTCCTATTATTTATTTTGAAATATTGGCATAATAAATCCGAAATCATTTTAAATAAAAATCAAAATGCTTTTAACTATCAAAATTTCCTCCAATTTATTTATACTAGAAATATTCATTTAATCCATCTTAAATAAAATTTCAGTTATAATTATCATACCTTTTAAAATTTCAATTTAAAAAATTCTACATCAACTTATGAAGTTAAATTCTTAATTAAGCTCGATTCCAAATGAATTTTCAACTTAACTCCCAATATAAATTGATTTAAAACATTAAAAACTCTATATATTCTCAATATCTTAACATGTACTTAACCATATAATATAAATAATCAAACTCCATTATTCATCTTATTTATTTATTTAACAAATTTATACACAGCTTAAATTCAATAATTTAACCATATGTGTATATAAAATAAGATTTTATATAAGGTCAAAAATTAATATTTATTAAACCGTATCCTATCCAAAACCAAAAAATCCTTTCAAAAAAATAATTTTATATATATACCACGGTGTTTGTATATAATTTTCTACCCTGTGGTCAAGTGATACAGATATTTATCATTTCTATCCGCAATTTGATAATAAAAATGCGGTTGTATATCATTTCAAACCGCAATCCCGAATTAAATAAAATGCATAACAACTTGCAGTTAATATAAATAAACATTTATTCATCCAAATATCAATCGTCAACTATTTATTACCAATCATCGTCCAATTTAAACAAACATCAATATAGAGCATATAAAATATAACAGGTAATAAATACAGGTATTAACTAACAGTTTATATTCAATCATAAATTTAATAACCGTTTAACTAGCTGTTTATATGCAAATAAACAAATTTAACTGTCAAATATTTATGCAATAATAAAATTAATTCACAGTTAATTTAAATAAATGCGATTTAGCTGAGATAATGAATAAATCATGCCAAATAGTCATAAATAAATTTCTACTCATATCTAAAATCAATTTAACAAACATAAGAAATTTTGGAAGCTGTGAGTGGGTTAAAACACTCACCTTTTGAATTTAAATTGAATTTAAATCCAATTTAAACCCAAAAATTTGACCGTCTCATAATTCGTCCAAACTAGCGTCATCAAGTCCGGAATTTCATTACGATCCTAATAAAAGAAACCGCGCGTGAAACGGAGTTCGTATGCAAGAGATATTGCGAAAATTGTGATTGAATTTCAAAAAAAATAAAAACAAAAAAAGAACACATTTGCCAACCTTCTAGTGCCACGTGACTTCTCCCTATACGCAAGCAAATCCTCTTCGTCTACAGACCGAAACCCACGCATGCCCAGCTACATGACAACGCCTCTTCACGTACGCAATCTCGCACACCGCCGCCTCTACCATTTGCGTCACACCCACCTGAAGCTTCCTCCATCGAAGACCGAGTCACCTTCTCCAGCGACGCGCCACACGCCTCCCAAAATTCGCAGCCGTCGGTTGATTATTTTAAACCCTAATCGAAATTTGCCGACAATCTGACCGTCCAAACGACGAACAAATTATGCCGATGCGATCCCCTCGGTCCACTCTTCAAAACCCAGAAAGGGTTTGTCGATCCGACAAGTTTGATCGCGGCGATGATGAACGGCCGTGGATAAACCTTTAATTTCAGAGCAAATGATAAATTGAATTGAAAAACGAATTGCACCAGCAGATTACGCACTTCGAGAGCTTCAGCATATGTTTTTTTCAAATTTTTCTAAGGACTTTGAATTTTTGACTTTGATTTTGAATTGTAATTGGATCTAGAGTTTGCATCCATTGAGGAAGAGGAAGAGTTGATGAAATTTTACACGCAGATAAATGAGAATAGACGGAGTCTAGGATTTAGCATGGTATTTATAGTCAGGATTGAAAATAGAACGGATCGGATAAGATAAATGTACGCGCTAACGACAAAGTGGCCCAAAAAGCCCGTTCTGATCCCAGAACGAAATTGGCTAAACCCATATATCAAAATAGGTGTTTTAAAATATTTTAAACGCAATGGAAAAGGTTTCAGGTTCAAATTGTGTAGTATGAAGAAGTTATGCTAAAATCAATATTTTCAAATTGATTTCAATTGCATAAATTTCAAGGCCTTTCGACTCCGTACGATCGAACGACAAGTCTGATTGCTACGAATCTTGAAACATTATTATAATTCACCGTTACGGTTCCGATGAAACTAGTTTCGTCGAAATCCGAGACAGTGGCCAAAATGGCTATTTTTCTATTAATTAAATAATTTAATAAATAAATAAATAAATAAAATTCAATTTTTAATTTCAATTCTAAAATTGACCACTTTTATTTTCTCAATTATTCACATTAGTTAAACAAAATTTAGATGTCAATTGAGAGTTAACAATTTATTCATTTCATCGTTTAATTTCAATTTCATTATATTCACAAATTATAAATTAAATTTGCAACAATTTTGTAACGACCCGTTAAATTCAATGATATTAAATGAATCAATTTGATATGTTTTCTAATCTAATTTAAATTGAAATAGAAGTCTTAGGATTTTTAATGGAGTAAATGTAGGGGTTAGCTAGTAACTGTAATTAAAATTAAATAATTTAAAATGTTTATATGACATAGATTGAAATAACGAAAATTTGTGTTTGTGGTTATAAGTCATAATTAGTTGATTAAATGGTATTAAAGAAATAATAACTGAATTTAATTGCAATATATAAACATCAGAAAATTTTGATTGGTGGATTAAATTTGTTAAAGTTCATAAGTTTTGTAATTTAGTTTAGTAGAACTTTAAATTATAAATGAAGATTGAAATAAACGATAAATTTAATTATGTCAATGGTGACTCAAGACCTAGGTTATAGGAATTGGAACATAATCCAATTTGAATTACGTAGAAGAAGGATTTGGTTAATATGTAAGTTATTGTTCAAGGTATTGAATAAAAACTTGGAATCCAATCATAATTTAATGATAATAACGTTAGTATTAGAGAATAAATATATTTCAATGCAGTACCCGAATGAACGGAATAAAATGAATATATATTGAATGGAAATGAAATGTAAATTGGCACATTTGGTTGAAAGTTAATTTTAAGAAACATATAAATGTTGAATTTGTGAATATTAATATAAATATTAACTTGAATGGGATTCATTAATACAAAGATGTAATAAGTGTAGATAGTAAAAATTTATTGGCTGTAGTGGATAAAAAAAAATCTAGTAGTAACATAAAATTTATTTATATGGAAAAAGAGTATAGATTTGAACAAATTTATGAAATTTTGATAAGAATAGTGGTTGTAATCAGTTTGGTTATTTAATGTTTGGAAGATAGAGATTTGTAAATCCGTTAATGAATTTATAATGGGAAGGAATGGTAAGAATGTAAAAATTATAAGCATTTGATTCAATTAAGGGAATTAAATTTTAAATAAATGGTCATTTAATAAATTCAACGTTCTGTGAGAAATCATAATAGTTGTGTAAAATGTGTACAAACTTCGATTTGGAAATTTATTGGATTTATAACGGTTTTGGTATTACATTTATGAGTTTAAAAGTTATTCCATTTTGTAAAGTAATAAAAGCTTATTTAGGTGACTAGAATTTAGCGTAACGACTATTGTGTGTTACCTATTCTTGTTGCTTGTTAATTTAAATTTTGGGAATCAAATTCAATTTATCCGCCAATTTACCGCAGTTAAAGTGAAATAAATTGGTGAATGAGTAATGTTAAATACAAATAAGATGTAACCAAGAAAATCCCATTTATAATAATTTATGTAGAATAAAGTAAAGAAACCAGGAAATGAAAATGTGAAAATGTGGATGCAATGAGATCTTAAGTAATAATAACTTTGTTAGGTAAGTGATAACGGATTTTTTTTGTATAACCAAATAAAGATCCAAATTTATTTGGAAATTTATTGCAATCAATTGAATTTATTACAATTAAATGGATTTAATATTTAATAGTTATGTAATTATTATTTGGAAGAAATTGGAGTTATTTGTAATAAGTATGAAGCTAATGTTAATTTTTCTTATAGGATTGACAATCGATATGAAATGAAAAGAAGAAAATTTGGGTCAGTAAAATTTGTAATTTATGCATAATAAAATGGATTCTAACGTTAAATACTACGTTATTGAGATTTAGATTAGACTTAAAGAATAATGATGTGAATCAGGAACTAATGTTTATGGCATCTTTATTTTAAGTGAAAGTTGAGAATATAAAGATTAAAAATCTAAAGTATGGGTTTTGAGAATATAATTTATAAAATTCTTAAATATAAGAAAGTGTAGAAATTAACATTGCAATTAATATACTGTCAACTTTTAATTCACAGCTAAGCCTGTTAAATCTTTTCAATTGATTACGAATCATATAAGAAATAAAATTTGGCCAATTTTAGAATTTAATATAAAATTTGGATTTTTATAATTTATTTAATTTATTTAATGAATATTAAAAATAGCCATTTTGGCCACGGACTCGGATTTCGACGAAACCAGTTTCATCGGATCCGTATCGGTGAATTATTATAGGGTTTCAAGTTTCGTATCGATCGGACTTGTCGTTTGATCGTACGGGCGTGAAACGCCTTGAAATCAATTTTAATAAAATCAATTTGAAATCAATTTGGAAATTTTGTTTTCAGCATAACTTCTTCATACGATCAAATTTGGACGTGAAACTTTTTCCATCGCGTTCAGAATATTTTAAATTACCTATTTGGATATATAGATTTACGAAATTTCGTTCCGGAGACATAGCGGGCTTTTTGGGCCATAGTTTGTTCCGCACATTCATTCTACGGTCTATCTACACTACCTCTAACCCTCTATATAAACCCAGCTATTCAGCCCTAGCCTCCGCCTAATTTCATTTATCTGCGTGTATTTTCTTCAAGCTTCTCTTCTTCTTCAATGGGGGCTAACCCTAGATCCAGTCAGTTCAAAAACAAAATGAAAATTCAAAATCTCCAGAAAAATTCCCCAAAAATATATGTTAATCTTCTCGAAACACGTAACCCCATGGTGAAATTCGTTTTTCAGTTGGAGTTACAGTTTACCCAGAATAAACTCAAAACTGTCCCAACCGTTCATCATCGCCGTAACAAAAATTGTCGGATCGGGAAAACATTTCTGGGTTTTGTAGAGTGGACGATGGGGATCGCATCTATATGATTTGTTGGTCGAATCAATGGTTGGATTGTCGGGAATTTTGGTTAGGGTTTATATAACATGTAGCGGCTGCAAACTGTGGTGAAGTGGGGGAGGAGCAGGGGTCGCGGCCTTCAGGTTAGGGTCGGCGTGGGCTAGTGGTACGGCGTATCATGGCATGGGGCGGAGAGGATCGACGGTCAAAGGGGGAGAAGACTGGCTGTTTTGTTTCGTGCGTGGAGGTTGATCGCATGCATGATGAAGGAGCTCGCGTGCAGATGTCTGGGAAGGAGGATGATGACGTCTGAATGATGGTGGGCAAGTTATGTTCTCTTTGTTTAATTTAAATTTTGATTTTTCAACTCGATTTTTCGCTATAACTTCGTCATACGATATCCGATTGACGCGAGATTTTTTTTATTAGGATCGTAATTAAATTCCGGACTTGATGACGCTGGTTTGAACGAATTCCGAGACGGGCGAATTTTTGGGTTTAAATCGAATTTAAATTCGATTTAAATTCAAAAGGTGAGTGTTTTAACCCACTCACAACTACTAGAAGCTTTTATGTTTGTTAAATTAATTTTAGAAATGAATAGAAATTTATTTATGAGTATTTGGCATGTTTATTTCACTTATATTTGTTGAATTGCATTTATTAAATTTAACTGTAATTTAATTTATTTATTGCGTATTAATTGATAGTTAGAATTTATTTATTTGCCTATAAACTGCTAGTTAACAGTTATATAGATTATTACTGAATATAAACTGTTAGATTAATAGTTGTTAAATTAAATCTGAATAAAATTTCCAATTATTACCTGTTATATATATTATCAAATATAAATTTTTATTGATTGATATTGCTTGATGATTGTGATTGGATGATGGGTGATGTTGATGGATGTTTATTGTATATCATTAAATTGCAAATTATCATGCATATTTCATTTCATTCGGGATTGTGGTTTGAAATGATATACAACCGCAAAATTTTATATCTTTTAAATTGCGGATTGAAATGATAAATATCCGTATCACTTGACCATAGGATAGAAAATTATATACAGGCACCGCGGTCTATATATAACTATTTTTATGTGATTTCTATGGTTTGGATGGAATACGGTTTATAATAATCTTAAATTTTATATTGTATAAATATTTTTCTTCCATATATATATAAATATGAAGTTGAAAATTTTGAAATTAAAAGGTGTATAAAAATCTTTATTAAAAATGGAAGAAAATAAGAAAATGGAGTTTAATAATTTATATCATATGTTTAAATGTTAAGTTTGGAAATTTTAAGATATGATATTTATAAATGGATTTTTTCCAAAATAAATTGAAATGAATATTCTAGTATAATTTGAATTGGGAAAATATATATATTTTATTACCAGAAATTGAAGTCTTATTATTTATGGATTTTATGTGGATATTCAAGACTAATTAATAGAACAATTGATTTGTTGAAAGAATAAAATCCAATTTTAGTTTGAAATATTGGTACTCAAAATGGATATACATATATATAAATAAATTGAAGTGGTTTTGGAACTTGAGAGAGATAATATAAATTTTGGTTTAGACTTTAATGAAGAAATGTATTTGTAAAGCCATGAGAACTATTTTCTTTACAAAGTAACATTTAAGTTAAACCATTTAATTCATATACCGTTGAATGTCCAAGCCATTCAAAGTTTTTAGAAGTTATGGTTTTAAATTATGATTTTCAAAATATTATGCTTTGAAAATATTTGATTTTCAAACGTTATGAAGTTAAAGCATTATGATTTTGGAAAAGAATTATATTTGGGATAAGTGATAAAATATGGTTTTGGGTTTTGAAATGATATCGTATTCATGGTTATGAAATGGAATGTTTATTCTGATTTTTAAAGTATAACCTATTTTTAAATGACCGCGGTGTTATAATAACGATGGGTTGGCAAAGAGACCGGGATCGGATATGGACATACTCTCTGTCGATACCGAAAACCACTTTGACTAACCGTGTACGCGGTGGAGATTCCAGAATGAAGTAGGTGGTGGCGACGTTTCCTGTAAGGTAAATACGTGGACCCGACTCCCGTGAGTTGGCATAAGGTGGCTAAAACAGGAGCGATTCTCAGGCCAATGAGGTCATTCCTCTGATCGGACCCTCCTCTTCGATATTATATTTTGACTTGGATTGATTCAGTGGCCACTTCTATATTTTGATTTTGGGAAGTTAGTCCGAGGTGGGCGGTAACTGCGGCTACGCGTTTCCACCAGCCTGGATAGCAATTGGTATATCTACCCTGGCATTGCCTAGTTGTGCCGTGTCACCTACCATACCGAGCCTTTACTACGAGTTTCTATTTGTGTCGTACCTATGGAGTATCCTCTGGTAGCTTCCCGATCAGGAGGTATTACGGTACTGTATAGACTATTGGCATTATTTGTGTTAAGGGGAATATTGGGTCACTCCTTAACTCTATTAAAAAGTAAGTTTATTTTATAAATAGACACTATTATAATAGCGCAATATACTACATAGTAAATAGTTTAACGGATCCTTAGGAGATGTAAATCCCGAACATCTCTTGAGTTACTGTACTCATATTTATTTCTGTTAATTTAACTCACATAAGATCTTTTAGTCTGACTCGAGTGTTTTTGTCTTTTCAAATTCGCTCGGGTCAGTTCGAGCATTTCAGGATAGAAGACTTTAGCTTTGGAGGACGAAGACGAAGGAGTCGTATTATTTTATTTATAGTATTGCACCACACTCAAAAATTTCCGCTGCATTGATTGTATTGGTATGTGTAACTCTGATATTCATTGTATAAGTAAGATAAATATTTTGTAAACAGTTATCATGAACTGTATATTGATTATTATATTTTATCCTTCCGCTGTGAGATTCTATTTTGTTTTATTTCTTCTCTGTTTTTCTTATTTACCCCATAACAATCTGCCTATGCGTATGCTTTGAATTGGTACGTGTGTCGGTTTAAAGTGTGCGAAAAGGCGGGATGTTACAGTTGGTATCAGAGCTTTGGTTTAGCGATAAACCTTGGCTTTGTGGGGTTTGACTCTTTGTTAATAGGGTAGTAATACCCTATGGGAGTCACTGAGCGTATATATATGAGAGAGCGTACTTGTTAGTGTTATAAAAAGATTTTGATATTGTGTTAATCTGTTTCGCTTTGTATTTATAAATTCTGGTTGATGCATGGGACGCTATGTCATCAATAGGGATTTCTAAACACTTAATAGGACAGACCGGCATAATATTTGTTTTTAATATAGGTGAATGAAATAATTTTGCCTATTATATTTTCTATATATATATAAAAAATATTTTTATAAAGATATATATATATATATATTTGGTTGCTATAGATTGGGTGTTAGGAAATAAAAATATTTATAACAATTGAAGCTAAGTTGAAATTAAAATAAATCAAATTGGAGATTTGAGAACTTAAGTCCGGGATTTTGAAATCTGCTTTCAAAGGATTTATGAAATATAATGATTTGGTTTATAAATATTTTCTTATATAAATATTTAGTATAATTCGAAGGAATTGGTTTAAAGAAGATTTTGAAGAAAATAAGTTTGTACTTTCCTCTCTGTCGCTGGAAAATAATTTCGGTGATGACGGCCGCATCATCGACTTTCATTTTCGAGTTTCGAAGGGAAAGGCCAATGTAGTAAATTCTACTGCAGATCTGTTTTGAAATTATTTAAAATTTTAATTGTTTAAAGGTAATTAAAGATATAAAAGTTATAAGAAATTAATTATCTATTATTTTAAAGTAAAGTAATTTTGGAATTTAACCCGGTATTAATTCTTGAATTTCCATTAATTAGTTGTAAAAATTTAGGTTAGTGAAATAAAAGAAGTAATCAATGAATTAAAAGAGTTGAGATTAAACTTGCATAAGTTCTTTTGCTTTTTCTTTAACATAAATAACTTACCAAGTATAAAACGTTGAAATGTAAATTAAGAGTGGAATAGAATATTATGCAAGTAGAATTTCGGAAAAAAATGAAGTATTCAATAAATTACTGTTATAAATAAGAATTTAATGGTATTAACTTAAGTGATGATTGGAATTTTACTAAAATTAAAGGTTGTATTATTAATAGGTGATTTTAACCTTAAGAAAGTAAAAATGAAATTCCTTAATTTATAAAGTTTGATTGTAGGGTTATTAACTTAAGTATGCTTTAATTTCCCCTATTCTAATATAATAGAAAGTAAGTAATATATAAATGACTGTAAACCCTAAGAATTTAATTAATAAAATTCCTTATTTTTAAGAATGAAGGTTAAAGGGTTAATAATTTAAGTGTAATTAAAAAGGGTTACTGTAATTAAATATTATAGAAAGTGGGTAATTAAACTGTTACTACTATTAAATATAATGGAAACTTCCACATTAAATAAATAAATGAGATTAAAGGTAAGTTGAAATTGTAGGTTATAAAACAAATATATATTAATTAAAGGAATGAAAAGGAACTTGTAAATTTTCACTTACATTCTTAAAACATACATAACTTACCATATAATAAAAAGTTGCAATGTTAGTAGGAAAATGTAAGGGGAAATCTTACAAGTGAAGAGTAAGGTAATAAAGGTATTCTATTAATTTGCTATTGTTAATGAGAATTAATTGTATAAGCATAAGAAATTGGAAATTTTACTAAGTAAAAGTAAGAAGTATAAATAGAGGATAGAAACTTTAGTAAATAAATTGGAATACAAATATAATGAATTTTGTGATAAATGGAAATTGAAAATTTGTAAGAAATAAAGAAATCACTCCATAAATGAAAGAAAGAAAATCAACCCACTGAAGCATGAAATAAATGTATAATAAGTTAATTTGGTTGTTGGTTTGAATTGTTATTGTTGATTTATGTTTGTTGGGTAAGGAATTTGAAGTTGTTGGATGAATAAATAATCTATCCTTGTTCCATCTAAGACTGTTGAGTAAAGGATGCACTTGATAGTTAATTTCATTTCATACAAATTTCAAGTTTGAACCCAAACAACTATTTGTTTGATGGATTAAATGGTTGCTTTGTTTGTGTATGTATGTTATTTGTAAGGTTGATGGTTGTTGAATTGTTTGGTTGATTAATGATTGAATCCACTTGAATAGTTCACTTTAAAATAAATATTTAACCTTTTAGATTATATAAGTGAATACAGGTGATGGAAGCAACTGCTACTGCTTTTGGTTCCAAAATAATAAGCGTATATTGTCCAACAAATAGGTACGTTTCCGGATTACGTTTTAGCGCTATTTTATATAATTTTCCCGTGTTGGGATATAATATTTTGATAATATATGTAATATATTTGTATATTTTGATATTATATTTTCTCCAGAGTCTCTCCGTACAAAGGAGACTCTGCCAAAATTTTCCGTAAATTTTGGACTTAGAATTTTGTTGAATATTTTCCAAACTTTAATGATTTAAGTATAAAAGGTTGTAACGATTATAAACGGGTATATTTCATTAAAGGAAATTAATCCAGTAAATTATTGTTTATAAGTTAATATTTGAAATAAAATGTACTGTTTATTCTTCCTTCTCCCTTCTTTTTCCTTTTCGGGGACGAAAAGTTTTGAGTGGGGGAGAGTGTAACGACCCGTTAAATTCAATGATATTAAATGAATCAATTTGATATGTTTTCTAATCCAATTTAAATTGAAATAGAAGTCTTAGAATTTTTAATGGAGTAAATGTAGGGGTTAGCTAGTAACTGTAATTAAAAGTAAATAATTTAAAATTTTTATATGACATAGATTGAAATAACGAAAATTTGTGTTTGTGGTTATAAGTCATAATTAGTTGATTAAATGGTATTAATGAAATAATAACTGAATTTAATTGCAATATATAAACATCAGAAAAATAGAATTGGTGGATTAAATTTGTTAAAGTTCATAAGTTTTGTAATTTAGTTTAGTAGAACTTTAAATTATAAATGAAGATTGAAATAAACGATAAATTTAATTATGTCAATGGTGACTCAAGACCTAGGTTATAGGAATTGGAACATAATCCAAATTGAATTAAGTAGAAGAAGGATTTGGTTAATATGTAAGTTATTGTTCAAGGTATTGAATAAAAACTTGGAATCCAATCATAATTTAATGATAATAACGTTAGTATTAGAGAATAAATATATTTCAATGCAGTACCCGAATGAACGGAATAAAATGAATATATATTGAATGGAAATGAAATGTAAATTGGCACATTTGGTTGAAAGTTAATTTTAAGAAACATATAAATGTTGAATTTGTGAATATTAATATAAATATTAACTTGAATGGGATTCATTAATACAAAGATGTAATAAGTGTAGATAGTAAAAAATTAATGGCTGTAGTGGATAAAAAAAAATCTAGTAGTAACATAAAATTTATTTATATGGAAAAAGAGTATAGATTTGAACAAATTTATGAAAATTTGATAAGAACAGTGGTTGTAATCAGTTTGGTTATTTAATGTTTGGAAGATAGAGATTTGTAAATCCGTTAATGAATTTATAATGGGAAGGAATGGTAAGAATGTAAAAATTATAAGCATTTGATTCAATTAAGGGAATTAAATTTTAAATAAATGGTCATTTAATAAATTCAACGTTCTGTGAGAAATCATAATAGTTGTGTAAAATGTGTACAAACTTCGATTTGGAAATTTATTGGATTTATAACGGTTTTGGTATTACATTTATGAGTTTAAAAGTTATTCCATTTTGTAAAGTAATAAAAGCTTATTTAGGTGACTAGAATTTAGCGTAACGACTATTGTGTGTTACCTATTCTTGTTGCTTGTTAATTTAAATTTTGGGAATCAAATTCAATTTATCCGCCAATTTACCGCAGTTAAAGTGAAATAAATTGGTGAATGAGTAATGTTAAAAACAAATAAGATGTAACCAAGAAAATCCCATTTATAATAATTTATGTAGAATAAAGTAAAGAAACCAGGAAATGAAAATGTGAAAATGTGGATGCAATGAGATCTTAAGTAATAATAACTTTGTTAGGTAAGTGATAATGGATTTTTTTTGTATAACCAAATAAAGATCCAAATTTATTTGGAAATTTATTGCAATCAATTGAATTTATTACAATTAAATGGATTTAATATTTAATAGTTATGTAATTATTATTTGGAAGAAATTGGAGTTATTTGTAATAAGTATGAACCTAATGTTAATTTTTCTTATAGGATTGACAATCGATATGGAATGAAAAGAAGAAAATTTGGGTCAGTAAAATTTGTAATTTATGCATAATAAAATGGATTCGAACGTTAAATACTACGTTATTGAGATTTAAATTAGACTTAAAGAATAATGATGTGAATCAGGAACTAATGTTTATGGCCTCTTTATTTTAAGTGAAAGTTGAGAATATAAAGATTAAAAATCTAAAGTATGGGTTTTGAGAATATAATTTATAAAATTCTTAAATATAAGAAAGTGTAGAAATTAACATTGCAATTAATATACTGTCAACTTTTAATTCACAGCTAAGCCCGTTAAATCTTTTCAATTGATTACGAATCATATTAGAAATAAAATTTGGCCAATTTTAGAATTTAATATAAAATTTGGATTTTATAATTTATTTAATTTATTTAATGAATATTAAAAATAGCCATTTTGGCCACGGACTCGGATTTCGACGAAACAGGTTTCGTCGGATCCGTATCGGTGAATTATTATAGGGTTTCAAGTTTCGTATCGATCGGACTTGTCGTTTGATCGTACGGGCGTGAAACGCCTTGAAATCAATTTTAATAAAATCAATTTGAAATCAATTTGGAAATTTTGTTTTCAGCATAACTTCTTCATACGATCAAATTTGGACGTGAAACTTTTTCCATCGCGTTCAGAATATTTTAAATTACCTATTTGGATATATAGATTTACGAAATTTCGTTCTGGAGACATAGCGGGCTTTTTGGGCCATAGTTTGTTCCGCACATTCATTCTACGGTCTATCTACACTACCTCTAACCCTCTATATAAACCCAGCTATTCAGCCCTAGCCTCCGCCTAATTTCATTTATCTGCGCGTATTTTCTTCAAGCTTCTCTTCTTCTTCAATGGGGGCTAACCCTAGATCCAGTCAGTTCAAAAACAAAATGAAAATTCAAAATCTCCAGAAAAATTCCCCAAAAATATATGTTAATCTTCTCGAAACACGTAACCCCATGGTGAAATTCGTTTTTCAGTTGGAGTTACCGTTTACCCAGAATAAATTCAAAACTGTCCCAACCGTTCATCATCGCCGTAACAAAAATTGTCGGATCGGGAAAACATTTCTGGGTTTTGTAGAGTGGACGATGGGGATCGCATCTATAAGATTTGTTGGTCGAATCAATGGTTGGATTGTCGGGAATTTTGGTTAGGGTTTATATGACATGTAGCGGCTGCAAAATGTGGTGACGTGGGGGAGGAGCAGGGGTCGCGGCCTTCAGGTTAGGGTCGGCGTGGGCTAGTGGCACGGCGTATCATGGCATGGGGCGGAGAGGATCGACGGTCAAAGGGGGAAAAGACTGGCTGTTTTGTTTCGTGCGTGGAGGTTGATCGCATGCATGATGAAGGAGCTCGCGTGCAGATGTCTGGGAAGGAGGATGATGACGTCTGAATGATGGTGGGCAAGTTATGTTCTCTTTGTTTAATTTTAATTTTGATTTTTCAACTCGATTTTTCGCTATAACTTCGTCATACGATATCCGATTGACGCGAGATTTTTTTTATTAGGATCGTAATTAAATTCCGGACTTGATGACGCTGGTTTGAACGAATTCCGAGACGGGCGAATTTTTGGGTTTAAATCGAATTTAAATTCGATTTAAATTCAAAAGGTGAGTATTTTAACCCACTCACAACTACTAGAAGCTTTTATGTTTGTTAAATTAATTTTAGAAATGAATAGAAATTTATTTATGAGTATTTGGCATGTTTATTTCACTCATATTTGTTGAATTGCATTTATTAAATTTAACTATAATTTAATTTATTTATTGCGTATTAATTGATAGTTAGAATTTATTTGTTTGCCTATAAACTGCTAGTTAACAGTTATATAGATTATTACTGAATATAAACTGTTAGATTAATAGTTGTTAAATTAAATCTGAATAAAATTTCCAGTTATTACCTGTTATATATATTATCAAATATAAATTGTTATTGATTGATATTGCTTGATGATTGTGATTGGATGATGGGTGATGTTGATGGATGTTTATTGTATATCATTAAATTGCAAATTATCATGCATATTTCATTTCATTCGGGATTGTGGTTTGAAATGATATACAACCGCAAAATTTTATATCTTTTAAATTGCGGATTGAAATGATAAATATCCGTATCACTTGACCATAGGATAGAAAATTATATACAGGCACCGCGGTCTATATATAACTATTTTATGTGATTTCTATAGTTTGGATAGAATACGGTTTATAATAATCTTAAATTTTATATTGTATAAATATTTTTCTTCCATATATATATATAAATATGAAGTTGAAAATTTTGAAATTAAAAGGTGTATAAAAATCTTTATTAAAAATGGAAGAAAATAAGAAAATGGAGTTTAATAATTTATATCATATGTTTAAATGTTAAGTTTGGAAATTTTAAGATATGATATTTATAAATGGAATTTTCCCAAAATAAATTGAAATGAATATTCTAGTATAATTTGAATTGGGAAAATATATATATTTTATTACCAGAAATTGAAGTCTTATTATTTATGGATTTTATGTGGATATTCAAGACTAATTAATAGAACAATTGATCTGTTGAAAGAATAAAATCCAATTTTAGTTTGAAATATTGGTACTCAAAATGGATATACGTATATATAAATAAATTGAAGTGATTTTGGAACTTGAGAGAGATAATATAAATTTTGGTTTAGACTTTAATGAAGAAATGTATTTGTAAAGCCATGAGAACTATTTTCTTTACAAAGTAACATTTAAGTTAAACCATTTAATTCATATACCGTTGAATGTCCAAACCATTCAAAGTTTTTAGAAGTTATGGTTTTAAATTATGATTTTCAAAATATTATGCTTTGAAAATATTTGATTTTCAGACGTTATGAAGTTAAAGCATTATGATTTTGGAAAAGAATTATATTTGGGATAAGTGATAAAATATGGTTTTAGGTTTTGAAATGATATCGTATTCATGGTTATGAAATGGAATGTTTATTCTGATTTTTAAAGTATAACATATTTTTAAATGACCGCGGTGTTATAATAACGATGGGTTGGCAAAGAGACCGGGATCGGATATGGACATACTCTCTGTCGATACCGAAAACCACTTTGACTAACCGTGTACGCGGTGGAGATTCCAGAATGAAGTAGGTGGTGGCGACGTTTCCTGTAAGGTAAATACGTGGACCCGACTCCCGTGAGTTGGCATAAGGTGGCTAAAACAGGAGCGATTCTCAGGCCAATGAGGTCATTCCTCTGATCGGACCCTCCTCTTCGATATTATACTTTGACTTGGATTGATTCAGTGGCCACTTCTATATTTTGATTTTGGGGAGTTAGTCCGAGGTGGGCGGTAACTGCGGCTACGCGTTTCCACCAGCCTGGATAGCAATTGGTATATCTACCCTGGCATTGCCTAGTTGTGCCGTGTCACCTAACATACCGAGCCTTCACTACGAGTTTCTATTTGTGTCGTACCTATGGAGTATCCTCTGGTA
Organism: Allium cepa; assembly: GCA_030765085.1. Lineage (NCBI taxonomy): Eukaryota > Viridiplantae > Streptophyta > Magnoliopsida > Asparagales > Amaryllidaceae > Allium > Allium cepa. Next base: position 552,686,121 of record CM060938.1, read on the forward strand.
GCTTCCCGATCAGGAGGTATTACGGTACTGTATAGACTATTGGCATTATTTGTGTTAAGGGGAATATTGGGTCACTCCTTAACGCTATTAAAAAGTAAGTTTATTTTATAAATAGACACTATTATAATAGCGCAATATACTACATAGTAAATAGTTTAACGGATCCTTAGGAGATGTAAATCCCGAACATCTCTTGAGTTACTGTACTCATATTTATTTCTGTTAATTTAACTCACTTAAGATCTTTTAGTCTGACTCGAGTGTTTTTGTCTTTTCAAATTCGCTCGGGTCAGTTCGAGCATTTCAGGATAGAAGACTTTAGCTTTGGAGGACGAAGACGAAGGAGTCGTATTATTTTATTTATAGTATTGCACCACACTCAAAAATTTCCGCTGCATTGATTGTATTGGTATGTGTAACTCTGATATTCATTGTATAAGTAAGATAAATATTTTGTAAACAGTTATCATGAACTGTATATTGATTATTATATTTTATCCTTCCGCTGTGAGATTCTATTTTGTTTTATTTCTTCTCTATTTTTCTTATTTACCCCATAACAATCCGCCCTTGTGTATGCTTTGAATTGGTACGTGTGTCGGTTTAAAGTGTGCGAAAAGGCGGGATGTTACAAATTTCCTTTAATTGACCTTCATTTAATTATTCAATCTATTAGTATCCAATAGATGAGACTAACATTGGATTCATACTCTATTACGTAAATATCTCCAAATTTCATCTAAATTTATATTTACATAATATCTAAATATTAAATTTCATTTTATTGCAATTAAATCCAATTATTATAGTTCGAATCTCGATAATTTGTAAATCTTTATTTCCATTCTTGTATTCAATGTATTTCTTTTAATAAACCTGATGAAATCAATATTTGATTCAAAATTTGTTGTAACAATATCCTCCCATTACTTCTAGTTTCAAATAACGTAATAATAAATGTTGAGTTTCATTTATTTGTAATAAATTCAATTTATTGAATTTTACACTTCAATCCAAATAATAAATCTTGTTTCCAAATCTTTAAATCAAACAAACTTCATAAAGTAAATAGGCTTATCATAAATCACATCTTATAAATTAACCATTCTTAAATGACAAATCAAATCTACCCTAACTGCATTAAGTCAATTTATTGTAATTGATTCTACATTAAATGTTATTAATTATAAATTGAAACCTCAATAAAAAAAATTATTGGTTTAAAAATCTAGCTATTCAATAAATAGACATTTTTATGGGTATAAATAACATTGAATCATAATACATTTCACTAACGTTTTTATTACATTTATTTCCCAATAACGTACTACCTAACATTCTTAAATTTCATATTTGATTTCTAAATTTAATTAAATCAATTGTCATCTATGCATAAAATCAACATTTCTATTGATTTTACATTCAAAATCTTCAGTTATTATCTTAACTTACATAAGGTAATGTTTAATTACAATTAATTGTTATTGATTAAATACATTGGTAACGAACAATAGTTGTCACCATTTTCCATTTTATAACATTTGTAAATTTATTCTTTACCTTTTACATCCCACAAAATCAGTGCACACATATTATAATCCCTTACACAAACTGATCTTTCCATTACCATTTACTATATATTTAGTACACAAATCAAATGTTTACATTTTGTTACTTATTAAAATTTATAACTAAGCATAGCATGTTTAAATACAATGAATTGGAGTTTCATTTAGGTTGTTGATAATAAACACGTATTAGCATTGTTTCATTTTAATTTAGTTATTATTCCATTATTAAATTGGAAATTTTAATTTCTTTCAATATTAACTCATAAAATATTATTGAATTAACAATTTTAAACATTCGCTTCATTATTAATTATAATTTTTTTCTTCTTTTCTTCCTAAATTTAATTCCAATATCTTAATAAAATGACAAATTTAATTAACGAAATTTACGGGTCATTACACTCTCCTCCACTCAAAACTTTTCGTCCCCGAAAAGGAAAAGAAGAAAAGAGGATTTAAGAATTCAATGTATCTTATTCAAAACATTAACTTAATTCCCAATTAAATTTATAAAATTAATTAATCTAGATAAAATATACCACTTTATAACCATTAAATCTTTTTATATTTAAATTTATAAAGTTTGGAAAACATTTTTCAAAATATTTCTAAGTCCAAAATTTGCGGAAAATTTTGGCAGAGTCTCCTTTGTATGGAGAGGCTCGGGAGAAAATATAATATCTAAATAACAATATATAACCTATATTTTTCAAATTATATATCCCAACACGGAGAAAATACATAAAATAACCCTATAAAACTGTAATCCGAAAACATACCTATTTGTCGGGCAAATTACGCTTATTTTATGAAACCAAATGCAGCAGCAATTGCATCCATAACCTGTATTTCACTTATATAATCTAAAAGGGTTACAATTTATATAAAGTGAAATATTTAAGTGGTTTCAATTACTAACAACAAATCAATACAACAACCATCAATTTCAACAAACAGCATACACAACAAATACAAAACAACCATTCAATCAAACAATTAGTTGTTCGGGTTCAAAACTTTAAATTGTACGGAATGAAGAATGTACTACTAGCGCATCATTTACTCAACAGTCTTAGATAAACTAAATAGATTATTCATTCACCTCAAATCCAATTTTAAAGTATCCTTACCCAAACAACCATTATCTAAACAACAACAAATCCAAACAACTAAAACCCAAAACAAACAACAACCAATTTGAACAACAAATTTTGTTTATCCTTATTAATTTCATTCATACATTTGTTGTTTAATTTCTCTTTTTATTCATACCACATAAATTTTTCTTTTATAATTTACATTTATTTCTAACAAACTTTAAGTTTCATTTATCCATTCGATGTTTGTTTCATTTATTTTCACTTATTACTTACTATTATTCATTTCCATTAACTTAGGTCATGCCAGTTTCCCCCTTTTTCACTATAATTATTCATTCATTTATTATTGCATGACCTCATTTATTTACCCTTTAATTACTTAAGTTTATAATCATCTATTTGTCATACTTACCTTTAATTATATTTACTTGGTAAAATAATTATAACTTAAGTTTATAACATTAAATTCTCATTTAACAGCAATTTCATTAAATACTTCCATTATTTCAAATTTCTACTTGTATAATATTCTATTACAATCTCTTATTAAACATTTCAACTTTTAATATTTGGTAAGTTATATGTATATGTTATTTAAGGATGTAATTCGGAAGTTATACAAGTTTCTCATTTCTTTTAATTAATTCATTGTTCAATAAATCTTTACCTTTTTGTCTTATAAGTTACAATTTCAACTTCCTTTTTATTTCCTTTATAACTTAGTATTAAATCTCTTACCTAATTAGAGGTTTAAATTATTAATTACTTACTTTTCATTTCTCTACACTAATTGAAACAAATTAATTAATGGAAATTTAAGAATTTAACACCGGGTTAAATTTCAAATTATTTTAAAATAATAGATAAATATATTCTTACAACTTATATATCTATAACTATATTTAAACAATTCAAAATTTATATTTTTTTCTTCAAAATGAATCTGCAGTAGAACTACTACAGCGGCCTTCCCCTTCGAAACTCGAAAATGAAAGTCGATGATGCGGCCGCCATCACCGAAATTATTTTCCAGCGGCATAGAGGAAAGTACAAACTTGTTTTCTCCAAAATCTTCTTTAAAACAATTCTTCCAAATTATATTGAAATATTTGTACCAGAAAATACTTATAAACAATATTATTATATTCCAAAAATTTATTCGAAAGAAATTTCAAAACCCCGGAACTTAAGTTCTAAATTTCCAAATTTCATCTATTTTATTTTTCAATCTTATTTCTGTTATTATTTATACACTTTATTACCTAACAACCAATCTATTGCATCCAAATATAGATATCATTTGAATTTTTTTATTTTATATATAGAAAATATAATAGGCAAAATTATTTCATTCACCTCTATAAAACAAATATTATGTCGGTCTGTCCTATTAAGTTTTTAGAAACCCCTATTGATGTCACAGCGTCCCATGCACCAACCAGAGTTTATAAATATAGAACGGAACAAATTAACACAATATTAAAACCTTTTATAACACTAACAAATACGCTCTCTCATATATATACTCTCATCGACTCTTCATAGGGTATTACAACCCTATAAATAAAGAGTCAAACTCCACAAAGCTAAGGTTTATCGCTAAACCAAAGCTCTGATACCAACTGTAACATCCCGCCTTTTCGCACAATTTAAATCGACACATGTGCCAATTCAAACCATACGGAAGGGCGTATTGTTATGGGTTAAATAAGGAAAACAGAGAAGAAATAAAATAAAACAGAATCTCACAACGGAATGATAAAATATAATAATCAACATATAGTTCATAAAACTGGTTACAAAACATTAGATTCTTCTTTATACAATAAATATCAGAGTTCACATACCAATAAATATCAATGCAGCAGAACAATATGAGTGTAGTGTAATATAATAAAAATGATAATAGAAATCTCCGTCTTCGTCCTCCAGAGGTAAGTCTTCGATCCTGAAACACTCGGACTGACCCGAGCGAATTGAAAAGACAAAACACTCGAGTCAGAACTAAAAGACCTTATGTAAGTTAAATCAACAGGAATAAATATGAGTGCAGTAACTCAAAAGATGCTCGGGATTCACATCACTTAAGGACCGTTAAACTATTTACTATGTAGTATATTTTGCTATTATAATAGTGTCTATTTATAAAATAAACTTACTTTTTTCTTAGCATTAAGGGGCTACCCATATAGCCCTTAACACGTAATAGTCCCAGTAGTCCATCCAATATCATAGTCCCTCCTGATCGGGAAGCCACCAGAGGATACCACACGGGCTACGGGAGAAATCCAAACTCGTACAGGCGCGATAGGGTAGGTGACACGACACAACTAGGCAATGCCAGGGTAGATATACCAATTACGCTTTCGGGTCGGTGGTAACGCATAGCGCGCAGCTACCGCCCACCTCGAGCCACATACCCCCAAATAAAAATCAAAAGTGGCCACCGAATCAATCCAAAAGTCAAAGTATAATATCGAAGGGATGTGTCCGATCAAAGGTGCTACCTTGTTAACCCGTCGATCGCTCCTGTTTTAGCTACCTTATGCCAACTCACGGGAGTCGGGTCCACGTATTTACCTTAAAGGAAACGCCATCACCATCCTACTTCATTCTGAAATCTCCACCGCGTACACGGTTGTTAAAGTGGTTTTCGGGGTTGGCAGAGAGTATGACAACTTCCGATCCCGGTCTCTTCAACAACCAAACGTTATTATAACACCGCGGTCTTTAAAATAGTTTATACTTTAAAACTAGAAAATAATTATCCATTTCAAAAATCCATAAATACGATATCATTCCCATTTCGAAAACAACTCATTTCGATATATTTTTTATAAAACCCAAATCAATAATATCATTTTTATTTCAAATATATTACTTTTCCAAAATCATACTGCTTAAATTTTATAATATCTGGAAACCAAACATTTAGATTATAACTTTTAAAACATAATACTTCGAAATTCATAGCTTTAAAACCATAACTTCTAAAACTTGAATGGTTTTGGATATTCAACATTATATAGAATAAAATAGTTGATTTTATATTACTTTATAAAATAAAATAATTTCCACGACTTACCATTTTTTCGTTTAAGATTAAGTCAAAATCCATAAATTTAAAATCGCTTTCAGTTTCAATAAACCACTTCAGTTTTAATATATTTCAAACTTTGAATATTAAACAATTGGAACTAAGGTTGGAAATTTCTATTCAACAATTTAAAGTCCTATTATTTATTTTGAAATATTGGCATAATAAATCTGAAATCATTTTAAATAAAACTCAAATTGCTTTTAACTATCAAAATTTCCTCCAATTTATTTATACTAGAAATATTCATTTAATCCATCTTGAATAAAATTTCAGTTATAATCATCATACCTTTTAAAATTTCAAGTTAATAAATTCTACATCAACTTATGTAGTTAAATTCTTAATTAAGCTCGATTCCAAATGAATTTTCAACTTAACTCCCAATATAAATTAAACATTAAAAACTCTATATATTCTCAATATCTTAACATGTACTTAACCATATAATATAAATAATCAAACTCCATTATTCATCTTATTTATTTATTTAACAAATTTGTACACGGCTTAAATTCATTAATTTAACCATATATCTATATAAAATAAGATTTTATATAAGGTCAAAAATTAATATTTATTAAACCGTACCCTATCCAAAACCAAAAAATCCTTTCAAAAAAATAATTTTATATATATACCGCGGTGCCTGTATATGATTTTCTACCCTATGGTCAAGTGATACGGATATTTATCATTTCAATCCGCAATTTAATAATAAAAATGCGGTTGTATATCATTTCAAACCGCAATCTCGAATGAAATAAAATGCATAACAACTTGCAGTTAATATAAATAAACATCCATTCATCCAAATATCAATCGTCAACTATTTATTACCAATCATCATTCAATTTAAATAAACATCAATATAGAGCATATAAAATATAACAGGTAATAAATACAGGTATTAACTAATAGTTTATATTCAATAATAAATTTAATAACTGTTTAACTAGCAGTTTATATGCAATTAAATAAATTTAACTGTCAAATTTTTATGCAATAATAAAATTAATTCATAGTTAATTTAAATAAATGCGATTTAACTGAGATAATGAATAAAACATGCCAAACGGTCATAAATAAATTTCTACTCATATCTAAAATCAATTTAACAAACATAAGAAATTTTAGAAGTTGTGAGTGGGTTAAAACACTCACCTTTTGAATTTAAATTAAATTTAAACCCAAAAATATGACCGTCTCAGAATTCGTCCAAACAAGCGTCATCAATTCCGGAATTTCATTACGATCCTAACAAAAGAAACTGCGTGTGAAACGGAGTTCGTATGCGAGAGATATTGCGAAAATTGTGATTGAATTTCAAAAAAATAAAAACAAAAAAAGAACATGTTTGCCAACCTTCTAGTGCCACGTGACTTCTCCCTGTATGCAAGCAAATCCTCTTCGTCTACAGACCGAAACGCACGCACACCCAGCCACATGACAACGCCTCTTCACGTACGCAATCTCGCACACCGCCGCCTCTATCATTTGCGTCACACCCTCCTGAAGCTTCCTCCATCGAAGACCGAGTCACCTCCTCCAGCGACGCGCCACACGCCTCCCAAAATTCGCAGCCGCCGGTTGATTATTTTGAACCCTAATCGAAATTTGCCGACAATCTGACCATCCAAACGACGAACAAACTATGCCGATGCGATCCCCCCGGTCCACTCTACAAAACCCAGAAAGGGTTTGTCGATCCGACAAGTTTGATCGCGGCGATGATGAACGGCCATGGATAAACCTTTAATTTCAGAGAAAACGATAAATTGAATTGAAAAACTAATTGTACTAGCAGATTACGCACTTCGAGAGCTTCGGCATATATTTTTTTCAAATTTTTTGAGGACTTTGAATTTTTGACTTTGATTTTGAATTGTAATTGGATCTAGAGTTTGCATCCATTGAGGAAGAGTTAATTAAATTTTACACGCAGATAATTGAGAATAAACGGAGGCTAGGGTTGAGGCTAGGATTTAGCATGGTATTTATAGTCAGGATTGAAAATAGAACGGATCGGATAAGATAAATGTACGTGCTAACGACAAAGTGGCCCAAAAAGCCCGTTCTGATCCCAAAACGAAATTGGGTAAACTCATATATCAAAATAGGTGTTTTAAAATATTTTAAACGCAATGGAAAAGGTTTTAGGTTCAAATTGTGTCGTATGAAGAAGTTATGCTAAAATCAATATTTTCAAATTGATTTAAATTGATTTTAATTGCATAAATTTCAGGGCCTTTCGACTCCATACGATCAAGCAACAAGTCTGATTGCTACGAAACTTGAAACATTATTTTAATTCACCGTTACGGTTCCGATGAAACTGGCTTCGTCGAAATCCGAGTCAGTGGCCAAAATGGCTATTTTTCTATTAATTAAATAATTTAATAATTAAATAAATAAAATCCAATTTTTAATTTCAATTCTAAAATTGACCATTTTTATTTTTTCAATCATTCACATTAATTAAACCAAATTTAGATTTCAATTTAGAGTTAACAATTTATTCATTTCATCGTTAAATTTCAATTTCATTGTATTCATAAATTATAAATTAAATTTGCAACAATTTCCTTTAATTGACCTCCATTTAATTATTCAATCTATTAGTATCCAATTGATGAGGCTAACATTGGATTCATACTCTATTACGTAAATATCTCCAAATTTTATCTAAATTTATATTTACATAATATCTAAATATTAAATTTCATTTTATTGCAATTAAATCCAATTATTATAGTTCGAATCTCGATAATTTGTAAATCTCTATTTCCATTCTTGTATTCAATGTACTTCCTTTAATAAACCTGATGAAATCAATATTTGATTCAAAATCTATTGTAACAATATCCTCCCTTACTTCTAGTTTCAAATAACGTAATAATAAATGTTGAGTTTCATTTATTTGTAATAAATTCAATTTATTGAATTTTACACTTCAATCCAAATAATAAATCTTGCTTCCAAATCTTTAAATCAAACAAACTTCATAAAGTAAATAGGCTTATCATAAATTACATCTTATAAATTAACCATTCTTAAATGAAAAATCAAATCTACACTAACTGCATAATTTAAGTCAATTTATTGTAATTGATTCTACATTAAATGTTATTAATTATAAATTGAAACCTCAATAAATTTGTTTATTGATTTAAAAATCTAGCTATTCAATAAATAGACATTTTTATGGGTATAAATAACATTGAATCATAATACATTTCACTAACGTTTTTATTAAATTTATTTCCCAATAACGTACCACCTAACATTCTTAAATTTCAAATTTGATTTCCAAATTTAATTAAATCAATTGTCATTTATGCATAAAATCAACATTTCTATTGATTTTACATTCAAAATCTTCAGGTATTATCTTAACTTACATAAGTTAATGTTTAATTACAATTAACTGTTATTGATTAAATACATTGGTAACGAACAATAGTTGTCACCATTTTCCATTTTATAACCTTTGTAAATTTATTCTTTACCTTTAACATCCCACAAAATCAGTGCACACATATTATAATCCCTTACACAAACTGATCTTTCCATTACCATTTACTATATATTTAATACAAAAATCAAATGTTTACATTTTGTTACTTATTAAATTTTATAACTAAGCATAGCATGTTTAAATACAATGAATTGGAGTTTCATTTAGGTTGTTGATAATTAACACGTATTAACATTATTTCATTTTAATTTAGTTATTATTCCATTATTAAATTGGGAATTTTAATTTCTTTCAATATTAACTCATAAAATATTATTGAATTAACAATTTTAAACATTCGCTTCATTATTAATTATAATTTTTTTTCTTCTTTTCTTCCTAAATTTAATTCCAATATCTTAATAAAATGAAAAATTTAATTAACGAAATTTACGGTTCGCTACAATCACAAAAGATCCTCTACTAACACAAGACCGGCCCACCTCTATAACTAGATGGTACCGAATATATCATCCTCCGGTCGTTACCGACCTTTTCCGAGGGCCCTCTAGCATACAAACCACAATAATCAGATACACGACGTCATAGCGTGTAAAGATATATCTAGAAGAGGATGATTATATCCTACTTGGGAGCGACCCACTTAGCCCTGCTGCATCTAAACATGTTTTGATCATTTCCGTTGATGAGGCCTGAGGTAACGATTACTTTTCACAAATCATATATCACATCACTTTGAATGCTACACGACCATTTCCGTTGACTACTAATTGCCTTCCATAAAAATACAACCCTTAAGCTCATACGTCTCAAGGAGGGTGTTAAGCTAAGAGAAGTTACCTTCTCCGCCACCACTGATGTACATTTGTAAAAACCAATGTACATAATCTTTAAAAAATGCAATGTTAGACAAACTTCCATTCAAGTTGTCTAGGAATAGGACAAACTGAAGGTACTTTCCTATCCTGTCGGAAATCCCTAGGATTAGTAGTGAATAGTCCTTACATTGGATATTTCATAATGAAGAAACCACTGCTACTAAATGTATATTGGAATTTTAACCCCAAACGATCAACATGCTGTCCCCCACTATAAAAATCCGGAATATCAATATCATTACAAACAACCTGCACAATCGTCGCATATACATTGGTCCGAAGTGGTTTTCGGATAAACCGATCCCGGTCACTTCGCACCAACAACGCAAAAGCGTTTTTCAACCTTACATAGAAACTAAGTCTCATAGATTTATCACGTCTCCAACTTTCAATTTTCTATCCTTCGGGCCAAGGAAGCTTTATAGATTGGAGTAATACTCCACACTACACGAATGAACATCCTCAACACAAATGATAATCAAGCCTACACAGAAGGCTACGTACTAAGTGTACGACTAGATAGTTGCCACATCAAGTCGAGGAACTAAAATGGCCAAATTTTGATAGTCGATTCTTTAACTATCAAAACAATAAACAAATATCTAGCACCTTAGCAATCACTAGGCCCTTTAATTAATCTTTTATTTATTAAAGCATTTTCCAAATGTTCACTTCAAATTATATTTAAAAAGATATATTCTCAAAACCATTCCAACTATCTAAATTGGAAAATATTTCCATATACTTATTCAATAATAAGTAATTCACGAATCAATTTATTTTCAAAACTTAGAAAATATTACATATACTTAAATCAGAATTAAGTATATATTTTATTCTTTGCGGAAAACATTTTCTTTAAACATATGTATTTGGGTCACAACGAATGTTGCGTAAAACATCGTTACGACAACCCAAAATCACTAGTATAGGGATTCGATAGATATATGAATCCCATACACTATACAAAATATTTTCTTTTGAAAATCATTTACTATAACAACAGTGTTATAGTCCATCATTTCCTTATTTCTCAAAAACGTCGATTTCAATAATGAATGTTGAAATATATGGCTTCGATACTTAACATTTTTTAAAACATCTTTAAGCCAATTAACTCCATTTAAAATATCATATCCATTCTATTTAACATATTATTCACTTCCATTTATAAAATCCCTTTATTAACAAATCCCATTTGTATCTCATTTATATTCCAAAATCCAAATTATAAGTTAATTCACTTATAATTCTCTTTATTTAAAAATTTATTCATTTATAACTTCAAAAATTATAAATAGATAAATCTTATTTGCTTATAAAATCCATTTATAACTCCACTTTAACATTTACAAAAATTGTTTACAATTCCATCATTTTAATTTATAATAATTAAATTTTATAAATCTTATATATAAACTGTTTATAATAAATTCAAAAATCTTAATTTATACTATTTCACAAAATAGTTAACTTCATATTTCAAAAATCATATTTCTGATATTTTTCATAAAAATCCTAATTTTTATAACAATTAAAATTATAACATTTATTTATTCAAAATAAATTCATTTCCTTAGCAATTCAAAATTCAATAGAACATCTATTTTCAAAATCTCTTTAAAATCCTTTTTAATTTGAAATCATCAACTAAACATTTTTAAATTTCCAAAAATAGGCCCAATGCTGCAACGGCACTAAATACGTCAATCACAAGATCCAAAACATCATATACCATATGATAACAATGTATATCACAATATTTGTAAATAAACCAATACTGGTGAGGAATCCAGTTGGATCCCTCTGACCTGTCACCTGCAACAAATATACATATTAGAATATGTGTACAATGTCCGCTTCGAGGCAGACACACGTACAAAGGGTCATCTGCTCATACACGGGAACGTATAGGGTCTCATCTGCTCCAATAGGCGGGAATATATCCAAATACCTATCAATATATAGATAATATATCATATATTATCCAACAATCATCGATCATCAAAAAATAAAGTATTTTTCACTTATTTAAAAATATCAGTGAGTCAGAAAGAGTGAGTTGTACTCACGTTGGTTCCAGTAGTAGTTGTAGTGTTTTATTCCGAATAAAATTAAACAGCCATATAATTTTACCCAAAATTTACAATAACTCTAATCAACTCCATCTTTCTCTATAAGGTAGTGCTCGTCAATACGGGCCAGCCGCAGTTTGTTTCATCAAAAACGGACCTCGTATGAAGAAGTTATGCAATTTTAAAGTTCATACGAATTTGTAATATAAATTAATTCACATTTCTTTTTTTTAAACCTGATCAAATCACGGCCGCACATTCTCATTCAACAAATCCAGTCCATTCTTTCTTTTTCTCCTTCGTTCATCGTCTTCACGGTTTGAACCTATACCCGTCGATCTTTGATAAATTTTTCGCGCCTCCATTACGACACTTTAGCACGATCGACTACCTCCACTTCGAAGCCAAAGCCGAGCTCTACCACTGCCGTGAATATGCACGAACTCGATCAACAATCTTTCTCAAAAAACGTGCATGATTGCAGCGATTTTAGCATGAATTGTCGTCGATCGGCTTCTCTATTCCCGATCACCAACGTTGAAATCGAAGATCTCGTTGAACTTAACATTTTTCAAGTTGAAGGTTTTTGGTGATTGTTGGTGGATTGGAAGAGATCGAGGGAAATTTTTTTGAAGATTTCGGCCATTGAGATTATAAGGTGGCGGCCGAAACAAAACCCTACGATTTGTGTAAATTAGAAAAAAGTTGGACTTTTATAGAAAATTTCGCGACACTATTAAACCGAAAAAATTTCGAACTCCAAATAAAGCGTGCCGCTTGGCGTTTATAATATTTTACTCCTATTTCGAACACAATGGAATATATATCGGAAGACAATTCGATCGTATTTGGAAGATAGGTTTTCGAATCAAATTATTTAAATTTAAAATTCATTTGGACGAATTTCTACGCGTTTTAGCTTCCCCCAAACAAACCTTAAATCCGATTGACAAGAAATTTGAAATCCTACAATAATATGACATTACGGATCCAACGATACAGGTTTCATCGAAATCTGAGATTGTATGAAAAATGGGTACTTTCACTTGTTAATTAAATATTAAAATATTCAATTTCTGTAATTTAACTTTTAATTCAATTTTAAAAGTTCTCTAACATCATTCTAATTCAAATAGAATTTAATTCAACTTTATAACTAAAATTAATTCATATTAAATTAAAATTCCAATTATTTCAGCAATTTTAAATATTGAATTAAAAATTTAATTATTCAATTAAATCACTATATTTGAAATATAAGTTATTCAATTTATAAAATTTACTTGTGAATATATAAAATCAATTAAATATATGAATTTCAAATGACTAAAATTTTGGGTTGTTATTGTTAGATTCCATTTTAAAATTTATTCCTTCGTCAACCAAAACTTATTCCAAAATCCACTAATCCCAGATTCACTGCCCTTTTATGATTTAAAATCTTATTTAAATTCAGAACATCAATCTCATATTTTATTTTCAAAATTCTCCTTTTATTTCTCCCAAACTATTTAAAACTTAAATTTTAAAATATATTCTTTTGTACTTAAAACATTATCGCTTAAGTTCTTATTTTTTTTAAAACCCTTTAAAAATTCAATATTCATATTTTGATATATTAAATTCCAAGAATCCATCCGACTATACCATAACATCCAATAAATTTAATTTCCAATATAGTCTATCACAGATTATTTAAATAAATCATATAACTGAATATAGAAATAATTGCAACATTTTTTAGGAATCCATTTGGATCCCTCCAACCTGTTTCCCTGTATCCACATATGTTAGCACAGTATAAAAATATCAATCCCACTTCGAGAGGGATATCGCAGTATATGGGGTTATCCGCTATTATGCGGGACGCATATGGTCTCATCCGCTATATATATGCGGGAATATCAACCACTCCAATATATATACTACTATATATATAATATCACATCCAACTGATAAATATTTATTAATTCAAAAATCAATCAATAATTATTTTTTTAACTATTAAAAGTTAATCATGGAAATCCAAAGTTGAGTGAGATTTAACTCACCTTCGATTTTTTTTCCGTCAAAATTCTGGATTTAGATTTTCTAAGATCCAACTGACTTCGAAACATTCCATATCGATTCATACACGTAGAATTTGATGCCATTCGACTCAAACCACATACGAAAATTTTTATTACCTATTAAATCTCTTTTTTATGTTTACATAAAATTAACACAGTAACTTGTTTTTTTTTCTTTTTTTTCTTCTTAAAAAAAAACTGAACTTACCCAAAATGAAGCCGGCCCAACAATGTCTCCCCAAAATGAACCGAAGCACTTGAAACTCCCACCCCTCCATGATTTATGCTACCAAAACCGAGCACCACCGCTCAACCAAGCTCCAACCTTGCCGCACTTCTGCCCATCGACCAGCTCAGACACCAGTGCACTGACATGCCTCAGACCAACCAGCCATCATCGACCGACCTCCCTCACTTGCATCCATCACCAGAGCCGACTCGCTTCAGATCCACATGCCACCGTCGCAACACTATAGAGCATGTTATTCGAGTGGCGACGAGCTCCAGTGTCAACCCTCATCGACAAGCCTCTGCGTCGGCCTCCATCACATCACCCGCGACAAAAGTTCCTCTTCGACAATAACAATGGCGACGAGTTTTGGGTGGTTGACTCGTCGATTGGACTGGAGCATTTCGGGATTCGTTAATGAGGGTTTGATCTGCTCGCTTTTTTTCTGAAGGAAGAGAGAAAAAGAGGGAAGTGTGACTTATACATTGAACGAATATCGTTCGGCCAATTATTATTTTTCACGCGAATTCGGTTTTCGAATTATCTGAAGGGATGGAGGGAGAGAAATTTGATCGAATGGTTTAGGCATTACAACTTTACTTGAAGATTTTTTTCCAAACTTTGTTTGGTTATTTTTTTTCTTTCTACTGGGAAGATATGCTCGACTAGTTTTTAAAATGGAAGGGATGGGAAACATGTGTTGAATGGTATAGTGATGGGTGTACAGTGATGTGAAGAGAAATGAAAAGGTTCTGATGTGAATATAATGTCAACCAATATAAATATAATTTTATTTAAATTAAAATCGTCCCGATCAGTTGCTTAAAATTTTGAACTCCTATCGAGGTGTGCCGCTAGGTGTTTATAATATTATATCCCTATTTTGAACACAATGGAAAAAAATTTGAGTCCAAATTCGGTCGTATGGAGAAGATAGCTTTTTGAACCCAATAATTAAATTGAATTTTCGATATAAATCTCAACGCCTACGGCTAAACGATAACTCCAAATGCTACGAAATTTGAAATCCGATAATAATATACTATTACAGTCTAATGGAACTCGTTTCGTTGAAATCCAAGACTGTACCTCGAATGGCTATTTTTAAATATCAATTTTAAACAATTTTTAAAACTGAACAAATCACTTTTAAATTATATTATAAAACTTCAATTATCTTCAGCATTATTAATATAAATTTTACAAGCCTAGCATTTTCACTTATAACCTAGCATTAAATATCTTATTTCATTTAGAAGTTTCAAATACTAAATAGTTATGATTTTCATTTCAGTTTCAATAATTTAAACGTCTAATTTATGGAAATTTAAAAACTAAATGTCGGGTTCCATTTCAAATCATTTTAAAAATAATAGATATATGTATACACTTACAAAATATATATCCAATTATATTTTACAAAAATTGAAATTTATATTTGTTTATCAAAATAAATCTGTAGTAAAACTACTATAATGGCCTTCCCACTTCGAAACCCGAAAATGAATGTCGATGGTGCGTGCACTCATCACCGAAATTATTTTCCAACGACAGAGTGGGGAGTACAGAACTTATTTCTTTCCAAAATTTCTTTATACTGAAATGTTTATATCAAAAAATACTTTAAGTAAAATTATTATTATATTCCAAAATTATTAGAAAGAAATTTTCAAAACCCAGAACTTAAGTTCTAAATTTCCAGTTTATCCTCATTTATTTTACTATCAAATTTATTTTCAACCAATATCTATAAATTTCGCTACCTAACAACTAATATATTATAGCCAAATATAATCTTTATAAAAAAATTATTTTATATATAGAAAATATAATAGGCAAAATTATTTCATTCATCTATATTCAAAACAAATATTGTGTCGGTTTATCCTATTAGGTGTTTAGAAATCCCTATTGATGTCATAGCGTCCTATGCACCAACCAGAATTTATAAATACAAAACAGAACAACTTAACACAATATAAAACTTTTTATAACACTAACAAATACGCTATCTCATATATGTACGCTCAGCGACTCATCATAGGGTATCACTACCCTGTTAATAAAGAGTCGGACCCTATAAAGCTAAAGTTTATCGCTAAACAAAGCTTTGATACCAGATGTAACATCCTGCCTTTTTGTACACTTTAAATCGACGATAAACCACATACGTCAGACTTAAACCATACGGAAGGGCGGATTGTTATTGGGGTAAATAAGAAAAACAGAGAAAGAAACAAAATAAAACAGAATCTCTTGGTGGAATGACAAAATATAATAATCAAATAACAGTTCATGAAGTTGTTTTACAAAACATTTGATTACACTTATACAACACAGAATTAGAGTTACATATACCAAAAAATAATAAATAAAAATACAACGGAACAATGTGATGTAGTGGAACAACCAAGTATATAATAATAATAATAATAATATCTTCGTCCTCCAAAATAAAGTCTTCAAATCCTGAAATGTTCAGACTGGCCCAAGCGAATTGAAAAGACAAAGTACTTGAGTCAAAGCTAAAAGACCTTATGAAGTTAAATCAACGGTAAAAATATATGAGTGGAACGGCGTCAGAGATGTTTATGGGATTTGACATCTCCTATCCAATGTCAACGTGAGTGCAGTAACTTAAGAGATGCTCGGGATTCACACGTCCTAAGGATCTGTTAAACTATCTACTATGTAGTAATATACGCTATTATAATAGTGTCTATAGTAAAGTATAATATACTTGAAAATAGCGTTAAGGCTTTACATTTTCCACCTTAACACACTTTTATATCCCATAGTCTATACAGTACCGTAATCCCCCCTTCCCCCATACTAGGCGTCGTCAGAGGGCACTCCATAGGAATGGTACAAAAAAAATCATATAAGGCGCGCTAGGGTAGGTGACACGGCACAACTAGGCAATGTTAGGGTAGATACCAATTATGCTTTCGGACCGGTGGTAACGCGTAGCAGCTACTACCGCCCACCTCAGCCACACCCCCAAAATCAAAAGGGCCCAACTCATTCAGAAAGTAATAGAATGTATCGAAGGAGTGTATCCGATAGAAGGCACTACCTTCTTAGCCTGTCGATCGCTCTTTTTTTAGCCACCTTATGCCAACTCACATGAGTCGGGTCCACTTATATACCTCAAAGGAAAAGCCGCACCATCCTACTTCATTCTGGAATCTCCACCGCGTACATGGTTGTTAAAGTAGTTTTCGGAGTTGGCAGAGAGTATGACAACTTCTGATCCCGGTCTCTTTAACAACCAAGCGTTATTATTACACCGCGGTCATTTCAAAATAATATATACTTCAAAACCAGAATATAATATCCATTCCAAAACCATATAAACATGATATTATTTCCATTTCAAAAACCAAACCAATATGATATCATTTAATAAAACCCAAATCAATATAATATCATTTTTATTTCAAATATATCCTTTCCAAAATCATAGCACTTTCAATGATAATACTTTGAAACTCATATCCTTGAAACATATCTTCCACCACTTAAATGGCTAAAATATTCAAATACTTTATTAAATAAACTAGCTTCTTCAATTTCACAAATTAGTTTCAAAACAACTCAGATTTCTAAATTTTAACTTTAACCAAATCCTAAATCATAAATTTCAATTCAATTCAGTTTCCAAATAAATTATTTCAAATTATATCAATTTCAGAATAGAGTGATCCACATAATAAACTGTAATGACCTAGAATTTCAGTCATTTGAAATTCATATATTTAATTAATTTTAAATATTCAAAAGTAAATTTTATAGGTCGAATAACTTATATTTCGAATATCTGTACTTAATTGGATAATTAAATTGTTAATTTAAAATTTGAAATTGTAGAAATAATTGGAAATTGAATTAAATGTGAATAAAAATGATTTGTCAAGTTATATTAAATCTTATTTGAATTAGATTGATGTTATAGAAGTTCTATAATTGAATTAAAAGTCAAATTGTAAAAATTGAATATTTTAATATTTAAATTGACGGGTAAAAATAGTCATTTTTCAAGCAGTCTCGGATTTCGACGAAACCAATTTCATTGGATCCATAATGTTATATTATTGTAAGATTTCAAATTTCGTGTCAATCGGATTTACGGTTTGTCCAGGGCAAGCTAAAACGCGTAGAAAGTTGTTTAAGTGAATTTTAAATTAAAAAGTCGATTTGAAAACCTATCTTTCAAATATGATCGAATTGGCTCCCGATATATATTCCATTATGTTCAGAATAGGGGTAAAACATTATAAACACCAGGCGGCACGTTACGTTTCGAGTTCGAAAATTTTGGTGACGAATAGTGCGCGTTAATTTTCTATAAAAGGACCTTAATTCTTCATTTTTGCAAAACCCTAAATAATCTAGGTTTAGCTGCCGTTTGTTTTCAATGGCCACAAACATTCAATTCTTCTCTCCTCCAAATCTATAGATCCATAAACAATTACGTAAAGTGTTCAACTACAACATCGAAGAGGGCATCGAGATCTTCTAGATCAACGGTTAAGACTGGATTTAATACGACAGATCAACGGCAAATTGATGATGAATGTACGCCTTTCAGTCGCGTTTTTCGAGCAAGATTTTGAGCCGAGCACGACCGGATTATGGGTGAAGGTGGAGTAGACCAGGGGCTTCGAAATGCCGTAGTTTGATCAACCTATAAGCGAACGAAGGTGGAGCAATAATTCGCAAAAGAATGGCGTGCGTTGGGTTTCATCGGCTGGAGATAACATGATTTTCACGAAGGAAGAAGAAAGAAAGGCGCACGGTCCAGATTTCTTCAAGAAAAATCAACGGCCGATGCAATGTAGGGTTTTATAATAGAGAAAAGTGAAACTGATTTATATATAAAATTGTTTAAACTTTAAAACGCTGCAACTTTTTCATACGAGGTCTGTTTCATACGGAACGAATTGCATTGGAACCGTATTGACGAGCACTACACGATGGAGATGGTTTGGAGCTGACTGGAGTCGGTGTGAATTTTGGGTAAAATTAAACGCGCGTTTAATTTTATTCGGAATAAAACACTACAGCTGCTATTGGACGCAAAGTGAGTACAACTCGCTCTTTCTGACTCACTAATATTTTATATAAGTGAGAAATAATTTATTATATGATGATTGATGATTTTTTGGATGATATATGATATATTTGATATTTGGATATATACCTGCCTAGTGGAGCAGATGACCCTATACGTTCCCGTGTATGAGCGGATACCCTTTGTATGCACGTCTGCCTTGAAGCGGACATTGTACACATATTCTAATATGTATATTTGATGCAGGTGACAGGTTGGAGGGATCCAATTGGATTCCTCACCAGTATCGATTTATTTACAAATATTGATATATATATATATATATATATATATATTTTGTTATCATATGATATATGATGTTTGGATGTTGTGATTTATGTATTTGGTG
Source organism: Allium cepa (assembly GCA_030765085.1). Taxonomy (NCBI): domain Eukaryota; kingdom Viridiplantae; phylum Streptophyta; class Magnoliopsida; order Asparagales; family Amaryllidaceae; genus Allium; species Allium cepa. The sequence continues at coordinate 552,706,080 of CM060938.1, forward strand.
TTGTTGCAGCATTAGGCCTATTTTGTAAATTTTAAAAATGTTAAAGTGACGATTTCCAAATTTAAAAGGATTTTAAAGTGATTTTGGAAATATACGTTTTATTGAATTTTTGAATTGTTAAGAATGAATTTATTTTGAATAAATAAATATTATAATTTTTATTGTTATAAAAAATATGATTTTTGTGAAATAACACTTAAGTATGATTTTTGGAGTTATATAAGTTTTAATAATGATTTGTAAATTATTAAAAGAAAAAGTTTATATAAATGGATATTTTATAAATCAAAATGATGGGATTATAAAGGAATTTTATACGAGTTAAAATGAGGTTATAAATGGATTGTATAAGTAAATATGATTTATAGATTTATAATGGAAGCGGTTATAAAAAGAATGATTTTGGAAATAAATGAGTTATAAGTTATTAACTTATAATTTGACTTTTTGGTATATAATTGAGTTATAAATGGAATTGGTTAGTAAAGGAATTTTGTAAATTGAAGTTTTTATAAAATACAAATGGAATTTATAAACATTGTTTTATAAATCCGAAATCAATTGAATTTGATAAGTTAAATATAGAAGTTTATTCAAGAAGATATATCCACGATTTTGGGACAGTGGATAATTCTTTAATTAAAATGTGAAATAGTAATGAATTTGTTATAGGAAATATATTCATGTTTTTGGACAGTGAATTATCTTTTGAAATAAATGTGTAGAAGTGTTGGAATTTGTTAGAAAATTTATATTTATGATTTTGGACAGTGAATTATCTTTCGAAATAAATGTGTGGAAGTGTTGGAATTTGTTAGAGAATTTATATTCACGATTTTGGACAGTGAATAATATATTAAAGAAATGTTTTGGTAAGTAATCTTTTAAATGGGATAAAATGGTTTAAAGTTGTTTTAAAACGTGTTAAGTATTGAAACCATAGATTTCAACATTCATTGTTGAAATGGACGTTCTCGAGAAGTAAGTAAATAATGGACTATAACACTGTTGTTATAGTAAATGATTTTCGAAAAGAAATGTTTTTGTATAGTATTGGGGTTTATATATCTATCTTATTTTCGAATCCCTATACTAGTTATTTTGGGTTGTCGTAATGATTTTTTACGCAACATTCGTTTTGACCCAAATAAATGTGTTTAAAGAGAATGTTTTCCTTGAAGAATAAAATATATACTTAATCGTGATTTAAGTACATGTAGTATTTTCTAAGTGTTGAAAATAAATTGAGTTGTGAATTACTTATTATTAAATAAGTATTTGGAAATGTTTTCCAATGTTGAAATGATTTTGGAATTATATCTTTTTAAAGATAATTTAAAGGGAATATTTGGCAAATGGTTTAACTAATAAAAGATTAATTAAAAGGGCTCAGTGATTGTTATGGTGCTGAATATTTGTTTGTTCACTTTGATAGCTAAATAACCGACTGTCAAATTGCCCAAAAAATTTAGTTCCTCAACTTGAGGTGGAAACTATTTAGTCGTACACTTAGTACATTGCCTTCTGTGTGGGCTTGATTATCATTTGTGTTGAGGATGTTGATTCGTGTAGTGCGGAGTATTACTCCAATCTATCGAGCTTCCTTCTTGGCCCGAAGGATAGCAAGTTGAAAGTTGGAGATGTGATAAGTCTAGGAGACTTAGTTTCTATGTGAGGTTGAGAAACGCTTTTGCGTTGTTAGTGCAAAGAGAACGGGATCAGATTTATCTGAAAACCTCTTCGGACCAACGTATATGTGACGATTGTGCAGGTTGCTTTGTGATGATATTAATATTCTGGATTTTCATAGTGGGGACTGCTTGTTGATCGTTTGGGGTTAAAATCTCAATATACATCTAGTAGCAGTGGTCTCTTCATTATGAGATATCCAATGCAAGGACTATTCGCTACTAATCCTAGGGATTTCCCGACAGGATGTGGTAGGAAAGTACCTTCGGTTTGTCCTGTTCCTGGACAACTTGTATGGATGTTTGTCTGACATTGCATTTCTAAAGATTACGTACGTTGGTTTTTACAAATGTAAATCAGTGGTGGCGGAGAAGGCAACTTCTCTTAGCTTAACACCCTTCTTGAGACGTATGAGCTTAAGGGTTGTATTTTTGTGGAAGGCAATTAGTAGTTAACGGAAGTGGTCGTGTGGCATTCAAAGTGATTGTGATTGTGAAAGGTAATCGTTACCTCGTCTAGCCTCATCAACCGAAAACGACCAAAACAGGATTAGATGCAGCAGGGCTAAGTGGATCATTCCCATTAGGATATGATCATCCTCTTCTAGATATATCTTTACACGCTATGACGTCGTGTATCTTATTATTATGGTTTGTATGCTATGAGGGACCTCGGTAAAGGTCGGTAACGACCGGAGGATGATATATTAGATACCATCTAGTTATAGAGGTGGGCCGGTCTTGTGTTGGTAGAGGATCCTTAGTGATGGTCCTCGGTACATTCTTCTAGAGATGTACTGCTGGAAGGTAGTCCCTTCACCTAGTCATTTGTATGGAAATCCAAACTCCACTACGTTCCTGCCAATTTATCTGTAGAGCCTAGTATGCTGGAATTTAATAATGGTAACAATTTTGGCTATTTTGAATATTATTTGTGCAATAGACACTATTATAATATAAGAGGATTTGACATGAAATGTTTTAGTTATCGTAAGGTAAAAACATGTGTATGGACTTGTCTTGCGAGATACTTTTGTTTTGATAAAGGAAAAGTTTGGTAATTTAATAAATTCAGTTGAATGTATTTCTCACGCTGGTTTACTAGACTGATCCAGGCGTTCTTCCCTTTCAATGCTCGGGTCAGACCGAGTATATTTACAGCTCTAGATTGGTGCTTTGGGAGCTTCAGCGGGAGAGCTGGAGATCTTCATTTACGTATACGCGTATCTGTTTTGATTATTGATTATCCGCTGTGCTTTGTTTGTTGTCGTATATTATCGGCAATTGTGAGGACAAGTTTTTATAACTGTTCAAGCTGATAACTCTGATTGATGTGTGTATATATATAGTTTCTGTTTTGTAAAGATCATTGATATGATATTATATGTTTCCCCCTGCGATGTGAGATTCTGTATTATTCTATTTTGTTCTATCTTCTCTCTTCTTTTCTTTCTCTTGACTTTCCGTCAGTCAGTGCTTTTGGGGTCGTACATGTGTGGTTTATTGTCGATTTAAATAGTACGGATTTGCGGGTCGTCACATAAACCATTCCAAATTCCATAGATTTCCAACTTTACGTATTCAACAAATTTCAAAACTATGTTTGGAAATTTCATACATACATACATATATATATATATATCAAACTCAATTTTCTATTATTTAGTTTTGAAATAATTTACTTAATAAATCCATTATATTTTAAATAAATCCCAAATTACAAATAACTCAATATTTCTTCAATTTATTTTCCAACCTTAATTTATTTAAATCATTATAAACTCTATATTAAAATATAATTTAAATACTTAACCATATCATCTTCAAAAAAAATCAACTTATTCTTAAGTTTATTCTATATTAAACAAGTTTACGCATAACTTAAAAATCAAGAATAAAATATCATTTATATAATATCAAAAATCAATATTTATATAAAACCATATAGTTCTTTATAAAACCATAGAAATCATTTTAAAATATTTTTATATATAGACCACGGTGTCTGTTTATAATTTTCTATCCTATGGTCAAGTGATACGAATATTTATCATTTCAATCCGTAATTTAAAATATACATACAGTTATATATCATTTCAAACCGTAATCCTGAATAAAATAAAATCCACAATAAGTTGCAGTTTATAACAATATAAAATACAACATCCATTCATCCAATATCAATCATCAAACATTTATCACAATCATCTTCCAATTCAATCAGCAACATCAATATAGGACAGATAATAAATAATAGGTATTGACTGGCAGTTTATATTCAATAATAAATTAATTACTATTTTATCCAAATAAATTCAAATAAACTGAGATGATGATTCAAAATATACCAAACGGTCATAAATAAATTTCTAATCACATCATAAATCAATTTAACAGACATAAGAAATTTTAGAAGTTGTGAATGGGTTAAAACACTCACCTTTTGAATTTAAATTGGATTTAAATCCAATTTAAACCCAAAATTTGAACAGTCTAAGAATCTGTCCAAACTAGGGCCAAAATTTCCGAAATTTCAATACGATCCTAACGCAAGAAACCTCGTCTGAATCCGAGCTTGTACGCAAAAGTTATGGATTTTAGAACAATTGAGTTGCAAATTATAAAATAATTCAGAAAAATAAAATGTTGGTTGCTACGTCACCGTACTGTCTCCCACACGGGCCTCAGTAAATCGATCGTAAAAGAAACCCTAGCCGCCTCCTTCACTAGCCGTTGACCACGAACCACATCACCGATTAGCAACCGGGCCTAGTCGCCCTCACGTCGACGAACTCCACGGCCAAGACCGACCCAACGTCGGTGGTCCCATCGCTAGCGGTGCCCACTGTCGACATACGTTCGCCATGAAATCTTTCCATTCATCCACCAAGTGCGGCAAATCCATGCACCATCGGAGCAATGTAAACTCATGGATCTGCAGCTCTCGATCCCCTCCACACTACCATACCCATGATTCATCGATCGACCGGCGTTGATCGACGAACGATTGAACGGTCGAGGTTATTTCGCTTAATTCCAGTCATGCAACAGCCCAGATCAAAAAATGAATTATAGATCTGAGATGTGCTCGTAGAGAGCTTTAAATCGATATAAAATTTGTTATTGTTTGAGGATTTTTAATTTTTGATTTGAATTTGATATTGAAATTGGACTGTGAAATTCAGGGTTTGTCTGCCATTGAGAAAGAGGAGGAACAGAAATTTATGTATGTACAGAAATGAGAAATAGAAAGGCCGCTAGGGTTTATAACGAGGTATATAGAGGTAGAACACAATAGAAACAAATGGGCTTGATTGGTTTGGAAAAATTGAACGACAGATGGCCCGAAAAGCCCGTTTCGACTCCGGAACAAAATTGGGCCAACCCATATGTCAAAGCAGATGTTTTGAAATATTTCAAATGCAATAGAATAGGTTTCAAGTCCAGATTCCATCGTATGAAGAAGTTATGCTAAAATCAAGTTATTTCAAATTGATTTCAATTAAATTGATTTCTAGGCGTTTCGAGTCCGTACGATCAAACGACAAGCCTGATCGCTACGAAACTTGAAATCCTACAATAATTCACCGTTACGGATCAGATGAAACTAGTTTCATCGAATTTCGAGTCAGTGGCCAAAATGGCTATTTTTCAGTTAATTAAATAAATATTAAATCAATTAAATCAAAATTTTCAAATTCCAATTCCATAATTAATAAATCTTATCATTTTTTATTTCTAGAACAATTTCAATAATTTAAACAAATTTAGATGTCAATTTAAAGTTGATTAATCCATCAATTTCCGTATTAAATTTCAATTTTATTAAATTCGAAAATTATGAATTAAAATTCCAAAAATCCATTTATTAAGTTTTAAACCTTATTATCCAAGTCTTTCATTACAATAAGATTATAACTAACATTGGGTTACCTCTTAGTTCACTAATGTTTCCCAATTTCATCTTAATTTTAATTCACGTAATATTTATATATTTAAATCCATTTATTTGCAATTAATCCAATTATTAAATTTAAATCCCAATAAATAAATAAATCTTTGTTTTCCATTCTTTTCATTCAACCAATTGTCATTTTATGAATAGAATTAACATTATTTCCAATTATTCCTTAATTTACACTATAATAACATTGAATTGAGATTCATTGCAATTGATTACAATGTTTGATTTAATGGACTAAATAAATGATTAACTTATAATGATTGTTATCATTAACTCTCAACCACATTTTTATAAGTTTATCATTTCCAAACCAATGTTAAAACTTCTTACTAAACATTGATTTTATTCAATTACCATTCAATATATATTAATTTCATTAATTAATTCAATATTTACGTTTGTTTTCTTATATTCGATTTATAGCCTAATATAACATTTACATTAATTCCATTAATTGTAATTCCATTCAAATAGTTAATACTTAACTTGGATTAGCATTATTACATCTCATTTAAGTTATTGTTTCATTAGTGAAACATAAATTTCTGTTTCCAATATTAGATAACAAAATTTTAATAAAATTAACAATTAAATTATTGCAAATTTACGGGTTGTAACAGATTCTAGCTGTTCCAGGCACACGATGGACAACAAATCAAAGTTCCTTAGCCAAGCACAATGGTGGAAGAATGACAATGGGTAACAATGAAAAATTATTGGTAAAGGTAAAATAGGTAACGGTGCATTTATTTTGAACGATATATTAAATGTTGAAAATCTGCACCATAATCTGATGTAAATCAGCCAGTTATGCGATAAAGAAATGAAGGTTGATTTTAATTCTGACTTATGCAAAAATATTGACCAATCATCTTCTCATCCTGAAACTAGTTCATATAGGTTTGTTTGGACTAACGATATTGTAAGTTTAGGTGGTAAGAGAAGTTTTTTGTATTGATATACATGGATATATTTGTTTATTTTACTGATTCTAGGTCTGACGCTATATTCATAGTTTGTTTATTTGCACCGTTTCAATTCAAATACAAAGGAATCACATTTTACATGTTGTAAAATGATTATAAGGTATTTATTGCAACTTCATGGTTTGGTCTATAATATCTAATTTATGATAACTGCGATTCAAAGGGGTATTCAAATGCAGACTTTGCTGGTAGTCTAGTTGATAGAAAAATTATTGATGGAATATATTTTGTGTAGGGACATTCATAAGTTGCATCACATTTCCAAATAAAATATCTGCGTAATTTTCATTTTGACTGATTTTCAATTGGCAGACACTTTTTCATAAAATCCTTTCAAAAAATAGTTTTTGTTGACTTATAGTTTTTGTTGACTTCGTTTTAGATTAGACATTTTAGAAATTTGTTTTTACATTTATTTTTGAATTTGATCTTAAATGAATACATTAACTAATTTGACTTCTTACTGATTATCGAAAAGATAAATAGTGATTTAAAAAATGATGAGTGTTGATATTAATCATATATTATGACTTGAGACAGTATATTTAGTAAATTTCTATAAAAATTTAAACAATATTTATAATAGCTTTTGTTGGTAAAAATTCCATGACCATCTCTATTTCTATCATATTTCTAATGACCGTCACTCATTAAAATCCAATATAGTATGTCAAAATATTGTATTTTAAACGGAAAATTATTCGTTTTTATTTTATTTATTTTTTAGCAATAAAAACATCCAAAGTATTCACTCTCATTTAAAAGTCCTTATGGTTATGCATGGGTGAATTACTTGAAATATTTTTTTATGTCCTTTCATGCTCATTTAAAAGTCCTCACAATTATGCATGAATGGAACACATATCAAAATTGATTATTAAATAGACGAGTTGATTCTAATCCCGTTTAAAAGTCGTCACGGTTATGCATGGTTAAAAAATGCTTAAAATTCATTTTTTTATATAAAAATTGGGAATACTACTAATCTCATTTAAAATTCCTAACGGTTATGCATTGTTAGTAGATATTCAAATCCTAATATAAATATACTACAAATAGACACAACTATATGGTTTTATATGCCGACATTACCCCTATCACTCTAAAGTGGAATATGCATCTAATAGAGTATTTATGATTTCTGTTTGATTTTTTGTTGAAGTTAATATTTATACTCGATTGGGTATTGATGTAATGTTAATGTCTATCACTTTATCTTGTTTTTTCTAACACTATTACTCTTTTGCTGATAACAAAAGGGGGAAAGAAAAGTTAAGATTTTGGCAAATAAAGTTTATATTGTCCTGACTCGAGTGTTTGTGTTTTACTTTACGCTTGGGTCAGCCTGAGTATTTACAGCTTAGCTTTGGATTACCTTTCTGGAGCTAGGAATCGCTGGAGATTATACTTGTCTAGTTATCTATTCCCTTTCAGTTTCAGTTGTTCTATTTCAGCTCTGATATTTATAACTTCTATATATTTGAGATTCTATTGTATATGTTTTTAGACTGATATTATGTATTGTGTTTTGAGAGTTTGTTATAGTAGCTTCATGAACTACTATGGTATTTTAATTTTCCGCTGCGAGTTATTCTGATATTCCTATGTCTCTGATTTTATGATTGTATTTCATTTGCTTCAAATTTATTTACAATGCGATATTTTGAGCAATTCAAGTCCGGCATGTGTGGATGTGAATGGCTGAAAATATCGGGTTGTTACAGGGTTCTCACTTTGTGAACAGTGATGAAGCTTAGATTCATAGCCCTACACATCCCTAGTGTAAAAGGGTTGGTTGATAGTCGAGAGACTTGATGTAAAAGCAAACTCAAGGTACCACATGTAGTCACCACCATGTTGAAAAGCAAGAGTACACCCATGTTGAAAAGCAGAAGGGTAGCGGGGTGGTTGAAAAGCCTACCACAGTGGGTCCGAAAAAACCCATTCATTACATTTGGTATCAAAGCTGAAGGTTAAGCGAGAAACTTGACTTTGGTTAGGTAAAGGCTCATCAGAGATTGGGTTAGTAATACCCTAGGATGAGTAACTCATTAGAGATAGGGGTAGTAACATCCTAGAATGAGTTTGAGTGCATTATATATGAGCACGTATTTGTCATTGGACATAAAAATGTTTTGTGTTGATTAATCTGTTAAGTGGTACATGGATTCCGGTCGATGCATGAGAGCTCCATGCAATTAATAGGGATTCCTAAACACTTAATTAAGGCAAACCGACACACTATTTTTGAAAAAATTGGTGAAATAATTTTACCTAATATTATATTTTGAATATAAAGTATATATTTTGAAAAGTTGTATAGTTAGAAATCAGGATTAATGAAATTTAAATATGAACATCTTGTGATTAGAATTTCACAGTTTGACTATAAGATGTCTCATAAAGATAATCGATAAGTAAGAAATCTGATAAGGTAATTAAGATCTTTAATACTTATTCCAAAATAATAAATTGAACAATTGTTTGATTTAAAAGTTTAAGTACAAATACCTTGTGAATTAAGTTTCACGATTTAACTATAGGATATTTGATAATAATATTTGTTTAAGAAATGAAGACGTAAGATAAAAATTTATTTAAATGATTGTATAAAACGATAAATATAAAAAGAATGTGAATTTAAATTCAAGTAATTTAAAGAGTTATTAAAATTTAAATGAAGTTAATCAATATAAGATAAATGAATTTATAAAAATAGGTTTTATAAGGTAATATATAAAGGATTTTGAAAATGATATTAAAAAGAGATGTTTTATGATAACTAATTCAATTGGCTCGAAAATAAACTAAAAATGGGCAAGAGATGTGTGTGGATGGTAAGCACTTCTCTTAAGTATTGCTCTTCTTGTTAAGAGGATATATGATACTATTAGTAGTACCCCGTTCCTTGGATTGTTTTGGAGTTACTCGATCTATATAATTTCTTAAGTTAAAGAGATAATGTGAATCATTAATTGACAAATTGATTGGTAATATTTATAAAAAGGTTTAAAGTAAAGATAAATTTGGAATCGCTAATTGCTAAAATAAAGCGGAATGTCCAACGATTTTTAACAGTCGAAAATTTCTGAATCACACTAAACTCAACGCTAAGGAATTTATGGAATATTCTGGTAAAAGATAAACCATTGTGAAATACTTTGAGTAAAAAAAAAAATAAGGATAATTTATGAATCTGATTTATAAAGAAAAAAAAGATTTTAGAGTTAAGAGTATGAGGATTTAAATACTGGTGATTTTAAAATTTGTTTTTCAAAGCTAGAAAAATAATAATAACAACTCCTCAAAAAGGTAATTATAACCTAGAAAATGTTTTATTGATGAATTCTAGCACAATTAAGAATTTGGACTTAAGTCTTTAAAATATGATTGATTTACATAAGTTATAAGATGTAATAAACTTAAGTGATAGTTTTATGAAATGATTCGTAAATAATATTAGTGTTAAAGGAAATATACCGAGATAAAAAATTATGGAGGGAAAAAAATAAAAAGATAAATTATCTTTTGAGTGAAAAATGGTTTCTTTATAATATTTTCCTTTATTAAAAATATTTGGAAATAAATAATTAAAGGGATTATACAAAGAAGCACCTTTATAAATTATTTAAGCTTAAGATAAAAGTTTATGAAAACATTTTGAAAGTTAATAAATACATATGTTATATGTACATTATTTCATCACACAAATGATGATCTAATATTCGAGTATGGAACTTTGAGATGTTTACACTGGTTCAAAAAAGATTTATCGCTTGATTCTTGACGACGAACATTAATGAGGGTTTGTGTTTAAGTACTTTAGTTTTCTATCATAGTTGAGCACTATGCAAGGAAAGCAAATGTTTCTGAGAAAAGAGCCTGATTAAGGTCCGCACTAGAGGTTCAAGGGACGATACTAGTTCGGAAATAAAGTTGTGTATTCGAATAGGAGATCGAATAAGATATTCACACGGATGATTTGTGGATATTCTATGGAATTAAGTTTGAAGATAACAGTTTTGGGCAAACTTTTGTTTGGGTAATTTCAAGGATGAAATTCTTTTAAGTAGGGGAGAATGTAACGACCCAGAATTTGACCACTTTAAAACATACTATTTAAAGTGATTTTAAATATAAAATATGTAAGGTTATATGATTCAAATAACATTAGATAGGATTTGAAAAGAGAAGTATACACAAATATAGTAACATTTGCCTATAACGACAAAAGTGACAAAATGCTGATTTCAAAAAAATAAGTTTCAATGGTTAAATAAATTATTTTAATATATTTATGAGTTCTTATATTTTTAAATAGCATTATATAAATTTTTTTTTAAATTTTTTTTACACAAATAAATAGTTTAACTAAAACGTCAAAATGTGACCGTAAAACATTTTGTCGAAAAACGACGTTTTGTCAATTAAAGGTTGTCGCAACGTCGTCGCATCTTTATTTTCTAATATAGGAAAATATATTCAAATAGTATAAGTATTAATTAATTCACTAATCAAGTTTACTTTTACTAAACATACTTAGAAAATTCTAGAATATAATTAACAAAAGGAAAAAAATGTAATTTCAAAGCATAAAGTCAACATCAAATCAAAGAAACATAATTATTACTTTCTTCAATTAATATCTAAGTGAAAATGACATAAGGTAATGATCTGAAATGTGATGATAAGTGTTAAAAAAATAAGGTTACTTAAGAAGTAAGTAACGTTATTTTGGTAATTTGGTAAAGGAATATTTTGGTAACTTACCACTTCATTTCATTTTCTATAAATACCAACCACTTTCTCACTTTTTTTCACACTATTTCAATCTTCTTCTTCTTCCTCCTTGAAGTTCTCTTTAATGGCTTCTTCTTCTCTTCGATTTCTGCACTAACTTTTTCAGAATCATATCAAATCAACTCCAAACACCACCAAATTTTTTCAAAAACCTTAGGATACCATTAAAACATGGTTTGGCATCAAGGAAGTGAAGAAATGATGGAGGAAGGGAATGATCAAGGCAAGTCCAAACCTATGGGAAGGAGGAAAGCAAGTCGTGAAGCTCCGGAGTAAGAAGAAGAGAAGGAAGTACCGTCGATTTCATTCCAAGGAGCTAGGAGAAAATTCAAGGTGCTACAGAAGCTCTGCCGGATTTTTGGAAGTTTGGAAGAAGTGGTCGATATCATTAAGCAGAAGAAATGGAGTAGAAGTTGATTAGTTGAAGTTCAAGTGAAGTGCTGTTAGTAAGAATGTTGGTAGGAAGTGAACAATTTGGTTAAAAGGTGAGTACTCATATTTACTAATTAATCCATAACTTATTTCAAGTATAATGATTGAAAAGTTTAAATATGTTGAATGATTAAATGTTTGATAACTTGATTGCAAATTGGTTGATTATGTGATTGTTTATTTGGTTGATAACTTGTTGGATAAATCATAAGAAAAATGATTAGTAATTAACCATAGTTAATTAAATGAGAATTAAATCCATACAAATATGTGTATGAAGTTATTTTGCCTCTTAATTATTTTAAATAAGTTAAAATAGTTTAAATACGGTTTAAAACAAATTTGAAGTATTTCAGACAAGTTCTAAAGCAATTCACAGAATTGGTCAAAATCGAGCTTGTCGCATAGCGACAGTTCATAAAATTTGATCCGTAACTTCAAATTAACGTGGGGAATGATTTATAAGTCGAATTTCTTCGAAATAAAATTCTTTGGTTTATAATGGTAATAGTTTTCCAAGAAGAAAGAAAATCAAGATTTCATTAAGTAGATTTTGAAATATGTCCAAAACAATTTTCTAAAAACATCGCGGTTTTGCAGTTCGGAATCCAGAAAAGGATTTCTTTATAAATGATATCTTTAAATGATTAAAAATATGAAATAAATTTGATAAATCTATTAAAATGGTTTAAAAGAGACTTGGAATGGAAAATATGAATTTTCAAATACTAAAAAGTTGTTTAAATCAAATAAGCTTATATAGCACTTTCCGTAGCACTTTTATGCTGCGAATTCTATAACCTTTTGAAATGTTGTTTTACCCTTAACAATTCTTTCCTAAATCTTTTGTGAATGATTATAAAGGAATAACTAAGTAATTTAAAGGTGATTTGGAAGCTTTAATAAGACTTTGAATAAATAGTTAGGATGAATTGTTTATACCACTGAAAGAGAAAAGTGAAAATATTGAATGTAATAACAAACTGAGTATGCGAAAACGACTAGTACATTTGTCCTGCCTATGAGATCTGAGAAGGTAAAACAAGGTGTTTAACTATGGTTAGGGATGGAGCAACCAGTGCCCTGAACTTACCTGGCCTATGTTTTCTCTTTTTAGGCGAGGGGTGGAATAGATCGAGAGAAAAGCCTGGATGCTCTAAAAAGATCATATTTAAGTCCAAAATAAAAGAAAAGAAACAAATTCTTAAAATGTTAATTAACCACTTAATATCTTTTTTTCGATGATTGGTACGAAGGAACCGGGATCGGATTTGGCCGATTCCTATTTGAAGAACCGGAATCGGGTTGGGGTGATTTCTATCTGAAAATCACATCAAACTAATTTTCGAACCCCGTATGAAATTAACATCTTTTATCCGTGATTAGCACGTAGGAACCGGGATCGGATTTGGGTGATTCCTTTTTGAAAAACTGGGATCGGATTTAGGTGATTACTATCCGAAAACCCTTTCAAACTAATTTTCGAAATAAAATGTTTTGAAGACAAAGATCATGATGATAAAGATCTTCATGATATAGGATTACTTGTCACTAGTCCCTGGAGGTGAAATTTACCATATTTAAAGTGGCAGTAGTGCTCTGTTTTGAATATCTTCGATTCCCAAGTATACGATTTGAAGTTAAGAAAGAAATGTTTGATTAAGATTTAGTGAATGATTTGGAAAGGTTTTCCTAAGTGAAAAAGAAAATGATTTGGAATTATTCCAAGATTTAAGAAAGGTTTAAATAAATCAAATAATTTGATAATCGAGGCTTAATGATTCCATATACTCTTGAAGAGAAAATGGAAAAAATTGAAAAGAATATATCTAAGAAAGATATTTGATTTAAATAAAAAATGAATTTTGATGATTGATATCCATATATAAGCTTAACATCTTATAAAAAGATGATCGGCTTCGAAGGAACCGGGATCAGATTTGGGTGATCCCTATCCGAAAACCACTTTGAACCAATGTGTACATTCGGAAGTAACGACTTGTTGAAGATGATGATTATTGAAGACCGTGGATCTTTATAGTGTGAGGACATCTTGTTGAATATGCTCTGGGTCGCTCCCATTATAGAGTTATTTATAGCAATGGTCTTCCCATTGTGGAGATTTTTCTGATTGCAAGAACTACTCACTACTAGTGGCAGTAGGAGAGTGCCTTCGGTTTCGTTCAGTCCCAGAATGCACTTGTATGGATGAATGTCCGACATTGCATTTTTGAGACACAACGTTTAACTTTTACAAATGTACATCTGCTTGGTGACGGAGAAGGAAACTTCTCTTAGCTTAACACCTTTTTCTGAGACATACGAGCTCAGAGGTTGTATGCTTATGGGGTCAAATAGTGATCAAAGGAATGGTAGTGTGGCATTCAAAGTGGAACCTGTTATGTTCAAAGTGTGGTTTTGTATGAAAAGCGTGGCTTTGAAGAAATTGATTGTAGCTTCATGAGCCTCATACCTCGGTTATGATGGGATACTATGTGGTCTAACAGACGCAAATTCGGAATAAGTAAGTGTGTATGGTGGTGTCAAATATGTTTGGCCCTTTAGGGGATACTCCCTCAAGGCATTTATTGCCCCATGTGGATAAAGTGGTTAGCTTGAGAAAAGCAGAGAACGACCAGTTATCAGTTGTAGTGTAACAAGTATAGTTCCAAGTGACTAGTTTGAGAAAAGCGATTAAGGCACCATGGGAACTATGCTTGTTATGCATGGATCGGAGAAAAAGGCCACTAATGCCCTATCATCCAACCCCAATACAAGATTTACGGTTTTGATTGTATTCCCAAAATAGCTGTAATGACTTGCAAACAAGTCAACTACCACCTTTCTGGTATCATATATTTTGTTCGGTATATTCCGTTGACCTAGTCCGGATATATTGCCTTAGACTTAGTCCACATATTGATACCTTATTTAAATTAGTTTATTTGAAAAATGTTTTCAAAAGATGTCATTAAAAATAATATCAAGTGTATTCTAGTATGAAGTGTTTCGGTTATCATAAGGTAAAAATACGTTCTCGTTTATGTGTGGGTTGTGGTCTTATGAGATACCCTACTTTACAAAGGTTTTGATAGCATCGTTATGATCTATACATTTTAAATTTCTTGTATCTCACTCTGGTTTATCAAGCCTGATCTGGGTATTTTTAATACTCGGGTCAGATCCGAGTAGTTTCAGGTTTAGTTGAAGACAGTTGGAGTTTCCAGAGGAGAGCTGGAGATCTTCATCATCGTATGGATGTATTCTATTATCTGGTGCATCTATTGTATTTGTTTTGTTGTTTGTCAGCATTTGTAAGGGCAGGTGTTATAACTGTCCAGGCTGAATCTAGGTTAGGCTCCGATATTGTATTTTTAAATTTTCTGCTGTAAAGATTATTATACAAATAATATATGTTATTCCACTCGTGTGAGATTCTGTTCTGTCTTTATTTTTCTTCTACCCTTAATGATCCATCTCTTCGTGCAATTTGAGTTGGACATGTATCGTTTATTGTCGATTCAATGAGTACGGAAAAACTGGCCATCGCTCCTTACTTTTCTATTGGGCTTTAGTTTAATATAATTAGGCTTTTGTTTTTGTTATTATTTCATTCATAATTTCTTTTTAATTAAGTAACTTTCTAGTCATATGACTATGGACAAGCTATAAGACGTAGTTTGAGAATTTGCAAGTCAGTGGCTGAGTTGTGGCAGGGTTTTCAGCGTAGAGTTAGGTTAGTAATTAGCGGTGTCGCAAGTTTACATGTGTAAGCGTTTGACTACTTAATTTCTAGTAGAAACCTTAGAGGCAGCATGTAGGCAGGGTTTTTCCGAAGCTGGGTAAATCTGTGTTGTTCTATTTTCGCTTTTATTATTCTACTATTATCTGTGCTGCAATTATTATATTTATTTCTGCATTAATTTTTATTATTTTTAGTATCACCCTATTCACACCCCCCCCCTCTAGGGTGAAATCGATCCTATAAGTGATGAATGTAAATTAATTAAATAAGCATTGTATAAATGAATGAAGAGGAAAAAAACAAAGAATAGTAAATAACATGAAAGAAGATTAATAAGAATATACTTAATTGATATATGAAATTTTTGTTTGTTATGGCTTATGATGTTTGGAAAGGATACTTCAATTGTATAAAGATGTATAAATAATTTGTTGAGTTGTATCTAAGACTGTTGAATGTATGGTATACTTAGTAGTTTATTGTAAGATTTCGAGTTTTGTAGTGACTAGGCTAGTCGTTTGATCGTACGGACTCGAAACACGTAGAAATCAATTTAATTGAAATCAATTTGAAATAAGCTGATTTTTAAGCTAACTTCTTCATACGATGGAATTAGGACTTGAAACATGTTCCACTGAGTTGAAAAATATCGAAAACATTTATTTTGATATATGGTACAACCACTTTCATTTCGATGACATACCGGGCTTTTCGGGTCGTTATTGCCAACTCAAATCTATTCGATTGTGTTTTTCTTATCCGGCCTTGTTCATATAAATTATCCTATTCTAACCCTAGCAGACTTTCTATTTTGTTATTCCTATACGTACAATTCTATTTGCCTATTCCTTTCTTCCAATGGTAGAAATAAAATTTCGATTACAAACCTTAAGTTCAATTTCAAAAATTAATTTTAAAAATTCAAACTCTCCAAACCCTATCATATTATATATCGTAGGAAACCTCTCGACGAGTGCAACCCAAATCTATGATTCATTTTTTGATTCAGATCATTATTTGACCAGAAATTGGCCATTTATCTACGGCCATTCAGATGTGATTGGTGGATTTTGATGGTGGATCGTCAACCTGGCGGCGATCAGAAGGCGTGGGGTCGTAGAGTTTGTTGAGCAATGATTATCTATGGTTTTAGTTTGTCTCGGCAACGCTCTAAATCGCCACGAATGGTGATCTAAAGGGGACGGTGGCGGAGTGTTTTTGGAACTCGTAGAGGCCACGCGTAGGGTCGTTGGGGGCGGCCTGAGATGCTAGGCGTGGTGGTCGGCGTTAATCTGGAGCGTAGCGTGCATGAAAGTAATGATTGGCTCGAGACGTGATGGTGGCTTCTAGGGTTCGAGTTCGATCATATCTGGAGAGTGCATTATGTTCGTTGATGACGTGTACGGTGAGAAACATGTTGTTTTGATTTGTTTTATTTTAATTTTAATTTCAAAACATTCTAATCATCATAACCTTTATGTATGAGGTCCAATTCAGGCGCGGTTTGTTTCATTGGGATCGTATTGAAATTCTGGACATTTCACTGGCTTGGATGAATTCTGAGACCGTTGAATTTTAGGCCTTTATTTGGATTTCAAATCAATTTGAAATCAAAAGTGAGTGTTTTAACCCACTCACAATTAATAAATTATCTTATGCTAGTTAAATAAAATTTACGGTGTGTTTTGGAATTGATTGGTTGATGTTTGGTATATTTAAATTGTCATTCCAGTTAAATTCGACCTTTACTGCATTTAATCGTCATTTAATTTAATACTGAATTTAATTTTCAAATTAATACCTGTTAATGATAATTAGTTATCTACTGATGTTTATTGGTTGATTTGAATGATGATTATGATGGATGTTTGATTGTTGATATTGGATGACTGGATGTTATATTTTATGCTGTTATAACACTGCATGTTCACTACGGGTTGAACGATACATGCCCGAATGATCATATAGAATAGGGAAAATCGTTATGGGTTGAAATGGTAAACCTAAGCGATTTTCATTAAAATAAATTTAGGATTTTTGGTTGAAATAATATATACCCAAAAAAATATAAAATATTTGCGAATTGAAATGATAAATATATGTATCACTTGACCATATGATAGAAAATTATACATAGACACCGAATTGATTAAATTAAATGATATTAAATCTTTATTGAATCTAGTTAAACGATATTTTGAAATAGAATTTGACTGATTTAAGTTAAATACTTTTAAGTAATTATTTAAAGGATTTAAATTGAAAATTTAAAGTTGAATTGGAAGTATAAACAACATTCATCGAAATTGGATTCTGATTTTAAATCTGGATGTGGTCCAGCTTTGTTGAAATGGAAGAAATGGTTAAATGTGATGTTAATTTCAAATTTATTTTCTTAATATAAACTGTAAAATGTTATTTTAAATTCTAACTATTACGATTTTCAACTTTTAAACCAAATTAATCTATTCTAATTATTTTAAACCATTTAATGTATTTAAAGTACTTTATCTATTTTAATCTATTTTAAATCTATTTAAAGTATTATAATCTATATAATCTACTTTAATTCTATTTAATCTATTTTAAATCTATTTTTTTAAACTATATTAAACTATTTTAATCTATTTTAAATTATATTAATCTATTTAAATTATATTAATCCATTTTAATCTATTTTAAACTATATTAATATGTTTTAACCTATTTTAAACTATCTTAAACTATTTAAAAAAAACTATTTTAGATAATCTAAACGATTTCCTGAATTTCAGGTTTTGTAAAGTGGAAGTTTTATATTTAAATCCTTGATTTTTAAGTAGAATATGATTAAATGATGTTATAACATAAGTAGGGATTTAAATGACATATTGAAGGAATATGATGATTTTAAATGAGGATTTAATCTATTTTGGAAATATGAATTCGAAAGTAATATGATTTCAAATGTGATATAATTTCGAAAGTAAATATGATTTCAAAATGATATGGTTTTGAGAGAATGATATTTTGATATATGAAACGGTTTTGGAAATGTAAAAGAACCATCTAGTGCGAAATAACTGTTGGTTGTTAAAGAGACCGGGATCGGATTTTGTCGTACTCTCTGCCAATACTGAAATCCACTTTAACAACTGTGTATATGGTGGAGATTCCAGAAATAAAGTAGGATGGTTTGGCGAACGATTCTGTATAAGGAATTTACGTTACCCTCACACCAGTGACTTAGCTTAGATGTGACAAAAGTAGGAGCTATATTTGGTCCAAGTGAGGTCATTCATCCGAGTGGACATGCTTCTTCAATACCGTATTATGGCTTTGTGGTTGATTTGGTGGCCACCGATTTTAATTATGGGAGTGTGTTTCAAGGTGGACGGTAGTAGCTGCTATGCGTTACCACCAGCCTGGTTTTGCAAAACAGTAGAGTCCTACCCTAGCATTGCCTCGAGTGCCGTGTTCACATGCCCTATCGCACCTTCTACGAGTTTGATTTGTACCATACCTATGGAGTGCTCTTTGATAGCCCTTCAGTTTACGGAAGAATTATGGTCCTGTATAGACTATGGGAATATATAAAATGTGTTAAGGGGGATAGGGGTAACGCCTTAACGCTATTTTAATAATTTACTTTACTATAGACACTATTATAATATCGTATCATACTACATAGTAGATGGTTTAATGGATCCTTAGGAGATGGTAATCCCGAACATCTCTTAAGTTATTGCACCTACGTCAGTCACTAGATATGGGATGTCAAACCCAGTAAACATCTCCGATGCCGCTACACTCATATTTATTTACTGTTGATTTAACTTACGTAAGATCTTTTAGTTCTGGCTCAAGAGTTTTGTCTTTTCAATTCGCTCGGGTCAGTCTGCGCTTTTCAGTTTATCGAAGACTGTTTTCTGGAGGACGAAGACGAAGATTCAATGCTATTATTATTTATTATATTATTTCCACTGCATCATATTGTTCTGCTACATTATTTATTTAATCCTATTATATGTAACTCTGACCTATATTGTAAAAGTGTAACCAAATGTTATTTATAAAACAGCTTCATGAACTGTTTATTTGATTATCTTATTTTGTTATTCTGCTACGAGATTCTGTATTTATTTTCTTTCTTTCATTGCTTTTTCTAATTTACCCCATAACAATCCTACTTTTTGAATGGTTTGAGTTTGACATGTGAGGCTTATTGTCGATTTAAACTGTCTAAAAATGTGGGTCATTATAGTTATTCTAATTACACTTCCTTGGAGTTATACTTTGTTGTAAAATGAGACCCATAAGTCTCGATTTTGGTTGAAGGTACTTGTGTTTAAATTCAAATTCTACATCACTTCCAAATATATCGTGAAAAATTTCACGATTTTGTTCATCAGTTTAAAAAGTGGAGAGGTCAATTTCACTAGATTTACAACCAAGAATATTACCCAAACATTCACAATTTAAAACAATTTCAGTACCATTAACAATACTCCAAACTTGAACTTCTTCTCCTTGATAAAATTTTATGTTTAAATTCGCATTAAACATTTTAAACAAATTCGGATAACAAATAAAATCATTTTGAGAAGATTTAGTTAAACCAAGAATTTTATTTTCGAAACAAAGATCATGTAAACATAAGAGAAAAGATCATCGAATTTAGCAAATATTCCAGGAGAAACTTTTCTAGAAGTAGTATACTCCATATATGCTTCAATGGCATCTTTTTCATTTTAGAGAAAGCTTTTAGTTTTCTTAGAGAGGCTTATGGTTTTAGGATATTGACTAGAGGAAGCCATTTTTGAGGAGATAAGATAATGAAGAGATATTTGAAATTTGAAATAAAGTGAGTGAATGAATGGATAAAGAAAGATTAAATTAATAGAGAGTGAAGACTCATGTTCTTATGTCAAAAAGTTGCCTTTTTCAGAATATGGAAGTAAGTGCAAAAAGAGAGAGAAGTTTGAAATTTGAATTTTGAATTCAAATTTCAACTTTTAGTTTTTTGGCATGTATGTCGACATATGATATGGGGGAATTTGAACATATAGCCTGAAATTTTCAAAAATAAAACTAAGCTAGTATATTCCTATATCTATACTTATTTACTTATATTCATCCAATATTATTATTAATCTATATGTTATTCCTAAAAACCAAAAATTATTAAAAAAAAGTCCTTTTTTTTACATCTTTTAGTTGATCAGTTCTGACCAGTCTATTGTAGTCATGAAATGCATATTTGCATTCTTAGTATATTATTCAAAGTCGTTTGCGGAAATGTCTGAATCATGCAAAGTTGATGTATAAGCCCTTTTTCTTTTTCTGGATGAATCATTTGTTGGTGAGTTGTTTGATTTATTCAGATGCAGGCAATCTCTTTGAATATAACTTAGTTCATCACAATTGAAGCATCTAGTTGCAGTTGTAGTTCCAGACATATTGTTTTTAAGTTTTCAACAATTGTTATCTTTCTATAGTTTAGGAATTTTCTAAAATTTCTGGTTGTTAAGGAAATTTCCTCGTCATTATCATCATCTGAATCCTGATCGTCCGTTATTGCATTTAAAGCGATGGATTTCTTTTATGTTGCCTTGCTTTCCCTTCTTCTCTGCAATTGTGCTTCATAGGACATTAAATTGCCTATTAACTCTTCATTTCCAAAGTACTAATATCATTAACCTCTTCAATTACAAGTGTCTCTTAATCCCATTCTGAAGAGAGTGTTGAGGATTTCTCTAACGTAATCCTCTTTAGAAAAGATTTTACCTAATGTAAATAATGTATGCGTTATATCTTGAAATCTATAGTACATGTCAAAATTGGACTCATTTGGATTCATTTTAAACAATTGAAACTGATTAGTTAACATGAAAATTTCAGTCCGTTTCACTTCTCTAGTGCTTTCATGTGTAACTTGTAGTGTTCTTCAAATTTCGTACGTGGACCTACAAATAGACTATGTTAAAATCAATTTTATCCAGTGAACAAAACAAAATATTCATGGCTTTAAAATTATTTTTTGCAAATTTCTTTTGGTCAGCGGTCCATTAAGAAAAATTAGTCTCGAGTTTAGTGTACTCATTTTGTGTGACACTCCAAATATATAAACCATTAGATTGTAAATAGATCTTCATCTTAAGTGACCAATTTGTGTAATTTGGCCATTAAAAAGTGGGGGTCTAGCAGTAGATTGTCCTTCGACAAAAGTATTAACAAATGTACTAATAATGTTACTTGCCATTAAAAAAAATTCAAAAATCAAATTATGAGTTTTTGAAAATGTAACGTCCCACCTTTTCGCAGGCTTTAAATCGACACACGTGCCAATTCAATCCATACGAAGGGGCGGACTGTTATGGGGTAAATAAGAAAAACAGAGAAGAAAAAACTAAACAGAATCTCACAGCGGAAGGATAAAATATAATAATCAAAATATACAGTTCATGAAGCTGTTTTACAAAACCTTTGATTATATGTATACCATACATATCAGAGTGCACATACCATATAACAATGCAGCGGAACAGTATGAGTGAAGTGCAATAATATAAATAATAATAATACGGATCTTCGTCTTCGTCCTCCAGAGCTAAATCTTCACATCCTGAAACGCTGGGACTGACCCGAGCGAATTTGAAAAGACAAAACACTCGAGTCAGAACTAAAAGATCTTATGTGAGTTAAATTAACAGAAATAAATATGAGTACAGTAACTCAAGAGATGCTCGGGATTTACATCTCCTGAGGATCCGTTAAACTATTTATTATGTAGTATATTGCGCTATTATAATAGTGTCTAATTGTAAAATAAACTTACTTTAAAATAGCGTTAAGGCTTTACATTTTCCACCTTAACACGTAATAGTGCCAATAGTCTATACAGTGCATGCATATCTCTTGATCGGGAGACTACGAGAAGACACTCCATAGGTACGACACAAATAGAAACTCGTCCAAGGTGCGATATGGTAGGTGACACGGCACAACTAGGCAATGCCAGGGTAGATATACCGATTGCTATCCGGGCTGATGGAAACGCGTAGCCGCAGCTACCGCCCACCTCGAACAATCTCCCCCAAAAATCAAAGTAAAAGTGGCCAATGAAACAATCCAAAGTCAAAGTATAATATCGAAGAGGAGTGTCCGATCAGAGGAATGACCTCATTGGCCCGAGAATCGCTCCTGTTTTAGCCACCTTATGCCAACTCACGGGAGTCGGGTCCACGTATTTACCTTGCAGGAAACGCCTCCACCAACCTACTTCATTCTGGAATCTCCACCGCGTACACGGTTGTTAAAGTGGTTTTCGGAGTTGGCAGAGAGTATGACAACTTCCGATCCCGGTCTCTTCAACAACCAAACGTTATTATAACACCGCGGTCATTTAAAATAATTATACTTTAAAACCAAAATAAAATATCCATTTTAAACCCATATAAATACTATATCATTTATATTTTTAAAACCCCAAATCAATACGATATCATTTAGGCCCAACCCCATAAAATGTCATTTTATTTTCCAATATATATTCTTTCCAAACTCATAGGGTTTTCAAAGTAAAATATTTAGAAATCAAAACTTTGGAATATAATATTTCCAAATTATACTACCTTGAAAATCATAACTTTGAAACAAATTTCCATCTCTCAAATGGCTAAATATTAAATTTCCTTTATAAAACAAAATAGCTTCTTTACATTTCACAAATCAATTCCAAATATCGATTTAAACTTCCAAATACCATTTTTAATTCTTATGTTTCAAAGCTTTAAATATTTCACCATTTAAAAACAAACTCATTTGACAAACCCATATATATCAAATTCAATTACTTATTATTTAGACTTGAAATGTTTACTTAATGAATTCACTATAATTTAAGTAAAACCTTTAACTTCACATAATTGGAAAATCTTTCAATTTATTAAACTTGATATATTCATTTAAATCAACCTGATATTCATTTAAATCACTTTACAAAAAAAATCAAGTTATAAAAATCATATCCTTTAAAAATTTAATTTTTATTAAATTTCAATTTAACTTAATATTCATCTTCCAAATCTTATTCTCATTTAAGTCATAAAAACTCCAGAAATTAGATTTTAAATAAAGGCTTAATCGTATTTGATCTTAAAAAATCAAACTTTATTTTATACTTCAAATCAAATTTATACAAAGCTTAAAAACCGAAAATTTACTATATATATATATATATAAATAACCAAATAAATATCCCATAAACCATATATATAGCTTTACAAAACCTTAGTAAAACATTTCAAAAATAATTTTATATATTTACCGCGGTGCCTGTATAAAATTTTCTACCCTATGGTCAAGTGATTTGGATGTTTATCATTTCAATCCGCAATTTAAAATAAAAATGCGGTTGTATATCATTTCAAACCGCAATCTCGAATGAAATGAAATGCACGATAACTTGCAGTTTATACAATATAAAATACAACATCCATTCATCCAAATCTCAATCATCAACCATTTATTACAATCATCATCTAATTTAAAAAACATCAATATAGAGCATATAAATTATACAGGTAATAAATAACTTGTGTTAACTAATAGTTTATATTAAATAATAAATTTAACTACTGTTAAACTAGCAGTTTATATGCAAAAATAAATGTAAATTTAACTGGCAGTTAATATGAAACAAAAATAAACATAACTATGACTGGCAGTTAATATGCAAATAAATAAATTCTAACTGTCAAATTATATGCAATAAATAAAATAATTAACAGTTATATTAAATAAATGCGATTTAACAGAGATGATGAATAAAACGTGTCAAAAAGTCATAAATAAATTTCTACTCATATCTAAAATCAATTTAAAAGACATAGGAAATTTTAGAAATTGTGAGTGGGTTAAAACACTCACCTTTTTGAATTTAAATCGAATTTAAATCCGATTTAAACTCAAAAATTTGACGGTCTCCAAATCTGTCCAAACTAGCGTCAATAGATCCGAAATTTTATTACGATCCTAATAAAAATTATCTCGCGTGAAACGGAGTTCGTATGGAAGAGTTATGGAGATTAAACGAGTTGAAAAATCAAATTAGAATAAAATAAAATAAATAAAACAAACCCCAACTATTTGCCATGTCAACAATCCTCTTCTTCCTCACTTGCTACAGAAGCCCTAGATTTACCTCTACAGGTCGCGAAAATCATGAACCCGCCGCCGAGTTCCACCGGATTTCGCCCCCATCATCTCGCCCCCCCACATGTGCGCCTTCGCATGCAAGACACACGACTGCCACCACGTGTCGAATCAGGAGATGCGGTCACCACCGTTAGCCTCCAGACGACGAGCACCACGAAACCCATAATTCAATTTCTTCAATTGAAGCCTAAATCGAAAAGCCCCAAATCGACCATATGGGTTTCGAAATTTGATCTTTGACCGAGTTTTTCTGGCTGAAACGAACGTCAATTTCAGAAACAAACACCACCCGTAGATTCGTGTGGATGAAATCTACAACATATATTTTTTTAGAATTTTCTGAGGACTTTTAATTTTTAGCTTCGGATCTGATTTGAATTTTGAATTTGGATCTTGAATTGTTTGTTGCCATTGAAGAAGAGAAGGAACTGATGAACTGAACGCACAAACAAATGAGAATAGATGGGCTAGGGTTTATAACTGGATTTACATAGGTAGGTTAGAAATTTGAATAGGTGAATCGTGTTGGATATACGTGCTACCGCTAACGTGGCCCAAAAAGCCCGTTCTGTCCCCAGAACGAAATTGGGCAAACCTGTATATCGAAATAGGTATTTTAAAATATTCTGAACGCGATGGAAAAAGTTTCACGTCCAAATTCGATCGTACGTAGAAGTTATGCTGAAATCAATGAAATCAATATTTCCAAATTGATTTCAAATTGATTTCAATTAAATCGATTTCAAGGCGTTTCGAGTCCGTACGATCAAACGACAAGTCCGATCGCTATGAAACTTGAAATCCTACAATAATTCACTGTTACGGATCCGATGAAACTAGTTTCGTCAAAATCTGAGTCTCTGACCAAAATGGCTATTTTTATATTAATTAAATAAATTTAAAATAAATAAATAAAATCAAAATTTATATTTAGATTCTAAAATTTTCCCATTTTATCCCTTTTAAAAATTCTTAATTATTTACAAAATTCCAACAAGTTTAGATGTCAAATTAAAGAAGGTAAATTTTTTTTAATTTCAATATAAATCCATAATTTCATTAAATTCTCAAATTATAAATAATATCCTAAAATTTCGTTTAGTTAAATAAATTAATTAGTATTTCTTTCATTCCTATCAACAGATGGATTTAAATATTGGATTCCAAATAATCACACAAATTTCTCACATTATCTTTATTTATTCAAATAACGAATATATAACTATATTCAATCTCATTTAATTGCAATTAAATTCAATTATTAGACTTTAATTTTCCATATAAACGAATAATTCCTGATTCCCATTCTTAAATTCACTATTTATCATATTACCATCCTGGGTACCATTTATTTTAATATATATATCCAGATACTTTAACATTTTCCAAATTGTTTATCTCAATTGCATAACATTAAATTTATATTTATTGCAATGGTTTCTGATTTAATTAAACGAACTAAGTATATAACTCATAATAAATGCTGTAAAACTCTCAATCCCCCATTTATAAGTTTGTTATTTCCACTCACATATTATAGATATTTACAGGTATAGGCTTTTTATTCAATCATTGTTTATTATATATATTAATTAGATAAATTCACTATTTAAGTCCGTTTAAATTTATTACCAAATACCCATTTACCTTTCCCATCAAACTTGAATTCCATTCAATTAATATAACCAATCAAAATTCCATCCACACTTTAATATCAACACACAATTATTGCAATTCATTATCTTATATTGATTTTATACAATTACCATTAACTTTACATTCAATGCATATTTTTTCATCAATCAATTCGATATTTACTTTTCTTTCCTTCTATTTGATAAATAACCTAGTATACATTTACACACATTCATATCATTCCATTCATTTATGGGTATTGTATTGAAATTATATTTATTAGCTAATACCAACATTATTACCATTATTACAATTGGATTCCCTAATTTTATTCAATATATATATTAATAAAATCCTTACATTTGTTTTTCTCATATTCCATTTAAAATCAAATCATAACATTTAAATGATTTTATTGAATTGCAATTTCATTCAAGTCATAAATTATTAACTTGCATTAACATGATTCCTTAATTTATTCCAATTACCGTTTACACTCCTTTATTGCATTAAATCAAATTAATAATTTCATTAATTTCTCATTTTAAATTTTTATATCCAGGTAAGAATCCTTTTTCTACTTAATTCCTTTGAATTTCATTCCAATTTCTATAAATAGGTCTTAAGTCACCAATTACATAATTTAATTTAGCGTTTATTTCAATATTTGTTTATAATTAAAGTTTCTACTAAATTAAATTACAAAACTTATAAATATTAACCAATTTTAAAACACTAAATTTACGGGTCGTTACACTCTCCCCCACTCAAAACTTTTCGTCCCCGAAAAGGAAAAGAAGGGAAAAGAAGAATTAAATAACACTACATCATATTCAAAATATTTAACTTATAACCAATAATTTTCTAAAAAAATTTCCTTAAATAAAATATACCCGTTTTATAATCATTATATCTTTTTACGCTTAAATTGCTAAAGTTTGGTAAACATTTTTAAAATATTCTAAGTCCAAACTTTAACAGAAAATTTTGGCAGAGTCTCCTTTGTACGGAGAGGCTCGGGAGAAAATATAATATCAAAATATAACGATATACACAAATATTTCCCAAAATAATATATATCCCTACACGGGAAAATATATAAAATATCGCTATAAACCGTAATCCGAAAACGTACCTATTTGTCGGGCAATTTACGCTAAATTTATGGAACCAAAAGCAGTATCAATTGCTTCCATAACCTGCATTTCACTTATAAAATCTAAAGGGTTAACAATTTATATAAAGTGAAATATTTGAGTGGTTTCAATCACTAATAACAAATCAAAACCCAACCATCCATTTCAAAAAACAACATACATAAGAAAAAAAACAACCATTCAATCAACAAGCAAATAGTTGTTCAGGTTCAAAACTTGTAATTATACGGAGTGAAAAATAACTATCAAGTGCATCATTTACCCACTGTCTTAGATGGAACGAAATAAATTATTTATTCATCCAACAGTTTCGAATTTCCTTACCTGACCAACCATAAATCAAACAATAACAATTCAACCCAACAAATCAAATTAACTTATTATAAATTTTATTTCATACTTTAGTTGTTTGATTTTCTTTCTTTCATTCATTGAGGGATTACCTCATTTATTTTCATTTATTACTTACAATATTCATCTTTCATTTTAATGTCATATAAGTTTCTTTTTATTGCATTCCATTTATGCATTTCTAAATTTTATTTATTTATTTCTCACAGTTTCATTTATTATAGAATTTCATTCTATTTACTTAAGTTTTAAAATCATCTAATTATAATACTTACCTTTGGTTATGGTAAAATTTCAATTTACAACTTAAGTTTATAACCTTAAATTCCCATTTATAACAAAAAATTCATTGAATACTTTCATTACCTCAAGCTTTACTTGTAAGATTTCCCCCTTACATTTTCTAACTAACACTGTAACTTTTATTATATGGTAAGTTATATATATGCTTTAAGAATGTAAGTGAAAATTATACAAGTTTCTTCTCAATTCCTTTAGTTAATTAATGGTTCATTAATTATATATTCGTTTTATAAGTTACAATTTCAACTTACTTTTAATTTCATTCATTTATTTAATGCTAATATTTCTATTATATTTAATAATAGTAACATTTTAATTACACCAAATTTGTAGCCTTATAACCTCAATTCTAATAAATAAAGAATTTCCTTTATCCATTTACTAAGGTTTACAATCGTTTATTTACGTTACTTCTCTTCCTATTGTATTAAATTTTTCCTTACTTAAAGGTTCAAATTTGCTACACTTAATTGTACTATTAATTAACTGGAACTTAAGAACCAAATACCGGGTTTAAATTTAAATCATTTAAAATAATAGATAGATATCTACGCTTAACATATGTATATATATCCAATTATAACTAAAACGAAAATTTTCTCAATAATTCTGCAGTAAATTTCTACAGTGGCCTTCCCACTTCGAAACTCGAAAATGAATGTCGATGATGCGTGCACTCATCACCGAAATTATTTTCCAGCGACAGAGGGGAAGTACAGAACTTATTTCTTTTCAAAGTTTCTTTTAAAACAATTCTTTCAAATTGTGTTGAATTACTCATATCAGAAAAATACTTTAAAAATGTTATTATTATATTCCAAAAATCAATTGTAAGAATTTCCAAAACCCCGAAACTTAAAATCAAAATTCCCATTTTTCATTTATTTATGTTTTTTCAATTTTATGTTACCTATTATTTTTAAATTGTATTCCTAACACCCAATATTTTTCAACCAAATATAATCTTTATAAAATTTATTATATATATATAGAAAATATAATAGGCAAAATTATTTCATTCACCTATATTAAAACAAATATTATGTCGGTTTGTCCTATTAAGTGTTTAGAAATCCCTATTGATGTCATAGCGTCCCATGCACCAACCAGAATTTATAAATACAAAACGGAACAGATTAACACAATATTAAAACATTTTTATAACATTAACAAATACGTTCGCTCATATGTACAATCAGCGACTCCTATAGGGTATTTCTACCCTATTAGTAAAGAGTCAAACCCCACAAAGCTAAGGTTTATCGCTAAACCAAAGCTCTGATACCAGATGTAACGTCCCGCCTTTTCGCACGCTTTAAATCGACACACGTGCCAATTCAATCCATACGAAGGGCGGATTGTTATGGGGTAAATAAGAAAAACAGAGAAGAAAAAACTAAACAGAATCTCACAGCGGAAGGATAAAATATAATAATCAAAATATACAGTTCATGAAGCTGTTTTACAAAACCTTTGATTATATTTATACCATACATATCAGAGTGCACATACCATATAACAATGCAGCGGAACAGTATGAGTGAAGGGCAATAATATAAATAGTAATAATACGGATCTTCATCTTCGTCCTCCAGAGCTAAATCTTCACATCCTGAAACGTTGGGACTGACCCGAGCGAATTTGAAAAGACAAAACACTCGAGTCAGAACTAAAAGATCTTATATGAGTTAAATTAACAGAAATAAATATGAGTACAGTAACCCAAGAGATGCTCGGGATTTACATCTCCTAAGGATCCGTTAAACTATTTGTTATGTAGTATATTGCGCTATTATAATAGTGTCTAATTGTAAAATAAACTTACTTTAAAATAGCGTTAAGGCTTTACATTTTCCACCTTAACACGTAATAGTGCAAATAGTCTATACAGTGCCTGCATATCTCCTGATCGGGAGACTACGAGAAGACACTCCATAGGTACGACACAAATAGAAACTCGTACAAGGTGCGATAGGGTAGGTGACACGGCACAACTAGGCAATGCCAGGGTAGATATACCGATTGCTATCCGGGCTGATGGAAACGCGTAGCCACAGCTACCGCCCACCTGAACAATCTCCCCCAAAAATCAAAGTAAAAGTGGCCACTGAAACAATCCAAAGTCAAAGTATAATATCGAAGAGGAGTGTCCGATCAGAGGAATGACCTCATTGGCCCGAGAATCGCTCCTGTTTTAGCCACCTTATGCCAACTCACGGGAGTCGGGTCCACGTATTTACCTTGCAGGAAACGCCTCGACCAACCTACTTCATTCTGGAATCTCCACCGCGTACACGGTTGTTAAAGTGGTTTTCGGAGTTGGCAGAGAGTATGACAACTTCCGATCCCGGCCTCTTCAACAACCAAACGTTATTATAACACCGCGGTCATTTAAAATAATTATACTTTAAAACCAAAATAAAATATCCATTTTAAACCCATACAAATACGATATTGTTTATATTTTTAAAAACCCAAATCAATACGATATCATTTAGGCCCAAACCCATACAATGTCATTTTATTTTCCAATATATATTCTTTCCAAACTCATAGGGTTTTCAAAATAAAATATTTAGAAATCAAAACTCTGGAATATAATATTTCCAAATTATACTACCTTGAAAATCATAACTTTGAAATAAATTTCCATCTCTCAAATGGCTAAATATTAAATTTCCTTTATAAAACAAAATAGCTTCTTTACATTTCATAAATCAATTCCATATATCGATTTAAACTTCCAAATACCATTTTTAATTCTTATGTTTCAAAGCTTTAAATATTTCACCATTTCAAAACAAACTCATTTGACAAACCCATATATATCAAATTCAATTTATATTCATTTAGACTTGAAATGTTTACTTAATGAATTCACTATAATTTAAGTAAAACCTTTAACTTCACATAATTGGAAAATCTTTCAATTTATTAAACTTGATATATTCATTTAAATCAACCTGATATTCATTTAAATCACTTTACAAAAAAAATCAAGTTATAAAAATCATATCCTTTAAAAAATTTAATTTTTATTAAATTTCAATTTAACTAAATATTCATCTTCCAAATCTTATTCTCATTTAAGTCATAAAAACTCCAGAAATTAGATTTTAAATAAAGGCTTAATCGTATTTGATCTTAAAAAAATCAAACTTTATTTTATACTTCAAATCAAATTTATACAAAGCTTAAAAACCAAAAATTTACTATATATATATATATATATATATATATATATAACCAAATCAATATCCCATAAACCATATATATATAGCTTTACAAAACCATAGTAAAACATTTCAAAAATAATTTTATATATTTACCGCGGTGCCTGTATAAAATTTTCTACCCTATGGTCAAGTGATACGGATGTTTATCATTTCAATCCGCAATTTAAAATAAAAATGCGGTTATATATCATTTCAAACCGCAATCCCGAATGAAATGAAATGCACGATAACTTGTAGTTTATACAATATAAAATACAGCATCCATTCATCCAAATCTCAATCATCAACCATTTATTACAATCATCATCCAATTTAAACAACATCAATATAGAGCATATAAATTATACAGGTAATAAAAAACATGTGTTAACTAACAGTTTATATTAAATAATAAATTTAACTACTGTTAAACTAGCAGTTTATATGCAAAAACAAATGTAAATTTAACTGGCAGTTAATATGAAATAAAAATAAACATAACTATGACTGGTAGTTAATATGCAAATAAATAAATTCTAACTGTCAAATTATATGCAATAAATAAAATTAATTAACAGTTATATTAAATAAATGCGATTTAATAGAGATGATGAATAAAACATGTCAAACAGTCATAAATAAATTTATACTCATATCTAAAATCAATTTAAAAGACATAGGAAATTTTAGAAATTGTGAGTGGGTTAAAACACTCACCTTTTGAGTTTAAATCGAATTTAAATCCGATTTAAACTCAAAAATTCACGGTCTCCAAATCTGTCCAAACCAATGTCAATAGATCCGAAATTTTATTACGATCCTAACAAAAATTATCTCGCGTGAAACGGAGTTCGTATGGAAGAGTTATGGAGATTAAACGAGTTGAAAAATCAAATTAGAATAAAATAAAATAAATAAAACAAACCCCAACTATTTGCCACGTCAACAATCCTCTTCTTCCTCACTTGCTACAGAAGCCCTAGATTTACCTCTACAGGTCTCGAAAATCATGAACCCGCCGCCGAGTTCCACCGGATTTCGCCCCCATCATCTCGGCGCCCCCCCCCCCCCCCCCATGTGCGCCTTCGCTTGCAAGACACGCGACTGGGTCGCGTCACAAAATTTCTGGCCGCGAATGCTTGTAGCCGCCGCCGAATACCAAGGTTTTTCGAAACCCTAATTTGCCAAATCCAGCCACCACGTGTCGAATCAGGAGATGCAGTCACCACCGTTAGCCTCCAGACGACGAGCACCACAAAACCCATAATTCAATTTCTTCAATTGAAGCCTAAATCGAAAAGCCCCAAATCGACCATATGGGTTTCGAAATTTGATCTTTGTCCGAGTTTTTCTGGCTGAAACGAACGTCAATTTCAGAAACAAACACCACCCGTAGATTCGTGTCGATGAAATCTACAACATATATTTTTTTTAGAATTTTATGAGGACTTTTAATTTTTAGCTTTGGATCTGATTTGAATTTTGAATTTGGATCTTGACTTGTTTGTTGCCACTGAAGAAGAGAAGGAACTGATGAACTGAATGCACAAACAAATGAGAATAGATGGGCTAGGGTTTATAACTGGATTTACATAGGTAGGTTAGAAATTTGAATAGGTGAATCGTGTTGGATATACGTGCTACCGCTAACGTGGCCCAAAAAGCCCGTTCTGTCCCCGGAACGAAATTGGGTAAACCCGTATATCAAAATAGGTATTTTAGAATATTCTGAACTCGATGGAAAAAGTTTCACGTCCAAATTCGATCGTATGAAGAAGTTATGCTGAAATCAATATTTCCAAATTGATTTCAAATTGATTTCAATTAAATCGATTTCAAGGCGTTTCGAGTCCGTACGATCAAACGACAAGTCCGATCGCTATGAAACTTGAAATCCTACAATAATTCACTGTTACGGATCCGATGAAACTAGTTTCGTCGAAATCCGAGTCCGTGACCAAAATGGCTATTTTTATATTAATTAAATAAATAAATAAAATCAAATTTTATATTTAGATTCTAAAATTTTCCCATTTTATCCCTTTTAAAAATTCTTAATTATTTACAAAATTCCAACAAGTTTAGATGTCAAATTAAAGAAGGTAAATTTTTTTTAAATTTCAATATAAATCCTTAATTTCATTAAATTCTCAAATTATAAATAATATCCTAAAATTTCGTTTAGTTAAATAAATTAATTAGTATTTCCTTCATTCCTATCAACAGATGGATTTAAATATTGGATTCCAAATAATCACACAAATTTCTCACATTATCTTTATTTCAAATAACAAATTATATAACTATATTCAATCTCATTTAATTGCAATTAAATTCAATTATTAGACTTTAAGTTTCCATATAAACGAATAATTCCTGATTCCCACTCTTAAATTCACTATTTATCATATTACCATCCTGGGTACCATTTATTTTAATATATATATTCAGATACTTTAACATTTTCCAAATTGTTTATCTCAATTGCATAACATTGAATTTATATCTATTGCAATGGTTTCTGATTTAATTAAACGAACTAAGTATATAACTCATAATAAATGCTGTAAAACTCTCAATCCCCCATTTATAAGTTTGTTATTTCCACTCACATATTATAGATATTTACAGGTATAGGCTTTTTTTTCAATCATTATTTATTATATATATATTAATAAGATAAATTCACTATTTAAGTCCGTTTAAATTTATTACCAAATACCCATTTACCTTTCCCATCAAACTTGAATTCCATTCAATTAATATAACCAATCAAAATTCCATCCACACTTTAATATCAACACACAATTATTGCAATTCATTATCTTATATTGATTTTATACAATTACCATTAACTTTACATTCAATGCATATTTTTTCATCAATCAATTCGATATTTACTTTTCTTTCCTTCTATTTGATAAATAACCTAGTATACATTTACACACATTCATTTCATTCCATTCATTTATGGGTATTGTATTGAAATTATATTTATTAGCTAATACCAACATTATTACCATTATTACAATTGGATTCCCTAATTTTATTCAATATATATATTAATCAAATCCTTACATTTGTTTTTCTCATATTCCATTTAAAATCAAATCATAACATTTAAATGATTTTATTGAATAGCAATTTCATTCAAGTCATAAATTATTAACTTGCATTAACATGATTTCTTAATTTATTCCAATTACGTTTACACACCTTTATTGCATTAAATCAAATTAATAATTTCATTCATTTCACATATTAAATTTTTATATCCAGGTAAGAATCCTTTTTCTACTTAATTCCTTTGAATTTCATTCCAATTTCTATAAATAGGTCTTAAGTCACCAATTACATAATTTAATTTAGCGTTTATTTCAATATTTGTTTATAATTTAAAGTTTCTACTAAATTAAATTACAAAACTTATAAATTTTAACCAATTTTAATCCACTAAATTTACGGGTCGTTACAGAAAACCTAGTTCTCTGATACCAACCGCGGGTTGCGGAATTATGAACCTTAAGCTAAACAAACATTAGAGGGGAGTGAATAGTGTTTTCTAATTTTTGCAAATCATTTTAAAATTGTTTTAAAATTATTATTAAGCAATGTAGAATGAACAACCACAGATGTAAACATAGATATGTATAGATGCAATAAAATAAAAAAGTGGAGAATTAGAGAGATCAAACTAGGGAGTTTTATACTGGTTTAGAGTTACCGTACGTCTAGTCATGTACAATTGCTTATACGTATCTTTTTTAAATGCTAATCTTTCAACGGGCAGAAGGAAAATCCATACAACCTCAAATTCAAGGCTATGAGACACACTTTCCTGATTTTCCAGGCTTAGGGTACACCCACTTGATTTAGACGAGCTATAAGCACACTCACTCGGATTTTTGGGCTACTAAGCACACCTAATTGATTTAAAAATGCTATAATCACAACCAAGCAATTATAAATAGAGTTTGATGGTTTTTCCAAAAAAAAAGACCTTTGATTACAATGGATCCTATAGTCTCTTAGACAGCACTTTAATCTTTTATTGAGAGAGAGATGACTGAAATTGAAGAGTAAATAGTAGAGAATCAATACAATGAAGATTGAATTGATTCTGGCTGAATTTGAGAAGATTTGAATAAGTTTTTCACTAGAAATTTTCGTAGTGTAAAAGGGAAAAAAGTTAATACGAAAGTAGTTGTTAAAAAATTAGTTTAAAACCCCATATATACATATCGAGTAAATAGACATGTTCATTCGCGAAGAGTTACGACGAATGGACATTTCATTTCAAAGTTTGAATTTCAAATCTGTAACATGTATGTCAACATACTATATATGGACATGTCGACATATCCCTTTGAAAATTGAAAATTATTTTGTTTTAAAATGTTTTGAAAATCTTATCCTTTGTAAAATATTTTGGTACTTTGTAAAATAATTTAAACATTGTTTATAAAAAAATTACCTTTGAAACACTTCTGTAAAATATATATTTTTAAATACATTTTTTAAAAACATATTTTGTCCGTAGGTAGTGGTGCAGTGGTAAGATACCTGCTTTCTAGTAATCAGGTCGTGGGTTCGATTCCCGTCTGCCCTGCTCCCAATTTAAGGCACGAAAGTGGGTCCCGTTAAATCCGATAAAGTAGTTAGGGGCATCAAATCTCTATGCTGGGCTGGCTAGCCTGCCTCCTGTCTGTGGTTGGACCAGGCAGGAGGGGGCTCCTTCCATCTCTTCAATTTTATCAGTGCTCTGGGTTGAGTTTTAAATATAAAAGATAAGAA
The DNA here is from genome assembly GCA_030765085.1 of Allium cepa. Lineage (NCBI taxonomy): Eukaryota > Viridiplantae > Streptophyta > Magnoliopsida > Asparagales > Amaryllidaceae > Allium > Allium cepa. Next base: position 552,742,348 of record CM060938.1, read on the forward strand.
AATGAGAAGTAGAGATTAAAAGTTACTACCAGGGACTTTAACAATATTCTATGACTCTATATACCATACTATAGACTTGAGATCTTAATATTTTTGTCCTTATACACATGAGTCTTCATGTCCATTCTTTAAGTCTTTATATTATGCAGTCTTCGATTCAACACTCGTATAATATCATGCACTATATACTAAATAACTTGGCAAAACTTTAGTATCCATATTTTATATGAATGTATTGTTGTTATCAAGGTTAGTATCTTCAAAATCAATAATTAAGGTATCGGATGTTACATGTGTTTATTTGGGTATGATGACAAAGGAAAAACAGTGGCATCGGAAATTATCGATGCCATTCCCGACATCTTTTTTATTTGAAAATATTTTTATATTTTGAATATTTTAAGGTAACAAACATATTTTTATATTCTTTTTAAACTAATTGAATTGAAACTATAAAAATTATAATGTTGCATATAATGTATAAAAATTCCAATTAAAATTGGTGGTTTTCGATAGAACTTACATAATTTATATTGATAACGATTAGTTTAAACCAACAAACTCATCATATTATAAAATTTTGAAATCTGATCAATGAGAAATGACAATGCTGTGTCGGATGCTTAAGTATAAAATCTTATGTCATTGCGAATTAGTTTGATCTATGATCCTATAAGTTAATAGATTTATTTCAATCAACTAACACCTAGAAATATTTACGTTTGATAAGATACATGGTCAAACCAACTCATAATTGCATGAAATAGTATATCTAAAATTCTTGTATGGTGTTAACGAATGTGTATGGTTGGGTTTTATAAGTATGAAACGTAAGTAGGAATTTTATTAGAACTAAGTCGTTTCCAAAAGAACTCTAAATTACTTATATAGAAAACAATCAGTTTGAATCAACAGTCCCGTCTACATTTTGAATTTATGAATCTTAACCTTCAAGAATAGACATTTTTTTCGTGGATGCTTAAGCATAAAATTCTGTTGCATTATGAGTTAATACGATTTATGATCTCATAATTTTACCGATTATTTTCAATAATCAACTTACATTTAGGATGGTCAAATTGACAAAAAATTTGATATTTAAATTACTCATACGATAGTAATGAATGTGTACGTTCTTATTATATTAATCTGTATATAAAGATGTACTAAATAAAAATATTTAAATTAAAAAACTAAATTATAATAATATATATTATTAAATTACAAAATATATTGTTATGAAATAACAGAAACATATATAATTTAAAAGTTGCGTTACGTTGTTTACAAAATTATATAATGCATGAAAATTAGGACAGAAAAGTATAGGATGGGAGGGGTAAAAAGGCGTCGTATAGGCGTCGAAAAATACCGATGCCTTTCCTACTCTATCTATTTACCCGATAAAATAATAGTGGCGTCGGAGAGCCATCGGTATATTTCGACATCATTCTGACGCCTTCATTGTTTTTTTGGGTAAACAAGTCGCGTCGCAATGGCATCACTATTTTCCGATGCCATTCCTACGCCATTATTCTACTTTACGACTTTTCGACGCCCTACATTTTGGGCGTGGCAATGGCGATGGGAATTTTCATTGTTATTTTGCATATTTCCTAGTGGTGAAGATTAAGATACTTCGATCTAACCAAGGAGGAGAGTATGAAGGACAAGAGCCGTAACAATACGTAAAAGATAATATGATTATCTCTTGGCTTACTCCATCCTATACTCCATAACATAATGGTGTTATGGAAAGAAGGAATTGAACCCTATTAGAAATCGTTCGTTCTGTTGGAACTGGGACAGCTCGCAACATAAGAAATGGATGAATTTCAAAAAAAATAGCCATTTTGAATCTCTAATGGGCCTATGAAGTCTAAATTTATTTAGAACTTTTCTAAATTTGATTTAAATAAAATCATGTATTTTGTTTAGATTTACAAATAGTAGTTTGAGATCTGTTTAATTTTGGTTTTTCTTATATATTTTTGTGTGTGTGTGTGTGTATTTGTATCACATACATATGTATACTTGTGTGCATGTGTAACATAGCAATCCGTGCAGGGTATAACATGCATGTATATAGATATTGGGATTTGCATCGCAAAAAACACATTAGCTCTTTTTGCATGTATCGTATGTTATCAAATATGTGCATAAATATATACTATGAATTTCATGTGATTATTTTGAAAAATTATATATGTCTATTTTATGTATGCATAAAATTTACTTTTAACATTAAAATATTATAGAAAATATTTATTTATTTATATGACAATATACTGAACCATAAATAACAATAAATATATATATATAAGAAAAAAATTAAAAAAAATCCTTCCATTTATAATTACTGGTTATAAAATATACTAGATCTGGAATTCCAAAGATTTTATTATTTAATATACATATATATTTAATATATTGAATAAAAGAGATTTAGCTATAATAAATTATCATAAAATAACCATATGATAAAAAATTTAATTTTAAAATTTTAGAAAATTTAGAAACACATTTTTGGCCTCAGGAATGTTTTTTGAAATTTTATCAATTAAAATAATATTTTAAAAATATAATTTACAGTGGATCCGAAATCATATTAATTATTAAAATTATAAAATTAAGCTATAAAAATAAATGAAAAAATTCTAAGGTGCTATAACTTATTTTTGGTCGTAACAAAAATTTCTAGAATTTTGCAAATTAAAATGATATTTCTATTCAATTAATTTTTTCAGGTCCGACATAAAATAAATTTTTAAAATTATTATTTTAAGTTCAAAAAATCAGAAATTTTTCCTGAAGGCTTCTGACCTGAGGGATGAATTTCAAAAAATATTAAACTACTATATAGGAATTTATTCGTTAAGATAATCAATAAATATTAAAATTAATAAAATGTATAAATATAAAAAATTAATTTCAGCACTTATTATTCATAATAAACACACACAAAGATTTGCAAATATTCAGATCTATATATACAACATATAATAAAACATATCTCTTAATCCAAATTGTATGTGAAGATTTAGCACAAAAGATTAACATATAAGATTTACACATATGATCAATATGTATAAAGGTAAATAAGTTCAAACTTAAAATTAATTTTAATGTTTTAGTTCTGAAATATAATCATGGAATAGAACTTTAACTATTATACACATATCCAATCTCCATTGTGACAACATAAATACGTACAAAATCTCAACTAACTAACAAAATAGCAATCTAGTTATACACATACGTTGATATGATTTATAAATTATGAAAGCACAATAGTATGATGAAAATAAAATCAAAGTTGCCCAAATTAGATGCCCTAAAGCTCACCTTGAATTATCAGTTCCCTTCTCTTGAAATGTTTTGATTCTTCGGATTGCTGATTTGGAATCTACGACCAATTACTATCAAATAGCTTTTAGTATTGATTCAAATTTGATATGAGAATTTTAGGATTAATTTAGAGGATGATTTTAGTGATTAAAGAGGAAAGATGTTGGCGGCTCAAAAATGAACAGAAAGATTTCTAACAAATTAGGGTTTTGAGAACGTTTATTTGTATGGTAAGATAAGAGAGCAAACCACTAGATCTTAACCACACATCTCCAAACCTAACCATTTGTTCAAGCGACCTCTAACCCTGGCCATAAAAAACACCTACAACTCCATAATTTCATGATTTGTTAGCCCATTTAACCCAAATTAAACATATATAATCATATTTAACTCAATTTCTTATTGATATCTTATATCGACCAATATATTTACAACTATTATAAATATATGCAATAAATTTATTTCTCATATCATTTTCAAATTTCATAATTAATTTTTCATAAATATCAATTAATATAATTAATTTATAACAATTACAAATCAATTAAATCGTTTGATCTAAAGAGAATTAATTACTTCGGTTGTGTGACTCTTGGGTGTAAATTCGGTCAGCGATCAACACTGAACTACTCAAATGTCAACGTTCACACATCACTTAGCAGGTGGTGTGACATTATAGCCAAATTTATCCCCAATTTCACTTTAATAAGCGTTACTCTTTTGTGACAATTATTTACACCAATTCTCTTCGTCAAAACTATATCACTTTAGACTTATCAAATTTGGTTATGAACAAAATTCCAATATCACCCATATTCAACTTTATAATCCAAACACAAAGATCTTGGTTCAATAATAACAATTATCATTGACCGAACTACTCTGGCCAGAGATTTTGACTTTGTGTTGACTTAAGTTGATCATGATACTAACCCCATATAACTGAGGAGACGAATCCTCTGTTGAATAGTGTTTCACTTCCAATACTTCCACTCGACCCAACTATAGTCACATGATGGATTTCATGCCAAAATTTGACTATAATTAAAGTGGAGCTTCCACATTGAAGATCTACGGTATTCTCAAGTCAAAAGAACTGTGTAAATTAATAACATCGATATTTTCTATTTGACCTTACTTTTATTAACCTACAGAAAACTACCGAGTGAGTCGTTCCATAATTATCCAATAACTAACAATACGTAACCTCTAGGTGCCCCAGCAGTCATGAGTATCACTGCCCAACATTTGGAGAGCGTTACGTACTCTAGTATCAATGGATACACCAATATCCAGTCTCGATGCATCTTGACTAGGAATATTTAAAATGGTATATTTGTTTTATTGTGATAAATTACTCACGGTTACAACATTTTGTAACTACTATCACAAAATATGCCATTTATGGATTTTCTATTAAATATACTTTTAATTAAATTAATTAATTAATTTAACCACATTATATCAAGTGTATAATAAAAAGAAACACATTTATTATGAACAAGATTGTTCAACGAGTCAGATATATGTAACAAATTACATAATTGCCCCTAGGTCATACCCTTGACTCCATCAATCTCCCACTTGCACTTGGGGGTCAATTATGGAATCTTATTCCAGCATCTTCAATCGGTTTCTCAAAGCCAGTTGGATCTGTCCCTTTGTGAACAGGTATGTTATTATGCTTTAATTATCTACTCTGTCAATCAACTCTCTTCAACGGTGATAAACTGTTTTATCATGTGGAACAATTCGGAATATGTCTCTCGACTTTAAGTGATCTCTAAAATACATTACGAACTATATTGCGACATTGTTATCATATAACTCTGTTATGAGATTCTCACATTTGGAATTGACTCAGTTATAAATTTGTGCACTTGTATTTTTATATACATTGTTGTGATTGTGGCGCTATTCAAGGTGATGTACCTAGACTTTTTTCATTTAATCAGCCATGGTCTTTTATTTGTAATATTTCCAACTTAAATATTTGTTATTGACATATTATACTCAATATTACTTGTGAAAGTTTGAGTCTGAAGATTCCTTTATAAGGAATTTATGTTTCTATAAACAATTCTCTAGTATTTCATAAATATTTGAGAACATTTTAAACAACCATTTAGTGATATCAATTTGGATTTGATATTTTCTTCATGTATTAAATACATAAACAAATCATGATATCATAGACAACACAACATGTATGATAATTATTTTTTCCAATGCAAAGGAATCAATCCTACATGTTCCATATTAAACATTTAAATAAGGTGTCATTGCATATCATTTGGGACATTCCCGACATCTTTTATACTTATTACAAAATACATCATTTATTAATCCAACGTTGAGTATTAAAACAACAAAGGCTGATTTTAACACAAGTACATCGTTAAAATCAACAGCGTGTTGTTTACTTATAGTTTAGTCATAACAATGTACCTTTTAACGTTCTTTCTTATGAACACACGCTTCCTATGCACTTTGATTGAAAAGCAAACTATTTGATATTTCTATCAAAATACTTATTCAATCATGGTGCTTATAAGATGATACTTTCGTATCATTTCTTAGATCGTATTCAAAGACTCACAAACTCAATGTCGCTCCCATTGACTTTGAGACATTTTGGTCATATGTGTAAACAGCTTACTCTAAATCGTTATTTAGAATTTTTGTTTCAATGCATATGCACCAGAACACTAGGACTTATCAAGCGATAGTTCTGTAAGTAAATCTGAATATACTTGAACATGTTGAATATTGAATTTATTACACTAATTTAAATAATTATAATATGCGATATATTCTTATCAACATTGCTCATTTAATTCCAACTGCATTAGTCTTACTCATAAAGATACAGTCATGGTCGATGGATCTTAGCCCTTTAGTTATGACCACCAAAATCTACATTTGATAGCGTACTTGTAATTCATTCGGATTTGCGCATCATACCATATAGAGCCAACACTCTCAATGGTTTAATTAAACAATCTAGGATTAAATGTTTATAACATTAACAAGAAACTCATAGTTTCTCTTTAATGAGCGAGAATACTTATTAGACATTCTAATAAGTATTTATTTCATCTCATCTAATCAGTTCTATCTTTGGATCGTATCCAAATCCTTTTACTGCCAATAATTTCACAATGAAGTTTGTATTTCTTGAAATGTTTCTCAGCGCAATAGAATAGGTATTCATTAACGTTTTATGAATTTCCCTATTCATAAAACTGATTTGGTTTTAATTTATAAAAATAATGTTCGAAACATAGCTATGTCATCCAATGACATTCTTTTCGAAATCCTTTTAGGAAGATTCATACAAGATCCCTCATAAACAATTATTATGTGCAATCTTTCGACTTGCACAACCAGCCAACTTTTTAGCCTAGGATATGTTAGAGTTTCTTATAAACCCTTATCTTATAAAATTTTGTAAATTGTTATTTAGAAGAAATAATATTAACCTTGTGTGCTACCCTTAAGTACATGACCTTATAGAAAGGAACTAACTCAACTTCACTCACAATTAATAGCAAAATTATCCAACAAAGTTTGATTACTCCTTATCGATGCATTATTATGTATCATATGGAGGAGTGACTTTTGATATTGAATCTTTATTCAATTTAGGTACGCTATGAACATTTTCCAATATACTCGCTCATTCGATCAAATTCAGTCATTTATATTGCATGTTATTTCGTTTACTTTGGTTTTATATCCTATAAGTTTACTAAAGGCATGCTACAAGCATAAATACGCATGTCATGACGATAACTCATCGGTGAATATGACGAAGTACATGGAACAATTTTGGTATTTATAGAATTACGATTGCATACATCTATATGTATCAATCCAAAGAGTTCATCAACTCTTGTGATACTCCCACTAAATGGAGGCATAGCCCTTTATTGTTTGAGATATAATTAACAAGTATCATAGGATTCAAAATCATAAAATAAAATTATTTCTTAAAACTACGGCTTTTTCTATAATTCCAAAACAACCATAAATAATATTAGATACTTTAGTATTTTCCAATGCATCACTTTTGTTATATAATTTTTTTACCATATTATATTTTATTTCACAAAGAATATTCATATTGAAATATTGCTATGTTTATTTTTTAGTCAATACCGAAAAATAATCATTATTTCATAAATAATGTATGGTAAGCTTTAAAAAAAAATTCGTACTATGATGCAATTAATAAGTGTTATACGGCATGCTCCCACTATTTTCGCCAATACTATAATAGTGTATTAAATTTGGAGATCCGCCATTCACTTAATACAATTTGTTTATTTCATACACTGCAACTATTCATAGTGGAGAGTTCGTTGATCAAATATCTTGATCTCAAAAAAAAATCTCATAGAAAATAATTTTCTATAGGAAAATACATTTTAGAATAGAAATCATATTTCTTATTCCAATATTAAGTATCAATTATTTATTACAATTCATATTTCTAATGTTGCTCTATGAAGCAGTAGTGAGTATTCATTCTCTTCGTTCCAATTATACCTTAAATTACATCTATCCTTATACATTTGTTTTCCTCTCAAATTGTTAAACTATTCAAAAGAAAATCTTACAACAATATCATAACAAACTCTTTACAAATGTATATTTGATTATCCTTAACATTTAAGGACATCAAATATGTTGCACTTTACGTAAATCGATCAAATAGACATTTCAGCGATCGAGTTCTTATATCTATCTTGTAGTTTTTGGTCTTGTGTTACATTAACACAATATGATCTCTTTTATAATCAATTAGATTGAATAGTCAATCTCGCACTAAGGTTTATTCGGTTTTTCAGATGAACTATTTTCATTGAAATATTGTACATTACAAACTTTGACCATTCACCATATAAATTTTTGTGCAATTGTATGTGGATCAAATATCCATCGTCTTGTATTGCTTTTAGAGTTCGAAACTCATAGAATGCAATACATGGTCTTGACCAAAAAATGCATAAGTGACCAAACCATGAATGTATTCAGTAGTTGTAAAATCAAGGACATGCATGGGTGTTGAAACGTTAACATGCAATAGGAATTTGATAGTGGGTATCATATTTCCATTTGTCAACTTTCAATTTAGTTCGTTTGTATATGTTAATCGATAAATATTTTATCAATCATATTCAATGCATAAATTTATCATTGTAAATGATTATAACATTATTTAGCATATGTTCTTACAATATTAGAAACGTTATGTGATGGCCCAGAATTTTGGTTATTTGAAATGGGAATTTCTGACTGATTTTAAATATTTAAAAAGTTAATTTACAGATTAAATAATTTGAATTTCAAAATATAGTGATTTATTGGATAATTTAATTGTTAGATTAAATAATTAAAATCGTTTAAATAATTAAAATCTTAGATTTTATTTGAATAAATATGATTTAAAGGCTTATTTAATTTCTATAAATAAGAATGAAGGAAATAAAACTTAAATTGGATTTAAAAGTGATTTACTCGATTTTGAAAATAACTCGTTTTTAGTGAAAATAGCTTTCCGGGGCACATCTCGGATTTCAACGAAACTTGTGTCATTGTATCCGTAAAAATGAATTATAATACGCCATTAAAAAATTTAGCGATCAGATGCACCGTTTGCTCGTACGGGATAGAAACGCGTTGATATTATATCAAAAATTTAATATTATAATTAGGTTCAAAAAGATATCTTCTCCATCCGATTGAATTAGGGCTCGAGACTAGTCCCATTGCATTCGGAATAGGTTTGTAACATTAGAAACGCCAGGTGGCACGTCTCGATCGGGATTTGAAATTTAATAGCTAGATATCTTGAAATTAAATAATATATATATTTATATCAATTTAACCCTTCAGCCAATATTCTTTCATTTCAAGCCACCCTACATTCACTCAGCAACCCTAACGTCGTACGAGCCAACTTTTTCACATATAAATCGCGTTCTTTTACAGAACATTCGTTCTCTTTGAAGATAAAATCCTCCTCAATCCAACAGAAAAGATCGATCCTACCTACAGAGGTCGAGTTGGTCTGTAACATCCCAAAATTTTTAATTAAAATAAATAATATATTTAAACTCCTGGAGTTTAATTTGAGAGTAAATTGGAAGAAAAATCTAAAACAAATAAAATAAGTTAAAATAATATATGAAATAAATTCCAAATTTATTTTGGGTTTAAATTATTGAGATAATAAATGTTTTTAAAGGTCAATTGGATTTAAAATCTTATATCTATGAACATTACATACATTAGTAAAATTTAATACACATTGGAATTTAATTTAAATTTGTTAAAGATAAGTGTTTATATTTCAAGCTTAAGATTTAAGTTTGAATTTAAATTTACAAAAAATGTTTAAATAAAAAAAATAAGTAGTATTTAAAATTGCTAAGATGTAATATATATATATATATATATATATTAGTTTAATTCTTTCAACATTGAACATGTTAGACATATATATACAAAGAGTAAAAATATACATTTATTTTTAAAAATGTATAAGATAAAGATATAAAATTTATAAAAATTTTCTTTTGCTTTGTAAACATCAAAGGCTAAAACATACATGGAAAATAGAGTTGAATAATTAACAAAATCTAGGGTTTAAGATCTCTTCTTACAAATGGCACAAGGCATCAATTCCTTAATAAAATATTCAAATAAAAAATTCAGGAAAACTCTTCACCTTCTAAAATTCAAATTTTTAAATCCCCTAACACCTGATATTCAGTAATCAAAAGATCTTTGAAATTTTCACTTCAACATTCAAGAAGAAAAGTTTAGAAAAAAGAAAAAAAAATAAAAGAAAAAAAAGGAAACCGTCTTCTTCAATTTCAAAGTAAAATATGAAGTGTTTCAAACAATATTGTGATACTTTCAGGTAAGTTTTGTTTTAAAGTTTATAGTTTATGAAATTTTGATTTTAAATCAAGTTTTAACAATCAATTCAAAAAAAAACTACAGATTTGTGAAGCAAGGAGTCTCTGGATTTCAAGTGCAGTTCTTTTTTTTTCTGGAAATAAAATTTAAAAAGGCAAGTAACTTTTATTTATTTATTTGAATTTGAAGTTGAAATTCCTAATGAAGTAAGAGTTTAATTCAACAATATTTAATCTGTTGCAGGAAAAGAAAAAATCAAGAATTAAAGGCTATTACTAGTTTTCAAGTTCAGGAAAAAGTTCTCTGTTAAGAATTCAAGCTGTATGTGATCTGGGAAAAAAATTGTTATTTTTAATGATTAAAATAAATGAAACAACATGGGATTTAATACAACAATATCTAATTTTATTACAGGAAGAATCAAGAATTAGCTTTAGTCTATTTTTTTTGTTTCAAGTTTCAGAAGAAAAAAGTTTTCTCTGCTATAAATCTTAAATGTAAGTACAATGGAAACCCCTGTCATTGATAATTTAAATGCATGAATACAACTAAAAATAATCATAGATCTGTACCCATCAATTTCAGATCTAAAACCCCAAGAGAATTAAAGTAGACAAGAAGGGAAGTTGCAGGCCTCACCTCTTTGTTTTGAAACTGTCAGGAAGCATTCCTATCTTCTGGAAAAAAACAAGTGAGTAGACTTATGTTTATTCAAATTCTTTGTGCTTGAATCCCTGTATGAATGTGATGGCTTTGAATTGAATGAATGGTATGCTTGTGTTTGATTTTCCTAGAAAACATTTGTTTTCCTATTCCTGTTTTCTGTAACATTTAGTTACAGGGAATTTGGAATCCTCTCTCCCATATCCTTTTGGAAAAAGAAAAAAAAATTATGAATTGAAAAATAAGTTAAAGTGTAGTTCAAACTTACACTATGTTTTAGAGATAAATCAAAGCAAAAATCTATAGCTTTCTTCTTCTCTGTAAAACGGTAAAACACTGTCATGCTCAAATCTCTGGTTTTACAGAGTAAACTATACACTAATTCAACATCTTCTTCCTCTTCTTGTTTCTGAAAATGTTGGTAAACAAGTTAAATTTGTTGTTTAAATTTGCATAACATTACAGTAACAAATGAAGCAAGTTTATATAGTTTTTTTTTTCCTTTTTTTCTCTGGAAACTGTGAAACTCAATTTCATATAGCCTTCTTTTTGCAAGAATAAAACATATCAAAATCCAATTCAATCTTTCTCTTCCTTATTCCTTCTGAAATGAATTGTAACAAGTTGAAGTTGTGTTTGTACTTGCACCATGCTTCAGAAACAAATTAAAACAGGTTGTAGTCTTATTGGAAATTTAAAAGAAAAAACACACACAGTACATCTGAACTTTGGTTTACAGGGTGATCTACATCAAAGGAAAATTAGAAATCTTTCTCTCTTGCTTCTGAAAAGGTTGTAAATAAGTAAAAGAAATTGTTGTAAACATGTCTAGTATTTTCAGTAATGAATTAAAGTTAGTTTTACATAGTTTCTTCCTGGAAATTTTGAAACACAAGTAACAATTCGATTTTGCAGAAACTCGAACTTTACGAATTTTTATTTCAATAATTTTATTTGAATCCCCTTAGAAAATGATAATTTTTGAAATAAAATCCAAGTTTTTCGTTGGTTTTTCACTGAGACACTTGGGAAGTTCTGGAAAATAAAGTTTTACCAAAATCTGATGATCTAAGAAGTTATAGGCCTCGATTTCGCTGCCGCAGATGGTTTAGGTGTTTGTGATTTTCAGAAAAATACTGAATTAATTTATAAACCCTTAAATTTTTGATTTGAAAGCAAACTAGGGTTTAAAACCCATTTTCTGTTCACATTGGAAATGACGTTGTCGCACTACCCACAAGCGATCGGAATGCGTGTCAGGGGGTCAAATGGATGCGTCGCACGACGTGGAAGCTGAAGGCAAAATTTGGTGGCCGATAGTGGGCTGGGGAGGCGGCGTGAGACGAATGTCTGATGGCGTGCCTGATGTTTTTTGGGTCCTGTTGCTTGATTTTGATTTGAGGGGAGATGGGGCACTTCGATGAATGGAGATGGTTGCGGGTTGGGGTGTGATGTGCGGCGATGCTCGCCAGTGGTCGGAATCGCCTCTGGTGCCGGTGCACGTGCACGTGGCTATGGTGGTGTGTCAGTGTGATGGGTTGGGGAGGACGAGGAGTAAGCTCGAAGCATGGCACGGGGAAATTGAGTGAAAACTCGAAGTCGAGTTCGTGTCGTTTTGGAGCTGTATCGAGTAGGTTTCCGGACTTAAGCAAATTTGTGAAAAAATTTCTCTCTCGGGTCGATCCGAGTAGAAACTCGAAGCGGGGAAACGTTGTTCTCGGGGGCAACTCGGGGAAGGTCTCGGGTCAAGCTTAAAAACAGTAAAGATTCAAGTTTTGAAAATTTTGAAACATGATTTTTAAAATTTGTTTTTTTTTGAAATAATTATCTAAAATAAATGAAGTATTTTAAAAATCAGATTTTAAAAATAAAATTATTTAAAATTTAACTTGATAAAATATTTGAGGGATAAATCAAATATTCAAATTTTAACTTAAAATCAAATCTCTTTAAAATGATTAAATAAAGATTTAAACAATTAAAATTTGTAATTACCTTATAATCAAAAGTTGATTAATTAATGATTAAGAATTAATGAATTAAGGTAATTAAATTAAGAATAATTAATTGATAAAGTTAATTAAGATTGAATCAATTTATAGTTAAAAATAATTAATCATTGATTTAAAGTTAATAAAATAATTGTGTGGTTAATTCACTTAATCATATTCACCCTAATTGGTGATGATTGACTATCATCAAATATTCTATATTGGGTTGATATTTTTGTTGTGATGTTGTGATTGCTTCGTGATGAACTGTGATTTGTGATTTGTTCCCATATGTTTGTAAAACCCTTTTTGCCCGTAAACCGGCATTTAAACTTCGATGCGACAGGGAGTCGGTTTTCAGTTTGTTATCTGAAACCCACATCTAACCTTGAATGTGAACCTTTGTGATTGATACACCTACATGTTTTAAATTTGAGCGCTCACTATTCGGATTAGCCGGGAGAGGACCTTTGTGTCATATAACCCATTCCGAATAGTGATTCGACGAATGGATTGCATTTAAAGACCGGTGGTGAAGACCGGGTGTCTTCGAAAATGATAGGATAACCTATCGATTGTCTCTGCACCGAGTTGCTCCGGTATAGGGATTACCTAAGTGATGGGAAGTCCGATCGGGATTGTGGACGCCTGGATTTGCAAGGGCTTCTTCCTTTATTGGACGAAGTGCCTTCGGTTATGTTCAACCTGGAACAGACTTGTATGGTCGTGTGTCTGACACTACACTTTGAAATATAAAGCCGATTTCTTTCAAATACATATCTGTTGGTGGCGGAGAATTTTTCTCTTAGCTTAACACCCTTCTCTGAGACGTACGAGCTCAGAGGTTATGTAGTTGAAGGTTATCAGCGATATACTCCCAATTTGGTAGTGTGGCATGCTAAGTACTACTGTATAGTGATGATCATTTGTTGATCATTTGTGATCAAAGCATGGCTTTCGTGTAAAGCGTAGCTTTGTGGACGAGACTTCATCGGACCTCACACCCCGGAAATGGTCGAAACAGGAAAGATGCGGCAAGGTTATGAGGGTCGCGCCCTTTAGGGTATGTCATTTCCTTTTGGAAAAAGGTAGTGTCATGGTATGGAGCCCAGATACTTACCTATGTGGTTGCTTCAATTTCATTATTCTGTGTGGTTGTTGCTTTGTGATGGAGGGCCCTCGGATAAAGGTCCCAAAGGACCGGGGAGTGGCATACTCGAGTAGTAGTTACCTAGTTACAGAGGTAACCCGGCCTTGTGTTGGCAGAGAGCCAGGTAGGTTCTCGGGACGTCCCGCCAGAGGCGTACCCATGTGGCATAGGAATTTCCTTAGCTTGACCATTTGTTGGAAATCCAATTCCCAATACGAACCCGTACAGTTTTAGGTGTATTACCTACCATTTACTTATGGTGGCACCCCACTGTTTAGATGGTAGCTATAGTAGGCATACGATACTGGTCGTATGTTGGCTAGGATTGATATTATACTTTCGAAATGGCTTTCTACACTATGCACTAGTAATAATATCAAAGAATTTTCCCGTATCAATCATATTTGACTATCATAAGAAGAAATCTCCTCCAATTCTGCGATTGCATTGTGTGTGTGGCGGGATGTCTTATGGTAGTTTCATTTTCCAAAAGCATACCGGTTTTCTTGTATAAATTTGTTTTATTTGAAAGCAATTATCTTTGTTTACTCATACCAGCCCCATGACTGACCCGGAGTTTATTGTTTCCTTTTTAAACTCTGGATGCCCACCATTTCTACACGGACAGCCTAGTAGCAGGTTTTCTGTATTTTGGCTCTAGCTACATTTTGGAGTATTTTGGTTTGGAGATTTTTGGTTTTTGGAAGCTCACACCTTAGAGACATTTTGGAAGCTTTTGGATCTCGAGGTGCTTAGTTTGGTGTTCACTATCATTCTCTATCCTTTTGAAGACCTTTGGCATATGATATCTAGTTGTTCTATTATGTCATTCTATTTGGAGATGTTGTTCATGTATTATGTACTCTGATGTTGTAACATATATTATTATGTTGTTGTATCTGCGACATGATGCATGATATTCATTTTATTTCCGCTGCTTTATATTCATCTAATGTTGTTATAAGCTCCATCCGACTGGAGTTCGATGTTTGAATCATTGACAGTCGAATGCAAGTGAGGTATTTGATGTCAATTTTTGAACGTTGAATTTCGGGTCGTGACAGTTGGTATCAGAGCTAAAGGTTGAGTAAGAACTTTAGCTACGGAGTATAACACATTAGATGGCGGGTTTACTTCAGCCTTTAGAGGTGCCCAAGTGGAAATGGGACCAAGTGTCGAAGGATTTCATCGATGGTTTGCCTCGCACTCGAAAGGGCAATGAAGCGATTTGGGTCATCGTAGATCGTTTGACTAAGTCAGCCCACTTCTTGCCAGTAAAAGCTACCTGTACGGCTTCAAGTCTAGCTAATTTGTATGTGAAAGAAATTGTCCATCTCCATGGAATTCCTAGTAGCATAGTGAGTGATCGTGATCCGATCTTTACTAGTAGATTTTGGGAGGCGTTTCAAGACGCATTGGGAACTAAGCTGCATTTCAGTACTGCTTATCACCCACAGTCTGATGGGCAGACAGAAAGGATCAATCAAATCTTGGAGGACCTATTGCAAGCTTGTATTCTTGATTTTGGTGGTTCTTGGGAGGACCATTTGCATATGGTCGAGTTCTTCTATAACAACAGCTATCAGGCCAGTATTGAGATGACCCCTTTTGAGGCTTTATATGGCCGACCGTGTCGATCACCGGCATGCTGCATCGAGGCAGGTGATAGACTCATTCTTGGGCCGGACATGATTAAAGAAGCCACCGAGAAAGTTGATTTTATTCGAAAAAAATTGAAGACGGCTCAGAGCCGTCAAAAGAGTTATTACGATCGTAGAAGACGGGATTTGGAATTCCAGGTTGGGGATTCTGTTTTTCTTAAAGTATCTCCTATGAGAGGTGTATTGAGATTTGGGAAGACCGGTAAGCTAGCACCACGATATATTGGTCCTTTTCCTATTCTGGAGAGGATTGGTTCTCTAGCCTATCGTGTGCAGTTGCCTAGCTGGTTATCTGGTGTGCATGATGTATTCCACATCTCTAGCCTTCGGAAGTATGTGCACGATCCGGATTGTATTATTGAAGAAGCTGCCCAACAGGATCTCGACATCACTCCCAATCTAACTGTCAAAAGAGAACCGATAAAGATTGTGGATCGTGAAGAGAAGAAATTAAGGAATAACGTTGTAAGGCTGGTAAAAGTTCAGTGGAGTGGCGATCCGAAGGACTGCACTTGGGAAACTGAATATAATATGCAGAAATCTTATCCCAATTGCAGAGTGGATATCTCGGCTTAGCCGGTAAGCCATTTCCTTATTCTTTTTGAATTCGTATATTCTTCGTTGTTTTTCTTTTCTCTCTCTTTTTCAATTTCGAGGACGAAATTTTCTTAAGGAGTGGGTATTTGTAACATCCCAAAATTTTTAATTAAAATAAATAATATATTTAAACTCTTGGAGTTTAATTTGAGAGTAAATTGGAAGAAAAATCTAAAACAAATAAAATAAGTGAAAATAATATATGAAATAAATTCCAAATTTATTTTGGGTTTAAATTATTAAGATAATAAATGTTTTTAAAGGTCAATTGGATTTAAAATCTTATATCTATGAACATTACATACATTAGTAAAATTTAATACACATTGGAATTTAATTTAAATTTGTAAAAGATAAGTGTTTATATTTCAAGCTTAAGATTTAAGTTTGAATTTAAATTTACAAAAAATGTTTAAATAAAAAAAATAAGTAGTATTTAAAATTGCTAAGATGTAATATATATATATATATATATGTGTATATATATATGTATGTATATTAGTTTAATTCTTTCAAAATTGAACATGTTAGACATATATATATACAAAGAGTAAAAATATACATTTATTTTTAAAAATGTATAAGATATAGATATAAAATTTATAAACTTTTTCTTTTGCTTTGTAAACATCAAAGGCTGAAACATACATGGAAAATAGAGTTGGATAATTAACAAAATCTAGGGTTTAAGATCTCTTCTTACTAATGGCACAAGGCATCAATTTCTTAATAAAATATTCAAGTAAAAAAATTCAGGAAAACTCTTCACCTTCTAAAATTCAAATTTTTGAATCCCCTAACACCTGATATTCAGTAATCAAAAGATCTTTGAGATTTTCACTTCAACATTCAAGAAGAAAAGTTCAGAAAAAAAGGAAAAAAAAATAAAAGAAAAAAAAGGAAACCGTCTTCTTTAATTTCAAAGTAAAATCTGAAGTGTTTCAAACAATATTGTGATACTTTCAGGTAAGTTTTGTTTTAAAGTTTATAGTTTATGAAATTTTGATTTTAAATCAAGTGTTAACAATCAATTCAAAACAAAAAAACTGCAGATTTGTGAAGCAGGGAGTCTCTGGATTTTGAAGGCAGTGCAGTTCTTTTTTTTTCTGGAAATAAAATTTAAAAAGGCAAGTAACTTTTACTTATTTATTTTGAATTTGAAGTTGTAATTCCTGATGAATCAAGAGTTTAATTCAACAATATTTAATCTGTTGCAGGAAAAGAAAAAATTAAGAATTAAAAGCTATTACTAGTTTTCAAGTTCAGGAAAAAGTTCTCCGTTAAGAATTCAAGCTGTAAGTGATCTGGGAAAAAAAATTGTTATTTTTATTGATTAAAATAAATGAAACAACATGGGATTTAATACAATAATATCTAATTTTATTACAGGAAGAATCAAGGATTAGCTTTAATCTATTTTTTTTTTGTTTCAAGTTTCAGAAGAAAAAAAGTTTTCTCTGCCATAAATCTCAAATGTAAGTACAATGGAAACCCCTGTCATTGATAATTTAAATGTATGAATACAACTAAAAATAATCATAGATCTGTACCCATCAATTTCAGATCTAAAACCCCAAGAGAATTAAAGTAGAAAAGAAGGGAAGTTGCAGGCCTCACCTCTCTGTTTTGAAACTGTCAGGAAGCATTCCTATCTTCTTGAAAAAAACAAGTGAGTAGACTTATGTTTATTCAAATTCTTTGTGCTTGAATCCATGAATGAATGTGATGGCTTTGAATTGAATGAATGGTATGCTTGTGTTTGATTTTCCTGGAAAACATTTGTTTTCCTATTCCTGTTTTCTGTAACATTTAGTTACAGGGAACTTGGAATCCTCTCTCCCATATCCTTTTGGAAAAAGAAAAAAAAATATGAATTGCAAAATAAGTTAAAGTGTAGTTCAAACTTACACTATTTATAGAGATAAATCAAAGCAAAAATTTATAGCTTTCTTCTTATCTGTAAAACTGTAAAACACTGTCATGCTCAAATCTCTGGTTTTACAGAGTAAACTATACACTAATTCAACATCTTCTTCCTCTCCTTGTTTCTGAAAATGTTGGTAAACAAGTTAAATTTGTTGTTTAAATTTCCATAACGTTACAGTAACAAATGAAGCAAGTTTATATAGTTTTTTCTTTTTTTTTCCTTTTTTTCTCTGGAAACTGTGAAACTCAATTTCATATAGCCTTCTTTTTGCAAGAATAAAACATATCAAAATCCAATTCAATCTTTCTCTTCCTTATTCCTTCTGAAATGAATTGTAACAAGTTGAAGTTGTGTTTGTACTTGCACTATGCTTCAGAAACAAAATAAAACAGGTTGTAGTCTTACTGGAAATTTAAAAGAAAAAAACACACGGTACATCTGAACTTTGGTTTACAGGGTGATCTACATCAAAGGAAATTTAAAAATCTTTCTCTCTTGCTTCTGAAAAGGTTGTAAACAAGTAAAAGAAATTGTTGCAAACCTGTCTTGAATTTTCAGTAATAAATTAAAGTTAGTTTTACATAGTTTCTTCCTGGAAATTTTGAAGCACAAGTAACAATTCGATTTTGCAGAAACTCGAACTTTACGAATTTTTATTTCAATAATTTTATTTGAATCCCCTTAGAAAATGATAATTTTTGAAACTAAAATCCAAGTTTTTCGTTGGTTTTTCACTGAGACATTTGGGAAGTTCTGGAAAATAAAGTTTTACCAAAATCTGATGATCTAAGAAGTTATAGGCCTCGATTTCGTTGCCGTAGATGGTTTGGGTGTTTGTGATTTTTAGAAAAATACTGAATTAATTTATAAACCCTTAAATTTTCGATTTGAAAGCAAACTAGGGTTTAAAACCCATTTTCTGTTCACATTGGAAATGACATTGCCGCATCACCCACAAGCGATCGGAATGCGTGTCAGAGGGTCAAATGGATGCGTCGCGCGACGTGGAAGCTGGAGGCAAAATTTGGTGGCCGATAGTGGGCTGGGGAGGCGGCGCGAGGCGAATGTCTGATGGCGTGCCTGACGTTTTTCGGTCCTGTTGCTTGATTTTGATTTGAGGGGAGATGAGGCACTTCGATGAATGGAGATGGTTGCTGGGTTGGGGGGTGACGTGCGGCGATGCTCGCCAGTGGTCAGAATCGCCTCCGGTGCCGGTGCACGTGCACGTGGCTATGGTGGTGTCTCACTGTGATGGGTTGGGGAGGACGAGGAGTAAGCTCGAAGCATGGCACGGGGAAATTGAGTGAAAACTCGAAGTCGAGTTCGTGACGTTTTGGAGCTGTATCGAGTAGATTTCCGGACTTAAGCAAATTTGTGAAAAAATTTCTCTCTCGGGTCGATTCGAGTAGAAACTCGAAGCGGGGAAACGTTGTTCTCGGGGGCAACTCGGGGAAGGTCTTGAGTCAAGCTTAAAAACAGTAAAGATTCAAGTTTTGAAAATTTTGAAACATGATTTTTAAAATTTGTTTTTTTTTGAAATAATTATCTGAAATAAATGAAGTATTTTAAAACTTAGATTTTAAAAATAAAATTATTTAAAATTTAACTTGATAAAATATTTGAGGGATAAATCAAATATTCAATTTTTAACTTAAAAACAAATCTCTTTATAATGATTAAATAAAGATTTAAACAATTAAAATTTGTAATTACCTTATAATTAAAAGTTGATTAATTAATGATTAAGAATTAATGAATTAAGATAATTAAATTAAGAATAATTAATTGATAAAGTTAATTAAGATTGAATAAATTTATAGTTAAAAATAATTAATCATTGATTTAAAGTTAATAAAATAATTGTGTGGTTAATTCACTTAATCATATTCACCCTAATTGGAGATGATTGACTATCATCAAATATTCTATATTGGATTGATATTTTTGTTGTGATGCTATGATTGCTTCGTGATGAACTGTGATTTGTGATTTGTTCCCATATGTTTGTAAAACCCTTTTTGCCCGTAAACCGGCATTTAAACTTCGATGCGACAGGGAGTCGGATTTCAGTTTGTTATCCGAAACCCACATCGAACCTTGAATGTGAACCTTTGTGATTGATACACCCACATGTTTTAAATTTGAGCGCTCACTATTCGGATAGCCGAGAGAGGACCTTTGTGTCATATAACCCATTCTGAATAGTGATTCGACGAATGGATTGCATTTAAAGACCGGCGGTGAAGACCGAGTGTTTTTGAAAACGATAGGATAACCTATCGATTGTCTCTGCACCGAGTTGCTCCGGTATAGGGATTCCCTAAGTGATGGGAAGTCCGATCGGGATTGTGGACGCCCGGATTTGCATGGGCTTCTTCCTTTATTGGACGAAGTGCCTTCGGTTCTGTTCGAACCCGAAACAGACTTGTATGGTCGTGTGTCTGACACTACACTTTGAGATATAAAGCCGATTTCTTTCAAATACATATCTGTTGGTGGCGGAGAATTTATTCTATTAGCTTAACACCCTTTTCTGAGACATACGAGCTCAGAGGTTATGTAGTTGAAGGTTATCAGCGATATACTCCCAATTTAGTAGTGTGGCATGCTAAGTGCTGCTGTATAGTTATGATCATTTGTTGATCATTTGTGATCAAAGCATGGCTTTCGTGCAAAGCGTAGATTTGTGGACGAGACCTTATCGGACCTCACACCCCGGAAATGGTCGAAACAGGAAAGATGTGGCAAGGTTATGAGGGTCGCGCCCTTTAGGGTATGTCATTTCCTTCTGGAAAAAGGTAGTGTCATGGTATGGAGCCAGATACTTACCTATGTGGTTGCTTCAATCTCATTATTCTGTGTGGTTGTTGCTTTGTGATGGAGGGCCCTCGGATAAAGGTCCCAAAGGACCGGGGAGTGGCATACTCGAGTAGTAGTTACCTAGTTACAGAGGTAACCCAGCCTTGTGTTGGCAGAGAGCCGGGTAGGTTCTCGAGACGTCCCGCCAGAGGTGTACCATGTGGCATAGGAAGTTCCTTAGCCTGATCATTTGTTGGAAATCCAATTCCCAATACGAACCCGTACGGTTTTAGTTGTATTACCTACCATTTACTTATGGTGGTGCCCCACTATTTAGATGGTAGCTATAGTAGGCATACGATACAGGTCGTATGTTGGCTAGGATTGATATTATACTTTCGAAATGGCTTTCTACACTATGCACTAGTAACAATATCAAAGAATTTTCCCGTATCAAGCATATTTGACTATCATAAGAATTCTGCGATTGCATTGTGTGTGGCGGAAGGTCTTATGGTAGTTTCATTTTCCAAAAGCATACCGGTTTTCTTGTATAAATCTGTTTTATTTGAAAGCAATTATCTTTGTTTACTCATACCAGTCCCATGACTGACCCGGAGTTTATTGTTTCCTTTCTAAACTCTGGGTGCCCACCATTTCTACACGGACAGCCTAGTAGCAGGTTTTCTGTATTTTGGCTCTAGCTACATTTTGGAGTATTTTGGTTTGGAGATTTTTGGTTTTTGGAAGCTCACACCTTAGAGACATTTTGGAAGCTTTTGGATCTCGAGGTGCTTAGTTTGGTGTTCACTATCATTCTCTATCCTTTTGAAGACCTTTGGCATATGATATCTAGTTGTTCTATTATGTCATTCTATTTGGAGATGTTGTTCATGTATTATGTACTCTGATGTTGTAACAGATACTATTATGTTGTTGTATCTGCGACATGATGCATGATATTCATTTTATTTCCGCTGCTTTATATTCATCTAATGTTGTTATAAGCTCCATCCGACTGGAGTTCGATGTTTGAATCATTGACAGTCGAATGCAAGTGAGGTATTTGATGTCAATTTTTGAACGTTGAATTTCGGGTCGTGACAGTTGGTATCAGAGCTAAAGGTTGAGTAAGAACTTTAGCTACGGAGTATAACACATTAGATGGCGGGTTTACTTCAGCCTTTAGAGGTGCCCAAGTGGAAATGGGACCAAGTGTCGAAGGATTTCATCGATGGTTTGCCTCGCACTCGAAAGGGCAATGAAGCGATTTGGGTCATCGTAGATCGTTTGACTAAGTCAGCCCACTTTTTGCCAGTAAAAGCTACCCGTACGGCTTCAAGTCTAGCTAATTTGTATGTGAAAGAAATTGTCCATCTCCATGGAATTCCTAGTAGCATAGTGAGTGATCGTGATCCGATCTTCACTAGTAGATTTTGGGAGGCGTTTCAAGACGCATTGGAAACTAAGCTGCATTTCAGTACTGCTTATCACCCACAGTCTGATGGGTAGACAGAAAGGATCAATCAAATCTTGGAGGACCTATTGCAAGCTTGTATTCTTGATTTTGGTGGTTCTTGGGAGGACCATTTGCATCTGGTCGAGTTCTTCTATAACAATAGCTATCAGGCCAGTATTGAGATGACCCCTTTTGAGGCTTTATATGGCCGACCGTGTCGATCACCGGCATGCTGCATCGAGGCAGGTGATAGACTCATTCTTGTGCCGGACATGATTAAAGAAGCCACCGAGAAAGTTGATTTTATTCGGAAAAAATTGAAGACAGCTCAGAGCCGTCAAAAGAGCTATTACGATCGTAGAAGACGGGATTTGGAATTCCAGGTTGGGGATTCTGGTTTTCTTAAAGTATCTCCTATGAGAGGTGTATTGAGATTTGGGAAGACCGGTAAGCTAGCACCACGATATATTGGTCCTTTTCCTATTCTGGAGAGGATTGGTTCTCTGGCCTATCGTGTGCAGTTGCCTAGCTGGTTATCTGGTGTTCATGATGTATTCCACATCTCTAGCCTTCGGAAGTATGTGCACGATCCGGATTGTATTATTGAAGAAGCTGCCCAACAGGATCTCGACATCACTCCCAATCTAACTGTCAAATTGGATCTCGAGGTGCTTAGTTTGGTGTTCACTATCATTCTCTTTCCTTTTGAAGACCTTTGGCATATGATATCTAGTTGTTCTATTATGTCATTCTATTTGGAAATGTTATTCATGTATTATGTACTCTGATGTTGTAACAGATATTATTATGTTGTTGTATCTGTGATATGATGCATGATATTCATTTTATTTCCGCTGCTTTATATTCATCTAATGTTGTTATAAGCTCCATCTGACTGGAGTTCGATGTTTGAGTCATTGACAGTTGAATACAAGTGAGGTATTTGATGTCAATTTTCGAACGTTGAATTTCGGGTCGTGACATGGTCGATGATGTCAACAAGAGAAAGGAGCGGCATGGTCAGGGAAGTCGATCAGAAGCGGTGGTTGAAGCCAAGGAGGTCGGAGGTGGTAGCTATTGTAAGTTGAACGATGTAAGTTTATGGCAATTTTTTGGCAAAACGATGGTGTTCTGGGGATCTTGACCTGCCGCGATCGAAGGTGGGGAGCCAGAGAGGCTTGCGGCGGAAGTGTCGTGGCCAGTAGTGGCCTGAGTTGTCGACGTCGATGGTTTGAACAGAGGCTGCTGGGATAGCGTACACGATTTTTTAAGAAGGGTTTTGGAGCGGCCTGATTTGCTGAGGGGAAATCAATGGCCCTGAATTTGTTTGGCAATTAAGTTTATGATTAATAATATGATTAATTGTTTAATTAGTTAATTAATTCATAAACCTTGTATAATGAATATCTTGTTCATTCTAGGTCCAAATCTAACGCAGTCAGTTGGATTAGGTTCATAACGATGAATACTATGTTATGGAATTGGATTGGAGTAGGTTTGGTCGAATTTGGAACAGGTGGAAATTTTGGCTACAATCAAACGTCTGTTCGATTTTAGTTCCAAACCGGAACTCTTCGGCAGCAAAAAAAAATAAAGGTGAGTAAATCTCACTCATTTGGATAAATGGTTTAATTTATAAATGTTAGATTTTAATTATTGGTTGATTGGATGAATTTATAAATTATTATCAGATGAATGTTATATTATGTATAGTAGTATAGTTGGATTGAATATTCCTGCCGATTAGAGTGGATGAGACACTATGCGCCCCGCATAATAGCGGATTACCCTTTTTATTGCAATATCCCACCTCGAAATGGTGATTATATTTTTATGATTATATAACATATGCGGTTGTAAGCAAACAAGTTAGAGGGATCCAACTGGATTCCTCAAAAAAGTTGATTTTTATTTCATAGATAGTGATGTATGACATTTTGAATAATCTGCGATAGATTATGATATGGTTTTATCTATTGGATGTTATGGTAGCACTGGCCTTGATTTTGGTACTATAAATACCATAAATAATATTTTTGAATTTAAAACGGAAATTCAAAGGCGATTTTGGAAATGAAAATAATTATATTGAGTTTTGGGATTATTTAAAAGAAAATTGATTCGGATAAAATGAATAATTAGATTCTGGATATTTATTTAGCTATTTCGTAAAATAATTTCAAATAAAGAATTTTAAATTAAGGATTTTTAAACGATGGATTTTTAAATGAGTTTCTTAAAATACGAAATGGGAGTCGAAATTGAGATTTGAATGGTTTTGGAATATTGTTTGGATTATTTAAGGAATAGATTCCTAAATGGAATTTCGATTAGAAATCGATTTATAAATGAATTTTAGTAATATGAACCTGTTATAAATTTGGAAACGATTTTATGAAATTTATAATCAATATTTACAAATAAAGTGGAATGATTATCATTTTATAAATTGAAAATATAAATTCATAGTGTAAATTTAAAATGAGATATGGAAATTGGTTAGATGGGATAGTAAATTCTATTTTGGAATTTGGAAATAGTTATGAAATTGGAAATGTAAATCGATTTGTGATAAATCGAGAGAGATTTATAAGTATAAAAATGGGTATGTTGGATTTTAAAAATAGTTTTTCACAAGAAGTTAAGGTTTGTTTTTAGAAAAGGATTTGTATTCATTAAACTATGTACTTTTAAAAACTATTAATTGGATTAAAATATTTCAAAAAGTTGGTTATTTAAATATTTAAATTTGTTGACATGAATTCTAAGTTTTATAAACAAGTTTTGTAAATATATTAGAAATTTTATAAATGAATTGGTATTAGTTATTGACGATAGTTTTAAAAGTGCTTTGAAATTTTAAAATATATATTTAACCATGTTTTTGAAATTTATTATTATTATTATTATTATTATTATTATTATTATTATACATAGTTTAAAGTAAGTGATTGCAATTTATTTATAAATGCTCTCGAGATTTGTAAACCGGGTCTTTTTAATGGATGTGATTTTATAGGAGAAAATCTTATAAATGGAATTCGGAAACTTAAGAAATTTGAGAAAAGGGAATTTCCAAAAAAATTTAGATACGAAACTTCGAAAATGAATCTAAGTTCATTAAAAGAGTTATAAATTGTTAGTTGGATTACAAATAAATATGATCGATAACTTTTTTGGAAAAGGGAATTAACTAAAATTCCGGATATTTATGAGATAAATATGGAATATTCCTAGGTATTGATATTAGAAATGATTTGGGAAAAATAAACTCATAATATTTTCCTAAGTATTGAAATTAAAGGATTGGAGATATTTTAGCGATGAAATGATTTATATAAAAATATTTTTCAAAGTAATGGTGTACAAAGTGGAAATTGGGAATATTTCTAAGTGTCTATATGGTCTGGAAATATCCTGTTATGGATATAAGTATTCGAAATTGTTTTCAGATATTGAAATATTGAAAGAGATTTTTTTTTTTTTGTGTGTGTGTGTGTATCTTTGTAATGATATTTTGAAATAAATGTTTTGAAAATTTATAATATGGGCCTAGTGACTGCTTATATGTGTAATTTGATAGTTAAGTAACCGACCATCAAATCTGGCCAATTCGTTGATCGTTTCGATCAGACCGGGATCTGATTTAGTTATCCCAAAGCCACTACAACCCGATTTTTGTGTTACGAATTATGATGTCTCGAAGATAATGGAGATGGTGATCATGAAAAAGATTCAGTTTCATTCAGACCCAGAATGGACTTGTATGGATGAATGCTATTAGCACATTTTCATTGGAGGGCAATAAGCATTCTAACTGTGAATTTCTTGGAAGGTAATCGTAGCCTCAAGCCTCATCAAGCGAGAAATGATTGAAACAGGGCATGCAGCAGGGCTAAGTGGGTCGCTCCCATTAGGGTATGTCGTCATCTTTCTAGATTACCCTATTATTATGGATTTGGTTGTGCATGAGAGATCTCGATTAAGGCTGGAAGACCAGGATGATGACATATTCGGTACTACTAGTCAAGTGGTAGGCCGGTTCTGTGTCGTAGGGTACGAGATATTCTAGTCAGACCCAAGTGCATTGATCTAGATATGCACTCATCAAAGGAAGTTCCTTACCTGGTCATAGTATGGAATCCATTCTCCAATACATGCCTTTACGGTTTTGATTGTAGAGCCTAGTATGCTCGAATTTAACTAATGTAACAATTTTGGCTATTTTAATAAGTATTTGTACTTAGACATTACTATGATATCATTAGATTTTATACAAAAGTTTTGGTTATCGTAAGGTAAAAACCCGTCGTATTCATGAGTGGCATGGTCCTACAAGATACCTTTGTTCTGCAAAGGATTTTGAAACAGTAATAATTCAAATTGGGTGTGTCTTCTCACACAGTTTTTCCAGACTGACTCGGGTGCTATTTTATTATAATGCTTAGGTCAGACCGAGTATATTATAGATTAGTTTGGATACTTGGAGCTTCAAGAGACGAGTTGGAGGCCCAAAGACATATTCACGTAGATGGTTATATTTTTCGTATATTCTTTGGGGTGTTACCAGCAATTGTGAGGACGGACTGTTATAACTGTCCATGCTGAAATAGGTTATCTGATCGATGTCTGTACATAAACATATTACATTTTTGTTTGTGTAAAAATTTATGGTATATTATATATTATTCGTTCCGTTGTGAGATTCTGTGTTATTTAGTTTTCTTCTTATCTTGTTTCTTCTTTCTTTCCCCTAACAATTAGGTTTTCTAGCATTCGATTTCTTGACAAGAAATACAGTGAACGTATTAGTGTTGATTTTCGAGAGTCGAAAAATCTCGGTCACTACACTTGGTATCAAAACTTAGGTTGAGTGAATACCTAGGCTTTTTTGGGGCAACTCATTAGGGATAGGGTCAGTAGCACCCTAGAATGAGTTTGAGTGTGTATATATGAGCACGTACTTTTTAGTGATATAAAAATGTTTTATATTGTGTTGGTTGATCTATTGAGTGCTTATGGATTCTGGTCAGTATGAGTAATTAACGTTATTAATAAGGATCTCTAAACAATTGAACAGACCAATTCGACATAGTATTATTAAAATTGGGTAAATGAAATAATTTTACCCTGATTATTTTATGTATAAAGGAATATTTTCCAGAAATTATTATAGTATATATGGTGTGCTTGGTTGTTAGGAAAATGATAATGCTGAACTATTATCATTTGTTGCTTATTGTTGTGATCGAATAAAAGTGGATATTGTAATGAAAACAAGATTAGCAGTTAAGAAATTATTTTATATAGCCAAATGGAATTATAGTTTATAAATGTGATTTATGAATTGAAAGGAAATGGAATTTCAGAAGTATGTTTTAAATATGATTTACAAAAAGGATTTAAAAGTTAGGAATTTGGAAATTTAAATCCCGTTTAGTTTGGAAATGATTTTTCAAAGTTTGAAAATAATAATAGTATTATTTCAAAGATAATTTTGGATGAAAATATTTAAAAGGATTTTAAAGGAATTAAAAGCACTGAACTCACTTCGGTCGTTGGAAAATAATTTAGTGATGACTACAGCATCATCAACGTTTATTTTCGAGTTTCCAAGAGAGGAATTGCTACCATTGGAGTTTTATTTTGGAAAAACTAGTTTTTATTTTTAAAATCCTAAAGAATGATTGATATACCAAGGGATTGTGTGTGTGTATGATTTCAAAAAAAAGAATTGAAATACTCAAGAACGAGGTTTTAACTTTGGGATTATCATTTAAAATGTTTTACTGAAAATATGAGAAAATAAGTTTGATAACTTATAAAATTTGAAAAGTTAGCAAGTTAAAACAATGTTAAATTGTTGAATAAGAATGATAAATTTGAACAATGTGATAAAATTTAACTTAAATTAAGTTAAATAAAGTGAAATCGAAAATTTAGCCTAAGTTGGACTAAATGAAATAATTTTTGGAAGTGGAATTGATTGAAATTGAAATAAATTAATGTAATGAACTAATTATATTTATAGTAAGTCGAATATTATTTTTGAATATGGTTGATATATTAAAATCGAAACAAATGAGTCAAGTGGAAATGAAATTGGATTTGATTTAAATAGATCTAGACTAAAGTGTGAAGTGGTAATAAACATAAGGTGTGTAGTTTGAAATGTTTATAGACTTAAGAAATTTTTTAGGAGAGGATTCATAAATGAATCTAATAGGGAGTGAGATGTGTTAAACATTGATTTTGGTGGAATACTTCTTAAATGATATCAGGATGGAAAGGATATACTAAGAAAATAAGGAAATGTGAATAGTGCAATTTGAATGATAATTGTGAATAAATTGATTATAAATGAAATGAATGTGAACAGGAGAATTTGGAATAGCTAAGAATCAATGGAAATAAATACGTGGGTTGTACGTATATTATTTTGTTCGTTTTTAACGGCTCGATCCAGATTCGAGCATAGAATTTCAAGATAATTTATATCAATCCGAGTTGGGATTTTTCACTCGATTCTCGACGGTGAACACTGAATATGGATTTTTGACTGATTTTGGAATTCTCTATCATAGTATATGGCTATGTAAGGAGAACAATGGTTTCTAATCAAGAAACCAGATCTGAGCGGCATTAGAGTGTTCGTGTGAACGATACTAGTTTAGAAGTGAAATTGTGTGATCGAGCGAGCGATCTAATTTGATATTGCGTATGGATTATATATATACATCGTATGGGCTTTGGTGAGGCAAATATTGGAAATTAAAATTTCAAGAATAATGTGGTTTGGAATTATATGATTGGATATTATTGGTAAATAAGATGTAGGTATATAAGAGCAAGAGCTAACTTGATGCCTTGATTTCATAAGTAAAATTGGGCTGCCCAACAAAAAGGTACATGATTATATCGTTTGTTGATTCGATGATTTTATAGTTGAACCACTTGGCTTTTGTTGGTTTGGGCCCGTGCGACGATTTGTAGTTGTTCTGATCTAGCTGCGCAAAGGAGATGCTGGGGAAATTTTTCGAAACCTTAAAGAGTTAGAAATTTTGAAGAAAATTTTTAATAACTAAAAATGGATTTTTGAATTATAATCTGATATGGTTAATATTAGTTGGAACCCATGGATAGAATTTAAGACCTAAGGGAAGGGTGATAATGAGGTTTCAACAAATTTATTTGGAAAGGTAAAGGCCTAAATGGATTTAGGAAGTTATTTCAACTAATTTATTTTAGAAAAAGAATGGGTTTGGACATTTTCCTACCCTGGCAATTTCGAGGACGAAATTCTTTTAGGGAGGAGAATGTAACGGCCCTGAATTTTGGTTATTTGAAATTGGAATATTTAATTGATTTTAAATATTTAAAATGTTAATTTATAGATTAAATTATTTGAATTTCAAAATATAGTGGTTTATTGGTTAATTTAATTGTTGGATTAAACTATTTTAATCGTTTAAATAATTTAAATCTTGGATTTTATTCGGATAAAAATGATTTAAAGGCTTATTTAATTTCTGTTAATAAGAATAAAGGTAATAAAACTTTTAAATTGGATTTAAAAGTGATTTACTCGATTTTGAAAATAACCCGTTCTAATTAACGAGTAAAAATAGTTTTCCGGGGCACAGTCTCAGATTTCAACGAAACCTTTTTCATTGGGTCCATAAAAATGAATTATAATATGCCGTTAAATTTCGTAGCGATTAGATGCATCATTTGATCGTATGGGATAGAAACGCGTTGATATTAATATCAGGAATTTAATATTAGAATTGGGTTCAAAATGTTATCTTCTCCATACGATCGAATTAGGGCTCGAGACTAGTCTCATTGCGTTAGGAATAAGTTTATAACGTTAGGAACGCCAGACGACACGTCTCGATCGGTATTCGAAATTTAGTTGCCTGATATTTTGAAATTCAATAATATATATTTATATTGATTTAACCCTTCAGCCATATTCTTTCATTTCAGGCCACCCTACATTCACTCAGCCACCCTATCGTTGTATGAGCCTACCTTCAGGTGCAAATAGAATTTTTTACAGAACGCACGTTCCCTTTGAAGATAAACTCCTCCTCACATCCAACGACCAAAATCGATCCCACCTATAGAGGCCGAGTTTGTCAATGATGTCAATAGGAGAAAGGAGCGGCATGGTCAGGGAAGTCGATCGGCAGTGGTGGTTGAAGCCAAGGGGGTTGGAAGCGGTGGCTATTGCAAGTTGAACGGCGTGAATTCATGGGTATTTTCTAGCAAAGCAGCGGCATTTTGGGCATCTTGACTTACCGTGATCGAAGGTGGGGGAGCCAGAGAGGCTCGCGACGGAAGTGCGACGGCCAGTAGTGGCTAGAGTCGTCGACATCGATGGTTTGAGCAGAATCAGCTGGCGTATCATGCACGATTTTTGAAGAAGAGTTTTGGTGTAGCCTGATTTGTTGAGGGGAAATCAACGGCTCTAATTTTTTTTGGCAATTAAATTTATGATTAATAATATGATTAGGGGTTTAATTATTTAATTAATTCATAAACCTTGTATAATGAATATCTTATTCATTCTAGGTCCAAATCTAACGCGGTCAGTTGTGTTAAGTTCGTAATGATGAATACTATGTTATAGAATTGGATTGGAGTTGGTTTGGTTGGATTTGGAGCAAATAAAAATTTGGGATACAATCAAACGCTATTCGATTTTAGTTCAAAACCGGAACGCTTGGGCGACAGCCAAAAAATAAAGATGAGTAAATCTCACTCATTTGGAAGTGGTTTAATTTATAAATATTAATATTTAATTATTGGTTGATTGGATGAATTTGTAAATTATTATCAGATGAATGCCATATTATATATAGTAGTACAGTTGGGTTAAATATTCTCATTGATTGGAGCGGAAGAGACACTACGCGCCCCGCATAATAGTGGATGACCCTTTTTATCGCGATATCCCACCTCAAAGTGGTGATTATATTTTTGTGCTTATATAACATCTGTGGTTGCAGGGAAACAGGTTGCAGGGATTCAACTAGATTCCTCAAAAAATGTTGATTTGCATTTCGTACATAGTGATATATGATGTGTTAGAATAATCTATGATAGATTATGATATGATTTGATGTATTGGATGCTATAGTAGCACTGGCCTTGATTTTGGTATTACAAATACCATAAATAATATTTTTGAATTTAAAAGGAAATTCAAAGACGATTTTGGAAATGAAAATAATTATATTGAATTTTGGGGTTATTTAAATGGAAATTGACTTGGACAAAATAAACGATTGGATTTTGGATATTTATTTAGCTATTTCGTAAATTGACTTCAAATGGAGAATTTTAAGTTGAGGATTTTTTAAATAATGGATTTTTAAATGAGTTTCTTAAATATGAAATGGGAGTCAAATTGAGATTTGAATAGTTTTGGAATATAGTTTTAGATAAGTACTGAATATTCCTAGGTATTGATATTAGAAATGATTTGGGAAAAATAGACCTATAATATTTTCCTAAGTATTGGAATTAAAGGATTGGAGATATTTTAGTGATGAAATAATATGTATAAAAATATTTTTCTAAGTAATGGATTACAAAGTGGAAATTGGGAATATTTCTAAGTGTCTATATGGTTTGGAAATATCCTGTTATGGATATAAGTGTTTGAAATTGTTTTCAAATATTAAAATATTGAAAGAGATTTGTATATATATCTTTGTAAAGATATTTTGAAATAAATGTTTTGAAGATTTATAATATGGGCCTAGTGACTGCTTATGTGTATAATTTGATAGTTAAATAACCGACTATCAAATCTGGCCAATTCGTAGGTCGTTGTTGTGAGGACCCGCAAATCCGTACTCCTTGAATATACACTAATCTCCATAGATTAACTCAAGATGAACAGAAATACGAATTCTCAATGTTTAAGAAAAAGAAAAAGACAGAAGAAGAGAGAAAGAGGTAGAAAATAGAGAGAAAAGAAAATAGAACGGAACAGAACAGAAAACAACAGAACAACATCAGAATCTCACAATTCACAGCGGAACAACATATAATAGATAGATGAATAATCTTTAAACAAAGAACTATATCATTTATTACATTACATTTCATTTCATTACATCAGAGTGTACAACAACAAACAACAACAAACAGCGGAAAAGAAATACTATATACTAGTGATACGCCAATGCCATCCATCTTGCCTCCTGCAACTCCTGAATATCCAGAATATCCTAATAAACCTTAACTCTTGACTGCCCGTGTGGAAATTGGTGGGCACCCAGAGTTTAGGAAGGAAAACAATAAACTCCGAGTCAGTCATGTGACTGGTGTGAGAACTCAAAACAGTTTATTTATCTTTAAAATCAAAATAGAGGAATAATTTTAAAGTCAATTCGCAATGCTTTTAAAAATGAGACTACCATAAGGCCTCCCGCACACACACATATGCAAACGCAGAATCGGAGGAGATTTCTCCTTATGATAGTCAAATATGCTTGATACGTATTAAAAAGAACATTTGAAATTATTACTAGTGCATAGTGCAGGGAAAAATTCATTTCGAAAATAAAGATATAAATCTTAGCCAGCATAGACATTTCGAACTATGCCTACTATAGCTACCATCTAAACAGTGGTGACCACCATAAGTAAATGGCAGGTTCTACAACTAAAACCGAACAGGGTTTCGTATTGGGAATTGGATTTCCAACGAATGGTCAGGCCAAGGAACTTCCCATTGCCACATGAGAACGCCTCCGGAAGGACATCCCCGAGAACCAAACCAGATCTCTGCCAACACAAGGCCGGGTTACCCCTAACTGGGTAACAACTGACACGAGTATGCCATCCCCCGGTCCTTTGAGACCTTTAACCGAGCGCTCGTAATCAACATCACACCAAATAATAAGTGTTTCAACATGAGTAAGTATCTGGGCTCCATACCATGATACCACCCTTTTCCAGAAGGAAATGCACATACCCTAAAGGGAGCTACCCCTCGTAACCTTGCCGCATCTTTCCTGTTTTGACCATTCCGGGGTGTGAGGTCCGACGAAGTCTCGTCCACAAAAACACGCTTTATACAAAGTCATGCTTTGGGTCAACAAATGATCATAGAAATGATCACAAAGATAAACGATCAAACAAATGATCCTATCACAAATGATCAACATAATGATCATTTCACAGCAACACTCAGCATGTCACATTACCAAATTGGGAATATATCGCTGATAACCTCCAACTACATAACCTCTGAGCTCGTACGTCTCAGAGAAGGGTGTTAAGCTAAAAGAATAAATTCTCCGCCACCAACAGAAATATATTTGAAAGAAATCTGCTTTATATCTCAATTTGTAATGTCAGACATACAATCCATACAAGTCTGTTCCGGGCTCAAACAGAACCGAAGGCACTTACAAAGAAGTCCTTGCAATCCGGATATCCACAATCCTGATCGGATTCCCCATCACATATGGAGAACTCTATACCGGAGCAACTCGGTGCAGAGTCAATCGATAGGTCATCCTATCGCTCTCGCAAATACCCGGTCTTCAACACCGGTCATCAATGCTATCCATTACGTCGTATCACTATTCGGAATGGGTAATTCGAATAACGAGCACAATAATTTAAAAATAAGTGTAGCATTCAAATTCAGCAAATCACAACAAATACCTTTCAAAGATAAATATTGATAGTCGTTATTGAACTATCAATAGATATGCACGACATCACTAGATTCCAAATAATTTTCCAAATTATTTATTTCCCAAAATATCTTTACAAGATATATAATTTCAATACCTCAAAAATAAATCAATATTTATTTTTAAACAAATTCCCCTTTCATTTATAAATTCCATAGTGAATTTATATTTCACAATATCCATGAATATACGATTTCAATTATTCATTTTCAATTTATCTTCAAAAAGATAAATTCTCAAACGTTTCATTTCACATTGGAAAAACATTTCCATACTTATTTATTCATAAGTAATTCACAAATTTTATTTATTTTCAACCTTTGGAAAATATTCAATATACTTAAATCGAAATTAAGCATATATTTCATTCTTTAAGGAAATCATTCTCTTAAACATATTTATTTGGGCCAAAACGAATGTTGCGTAAAACATCGTTACGACAATCCAAAATCACTAGTATAGGGATTTGAAATTAAAATAGATGTATAAATCCCAATACTATACAAAACATTTCCTTTTGGAAATCATTTACTATAACAACAGTGTTATAGTCCACCATTTCCTTTTATTTCTCGAAAACATCTATTTCGACAATGAATGTTGAAATCTATGGTTTCGAATCTTAACACATTTAAAACATCGTTAGATCGTTTTAATTCTGTTTAAAACATCCCATCCAAAACAATTTCTTTAACATATTATTCACTATTCAAAAACGTGAATATACTACGTTAACCAATTTCATCACTTCTATACATTTTATCTTAAAGGATTATTCACTGTATAAAACGTGAATATAACTCCATTAATAAGTTACAACAGTTTACTTATCAAAACAAGTCGTTTGCGGATTTATAAAACAACGTTTATAAATTCTATTTCTATTTGTTTTATAACTACTTCCTTTTATACATCTCCTTTATTAACCTATTCAATTTCATATCCCAATGATATACTAAAAGTTCATATTATAAGTTAAATGCTTATAAAACGATTATTCTACAAAATCATTCTTTTTAAGATTTTCCAAATTATAAATCTTATAACTTATAAGATTCATTTATTAAACCAAATCTATTCCTTCAAATAACTTTACAAATTTTATAAACCTGCTGCTTATAAAATTTCATTTCTACTTCACCGTTTATAATTCCATAAATTTCATTCATTTATGAAATTCATTCACAATTCATTCTAACCCTTATAAAAACTCGTTTTATAATTTAAATATTTTAATTTATAAATTATCAATTTATAAATCTTTTATATAAATCAATTTATATTATTATTTCAAAATGTCTTTAAAGTCCTTTATAATTTCATCATTTTGATTTATAAAATAATCAAATTTTATAAATCCTATATTTTCAACTTTTTATAATAAATTCAGAAATCCCAATTTAAACTATTTTATAAAATCATTAACCCAATATTTTCAAAAATCAACTTTTAACTATATTTCTCAAAATCATAATTTTTATAACTTTTAAAAGCATAACGTTTATTTATTTAAAATGGATAAATTCCAAAAATATTTATAAACGTATACTCTTCAAAAATCACTTTGAAATCCTTTTAAAATTCCAAAATTTGGCCCAATGATGCTACATACCAAATAGTCAATCACGACAACAACGATATCATATATCGATATGATAATCAACGAATATCAAAATATCCATAATCAAATAAATACTGTTGAGGAATCCAGTTGGATCCCTCCAACCTGTTTTCCTGCATCCAAAGATGTTAGCACAATACCAATTTCGTTCCAGTACGAAATTATCGCGGTATATGGGATTTAAAATATTATCCGCTTAATAGACGGCGCAATAGGGTCTCATCCGCTATACAATGCGGGAAATCAATAACTGCAATATATACATATGCCAATATATATATATATATTGCTATTATATATAATACCAATTTCACTGTTTATGAAATATTCGCGGTATATGTTTTTAATAAATAAGATCCGCTTACTAACGGCGAATAATGTCTATTTTAACAATCAATAGATATCAATCATCATTCAAACATGCATTCAAGTATTTTAAATATAACTATTTAAAATTAAAATCGAAACCGATTCGATTGAGTGAGAAGTTCTCACCTTGATTTCAATTTCGTTTTAGCGATTTATTTCGAATAAAATTAAACAGACGTTTAATTTTACCCAAAATTCTCACTAACTCCAAACGACTCCAACACAATTCCATAGCGTAGTGCTCGTCCATACGATTCCAACGCAACTGGTTTCGCGCGTTTTCGACCTCGTATGAAAAAGATATGATTTTTACAAGTTTCACGAATTTTTAAATAAACTAATTTACAACTTTTATTTTCTATTTTAACCTACACTAATTACTGGCCACATGATCCTTAGCTCTTCACATCAGACCGCTCGTTTCTTCATCTTTCCCCAATACCCAGAACACGCACGCGAACCCATCATCACGCAACAAACCCTCATTGTCGCACCTCCTATCGGCGACGTGACGTCGATCAAGTGCTGCCAAACGAACGGCCACTCCGAGCTCCTCCCATACCCTGAACGCCGTGAAGCTCGGCCCCTTGTAGCATTCGAAAATTTCAAACGAATGCACCACCTACACGAGCTAATTCAGGCCCCTATCTCGACTCGTTCACGATCTCAACCGTATGGATACGATCGTCTCGATGAGCCCTTCGATCCTCGTGTTGGAAGTTTTCGAAAATATTGATTTGAGCAAGAGATAATAGAAGAAAATTATGGGACGATTTCGGCCATTGGTTTCATTTCTGGCGGCTAGGGTAAAGGATTAGGGTTTTAGTTTTTTTTTTTATTTTGTGAAGAGGATGGTCTATTTATAGGAGTTTGAACGACACTATTCATTCCGGAATTTCCAAACTCCGATTTACGCGCGGTAACCAGCGTTTCTAGGGTTTATCCCGCGTTCCGGACACAATGGAACAGGTTTCTGAAGCTAATTCAGTCATCTGTGCGAGTTATGGCAATAAACGTTCGATTTGAATTAAACCAATTTAAACGATTTTCTAGGCGTTTTAGCTTGCACCGAACAAACGGTAAATCCAATTGACACGAAATTTGAAATCTTACAATAATATCACATTACAGATCCGATGAAATTGGTTTCGTCGAAATCCGAGACTTTTTGAAAAATGGCTATTTTAACTCGCCAAATTAATATTAAAAACAATTTCGATGCGTTTCGAGCTGCCACGATCAAACGATAACTCCGATTGCTACGAAAATTGAAATCTGATAATAACAAACTATTACGGATCCAAAGGAAATAGTTTCGTCCAATTCTGAGACTGTTCGAAAATTGGCTAATTTCACTAGTCGATTAAATATTAAAATATTCAATTTTCACAAATTAACTTTTAATTCGATTTTAAAAGTTCTAAAATATCGTTCTAACTTCAACATGGTAAAATAAAAAAATAAAAATCATTTTCAATCATATTTAACTCAATTTTCAATTATTTCCATAATTTAACATATTAAATTATCGATTTAATTATTCAATTAAATCAAATTATTCGAAATAAAATTTATTCGACTTATAAATTTCACTTATTAATATTTAAAATTAATTAAATATTCAAATTTTCATTAATAAAAATTCTGGTTCGTTACAGTTGTGAAGAGACCGAGATCAGATTTATTTATCCCAAAACCACTTCGATCCGATTTGTGCGTTACAAATTGTGAAATCTCAAAGATAATGGAGATGGTGATTTTAAGGAGATTCGGTTTCGTTCAGACCCAGAATGTACTTGTATGGATGAATGTTATCAGCACATTGTCATTGAAGGGCAATGAGCATTCTAAGTGTGAATTTCTTGAAAGGTAATTGTAGCCTCAAGCCTCATCAACCGAGAAATGACTAAAACAGGGCATGCAACAGGGCTAAGTGGGTCGCTCCCATTTGGGTATGTCATCATCTTTCTAGATTAACCTATTATTATGGAGTGCATGAGAGATATCGATTAAGTTTGGAAGACCGGGATGATGACATATTTGGTACTACTAGTCAAGTGGTACGCCGGTTCTGTGTGGTAGGGTATAAGATGTTCTTGTCAGACCCAGATGCATTGATCTAGAGATGCACTTATCGAGGATATTTCCTTACCAGGTCATAGAGTGGAATTCATTCTCCAATACGTGCTTTTACGGTTTTGATTGTAAAGCCTAGTATGTTGGAATTTAATTAATGTAACAATTTTGGCTATTTTAATAAGTATTTGTACTTAGACATTAGTATAATATCACTGGATTTTATATAAAAATATTTTGGTTATCATAAGGTAAAAACCCATTGCATTCATGAGTGGCGTAGTTTTACGAGAAATTTTTTTTTAAAGGATTTTGAATTAGTAATAATTTAAATTGGGTGTGTTTTCTCACCCTGGTTTTCCAGACTGACTCGGATATTATTTTTTAACAATGCTTGAGTTAGACCGAGTATATTACAGATTTGTTTGGATGCTTGGAGCTTCAAAAGACAAGTTGGAGGCCCAGAGACGTATTCATGTAGATGGTTATATTTTCCGCTGTATTCATTGGTTGTTTTCAGCAATTGTGAGAACAAACTGTTATAACTGTCCATGCTGAAATAGGTTAGTATACTCTGATTGATGTATGTACATAAATATATTACAGTTTTGTTTATCTAATGATTTATGGTATATTATAGATTGCTCATTTCGCTGTGAGTTTTTGTGTTATTTAGTTTTCTTCTTATCTTTTTCCTTTCTTTCCCCTAACAATTAGGTTTTCGGGCATTCGATTTCTCGGCATGAAATACAGTGAACGTATTAGTGTCGAGTTTTGGAGGTCGAGAAATCCCGGTCGCTACAGGTCAAATGTTACCATTTCATTTTTCTAATCAGGCTCCCACTAGTCTTTTATAATTCTCCAAACCTAAGATGAAACATAAAAGTCTTTTGACTTCACTAGTTGAGGTTAAGACTCGTCTGTCTTAGTATTCTGACCTTGAGTTTTCTCAACAAATCATAGCCCCATAAACAATGGATAACTCCATATCTGTTGTATCACGTACAGCTCCTAAACTATTTTTCCCTGTCCTAATCTCATTTCGATCTTGAGTTTGCTCAATAAATCGAAACAGATTATTCACTCGTACCTACCATATTGCAATGGCCTAAGTATAGTATATGTATTTTGAGTTTGCTCAACAAGTACATATAGTTATCTTACCTCATCTGTGCAATATACTAATAGTACTACACATAAAATCCCCAGCTTGAGATTGCTCAACAATTAAGGAGTATGTAAGTAATGTATTAGCATATATATGGTAGAGGACAACATTATATTGAAGATTTCGTAGTCCTTAATATATTATATTGAGTGATATCGACTTATGAAATAATGTATTTCTTATGAAATACCCTTGTGATTCAACTGCTAGACACATCAGAAATCACAATATACATACATTTACGTATGTGTTTATTCCTTAAGTCTATTTGGGTTTCTTTAATGTTTCACTTTTAGTTAATACATTCGTATCATATAAGTTTTGTTGTGAAATAACTTTTAAATTTCATATTACTTATATGATAGTCTTATGTATAATATTTCATTAATTAAATCTTATTTAATTAGTTTTAATTAATTAACTCTTTAATTAATTTTATATTTGTATCCCAATAAAAATTTATATTGGACATATCTACTATAACCTTTATAGTGTATATCTTGTATATGTG
Source organism: Allium cepa (assembly GCA_030765085.1). Taxonomy (NCBI): domain Eukaryota; kingdom Viridiplantae; phylum Streptophyta; class Magnoliopsida; order Asparagales; family Amaryllidaceae; genus Allium; species Allium cepa. The sequence continues at coordinate 552,782,344 of CM060938.1, forward strand.
TATTTTTATTTAATTAATTAACCTTTAATTAATTTATTAATTAAACAATGTTAATTAAATTATATTAATTTTAAAATTTTATCTTATATACATACATGTATGCTTATGTTATGTTAAAAACTTTAAGATAACATTACATATATCAATATATATATATATATATTACATGCGTATAAATATTAATTGATTAACTTATTTAATTAATTTACATTATTAATCTTATTAATAATTTTAAATTTCAAAATCAATATTTACATAGTTTCAAACATTTTGAACTTTTTCATTACATTTTCAAACATTTCGAAAATTTATGTTATATTATAACCTTTTATAATTAACATGTTTTTATTTTAAATTTAACTTTTAAATTTGAAATCATGTCTTAATTTGAAAACTATTTTGAAAATTAGCCCAAGACCCAATTCAAATTAGACCTTTTTATTAGGGGCAACCTTTGGCTCATATCACCTTTAAGGCCAGGCAGATAACCAGGTAGTACAGGATACTTGATTGCCCGATTCCAATCCTAGACATCACCTTTCTAGACACCGTACTAAGTGCACAAGCTTAATTAGTTAACCCTAACATGACTAATTTAGGCCGCATAGGCTATTGGGCTCTGATACCATTGTTGGAATTGGGCCAGCCCGTAGCGGAAGAAATGAGTGAATTTCAATTTTTTTTAGCCATTTTGAATCTTTAATGGGCCTATGAAGTCTAAATCTATTTAGAACTTTTCTAAATTTGATTTAAATAAAATCATGTATTTTATTTAGTTTACAAATAGTAGTTTGAGATTTGTCTAATTTTAGTTTTGCATATATATTTGTGTGTGTGTGTGTGTATCACATACATATATATACGTGAGTGCATGTCTAACATAGCAATCCGTGCAGGGTATAACATGCCCGTATATAGATGTTGGGATTTGCACCGCAACGGACACATTAGCTCATTTTGTATGTATTGTATGTTGTTAAATATGTGTATAAATATATAACTATGAATTTCATGTGATTATTTTGAAAAATTATATTTTTCCATTTTATGTATGCATAAAATTTACTATTATCATTAAGATATTATAGAAAATATTTATTTATTTATACGACAATATACTGAACCATAAATAACAATAAATACATATATAAGAAAAAAATTAAAAATTCCTTTCATGTACAATTACCAGTTAGGAAATATACTAGATCTGGAATTCCAAAGATTTTATTATTTAATATACGTATATATTTAATATATTCAATAAAAGAGATTTAGTCATAATAAATTATCATAAAATAACCACATGATAAAATTATGAAGTTTATAATTTTAGAAAATCCAGAAACATATTTTTGGCCTCGAAAAAATATCTGAAATTTTATCAATTAAAATAATATTTTAATTATATAATTTATTATAAACCAAAAATAAAATTAATTATTAAAATTATACAATTAAGTTACAAAAATCTAAAACTTTTTTTGCGGTTTATATAACATATTTGAGTCTTAAGAAAAATTTCTACTCTTTTTAAATTAAGATGATATTTTTATCCAATTAATTGTTTCTAGGTCCGAAGTAAAATTAATTTTTAAAATTATTATTTTAAGTTTAAGAAATCTAAAAATTTTCCTGAAGGCTTCTGACATAAGGAATGAATTTTACAAAATATTAAATTGAAGTTAAGGAATGTTTATTATTATATATGAATCTATTGGGTCAAATAATCATTAAATATTAAATAATAAAATACATAAATATAAAAAAAATTCAGCACTTTTAATTCATAATAAACACAAAAAAACATTTGCAAATATTCAGATCTATATATACAACATATAATAAAACATATCTCTTAATTTAAATTGTATGTGAAGATTTAACACAAAAGATTAACGTATAAGATTTGCACATATGATGTATAAACATAAATAATTTCAAAGTTAAAATTAATTTTAACCTCTAATTTCATATCTGAAACATAACCATGGAATAGATCTTTAATTATTATACACATGTCCAATCTCCATTGTGATAACATAAATACGTACAAAAACTCACCTAACTAACAAAACAACAATCTAATTATATACATATGTTTACATGATTAAAAAATTATAAAATCACAATAATATGATAATAATAAAATCCAAGTTTCCTAAATTATATCCCTAAAGTCCACTTTGAATAATCAATTCACTTCTCTTGAAATGTTTTGACTCTTCAGATTGTTGATCTTGAATCTATAACCAATTACTATCAAATAGCTTTTATTTTTTATTTGAATTCGATATGAGAATTTTAGGATTGATTTAGAGGAGGGTTTCAGCCACAAAATGAGGGAAGAGGGTGGCGGCTCAAAAATGAACAGAAAGATTCTAACAAATTAGGGTTTTGAGACCGTTTATTTATACGGTAAGACAAGAGAGCAAACCACTAGATCTTAACCACGCGTCTCCAAACCCTAACCATTTGCTCAAACCACCTTTAACCCTAGCCATAACCAACGCCTATAACTCCATAATTTCATGGGTTGTTAGCCCATTTAATCCAAATTAAACATGTACAATCATATTTAACTCAATTTCTTATCGATATCTTATATCGACCAGTATATTTACAACAATTATAAATATATGCAATAAATTTATTTCTCATATCATATTCAAATTACACAATTAATATTTCATAAATATTAAATATTTTAATTAATTTATCATAATTATAAATCAATTAAATCGTTTGGTTTTAAGAGAATTAATTATTTTGGTTGTGTGACTCTTGGGTGTAAATTTGGTCAGCGATCAACATTTAACTATCCGAACATCAACGTTCGCACGTCACTTAGTTGGTGGTGTGACATTATGGTCAAATTCATTGTTTATTAAACTTTGGCAAAATCTAATTTCACTTTATTAAGCAGTACCCTTTTGTGACAATTATTTACGCCAATCCTCTTCGTCAAAACTATATCACTTTGGACTTATCGAATTAGTTATGGTCAAAATTCGAATATAATCCATATTCAACTCTATAATCCAAACACAAAGATCTTGGTTTAATAATAACAATTATCGTTAATCAAATCACTCTAGCCAGAGATTTTGACTTTATGTTGACTTAAGTTGACCATGATACTTACCCCATATAAACGAGGAGACAAATCCTCCCTTGAATAGTGTTTCACTTCCAATACTTCCACTCGATCCAACTATAGTCACTTGATGGACGTCGTGCCAAAATTTAATTATAATTAAAGTGGAGCTTCCACACCGAAGATCTATAGTATTCTTAAGTCAAAAGAACTGTGTAAATTAATCACATCGATATTTCTATTTGACATTAGTTATATTAACCAATAGAAAACTATCGAGTGGGTCGTTCCATATTTATCTAATAACTATCAGTAAGTAACCTCTAGATGCCCCCAGTAGTCATGAGTAATACATTACCCAACATTTGGAGAGCGTTACATACTGTAGTCTCAACGGATACACCGATATCCAGTCTTAATGCATCTTGACTTGGAACAACTAAAATGGTATATTTGTCTTATTGTGATAAATTATTCACGATTACAACACTTTGTAACTACTATCAAAAAATATCCCATTTATGGATTTTCTATTAAATATACTTTTAATTAAATTAATTAATTAAGATAACCACATTATATAAAGTATATAATAGAAAGAAACACCTTTATTATGAACAAGATTGTTCAACGAGTTAGATATATGTAACAAATTATATAATCGCCCCTAAGGCATACCCTTAACTCTGTCACGCTCCATAACGAGTAAAGCTGAATTACATCTTTCCTATTGGAGATTTTCTCTAGAAACCCTAGCACATATGTTGAATTAGATGACTACTAAATCTATTCCTCAAACTTCATATAAGATGTGGTGTGGGATGAAACCCCAACTCAATTACTTGAGGGTGTGAGGCTACCTAATCTACATTAAGAATGTTTGTCCAAATAAACTTAAGGTAAACCAAAGTTGTATAAATTTATAAGATATTTCAAGAATTTAATAGGGTATATTAATTTTCTACAATACGAAGGAATAAAATGTTATTTTTTCTCAGCATGCTATCTTTTTGGAAAAGGAATTTCTTACAAAAGAAATTAATAGTGAAATTGTAGGTCGGGTAATATCCGAGAAATTAACACCAAGGTTGAGCCAGTGGTTACATGAAAATACGCAACATATTAGAAGGTCTAATAAGGAATCTCACACAATAGAGATATACTATGATTTTCTCATGGAAAGTGAGAAAGAGCATCGCATTTTCAAAATAATACTTATCTCTCATTCTAATAAACACTACAAAGTAAGGACATTAATCTTTGGCTTGAAGCTATGTAATACAAAATTTATTATGTGTATAACAGCAAAGTTTGAATTTTGGCTAACATATCCGAAGGGATAAAACCTGTAACGCACCACCTCTATACTCACACTAGCCAAGGACATTATAGAGTAATGTCGTCGACTAGCACAAAGAATAAGGCTGCTGAGCAGCGACCATCTATGTAATTGCTTTGTGCGAGTACCAATATGTCAGATGGTATTACATGCATTTCGTTTCAAGAGGAAATCTGACACATCAAATACAAACTCAAAACTATTACACAGTGGCTATGTGATCTTGGAAAACAAATATAAAATAAGTATAACATAAATCAGTCACAGATATTCATATCACTAAGGTGGAATCAGATATGAATATAACACATAAAAGTGTACATCAAAGTAACGGTCATACAAGATCCACTACACCACAAAAGAATAGGTACAAGTGCTAGATAAAAGAATATGTATACATCAAGGAGTCTCTATCTCGAATTTATAAAAGCAAAAACTACTAAGCTAAAGAAGTTAACCAAAAGTCAAATGACGGACCCTGATAAGAAGTAAAGCAGAAGCACCTGAAATACCTCTGTCCGACCCGAGTATTATTTAAGAAGAAAATAATAAACAGATCGGTCTAGCTATAAATATCATATAAAATGAGATAGGAAAAGAGATATGACAAAAATGTATGATAATAATAATGCCAATCTGTGACAAGTATACATTAGATAACAACAAAAATCATACGATATCTCAAATTTCCTCAAACACCAAAAAATGTCATATTCTTTATTTTATTCACCAAACCACAAATATTAGCAAAATATATCAATGCCAGTAGCAAAAATTGGTGAAACACAAATTCCAGAAATCGTCAATTAGAAATCCAGAAATCACAAAGGGAGAATCCTATCAAAAACGGGAGAATGAAAACTCACCAACATGTGTATCACAAACGGGACCCTATCCCATGGTCGCTAACCATAGAGCCGGTGCAACGACATAGTATACTATTGGTATGCCCGAGGAAGCTGACGCTCAAATAATTTGGAACAACGACGTAGTACAACGGTATGCCCGATGAACCTGATAAGCCGGAACAACGATGTAGTACAACGGTATGCCCTGATGAACTGAACTCAATGAAATAACTTGGGTCGTTAGCCCATAAAAATTATTTGAAACTCCAAAGAACCCATAGGTCGCTACCCTATAAAAGAAATGAGACGAAGCTCAATAAAACAAGGTACAGTCCCGCACGTGGACAAAAGGACATCGTATATCGCTAGTTTAAACCATAAAATGATCACCATTGATCAATAAAAAGTGTGAATTACACTAAGCTAGTAAATAAATGAGTTTAGCTTCATGTCCTATAACCACTAGCTTAAATTAAATATTTACGAACAAATCGTAGATTTCCACTCGAAAATTGTCACGAGAGTTCAATCGAACAAGTCCAAGAATTAACCGACAAAGTAAACACAAGCATTTCATACCACTTATTTTGCTAAGTCATTTAATTTGATTTCTCATATGAATGAGGTAAAGGTTTGTATATATTAATAGATTGAAAATTGGTTTTAAAAACGAGCTTTGTATTAAAATAACGTTGAAATCATTTTTGTGAAAGAGTTTGAATACTTACTCCTAGTATAAAAACCTTTGTATTTTAAAGTAACAAATCACAGAAATAATTATAAATACAATCAATCACCAAAAATTCACATTCGATAACGTGAATCAAAACCATAGAAATTGATATTAAATCTATTTCCAAAAATCCAGAAAGAAGTCATCAAAGTCGATAATAAATGACGATGACCAATCGGATCAACCAAGGATCGATATAAATGGAAAGCCACATAGAAATAGGTTATTTTTCGGAATTTAACAGTGTCAGATGTCTGGTGGCTTCCCTTGACATCTAGCTGAAGGTCTGGAATTTTCTTCCAGATTGCCCAAACGACTAGGAAAGAACCTCAGACGTCTGAGCTGAAAGACTGGAATTTTTATTCCGTGGCTTCAAACGTCTGAGTATACTACCAGACATCTGAGCTGAAGCTAAAGGCAATATTTTGCCTAGGCCATTGATGGCCAAACCTTATCAGAAGCGATCGTATGAGCGACGATGACTAGGGATTTATGCCACGCAACAACCCAGCCCTATAGAATCATCAATACACTCCAAAAGACATCTCCATACATCCATATAAGGATTTTCATAGATTTTGACTTCAAAATGCCAAAAATTGAAAATTTTGCTAAACCAATTCAATTCAAAAGCAAATGGACATGAAATAGATGTTAGGAATTCATACCTAATTGACGATCCGAGATTTTGGGCAATATTATTTTAATAAGTATTTAATCTAATTAATTTAAAATACAACTTATCATCTTAAAAACAAATAAGACTTTTGGCCATTACCATTCATTTATATATGTGTGTGTATTTTGGAAGAAAACTATGATTTGAAAATTTAAAATAAAGTTTTCAAAAATATTTAAAATAAAATCTATCTTATTCACATTAAATTAAAATAAAGCTCTACCTTATTAACATTTGAAATAAATATATATATATATATATCTGAATGTAATCTAGTTAATAATGCTTGGAATTAAATCAATCTTATCAATACTAAATACAAGTATAAATAAATATATATACAAGAATATAGATTAAGTATCGACAACTTAAATTTAAAACATTTATGTGAAAAGAAATAGAAATAAAAGTGTAGTAATTATTTGTGCACATGCAACATGAGTTAAACAATACAAATAATTAAAACAATTTTATATTGGGCACATAAAGTATAAAAAACAAAACTAGGCAAATGAATATATGTTGCCTGTGAAGTAGATATGCAAGGCAAGAGAAAATAAGAAGAAAAAAATCTATATGTACATACAATATCAAGAGGATAAGTATGAAAGCATGTAAAGACATTTGCATTTAATGCTATCATTTCTAGCACAACATAAAGTCATTTTGAAATATTTGAAAATCATTTCATTGCCCATAAAAATCTTGCCTGGTCAAGAAAGGAGCAAAAAAAAATCTCTGACCAAACAAATATATTTTGTACCAGCCAATACACACTGTATATTGTTATATATATATATATATATATATATATCAATCTTCTTATTCCATTTTCGTCCATCAAGAATTAGCATACCAAAAATAAGAAAACATTTAATCTTACAACTGAAGCTTAATCAATACCTCAACTCAACAAGCAAGAAGATTAAAGAAATCAGGCTAATAGCTTTTCAAAACAGAAGTGTTCTCTGTTCAAACTTGTTTTCAGGTGAGTAACATTTTTAAATAACACCTAAGAATACATAGAGATGCATGTTAATTTGTGTGATAAATATGTATTGTGTGTATATAAGTGCAATCTGCTGTGAACTATCTGGATGTATATATATATATATGTGTGTGTGTGTGTGTGTGCGTGCATTGCTGTTGAATATGGGTATCCAGTTCTTAGTTTTCAAGCTCAAAACTTGATCAAAAATCATATTCTCTTGAACCAATTGCTGTTAGAACTTGGATTACAAACAAAAGTTGTTTGTTTTATCATAAATTAAAGTTTAAAGATTGAATTAAGTCAAATATACCTTAATAGGCTCTAGAAAACCATAAGAACAGAATTTCTTAAAGCTTTGTCAAAAATTCAAACTTGGTAATTTATTGTTTCAGGCGTGTAATTTGAAACATCATCCAAAAATTTGATTTTTAAACTAAAATTATAATTTTTAGTAAAAGGGTTAAGGAGAAGTTCTAGGTTCATCAAAAAATAGAAAATTGGGGGTTTCTAGTGATCTTTGTAATCTGGGAAGTCAGGGTTCTTCCTGGAGGTGGATGGCATTGCAAAGTGTTTGGGAAAATTGCCAGAAGTTGATCAACATCACTATGGCGATGGAAATTGTTCGATTAAGTTTAGAACCCTAGTTTTTATTTGGTTTGAGTTTTTTTGGTTCAACTTGCTCAATGGATCGAGTGCAACGAGGCTTTGGGTGATGAATGTTAGTGGGTTGACGAGGGCATGGTCGAAGTTGTAGAGTTTCCGGTGGTCGGAGCTTCGGGGACGAGGCGTTGATAGGTTTTGGTGGTGGTTACTGTTACCTGGTCCAGGTTTTGGTTGTGAGGATCGAATTTGATTTTGAGTGTGTTGTAACGATCTGATGATCGTAATGTGGTGTGAGGGTGATCGATGACTTAAAGAGATCATCATTAATGACCGGAGGTGGTCGGCGGCACGGTGCAAGTGCACGGTGCACATCTTGATTTCTGGTGAGTCTGGGTTGAAGCAGAGAAGTTGTACTCGAAGTTTCTCGAGTAAATGTCGAGTTTGGCTCGAAGGTTAGCTAGGTTTTGCTCGAAGTAGTTTGATGTGTGGCTTGGGGAGTGGTTTTGTGACAGGCTTTAAAACCTGTTAGATTTTGAATTTAAAACTGAATTTAAAATGAAAGGTAGAGATTTAAACTAAGTTTGAATCAAGTTTTGAATCCGGATTCAAAATTTAATTTGTATCCTAGTTTTAAAATAATTAAAGTTTTTAAAATTTAAATGTCCTAAACGACTTTGAAATGTTCAAGTATATTTTATAAAGGATTTGAATTTAAAATGAATTTGGTTTAGAAACTTTTGTAAATTTCTTTTATAAATAAGTGTGTCTCTAACATGTGATTTAGAAGTTTTAAATTGTTTTTTAACTTTGTTAAAGTTAAATATGTTAATTATTTTCAAATCTTAATTTTAAAATGAACTTTACAATGTAAATTCTAAGGTAAATTTCAAAGTAAAATGATTCAAAAGTTTGATAATGACAATTTAGTCATAAATAGGGAAATGCTTATCTTGAAGATAATTAAGATAATATGATTGAAATTAATTAAAGGTAATTAAAGAGTCATTAACTAATTGATGATTATGGTTTAATAAATAAGTAATTAAGGGATTAATTGCCTATGGTAATTAATTAAGTCTAACATGACTAGTTGAAGTTAATTAACTAAGTTTAATTAATTTAAGATAATCACTAGATGATGTGTTAAATTACTCCATGTAGTTAATGAAGAATAATTACTTAGTGAAGTAATTAAGATGGGTAATTACTGGGTATAATTAACCGAAGAATGGGAGCGATTCGGGATTAATTACTTTGTGTAGTTAATATAAAGAATAATCACTAAGTGAAAGTAATTATCATTCCTAAGTGTGATTAATCAAGGAGGATTAATTAAATGAATGATTATTGGATGATTAATTAATTGTTTTGTAATCAATTAATAAGCAGGGATTAGAAGTAATTAAAGTAATTGATTTAATTCGATAGTAGTTAACTAAATTGATTAGAGCTGGTATGCTTATGAATGATTAAATGGTATTGGGTTAAAGTGGTGACACCCTGTATTTAAAGTTGAATCGTATTTATTTGAATGACTTGGGTTAAGATAATATTGTATTCGAAGAAACCGGGATCGGGTATCAGTAATACCCAAACCCACCTCTATTGGTAACCTATAATGATTCTTCATGGGTTGGCTTGTGAAATCAACAGGCTGGAATGGAATAATTTAAATGACTGGACTATATAAACTAAATAAAGGTACTTAGGAATTGGTTGTGGAAATAAGTGTTGAGCACAACAAGTAATGAACTCATAGGGAGGTACGAGTTACCCGGGTTTTGTTGATGGTTTGAATTTAATATTTCAAATTTTATGGGTTTACTCACGCTGGTTTCCATCCAAACCTGGGTGTTACTTTGATGTAATGCTCAGGTCAGACCGAGTATTATAGATTTTCAGGTAAGGACGTTATGGAGCTCAGGAGGCGAGCTGGATGGCAAGAACGTACAGAGTGATTCCGCTATATTATATTGTTGTATATCTAAGACATGATGATTGTGTATATCCAGTGTCTGTATATATGTGTAACTCTGATGTATTATAAATGTATTTGATAAATACAGAATTCTTTTGTAAACTGTTATTATTTGATATTATATTTTCATCCGCTGCGAATATAAGAATTCTTGTGGTGTTTCTGTTCTTCTTATTCTTCTATCTCTTTCTTCTTTCTCCTAACTATCTGGAATCTTCGGGATTGAGAATTCCGGATCGTTACAGTTGGTATCAGAGCCAGGTTAAGCGAGAACCTTGGCTTGGTGGGTGTACTCATTAAGGATAGGGTAAGTGGTACCCTAAAATGAGTTGAGTGTGTGTGTGTGTGTGTGTGTGTGTGTGTATATGAAAGCGTACTTGTTATTTTTATATAATGGTTTTAAAGGTAAAGATTTTTATATAAGTTTATATATACAGCAATAATTGGTTGTTGGATATTGAAATTAAATAAGAATTTAAGTGGTAAATATATATCCAGATGGGAATTGAATAGAATGAATCAATTCATATAAGGAGAATTAGAATTAAATTTGGTTTCAAACTAAAAAAATTGGTTATTGTATCAAATACTGGGATATTTGTTCCCTAATAATGATAAAGCAAAATGGAATGTGTTAACTTTTAGATAAGTATGGCTTGTAAATTGAAGTGCGGTTTTCAATTGTGAAGTTAAAATCCTAAGATTTTAAAAAAAAAACATTTGAAATTTTTTTCAAATTTATAAAGGGAATGATAAATAATATTCTTCAGAATATTTCTGAAAGGAATCTTATATTGAAATAAGAAGTTGTTTGAAACTTGTTTGGAATTAAAAACCAAAGGCGTTGAAACATAAGGTATAACTTGGTAAGCAAATTAATATATATATATATATATATATATATATATATATCAAAGTAAAAGTTGAATTCTTCTAATTAGGTCTAATTTATAAATTAGGAAGTCCCTCTAGAATACAGTCCTCGAGAGAGATGACTAAGAGTGAAGAATGGAAGGTTAGACGCAGAGAGAAAAGAGCAACTGCACGTAAGAATCGAGAAGAAGAAATTCAAGAGTATGAAAAATAGGTTAAGGAAAGAGCCGAACCAAGGCCTTATGATAATGTAACCTGCTACATATGTTTCAATAAGGGACATTACGTAGCCAAGTGCAGTAAAACAAGGAAGGAATTGAAAGGTACATTCCAACTGTTTCGCTCTGAGATCTTGTGTTTTAAGTGTCATAAGAAAGGACATTTCCTAAATCATGCCCTGAAGTGAGAAAGGCGAAGCGTAAACCCGTTGAACCGGTCAATGAGTCGACTATTTGCTATCATTGTAAGAAGACGGGACACATTGCTAGGAATTGTTTCGAGAGGCAGAAGAGGATTAAAGCTGTGGAACGTAGTGTTGGAGGCATGAAGGTTATCCAGATTGATGACAGGGTAGAAACATTTTGTGGTAAATGTTATAAGCAGGGACACCTTGTTGAGAAGTGTATGTTCGGGCTTTGCCCTTTGGAAGGAAGTCCATAGACTGGATTCTTGCAAGAATATTACGGCTCTATTCTTTCCAAACCTTTAGGTAATAGAAAGGCATCTAGATTTATGACTTCTATAAGACTCTTATTTTGGATAAATGTATGTAATGTATGAACTACTAGTATGTAGTCAATTAATGTATGGAATATTTTGTAGAAGTACTAATCTAAAATTTTCTTTATCTATTGAGAATTGGACTCAGAATTAAATTGTTTAAAGATTTGGATTATTGATTCAAAAATAAAGGTTAATCTAATTTAAGGTATTAAATCAACATTTAAAAATTTAACTCGAAATTATATAATTCGGGATGGTTTAAATTTGAAATTTGAATTGAATTCATTCAAATTGAATCTGATTTGAATTAATTGGATTTGTTATTGAAGATGTATAAGTTTAAAATTTTAAATGGAAAATTTGGATTGAAATGATTTGAAATTGAAGTGGGTTCAATTGATATTAGTCCAAATTGATTGGAATAATTTGGAATTGTAATTAAAGTTGAGTAGGTTTAAAATCAAATGGAATTTGATTTGAATTTGGAAAGAAAGCAAGATTGATTCAACTTGAATTGGGGTTAAATCAATTTCAATGGAAATTGAAGTTATTTAAATTGGAATTGAGTCAATTTAAATAGAAATGGAAATTTAAATTAAATTGATGGGAATGGAGATTGGGAATTGAACGGTTTGGCTCTGAACTATTTTTTCCAAATAAAATATATTAATGTAAACAGTTTGTAATCTATTTTCCTATCTATTTACTATATACAACCTTTCTTTTTAAAACCCTGAACTATTTTATACTTATTCTACAATTATTTTGGAACTATTTGACAATTTTTCAACTGTTTTGTAAACTAATTACTATTTTTCACCTATTTTACATATTAATTACTATTTTACAACTATTTTGCAATTATTTAAAATTTCTATAACTATTTGACTATTTTCAACTATTTTACAATTACTTAACTATTTTACAGCTATTTTAAAAATTAATAAATATTTTTCAACTACTTATCTATTTTAAACTTTTTAAGCTGTTTTCTAAATAAAAGCTGGTCAGAGTACATGTTTATGATTAAATACCCAATTGAGATAAGAATTGAGGGGATAATCTAAAGGGGATTGAAGCAACTATGAACGAGTGAGTAGAAATCAAAAGTGAATGTGAACAGGAAAGGAAATTGATTTGGTTAATAATCAATGGAATAAATACGTAGGATGTACGTATATTATTCTATTCGTATAAGTGATTTGATTCAGATTCGAGCATAGAATTTCGAGATAGTATTATCGATCCGAGTAGGGATTTTTCACTCGATTTTCAACGACGAACCTGGATATGGATTTTTGATTGGTTCTGAAAATTCTCTATCATAGTTATGACTATGCAAGGAGAATGACGGTTTCTAATCAAGAAACCAGATCTGAGTCCGCACTAGGAAGTCGGGTGGACGATACTAGTTTGGAAAAGGAATTGTGTGATCGAGTGAGCGATAAGATTGATATAGCATACGGATGATATGTGTACATCGTACGGGTTCGAATGAAATTGATACTGGAAATTTGTGGATAGGAAATGTGAAAGGGTTTTTGAAATGAAAGGTATATTTTATGAAATATATGATGAAGTAAAGTGGAGATTGGATATTTCTATGGTAGAAATTTACTTTATATAAGTAAGTAATATGGTTAATAACTTTATAGATTAATCAAATTTGAATATTTGATTTGGAATAAACAAGGTTATATATCTTTGTTATATAAAATAATTCTCCCCTTGTTGAATCTATTGCCAAAAGAAAAGGGTTTTTGATAGTATTTGAAGTATAAAAGAGAATTTATACAAGTATGAATTGATTCAAGGATTTTCCAAGATTATTATATATATGTATATATAAAAAGGATTTTGTGGAAATGATTTTGAGGGAACGTTTTGGGAACCTTTGGATTTGGAAAGGCTTTGATTTTTGGGTAAAATCAATATTGGAATTTGGAAAAAGCCTAATTTGAGAATTATCGATTTTGGGCTATTTTGTGTAAAGGAGCTTTATTTCATATTAGGTGTATGATTTGGAAGATGCTATATGTGTATAGTATAAGTGTTTTGAAAATGGCTCTAAAAGGCGCTCCCTTGAAATGAACTTCTCAGGAGTGCCACCGGTGGTACTACCTTGAACGCTAAGGGGGGTTCTAAAATTGATCCAGTGAGGAGTCCGGACAAAACTAGTTCCTGAGGATTATGAGTAGTGTGTAGCGAAAGTCGAGGGCGCTGATGCCTACAGAGGCATTTGGGTTATGTTGTAACGACAGTGTAACTCGATGTCACTACGATCTACTATAGACCATAGAGAAAGTCGTGTGTGCCGCTGAGAGCCAACAGTCTGCGTTTGATTTTATATTGGTAGACTGCGACCTATGGTAACATAGAAAAAGTCGTGTATGCCGCTGAGAGCCAACAGTCTGCGTTTGATTTTACATCGGTAGACTGCGATCTATGTAGGAATGGAGAAGTTTCATTTTGACAAAGAAAATCGAGGGCGCTGATGCCTACAGTTACATAGACTTTTGCTGCGACGGCAACATAACCCTGGAATGTAACCGCGATCTGTTGTGGGATCCATGGCGTAATCGAAGGGCGTGGAGTGCTTACAGTTACATGGACTTTTGCTGCGATAGCAGCGTAACCTAGGATGTAACTGCGACCATGGATGGGGGTGATGATTTCCAGAGCATTCTCACTAAAGATATTTCCTCGATTTCAAAACTATTTTCAAAATATTTTCACTGGATGTTGGAAACAGGTCTGCCAAGCACTTATAGATTTTCAGTCGTACGCCTGATCAACGTTTGACCGAATTTCTGTAAGAACAAGGATGCACTTGTCGAAACATCGAGTTATAAAAGTATTTGTATGAAAACTATTTTAGTAATGTTATATAGATTTTTAAAGTAGTTTAAAAATGATTAAAGAAAATTTATCTGATTTTAAGCACTTTAATAACTCTGGCTTCGTTCCTTTTCGAGGACGAAAAGATTCAAAGAGGGGAGGAATGTGACGATCTGGGATTTTGGGAAATATTATTTTAATAAGTATTTAATCTGATTAATTTAAAATACAACTTATCATCTTAAAAACAAATAAGACTTTTGGCCATTACCATTTATTTATATATGTGTGTGTATTTTGGAAGAAAAACTATGATTTGAAAATTTAAAATAAAGTTTTCCAAAAATATTTAAAATAAAATCTATCTTATTCACATTAAACTAAAATAAAGCTCTACCTTATTAACGTTTGAAATAAATAAATAAATATATATATATATATATATGAATGCAATCTAGTTAATAATGCTTGGAATAAAATCAATCTTAACAATACTAAATATAAATATAAATAAATATATATATACAAGAATATAGATTAAGTATCGACAACTTAAATTTAAAACATTTATGTGAAAAGAAATAGAAATAAAAGTGTAGTAATTATTTATGCATATGCAACATGAGTTAAACCAATACAAATAATTAAAAAAAAATTATATTGAGCATATAAAGTAAAAAAACTAGGCAAATGAATATATATTGCCTGTGAAGTAGATATGCAAGGCAAGAGAAAATAAGAAAAAAAAATATCTATATGTACATACAAAATCAAGGGGATAAGCATGAAAGCATGTAAAGACATTTGCATTTAATGCTATCATTTCTAGCACAACATAAAGTCATTTCGAAATATTTGAAAATCATTTCATTGCCCATAAAAATCTTGCCTGGTCATAAAGGAGCAAAAAAATCTCTGACCAAACAAACATATTTTGTACCAGCCAATCACCCTGTATATTATTATATATATATATATATATATATATATATATATCAATCTTCTTATTCCATTTTCGTCCATCAAGAATTAGCATACCAGAAATAAGAAAACATTTAGTCTTACAACTGAAGCTTAATCAATACCTCAACTCAACAAGCAAGAAGATTAAAGAAATCAGGCTAATAGCTTTTCAAAACAGAAGTGTTCTCTGTTCAAACTTGTTTTCAGGTGAGTAACATTTTTTAAATAAAACCTAAGTATAAATAGAGTTGCAAGTTAAGTTCTGTGATAAATATGTATTGTGTGTATATAAGTGCAATTTGCTATGAATTATCTGCATGTGTGTGTGTGTGTGTGTGTGTGTGTGTGTGTGTGTATGTGTGTGTGTGTGTGTGCATTGCTGTTGAATCTGGGTATCCCTATTCTTAGTTTTCAAGCTCAAAACTTGATCAAAAATCATTTTCTCTTGAACCAATTGTTGTTAGAACTTGGATTATAAACAAAATTGTTCGTTTTATCATAAATTAAAGTTTAAAAATAGAATTAAGTCAAATATACCTTAATAGGCTCTAGAAAACCAAAAGAATAGAATTTCTTAAAGCTTTATCAAAAATTCAAACTTGGTAATTTATTGTTTCAGGCATGTAATCTGAAACATCATCCAAAAATTTGATTTTCAAAACTAAAATTATAATTTTTAGTAAAGGGGTTAAGGAGCAGTTCTGGGTTCATCAAAAAGTAGAAAATTAGGGGTTTCTAGTGATCTTTATAATCTGGGAAGTCAGGTTTCTTCTGGGAGGTGGATGGCATTGCAGAGTGTTTGGGAAAATTGCAAGAAGTTGATCAGCGTCACTGTGGCGACGAAAATTGTTCGATTAAGTTTAGAACCTTAGTTTTTATCTGGTTTGAGTTTTGTTTTGGTTCGACCTCCTCAGTGGATCGAGTGCAATGAGGCTTTGGGTGATGAAAGTTGGTGGGTTGATGAGGGCATGGCCGAAGTTGTAGAGTTTCCAGTGGTCGGAGCTTCGAGGACAAGGCGTTGACAGGTTTTGGTGGTGGTTTATGTTACCTGTTCTAGGTTTTGGTTGTGAGGCTCGAATTTGATTTTGAGTGTGTTGTAACGATCTGATGATCGTAATATGGTGTGAGGGTGATCGATGACTTGAAGAGATCATCGGGAATGACCGGAGGTGGTCGGCCGCACGGTGCAAGTGCACGGTGCACATCTTGATTTCTGGTGAGTCTGGGTTGAAGCAGAGAAGTTGGACTTGAAGTTTCTCGAGTAAATGTCGGGTTTGGCTCGAAGGTTGCTAGGTTTCGCTCGAAGAGTTTGATGTGTGGCTCGGGGAGTGGTTTTGTGACAGGCTTTAAACCTGTTAGATTTTGAATTTAAAACTGAATTTAAAATGAAAGGTAGAGATTTAAACTAAGTTTGAATCAAGTTTTGAATCTGGATTCAAAATCAAAATTGTATCCTAGTTTTAAAATAATTAAAGTTTTTAAAATTTAAATGTCTTAAACAACTTTGAAATGTTAAAGTACATTTTATAAAGGATTTGAATTTAAAATGAATTTGGTTTAGAAACTTTTGCAAATTTCTTTTATAAATAAGTGTGTCTCTAACATGTGATTTAGAAGATTTAAATTGTTTTTAAACTTTGTTAAAATTAAATGTGTTAATTATTTTCAAATCTTAATTTTAAAATGAAATTTACAATGTAAGTTCTAAGGTAAATTTCTAAGTAAAATGATTCAAAAGTTTGATAATGACAATTTAGTCATAAATAGGGAAATGCTTATCTTGAAGATAATTAAGATAATATGATTGAAATTAATCAAAGGTAATTAAAGAGTCATTAATTAATTGATGATTATGGTTTAATAAATAAGTAATTAAGGGATTAATTTCTTATGGTAATTAATTAAGTCTAATGTGATTAGTTTAAGTTAATTAATTAAGTTTAATTAATTCACGATAATCACTGGATGATTTGTTAAATTATTCCATGTAGTTAATGAAGAATAATTACTTAGTGAAGTAATTAAGATGGGTAATTACTGGGTATAATTAATCGAAGAATGGGAGCGATTTAGGATTAATTACTTTGTGTAGTTAATATAAAGAATAATCACTTAGTGAAAGTAATTATCATTCCTAAGTGTGATTAATCAAGGAGGATTAGTTAAATGAATGATTATCGATGATCAATTAATTGGTTTGTAATTAATTAGTAAGCAGGGATTAGAAGTAATTAAAGTAATTGATTTAATTCGATGGTAGTTAATTAAATTGATTACAGCTGGTATGATTAATTTAACTTGCTTCTGAGTGATTAAATGGTATTGGGTTAAGTGGTGACACCCTTTATTTAAAGTTGAATCGTATTTATTTGAATGACTTGGGTTAAGATAATATTGTATTCGAAGAAACCGGGATCGGGTATCAGTAATACCCAAACCCACCTCTATTGGTAACCTATAATGATTCTTTATGGGTTGGCTTGTGAAATCAACAGGCTGGAATGGAATAATTTAAATGACTGGACTATATAAACTAAATAAAGGTACTTAGGAATTGGTTGTGGAAATAAGTGTTGAGCACAACAAGTAATGAACTCATAGGGAGGTACGAGTTACCCGGGTTTTGTTGATGGTTTGAATTTAATATTTCAAATTTTATGGGTTTACTCACGCTGGTTTCCATCCAAACCTGGGTGTTACTTTGATGTAATGCTCAGGTCAGACCGAGTATTATAGATTTTCAGGTAAGGACGTTATGGAGCTCAGGAGGCGAGCTGGATGGCAAGAACGTACAGAGTGATTTCGCTATATTATATTGTTGTATATCTAAGACATGATGATTGTGTATATCCAGTGTCTGTATATATGTGTAACTCTGATGTATTATAAATGTATTTGATAAATACAGAATTCTTTTGTAAACTGTTATTATTTGATATTATATTTTCATCCGCTGCGAATATGAGAATTCTTGTGGTGTTTCTGTTCTTCTTATTCTTCTATCTCTTTCTTCTTTCTCCTAACTATCTGGAATCTTCGGATCGAGAATTCCGGGTCGTTACACCTAATAACTATCAAAGATATAAACATAGATGTGAGTTCAAGAACTCACCTTTAAACCCAAAAACAACGAATGAGAAGCTCTAAAACAAAGCAAGACCGACTACTCTTCAACAGGACCTCAAGAATCCTCGGTCTATTATCAAATGAAATGAATTTCCTAAGTTAGGGTTTAGGAAATTCTAAAAATCAAAGAGAGATTGAGATGGTGAAGATGAAGAGGATACTTACCTAAGCTTCTATTTGATTTTGGAGCTTGAATCTTTAATTTCCTAGTAATCTAGGGTTTAGAAATTTTAATTTCCTATTCTTTCTGCCATTTTCTTTTAGCTTGAAAGCATTAGGAAAAGAGAATGAATGAATGAAGAGGGGATGGAGTAAGGGTATTTTGTTGGGTTAGTGGGCTGAAACCGAAACCCAAATCCCAATAGAAAAATAGCAAAATTCAACTCAACTCCAAACATATCGATGTTTATACTCAAAAAGGTCGCAAATGTCGTTTTGGGCTCAATGGAAGTGGTCTCGAGTCCAAAATCGACTGTTTAAAAAAAAAGTAGCATTTTGGACTTTAATCCGAATAACGATGCTATATTAAAATAAAATATTTAAATACATAATCATAAAATATGCGGGTTGTTACAGACTCCCCTCCTTAAAGAAATTGCGTCCTCACAATACTTAAGAAGAAAACAAAGAGTAACAACCAGAAAAGCGTATCAATACAAAATAAAATTTGAAGTAAGAAGTTCACCTTAAAGAGCTCGAGAGAGTAAGTCCGGGTGTGTTCGCTTGATGAATTCTCTGGATTTCCAAGAACAATCCTTAGACTTTGAGGACCATTGAATATTCACAAGTGGGACATCATTATTACGAAGACGTTTAACGTCCATAGCAATGATACGAGTAGGATGTTGCTCATAAGTCAAATTAGGTGAAACTTCAATTTCTTCAATAACACCGGGCTCAAGGATAGAATCAGAATCCCTAGGGCATTTCCGTAGTTGAGGGACGTGAAATACGTCATGAATAGTAGAAAATTGAGCCGGTAATAAAAGGCAATAAGCCACGGAACCAATGCGTTCGGTGATGGGAAATGGGCCAATATATCGAGGTGTTAATTTTCCCGATTAACTGAAATACACAACACCCTTCATAGGTGAAACATGAATAAACACCAAGTCTCCCACAGAAAATTCCAAATTCCTTCTTCGGTTATCGACATAGAATTTTTGCCTACTTTGAGCTTCTTTCATCCTATGACGAATAAGGTCAATCTTTTTTGTGGAATCACGAATAAAATCTAGACCCAAAACTTGCTTCTCACCGGCCTCAAGCCAACAAGAAGGAGATCGGCATGGCCTTCCATAGAGTGCCTCGAAAAGTGCCATACCAATACTAGATTGGAAGCTATTATTATAAGAAAATTCAACAAGAGAGATGTGATCCTTCCAACTTCCCCCAAAATGAAGAGCACATGCACGAAGATCTTCAAGAGTTTGATTCACATGCTCCATTTGTCCATCGGGCTGAGGATGATAAGCGGTGCTAAAATTAAGCTTCATTCCCAAATCTTTTTGAAGACTCTTCCAAAATTCACTAGTAAATAATGGATCATGGTCGCTAACAATAGAAGTAGGGACTCCATGCAATTTTACAATTTCTCTAACATAGAGTTTTTCCAAAAGAGGTACGGTCCGATTAGACCGAACAGGAATAAAATGGGCAGATTTTGTAAGCTATCAACAATCACCGATAAACTGTCATGACCCGAATGAGAAAGGGGAAGACCGTCGATAAAATCTATGGAGACTTGATCCCCCTTCCAAAGGGGAATGTCTAAAGGTTGTAATAACCCAACGGGTCATTGATGCTCGGCCTTTATGAGTTGGCAAGTCAAACAACGCTAAATGAAGTTAGCAATATCAGAATTCATTCCTTCCCAATAATAAAGTCGCTTCATATCCGCGTATATTTTACTACTACAGGGATAAATGGTAAATTTAGAATGATGAGAGTCTTCTAAAATGTCTTTATGAAGATTACTAATATTCGACACGATAAGTCTACCAAATTTTCGAATGCCACCACGAGCATCGATTTCAATGTCTTTCAAATCATTAATATTTCTATCTCTACAACTTTGGCTAAGAAAGGCCAATTCAGGATCTAGCTTTTGAGTTTCAAGAATGCGATCTAAAAGAGATGCATGATCCCAAGGCTACATAGAACAAGAGATGAACACGAATAGGATTCACGATCTTGAATCACAGGTAGACAAAGTCTCAAAGTCAATCCATTCGGATATCATCATAGAAACAACCGCTTGTTGTTTACGACTAAGGGCATCGACAACACAATTTCCCTTTTCGAGAGTATAAAGAATATCGGGATCATAAGATGCAAGGAACTCGAGCCAACATTGTTGATGCTAATTAAGTTTCTTTTGAGAAAATAAGTACTTCAAAGATTTATGATCAGTGAGGAGAACAAATTGTTCTCCCAAAAGTTAATGGCGCCAAATTCTAAGGGCGAAAACAATGGCCGCGAGCTCTAAATCATGAGTGGAATATCTAGTCTCGGCAGGCTTTAATTGCCTAGAAGCATAAGCGGTAACACGTTCCCATTGCATGGGAACGGATTCCAAACCAACACGACTAGCATCAACGTAAATAATAAAGTCTTGGTTCCCTTTGGGAACCATAAGAATAAAAGCATCGAAAAGGAGTTCTTTTGATTTCTAGAAAGCAGCTCCACATATGTCTGATCAAATGTATTTAACTCCCTTATTTTTCAAACTAGTAAGAGGTATGGAAATTTTAGAAAAGTCATTTATGAACCGACAGTAATAGCCCGCCAATCCAAGAAAGCTACGAATTTGTGTCACACTCTCCGATCTCTTCCAATTTTGAATCGCTTCAATCTTTAAAGGATCCATGGAAATTCCGGATTTAAAAATAATATGTACTAAAAATTTCACAAGGGATTGCCAAAAATGGCACTTAGAAAATTTTTCTTTCAATTGATTGCTCCTAAGAGTTTCCAATACAATCCGAAGATGTTTTTCATACTCTTCCTCGGTTTTAGAACAAACAAGAATATCATCTATAAAGATAAGAACAAATCGACCGATGAAGTCCTTGAAAACTTGATTCATAAGGTGAACGAAATAAGCTGGAGCATTCGTTAAACAAAATGGCATAACAAGCCATTCATAAGATCCATAATGAGTACGGAATGATGTCAAAGGAATGCTATCCTCTGCAATATGAAGCTGATGAAAACCGGTTGCTAAGTTTAACTATGAAAAGACTCTAGCACCGCTAAGTTGATCGAATAGATCATCAATCCGAGGTAAGGATATTTATTCTTGATGGTGAGATCATTAAGCCTGCGGTAGTCAACGCATAGCCTAAGTGTACCATCGGATTTCTTCACAAAGATAGCTGAAGCTCCCCAAGGAGAGGAACTAGAACGAATAAATTGCTTCGCTTCCAATTCGGATAATTGTTTACGCATCACCTCATTTTCCTTGTTGGACATACGATAAGGAGGACGAGTGATAGATAGAGCTCCAGGGATTAGATTAATTATGAATTCAATTGCTTGCTTAGGGGGTAATTCTAAAACGGGCTCAAATATATCGGGAAATTCACGAACAACATGAATGAGGGAAATGACATCTTCCTCATCATCATTATTGTCATCATGAGGATTTAGAAAATATAATGATGTCATCGAATTAGAATCTGAATCTTTAAGAACAATAGAAATCTGCTTAATAGATTGAGGATGTCGAAGATATATATAGTCCTCTTGGGACATAGGATGTGGGCTTCATAACGATTAAGCCAATCCATTCCCAAAATCATTCCGAAACCAAGGTAACGCATAACATGCAAATTGGCTCGAAAAGCATAATTACATAAAATAATCTCGACATATTTACAAAGTAAACTGAGTGTTGCGGATCCACCAACTGGATTCGCAATTCTCAAAGAAGTCATCAAGCCCATAACATTTAAAGACAAAGTATCAACAAGTTCTTTTGATATAAAAGAGTGAGATGCACCCGTATCAAAAAGAACTCGAATAGGATGATCACAAAACATAATAATGCCATCAATGATAGAATGAGAAATACCTTGACCACGAGAAGTGTTACTACGAGCTTGCACAACATTTTGCTTTCCCTCCTTCTTGACTTGAAGTTTGGGACATCAAGATAAAAGATGACCCGAACTTTTGCAATAACGACAGTAAAGAGGTTTCGGGAACCTATTTGCCTAATGGTCCTTAGCACCACAATTGTAGCATTCTTCACAATTAGGGGTAGGAATCTTTGCTACCAAATTTGCTTGCTTCCCTTTCTTATTGGGATTAGGGCCTTTGAACTTAATAGGCCTCTTCTTATTGATGTTGAAGTTTTGTTTGACAATGACAACTTCAACATCACTTTCTTTATCGGCCTCTTTAAGTCAAAGAGCGATATCAACAAGCCGATCGAAAGAAACTTCCAGTTTCAGAAGTAAAAGATTTTTGAGGTTCTTATTCAACCCATAGATTAACCTATGATTTTTTCTTCAATGGGGTATTAATATACTCGACTCCATTTTAGAGAGGGATTCAAAAGATGCGACATAATCTGTCACAGAAGATTCACTTTAAACAAGGTCAATAAAGCGTCGGGCTAAAGTAACTTTTTCAGCCACCGGCACAAATTTCAATTCGAATATTTTCTGGAATTGCTCCCAAGTAAGATCTGCTTCAATATTTTTCGAAATCAAAAGCTCATACCAGTCTAATGCTCTTTCCTAGAGCATGCTAGAAGCCACTTGGACTCGATGTAGATCAACAAGATTCATGCGTGAAAAGATGTGATCGCATGTTCTAAGCCAAGCTTTGACTTCTACAACGCTTTCGGAACCCTTGAATGGCCTTCCACCCAAATTGGTATAATCACTGCACAAACGTGCAAACCCAGATTTAGGATGTGTAGGCTCTGGAAGGGGTCCGACAGCTTGAGCATTCTTTACAAGATCCAAAAGCTTACAGGCAGACATGAATACACCATCCTAAGGTGTAGCGCTGGATTGATCGGCGCTGGGACGGCCAGATCTAACCATTTCTCTTCTTTAAGAAAGAAAGAAAGAAAGAAAAGAAAAAAGGTTATTCTCAGAATGAATATTAAACAAACTTGATTGATAAAACAAGGCATCATAAAGAATATAGGATAGAACGGGTCCAATGATTCGAATTAAACCTAAGGCACGATTCCTAAGAAAGACTTAGGACGACGATCCTTGCTATAATATTCTATATTGTTTTGAAGTTTGGCTCTGATACCAAGCTATAATGCCCCACCTCTATACTCACACTAGCCAAGGACACTACAGAGTAATGGCGTCGACTAGAACTAAGAATAAGGCTGTTGAGGAGCGACCATCTGTGTAATTGCTTTGTGCGAGTAACAATACGTTAGATAGTATTACATGCATTTCATTTCAAGAGGAAATTTGACATATCAAATACAAACTCAAAACTACTACATACCGGGTATGTGATCTTCGAAAACAAATATAAAACAAGCATAATATAAATTAGTCATAGATATTCATATCACTAAGGCGGAATCAGATATGAATGTAACACATAAAAGTGTACATCAAAGTAGTGGTCATACAAGATCCACAACACCACAAAATAATAGGTACAAGTGCTAGATAAAACAATATATATACATCAAGGACTCTCTATCTCGAACGTATAAAAGAAAAAACTACTAAGCTAAAGTTGTTAGCCAAAAGTCAGATGACGGACCCTGATAATAAGTCAAGCAGAAGCACCTGAAATACCTCGGTATGACCCGAGTATTATTTAAGAAGAAAATAATAAACGGATCGGTCTAGCTATAAATATCATATAAAATGAGATAGGATAAGTGATATGACAAAAATGTATGATAACAATAATGTCATACTGTGACAAGTATACATTAGATAACAACAAAAATCATACAATATCTCAAATTTTCTCAAACACCAAAAAGAATGTCATATTCTTTATTTTATTCACCAAACCATAAATATTGGCAAAACATATCAATGCTAATTGCAAAAATTGGTGAAACACAAATTCCAGAAATCATCAATTAGAAATCCAGAAATCACAAAGGGGGAGGCCTGTCAGAAACGGGAGCATGAAAACTCACCAACATGTGTATCACAAATGGGCGCTATCCCATGGTCGCTAACCATAGAGCCGGTGCAACGACGTAGTACAACAATGGTACGTCCGAGGAACCTAAAACTCAAATAATTAACGGTACGTTCGATGAACTTGATAAGCCGAAACAACGACGTACTACAACAGTACGCCCGATGAACCGAACTCCATAAAAGAACATGGGTCGCTAGCCCATAAAAATGAGTCGAAACTCCAAAGAGCCCATAGGTCGCTAACCCATTAAAGAAATGAGATGAATCTCAATAAAACGAGGTACAGTCCCCCACGTGGACAAAAAGACATCTCATATCGCTAGTCTAAACCATAAAATGATCACCATTGATCAATAAAAAATGTGAATTACACTAAGCTAGTAAATAAATAAGTTTAGCTTCATGTCCCATAAACACTGGCTTAACTTAAATATTTACGAACAAATCGTAGATTTCCACTCAAAAATTGTCATAAGAGTTCAATTGAACAAGTCTAAGAATTAACCGACAACGTAAACACAAGCGTTTCATACCACTTATTTTGCTAAGTTGTTTAATTAGATTCTCATACGAATGAGGTAAAGGATTGTATATATTAATAGATTGAAAAACGGTTTTAAAAACGAGCTTTGCATTAAAAATAACGTTGAAATCATTTTTGTGAAAGAGTTTGAATATTTACTACTAGTATAGAAACCTTTGTATTTTAAAGTGACAAATCATAGAAATGATTGTAAAGACAATCAATCACCAAAAATTCACATTCGATAACGTGAATCAAAACCATAGAAATCGATATCAAATCCATCAAATGGATATTTCCAAAAATCAAGAAAGAAGTCATCAAAGTCGATAATAAATGACGACGACTAATCAGATCCACCAAGAATTGATATAAATGGAAAGCCACATAGAAATAGGCAATTTCCTTGAATTTAACAGTGTCAGACGTCTGGTGGCATCCCATGACATCTGAGCTGAAGGTCTAGAATTTTCTTCCCGATTGGCCAGACGTCTGGGAAAGAACCTCAGACGTCTGAACTGAAAGACTGGAATTTTTATTCTGTGGCTCCAGATGTTTGAGTATACTACCAGACGTCTGAGCTAAAGCTCAGGGCAATATTTTGCCTAGGCCATTGATGGCCAAATCTTATCAGAAGCGATCGAATGTGTGACGATGACTAGGAATTTATGCCAAGCGACAACCAGCCCTATAGACTCATCAATACACTTCGAACAACATGTCAAACATCCATATAAGGATTTTCATTGAATTAGACTTCAAAATGCCAAAAATTGGAAAATTTGCCAAATCAATTCAATTCAAAAGCAAATGGACATGCAACAGATGTTAGGAATTCATAACTAACAACTATCGAAGGTATAGACATGGATGTGAATTCAAGAACTCGCCTTTAAACCCAAAAACAACGAATAAGAAGCTCTAAAACAAAGCAAGACTGATTCCTCTTCAACAAGACCACAAGAATCCTCAATCTATTATCAAATGAAATGAATTTCCTAAGTTAGGGTTTAGGAATTTCTAAAAATCGAAGAGAGATTGAGATATAGAAGATGAAGAGGATGCTTACCTAAGCTTCTATTTGATTTTGGAGCTTGAAACTTGAATTTCCTAGCAATCTAGGGTTTAGGAATTTTAATTTCCTATTATTTCCCCCATTTTCCATTAGCTTAAGTGTGTTAGGAAAATAGAATAAATGAATGAATGAACGAAGAGGGGGTGGAGTTGGGGTATTTTGTTAGGTTAGTGAGCTGAAACCCAAACCCAAACCCAAGCCCAACATAAAAATAGAAAAATTCAACTTAACTCCAAACATATAAATGTTTACACTCAAAAAGGTCGCAAATGTTATTTTGGACTCTATGGAAGTGGTCTCGAGTCCAAATTCGACTATTTACAAAAAGTAGCGTTTCGGACTTTAATCCGAATAACGATGCTATATTTAAATAAAATATTAAATATATAATCGTAAAATATTCGGGTTGTTACAAAACCCATCGGTTGTAGATGGATTTTTAAGAACAATCCAAATGTAAATGGATAGGTAGAGACCTAAAAATCAAAACTAGTTGCAAATTACAGGTGTAAATTATGATGAAATATTTTCTCCCATAGCAATACTTATGTCAATTTGGATAATGCTTGCTATCACCGCGTTCTATGATCACAAAATATGGCTAATGCATGTGAAAATGATATTTTTAAATGGTGATTTAGAAGAGACCATTTACATGTCGCAGCACAAGGGTTTGAGGTCAGTGGGAGGGATGGCAAGGCTTGCAAATTATTAAAGTTGATTTATGGTATTAAATAAGTTTCAAGAAGTTGGAATAAATTTATGATAAAATAATCAAACAACTTGGTGTTTATCATAATATAAAGGAAACATGCATATAATGGAAAGAATAAGGAAATGCTTCCGTATTCTTAGTTCTATATATCAATGATTTGGGAACGGCATTGCGTTGGTGCAATCAGCTAAAGCATGGTATCCAAGAATTTCTCCATTAAGGATTTAGGAGAAGCGGCCAATGTACTTAGTATTAAAATCTCTAGAGATAGATCTAAGAGGTTGCTGAGATTATCTCGATCCCTATGCATGGATGCCATACTGGAGAGATTCAGTATAGAAATTCCAAGTGTGGATATGTTACGATGTAATGTGGAATTGTTTTTCCAAGAAGAATGCTTCGTATATTGATGAAGAGAATGAGGATATGAAGAGCATAATGCATGCATCTAATATAGATACCATAATATACGCTATGCTATGTACCAGATCAGATATGTCTTATCCATTAGGATGTGTAAGTTGATACCACTCTTATCCTGTGAGAAGCATTGGATTGTTGTAAAATTTATATTCATGTATTTGAGAAATACTAAGGACGTATTCCTTGTATACGGAAATGAAGGCCTCCATATGAGAGGGCATATAGATTCTAGCTTTCAAAGTGATAACGATGATAATAAGTCTATATCTGGTTATGCTTTTATATTAAATAGTAGTGCTATTAGTGATAGAGTTAGAGGTATGTCATAGAAGCAAATATTTAGTTTATGACATATATCTAACTCGATAACCATCGTTCTTCATAATAAAGGTGTTTGATCTCTATAGTATACTTTGTTATATTGTGATATAATTGATTAAGTAATTAATTTAAAGTACATTAAATTGAAAATCCTTAAATGATATATTATGTGATAGTAACTATAATGTGTTGTAATCACAAAAAATTTATCATATTAAATCAACATACTATTTTAAATATTCCTAATCAAGATGTTTTAAGAAAGGATATCAATTCATCCATTAAGGCTAAAGTATATAACACTCTCCAAAAGTTGGGTAGTATATTACTCATGGTTGTTAGGGGCTGATAGATATTGGATAACTATGGAATAGCTCACTCGAGAGCTTTTTGTTGGTTAAGATAACAAGGTTCAAAAATATAATCTTATAGTAATTTATATAGTTCCCTCTATTTGAGAATGCTATGGAACTTTAATGTAGGCACTCCACTTTGATTATAGTTAAATCATAGCATTGTGATCCATCAAATGACTATGGTTAGGTTTGAGTTGAACCAGTTGAAGTGAAACATTATTCTATAGAGAATTCATCTCCATAGTTATATAGGATTAGTATTATGTCAACTACAGTCAACTCATCATCAAAGCCTCTGGCCAGAGTAGTACAATGGATAATAACCGTTATTATCAAACCATTGATGTGTTTGGACAAATCAAGTAGAATGTGGATGATATTGGTATTTTTATCAAAACCAAATGTAACATTTCATATCTAGAGGCTAAAAGCTAAGCACTACAGATGCCATAGTCATCCATATTATTAACTTTTGATGGCAAAATACGGTAATGATAATGGTATCCATAATATCAGAAGCACTTGAATACGAAAAAAATCATAGATTTCCAGAAAAACATTTTGCGGACTACATTTCAAAACAAATTTGTATCCAAGTTGCATAATCCCATATTGTTTCCTAGGTAAAGATTAATTATAATCATTACAAAAATATGCCAAGAGCAACATATTATGATGCCTTCTCGGTTGATTAAAGTAATATAGTCATATCTGACTTGATATACACAGCGGAATCAAAACAAAATAAAATTGCAAATCCTAATTAGCTATCTGTCAGCCACTTGCTCGTCTTCGGAAGCTTTATTCGCCAAAAGACTAAAATCTAAAAACTTTAACCCTCAACCTAGTCAAATCAATTTTAAGCACCCGAGAGTTTAAGGGGAAAATAAAAACTTCGAGTCGGACATAAAGTCTTGTAACGACCCGAAATATCACTACTTTGATTTGCAAATATTTAATTAATTTTAAATATTCAAATAATAGGATTTATAATGAAAATAAGAATTTTTTAAATAATAAATAATGAGGTGAAATAGTTTTCAAAAAAAATTTACAAAAATATTGTAACGACCCGCCGTTCTGACCGCCCCCAGTCGGTAATTAAACCAACTTGAGACGTTCAAAATGACGGATTGTTATTCAGTTTATAGAGTTTAAACAGAAACAGCCACAGAATCATAGAATAATCATAATATTTCACATTAAATGAATTTTCTTACATATATCAGAGTTTATACAATGCATTATATTTATACAGCGGAATATTTCTTTTAAGTACAAGAATTCTTCGAAAAAGCTAAAGTGAAGCAATTTCCCCAACTCTCTCTAACTTCGCGGCCTGAAAATCTTCAAGCTGTAAAATTACTCGATCTGACCCGAGTATTATATTCAAAAGAAAATAATACACAGGTCAATCTAATTCAAACTCAGTTATTAGTGCATAAAGGCAATAATAATTAAATAGCAATTAGACGACGGTCAAATATAAATTTACCTATCCGATCCTTTAACAAGAAATCGGATAACGGTAAATATAACACTTATCAGTGTTAAAACAATAAATCTGTAGATTCAAATTATCAATGAGGATAGATGAAGGGATTATTGATGAAGATAATTTAGAAAACAACAGAATTGCCAAAACGGGAATTAACAACAAAATCATCAATTTAAAAAAAATTGAAATCAATTTTAAAACAATTGAAATATCATTTAAATCATCAATATCGATCGGCTGCAGTGCACGCACGCGTGTACTGCCTCGCCAATGCAGTGAGAAAATACACAAAAGCTCTATGAAAACTCATAGACGAACATATGGTCAAACCCAAGAAAAGGTCGGGTTCAACCCAGATGAAATTCAAATAAAATCGCAACGCGAGGACGAGGTCAAACCCGAGCGTTTGAGCTAGATTCAACTCAAGTGAATTTTAGAAGAAAACAAATCCAATTGCATCAATGCGACGCAAACCAACAAGACAAAACTGCATATAAAACAATGAAACTGCAGTCACTAATGAATACAAGGGCGAACTGCAACAATAATGCAGTCACCACAAGTACACAAAGCACGAAGGCTCGAACGACCCAATGCGCAAAGGCAGGGGTTCAAATTACATAGAAACAGCAAAATGAGGTGAGGGCACAAAAATATGGCACCACAACACCAATATTATAGGACACAAAGCATCAGTGCACATGGGAATTTTTCTCTGTGCAATAATATAAACCTACAGCCACCCCAAACATGCAAGAGCAACTGTAAACATAAACTACAGTCACCACAAACATGCAAGTCTAAACCAACTCCAGAATGCATCATGGTCCTAAGAGCTCGAGCGCAAAATATGGCAACTACACAGTGCAAGGACCAATGATGCAAATATGGACAGAACACAAATGCAAGAAAGTTATATTCACAAATTGATGTGCATACAACACGAAAATGAATCAAGTCCAGACCACACAACTCAAAGTCAAGACTACAGGAGCCAGAACCAGAGAACGAAGCTGCAGACAAGATAAAGTCAGTGCCAACAGTACTGACAGCAACTCCATCAAGTCGTGATTCAAACCCCAAAATAAAATCAGAGATGTCAACAAGTATGTAAACTACAAGTCAACAAATGAATTTCAAAGTGATCAAGGATATCTGCAACATAGAATATATAATATCAAGTCAATGCAGTAGATGGAACACAAGTATAGATCCAACTATGCATGTATACACACATACAGGGGTATATATGCCTACATTTTTTATCCACACGTGTATATATATGCTGCACTTATACGTACAGGCATCTACAAAATCAGATACAACAAATCAAACTGCAATTATCATAAAAGCACAAAGGCACAAAGGCCATACTCAAACCAAGATCAAGTTATAAGAACGAAACCCAAAAATGCATATACTTATGTTAACATAAGTATATACACACTGCAATTATAAGTACAGATGGCTCCACTAACTAGAATATATCATGAAACCAATACACAGCGGTGCACAAATGAAGACACTGCAACATGCAACAGACAAGGGATGAATACCAGTATTCTCTAACTAGGTACAAAATTAAGTAATATATATGTACATTGATGTACATATATAGACAGTGTTTCATCAACAACTTACAATGAAGCAGTGAATAAAATCAAGCAAATATACACCAGAGAAATCCAAAGATGCATATATGACTGCAGCAAGGCAGTACACATAGAAATTCAAAAGTAAATCGATCTAATGACAATGAAAGCCAGCATCAAAGACACAGCCGACAAATGATGTACACCTGAATGCAACATTTAAACGGCTACAACAAGTGCACATGTAAGGCTACTACAAAGAACAGCAGCAATCAAACTCAAGTGAAATGCAAACAAGAACATCAAGAGAGAATAGTGATTGTTCAGTACATCGCTAACGAAACAAGTTCATGAGGATAGTGAATGTACAGTACATCACTAATGAAACAAGTTCATTTTCACAGTGAGGAAAATCAAGTCTACAACAAATGTGCCTGACTCGATTGAAATTTTAAGCCAATCCAACAATTTATACATATATGTATGTATGTGTATATATATATACACACACACACACTAATAAATCAAAGTAAACAGAGATGATATCGTAAAGAACAAGTGTAAAGCAAGACCGAGCCTTAACCCAAAAACAGTGACAGGCTGAAAACAATACAAATTATTGTTCAAAAATTTGTCAAGTGGCCAAACGAAGGGATTGGCGATTTCAAGTACATGATCAGACGAAGTCGTATATATTATACGAACAAAACAAAGGGTTTCGAACCCTATAAAAACAGAAACCTTATCGGCAAACAAATTTCAATTTACAACTCAAAGCCAAATCGAAAAGAAAATCATCGACTTAGTCAAGTCAGGGTTGCGATAACAAAATCAGAGATCACCAAAATATTCATATCAAAACCGTGGACAACGAGCGAGTCAAAACATCGAAGCCGAGGTCACACAGCATACCAAATTACAAAGTAGGATAGAATATCAACATCGAAACAAGAAATCGAATGGCCAAGTAAAACAATTGAGTATGAACGAAATCACAAAATTCACCTTAAATCAACTCGAGATATGAATTAGATGTGAGCAAACTCACCTTGCTTCGAAGCGGCGACGAATTGGAATCGAAACCGAAGCCCTAATTTGAAAGCGAAGAGGAACGACGAGGCCGCCATTGTTTATTTCTTCGTTTATTTTTTTCGTATGATTTGAAATGGAGGAAAAGGGTATCGAATAAGAAAAAGGGAAAAGGAGGTATCGGCATGCTTTGAAATGAAATAAGCGTGATTTTAGGGCGTAGATTATGGCGTATGTAACGGCGTGGATTTAAGGGAGGAAACATGCTGGTGATGGTGAAAAGATTACGTTGTGTACTTAGATGATTTTATTATTATTATTATTATTATTATTATTATTATTTTCTTATTTCTTTATTTTAAATCCAATTTGTTTTGTATAAATTATTTTCTTTACTTTGTTTTTTTTGTTTTTGTTTAATTTTTGTTGTTAAAACTTTAACTAAGTGTATTTATTCATTTATTTTGTATTGATTAAAATTTTATTCCTTTTTATTTTAAAGAAAAGAAAAATATTATTTAAAACTAACCATCCTTTATAAATTTAAATAATAATTCGTAAATCCAAACTATTTTTTCTAAGTCATTAGTTCGAATTTAAAATACGAATTCAATATTCAATTCAACTCCAAAGTCAAATTCAAATTTTATTCAACTTAAATAGATTAAATTTTAAAATTTAATCGCCAAATTTATCCTGAAAATTTAAAATTTAAGTCAATCATCATTCGAATATTTAAAATTAATTAAATATTTTCATTTTTAAATTGTTCAAAATTCTGGGTTGTTACAATCTTCCCCCCTTAATAGAATTTCGTCCCGAAATTATAAGTTAGGAAAAACGATTGCTAAAATCTCACCGATATTTATACCCTACCCAATTTTGCCAAGTTCCAAACTCACAAATAAATACAGGATTTATTCCTTTTGTTTTATCTCACTAGCTTTATTCATTGATTTCTATAATCAAGACACAAAAGTCTTTTACCAAAATTTTCCGACTTACAAAATTCATATTTTTAAACTTGAAATTCTTCATTTAAGAAATTTACATAGCATAACCTTTCCAAAGCTGTGTGCTTTCAAGATATTTTAAAAATCTTCTTCCTTAATTCATTAGGTTAGAATTATGTAATTCTAATTTCAGACTATTGATTTGCTATTCAAAGTTTTGAAAATACTTGCTAACTCGAAGTTTAACAAGTCCATCGTCGTTCTCACAGACTTTAGGCATACGCTGGCCAGGCGCAGGACTAAAAATCTCCAAGTACTAAATATACTTGCTTCAACTTCCAGTGAAAATACTTTTTAAAAATTCTTTTAAAAATGGATATGGAAAGCACGTTCCTCCATGGATCATAGTTTACCCGGCGGTTACGCTACTATCCCAGTAGAATCGCTTGTAACTGTAGATTTCACATCTCTCTTGAATTTCGCCATGGTTGTTTCCATAGATCGCGGTTCACACGGCGGTTACGCTACTATCCCAGTAGAATCGCTCGTGACCGTAGGCATCTCGCCCCTCAAATTACGCTTCGGCCTCTAGATCGCAGTTTACACGGCGGTTGCGCCACTATCCCAGTGGAATCGCTTGTAACTGTAGGCATCACGCCCCACGAATTACGCGAGCATCAATTCACATAATCCCAACACGATGATCCATCGTGGGGGATTCCAGTCAGTCCCAATGGACATTCCACTAATGGAAATTCTACGTAGCTACGATTTCCAATGGACACTCCACCGAGTTCCAATCACCTTCACAAATAATAAATGGAAGGTACATTTCCATATCCTCAGTTTTAGAAAACATATGTCATATACATATAGTACTTCATTTCACATTTCGTACATATCATACCTATGTAAACCTACACAGGACTTTTCATAATAATGACTTTCCAAACTGATGGTTTTCGAATTATTACCTTCACATATATAAGTTACGAAAACTCAATTCACATTCATAACAAATAGAGGATTCCAAAATTTTCCATTTCATTTAAAATTTTCCTCTAAATCGATTTGAAAATTTAAGGTTATCTCAAACCTAATTCACATACATAATCCAATTCATTATCGACTTCACATTCGATTTGGATTTCACGTTACATCGTCAATTCTCAACACATAATTGATGTCTACCGATATATAACCTCTAAGCTCGTACGTCTCAGAGAAGGGTGTTAAGCTAAAAGAATAAATTCTCCGCCACCAACAGATATATATTTAATAGAGATCAATTGCTATGTCATCAATTCACAATGCTAGACATACAATCCAAATCGACTATCCAAAATTCAAAGCTCAACTTATATTGTTTTTGATGTCAAAGTTAAACTCAATTTAACTCAAGATTCAATATTTTTGGAAAATATTCAAGTTGAACTGATCGTTCAAATTTCCCAAAAATATCTTTACAAGATATATAATTTTCCAACTTAACCATTTGAAACAAATTTCAAATATTCATTTATTTATTTTCAATTTATCTTTAAAAGATAAAATTTCAAACCTTTCATTTCATATTGGAAAACATTTCCATACTTATTTAATAAGTAATTCACAAGTTCATTTATTTTCAACACGGAAAATATTCAATATACTTGAATCAAAATTAAGTATATATTCCATTCTTTAAGGAAGGCGTTCTTTTAAACACATTTATTTGAGTGAAAACGAATGTTACGTAAAACATCGTTACAACCACTCAAAATCACTAGTATAGGGATTCGAAATTTAAGATAGATATATAAATCCCAATACTATAAACAACATTTCCTTTCGGAAACCATTTACTATAACAACAGTGTTATAATCCACCATTTCCTTATTTCTCAAAAACGCCTATTTCAACAATGAATGTTGAAATCTATGTATTCGATACTTAATGAATTTTAAAACATCTTTAAAACCATTAACTTTTGCAATTTCAACTTAATTCATAGTTTGAATTCCTCATACTTTTCATAATATTAGTTTTAAACCAATTTCAAACTTTTCAATATTAAGTTTTTCACTTAACTTAATTTTCTGCACGTTTAAATTCAAATTCATCACTGAATTTATTAAACCTATAATGGATTATCATGTTGACAACTTCAAATTTGAAATCTAAATCTCATTTGAACTTTGCATTTGCTTTCTATTTCAAAAATAATCAACTAGTTCTTTAGTAAGCCATTCATCAACTTGGTTCCATTAAATTTATATTTCCACATTAACCTCATTTCATAATATCACTTCCCTAAAACATATCTGTTTTATTCAATAATATATTCACTGTCCAAAATCGTGAATACGCTTATTTAAATCAATTCAGTGTTTCTACACTTTTATTTAAAGGATTATCCACTGTCCAAAATCGTGGATAAAATTCCCAACCAACATTTACTATCACAATATTTAACTTAAAGGATAATTCGCTGTCCAAAATCACGAATATGTCTCCTTTAATAACTTCTATTTTTCATTTATCAAATTCAATTGGTTTCGAATTTATAAACAATCTTTACAAATTCCATTTCTATTTATAAACTTCGATTTATAAATCTTCTTTATTAATTCAATTCAATTTATATAACTCCATTATATACCAAAAGTTCATTTATAAGTTAAGTACTTATAATCCATTTATTTACTAAATCATTCTTCAAAACATTTGAAATCAATTTTCAAAAGAATTCAGAATCAAATTCCCAAGTTATAGTTTAATTATCCTCTTGGTTATAGTAAATTGACATATCATTTTATTTCACAATTATTATTTTGTAGATATTCAAAATATTTGATTTAAACCAATTCATTAATTCACTTAACTTATATTTTATTTTCCATAAATCTCAACAATTCGATAATGGTTTTTCGAATGAGAAACTATCGCAATCCTAAATTTAGAGAGGGAAATTTTCGAAAAAATTTGAATTTTCAAAATAACTTTTATCTTTCAAAGAAAACAATTTCATACTTATTTAGATTTGAAAAACATTTTCTTTAAAGTGATCCTAGTAACTATTCATATTAAACATCATAAACTGAGCTCTATGTAAACCAGAGCTCTGATACCACTTTTGTAACGACCCGCCATTCTGACCGCCCCCAGTCGGTAATTAAACCAACTTGAGACGTTCAAAATGACGGATTGTTATTCAGTTTATAGAGTTTAAACAGAAACAGCCACAGAATCACAGAATAATCATAATATTTCACATTAAATGAATTTTCTTACATATATCAGAGTTTATACAATGCATTATATTTATACAGCAGAATATTTCTTTTAAGTACAAGAATTCTTCGAAAAAGCTAAAGTGAAGCAATTTCCCCAACTCTCTCTAACTTCGCGGCCTGAAAATCTTCAAGCTGTAAAATTACTCGGTCTGACTCGAGTATTATATTCAAAATAAAATAATACACAGGTCAGTCTAATTCAAACTCAGTTATTAGTGCATAGAGGCAATAATAATTAAATAGCAATTAGACGGCAGTCAAATATAAATTTACCTATCCGATCCTTTAACAAGAAATCGGATAACGGTAAATATAACACTTATCAGTGTTAAAACAATAAATCTGTAGATTCAAATTATCAATGAGGATAGATGAAGGGATTATTGATGAAGATAATTTAGAAAACAACAGAATTGCCAAAACGGGAATTAACAACAAAATCATCAATTTAAAAAAAATTGAAATCAATTTTAAAACAATTGAAATATCATTTAAATCATCAATATCGATCGACTGCAGTGCACGCACGCGTCCACTGCCTCGCCAATGCAGTGAGAAAATACACAAAAGCTCTATGAAAACTCATAGACGAACATATGGTCAAACCCAAGAAAAGGTCGGGTTCAACCCAGATGAAATTCAAATAAAATCGCAACGCGAGGACGAGGTCAAACCCGAGCGTTTGAGCTAGATTCAACTCAAGTGAATTT
This sequence comes from Allium cepa, assembly GCA_030765085.1. Classification (NCBI taxonomy): domain Eukaryota; kingdom Viridiplantae; phylum Streptophyta; class Magnoliopsida; order Asparagales; family Amaryllidaceae; genus Allium; species Allium cepa. Next base: position 552,819,752 of record CM060938.1, read on the forward strand.
TAGAAGAAAACAAATCCAATTGCATCAATGCGACGTAAATCAACAAGACAAAACTACATATAAAACAATGAAACTGCAGTCACTAATGAATACAAGGGCGAACTGCAACAATAATGCAGTCACCACAAGTACACAAAGCACGAAGGCTCGAACGACCCAATGCGCAAAGGCAGGGGTTCAAATTACATAGAAACAGCAAAATGAGGTGAGGGCACAAAAATATGGCACCACAACACCAATATTATAGGACACAAAGCATCAGTGCACATGGGAATTTTTCTCTGTGCAATAATATAAACCTACAGCTACCCCAAACATGCAAGAGCAACTGTAAACATAAACTACAGTCACCACAAACATGCAAGTCTAAACCAACTCCAGAATGCATCATGGTCCTAAGAGCTCGAGCGCAAAATATGGCAACTACACAGTGCAAGGACCAATGATGCAAATATGGACAGAACACAAATGCAAGAAAGTTGTATTCACAAATTGATGTGCATACAACACGAAAATGAATCAAGTCCAGACCACACAACTCAAAGTCAAGACTACAGGAGCCAGAACCAGAGAATGAAGCTGCATACAAGATGAAGTCAGTGCCAACGGTACTGACAGCAACTCCATCAAGTCGTGATTCAAACCCCAAAATAAAATCAGAGATGTCAACAAGTATGTAAACTACAAGTCAACAAATGAATTTCAAAGTGATCAAGGACATCTGCAACATTGAATATATAATATCAAGTCAATGCAGTAGATGGAACACAAGTATAGATCCAACTATGCATGTATACACACATACAGGGGTATATATGCCTACATTTTTTATCCACACGTGTATATATATGCTGCACTTATACGTACAGGCATCTACAAAATCAGATACAACAAATCAAACTGCAATTATCATAAAAGCACAAAGGCACAAAGGCCATACTCAAACCAAGATCAAGTTATAAGAACGAAACCCAAAAATGCATATACTTATGTTAACATAAGTATATACACACTGCAATTATAAGTACAGATGGCTCCACTAACTAGAATATATCATGAAACCAATACACAGCGGTGCACAAACGAAGACACTGCAACATGCAACAGACAAGGGATGAATACCAGTATTCTCTAACTAGGTACAAAATTAAGTAATATATATGTACATTGATGTACATATATAGACAGTGATTCATCAACAACTTACAATGAAGCAGTGAATAAAATCAAGCAAATATACACCAGAGAAATCCAAAGATGCATATATGACTGCAGCTAGGCAGTACACATAGAAATTCAAAAGTAAATCGATCCAATGACAATGAAAGCCAGCATCAAAGACACAGCCGACAAATGATGTACACCTGAATGCAACATTTAAACGGCTACAACAAGTGCACATGTAAGGCTACTACAAAGAACAGCAGCAATCAAACTCAAGTGAAATGCAAACAACAACATCAAGAGAGAATAGTGATTGTTCAGTACATCGCTAACGAAACAAGTTCATGAGGATAGTGAATGTACAGTACATCACTAATGAAACAAGTTCATTTTCACAGTGAGGAAAATCAAGTCTACAACAAATGTGCCTGACTCGATTGAAATTTTAAGCCAATCCAACAATTTATACATATATGTATGTATGTGTGTATATATATAGACACACACACACACACACACTAATAAATCAAAGTAAACAGAGATGATATCGTAAAGAACAAGTGTAAAGCAAGACCGAGCCTTAACCCAAAAACAGTGACAGGCTGAAAACAATACAAATTATTGTTCAAAAATTTGTCAAGTGGCCAAACGAAGGGATTGGCGATTTCAAGTACATGATCAGACGAAGTCGTATATATTATACGAACAAAACAAAGGGTTTCGAACCCTATAAAAACAGAAACCTTATCGGCAAACAAATTTCAATTTACAACTCAAAGCCAAATCGAAAAGAAAATCATCGACTTAGTCAAGTCAGGGTTGCGATAACAAAATCAGAGATCACCAAAATATTCATATCAAAACCGTGGACAACGAGCGAGTCAAAACATCGAAGCCGAGGTCACACAGCATACCAAATTACAAAGTAGGATAGAATATCAACATCGAAACAAGAAATCGAATGGCCAAGTAAAACAATTGAGTACGAACGAAATCACAAAATTCACCTTAAATCAACTCGAGATATGAATTAGATGTGAGCAAACTCACCTTGCTCCGAAGCGGCGACGAATTGGAATCGAAACCGAAGCCTTAATTTGAAAGCGAAGAGGAACGACGAGGCCGCCATTGTTTATTTCTTCGTTTATTTTTTTCGTATGATTTGAAATGGAGGAAAAGGGTATCGAATAAGAAAAAGGGAAAAGGAGGTATCGGCATGCTTTGAAATGAAATAAGCGTGATTTTAGGGCGTAGATTATGGCGTATGTAACGGCGTGGATTTAAGGGAGGAAACATGCTGGTGATGGTGAAAAGATTACGTTGTGTACTAAGATGATTTTTTTGTTATTATTTTTTTTTTTCTTATTTCTTTATTTTAAATCCAATTTGTTTTGTATAAATTATTTTCTTTACTTTTTTTTTTGTTTTTGTTTAATTTTTGTTGTTAAAACTTTAACTAAGTGTATTTATTCATTTATTTTGTATTGATTAAAATTTTATTCCTTTTTATTTTAAAGAAAAGAAAAATATTATTTAAAACTAACCATCCTTTATAAATTTAAATAATAATTCGTAAATCCAAACTATTTTTTCTAAGTCATTAGTTCGAATTTAAAATACAAATTCAATATTCAATTCAACTCCAAAGTCAAATTCAAATTTTATTCAACTTAAATAGATTAAATTTTAAAATTTAATCGCCAAATTTATCCTGAAAATTTAAAATTTAAGTCAATCATCATTCGAATATTTAAAATTAATTAAATATTTTCATTTTTAAATTGTTCAAAATTCTGGGTTGTTACAAATATTTAGCTCGAAGAGAAATCGGAAATGCGACTGGAATTCGTTTTTCGAATTTTCGTCTTTTCATCAGCTAAAAATTTATTTTATATTTTGTAAACCTGTTAGCATAAATGCATACGTATGTAAATAATTAATATGTTTATATGTGTGTATAAATGTATTTATACTTAGGTATATATGGTTTAAAATATAATTAGAAAAAAAATGAAAGGGGTCACAACCTAGGCAGACACGGGTACAATTGGGTATAAAAACATGTCTAATCATGTTTGTAAGGAGGAGAACAAGGTCAAGTCTTGATTTATGGTAGGGAAGTACATGGATTAGGTCGCAATGAAGGAGCGGAGGGTAAAGTACGTTGGGGTATTTTGGTAATTTCAGTTGTGCCTCGGGCATTTACCCTAATTTCATATTCATTTTCATCATTCTTATCTTTATTTTTTTCAACTTCCTAAGCTCTTATAAATTTTACATTGCTTCACTTTATAGTTTATTTTAAGTTTTAAAGTTGTTAAAGGAAATCCAAGTTTGATTCTAAATGTTCCAAATGGTTTAAAGACTTTTTTTTCCTTTACAAATTCCTCCATTTCTACCTCTATTTTGTTCAGCCGGAACATCCTCTAAATTTCACCAAATTAAGATATTCATTTTTTTCGAACCATGTATATTTCCAGTGGCTATAACTTTTTAGTTTACTACTTTTTCTGATTTCGAAAGTAGATGCTCCACAATTTTATTTTTTGCAAGAGTGTTTTTGAATCTAGATTTGATGTCCGAAAATACCCCTCAATGTTTTGGCCATAACATCCTCAAAATTTAACCTTATTGAGTATCTATTTTTTTCAAATGATAGACGGAAGAATAATCTAAAACTTTCCTTTTGACCAATTTTCCAAAATCCGAGAGGAAAGGGATCAATTGTCAAGTGCAAAATGACCTATTTTCGAGAAGAATTTATGGTTTTCCAAGCTTTTGGAGCGCTAAAGTATTTCAAGTTTTCAAAATATTTTTTGAGTAAACTCTTAAATTTTTGGAAAGATTCTGTCTTTGAATATATATTGTCTATTTGGTTATATGTATGTGGTTAGTTGGTCTGGTTGCGTATGGTTTGGATATATATGTATGTGTGAACTTGTGGGTAGCATTTAACTTTGAATTGTTGGTTAAATTGATGGGTTTGGACATAAAGTAATGATCTTGTGGTATTTTTATTATGATATGTTGTGGTATATGGAGCCTTGAGTATATGGTTGAATTTTTATGAAAGTTAGCAAGTTTTATGCGTGAAAGACTTAAGAAAATCAAATGGTGTTTGCTAGTTTGTTTACTAAAGGAATTTCAAGTTTAACTTTAGTGTTGATTTCAACTTTCTTAACTTTATTTAATTTGAGACTTATGTTTTGAAGAGTTAGCAAATCTTTAGGTGTTAAGTTTCAAAAGAAGTTAAAACAAGTTGGAATTATAGGTACCCATAGCGACAGTCGCTATGGATGCAGTTTGTTTAATAAAAATTTGATTTTGCAAACTTTGGTTTTTATTCTTCAAATGACATTTAAAAAAGTTAATTAAGTTTTTAATAATTAATTTTTAATTAATTAATTTTTTTAACAATTAATAATTATTTAAGGATAAAACATGGTTTAATAATAATAATTAAGTGATGATTAGTTATTAATTAATTATCTTCTAAAGTTAAGATTTATTTTATTTGATTCTTAATTAAGTTAATTAATTTTGAAATCAATTATGAGTTAATTAAAAGATTTATATTAAGTTTATAATTAATTAAGTATATGGTTAATTATTAATCAAGTGTTAATTATTTTTAATTATATATTATTAAAGTTTTAATTTATAATAAATAATTTATAAAAGGTTTAATTTATTATTTAAATTTGATTAAATATAATTTAATTAATTAATTGAGATTAATTATTATTTAATTATTAGCGAAGGTTTAATCAATTATTTAGTAAATAATGAATGATTAATTTTGGGTTTAATTAATAGTTAATTATTATTTAACTATTTAATTAAATCAAGTTAAGGTTCAATTAAAATTAATTACAAATATAGATTTAACTTATATTAATTATTTTAAAAAGGGTTTTAAAGCTTTAAGTTCTTTGGTTTTCAAAAGTAAAATTGTTTAAAGGTACTTCTTTTTCAAAGATAGTTTTGAATACAAGTGATTCAAGTGTTGATACCATTAAGAAACCATACAACTGTGATGAGTTATAATGTAGATTATTGGGTTGTTCGGACATGTGTTAGCAGGATAAATCATTGTTCTGCTATAAACTGATCGATTGATTGTTTATTTGGACATGAATTAGCAGAATAAATCTCCGTTCCATTATAAATTGTTTTTTGGTTGATTGTTTGTTTGTGTAAACATGTGTTAACAGAATGAATCCCCATTCTGTTATTAATTAACTGAATTGTTTGGACAACTGTTTATTAGGACAAATCACCATCCCGCTACTATGTTATTGGACGTGTATATGCTAGTTAGCTTATATTGACATGTTATTTCCTGATTGGGATATGAGTTGTATTTACAAATATGTTGACCTATGTAAATAACTATTAAGTGAATTGGAATGGAAATTGAATGGTAACTTAAATTGGCACCATTGGTTGCTAACCCTCCATTTGAATTTACAAAGTATGTTTTTGAATTAACTTAATTCTTTAATCAATTTGAGGTTTTAAGGTTTATGAATGATTTCCAAGCTATACTATTATTTTATAAAGTTATTTATAAGTAATAACTTGTTTATAAAAAGGTTTTTTTTACTAAATGGAAATGTTTATCTAAAGTGATTTACAAATGATATTTTGTTAATGATATTTTATAAGGAAATTTCATAATAAATTATAAAGGATGATTTATAAGCAGTTTTAATTATAGAAGAGAATTCATGAATCATTTTAGAGATTTTTGAAAGAAGTTTTAAATCTAATTTGAAAGTATATAAAGAGGTTTGAAATATGAAGTGAACTTATAAAAGAATTTTTATATGGGAAAAGTGAATGAGTTTTATAAAGTGAATGAGTTTTATAGTAAGTGATGTTTTAAAAGGGAATTGTTTAGCCATTTAATATAGAGTATGAGTGGGGAGAACTTTCCAAAATGTTTTTGGTAAATACTTATAATATTTTCCAAGTATAAAAGGGATGTAAGGGGTTTTGGGAAAAGTGTTTAGAAAAGATCTTTTGATCAGGTTTTATAAAGTGATTTTATTAATTAAAGATTAATTAGTAAAGCTTAGAGGATCCAATATGGAATTGAATCAATGTTTGATTATTTGTATAATTTGATTGTTGAATAACCGACTATCAAATTTGGAACAAAACATAGCTTTGGAAATATCTAGGAGAAAAATGAGAATTATATGGTACAGTTATCGTCGAAGGTGCTATACTATACTTACAAACTTGTTTCGTTCTTTTAGGATGAATGATAAGGAAATCCATCTACAAACAGTTAGGAGATGAATTCCGCTCTTATCTTTTGTCTGTTTATCCTAAAGAATGGGGGTTGAGTTTACCAGAAATTATCGAAAGTTGTTTTGAAGAGACTAGGATCGGATATGTTATTCGAAAACCACTTCGATCCAACTCAAGCATTTCAGAATGAAGACATACTGAAGCATTGATTCAAAGATGGAGCGTTGAAGTGCAAGGGTTGTTTGCTACTAATCCTAAAGGTGATTCCAAAATGGATGTAGTAGAAGTAGTACCTTCGATTTGTCCTTATCCTAGACAACTTGTATGGATGAATGATGATATTGCATTGTTACATGGAGGGCAGTGTTAGCGTTTCAAGTGGGATTGCTATTCAAAAGGTAAAATGTAGCCTCGAACCACATCAACCAGAAAATGACAAAAATCGGGCATACAATAGGGCCAAGTGGGTCGCTCCCAAGTAGGGTATGGTCATTCCAAATCTAGATCGGTTACTATCTCTCATTTGTATGCTTCGAGGCCCATTAATGGAGGGTTGATCATATTCAGTACTATTAGTCAAGTGGTAGACCAGTCTTGTATGGAAGGGGTACAAGATGTTCTTGTCAGACTCCGGTGCATTTATCTAGAGATGTACCATCGGAATGTAGTTTCTTACCTTATCATAGTATGGAATCCATTCTCCAGTACGTTCCTTACGATTTTGATTGTAGAGCCTAGTATGCCGGAATTTAGTTAATGTAACAATTTTGGCTATTTTAATAAGTATTTGTACTTAGATACTATTATAATATCACAGGATTTTTATATAAAAGTGATTTTGGTTATCATAAGGTAAAAAATTGCCTATGTTTATGTGCGACGTGGTCTTAAAAAATACCTTTGATTTTTAAAAGGTTTTGAAAAGTAATAATTAAGTTGCTTTGAGCTTACTCACACTAGACCCATATCTGACATGGAGTTTTATTTTCTTACCCTAAAACTCTTGGGTGCTCATATTTTTATAAGCAACCAAGTAGTCCAGGTTTTCTATGGATACATTCTTGGAGCATCTTGGAGTAGGAGGCTTCATTGATAGATAATTATTACTTGTTTCAGTTGTATGTTATGTACTTTATATCTGATGTATAGGAACAGGCTATTATAACTATTCTAGGATTGAATTATATTAGTATAACTCTGATGTTTTAGTTTTGAGACGACTTTGTAAAACATTATATGATTAATTTACGTTATTCCGTTGCGTTATGAGATTTTATATTTTCTTTTAATTTCCTCTATCTCCTATCTCCTTTCTTTCCCTTAATAATCCGCTTTTTAATTCAATTTGAGTTGACATGTGCGGTTTATTGCCAACTTAAACTGTACAGAAAAGTGGATCGTTACAGTTGATCTCAGAGCACAAGGTTAAGTGAGAACCTTTATTTTGCTAGGGAAACTCATTAAGAGGTAAGGTAATGGAATGCCTTATATGAGTTTGAGTGTATAATAAAAGAGCACGTATTTGTTAGTGATATAAAAAGGGTTTTATGTTGTGTTAATTGATCTTTTGAGTGGCTTATGGATTCTAGTTAATACGAGGAGCTAACATTATTGATAGAGATCTCTAAACACCTGGACAAGATCAACTGACATAGTATTGTTTTGAAATTGGGTAGATGAAATAATTTAACCCAGGATAGATTTCATATATAAAGAATGATTTTCAAAAGTAGAATAGTCTAGAAATTTTAAGGTGTTATTTGTAAAGATTAGTATATTTGAAATTAATATTTGGAAATGGATCAAATAAGATGTGTCTTTTAATTAAAAAGAATTTATGTTGAAACTTGAGAACCTAAATCCCGGTACTTTTGAAAAATGATTTTCAAGGATTTGAGAAAAACTAATAGTATTTGAAAGCAATTTTGGTTCAAGTATGAAATTTGGGAATGAAAATGTTAATTAAAAGGTGTTTTCTTTGGTCCAGTTAGGAGTAATGATTCTCGATTTGTTTTGTGGTAATAGGAATAATCTTATAAGTGACGATCGGATGTCCGCCTAGGTGAAAGTTGTAATGCACTTAGTAAATTATTATCTTTATCGTTGTATAATTGAAACAAGTTCAACCCCAACGAACCCAAAGTAAGTTGGTGATAACTGTTTTGTTGGAAAATGTAAAGTATTGTTCCAAAAATGAGATTTGAAAAATGGAAATATTTCTATGTTAACTAGTTTAAGTGGCTCGAAAATAACTTAAAATTGGGAAAGGGATGTGTTCGGATGGTATGCACTTCTCTTGAGTATTACACTTCTTAGTAAGGGAGTGTATGGTAATGTTTGGTAGTACCCAGTTTCTTAGTATCATTTTGGAGTTACTAGGCCTATATGTATATATTTTATATGAATAATATATATATAAATTATTTCAAAAAATGTCTTTGAATAAATCCGGGTATTTGGACCTGAATTTCCTAGAGAAATAAATGCAAGATGGAATAGATGAATCAAATAATTGTATATACTCTTAGGGTGTAGTGGGGTATTATACAAGTTGAACTTAAATCGGTTTATGAGATGTTTTCATAAATATTTTAGTTAAATAGAATTGGCATTAGAGAGAACCAATTAAGTAAGTGTGTAAGTTGGACGTATATCACTTCTCCTTCTATATAGTTTTGATTTAAGATTCGAGTACATAGCTTTGAGGTGTTTCATGCCATTCCGGATAAGGATCTATTACTTGTTTTTTTACAACGAACACTTGATGAGGGCTCTTTGTATGGGACCAAAGTTTCTATCATAGTTACATCTATGTAAGGAGAACAGACGTTCCAAATCAGGGAGACTGATCTGAGTTCGCGCTAGAAAATCGGTCGAGCGATACTAGTTCAGAAGTTAAGTAAGGTATTCGAATAGCGATCGAATCATATTTTTCTATAAGAATACTCTATTTACATCATACAAACTGATGTATAGTGTTAAGTGTTTTCTGGGTTAGGTTGAGGTGTAATTTCGTAATTTCGGGGACAAAATTCTTTAAAGGGAGGACAGTGTAACGACCCGAAATTTCACTGCTATGATTTGTGAATATTTAATTAATTTTAAATATTCAAATAATTGGTTTTATAATGCAAATAAGAATTTTTTAAGTAATAAATAATGAGGTGAAATAGTTTTCAAATTTTGTTTACAAAAATATTTAGCTCGAAGAAAATTCGAAAATGTGACCAGATTCGTTTTTCGAATTTTCGTCAGTTAAAAATTTATTTGATATGTTGTAAACCCATTAGCATAAATACATACATATGTAAATAAGTAATATGTGTATATGTGTGTATGTTAGTTTGCATAAATGTATTTGTACTTAGGTATGTATGATTTGAAATATAATTAGCAAAAAAATGAAAGGAGTCACATCATAGGTAGACACGGGTACAATCGGGTACAAAAACATGTCTAATCATTTTTGTAAGAGGGGGACAAGGTCAAGTCATGATTTATGCTAGGGTAGGACATGGATGAGGTGGCGTCGATATATAAACCATTTTTCGTAATTTCAAATTCGTTTTCCTCATTCTTTTCTTCATTTTTTTTCAACTTCCTAAGATCTTACAAATTTTACATGGCTTTAAGTTTTAAAGTTGCTAAAGAAATCCAAGTTTGATTCTAAATGTTTCAAATGGTTTAAAGACTTCTCCTTTTCCTTTAAAATTCCTCCATTTTTACCCCTTTTTTGTTTGGCCAGAACATCCTATAAATTTCACCAAATTAAGATATTATTTTTTTCAAACCATGTATATTTCATGTGGCTACAACTTTTTAGTTTACTACTTTTTTGTATTTCGAGCTTAGATGTCCAAAATTTCATTTTTTGCAAGTGTGTTTCTAAACCTAGATTTTGATGTCCGAAAATACCTCTCACTGGTTTGTCGTAACTTCCTCAAAATTTAACCTTATGTAACGACCCAGAATTCCTATCATTTGAAATTCAGATATTTAATTGATTTTAAATATCAACAAGTAAAATTTATAAGTCGAATGAATTTTATTTCGAATATCTAGATTTAATTGGATAATTAAATCGACAATTTAATATTTGAAATTACAGAAAAAATTTGGAATTTGGGTTTAATGTGATTAAAAATTATTTATAAAGTTATATTAAATTATATTGGAGTTAGAACAATGTTTGTGAACTTTTAAAATTGAATTAAAAGTTAATTTGTGAAAATTGAATATTTTATATCTAATTGACAACTAAAAATAGTCATTTTTCAAACAGTCTCGGATTTTGACGAAACTAGTTTCATCGGATTCGTAATATTAAATTATTGTAAGATTTCAAATTTCATGTCAATCGGATTTACAGTTTGTCCTGAGCAAGCCAAAACGCATAGAAATTGGTTTAATCGATTTAATTTAAATTTGATCGTTTATTTCCATAACTCGCACAGATGATCGAATTGGTTCTTGATACCTATTCCATTGTGTCCGAAACGCGGGGTAAACCATAGAAATGCCGGTCACCACGCGAGATTTGGAGTTCGGAAAATCTCGAATGAATAATGCGTTGAAAAATTTCTATAAAGGGACCTCAACACTTCCGTTTTGCAAACCCTAATCAGAAGCTAACCCTAGCCGCCATCCTTTCTATCAATGGCTGGTAGTTCATGATCTTCCTTCATCATTTTCTTCAAATCCATCAACTTTTAGCAAAAATCATCAACTACAAAGTTGGAGGGCCGGCAGTTGTACACGTTTTTCGAGGCTTGTAGTTGACCAAGCTCGATCGGATTTGGGTCGTGGGTGGAGTGGAGGCGCGCGCGCGTGATGGAGGTTGCTGATCGTCTTCAGGTTGTTCGTATTTGTCGCGTGAATTAGGGCTTGGTGACGGCTTGGTGGGTTTCGCGTGCGTTTTGATTTCCTGGGGAGGAAGAACGCGTGCAACGGCCTTGATCTCGTGAGTTATAGTGGACGGCCTGAGATTAAAAGGTTGAAAAATAATAAAAGAAAGTTGTAAATTTATTTATATTATAATTTATATAAACTTTAAACTGGCGTAACTTTGTCATTCGAGGTCGAAAAAGCACGAAACAACTTGCGTTGGATTTTTTTTATCGAGCACTATGCAATGGAGCTTGTTTGGAGTCGTTTGGAGCTAGTGATAATTTCGGGTAAAATTAAACGCACGTTCAATTTTATTCGAAATAAAACGCTACAACTGTTATCGGAAACTCAAGGTGAGAACTTTTCACGCGATCGAATTGTTTCGATTTAAATTTTAAATAGTTAGATTTAAAATTGCTTGATTTTATGATTGAATGATAAATTGTTATCTACTGTATTGAAATAGACCCTATACGCCTTATATTAAGCGGATGTTATTTATTAAAAACTTATACCATGATATTTCACCTTGATGTGGAATTGATAGTATATATGTACTTGGAGTTAACTTTCCCGCATTATATAGCGGATGAGACCCTATTACGCCGCCCAATAGCAGATAATATTTATATAAACCCATGTACCGCGATATCCCGTATTAGAACGGGATTGGTATTGTGCTAACATCTGTGGACGCAGGGAAACAGGTTGGAGAGATCCAACTGGATTCCTCAACAGTATTGATTTATTTACAGATATTGCAATATGTTCTATTATCATATGATATATGATATGTTTGGATGTCGTGATTGTTATATTTAGTGTTGTTGCAGCATTGGGCCTATTTTGAATTTAAAAGGGTTTTTAAAGTGACGATTTCGAATTTAAAAGGATTTTTAAGTGATTTTTTGAAAGTATACGTTTTATTAAATTTTGGAATTGATTCATTTTAAATAAATAAACGTTATAATTTTAATATTATAAAATTTTTGATTTTTGAGAAATATAGTTGAAATGTGATTTTTTTGAAATATGGAGTTAATGAATTTTATAAAATAGTTTAAATTGGGACTTTGAATTATTATAAACGATTTATATAAAAGATTTATAAAATTGATATTTATAAATTAAAATATTGGAATTATAAAACGAGGTTTTATAAGTGTTAAAATGAAGTACAAATGGATTTCATAAGTGAATGAAATTTATAGATTTATAAATTGTGAAGTTATAAAATGAATAGATTCTGTAAAATAAAAGGGTTCATAAGTAATTTACTTATAAATTGGATTTTGGCAATTAAATGAGATTTGAATAGAATTTGTAAATTGAGGGATTTTATAAGTTGAAGTTTTATAAAATATATAAATGTGAATTTATAAACATTGATTTATAAATTGAAGATTGATTGAATTTGATAAGTTAATTTTTATAGCTTATTAAAGGAGTATATTCATGATTTTGGGACAGTGAATAATCCTCCAAAATAAAATGTGTAGAAACGTTTAATTTGGTTAACGAAGTATATTCACGATTTTGGACAGTAAATAATATATTAAAGAAATGTTTTAGGAAGTGATCTTTTAAATAGAATTAAAACGATTTGAAGTTTTTTTTAAAATGTGTTAAGGATCGAAACCATAGATTTCAACATTCATTGTTGAAATAGACGTTTTCGAGAAATAAGGAAAAAAATGGACTATAACACTGTTGTTATAGTAAATGATTTTCGAAAGGAAAGGTTTTATATAGTATTGGGAATTATATATCTATCTTAATTTCGAATCCCTATACGAGTGATTTTGGGTTGTCGTAACGGTGTTTTACGCAGCATTCGTTTTGACCCAAATAAATGTGTTTAAGAGAATGTTTTCCTTAAAAGAATAAAATATATACTTAATCGTGTTTCAAGTATATTTAATATTTTCTAGGTATTGAAAATAAATGGATTTGTGAATTACTTATTGTTAAATAAGTATGGAAATGTTTTCCAATATGAAGTGAAATGTTTTGGGTTTTTATCTTTTAAAGATAAATTGAAAATGAATAAGTATTTGGAATTGCTTTTCCAATGAAAAAATTGAAATGGTTTAGAGAATATATCTTTTAAAGATAAATTGCTGGCAAGTTATTAATTTATGGAAGATTAATAAAAAAGGCCTAGTGATTGTTATGGTGCTGGATATTTGGTTGTTGGCCTTGATAGTTAAATAACCGACTATCGACGTTTACCTTTAAATATGTACTTTTGTGATTTGCTTGAATTTGAATGCTACACTTATTTTTAAAATAAGCGCTCGTTATTCGGTTTAGCTGGGAGAGGACCTTTGTGTCATAAATCCATTCTGAATAGCGATATGTCATAATGGATAGCATTTGAAGACCGGTGTTGAAGACCGGATATTTTTGAAAACGGAAGGATTACCGTCGAATGCTCTGCATCAGCTGATCTCCGATATAGAGATTTTATCAACCATTGTGACGGGAAGTCTAGTCGTGATTAGTGAATATTCGGATTGCAAGGACTTCTTTGGAAGTGCCTTTGCTTCTGTTCGATCCCGGAACGAACTTGTATGGATATGTGTTTGACATTACAAATTGAGATGTAAAGCTGGTTTCTATCAAATATATTTCTGTTGGTGGCGGAGAATTTATTCTCTTAGCTTAACGCCCTTCTCTGAGACGTACGAGCTCATAGGTTATGTAGTTGATGGTTACTAGTGATACATTCCCAAATTGGTAATGTGGCATACGAAGTGCTGTTGAGCATTTGTTGATCAAAGCGTGGCTTTTGTATAAATCGTAGCTTTGTGGACGAGACTTCGTCGGACCTCACACCCCGAAAATGGTCAAAACAGGAAAAGATGCAGCAAGGTTATTACGGGACAACGCCCCCTTAGTGTATGTCATTTCCTTCTGGATAGAGGTGGTATTATGGTATGGAGCCCTGATACTTAACCTATGTTGTTGCTGCAAACTTATTATTTTGTGGTTGTTGGTGAATCCCGGGATTTAGGTCGATTGCGACCAGGGGATGGCATATTCATGTCAGTAGTTACCCAGTTAGGGGTAACCCGGCCTTGTGTTGGCAGAGATCCGGTTAGGTTCTCGGGGCGTCTTTCCATAGGCGTACCCATGTGGCAATGGGAAGTTCCTTGGCCTAACCATTTGTTGGAAATCCAAAGAAACAATACGAGCCTTGTACGGTTTTAGTTGTATAACCTGCCATGGAATATGGCGGTAACCTGCTATTGAACATGGTAGCTATAGCAGGCATACGATAATGGTCGTATGTTGGCTGAGATTTATATTATACTTTCGAAATGTTTTCCTACACTTTGCACTTATAATAATAATATCAAATAAAATTTGCGTATCATGCATATTTGACTATCATAAGGAGAAATCTCCTTCGATTCTGCGTTTGCATTGTGTGTGTATGCGGGAGGCCTTATGGTAGTCTCATTTTCTAAAAAGCATTGTAAATCTAATTTAAAATAATTCTTTGTTGTTTTTAAAGATAAACTTTTTCAAGTTCTCACACCAGTCTCATGACTAACCTGGAGTTTATTTTCTCTTCCTAAACTCTGGGTGACCACCAATTTTAACACGGGCAGTCTAGAGTCAGGTTATCAGGTTATTCTGGAATTCAGGAGTTGCTGTAGAGATCAGGAGAAAGCTGGATGACGTGGCGTATCAATTAATATATAGTATTTCTTTTTCTCTGTTTCTTATTTTACACTCTGATTATGTAATGTAATGTAATGTGATGTAATGTAATGTAATAACTGATATAGTTCTTTGTTTTAAAGGTTATTCATTTATCTATTATATGTTGTTCCGCTATGACTGTGATATTCTGATATTGTTTATGTTGCTTTTTTTTTCTTTCTTCTTTTATCTTCTACCTCTTCTTTAACCCTAACGGTTCGGTTTTCCGGCCTTCCATTGCTCGGCAGTTGATCTAGTGGACGTATTAATGTCGACTTTCGTGAGTCGAAAAATCGCATTCGTTACACCTTATTTAGTATCTCTTTTTTTAAATGATAGAGGAAAGAAAAATCTAAAACTTTCTTTTTGACCACTTTTCCAAAATCCGAGAGGAAAGGGATCAAAAGTCGAGTGCAAAATGACCTATTTTCGAGAAGAATTTATGGCTTTCCAAGCTTTCGAAGCGCTAACGTTTTTCAAGTTTTCAAAATATTTTATGAGTAAACTTTGAACATTTCAGAAAGATTCTATCTTTAAATGTATATTTTCTATTTGGTTATATGTATGTGGTTAGTTGGTTTGATTGCACATGGTTTGGATATATATATGCATGTGCGAACTTGTGGCTAGCATTTAACTTTGAATTGTTGGTTAAATTGATGAGTTTGGATATAAAGTGACGATCTTGTGGTATTTTTGTGATGATATGTTATGGTATATGAAACCTTGAGTATATGGTTGAATGGGTATGGAAGTTAGCAAGTTTTATGCATGAAAGACTTAAGAAAATCAAATGGTTTTTGCTAGTTTGTTTACTAAAGAAATTTCAAGTTTAACTCTAGTGTTGATTACAACTTTCTTAGCTTTGTTTTAATCTAAAACTTATGTTTTAAAGAGTTAGAAAACCTTTAGGTGTTAAGTTTCAAAAGGGAGTTAAAAACAAGTTGGAAATTATGGGTATCCATAGCGATAGCCGTTATAGATGCAGTTCGTTTAATAAAAATTCGATTTTTGCAAAATTTGGTTTTTATACTTGGAATTGTCTTGTAAAATTAAGTTTTTAATAATTAATAAATAATTAAGGATTAAGGATTAAACATGGTTTAACAAATATATTTAAGTGACGATTAGTTATTAATTAATTATCTTTTAAAGTTAAGATTTATTTTAATTAATTATTAATTAAGTTAATTAATTTTGAAATCAATTATGAGTTATGTAAATAATTGATATTTAATTTTTAATTAATTAAGTATATGGTTAATTATTAATTATTAATAAAGTGTTAATTATTTTTAATTATAAATTATTAAAGATTTTAATTTATAATAAATTATTTATAAAAGTTTTAATTTATTTTTTAAGTTTGATTGAAGATTATTTAATTAATTAATTGAGATTATTTAATATTTAATTATTAATGACGATTTCATCAATTATTTAATAATTAATAATTGATTAGTTTTTGATTTAATTAATAGTTAATTATTGTTTAACTATTTAATTAAATTAAGTTAAGATTCAATTAAAATTAATTATGAATTAAATATGGATTTAACTTATAATTAATTATTCTAAAAAGGGTTTTAAAGTTTTAAATTCTTTGGTTTTCAAAAGTAAAATTGTTGAAAACTACTTCTTTTTCAAAGATGGTTTTGAATACAAGTGATTCAAGTGTTGATATCATTAAGAAACCATGCAAGTGTGATGTGTTAAAATGTAGATTGTTGGGTTGTTCGGACATGTGTTAGCAGGATAAATCACCGTTCTGTTATAAACTGATTGATTGTTTGTTCGTTCGTTTGGACATGTGTTAGCAAAATAATTCTCCGTTTTGCCATAAATTGTTGTTTGGTTGATTATTTGTTTCTTTTATATACATGTGTTAGCATAATAAATCCTCATTTTGCTATTAATTGGTTGAATTGATTGGACATCTATTTAACAGGACAAATCACATTCCGCTATTATGTTATTGGACATATATATGCTAGTTAGTTCATAATGGCATGTTATTTCCTTATTGGGATATGAGCTGTATTTACATATTTGTTGACCTATGTAAATAACTATTAAGTGATTTGGAATGGAAATTGAATGGTAACTTAAATTAGTACCATTGGGTTTGCCAAACCTCCTTTTGAATTTATGAAGTGTGTTTTTGAATTAACTTAATTCTTTAATCAATTTGAGGTTTTAAGGTTTATAAATGATTTCCAGGCTATAATATTATTTTATAAAGTTATTTATAAGTAATAACTTGTTTATAAAAAGGATTTTTTACTAAATGGAAAGGTTTGCCTAAAGTGTTTTACAAATGATATTTTTTTAATTATATTTTATAAAGAAATTTTGTATGAACTTATAAAGGAAGATTTATAAGTAGTTTTTGTTATAGAAGAGATTTTATGAATCATTTTAGAGATTTTTGAAAGAAGTTTCAAATCTAATTTGAAAGTATATAAGGAGGTTTGAAATATGAAGTGAACTTATAAAAGAATTTTTATAAGGGATAAGTGAATGAGTTTTATAGTAAGTGATGTTTTGAAAGGGAATTGTTTACCATTTAATATAGTATGAGAAGAGATAAGTTTCCAAATGTTTTTGGTAAATACTTATACTATTTTCCAAGTATAAAAGGGATGTAAGGGGTTTAGGAAAAGTGTTTAGAAAAGATCTTTTGATCAGGTTTTATGAAGTGATTTTATTAATTAAAGATTAATTAATAAAGGCCTAGAGGATCCCATATGGAATTGAATTAGTGTTTGATTATTTATGTAATTTGATAGCTAAATAACCGACTACCAAATGTGGACCAAAACGTAACATTGGAAATATCTAGGAGAAACATGAGAATTATATGGTATAGTTACCGTTGAAGGTGACTATACTGTACGTATAAACTCATTTAGTTCTTCTAGGATGAATGATAAGGAAATCCATCTACAAACATTTAGGAGGTGAACTCCGCTCTTATCTTTTGTCTGTTTATTTCCTAATGAATAGGGGGGTTGAGTTTGCCGGAAATTATCGAAAGTTATTTCGAAGAGACCGGGATCGGATATGTTATCCGAAAACCACTTCGATCCAACTCAAGCATTTCATAATGAAGATATCTTAAAGCATGGAATCGAAGATGGAGCATTGAAGTGCAAGGGCTGCTTGCTACTAGTACTAAGGGTGATTCCAAAATGAATGTAGTAGAAGTATGCCTTCGGTTTGTCCTTATCCTAGACAACTTGTATGGATGAATGCCGATATTGCATTGTTGCATGTAGCGCGGTGTAAGCATTCCAAGTCGGATTGCTATTCAAAAGGTAAAACCAGCCTCGAACCTCATCAACCAAGAAATGAAAAAAGGCATGCAGCATGGCTACGTGGGTCGCTCCAAAGTAGGGTAATGTCATTCCAAATCTTGACCAGTTATTATCTCTCATTTGTATGCTTCGGGGCCCATTAATGGAGGGATGATCATATTCGATACTACTAGTCAAGTGGTAGGCCAGTCCTGTGTGGACGGGGTACAAGATGTTCTTGTCGAACCCTGGTGCATTTATCTAGAGATGTACCTTCGAAAGGTAGTTCTGTACCTTGTCATAGTATGGAATCCGATCTCAAATACATGACTTACGGTTTTGATTATAGGGTCTAGTATGCTGGAGTTTAATTAATGTAAAAATTTCAGCTATTTTAATAAGTATTTTTACTTAGATACTATTATAATATCACGGGATATATATATAAGTGGTTTTGGTTATCGTAAGGTAAAAACCCGTTCGTATATATGTGCGGCGTGGTCTTATAAGATACCTTTGATTTTTAAAGGGTTTTGAAAATTAATAGTTCAGTTGCTTTGAATTTACTCACACTAGACCCATGTCTGACCCGGAGTTTTATTTTCTTTCTCTAAAACTCTAGGGTGCTTAAATTTTATGAGCGGCCAAGTAGTCCAAGTTTTCTACGGATGCATTCTTGGAGGAGCTTGGAGCAGGAGGCTTCATCGATAGTTACATGTTTTAGATGTATGTTTTGTACTTTATATCTAATGTATAAGGATGAGCTGTTATAATTGTTCTAGGATAGAATTATATTAGTGTAATTTTATCAATTTTGAGATGACTTTGTAAAACATTATGTAATTAATATATGTTATTCTGTTGCATTATGAGATTTTATGTTTGCTTTTAGTTTCTTCTATCTCCTTTCTTTTCCCTAACAATCTGCCTTTTTGTTCAATTTGAGTTAACATGTGTGGTTTATTGCCAACTTAAATTGTACAGAAAAGTGGGTCGCTACAAGTCTGGTGTGAATAATTCTGTTACATCTTGGTTTACTGATATTGAGTGAGACCAAGTCGCTTAGCGGAATGGGTATCCCCTCACTAAAATCAAATTGATTATATCAAAATAGCAATATCCTCTATGCTAATAAATGGACTATTTGTCCACAATATAATAGCAAGTCTGTTATGCTACAAATGGACTATCTATCCGTACAACTGGGCCGACTGCCCGCAAACTAGACTAACTGTCCGAATTTTTCTTAGGGTTAACTACCCTTTATCTTTTCCATGAAAATATTTTCAAAATGATTTAACCTTTTAAATCATACTTATACAAGAAAATATATTCTTAACTTTACTCTAAACTATTTTGCCATGATATATATACTTTACTCAAAATAGTCTTGATGAGATTTAATAAGGATTAACTATCCTTCCAAGACAAGTTAAAACCCTTTTTTAACTTGAAAATACTTAGGATTTATTGCCCATTTGTTTCATTCAAATCCTTTGTTTAAAACCTTTAAACAACCCTTTCGAAACCCTTGAAGGTAACCCATTCGAAACCATTGAAAGGCTCTTTCGAAAGCTCTTTCGAAACCCTTAAAAGCCTTTCGAAAATATTGGAAAAACGTTTCTTTTCTTGTTACCGAAAGCTTCAAAACATTAGAAATCTTCCTTTAAAACCTTTAAGATATTACCTTTCAAAAAAAAGGAAAAACCCTTCCTTTCAACCCTTTCTAAACCCTAGGGAGCCACCCTTTCTGAAACCATTCATTAAAACCTTTCGAAACTATCAAAACTCAATCCTTTTGAAAGCACTTTGGGTTTAATTTAAAACACGTGAAAACCTTTCGAAACCATTCAAAATTTGCTCCTTCGAAACCTTTGAAAAACGTTTCGGTTGAAACTATTTGGATTCTGCCTTCAAACAAAAGGATCAGAAACCCATTAAAGTCGAAAGCTTCTGTTTCGAAACCATTTAAAACTATCTCATTCGAAGCCATTTGGGTTTTACTTTACTTATAGAAAAAGGGTCTTAAAAACATTTAAGTCGAAAGCATCTGTTTCAAAACCACTTCCTAAGTAAAGAAGTGACAGTGTCGAAACCATCCCTTCGAAAGCATTAGAGAAGTGGCCATATTTCAAAAACCAAGCAACTCTTTTGAAACCATCTGGGTCGAAAGGTAAAAAGGCAGCAGCAAAAAGGTTTTTGACTTAGTTGCAAGCAGTTATTTAAAAACAGTGCCGCAACCCAATCGAAACCATTCCTTTGAAAACCATTTGACCTAATCGAAAGCTAACCAAGTCGAAAGCATCTTAGTCAAAAGCAAGCAAGCACATTTTTAATTTAAAAACAAAGTACTACCTCAACCCCTTCGAAACCCTTGGTTTCGACTCCATATCTTCCACCTACATCCAATTCACTGCGTACCAGTTCCCTAATACTATGTGCATTGGTTTCAACTATGTCAGAAGCGAAGATGAGGAGGCGGAACATGGTGCTGACGGCGTCGAAACAGTGAAAAACATGTAGCGAATAGTTCTTTACACATAACCTTCTTTACGTGTCAAATTTTGATTGGTTGCCTCTTTCTTTACCAATAAAAGTGTTGCAATTTTACAAAAGTGCTGCCGACTTTCAGAATTAACAAATGTAAATTATTTTGCAAAAAGCCCCTTCTCCTCTCTTAATTATATAAAAAATTTAAGTCTCATACTTTAAATAATTTTATATAACCATTAAAACACTTAGGGAAAATCTACAAATATTCCAAAAAATCTCTTTTAATATGTCTTCAACATATAAAAATTTCAGATTCTAATCTTTTATTATTTAACCGAAAATAATTATTAACCCAAATTAACATTTTCTTTACTAGAAAATTCATATAAACTCCATATAATTTCAAAAAAATTTGAAAATTGAAACACGTCTTCAAAATAATATTTGTGATCTTTATAAAAATTCGCAAGGCATTTGAATGTTATTTTATAGGGTTTTCACCTTAAAACATATCATAAAATTAGCATATGAACATACATAAATCATCAACATGTATATATAATCATTCCATCACTCAAAAACATGGCAAATCAATTCAAAATATTCGGCATTCATCTAAAAACCGAGAAAAATAAAAATTTGAGATGTAAATATTATTCACCTTACCTTTAGAGATTGAGATGTTAATGGATTTGATTTGAATTAGCTTCTTCCTTAACTTTTCTCTATCTTCTTCCTCTTGTTCTTGTTAATGGTGGTCGGCCTTGAGTTATAAAAAAATTCAAATGAAAAATAAACATGTATGGATACACGGCCTAAGGGTTTAGGGTATAAGAATGGTCTCTTTCCTATTTTACCCCTCCTCTATTTAAATTTAAACTTCTTATTTTAATTCATTTTTTAAATGGCACGGCTACTCTTAATTAAAATCAAATCTCAATCTCCAAATCAACACGTTATTTTATTTTATTTAGCTCATTAAATTTTCTAAATAATGTTACCAAAAATCTGGGGTGTTACAGCAAATTCCATAATTTAGTTTTGACAAAGAGAATTTGTGTAAATATTCTTTGCTAACAAGTATTTCTTAAAATAGTAAAATTAGATTTTTTGCTAAAAAATATGTAAGCAATAAATTCAGCCAAAACATCACACCACTAGCTAAGGTGACATATAGATGTTAATATTTCAATTTTTTGATATTAATCACTGACTAAATTTACACCTTTGAATCGCACAACTGTAATGAAGAAAACTGCGTAAAACCTCATGATTTAACTAGTTTATAAAATACTGTAAATTAATTAATGTTATCCATATAATTTCAATATCAAAAATGGTGCCATAAGCAATAGCACTACAAAGGAATCGATGCCACTAAGCTATGTGTCGAGGAGTAATTTTGCACTTCTTCACTTCGACGACAGCATATTTCTTCGAGGCTAGAAACAGGCATCTTCGATGATGTACCACACCGTCCCTCGCTGCTTTGACGTGATCCTTCTTCGATGATATATCACACCACTCATTACCAATGTCATATTCAAAGGACTTTGAAGATGTATGAAGTGAGATATGGGCATGACATCAATACTCACGGTAGGACTCTGCTCTTTAATCACATCAACTACGACATATAATGTCGAAGGCATATGGCCGACAAAGCATCTATAGATCAAAGTCGAAGAGATAAGATATCTGCTCCATCAAATGATAGTATACATCAGCACTTTGCAATCCATTAGCATCACTCGTCGTCAACTAGAAAGGAAGAGCATTAATTTCCATAGCTACTTACAAAGTGTTGCTCTTTGATGATGTCAGAAGGATACAAAGTTACACCATACTTTGGTCATCACCGGCAATCACTTCACATGTCGTCTCTATAACACATCGAAGACGTCTTGTTTCTGTATATAAGCAATGTTGGTAGCGAACGCTATTGATATTCAAAGAGACCTTGATACTACTTTGTAGCAATCATAGCTGAAGTCATCAACAACTCATAAGAGGACTTCGATCCTCATGAACGATACCATCCACGTTATAGTCCATCATTACTGCATATCTACATTGAAGAAACAAAGAAGAAGCTTATCACATCGTAGTCATCGAAAACGTGTTGATGATTCCATTGTCGAAGCCAATGATCAAGGTTACCAAAGCAAATGGGATGATAATCAATGCCACATTTCATAAAGCCGAAGCGTAACGCCATTGCACTTCGTTAATGTTGATGTTGAATTTTATCAACATGATAAGAAGGCTACATACCAAATGATATTAATCGAGACCATTTTTCATGATGGAAGATGAGGAAGATCATGCAAAAGAAGGACGAATGAGATTATTTACAATAGTTAATTCTAGAGGATCTAGTGCATTTTCCTTCATAAAGCTTCAAAAGCCTTCATATTTCATTATATGTTCCATGACATTAAAAGTCCACATCGTCGACTTACGCCGACCTCCTTCCAACCGCTATACGTATAGACGTACCCCCTCATTGAAAGGGGATTTTAACTTCTTTCCCTCTCTTAGCATAAATATTTCTTAGGCTAGAACTTTTCAAAGCTCTTTTATGAGCTTGAGAACTATTGTAATGGTAAATGGCCAACAAAGAAGGAGAACATATGACATTTGCATATAAAGACTTGAACAATTGCATATTTTCGTATTTGTACCTATTCATGATTGAATAAAAGTACTTGCATATTTAACTAAAGACTTGCATATTTTACTCAATGACTTATGAACTTGCCTATTCTTTCTTTTCTAATTTATGGACTATAATTTAAACGGACTTGTAAATTATAACAGAATTAGGGGTAGATTTGGAATTTCATTGAATATGCCACTTCGCACAATTATTTGGGCGTTGAGGAATTTTATCGTTAACATCTTCATGCTAGAATGAGGGCTCGAACTTTTGAATGACCAAAATACCTTATAAGGTATTTCTAAATTTTTAAATAATTTCAGATTAGAAATTCAAAATTTACCCTATAGAGGATTTTTAAAATTTAAAGTAATTTTGAGTTTAAAATTTGAAACTTACCCTAAAGGGATTTTTAAATTTCATATTTAAATTCATTTTTAGAATTAAAATTTTAACACTAATCGCTTATAATTTTTAAACATTTGCAGAAATGAAAACAGCTTTATATCACTTTGTATGCATTCAACAATTTTATCCCTCTTCGCATGCTTACGAAACGACCGATTAGCATCCATAATTTGAATCTCCTATTGCTTTAATTCATCTCCTCGGACGCAATTTTATTTCTCTTCACTACCCTCAAATATCACTTCAACATCAAAAGCAAAAAAGTGGAAAATCAGATCCATCTCTAAGAAACCCATTATAACGACCCAAAATTTTCGACTTCAAAAATTCCATATCGTTAGAGAAAAGAAGAAAGAAGGTAGAAGAAGAAAAGAACAACAACCCCTCACGTTCGCAGCGGATCAAAATATAATAACAAGTAATAGCATTTATACAAAGAAAAGCTGTAATTGTTACTTTACTTCAATATATCGGAGTTACAACCATTTACAAAGAAAACCGAGCCCATAACCTGTCCCAGACTAATATCACAACAACTCTCAAATATACAACGGTAAATTCCATACGTTCATGCCATCCAGCTCGTCTCCTGAGCTCCAGAACGTCCTTATCTGAAAATCTGTAATACTCAGTCTGACCCGAGCATTAAAACAAAGTAAAGCCCGGGTAGGCTGGAAACTAGCGTGAGTAAACCCATCTAACATGAAACACTAAATATAAAACTTATATAAAATGCAGGGTAACTCGTACTTTACTACGAGTTCTTAACCAATTACAGTCAACACTTATATCACACATTAATTCCTAAGTACCATTACTTAGTTTCAATTGTCCAGTTCACTTAAATTGTTTCATTCTAACCTACTGATTACACATATCAAATCTATAAAGAATCATAGTCGATTTCAAATCGAAGTGGTTTCGGGTATTTACTGATATCCGACCCCGATCTCTTCGAATCCAAAGTTGATTTTAATCTCAGTTGTTTAAGTGGATACAAATCAATTTTAAATACAGGTTCTCGTATTCTCACAGCAGCTCAACTATCGATAGATAACTCATAATATCACAGTTCAACCTAATCATATCACAAAACATTTCATATCAGAAATATCAAATCCAAGGCATTCAATATCATTCAATCATTCATAAGCAAGATTAATTAGACAAACCATTTCAATCAATTTAAATAAATTAAATTAATTTCTTTAATCGCTTTTAGTCTTGCTTTCATAACATTGATTAATTACAAACCATTAATTAATCATCCCTTAATCTCCACTTTAATTACATTAAGTAATTAGCCTTTAATTAATAACACAAATTAATTAACCTTTAACTATTCACATTAATTAACCTTTAAGTTTTCTCATTAGTTAATTAATTACATAAATCCTAAATTAATTACTTTAATTACTTATCCTATAATCACTTACTTTGATTAATTATCTTTTAATTAATCCCATTCACTAACCAACCCTTTAATCAATTTCCTTAATTAATCAATCCTTTAATTAATTACACTAAGTAATTAATCCTTAATTACGTCCCTTAAGTAATTTACCTTTAATTACTTTCATCAAGTAATCATCCAATTGGTTAATTATCCTTAATTAATTAACCGTGATCATTAATTAATTTAACCTTTAATTTCTAATTAAATTAATTAACCCTTAACAGATTAATCCTTTAATTACTTACATTAAGTCATTATTATTTAAGTAGTTAATCTCTAATTACTAAACCAATTTATCCTTAATTACGAATTTAATTAATCTCTAATTAATTAACTCATAATTATTAAATTAATTAACTACCCTTAAAATCATTAATTAATTAAATAAATTAGTTACTCTTAAATTCCTTTATTAAAACTTAATCATTCAAGATCTTGATTAATGTTAAGATAAACCATTTATCTTTATTAATTACTTAATTATCATTAATATATAAATTTAAAACATTTTATCCTTATAATTAACTTCCTTAATTAAATCATTTAATTAAGTTTTAAAATAAAATAAATATTTAACTTAACAATTTAAAGTTAACAAATCATAACTTCCTTTAATCAAATAACTTAAACATTTATCAAGTAATTGTTTAAACTAATTTCAATTTAAATTTAAAAACTTGCTTTTATAAAACCTTTTAAAAACTGTTTTTAAACGTGCTTCAGGTCCAACCCAAATCCCACCCGAAATCTACCTCGAGCACTTTTCTTTCTTTTCTTTTTCAAAACTTTGTTAGTTTAAAATTTTAAAACTGGAACATGATTTCACTCACGTTTCTACTCGAGTCCCTATTTTTGTTCCTACCCAAACATCCCAGTCTCTCTTCGAGTCACACCGCAACCCAAAACACTAACACAACCAACCCCGCCGTGCACATGCACCGGTGACCGAGCCATCTCCGACCTCTGATGCAACCTCCAGCATATCGACCATCACCTAATCCCTTAATCCCAACCACCAATTCCCTAACACAATCCCACAATCATGATCGATTGATCTCGACTACCTGGAACCAAAACATATCACCAAAAACTTCCTCAAACCCACGTCTTCGGCCGTTCCAACACCTGAACCTCCGGCCATACCTTCGCCAGCCATCTACGCTGCTTTCCCCCAAATCCTGAGCAATTTGAATCACCAGAGACGTTTCAGTAAACCAAAACCCGACCTCATCCCATTTAGAATTTTAAACCCTACTATGATCGATTGCCAATGCCACGGTGGTCAATAAGACCAGCCACCATTTTTGCCAAGCTCGTGACCTCCTCGCCACCTCCAGAAGTGATACCGACCCTCCACATCACTTCGATCACCCGCAATTACTCAAAACCCAAATTCCGTTCAACATACATCATCTCACGATCTACATTTTTAAAATTCATGATTTTCTTCTTAGAAATCCTAGTTTTTTATAACTAATTAAATTATATACCTGAATCCACAAAATTTTCAAGTCAAGATTTTGGTATTTTCCAGTTTTTATTGTAATTTCCCTTTTTCCAGATAAAATTTCGAATTAATTTGCTTTAATTTATTTTTAAGAATTAGTCTATGACAAAACAAACATTTCTTGTTTGGAAAATAAATCCTAACAGGATCAGAAGAAGAGAGAATGAATTTTGATCTAAACTTTAAAACTATATAACAAGAACAGAGAAGAACATGTAACAGACATGCATACTTGAACACATTCATATATACAGATACTACACTTATATATACACATGCAAAGCATCATTCATCTCAAAAATTCACAAGCACGGATTTTTGTTTACCTAAACTTTTTAAATAAAAAGTTTACTCACCTGTGTACAGAGAAACAACATTGATTTTGGGTTAGGAACCAGATGTTGATTTAATCCTCTTAGTCGAGCTTAAACTGATCTGGAATCTTGATTTAGTAGAGATGAATTCACATCTACTTTTTGCTTGCTTTTGATCATTGAAATTGATATTTGTTTTGAAACTGAGTTTGAAACTTGAATCCTTCTCTTAAATTTTTTTTCTTGCTTTATTTCAGAAGAAACTAGAAATTGCTATTGTTAATATTTTCCTTTGATTTGCTTGGATGATTCAGCTTTAAAGAGGGTTGTTATTTAATGATTTTCTGTTTTGTATATTATTTATAGGCTTTGATCTTTTTTGTTTTGAATTTCGAAAAGATGGAAAAGAAATGAGATAGAGAGTGGAGATGTTTTAAATAACTTTGTTTTATCTTTCATAAAAAAATAAAGAGAAAAATAAAATTTAAGACACTTGTAAATTTTGGCTTACACTTGTAATTAGATATATTCTTAAGCTTCCATTTGTAATTATGTAAACATTTAACTTACATTTGTAATTTCATGAATTAATATGTTTTTAAATGATTTTTTTATAAAACTTATATGTAAATTTCCTATTAAGTAAATACATCATCTTGATTTATATAAATAAGTCTTTAAAGAAATAATATAAAACAAATTATATTCTAATAAAATCATACATATATATTTTAAATCCAGCATGGGAAGAGATAAGGAATCGGGACAACAAAGTTGAATGGAACAAAATCATCTGGAATCGTGTAAATAGCCCAAAAATGGCTTTTACAGCTTACAAAGCAGTTCTTAAGAGA
Source organism: Allium cepa (assembly GCA_030765085.1). Lineage (NCBI taxonomy): Eukaryota > Viridiplantae > Streptophyta > Magnoliopsida > Asparagales > Amaryllidaceae > Allium > Allium cepa. Next base: position 552,847,760 of record CM060938.1, read on the forward strand.
TTGCCTACTAAAAACAGACTTGTAAAATGGGGAATTTTAACTGAAAATAAATGCAAATTATGCAATCTAGAAGAAGAATCGCACGATCACATTTTCTTCATCTGCAAATACTCAAATGAAGTGTGGAACTGGTGCAAAACACACAAAAAAACTATCAAAGGAAACAAGTACGCTGGAGGAAGAAATAGCTCACCTGGTTTGGGGGGGGAGGGATGGTGTAGACGAAAAAACCAAATATGCCGGCATCGCTATTACTACGACAGTTTGGAGCATATTGAAGGAAAGAAACCGTCGATTATTCCACAAACAACAGCGGAATCACATAGAGGTCAGCAAACTGGTAAAAAAACGACATGCAATTGATAAGAAAGAGAATCAAGGATTGGGTAAATACCACACAGGAACCAGATGAAGCTCGAACTGAAGAAGAGGGTATGTACTGTCCATCGGAAGGAAAACCAAACACGAGCTATCTTCGGCTGCCATGAATTTGAAGATGTGGAAGAAACAGATGTTTTTAATTTTATTTATGGTAATTTTTAGTTGTACGATTACTGTCGGAAGTATGTAACCTCTACACTGCTTTATTGGGCTCTGTATTGGGTTTAACATTGGGCTGCAATGCCTTCAATAAAATCTTACCCATTTTCAAAAAAAAAAATATTTTAAATCCAAAATATTTGAAGATATCAATCTTTTAAATTTCAAATTTAAATCCAAATTCAAATTCAAATTCGATTTAAAATCCAGTTTGAAATCAACTCAAATATATATATATACACACACACATACATATACATATCTTTAAACAAACACAAATTCAATTAGTAAATAATAATCCTATTTAAAATCTATTCATATCTATATATATAAACAATCACTATTATTGTTTTTTTTAAAGAATAATTTGTAAATTTTGAGTAATTATATTAGGAAATTATCGAATAAATATTTATCCAAGTATAAATATTTATCATCGGATTTATTTGTTCAACTTATAAATCAGTGTTTTTTTACTGATTCAATCTAGTCAATTATCAATTTACAGATGCCTAAAAATGGGGATATCACGCCCATCGATTTTCAATTACCCTCAGTCCTGCTTTAACTCACAATGAAGTCGAGTGACCTCAATCTTTAGATCTAGAAATTGGATTTGGATCTTGAATGTAATGAGGCCGAAGTTGATCACTTTAAAGGTAAAGTTTAAAACAGAGGATTGTTCACTTCAAAGAGGCTGAAATTGATAACTTCGAAGGTGAAGTTAAGAACTAAGAATGGTCACTTCGAAGAGGCTGAAGTTGATCACTTCGAAGGTGAAGTTAAGAACTGGGAATGATCACTTCGAAGAGGTTGAAGCTGGAATCGGTCACTTCGATGAGGTCGAAGTTGATCACTTCGAAGGTGAATTTAAAAGCAGGGATTGATCACTTCAAAGAGGCTGAAGTTGATCACTTCGAAGATGAAGTTTAGAACTAGAAATGGTCCCTTCGAAGTGGCTGAAGTTGGTTGATCAATACAAAGGTGAAGTTAAGAATAGGGATTGGTCACTTCAAAGAGGCTGAAGAAGATCAGTTCGAAGGTGAAGTTAAGAACTAGGATTGGTAACTTCAAAGAGGCCAAAGATGACCACTTTGAAGGTGAAGTTAAGAATTGGGAATGGTCACTTCAAAGAGGCTGAAGTTGATTGGTTCAAAGATGAAGTTAAGAACTGGGATTGGTCACTTTGGAGAGGCTAAAATTGATCACTTTGATGGTGAAGTTAAGAACTAAGATTGGTCATATCCACTTTGAAGGTTTCGAAGAGGCTGAAGTTGACCACTCTCAAAGTTGAAGTTGAGAACAGGGATGATCCTTTGAAGACGCCAAAGTTGATCAGTTTGAAGGTATAACTGAGGCAAAGTCATATGTGACGACAAGGTTCATTGCCGAAGACTAGATTTTATATTAACTTCAAATTCAGGTCATCCTACCAAAGCTTCGGCATTAAGATCCTTAGAAATCATACCAAGAATCATCATATCTCGAGATGTTAGATAGATTTGGGTTGTACCTCCCATAATTATCAGACCCTATTTCAAAACTTATCAAATCTTAAAATCAAGCTTCCTTCGAGTGTATGCGATTTTTAGAATATATGTTTTGGTTTTCAAAAACATGATTTCAAAAAGTTTATAATCTCAAAAGTTTATAATTACGGAAAGTATAAGGATTTAAACGCATATTGGGTTTATGTATGTAGAGTCTCAAATATATAAAGATTGGTACGTTACTCGGTGTTGGATATATGAACAGCTTTTAGTTATTTTCTAATAGGGGTTTTTAGGCTCAAGGAAGAAGTTAGAGAAAAATTTAGTTTCAGGGACATGAAGTTTGTTTTTTAGCCTGAAGGACACTTTTTAGTGTAAATCACAGAATGATAGTTGTAAATATCATTTTAAGTTTACACTAAAAAGTGTCCTTCAGACTAAAAAGAAAACTTGTTGTCCTTGAGACTAAATTTTTTTGCAACTTCTTCCTTCTGTCTAATTACCTGTTTCTAATACATTAGTTTTCAAAATATATGACAAGCTTTTGGATTATGGATATAATAGATTTGGGTGCTTCTGAGATTTGGATAAATACTGATTTCATATATTGGGTTCAACAGATTTTCAAGTACATGTGGTTAAAAATAATCTTGTATATATCAGTTTGGCATATGTTTAGTTCTTGATTATGACATTTCTTGGTGTATCAAGCTTGCATATATGAAAATTAAGTTTTCAAATGAATTTGATTTCTTCGACTGAAACAGATAAGAGTAGAAAGAGATGAAATATAAAATATTTGTTGTTTTATTTCATCAAAGATGATAATAAATAGCATGTATATTCGTTTGTATAATATAAGTGGGAGACCAAGTCTATGTACAGCTGGATAATATGGTTTTTTACAAAATTGCCCCATTGAGATAATCGATATGTAAGAATTGGTCTTCAAGGCTTTATCATTAATTCTCTCCCTCAATCTCAGTTACGGTTTCCCAGTTATCCACGAATTCCTCTCCAATGCTTCCGACTTTTAAATCTACTCTTAATTGACTAAAATTCTTTGAGGATAATGGTTAGTGAGTATGTTTGCTCTTTGATAGAATATTGGAATATAATTTATGTCGAGCTTTTCTTTATTTACTTGTTCTCATACAAAATACAAATCAAGCTCTGCATGCTTTGTTTTTGAGCTGCTAGCGATATTGTGCTTAGATTGTTGCACCAAATAGTTGATTTGCCGATGTCGATATTCAATTCACCGAGAAGTGATTCAAACCACATCACTTATGTTGTTGTACTTCTGAGGCTCTTGTACTTCAATTTAGTACAAGATCTGGAGATTGTGGGTTGCTTTCTCAAGCACCACGATACTGGACATTCGCCTAGAAATATGCAGTACCCAGTAGTCGATTTTCAATCATCTGGATCTGAATCCTAGTCAGCGTCAATGAATCCAGTGATGGTAAGATTTTTGCTTGCTTTTAATACGAGACCGTAGTTTATGTTTCCCTTTAAATATCTCAGTATCCTCTTAAATGCTCTCCAATGCTCATTTATTGTTTGATACATGAACTGGCAAACTTTATAGACAATGAAGGCCTTCTTTGGTCAGGTTATGGTTGCATATTGAAGTGCTCCTACATTACTTCTGTATTCCTTTTCATTTTGTATGGCTTCACCCTTATATTTGTAAAAGTGTAGTTTCCTAGTCATAGGAGTCGGCAGGGATTTGGCTTGATACATCTTTGCCTTGAAAAATAGTCCTTGATGTACTTTTTCTAACATAGATGCAGCTCTGACTTTGACACTGTTGACATCTATTCGTAGACAATAATCGAGTGCACCTAGATCTTCTATTGAAATTGATTATCTATTTATCGCACCACATGATTGATTTCTTCTGCACTACTTCCTGTCATTATGAAGTCTTCTACATATATTAGAATATAAGTTGTAACACCTCTGTTGAACTTGGTAAATAGTGAAGTGTCTGATCTTGCTGATAGATAACCTAAACTGATAAGAATATACTTCAGTTTGTCGAACCATAATCCGGGTGCTTACTTTAGGTTGTATATTGCTTTATGGAATTTGCAAACAACATTATTCTTGTCTGATTGCTAGAATCCCTGTGGATGTTCCATATATACTTCTTCCTGAAGTGCATCATTCAGAAATGCATTGTTCAGATCCAGTTGTCTCATGTCCCAACCTTTATGTAAAGCAATGGTTGTAATGGCACTTATCGTTGTTGGATTGACCAATGGAGAAAAAATTTCTTTAAATTCAAAACCTTGTTGTTGGGTGTAGCCTTTAATAACCAACCTTACCTTATACTTTGAATTGTAACATCTAGATTTCTTTTGTTTTTATATGTCCACTTACATCCAACTATGTTCTTATGGTGAGACTAGACTCCATGTTTTATTTCTCATTTAGGCATTTTATTCTTCATTCATTGCTTTCATCCAATTGTTGTTATTGATTGCCTGTTCAAAAGTCTCTGGCACTTCAATGTTTGTATCTGTTGTGTATACCTTTGGTTTAAATATTCCACTTTTGGACCTGGTTATCATATGATGCCCCTTGGTTGGTTGTTGATATGTATATGTTGCTTGATCTATACTTTCATCTTGATTAACTGCTTTATTATTTGTTTGAGAATTTCACATATTTAGTGTAGCTTGTGCAAGGTATGAGATTTGTAGAGAGTGATGAAGTGATTCAGAATTGTGTTGACTTAGCCCAATGTGGTGCATTGAGTGTTGACCTTATGAATGCTAAAGTGGTCCAGAATTATGTTGACTAGGCCCAGTAAGGTGCATTGTGTGTTGACCTTCTAAATCACTTTGATGTATCCTTATCTGACTTTCTCTGTTGATAAAAACTAGTATGGATGGAATTAATGGCTTTGAAATGTAAACTTTGTTTGAGATCTTCATATTTGGACTTGCAAATGTAAAGATGTTCTCATTGAATACCACATGCCTTTAAATGAACATCTTTAGATTGCTGTCTAAATACTTGTAACCTTTCTGATTTGTAGCATATCCTAGAAATATGCATGGAGTTGACCTAAAATTCAATCTATGTGAGTTATAAAGTCTTAGATGAGAAAAACATAGGCACCCAAATGTTTTTAAACTTTCATAGTCCGGCCTTACACTATGTAGTACTTCCATGAGACATTTACCTTGTAATACTTTAATTGGTAGTCTATTATCAAAATACACTAGTTGCAAAGGCATCTTACTAAAATTTTAATGGTAGTGAGGCTTATGCAAGTAGTGTAAGTCCAGTTTCTACTATATGCATATGTTTTCTCTTAATTGGCCATTTTATTCAGAACTGTATGGACATATCACTCTATGTAGTATTCCTTTTTCTTGAAGGAATGGTTCGAATGCCTTAAATTTAGTGCCTTCATCAATTTGGATGGCCTTTACATGTTGATTCATTAGTCTTTCTACTTGCTTGATAAAATGAATAACCACATTATAAGTTTCTGACTTTGATTTTAGAGAATATATCCATGTATATATAGAGTGAGCGTCTACAAATGAAATGTAATTTTGAATCCATAGTAAGAGATGATGGGTACTGGTCCGCATAAGTCAGTTGCAACAAGTTGCAGTGGCTTGGAGCCTCAGTTTGTGCTTTTGTGAATGAAGTTTGTGATTTTTTTCCCGTTTGGCAAAAAGTGCAAGTGTATTGTTCTGATATATTCTCAACAGAAATTTTATTATCATTCAATATTTGTTTTGCAACTTTCATATTGGGATGACCTAATTTTTAATGCCATGCATCAAAAGGATTACTATAAGGTTCAGATGGTCTTGGTTCTGCTATGTTGCATTGCCTTCTTGAATTCCTTAGCATGTGATAGACTGAATAGATATAGTCCCTTGTATGTATCACCCTGCAATAAGATTTGTTTTACCTGAATATCCTTAACTAGACAATGACTAGGGTAAAACATAAAAAATACATCATTGTCTTATGCAAACTGTGGTAGATAGATTAGGTTCATTTTGATTTTTAGGACTTTTAATAGATTATTAAGATGTAAAATTCTTTTACCTTTAATCTTTGCTTGTCCTTTGTGTGTGATGTTAATTCATGTGCCATTACCCATACTAATTGAATGCGTGCCTTGATACTTTTTATTGCCTAATTTTAGATTTTGCAAGTTGTTTGTGACATGATGTGTAGCACCTGAGTCGGGGTGGAAGTTTTCATTATGCAAGTCTTTCAGTCTTGTAGTGTCGGACAGATTAATGTTGTGAATCTTTGATTCATCAGTTGCATTTCTTGACTCTTTTTGCATGCTTGCTAAATTAGCATTCATATTTTAATTTCTTTGGCTACTAGTACCTTGAGAAGTGATATAGTTTGAGTTAAACCTGAAATAGCATTTGTTGACAGTGCGCCCTAATTTCTCACATGTTTGACACTTGATCGACTGTTATTCCACCTGCCATCCCTTCCTCTGAATCTTCCGGACTGGTTTCTTGCCAAATTTTGAATTCCAGCTTCACCCTTGTTGTTGAAGTTCCTTTGTTGGGTTTTGTTTCTTGAATTTGCTGCATAATTCACTGATATGTCTGTTTCTTATTATCTTTCTACTCTATTCTGCCTTCACGAGCAAGAAGAGTGGCATGAACATACTAAAGTGTTGGTGTAGTTTCCCTTAAGGAGATGACTGCAATAAAAACTTCATATTCTTCGCTTAAATTACCATTCATGATGCTTAAGATATGCTCTGTGTCGTAGACTATGTGACCAACGTCTTCAAGTACATCACAATATGTCTTCATTTTTGTGCCCTCGTAGACAGGTTGTCTTTTCTTTGATTTTGCATTAACCTCTTGTAATGCCTCACCTTGGCAGATGATTATGAACTAAAAATTTCTTCAATTGTAAACAAAATTTCCCTTGTAGTTTTACACCCAACCAGTTGAGATAGAAGGCTGACAATTATTGATGATAACAACCAAGCACTTAACATGCTATCTTTCTTGTGTAGGTGATGTATTCTTTGTTTTTGATCAATTTTCCTTTGTTATCTGTAGTATACTTCTCTGGAATGGTAATTTTTTCAAGAATAAAGTCTTCCAGTCCATTTTGAACTTGAAACTTCCAAAAAAAATTACTTCATCAAGTTGGATAGTGATTAGTTGACTTTGGGGGTTAATGAAAGACTTTAGTGGATCATCCAATGGATTCGGTTGGGATGGGTTGGTTCTTTGCTGAGGTGGAGAGGTGTTTGAAGAATTATCTTCATCTCCAGTTGCAATTGATCAAGAAAATGGTGATTGAATATGGAAATGGGTAACTGATGTTTGAGGGTAGTACAGGCAGAGGCAAAGATGGTGAAGTTATTCTGATTTGCTTTCTTGGCACGGAACTACTTTCAAGAAAAGATGGGTAATGAATGCCTGATGATGAACCTGATGTGGGGCTTAAGTGAAATCGCATGGCTGATGGCCAGAAATGGTGCAGCCAAAAGTGAAGATGATGATATAGTTCTGATTCACTTTCTTGACGAGGCGCTTCTTTCAAGAACTGACTTCTTAATGGTTATAATGATCTAAATGTGAAAAAATGGTGAAAAGAGTGGGTTTAAAGAAGAAATACACCCCTGATGATGAGGTTTCTCTGTGGGGAGAATTTGTGCAGCTACCTTCAAATGACGATTGATTTCTGATGGAGTTTGGCACGGCACTTGATTTGAGGCGCCGTTAGGCGATTTAAGCTCTGATACCAAATTATGTTTTAAAATGCATTTGATTTCTTTGAATGAAATAGATAAGTGCAGAAAGAGATGAAATATAAAGAATATGTTATTTTATTTCACCAACGATGGTAAGACATAACATTAGGGGTGTTATGAATTGATAACTGTCGTTATTACCACTAACCGTAACCACTATTGACGGCTATAAATTCTTATACAAGTTACTGCAACCGTCTGTGATGATTACCGTCATACTTTCAATTTTGAACCATGTTACACATATATTTTCAATTATAGCATTATTACTGATAAATTCGTATAACTCTAGCCGTTGTTTGCAAATTTATTTATTTGTTTATAAAAAGACCAATATATATTCATATGTTATTAGTTCATCAAAGCACATATTATTAATGTACAATCTTTTCCTTTAACTTAAATTACTGATTTTTATACTTTAATGTTAAATATATACGAAATAATTACGTATGATTGGTATGGTTAATTGCAGTTATTTAATTCTTCAACTGTTACTATAACCGTTACCATTATAAATGGTCACTGCATGAACGGTTGGTACGGTTGAACTATTAATGGTTCAACTGCAACAGCCCTACATAGCATGTAAATTCGTTGATATAATATAAATGGAAGACCAAGTCTATGTACAGCTGGATAATATGTTTTTACAAAATTTCCCCTTCTAAGATAATCGATATGTGAGAATTGGTCTTCAAGGCTTTTGCATTATTTCCGTCCCTCAATCTCAGCTAGGATTTCCTCGTTATCCCAAAATTTGCCTCCATAGCTTCCAACTTTTATTTCTCGTTAAGGCATTGTATTCTCATTCATTGCTTTCTTCCAGTCGTTGTTGCTGATTGCCTATTCAAAAGTCTCTGGCACTTTAATGTTTGTATCTGTGTATACCTTTGGTTTAAATATTCCACTTTTGGACCTGGTTATCATATGATGCCCCTTGGTTGGTTGTTGATGTGTATATGTTGCTTGATCTATATTTCATCTTGATTAGCTGCTTTATTATTTGTTTGAGATTTTCGTGCATTTTTGGTAGTCTGTGCAGGGTATGAGATTTGTGGAGAGTGCTGAAGTGATTCAGAATTGTGTTGACTTGGCCTAATGTGGTGCATTGAGTGTTGACCTTTTAAATACTGAAGTGGTTAGAATTGTGTTGACTTATCCCAGTATGGTGCATTATGTGCTAATCTTCTGAATCATTTTAATGTATCCTTGTCTGACTTTCGCTGTTGATAACAACTGGTATAAGTGGAATTGACAGCTTTGGATTGTAAATTTTGTTTGAGATCTTCATATTATGAATTGCAAATGGAAAGATGTTCTAATTGAATACCACATGCCTTGAAATGAACATCTTTCCATTGCCGTCTAAACACTTGTAACCTTTCAAATTTGTAGCATATCCTAGAAATATGCAAGGAGTTGACCTAATATTCAATTCGTGTGAGTTGTAGAGTCTTAGATGAGGAAAACATAGGCACCTAAATGTTTTTAAACTTTCATAATTTGGCCTTACACTATATAGTATTTCCATTATACATTTTCCTTGTAATACTTTAGTTGGTAGTCTATTGATCAAATATACACTAGTTGCAAAGGCATCTGACCAAAATTTTATTAGTGTTGAGGCTTGTATGAGAAATGTAAGACCAGTTTCTACTATGTGCCTATGTTTTCTCATGACTAGACTATTTTGTTCAGAAGTGTATGGACATGTCACTCTATGTAGTATTACCTTTTCTAGAAGGATTGGTTTAAGTGGCTTAAATTCAGTGCCTCCATCAGTTTGGATGGCCTTTACCTATTGACTCATTAGACTTTCTACTTGCTTGATAAAATGAATAACCACATTATAAGTTAGAAAATATATCCATGTATATCTAGAGTGAACATCTACAAATGAATGTAATATTTGAACCCATAGTCAGAGTTGATGGGTGATGGTCCCCGTAAGTCAGTTGCAACAAGTTGCAGTGGCTTAGAGTACTTAGTTTGTGATTTTATGAATGCAGTTTGTGATTTCTCCCATTTGGCAAAAAGTGCAAGTGTATTGTGCAGGTATATTCTCAACAGAAATTTGATTATCATTCAGTATTTGTTTTACAACTTTCACATTAGGATGACCTAATTTATAATGCCATACATCAAAAAGATTACTGGTAGATTCAGATGGCCTTGATTCTGCTATGTTGTATTGCCTTCTTGAATTCCTTATTTGTTTAACATGTGGTAGACTGAATCTATATAGTCCCTTACATGTATCACCCCACAATAAGATTTTTTTTGTCTGAATATCCCAAACTAGTCAATGATTAGGGTAAAACTCAAAAAAATGCATCATTGTCTTATGCAAACCGTGATACACTGATTAGGTTCTTTTTTATTTTGGGGACTCTTAGTAGATTATAAGGATGAAAAATTATTTCACCTTTAATTTGTGTTTGCCTTATGTGTGTGATGTTAATGCATGTGCCATTACCCATACTAACCGAATGCATACCTTGATACACTTTGTTGCCTAAGTTTATATTTTGCAAGTTTTTTGTGATGTGATGTGTAGCATCTGAGTCTGGGTATTAGTTTTCATTCTGCAAGTCTTTTAGTTTTGCTTTATCTAACATATTAATGTTGTGAATCTTTGATTCATCGGTTGCATTTCTTGACTCTTATTGAATGCTTTCTAAATTTGCGTTTATGTTTTGATTTCTTTGGCTACTGGTACCTTGAGAAGTGTTATAGTTTGAGTTGAATCTGAAATAGCTTTTATTGGCAGTGTGCCTTAATTTCTCACATATTTGACATTTGGGTTGACTGTTGTTCCACCAGCCATCCCTTCCTATGAATTTTCCTGACTAGTTTCTTCTTAAATTTTGAATTCCAGCTTCACTTTGTTGTTAAGTTCCTTTCTTGGGTTTTGTTTTTGAATTTGCTGCGTAATTCACTGATATATCTATTTCTTGTGATCTTTCTGTTCTATTCTGCCTTCAACAGTATGACGAGTGGCATGAACACACTGAAGTGTTGGTGTAGTTTCTCTTAAGGAGATGACTACAGCAACAGCTTCATATTCTTTGCTTAAACCATTCATGATGCTTAAGATATGCTCTGTGTCGGAGACTTTGTGACCAGCAGCTTCAAGTAGATCACTATATGTCTTCATTTTTGTGAGATATTCCCTCATAGACAGGTTGTCTTTTATTTGATTTTGCATTAACCTCTTGTAATGCATCACTTTGGCAGATGATTGTGAACTAAAATTTGTTCAATTGCAGACCAATTTTCCCCTGCAGTTTTACACCCCACCAGTTGAGATAGAAGGTTGACATTTATTGATCGTAACAACCAAACACTTAACAGGCTGTCTTATCTTGTGTAGGTGATGTATTCTTTGTTTTTGATCAATTTGCCTTCGTTGTCTGTAGCATTCTTCTCTATAATGGTGGTTGTTTCAAGAATAAAGTCTTCCAGTCCATAGCCTCTGATGACTGTTTGAACTTGAAACTTCCAAAGCAAGAAATTTCCTTCATTAAGTTGCATAGTGATTAGCTGACTTTGGCGGTTAATGAGATACTTTAGTGAATTTTCCAGTGGATTCGGTTGGGATGGGTTGTTTCTTTTCTAAGGTGGAGAGGTGTTTGAAGAATTATCTTCATCTCCTATTTCCATTGATCAAGAAAAAGGTGATTGAATGCAAAAATAGGTAACTGATGTTTGTGGGTAATGCAACCAGAGGCAAAGATGATGAAGATATTCTGATTTTCTTTCTTGGCAGGGCACTGCTTTCAAGAAAAGACGGGTAATGAATCATTGATATTGAAACTAATATGTAGCTTAAGTGAAATCACAAAGTTTGATGGCCAGAAATGGTGCAGCTAAAAGTGAAGATGATGATATGGTACTGATTCACTTTCTTGGCAAGGCACTCCTTTCAAGAACCGAGTTCTTGATGGTTAGAATGGTTTTAATGTGGAAAAATGATGAAAAGAGTGGGTTTAAATAATAAATAGACTCCCTAATGATGAGGTTTCTCTAAGGGGAGAACTTGTGCAGTCACTTTCAAATGATGACTGATTTGTGATGGAGTTTAGCATGGCACTCGATCTAGGGCTCCGTTAGGCGATTTAAGCTCTGATACCAAATTATGTTTTCAAATGAAATATAAAGTGTATGTTGTTTTATTTCATCAAAGATGACAATATATAGCGTTAGGGGTATTATGGTTGCGATAGCCATCGTTATTACCATCAAACGTAACTGTGACCCTTGTTGACAGCTATAAATTCTAATGACCGTTACGATAACTGTTTATGATAATTAACCATCATACTTTTAATTGTGAACCATGTTGTACATATATTTTCAATTATATTCATTATTGATTATAAATTCATGCAACTCTAACTGTTGTTTGCAAATTTATTTATTTGTTTATAAAATGATCAATAAGTGTGCATATGTTATTAGTTCACGAATGCACATACTATTAATGTACAATCTATTTCTTTAACTTAAATTATTGATTTTTATGCCTTAATGTTAAATATTATAAAAAACAATTACGTATGGTTGGTATGGTTAACCGCAGTTATCTAATTCTACAACCGTTACCATAACCTTTAAGGTAATAAATGGTAACCAAATGAACGATTGGTACACTTAAGCTGTCGATTGTTCAATCGTAACAGTCGTACACATTCGTCTATATAATATAAGTGGAAGACCGGGTCTATGTACAACTGGATAACATGTTTTCACAAAATTTCCCCTCTAAGATAATCGATATGTAAGAATAGGTCTTCAAGGCTTTTGCGTTATTTATGAATTCCTATATAATCTGAAATATACAATATGATTCTTCATATCAATTTAATTGTACCAAATTATGGATATAACAATTTCAAACACATACGAGATTTTGAACGTATGCATGGGTTTTCATACGTATCAGCCTTTGAATATGCAAAGTTTTCAAAGAGACACATTATAAGTGGAGAATATATAGCTTCAAGTGTAGTTTCAAATATACGTATGTCTGTATTCAAGAATATATAATATGGATTGCTTCAAGTTTCTAAACGTACGTGAGTTTTGAATACAATTAGTTTCTATAAATGTCAAGTTTATGAAGTTTGAATGGAAAAGAGTTCAAAAAAAATATGGGTTTCAATAGTAAACAATTTCAATTATGAAGGTTCGCATAGGTTTCAGATGCATACCATTACACGAATATGAAGCTTTAATTATGTATCGATTTCGTATATAGAAGTTTCAAACATGTTTTGAAGTATTATGGATATAACACTTTTATACGTGACAGTTTCGTGAGAATTGATGTTAGACTCATATTCATCTAATTTTCCACAGACAAAGTAATAGAAATAATGCAAATTCTTCTGTTAGATTAAGATTTTATTTCATCTATATTGTATCAGAGGGAGATACTGCTTTATATAATAGTAATGTGCATAAACAAAACAATAAAATTGTTATTGGGCTTGTTGACTCGGCCCCCACACTTTAGCACTGAAACCTATATTCTCTTTATATCATTTAACACTCTGTATACTTATTATTATTCTAATTCCCCCTTTAAATTAGATTTATGATTTCTCTTCCTCTCTCGTCTTTCCGCCGCTATCTTCTACTTTGAGCTCTTGCTTTAATCTTGTGAAATTTATTGTAGAGAGTGGCTTTGTAAGGATACCCGCTCTTTAATACAAGCTAGAACGTGGTTTACTTTCAGTCTTCCACTCATAACTTTCACATGAAAAAACTATAAATGGGTTTTAATATGCTTTGTTCACGACTGCAAAATTGGGTTGGCTGAGAGGGAGACTGAGCTGAGATTTTCACACCAGATGATTGGGGTAATTGTGAGGTTGATTTTGATTTCATGAAGCAACGATTTGACCCAGATTATCTCCACTGTTGTACTGGAGCAAGATACTGTGGCTTTCTTTTTAGGGCTCTAAGAAATTGGGTTACCACCTAGGTAAACACAATATCTTGATGTTGACCTCCTGTCATCAGGGTCAGTAGCCCAATCTTAATCTGAGTAAGCTTGTATGCTTAATTCTTTGGTATTATTGAAGTGAAGTCCTTGATTTAATGATCCTCTCATGTATCTTAAAATACATTTTACTAGTTTCCAGTGATCATTGAGGGGTTTATGCATGAACTGACATACTTTATTTACACCAAAACATAGATCTGGCTTTGTTGTTGTAATATACTGCAAGGCACCAACAATACTTCTATATTATTTTTCATTTTTGATGTCTTCACCTTTGTTTCTTAAAAGCCGTAGGTTACTGGTCACAGGGGTAGGTAATGGTTTGGCCTAATCCATATTTTCTCTTTTCAGTATATCAAGTATATATCTCTTTTGACATAATAATACTTTTGAGTCTGATTTCTATGTGACTTCTATACCAAGTAAGTAGTGTAGATTTCCTAAATCCTTTATAGAGAATACTTGATCCAAATGCTTGATTGTCTGGTCAATAGTCTTATTGTCACTTCCAATAAATGATAATGTCATCAACATATACCAAAATGGATGTAATCTTGTCTTATTTGCATTGAATATACAGAGAATTATATGATTTAGTAGGTTCATAACCTAGCTCTATTAGGGTTGACTGGAGTTTCTCATTCCAGACACGAGGATCTTGCTTCAATCCATAAATAGCCTTATGTAATTTGCATACTAACCTGCTATTAGCTTCATTTTCATATCCTTCTGGTTGTTCCATGAATACATCTTCTTTCAAGTCCCCATTGAGGAATGCATCGTTTACATCCAACTGATAATTTTCCATTTCCTGTATAAAACAATAGTTAAAATAATCCTTATTGTAGTTGGTTTCACCACTGGAGAAAATGTTTCATTGAAGTTAAGACCATACTGTTGATTATAGCATTTTGCCACAAGTCATGCCTTATACTTTGATATGCTTCCATTTGGTTTTTTTAATTTTGTAAGTCCACTTACACCCAATAACATTTTTATCTTTTGGTATTGATGTAAGAGTCCATGTTTTATTCCTAATTAGAGCACTATATTCTTCATTCATGGCTTGTTTCCAATTATCATTTTTAACCGCTTCTTCACAATTGCTTGGTTCTGTTTTATCTAATTGTGTACTGTAGACTTTGGGCTTGACGATTCCTCTCTTGGATCTAGTAGTCATATGATGTTATGTTCTTGCAGGTGGTGATTCTTGAGCACTACTGTTATTATCTGTATGACAGGACTTAGATGAAGAGGATTCTCTTTGATCTAAGTTGGTAGTATTGTTTTGATTTGTGTTGACGAAGGTATTGGAGAGTTCATGTGAACCATGACCTGATCCAGCACTAGATACTGTGTGTTGTGGTGCTTGGCTTCTCTGAATTTTGTAGTCCAATTAGATATCACGGGTATAAAAGGTATTGACATGTTGCTTTTATTGTACACATTCTTTTTTGTTTTGATTTTTTTCATCTGGAAATGGAAAATTGCTTTCATTAAATACTACATGTCTTGATACAAAGACCCTACATCACTACTCAAACACTGTATCTGTTTTGGTTAGCTCCATATCCTAAGAAAGTGCAAGGGGTGGATCTAAGACTTAGTTTTTGATGTTGTAGGGTCTAAAACATGGGAAAACAAGCATCCAAATGTCTTAAAACTTTGATAGTCTAGTTTAGCACCAAAAAGTACCTCAATTGGGTTCATGTGTTTGAGTACTTTGGTAGGAAGTCTGTTAATTAGATACACAGTAGTATTGAAATTTTCTGGCCAAAATTTCATAGGTAAAGAGGCTTGTGCTAGTAGAGTTAGCCATGTCTCTACTATGTGCGTATGTTTTCTTTCTACCAACCCATTTTGCTCAAGTATACGGACATGTAGTTCTATGAATAATTCTTCTTTTTAGGAAATATTCTTTTAATTGTTTGTATTCTCTACCTCCATCAGTTTGCATTACTTTAAGTTCACTGTTCACTTGTTTCTCTGCTTGTGTTATGAACTATGTTACAGCCTTACATGCATCTGATTTTGATTTCAAGAAATAAATCCATGTACATCTAGAATCAGCATCAACATAAGATATACAGTACATGAATCCATAGTCAGAACATACTGGTGTTGGGCCCCATAGATCTATGGCCACTAGTTCTAGTGGTTTGCTAATAATAGTAGTTGAATCTGTAAATGGTAACTTGTGACTATTTCCTAATTGATAGTAAGTACACACATATGGTAAAGATACATCAAAAGAAATGCTATTATTCTTAAGTACTTGTTTTACAACATTTATACTAGGATGGCCCAGTTTACAGAGCCATAAATCAAATATTTCTTTGCATTCTTAACATTTGTTTCTGAATTGTTACACCATATATTTATGACTTTGCTCTTTCTTGTGTTTCCAAAGTTGAATTTGTATAACCCCTTGTCTAGTTTACCATGTAGTAATATTTCTTGATTTTGTAAGTCTTTTACTACACAGAAATTTGGGTGAAACTCAAAATACACAATGTTGTCATCGGCAAACTGAGACACACTCATTAAGTTCCTTTTGATTTTAGGAACTCTTGATAGATTATTGAGATAAAGGTGTCTCTTACCTCGAATGCTGGTATCTCCAACATGTGTGATGTTTATAGCTTCATCATTTCCTATATGTATAGAATGCATATCTGCGTATTCTTTATTGCCAAGGTTAAGATTCAGAAGATTGTTTGTGATATGATTGGTGGCACCTGAATTTGGATACCAGTCTTCATTTGCATTGTCATCTGCCCTAGTAAGACTTTCTGGATTTATTTGTTGCATTCTTGAACTTTATTCCTGATTATTTTGTCTTTGATCCATATGGGCAACATTTGCACCAGAACTGTAGTTTCTTTGATTTTCTTAATTTTGTTGACTTGGGTAATATTCTGTATTCAGTGTGAAGTAGCATTTCCTTGCTGTGTGTCCATATTTTTCACATATTGACACTTTGTTCTATTAGTGCTCCATCTGTTATTTCTGCCTCTTCCTTTCTATGTAGCACCACCTCTTTGATTATAGGATTCTTGCCAGATATTTTGATTGTCTTGTCTTCTTCCTTGATTCTTGTTTTTAGAATTTGATGCATAGTTGATTGATAATTATGTGTTGCTTTCCTTTCTTTGTTCAACCCTTCCTTCATGTAATAGTAAGGTTGAGTGGACATACTGCATACTAGGTAGGTTTTGTTGTGAGGAGATGATAGCCACACTGATTCATTATTGTGTCAAAACCATTCAATATAGTAAGAATCTACTCTGTTTCAAACATTATATGACCAGCAGTGTCAAGAAGATCACAATAGGTCCTCACCTTGGTCAGATACTCCCTCATTAACATGTTTTCTTTCCTTAAACTCTGTAATTGTCGCTTGTAATGCATCATTCTTGTTGCTGACTATGTGTTGAATATCTGTTGTATTGCAGTCCATATTTCATATGATGTCTTGCATCCAACAATCTGTGATAACAATCCAGAACTGATGGATGACAATAATCAGGTTGCAAGCAAACTGTCATGCCTTTGATGATTAACATATTCCTTGTTGATATCTCGCTCTCTTTTACTATTGGTGATCATTCTTACAGGGGTAATAGCAGTTCCATACAGGAATTCTTCTAACCCATAACCTTTTACCTTGGTTTCAACTTGGTACTTCCATAATATGAAATTGTTTTCATCTAATGGAGCGGTTACTAAATGATTTTTTGGCTTGATAATGGTGCAGGAATTGTTCTCTGAAACTGATGATTCTAGATTCTTGAGTCCACTTGATGCAGTGGACGAAACATCATCATCTCCGGGCATAATGAATTAATAGAGTATGATGTTGTAGATCTTGATACAGATCTTTCAATGTGTAGCTAGAATTTGCAGATCTTGATGCAAGTTCCTTGGTGAGGCACTTTGAAAGAGATTCTTGATGATGATCAAGAAAGATGGGCTAAAACTGTAACTCTCAAATGATGAGAACATAGATTTTCTGAGATCAACCGAAGGGGTAGAATGATGAAAATTCTCTAACTCCCCTTCCTGGACAGCTCAATGATGATGAAGATCCTTTCTTTGATGAGTGCAGGGAGATGATCAGTAAGTGATTGTTCTCGTTTGACAGCCTTTAGAGCTTTGATACCATAATAGAAATACAAATTCTTTTGTTAAATGAAGATTTTATTTCATCAATATTGTATCAGAGAGATATACTTCTTTGTATAATAGCAGTGTACATAAACAAAACAATAGAATGGTTATGGGCTTGTTGACTCGGCCCAAACACTTCAGTACTGAAACCAGTATTCTCTTTATATCACTTTAACACTCTGTGTACTTCGTATTATTCTGACTCAAAGAGATTCAAATAACTATAAGGCTTCCAATATTTACAATTATGCGTAGACGGGTCTCGTAGAGGTGTATCATATTTTCGGTACGAGTGCCCCAAATAAATGAGCTTTCAATGCATACTAGTTTCCAAGTGCATGTATATAAAGCTGACTTTGAAAGTATTTGATTTCAGAATATACGATTTTGAAAATGAAAAAGGCATAAACATCATATAACATTATGTACGTTTATCTCAAGTTTCCATGGTTTGGAAATATATCTAGCTTCCCAACATATGTCACTAGATTTCAAGTATATTAAAGCTTCGAATGCATTTGCATGACTATTAAAAGTAAGATTCATGCGGTTTTGTAAGTAAACGGTTTCAAAATCTATATGTTAGCATTTGAAGTTATATGATTTTACATACTGGTCTTTGAAGCATGCAGTCTCAACATGGGGTTCAAAAAAATTGTAATTATAAAAGCCTAGAGAAGATGCAGTTTCATACATATGAATTTTTCAAATATGCATAATTGTCTATGTAACATTGAATATATATCGTTCGACGTCAAGTGCGTACTGATTTACATGGACATAGATCCAAGCATTCGTGATTTTAAGTAATCAAGTTTCATGCATATGGGGTTTCAACTTTCAAATATATAAGCAGGTTTCGTATATGTTAATTAGGAATATATATTGCTCCCTGTATTTAATTGGTTTTGAGTATACCATGAGCCCTTGAAAAGTAAAGGAAGAGCGACGCATTCATATATAGTAATAGAATAAGGAACCTAAGCACACTGAAAGGATGTCTACATAAGCCTCCCATACACATGGACTATGCTATGTAGATCAAGTCCCCCATGTCAGGCTTTGTACATGGATGAAACATATTAGTTTACCCATATTTGGTTTAAAATATATAAGTTTCAAATATACATGTTTATTATATTTAACTTCAAATTTAGCTTTAGATATGCACTAATTTTGAGAGATTTGAAAGCAACAAGTTTTGAAAGTTGAAAACTTCAAAAAAATGTGTAGCTTCGCATACATGTACTTGTATGTATAAGCTCTTGAGGGTATGTATCAGTCTTGGGGATATATTCAAAGAATCCTATGCATACAGCTTCGTGTATTTAAAATTTTATGGCTCGTGAACTTTGTATGAATATGGTATCTTCGGTTATTTTTGTAAAACTAGAGGCTAATAGCTTCGAAAGATTATTAATTTCAAACTTGCAACATATAATTTTAAATAGGTATCTTCGGAATACAAAATTTCAAATGGGTATATGGGCCTTCACTCGATGTATATTCAGTTCCAAGTGAGATGAGTAATTGCATATAATCAAATTTTCAAATGAATATAAATTTTTGAGGATTTGCAGTATACGAGGTTTTATAACAAATTACTTTCTATACATGTCAATCTTCCAAAACATATAATTTTTATATGAACTTTATATTAAAACGTGGGTTATCGAAGATTATTTATGGATTTAAATGTGTATAAGATCCATGCAAAGTGTAGTTTGTACATAAATTGGGTTTCAAACGGATAACAATTTTGGAAAGGAAAATATATACAAGCTTTCGGGCTTTAGTATGGAAAAGTGGTGCCATATAGGTCAAGCGGCGCTAATATAGAGAATTCTGGGGCACGTCAAGTGGTATTAGAAGATATCCATAATGTTTAGAGACATTACCCATAGATTAATGTTGCAAATGACAAACTTCAGCCATATCATATGACTTCGAGTAATGGCAGCTACACTAGTGGATTTATATGCCATGAATGTCTTTACGCACATTGTCACGAATATATATATAATTTTTCACATACAAATCTGTGTAATATGATTTCATATAAACAAATTTCCATAAATAGAGCTTTCTTATAGCAGTGGATTTCATAATGACATAGAATAACAAACCCCTAATTCAAAATTTATATTTATGTAACAATCCTTCATAATGAATTGTTTTTCAAACAACAATTATTTTGAAAGAATTCTTACGGAAAAGCGTGTACTTGTCTATAGAGTCTTTCAGTTTATGGACCATGACATTTCAGACCTACAAACAAGATATTTCTTTTCGCTAAGAAAAGTCTGAAGTGCTATTATAATAATATTTATCTTAGCAAGCAATTTTATTCAAAGAATTTTGTCCTACATATCTTTAAGGAAAACATTCTTTATGAATCAAAAGAACTATTATTGATTATTCCGTATGTCTATCTATTTCGAAAAGGAATTTGGAAAATCCTTAAAATATATACTATTCAGAACTATGAGAAGTTTTCAAAGCTATCCGATCTATTTTACTATCAAACTCTAATTAGAAGGATCTATTCTCAATAATAGGATTATTGATTTGTGTATCATGATCATGTAGTCCATTATTCTATATTTACATTTCTATTATGAAATTACAAGTTTTATCAAATCTCTTATGAACTATGAGCATGAAGAAAAAAAATCTCTTATCTATGCCATGAAGATACTCTAAACAACTACCAAAAGATGCAAAAGTATTTATCATAGTCATGGATGGTTAAAAAGGAACAAGTCCGCCAGATCTGAACTTGTTGACAAAGGAAGAAACTCAAGAACTCGAAAGTAAAATCACTATCCAATGACGTAATCTTCAAGCACAAGGTTCAAACTAGATCTACAAAGATCATCTAAAAAAGGATAATAAGATAACAAAGCGATAAATGATTTCTCGGATTACAACTTGCTTCAAATTCCAAAAACTCTTGAAATCTTGATTTCTACTTAGATAAAGTTGTTCTGCATAGACTGACTTTGGAATCTTATTACTCCAATGTAACTATGTCGAATTCTAAAAGTGTTCATAACCCCTAACCTAGTATAGATTCAACAAATGATAAATTCAAGGTATTCAGAATAATAATGGGATTGCCATCTACGGGAGCGAAAGGGTCAATTGCCAATAAAGCCACAAAGTGCAAAAATTATAACCCCTAAAAGGTTCGAATTCATCAAAAGGGTCACATACATAAAGGAAAGCTCCCCAGCACTTATTACAATGCAAATTGAATAGGATAATTAACACTCACACTTTGGATACATTAGCCCACGATAGGATAAATTCCTTATACATAATTCTACTTACTATCAAGGTTAACATTGAATCCCATCAAAGGGTTAAGATATAAAAGAATGAGTTTGATCAGTGTATTGAAATGGCTAAGTAAATGTCTGAATATCAAAGGAGGATATCCAAGTATCATAAATCTAAAATAAGAAGAAGGTCATTTCAAAAGAAGATTTAGTACTCCAAAATTTACAACAAATACTGAGAATCAAGAGGATGGACCGCTCAGGCCAGATTGGGAAGGATCCCCTAATAAGCTATGACAACTGGATGGAAATATCATAATGAGAACATGGAATGTCAAACATTTATGGCCATATTCCTCAACAATGGATGAGTAAGAGAAAAATTTATCATCTCAATCATGGAAAGGAGTAAGATACTCCTGGCTGTCAAAGGTTTGACTGCAAGAGGTCCCGACAATTAAAGACCCCTGCCATCAAAGGCTTGACCGAATAAGAGGTCCCGGTCATCAAAGTCCCTAATCATAAAAGGATTGACCGCAAGAAGTCCCGGCCATCAAAGGCTTGGGCGCAAGAGGTCCCAGCCAATAAGGCCCAAGCCATCAAAGGCTTGACCGCAGGTCTCAACTATCAAAGGCCTTAAGCTTTCAGTGCCGTCATCGAAGTCCTCACTGAAGCACCTCCTAGAGGGAGGTCGAGTAAGCTTTAGTGCCTGCCATTATATGGCCTCACAAAAGCACCAGGAAAGCCTTCAACTCCTATCATCAAAGCACTCGCTAAAGCACCTCCTAAAGGGAGGTCATGTAAGCCTTTAGTGACATCATCAAAGGCCTCACTAAAGCACCAAAAAAGCCTTTGACCCTTACCTACATAGCCTAGTTAAAGTGCTTCCTAAAGGGAGGACAAAATAAGCTTTTAGTGCGGCCATCAAAGGCCTCACCAAAGTAAGGAAATCTTCAAAAGGAGAACTAATAAGAATCAAGAGCCAAGTAGTGCTCCCAAATCAATCAAACTCAAGAGCCAGGTAGTGCTTCCAAATAAATCAAACTAAAGAGCAAGTAGTGCCCCCAAATCAATCAGTCTCAAGAGCCTAGTAGTGCTCCTAAGTCAACTAAAATCAGAGCCAAGTAGTGCTCACAAGCGATTAAAATCCGAGCCAAGAAATGCATTGAATTAAATCAAGTTTTCTAAAAGAAGGTTAATCGAGTTTGGATTTCTGGTTATTATTGCCAGATATAGATTCTGGTCTTTTATTATTATTGCTACATATGGATTTATTGTCTTCTATTATTATTGCTAGATATGGATTTCTGGTCTTCTATTATTATTGCCAGATAAGAATTTCTCGTCTTCTGTTATTATTTCTAGACTTATTTTTTGGTGGTCTTCTATTATTTTCAAATATGAATTTATGGTATTCTGATATGGATTTCTGGTTTTCTTATATATGGGTTTCTGATTTTCTATTATTATTGCCAAAAGATGGATTTCTGGTCTTCCCTTATTATTAGACAGATTTCTAATCTTCCTTTATTATCGAATGGATTTCTGATCTTCTATTATTTTTATCAGATGGACTCCTGGTCTACCATTATTACTAAATGGTTTTTTGGACTTCTATTTGGGATATTTTGTCCTATGACCAAAACGAATTCCCAATCTACTTTCCTATAATATTATTAGCCAATTTTCTAATTTAATTATTCAAGAAATTAAGTCCACCACATAATCTACTAATCTTATATTCGGTAAATTATTAATATTCAATAATATACATAAAATAATCCCGACTTATGCAAAAGAGTATGGGAAATTCCCAAACTACATGTTGATTCGTAACTGATAAAATATGAAGAGGATCACTAAAATTTAAATATTAAGTTAAAATTGTTGTTTGTTTTGTTTTGTGTAGGAAAAAAAGGGTTAGAAACAAAGCTTCACGAAGAATTGGCAATGCAATAGAATTTTGGTTTTACCCTAAAGAGTAAAAAGCTTTCCTCACACAAGGGGGAGCTAAATGTTATTCATGTAATTTTAATATCAGAAATGGTGCCACTAAGCTATGTGTCAAGGAGTAATTTTGCACTTCTTCACTTCGATAACAACATATCTCTTCGAGGCTGGAAACATGCATCTTCGATAATGTACCACACTGCCCCTTACTGCTTGGACATGATCCTTCTTCGATGAAATATCACACACGCTATATTCAAAGGACTTCGAAGATGTATGAAATGAGATATGGACATGACATCATCACTCATAATAGGACTCCACTCTCCAATCACATCAACTACGACGTATAATGTCGAAGACGTATAGCCAGTGATGCACCTATAGATCAGATTCGAAGTGATAAGATATCATGCTCCATCAAATGACAATATACATCACCACTTCGCAACCCATCAGCATCACAAACCATCAGCTAGAAAGGAAGAGCATTGCATTCCACAACTACTTCGAAAGCGTTTCTCTTTGACAATGTCAAAAGGATATAAAATTACATCACATTTTAGTCGTCACCGACAATCACTTCGCATATTGTCTCTATAGCAAATTGAAAACTTCACGTTTCCATATATAAGCGATGTCGATAGCAAACGTTGCCTATATCTAAAGAAACCATGATACTGCTTTATAGCAATCATAGCCGAAGTCATCACCAACTCATAAGAGGACTTCAATCCTCATAATGATACCATCGGCGTTATAATCCATCACTACTGCATAACTACACTGAAGAAACAGAGAAGATGCTTAGCATATTGTAGTCGTCAAAGACGTTGATGACGCCATTGCCGAAGCCAATGATGAAGGTCACCAAAGAAAATGGGATGATAATCAATGCCACATAACATTGAAGCCGAAGTGCAATGACATTGCACTTCTTCAATGTTGATGTTGCACTTTATCAACATGATAAGAAAGCCACATACTGAAAGCTATCAATCGTGACCATCTTTTATGGTTATCGACTTCATGCAACGCCCATGATGAAAGATGACAAAAATCATGTAAAAGAAGGAGGAATGAGATCATTTACAGGAGTTAATTCAAGAGGATCTAGGGCATTTTTCTTTGTAAACCTTCGTAAGCCTTCATTTTTCACTATATGTTCCATGACACTAAAAGTCGCACATTTCCAATTTACACAAGCCGACCTCTTTCCAATCGCTATATATAGATGTATCCCCTTATGGAAAGGGGCCTTTAACTTCTTCCCCTCCCTTAGAATTAATCATTCTTAGGCTAGAACTTTTCTAAGCTCTCTTATGAGCTTGAGAACTATTGTAATGGCAAATGGCCAATGAAGAAGGAGAACGTATGACATTTGCATATAAGGATTTGAATGCATATTTGCGTATTTGTGTCTATTCATGATTGAATAAAAGGACTTGCATGTTTAACTATGGACTTGTCTATTTTTCTCTATGACTTATTAACTTGCATATTCTTCCTTTTTGAATTTATGAACTATAATTTAAATGGACTTGTAAATTATAACAAAATCAGGGGGTATATTTGAAACTTCTTCGAATATGCCACTTTGCACAATCATTCAAGTGTTGACGAATTTTATCGTTAACAATTAATATTTAAATTTTATTTGATTTGTTTGAATGTCATTATATTTAATAAAGTGTATATACAAAAATTATATATGTACATGTCGATAAATATTTAAATTTGTTCAATCAATTAATTCCTAAATGGATTAGAAATTTTAAAGGCTTATCTAGGTACATACTCAGTTAGTTATGCATCATAAGGGGTAGGTTTTTTTGAGATTTAATGAGCAATTAAAGAGGGAAAGTTTTAAGGAAGGAAATAGAAAGGTTTCAATGATTACTTTAAAAGCAAATTTTATTTCTTTCAATCATTCATTTTATATAACGATTCATTTTCTCCTAGTCCCCACTCTCCCTTCTCCTTTCTGTACCTAAAATCCATGGCCTCCATGGCATAAAATTTTCAAAACAAAATTTGAATAAAATAAAAAATATTCTAAAGGGTGTTTATCTCCAAATCCTTGCAAATTCCATAGGTTGATTTAATCAAAATTAGGAGTTTTATTCTTCATTTAAGGTGTGATTTTTGGCTTCACCTTAAGGTAATTTTCTAATATTATTTTATTATGTAATATGATGTTAATATATTCTAGATCCACATATGCTTCATCACTTTTGTTTATTGTTCATCTGGTATGTACAGTTTTGATCCAAAATGTTATATAATGAATTTGTATATGCCTGAGTTGTCCAACCAATTTTGTTATTGCTTTAGATGTTAATGTTAAAAAACCATTTTGATTTGGAAACTAATTAATAGTTGATTGATATAATTTTGTAACTTATAATATATATATATATAAACATAAGTAAGCTACATATGTTGTAACAACCCCAAATTTTATCATTTTAAATTAGGAATATTTAGTTTATTTAAATATTCAAATAATGGATTTAATAATCAAATAGACTTTTATATTTATAATTTATAATAAAAAATTTATTTTTAAATTCTATTTACATAAGTAAATAGTTCGATGGAAAACTGAAAAGGTGGCTGAAACGCGATTTTCGGATTTTCAGCTTATTATCGAACAACAAGTTATTATAAGTTGTACTATCTTTATTTAAGCTTTAAAACAATTATTGAATGTTAACAAACTTTTACTTTAAGATGAATAATTTATTAAATAGTATTTAAAAGTAAATTTATTTACTTTCCAAGATGGAGAAGAATGATGAATGTGAAATGGATTTGAAAACTCAATAGTAAAATTCAACCAAGTATATGTAACTTCTTATTTTCCTCCATATTGTACACTTAAGTATCAACCACCTTAATATCCACCATATTATCCTTTGGGTAATGAATTGATTTTGAAAGGTGAGTTTATAAGCATCTTCAAATAATAATAAAATTGGTTTAAGTTGGAAATGAAGTAAAATTTGTTTATAAAAAGAAATCAAACAAAACTCATTTATTTCCTTTACCATTCTAATTCCAGTCTTCCCTTCACTCCTCATTTTTCTCCTTCCCCTCTCTATGTTGTTTCTGTGAAATAGGAAAAAAATTAAAAAAGAAGAAAATAAAATGAGAAAATATCAAAGATCTATAAAACAAAAAACGAGCAGTTACCCTTAAAAATCAAAATCAAGTATATAGTTAAGTAAAAATCATAAAACCAGGTTGGTTTAATTTCTTTTGGCATATTCTTCATTTTGATATGATTTTTGTAGAGGTTCGATTGTGTTTGGGAAGTTCGGCCTTGCCATGGCTGATTTGTGCTAGTTAGGGTTAGGAATTTCAACAAATTGAGTCATCAAGTGGCTAATTTGAGATTTGAAATGAGTCGAGAAGATCGAGGTGCACCTAACTACAAATTTTAGTGATGATCAGAGCTTAAGTGTTGATCGTTACTTGATAGGGTCGTGAGAAGAGCAACTCCAACATATTTTGATTGGGGAAGGATGAGGTGTCGTGGATGGGTGGAAGGTGATGAGCAAGGCGAGGAGAGGTTGGGAGTGGATTCGGGTTGGCATCAGGATGTTGTGGAAGGCCATGCACGTGCACGTCGTGCAAGATAATGGCTTGAGGAAGTTGAATTTGAGATGGTAAAGAAAATGATGGAGAAGCAGGTTCAGGTTGGGTTGCACTTGTTTGGGCTCGGTCCAATGGAGTTCGGTGAGAAACATAATATATATCTTAATTTATTTTAATTACAATTAGTGTATTTTAAATTGAAAAATTAATATCTTGCTCATATAAAACTCGACTGACATGTGAGTTTTTACGTTTTACACGTATTGACGGGTACAACGTTTTAATAGAACTTCTTGATAGATTTGGGATGTTTAAAAAATATGACATATAAATATGGATAGGAGTTAATGACAAATAATAATGTTGTTAAATTATTATGCCTTAATTAGTAATATTTATTTGGCCAAATAAAACACTGTTAAGTTAAATTGGATTGAATAAATAATTATGGACATCTGTTGAGCAGGATAAATCTCCGTCCTGCGCTTGCTAAGTAATTTGTTAATTTTTGTACTTAATTAATGCATGGATTAATTAATATGGTTTAAATGTGAATTAACTATGGATTATTAATTATTGAGTGTCGGAAGCTTGGTAGCCTGGCCATATTGAATATGGAGCCGACATATGAACCCCTTTGTGATATGAAAATAAATGGTAGCTTGTTTAAGTACCATTGCGGTCGCTAAGCCTCAGATTTAATCAATGTTTGAAGTTTTACTAATTTATTAACTAAAATTATATTAAAGTTAATTATATTTTATTTTAAAAATTGTTTTAAAGTTAATTATATTTCATTTTAACAATGTTTTAAAGTAAATTTATTTTATTTAAAAATGTTCAAAGTTAATTATTATTTTATTATTGATATTTTAGTGTTAACTATATTTAATTAAGAATGCTTTTAAGTGGGTGAAATTATTTTATTTAATAAGGTTTAAGTTAATTAATTATATTATTAAATAATGTTTAAAGCTAGTAAATTATTTATTAAGACGTTTTTAAGATTAATTAATTATTCTAGTAAATTGTTTTAGATGATTTATTATTTCGATAAAAGGTTCAAGGTTGATTAATTACATTAACTAAAGTGTTTTAAGTTAATTAATTAATTAATGAGATTTAAGTTGATTGTTTTAATTTATGAGGTCAAAGTAAATAAATTAATTATTTAGTAATGGTATTTAAATAATTAATTAAATAATGGTATTTAACAAATAATTATTTATTAAAATTGATGATGTTAAGCTAATTATATGATTTAATTAACATTGTGTAAGTTAATAAAGTGATTTATTAAAAGAGCTTATAAATAATATTTTATAAATAAAAGGAGACGATTTTAAATGATATTTTATAAATAAAGGGAAAGTTTTATAAAGTATATTTATAAATAAAATGGAAAGGATTTATAAATGGTATTTTATAAATAAAGGAAAGGGAGCTTAAATGCTATTTAATTATAAACTAGTTAAAGGTTATGGTTCATATTGCAAAAGTCACTATGGATGCAGTTTTGAAATCTATGATTTCTTTACATTGGAAGATTATCTATCTTAAACATTTGGAAACTATTTTCAAGTATGGTTTAGAAAAGTTATAAAATCAATTAAGGAAGGGTTTTGAATTATCAATATATTTTAATAGTTATTTAGTAATTGATTTAAAGAAATATTTTGAAATAGAAAAGGATAAGTGTTTTGGGTTTATAATAAACAATGTTTTTAAATAACGGTTTGTTTTGACCTATCAAATATGTTTTGGAAAATATGATATCTTCCAAGATTTTTTGAATATACTTATTTCGTTGAGATAAGTATATTGTTTCATTTTCAAATATTGATGAATATACTTATTCCGTTAAGATAAGTGTATGGATATGTTTCCCAAGTATTACAAGTGTTTTAATAAATAAAAATATTAATTAAAGAGGCTTAGTGGTTGTTTATGGGCTTAAGCGAGTTTAGTTCCTATGAAATTAAATCTGTGATTGGTTGTTTGTTTATTTGACAGTTAAATAATCGACTATCAAATATGGACCAAATTATAACTCTGGAAATATCTAGGAGAAACACCTAAGTTATATAGCATAATCGTCTTCGATGATGTTGTACTATGCACATAAACCTCACTTTGTTCTTCTAGGACAAATGATAGAGAGATCGTCCACTTAAACAGTTAAGGGATGATCCTTGTTCCTATGTATTGTTTGATTATTTCCAAAAGAACCGGGTTGAGTTTACCAGAAACTATTGAATGTTGATTAGCAGGGACCGAGATTGGATATGTTATCTGAAAACCACTTCGAACCAACATAAGAGTTTGAATAGCAGATATCTTGAAGATAACTGAAGATGGAGCTTTTAAAGTGTAAGGGCTACTTGCTACTAATCTTGAAGGTGATTCCAAAATGGATGTAGTAGAGGTAGTGTCTTTGGTTTCGTTCAGACCCAAAATAAACTTGTATGGGTTAAAGCTGGCATTGCATTTCTGTCTGCAGGGCAGTGTTAGCATTCCAAGATGGTTTGTTATATAAAAGGTAATCGCAGCCTCAAGCCTTACAACTGGTAAATGAATAAAGCAGGGATCTGGCATAGGGCCCATTATGGTTGTTGATCAACCAAAGGGTGATTATATTCGACGCTATCCAGTAAGGGGTAGGGCTGGTCCTAAGTAGCTGAGGTGCAACGTGTTGTACCCTCTTGTAAATTTTATCTAGAGGTGTATAAATTCAATTGATAGAGCCTTACCCATTCATAGTTGGAATCGATTTTCAAATACAAACCTTCAAACTTGATTGTATACCTATTATGCAGGAATATAATTAATGTAACAATTTAGCAATGATTAATATGTATTTTTATTCTAAACATTATTTAATATCACTGGATTTTCTATAGAAAATGTTTTGGTTATCGTAAGGTATAAACCCATCTGTGTTTATGTGCACCATGTGGTCTTACGAGATACCTTTAGTTCAAAGGGTTTCATAAATAGTGTAATCCATTTGAGTTTGTTTTTGTGACGACTCGCCTTTTTGGATGGTTTAAGTAGATAATAAACCACACATGTCAACTCAAACCATTCAAAAGGAAAGACTGTCAGTGGGGTAAATAAGAAAATAAGAGAAAAGAAGGAAAAACAAAACACAGAATCTCGCAGCGGAATGACAAAATATAATAATCAAATAAACAGTTCATGAAGCTGTTTTATAATACATTTGACTACACAATTTTTTTACAACAATCAGAGTATAAACAATGATATACCAATAATGATGTAGTGGAAAATTACTAATAATATAATATATCAAACTCCGTCTTCGTCCATCAGAAATAAAGTCTTCAACACTGAAATGCTCAGGCTGACCCGAGCGTAATGAAAGGACAAAACATTCGAGTTAGAACTAAAAGATCTTATGTAAGTTAAATCAACAACAAGTAAATATGAGTGCAATGGCTTCAAAGATGTTTACGGGATTTTACATCTCCTATCCAGTGTATAACGTGTGTGTAATAACTTAAGAGATGTTTCTGTATTTTCCATCTCCAAAGGATCCGTAAACTATTTATATATAGTAATATATGCTGTATATCTAGTGTCTATCAGTAAAGTAAAGTATTATAAGGCATTATCCATATCCCCCTTAACACATTTTATATATGCATCGCAGTTTATACAATACTGTAAACTCCACCGTACACTAGTGGGCAATCAGGGAGCACTCTATAAGTACGACACAAACAAAAATCGTAGTGGGCTCGATAAGGAATATGACAAGGCACGCGAGGCAACGCCCAAGGTAGGATTCTACCTTTTTCATTCCCGGACCGGTTGTAACACATAGCAGCTACTACCGCTCACCTCGAAACACGCTTCCATAATCAAATCGAAGGTGGCCACTAATCAATCACAAAGTAACAGAAATGGTATCGAAGAAGCGTGTGCGATAGGAGAAGCGACCTCACTTGGCCCGGGATATTGCCTGTTTTAGTCATATTAAGTTGACCCAAAGGTCAGGGCTGCATTCTTACCTCATACCAGTAGCGTTCGCCAAACTATCCTACTTCGTTATGGATTCTTTACCACATACACAGTTGTTAAAGTGGTTTCGGAATTGGCGGAGAGTATGACAATGTCCAACCCCGGTCACTTTAACAACCAAACGCTTATTTCACACGGTGGTCATTTTATAAAACATTTTTAATAATAAATCAAGATTCATTTTATACCTTCATATCAAGATATCCATATACTTATTCCAAAAGTATAAATATATTCATAAATACCGAGGAAGATTTCTTTCAATCAATTTCGAAAACAATTTATAAATCTCTCTTAAACAATTTATAAACTATTTATATGCTTTAGAACCATTTATAAAGCTATTCATAAATTCCAAAACAGTTTACAACTCTTACCCTTTCCATAAACTTCTACGCAAATTCCTTTAAAACGCTTCCAAGTCCCTTTATACAAGTTCTTTTATAAAACCTTTATAAAATCCTTTGAAACCTTTATAACTCCTTTATAGAACCATTATAAAATCCTTTTATAAAATCCATTATAAAATCTCTTACAAAACTTTTATAAATTCCTTTCAAAACCTTTTACAAAATTCTAAAATCTAAATCAAAAATCTTTTATCTATTAAAGTTATTATAAAAGTCTATATTTATTATCTTAAATCAAAACTATATATATCATATTAAATTAAATTAAAATATATGTATTAAAACTATATTAAGTATATTATTAAATTAAATTTTAAACTATTTAAAATATATATTTAAAACTAAATGAAATTAAAAGTTAAAATCTTAAATTTACATTTAATACCATATATTAACTTATAATTTGAAGCTTTAAAACATATAAAATAAATTATTTTTCAAATATAAATTTTTAAATAAAATCGTTAAATTAAATTTAAAAATCAAACATACTTTGCTGTTTAGAAAATAATTTAAAACCGACCAACAGTGTCCGTATATAATTTTCTACCTTATGGTAAAGTGGTTAGGTATGTATCATTTCAACCTAAAATAGTTGAATTTCCGGGTATATATCATTTCAAGCCGCATCCCAAATTAATTATTTCCAAATCAATAACATTGCTCCGGTATGTATCATTTCAACCCATAACGATTTACCCTAATCTATAAGATCATTCGGGTATGTACCATTTCAACCCATAGTGATTTTCCTAACAACAAACCAAGGGAACTTGTAATGTGATAACAACATATATAATAAACATAACATCCAATCATCCAACATGTCAACAAATAAATATCCATCACAATCAACATCCAAATCAGTCAATAAATCACAAAAAAATAACGGGTTATCAATATCAGATATTTAACTATCAATTTAATTTCAATATTAATTTAAATGGCAATTTAATTCAAATTAAATTTAAAATGACAATTTAAATTACCAAACAGCAATCAATAAAATTCTTATCACATCATAAATTTAATTCAGCTAACATAAGAAGGTTTAGTATTGTGTGAGTAGGTTAAATCACTCATCTTTAGTTTATCGTCGATTTAGAATCCAAATGAAGCCCAAAATTTGAACAGTCTCCAAAACCAACCTAACCAGTTCCTTGTTGTCTGCAATTTTGATACGAACCCAACACAAGAAACCGTGTTCAAACTGAGCTCGTATGAAAAAGTTATGAACGTTAGAAGTTTTAAAATTTAGATTTAATTTAAAAGAAAATAAGGGCATAATTGTAAATATGTATACCTTTCGAACCCTAATCTCTTCCAACCCGAGGTCGAACCCACGCAAACGTCTTCAGTCACCACCCTTAAGCTTCCACCACCGCCGCTACATACATCGCCACTTGGATTAGAGGCCGCCGCCCTGCTTTCCTCCTCCAGCTGCCCCATTGGCCAACTCGCAGCCACCACTAGCGCTTCTAAGGGCACCGCGCCATTCATGACCATTTTATTGTGAATTTGGCGACCTCTGTCATGAACAAACACCATGGATGCACTCCTCTCGGCCTCCTCTATGCTCCAGCCCCCTCCGATCGCTCCAAAGTAGATGATCCATCATTGAATCGACAACATTAGAACGAACGGCCACGACTGTTTCACTGATTTTTGGTCAAACCGTGATTCAATTGCAAAAACGAACAGCGGATGCAGATTACACTCGTCGCGAGCTTCGCGATGATATATAATTCGATAGGTTTTGAGAAGTTTAAATTTTTTGATTTGATTTGGAATTGGGAAATTAGGGTTTCGAAAATACAGTCATTGGAGAAGGAACCGATGAGAATAAATGTACGTACAGAAATTGGAATAGGCTGCTAGGGTTAGAGGAATAATCTATTTATATAGACAGAGATGGATAAGAACGAATGGATAGATCGAATTGGATCAAAACGATAACAATGATCTTAAAAGCCCATTTCATTCCCGAAATGAAAGTAGGTCATCTCATATATCAAAATATAGGTTTTCGATATTTTTAAACTCAATGGAACTAGATTTAAACCATAATTCCATTGTATACATAAGTTAGCTTTCAAAATCAAATTATATTCGCTTAAATTCTTTTAATCGTTTTCTATACATTTCGAGCTCGCACGATCAAACGATATGTCTAATCGCTACGAAACTTGAAATCCTACAATAATTAACTATTACGGATCCGATGAAACTAGTTTTTCAAAATTCGAGACATTGCTAAAAAAGGAAAATTTCACTTTAATTAAATAAATTATTGTTCAATTGATTTAATCACTTTTAAATTCAAATTTAAAAGTTAACAATTTTATCATTCTTGATTACATAGAAATTTGTAATCTTTTAAAAAAAATTCCATGTTAGATTCAATATTTAAATATTATATTGATTTCAGTGTTCAATTACAATTATAATAAATCCATTCATTATAATTTAAATTTCAAACAAAATCTCTTACTTTGATTCTCACTCTTATTATTGAATCAACTATTACATTATGAATATAATTAACATTAGTTTACATTTTATTACATTCATATTCTACAGTTATCGTCTTAACTCAAATTAATGACAATATTTAATTATATTAAATTCACATTAATTTCCAAATTATTTCATCGGATTTAAATAATAAAAAATAATTAAAACAATTATCACACATTAGTAGTTCAAACACATTTCTGAATTTATTGCTTACAACCAAAACCTAATGAATTTATAAACTAATTAATTGATTGCATATTCCACAATAAACCTATTTCAATTAATAATAGGTAATTTCAACATTAAATCCGACATTTAATTTATTCTTATTTACAATTATAACCAAATTAACTTCACAATTATTTCAATTGATTGAAATTACATTAAAATAGTTGTCAATAATATTCGAATGACATTATTAAATCATATTCTGATTATTTTTCTCATTGATCAATCATAAATCTTAATTTCTCACGATATTAAAATTCAAAATCTTGTTTAATTTAATAGTTTTAATTATCAAAAATACAGGTCGTTACACTCTTCCTCACTCAAAACTTTTCGTCCTTGAAAAGAAACAAGGAGTCAAGAGGTCTGATAAAATTTATCCAAAATAATCAATTTATAACAATTTAACTTACATATTTAAGTTTAACAAAATTTGAAAATAACCTAACTTTTGCAAAAAAGTTCTA
This sequence comes from Allium cepa, assembly GCA_030765085.1. NCBI lineage: Eukaryota > Viridiplantae > Streptophyta > Magnoliopsida > Asparagales > Amaryllidaceae > Allium > Allium cepa. The sequence goes on from CM060938.1 coordinate 552,882,246, forward strand.
AGTCCTAAATTTACGAAAAATATCGACAGGGTCTCCTTTGTACGGATAGGTCTAAAAAAAAATAATATCAATAACTACAATATATATATATATATATATATATCACATTTCAAAAATAAACATCCCAAAACATGGGAAAAATAATAAAATATCGTTCCAAAACCGTAATCCGTAAACGTGCCTATTTGTCGGGGAAGCGACTTTATTTATGAAACCAAAAGCAGTAACCATTGCTTCTATAAACCTGTATCTCACTTAATCCAAAAGGAGTCAAAATTATGTAAAAGGGTAATATTTTAATTGTTTCAAATCAATAGCACAAGCAACATACAATATATAATAATCATATGTGAACAAAAGAAATACAACCATTGTATACCACAAAAGAATCCATCAACCACTTGTAGCAACCAAAACTTAATGGTTTGTCTAGGTTCATAAACTTTTCATTGTACAAGGGGGATATGTGACGACTCGGAAATTTTGAACATTTGAAATGAAATATTTAATCAATTTTAAATATTTGAAAGTTATTTTAACTTGTATTTCAAAATATAACTATGGATTTGGCAATCAAATTATTGAATTTAATTTATTAAAGTTGGACAAAAATTTGAATCTTCAGTTTGAAGCTTGTTAAAATAATTTGAAGGCTTGAAAAATCTATATTGATAATACTGAAGATAATAAAAGCTTCAGAGTTGAATTTGAAAAATGATTTGTTCAGTTTTGAAATTTTATTGTTTAAATTGATATTTAAAAATAGCCTTCCGATGCACTGTCTCAGAATTCAATGAAACCAGTTTCGTTGGATCCGTAATAATTAATTATTATCGAATTTCAATTTTCGTAGCACTCGGAGTGATCGTTTGGCCATACGATAAGCAAACGTGTTGAAAATTAAATCGAAGTTTCATTTAAAGCTGGGTTCAAAACGCTATCTTCTCCATATGATCGAATTAGGACTTGAAACCTTTTTCATTATGTTCGGAATAGGGGCTTAACATTATGAACGCCTAGCGGCACGTCATGATAGGAGACCAAAATTCTAAGCTGCTAGAACGAGATATTTTGAAAATTAAATAAAACTTTATTTAATCAAATCAAAGTTAAATTAAAATCAGGTCAAGCTGTAACATGTCTCGTTCCCTTCTCAAGCACGCATTCCTTCTATTCAAATTTCAGATCTGTCAATCGCGAGATAAAGTATCGTATACCCTCCTTTCAAAGGCATCACGTACTCTGTCTTCCCTCAGAAGCTAATGCTTTCATTATCAAACGAAACCATATATCTGTTCTATATTCTATTCCTCGTGTTCAAATCGAAATGGCCAAGCTAATTCAATTAAAAAGACGAAGCCCTTTCTCTTAAAGATCAATGGACGACCCTTTTCCATTTAAATTTCACAAAATCAAAACTGTTCGAATTCATTCGAACTTCCCAGTGGAACGATATCGACCCAAGCGCGGCCCAAGTAGCAACGCGATGCCGCGAAGCTCGCGACAACGTAGAATTGGGCGGCGATGATTTAGTGATGCGCGAGTTCACGATTGACTCGAAGGCGGCTCGAGCTTTGGAGGGCGAAGGTCGCCATCGATTTCAGTGGCTAGGGTTTTGATTCGAGCAAGGAAGGGTCGACCGAAATCACAAAGCGATCTTAGGAGGAGATGTCGTGTGCGTCGAAGAGGAATACTGCAGCAACGAGACAACTTCGACTTCGATTAGGATTTGTGGTGGGTGATTTCGTGAGTTGCGCGCGTGAGCTTGGTCGCGATGGCAATCTCCAGCACGAGGGAGGCTGTAGGGTAATGCAATTAATTTTTTTTCAGATTTAAATGGAAATAAGAATTTGTATTTTGATTTTAATTCCTATTTTAAAAAAAAGAAAAGAATGAATATATATATTCAATTAACATAAGAAATTTTATGTTTTGAAAAACATAGGAATTTTATATGAAGATTGATTTTATAAAGAATAGTTCTTACAAATATATATACGAAGTTCAAAACAGAAATTGAATATAAGAATTTATGGAAAATTAGATTTTTTAATATAGTAATTTTTTTACAAGCGTGTATATATGGTTTCAAAAGGAAATATACACATGCATGTTTGGAAATTTATATAGAAATGAAATTTTTGTTTTACAATAAAGTATAAAAAAGGGGGAAATTTGTTTAAAATCAAATTGTTAGTTAAATAAATTTATTAAAAGAAATTGGTTTGAAGAGAAATTGTTTGTTTAAATTAAATTAAATTTGCTAGTAAATTAAGTTTGTTAAATGATAACAATTTGTATGGTTAATTCGAATATTAATAAATGATATAATTATTTATACAAGGTCAATATCTGAAAGAAATCAAGTTGGATTGAGAATGGATTGCAAAATAAAGGGGCAAAGGTGAGATCTTCTCACTCAAATTATAATTGAAAATTTCAGTTATTGATTGATAATTGAATTATGATAGTTAAATTTAACTGTTGATTGTGTGCTTGGATGATTAATGTATTATCAGTTATATTAGTTTAGACCCTATGCGCCACATAATAACGGAGGTTATTATATTAAACCCATATACCACGATATTCCACTTCGAAGTGGAATTGGTATTATATATGTATTTGGAGTTGTTGATTTCTTGCATTATATAGCGGATGAGACCCTATGCGCCGCATAATAGCGGATGATATTTTATAAATCCCATATACCGCGATATTCCACCTCGAAGTGGAATTGGTATTTAATTGTTGTGCTAACATCTGTGGATGCAGGGAAATAGGTTGGAGGGATCCAACTGGATTCCTCAAATAATTGAATTTGTTTCAATATTGTATGTTGATTATTTATAATCTGTGTGTGACTATTTGTGATTGAAACTGTTGAAGGCTAGAATTTAGCCAAATATATTTTTCGTATCGTAGGATACCAGAAATAAATAAAATTTGATTTTTGAAATTTAGTAGAAAAATTATAGTAAATTAATCTTAGAAAATTGAATAGATTTAAAAGAAGGAATTTGTTTCAAAAGATAATAAATCTAGTGTTGAAATAAATTTAGAAATCAATTTTGGAAATTGATTTGGTATTCGAAAATAACTTTGGAAATCAATTTAGAATTTAATTCGGTGCTAAAAATGAATATTTGGAAATCGATTTTAAAATTGTATATCAATGGATATTTAGAAGTTTAAATTCACAATGGGAATTTATAAAGGAAAGGGAAATTTGTTTCAAAAATAAACATTTGGTTATTTTTTTTAAAGGTGTGATAGGAATTTACGGATTCGGAATGTAGATTTAAAATAAATCAAGAAAGATTTATTAATTGATTTGAATGAACCATTTTGAAATGAAAAATGTATTTTCCCTGGAAAGCTGAGCGTGACTTCGAAGTTGCCTATAAATATAAACCGAAAATTTTTAAGAACGGTTATAGAAAAGATACTTTGGATAAATTATTTTCTTAACTGGTTTCAAATCTTTAAAGTATGGATTTATTTAACTACTTATAGAAGGGACTATTTTAAAGGTTAAAATTGATATTTGTTTTAGAAAACGGTTATTCAAATAGTTATACTTTATCTACTAATTTTATTTTAAAATTAGTTAGGACTTAAAATCTTATATGTGATAATTAATGTAATATCTTCATAATTAATGTTTTAAACAAAGTTTTTTAAAATAGTGTTTATTCTGAATGTTCCAAGAATATTTTGGATAAGTGATTTGAATTATTTTAACTCGGCAGATCTCCAGTGGAAATAAATGAATATTTGGAAATGTATTCCGTGTTAGGAAAAGTAACTTGAAATTTGTTTTCAAATGGTTGAAGTGTTAAAAATGTATATATCTTGCGAGAAATATTTTAAAAATAATAATTGGGAAAATTATTTAAATCTTAGTGATTGTTGTGAATATTTTATTTATAGTTAAATAACCGACTATCAATATTGGCCTTTAAATGGCATTTGAATTTCAATGCGACCGGAAATCGGATTCCAAGTGGATATTCGAAACTAACATCGAACCTTTGTGATTGTGATGGGTCTTTTATTTAAAAGAACAAAGTTAAATTGTTGTAGTTTGTTGAAATCTGAATGAACACTTATTTTAAATATAAAAAAAAGCGCTCGTTATTCGGATTAGCCGGGAGAGGACCTTGTGTTATAAAACCCATTCCGAATAACGATACGACGAAATAGGATTACATTTGAAGACAGTGTGGAAGACCGGGTATTTTCGAAAGCGAAAGGATTACCTGTCGAATATCTCTGAACCGGGTTGCTCCGGTATAGAGATTTATCACCTTTGTGATGAGGATTACGGACGTGATTTGTGAATATCCGAATTTGCAAGGGCTTCCTTGAAATGCCTTCGGTTCCGTTCGATCCCGGAACTGACTTGTATGGATGTGTGTCTGACGTTACACTTTGAGATGTAAAGCTGGTTTCTATCAAATACATTTCTGTTGGTGGCAGAGAATTTATTCTCTTAGCTTAACACCCTTCTCTGAGACGTACGAGCTCAGAAGTTATGTAGTTGATGGTGATTAGTGATACATTCCCAATTTGGTAACGTGACATACGAAGTGCTGCTGATCATTTGTTGATCAAAGCATGAATTTATGAAAATTGTAGCTTTGTGGATGAGACTTCGTCGGACCTCACACCTTGGAAATGGTCAAAACAGGAAAGATGCGACAAGGTTATTAGGGTCGCGCCCTTTAAGGTATGTCATTTCCTTCTAGAAAAGGGTGGTGTCAGATATGGAGCCCTGATATTTAACCTTTGTGGTTACTGCAAATACTTTTCTTTGTGGTTGTTGGTGTAGAGGATCCTCGAATAAAGGTCCCAAAGGACCGGGGGATGGCATACTCGAGTACTAGTTACCTAGTTACAGAGGTAACTCGGCCTTGTGTTGGCAGAGATCCGGGTAGGTTCCCGGGACGGCCCTCCAGAGGCGTACCCATGTGGCAGTAAGAAGTTCCTTAGCCTGACCATTTGTTGGAAATCCAAAGAAACAATACGCGCCATGTACGGTTTTAGTTGTATAACCTGCCATGGAATGTGGCGGTAACCTGCTATTGAACATGGTAGCTATAGTGGGCATAAGTGTGAAATGCCTATGCTGGCTAAGATTAATATTATACTTTCGAAGTGTTTTCCACACTATGCACTAATAATAATATTATTATTAAAGGATTTCGCGTATCAAGCATGTTTGACTATCATAAGAATAAATCTCCTCCAATTCTGCGTTTGCATTGTGTGTGTGGCGGGAGGCCTTATGGTAGTTTCATTTTCCAAAAGCATAGCGGATTTCTTTTTATTTTCTTTGTGAAAATAACTATTTTTAAGATCTCACACTAGTCCCACGACTGACCTAGAGTTTATTGTTCCCTTTCTAAACTCAAGGTGCCCATATTTTCCGCACGGGCAGCCTAGAGTCAAGTTAGCAGTTATTCGGGAGCAAAGTCAAGAAGTTGATGTAGAGATCAGGAGTTGGAGCTGGATGGTGAGGCGTATCACTTATATATGTAATATTTCTTTCCGCTGTTTGTTGTTGTACACTCTGATAATGTAATGTGATGTAATGTAATATCTGATATAGTGATTCTGTTTAAAGATATTTGTTCTGCTGTGAAATGTGAGATTCTGTTGTTGTTTCTGCTTCTTCTTCTACCTCTTCTTCTTTAAACCCTAACGGTTCGGTTTTTCGGCATTCTACTGTTCGGCATTCAATGCAGTGGACGTATTGATGTCGACTTTCAGGCGTCGAAAAATTGGGTCGTTACAGATTGGTATCAGAGCATTTGGTTAAGTGATAACCTTGGCTCTGTAGGGTGTTACTCATTAGAGATAGAGTCAGCAAAACTCTAGAATGAGTTGAGTGTAGCAATAGATATGAGCGCGTACTTGTTAGTGAATATAAAATTGTTTATATTGTGATGATTGGTTTGTTGAGTGGTATATGGACTCTGGTCGGTATAGTCTGTACAACTCTATCGATAGGGATCTCTAAACACTCGTACAGAACAATTCGACACGATATTGTTTTAAAATAGGGTAAATGAAATAATTTTACCCAAACTATTTCCGTATATAAAAGAAATAAATTTTCTGTCAATTATTATAGTATATGGTTGCTTGGTAGTTAGGAAGTGATAATATTAAACTATTATCGTTGATTATTGAATAAGAATTAAAATCATAACAAAGAGTTAAGAAACAAAATCCATATACAAATGAGAATTGTAAATTGTAAACGTGATTTGTAATTTGAAACATAATTCCAGAGAAGTATTTGGAAAAGTTTTGAAAAGAATTTGAAAATTTTGGAGACTTGGAAAGTTTAAATCCCTTTTGGTTTGAAAATAATTTTCAAGGGTTTGGAAAAAAAGTTTTTGGAGGGATAAAAGCTCTAAACTCTTTTCGTCACTGGAAAAGAATTCCGATGATGATCGCAACATCATCGGTGTTCATTTTCGGGTTTCCAAAAAGGAATTGCTGCCAAATTGTTTTAAGTGAAAGTTGTTTGGAAAATTTGGGTTTGGTTTTGAAATTCAAAGGATGATTTGAATTATTTTCAATAATGGTTTTGGAAAAGGTGGAAAGACTCTGGAATTTTATTAAAAATAGTTATGGAATAATAAGTTTGAAAACTTAGGAAATTCAGATTTAAACTGAAATTAACTTGAGTTAATTTGAATGAAGGTGAATTTGAGAAGTCTTATAGACTAAATGATTGGAATAAAATTTTATAAGGTGGAAAATAAAAATTGTGAATGAATAAATGAATTTGCAATTACAAATAAATGAAAGTGAATTGAATGTTGAAATTCATTTTGAATTGTAAGCAAATAGAATGGAATTGGAATTGAATTTGGTTTGTATTAAATAAGTCAAAATATTGAAATAAAAATAGTGAATAAAACTAATTAAAGGAATGACGAAATTGAATATGATTTGAAATGAATCGAAATTCAATAATTATAAATGAAAGGTAAGTTGAATCCATATAGAATTGGAAATCCAGTTTAATATAGGTAAATATAAACCAAAGTGATGAATTAAAAATAAAAATAAGAAGTATATAGAATATTTGCATTGAACTTAAGAAATGAAGTGTGAAATTCTTAAGTAAATTTTGTATTGGGAATATGCTAGGGTAATCATTAAGTGAAGGTTAAATTGGAAATCGTGAAATGGTAAGAGTGAATTAAAAATAAATTTTTGGGATTGAACAAAAGAATAGAAACTGGAATTGAAACTAAATATTGAAACCCAATTTGAATTGTGTGAAATAAAATGGAGTTGTAAAATTAATAATGGTGAAATAAAGAAATGTTTTGAGATAAAAATGAATTGGAATTTGTAATGAATTAGTAAATGAAACTAATTTAAAATAGTGATGTGAATCAATTGTGAATGAAAGATAATTGATAAAATTCAATATTCGAAAGTTAAACTAAATTCAAATTAAAATCGAAAGTGTAAATTGAATTCAAATGAAATTGAAGATGTAAAGTTGAATGATAATGGATATATAATTTCAATAGTAAAGTAAGATTGGTATAAGAAGTATATATTAAAATTCCGTAAAGGAATGTGCAAAAATGATATTTGAATGTTGAAACTGGACATTATGAATATCGGGATATACATGTATGTTACAGGGAGAAGGAATTAGGATTTGATTTTCGCTGATAAATTTGAAATTTCTCGACAAAAGGTATGTATTTAAATTTCAGTAAGAAATTTGGTGATTTACTTGTCTAGCCACTTGGCTTTTTGTTTTCTTTTTGAATCTGAGGGCCTGTGGTGCCATTTTGTAGTCGTACCGAGCTAGCCGGCAAAGGAGACGTTGGAGAAATTTTTCGAAAATTTAGGAGTTAGAAAATTTTTGAAAGTTTGAAATTTGAATTTAAATTTAAATTTGAATTGTGAAGTAAACAATGTTGTTTGGAATCTATGATTAATTTTGAAAAGTTAGTTGAAGCGATAATGGGTTGTTAATAAAAAAAGAGATTTGTTTGGTAAGTTGATAAAACTGTTCAGTTTTGGAAAGATAGCAAATGGGTTAAGGATCATTCTTCCTAACTTGTAATTTCGGGACGAAATTCTTTTAATGGGGGGAAGGATGTGACGACCCGAAAATTTTGAACATTTGAAATGAAATATTTAATCAATTTTAAATATTTGGAAGTTATTTTAACTTGAATTTCAAAATATAAGTATGGATTTGGCAATCAAATTATTGAATTTAATTTATTGAAGTTGGACAAAAATTTGAATCTTTAGTTTTATGCTTGTTAAAAATAATTTAAAGGCTTGAAAAATCTATATTGATAATACTGAAGATAATAAAAGCTTCAGAGTTGAATTTGAAAATTGATTTGTTCGGTTTTGAAATTTTATTGTTTAAATCGATATTTAAAAATAGCCTTCCGAGGCACAGTCTCGGAATTCAACGAAAACAGTTCCATTGGATCCATAATAATTAATTATTATCGGATTTCAATTTTCGTAGCATTTGGAGTGATCGTTTGGCCGTACGATAAGCAAACGCGTTGAAAATTAAATCGAAGTTTCATTTAATAGCTGGGTTCAAAAAGCTATCTTCTCCATATGATCGAATTAGGACTCGAAACCTTTTTCATTTTGTTCGAAATAGGGGTTTAACATTATGAATGCCTAGTGGCATGTCACGATAGGAGACCAAAATTCTAAGTTGCTAGAACGAGATATTTTGAAAATTAAATAAAACTTTATCTAATCAAAACAAAGTTAAATTAAAATTAGGTCAAGCCGTAATATGTCTCATTCCCTTCTCAAGCAAGCATTCCTTCTATTCAAATTTCAGATCTGTCAATCGTGAGATAAAGTATCGTATACCCTCCTTTCAAAGACATCACGTACTCTCTCTTCCCTCAGAAGCTAATGCTTTCATTATCAAACGAAACCATATATCCGTTCTATATTCTATTCCTTGTGTTCAAATCGAAATGGCCATCCTAATTCAATTAAAAAGTCAAAGCCCCTTTCTCTTAAAGATCAATGGCCAACCCTTTTCCATTTAAATTTCACAAAATCAAAACTGTTCGAATTCATTCGAACTTCCCAGTGGATCGATATCGACCCAAGCACGGCCCAAGTAGCAGTGCGATGCCGTGAAGCTCGCGACAACGTGGAATCGGGTGGCGATGATTTGGTGATGTGCGAGTTCACGATTGACTCGAAGGCGGCTCGAGCTTTGGAGGGAAAAGGTCGTGATCGATTTCAGTGGCTAGGGTTTCGATTCGAGCAAGGAAGGGTCGATCAAAGATCACAAAGCGATCTTAAGAGGAGATGCTGTGTGCGTCGAAGAGGAATACTACAGCAACGAGACAACTTCGACTTCGATTAGGGTTTGTGGTGGGTGATTTCATGAGTTGCGCGCGCGAGCTTGGTCGCGATGGCGATCTCGAGCATGGGGGAGGCTGTATTTTCAGATTTAAATGGAAATAAGAATTTGCATTTTGATTTTAATTCCTATTTTAAAAAAAAGAAAAGAATGAATATATATATATATATATATTCAGTTAACAGAAGAAATTTTAGGTTTTGAAAAAAATAGGAATTTTATATGAAGATTGATTTTAGAAAGAATAGTTCTTATAAATATATATATATGAAGTTCGAAACAGAAAATGAATACAAGAATTTATGGAAAATTTGATTTTTAATATAGTTATTTTTTTACAAGCGTATATCTATGGTTTCAAAAGGAAATATACACATGCATGTTTGGAAATTTATATAGAAATGAAATTTTTGTTTTACAATAATTATAAAAAAGGGGGAAATTTGTTTAAAATAAAATTGTTAGTTAAATAAATTTATTAAAAGAAATTGGTTTGAAAAGAAATCATTTGTTTAAATTAAATTAAATTTGTAACTAAATTAAGTTTGTTAAATGATAACAATTTGTGTGGTTAATTCGAATATTAATAAATGATATAATTATTTATACAAGGTCGATATCTGAAAGAAATAAAGTTGGATTGAGAATGGATTGCAAAATAAAGGGGCAAAGGTGAGATCTTCTCACTCAAATTATAATTGAAAATTTCAGTTATTGATTGATAATTGAATTGTGATAGTTAAATTTAATTGTTGATTGTGTGCTTGGATGATTAATGTATTATCAGTTATACTAGTTTAGACCCTATGTGCCGCATAATAGCGGAGGTTATTATATTAAACACATGTATGTCGATATTCCACCTCGAAGTGGAATTGGTATTATATATGTATTTGGAGTTGTTGATTTCCCGCATTATATAGCGGATGAGACCCTATGCGCCGCATAATAGCGGATGATATTTTATAAATCCCATATGCCACGATATTCCACCTCGAAGTGGAATTGGTATTTAATTGTTGTGCTAACATCTGTGGATGCAGGGAAACAGGTTGGAGGGATCCAACTGGATTCCTCAAATAATTGAATTTGTTTCGATATTATATGTTGATTATTTATAATCTGTGCGTGATTATTTGTAACTGAAACTGTCGAAGGGTAGAATTTAACCAAATATATTTTTGGTATCATAGGATACCAGAAATAAATAACATTTGATTTTTGAAATTTAGTAGAAAATTTATAGTAAATTAATCTTAGAAAATTGAATGGATTTAAAAAAAGGAATTTGTTTCAAAAGATAATAAATCTAGTGTTGAAATAAATTTAGAAATCAATTTTGGAAATTGATTTGGTATTTGAAAATAAATTTGGAAATCAATTTAGAATTTAATTCGGTGGTAAAAATGAATATTTGGAAATCGATTTTAAAATCGTATATCAATGGATATTTAGAAGTTTAAATTCACAATGGGAATTTATAAAGGAAAGGGAAATTTGTTTTAAAAATAAACATTTTGTTTTTTTTTAAATGCGTGAAAGGAATTTACAGATTCGGAATGTAGATTTAAAATAAATCAAGAAAGATTTATTAATTAATTGGAATGAACCATTTTGAAACGAAAAATGTATTTTCCCTGGAAAGCTGAGTGTGACTTCAAAGTAGCCTATAAATATGAACCAAAAATTTTTATCAATGGTTTTAGAAAGGATACTTTGGATAATTATTTTCTTAACTGGTTTCAAATCTTTAAAGTATGGATTTATTTAACTACTTATAGAAGGGACTATTTTAAAGGTTAAAATTGATTTTTGTTTTAGAAAACGATTATTCAGATAGTTATACTTTATCTACTAATTTTATTTTAAAATTAGTTAGGACTTAAAATCTTATATGTGATAATTAATGTAATATCTTCATAATTAATGTTTTAAACAAAGTGTTTTAAAATAGTGTTTATTCTGAATGTTCCAAGAATATTTTGGATAAGTGATTTGAATTATTTTAACTCGGCAGATCTCCGGTGGAAATAAATGAATATTTTGAAATGTATTCCGTGTTAGGAAAAGTAATTTGAAATTTGTTTTCAAATGGTTGAAGTGTTAAAAATATATATATCTTGCGAGAAATATTTTGAAAATAATAATTGGGAAAATTATTTAAATCCTAGTGATTGTTGTGAATATTTATTGATAGTTAAATAACCGACTATCAATATTGGCCTTTAAATGGCATTTGAATTTCGATGCGACCGAGAGTCGGATTCCAAGTGGATATTCGAAACCCACATCGAACCTTTGTGATTGTGATGGGTCTTTTATTTAAAAGATCAAAGTGAAAATTGTTGTAGTTTGTTGAAATCTGAACGAACACTTATTTAAAAGAAAAATAAGCGCTCGTTATTTGGATTAGCCGAGAGAGGACCTTGTGTCATAAAACGCATTTCGAATAATGATACGACGAAATGGGATTACATTTGAAGACGGTGTTGAAGACAGGGTATTTTCGAAAGTGAAAGGAATACGTGCCGAATGTCTCTGAACCGGGTTGCTCCGGTATAGAGATTTATCACCTTTGTAATGAGGATTCCGGACGTGAATTGTGATTCCGAATTTGCATGGGCTTCCTTGAAGTGCCTTCGGTTTCGTTCGATCCCGGAATGGACTTGTACGGATGTGTGTCTGACGTTACACTTTGAGATGTAAAGCTAATTTCTGTCAAATACATTTCTGTTGGTGGTGGAGAATTTATTCTCTTAGCTTAACACCCTTCTCTAAGATGTACGAGCTCAGAGGTTATGTAGTTGATGGGACTAGTGATACCTTCCTAATTTTGGTAACGTGACATACGAAGTGTTGCTGATCATTTGTTGATCAAAGCATGACTTTATGAAATGTGTAGCTTTGTGGATGAGACTTCGTCGGACCTCACACCCTTGAAATAGTCAAAACAGGAAAGATGCGGCAAGGTTATGAGGGTCGCGCCCTTTAGGGTATGTCATTTCCTTCTGGAAAAGGGTGGTGTCAGGTATGGAGCCCTGATATTTAACCTTTGTGGTTACTACAAATACTTTTCTTTGTGATTGTTGGTGTAGAGGATCCTCGGATAAAGGTGCCAAAGGACCGGGGGATGGCATACTCGGGTAGTAGTTACCTAGTTAAAGAGGTAACCCGGCCTTGTGTTGGCAGAGATCCGGGTAGGTTCTCGAGACGTCCCTCCAGAGGCGTACCCATGTGGTAGTAGAAAGTTTCTTAGCCTGACCATTTATTGGAAATCAAAGAAACAATACGCGTCCTGTACGGTTTTAGTTGTATAACCTGCCATGGAATGTGGTGGTAACCTGCTATTGAACATGGTAGCTATAGTAGGCATAAGTGTGAAATGCCTATGCTGGCTAAGATTAATATTATACTTTCAAAATGTTTTCCACACTATACACTAATAATAATAATAATAATAATAATAAAGTATTTTGCGTATGAAGCATGTTTGACTATCATAAGGAGAAATCTCCTCCAATTCTGCGTTTGCATTGTGTGTGTGGCGGGAGGCCTTATGGTAGTTTCATTTTCCAAAAGCATAGCGGATTTCCTTTTATTTTCTTTGTGAAAATAACTATTTTTAAGATCTCACACCAGTCCCACGACTGTCCTAGAGTTTATTGTTCCCTTTCTAAACTCTGGTTGCCCATAATTTTCCACACGGATAGCCTAGAGTCAGGTTATCAGTTATTCGGGAGAAAAGTCAAGAAGTTGCTGTAGAGATCAGGAGATGGAGTTGGATGGCGAGGCGTATCACTTATATATGTAATATTTCTTTCTGCTGTTTGTTGTTGTACACTCTGATAATGTAATGTGATGTAATGTAATATCTGATATAGTGATTCTGTTTAAAGATATTTATTTATTTATTATATTTGTTCCGCTGCGAAATGTTAGATTATGTTGTTGTTTCTACTTTTTCTTCTACCTCTTCTTCTTTAAACCCTAACGGTTCGGTTTTCGACATTCGACTGTTCGGCATTCGATACAGTGGACGTATTGATGTCGACTTTCGGGCGTCGAAAAATTGGGTCGTTACACGGTAATAAATTACCAAGTGTACCTTACGTTCAATAGCTTTAGATAATTACTTAATAGATTATTCATACATCCTTAAACAATTTGTAGTATCATTTCTCAAACTTCCCATCAGCCAAAATAACAAAGAACTTAAGTATTATTTAAATTTTCTTGATGTATATAAATATTTTATACATAATATCAATTCTAATCGCTTGCTTGAATACACACATTCCACTTTTGAATTAGTATTGTTAACCCGACCACTCTAGTGCGGACTCTGATCCAATTTCTTGATTTGAAATTTTCGTTTTCCTTGCATAACTATAAACCACGATAGAAAACTTCAAACTCACATCAAAAATTCGTATCAATTGTTTGCCGTCAAGAATCGAGCGAAAAATCCTAATTCGAACTGGTGTGAATTACTACAATTCTTGTGTAATCTAAATCAGAATTGTTATGCGGATAGAATGATTTATGCACAATTTACATATTTTATTGGTTTCTTTTCACATCATCATTTACTTTTCATTTGTTTTAGTTCATTCATACAATAATTATCTTTTATTAATTTTCTTTCATTACTTACACAATTTATTTCTCATTCAATATTTGAAATCATCAATGAATCCGTTATTAAAGTATTACATACATTTCATTGCAGATTAATTCACATTTATTATTTACTTATAACCTTGATATCCATTTTAATATTAATATTCATCAATGAATCATTTCAGTCATTTTTTGAGTTTATAATCATTTACCTAAACAGTATTCACTTTTTTCTATTTAATTTAATTACTATCGTTTCAAAATATTAACTTATGTTTAAAATACTTCTTGTACATCTTAATTCTTATTTATAGACATAACTCCATTACTTAAGTTATATTTGTATAAAATTCTATTACATATTCATATTAACATTTCAACTTTTAAACATTTATGGTTACTTTTATACATCCTTTTATAATGTAACTAAGTGTTATACAAATTTATCTTATTCATTTAAGTTAGCAAAAATTTTCAATTATTTACATCTTCTAAATTCATTATCCTTTAATTTTTAAGTGATAAATCTCCAATTTCTTTACAGTTTCATTAATCACTTAGCTTCTAATTTCTTCTTTCTCGTTTAGAAGTTTCCAACTATTAAAATAGTTAAGATTTCATTTCATTACAATAATTGAAATCCTTAATTTATAGAAACTTAAGAACTAAATAACGGGTTCCATTTCAAATCATTCTAAAATATAAATTCATATCTTATATATATATATATATATATATATATATATATATATATATATTCAAATCATACTTAAGAAAATAAAATTAAAACTTATTTATCAAGGAAAACTTGTAGCCAAGCTACTACAGTGGTATTCCTATTTTGAAGCTCGAAAATGAATGTCGATGATGTCGCGGTCATCACCGAAATTATTTTCCAGCGGCAGAAGATGGAAGTATAGAACTTATTTTCTTTTCAAATTCTTTTAAAAAAATTCTTTCAATCTTATGGAAAATATTTATATCCAAAAATACTTTCAAATAATACTAATATTATATTCCAAAATTTTGAAAACCAATTTCAAAATTTCGGAACTTAAGTTCTTAAATTTCCAATTCGTATGCACTTTATTTGTAAATTCTATTATGCAACCAATATTTATAAAATTTCACTCTTTAACAAACAAACATATCACATGCAACTATATCTATTTATAAAAATTATTCTTTTATATACAAAATATAATACTAGGTAAAATTATTTCATTTATCTATATTTCAAAAACAATACTGTGTCGGTCTGCCCTATTAAGTGTTTAGAAATCTCTATCGATGTCATAGTGTCCTATGCACCGACCAGAATTCATAAATACTCAACAGAACAAATTAACACAATACAAAATATTTTTATATCACTAACAAATACGCTCTCTCATATATATACTCTCAAACTCATTCTATGGTATTGATAACCCTATCTCTAATTGAGTTAACCCCGAACAGGCTAAGGTATCCCTAAACCTGGCTCTAATACCAACTGCTGCGACTCACTTTTTTGGACTATATAAATCGACAATAAACCACATATGTCAACTCAAACCATTCAAAAGGGAGGATTGTGAATGGGGTAAATAAAAAAATAAGAGAAAAGAAGGAAAAACAAAACACAGAATCTCACTGCGGAATGACAAAATATAATAATCAAATAAATAGTTCATGGAGCTGTTTTATGATATACATTTGATTACATAATTTTTTTACAACAATCAGAGTACAAACAATGACATACCAATAATGATGCAGTAGAAAATAACTAATAATATATTATATGAACTCCATCTTCATCCTCTAGAAATAAAGTCTTCAACACTGAAGTGCTCAGGCTGACCCAAGCGTAATGAAAAGACAAAAAACTCGAGTCAGAACTAAAAGATCATATATAAGTTAAATCAACAACAAGTAAACACGAGTGTAATGGCTTCAGAGATGTTTATGGGATTTTACATCTCCTATCCAAGGTATAATGTGCATGCAATAACTTAAGAGATGTTTCGGGATTTACCATCTCTAAAGGATCTGTTAAACTATTTATATGTAGTAATATATGATATATATGTAGTGTCTATCAGTAAAGTAAAGTAATAAAATAGCGTTAAGGCATTACCCATGTCCCCCTTAACACATTTTATATAAGCATCGTAGTCTATACAGTACTGTAAACTCCACCATAAACTGGTGGACTATCAGGAAGCACTCCATAGGTACGACACAAACCAAAATCATAGTGGGATCGATAAGGCATATGACAAGGCACACAAGGCAACGCCCAAGGTAGGATTCTACCGTTTTGCACGCCCGGACTGGTGGTAACGCATATCAGCTACTACTGTCCACCTTGAAACACACTCCTATAATCAAATTGAAGGTGGCCACCAATCAATCTTAAAGTAACAGATATGGTATCGAAGAAGTGTGTCTGATAGGAGGAGCGACCTCACTTGGCCGGGGATAGCTCCAGTTTTAGTCATACCAAGCTGACCCGAAGGCCAGGCTGCGTTCTTACCTCATACCAGTAGCGCTCGTCAAACCATCCTACTTCGTTCTGGATTATCCACCACGTATACAGTTGTTAAAGTAGTTTCGGAATTGGCAGAGAGTATGACAATACCCAACCCTGCTCTCTTTAACAACCAAACGCTTATTTCACACCATGGTCATTTTATAAAACATTTTTAATAGTAAATCTAGTAACAGTTTATTCCTTCATATCAAGATATCCATATACTAATTCCAAAAGTATAAATATATTCATAAATACTGAGGAAGATTTCTTCCAATCAATTTTGAAAATGATTTATAAATCTCTCTTAAACCATTTATAAAATATTTATATGCTTTAGAACCATTTATAAAGCAATTTATAAATTCCAAAACAATTTACAACTCTTCCCTTTTCATAGACTTCTACGCAAATTCCTTTAAAACGCTTCCAAATCCCTTTGTACAAGTTCCTTTATAAAACCCTTTATAAAATACTTTAAAACCTTTATAACTCTTTTATAAAACCATTGTAAAATCCTTTTATAAAATCCATTATAAAATCTCTTAACTTTTATAAATTCCGTACAAAACCTTTCACAAAATTCTAAAATCTTTTACAAAAATCTTTTATCATTTAAAGTTATTATGAAAGTCTATATTTATTATCTTAAATCAAAACTATATATCATATTAAATTAAATTTAAAATATATATATTAAAACTATATTAAAAAAATTATTAAATTAAATTTTAAACTATTTAAAATATATATTTAATATTAAATGAAATAAGAAGTAAAAATCTTAAATTTACATTTAAAACCATATATTAACTTATAATTTGAAGCTTTGAAACATATAAATAAATTATTTTCCAAATATAAATCTTTAAATAAAATCATTAAATTAAATATATAAATTAAAGTTATAAACAAACATGCTTTACCATTTAGAAAATAATTTAAAACCGACATACGATGTCCGTATATAATTTTCTCCCCTATGGTCAAGTGATTGATGTGTATCATTTTAACTCAAAATAGTTAAAATTCCGGGCATATATCATTTCAACCCGTATCCCGCATCAATAATTTCCAAATCAATAAAATCGCTTACGTATGTGTCATTTCAACCCATAACGATTTTCCCTAATCTATAAGATCATCGTATATGTATCATTTGAACCCATAGTGATTTTCCTGGCAACAAACTAAGGGAACTTATAGTGTGATAACAACATATATAATAAACATAACTTTCAATCATCCAAAATGTCAATAAATAAACATGCATCACAATCAACATCCAGATCAGTCAATAAATCACAATAAATAATTGATTATCAATATCTAGTATTTAACTATCAACTTAATTTCAATATTAATTTAAAGGGTAATTTAAATCAAATTAAATTTAAATAACAATTTAAATTACCAAATAGCTGTCAATAAAATTCTTATCACATCATAAATTTAATTCAACTAACATAAGAAGGTTTAGTATTGTGTGAGTGGGTTAAATCACTCACCTTTGATTTACCGTCGATTTAAAATCCAAATAAAGTCCAAAATTTGAACAGTCTCCAAAATCAACCAAACTAATTCCATGCTGTCCGGAATTTCGATACGAACCCAATGCAAGAAACCGCGTCCAAATCCAAGCTCGTATGAAAAAGTTACCAGCGTTATAAGTTTTAAATTTTAAATTTAATTTAAAATAAAATTAGGCCATAATTGTAAATACGTATACCTCCCAAGTCCTAATCACTTCCAACCCGAGATCAAACCATGTAAACATCTTCAGCTGCCACCCTCAAGCTTCCACCGCTGCCGCTACGTACATTACCACCTTGATCGGAGGCCGCCACCATAATTTCCTCCTCTGGCCGCCCCACTGGCCAACTCGTGCCCAACACTAGCGCTTCCAGGCGCATCGCGCCGCCGTGCCATTCACGGTCGTTTTCTGGTAATTTTGGCGACCTCTGACATGAATGAACACCATGGATGCACTCCTCTCAGCCTCCTCTACGTTCCAGTACCCTTCGATCACTCCAAAGTCGAAGATCCACCGTTGAATTGACAACCCTAGAAAGAATGGCTGTGACTTTTTCACTGATTTCTGGCCAAACCATGATTCGATTTCAAAAACGAACAGCAGATGAAGATTACGCTCGTTGAGTGCTTCGCGATGATATATAATTCGATAGGTTTTGAGGAGCTTAAATTTTCGATTTGGAATTGGAAAATTAGAGTTTTGTAAAGACGGCCAATAGAGAAGGAACCGATGAGAGTAAATGTACGTAGAGAAATTGGAATGGGCTGCTAAGGTTAGAGGAATAATCTATTTACATAGACAGTGATGGATAAGAATAAATGGACAGATCGAATTGGGTCGAAACGATAACAATGATCTGAAAAGCCCATTTCTTTCTCGAAACAAAAGTAGATCATCATATATATCAAAATATAGGTTTTCGATATTTTTAAACTCAACAGAACTAGTTTCAAACTCTATTTTCATTGTATACAGAACTAAGCTTTCAAAATCAAACTATATTCATTTAAATTCTTTTAATTGATTTCTATGTGTTTCGAGCTCTCACAATCAAAGGATAAGTCCGATTGCTACGAAACTTGAAATCCTCCAATAATTCACTATTACGGATCCAATGAAACTGGTTTTGTCGAAATCCGAGAGAGTGCCCAAAAATTCGAAGTTTCACGTTAATTAAATAAATTATTATTAAATTGATTTACTAACTTTTAAATTTAAATTTAAAAGTTAACAATTTTATCATTTTTGATTACATAGAAATTTATAATCTTTTAAAATAAATTTTCCATGTTAAATCTAATAAAATATTACATTGATTTCAGCATACAATTACAACTATAATAAATACATTCATTATAATTAAAATTTCAAGCAAAATCTTTTACTTTGATTCTCACTCTTACTATTGTATCAACTATTACCTTATGAATATAATTAACATTAGTTTACATTTTATTACATTCATACTCTACAGTTATCATCTTAATTCATATTAACGAATATTTAATTATATTAAATTCACGTTGATTTCCAAATTATTTCCATAAATTGAGTAATAAAATAATAACTAAAACAATTATCACACATTAGTAATTTAAACATATTTTTGAATTTATTATTTACAACCAAAAGCTATTAAATTTATATACTAATTAATTGATTTCATATTCCATAGTAAACCTATATCAATTAATAACGGATAATTTCAACATTAAATCCAACATTTAATTTATTCCTTATTTACAATTATAACCAAATTAACTTTACAATTATTTCGATTGATTGAAATCACATTAAAATAGTTGTCAATAACATTTGAACAACATTATTAAATCATATTCTATTTATTTTTCTCATTAATAAATCATAAATTTTAATTTCTCACAATATTAAATTTCAAAATCTTATTAATTTAATAGTTTTTATTATAAAAAATACAGATTGTTACAGTTTCTCACATTGATTTTGCCAAACTGACCTGCGCATTATTTTCCAATTATGCTAGGGTCGGGCCGAGCATGTTTTCTATATTTAGCTGGACCCTTTGGAGCTTTTAGGAGATAAACTGGTTGACTCCAAGACGTACTTCCATATTTAGCAGTTATTCCACTGTTTGTTCTAGTTGTATTTATCAGCATGTTGTAAAGACGGTAGTTATAACTGTCTTATCTGATGATATAATAGTGTTGTACTCTAACTAATGTATGTATTATAAAGTTCAGTTTTCTTTTGTAAAGACCATTTGTATATAAAATGTTATTTGTCACGTTTTATGAGATTCTGTTATGTCTTTTCTTTCTTTTATCCTAATTATTTGTCTTTCCGGCACTTGGATGTTCGGCACGTGAATACCGTGGATGTATTAGTATCGACTTCTAAGGATCGAAAAGGCGGGTCGTTGGATATGTTGATTACTTGAAATCATTTTAAAAATTAAATTCATGTTTTGTAATGTTTGATGGTTTTTATATTCATTGAATTGTTGTTTTCATATGTTCAAATAAAATTTCAATAAATTTTTTATAAGTGGACTTTTGTGTAACACCTTGAACCTGCTTTTATTTCTTTCTAATAAAACCCAGATTTCTATATATTTACTTTAAATTTTAAAACATATAAAATTACAAATTATATATATATATATTATTTTAAATTTGAAACATTATTTACAATTATTTACCCATGAGTATGTATATATATATATATATGTGTTATTTTAACTTAACGTTTATAGAAGAGACTTTGTACATAATCGTATATTTAATGTTAAATGCTTCCTAAGTTAAAATTAAATTTAAAATTGTTAATGGTAGAATTCATAACATATCAAATAGTCAAAAATTAATTTTAACAAGTAAGTGTGTATGTACATATATGTTTATGTATATAATTGTTATTATACATATATTTATAATTTTTGTTTTATATAGTAATAATAATTATTAACTTTGGAAAACAAAGACATATACAGTGGGGAATTTTTTTCCCTATTGCAGTGTATTCTGGCCCCTATATATGGTCACGTTAGCCATGTATGCTTCATATATATTGCAAGCATACTATACAACTACGAGCGTATTTGATAAAATTATAGATTAAAAGTCATATAAATTAAATAAAACTTGTTTAAAAACAAGTTAAATAAAATAAAGATTTTAATATTTAAGATTGGATTTAAAATCAATGAGACTACATAGGTCCAACAAAGATCTAAAATGGATTTATTTTTTTAAATTCACTATCTAACCTGCTTTCGACTGACTCGGTTCCTTCGATGGTATCAAACTTTAATGGTCTACGCGGGAAAAATCAGTAATATTCGTGCTAACTTATAAATGTTCATCCATTTAGTAGGTTGTCTAGAAAGGTAGTGTCTAAGGTTAGGTTTGAGTAATCAACTACTCTTCCCTTTCTAGCTCTTGTCCAAGCCCGAAGGACGATGTAAGCCCAAAGATTATCCCAATATAAAGGCCCAAATTGATTTTGGGCTTTGGATAAATTTTCAAAATTCATTTTGAATGTTAAAAATTAATTTTCGAATATTAAAACTAAACTCAATAAAAAATAAAATTTATAAAATGTTTTCAAAATTATTTTGAAAATAAATTAATATTTCTTAGAAATTATTTAATAATTTAATTAATTGAATGAATTAGAAAAATATTTACTTAAAGGTTCACTATTTAAATGAACACACACACACACACACATATATTAATATATATATATATATATATATATCAGTTCAAAGTTATTAAGAAATATATTTTTTTTTGAAAATTTTGAAATTTATTGAGCATATATACATATATATTGTAATGTTTAAGGTATATAAAATGTTAATTTTTGAAATTTATTAAGAAATGATTTAATTAATTTTTTTTAGTTAAATGGATATTTACTTGATAAATATCTGTTAACTAATAGTTAAATGGTAAATCAATAAATGTATATAATGAAATACGTATATAAAATAATAAATGTTATAGTTAATATTCATTCTAAATTCTTTAAGTTGAATAAAATACATTTTTGAAATTTAAAATAATTTATTTAATTTGTTAATTAAATTAATATATTAAAATTAATTAAATATGGAATTATTATACATCTACATAAGATTATTATATAATTTAATTTAATTATAAACTATTATATATGAGTTAACCTTACATCATATGAATGTATTAAACTTAAGTAGAATTGTAAGAAACTCAACTTAGGTTTAAGGGCCAAGTATAGGAATATTATAGGTATACCATGATTTCAGATGTGTCCAGCGCTTGAATCATGAGTGTATTCATAAGAAATACATTATTCCCTAAATTAAGGTCATTCAATGTGTGTGCACGCACATATGTGTGTGTATAAGTATATTAATTAATTAAAGATTGCAAATATTTAAATATAAATGGTCCATTACCATTTAGATATCAATATATTACTTGCATACTCTTTAGTCATTAAAAAACTCGAGCTAGGGACGTTATATGTAGTACTATTAACATATTGACTAGATGAGGTAAAATACATGCATGTATTTGTTGAGCAAACTCAATGTATGTGCATTATACTTAGACCATTATGAAATAGTCGGTATGACTGAATAATCTCTTTCGATTTGTTGAGAAAACTCAACGTCGAGATTGAGATTAGGACAAAGACCACGAGTTAGGAGTTGTATATGATACAACTATAAAGTGTTTTCCTTTGCTTACAGCTTATTAAGAAAACTCGAGGTTAGAATCCCAAGGCAAGCTAGTCCCAACACCCGCCAGAGAAATCAGATTTCTATGTATTTTAAGGTTTTGAGAAGCAAAAAAATCTTTTTGTAGCCTTATTAGAAAAACAAAATAGTAACATTTAACATTTCTAGTATAGGAAGATCATATGTAACGTTAAAATAATCTACGTCGATAAATTTATGCAACTGACGCAAATTGATAAAATATTTATCAACTAAAATATAAAAATGAACTGAATCAAGATTGACATAGAAATATATAATATACTTACCAATAAATCTTTGGCATGTTGTCACTTCAAAACCATGCAAGGGCCAATTCATAAGACCACTAGAACATTCATGCCTCGGTAGCTTAAGTGATTATTTGTCTGAGACTATATATAGTCTTTTATGAGTTCGAACTCTTAAGCAATACAAGAATATGGGTATTTGATCCACTTTCGATTTAGAGGTATGCGCGGGTCGTTTTGGTGCGGGTTGAAGCCCAAACCGCTACCACGCTACATCAAACAGTTAATAAAAAATATAAACCATTATACTAATCTTTTAGAAGGTTCAGTTTCCATTCGTTTTTGATGTAATATGGTTCGGTTTTGGTTTGGTCCAGTATGAACCCATATTAAATGTCAAATAAAAGAGTACTACAATCAACAATCAATTTACGAAGGTAAATGCATGAAGTTTTTACACTTAAATATTAAAACACATAATATGCTGAAATGAAATATTAGTTCTTAATTGTACAAATATTTCAATTTGACATTTAGCTACAAGTGTTTTAGTAGATTAACCAAACATCAACATTAATAAATGCATAATCATTAAGTAAAATGACTTGAATAACATTTATCTAAAAAAATAAGATGGGAAATTATTAGACTAAAACTTTAACTTCCTTCTTTATGACAATGATTATTATATTTTTATAAAAAACATACTTGAAAATAGAATGTACATCGTTAGAATTTAAAATGAGATAGGAGTTGCTTATATTTTTATCATAAGATTACTAGTATAAATTTTCGGTTCGGCCCATTTACTATGAATGGTTCAATCGTCCAAAAAGCAACCGAACCGTACCGATGTAGGTAGGTCCAGTTTGGGTATTTGCTTTGGTTAGAAGATTCAGTGCGGGTTTCCGCACAGTTTTTACGGTCTGATTTGGGCGGTTTCTGTACAGCCGTGTGGTTTGTACCCACCGCTAATTCGATTACATATAACTATTATATGGCAAACAGTTGAGATTCGTAATGTATGAAACTTCGATGAAATTGGTTCACTTGAAATTAAGTAGTAAACCATAGTGTGAGATCGTGCACTCAATATGATTAATGATAGTAAGGATCTTGTTTTATTAGATATAGCACTAACCAAGAACTACAATATGTACCTAGAAATTTGATCACTGCTGGTCAATTTGAGTATAGTGCAACTTATTTGATATCCTTAAATGTTAGGAATACCGAATGCACTTTAGTAAAGAGTTCATTACAGTCTTGTAGCAAGAGTCTCCTTTTGAATGTTTCAACTATTTCAAAATGAAGAGAATGTAGAGAGTGGATGTAACTTACGCACAATTGGGATGAAGAGAGGGCATGGTCACCACTACTTTAGTTAAAGAGACATTAGAAACATGAATTGTATAAAATGCTAAAAGATACTTAAATGGAATGAGAAATGTGATTCCTATCCCAATTATATTTTCATATAGAAATTTTTTCTATGAAAGTTATTTCTTCGAATTCAAGATATTGATTTGAAACTCTTGGCTGTAAACAAGTTATATAGTGTGAAATAAACTTTTGTATTAAGTGGTTGAATGGAGCTTCATATTTTGTAAGGTATTATAGCAATGGTGGGAATAGTGGAAGTGTGACGACCCGAAAATGTTGACATTTGAAATTGAAATATTTAAGCGATTTTAAATATTTGGAAGTTATTTTAAAATTGAATTTCAAAATATCAGAATAAATTTGGCAATTAAAATTATTGAATTTAATAATATGAAATGGGGTGAAATGTTGTATCTTCAGTTTTTGAGCTAGTTAAACATAATTTGAAGTCTTGGAAAATTCATATTGATAATATTGAAGGTAATAGAACTTTTAAAATTGAATTTGAAACTGTTTTGTTCAGTTTGAATTTATATCGTTTAAATCGATATATAAAAATAGCCTTCCGAGGCACAGTCTTGGAATTCGACGAAACAAGTTCCATTGGATCCGTAATATTGTATTACTATTGGATTTCAATTTTCGTAGCATTCAGAGTGATCGTTTGGCCCTACGATAAGCAAACGCGTTGAAAATTATATCAAAATTTAATTAAATAACTGGTCCAAAAAGCCATCTTCTCCATACGATCGAATTAGAACTTGGAACCTTTTCCATTATGTTTGAAATAGGCGTATAACATTATAAATGCCTAGCGGCATGCCTCGATTGGAGATCGAGATTTTGAGTTGCGGAATCGGGACAATTTAATTTTGAATTTAAAAATTAAAATTTAAAATATAAACAATATTTTTGCAAGCTCTTTTTACACGTATTAAATTTCTAGCACATGTCCTTCCGATCTTAACACTTGTCTCCCCTTGAAAGAAAAAAAACAAATATCTATCTTTCGAAAAGTAATTTGCCGATCCAAATTTTCTTGCTTTAATTTAAGTTCATCCGGTTTATTCAAAAACTGATCGAAGAGAAAAAAAAGAAAGAGTATACATCGTCTGTTCTTCAATGGCAGCCAGATACATCATCATCCTAGGATAAAGTCTCTTGCTTCCAAGCGGTTACTGGTCCCACCAAACCCCAATCTAGCCTTCAACATCCTCACCGAGTACACTTGGGACTTTGAACTTGCCATCTCCACTATTCTTCTCGAATCGATTTTTGCGAAAAAAAGATGCACATTCCGACTAAAATTCAAACGCGAGAGGGAAGGGCGACCTAGGATTCGAGGCAGTGGGGGTCGCGACTAAATCGTGTATGCGTTAGGGAGGAGTTGCGATAGTCTCGAGTTCGAATTGTAGGAAAGAAGGCGACATCGAGGTGTCCGAAGTCGATGCAGATGCGGAGTAAGTGGTGGCTTAGGGCTGTGATCGCAGTGTGGCCAGGCAGTGAGGCGATAGCTGTAAATTTTGCTTTTATATATTTTTATTTAAATATTTATATATTGATAGTAAATGAAGATATGGATAAGACTTTGAAAGAAAAAAAATTAATTAATTATAGTAAAGAATTTAAATGCAATTTATATATATATGGATCTAGATTAATAAAGTTATAATATGTTTTAAATAGAAGTTATTTACTGGAGATATATACGTTAACAGTAAAGTATATTGCTTTTATTATTAATTCAATTTAAATGAATGTTTGCATATACATATTTGATTTGAATTTAATTTAGCATATATATATGAATGCATGCATATAAGTTAGGAAAGAAATAATACAAATATATTTATAACTCGGTATTTAATTTTTACAGTTAAGAAGATTTTTGTTTGTTTATTTACTAAAAAGAAAATAATAAATATATATACATACATTTTAACTAATGTAATTATTTTGGTAATTAGAAAATATTTTATTTAAAAAGAGTTAGTTTAAAACTAATTATTAGTTAAGTCAAATCATAAAATGGTGATTGAATTATTCGATGGATTCGAATATTAATAAATTGTATAAATTGTTTATGCAAGGTCAAAATTGCAAAGAAACGATCCGAAATCGGAATGGATTGCAAATAAAAGGGCAAAGGTGAGATCTTCTCACTCAATCGGATTTTTCGATTTAATTTTAAATAGTTAAATTTTAAATTGTTGATTATGTGCTTGGATGATAAATTATTATCAGTTGTATTGGATTAGACCCTATGCGTCGCATAATAGTGGATGATATTATATTAATCACATATACCGCGATATTCCATCTCGAAGTGGAATTGGTATTTATATATGCATTTGAAGTGATTGATTTCCCACATTATATAGCGGATGAGACCCTATGTGCTGCATAATAGCAGATGATATTTTATAAATCCCATATATCGCGATATTCCACTTCGAAGTGGAATTGGTATTTAATTGTTGTGCTAACGTCTGTGGATGCAGGGAAACAGGTTAGAGGGATCCAACTGGATTCCTCAAATATTTGAGTTTGTTTCAACATTGTGTGTTGATTAATTATAATCTATGTGTGATTATATTTGTGATTGAAATAATTGAAGGCTATAGTTTAGCTGAATATATTTCAAGTATCGTAGGATGCCAGAAATAAATAAAATTGGATTTTTGAAACTCAATTAGAAAGTTTATAGTAAAATATATTATTGAGAATTGGATAAATTTAAAATAAGGAATTTTAAAAGGATAAAGGTTTATTTTTGAATCCTATTGAATTAATTCCAAAAATATGGGAAAGGAATTTAATAAATGGATTTCAAGTAATATTATTCAAAAGTTGAAGAATTTTTTTTAAAATACGGACTTTAAATAGTTTGGAAGAGATAAAGGAATTTATTTCAAAAGAAAATAAATTTAGAAATAAATTTGAAAATTAATTTGGTGTTTAAAAAAATAAATCTTTAGGAAATCAATATGAAAATTAATTTGATGTTTGAATGAAAATTGATTTAGTGTTTGAAATAAATTTAAAATCAATTTGGAATTTGATTTGGTGTTTAAAATAAAACTGGAAATCAATTTGGAAATGATTTGGTGTTTGGAAATGATTTTTGAAATAAATTTGAAAATCGTATATCAATGGATATTTGGAAAATTTAAATTCACAATGGGAATTTATAAAAAAAGGAAATTTTGTTTTAAAAATAAATGTTGGTTTATTTTTACAAGTGTGGAAAATTTTTTACTGATTAGGAATGAAAATTTAAAATAAATCAAGAGGGATTTATTAATTGATTTTAATGAACTATTTTGAAATGGAAGGTGTATTTTCCCTGTAAAGCCGAGTATGTTTTAAAGTAGCTTTCAAAATTAAAAGTTTTAAAGTTGTTTTTTAAAAAGGGTTGTTGTGGAGAAATTATTTTCTTAAGTTGTTTTAAAATCTTTAAAGTAAAGATTTATTTAATTAATTATAGATGTGATTATTTAGAGATTTTAATTGGTATTTGATTTAGAAAATGGATATTTTAATAATTACACTTTATTTAATAATTATATTTTTAAATTAGTTTGTAATTGAATTTTTATGTGAGATATTAGTATAATATTTTCATAACCAATGTTTTAAATAAAGTGTTCTAAAATAGTTTACTCTGAGTGTTTTCAAGTGTATATTTTGGATAAGAAATTTAAATTATTTTGAAGTATTCGAACTCGGCAAATTTTCAGTGGAAATAAATAATAATTGGAAATTTATTCCACATGAGAAAAATGATTTGAAATTTGTTTTCAAAGGATTGAAAGGTGAAAAGTGAATTGAAATTTGTTTTCAAATGGTTGAAGTGTGAAAATATATATCTTGCAAAGATATTTTGAAAATAAATAATTGGGGAAAAATTATTTAAAATCCGGTGATTGTTGTGAATATTGATTGATAATTAAATAACCGACTATCAATATTGGCCTTTAAATGGCATTTAATTTCGATGTGACTGGGAGTCAGATTCCAAATGGATATCTGAAATCCACATCGAATCTTTGTGATGGACCTTTTGTTTAAAAGATCAAAGTGGATATTTGTTGTGATTTACTTGAAATCTGAATGTAACACTTATTTTTAAATAAGCGCTCGTTATTCGGATTAGCCGGGAGAGGACTTTGTGTCATAAAGCCCTTTCCGAATAATGATACGACGAAATGGGATTTCATTTGAAGATGGTGTTGAAGACCAGGTATTTTCGAAAGCGAAAGGATTACCTGTCGAATGTCTCTGCACCGGGTTGATCTGGTATAGAGATTTCATCACCCTTTGTGATGGAGATTTAGGACGTGATTAGTGAATATCCGGATTTGCAAGGGCTTCTTTAAAGTGTCTTCGGTTTCGTTCGATCCCGAAACAGACTTGTATGGATGTGTGTCTGATGTTACACTTTGAGATGTAAAGCTGGTTTCTATCAAATACATTTATGTTGGTGGTGGAGAATTTACCCTTAGCTTAACACCCTTCTCTGAGACGTACGAGCTCAGAGGTTATGTAGTTGATGGTTACTAGTGATACATTCCCAATTTGATTATGTGGCATACAAAGTGCTGTTGATCATTTATTGATCGAAGCATGGCTTTGTGAAAAGCATAGCTTTGTGGACGAGACTTCGTCGGACCTCACACCTGGGATATGGTCGAAACGGGAAGGATGTGGCAAGGTAATTTAGGGGTAGCTCCCCTGAGGGTATGTCATTTCCTTCTGGAAAAGGGTGGTATCATGGTATGGAGCCCAGATACTTAACTTATGTGGTTGCTGCAAATTTATTATACTTCGTGGTTGTCGCTTTGTGGTTGAGGATCCTTGGATAAAGGTTGCTAACGACCGAGGGATGGCATACTCGTGTAGTAGTTGCCTAGTTACAGAGGTAACCCGGCCTTGTGTTAGCAGAGAGTTGGTTAAGTTCTTGGGGTGTCCCTCCAGAGGCGTACCCATGTGGCCTAGGAAGTTCCTTAGCCTGACCATTTATTGGAAATCCAAAGAAACAATACGAGTCCTTTACTATTGCAATTGTATAATCTGCCTCCTCAGGAGGTAGCTATAGCAGGCATAATATAATGGTACCTATGCTGGCTAAGATTTATATTATAATTTCGAAATGTTTTCCACACTATGCACTAATAATAATATCAAAGAGATTTTGCGTATCAAGCATGTTTGACTATCATAAGGAGAAATCTCCCCCAAGTGTGCGATTGCATTGTGTGTGTGCCAGGAGGCCTTATTGTAGTTTCATTTTCCAAAAGCATAGCGGATTTCTTTTCTGTTGTGAAATAACTGTTTTTAAGATCTCATACCAGTCCCATGACTGACCTGGAGTTTATTGTTCCCTTTTTAAACTTTGGGTGCCCATAATTTTCCACACGGGCAGCCTAGAGTCAGGTTATCATTATTCGAGAGCGAAGTCAAGAAGTATGCTGGGGAGATTTGGAGTACAAGTTGGATGGCGAGGCATATCACTAGTATATATGCTATTTCTTTTCCACTGTTGTGTTGTTGTAAACCCTGATGATGTATACATGATATAGTGCTTTTGTTTTAAAAGATTATTCATTTGTCTATTATATATTGATCCGCTGCGAAATGTAAGATTACGTTATTGTTTTCTGTTTCTTCTTCTCTCTTCTTCTTCTTTACCCCTAACGGTTCGGTTTTCCAGCATTCGATTGTGCGGCATTTGATACAGTGGATGTATTGATGTCGACTTTCGAAAGTCAAAAATTGGGTCGTTACAATTTTGGTATCAGAGCAATTGGTTAAGCGACAACCTTGGCTCTGGTGGGGATTACTCATTAGAGATAGAGCCAGTGGTGCTCTTGAATGAGTTTAAGTGTAATAATGGATATGAGCGTGTATTTGTTAGTAAATTTAAAAATTGTTTTATATTGTGATGATTGGTTTGTTGAGTGGCATATGGATTCTAGGCGGTACTGTCTGTACAACTCTATCGATAGGGATCTCTAAACACTTGTACAGAACAATTCGACACGATATTGTTTTAAAATAGGGTAAATGAAATAATTTTATCCAAACTATTTTTTATAGAAAAGAAATCATTTTCCACAAATTATTATAGTATATGGTTGCTTGGTTGTTAGGAAGTGATAATATTAAATTATTATCATTGAATATTGAATAAGAAATTGAAATCATAACTTAAAACTGAGAAATAAAATTCATATACAAATGGGATTTGTAAATATGAATTGTAAATGTGATTTATAATTTGTAATAGAATTCCAGAGGAATATTTGGAAATGTTTTTGAAAGGATTTGAAAATTTGGAAATTAAATCCTTTTTTAGTTTGAAAATGATTTCAAAGGTTTTGGAAAAGTGTTTTGAATGGATGAAAGCACTAAACACTTTTCGGTCGCTGGAAAACAATTTCGGTGATGACTGCAGCATCATAGATGTTCATTTTCGAGTTTCCAAGAGAGGAATTGCTGCCAAATTATTTTAAATGGGAGTTGTTTGCAAACTGGGTTTTGTTTTAAAAATTCAAAAGATAATGTGAATTGGTTTCAAAGAAAAATGAATTTGGAATGTTGGAAAGACTCTAGAATTTTATTAAAATTGGTTATGGAATAATAAATAAGTTGGAGACTAAGAAAAAAATCGAATTGAAAATGAATTTAAACTTGGATTAATTTGAATAAAAGTAAATCTGAGAAGTAAGTCTCGTAGACTAAGTGGATTGAAATTTTGAGTCAAATAAAATGATGATATGGATTCAAAATAAAATTGAAATGCAAGTAAATGAAAATGGAACTGAATATTGAAATTCATTTCGAATTTGTAAGTAAATTGAATTCATTTGGAATTGGAGATCCATTTTAAACATAAGTGGATATAAACCAAAGTGGTGAATTGAAAATAAGTATGGGAAGCATGAAAAATACTTATATCGAACTTAAGAAAACAGTGGTGAAATTCTTAAGAAAAATTTGGAGTTTAATAAGTTAATGATCGAATAAGATTAAACTGGAAAATTGTGAAATAACAATAGGGAATAAATGAATGAAAATCAATGTGGATAAAAGGAAAGAAAATTGGTATAGCTAATAATCAATTAGAAATGAATACGTAGGATATAGGTATATTCTTGTATTCGCATAGCGATTTGATCCAGAATTCGAGCATAGAATTTCGAGATAATTATATCGATCCGAGTTAGGGTTTTTCACTCGATTTTGGGCGAAGAACCTGGATATGAATTTTTGGTTGATTCTGGAAATTTTCTATCATAGTTTACAGCTATGCAAGGAGAATGACGGTTTATGATCAAGAAACCATATCTAGGTCCACACTAGGAAGTCGAGTGGACGAGACTAGTTCGGAAGTGAAATTGTGTGATCGACTGAACCGTCAAATTTGAAAATTGCATACGAATGATACAAGTACATCGTACGGATTTGAATGAAATAAATATTCAAAATTTTGTAAAGAAATGTACAAAATGATATTTAAATGTTGTAATTGGATATTATGGCTAGTAGGATATACATGTGTGTTAAAGGAAAAAGATAAAGTAGGATTTTTATTTCCAAGATAATTTAAATTGCTCGAAAAAGATATGTATTAAAATTTCTATATGAAATTTGATGACTTTCTTGTCTAGCCGCTTGGCTTTTTGTTTTTTTTTAAATCTGGGGGACCATTGTGGCATTTTGTAGTCGTACCGAGCGAGCCGTACAAAGGAGACGTTGGCGAAATTTTTAGGGAGTTAAAAAAATTTTGAGAAAATTTTGAAAAATTTAAATTTGAATTTAAATTTGAATTGTTAAGGAAACAATGTTGTTTGAAAACTATGGAAGGTTTTGAAAAGTTAGATGAAGTGATAATGGGTCTTAAATAAAAAGAATTATTTTGACAAGTTGATAAAACTGTTTGGATTGGGAAAATAATGAATGGGTTAAGGATCATTCTTCTTAACTAGTAACTTCGGGACGAAATTCTTTTAAGAGGGGAAGAATGTGATGACCCTGAAATGTTGACATTTGAAATAGAAAATTTTAATTGATTTTAAATATTTGGAAGTTATTTTAAACTTGAATTTCAAAATATAAGAATAAATTTGGCAATTAAAATTATTGAATTTAATAATATAAAATGGAATGAAATGTTGTATCTTCAGTTTTTGAGCTTGTTAAAAATAATTTGAAGTCTTGAAAAATTCATATTGATAATACTGAAGGTAATAGAACTTTTAAAATTGAATTTGAAACTGTTTTGTTCAGTTTGAATTTATATCGTTTAAATCGATATTTAAAAATAGCCTTTCGAGGCGCAGTCTCGGAATTCGACGAAACTAGTTCCATTGGATCCGTAATATTGTATTATTATTGGATTTCAATTTTGGTAGCATTAAGAGTGATCGTTTGGCTGTACGATTAGCAAACGCGCTGAAAATTATATCGAAATTTAATTAAATAAATGATCCAAAAAGCTATCTTCTCCATACAATCGAATTTGAACTCGAACATTTTCCATTGCATTTGGAATAGGCGTATAACATTATAAACACCTAGCGGCATGCCTCGATTGGAGATCGAGATTTCGAGTTGCGGAATCGATACGATTTAATTTTGAATTTAAACTTTAAAATATAAAATATAAACAATATTTTTGCAAGCCCTTTTACACATATTAAATTTATAGCACGTATCCTTCCGATCTTAACACACGTCTCCCTTTGAAAAAACATATATCTATCGTTTGAAAAGTAATTTCTCGATCAGAATTTTCTTGCTTTAATTTAAGTTCATCCAGTTTATTCAAAAACTAATCGAAGAGAAAAAAAGAAAAAGAGTATACATCATCTGTTCTTCAATGGCAGAGCTAGATACATCATCATCCCAGGATAAAATCGCCTGCTTCCAAGCCGTAACTGGTCTCACTAAACCCCAATCTGGCCTTCGAAATTCTCACCGAGTACAATTGGGACCTCGAGCTTGCCATCTCCACTATTCTTCTCGAATCGATTTTTGCAAAAAAAAAAAGAAGAAGCAGATTCCGATTAAAATTCAAATGCGAGAGGGAAGGGCGACCTAGGATTCGAGGCAGTGGGGTCGCAACTAAATCATGCGCGCGTTAGGGAGGAGTTGCGGTAGTCACGAGTTCGAATTGTAGGAAAGAAGGTGAAGTTGAGGTGTCCGAAGTCGATGCAGGCGCGGAGAAGATGGTGGCTTAGGGCTGTGATCGCAGTGTGGCCAGGCAGTGAGGTGACAGCTGTAAATTTTGCTTTTACATATTTTTATTTAAATATTTATATACTGGCAGTAAATGAAGATATGGATAAGACTTTGAAGAAAAAAATTTAATTAATTACAGTAAAGAATTTAAATGCATATATATATATATATATATGTATGTGGATCTAGATTAATAAAGTTATAATATGTTTTAAACAGAAGTTATTTACTGGAAATATATATGTTAATAGTAAAGTATATTGCTTTTATTATTAATTCAATTAAAATAAAGGATTGTATATACAAATTTGATTTAAGTTTAATTTAGCATATATATATATATATATATATATATATATATATATATATATATATATGAATGCATGCATATAAGTTAGGAAAGAAAATAACATAAATATATTTATAACTCAGTATTTAATTTTTACAGTTAAGAAGATTTCTGTTTGTTTATCTATTAAAAAGAAAATAATAAATATATATACATACATTTTAACTAATGTAATTATTTTGGTAACTAGAAAATATTTTATTTAAAAGGAGTTAGGTTAAAACTAATTATTAGTTAAGTCAAATCATAAAATGGTGATTGAATTATTCGATTGATTCAAATATTAATAAATTGTATAAATTGTTTATGCAAGGTCAAAATTGCAAAGAAACAATCCGAAATGGGAATGGATTGCAAATAAAAGGGCAAAAGTGAGATCTTCTCACTCAATCGGATTTTCCGATTTAATTTTAAATAGTTAAATTTAAAATTGTTGATTGTGTGCTTGGTTAATAAATTATTATCAGTTGTATTGGATTACACCCTATGCGCCGCATAATAGCGGATGATATTATATTAATCCTATATACTGCAATATTCCACCTCGAAGTGGAATTGGAATTATATATGCATTTGGAGTGATTGATTTCCCACATTATATAGCGGATGAGACCCTATGTGCCGCATAATAGCGGATGATATTTTATAGATCCCATATACCGTGATATTCCGCCTCGAAGTGGAATCGGTATTTAATTGTTGTGCTTACGTCTGTGGATGCAGGGAAACAGGTTGGAGGGATCCAACTGGATTCCTCAAATATTTGAATTTGTTTCAATATTGTGTGGTGATTATTTATAATGTGTGTGTGATTATATTTGTGATTGAAATCGTTGAAGGCTATAGTTTAGCTGAATATATTTCTGGTATCATAGGATACAAGAGATAAATAAAATTGGATTTTTGAAATTCAAGTAGAAAGTTTATAGTCAAATTTATTTTTGAGAATTGGATAAATTTAAAAGAAGGAATTTAAAAGGATAATGTTTTTTTGAATCCTATTGAATGAATTCCAAAAATAAGGGAAAGGACTTTAATAAATGGATTTCAAGTAATATTATTCAAAAGTTAAAGAATTTATTTTAAAATACAGATTTTAAATAGTTTGAAAGAGATAAAAGAATTTATTCTAAAAGAAAATAAATTTAGAAATAAATTCGAAAATTCATTTGGTGTTTAAAAAATAAATCTTTGGGAAATCAATATGAAAATTGATTTGGTGTTTGAATGAAAATCAATTTGGTGTTTGAAATAAATTTAGAAATCAATTTGGAATTTGATTTGGGGTTTAAAATAAAATTGGAAATCAATTTTGAATTGAATTGGTGTTTGGAAATGATTTTTGAAATCAATTTGAAAATCATATATCAGTAGATATTTGAAAATTTTAAATTCACAATGGGAACTTATAAAGGAAAGGGAATTTTGTTTCCAAAATAAATGTTGGCTCATTTTTAAAAGTGTCGAAAGAAATTTACAGATTTGGAATGTAAATTTAAAATAAATCAAGAAGGATATATTAATTATTTTAATGAACTATTTTGAAATAGAAGGTGTATTTTCCCTGAAAAGCCGAGTATGTTTTAAAGTAGCTTTCAAAATTAAAAGTTTTGAAGTTGGTTTTTAAAAAGGGATGTTGTGGAGAAATTATTTTCTTAAGTTGTTTTAAAATCTTTAAAGTAAAGATTTATTTAATTAATTATAGATGTGATTATTTAAAGATTTAAATTGGTATTTGATTTAGAAAATGGATATTTTAATAATTACACTTTATCTAATAATTTTATTTTTAAATTAGTTTGGACTTGAATTTTTATATGAGATATTATTATAATATTTTCATAACTAATGTTTTAAATAAAGTTTTTTAAAATAGTTTATTCTGAATGTTTCCAAGTATATACTTTGGATATAAAGTTAAATTATTTTGAAGTATTTGAACTTGGCTAATTTTCAGTGGAAATAAATAATATTTGGAAATTTATTCCACGTGAGAAAAATGATTTGAAATTTGTTTTCAAATGATTGAAAGGTGAAAAGTGATTTGAAATTTGTTTTCAAATGGTTGAAGTGTGAAAATATATATCTTGCAAAGATATTTTGAAAATAAATAATTTGGGAAAATTTATTTAAAATCTGGAGATTGTTGTGAATATTGATTGATATTTAAATAACCGACTATCAATACTGGCCTTCAAATGGCATTTGAATTTCGATGCAACAGGGGGTCGAATTCCAAATGGATATCTGAAATCCACATCGAACCTTTGTGATGGATCTTTTGTTTAAAAGATCATAGTGGATATTTGTTGTGATTTATTTGAAATGTGAATGTAACACTTATTTTTAAAATAAGCGCTCGTTATTCGGATTAGCCGGGAGAGGACTTTGTGTCATAAAACCCATTCTGAATAATGATACGACGAAATGAGATTGCATTTGAAGATGGTGTTAAAGACCGGGTATTTTCGAAAGCGAAAGGATTACCTGTCGAATGTCTCTACCTGGGTTGCTCCGGTATAGAGATTTATCACCCTTTGTAATGGGGATTCCGGATGTGATTAGTGAATATCCAAATTTGCAAGGGCTTCTTTAAAGTGCCTTCAGTTCCGTTCGATCCCGGAACGGACTTGTATGGATGTGTGTCTGATGTTACACTTTGAGATGTAAAGCTAGTTTCTATCAAATACATTTCTGTTGGTGATGGAGAATTTATTCTCTTAGCTTAACACCCTTCTCTGAGACGTACGAGCTCAGAGGTTTTGTAGTTGATGGTTACTAGTGATACATTCCCAATTTGGTAATGTGGCATACGAAGTACTTTTGATCATTTGTTGATCGAAGCATGGCTTTGTGAAAAGCGTAGCTTTGTGGACAAGACTTCGTCGGACCTCACACCCCGGAAATGGTCGAAACAGGAAGGATGCAGTAAGGTTATTTGGGGGTAGCGCCCCCTGAGGGTATATCATTTCCTTCTGGAAAAGGGTGGTATCATGGTATGGAGCCCAGATACTTAAGTTATGTGGTTGATGTAAATTTATTATACTTTGTGGTTGTTTCTTCGTGGTTAAGGATCCTCGGATAAAGATCGCTAATGACCGGGGAATGGCATACTCGTGTAGTAGTTACCTAGTTATAGAGGTAACCCGGCCTTGTGTTGGCAGAGAGCTGGTTAAGTTCTCGGGGCGTCCCTCCAGACGCGTACCCATGTGACCCAGGAAATTCCTTAGCCTGACCATTTGTTGGAAATCTAAAGAAACAATACGAGCCCTTTGCGATTGCAATTGTATAACCTACCTTCTCAGGAGGTAGCTATAGCAGGCATAATATAATGGTACCTATGTTGGCTAAGATTTATATTATACTTTTGAGATGTTTTCCACACTATCCATTAATAATAATATCAAAAAGATTTTGCGTATCAAGCATATTTGACTATCATAAGGAGAAATCTCTCTCAAGTGTGCGATTGCATTGTGTGTGTGCCGGGAGGCTTATGGTAGTTTCATTTTCCAAAAGCATAGAGGATTTCTTTTCTTTTTTGAAAATAACTGTTTTTAAGATCTCACATCAGTTCCATGACTGACCTGGAGTTTATTTTTTCCTTTCTAAACTTTGGGTCCCCATAATTTTCCACACGGGCAGCCTAGAGTCAGGTTATCATTATTCTAGAGCGAAGTCAAGAAGTATGCTGGGGAGATCTGGAGTTCAAGCTGGATGGCGAGGCGCTAGTATATATGCTATTTCCTTTCCGCTATTGTGTTGTTGTAAACTCTGATGATGTATGTTAAACTGATATAGTGTTTTTGTTTTAAAAGATTATTCGCTTGTCTATTATATATTGTTCCGCTGCGAAATGTGAAATTTTGTTATTGTTTTCTGTTTCTTCTTCTATTTTCTTCTTCTTTACCCCTAATGGTTTGGTTTTTCGACATTCGATTGTGCGGCATTTGAACATTCTCTCCGAGCGCAGCGGACCTCTCCGGGTCCATGCCTCTTCTTTTTTGTTTTACAGGAACGTAATTTGGGTCTATGTTCAACATATGACTCGCAATAGCGGGAGAAATCCCGCATATATCAGAATGTGTTTAAGCAAAAACATCCAGGTTCGCTTGGAGGAAATTAATGAGATCCTCGACCATTGACGGGTCGAGTTGCGATCCAATCTTAAGAACTCTAGACGGCTCATCCCGGATGACTAGAATGTCAACCATCAGTTTATCCTGTGTTGTTTTTGCTTCCCTGGGTTCTCCATCATCATCTCTCGGATCTATGTCTTGATCAATCCGAGAGTGCCACCCGAGCCAGGGCTCGGGCACTACTTGTCAATCGCTAGTATTCCGAATGCGGATGGAGTTATCCGCAACCTTTCCTTTCTTTCGCCGCTGGGCCTCTCTTAGCTCAGCCACATAACATGCACGACTGGTCACCTGATTGCCATGCACTACACTGATTCCCTTGTCTGTCGAAAATTTTAACGTCAAACACCACGGGGACAAAGCGGCCCTAAACTCCGCCAGGGTCGGCCGACCCAGAAACACATTATATGGAGAATCAACATCCAACACTATGAACGGTAGGATTCGCACCCTCCTACGCTCACCTTCTCCCAGTTCACCTGGCAACTCAACATACCCTATCGCATTAGTCACTGCACCATTAAAGCCATGGATACGGGCTTTAGATGGCTTTAAATCTTTCGTCTCCATCCTCATTTGGTCATATGCCTTTTTGAAGATAATGTTAATGGAGCTTCCATTATCAATTAAAATTCTTTTTACATATGTTGGCCTGATCGTCGCAGATATGACCATCGGATGGATGGTAGGAGCCTCCACCTTGTCCACATCTCGGCTCCTAAACAATATATCGTCTGTCATCATGCATTGCTGCTTTGGGGGGATCCCATCCTCCACATTCGAACAACACTCATAATCTGCATGCCTCAAGGAGTTAGCATATTACTCCATCTCCTCCCAATTCTTGTCTGCAGGGTGAGGTCCACCGACTATCATGTTTATGACCAATCTACCCACAGTTCGGGCAGGTTCCTCTGGTTGGAGTGGAGTCGGCCCGCGTCCGGGGTCTGATGTTCCTTGCCTAACATCTTGTGGGTTCTTAACAAATTCCTGTAGTTTTTTCCACGTAATCAACTTTTCTATAGCGTCGTGGAGGTGTCTACACTCCTCTGTATTGTGCCCATAAGTTTCATGGAAGCGAAAGTACTTCCCCGTCCGTTTCTATTTCTCTGTGGACTCCTTTGGGCGTGGCTGTCTGTATTGAAAAGTGTTACAAGTTGATGGGTAAATATTCTCAAGATATGCATTCAGTGGGGTATATTCGTCGTAGGCTGGAATCCTTAACTTTCATTTCCCTGCTTCTCTTTTCTTTCCAGGAATTCCTCCTCCGGACCCTTTAGACTGCCCAGGCTTGTTCTGAACATTGACTTGAACCTTCTCGGGTTATCGCCGGATTGTTTTACGGTGATGTTGCTTTTCACTATCTCCTGAACAGGCCCAGGTGCCTTATCTCACCTCGTCCATCTCGCTTCTTCTCTTCTTATGAATTATTGAGCCTTTGAATAGAAACGCTCCAGCGTTGTTGGAGGATTTCCTGCCAACCAATCTCCAAACTCTAAATCTGGATCCACTCCTTGCATTACTGCCATCAGAATTGCGTGGTCATTGGAGTTGCTAACTTCAGTAGCCACAACATGAAATCTCTGCAAGTACTCTTTCAACGACTCCCCCGAAGCCTGAATTACACTTGATAGGGACATCACATCCTTGGGATGAGAGGCGTGTATCCTGAACTGTTCTACAAATTTCATTGACAATTCGTCGAAGCTGGATATAGACTACAGGGGAAGTCGAGTGAACCATATGATGGCGATTCCAGATAAAGTAATTGGAAATCATCTACACTTGGTCCCGTCAATTTCTCTAGCCGAATCCATCATCCATTCATACCTCATCACATGATGCCTGGGATCGGTCTTTCCTTCGTAGGCTGGGATAGTTAGCATGCTAAACTTCCCGGGATACTCGGCCTGTAGGATGGTATCGATGAATGGAGTATGACTCCTGGATATCTCCCAATCTTCATTTGTTAAGCCTTGATTTTCTCTCATTAACTGCCTGACCATAGCTGATAAGTCCGGAGTTTGTATAGAGGATGGAAGGTTGGGCTCTGTTCTGCGAGACCGCTCAGGTTGACGTTCCCTCTGTTGGCGATCTGCCAGACGTGTATCTTGAAGACCGGCTTCATTAGGGTCTTGGTGAGCCGGACGTCCGGTCTCCACACACACTCCAGCTCTTAAGTTCCCTGTTCCGGCTTGGGTGTGGTCTCCAAGATGTGAGTGATCCCTAGTTGATCGATCAGTAGCACCTGCTTGTCCAGTTTCAGTTTTATGGCGTCTACGCCTGGGAGGTTCATCGGATGAAGTCGAGCTATCAGATGAAGAATAAGGAGCAGGGCTACCTCCAGCATTCCAATGTTGTTGTTGAGTAAGCTGAGTCATGAGGTTAGCGTTAGCTTGAATCTGCTCAGCAAGTTGTCTTCTACTTTCCATGAGTTCTCTCAATAGGTCGTTGAACTCCGTCCTAGTGACAACTTCCGTATGGTTATGAGCTTCGGCGGTCCCTATGTCGGGATTAACTTGCTGATTGTTAGGTCCTATCTGTTGTACGCTAGCAGTCTCGTTGACGTCCATGTTATGAGAGGCTGATCGGGTACATGGTCTTCCCATAGCAGAGTTGTTGATCAAAACTCTGAGTAGATTCAACGGACGTTCTGTCAATAAGTTGGATCTCCTTCGGGGGATTTATTCAATCCAATAGCTACAAAGCAGATCCTAACGTCTTGAGAATTCGATTCTCAGTTAAAGCACCAAAATGTTAGCACCAGAATTGGTCACTAACACCCTTGAGAAAGATTGTGTAGAGAGATTAATGAAGAAAGTAAATTAAAACAGAGCGTTGTATGCTAAAATAAATGCAAAGACAAGAACACCGGATTTATAGTGGTTCGGCGTTACTGCCTACGTCCACTTTGAAGTTAATCTTTATTGCTTTACTCAACAGTTGATTGCAGAAACAATCCGCACACCAACTACTTAAATACAATTGTTAAGCAAAAAAGGATGAGTCTTGAATGCAGCAGAGTCTCTCTAGTATTCTCGAAAAAAGGTCCATTTCATTGTGCCCCTGCCCCTCTATTTATAGACGAAGATGGTTTGGACTTCCCTAATGGGCCTAGGAGCAAGATACCTCGGCCCATGGTGAGTGACTTCTATATGCCGAGCCGTAAATGCCGAACGGCAAATGCCGAGCCACATATTCAAGCCGATCGGCACCTCTATGCCGAATGAGGCAGTGTGTTGAGTTAAGCGTGTAGGCCGAACGAGCCTGGAATGACGAACGATGCTAGAGTGCCGAATGGGATATGAATGCCGAGCGAGGTTGGAATGCCGAATGAGGCTTCATGCCAGTCGAGGCTTCATGTCGGTCGAGGCTTCTTCCGAATGAGGCTTCATGCCGGTCGAGGCTTCTTCCGAATGAGGCTTCATTCCGGTCGAGGCTTTATGTCGAGCGGGGTTTCATGCCGGTCGAGGCTCTATGCCGAACGGGGCTGGAATGCCGGTCGAGGCTCTATCCGAGCGGGGCTGGAATTCCGAATGATACTGGAATGCCAAGTGAGGTAGGGATGTCAAACGATACTAAATGTCGAGCGAACTTCATGTCGAATGACCCTGCTATGCCGAACGGCACTGCCATGTTGACCGAGGCTCTATGCCAACCGAGGCTTCTACCGAACGAGGTTCATGCCGAACGGTATGTATGCCGAGCCTCTAATTACTTGGTCAAACATCCAGGTAACAGTGTCCATCGAGTGACTATAGTTGAGTTGAGTGGAAGCATCGGAAGTGAAGCACTATTTAAGAGAGGATTCATCTCCTCAATTATATGAGGTTAGTATCACAGTCAACTCAACTCAACTCAAAGCCAAAGTTTCTGGCCGGAGAATTTCAATTAATAATAATTGTTATTATTAAGGAATTTGTGTTTGGACTATAGAGTTGAAAGTGGACATTATTGGAATTTTGACCAGTACCAAATTCCATAAGTCCAAAGTGATATAGTTTTGACAAAGGGAATTGGCATAAATAAATGTCATAATCGAGTAACGCTTATTAAACTAAAGTTGGTTTTTACCGAAATTGAGTAAGTGATAAATTTGGCCATAAGCCACACCACCTGCTAGGTGACGTGTGAGCGTTAACATTCGAATAATTTGATGATAATCGTTGATCGAATTTACGCCCAAGGGTCACAAAACTAAAATGATAAATTCTCTTTAGACTGAATGATTTAATTAGTTTATAATTGTTATAAATTAATTAAATTAATTAATATTTATGAAATATTAATTATGAAATGTGAGTATGATTTGAGAAACAAATTGTTAACAAGAAAACTTGTCAACACCCCAATGTAGAATTAAAGGTGCAGAAATGTCCTTCTAAGCTTCTTTTGATTAAGTTGGAAAGGCTATGATCTTATTGCTTTCTTTGGTTAACCTTTTGAATAGGTCTTTGTTGTGAAAACTCTTCCTTGTCCGACCTTTCTACCCAGTTGAAACACTTATATCCCTTTTTTTAAGTCCTTCGAGCTTGTTGAAGTTGTTTGGTTATCCTTTCGAAACAATCGTGAAACACTAAAGGTTGGCACTAGGGAGTCAGGGATGTGGTTTGATTGGATAGGTTTTGACTTCGTCGAAAGCTGGTCTTCTAAATGGCTTGGGTTCAGTCTTGAAATTTAAGGGAAAACAAGCTAAGTTTAAGGTTTCGACTCACTAAAAAGTGAGCGTTTGGTGAGTAATGGTTTGGAGCTAAGGACTTAAGTGTATTGGTAAGTGAGAGGTTTCAACTCTCTCGAAAGGTATCCTTTCGATTAAGTTGACAGAAGCGGAACACAGTTGAATCAAATAAAAGTCCCAAAACATTTCAATAATCACCAATATCAAAGTCTTGCCTTCATTAAACTAATGATATAAAAACCGATCAATTTCCACTATTCGATTCCCAAATTAGGGTTTACAATTTAAGAAGGTGCAAGAAGAAGGTGAATGAATTTGAATCCTCTAAACCACCCCTAGGGTCTTATTTATAGGTGCAGGTTGACACTTTTCGACTCAAAGCTTTCGACCTGGTCGAAAGCTGGCTTGATAAACCTTTTGCCACCCTTGACACTTATGCATCCCTCTGCTTTGCACTTGAATGGATTTGAATGCTTTCGTCTTCATCGAAAGGTGTGGATGCACCTTTTTCCTTTCGTGTTGCTTTGTTGTTGCTAGTGGGAAGTAGCATGAGCTTTCGACTTTGTCAACGGGCACTTCTTTGGGTTTCGAAGGTGTTGAAATACTCTAAGTTTTGACGTAGAAGGTAGCTTTCGAAGACATGCTTGTAGATAGATGCGAAACCTTTCCCGGTTGTTAAAGGCTCTGACCGGTTCGAAAGGCTTGATTATGCTTTCAAAAGGGTTGTTCTGATCATGGCATCTTTCTGAGTAGTTTGAATGAAGGTGAAACCTTTGGTTTCAAAAGGTATGGCGCGCATGTGAGGGTTTGTTGTATGCTACATTCGAAAGGTATTCTTCCTCTTATTCGAAACGTCTTCAAGTAGGCGAAAGCATCTGTT
This sequence comes from Allium cepa, assembly GCA_030765085.1. Taxonomy (NCBI): domain Eukaryota; kingdom Viridiplantae; phylum Streptophyta; class Magnoliopsida; order Asparagales; family Amaryllidaceae; genus Allium; species Allium cepa. The sequence continues at coordinate 552,925,976 of CM060938.1, forward strand.
TCGAAAGGAAGACATTGAACCGAAAGGGAGATTTCGACCACTTTAATCCCTTCGAAAGCTTGTAACATATTTGGCTTTTAGCTGTCTTCGAAAGGCTTTGTTGGCACTGTCATTTCTTGTTCCTTTTTTCTTTATATTCATTTTTGTTTCGACAAGGTTGAAGTGAGAATTGGTGGTAACACAAATATTGTGTATAGATTTATAATAGTTATAAATATGTCAATCAATATGAGATATTGATAACAAATTAATTAGATTTAATTACCACATTTTTCTGGGCTTAAATGGGGTATTGATCCATGGACTTAGAAGAGATTTTTAGCTACAATTTTATGATAGGGATGGCTAAAAATGGAGGAAATTAGGTTTTAAAATAGATGGAGGAAACTAGGAAAGATATGAACCTCTTTTCTCGCCCTCAAACATTATAAAAGGCCTCTCTAACCCTAACCTATATGACAGATTTTGAGTCGCCTCCATCTTCTAAATTATGACCGCCATTAACTTCTTATTGTTACCGAAACAAAGCTCCATTTATCCCTAAAATTATCAAATAAAATTCAAGTAAAAACAAAATTGTTCGATAGTGAAAGGTCGCTGATTCCAAACTAGCAATCTAACGGATCAAGGAACAATTGAAGAAAGAGGATACACTATTCCAACATGGACTTAAGGGCATCTGTAGCAGGTAACATTTATTAAATATATTATCATGTTTTAAAATATGTTGATCATATATGCCTATAAATGTTTACATATCACTGTTATTGCATTAATCATGCGGGATTTTATATGTAATGTTGTCGGCATAATGGAGATTGGTAATATGCATAAAATTTAATGTTTGTATTCATAATTTTGTTTGTAATCTGATATTGTAGGTTGAATAAATTGTTTGTTTAATTTTATATTGGTTTATATTCGCATAAATATTAATTTTGTATTTGTACTCATGTACAATTTGTATTAAAGCACATATGCTTAAATCTACTACATAAAATTGATCCAAAAATTTTCTTACACATGATTATGTTTGTTGTGAAATATAAGCACTGAAAATTATTTTTTATATTATCAATATTTATTGAATATTTGATTTAATAAATCTGTATAAAACAAAGAAGGTTTTGGAAATTAAATTTTATATTTTTCTAAAATTAATTCATGATGTCATATGCACACAGAATTTTTTTAGAATTTTTCAACTTTATTTTATAAATTATTTTTAGTTCGGCCACACATTATTTAGTTAACAAAAATTATTATTTTAATTTCTAAAATTATAGAGATTTTCTGTGAAATCTAAAACATGATCCTATATTTTATGGAAATTGAAACTTTGAGTTTTTGTTATATAACCATTTTATATTAATTAATTAAGGGCCGAAACTATTAATTCATGATATATGCATAATAAAATATTAAAATCATGTTAACTTTAAATCTATGATATTTTCGAACTAAAAAAATTATTTTATATTTATGTATTTATATTTATGTATGTGTATGTTATATTATAAATTAATTTACTATTACTTTTTATATTGACTAGCTATGCATATATATATATATATATATATATATATTCATACATATAAAATTAAATAAATAATTTATTTTAATTCATATTAAATGTATTATTTTATCATACATACATACATACATACATATATATATATATATATATCTTAATTGTTACTTATAATATAACATGTGGTTTACATAAATATTTTTCTATAATACTTTAGTAATGGAACATATTTATATATACACACACTTTCGTATGTATACATACATACATACATATATATATATTGGAATTTATAACTATATGTACATGCACATATTTGACAGCGTACAATACATATGAAATGAGCTAATGTGTCCGTTGCGATGTAAATCCCAACATCTATATATGGGCATGTTATATCTGGCACAGATTACTATGTTACTCATGCACGCACGCACTCATAGATAGATGTGTGCGTGTGTTGTATGTATTTATATTTTAAGTAAAACCAAAATCAAATAAATTTTGAACTACAATTTATAAATTCAAATAAAATACATGTTTTTATTTAAACTATAATTAGAAACGTTTTAATTGAATTAGACTTCATAGGCCCAATAAAGATCCAACAGGGTAATTTTTTTTAAAATTCACTTATATCTTCCACTACGAACTGGCTTAGTTCCAACAGTTTCCATACTTGGAATACCGAACCTTTTTAGTATGGTATCTATGTACAGGGTTTGGTACAACCCGAACAGCCTCTTTGACCCATCACTATAGATCTTTATACTTAGTCTATAGGCTGCTTCTCCCAAATATTTCATGGAGAAGTTTTTGAAAAGTCAAGCTTTCACTGACCGTAACAATGAAATGTCATTACCAATCCATAATAGATCATTGACGTATAGCATTAGAAATACAATGGCTTTGCCATCTTCCTTTCTATATACGCACGCTTCCTCAATATTTTAATAAAAAAAACTATTTGATTACTTTATCAAGGATTTGTCTAACACCTTCAAGCTTGTTTAAGTCCATAAATGGACTTTAATGACTTGTAAGCCTTGCCCTTACTCCTACTGATCACAAAAGCCTTGGGCTCCAACGTATAAACGATTTATTCAAAATCAACATTTAGAAAAGCCTTATTTGCATCCATTTGACATAATTTATAGTCGTAGAATTCTACAATAGCCAGCATAATATGAATGGACTTGAGCGTGGCTATCGGAAAAAAATTCTTCATAATCCACACCTTGAATTTTACGAAATCATTTTGCAACTAGCCTAGTTTTATAAGTCTCTGCTTTCCCATATGCATTTAACATTTTCTTAAAAAATCTGTTTGTATCCGATGGGTTTTATGCCTTCAGGTACGTCTGATAAAGTCCAAACTTTGGTTTTATATAGGGACATCTCGGATTTTATTGCTCCAAGCAAGAATGCGGATTCTTTACTCTGTAGTGCTTATTGGAATGATATAGGAGTGTCATCATCTAAGACACGGTCCTCCTTCTCGCCATCTATGAGAAAACCGCATTATCTCTCTAGTGCGCGAGATTCCCTACTAGACCTTCTAATAGGTTGCATGTTATCATATACTGGTGAACTCAGTTATCCTACTGTTTCAGTCTTAATGTTAGTTCCTTAGATCTCATCCATGTCTACAACTTTGCTATTGATTCCATTGGCATAATTTCCTTTTATAAAAAGGCAGGGTGTGTGTGGAAACAATTGCTTTTTATTCCTCCATGTTGTCGAAAATGTATCCCCTATAATTATTTAGGAGTTCCTATAAACTTACACAAAGATGATCTCACCTCAAGCTTATTAGAGCCGATGTTCTTAACATAGGCCTGACAATACTGTATCTTCAAATAATTGAAGTGAGGTTTCTTTCCATGCTATATCTTATATGGCATCTTAGGCGCAAATTTAGTGGGTGCTAAGTTCAGCATATATTCTATGGTTTTCGATGCATACCCCAATAGGATAGAGGCAACTCATCTTTACCCGTTATGGAATAAACCAAATCAATTAAGGTTCGGTTTCTTTACTCCAACACACTGTTGTGTTGTGGAGTATAGGATGGAGTGACCTGCGAGATAATCCCATTATCTTTTAAGTACCGATGGAGCTCTTGTCCAACATACTCGCCTTTTCGATCAGATCGAAGAATTTTAATCTTTTGGTTTGTCTAATTTTCAACTTTATTTTGATACTCCTTAAATTTTTCGCAAACATCGGATTTTTTCTTCATAAGATACACATATCCTAGTCTTAAGAAATCATCTGTAAAGGTAATAAAGTAAGAACTATTATCATTGGTTATTATAGGCATCGGGCCATAATACATCACTATGCACTGGCCCTAAGAGCTCATCAACTCTTACATTGCTCCCACTGAAGGGTGCTTGGTCATTTTTCCTTTGAGACACAACTCAAAGGTATCAAATGATTTAGAATCAAGTGATGGTAGAAAATTTTTGGTTTTCGGTTTATGTAGTCGTTTCTCACTAATATGGCTGAGACTGCAATGCCAAAGGTAGTTATAATTTATATTGCTACAAGAACAACTCATAGAACATGAAGAATTTGCATTGATCTCAAAAATTCCATTTTCAAGAACACCGTCACAAACTTAATTTTCATTCAAATCAATGTTCAAAACATTATTTGCAAAGTGAAATACATACCCAGTCTCGAACAATCTCGAAACAGATACAATTCCACAAATAATATCTTTAACGAAGTTGCAATTATTTAATACCAATACAAACCACTAGGTAAATATAAATAAAAAAAAATCCTACAGCCGTTGCGTCTACTATAGATCCATCAACCATCGAGATTCATATTTCTCGTTTTGCTATGCGTTGCCAGTTCCAAAGCCCCTATAATGAGTTATAAACATGAGTTCCGGATCTTGTATCTAAGATCCAAGATATTTATTGATTACAAATATGTTTTGAATTATAATGTACCTAAAGGAGCTGTAGAATTGTAGCTTCTTTTCTTTCACAATATTGAGGTAGTCGGGACAGTTTTTCTCCAGTGTCCTTTCTTGTGATAGTGGTGACAATCACCCTTGTCGTTGACGGCCATTTTTCTTTATTAATTTTCTTTTTACCATCTCTTATTCGTTTCTTGAAATGTTCAACGATGATGCCACACCTTTAATTGCAAGCACAACCGACTGCTCCTTATATTGTGACTCGGTCGACCTCAACATATTGAGGAGCTCCATGAGATTCACATTTAGGTTGTTCATGTTATAGTTCAGTAAGAATGGTTCATACTGAGAGGTTAATGAACCAAGGATCTAGTTGACCTATAAGTCGTTGCTTATAGTCACATCCAATGATGCAAGCCTGTTAATATAGCCCTTCATCATCAATACGTAATCGTCCACCTTCTGTCCCTTTCGCATTTTGATGTTTCGTAATAGTTTCGTACCTTGCGAAATGAGACTGCTTACCAAATAGTGTCTTGAGATTATCAAATATCGCATGGACAGACATTGATTCATATTGCCTTTGCAAAATCTTTGACCATAGTAGATAACATAAATACTTACGAAATTTCAAAGTCAGTGACCCACTTACTATAAGCAACATGCAGGACCCAGTAATCATAATCGGTGAATCTTGTTAGCTGAGCACAAGTTACAATGACTATAATCACTTATATATCAGAGCTATCTTTATAGCTCGTTGCCAGTTGACATAATTGTTAGTACAGTTAATCAATCACTTTCATAAAGAGTCTTAGATTTGAAATTCTGCAAGTTTTAATAAGTAGATTATTAGGACATTAACAGAGTAGATACTCTTGTAATATTAGTAACGTTAAAATTTATGTTTCATTTTACTAATATGCTCCCACTAGTGTTTAATGTTTCGCCAAACCATAAGTCGAAATGTAGAAGTCATTCGACTTCACTAGTAAGTGTTAGGACTCATATGTCTTGGGATTCTGACCTTGAGGAAAACTCAACAAATCATACTCCCACATATGATGGATAATTCTTATTGGTTGTATCATATACAACTCCAAACTCATGGTACTATGTCCTAATCTTGCCTTTACCTTGAGGAAATCTCAATAAACAAAATAGGTTTATTCACACATACCTACCATTTCGCGATGGCCTAAGTATAATGAACATACCTTGAGGAAAGCTCAACAAACATGTGTAGTTATCTTACCTTATCTATTCAATATATTAATAGCACTACACATAATGTCCCTGGCTTGAGGAAAGCTCAACAACTAAAGAGTATACAAGTAATCTATTAATATATATATATATATGTGTGTGTGTGTGTGTGTATGTATGTATGTATGTATGTATGTATGTATGTATGTATATAATAGAGGACAATATTATATTGAATATTCATAATCTCTAATATATTACCTTGAGTGATATCGACTTATGGAATAATGTAATTCTTATGAATTTCTCTTGTAACTCATGTGTCCAACATATCAGAAATCATGGTATACATACATTTACATATGTATTTATTCCTTAAGTTTATTTAGGGTTTCTTAATGTTCCATCTTTAATTTATACATTCATATTACATAATTTTTATAGTAATATAACTTTTGTATTTCATATAACTTATACAATAGTCTTATATATAACATTATATTAATTAAATCTCATTTAGTGAATTTTATTTAATTAATATTTTATTTAATTTTATATTATTTTATTATAACATGTACATTATGTATATGTTAGCACCAAAATTGGTCACTAACATCTAAAGAAAGATTTGTGTAGAGAGATTAATGAAGATAGAAAATTAAAATAGAGGAATGTATACAAAATTAACTGCAAAAACCAGAACATCAGATTTATAGTGGTTCGGCGTAACTGCCTACGTTCGGCATAACTGCCTACGTCCACTTTGAGTCTTATCTTTATTGCATTTTCAAATAACTGAATACATATACAATCCGTACACTAATGACTTAAATACAGGTCCTAACAGAAAAGAAATGAGTTTTGAAAATGGCAGAGTTTCTCCGGAGTTCACGAAAAAAGGTCACTTTTCACTACGCCCCTGTCCCTCTATTTGTAGACAAAGATAGTCTGGACTTCCTTCACAGGCCCAGGAACAAGGTATCTCGGCCTATAGTAGGTGACTTCTGCGCACCGAGCCAGGCATGCCGAACGAGACATGACGAATGAAAAATGCCGATTGAGAAATGCCGGCCCATCATGTTTGGTCGGTAGTTGATTGTCAAATGACTCGAAGTAAGCCCTCAAGAGACTCGAAGCAACTCATGGTGGAACTTGGAATGGAACAGTACTGAACCCCTTACTGCGATGTTGATTATCACGTATAGGTCGAACCCCCATGTTGCTTTGAAACAGCTATACCGAGCGCTTGTGCCAAACGAAGCTAGCCGAGCGATGCTGCCAAATGATGTTGCCAAACAAGGTTGCCGAACGGTATTGGCCGAAATACATTGTCGAACGATGGATGCCGAGTGGGGATAGCTGAAATACTTAGACCTTGCTGAAACATATAGACCGAACGGTAGATGTCGAGCGGCTTTTGCTGAAACATGTAGAACGAATGACATACAATGAACTATCCAGACCGAGTGATGAATTTTACACCGAACGATAATTGATCGAACGATGAACTTCCACCTTAAGCCGAGCCATACGTATGAAATTCATAACAACATCCTTCTTTGGCCGAACGACATACATCCCTTTCACTCCAACCGAGCCATGTCTACGGGCCAAACCGTGTGCGTAGGCCGGACCATTCAAACTAACTTCTATAACCAATACTTTATAGCCGAGCCATGCATCTGGGTAACATTTGCCCCTTAAAGTGTGTCGTGTGAAGCATCACAACACGCTTTGAATCATTAACCAATTCCTACTGTCAAAAGTCGAATGTATACAATGAAGGTTGAAAAATGTCTATCCTCCCTAACACCTATCGTAGATTTTCGAGTCTATTTTCCTTTCTTTTTCCTAATATATAAACAAGGACCCGTTCGACATATAGAGACCGAACTACACGATCGACTTACTCGAACTAGGCTGTAACATCCAACAACTAACTTATCAAACCAAACTGACCGGTCCAACAGGAGATAACCTGTTCACCTCCCCTTCCCCATATATAAGAGCTTTCTCTTTCTTCTTCTCCTCGCCTTTACTTTATTTTTCCGAGATTTACCAAATTACCTTTCCCCGAACCTCAGCTATAACTCCGGTTCCACTTTCTCCCCCTACTTTAAAATGTGCGTTTCGTAACTGCCTTATTTAATAAACCCGAATGAATTCTGCTCCCAAATTCGCGACTCCTGCAGTCTCCGAACCATTCCTGTAGGTACGAATCTCTTATTCGAACCACATTCCCAAATCAGGAATTTTGCATGAAGCTTGCGTTCACGAGTACATTTTTCTTTTTCTACTTAGTAGGAGTTATTATAGACGAGGGTGGTCGAATTGGAAATAACGACATGTATTAGGTTAAGAGCTTGATAGGGCTTGAATAGATGTGAGGCAGGGAGAGAAAAGAGAGAAGAATATCGATGGTTACTTGGAGAAAATTTCTTGTTAGGCCACTGAGTGAGGAAGAGTGGCAGCCAGGTTAATGAGATAGGGCTATATTGATGGTTGAGGTCGTTCGGTGATCAAGGAGCGAGAAAGAACAGAGTGTGAATAGGTCGACATTTGTATTTTGGGTGGAAGTCGGCTGGTCGGTGGACTTCTTATGAGAGTAATGCTAGGAAGGTAGAGGAATGGGGTGTCATTCGGTATGGAGAGAGAGAGCGTTGTTCGATGATGTCGTGTGTCGGCCAAAGTCTGATGGAGGGAGTCCGTTTGGTTGTTAGGAAAAGACAGGAAGCGTGTGGGTCGGTCTGTTGAATGGTTTTTGGAATAAGGGACAGTGGCCCGGTGTGGTTCGGTGTTGAAGGAGAGAGTATGGAACAACCAGTTAAGGGTTGTGTTATGGCCTAGTTAGAGACCACAAGGTGGTTTCGGTATACCAAGCAAGTGTGGTTCGGTATACCCCTCGAAGACCGTACGATGAAGAGAGAGTGTCGGAGAAGAGAATGAGTGATTCTTTAGTGTTGGCCTAGTGAGTCGCTCGGCTTCAGGTCCTAGGGTCGGTGTTAATAATCATGACTGTCTCCACTTAAGTACAGCGCATATCAAAACTACATACTTCCATGCCATACAACAGAACAATGAACAACGCCAACAATTTAGGCATACAAGCCTATTGAACTGATTTTGACCGATAACTCCCCAATTCCCACAACTGTAAACCCGAGTTCAACTCGACAAAAACAAATAATAGCCTTCAACATATAGTGTTAATGTCCAAGTTCAAGACCAAAACCAACATAGGGCAAGCTCTTGGAGATGGTCAGCAATGACGGTCTTTGAAGGTGACAATTCAATGCTTAATCACACTTCATCAGTCTTTATGTCTTTAATTCTTTCACATTCATACTTGAACGATTGCACTAGTCCACGCTCCACATGGGGGGAACATTTTGTTGTTATGTCTAATATTGATTTTCTTTTAAGTATAGTTCAAACAGGTGTTTATCCAAATTTGACGCTTATTGAAGATGTCTAGAAAGTCGAGATCCGTCATAGTCTCAGATAAACCTTAGCCGAGTTCTCAACAGGAAGTAGTGGGAACTTCGAATCCATCGACAACTCCTACATAGAATATCCCGAGTCCAATGACCGCGACTATTAACTTGGCTCCTGATGTCGTAGATGGAGAAATTATCCTAGACAATCTGGTTGATTCTCAAGCTTCGAGAATTAATTAAAATTCTCTTCGCCGGCTATGCTCAATCCATGGAGTCCCTTTTGACGACGTGTTGGTTCCATCGGGACACAATCGTCCCCACCTGCCCCCAACTGGCTATATGGCTTGCAACAAATTCATGTGCTGGGTTGGTTGTATGCCATCATTCAGCTCCTTCCTCCGTGATGTGCTGCAGTATATTGAGATTGCCCCATCACAGTTACATCCCAATAGTCACACGTTCATATATGCACATGTATTCTTTTTCATGAGCATTCTATTCAGGCTCCCCACTCCCGGTGATATCCGCTATATCTACCATTTCAATAGACGGTCTGACAGCCCATCTTTCATATTCCTTGAGCCATATAGCAAGTGCTAAATCCTGACAGGGGCGTGGAGCAAATTCTCCCAATATAAGTAGGAATGGTTTACGTGCGCTATCCCCCTGGCTTTGCGAGGAGATGGCTAGAAAGGAGTAAGTTTCTTTTCTGGATCAATATTTGTATGCGACAGAAAGTGCATTCTTTCTAAACCTCTTCTCGACTTTTACAGGTATCAGCCCACGTCCCCAAGGCTCCGGGTACTCTAGGGCTGTCGAAGCTATTCGAGCTGTTCCCGTGGGAACCAGAACATCAGATCCATCATTTCCAACGAATCGCTCTCAAAATTTGGGTTTTTAACATAAGGTCGTTGAATTAGTCTCCCTCACAGCGCCACTACAGCCGGAACTACCTTGGACAAAGGCAAAAGGCAAGCTGGGCCTTTGATGCCTTCGACACGTGGTGCCCCCGACACACCCGAGGAGGGCGAGATTAGAGAAACTGGGATGTCAGAAGCACAGGGCGAGAATATAAGTCCCGCCCTGGAATCGGTGGTTGAGGCACATGGCATTGATGAACCACCTCCCCCTTCAAAGTGGAAAAAGAAACTAGCTTACAAGCCGAGGACGAAGATGGTGGGCGGAATCTCAAAAGTGACGATCACTCCAATGGAGAAAGTGTCGTCTTCACAACACTTACAGGGTTCACTTAAAGGCTTATCTGACCTCACTATTCCCGATGACTTGCTCAATTATGGCTTTAATGATCCAGAAGCCCTAAAACTTCATTCGCCCGCGAGAGGCGATGAAGGCGTTCAAGCCCATAATCAAGGAGGAAAAAACTCCGATAAGTAAAGCTAAAGATATTGGTCCATCGGGGGGAAACACTAGGACACACACACTAACACTTACACCTCACCTTGCACTTAAACTTCAGCCATTATGTTATACTTGCTAACTCGTGCCCACTTAATTTCTAAGCAGGTGATATGGGACGCTCTCATGGATTCGACTGCCTCCATGGGTCCTCTATTTTCCATCATTCCAGCCGGGATTCGGGGTCCAGCAAACTCCAAGATAGAGACGACGACAACGATAGAGACTATCGCCCCCGGGAGTCATCGTCTCGAAGGAAAATTTACAGTCACTCTTCATACCCCCGCGATCCTCCCCCTCAACCATAACAAAGCAGGGAGAAATCTTCTCATAAGGGGTCCCAGTCTGAGACTTAGGGGACCGACATTCCGGTTCATCTAGTACTAGGAAATCACGGGAACCTCACAAAAAATCTGTAGTCTCTAGACAAACTTCTTCTGCTCCTGCACATGATCCGTCGATAGCGGAAAAGTTAACCGAGCTTAAGGCCACGTTCCCAAAAATATGTTTCGACGATTTGAAGTTTCTTCCAGTGATTTATCCTATTCTGGGGCATGTTAAACAGAGTGCCATTGCTTGCAACAATGATATCTACGTCTAGCACGACGCATTTGTTCATTCGGCGGAAAAAGTTTCAGAAGTTTCTATCGAACGCCAGCATGTAATCGATCGTCTGAAACTTGAAGCCATATACGACAAAGACATTATTAAAGCCCAAGATGAAGAGCTTTCCTTATATAAGTCTCGGGTTGAAGTTGCTCAAAAAAATGCAAAAGACACAACTGAGGCAGTTAATCGTCTGGAAGCCACACACAAAAAGGAGATTGATGAAGCGGTTCAACGCTGTGGTACCTTAGCTTTAAAGAAAGGCTCCATTCAAAAGGAGAGAGATGCGCTCGCTCAACGAGTCAGAGAGTTGGAAGAGCTACTTTTCAAAGAAAAGGAAGAAAAGACTGTCGCTCAGGAGGAGTCGCAACGATATTGTGACGAGATTGTTGCTACACGAATCTTGAAAAAAAGGCTCGATTAAGAACTCTCTAAGGCTGAAGCGTTGAAGGATGAAGCCCATGAGGAGGGCAAAAGAATAGCGCTCACGGAAATTGATTCTCGTCTTGAGGCGGCTACTGAGGCTGGTAGGGAGGAAATCAAGTGCACGTTTGATCCGCTCATAGCTGAGTATATTGCTCGAGTTCTCATGCATTGCAACCTAACATTTCTTGGCGAGGGTTACCTCGAATCTTTTGCCGAAGCATGGGACACTTTAATAAAAATCAAGAAGGTTGAGTCGGGAACTGAAGAGGCTGATGAAGAAGCTTCAGTGAAGGAATTTCTTCCGGGAAATGAGCCTTCAAACTTGCCTGTAGCGAAGGCTCTTTATAGTAGAGACTCCTCCTCATCAAAAGGAAAGAATGACACCACCGGTCCATCTGGAACTGAGTCTCCAGCTCCTCCTCCTATTCAGCCGACTAGTCGCCCATCACTTGACCCAGCAGCACATGGGTTGCGACCCTGAAGATCCTGGTCTTGATATTCATGTTCTATCTCCTATTCCTGAGGGTTAAACTCCTCGAATAGTTGAGATTCATCCGAATACTGGTACATAACTTTCTTCCTTAAGTTTAAAGGGCCATCGTTTTTGGCGAGTAATAAATGTATTTTAACACTTGTCTCTTATGATTTCACGCAGGCCACTCTAATCCCGTGCAAACTCCAAGGAGCAATGTCGCCACGGAGAAGGAGGAGAAAACGGGAGAGGAAATTCAAATGGGAGAGACTCCCGGACCCGACGCTCAAGTAATCGAGGCGCTTAACGAAGACAAATCTGGAAATTCGTCGCCTATCGAAGAACATGACGAAGTTGAAATTACAGGTGCCTTCGAATATACTTCAAAGCTGAGCATAGAGGAACAAATCATCAAGGAGGGGAAGAAGAAAACTGAAATTAAAGCCGAGCCCCAAATGGTTGAACTTAATGACCTACTGAACAGGCCTCTGAAGGTTATTCTTCCCAATGGGACTAGGCCATTGGAAGTTCCTCCTCCTTCCTCGGACACCACTTCCCTAGCAAGTAAGGCATCCAAGAGAAAATGCATGGGGAGGAGTCGTTTGAGAAACCAAGGAAGGAGAAGAAGTCAAAGAAGTAACTATCATGCTCGTTCAGCGAGAGTCGGCTTGGATTATGTAATTATTTCTATTTATTTTCATAGCCGTTGTAGATAGGCTTTTTGCTCCGAGTTCAAGAGAAGTTGTAGTGGAACTCTATTTTGGATTAATGAATAGAACCTTGTTCTTTTGCTTTCACTGATTTTTGTTGTTCAGCTTACTATATAACTTGTAATCGAAATCTAAAATCTTGTGAGTTACATAAGCCCCAGCCCGCACACTGGGGACTTAAAGATTTTGAGTTGTCTATACTCTAGTTTGCACTCTGGGGACTCAAAGTACTCCAATCCACACTCTGGGGACTTAGAGATTTTTAAGTCGTTTATACTCTAGTCCGCACTCTGGGGACCCAGAGTACTCCAATCCGTACTCTGGGGACTTAGAGATTTTTAAGTCGTTTATACTCTAGTCCGCACTCTGGGGACTCAAATTACTTCCAGTCCGCAGTCTAGGGACTTAGAGATTTTTAAGTCATTTATACTCTAGTCCACACTCTAGGGACTCAGAGTACTCCAGTCTGCACTCTAGGGACTTAGAGATTTTAAAGTCGTTTATACTCTAGTTCGCACTCTGGGGACTCAGAGTACTCCAGTCCGTTCTCTGGGGACTTAGAGATTTTTAAGTCGTTTATACCCCAGTTCACACAATGGGGACTCAGAGTACTCCAGTCCGCACTATGGGGACTTAGAGGTTTTTAAGTCGTTTATACTCTGGTCCGCATTCTGGGAACTCAGAGTACTCCAGTCCGCACTCTGGGGACTTAGAGATTTTTTAAGTCGTTTATACTCTAGTCCGCACTCTAGGGACTCAGAGTATCCTAATCCACACTTTGGTGACTTAGAGGTTTTTAAATCGTTTATACTCTAGTCTGCACTCTGGGACTCAGAGTACTCCAGTCCGCACTTTGGGAACTTAGAGATTTTTAAGCCGTTTATACTCTAGTCCGCACTCTGGGGACTCATAGTACTCCAGTCCGCATACTGGAGACTTAGAGGTTTTTAAGTTTTTGCGCACATTCATATGCCAGACAGAATAATGTAACTTTAATTTTTGCCATAGAATTACAACACATGGAAACATCAATAATTCATGGAAAAGATGGCTTCAAATCTTTATTAATGAAAACAAATTTAATTGTCTTGTCACATGCTGAAAACTAAGAATAAACAAAATAAAAATACACTGGAAATAATTGCAGCTAAAATTCAAAAGAAATAGACTAAGTATAATAACGTCGTCGATGCTCGCTATTTCATGCTCAAGGGAGTGTCGCACCATCAACGGTCGCTAGCTTGAAAGTTCCCTCTCCAAACCTCCATTAAATGACGTATGGCCCTTCCCAATATAGGATTCATATGTGATGCGATTGGAAAACTCGCTTCAAAACGAGGTCGCCTACATCAAAAATTCTCGATCGGACTTTTCGGTGCCTATATGCGGTCGCCCTTAAATCAGCTTCTTTACGTTTTTCGTCAACAAAGTCCAGTGATTCCAGCAAGAGATCCTGATTCATCTTAGGGTCATAATGAGTTACCCGATGTGAAGGAACTTCAAGTTCCATAGGTATAACAGCTTCCATGCCATATGCCAATGTGAATGGAGTGTGGCCAGTCACGGACTTGTGGGTGGTTCTGTAAGCCCAAAGTGTTGTTGGAAGCTCATCCACCCCTTGCCTCTAACCTTTTCTAGACGTTTTTTCAATATGGATTTGATTATTTTGTTCATAGCTTTTGCTTGTCCATTGGCTTTTAGATGAGCAACTGCAGCAAACCTTTTCTCAGTGCCATACTTTTGACAAAATTCTTTGAACTCCCTACTTTCGAACTGAGTTCCATTGTCCATAATTATAGTCCGCGGGATGCCAAAACAGCATATGATGTTTCGCACAACGAAATTAATGACCTTTTGATGGTGATTGTAGCTAAGGGCTTTGCTTCCGCCCACTTGGTAAAGTAATCGACCACAACTATTGCGTATTTTGCACCACCTTTGGAGATAGGTAAGGAACCGATTATATCGATTCCCTATATCACAAACAGCCAGGGACTAACCATTTATGTGATTTCCGTTGGCGGAGCTCTCAGAATTTTCGCATACTTTTGACATTTGTCACACCTTCTTACGTAATCCGCAGCATCCTGATTTACTATTGGCCAATAATATCCATAGCGGAGGATCTTCTTTGCTAGTGCCTTCTCCCAAGTATGGTCACCACATTCTCCCTCATGAACTTCCTTCGGGACTCACTTTATCTCACCGTGGGAAATGCATCGAAGTAAGGGGACCGAGAATCCCTTTCGATACTTATTCCGTCGTGCATTATATATCGTGAAGCTTTGCGAATGACTTGTCGTCATTCGTTCTTTTTTTGGGAAAAACCCCATGTAGTGGGCATTGCTTGAAAGGGTTATCCATGACTCCTTCTTGATTTTTATTTCTAACATGAAATCTACCTCCATCTCATTTATACTCGAAGCATGTAAGATTTTGACGGGAACCAATCCCATTTGCTGTGCATCGCCAGTACTTACAAATTTTACCGATGAATCGGCTTCTTTGTTTTGTTCATGCGGGACATGCGAAATATCGTAATATTCAAGGTCTGCCAATAGTTCATGAACCCGAGCAAGGTATGGAGCAAGCCTCTGCCCCTTTGCTTGATAATCTCCTTGCATCTGGTACACCACCAATTGTGAGTCGTAAAAGATCTCTATCGATTTCACTCTAAGTTTCTTGATAAGTTTCAAACCAGCAATCAATGCTTCGTATTCGGCTTCGTTATTCGTAGCTGGAAAATTGAGCTTCAAAGCATAACAAATTGATCGGTTTTCAGAAGTCATAAGAATTACACCAGCCTCAGAACACCGGTCGTTGAATGCCCCATCGGTGTATAGTTTCCATCGAATAGAGGGAATAATTTCGTCGCTGTTTGGTTCGTCTGATATAGTGAATTTTGCAATGAAGTCCACTAGTGCTTGCCTTTGTATGGCCTTTCGTGGCAGATAGGTGATATCGAACTAACTCAACTTGATGTTCCATTTTAACATCCTTCCAGAGGTTTCTGGTCGTTGGAGTACCTATCGCAAGGGTTGATCGGTATAAACACTGATCGAGTATGCCTGAAAGTACGGACGAAGCTTGCGTGATGCAATCACCAAGCACTAGGCTAGCTTCTCAATTTTAGGATAATTTCTTTCTACCCCCGTTAAACGTTTACAAACATAATACACAGGCTTTTGAACTCGGTTCTCCTCGCGAACCAAAGTCGTACTAATGGCATGTTGAGATACAGCCAAGTATACATACAACACTTCATGGTCTACTAGCTTCGACAGCACCGAGGGGCTTTCCAAATGCCTTACCAGAGCTCGGAATGCATCCTCACAGTTGGCCGTCCATTCGAAATTTCTCTTTTCTTTCTTTATTACACCGAAGAAGGGAATACACTCATCTGTCGCTCTGGATATAAATCGACTCGGCGCGACCATTTTTCCGTTCATGCTTTCTACTTGCTTTGCAGTTCTGGGCATTTGTATGTCTCGGATAGCCTGAATATTAGCTTCAATTCCCCGCGCATTAACAACGAAACTCAAAAACTTCCCTGACGCAATGCTAAAGGAACACTTCAAAGGATTGATTTTCATTCCATAATATTTAAGTATATCAAACATTTCCGCCAAGTCTCGAATGTGGTCATTTGACTGCCGTGACTACACGAGCATGTCGTCCATATAGACTTCCATTATCCTACCAATCTGGTCTTTAAACATCTGATTCACCAGACGCTAATAAGTTGCTCCCGTATTTTTCAGTCCGAAAGGCATCACTACATAACAATACAGCCCAACGTCTGTGAAAAAACTAGTGTGTTCTAGGTGTGGAATGTGCATCGGGATTTGATTATATCCCGAGTACGCATCCATAAATGACAATAACTCATGTGTTATCGTTGATTCGACCAGCTGGTCAATTTTGGGGAAAGGAAAACTATCCTTAGGGCAAGCTTTGTTCATATCTGAGTAGTCTACATAGGTTCTCTATTTTCCATTCGTTTTTCTCACTAGCACGGGGTTAGACACCCATTCAGGGTAGAGGGCGTCTCGGACGAACCAATTGGCTTAGAGTCTGTCCACCTGCTCTCTGAAAGCGGTGGACCTCTCAGGATCCATGCCTCTCCTTTTTTTCTTTACCGGTATGTACCTCGGGTCTATGTTCAATGGTGGGAGAAATCCCGCACATATCGGAATGTGTCCAAGCGAAAACATCTAGATTCGCTCGGAGGAAATCAGTGAGATCCTCAGTCACCGAGGGGTTGAGTTGCGATCTTATCTTAAATACTCACGATGGGTCATCTCGGCTGAATGTCAATCGTCAGTTCATCCGGTGCTGCTTTTGCCTCCCTGGGTTCCTCATCATCGTCTCTCGAATCTATGTCTCTATAGATCTGATCATGTTGCCTGAGCCAAGGCTCGGGCATTACTTGTCAATTTTCAGTGTCTTGGGTGCGGATGGAGCTGTCCACAACCTTTTCTTTCTCTCTTCGTTGGGCATCTATCGGCTCATCCACATAACACGCACGACCAGTCGCTTGATGGCCATGCACAACACCAACTCCTTTGTCTGTCGAAAATTTCAAGGTTAAACACCAAGGGGCCAAAGCTGCCCTAAACTCTGCCAGGGCCGGTCGACCCAGAAACACATTGTACGGAGAATAACATCCAAAATGACGAAAGGTAGGATTCGCACCCTCCTACGTTCACCTTGTCCAAGTCAACTGGAAATTCAACAAAACCCACTACATTAGTGGCTGCACCATTAAAGCTATGGATACGGGCTTTAGATGGTTTTAGATCCTTTGTCTCCATCTTCATCTGGTCATATGCTTTTTTGAAGATGATGTCAACAGAACTTCCACATTCAATCAGTATTCTTTTCACAAATGCTGGCCCGATCGTTGCGGGGATGACTATCGGGTCAACGGTAGGAGCCTCCACCTGATTAGCATCTTTGCTCCTGAACATTATATCGTTTGCCATCATTCACTGCTGCTTAGCTGGGGCCTCATCCTCTGTATTTGAACAACTTACAAAATCTGCATGCTTTAGGGAATTCGCATACCTCTCCATTTCTTGCCAATTTTTATCTGTAGGGTGAGGCCCACCGACTATCGTATTTACGACTAGTCTACCTACAGTCTGGGTGGGTTCCTCTGGATGGCATGGAGCTTGCCCGCGACCGAAGTCCGATATTCCTTGTCTACCTTCCTGCGAATTCTTGACAAACTCCTGTACTTTTTCTATCGAATTAGCTTTTCTATAGCTTCATGAAAATGCCTACACTCCTCGGTATTGTGCCTGTAAGTCTCATGGTAGTGGTAATACTTCTCAGTCCGCTTCTGTTCCTCAGTGGACTCTTTTGGGCATGGCCTTCGATATTGGAAAGTATTGCATGTCGATAGGTAGATATTTTCCAAAGATGCATTTAGAGGAGTGTATTCGTTATAAGTTGGGATCCTTGGTTTCCACTTTCCTACTTCCCTTTTCTTTCCGGGATTTCCTCCTTTGGATCCTTTAGATTGCTCTGGCTTATTCTGGACATTGACCTGGACCTTCCCCGAGTTATCACTAGATTGTTTTACAGCAATGTTGCTCTTCACAGTCACCTTGTCAGGCCCTAAAGCATTGTCTCGCCTCATCCACCTGGCTTCCTCTCTTCTTATGAATTGATGCGCCTTTGAATAAAAACATTCCAGTGTAGTCGGAGGCTTTCCTGCCAGCCAATCGCCAAACTTCGAATCCAAATCCACTCCTCATATCACAGCCATCAGAATGGCATGGTCATTTAGGTTGCTAACATCAGTAGATGCAACATGAAATCTTTGTAAGTACTCTTTTAATGACTCTCCTAGAGCCTAAATCACACTGGACAAGGACATCACGTCCTTGGGATAAGTGGCATGAATTCTAAACTATTCCACAAATTTCGTCGCTAATTCATCAAAGTTGGAGATAGACCACAGAGGAAGTTGGGTGAAGCAAATGGTAGCGATTTCGGATAAAGTTATTGGGAAGCATCTACACTTAGTCGCATCATTTGCTCTAACTAAATCCATCATCCATTCATATCTCATCATATGCTATCAAGGATCAGTCTTTCCTTCGTAGGCCGGAATAGTTGGCATGTTAAACTTCCTAGGGTACTCGGCCTATAGAATAGTACTTATGAATGGAGTATGACTCTTGGATATCCCCCCATTTATAGACGAAGATTGGTTGGACTTCCTTCACGAGCCCAGGAACAAGATATCTCGGCCCATAGTAGGTAACTTCTGCGCACCGAGCCAGGCATGCCGAACGAGACATGCCAAAAATGACAAATGTCGATCAAGAAATGTCAGCCCATCATGTTTAGTCAGTGGTTGATTGTCAAATGACTCGAAGTAAGCCCTCAAGAGACTCGGAGCAACTCGTAGTGGAACTTGGAATGGAACAGTATTAAACCCCTCATGTAACGACCCGTAAATTTCGACGATTTAATTTATTTAATAGAATTTTGTAATAAAAATTTAGTAGAAATAATAAAAGGTGATAAATATATATTGAACGCTAATTTAACAATGGTAATTTAAGCCTTTGTTTGTAATATGAATAAATTTTTCAATAAAAATTGGTGTGAGTATTGTACCTGAATATAATGGGAAGATAGAGAATATAGGTAAGGCATTTAATTAGTTAAGTGTAAATTTATGGGTATAATAACAATTCGTATACATTACCTAATTAATCTGTCAATTAATTTGTTAAAAAAATCAAAACCTTTTAATTTGGTAAATAATTTGATGCGTATTGATAAGCGTTACTTTAACGATTAATTTTAAAGTGATGGGAAGAAAATAAGTAAATTATGCAGTAATAAATAAATAAAAATATCGCAATAAATAGGAAACTAACATAACATTTATTTATATGAACGTTACTTATTGATTTGAGAGTAACGGAAGTGTGAACATAGAATAAAATAAGCGTAGATTTATGTTAGGTAATTATTGAGAATATGGGGAATAAGTTGAAATAATATTAATTAAAAATTTATGCGTAAAACATGTTATGTAAGATATATTGATTTCGATTTAATAAATTGAGGATTAATATTATCGAAGAGGATTAAATATGGTCTCAATGTAAATTTAGATAAGTTTTGAAGTAAAGACTAATTCCATTCAGAAGATGACAATGGGTGCAATATTTTGATTTGTAAGCAATAGTAATAGGTTACATGTTTAATTGGTTGATAGAATTTGAATTGAAATAAATGTTAATACACTAAATAAAGGTTACATTAATATGATAAGTAATAAAATGTCTAGAAGTTTAATATAGAGTGTGTTAAGACGTAGAAATGGAAATTAGGAAGCAGTTGGAATTAAATGAAATTTTAGGTGTATTTATGAGAAATTTACGTACAATTAAAGAGGCGAATGAAATAAATACCAACCAATTTTAGTGAATAACGGGATCTAAACCTAAATAAATAAATTCCTTGAAATTTAAGTTTTAATTTTTGATAAATTGGATTTGTACTTTAATATTGAAAATTTTGGGATTATTCAAAAATAAATTAATGTAGGAAGTTGTTAAAGGATTCTGAATTTACCAAGTGGTCCAAACTGACAAAATTTGCAAATAATTAAAGTTGGATTGTAAATCTGATTCAATTAACCTATTATTAATTTATTTGTTTGGAATATAAAAAGTAATGATAGGGTTAATTGAAATTAAGGGTAGTTTAATTTGTATGTTATTTGGGATTAAGGCAAGATGGGTGGATATTAGGAGTTATATACTTAGATCATTCAATTTATTTGGATAACATTGTAATAAATGTAATTAAATGTACATTTACGTGAAATATAATACCATGCTTAATAGATTGCTAAGTTGTATATATAAAAGGGAATTTTATTAATTGTTTTTAAAAAACCTTAATTAATATGGTTTATAAATTTAATATAAGAAAAACCAATGAAATTCTTGGGAATAATGTAGGTTAATATGAGTTAGTAGTTAGGGTAGTGATTAAAATTGGTAATACATTGCAATTAATGTTAATAGTGTTGACATAAGCTAATAAATTTAAATGTTAATGCAATACCAATTTATGTATTTAAGGTGATTGCGAAATTGGAATTTGATAAATGCAGTAACTAACTCAGGGCAAATAGATTTTATGGAATCAATAAAAGATAGGTAAATTTAATGATTGTTTGGTGGTAATTTAAGCATGAATGGGAATAAATCGGGCAATAGTGAGAATTATTAATTATTACCCATCAATTTATTTAGAATCTAAATCAAATGCAACATTCGTTGTTATTTGTAGCTTATAGGTGGAAATAACGTAAACTTTATTCAGAATATGATAATTAGTTAGATTAAAAGAATGGAAGGCAGGATATATGGATTCATTTGGATTTAGAACATGATAATTTGAATTTATTGAATTTATTGGAAACTGAATAGAACATTTTATGTGATTGAAATTAAAGTTGGAATTCGGAGATGTTTTAGGAATTCCCATCTATGGGATACCAATAGATAGGATAATTAAATGAAAGGTCAACTAAAGGATTTCTGCAAAGTTAACTTATAATTTGTAGATAAAATAAAATTGAAGTTTTACGCTGAAGTTACTAATGTACTCAGCATTTAAGAAACATCTTAAATTGTCTAAATTTGAATAAACAATGAAGTAATAAATAATAATTATTAATAAAATCCAAAATTTGGTAACCCGTTTTCAAATTAATGATAATTAGTGTTGGTATAGGCTATTTATTTAAGTAACAGTGTGATGCCAACAAAAAATGGATTGGAAGTAATTGCGAAATATAAATAAAATATTTTAGTAGGGAATTCAAATGTATATATACATAGAAATGTGGATTTTTATAGTATGAAAACTTAGTCAATTTACAATAGTTAAATCTATTGAGAATGAATAAAAATCTAAGATAATTATTACGGTAATTTAGAAATTTAGTTGAAAATGGAAACTTATCTATGAATTTGGAATTTAATGAAATTGTGAATTTATATTGAAACTTATAAATGAAGCATCTAAATTTACATTTGTAAATACGTTTAAAATTCAATGTAAATGTCTGAGGAAGAAATTAATTTATTTACTAATACGTAACGTATCCAATTAATATAAAATATTCTGGTGGGCCAACAACCGCTTTGCGCGTTTATGATTCGTGCCCACCTATCCTATTTCACTTTGTCTATTTATAGGCTGTGTAAACCCTAGCCTCCATCTATCTTCATTTCTCTCTGTGTGTTCTTTTCTTCAACTTCTTCTCTTCCAATGGCTGCAAAATTTCTAGATCCAATTACAGTCCAAAATAATAATAAAAAAATAAAAAATAAAAAAATAAATATTTCAAACTCCTCTAAAAATTCCAGAAAAATTATATGTCATAATTCTCGAAGAGCGTAATCTGTTGGAACTGTCCGTTTTTTTTTATTGGTGTTGTAGCGTGCTCGAATTTGAGAAGAAGGACGTGGCCTGTGACGTGGCATGGTGATGGGGTATATTTGTTTATTTTGTTTTATTTAATTTTTGTTTCAATCGAAATTTTCGAATAACTTTCTCATACGTAGTCCGATTCACGCGAGATAAATTTCATATTAACTACCAGTTAAATTTACGTTTATTTTTGCATATAAACTGCCAATTAACGGTTATTAAATTTATTTTGAGTATAAACTGATAATTGATACCATTATTTATCACCTGTTATGTATTGATGATTGTTGAAATTAGATGATGACTGTGATAAATGGATGTATGATTTGATGGATGAATGGATGATTAATTTTATTAATTGCAAGTTGCTATGCATTACATTCATTCGGGATTGCGGTTTGAAATGATATACAACTGCATATTTATTTTTAAATTGCGGATTGAAATGATAAACATCCGTATCACTTGACCATAGGGTAGAAAATTTTATACAGGCACCGCGGTATATATATATATAATATTATTTTTGAAATGATTTTCATGGTGTTGTAAAGCTATATATATGGTTTATGGGATATTGATTTAGTTATTTATATATATAGTA
The DNA here is from genome assembly GCA_030765085.1 of Allium cepa. Taxonomy (NCBI): domain Eukaryota; kingdom Viridiplantae; phylum Streptophyta; class Magnoliopsida; order Asparagales; family Amaryllidaceae; genus Allium; species Allium cepa. The sequence continues at coordinate 552,948,796 of CM060938.1, forward strand.
ATTTTCGGTTTTTTAAGCTTTGTATTTGATTTGAAGTATAAAATTTAGTTGATTTTCGAGATCAATATGATTAAGAATTTATTTAAAATTTAATTTCTGGAGTTTTAAATGACTTAAAAGAGAATAAGATTTGAAGATGAATATTAAGTTAAATTGGAAATTTAATAAAAAGTTAGAATTTTTAAAGGATATGATTTTATAACTTGATTTTTGTGTAGAATGATTTAAATGAATGAATATCAGGTTTATTTAAATGAATATAAAATAAATTGAAAGATTTTTTCCAGTTATGTGAAGTTAAAGGTTTTCTTAAATTATATTGAATTCATTAAGTAAAGATTTCAAGTCTAAATAATAAGTAATTGAATTTAATATATATGGGATTTTTAAATGAGTTTGTTTTTTTGAAATGGTGAAATAATTAAAGCTTTGGAACATAAGAATTGAAATGGTATTTGGAAGTTTAAATCGATATTTGAATTTGATTTGTGAAATCTAAAGAAGCTGTTTTGTTTTATAAAAGTAGTTTAATATTTAACCATTTAAGAGATGGAAATTTGTTTCAAAGCTATGTTTTTCAAGGTAGTATAATTTGGAAATATTATGTTCAAGAGTTTGGTTTCTAAATATTTTACTTTGGAAACCTTATGATTTTGGAAGGAATATATATTGGAAATTAAATGATATCGTATTGATTTGGGGTTTTAAAAATATAAATGATATCGTATTTATATGGGTTTAAAATGGATATTTTATTCTGGTTTTAAAGTATAAACTATTTTGAAAAGACCGCGGTGTTATAATAACGATTGGTTGTTGAAGAGACCGGGATCGGAAGTTGTCATACTCTCTACCAACTCTGAAAACCACTTTAACAACCGTGTACGCGGAGGAGATTTCAGAATGAAGTAGGTTGGTGGCGGCGTTTCCTTTAAAGGTAAATACGAGGACCCAACTCCCGTGAGTTGGCATAAGGTGGCTAAAACAGGAGCGATCGACGGGTTAATGAGGTAGCACCTCTGATGGGACACTTCCCTTCGATACTATACTCAGACTTTGGATTTTCGGTGGCCACCTTCACTTTTGATTTCTTTGATGTGGGGAGTTTGTCCGAGGTGGACGGCAGCTGCGCGCTTCGCGTTTCCATCGGCCCGGAAGCGTAATTGGTATATCTACCCTGGCATTGCCTAGTTGTGTCGTGTCACCTACCCTAGCGCGCCTTATACGATTTTGTTTTGTACCATACCTATGGAGTGCCCTCTGACGACGCCCATTACAGGGGAGACTACGGTACTGTATAGACTATGGGAATATATAAATGTGTTAAGGTGGACAATGTAAAGCCTTAACGCTATTTAAAAGTAAGTTTATTTTACAATTAGACACTATTATAATAGCGCAATATACTACATAGTAAATAGTTTAACGGATCCTTAGGAGATGTAAATCCCGAGCATCTCTTGAGTTACTGTACTCATATTTATTTCTGTTAATTTAACTCACATAAGATCTTTTAATTCTGACTCGAGTGTTTTTGTCTTTCCAAATTCGCTCGGGTCAGTCCGAGCGTTTCAGGATTGAAGATTTTATTTCCGGAGGAAGAAGACGAAGATTTTATTATTATTACTATAGATAATATGGTTTCACTACACTCATATTGTTCCGCTGCATCGTTATATGGTATGTGTACTCTGATATGTATTGTATAAATAAATCAAAGGTTTTGTAAAACAGCTTCATGAACTGTATATTTGATTATTATATTTTATCCTTCCGCTGTGAGATTCTGTTTAGTTTTTTTCTTTCTCTGTTTTTCTTATTTATCCCATAACAATCCGCCCTTACGTATGGTTTGAATTGACACGTATGTCCGTTTAAATCGTGCAAAAAGGCGGGATGTTACACCTCACTTCGATGTTGGTCACCACGGATATTCGAATCCCTATGTTGCTCTAAAACAGCTATACCGAGCGCTTGTGTCGAACGAAGCTAGTCGAGCGACGCTGCCAAACAATGTTGCCAAACAAGGTTGCCGAACGGTATTGGCCGAAAGACATTGCCGAACGATGGATGTCGAGCGGCTATAGCTGAAACACTTAGACCAAATGGTAGATACCGAGCGGCGTTTGCTGAAACATATAGACCAAACGGTAGATGCCGAGCGGCGTTTGCTGAAACATATAGACCGAACGGCATACAGTGCACTATCCAGACCGAGTGACGAATTCTACACCGAATGATAATTGACCGAATGATGAACTTCCACCTTAAGCTGATCCATGCATATGAAACTCATAAAAACATCCTTCTTTGGCCAAACAACATAAATCGCTTTCACTCCGGCGGAGCTATGTTTACAGGCCGAAACGTGTGCGTAGGCTGGACTATTCAAACTAACTTCTATAACCAGTACTTTGTTGCCGAGCCATGCATCTGGGTAACAGTATACATATACTATAACCTTTGTAGTATAACACATATATAATATACGTATGTAAATTATTTAATTAATTAACATTTTAGTTAATTTATTTGATTAAATCATTTTAGTTAAATTATATTAATTTCAGAAACACATATATCATATACATGTGTATATTATTTAATTAATTAACATTTTAGTTAATTTATTTAATTAAATCATTTTAATTAAATTATATTAATTTCAAAAATACATTTCATATGCATACATATATACTTATGCTATTTTAACATCTTAAAACAATAGAACATATATCTTAATATATAATACGTTAATATATATTAAACAATTAGCTTATTTAATTAATTTATTTTATTAATACTATTAATAAATTTTTGAAATTTTGGAATTAGTTTATAATATTTTCAAACACTACAAAAACTTGTGTTATATTATAACTTTTGTAATAAACATGTTTCATTTTAAATTTTAACTTATAATTTAAACTTTATCTAATTTTCAAAAATATAGCCCAAGGCCCAATTCAAATTTGGGTCTTTTCTCTTAGGGACAACCTTTGGGCTCACATTACCTTTTAAGCTTGGCTGATAACCAAGTAGAATAGGGTGCTTGATTACCTAATTTCAATCATAGACATTACCTTTCTAACCACCGTATTAGATGGGCAAGCTTATTTAGTTAGCCCTAATATAACTAAGTTATACCACATAAGCTATTGGAATCTGATACCATTGTTGGAATTGGGCCAGCCGGCAACGGAGTTAAAGGGTAAATTTCAAAAACTTTCTTTATTGGATTTTTATTGGGCCTATGAAGTCTAAACCATTTAGAACATTTTCAAATTTTCTTTTAAAATAAAATCAATATTTTATTTAGCTTTATAAATAAAGATTAGTATTATATGATTTGTATTATATTTTTAGATATGTATATCACATACATATATGTGTGTAAGTGTATGTGTGACATTATAATTTATACATAGTTTAACATGCGTGTATATAAATGTTGGGTTTTCATCGCAACAGACATGTTACTCCCTCTAGTATTCGATTATGTTGTTTCATTGAAATATATATATGCATCAAAATAATATATATATATATACGTATGTATGTATGTGAAATATATCATTTATATATATATATATATATATATATATGTAAAGAATTGATAATTATAAAATTATAAATATTTATATAGAATATATATGAGTACATATATTTATATGCATATATATAATTAATATAAAATAATTATGAATATATATATATATGTATATTACTATAGTAAATCTAAAAATAAAATAAAGATTTAATTATGTGTGTACACACACACACATATATAAATAAGTCGAAATAATATATATTTATAACTATACTACATGTTTTAATACACACATATATATATATAATAAATTATATATATGTATAAAATTTATTATATTTTTACACGGAACTTTTGGCTTGGGAAATAAATGTTTATTTAATATATATATGTTTGATTATAAGTATTTATAAATTTACAAACATATATATAATATATATAGAGTGATAAATTCTTTTTATAAATTAATATAAATTTATAGTAAGCTCATGGCACATATAAAAATTTTAATAATTTTTTTATTTATAAAACGAGTTTTAAATAAACAATTTATAATTGTATATGAAACTCGCTTGGAAGTATATTAAAAATTATTAATTTTAAAATCTAAATTTATGTTTTATTGTTGTATATAATTTTACACTTCATTTCATATTTTATTTAAGTGTGTGCGTGTGTTTTGTTTATATAATTAATTCTGGTTAGGTAACTGGTTAAATTAATATTTAAATATAAAATAAATATAATACATATTAAAATAAATATAATATATACTAAAATAAATAGAATATTACTACCGAATTATACTTATATAAATGAAATTTTATAAATCTAAAAACATTTATTATATAACTTTATTCTTTATAAAATGAGTTATTGTTTAAAAAAAAATCATATTTAAATAATATTTGATTATAAAAAATAATTTTTTAATTAGGCTCCCTAAATGTTGGGATATGAATTTAGATATCAAATGTAGGGATACGATTTTATGATTATAACTAGGCTCACGATTACAACTATTTGTAATTACTATTGCTTACACGTCATTTATGGATTTTCTATTAAATATATTTTAATTAAATATTTTATTATTCATAACACATTGTAATAGATGTATAACAAAAAGAAAAACACATTTATTATGAATGAGAATTGGTTACAAAGATAACTAGTTTACAATAAATTATAAAATTACCCTCGGGGCATATCATGACTCTATCGTTCCACACCACTCCAATGGTGCATGTCTACAATGAAGCCATCCAAATTCTAGAAGAACTACATGAAGGATTCTGTAAGGACGATGCTAGTAGGTAGAGCCTAGCATAAAAGGCTGCCTAGTAGGGCTACTATTAGCTTACCATGATCAAGGACTTTATGGAGTAAGTAAAGAAATGCGATCAATGTCAGCGGTTTGCCAAGATCCCCATGGTCTCACCTACCCTCCTTACCTCAATGACCTCTCAGTGGACGTTCGATACATGAGGAATCAATTTGATAGGAAAATTGGACATCAAGGGAGGGTACAATCATGCTATACTGGCTATCGACTACTTCACCAAATGGGTCGAGGTCGAAACCCTTACTGGAGTAACCACCCATAAAATATTAAACTTCATAATAAAGAACATTGTTTATCATTTTCACCTACCTAAGAAGATCGCCATTGATAACGACATGTAGTTTTAAAGCGGTCTTTTTCAAGACTTCTGCTCAACTAACAGAATTGAGAAATGCTTCTCTTCCATCGACCATCCCTAAGCCAATGGGTAGGTGGAGGCCGTCAATAACATCAAGACCACCCTCAAAAAGTGCTTCACAAAAGCTAGAGGGAATTGGGCCAAAGAACTACCATTAGTCCTTTGCTCTCATCACACCTCCAGTCGCACATCAATCAGACATGCTCCTTTCTCACTATCATATGGATATAAAGTCATGCTACCTATCAAAGTTGTCGTCCCCTCACCTCAACATGAAATCTTCGGGACCATGTGAAACAATGAGTTACTTGAGCTCGGGCTCGACACTTTAGAAGAATAGAGGGCCAAAGCCGAACCCCACACTAACATTTATAAAAGGAAGATCGCTAAATACTACAACTCAAGAGTAAGTCTCCGACTATTCATTGTTGACGACCTTGTTTTACGCCGGGTGTTTGGTTAAATAAAGGACCCGATAAAAGGAGTACTTGGCCTAAAATGGAAAGGAATATATGTCATTTGTGAAGTCTTAAAAATCAATGCCTACTATCTCCCACACCTGGACGGAGAAAATGTCTACCATTCTTGCAACCCCATCCATCTTTGGGCGTACCGCACATGAGCATTGGCCATAATTATAAGGTTGTGTAACCTTTTTCATGAATACATTGGAGATTCCATAAGCTGGCATTATCCAAGATACCTTAGCTATCCAATCAAGGATGAGTTTCATGTGCTTATTTGCCTTGTTGGGGACTGCGGACCCTGGCCTCCAAGTGTATAGAGAGCCATTCCCCGCCCACTGACCGACTATCCACAAGGATGAATTACCATGCATTCACTTCCCAATTGGGGACCATCACCTAGTGTTCAGGTTCGGATCGAGAACGAATTCCACACTCATTAGGCATTATGTTACCCCAAAGAACCTTCGAACTGCCCATACTATCCAACAAAGGATGAGTTTTATGTGCTTATTTGCTTGTTAAGGATTGTCGACCTTTGCCGCCAAGTGCGTAACAACCCATACTCCCCGCTTGGAGATCGACTATTAATATTGACGAGATACCATGCATTCACTTCCTTGTCGAGGGCCATAACCAAGCAATCAAGTTCGGGTTAGGCTCGACAGCCACACTCAACTAGCGTCGTGTTATGTAACAACCCGGAATTTTATAACAATTAATTTTCGTCAAATGACGATTTAATTAGTTGTTAATTGCTATTGAGAGTTTCGAATTCGGTTTAAATTCTTTTCAAAAATTAGAGAGTTTTGTGGGCTTCAAATTTAAATGTTAGCCCACGATTTCAATTGTTTGTTTTTGCCATGATAACCATAAGGCAAACCCGACCCTTCTTTCATCTTTCATTGATTCAAAACCCTAAAACAATCATACGAAAAAAAAATGGAGGCGGCCGCGTTCCTCTCTCGTTCGCTCAGAAATTAGGGCCTCTCGATGGCGCCGACTTGGGTAGCGATTGAAGGATGATCTTGTGATTTCTTGGACGATCGGCGGTCTCCTTATTAGCTCACGGCACCTTCAATTTGCCTCGACAAGGTGAGTGATCTTTACGTCACTCACATCTAATTCGACATAGTATTGAGCTTTGCGTTCGATATTATTTCGTAGATTGATGATTTCCCTAACTTTGCCAATTTCGTATAATCTGATGCTTGATATTTACGGACTTGATTTTTATATTGGTTCGATTTCTTGTTTTCCATGACCCTGTTTATGCTGTGATGATTTTGTTTACTAACTAGTTTCAATCTACTGAAGTATCGTCTCTGCCGGTCGAGTATATTTTGATGTTGATGATTTATCATGGCCATTTGATTTTGCTAAAATGCTTTGGCCATGTTTTCTTGGTCATCATGGTTTTGTGAAGTTGCTGGTTTTAGTTGACTTCGGTCACTATGATTTTTGGGTTGACATTTGAATTTGCTCGATACTTTGTTTTGAAGCTACTGTGACTTTTTCACTGTTTTTCAACCTGATACTCAATCACTGTCATTCTTGGAGTTCAGTTGTTTGCACTGGATTCCACTTGTATATGGTTGCATTTCAAGGTGGCCGTGTTGCTATATTAATCCCATCGGCCATTATATTTTTGACCTGCAGTTGAATATCACGGCTGCACTGTGTATGTAGTTTATTAAAATGCTCACTACTAGCTACAAATGTGAATAAGCACTTTGAGTTATTAAAATGCTTTACTTCCTAGCTGTATGCTTGGGTAATTGTTTTGCAAACATTGAAATGTTCATTTTTGACTTGGTTGAGCTTGTATTTGTTGTCACTCTGATTTGGTCTGCCTTTATGAAGTACTCACTGATCTGAGTTGTTGCATTGGTTATCCACCTGAGTACATATGTATGGTTTCTTGCATACATTTATATAAGTGTGCATGTTTTTATTGCACTGTTTAGTTTCATATAAACTTGAATTCTTGCATTGCCCAGTTTCACAGTGCATCCCATGTATATATGTTTCCAACTGAGCTCACCTGTATTGGTCACTTGTTAAATCTAATACCTTGCATTGTTCATTTGCATTTGGTCCTGATGTATACTTCACTGTGCGTTAGTTCACTGTATTGCAGTTTCAATTTGCTTATGGTCTTGAGTTGTAGCTCCGACTTTGTACACTGTCATATTATGTTGCACTTGTTTTGTCGTTTTCTTGTACATGCCGAGTATGTTAACCATACTAGTGTACGGTTGGTTCACGTTGCATTCACTTGAATACTTGTAATCATGTAGTTCCTTGTATTAAGTTTTGAACATGGCTATTTTATTATTGAGGCTGTTATACAAGTAATCTTTGCTTGCATATATGTTCACTGACCGCAGAATACTCGACTCTGCATCGTCATAGTGATAACCAGATTTATTTTGCATATCGTTAGTTCATATGCATTTCTATTGGAAATTGATATCCAGATTCATTTTGCATATCATTAGTTCATATGCATTTCTATTGGAAATTGATATCTAGATTATAAATTAAGATTCATGTTGCATATTCTTTGTAGTTGTCTCGACCAATTGAGACAGTTACATACCTGTTTCATATAGTATTTGGGTTCACTATCCACTTATGCCTATGCTTCTTTAGTTTTGTGGGATCTGGACAGTTGGGTTGCTTTCTTCATGTCGCCTTGACTTTGGTTGTTGCATTGAGTTTAGTCATGATTGCAGTGACTTGACCGTTGCATTTTGTTTATTTTCCGAAATTTCACTTGAGTTGAATCCCTTCATTTTATTTTTGGATTTGACCTTGTGCCCGGTTGTGTACATTATCACAGTAGTGGCAAGGCAGTGCACGCAAGCGTGAACTGCAGCCACACGGAATTGAGTTTTTGGGTACATTATCACTGTAGTGGCAAGGCAGTGCACGCAAGCGTGAACTGCAGCCACACGGTATTGCTTTTATGATATTCTATTTTATTTTGTTGATCTTTGCCATATTTCATATGCTGTAGTGGCGAGGCAGTACACGCGTGCGTGTACTGCAGCCCTACTCGAGTTGACATTTTAATTGATAATTCAATATGATTTGAATTGTATTTTGATTGGTTTAATTTGACGATTTTGTTGTTATTTGCCGATTAGGCAATTTCGATGTTTTTCCAAATTATCTTCATTGATATTCTTTTTACTTATCTTCGATGATGATTTGAATCTGTTGATTGTTGTTTAACACAATTACGTGTTATATTTATCGTTATCCGATTTCTTTATTTAAGGATCGGATAGACGAGATTTATTGCGACTGTCGTCTATTCATTATTTAATTATTATTGCTTCTGTGCACTAATAACTGAGTTTGAATTAGACTGACCCGTGTATTATTTTCCTTTGAATGTAATACTAGGGTCAGACCGAGTATTTGCAGGTTGTTGATATCTTACTTTGGGTTGCTGCTTGAGCTATGATGTCACTTTATATCTTTTGGAGGAGTCGTCATTTATAGTAGTCGGTTTATTTGTATAGGAAGATATGTATTCATGTATATTATATACGATAATGTACCTGTATATGTAACTTCCAGAGTCGATAGTTGTAGTTGTATCATATGTATTGTATCACATGTATATCAACTGACATCAGTTATATATATATATATGAGACCTTCTGTTATATCTGTGTTCCGCATTTACATTATCTGTGTTATTATTATATATATTGTCCTAAACTATTATGAACCATCGTAGTTCGTTTTATATTAGAATTGGGTATGTCGATGGGAGTAAATAAATCAGAGATGGAAAATAAAAACATATACCACTCCTATCGAGATAACCAATACTAGTGTAAGGCCTAACCACGGATGGCCGCTCCTATCCAGCCTTATTCTTCACAATAATAGACAGTATTTCTTTTAATACCCTTTGTTATTGTGAGTATAGAGGTGGGGCGTCACAGTTGGTATCAGAGCTGGGGGTTTTGGACATAATATAAAACATAACTTGGATGGAACATGTGTTACAACTATGTGTCGATGTTTTATATGTGCTTTGAGTCAAAACTAAAGTTTTGAAAATACGAAGGAAATTTTTAAATATCCTTATTTAAAAATAAAAGTGAATTTGTGTTTTGATGATTTAGTGTGTTCTGTTTATCAGAGTGCACAGCGGAAACAGTGACTGTCTTCGCTGAGTACAACCGATAACTTTTTGATTTAAAAATCAAAATATGGAATTGAAATAAATTTCATTTGTTGTTTACATAACTGTGTTTAATTTGTTTTCTTTGAAAATTTCGAATCCAATTTGAGAATTCGAAACGATTGCAGTTATGTGAATTTGTTGAGATTTTTTGCTGTTTTAAATTATCTTCATTGAAGATAATAGAGTAATTTCTTTGTGTATATTGTAGTGTGTGCAAATATGAATTGCACGTTACTGCATTAATTTTACGTTGAACCGATGCGTGGTTATGAAACGTATTATGTTGCCGTTATTTTTATAACGGGATTTTTACACCCATGCTAAATTTTGAAGCACGGTGTTTTGTTGACATTTTAATGAATGAAAATTCACTGATATGAAATTTTGATGCAAATTATTTTGGTGAGATTTGACGTTTAAAAAAAAAATTCTGTCACTTTGACTTCAGTAACCGTCAAAATTTTAAAGTGGATTTTTTAAGCGGTTATCCCGAAATGCTGATTTTGAGATCCGTTTCTACGGTGTATTGAGAAGTACAATTTTCTTATTGAAATTGTCACTAATGTTGCTGTTTTTATCACGGATTTGCAAATCGTTTTAAAAATAAAATTGTTTTTCAAAGTTTTTATAGTTTATGCTTTCAAAAGAATGAGGAAGCGACTTAAACGATTCAGCAAAATTGAGGACTATGAACCCTTTCTTTTACTGATTCGCTTAATTCCGGACTTGTTCGTTTGAGAATGTAGATTATTTACTTTTATAAAATAAATGAAATTGTTTTCGGAATTTTTACAGTTTACGTTTTCAAAAGAATGAGAAAGTGACTTAAACATTTCAGAAAAATCGAGGATTATGACCCCTTTCTTTTACTGATTCGTTTAATTCCGGACTTGTCCGTTCGAGAATGTGAAATGTTATTTTTGGAATACACAATTTGTACTTTCAAGGAAACGATGAAGAGATTTAAACGATGTAGCGAAAGTGCGGAGTATGGAACCACACTTTTACTATTTCGGTTAATTCCGGACTCGTTAATTGAAATATTTGCTGTTTTGATGATTTTGATGATTTTACACGTTCAAGGAAACGATGAAGAGAATCAAACGATTTAGTAAAACACGTGGTATGGGACATGTGCGTTTGCTATTTCGGTTAATTCCGGACTCGTTAATTGAATATATGATGATTTTCGTGTGCTTTCGAGCCACTATGATGGACCTTCGGGTCATATGTTGGACCTTCGGGTCAATACCAGTACCGGACCTTCAAGTCATATGTTGGACCTTCGGGTCATTTGTTGGGCGCCAAAATTATGTTGGGTACTTGGTAGGCTTCGGCCATATGTTGATGCACGTGCGGCGTAGCTAAAACTCGTCATCTGATGGGATCGATCCAACCTTTTATGTTAATTTTCTAGATCATCTTTATTGATTTCTAGATATTTGTTGTTTCCAATTATCTGCAGGTAATTGGATATTTGTTGATATGAGTTCTGATTATCGTTTTTGATAATCGGATATTTGTTGATTTGATTATCGTTTTTGATAATCGAATATTTGTTGATATGAGTTCTGATTATCGTTTTTGATAATCGGATATTTGTTGATTTGATTATCGCTTTTGATAATCGAATATTTGTTGATATGAGTTCTGATTATCTTTTTGATAATCGGATATTTGTTGATTTGATTATTGTTTTTGATAATCGAATATTTGTTGATATGAGTTCTGATTATCATTTTGGATAATCGGATATTTGTTGATTTGATTATCGCTTTTGATAATCGAATATTTGTTGATATGAGTTCTGATTATCGTTTTTGATAATCGGATATTTGTTGATTTGATTATCGTTTTTGATAATCGAATATTTGTTGATATGAGTTCTGATTATCGTTTTTGATAATCCGATATTAGTTGATTTGTTGATTTGATGGTTTGAGATTTCTGATTATCGCTTGTGATAATTAGATATTTGAAATTTAATTATCGATTGTGATAATTAAATATTTGCTGATTTGAGATTTAATTATCGCTTAAGATAATTAAATATTTGCTGATTTGAGATTTAATTATCGCTTTTGATAATTAAATATTTGTTAATTTGAAATTTGGTTATCGCCTTTGATAATTAAATATTTATTGATTTGAGATTTGATTATCGCTTGAGATAATTAAATAATTGTTGATTTGATATTTGATTATCGATTGTGATAATTAAATAATTGTTGATTTGATATTGATTATCGCTTTTGATAATTAAATATTTGTTGATTTGAAATTTGGTTATCGCCTTTGATAATTAAATATTTATTGATTTGAGATTTGATTATCGCTTGAGATAATTAAATAATTGTTGATTTGATATTTGATTATCGATTGTGATAATTAAATAATTGTTGATTTGATATTGATTATCGTTTGAGATAATTAAATATTATTGATTTGAGAAAATCTGATTATCGTTTTTGATAATTAGACCTTTGTTGTTTTCTGATTACCGTTTTGGTAACTAGGTAACTGCAGTTTTGCGAATTGTGATTTGTGTTTTATGATTATCTTAGTTGATAATTAGATTTTGCTGTTTTCTAATTATCGTATCGATAATTAGATATTGCTGTTTTGTGATTTTCTGTATTTTAATTATCTAGTTGATAATTGAATATTGTTGATAATTGCACTTATTCAGTTTTGTTGTTTTCTGATTGTCTATTGGATAATTAGATTTTGTTGAGAATTTGTGAATTTCTTTTATGAAATTAAAAGATTTCTTTGGCGTTTGACTTCTCTACCTTTATTTTTCTAGCTTAACCAGTTTATGTTAGAAAAATGATGGTTAGTAACGACCTTGATTATGAAAATTGAGGGGACGCAATTTTTATAAGGAGGGGAGTCTGTAACAACCCGGAATTTTATAACAATTAATTTTCGTCAAATGACGATTTAATTAGTTGTTAATTGCTATTGAGAGTTTCGAATTCGGTTTAAATTCTTTTCAAAAATTAGAGAGTTTTGTGGGCTTCAAATTTAAATGTTAGCCCACGATTTCAATTGTTTGTTTTTGCCGTGATAACCATAAGGCAAACCCGACCCTTCTTTCATCTTTCATTGATTCAAAACCCTAAAACAATCATACGGAAAAAAAAATGGAGGCGGCCGCGTTCCTCTCTCGTTCGCTCAGAAATTAGGGCCTCTCGATGGCGCCGACTTGGGTAGCGATTGAAGGACGATTTTGTGATTTCTTGGACGATCGGCGGTCTCCTTATTAGCTCACGGCACCTTCAATTTGCCTCGACAAGGTGAGTGATCTTTACGTCACTCACATCTAATTCGACATAGTATTGAGCTTTGCGTTCGATATTATTTCGTAGATTGATGATTTCCCTAACTTTGCCAATTTCGTATAATCTGATGCTTGATATTTACGGACTTGATTTTTATATTGGTTCGATTTCTTGTTTTCCACGACCCTGTTTATGCTATGACGATTTTGTTTACTAACTAGTTTCAATCTACTGAAGTATCGTCTCTGCCGGTCGAGTATATTTTGATGTTGATGATTTATCATGGCCGTTTGATTTTGTTAAAATGCTTTGGCCATGTTTTCTTGGTCATCATGGTTTCGTGAAGTTGCTGGTTTTAGTTGACTTCGGTCACTATGATTTTTGGGTTGACATTTGAATTTGCTCGATACTTTGTTTTGAAGCTACTGTGACTTTTTCACTGTTTTTCAACCTGATACTCAATCACTGTCATTCTTGGAGTTCAGTTGTTTGCAATGGATTCCACTTGTATATGGTTGCATTTCAGGGTGGCCGTGTTGCTATATTAATCCCATCGGCCATTACATTTTTGACCTGCAGTTGAATATCACGGCCGCACTGTGTATGTAGTTTATTAAAATGCTCACTACTAGCTACAAATGTGAATAAGCACTTTGAGTTATTAAAATGCTTTACTTCCTAGCTGTATGCTTGGGTAATTGTTTTGCAAACATTGAAATGTTCATTTTTGACTTGGTTGAGCTTGTATTTGTTGTCACTCTGATTTGGTCTGCCTTTATGAAGTACTCACTGATCTGAGTTGTTGCATTGGTTATCCACCTGAGTACATATGTATGGTTTCTTGCATACATTTATATAAGTGTGCATGTTTTTATTGCACTGTTTAGTTTCACATAAACTTGAATTCTTGCATTTCCCAGTTTCACAGTGCATCCCATGTATATATGTTTCCAACTGAGCTCACCTGTATTGGTCACTTGTTAAATCTAATACCTTGCATTGTTCATTTGCATTTGGTCCTGATGTATACTTCACTGTGCGTTAGTTCACTGTATTGCAGTTTCAATTTGCTTATGGTCTTGAGTTGTAGCTCCGACTTTGTACACTGTCATATTATGTTGCACTTGTTTTGTCGTTTTCTTGTACATGCCGAGTCTGTTAACCATACTAGTGTACGGTTGATTCACGTTGCATTCACTTGAATACTTGTAATCATGTAGTTCCTTGTATTAAGTTTTGAACATGGCTATTTTATTATTGAGGCTGTTATACAAGTAATCTTTGCTTGCATATATGTTCACTGACTGCAGAATACTCGACTCTGCATCGTCATAGTGATAACCAGATTTATTTTGCATATCGTTAGTTCATATGCATTTCTATTGGAAATTGATATCCAGATTCATTTTGCATATCATTAGTTCATATGCATTTCTATTGGAAATTGATATCTAGATTATAAATCAAGATTCATGTTGCATATTCTTTGTAGCTGTCTCGACCAATTGAGACAGTTACATACCTGTTTCATATAGTATTTGGGTTCACTATCCACTTATGCCTATGCTTCTTTAGTTTTGTGGGATCTGGATAGTTGGGTTGCTTTCTTCATGTCGCCTTGACTTTGGTTGTTGCATTGAGTTTAGTCATGATTGCAGTGACTTGACCGTCGCATTTTGTTTATTTTCCGAAATTTCACTTGAGTTGAATCCCTTCTTTTTATTTTTGGGTTTGACCCTGTGCTCGGTTGTGTACATTATCACAGTAGTGGCAAGGCAGTGCACGCAAGCGTGAACTGCAGCCACACGGAATTGAGTTTTTGGGTACATTATCACTGTAGTGGCAAGGCAGTGTACGCAAGCGTGAACTGCAGCCACACGGTATTGCTTTTATGATATTCTATTTTGTTTTGTTGATTTTTGCCATATTTCATATGCTGTAGTGGCGAGGCAGTACACGCGTGCGTGTACTGCAGCCCTACTCGAGTTGACATTTTAATTGATAATTCAATATGATTTGAATTGTATTTTGATTGGTTTAATTTGACGATTTTGTTGTTATTTGCCGATTAGGCAATTTCGATGTTTTTCCAAATTATCTTCATTGATATTCTTTTTACTTATCTTCGATGATGATTTGAATCTGTTGATTGTTGTTTAACACAATTACGTGTTATATTTATCGTTATCCGATTTCTTTATTTAAGGATCGGATAGACGAGATTTATTGTGACTGTCGTCTATTCATTATTTAATTATTATTGCTTCTGTGCACTAATAACTGAGTTTGAATTAGACTGACCCGTGTATTATTTTTCTTTGAATGTAATACTCGGGTCAGACCGAGTATTTGCAGGTTGTTGATATCTTACTTTGGGTTGCTGCTTGAGCTATGAAGTCACTTCATATCTTTTGGAGTAGTCGTCATTTATAGTAGTCGGTTTATTTGTATAGGAAGATATGTATTCATGTATATTATATATGATAATGTACCTGTATATGTAACTTCAAGAGTCGATAGTTGTAGTTGTATCATATGTATTGTATCACATGTATATCAACTGACATCAGTTATATATATATGAGACCTTCTGTTATATCTGTGTTTCGCATTTACATTATCTGTGTTATTATTATATATATTGTCCTAAACTATTATGAACCATCGTAGTTCGTTTTATACTAGAATTGGGTATGTCGATGGGAGTAAATAAATCAGAGATGAAAAATAAAAACATATACCACTCCTATCGAGATAACCAATACTAGTGTAAGGCCTAACTACGGATGGCCGCTCCTATCCAGCCTTATTCTTCACAATAATAGACAGTATTTCTTTTAATACCCTTTGTTATTGTGAGTATAGAGGTGGGGCGTCACATGTTACCTCGAAGAACCTTCGAACACCCAAGCTATCCAACGAAGGGTGACTTTTTATGTACTAATTCTCCTGGTTGGGGACTACCAATCTTTACCGCTAAGTGTGTAGTGAGTCGTGCTCCCTGCTTGCTCACTGCTATCCATGAGGATGAATTACCATGCATTCACTTCCTTACCAAGGGCTGTCACTAGCATTCAGATTCGGTCCAGGCTCGACTCCATACTCAACTGGCATCTTGTTACCCCAAAGAACCTTCAAATAGCTCAGAATGTCCAATGAAGGATGAGTTTATGTGCTCATTTGCCTTATTGGGCACTTTCGACCCCTGCCACCAAGTGCATAGTAAGCCATGATCCCCGCTTGCTGACTGGCTATCCACGATGATCAATTACTAGGCATTTACTTCCATATTAGGGGCCACCATTTAGCGTTAAGGTTTGGGTCGGTCTCGACTGCCACATTCAATTTGCATCATCTTACATAAAAGAAACTTTGGACAATCTAGGCTATCAAACAAAGGATGATTTTTTTGCCTTGTGGGGGACTGCTGACCCTTATCACCAAGTGCATAGCGAGTTATGCTCCCCACTTGCTAGCCATCCATCCATGAAGATGAATTATCATGCATTTACTTCCTCGTCGGGAACTACCACCTAGCATTTAGGTTCGAGCCGAGACCGACTACCACACTCATCTAGCTTCGTGTTACCTTGAAGAACCTTCGAATAGCCCAGGCTATTTAATAAACGATGAGTTTCTTTATTCTCGTTTTCCTTGTTAGGGACTATTGACCCTTTCCACTAAGTGCATAGCAAACCATGCTCCTCGCTTGCCGACCGTCTATCCATAAGGATGAATTATCATGCATGTACTTCCTTGTAAAGGACCGCCACCTAGCATCCATGTTTGGGTCGGACTAGACTGGCACAATCAATTGGCATCTTGTTACCCTGAAGAACCTTCGCACGGCCTAGGCCATCTAATCAAGGATTAGTTTTTATGTGCTCGTTTTCCTTATAGGGGATTGTCAATCCTTACCTCTAAGTGCATAGTGAGCCATGCTCCCCGCTTGCCAACCGGCTATCCATATGGATAAATTACCATGCATTCACTTCCTTATCGAGGACCATCATATATCGTTCAGCTTCGGCCCGGGCTCAACTAGCACACTCAACTAGCATCATGCTACCTTAAAGAACCTTCGAACAACATAGGCTATCCAACGAAAGATGAGTTTTTGTGTGCTTATTTGCCTTGTTGAGGACTGTCAACCCTTGCGGCCAAGTGCGTAGCAAGTCATGCTCCCTGCCTGTCGGTTGACTATCCATAAGAATGATTTACCATGCATTCACTTCCATGTTGGGGACTACAACCTAGCATTCAAATTCGGGTCAAGCTCGACTGCCGCAGTTAACTAGCATTGTGTTACCCCAAAGAGTCTTCAAACAGCCCAGGCTATCTACTGAAGGATGAGGTTTTATGTGCTTATTTGCCATGTTGGAGACTGCATACCATTGTTGCCAAGCGCATAGCAAGCCATTATCCCGCTTTCCGACTGGCTATCTACAAGGATGAATTACCGTGCATTCACTTTTTTATCGGGGACCGCCACCTAGCATTCAGGTTCGAGTCAGGCTCGACTGCCACACTCAACCAGCATTGTGTTACCTCAATGAACCTTCGAATAGCCCTAGCTATCCATCGAAGGGTGAGTTTTTATATGCCCGTTTGTCATGTTGGGGATTGTCGACCCTTACCGCCAAGTGCGTAGCGACCTATACTCTCCTCTTGCTAACAGGCTATCCACAAGGATGAATTATCATGCATTAACTCCCTTGTCGAACCATCATCTAGCTTAGGTTTGCATTGGGCTCGACTGCCACACTCAACTAGCATCATGTTACTCGAAGAACCTTCGAACAACCCAGGCTATCCAACAAAGGATGAGTTTCTATGTGCTCGTTTGCCTTATTGGGACTGTTGACCCTTGCTGCCAAGTGCGTAGTGAGTCATGCTCCTCGCTTGTTGGTTGGCTATCAATGAGGATTAATTACCATGCATTAACTTCCATGTCGGAGACCGTTGCCTAGCGTTCAGGTTTAGGTCGGGCTTGACTGCCACACTCAAAAACATCGAGTTGGCACGAAGAACCTTTGAACTACCAAAGCTATCCAGTGACAGATGACCATTTATGTGCTTATTTGCCTTGTTAGGGACAGCTGACCCTTATCACCAAGTATACAACGAGCTATGCTCCTTGCTTGTTGACGGGCTATCCATGAGGATGAATTACCATGTATTCTCTTTCTTGTTAGGGACTGCCACCTAGCATTTAGGTTTGGGTTGGGTTCGACCGCCATACTCCACTAGCATCGTGTTACCACGAAGAACCTCCAAATAGCCTAGGCTATCCTATGAAGGATGAGTTTTTATGTGCTCATTTGCCTTGTTGGGACTATCGACCCTTGTCACCTAGTACATAGTCGGTCATGTTCCCCGCTTATCGATCAGCTATCTACGAGGATGAATTCCATGCATTCATACTTCCTTGTCGGGCCGCTACTTAACGTTCAGGTTCGGCCCGAGCTCGACTGCTATACTCAAGTAGCATCGTGTTACCCCAAAGAATCTTTAAACATCCTAGGCTATCCAATGAAGGATGAGTTTTTATGTGCTTATTTTTCATATTGGGGACTACTAACCCTTGTTGCTAAGTGCGTAGTGAGGCATGCTCCCCGCTTGTTGGCCGGCTATCCATGACATTGAATTACGATGCATATATTTCCTTATTGGGACTGCCACCTAGAATTCAAGTTCGACCCGGGCATGACCACCATAATCAACGTGCATCGTGTTACCTTGAAGAAACTTTAAACAACCTAGGCTATCCAATGAAGGATTAGTTTCGATGTGCTCATTTTGCCTTGTTGGGGACTGTCGACCCTTGCCACCTAATGCATAATGAGCCTTGCTCCCTCTTGCCGATTTGCTATCAACGAGGATGAATTATCATGCATCCACTTCCTTGTTGGGGACTGCCACCTAACGTTCAGGTTTGAGCCGAGCTCGACTGCCATGCTCAACTAGCATTTTGTTACCCCGAAGAACCTTTAACCAACACAGGTTATACAATGAAGGATGAGTTTTTGTGTTCGTTTGCCCTGTCGAGGACTACTGACCCTTGCCGCTAAGTGTATAGTGAAGCATGCTCCCTATTTGCTAGCCAGCTATCCACGAGATTGAATTTCCAAGCATTTATTTCCTTGTTGGGACTGCCACCTAACTATCAGATTCGAGTCGGGCTCGACCACAACACTCAATTGGTATCGTGTTATCCCGAAGAACCTTCGAATAACACAAGCTATCCAACGAAGGATTATTTTCTATGTGCTTGTTTTTCCTTGTTGGAGACTGTCGACCCTTGCTGCTAAGTTCGTATTACGTAGAGCCATGCTCCCCGCTTGCCGGCTAACTATGCACGAGGATGAATTGACATGCGTTTACTTTCTTTTTGGGCACCACCACCTAGCATTTAGGTTCAGGTCAAGCTCGACTGCTACACTCAACCGGTATCGCATTACCCTAAAGAACCTTCAAATAACCCAAGCTATCCAATGAAGGATGGGTTTTAATGCTCATTTTCCTAGTTGGGGACTATCGACCCTTATCGCCTAGTGTGTAGTGAGCCATGCTCCCCACTTGTCGGCTGGCTATTAACGAAGAAGAATTAACATGCATTCACTTCCTTATAAAGGACCACTACCTAGCATTCAGGTTCAGACCAAGCTCGACTGCTACGCTCATTTAGCATTGTGTTACCTCGATGAACATTCGAACAGCCCAGGCTATCCAACGAAGAATGAGTTTTATGTGCTCATTTGCCTTATTGGGGACTACCGAGCTTTTCCAACAAGTGTGTAGCGAGCCATGATCCTTGTTTATCAGCCGACTATCCGATGGAATGAATTACCATGCATTCACTTACATGTCGGGGACTTCCATTCTTTCTTACAGCCTGCCGCCCAAGAGGACCTTCTAACACCTCTTAGCTTAGGTTCAAGTCGGGATCACTGTTCAAGGAAACGACAGAACTAAGCCCGAACAATAATATACTGGTCGTAGCACCCAGTAGACGAGTAGTTTACATAAGCAAGGCTCACATCCGAGTCCTTTAACTGGATCGGTCCATCAACTAGTAGTTTAATGTAGTACGCAAAATTGGATCGCGACCGACGACACTTCTTTTGCTTGGTAATATGCCTTTTCAAAAAATAAAAAGTGAAAACATAAGTGGATTATCAACTCAAAGTACGCTATCCTACAAATTAAGCACAAATGGACAAAAGCAAAAATGACTATCAAAACACTTAGACAAATTTCAACAAAAAGAAGTTAATGTTTAAACCAAAAGTACGAGGACACATAGCCCGCCCCATTAGGCTTACAAAAACGAGAATAAAACATATACATACTTGGCTCCTCATCGCATGGCCCCTCAACTAGCTGAGTCAAGGAGTCCAACTGCTCCTTGGTCAATATGGTCGGTAGTGGAACTCCATCAGCCCGCATCTGTGCAGCCACCTCCTCCCGAGTCCATGCAAAAGCTGCGTACTAAACTTACTAATAGTAATGGGGGATTGGTAATTCTCCCTAAGAAGGGTCCTTACCATGTTCTTCAGTTGGTTTTACTAGATGACGACCTCCTCTTCCTAGAAGGCAACAACATCTACCTTGTCTTCCCTTTAGCAGGGCATGTTGCCGAATTGGCCATTAGCTATTTGACCTACCTCTCGACCATAGCTAAACACTCCTTAAGATCTACCACCTCTTTCTTCGCCTTTTCAACCCTTGCTCGAATGTTATCCTTCGCCTTCTTTGCCTTTTCTACCCGCTCTCGGGCCTTGGCTACCTGCTTCCATGCCTTTTCGACTACCTCCCTGCTAACCTTCATGCCTGCGTCTTTGTCCTCCTTAACCTTTGTAGCCCCTCTTTAAATCATGCCGAGCTTTCCTCTCATACTCCAAATCGGCCCATATCTGCTCCACGTCCTCTAGGATGCGCATGACCTAAAAGGAAAGCAAATGTTAAAAAAGCCAAGTAAGAAACAAAGTTGAGGTCAAAACACTTACCAACAAGGCATTACGGGTCTGGAAGTTTCAAACGTCACCTAAGGAGTGTCAGTCCAAACTAGACTGGGGATGATGAGGATAAGTAAGTGCCTTAATCGCCATTAGTTGATAAGTCGAAAGCAATTGGTCTGCATCGCCAAGGTCCCTGGTATAATGGACGTTTAGGTTAGCCTCCCCAATTGGCTCGGCCGTTGGATCAATGATCAACTCCTTGGTGTAATACAGATTAAGGAACTTCTTATAAGGACCGACTCATCAACTCCTAAAGATGGGCCAATCGAATCCACCTTCCTTTTCTTGGATTGTTGGATCGGGCGAGTTAGGCAAGGAGGCAGCTTTTGGGGTGCCCAAATGCTATCAGGAATGTCGGGATTTATTGACCCTTAGGTGGAGGAGGCATATGCATCCCATTGGTAGTGAGTCATACCACTTCAACGACGGCATACATGACGGGTTCATCATAAAACTTGGCAAAACCCAACCCATTAACCACTACAGCAACAAGGTACAAAATAGTTAGCCAAAATGCGATGCAAACTAAGACAAGCAAAGGTGTACTACCATTTGTACTAGTCCAGCCTCGTTTTCTAATAAGGGGCCGGTGTGATGAGGTCGAGCTGGCCATGCTAGTCTCATCTGTCCCTACATGAGACTCCATGGAATTACCCTCGTATCCAGGATGGAAGGGATCACATTCAAGATTTCGCCAAAAGGAGGAATCATGTCTCTATCAATGCTAGATTCACATCCTCCCAATCGAACTACTCTCCTCAAAACTCGAATTAGTGTTCCAATCATCGAGCAGAGTCTCATGGTCCGAAACGGGGACATCAACTAGCCATTGAGGGTTAAATTGCTCCCACTCAGGCCTCGACACTACATCGCTTAGTTTATCCAAATTAACCAACAGTCATTCCCCTTTATCCTCATCCTAACATCGTCATAACACCAGTCAACATTAGTGATCACATCGGAATTTGGATTGAGGAACTTATTATGGGAATAGTCCTTTTCTTTTTTGCTAACTTCTCAACATCGGCCGCCTTCTGGACCCGCTTCCTCCTATGTGTCTCACCAACCGTTGTCTGACCCTCCCTCATCGGTCCCATCACTCGGAGTTTGGTGTTATTTGCAAACAAATTCAAGTCTCGATCAGCATTAAATGTGCATTTAATGCGAAGTCTATGCATTAAATGCAAAGCCCATGCCTAGTGCAGAGAAGCAACAAGTTTATTTTCATCCACCGCACATCTCCTTACACCTTTACAACTGCTGTCCAACTACCCCTGTAGCCATATAACCGGCCATGCATTTTCCTATTTAGGTTCTATAGCTCAATCTCAATTGTCCATCATCCATTTAAGCTACTATGAATATCCCCTAAATTGCAACTTCAAGGGGTTGGAGCAGACAAGAATCATGAATATTATACACAATTTAGGGCTCTTGATACCGCAAGTACTTAAGATTACACAACTTTATTAGTCTTAAGAGCTTCTTGCTTTCTTATCATTCTCTAGTGACTTCTTTTAGTTGTAAGAGAAATATATAGTAAGGGTGTAATAACCCAGACACTTGGCGTTAGTTATGTACTTAGTTAGTTACTTAATTAATAAGGCTCCGAAAATAAGTTTGTGTAAACGATGGAATTTGACCATGAAACTTGCACTATTGCATACATGGCGAAATTCTGAGCAATTTCATATTTAGATTTTTGAGATCAAAGTCCAAACAAAGAAGTTACGGACGAAAAACGAATTTGGAATGAAAATAATTAAATTAGAAAAATTAATGTTTTTATATTAATTGCCCAAATCTACAGGCTGACCCGTTATTGGGGATGGTCGGCCCTCAGCGGTCGACCATCCATCCAAGTTGTCGACCGGTGATGACCTGGCAACTACAATAACCCTAGGCCGCAAAGGCCTAGATTTAATATTTTTAATCGTATGGTTCTGGTTAATTCTAGTACCTATATGTTCAGGCCTATCCCTCCCATCTCTTCTCATATTTTTATGGAGGCAGCAGTGAAGCTCTGTCGTTTCTTCTTCTTCGCTTTCTTTCTAAACTATAAAGATAAAATATCTGTATAACCGTATCTATATTCATACAAATCAAAAAAGAGTAGAAATCTAATAAAAAGGAGAAGAGAAAAGAATAAGCCATATGTATATTTGAGGTAATTTACATATTAATATATATTTATATCTATTTTCTCTCCCAATTTCAAATCTCTTCTCAGATCTGTAATTCTAATGTATGTATATACACTTTTATACATATCTCTTGGATTAAAAAGGATTTGGAGATGAATCAAAGGTTCTACTTCAGATATGAAGATGTGGATCACTTTTAAAAGGTGGTTGGGAAATTATACATATTGTTATTATGAAAATTATCATGTCAGTGTTTATTTGATTTTTACGCCTTATTGGATGATTGTATATGAGTTATAGGCAATGAATTGAATATAATAAATATCGCCTACATATTCTTGTTTATGGATTGATTTAGCATTGTATACAACCTGATCTTGAAATAAGTCCCAGAAGTATGAATTTAGAATATTGATTTGAATGAAATTTATTCCAGATCTAAAACAGGTTGTATAATAATGTTATAAATTTGGATTATTACACTAATCTTATTGGAATGTAAACTTTTCTACGTTTAGAATTGTTGGCATTTAGTTCTATTTAATATTTGTAAATTAGTTTGATTTCTTTCCCTTTTAAAATACAGCGTTTGATCTAACAAGAAATATATGTAAATAGAAAGAGAAAGAGATGTGTAAAGTATGATTTCATTATAGTTTACACCGTCTATTTCAGTAATAAAAAGAAATGATTATTCCTTTAATTTAAAACAACGTAATATTTCATATTTTAAAGTTAAATCTTTTATTTTGGACTAATTTATGAAAATTATAGCAGATAATCTTTTGAGATATGATTCCAACAATTTAACATGGAAAAGTATACTCTAGTGAAGATATATAACTAGAATATATTTGAGAAAAGTTGATATATATATATATATACATACATAATTATTGCGCTTATAATAATAAACAAAAAGCTAATAACGACGCTTACACATAATATTCATGTTTAGGATAATTAACTAATGGGAAAAGTGTGACGACCCAGCTTTCCGAATCCTAGGGACGACATTTAATACATCCATGATATTCATGTGTCGTTGCCCAAATGTCTGAATGGCAAGTTCTCTTAGGTAAAATAAAGAACAAAACAAGACAGAATAGACAAACCTCTCAGTGGAATGGTTACATATAATACTATTACGTAGTTTAAAAGGTTACTCCTTATATGGAGTTATCAGAGTTATACAAAAATACTACATCTATCAGATTTGTAGTCATACATTCTGACTTGTCATTTTTAGATACAAAATACACCTACATAATCACACCGTGGAATAAATAAATAGATAACCAAGGAGTCGCCTGCTCAATCATCATCTTCAAGGAGCTCCAATGAGAAACCTGCTATTCTAGGACTATTCAAATATAATTGAGCACTCGAAAGTTTAGGGGAAATAAAGAACTATGGTCAGATAAAATGTATGGTATGAGTAAAACTCTAAAACAAATGGCAGTGTATTTAATCAATAACACGTGGGACCACGCTGCTAACGTGGAATGGGTTTTCTCCTACATAAACAACAACCAAACATGAACAAAAATGGAAATGAACAATGGAGAACAAATCCAAACATAGATGATGGGCATAATTAATATACATCCAGACTTGAAGAATGGAAACAGTCTGAATAAAAATCCAAAATGGATAAAACAAGACAATAGTCCAAATTCGATAGAATAAACTAAACCAAATAATAGTTCAAACTCAATAGAATGGAGTAAATAAGATAATAGTCCAAACTCGATAGAATATACTAAATCAATAATTAACACCAAAGAGTAGTTGACTCTTCCCGTTGCAATTAAAGAAAATAGATTTAAAGGTTCAAATCAAATAAGGAAAGGAAAATCTCCAACAATGGCTAGGAGGGTGCACCCCCCTTATCGAAAAGCATACCTCTAAAAATATACTTGAGTACTTCGATGGTTCTCGGACACGTCCAAGCCGGACCCAGCCAATGCTTACTGAGTATCCGAGTAATTCACATCTAGGTGCATAAATATTCAAACCAAATCTGGAGTAGATGTGAAATTACCCTAATGGGAGCAATCCCATATAGCTTAGCTTCCACTCGCTCTTTAGGTTCATTCATTTCTGACAAAGGATAACAAAGCTCAACAAAGCCACCCATCGTCTTAGAATGGCAATAACAAAAAGCCGAAGTAACTGATAGTCGAGAAACTTATATTATTCCTTGGTTAACAATAAAACCAAACAAGTCAAGGTAGTATTACCCCAAAGTCATGTCTCACGACTATTCTTAACTTTCGAAATAGGGACAATTCTACTTTATCGACATTTTGTGTTAAGTACACAAATAAACCATTTCCATATAAGTGGTATCGCTTTATGGAACTTAATTCAGCTCCATAACCGAATCAAACTTTAAAAATTACAAGTACTAGCTTAAAACACTTTCGTGCATAGGCTTCACATTACAAGTATTAATTTCGTGCTTGGGCTTCACATTACAAGTATTAGCTTTAAAACACTTTGTCAAAAGAGTTCACTAACTTTAAACATAATTTTAAAAAGGATTTAATAACTTAAAACATCCTTATTACTTTTATTAATCAACTTTAAACTTTGTTAACTAAGTTGATTTAATTAACTATAACAACCTTTAATTAAAAAGGGTAAATCAGCTTTAAAAAATCATTAATTCAATTAATTAATAATCAAAACATAATTAATTAAATTAATTATTAATATTTAAATCTCATTATAAAAAAACGATGTATTAATTATAAACATTATTAAATGAAGGATTAATTAGAGTTAAAACAAGTTGATTAATTAAAAAAAGATTTATTAAAAAGATTTATTAATTTAAAAACATCATCAGCAAATTACTTAACTGTAATCCATCATTATTTAATGATTAATTTTCCTTAAGCATCATTAAATAAAATGATTAATTAAATTTAGATACCATTAAATAAAATGGTTAATTAAATTTAGAGCCTTTATTAACAAAGTAATTAGTTAACCTTAACCCTTATTAATTAAACAATTAAATAACTAAGTTAAATGATCATTATTAAAGTGGTTAATTATCTTTGAAAACACCATTAACTAAAAACTTGCTTAACTTGTAAAACAAACCCAAGCTCGATATGAAACCAATCGGTTTCAATAAGAAGGTATATTTTCGAAAGTGCCGATATAACGACTATCGCTATACCGATGGTTCGAAAAACAAGTTTGTGACATTATCAACACAACCAAACATCACAAAGAAATGGTTTAAGCATACATACAAGGTAAAGAATAATAATATGACATGTAATGAAGATTTACTAACAAAATAATTAACTTTGGCTACTATTTTTACATAATGCTTACTACTTATTCTCTAGCTACCAAAGCAGCAACTTTTGTAAAGCATGAACCAAACCAACAACCAAACAATCATCAATACAACTAGCATTCATAACCAATAAGTATGAGCATGAATATAGTTAAGAACTTTGGTTTGAGGGTAAAATTGTACTCACTAACTAGTTTGCTAACTAACCTTTTCTAACAAGTTTACTAACTTTCAACTATTTTACCTTACTAACTTAACATGTTTGAACCCATCACTACATATACATGACCAAACCAAACATAAACAAAATCACATCATATCCAAACCAAGTAAGCTATATATAACACAATACAAGTAAAAATAACCTTCTCCAAAAAGTTAGGAGTTTTACTCACCGAAAAGCTATCCAGACTCTTACTAAATTAGGGTATAACCTAGCATTTCCATTCCTAAGAAAAAGATGGAGTTTTGACCCTTACTGCACTGAAGGGAGAAGGAAATGAAACTTGTTTTGGTAAGGTGGAGTGACTTTAGATAACCATTGAACTCTCAAAACAGAACCCGAAAATAGGTAATTTTCCAACTGATTTTTGGACTAATTACTCTCGGATTTTGAAACAGTGATAAAGAGGAAAGTTTAAGAAAATTCTTATCACTATTACTTCAAAAAAATCACTCAAATTGGATTATTTTTGATAAGGATGTGGTTGGAAGAAGGACCATTTTCGGACATAAAATTCTGGGTCCGAAAAGACTCTGTAAAGAATTGATATTTTGACATAGCTAAGCTCAAAACTTGAGGAAGTAGTAAAAATAAAAGTTGTAGCCTCTGGAATTCTCTAAAGATTAAAAATAACAATTTTGATTTGAAGTATTATGGAGGAGATTATGGCAATGAGAAAATGAGGTAAAAATGAAGAAAATGGTGTGATTTTAAAACAGGTTTTTAAGGAGTTTGAAAGCCATGGATTTTTCTTAAAGCTAAAAGAAGAAGCCATAGAGCTTCTTTGAGAAGCTTAAAAAGGCAAATTTTAAGAAGTGAGGAAAAATGAAAGGAATTATGAAGAATTGTTTTTTTACAAGAAGGCAAAGCTTCCGAAGGAAGTTTTTTATTTTATTTTAATTTGGTAGCTTATATAGGAAGCTTCTTTATTTAATTTGTTTCCTTAAGCATATATATATATATATATATATATATATATATGCATACGCATTCAAACATTTCTAAGCAGTATATAAATGTGTGTCAGTGTATAAAAGTTTTATGACATTTCAAATAACTGTTAGCCGACGAGAAATCGAAAATTTAGAAAATGAATTTCCAGTCACATTTTCAATTTTACATCGAACTAAATATTTTTTGTAAACATATTTTTGAAAGTGATTTTAACATCATTAATTATTAATTGGTTATTGAAATCCATTACTTAAATATTTAAAAATGATTTAAACATTCAAATTCAAAGCGATTAATTCACGGTTCATTACACTGTCCTCCCTTAAAAGAATTTCGTCCCCGAATTATTATGGAGTGGAAGAAGTAATAACCAACCTAAGAAAATCGATTTACTTACTTAATTTTCAGTAAATCTGATTAATTATATTTTTCCTATCATAAACATATGTAATATAAACACAATAACAACCATATGCAATCAGTTAACATGATGCAACCAATGGTAATGTAACAAACACATGCAACAAAATAAAGAGAATATTCTATAATAAATGCTATGCATCCATTATGCAACAAAATGACCAGAGTCTGCCTATTTTCCACTTAGAGGTATTAAGTAGCTTGGGTATTGTTTATTACATGGCTACAATTTTATTGGCAATAGACGCGGTAATAGTTTGATATTAAATATCGGAAGCCTTCAATAGTGGTTAGAGGTCCTGTAGCTATGACCCATTAACAATTGACAACATTGTTAGGAAACACCTTAGGAGTAGATTTTAAATGACGGGATCTACCTTGATTAAGGTCTTAATGGCAGAATCTGCCTATTTCTCCTTTTAAAGTGTTATAGAAGCCTACTTCATATTTAGAAGTATTAAGTGGCAAATGAGTTTGAAAGTATTGGATGGTTGATAAGGCTTCATTAGTATTTCTGTACCTTCGAAAGAGGTAAGTTAGTAATCATGTGTGCGACAAGATTAGATTAGAATTGCTAACCTTAACGGACATAACAATTAAATGGAAACCTATTGGTATAAGTTTATGTTATAGTAGTTTATATTTTTTCAGTCACCAGAATTTTGTTATGACCCCTACCTCATTACAATCCAAGGGATAGAATTTAAAGGAATAAGTCATTGGAGCTAGATGTGCTTTGCTGTTGGAAAGTCTTCTTTTCTCTTATGCTCGATGTTGATGTGATAATCTGCTGTCCAAGGAATACAATTAGTTCCAAGGTAGCAGTCATAGTCGGTATCCTTATCCTATAATTGTTTCCGCTGTGAGTTTAGATTTTTATCAATCTTTGATAATGCTTATGTTTATTTGCAGGTACCAAATCCAATGACTGTGCTTGATGAACTTGGATTTTAGTTTTTTATTGAAATTTAGGCCCATTAAGGTATGTGTTGTTATAAAGGAAACTTCACAGTGGACATAGACAGCTTTATTGAATCACTCTATATCTTGTGTTATTTACCTTTTAGCTGTATATTAACTCCCCATTTTTCAATTTAATCCCAGTGTAGGTAAGTAATCTTTGCGCATTAGTCTAGTTTCGACATTGGTTAAATCTTTGTCAACAATAATATACATAGCTAATGTCAAAGCACATAGACAACGCATAAGAATACAAATAATGACCAACCAAAATGATATACACATCATCCACATCAAATAAATCACATATCATCATATATAATTATATCATAAAGAACAACACTAGCACCACCATCATCGATAGCAACCGTCGCTGGAGTGCAAAAAGAACCAAACCATAAACATACATCATGTTAAAAACAACCTTAGTTTGACCCGAGGTTGTTAAATAAATAACACACCCTAGGTCAAGCTAGAATCTAACCATGAGTGAAGTAGTGTACACATAATGACAATAGAGAAGAATATGTAGACAGGGTAACATAACATACAAAGTAAATGTCAAATACAGTCAATATCTACCCTAATTCACACCATATACATGAACAATGTCGTGATATATGTATCAAGACTCTATATAATGTGACCGCCATCGCTATTCTACTCATATATGATTCACTCCTAGTCACGATTATTAAGTGTCATAGTTACTATTCACTCATATAAACAATTCATATATATCTTCGTTCACTGATATAAACATAACTTCGTTCACTCATATAAAAATTGACATATATCATAACAATTATTATTCATCTTTAAATATTTTTATCTCAATATATAATATGTCATTTATTTATTTTAAAACAAAATATAACTTTTACCCCTACGTTAATATTCTTTCATTCCAATATTTGATAAATTGAGTTAAACTATCAAATTCAACAATTAACACTATTTAGCAGTTAAATCTATATTTTGATATTTAATTCAAATCAATATTCATAGTATATCAACTTAATAGAGTTTTTACCATTTCATTATTAATCGTTCCACTCATATTGTTTCAAACAACTACCATTCATCTTTTGATATTATACTCACATTATAGCATGGATTATTATTAAGTATATGTGTATGTATATATATTTATATTTGTATATCAACACATACATTTATAGATATACATCTATCAATATATTCATCCAAATAACTATTATTTCAATTCATGAGAAGCAAAATGCCTTTCATCATCCAAAACCATATAAACTTTCATTCATGATTATTGGTGCATAAGCATTCAAATGAGAAATTGAATTTCAATTATATTTAATTATTGAAATCACTCACTATAATCATATATTTTAATGTGTGTAGATTAATACGATAAGTGATTTCAATTTCGCTTACAGCAAATTTATCATCCAAATATGTATCTATATAGAGCAATAATGTATCAAAAATCAATATCAAATAGATATGCTATAATTGAATTTCAGGAAAATGGATCAAGTATATATTTTTCACTCACCAATTTAAGGCAACACATTTCTATTTAAACCTCATCACAACCTACGTTGGTCCATGCATTGCTCCACTATATGTACTTTTGACCACGTCACACCCCTCTATCCTAGATCGTGATGCCCACCAACCTGCTCCTCTGCGTCTCCTTTATTGCTACTTCCAATAGGCTCGCAATACCAAACTCCCTCTTCTATGGTCGAAGTCGCCTATAATTAACATACATGCGTCATTTATTTAATGTTTTTATCATTTTTCCTTCGATTTTGAACTTAATTTAGGGATGGTGAAGAATGAGGGAAAAAGTGAGATAGGGAGACTAAGTCGGAAAGAAAAAAGGAGAGAAGAATATAAGGATTTATTTCGAAGGTGAATAATACATTTTGGTCTATTTTAAAAGCTCAATTTACAATTGAGTCTCTTTTATTTACACTCAAAATATATCATAATGCTTAACCAATTATGAAATGAACTTTAAATTTAACGAAAATCGATGCATAATTTGTTTTACAAAATATATTTCAATTTAAATAATTATTCAACTTTTTCTCTTCCCAATTTAGTTATTATCGAACAATTGTTCATTCAGTTTATTTTAAAACAAATTAGATAATTAAATTACCATTTTACTTTACCTTAAACTCGCTTCATCATACTAGTTTCAAATTTATATGTTCTAATATAATTAACCACTTAAATATGAAAATTCTATCAAATTAACATTATTTGCAATTTCCACAAAAAAATCATTAGCCCCATTTATTTATCTATTTTCATTTATTTTTATTCATCATTTTTTTATTTTCATTTGTTTCAATCATATTATATTTATTTATAACATATAAATATTTCAAATTTGTTTTGAATTTTATACGAGATCATTATATTTTTAAATAGGAGTTAATTAAAATTACTTCAATATGATAAATTTTAATTTAATATAATATCCTTTAAATAATTTTCATTTTAAAAGTCAAATTTAAAATTATATTACGGTAAAGTTTAGTTTAATCCTTGTATATTGGGAGTTGGGTCGTTACATGTATTGATATCCTTTCGTGAAATATCTTGGCTAGAAATATTTAAAACAATATGTTATTCTATGTTGTGATAACTTTTTCATCATTACGACAAATTTTAATTATTATCACATAACGTATTCTTTAAGGATTTTCTAATTAATATCCTTTAAACTGATTGCTTAATTAATTATATCACAATATAACAAGTATATAATAGAAATCAAATACATTTATTATGAACAAAATTGATTGCGGAGTTAGATAATGTATAATAAATTACTTAATTGCTCCTATGGTGTACCCCTAACTCCGTCACTTACTTGTGGGTGTTTGGAATAATCATAGAACATCTCGATGAGAATCTTCTGTATGTTAATGTAACTTAGTCAAAATAGAATATTTCAAGGTGATGACGTATAGTAGTCTTCTACTTAAGAGTACTGTTAATCTTAAGTAGGTGACGGTACTTGGACTATGGTCAAAAACATGGCATGGTGACCATATTAAGGCTATAGTTAGGTATATGTTGAAGTGAAATAAGACTCAACAGATGGCACTTCTCCTTCATTATGGAAGGTTTGTATCACTGTAACTGCTAATAACTCTAAAGTCAAAATCTCTTACCAGAATATATGGTTAATAGATAAATGTTATCGGATTGAGCCAAAGACTTTAAAGTGGTTTACATAATTAAATAGTGGTACTAGTAGAGTTATTGACATTAGACCAAAGTTTAGATATCTGAGTGATATAGTGATGATAAAAACAATATGTGTACGAAATGTTATTACTAGGTAAGTTTAAAACAGATAAGAAACTGGATTTCTCATAAACGATCCATAAGCGTTGAACTTGTGCCTGATACTATACTTCAGCATAGTCTGTGTATGCTTCAATATTTAAATTATTTAAATATTGACCGAAGACCGGGTTCGCACTAGAAAATCAACAGAATAGAGTAGTTAGTTACTTCTGAATTTAACCAATATTAAACTAAATTTATTAATGTTATAAATTAATAATAAATTAATACAAATGTCATATTAAAATTTTATGACCTTTTAATTATTTATTTAAAGCTTAAAATCATTGAGAATGATGTATAAAAGTTGTACATCGGTATGATTGAAAAAGGTGGTTAAATAATAAAATTAAGTAATTGATTCAAAGAGGAGTCAATGGATATTTTAACTAAGCACAGTCAAGGGAAGGCCGACCAAAGAAAAAGGGGGCCAAGGGGACATAGTCTCGTAGGGCTCGAGTGAAAAAAGGAGATATTTTGATATCCGGTGATCAATAAATAGACCATCTCCATTCTCTTTCTCGACACACTCAACCAATAGAAACCCAAGCCTTCAGTTGACATTGGTGAAGCCAAGGCAACGACACCAATATATATGTATACAAGATCATACACAACACACAACACACGACACACACATGCATGTGTATGTTATCTTTAAATATTGTATTCGGCCATTTTTAATAAAAAAGTATTTTCGAAATCATTTTAATTTTAATGATTAATTTATAAAAGGAAATTTTATTTTAAAATAACTTTTAACCAGCTGCTAAGCCTTTCAATGGATACTTTTGGATGCAGATAGTGTCATATCTGCATCCACAACTGAAATCATTTTTGAATATCGGATATGCGCATCCAAATACGAATGGATATTAGATAATTATCTTATCAGCTAACTATCGATAAATTAAGAAAAATAAATAGAAAATTTTGGTTTAATATTTTTTTTCCAATCCATTGATTATAAAAGTAAGAAAAATATATAAATATGATGATCATAAATATCTTTGAGCAATTAATATGTATTATATACATAAAGTATAAATTATTAAGTTAATAAAATTATAAATACATATCTTTCATTGCACTAACATAAACTATATTCTTGATAAAGACTGGATGAATAATTTATGTATGTGGTTGTGTTCATATTTGCATTACATCCTGAATGCATCGGCATCTATTTTTCCGAATATTAGATATTTATCGACTTTTGGATAAGAATGTAAACAAATTTGGGAATTTTCAGATATCCATTGGCAGCCTTAGCTGCCACTGCACTTGATCCAACAAATATGTATGTTAGTTACAAATTTATGATACCGATATATATATATATATATATGATGTATGTATGTATATATATATATATATGTATCTATAATGAAAAATTATTACTAAAATTATACAGCCAATAATACATCAGACCGAATTTTGTTTATATGTATACAGATATATATAGTATTAAAACAAACAATATACATGTATATTAAATGTTAATCTTATACACACACATGCATGTGTATGCACAAAAAGTTAACTTTCAATTTCTTTTTTAAATTCTAACTGAAATAATATATGTGTATATCTATGTGTATCCATGTATGTGTGTGAAATTAAAATGAAGATAAATAGAATTTGTATTTAGAAGTCCTATTGGGTTGCATTGCACATATCCTCCTCAAAGTGTTTTATTCGTTCCCAAGATTAGGTTGCAAAGCTAATATCGAGTTTCAAAAATGGAGGCTGGAGTTTTCTCATGGAACTATAAAATGTATAAAGAGACTTCTATTTGTAGGAAAATGTTAGGGTTTAAATTACAAAGATACTCACAAGCAATCAAAGGACAA
Source organism: Allium cepa (assembly GCA_030765085.1). NCBI lineage: Eukaryota > Viridiplantae > Streptophyta > Magnoliopsida > Asparagales > Amaryllidaceae > Allium > Allium cepa. The sequence continues at coordinate 552,983,249 of CM060938.1, forward strand.
TTAAAAGAATTTTATCTCCCAATCATATGCACAATCTTCCTTGATTTATCCATAGAATAGCCCCCATATGTGTATGATTACATGTATCGTCATTCTATTTACTCCTTGTATATTTATTAGTTGTTCACCCGATTAAACAATAATTAATTATATACAATTTACATGCTCTAATTAATCAATCGCATAATATTTACGTATTTAATTAATCAACCACATAACATTTATGCATTCAATCAAATGAACCCAGTATCCTCTTATATATATTTATATATGCATATGATAACAAAAATAATAAACAATAATTAAATTAATATAATATTTACATTAATTCCCTCTATAATTTATAACGTTTGCAAACTATGTTAGTTAACTTCGAACGAACACAAACGGTGATATTTATGTGAGTCCTAAGTATGAATCTCAAGGCTATAATGACTTTGCTTAAGCATTGTAATAGACATGAGTTCAATTGCTTACTGGTTATTTAGATGAAATTTTATTTCTAATCATTTAAGCTATACCCTTAAGCAATGATATATGGTGTGCATTTTCGGATCATCGTTACTACATCACTTAGATACGTAGAGTTCGGTTAAAAGTTAAAATTCCAATAATACCTGTAGTTAATTGAGAAGTCAAACACCAAAGTCCATGGTTTAATCCAACAATAACCATTGATTAATCGATTTACTTTGCCTAAATACGTTGATTTTATGTTAACAACCAGTTACGGTGATACCAACCTTCTATCAAAAGAGAAAGAATCCTTTATTGAATAGTGTTTCTCTTCAAGTGGTTCAAATTATATCCAACCATGGCTTTAACACAACCACATTGTCATGTGATTGATCATAATAAAATTATAGTTTATACACTTAAGATTCATAGTATTATCAAGCGAAAAACAACTACACACCGTTACGTGAGATCTTTTTAACCTATAGAAGAGTCTAGATGTAATTATTCTAAATAACTATACGTACGTAACCTCTTGGTGTCCTAACAACCATGAGTAATTCATAGTCCATCATAAAATGAGCGTTACATATACTAATTTGAACATACATATCGATATCTCGTTCTCTATACATATTGACTAGGAACATTTAAGGATAATATTTATTTTATCGATTCAATGCTCATGGTTACGAACACATTCACAACTGCAGTTAGTTAAATACTTTTCATTAGAATTTTCTACTTATTTTTTTTTGATGTATTTATAACATTTATATCACAATATATACAATAGAAAACAAAACTAATAAATTACTTTATTTCGAATAAGATTCGTTATAGGAGTTAAGTAATATAATCAAATTACATAATTATCCTTAGGGTGTAACTTTAACTCTATTAGTACGATTCCTTCTTCCTCCTAACTTGGTGTGAAAATCCCAGCTATAGGCTCCAACTAGTTGCTAATGAGGACTATGGTTTGAGTTGGATAGTGTCTCTAAAATGGAAAAGGAAGTGGTGTTTTTAGCCATCAAATATCACAAATATCTTCTCCTTTTACTACTTTATTTATTCTAGATGTCATCTTAGCCAAAAAGAAATATTTAAGTCCCCTTTCCCCTTTATTTTGGTTGTCCCCATTTTATAAGCCATTCGATAACCTTACGCCTAATTGATGTCATTTTTTTAAACAAGTGTGATACTTAATCTTAAGCAACTTAACCTTAAGCAGAGCACTCACTTTGGTGTCTTGGGAATCAAACTCATTACCTCTAGAAACTAAAGTTCTTCCTGCTCGAGCTAGTGGCCCTTAGTTAATATCATATATTAAATAAATAATACCTATTTTAGCCCATATTTAATTAGATTAATATATAACAATTACATATTATTTTGGTTAATCCTAAGCCTTTAAATAAATATATAGAAATGTATTGACCCCGAATTTTAATTAACATTATTCGGGATATTTAATAAGATAAATTAAATAGAGTAATGTGAATAATTAGGATGATGAGATTAATAAATCAAATTGTCGTGTCTTAATGAATGAACTAAAATAAGACTTAGATAAATTAAAAAGGAGGAATTTTTCCTAAGGGGTAAACTTGAAAATGATGCTACATTTCTTTGTATATATCTCTTCCTCCACCTAAATAAACTTCCACTTTCTCATTCTTAACTCCCATATATTTTGGCCGGCCATTAAAAACTCCAATAAGAGTTTAAATTGAAGAATAAGCTAAGGAATTAAAGCTAGGAAAGTATCTCATTCTCTAATCAACTAATCAAGGTGAATAATCATGTTTATCATCTCGTTTTTTTGTGTTTGGATCGGTTATAGGTTATACCCGATTCATGTTTGTGATTTTGGTTAGGATATAACCATTTAAACCTTTGTTTGGATAAGACATACGTGTTTTAAATGTTAACGGGTTAATTAACACATTTTTGTTCGGTTTTGGTTAAATTTTGAATTGTTTTGATCTTCATATGCTTTGAAATTTTAATATGTTGAAGTATGTGATTTATTTGATTTTTGGAAATTTTTTCCTTAGTGATTTACTAAGGTAATTAAATTATTTACGTCCAACGGCTAAACTGAAAATTTACTTTCGAAATAACTTAAATTCGGAAGGAAATTGCTTTTGGAAATAATTGAGGAAGAAGTATAGTGTTTTGAGAAAACGTTGACTTTTGGACACTTTTTACCATTTAGAAGTACAGGAAAAGGTTCCTCAGCTAATCAAAATTAGACAAACAAAATAAAAACATCATTTTAGTGGGTCCAGTTCTACCTTCGATTCCAACAAGCCCATTTTTACCCTTTCGATGAAGTGGAAAGGTACCTTTCGTCTAAAACGGAAGGTAAACAGTTGCCTTCCGCCCAAAGTCGAAAGGTAGGCACGGGACCGAAGGGAAGAAAAGGGCGAAGGGACGGGGAGGCTGCTTCTTTTGCTTTCGGATAGAAATAAAAATTGTTTTTGAATAAGTTGAAGGGGATCCTTCGACACTATCATTTTATAAAAGACTAAAATTTTATATTCAAAAGGGTTTCATAGGGGATCTTCGAAAGCTTAAACCTTCAAAAGTAACGTTTTATAATATTTTCCGAAAAGGTGTTTTGAAACCTTTCAGAAGGGTTAACCTTCCGACATGGTTGGAAGTATGCTTTCGAATGGTTGGTCCCAATACCAACACTCCATTGCTTTTGAATGATTTCGAAAGGTTTTAATTCCAAAAGGGTTTAATTTTGAAAAGTTTTAATTTTGAAAGGTTTAATTTTGAAAGGTTTAGTTCCAAAAGGTTTTAAGTTCGTAATGTTTTGGTTTCGAAAGGTTTGACTTTGAAGGGTTTATTTCGAAGTGTTTTGAAGGGGCTATCTTCAATGATTTCGAAAGGTTTAATTCTGAAAGGTTTTAATTTCGAAAGGTTTGAGTTTGAAAGGTTTGATTTTGAAGGGTTTGATTTCAAAAGGTATTGATTTTGAAAGGTTTGATTTCGAAGGGTTTTGAAGGGGTTATCTTCAATGATTGCGAAAGGTTCTGACTTCGAAAGGTTTTGATTTTGAAAGGTTTGATTTCGAATGTTTTCGAATGGGCTAACTTTGGATGTTTATTTGCTTTCGAATGGGACTTCATTCGAAGGGTTTTAAATGGCTGTTTTTCGCCGTTTTTCTTAAGTAAAACTTTGATAAGATGAAGGGATTACTTCGAAGGGTTATTGCATAAAATACTTATCTTTGTTTGAATATGTAAGGGAGATCCTCATATAAAATGAATGTTATAAAACCTTGGGGACATCGGGGTGGGTTTAAGGTTTTCGTTACATAGTTTGGGGCTAAAAACAGAAATATGCTTTCGAAAATATACATTGAGACTATCGATGTGTTTATTTTTAATTTAACCTAATTGGGGCTACCAATGAGAATATGTTAAATATGTGGTATATTGGGGAAAATAATTAATCATGGGGATCATGATATTTTAATTGGCCAAGTGATGAGTTCTTGCTTAATATAGGAAAACCATGGAATGTGCGGTGGATAGCCCACATCAAATTTCTAAAGTAAAGAATATTTTGTTAGAGGTGGTTAGTCTTGGGATTTGACACCCAAGGGTTCATAGTCATCTTAGGAAAACTATGGAGTGTGCGATGGATAGCCTACACTAACTTTTATAAACAATGTACGATGGATAATCTGCATTTATGTTAAATGGATTCAGGATGGATAGTCCTATTAAATTATGACGGTCATTTTAAAGATTTTTAGATGGAAAATCTAATAAATTGCTTTTAGATGGGATATTTAATAAATGGGTGGATGTGATGTCCAATACATATGATTTATGGCTTTATTTCATATTATGTTAAGACTAATCATTTTGGGTGTAGGGGCATGGTAAATGATTTGCATGTTTTTTGTGGATATTGGTGAGGGGAAAACCCATTCTGCTAAGCGGCGTGGTCTCACTAGCTATCTATTTATGATAAGAGATGATAGGGGATTATTCATACCAGACTTATTGTCTGACTGGAAGTTTGTGTTTCTCCACAAATTTTCGGATACTCAAAATTAATTTGAGTAGTCCGAGAGTGGGAAACTATTTGCTTTTTGGACGAATAAGCTTACGGAGACGTGTAGGAGGCATTATTTGCTATATAGGAGCTATTTTGTGTATTCCGCTGTGACATACTAAGAACTGTAAAGTTCATATTTATAAGTTCTCTGATCATCATAAGGGGACATCTTCATATGTCGCTCTTATCGTAGTTTGTACATGTATATGTGATCCGAGCGTGGTTAACGTCTGAGATTATGTAATTAAATCTTAAATTGAAATTCATAAGAAATGAGAAACTCTGTTTTGTTGAAGTTTAAATTTTTTTCATATCCTTGCGTTTCCGTGTTGCCAATAGTTTCAAGATTCCGATTTCGATCACCTAGAAATAACACCTATGGATGCCTACAACATCCGTTACAGTTAGTTTTGAGCCTCCAAAAGCGGAATGTTACAAAAAACCTTAGTAAATTAATACAACATTAATACTAATTTTCTGTATTAATTTATTATATTTATAAATTAATTTAAATTGCTGAATTCAGAAAATTGCTAACAACGTTATCGTGTCGACTCCCTGATGTGAGCTCGATTCTCAGTAATATTTAAATAATTTAAATATTAAAGCCTTAGTATCAAGCATAAATTCAATTACTTACAGATTATTCAGGCAAAATTCTATTTCTAATCTTTATTAAGCTATATCCTAAGCAACAATATTTTATGCACGATTTTGTTCATTATCACTGTATTATTAAGATATCGAAAGTTTGGTTAGTGGTCAAAAACTTCAGCAGTGTCTGTAATAATTTGTGTAGTGCCATTTTAAAGCCCTTGGTTTAATTCGATAAAATTTATCTACTAACTGATTTACTTTAACCAAAGTTTTACTTCAAGTTGACTATCAATTAAATATGATATCAACATTCCACAATGAAGGAGACGAATCCTCTCTTGAACAATGTTTCATTTCAAGTGCTTCAACATGTACCCTACTATGGTCTTAATATGATCATGATGTCGTATGATTGACCATAATCAAGTGTACCCTATATACATAAGATCAACAATACTCTTAAGTCTGAGACTGCAATACAATGTTACATAAGATCTTCTATTTTGACTTAGTTGTTTTAACCTATAAAAGACTCATGGGTCGTTCTACGACAAATATGTAATCTCTTAGTGTCTTAACGATCATGAGTAATTCACCACCCATCATATGGGGAGTACACTTGTTTTAGTAGATGTATCGATATTCTATTCTCGATACATCTTTATTATGAACAATTCAATGATAGTTATTATAAATTTTCGATTCAAAACTCACGATTATAAACATATTCGCATTTACAATCAATTAAATATTTTCATAAGGATTTTCTACTTGTATATATTTAATGTGTTCAGGCAATTACTTATATCACAATGCAACAATACATACAATAGAAAACACACAAAATATACTTTGTTTCGAACAAGATGCTCATACAAGAGTTAATTTATGTAATAAATTACATATTTTCCCCTAGGATACAACCCTTACTTTATCATACATTCATAGTGCAAGAGTTATTCATGATATTTAAATTTATCGTATGTTTTTGTACAATAAGCACCATCAACAGTTAAAATAATTATAGCCAACTGTAATAAATTGCGTTGTAATTATTTGCATGTGCATTATAGTCCATCACATTGTCAGTAGGTTTTTTATTTTGGTGTAAAGCTAAAATTAAGTGGATATATTTTGCATAAAACTTGCACCATAAATATATACGAGTATGTTTTTACCAAAACACCAATGTCTCCGTAAAAGATATTTGCATGCAAATATTTGCACTCGAGTATTTGTATCGCAAATAATTGCAACCATTGGGCCTACACTAACTTTGAATGGATTTCGCACTATTACGGTCGAATCTACAGCCTTCGGCCATCAATATTCAACTCCACATCAAAATCCACATTTGATGGTGTCACCCTCGCCTCTTTAGGCTATTGACCATAAAAACTCTAATGCTGGTATCATCAATTAAATGCTAAATTTAATCATCATAATTAAGATCCTAACCAAGTTCCAACATCGTTGATCTCCCCACTTCGAGCCGCATCCGTCAGAAATTTATACATCAGATCATCATTTGTTGATTTTGTAGTTTAGCACTGCAATTATTTGTAAAAAAAGATCATCAATACATATTTTATGTGGATCATAACGGAAAAATCATAAAATTTGTGATTTGATGATAAAATCAAGGTTTGAATTTAATAATTCTACAAAAAATAACATTATTTCTATGCTAAAAACAATCAAGCTAAGATTTAGAAGGACTTATTTGTGAAAATGAAGGGTGCTTGACTAATTTCTAAAAAACTCGGGGTGACAATTAGATCCGACCCGGCGGGTCTCGGCTCTAGATGGGTCGGGTTTTGCGGGTTTCAAACTATACATTTTAAAACCTATCTCGACCATATTCGAGCTTCGGTTCGGATCTAATTGGACGATGACAGGTAAAATGCATATATTTTAATATTTTTTGATCGGGTCTTTTGGATCATGTCGGTTCAGATCGGCTTTGATTGAGGCTTTATGATGTTTTTCATAACACATACCCGATCCGAGCAGGTCTTCTCTGATTGGTTCTGTTGGGGTTTGGGGGTTTATGCCTTTAATTTCCGACCTAATAAAAACTATCCTGCTAATGAAATATTCCTTATTTTAAGACTGACAAATTGTCAATTGATTTATTTTAGACTAAGGTTATTCAAACTCCCAAATTTGCTGAGCTGGCCCTCTTTTGTACAAAAAATAGGGACAAAATTACCCTTTTTATTATTTTTGTTTAAATTTATGTTTTGTTTTTAAATTTTTTATCCACCACATCGAACAACTACGTGGTACCTTGAAGGCACTACGTAAGACATATACGCGGTGCCTTCAGGGCAACACGTATGACAACTGTGCGATGCCCTGAAGCCGTCATGTGCAACTGCGTGGAAGTGTATTTTTTAAAATTTTGTTAAAGAAGACGACTCAACAAAACGAGGTTATTTTGTTTTTTTAATTTTTTTTAATTTTTAAATTCTAAGGGGTAACTCAGCAAAATGCGAGTTCAAGGAGAATGTGCCTGTATTTTGGATAATTTGATAAACCCTAACCCTAAAAAGTAAAACCCCAAGCTCGTAAACCTCACAAATACAATCCTCTTTGGTTCGAAGATATTCCGCTTTCATGAAACCTCAGCTTCGATTTTCCTTCCAATAATGCCCTTGCTCCTTCACCGCCTACCTCTTTTCATGTCTACCGCCTCCCATCGCCTCTTCGCACCCTTATCCCCTTCACACCGCCTTCTTGTCTCCAGATTGAAAATAGCCCCTTCAAGTAATGTACTTTTTGCTTTGAGGTCCAATAAAGTGAAACTACCTCGCCCGCTTTCAATTCCGACCAGAGATGGTAATTTACGTTTTAATCCTTCTTTATTCCGCTTAGATTTGCCCCTATCCGTTTGTTGAGTTTGTGAATAAACAGTTTTTGTTATTGTTAATTTTGAATTTTTGGTCTTTCTGCCCTATAAGATTTAAGTGTGAAAATATGGACAGTCAAAATAGCTACTTTTCTAGGTGGGTGTTACTATTTATATCCACCTAGACGCCTATGTCACTGAGACATTTAATAAAATTAGTGTGTTGTTAAGGACATCTCATTTTTCTATTTTTAATACCATTGCTAAAAAATACTACAAAATTTTACACTACACTTTTCCTAATACCAAACTTTTTAAAAGGTTACCAAAAACATCCTTTTCGATTTTTTTTGCAAGGTGAAGAAACGCCGACCAACACCGTTTTCTATGTTGATCAATCACCGAACAACAGTGGTTCGGTGGTTGATGGTCATGAAAAATGGTGTTGATCGATGGTCGATCGCCATGCAAAATGACTTTACGCGGTGGTTGATTGTTATGTGAAATGACTTTGGTATTAAAAAAACTAAAGTTTATTGCGTTTATTATTATTTTTTGGCATTAGAGAAACTGAGTATCTTTAGCAACAAACTAAATATATTTATGTTTGAAATTTATATATCATTTTATTTCTAGGTTACTCGGTTACGCAAAATCAATCATGTTTACTTTCATATTCTCTCATAAGTTGGATTTTTGAAATAATTTTTATGATTTAATTTTAGTGTGTTGCTTAGGACATCCAGCTTCTCTCTTCTTAATACCATATAAAATAATAATAAACACAATAAATTTATATGCTTTCTAATACAAAAGCCATTTCACACGACAATCAAACATCGTGTATAGTCGTTTTGTACGGCGATCAACCGCCGATCAACACCATTTTCCATGACCACCAACCACCAAACTATTGTTGTTCGGTGGTTGATTGCCATAGAAAATGATGTTGGTCGGGGTTGTTCGCCGTGCAAAAAAGAATAAAAAATGATGCATTTGGTTGCCCTTTAAAAAGTTTGGCATTAGAAAGAATGTATTGTAAAATTTTATGGTATTTTTTAGCAATAGTATTAAGAAAAGAAAAATGAGGTACTCTTGGCAACACGCTAGTTTTAATCCTCTCAACCTTCAATAGCAGAAAAAACCGAGGTGAACAGCGTAAGTAAAAATATTTCATCAGTTGCATATTAGGAAATGATGAATTAAGGTATTTAATTATTTTTAGAATATGCATATAAATCAATATTTGTATGAGCGCGTTGTTGTTATAGGAAAGGATAATAATAATAATAATAGTAATTAAATATATTTAACTATATTATATTATTTTTTATTATGGTTGGTTTAGTCATTCTTTTCTTCTTCTTTTGTTATTGAACCAACAATAAAAGTAATAATTGAACATTTTTTATTGAAGTAGCAATAAATGTTCTTTACTTTATTCTATAATAACATCAAATTGAGTTGCAAATTTTTCTTTATTATGTTAGTACTAGTTAGGGTTACACAATTTACAATAAAATAAAAATCTACAAACAATTAAAGTCAATGACACATAATACTAACTAAATTAGTTGAATTCACATGTGTTGATGAAGCGGTAGATGGAAAAAGAATTGACTGTGGAGTTGGATGAAGAAATTTTGGTTTCATTGTTCGAAAAAAGAGAGGAGAGGAAATGTTGAGTTATGGTTATGAGATAATGAAAAAAAAAAGATGGTTGAGTGTGTGAATGAAGTATTTGATCATGTGTGAGGATAAATGGGTGAAACAAGTATTTAAGTGGGTGTAAATAATATCATCCTTCTACATAAACTCACTACCCACAACATTTTACACTTTATATGAAGCGTGTACATATAATTTCATTGTCATCTACCACATTTGAATCTTCACAGTAATAGATTTCACAATAGATGTGCGTGAATGTTCCATGTATAAACTTTTATCCATCTTATGAGTTCTGGCCAACTGTATATTTTTGTTCCCCATATCCCATCTTTCACCTTTTTAAACATAAATCTTTAGCCTCAATTTCTAGCTTAGCATAGATGTTGTTCTGTTCGTTTTGGGTGTGAAGCAGCATCAAACAAAAATACCCAGCTGAATGTGATCCAATTATACCTTTGAATATGCATATCGAAAGGTCTAATAGGAAATGAATAAAATAACTATACTGACAGAGATAAAATATATTTAAGAAAAGCAAACGACGATGAACAATCTCATACTTTTCAACATGGCTTCGTAGCATTATCATGGTCACTAGCCAAAGTCACATATTTACCTGGATGATTCGCTTAAACATCATATTTCATCTTTTACACACTTTATTGACTGTTACACAAGATCTGGGTTTAAAATGTTCAACCATATATCTATTTGATTTTGAAACATATTGTCATATGTTTATCATGCGACCAACATCTGAACATTTGGTTTTTCTAAATATACATGAATTTGTGCATCAAAGGTTTTAAAGTAGATTGGGTTAATGGTGTTGATGATGACATTGGATCAATGTGCTTATGTCAGAGCATATCCGGTAGGGTTTGTTCTGTGAACAGGGTTTGGTAATACATATGTATTGACAAAAACAGTAGAAGTAAGAAAGCATGGAATTTTGCAAATTGCTGGGGTGGAGGCCCTGGTTTCCCAGTAGTTCAATGCCCCAGTTTCCCCATTCTTGGGTTTTGGTGTCTTTATGTACTGGCCCCCACCTACCCACCCTCCTTCCTTCCTTCTTCTTGTTATTATTTTTTTTATTTTTTTATTTTAAAAAAAAACTTTTATGCTTATGTTGATTCTTTTTTGATTAAAATATATGGTATATTGTTCCTATGAAATATGAAATGCAAGTCAACTGCTATTTACGTATAAAACAATGACAGGTTACCAACTTATAAGCCGATAGTTGTAGTGTACAGAAAAGAAAGCGGATGAATCAATATTAATATGAAAGAATGTGCTAGCTTTCGAGGAGCACGCTTAAACAACTCTGTCTTTGTTTGGTAACATGTATTGGCAGTACATTGAATATATCTACCTTAGCCATCAATGTTCAAAAATTTATTTATCTAAGAAAACAAAGTGTGAACAAAAATTCTTTCTTCTATTTTCAGTGTGGATATCATCTCTTCATTGCTACATAATACAAATTGTTTCATTTTTTCGTTAATTTTTTTTTGAATGGTCAAGTAATTTAGTGTTGTACGGCGCTCTTTTATGTTTCAAACGACTTCTTCAGCAATTTGCTGATATTCTTACGTTGGTTTACTTGTATGAATTAACACCATAGAACATAAACCATAACTTAAACTTTGTTGGTACAATAGGACATAGGTTTGTGGATTTAAAACCATAGCATGATGCATTGGATTTTGATTCCCCAGGCAGGCTGCATTGGTTCTTTTAATTTAGTGACATGTGGTAGGACTGAGCACGAATCCATCTTGCTCTTTTTTTTCTCCCTATTCTCACGCTTTCATTTCCATTACTATATCCATTTTTAACTACCAGGTAACTTTGAGTGGTGATAATGATTGCTGGACATTGTCTTACTCTGTTGTTTCCCTACTCTAGAATAACCTATTCTTAGTGACCATTTTTTAATCGGATACATTCTCTAAGATACTTTTTCTTCACTTGATTAATTACTAGTGCTCTTCATATTTGATGGCACATGCTTATATGGAGGGTGTACTTTTAGATGCAATCACTTCCATGCAATCACGTTTGTATTGTTTTTTTTTTGTCTTTGATCTTGAACTTTCCTGATATACATTTTGCTTGTACAAGATCTTGAACTTTCCTGATATACATTTTGCTTGTACAAAGATTTTGTTCTTACATTTTACTTATCACTACTTTTGATATGCTTCCTAACACATTTTCAAAATTTTGAAGTTCATACTGTGGCACTGAACCATGAACTGGATATTCAGAAAAGGTTCAAGATACTGAAAGATAAGTTACAAGAGCTGGGATTTAATTATGATAATTATGTCCCTGGACAGTTTAATAATCAAATGTGTCCGAAGGTGCTTCTTTCCCTTCATTAATTTCTGTTACTAGTTGTATCATTTCTTGTTTATTCTAGCCATGAATTTGATTTAAGTCACATGTTCCTCTTTTTATACTACTACATCTGCATGGATGATGTGTGTACGCACATTATTTGTTAGCTTTTTAAAGACTATTCAACTCTTATATATAGTAGGGAAAGAGTTGTGAATGTGATGCATCCACAAAAAACCCATAATCACAAACTTTAAAGTGAAGGATTAGGGACACGATACAAGTTTCAAGAGTAGCATAAAATGAATATTCATAAGCTTTGTCAAAATTTTATGTCATGAATAGTTTGTTTATATTTGAAAAACGTCCATTTTTCAACTGCATGTCACATAGTGCACAAGCATATTTTGTTAAAAATGAACATAATAACCACCATTTTATCTCATTATTATTTATTTATAGAGTTGATTTGCATGTGCTCATTGATCATTGATTAAATTCCAGTGTCAAGGAGGGGATGCAAAAGAAAAAAGCTTGTCTATCTGCATCAAAGAAGATGGGTGAGTTTCCCTATATTTTGCTAACACTGTTTCATTTCTATTTATTTTCATATGTGTGCATACAACTGTATAGCTACTTCATTTCTAATTTTGTTACTGTAATTCCTTTATTTCAACATTTGCCTTATGTATTTTCTGACTGTACAGAAGGGTAGCCCTGTGGAGATGTTTCAGAGGCAAGTGTGGTTGGAGTGGTGTTGTGCAGGTATACTAATATCAATCAATGCTTATTCCAAGCAAAAAAATAGTATCCTTATATATGCATTCGTGGGTGTGCGCGTGCGTGCATGCATTGAGAATGCTGAGCTGAAATTACAGTCTTTAGCATTCTTTCATGTTTTATGACAGTTGTATTTTCTTTATCATTTGTTCTGCACTGAACGGTGTCTAATGGATTTAAAGAAAATTCTCCTTGGAACGTAATGTTTAATACTACCTTTTGATTTTTTTCATCCTTGGTCTCTTACTTTCGCTTTGTCAAGTACCTAAGTGTTAACTGGCAGTTAGAGTTCTTTCACAGATTACAAATTATTGACTTTCAATGCTTCCAGGATGGTAAGATGGAAAAGTTCAACGTGGGTCAAGAAGAGAGTCAAGCTTCAAATGCTAAGAAGGGATACAGAGTGATTTCAGAAGAGGAGCTTGGGCTTGAACCCCTTTGTAAAGAGGTAGTTGTATGAAGTTGTGCATACTGGTTATAACCTGACCTGCTCATTATGACGTTATTATGGTTGGTATATTTTTATTTCATTATTAGGTACTTGCATATTTGAATGAGAGAATGATATCAACTGAAACACTTAGAAGAAATCATGTTATGCAACGGCGCAGTGGGAATCAGGTTTTATTTTCCTCTTCAAAACCTTGTCCAAATATATCTGCATATATCAATCATTAATAGTTGCTGACGATATAAACTTTTAATTTTAAGACAGTTATTGCTTTTACCTATAGACGAAATGGCATACTTGTCAGCTGCAAATATCGTGGCATCGACAAGAAATTTTGGCAGGTCATATTACATTTATTATTTTATTAATATCATTATCTTTTCATACAATCATTTATACCCATTTCTATAACATAGATAATTATTCTTACATTATATATAATTTCTAACAGGAGTCAAATACAGAAAGAATATTCTATGGGCTTGATGACATAAAGAACGCCAGCGATATAATCATAGTACTACCATCTCTTGCTTACTTTAATTTATCTACTAAAAGCTATGGCAAAATTGTACTTTTTAGCTTGCCATCTGGCCACCTAATTTTTACCGGCCTAGCGTTTTGCCTTGCCTTAGATAATATACTTCTGGCACCTTGCATTTTTAGAACGTTAGGCACTTAGCATTCCTATTTGTTACAGAGCATAATTTTACTTTCATTTTCTAGCATCGTCAAATTTATCAATATTTCACTTGTGGCTTCACACATAGGTTGAAGGTGAAATTGACAAGCTAGCAATGGAAGAAGCAGGCTATCGAAATTGTGTTAGTGTTCCTGATGGAGCACCTTCAAAAGTATCTAACACATTACCGGAACAAGAAAAGGTAACTTCTTTTTGCACTTCTGTTTTTCTGTATGCACGTGAATATGAGTTACCCATTTTCTACGTGTTGCTGCACTCTTGTGAAAGCCTTTTTTATATGTGAATGATACTCCAATGGGTAGTTTGCAACCTCCGTCCACACCTCCCCTCCCCGCCCCCCCCCCCTCCCCCCAAAAAAAAGAAAAAATACCACTCACGCCCACCAACCCCCAAACAAACATTTGTTAGCACACATTTTTCTCAAACGTTATGAAATAGAACAATTTGAATATCAATAATTAAATCATTGACCCAACTGAGTAATTCGTTGAAATCGGCAAAAAGAATTTGCTCAGTCTAGATTAACCTATTTAGTTGCTAGAGCGGCATGTGCTAGATCAGTAATGACACTGTGTAATCATAGTCTGGAGAATGTAACACTATATATAAGATGAATTGAAAATGGGATGTGGAGCCAGTGCAACCAGCAATAATTGAACGGGCGATCTTATTTTCTTTAATCATCAAAAGCAGTACTTATAGCTTCTGTTTATGATGATATAACACTAACAAGTAGTGTTGTTTACATCCTGTATGCTATTGAATACGTATTATTCATCCGACTTACTAATTTGGGAATTAACATTCCATTTATGTTGTCTGTAAAGCTAGGACACAAAGTATCAGTATTTATGGAATTGCAAAGAGTATCTTAGCAAGGTAATGTAACATTACTTTGCTTACAGAGCATTAGACTTTGTATAATATTGTTGAGCCTCTGAGTTGTCTTATGTTTTCAGGCATCTCGTATTATTTTAGCAACAGATGCCGATGCCCCTGGTCAAGCATTAGCTGAAGAATTAGCAAGACGTCTTGGTAAAGAAAGGTTTATAACTCCCTATATCTCTCTGCACAAATCTTATAATAGATGTATCTTGTTTCCTTACATTTGTTATGAAAAGCATTCTTAAGACGCTCAAATGCAAATTGATTTTCCGGCGTTTATTTGTTTTACTTCAAAATTGAGTATCATTAAGCAAAAAGGGCTTATGCATGCTTACCTACCTCACTCCCGTTTTGAATGAAAATTAAGTGATTATACTTAGAAAATGTACATAGTGATTTGCAATTTTTTAATATAATAAAAGCGCAAGATTTATTTTTATGGATTACATTAGATAAATATAAGTGTTATAGAATGGTTGTATGTATTATAAATAGAAGTAAAACTTAGCCTTAAAAATAAGTAATTTTTAGTCCTAAAACTCATAATGCTTAAATCATAGTTTCCAAAAAATTCTTCTAATAGCAGTAGACAAAATTTTCTGCTTCTTTTAGTGCTAATGTAACATAGGTTCTTACCCCCTGACTTGATTATTTGTCATACACATGTTCTTCACATATAATAACCAGCTATTTTGAATTTATGTTGAAAACTGAATAGATGCTGGAGGGTTAAATGGCCAATAAAGAGAGATGATGAAGTATGTAAGGATGCAAATGAGGTATAGCATGATCATAAGTCTGTTTTTATGTTGCAAAATTGATGTACTTATATGTGTCTTTGCAATACAATGGATTACGTATGGATAAGATACGTTACTTTGATCAGTTTCCTTATGGTTTATGCTAAGCGTGAGATAATTTGGCTGGAATAGACCTAAGGTCAGCTGTATTCATCAAATTTATAATGCTTTTGGCCTTCAACTCCCTTAGTCGATGAACATTACATATTTTCCTGAATGATCGTGCCCTAAAGATAACCTGAAATTCGATATAATAAGTACTACCTCAAGGCATTTTAAATTTCATGCCAGCAATCTGCTTATTTCTTAGTGAGCAAAGTTTCAAATAATACTTGACTTGTGAAAATCCTTATTTTCTTCAAAGACCGTGATTTCTTTTTTTAGATATCAGAGAACCAAGCTTACACTTGTAAACTTAGAGGGAGTATGTTTTGAACCTCCAATGTGTGCTCTAGGTAAATCATTGAGTGTTATGTCTGCCATCATTAACGGGACTCGAACTGGTGACATTTTGCAACTCGACTACACAGTTTCTACTGGGTCACCATGTGGGGTTATCACCATGATCAACTTAACTCTGCAATCACACATTGAGCTTAGTAATGATTATCTGCATGTGCAAAAATGCAGTAAACTGTCCCAGTTGTTGATCAAGTCAGAGTTGAGATGGTCAGTTTTCAAATAATGCCTTGTCTACGGAGATTTCATCCCTAATATTTATATCACAAACCACCGAAGATTAAATAGATGAATACAATACTCACAAACATAAATTTCAAGGATAACAAACTTCATTTGTGATAGCTTGAAAATTTTACATTTTTATATACGAAGTTGATTATCAAATTGAGAGAACAAGGACGAGCATTTACAATGGTTTCTACTTTGGTATTTTTATTTATTTTCCTTTTTCTTTTTGGGTAAAATGACAGATTGTTTCCATATTTTCATAAAAAACCTAAAAGGGTCTGTCCATGAAAAAATATTTTCTAATTATATGGGGATAAAAAAATTCATTGCAAAACAAGTTGTTTACATGATTTGAATGCATGTAACAGAGATTATTATCCCTTACGATATCACAAAAAATTATCATTATTGGCGTGAGTATGTGCTATAAATATTTAATTGGTATCCTGTAATAATCAGTAATAATGTATATTTACACAATTTCTTGTCTGTTGTATGATATATTTAGTTCTGAAAAATACAAGACTGTTATAGTATACAAATAATTATGCACACTACTTCAAACATTTACTGAAAAATATTCAATGGATAACATTAGAATGTATGGATTCCAAGAAGAGAACGCAGTTAAGTGCTCATACGTATATAATTCAAGGTTTGAATATAGCTTGGGCACTTATATTAAGGTAATAGATATCAATTCGAGCATCTCCTTCCAATTTTTTAGTCGCAGTTCATACTTCATTAATAAACTTATATCGCTGCATACCAATTAATTGAATAACTAACGAGCTGTCTTATTTTGAATAACACCAGTTTTCTATCTCAAAAAGTGTTTGGCATCATCAAAATTCTCTATTATCTAGCTTTTTTCTCTACTAACGCTTTTTTTTTTACTTGTTTATTCAAAATTTTCATTATTTCACATTTTAGGTGCTGATGTATAAAGGCCCCGATGCTTTAAGAGAAGTAATTGATACTGCGGAGTTGTATCCTATCAGAGGCTTGTTTAAGTTCAGTAGTTTTTTCCAAGAAATTGATGATTATTACTTTTGCACAAATGGATATGACCGTGGTATTTCCACCGGATGGAGAGCTTTGCATGATTTATACAATGTACGTATCTTGAAAATGAGGTTTTTGTACTTTCATCTTGTAATAGACATGTAATTTACGTAACCCACTTCACAACACCCCCCCCCCCCCCCACAAACAAACAAAAAAAACAAAGAGTGTGTGTGTGTGTGTTTTGGGTATGCACACACACACATATGTGGACAATGATTGGCTACATCTTATTTCTGCCGCACCTCTATTCCCCCTGATTTCAACCACACATTCTGATTTAAATAATATACTTTCTCTGTCCTGCCACCTCATTATATTATTTAAATCGGAATGTGTAGTTGAAATCAAGTGGGAATAGAGGTGTAGCAAGAATGAGGTGTAGCCGATCTTTGCTCTCTATATATGTGTAATCTACGTGCGCGTATGTGCGCATGCATATAATATAAGCATTGAACCATATTTCAATTAAATTGCACAACTACTTCTGTTTCTGACTCTTAGTCTTGTTAGAACAATGTGTGCAGTATATGTCTATATTTTAATCTACCATATGCTTCTACGTATCTACATACAGAGCCATCGATCTGTTAGTAAAAAGATGGTTGTAAGATAAATTGAAAAAGTTTTGAGTAAATAAGTGGTTTTTTTGGGCTAAAAATGTGATTTAAAATACATCTTTTGTGGTCGTGCATCACAGCATTAAATCTGGATCTTTCACTTGTAACAATAATCAGACTCCTAGGCTCTTAGCCTTCAGTAATGTTATTGTGCATATGAGCTGTACACATCTGTATACATGTCTTTGACCATGTGGCTTGACCTCTTTCTGTTGTCTTCCATTTATTGTAGAATCTGTCTTGAGCAGGTTGTACCTGGAGAGCTAACAATAATATCAGGTGTGCCAAATTCAGGCAAAAGTGAGTGGATTGATGCATTAATGTGTAATATAAATAAAAGTGAAAGATGGACATTCGCTCTTTGCTCTATGGAAAATAAGGCAATAACAATCTTTATTTCAAACTTGTACTTATTTTCCTTTTGTGATTCAACCTTCACTAATTTCTTTTGTAAAAAAAAAACATATTTGTTATCCATATCTAGGTTCGGGATCATGCAAGGAAACTTCTGGAGAAGTATATTGGGAAACCATTCTTCGAAGCTAGGTAATATATGTATGATATTTCTGGCTTTTGTATAAATCTTATTGAACATTCCTCGTATATCACTCATATTATGGTTTTGAACATCGAGGCATCATTACCAGGTAGCCAAATTTAATTGACCACACAGAATTCGATGTGCATATGATTAATAAAAACTAAAAAGCTTGATAAACATACGTTTAGATCTTTTCTGCTTTATCTCGTCCATGTTCTGGAAATAAAATTCAAATTTAGAGTGTTAATATCAAAACCTATGATTTCTTTCATGAGAAACATTTCGGTAAATCAAAACAAGAAAGATGGAAAATGAAATGATTAATAGAAGTAAATGTTATGTGTTCTGAAACCCACTTCTGTTGAATATTTTTCTGCTCTGTTTTAAGATAAGTTTTCTCTCTATAATATCTACCAGATTTTGTTTATGTCTTTGGTGTTCTTGACTACCGTTTGTTATTTTTTTTAGTAAATGAACACTGCAGTTTTTTTGTCAATGCTCTATGCGTGCACTTTCCATAAAAGTGGAAATTGTGCTTTTAATCCTTTGATTCTTTAGTTATGGCGGATCAGCTGAGCGAATGAGCCCTCAAGAGCTTCAACAAGGAAAAGAATGGCTAAGCAGAACTTTTCATCTCATAAGGTTTGCTTTACATAAATTTGTGTGACCGTACTTATCTTAGTTTCCAAATACAAATCAGATCGGTACAGACATTTTACTGTGGCTTTTACCTGTTCTACTATTCTAAATAATATTTTAGGAAAACAACAAAATTTAAAACATGCATATTTGGACAATTTGCCTCTTTTAAGGGGATCTGTTGTTAATTATGGAATTTTCTTTTCTAAATACATTTGATTATGGTTTTAAAAATATTGAACTATACTCTAAGTATTTACTGATCTTTGGACATATTTTACTCAGCGTTTTTTGTTTTCGATTTTTTGTGATACATGAATACTATTATCCGGTCATAGTTTAATATGTTGAACTTTACACCGAACAACTGCTTTGTTTTCTGGACATCTGCCTCAATATATAGCATGTAAATTTAGCTTCAAAATTATGGTTTCTAGTTTATCCCTATTCCTGCATGTAGGATATATTAACAGAATAATCTCCGATGAGATCACAAGCTTTATATCATCAGAGAATCTCTCTACTACTATAAAACTCCGACTCGTCTTTTTAATGTCGCTATCAATTATCAACATCATTTTCTAGTTTAGCTCTTGAAATGCATGCAATTCACTGAATTTTTTATATCATTGCTTAAAATAGAACTTGTTACTAAAGGCTGTAGTCTATTTTGTTTGTTTGTTTATTGTGATCTAGGTGCGAAGATGATTGCTTACCTTCAGTTGACTGGGTTCTAAAGCTAGCCAAAGCTGCTGTTTTAAGATACGGAGTGCGTGGACTTGTTATTGATCCTTATAATGAGCTCGATCACCAACGATCTTCAAACCAGTAAAATCTAAATGGCCATTTTGTATTTATTTTTCTATTTACTGCAGCAACTTATAGGAAAAATTTTAATATTTTTTTTAACATGTAGTCATTTGACAAGAAACATCTTTGTATCCCTAACACAATTTTTTTACTTGGAACTATTATCAAATATCATTTCCATTACCTTTTTCACCTTTTTTGAAAACTTTATGGAGAGTAAAATTCCTTAGTATCAAGGTGCGAGTTGCTACCATTTGAAGCTTTTCTTCGACTTTTTCCATTTTTTTCATCGACCCATAGCCAATAAATAAAGGGTACCGAACAATCATTGCTTACACAGTTTTCTCGAGACTCATTCAACTTTTGGACCCTTGACCTTCGATGCAAGAGTTCTGTTGTGTTAATTTGTCTTCATATATGTATATGTATGTGTGTGTGTGTATGTGTGTGTGTATATATGTGTATGCGTATGCAAGAAAGGCTCTTTTCCTGTTGCTTCCATGTTTATCAGATTTCCACTTTATCGCAGAACAGAGACCGAATATGTAAGTCAAATGTTGACAAAGATAAAACGTTTCGCTCAACATCATTCGTGCCATGTGTGGTTTGTTGCACATCCAAAACAAGTAAGATAAATTAACACCTGCATGATAATGTACATTGCTTATAATTTATTCCTCACATTTTACTTTTTAATTTTATTTTCCGAAGCTTCAAAACTGGGGAGGTCAACCACCAAATTTATATGATATTAGTGGAAGTGCACATTTCATTAATAAGTGTGATAATGGTATTGTAATTCATAGGAACCGGGATGAAAAAATTGGGCCTCTTGATCGAGTTCAGGTTTGTTTGATCTTGAATTTTGTATGACATTGCTAGTTTTCATTATAATACTATCGTTTGAACATTCATGTTATTATCAGTTTCAGTGTATTTTTTTTTTGAAATATTTATTTGTAGGTTTGTGTGCGCAAGGTAAGGAATAAAGTCATTGGAAACATTGGAGATGCATTTTTAGCGTATGACAGGTACATGTCTGTCCTTTGTGTTATTTATTACTCTATCAAACAGACTGCAAAACCTTATGCTAATTAATTAATTTGGCGGATGTTACAAACCTCCATATTTGATTAAGCATAAACTTTGGTAAGAGAACCTATAAAAATACAGTAGGAATATATTTTCTTTTATTTTCTCGACAGAAGCCGGCTTTCTATCTACAAAAGTGAAAATTTGGGGACATCCTTAAATTAAAAATAGAACATTACCCCCCTTCAAAAAATAATGACCGGTCCTTGTTTTAATGTACCATTAACCTTTTTGAATTATAGATCTCACGTTGATCTAATTATAAACGAGTGATGCTTTTCCATAAAACATTGGATTGAAATTCTGTTTTCACCCACAATTATGCACTCTTCAACACTATCAGTATGTCTATACACACACATAAAGTAGTCAATTTTTTTGTATTATATGAGATTTAAGTGCACGTGCTTTGCACGTGCAAGGAATAATAATTAGTAAGTGGAGCATGCATGACGTATGTGCAACATAAAACGATTAATACAAATGGTAGGCGCTTCATGCACAGAAGGCAAAATAAATAGGATAGATGATACATGCTTTGCTTATGAAACATAATAATCATCACAAGCGACGCATGATCTGCGAGTGAAAGGCAAAAGTTACAATTTGAAATGTCAATTACTGACATCATATCAGTTCAATATATGTGAAGTTTGTAGAGAAGTTCAATATATGTAGTATGGTTTTTCAATCAAGGTTTGAGGTCTCGTCGAAACATCGAGATTTCGGTCATTTCATCTTGGTTTTAGTAAGACCGAAATGAAACTAAACCGAAATCCTGATTCAATAAAAAACTATCGAATTTCAAATTTTAGAGGAGAAACTTCAAAAATGAATTGATTTGAGTTTCGAATGTATAACTATTCAAAAGAGCGAAACCGAGATTTCGAACCTTAGGTTCGCTATATATTAAATATTGTTGTAACAATTGTTTTCCTTCTTTTTCTAGTCTTGACACCGACATCAATAGCAAAAAGATTATATATAGCGGAGTCGAAAATATTATGAAAATTCTGACGCAAGTCACATTGCTAATCAAATTTACTTAAGTTAACAACTATTGTTTATTTTATTAGATTTAGCTTCATAGTTTGCACTATTAATTGATTTGTTACAACAAAAACTAAATTAACTAGAAATTTTATATGAAGGAGTTGGAAGTTACGTCGATATTTTCAATTCGGTTGGGAGGTATGTTGCCACAATTCGCACTTTGACCATTATACTCCGTTTTGGTACGTGCATTCTGAAACAAAATACAAAAATACAGTAGGGTTCCAAAATGTTATGCGTACACGATTTGGTACATTGATTTTGATGTTACGAAACGTTGAATCCTTCGTTTTGAAATGTTGAATCCAACATTGACTTTTCAAAAAGTTAAATTTGAAGATTTTAAATATGCTACATTGATATGCATTAAGTAATAATATTTTTTTTTTAATGAAAAGCATAAACTAATAACTAAGAATTATTTCAAATCAACCTTGTGAAGATTAAGAAGTCTTATCTTATATTATATTTTATTTTGAGTTTCCACTACCACAATAATGTAAAGCAACGTGTGTGTGTGTGTGTGTGTGTGTGTATATATATGATCTTAGTACTTATACGCATCTACTCTTCTCTACTTTCACAATATTTGAACATTTTGTAAGTTTGTTTGGCTTCAATTGCTACAAGTCATAACTGAGAACTTAGAACTATTTGGAAATGAACGGTAACGATATATTTATTTAAACCAAAATATTTTCACTTTATGTTTATCAATTTGTAGTGATAGAAATATTATAAATATTTGTATGTAAATAGAACGTTTTAGAAAACGTTCCATGTTCTAGCTAAGCGAAATCCGTTTTGGAAAATTGTTTCGATTAAGTTTACCAATATGTATTGCGTTCCGTAGACGAGGTTGTGCAAGCAACTATCATTTCTCTAGTCTCATATAGATAGGCCTGTCAACGGAGAATTTCGAATACAGATAGTGTCATATCTGCATCTGCATCTGCATCCGAAATCGTTTTCAGATATCAAATATCCGCATCCGTGAATATGAACGGATATCAGATAATTATTCTATTTGCTAGCGACCGATAAATCAAGAAACATAAATAGAAAATTTTGGTTTAACTTATTTATTTTTTAAATTCCATTGATTATAAAAGAGTTAAAAATAAACAAATATGTAATAAATAGTTTTGAGCAGTTAATATGCATTAAGTACATATAATATAAATTACCAACTTAATAAAGAAATAAAAAAATATTTATCATTGTACTAAAATATACATAATTTAAACTATACTCTTAATAAAAACCACACGGATAGTTTTCGGATGTGGATGTCTTCGTATCCGCATCCACATCCGTTTTTGGGATATGGATGTGGACGGATTTCGGATTTGTCGGGTATCCATTCACAGCCTTACATATAAGTACTCTGATGCTATCTCCTAGGTTAAAATACCCAGTTTTACATCTAATTCTGATTATGAGAGAGAAAAATGGGATTTAATTAATAATCAAAGAGAGAATGATGAGAACACATTTTGTAGTGAGGACATTTATTATCAAGATTCAGATGATGATCATCCAAGGTTCTTCATACCGTTTTTTTTTTCGTTTTCGTTCGTGCACCGAATCGATCATCATACCAGGTAAATAGGTTGGGAATAATTTGGCATGTGCAATGCATGTGTATAAAAAATAACTTTGAGCGAATTACATATTAAATTAAAATAATCAAATTTTCGCATGTGTTATTGGTTATTTTTAATTTAATAAAAGAACTGGTAAAAAATATCAAGTTAAGAAATGATTTTGAAAAATTGAATTCAAGATTGAAAAATGTAACTACAAATATATAATCTAAATTTTCAATCGTATTATTACTTTTAAGAATAGCTTTGAAGCATAAGAAAATTTTGAATGGCATATAAAATACTATTCGAAACAGATACTATTATTTATGATTCGGTAAACTTGCCTTTTATTAAAATTTTGAAAAAAAATTAACAAAAATTAAAATAAAGAGTGCATTTGACATAAGTTTGAAACAAATGAAAAATCGATAGTACAGAAAACCATTACAAAAATGGAAAAGTAGGGGTAAAAAACCAAGTATGTAAACAAATGTCTTAATCCAAATTCAAACATGTGCCCGTGCTTTTCAACTAAAAATGAAGGTTAATTTACACCATAATAGGAATTCGAACTTGTGACATCATGCGGATATAGTTAGTGTGTTTGGAATATTGTGATCGGATCAATTTTTTATAAACCTACTTCAACTATTAATAAAGATAAAGACATGTGAGTGCAATTATTTGCAGTTTTATTATCCGTGGGCTTGGTGCAGTTTGCAAGAGCAACGGCCTCTCTCATATGAGGTGAGGAGTTCGATTTCTGTCAGTTGCTTCAAGCCAACTGAAAGGTCTGATTTACCTGGGGGGTGGTTGTGGAACAGGTTTCCCTGGTTGCAAAAAAAGTAATATATATATATATATATATATATATATATATATATTATATATATATATATATATTATATATATATAAATTATTTGCACTTTTACCTACACTTTAGAAGAAACAGCTCAAATATTTGCAATTACTGAGCTATCAATGGAATTTTTTTAGTCATACAGGACGAACTTTTGTATTTACCTGCACTGAGACCAACAAAGCAAAATTTCAGTCATTCTATGTGCATTTGCATCATCTGCATTTACAAGTAGGTAGTTCAAAAGTTTAGTAATGCGGTGTCAATATTTGCACTCTGTAACAAGTAATGCAAATTATGGTCATTTGGTGTAAATGTTATCATCTAAATTATGATAGTTGCATCGAAAGAGCAAATATTTGCATTAGCACGAAGCAAAATATTCGCTCTTCAATTTAAAAGGATAAAATAAAAATGTTTGGGCATCGACTACATATGTTTCATTAGTTCGCAAAATAAAATTTCTAACTGTGGATAAAACAACTCATCAAATTTCTCAGTTCTCTCTTATTTTTACGAAAATTGAAAATCATTTATAATCTTAATTTGATATATATATTTATTTTTTGTCAAATCAAAATCTTTATTCGGACCTATTTAATTATGCGTATTTGCTCTAGAGAACTGAAATTTACATTGTTTATTCAAAATTGCATATTCAAAATATTTGCATTAATGAACATGTAAATTTGACCAATCTTTTATATGATATATAAATCTTGTTGAAACGAGTATAAAAATTACGATTTTATGGTGAAACCAAAATTCAACTCAGACATTCTATGAAAAAAATAATTATCATTTTGTGTTTAAATAATATGAGATAATGATCGATGAAAAAAATAGTGATGTGTATAACATTATTTAGTATAGCGAATTTAAAAGTAACCAATAAGTTCTAAACCTAAAAAAAATTATTTTTCTAAGAGCTTTCAAATATCATGTTGCTTAATATATACCATCCCCTCTTTCCACCACTTTGTTTTTTTTTCTTGTGGTATAAGTTCGAACCAAATCATCATTGTAAACGCTCAGAACAATAATTATTTAATTTAAACACTTAATTTTCTTTCCTTTTCTTTTTTACTGTTTTCGGTTAGCATACTTTTCAAAACATGCAACAAATCAGCCTCATCTCAAAACATATTATAAAGTTGGACATGTTTCTACCACGTCTTGGGTCAAGAATTTGTACTAGTGGGATTTAACATCACGTCAGTGAAATTTCGTTACTTTTTACATTGACGATGTTTGAACGGGATTAATTTCGTCATAAGTTTGAAGACTGCTAAATTGGAAAATAGTCCTATTTTATTTTGTTGTGAAGAAGGATGTTTTATGTTTTATTCTTAAAGCAAATAAGGACTTCAATCAAAATTCCCCTGTACGAAAGTGATATTTACTGTTTTTGTTGAATTTTGAAGTTCCATTAATATGAATGTACGAAACTCTTCTTGTCCAAATTAAAGTTCCTATGACAGCTTCCTCTAATTTGTAGAAGTATGTGCTAGACATTTCTTCTTGCAACACAGTCTCTGTGGCAAATTGTTCAATGCCAATAGATTCAATATTTTATTGCAGAGTAACTGGACGGTTCATGGACCTTGATGATGACACAACTCAGAAATAACGTCATGAAAATATGAAGCCCATGATAACTTCCTTTGAGCCAGAGAACGCGGCAAATGATAACCAAATGCTTGACAGAGGATTTAAAAAGTATACCTCATTGTAGTTTTATAGAAATGTAGAGGAGTATTCATATGGACATCTTTGCCGAAAGGGTTCACAAGGAGTTTTGAAGCACAAAAGGTGGTAGTATTAAATTGTTTTAGGAATAGTTCTGCATACCATTTTGTATTTTATATGTCTAGGGATTGATTGTCCCTAAACTGTATGCATTCCAACTAGATATGATGAAAAAGTCGATTCAATTGATGCAGTATGAGTTTTGTTATCTTAATATATAATCATATTTTATTAACATTGGCCTAATCTTATTAGTTAATTCTATATTAATTAAGTGTGAGATTTAAAATGGTTTGAATATATCGAATGTATTCGCAGTTTAAATTGTGTGACAATCATGGTAAATATAAAACAAGTGTAATTAACATGACATTGGATGCAAATGAAAAACAAAATCTAGATGCAACCACATCATGGTCTAGTAGGGAATGAGATGAAAGGTGGCGTTCTTGATTGATTCAAAATTTCTCTTTAGCAAATTTAGTTAATACAAGAGGTGTTACGATATGCTTAAATGACATCAATTGCAAGCAAATATTGATTTGTATATATTACTTCAATTTTAAGTTGTTTGATAAAACTGAAAGAGTTTTAAAACATGCCTTAGCAATATGTTGCCAACATACGTATACTCTAACTGACAAAATACATACCCATGATTTAAAGTTTCAACCCAAATGAATTTTTGATTTGTTTTTTAATTTCATAAAACCAAAGTTGAACATAATAAATCAAACAAAATATTAACAATTTTTAAAATATCCAAACAAGGACATCTGAAACATTAAATTGCATAACAATTTTATAATATTATTGTAATTAATTTTAAAACTTTGATTCATAATCAAAACATTATTTTAATCATATATAAACTTCTGTTTTAATTTATCAAATTAAAAACAAATCAATTCATTCAACAAAGTATTCAAATTACATTATTATTTTCAATTCAAGGTGGAGTAACATGTGCATATAAAGTTAATATTTGAATTATTTAATATTAATTGTTGATCGGATTTCTCTTAGCCACAGAGCCGTATCCGTATTTATAAATCCTTTACAAACCAAACGAGGTAATTAATTTATAAACATTGTAAATTAATTAATGTTTGAAAAATATTGATTATTATTTGATTTATTTGATGTTTTGGTGGTGGTAGTAATTATTTGGATGAAAAGTTATATATACGCATATCGATATACGATACACACACATCTATATTTAAAAATATTTTAATAATAAAACATAAGAATTTTTGGCTCTCTCAATAATTATATTAGTTTTCTCTCTTCTTCCTAATTCTCTCTGTGGATGTTTACTTTCAAATTGGTTAATTTATCAGTGCTTTACACTTATTTTACTAACTTTCTCACATCATTTTTGTTTTAGCATGGACGGTCAGTACAATTAGATACATATAATTTATCAGTTTTCTACTAATATTTTAAATTTAAGTCCATACATTTAGGTTAATTGCTTTATCCAAAAATTAAGCTATTTAAATAAATTCATTTAAGTAATATATCTTATAGATACCAAAGAATGACAATCTAAATATGTTTACCACTTTGACAACAACTGAAATGGTAAAATCAATTTTTCATTCAACTATAAAGATATATAACTCACATACAACAATAATAAAATAATAATAATTTGTAGTCAATTTATCTCAATAAATTTATCATATATTTCATTGTAAATTCTACCTTTAACTTCAAATACCTCTATCAAAAATTATCACATTTATCTACAAAACTTATCTCATTTTTCTCCTAATATATATATATATATATATATATATATATATATATATATATATATTTCATTCCATATATTTCAGTTAGATAAGCGATCGTAAATTTGAACTAAATAGATAAATTCAATTAACTAATATTTTTTAATTTATTTACTAATTTATGAAAACTTCAATACATACACCATATTCATATTAACCAAATTGATACAATTATTTTTTTCATTAATGTAAAGATACATAAGTTACATAACTTAAAGTATATGCATAAACAACAATAACAAGTTCAATTTACATAAATTGATTATACGGTAGATTATTTAATTATATTTTTCGACTTTAAATACCTACATTTTAACTTTTCTATAACCATCAATAAAACACCCTCAATTTTCTTATAATATTTTACATTTACGTTAATATAATAGAATTAACAACATAATATTAAAATTATTTAGATAAATTTAGCAGATTATCATTCGTTGATTCGTCTACTAAATCACGAAAATATAAAAATTTCTATATTTATACCATATTTATACTAATAAAGGGTAAAAAAATTCATTTAAGTTTATAGATACACCAATCATATAACATAAATAATAATCACAAATTTAATTTATATTTCATTTGTATTAGTGTATTTACCATGCACTATATTGTAACATTCCCTTTTTAACATCGAGTACTACATTTTGAAATTTCTGCTAAACTGTTTTGAAAAACATGCATAGAATGCAAATAATAATGGACATACTCAGTTTTGAAGAAGCAATTGATTTTGCAGGTTTTACTTGTTATGCTTACATGTATGAATTATGATATTAAGTTTCACAAATTGAATTGTCCAAAAAACACAGAAATTAAATCCAGAAAACAACATTCACATGTTAAAAAGTAAAATTTCTACACAATGCGCACCACATAAAATTTGTAACTCAGTTTTATGTTAGCATACAATTAGAACTGTGTACACAAAAAAAATCTAAAAACACTTTCTGATAACAATCATTGGTCATCAAACTACCCAAGTGCACCTAAGAAAAGGTCAAAAATCAAGAAAATAAGACATTAAATACAGTTAGAACAATGTACATTTTGCATTTGAACATGATATAAAACAGTATATTTCAATGCAGCTATGATCACCGTGATTCCACCAGCTTACGTAGATGGTAAAGCTAAACGTAGTACATAGCTTCCGTTTTGTAAGGATCAAATGGATAATGAAATGTCTCCGAATCCTCCATAAGATACTGCTAGTAGAATTATGCTCGTGTGATGCTAATAAATACTTCAAAGGTATTCATCCATCTCACAATATGACGTACATTAATTAGATTATTCATGTGACCAATTATGAAAAGAATTAAAAATGAAAAATAATGTATAATTGTAAATTTTCTATTGAAGATACACTGGTTTATCATTGAGAGTCCATAGTAGGTTTTACTAAATCGTCAATTATCACATCAATTTTGGTTGCATAAAAACGCAGAATTTATAGGCTTGCTTAATTATTGTAAATTGACTAAAGTACTCATGAATTAACTACAACTAACTATATAGGTAAATTCTGAAAGAGACATGAATAATAATTTCAATATTTTTGAGATTAAATTGTCATGATGAAGATCGATGTAATAATTTGAGTACCTCATTTGCAATATGGCATTTGGCTCGAAAATGAGTTGTGTGTTTTTAGAACGTACTTCAAAAGGCATGCTTTTGAAATATATGTTAAAAATTTAAAACATAAAACTCAAAGTCCTTAATGGTTTGGATACATCAGACATTTCCCTAGTATGAAAATAACAAATTTTGAAAAGTTCGTTCTAGATTCAAACGCAGCATGAAGGAAAAGGAAAAGAAAATGAGAAAAGGTCGTCAGGTTAGCTTTAAGTCGTTAATAAATCAATTTATTCCTAATTAACTTGCATACTTTATGTGTTAACCTTTACAAATACTTCTCTAAAATTTGATTATAAAGTTACCATGCTAGAAATTATAATTTGATTATAAATTATTCACAACGCAAACATAGAATGACAAATAAGCACAAAAAGATGAGTATGGTGTTATTTTAGTTAATAAATATAACCAGATTGCATTTATAGTTTACCTATGATGATAAAACGGAATGGATAATTCAGAAAGAAATGTAAAAAAACTTGTAGCTCATAAATAATTAGTCTAAAATAGGAACACGACCAAAAAAATAGTTGGCAAGAATTGCTTTTGGCTCATAAATGGTAAAGAATGAAAACTAAATGACATAACAGTTAAATAAGAAAAAAATTGCACTTACTTGGTAAGGTATAAAGCCAAGCAATTCACTGCCATTCCATCACCTGCTGATAAGTAGGAATAAACTCAAAATCATCAGTAGTCAAGAAATTATGATAAAAGTCAGGGGCAGCAACGATCCGGAATTTCAGACACTTCGTATTCAAATATCTGAACTATTTAAATATTTAAATCTTGGGTTTAATGTTATTAAAATGATTTAATAATCTTTTTAACCCCCTTTTAATTCATAAGTAATGATGGTAAACTTATTTTGAAAAAATGTTTACGAAAATAAATACTGAGAAAAAATATCAATAATGTGGCCGAAAATTGTTTTATTGATAAACGGCTTTCTAATCGTCGGAATTTTTTCAGGTTTTTATACATATACTTATTTGCTTAGGAAATCTATAAAATGAAATAAAAACTTTATACCATTTGTGGAAATAAACTTTTTGGATGATGTCATCAAAAATATTTAGGAAATGAGCTTTTATGGTAAGACTTGACTTTTAAGTAAAAGAAAAAAGGTGTAAAGGTGCATGCGAGAGAGAGCTCCTTAGTGACCTTCCATGGAAGGTGGAAGGTGGAAACGACCTCTTTCACAAACCTATAAATACATCCTTAAGGTAGGAAGTAAAGCACAAATTTACAGAAACTTGAAATGAAGTATGAGAATAAAAATGGTGGAAGTGCCACTAATTCACTAATTATTCTCTAACTTTTTCAAGTCTTAACCAAATCATATCCAATATCTTCAAAATTTTGGATATAGGCCTAAAACATCATGAGAGGCATGAATATCAAATAAAAAGTGGGAGAAGGTGAGAGGAAGAGGGGGGATCTTGGATGGGCTGTGAGCAATGGAGGAGGAGGGGATGTGTTGCCTTAGTTTGAAAGTGCTGATGGTTGGATCCTTAGGCTTTTGGTGATGGTAAGGGGTGGTTGTTTTATTCTTGTGGCTTTGTGCTTGTGTTTAGATTGGATCTAAGTGAGTTATCTCACTATGTTATAAGTATATATTTTGCATATATATGTTGTATTTGAAATATAAAGTTAAAGTGACATTAACTAACTAAAGTTATTAACTTTGGACCCTTCTTGCTTTTGAAAGAAAATAACAACTTTATATTGTATAACATCACTTCCATTACCTTCTTAAACATGTGACATATCCTTTACTTGATGTTTAAATGGTTGTTTAGATTGTATGTTGAATTGAAGTAAGTTTGAAAGTGTATGAAGCAAGAATAGTCGTTATAAGTGCACTTCGATATCCCTTAATTTTAATTTGCGTAAATCGGATATTTATGATCTTAACTTGGGATAATTTGATTTGGTTGTTCTCTACACATATTTTGGTGTATTAAACAATAAAGAAATGGTTTGGAAAGTAATGCAAATTGTGAACAAAAGTCGTGAAAGTTAGAACAAAAGGTGGTTACAAATACACTTTATAAATATAACCTATTTTCTGGAATTTTTATAAATAAATGGAAATGTATACTTAGAAATTTCGTTCTACAGTTTTAAGTACATTAAGATAGTACTTACTATAAAATTTTCAAGTCTTAAATCATTTGTTTAAGTGGTTAAAATTAGTCACAAAGATCGTGCTTTTTAATGTTGTTTTTAATAAGGACTTTTAACATCATTTATTAATGTTATAGTAAGTCGCTTATGGTATTAACTATTTAAAAATGATATTTAAATTTGGCATTTTTTCTCTAATCTTTTTA
This sequence comes from Allium cepa, assembly GCA_030765085.1. NCBI lineage: Eukaryota > Viridiplantae > Streptophyta > Magnoliopsida > Asparagales > Amaryllidaceae > Allium > Allium cepa. Next base: position 553,015,365 of record CM060938.1, read on the forward strand.
GAGATGTTTCCAAACATGTTTTGAAGTATATTAAAGTTGGTTTGAAGTTTAAATATATTTTTCACCAAACCATAAATTAGTAATTTTCAAGTAATATTTTATATAGATATTTTAAACCTATTTACAAGTATTTTGAAAGTATATATATAAGTTTTGAAAAAGGTAATTAACCAGGCTTAACACTAAAAGCCGACGAGGTAGACTTCTATATTTCTGAGAGTTAAGGTTGATGTCGAGTATAGACAGAGCAATAGAGCTCTAACCTACCGAGCTTTCCTCTTAAATAAGGAATAGTTAAGTTGGAATGTCGAAAACGTGTTAACTTTGTTGTTTACTTGTTTAAAAGATAATGAACTTTACTTAACGCTAAAAGCCGACGAAGTAGGCTTATCTATTTGTGAGAGTTAAGATTGATGTTGAGTATGGATAGAGTAATAGAGGTCTAACCTATTGATTTCCCTCTTGAACGAGGAATAGTTAAGTCGAGAATGTCGAAAACGGATTAATCATATTGTTTTCTAACTCTTTTATGGAAGTCATTAATATTATACTTAACACTAAATGCCAAGGAGCAGATTTGTCTATTTGTGAGATTCTAGATTGAAGTATTTAGGCATGGCTTTGATGCAACCAGTTTTTTAACTTACATGGATTTACTCTTGGGCAAAGAATAATATAAGTTGAAATGTCGGAAACGAGTTAAATATACGAACATTAATTTGTATAAGCGATTGTTTTAACTGGATAGTCAATTAGTCGACCATTGAACTTCACCAAATATATTATCTTAGATCTTTAAAAGAATTTTTTTAAAGATAAATATAAGTATGAAATGGTTTTGAGTTTGTTGTGACAATATATTAATAACATTCATCTTTAACCCTTTTTTAATTATACTTATGAATGTAAATAGTTCTTTAAAAGAAGGTTTTAAAGATAAACATAAGTGAAATGGTTTTGGGTTTGTAGTGACAATGTTTAAGTAACATTAGTCTTTAATATTTTGAATGGATTTGTGAAATTATAAGTAAGGAATCTTTTTGGAAAAAAGGAAAAAAAGTAAAAGTTTAAAGTAAGGAATCTTGTTAATGATGTGTGAATATACTTGTACCATTTGAGATAAGTATATGAATACTTTTTGAAGTATTGAAAGAGTAAAATAAATAGTAAAAATTGATAAACAATGTTTTATTAGATAAAAGAAATTTTACTAATAAAAGAGATTTTAATTAATAAAAGACTAATTAAACAAAAAGGGATTAGAAGTCACTTATGTGACTTGATTGTGCTTTGTATGTTTATTTGTTTATGGAAAACATTTAGTCGTATACTTAGCACTAAAAGTCGATGAAGTAAGTTTCTCTATATGTAGGAATGAAGATTGATGTCCGTGTAGGGATATTAGCAATAGAGTTTTAACCTACCGGCTTCACTCTTTATTGAGGAATAAAGTGAGATGAAAATATCGGAAATGTGACAAGAATACGAGACTTGGTTTCCATATGCGATCGTTCTCATTATTATTGAATGACCAAATTCGTCGATTCAATCTTGAAGAGATTAGGATCGGTGAGTGTTTTACTTATTAAAAACTACTTCAAGATTGAGATACATATTCTACCTCTAGGAAGAGGATATGTTCGAGATGCTGGAATCCATGTGTGGTTTCGAGATCTGTTCGAGATATGAGAATCCAATTAGGGATTCATGTTCTGTTCAAGTGATGAAGACTCGTGTGAATGATGCCGAACGTAACCTTGGCTCGGAAATGGCTAAAGAAAGAGCAGGCTCTGCAACTGGGGTTTGGCTGACCATGACGGGGTATATCAACTACATATCTACATTATGCTTATTGATGTTGCATGTGGGATTTGATGGTACTTGGTTCCATGTGGTTCGGGTTCGCTCGTTCAGGCGTGGGCAAGTTATGTTTTCCTTATGGTATATTTTATTTAGAGATAAACGACGCTCAGAAGGTAATTTATAATCCCTGTGCATGGAAATTGGATTTCGGCTTGATCGAAGGGATCTCCGTGGAAAATCCAACATGCGAACGTATCTTAATGGTTTTGATTGTACTTCTAATATGCCGTTGAATGTAACTAATATAACCATTCCTGCTATGCTATATATTTGTATTCTTCACCCTAGACATTATCTATTATATCACCTTATGTACTTATTAGATGGTGGTTCTTTTAAGGGGATAACCATTATGGCATTCCATGCGGTTTCAAAAGTTCTATTATATGCTAGCTATATATTTCTTGAGTTTCTCATATTAGACTTACGTCCGACCCTTAATTTTTGTTTTCCTCAAATTCCTCTTGTGCTTTTTCGAGTAGTCTGAGAAAGGAAGGTTTTAGTTGATGTTCGTTGAGCTCGAGAAGCCGAGCTGGATGTTTCACCTACGGTAGTATTCTTATTTTCACTACATTACTATATTATACATATCAGCATTTGTGAGGACATGTTATTATAATTGTCCAGGCTGATGATAATACTTAGGTTTTGTAACTGCAAAATTTCTGTATTGAAGTAACCCTTTGTATTGCTCTTTTGATATGATATATTACCGTTCCGCTAGTGAGATTCTAATATTGTATTATCTTTTTTCTTGTTCTGCTTTTTTTACCCTAGCAATTCGTCTTTCCGGCACTTGGCTGCTCGGCCAGTGAATACCATGGATGTATTAGTACTGACATTTGGGGGTCGAAAAGGCATGTTGTTACACTGGGTATCAGAGCTGAAGTTTAAGTGAGAACCTTGGCTTTGGTTAAGTATGACTCATTAGAGATAGGGTAAGCGACACCCTAGTTAAATTGAAATGAACATATGAGCCGAGTATATTATACATATGAGAACGTACTTGTATTTGTTATAAATGTATACCTTAAAGGTTGTTACAACTACGAAAATTAAAGATCTTATATAAGATAACTTATATAAGTGAATTTTCAAAGTGTAGTTAAATTAATGCCGGGGTTAATGATGTTTATCTATTATCCCTCATTAATTAGTTTAGTTATGGTCGGCCAGTTTATGGGCATTAACCATCATTTGTTGTTTGTTGATTTGTGCTCGACCAGTTTATGAACAGTTTTACCTTCTACCACATTGGTTGGGTAAATAGTATTTGTAGATACATTGAAACGAACACCTGTGAACTTAGTTTTCACAGTTTGACTATAAGGCATTTGGTGATAATGTTGGATTTAAAGTTAACTTTAGTGAAAGAAGTTTATTTTAATCTAAAGGAAAGGTAAGTTATTTTAGGAATAAACATCTGTGAAATGAAACATGGTTTATGAAACATGATTTATAAACGAAAAGGATTTAAGCTAATACTTGAGAACTTACAACCCGATGTCTTTGAAAATGTTTTTCATGATATTAGAGAAAATAATAGTAGTATTATTTAAAAGTAAGTATTTAGGAAATTGGTTTATAAAATTAAGGTCATGGTACTTAGTAATATTTACAAAGTATTTGATACCATTTTGAAATGATTTTGGTTAAGTCCGTAAGGCCTGAATTGGATATATTGAACATACTTCTATCGTTTGAAAATAATTCTAGTGATGACTTTAGCATCATCGACGTTCATTTTGTTGTTTCTAAGTAGGGGATGCTACAACGTTGTTTTAATAAAATTGATTCTGATTTGATTTCGAAGGTATGATTTGTTTTACAAAAGGTATATGCAGGCATTATTATTTCAAAGCGATTTGAAATAAAACCTGGTTTCTAAAGTTTTTCTTCGAAAATAAATTTGACATGAATTTTTTATATAGAAAAGTTTTATATATATGCCATGTAGGTTGCCCGGGTGGTAGTGGTATATCCCAGAATAAACGATGAAACATTTTCTTGGGTAAAATGTGTTTAATAAATTATTCAAATTTGTTAAGATATTTTATGGACATGTGTAGCCTATGCATTAGAATTGTATGACATGTGCATCATATTATGATATGTTGTTCGGTAGATTTCATTTGTTTAAATGAAACAAGATTTTCGACGATTTTGGACAGTCGGAAACTTCCGAATTGTTATAGAACTTGAAGCTAAGTGTTTTTGTGAAAATATAAAGATGAGTTTATGTAACACTTGAATTGAGAAGATAGTAAGGTTAAACAAGTTTTAAATTGGTTAAACATACTTGTTAAGTGAAATGAATTGATGTTTTTGTATGTACTCTTAGGATGTAGCAGAGTATCATATGAATATGAAATTAAGTTAAAACTGTTGATAAACTTATAGTTATGTTTTTATGTAATGATTTATAAATGGTTTTAGTATTGAATGACATACTATTTGTATAAATAAATATGATAAAATATATTGGTATAATTAGGAAACCAATAGGATAAATACGTAAGTTGTACGTAGATCGTTTTATTCGCATGATTGTGCTTGATCCAGTATTCAATTACATGATTTCAAGATGGTTTACGCCAGTCCGAATAGGGATTTTTCACTCGATTCTTTATGAAAAACACTTGATATAGATTTATGATATCATCCTGAAGTTTTATATCATAGTATATGGTTTTGTAAGGAAAGCGGAGGTTTCTGATCAAGGAATCTGATCGGAGTCCACACTAGAGATTTCAAGTAATCTATACTAGTTGCAAAGTGAAATTTATGTGATCGTACGGGCTTTAGTATATGCATAATATGTTTGTTTGCTTATGAAGAATTTAGGTGATGACCCTTCGATTTGCTATGAGGTAACATGAATTGTCTACTAAGTAAGTACCTGAGGCTGTTAAGTGTACGTTACGCTTAGTAGGTCAATTATCATCCTTGTGCGATGAGAGGATTTTGAACTTAGGCAAACCGTGAGTTTTGTTTGCTAGTAAATTTTGAATACCATTAAATACTGCTATGTGGTTGTTCTTTTGTTGCTCATGTTGGAATTTCGAGGATGAAATATTCTAAGTGGGGTAGAATGTAACAATCCAGAATTTTAAACACTTCATATTTAAATATCCGAACTATTTAAATATTTGAATCTTGCGTTAAATATTATTAGAATGATTGAATAACATTTTTAACCCCCTTTTAGTGATAATGGTAAACTTACTTTGGAAAAATTAGCACAAAAATAAATACTTTGAAAAATTATCAATAATGTAACCGAAAATCGTTTTATCGATAAACAGTTTTTAACTGTCAGAAGTAGTTCAGATTCTTTTACATAGACTTATTTTTTTAGCAGATTTATAAAATGAAATAAAACATGTTACCATTTATTATAATAATTTTTTTTGGATGATGTCATGAGTGATATCATCAAGGATATTTAGGAAATGTGCTTTTATGGTAAGACTTAACTTTTAAGTAAAAGAAGAAAGGTGTAAAGGTGCATGTGAGAGAGAGGCGCCTTTGTAACCTACCATGGAAGGTGGTAATGACCGCTTATATTTATTTCCTTATGCTGCTTATATTGATGTTTAGTTGAAATTATTCGTGATATTCTATTTAAATAGATTAAGTGTCGTTATAGCATTTTTCGCTATACCGTCGTTGATTGAATATCATCCCTTAGACCCCATGTGTATGTTGAACTTTGAGCTTGTATTTTCACAAAAATAGACGTATAAAATTTATTAGTCATTTTAATTAATGATACTTTAATTAATGATTATTTGAATTTAACAAATTGTTTTAATTAATGATGTTTAAAATTAATTAATCAATTTAATTAATGAGATTTGAATTTACTTAATCATTTTGATTAATGATATTTTAATTTAATTAACCATTTTACTAATGATATTTGAATTTAATTAATTTTTTAATAATTGATGTTTGAATTTAATTAAATCTTTTTAATTAAAGATAATTGAATTTAACTAATAATTTTAAATTAATAATATTTGAAATTTAAGAAGTCATTCTAATTAATAGTATTTGAATGTAATTAACCATTTTAACTAATGATATTTAAAGTTAATTCATTTATAATACAAAGGTATTTAAATTAATTAATTGATTTAATAAAGGTGATTATTGTAAATTAACTAATTTAATGAAAGTATTTTAGAGTGAATTAACTGATTTAGTGTTTTAAAGTTATTAAATGATTTAATAAAGGTTTAAATTTAAATTACCAATTCAATAAAAGTGTTTCAGAGATAATTAACTGTTTTAATAAAGATAACTAATTGGTTTACTAAAGTAGATTATAAATTTGATTAATTATCTTCAAGATAATTAATTATTATTTTTAAAGTATAAAAGATTATTAATGTGATAAATTATCTTTTGGGATAATTAATGTTGGTTTAAATATATAAAATGATTTTAAATTTGATTTATACTTTAGGGAAAATTAATGTGGTTTTAAAGTTACAAAAAGGATTTTATAAATTATCCTTCGGTTATCATTTGTTTTAATTTAAAAAAGTAATTTAATTGATTTATTATCTTCTGGGATAATAAATGCTGTAGAAATTTTTATAAATGATAGTTTTTAAATGAAAATATATTTTAAAAAGTATAATTTGAAAATAAAGTAAAATGTAAATTATTTTGGGTTTATAATAAACAATGTTTTGACATTTGATTTGACCTTGGTTTTAATACATTTCGAAAATATAATTTGCCCTTTTTAAAAGAATCTTTTAAAGAGTGCTTTTAAAGTGTCTTTATAAGTATTGTGATGTGAAAATCAAGCGTAAATTTGAACAATCATTTTATCATTCCCGATAGTTGATATATTGATTTTGATTCTGCTATCTTCTTTATATTTCATCACTCAAAGATGATGTGTTGCTCATTTGAGCTTTGTTATCCTTTCTCGTAAATGAATAAACCCAAAGAGCGAGTGAAAGCCAAGCTATGTGGGATTGCTCCCATCAGGGTTTTTCACATCTACTCTAGCTTAGATACTGTAACGACCCAGAATTTTGTTTGTTTGAGATTGGGATATTTGTAACGACCCGCCTTTTTGGACAGTTTAAACCGACGATCAAATACACATGTCGATTCCAAACCATTCAAAAGGGCAGATGGTTATTGGGGTAAATAAGAAAAGAAAAGAAAGAGAAATAAAGGAAAAGAAACAACACAGAATCTCGCAGCGGAACGATAAAATATAATAGTCAAATAAACAGTTCATGAAGCTGTTTACTATACTTTGACAATTATTTATACAACATTTATCAGAGTTATACATATACAACAGAACAATTAAAATAATGCAGCAGACAACATGATGCAAAGATAATAATAGCAATAGTATACCAAATCTTCGTCTTCGTCCTCCAGAATAGATCTTCAAGAAGCTGAAAAACTCAGGTCTGACTCGAGCGTAATGAAAAGACAAAACACTCAAGTCAGGACTAAAATATCCTCATGTAAGTTAAATCAATCGTAAAATAAATATGAGTGTAACAGCATCAGAGATGTTTATGGGGTTTGACATCTCATATCCAGTGTCAAGGTGCGTGCAATAACTTAAGAGATGTTACGGGATTTTCCATCTCTTAAGGATCCGTTAAACTATCTACTATGTAGTAATATACGCTAAGTAGATAATGCCTATCAGTAATATAAGTATCAAAATAGCGTTAAGGTGTTACCATAACCCCCCTTAACACATTTGTATAATGCCATAGTCTATATAGCACCGTAAGCCCCACCGTAAACTGGTGGTTATCAGAGGGTACCCCATAGGTATAACACAAAACATAACGTAGTGGTCGCGAATAGGATAATCAGTATGACAAGGTACATGAGGCGATACCAACTAGGATACTAGTAGTTGCGTGATCCAGACTGATATTGAGCATAGCCAGCAGCTACCCCAACACCGCGAAACAACACTCCCAAATCAAGGGGTGCACCCAAATCGAATCACAAATGTAATAGATATGGTATCGAAGAAGTGTGTCCGCTAGAGATGGCGAACCTCAATGGCCCGGCGCGGCTCCTGTTTTAGTCATGTCAGGGGTCATCCAATATCATTCTCTTTCTTCAATCAACCCGTTCACCAAACCATCCACTTCATTCTGGATCAACACTCCACGTATAATAGTTATTAAAGTGGTTTTCGGTATCGACAGAGAGTATGTCCATATCCGATCCCGGTCTCTTTAATAACTACGTATTATTACACCGTTGGCTCTTTTATATTTCAAATCGATTCATAATTGATAGCAAAATATCATATTCACTTCAAAATCAAATCCATTTCAAATATCATCGTATCTTTTCAAATGTAAGATTCCGTTTCAAAAATCATTTTTCGTCTCAATATCTTATTTCGATTTCAAAATCAATTAGGATTTCAAATTAGGTTGCAACTTCAGTTAACCCAATTCGTATTTAAATTCAAGATTTAAATATAAACATTTCACCTTATTGACCAGCTTGAAATTTTAGAAAAATAGTTTTAAGTAGTTTAAAGTAGTTTAAATAATTAAAGTAGTTAAAAATACTTAAAGTCTTAAAATGGATTTAAAATAGATAAATTAGTTTAAAATAATTTAAATTGGGTTAAGTAGATTTAAAATAGATTAAAATAGTTTAAGTATTCAAAATGGTTTATATAACCGAGTAATTTGGAAAACAAAATAAAACAGCTTCAAAACCAAACCATTTCAATTATAACTTCCCAACTCAAAACAATTTCAATTTCCCTTCTACCGATTCAATTTCGATTTCAATTCAAATCAATGTCAACTTTGACTTCAAATTAATTAAATTTTACATTCACCTTTAATTTATTCAATTTTAATTTATATCGATTTGGAGCTTGATTTTTCAAAACATCAATTTATAATACTTAACAAAATTATCTTCCAATATTCAAATTTAAAACCCAATTACAAATATGATTCAATTTCAACCTCAATTTCAAAATATCCTTTTATATCGCTTTTACTTAGTAATATTCAAAGCTCGAATTAAGGTTAAATCTTTAAACAAATCAATTTACGAAATTCAATCATATCCCCATTTTTAAATTCCAAAGTCTCCACTTTAATTGTTTAACAATTTCTTTTAACCAAATTTTATTTCAACATTCCAAACTCAATTTTTCGATAAATTCGATTTTTATAAATTGATTTCTATTTATAACTTTTAAATCAAAACATTTAAATAAACTTCAAATCGACGATTTTAAAAATTATTAATTTAGCCAATTCAGTGTCCGTATATAATTTTCTATCCTATGGCCAAGTAATTTTTTTATTTCAATTAAATGTCAGGGATGAGTATATATTACTTAAACCAATCACAGTGTCATATGTATGAATAACAGTATATATAAGCAAATAAATATCCAAACATTTAAATATCAACCAATAACATCCATCAAAATACATCATCCAATAGACAATACAATTCATGGCAGTTTCATAGTTATCAATGTCAGGTAATTTAATCGCAATTCAATTTTAATTTCAGTTTAACTGTCAATTTAATTTTTCAACGGTTAATTCAAATGACAAGCTATATGACAATTAAATTTTTATCAAACAACGACAAATATAATCATAACACTTCATAATGCCAAATTTAACTAGTATAAAGATATTTAGTACGTTGTGAGCGTTATAAAACACTCACCTTCATTTCTGTTGTCACCGAGACGTTCCGGTTTGGAACTAAACCGGACGACTTCCAATTTTAGCCCAAATTTCAACTATATCCAAAATCATCCAAACCAATTTCATTTCGAAGCTCTCATCGTCATGATCGCAACGCAAAAAGTCTCGTCTCAATCGGACCTCGTATGAGAGAGTTATACATTTTATAAGTTATCGACATTTGAATTTATAAAACAATTTATATTATATTAAAATGAATTCATACCCAAAGCAAAGCCCAGCCCACTCAACATCTCCTTCTTCCCCAATTCCTGTACGTGCATGAGAAAACCCACCAAGCCGTGCGTCAATCTCCATTAATACAGAGCTACAGTTTACGAAACTCAAATCCGTCTTCGCCAATCTTCTTCTCTTCGAAGCCTCCATCTTCTCGACCACCAAGTTGCAAGCTCGGCCCCACCCAGTAAAACGCGACTTCGCGCCCAGCTATACACACGCGACCAGGTCGCACCCCCCAAGACTCTGCCGAGCACTCCAAAAGCCAAGCCGTAGATGATATCTTCAATGGCGAACTCGAATCCAAAGCCCAAATCTCCAATCGAGCTCTAAATCGTCGTGAAATGCAAACCCTAGTTCAGGATCTATTCGACCTTCATAGTAGAGCAACCCAGATCGAAGCCGCACCTTCCAACGAGCATACCAAAATGAAGCTGACGAAGAATCTTCATTTTTAAAATTGGTTTCGCGATTTTTACTTGAGTAGAAATAGAGTTATGATTTTTCAAAGTTTCCATTTTTTTTCCTCTTTCTATTATTTATTTTCTGCCATTGCGTGTAGAATAAAGGAGAGGGAGACGTGAATGAAAAGCTACAGGGACAAGGTAGAATTTACAGCTGAAAAGAAGGGTTGACCAGTCAAAATATAAATTTTAAATTTCAAAATATCCCAATTTATGCAACTTAAAATCTTGAACCCCTATCGAGGCGTGCCGCTAGGCGTTTATAATGTTATACCCCTATTACGGACGCAATGGAAAAGGTTTCGAAAGCTAATTCGATCATCTGTGAGAGTTACAGCGATAAACGATCAATTTAAATTAAATCGATCTAAGCTAATTTGTGTGCGTTTTTGCTTGCCCCGGACAAACGGTAAATCCGATTGACACGAAATTTGAAATATTACAATAATATCATATTACGGATCCGATGAAACTGGTTTCGTCGAAATCCGAGACTGTTTGAAAAATGAGTATTTTAACTCGTCAATTAAATATTAAAACAATTTCGATGCGTTTCGAGTTGCCACGGTCAAATGAAAACTCCGATTGCTACGAAAATTGAAATCCGATTATAACAAACTATTATAAATCCAATGGAACTAGTTTCGTCCAATTCTGGGACTGTTCGAAAATTGGCTATTTTTCAGTCGATAATTAAATATTAAAATATTCAATTTTCACAAATTTACTTTTAATTCGATTTTAAAAGTTCTACAACATCATTCTAACTTTAATATGATAAAATAAAATTTTACAAATCATTTTTAATTATATTAAACCCGTTATTCAATTATCCAGTAAATTCCAATTTTAAAATCTTATTAACTCTATTATAATCCCAATATAACTTACATTCACTTTGGAAACCAATTTGAATCATATTAAATCAAATTTCAATTATTCACTCTATTTTCATATATTAAATTTCAATATCAAATTAATCATATCAAATTCGGAATTTAATTATTCAAACATTTGTAATATTAAATTTAAACAATTTGATCATTCTTAAATCACTATCTTTTGAAATATTCAAAATGAAATTAAAATTTAACTTTTGAAACGAATTAAGATTATAGAACAACCATTTCCATTATACGGTTATTCAATTCCCATTATTAAATTATTCAATAAATTCCAAATATTAAATTTAAACAATTTCGCTTATCCAATAATTCATTATCTTTGAAATATTGAAATTGAACTTATAAGATTCAACTTTTAAAACCAATTCACAATTTAGAACACTATTTCATTTTACAGTTATTCAATTATTCAATAAGTTTTAAATATTAAATTTAAACAATTTACCTGTTCAATTGTAACAGCCCGCAAATCCGTACTCCTTGAGTCAACACTATTCTACAACAAACAACTCAAGTTGCACAGAAATACGAACCATTAGGGTTTAAGAAGAAGAGGTAGAAGAAGAGAAAACAAAACCAACATCAGAATCTAACCATCGCAGCGGAATAAAATATAATAGAGAATAAGTAATCTTTACTCAAAATCAAATATATCAGTTTACATATATTACATCATCAGAGTACATCAGTCACAGCTCATATCAATAACATCCAATGGGTACACAACAACTCAACAGCGGAAATATATGTATATACAAGTACGAGAATACGTATCGTCATCCAGCTCGTCTCCTGAGCTCGACAACATCATAACCTGTATTCTATAATACTCGGTCTGACCCGAGCATTACAGTTAAATAATACCCGAGTCAGTCTGGAATACCAGCGTGAGAAAATCACACCCAATTGATTATTAAAGTTTCAAAAATCCTTTGAAAACAAAAGCATCTCGTAAGACCACGCCACAAATAAACATGTCGGGTTTTTACCTTACGATAGCTAAAACAATTTTTATAGAAATCCTCTGATATTATAATAGGGTCTATATACACATACTTATAAAATAGCCGAAATTGTTACATGATTAAATTCCAGCTACTAGCCACAGAGTGGGTAATACAAACAAAACTCGTACAAGGCTCGTAGGGAAAATGGATTTCCAACAATGACTAGGCACTGGGGTACCACCTGTCACAGTACGAGGCCTAGATCACCGTACCGAGGACTACTCCCTTCATCCCCTGCAACACAAGGCCGGAACCATTCCTTACTGAACAGTCCCGAACAAGATAAACCCCGTGGTTGGCGCGACCAACCACCCACTAAGCCGAAATATATAAAAAGGGACATCTAGACAGGGGAAATATCTTGTCCTGCTTGGGTATGACCCACCTAACCTTGCTGCATATCCCCTGATTTTCAGTCATTCCCGGTTGATGAGGCTTGAGGCTAAGCGTTACCTTTTAAGAACGTTTCACTTAGAATGCCCATCGTCCACCTGACGATGTTTCGCAAGCATTCGTCCATACAAGTCCGTCCCGGGTTCGAACGGAACCGAAGGCACTATTCCTACTACATCCATTTTGGAAATATCCTCAGGATTAGTAGCGACTAGCCCTTGCACTTCACTGCTCCATCTTCGAATCCAAAATCGTTTTCACGAAACGTACAAACCGGATCGAAGTGGTTTTCGAGAAATAATTCTCGATCCCGGTCTCTTCGAAATGATCAACGCATTTGTCCAATATTGATAGTCGGTGATTTAACTATCAATTTATATTCACAAACAACCATCAACCACTAAATAATTTCCCAAATTATTTATTAATTTCCAAAAATATCTTCACAAGATATACTTCCATTTCCAATCCTTTGAAAACAGTTTTCAAGACATCTTTCTTCTCAGAATTAACTTTCCCAAATATTTTCTATCTTCTCTGAAATCACCAAGTACAAAACTAGATTTAAAAATAATTTAAAACACTTTACTTTGAAATATTTACTTTAAAAACATTTAGATTAAAACTACTTTTAATAATTTAGTAAAAATACATCTTATATGAATATTTGAAAATAATGTTACTAAATAAAATATAAAACTAGAATTACACTTTTGAAACAAAATATTAAGTCACTTTTTAAATAATTACTACTATAATAGATTTGAGGAAATACTTACCTTAAATTTAAATATTAGAAATAATAAATTCTTTTGAAAACATACCTTTTAAAAACAATTTTAAAACAATTAACTTATATTTAAAATTTACTTGAAAGCGTGCTTAGTGATCCAGGAAGAATTCCAGCTTCAAACATTTAAATCAATTTTCCAAATTGATTTTCAATTTATTCCATTTGAAATAAGTTTCTTAAATTACTGAATTCATTTCAAATTTCATTTAATTATGCACTTAATTATTATTGTTATTCTTTTCCATTTGATTTTAAATCTTTTAACTGAAATATACAAATTTCAGCTTTTCCCAACTTCTTCTTTATTATTATATATTTTTTTCAAAAATTTAAATCTTACATTTTAAATAAATGTTTTGTTCTTTAATTAATATCGTTGAAGATTGTAATTCAATAACTTCCTGTTTATTCAAATTTCCTTTCTATACTTCACAATTTATTTATTAGAAATTTAAAGTCACATTATTTCTTCTCCAATTCATTCTTAAATTTATTCAAACTTTCTATAATTATTTCGCTTACAAATTTACTTCCGTTTAATTTCTTTTCAACAATCCAATTTGTAAATTTTGGGAATTCATTATAACCGAATATCCAATCAATCCATAACATTCAATATTCCAATATAACTAATCATAGGATATCAAATAATCACAACAGAGAATATTGAATAATTTAAATAAATGTGAGGGGTCCAGTTGGATCCCTCCAACCTGTTTTCCCTGCATCCAAAGATGTTAGCACAACATAATACACCAATTCCAAAATATCATACTATATCACATCAATCAATTCAACCATACAATCAATTATTAAATTCAATTTAAATTTAAATTTAAACTGAGTGAGATTAACTCACCTTTGATTTAATTTGCAATTCATCCAATCCGACTTGATTTTCCATGATTTCGGACCTTGTGAGAATAATTATAAAATTTATTAATATTCGAACAGATTGAACAATTTATTACTATTTATTTTATTATCTTTAACAAACTTTACGTTACTAATAATTTAAATTTAAACTAAAGATTTTACATTTGAACTAAGAATTAAGTTTTAAACTGATTTTTCCTTTGCAAATCTTTAGTAACTATAATATTGTAAATATGTCAGTAAAACAAAAAGTTAATCACCATCACATCTTGTTTTAAAGAAGATAATAATTTAGTAAATTACAAAGGTGGGTACATACTTATTTATTTTACTTTCGAAATAATCCATATAGTATATATATATTTTGATATTTCTCAAAACCTACCTATATACACCACTGTCTATAATTATATATTCCCCTCTTTTTAACAAACAGTTTTATTAGCATGTCAGGTTACATTAAATACTATAAGAATTTGATTTTAATGAATAAAAGTATTTACATTAATAGAAATTAGTAAATGTAAATTACCCTCTCGCTGCAAAACCTGGTCCCAATTCGAGACCTGAACCAACACGCACGACACCTTCCCGCTCCTGCCTCTTCCTGCATGTGACCGTGGCCCCAAACCACTCTGCTATCAACGGTAATCGCCACCCAGCCGCGAGAGATCGAGACCATCATCGCGAACCCCTTCGCCTCACACGCGTAAGAACCGAAACCCCAACCTCGATTTGAGCCGCCTTCCTCACTCGTTGCTGTGATTTGCTACTCACGCGATTACATGAAACTCGATCGACTAAGCCTCCACGACCGGCGACTCGCTTGAAGAACTCGCAAATTCCTACTCGCACGCGAGCGCTCCCTCCCCTCACAGTGAATTGGCTTGCTCATTCCATTGTTACGACCAAAACCCAAATCGCCTACAAACCCTAGCCTTGCTTCTCGTCGCGGACAACCCCATGCTCTTCCCTCCTTTAATTTGCGAAGTCGGTTTACGAATTGAGGATTGATTTCCATTAGAATTTTTTTTTATATATAATTGAGCGAGATCTAATTTTGAACAAAAGGGCTCGACCCCTTTTCTTTTTATTTCTTTTTTTTTTATAAACGAGAGGGTTAGCGAAGGGTAAGTTATATCCTTTCACTCATTAGCTTACGAATGAAGCCTCTCTTCTTAATTTTTTTTTCTTTTTTTATTTATTTATTATTTCTGATATTTGAGACTTAATTTGCAAATTAACTTCTAATTAATTAAACATTTCAATTTGAAAAGCTCAAAAATTCCGGGTCGTCACATCAATATTCAATATTTGATTTTAAATAAATTTTACTTATCAATCAATTACTCTATTATACCCAATGAATTCAATATTTATTATCCTATTCAACTATTGATTTCAAAGGTATTCACTAAGTAGCATTTATTTTCATTACTTGGATAATTATTGTTGCAATTCATTCTAGTTATTATTATTCCAAACGAATTACAATTTTTTTTTCTAAGATTAAATCACGAAATCTTATTAAATTAGCTATTTTAATTATCGGAAATTTACGGGTCGTTACAATATTTAACTGATTTTAAATATTTGAAAGTTAATTTTATAGATTTAATAACTTGAATTTCAAATTTTTACGATTTATTAGATAATTTAAATGTTTAATTTAATAATTGAAAATCGTTTAAGTAACCAAATATTGGGTTTTAAGCTGGATAAAAATAGTTTAAAGGCCTGTTAAATTTATATGAATAAGAATGAAGATAATAGAAAACTTTTAAATTTTGTTCAAAAGTGATTTAACGAAATTTTAAAACATTTCGTTTAGATTAACATATAAAAATAGCCTTCCGGGCTATAGTCTTGGATTTCGACAAAACTAGTTTCATTAGATCCGTAATAGTGTATTATTATCGGATTTTAAATTCCATGGCGATTGGATTTACCATTTGGTCTTACGGGATAGAAACGCGTTGAAATTTATATTGAAAATCTATACTATTATATTATTATTGAGTTTGGTTTCAAGGGCATGGAAGCCTCCTTGGTATTTTGGAAAATCAACCGTCCCTTCTTACTTCTTTCTGACCTTCCTCCCCGCTCTATGCTCCTTTCTATTTCACGTGACATTTGTATACCTCATTTGGCCTCTTTCTACTAATAACTCACCTATAATTGTTACATCGATCCCCAAATTGTCCGCCCTGCTTCGTTTTCCTCAATTTTTTGTCTATGTAGGGCAGCGAAGATGGATTGTCTCGGCTTTCAACAACCATCATCCTCCTACATACGTATAGATACTTCCTCCCTTTTCCATGTTTGTCTTCCCACTGATTTGAATTTCAGGTAATTTTTGATCCGTTTTATAACGCATTTAATTACCGATTTTCGCCCCCTTTCGTCATTTTCCTAATTTAGCTCAGCTGCTAAGCTGAATTTGATTTCAACAGCTCAGAGGCCTCATTAAATTTCTTAGACAAACTTTAAAATGAAACGTCACCTATGTGTTTCTTTCCTTTTCGTCCTCATCTTTACCCTTCTTCCCCTGCCATCCAAACCCTAAATTTTCTTTTGTTCCTTATTTATGGCCTTGGCCGTCTATCGACGTGCACCTCTCCTCTTATACCCATCGCCTACTCCTACATCTCCGAATGCATACTCCCAGGCCCCGCGTTGCTGTTAGAATTTTCATTTTTAATTATTTGAAAACTAACTAAATTTTTGATACGAATGATCTTTATTCGAATATTTTACTATGATTTTTCATCACACAAAGGAAAAGGAAGAAGGCGGCCCATCTCTCCGACGTACATCTTAATTTGGTTACAATCGGGTAAAAATTTCACTGTCGCCTTCTTTACTTTGGTTGAATTTTTCTTTCCGCCTCTCATTGCAGTAAGTCTGGTTTGATGCTTTTATGGCCACTTCACTGCCTGAAAATGTGGTTGAAACTCTATGAAATAACTCGAAATTTATTATCAGGATTTCTCCAATGCTATCCCAAATGAAGAAGAATGTGAGTTATACTATCCACTAATTAGAATTTTAGTTTCTTCAATTAATTTAAGTTGTTAATTTTCAGCAATCCACATCTTTTTCGATTTTATTACTTCAGGCAGTCTAAGAAATGGGAATTTCATTACATCTTTGAAGATAAAGCGGATGGTCAAATTTTTAAAAGAAACAATAATTACAATGTTTGTTAATATTTTATCATGCTATAAAGATTCAACACTTTTATGTAGTAAAAAATATTCTTATTTATATAGATTATTTGATATGATTTGGGTTTCTCTACCACTGATTTGAATTTTTTTAGCAAGTAAACAAAATGTATGATTAAAAATATTACGCAGATGATTATTGGTAGTCTTTGCAAACATTAGCTTACTTATTATCATACTAATTTATGGTAGAGGGATCATTTACAACCACTATATCACAAACATGTTAACTGTTGCAATTTCCTACAAAAATAGTTAGTTTAACATTTCCTGATTGCGTCCTACACCTTTGGGTATAACGTCAAGCTGAAAAAATTATCTAATTCGTGCAGTATTGAAGATGTAGTCAATTTTGAAAGATAAAATAAACCCAGGGGCATGTGTTTGTCTTCATATAATAATTCCTGCTGCTAAAATGAAGTTGAAGGTACACATTGTTGTCCATAAGTCATTTTAATGTTACTATGTTCATCATGCTTATTGACCATCCTGTTTTTCAAAGTATTTACTTCAGTAATTTTTTTACATGGTGATGATCTAAATACTCTTTGACATTTAATATACAATTCACCGCTTATTGCAACTTTGTAAGACATAGAGCATAAACTTTTATGATACTTGATAATATGCTATTTTATTATCCTATTATAAAACAATAATATCTAGGTGCTGGACCTCCTGCCTTTTGCCATCGGGTCAGATATGTTATTCTATTATTAATGTCTAATAATGTGTTATTTCGTGAATATTTATTAGGTAGTTAATGTATATTTATATATATAGCTTTAAAAACTAAAAAACTAAATTATATGATTTTATATAGTTATTCAATTGGAAGATGTATGTGTAAATATTATTATATTATATTCTACCGAGCAAGGGCGTTTAACTCATTAGAAGCTATCTCATTTTTCATTGTGAATTTGATTATGTTAGTTTGAATTTTATTATATCTTCTAGGTTGTGATATAATAATATGGTTAACACACATGGACTCTTCAATGGAAGATGCATGTTCTCTGATGGATGAAAATTATATACAATTGAATTTGATGCTAATTACTAAGACTATCTATGTTAACAGTTATAAAAATGCTAATAGGAAACATTTTACGAGTTATTTTCTTACCTTCCATCTGACTATTGTGACTGATTTTTTTTTAGAATAAATCTCAGGACAAGATAATATGTTAAATATTCGTTCCCTAAAATGGTAGAGGCAATGACATCCATAATTACAAATTTAATTTCTCCTCTATCTGGTTTTCTCACAATCGCTATGTAAGATCGATTTCAGCTTGAAATTTAACAAAGAGACTAGGGCCTTCTTAGGTTAATATGCATAAGGTAGTCTATTTTCTTTCTAATCTATCAGACTAATTTTTATGATTATAATTCAGTTGGAATATGTATGTCTAAATCAGTTTTCTGTCTAATATATTTTAGATTATATTTTTCTGATGTAGTTTAAGAAATCAATATTTTTTTTTGTCGGTTGCTTAATAAATGAAAATATAGTTATTACTAATTAGTGTTTACCTCAAAATTTAATTTGGAATACCTTTTAAGGATGAATACATTTGAAAATTCTAATTTCCATTAGACGATCAGAACGCTGAAAGTTACTTTGTTTCTTTTTAACCGTGAATATACATATAAAGTTTCAACCTATGTTATTTTCTTGGTTTATATGAAATTTATAAATATATTAGAAGTTATATTGAGAAATTAAGATGTTTGACCCTATCACTTTGAAGCGTTAATATGGCAAACATATGTACAGTTCACCATTTAATTTACTTTCAGCTTTTTTATATATCATTAATAATTAGCATTTTCCTTTGAAATGTAAGTTACATTACAAAAAAAAAGTTGATTAGTGTTTACTATCAATCAAATCTTTCTCCATTCCATCATATAAGGGGATATAATCAAGTCACAGACTATGTTAATACTTATTAACTTTCGACATTTATTGCATAGAAGCATGTGTATGTGATATTTAATATGATTTCAAGCATGGATCTTCACGCTATCATGCATACATAAGTTGTAGACCATTAATGGGAAAGAGGGTGGCATTCTATGAATCAAAGAAGAGATAAATAATGAACATCCTTTCTACTACTACAAACACAAATTATAATCAGCTATTAGTTGTTAACCTGACATAGATAGTGCAAATCTTTTAGTTTTCTGAGCAAGTACTCATAGGTATTCATAGAGTAAAAAAGAAGTTGGATTTCTTATTGCTGTTGGTGGGAAGATTTCACCATGTTTTCCCTCCAAATACCGACATAGTACTAGAAGTGTTTCTCACGTTTGAACTTTTAATTTACATTGGTAATGTTTCATATAAACTCCTGTAACTCACTACACCCGCACATCATCATAACATGCCCTTATATATTTTGGTTATTTAAAGCTTGAACAAAGTTACTACATCCCCCCATACTTCTACATGTACATGTGATGTTAACATTTTTATCAAGATAGCTTACAAATCGAAATATTCATTTATGATTGACAATCAATATTTTTTTCCTTTCCAACAACTTTTCTTTAGCCTATGATTTAACAGGATCTTTAATTATGGCATGATAAAGGGTGACCGTATCACAAATTAATATGTCCAATTAATTACAAACTCTATGTAAAACTGCATTACAGTCCCTACCAGGATCTATATGTGGCAAGGTGAGATTTCAATCTATCCAGCCAATACGTTGAACAACTCATATAGTACAAATACTAATTAGCAAATTCCCGAATCGGTTGATAATATTCAAGTGAAGCAAATGAACTGCTTTAATTTGGAAGATAGAATAACTAATTGGGAGGACTCACAAAGATATGAGGTGGATGAAGAGTTAATTGTTCACACTTAAGTGGTCTTACTCAGATTTTAAGAATAGTAAGATAAAGCCTAATGCATTTAGAAATAGAGAACTAGAGATCAGACTTGGTGGCTACTTTATTCTTGGCATACTTTGTTAATTCATATTTAAGCTACTGGGAGATAACATTTTATAGTTTATACCATATTTTAATTGATATTGGTGGTGATAATCCCCACTTTTCAGATGTTGTTAATATATGACAAAGGAGTTATCATTTGATGTAGTTAATTATAGAGAAGATTTTGCTAATGTTTAGTGGGAAATCTAAGAGTTTCTTATTTTGTCATCAGGTTTTGGCATTTGATATTAATGCAATGAATTCACCATCATCAAGTCATCAGATATGTTTTGTACTTGAAACGTTGATTCTTAATTACCTACGGAGTAGCCAAATAATTGTACGTTGTCACGACATATTTTAAATTTAATGTTTCTATTTAATAAGGTCTTAGCAATATTGAAAAGCTTTGATCTTTTATTGGTGATGCATAATTGATACGGATTGGTCTTTTTTTGATGAATGTTCAACTAGATCTTTCAGTGCTCTCTACAGTTATATCACAGAGCTATGACTATTTTTTTGTTCCTTAATATTAATTTCTGTGTTCGGTAACTTCTTTTCTTTGTTTACATCTATTTTATATTTACAATATTATACCTTCAAGCTTCAGGCAAAAGATTACTCATAAACAGTCAATTCAAATAGTGATGTGTGAACAATTGGCAGTTGTCAATTACATCCTACTTTTATATGTATATGACTTACGAAATCCATGTTTTTTCGTATGTAACAAATAAAAATTTGGCAATGAGATATGATTTTGCTTGGTCATAAAATCATCTTAATGACTTGAGTAGTTTGTGTATGCGAACATATTAGAGAATTATTTCAACAAATTCTTTTACTAAAATTCAACTTCGTGAGAGAATTAATTATGTAACATGCTCTTTATTTTAATCAATTAGTGTCTAATTTTACTTCAGTAAAACATTTATTTTTTGATGGATTTAGATTGGTTTTCTATTTTACATAATTATATATTGGAAAATGCTATTCATACGCCAAAAATAACCTAACATATACCATTATATGATTAACTTACCATTCTTCCAATTGCAATTTTTGGTCTTTTTTTATAAACCATTAAATTAAAATACTAAAGTAATAATATTTAATCAAATATATACAATTGTCAGAGAAATGTCATGTAAAGTATTTTTATATGTATACAAGTATTTTGTTTAATAGCGAGATTGTATGCTTATTGTCATAATATTTTAGTTATTATATTTGCATGAATGTTTGAAGTTAAAGGGAAAATTATTTGACTATATCAAATTGATTACACAATGTATATATTACATATAATTTTTATATCGTATCATGTATCTATATTAGAAAATATGATGTTTCAAATCCACTAATATTTTCTATAATTTAATTATTGTTGTGTAAGTCAAAAAATGTAATAATGCAATATTAAAATGTGATCTCTTTCAACATAATTTTAACATTATTTCACTTTGAACAAAATTTCTCCATTCAGGGTTTAGAATACTACTATTAAGCCAAACTATGTATGTATTTAAACATAGGATACAACTATTTGACTTATATTGCTTGATTTGAAAATTAATAAATAAGCATGCTTAGTGAATATTTACCAAGTTAGGAACAACTCATTGTTGATGTTATAGTTTACTGTATAAAAGCATTATGCATTAAAATAGCGGGTTGCTAAGGGTATTTCATTTTCCTCTTCATAATATTGTTACTAAAAAAATATCATAAAATTTTACATTATACTCTTCCTAATACTAGACACCTTAAGGGGCTACTAAAGGCATCATTCGACTTTTTTTTGCATGGGGAATAGCCTTCAACTAACACCATTTTCCACGATGATCAACCACCGAACAAAAGTAGTTTGGTGATTGATGGCCGTGAAAAACGGTGTTGATTGGTGGTTGTTCGCCGTGCAAAACGACGTTACGCGATGGTTGATTGCCGTGTGAAATAATTTCGGTATTAGAAAGTACACAGATTTTATTGCATTTATTCATTTTTCTATGGTATTAGGATAAGGAAAACTAGTGCCCTTAGCAACACATTTAAAATATTAATAATACTATATGAGTCGAGATTTGTTAAGCACGTTTATCAAAAAATGTTTGTCGGCTGTTTTTTTTTAAATTAATCAAAAGAACTACGATCAATGAACCTCCATTTTAGCTTCACATAATTTGAAATTCTAAAAGAATGTACAATCGCAACTATATCCTGAAATCCGTGCGCGTAGCACGGGTTTGCACTAGTTTAATATAATAATTGGATTTAAAAAGCTATCTTCTCAGCATGATCGAATTAGGTCTCGAAACTTATTCCATTACGTTCGAAATAGAGGTATAACATTAGGAATGCCTAGCGTCACGCCTTGATAGGGTTCGGGATTTTATGTTATTATAAGCGAGGAACTTTGAATTTAAATATATATAGATATCGTTTTGATTTGACTACACAAAATATCCCCCTTCGCATCGTAGACCTACAGCCACCCTACACCTGTGATCTACCATCTCTTCCCTTTTAAACGTGCTTTCCCTTTCTTCCATTACAAGCAGAATATAAATAAAAGAACAATGAAAACTTTGAAAAATAAACGAAATCTCTCATAATATAGGATGAAAATTCATGAAACAAGTTTTAAAATTCATATTTTGAGTTTATCTTCAGCTTGGCATTCGTATTTGATAGTGCGGATCCTATTATTTAACTCAACAGTTAAGTCGAACAGCAGTTCGAACTAGGGTTTAGGTTTTTGTTCGATCGAGGAAGCGTTGCTCGTTTTGAGATCGTATTTGAGTTTAGCTTGGCGATGAGCAGCTGCAAGGGAATTTTCGTGTGGTGCGATGCTCGGTGGTCGAACGCGACATTTCTAGATCGAGGAAGGTTGAAGCAGCAGGTCACGTTTTGGCAGTGATGTTCGAGTTTGAAGTTGTGGTGTCCGGTAGGTGGAGATTTGGGTGTAGAGTGCAATGGCGAAGTCATTTTGTCGAAATATGAATAGGATTTCCGTATTAGTGGAGGCTCGTGCAGATTTGTCGTGCATGTACAGGGAGAGCACGAGATTGGAGAGGAAGGATGTGCTTTGTTAGGCCGGGATTTTTGTTTTGGGCTGGGTAATGAATTTAGTTAGAATAAAATTATACAAATCCTTTAATTTAAAATTACAATTCTTATAAATTTCATAACTCGTTCGTTATAGGTCCAAATCTAACACGGCTAGTCGCGTTGGCTTCGTACTAACAAAATCTTTACTATGGGATCTAATTGGTTGAATTTAGAGCTTGCAGAATTTTCAGTTAAATTCAAATGCGTTCGAATTTAATCGGAACCAGAATGCGAAAGTGATAATAGAAAATAATGATGAGTAAATCTCACTCATGTTGGATAACTAGTTTTATTTTAAAGTGTTAAAAATTATTTATTGGCTGATTGGATGAATTGATAAATTTTTATTATCAGTTGGATGATTATATTATATATGTGTTAGCGTATACTTTAGTAGTTAGATATATTCCCGTCGATTGGAGCGGACGAGACATTATATGCCCCGCATAATATCGGATGACCCTATATTACCACGATATCCTACCTCGAAGTGGGATTGGTATTTTATGTTATATAAAATCTATGCTTGCAGGAAAACAGGTTGGAGGGATCCAACTGGATTCCTTAAAAATGTGAAATTTAATTTCATATATAGTGATATATGATGTGTTTGAATAATCTGTGATAGATTATGACGTGATTTGAATTTATTGGATGCTATAGTAGCATTGTCCTTAATTTTGGTATTATAAATACCATAAATAATATTTTTGAATTTAAAAATTAAATTCAAATGCGATTTTGGAAATGAAAATAATTATATTGAATTTTGGGATTATTTAAAAAGAAATTGATTTGGATAAAATAAATAAATTGGATTTCAGATATTTATTTAGCTATTTAATAAAATGGTTTCAAATAGAGAATTTTAAATTGGAATTATTAAACAATGGATTTTAAATAAGATTTTTAGAAATATTTGTAAACAAGTTTGGCTTTGATATTTAAATATTCAAATTGTTGAAATATTTAAATTGATGAAATGAATTCTACGTTTTGTAAATCGATTAGAATTTTATGAATGAACTGGAATTAGTTATTGACGTTTATTTTAAAAGTGCTTTGATATTCAAAATAATTATTTAACTATGTTTTTGAATTTATTATATATATAGTTTTTAAGGTAAGTGATTGCAATTTATTTTTAAATGCTATCGAGATTTGTGAACCGGGTTTGTTAAAGGGATGAAATTTTATAAGAGAAAGTCTTATAGAAAGGAATTCAAGAACTTAAGAAATGTGAGAAAAGGAATTTTCCTAATTGTTCAGATATGGAAACTTCGAAATTGAATCTGAATTCAATAAAGGAGTTATAAATTGTTAGGTGGATTATAAATAAGTATAATCGATAATTTTTTAAATTTGTAAGGGAGATTACAACTGCTTTAAAATTTGTAAAGGAATATTTATCTAAACTAGACTTTGAAATTTATAAAGAAGTTTTATAAATAGATTTGGAAATATTTATGAAATAAAGAATTTTTTGGGAATAATGGTATATTTTCATAGCGTAATTCGAGGGTAGAGATTGCCTACAGTTTGGGATGTTTTCGCTGGGATAACGGCGTAACCATTGTGCAAACTGCGATCTATAATTGATTGCATGGCGGAAATCGGGAGGCAGAGATTGCCTAAGATAAGTTTGGTTTTTCTGGGATAGTGTAACATCCCAAAATTTTTAAATTAAATTTGTAACTTATTTAAATTTTTGTAATTTAATTTGGAAAGTTTCAAAACAAAACAAAATATTATTAATATTAAATCAAACAAAAGTATATAACAAACAAGGATTTTTGTCAAACCATAAAAAATAAACATATATATATATATATATATATATATATATATGTTAAAGTTATATGTAAGTATGGATACATCAAACAAGTTGATATATGTGAATTTTGTGTATGTAAAATAATAAAACAAAATGTACCAAGAAAGAAGATAAAATCTATGTATAAAAAAATCTACAAAAAAATGCACTTACAAAGAAAAAAAAAGATTACTTGTAAACAAAAATGAAGACAATGCATTTAATACCACATCTCCTCAGCACAAATTGAAATCCTCCCAGCCGAAATAAGATCATATCATTTCAGTAACAAAGGAAAATATCTTAAGTCAAAACAACAAAATCTGACCAAAACAAAAGAAAATACTTGACCAGTTAAAACCTTCCTCTTATACAACTGCTCTTTCTATATATATGTGAATTTTTTACTTCAGTTCGTTCACACCAAAACTTAGCAAACCTGAAAACAAAACACAAAAACATCACCTTGTTTTACAAACTTAAGAAAATAATTCAATTAATCAAAACAGGGTTCAAAAAGAAGATCAACTGCAAGTTTTTTTTAAACAAAAAGGGAGCTCTTTGTTTCAGAACTTTTCAAAGTGAGTAAACCTCTTTGAATTTGGATTTTTAAACTTGTTGTTTGAAGTTATGTCTGAATGTATGTGAAGAATGTTTGCATAAGTGTATATTTGTATATGTACATGTCTGGAAGTTATAAAACTTTAGTTCTATTCCATACTTACAGGTATCAAACCTGTTCAAGAAAAAAAAATTTCAATATCTCTGATTCACTTCAGGCCATAGAATCTGAAAGGAAACTGTTAGTTTTTACATGATTCAACACTTAAAAATAATTCAAAACAAATCCAATGCAAGAATTTTCTGAAAATTTGAGTTTACAGGCAAAACTAAAACCTGTTGAAAATTTAATCATCTTATTCTTTTATTTCAGTTATATAAATTGAAATGCTATAGAAAATAATGATTTTTGGAAGCAAAATCATAATTTTTAAATTTGTAATTACGGAGATAAGCAAAGATAAGTGAGTTTGGGGTTTTTGCCGAATTTCGGTCATCGGCATGATGATGATGGTCGTGGCTTTGCGTGGAGGTTGAAGGGTCTACGGTGAGTCGGAGAAAAATACTTGGAGGTGTCCTAGTTCACGGTGGTGACGGCGGCGAGGGGATTTAATTTTTAACCCTAATTTTTGGCAACGGTCGAAAGAATGGTCGTTGGGGCTTCGTGCGTGCATCGAGTTGCACGTGGCGTTGGGAGGTGATAGCTGGGTGGATGACAGAGTCGTGGCTGGAGCTTCTGACCTTCTGGTGGTCGAGGTTGCAGAGGCGACGTGTTTTCCAGATTTCGATGGTGAGCCCAGATGATGTTCCAGGTTTCGACATTTGGTTCGAATTTAAATTCGAGTAGAGGGAGGACAATCTGATGATCAGGGATTAGTTTGTGGGTGATAGTCAACTTGCTCGACGATGCAGCGTCAACTGGAGGCGATTGTCGGCGGTGTGCATGTGCACCGTGCGTTGTCTGGTAACCTGGAAGTTGTTGTGTAGTTGGGATGGAGCTGGGTTTGGTTGTGTGTTGACTCGAGTGTTGCTCGAAGTAAGCATGGGGAAGAACGTTTGGTGGCTCGAGTATCCACTCTCGTAAAAATGTTGGTGCACCAGGTTTAAATACTTAGAACTTTTTTTAAGTTAAAGCATGGGCTACTCGGGTTGATTTTGTTATAACCCGAAGCAAACACGAAATTCTCTCGCGCGTGACCAGAAGTAGGTCTCGAGACCAATATATAAACAGTTTTTACTTTAAAAATTTTCAAATTTTTAAGACACTTCTAAAATATGTTCAAACAATGATTTGATTTGAAATTTTGAGCTAATTTAAGACTTAAGTGAAATGTTTCAAGAAATTAAATTTTAGTTTATTTAGTTTTAATATAATATTTTTATAAGGTTATTTATGTTAAATAAATAATGTAACTTAAAAGAAAATTTAGATACATAACTAACTATTTTGGAAAGCGATCAAGAATAATTAAATTAATAATTGTAATTAACTAAGTAATTAAGGATTTATAATTTGCAACTAAAATTGATTAATAAACCATTAAGTGTCTAAATTATTTATAATTAAGAATCGTTAATTAGATAATTTAAGTTAATCAATTTATAATTAGTAGTTAACTAAGTTAATTGATTGACGAATAATTTATTAACAAAGTTAATTGAGATTTAATTAATTTATTTGTCGTTAAGAATAATTGATTATTGATTAAAATAGCTGTGTGGTTAATTCACTTAAACCACATTGGAAAAAAAATCAACTATTGTTCTACACTGGATTGTTATTTCTGTTGTGATCATAATACTGTGTGATGTGAATTGCTCTGTACTGCACTGTGATTTGTGATTTGTTTCTGTGTGATTGTGGAAACCCATTGGCCCGTAAAACGACATTTTAACTTCGATGCGACAGGGAGTCATATTTCAGTTAGTTATCCGAAATACACATCGAATCCCAAATATGAATCTTTGTGATTGATACATCCACGTGTTATTAAAATTGACGGTCACTATTTGGTTTAGCCGGGAGAGGACCTTTGTGTCGTATAACCCATTCCGAATATGTGATACGACGTTATGGATAGCATTTGAAGACCGGTGGTGAAGACCTGGTATTTGCGAAAACGATAGGATGACCTATCGATTGTCTCTGCACCGAGTATCTACGGTATAGAGATTCCCTAAGTGATGGGAAGTCCGATCGGGATTGTGGATGCCCGGATTGCAAGGACTTCTTCGGAAGTGCCTTTGGTTCTGTTCGAACCCGGAACAGACTTGTATGGTTGTATGTCTGACATTACAAATTGAGATATAGAACTAATTTCTTTCAAATACATATCTGTTGGTGGCGGAGAATTTATTCTCTTAGCTTAACACCCTTCTCTGAGACGTATGAGCTCAGAGGTTATGTAGTTGAAGGTTCTTAGTGATATACTTCCAATTTGGTAGTGTGGCATGCTGAGTGCTGCTGATCATTTGTTGATCGAAGCATGACTTTGTGAAAAAGCGTAGCTTTGTGGATGAGACTTCGTCAAACCTCACAGCCCGGTTATGGTCAAAACAGGAATCGTGGCAGCAAGGTTATTTGGGGGTAGTTCCCCCTGAGGGTATGCCCATTTCCTTCTGGATTATGAGTGGTATCATTGTATGGAGCCCAGATACTTACTGTGTGGTTGCTGCAAACTTATTGTTTTGTGGTTGTCGGTTGTGAAGCGCTTCGGATAAAGGATGGTAACGACCGGGAGGTGGCATACTCGTGTCAGTTGTTACCTAGTCACAAAGGTAACCCAGCCTTGTGTAGCAGAGATCTGGTTAGGTTCTCGGGGGCGTCCCTCCAGAGGCGTTCCATTTTTATGTGGAAAGTTCCTTTACCCGACTATTTGTTGGAAATCTAAACAAAACAATACAAGCCTTGTACGGTTTTAGTTGTATAACCTGCCATGCAGCGTGGCGGTAACCTGCTACAAAACATGGTAGCTATAGTAGGCATACGACGAAATGTGGTATGCTGGCTAAGATTAATATTATACTTTTGAAATTGTTTTCTACACCATGTACTAATAATAATATCTAAAAGTGTTTTTCTCGTATTAAGCATATTTGATTATCATAAGAAGAAATCTCCTCCAAGTCTGCGTTTGCATTGTGTGTGTGGTGGGAGGTCTTATGGTAGTTTCATTTTCAAAAAGCATTGCGGATTTCTTTCAAATTCTTTTGTTTTCTTTTGATAAGAATAAACTTCTTTTATTTCAAACAACTATTTTCGTTTACTCATACCAGTCCCATGACTGACCCGGAGTTTATTGTTCCTTTCCTAAACTTTGGGTTCCCATAATTTTCCACACGGGCAGCCTAGAAGCAGGTTATCCGTGTTTTGGAGCTAGCTTGGATTTGAAGTCTTCTGGAAACCTTGGATTTGGGAAATTTTGAAGTGTTGGAGTTTTGAAGACCTTGTCGAAGTTGAAGTATGTTGGAAACTTGTTAAAGTTTCTGTTGTCGTATTATTGTTGTATCATATTTGTATCACTCTGATATTTGGGATCGATGTTGTATTGGATATTGTATCATATTGTATCTGTGTTGATATATGATATTCTTTCTGTTTCCGCTGTTTATATTCATCTAATGTTGTTATAAGCTCCATCCGACTGGAGTTCGATGTTTGAATCTTTGGCAGTCGAATACAAGTGAGGTATTTAGTGTCAATTTTCAAACATTGGATTTCGGATCGTGACAGATAGAGACCCAACTATTGAGCTGCAATCCATGGTCGATACCGAATGGTACTTCCATATCTATTTTAATGAGTTTTCAAGTATTTTTGAAAGAAAGGATTTATGAATATACTTATCCACATGAAATAAGTGTATGCCTGTTTTAAATGAGGAAATCAAATTTATCAAATTTAAATTAAATGAGGCTTAGTGATTTCAGTGGGAAATGTAATCTTTGGTTGAATATTTGTTTATTTGATAGTTAAATAACCGAATACCAAATCTTGGCCTAAATATGAAATCTCTCTTAATTTTGGTGGTAGGGAAACGATTTCATACTTAACACCAAAGGGTTCCAACTCTGGAAATATTTAGGGGAAACACGAAAATTATATGGTACAGTTACCATCGGTGGTGTTATACTGTAGATATAAACTCATTGTTCTTCTAGGACAAATGATAAGGAGATCCTTTCAATTAAACGGTTAGGGGGTGATCCCCGTTCTTATGTATTGTCAGATTATTTTGTAAGGAACCGGTATTGAGCATTTCGAAAATCGACGGTTGGTTTATGGAGCGCCCGGGAAGCGGGAGAGTGTACTCGTAAGAGATGATCAGGAACCGTTACGACTCCAAACCCCTATACGGTTCTATTGGGGAGTTTTCGTGTTATATTGAGATGTTGAAATTCATATGTGGTTCCGAGACCATTGGATATGGGAATCCGTGTGCGATTCCAAGATCTATTTGAGATGTGGGTATCTGTATGCGATTCCAAGGCCATTGGGGTGTGGGTATCCATATGGGATTACGTGCTCTAATTTTGGAGTGGTGCGTAAGCTGGAGCGCTGGACGTAGCCTCATCAACGAAATGACTAAAACCAGAGATAGGAGGCATGGCCAGTAGGGTTGGCAAACATATAGGGTGTAATCGGCTCCTTTTTCTAGCAATACCGATACCTTAAGTTGTTTTGGTATGCCAGAGCAATGCACTCGGTCTTAGCAAGAACAATTATGTTTTTCCTATAATACCCCGGTTAGACGGTTATGATGCTTCGAAAGGACACCTCTGATCCTTGTGCAGGAGGACCGTTCTTGAATTACTGAGGGCACCTCCGTGGTATTCTACACAATTAGCGAATGAGCCTTATCGAATTTTTATTTTATACTAGTATTGTTGTGATGTACACAACACGAGCATCATATCTATTTGATTATTATTATTTTGACCCTTATACATTATTATAATATCATTGGATTTTTATATAAAAATGTTTTGGTTTTCGTAAGGTAAAAACTCGTCGTGTTTATTTGTGTCGTGGTCTTAGAGATACCTTTGTTTTCAAAGGATTTTGATAACAGTAATAACTCATATTGAGTGTGATTTCTCATACTGGTTTTCCAGACCGACTCGCGTGTTATTTTATTATAATGCTCGGGTCAAACCGAGCATATTACAGATTTAGATTGGATTACTTTGGAGCTCAGGAGACGAGCTGGAGGATCTCAGACGTATCCTATGAACTTGATTATATCCCGCAGTGTGTGTATGCTGTATATACCACACTTATGAGGACAGTTATTATAACTGTCTAGATTGACTTGTAAATTGTTGTACTCCGATGATTGTACGAATATAAATTATTACAGTTTATTTTGTTTAAAGATTAGTTATTATATATTATATATTGTTCCGCTGCGATTGTGAGATTATGTGTTATTGTTTATTTTTCTTCTTATCTTCTCTCTTCTTTCTTCAACCCCTAAATCGGGTTTTCCAGCAATCGATTGCTCGACATGTGGAATGTATCAGTGTCGATTTTCGAGGGACGAAAATCCCAATCCGTTACATTTGGTATCAGTGCTGAAGGTTAAGC
This sequence comes from Allium cepa, assembly GCA_030765085.1. Taxonomy (NCBI): domain Eukaryota; kingdom Viridiplantae; phylum Streptophyta; class Magnoliopsida; order Asparagales; family Amaryllidaceae; genus Allium; species Allium cepa. The sequence goes on from CM060938.1 coordinate 553,046,905, forward strand.
GTGAACTTTGGCTCTAGTGGGGTAACTCATTAGAGATAGAGTCAGTAACACCCTAGAATGAGTTTGAGTGTGTATATATGAGCGCGTATTAGTTAGTAATATAAAAATGTTTTATATTGTGTTGGTTGATTTGTTGAGTGGCTTCTGGATTCTGGTCAATACGAATAATTAACAGGGATCTCTAAACACTTGAACTGAACAATTCGACATGGTATTGTTTTGAAACTGAGTAAATGGAATAATTTTACCTTGATTATTTTTATATATAAAGGAATAATTTTTCAGAAAATTATTGTGGTATATATGGTGTGCTTGGATGTTAGAGAATGATAATATTTGATTATCATTTGTTGTTGTTGTGTTCTAATAAAGTGGTTAATATTTAATGAGAACAAAAACTAACAGCTAAGAAATGGTTTGTATAACCAAAGTGAAATTATTTCTGAAGTATATTTTAAATATGATTTATAAAAAGAGTTTAAAGGCTGGAAATTTGAAAATTTAAATCCTCTTGGTTTTGAAAATTGTTTTCAATAGGTTTTGAAAAAATAATAGGGATATTAATGGGAAAATATTTTTGAAATATTTTTAAAGGGTTTTAAGGAGATAAAAAGCACTGAACCCACTTCGGTCGCTGGAAAACAATTTCGGTGATGACTGCAACACCATCGATGTTCATTTTCGAGTTTCTAAGAGAGAAATTGCTGCCATTGGAGTTTTTTTTGGAAAACCGGTTTTGGTTTTGAAATTCAAAATAATCTGATATACCGAGGAATTGTGTGTGTATATATATATGATTTTAAAATTGATTTGAAATTCTTTCGAACAAGGTGTTTAAAACATTGGAATTTTCATTTAAATGTTTTATGATAATACAAAAAAAATAAGTTGATAACTTATAAATATTAGGAATTTGTAAGTGAAACAAAGCTTTAAAACTTGTTGCATGTGAATGTTAAGGAAAGAAAATTTGGAATTGAACTTAACTTAAGTATAAAATGAGTTATGGAAAGAAACTTAGCCTAAGTTAGGTCAAGTAAAATAATTGTTGGAAATGAACTAAGGAATGAACTAATTGAATTAATTAGTGAGTTGAATTTGATTCGGAATATAGTCGAAATTTAAACAAATGGATTGAGCCAAATGGAATTTGATTGGGATTTGAATTAAATTAATGAGATGAGCTAATTAAATTAATTAGTGAATTAGATGTAGGTTGGAATGTTGATTGATAAATTGGATAGAATCAATCAAAATAAGTATGAAAGTTGTACTTATATTATATTATTTGCATGACAGTTTGATCCAGATCCGAGCATAGAATTTCAAGATAATTTATATCGATCCGAGTTAGGACTTTTCACTCGATTTTCAACGGCGAACACTGGATATGGATTTTTGATTAATTTTGGGATTCTCTATCATAGTATACGGCTATGCAAGGAGGATAACGGTTTCTGATCAATGAACTGGTTTTGATCCGCACTAGAGTGATCGTGTGAATGATACTAGTTCGGAAATGAAATTGTGTGATCGATCGAGCGATTAGATTTGATACCGCGTACAGATGATATATGTACATCGTATGGGCTTAAGTAAAGAAAATATTGAAAATTGAAAATGCAGAATAATATGATTTTGAATTATATGATTGGAATCATTGGTAAATAAGATGCAGGCATTAAAAAGCAAGAGCTAATTTGATGTTTTTGATTTCATAAGAAAAATTGGGTTGACCGACTAAAAGGTACATGTTTAAATTGTTGTTTGGATTTAATGGTTTTATGATTGGGGAACTTGGCTTTTGTTTTCGTTTGCTTATTTAGGCCTGTAATGGTAATTTGTAGTTGTTCTGATCTAGCCGTACAAAGAAGATGCTGGCGAAATATTTCGAAAATTTTAAAGATTTAGAATTTTTGAAGAAAATTATAATAACTAAAAACTGATTTTTAAGTTATGACTCCAAATGTTTGAATGGGTAATATTAGTTGGAATCAATGATGAATTTGAAAACTTAGTAAGAGTAATAACAAGATTTCAATAAATTTATTTTGGAATGTTAAAGGCTTAATTGGAATTGGGAAGTTATTTGAACTAATTGGTTTAAAAAAAGTAACGAGTTTGGAATTTTTCCTACCTTGGCAATTTCAGGGATGAAATTCTTTTGAGGCGGAAGAATGTAACGACCCGGAATATTTGAGTGTGATTTCTCACGCTGGTTTTCTAGACTGACTCGCGTGTTATTTTATTATAATGCTCGGGTCAGACCGAGCATATTACAGATTTAGATTGGATGGCTTTGGAGCTCAAGAGACGAGCTGGAGGATCTCAGACATATCCCACGTTCTTGATTTTATCTCGCTGTGTGTATACTGTATATTTCGCACTTGTGAGGACAAGTTATTATAACTGTCCAGATTTACTTGTAGATTGTTGTACTCTGATGATTGTATGTATATAAATTGTTACAGTTTCTTTTGTATAAAGATCAGTTATTATATATTGTTCTGCTGTGATTGTGAGATTCTATGTTATTGTTTAGTTTACTTCTTGTCTTCTCTCTTCTTTCTTCAACCCCTAAAAATCGGATTTTCGGACATTTGATTGCTCGGCATGTGATATAGTGAAAGTATCAGTGTTGATTTTCGAGGGTCAAAAATCTTGGTCCATTACAGATTCGGTTTTGTCCATAAAGATGTGAAATACTCGAATTCTCAATAATAGTTGGCGAGGTTCGGCTTGGACTTGTTCAAGAGCCATCAAAGTTCTCAAGTACATTTCTAGAGATATACTTTCGGTAAGAGGGGTGCACCCTCCTAGTACTTATTGGAAAAACTTCTCTTTCCCTTGTGTTAATTAAAACCTTTTGAATTGTTCCTTAATTGCACTAAGAACTGCCTTGTGCTCTTCTCTACATTTAATTATTAAAGTCCCTTCTTTCAAGTTTGGAATTTGATATTATTTGTGCCCATTCATTAAGTATGGGATATGTTCTTACTAGTACCCATCCTTTTTATTTGGATAGTTTTTGTTGCTTATTTCATTCTTTGTTGATGGATTGTTGTTTTGATTTGTTTCCTATTTCTTCATCTATGGATGTCGTTCTTGTGAGTTAAAAACCCACTCCACATTAGCTGCATGGTCTCACTGAATTTTTATTTTTTCATCTTATTACTTGAGTTTTCTCACGCTAGTTTTCCTAACAGACCCGGATGTTATTTTATTATAATGCTCGGATAAGATCGAGTTCTTCTCAGGTTGGCTTTGGTGATATAAAGTTACTGGAGAAGAGCTGGATATTCAGTTATCGTAGTGTTTTATTTTCCACTTTATTATATTGTATATCTATTTGCAATTGTAAGGTCAGGATTTTATAATTGTCCAGCTGATAGGGTTTGTTTTTAACGCCGATGTACTCTATATTTTGAAGTGACTGTTCAACTATCTTTATTATATTATATATTGTCAATTCCACTGTGAGATTCTGTTTCTCCTATTTTTTGTTCTTTTAATTTATTTTACCTTAACCATATGCCTTTCCGGTGATTGGATGTTCGACAATTTAATACCGTGGATGTATTTGGTGTCGACTTTCGATAGTCGAAAAGGTGGGTCATTACAATATAGTATCAGGGTATAAGGTAAAGCGAGAACCTTGGCTTTGCTTGGGTGTGGCTCTCTAGAGATAGGGTAAGTGACACCCTAGAATGAGTTGAGAGTATATATATATATGAGAGCGTATTTTTTATTATTATAAAAACGTATTGTGTTAATTGGTCTATTGAGTTGTTAATGAATTCTCTTCGAGATGTGGGACGCCACGGTGTTAATACGGATTTTTAAACGCTTGAACAAGACAAACAGACATGATATTAACTTTTGAAAATTAGTAAATGAAATATTTTACCTCTATTTTATGTATATAAAGGAATAATTTTCAAAAATTTATGTAGTTATAGAGTGTTTTTGTTTGTTTGAATGTGACAATATTGATTTATTATCACTGTTGATTGATTAGTCCCGCTCGATTAAATTAAGAGCATTGATTGCCATATGTTGATTGCTAATTATTTATGCTAAGCTTATTTTTAAGTATTTATTGTTTTGATCATAAACGAACCTCTTGTGAATTAAATTTCACAACTCGACTATAAGATGGTCAATTATAATGTTGGGTTAAAAGTAAACTTTTAATAAAAATTATTTAAAATAATCTAAATGATAGGATAAGACATTCAGAATAGATATTTAGAAAAATTCTATTATAATAAAGGAGAGCGATTATAATATGATTTTTTTTATATAAGGATAATTTATATAAATTTGGTTATGTCTTTAACAAAGGATTTTTGAATTTAAATCCCGGAGTTGTTTGAAATAAATTCAAAGGGATTTTGAGAAAAATAATAGTAATACTATTTGGGAGTATTTATAAATAAAAATATTTTGAAAGAGAAATTTTAAGTGGAATGCATTTTCTTTAGGGTAATTCGGAGCAAATCGTCTCGATTAGCTTTGTGGTAATCTGAATAATTTTTAAAGTGATAATCGGATGTTTTCTTAGGCAAACGTTGTTGGTTACTTTGTGAATTATTCTTATTAACATTGTTCAGTGGAAGTAAGTTCAAACCCAGATGAACCTAGAGTAAGTTTAGTAAATAAAGTGTCGAAGTTATTTTATAAAAGAAATATATGTAGCATGTTCTCAAAAATGAGTTTTGAAGTAAAAACCTGGATAATTAGTATTAAATTTCCTTAAAGAAATCTGGTTTAAAATAAAAGTTATTTTGAATAATAATTTGGTAAACGTAAATTTAAACTCTGGGATAGAAAAGAAATAATTTAACTCAATAGGTTAAATTAGATAGAAAGGTTTTGGTAAATTGATTTAATTAAACCATAGTTTTTGTTAATCATATATGCTGTGTAAATTATTAGTGATATTAAGCCAACCTATAAACATTTTTCCTTAGAACACTCTAAGGCAAAGAGGTCGGAGGGTTGAAACAGTTTTAAAAGTCCTAAATTTTGTTTAGGCCTCCATCTAAATTTTGAAAAGTAAAACGAAATTAATATTTTGTATATACTCTTAGGATCTAGAAGGGTATTATACAAGTAAAATAAAATGGAGTGAGTTTTTATTTTAAACATCTTATAAAATATTTATGAATTTAGGTGAAAATTTATGAAATAATTCATAAATAATTTTAGTATTAAATAAAACAATAAATAGAAAGTATAAGTGATTTGGAAAAAAATTGGTGCAGTTAAGACACAAATATGTAATGACCGGCCATTTCGAAACATTCAATCGACAATCATCCACACATGTCAGACTTGAATTGCTCAAAACAACAGATTATTAGTTTATATTTGGAAAAACCTAGCATATACAGTAAATAAATCAATCACAGAATCACAAACACAGAGTAATATAGAAATAAGCAGTGGAACAGATAAATAGTAGTTCATGAAGCTACCACAGAACATCAAAGTCTGAAACAAATACAACAGAAAATCCCAAGTACATAGAAGTCACTAATATAAAATCAACTAACAAGTCTGAACATAAACAACTGGAAATAACTGGAATAACTGAAAGCAGAATAGATAAAAGGTAGATCTCCAAGCAAATCTCCAAGCACCAAAGGTGAGTCTCAAATGCTGTGACACTCGGTCTGACCGAGCATCATAAAGCAAAACACAAAACACTCGAGTCAGGATTAATATTATTATGCAAATAAATCAACTCATGTGAAATGTCCAAGTGAAATGCAATATAACTTAAAGGACGTTGGGATTCCATCCCTTAAGGATCCGTTAAACCATCTACATGCATAGTACAATAAGCCACATAGATACCATTTATAGTAAAGTAAACTATTAAAATAGCGTTAAGGCGTTACCCATATCCCCCTTAACACATTTTGATATAATTCCTGTGGTCTATATAGATACTGCAAGCTTCACCGAACCGGTGGGATACTCGGGGAGCACTCCATAGGTACGGTATAAACCAAATCGTAATGGGTTCGATAAGACATGTGACAGGGCACGCGAGGCAATGCCCAGAGTAGGATACTACCATTTTGCACTCTCAGACTGGTAGTAACGCATAGCAGCTACTACCGCCCACCTCGAGACACACTCTCAAATCAAAGGTGCACCGAATCAAATCACAAAGTAATAGATATGGTATCGAAGAAATGTGTCCGATAAGGGAAGCGACCCTACTTGGCCCGGTATAGCTCCTGTTTTAGCCACATCAAGCTGACTCGAAGGAGTCAGGGTTGCGTTCATACCTCATATAGACGTTCGCCAAACCATTCTACTTCATTTGGGATTCTCCACCACGTGCACAGTTGTTAAAGTAGTTTTAGGTATTGACAAAGAGTATGACAATATACGATCTCGGGCTATTTAACAACCAAATGCTTATTTCACATCGTGGTCATTTTTCATTTCAAACAGTTCATACTTCATATCAAAATATCATATTCATTTCACAATCATATCACTTCCGAAACCATGTTCTCTTACGAAATCATGTCACTTTAAATCACATTAATTTTAGAAATCATATCACTTTAAATCATACTCATTTTTGAAATTATATCACTTTTAAATCAGATTTATTTTCGAAATCACTATATCAAAGTATTTGCATTTAAATCCATTAAATCTAAATCATAACAGTTCCAACTTAAACAGTTTGAATATTGAAAGTAGTTTATATATATTGGCATCGTTACACATTAAAAATAGTTTATATTTAAAAATAGGTTGTAGATTAAAATAGTTTGTATACTAAAAATGGTTTCAAATTAGAATTGTTTTTTCCAATTTTACAAATTAATTCAAATCAACTTTAGTTCTAAAATTCAATTTAAATCAATCTCAGTTCAAAAATTTCAAATAAAAGATAAAAGGTTCAATTCAAATTCCCATAAAAATTGTTTTTATTTTATATCGATTCCGAATCCAGGTTTGAACTACAATTTCTAACCACTTCCAATTCAATAGGTTTCAAAGTTTAAATATTCAACAATTTATAATAACTCAATTTATAAATTTCATTCATATCTCAAAATTCAACTTTAGTTTTATTTAATTTTTGAAAATAGTCGCTTAATCATTTTTGATAACATTTAAACAAAATCTCAAATTACAAATTTAAATCAAAACTAAATATTCCATTTTATTTAAATTTGAAAATATTCATTTAATCACCTTTAATTAAATCAAGCTATAAATCATAACTTTCAGAATCCTAAAATCAATAAGTTTCAAATCAATTTTATTTAAATTCAATTCTCAAACAAATTAAATTACAAATTAACTTAATTTAATCTTCCCAACCTTTATTTTATTATAGTTGTTACAAAATCTATTTTCAAAATATTAGTATAAATTTTAAATATATATTTTATATACAATATATATACTTATCCAATTAAATTCTATTATATTAAATTTTACTAAAGTAAATCTGATTTTATTAAATCTATAATATTTTACATTAACTATATTTTATATATTTAAAAATAATAAAATTATAAGTAAAATCTTAAAATTTACATTTTTCAAAACTGAACTTATAAATTTAAAATTTCAAACATATATTTAGAAATAAATTTTTTACACATATATTAAAATAAAATATTTATATTATATTTATTAAAACCCATATATTTCCTTTCAAAACTTTGGAAATCATTTTTCAAAAATAGACCAACGGTGCGCGTATATAATTTTCTATCTTATGGTCAAGTGCTATGGATATTTATTATTTCAATCTGTAATAATTTAAATTTACGGGTATATATCATTTCAACCCGTAATCCCAAAATTCAAAATTAATAAAATCGCTTGGGTTTATCATTTCAACCCATAACGATTTTCCCTAATCTATAAGATCGTTCGGGCATGTATCATTTCAACCCATAGGTATTTCCTAAACTAACATGGAACTTGCAGCGTGAGAACAATAAAATAGCATAACATATCAATGATAGGTATATATCGTAATTAACAGTTTAAATGTAATATATATACAACATGTGATGGTGTCGTGTGTCAATTAACATAGGTAAACAAATTTTAATAATAACATATTATATTAAACAATTAAATTTCTAACTAGTTCAATTTAACAACATATTTCAATTGTCATTTCACGTGAAATCAATTTATTAAACATAAGAATGCTAATCGTGAGTGATCGCTCACCTTTCGAGCTAGAGAAAATGGACAGCACAACGAGCTACGATTTGAATCACGAACTCGAAAATCGACCAATCCAAACGAAAATTTCCAAAGCAAAGCAAGGTGGACTCAAGATCGATGAAAATAATATATATATATATATATATATATATTTAAAAAATCTAAAATTTACTCACTTATTTAAAATAAACCTTTATATATATTATATTTTAAAAATAAATATTCAATTTAAAACACATTGTTCGGATGGCTAAATTTCTATCGAGTTAGAAAATAGCCGAACGAATTTCGAAATTAAAACAACCACAAGCGCACGGCGTACACTTGTAGTACATGGCGAATACAGATCGATTCACAGGGAATTGTTGATTTCAAAATTCAATTCAATCAAATTAAACCAAAGTTGAAGAGAATGTTAAGCTAGAAAAGGAGAAAAACAAGCAAAAGAAAATTGATAAAAATATGAGTGTGTTAAGACAATTTAGAGATAAATTCACTCTCTGGATCACATAGTTCAACAAAAAAAATGAAATTATGATCTCATTTTGGTCATTTGTGAGTATAGTTGATGCATATATCATATACATGGCCTAATTGTGTTATTAATTAACACACTTAAACCATCAAACTTTAATGCACCCTCTAACCCACTTACTAACTCTCATGAAAATGACAACAAAGTTGCAAAATGAAATCTATTTTAAGCATGGCCTATTAATTATTGTTTAGAAATATAGGCCATCAAATTTTAATTTCAAATCACTTTCTTTTACCATAATCATATTTTGATGAAGATGCAATTAATGTTAGTGATTGTTTAAGCATAGCCTATTTGGTGTCAACAATATAGGCTATCAAATTCAAAGCAAAAACAACAATTAAACCACTTCAATCATTCTCATTAAGTACAAAAAAGAGCATAAACACCAAATTAAGTTGAAGCTACATGATTAGAGAGCTTCATTACCCCTAAATTGAAGGGGTTCAGCCTCTCATATTTGTTATCATATGAACAAATGTAGCTTGCAACATTAAAGCAAAAAGAAAAGAAAAGGAAAATGAAAGCTAATGGAAAAGAGAACTACTATTCTACTTGCATAAAATAAAAGAGATCTACACTACAACATGAAAGGAAATAAACAAGAAAAGGAAAATAACATGTATTTAAAGTTGCATAAAAAGAAATTACATGAAATAAAAAATGGCTAAGTAGCCATGTAATGAAAAGAGAAGCTTTCTTTTATTTTGTTCCTAAACTAATGGGAAGAAGAAACTAAGTAAGAGGAGGAGATAACATGAAACATATGAGTATTTATACATGTATGAAACCCTAATTTATATTTTAGGGAATGCCCAAAATGCCCATGAGGTAGTGTGACCACCAAGTAATCATTAGCATGTTATAATCCTCATTTAAGTGTACATGAAGTCATTAATTCCATTAGCATGTGCATTAACCTCTAATTTGTATATTAAGATGGTGGGTAGGTGGGGTCCTCCATGATCTTCACTTGGAATTATTTCCATCTTCATTCTTTTGTATTCTTTTTGTGAATGCATATCTTCTTCATGACACAACTTTTAATTGAAATCAAATTCCTACAAATAGTAGGGAAATCTCTAATTAAATTTTCTCAAGTTAAGTTATGCACAAAAACGACTATTTTGCTCTTGGATGAAGATGAATATGTGACAATTTGGAATTAATATGGAATTTGGTTAAAACAAGTTAAAATACCCAATATGATCATTTATTCAATTTAAATAGATTAAATATGATAGTAAAAATTTGCACATTTACGCGCACATCAAGTACCCCCACACTTCTATTTTTATTCGTCGTCGAATAAACTAAAACTAAGATAAATACATTTTCGTAGGGAGCATGACTGCATTGAGCGTATGCAACAAGCCGTTAAACCTCTGGGTGTCCCCAGTAGGACGATTGTTGTCTCGTGAGGGTTTTCAGTGAATACTACCCACAAAATCCAAATGCAGGATGAAAATATTTACAAAATGCAAAATTTATTTACAAAGAGACGAATGTGAGTTTTTGAAAATATTTACAAATTAAGGATTTATTTTTAAATTGACATGAGTAAGTTAAATATAGGGTTTGGTCATTATCTTGAAATTTAAGTTATTTACTCTTCAAAATTTCCAAAAAAATCAAGTTATCATAACAAATAGACTATAGTTTAACTCGTTGTTTTGGTTAATAACACGGTGTAACTATGCAATGGATCTTTAGTTGATTATCAAAGTTTATCAAAGTGGTATTTTCATTTATTTTCAATAACAAATCAAATCAAATAAGTAAAAATAGTGCTAGGATTTCAATTATTTGCCCTCTCATTATTTGCAAGAAAAATTACACACCTAGCTCAAGTAAACTGAGGCTAGATATACCACCCATGCACTGCCTTTCGGGCTTATGTGAGGGGAGTACAGAGCATGGAGAGTGCACACACTTTCGTGCATACACCTATCGACCATAGGTGGTTTTATTAAGTCTGTTCTTTTTTATTTTATTTTTTATTTTTTTACATGTGTTCCATACATGCATAACCGTGAGGAATTTTAAATGAGTATGAAAGCATATAATCAAAGATTCCAAGTAATTCACCCATGCATAACCGTGAGGACTTTTAAATAAGAGTGAATACTTTGGATGTTATTATTTTTTATATTTTTTTTAAGAGAGAGAGTTTTTGCAAAATCATCTTAGCACCATTTAACTTAGAAGACAAAAAAAATGTTATATCTTTACTTTAAATTAACCACTTTTTAAAACAAAGATTTTCAATTAGGATGTATTTCATAATTAACACGTATGAATCTTCCTATATACTAGTTAAACCGTTATTATTTGTAATCTAACTTCATTTTTATTTTTGTTAAGACAAATAAATTTTCAAAAATTTCAATTTAATAAACCAAAACCATATATTTATCTTATAGTGTTTCTTTTAAAAATAAATCAAAAGAAAATTTGTTTTAGGATTTTTTTTTTGAGATTTTAAAAATAAACCATGAAAAATAAAATAAAAATAATGATGAGTCTCCCTCCACACTTGATTTTGATTGTGTCCTCACAGTCAACCCAAGTGGAAGGATAAAAATAAAATAAAAATCCTATATTTACATGAAAGATTACTATTTACAAGAGATGAGAAAGTATACAGTCAAAAAGTAAATGAAACTGTCTTCTAAAGACCGATTCATTTGTCTCGTCAAATGTGCGAGACACATCTTAAGCACGATAAACCAAATCATAAAAGATTTCAATATTGAATGTTGATTTGGAAAAACGAATGTTGTTTTATTAAAAATCGTACGAGTTGTCTTATTTTCGATGATTGTTGGGGCAGATATAACGATTAATTGAAATTAAAGTTTATTTTCACCAAATTGAAATTTAAGTTTGTCATTGAAAAATTCTTCAAAATTATTGATTTCAAAATCAAAGTGGTGATTTAAATCTTCCCCGTCGGAATTTAACAACTCGTCATCCAAAAGTCCAAAGAAATCGTGTTCATTGAATTTGTCTTCCTTTATTGAATTATCAACAACTTTATTACATGTGTCAAGTTCAAAATTCAAAGTTGTTGTATTTACATTTTTGAAATCGAGAAAAGGAAGATCGAATTTTAAATTTAGTTCCACGCCCTCAAAAGAATGGATATCCAACTTAATTACCATGTTTTCAACAAGTTCATTAAGATTGTTATTTTCAGTTTCAAAAGTTGTTGTTTGAAAATCGTTAATTGTGGTAAAAGATGGATTATCACTTGACTTGTCACACGTTGGGATTTGGTTTTGTTTTTCACGTTGTTTCATATATGTTTCAAACAACGAATTTGTGTGATCATCGTAAATTTCATTCATTTGTTCAACAAAATCCAATTTATAATTATTAATTTGAGAATTTTTGATTTGGATTTGTTGAGAACAAAAAATTTCAATCTTAACGTGGTTAAGATTATTTCCATTGCCAAATTCGTTTGAAAAATTGTTTTCATTTTGAGTTTGAAATTCATTTTGGAGTTCGAAATTGAAGTGGCACGGGTTATACTCGAAGTCATTTGAATTTTGAAGTGAATTCAAATTTTGGTTATTTTGAAAATTTTGACTTGAGTTATCGCACAGATAAGAATTACACAAATCATTTATCATTTGATTTTATTATGTAGAGATTTCAAGTAGAGATGAAATGCTATTTTCGACATTCTAGGGTTGGTCATCGTTTTGAAAACTTTGTTCTTCAAAATTTGAATTGTTTAAGAATAGCTGTCGTTAAAATATCCATAAGAATTCAGAGTGAAATCATATGGATTATATTGATTTTCACAACTATTATAAAATTCAAGTGAATATGGAAATTCGAACAATTTCAATAATGTTTTTGGTTTTTTTTATAAAGGAAAAATATTTACAAATAGAATTTATTTTTCAAAAGGAAAATTGATTTTTGTTTTTTCCAATTTTTTTTGTTTTTTGAAAAGATTTTATATACCTTTTTTTTAATTTTGGTTTTTCTAGATTTTTTTGGATTTTTGAAATTTCAAAGAAAAAGGATTTAAAAATTTCAAAGGAAAATGAATATTTACAAAAAAAAATTGTTTGGATTTTGAATTTTTGTTGTTGTTTTTTTTAAATATGCATGAACTAATGCAACTAAATGAATGCAAGGGTTAATTACAAATGATTTATCCTAAGTTAATCCAAAATTGTATAATCACAAATTGTCTTAAATCAACAAGATAGTTCTCAGCCAAGTAACGGACATGATTTATCGGTGCACCACGAATCACCGTAGCAATGCAGCCGAAGGTTTAAGTATCTTCAGAGACAACCACTATAATATTTAGAATCGCCGTAATATTTATAAATGGTTATTACTCTATCGTAGCCTAGACACCAAGAAGTTAAATTGTTCAAAGAAGACAAATTGTCAATATACAATTAAGTGTTATCGATGTCTAACCGTTATTATTCAAAATTGTAGGATGAAATGCAAAGCGGAAATTAAACGTGTATTAACAATGCAACTACAAATGGATTTTTCTTTTTGTTTTTGGTTTTTTGATTTTTTTTTTAAAAATGCAAGAAAACAACAATGTAAAGCAAACAAAAACAATAGATAAGGGTTAAAAGCAACATATTTTTTTATGAACAAGCAGACATTTGCTATTTTTTTTGGCAAGCCCAAGCGGAGCAAGCGACTCTTCCAATCTGCTTTGGCAATCTGAAAAAAATTAAACAAAATTATATACAATTTTTTTATGTAGAAAAATAGAATAAAAATATATCAAAGGAGTAGCTAAAACAAAGCAAAACAAAACAAGTTTTTTTTGAAGATTGAACCAAAGCAAAGACAAACAAATTAAACTAAAAGAAAATTTTACAAATACCTAAAAAAGAAGAAAAAGGAAAAATTCCTAAGCCCACAAGCAATCCCCGGCCCAGTTAAAAGAAGCAAATTTTCAAAATCAAATTTCACGCAAACAAAACAAATTTAATCAACCAAAAACAATTTGTCTGAAACGACTTTTCACTCAAACTTAAAAGAAATATCTCATTTGAAAACATCTTTCCAAAATCTCGCTCAAACAAAATAAGTAAACTTTGCGGAGTTCCCAAATTCGCGATTCGGCAGTAGTTATGATTTGGGATCGAAGGCAGTATTTGGCAGTTGGGTAAAGTGAATGGATTTGTGGTGAGGTAGCAGGTTGCTGAGGTAATTCGTAGTTGCGATTGCAGTGGTTGGAGGCGATTTGGGGTTGTGGATGTCGAATGGTGTGTCTTGTTGTTTGTGGTTGGTGATTGTTGTCAAGTAGAGAACAAAGCACGGTCAGGGGATGTAGGTACGGCCTTTGATTTGATGACAGAGGGGCAGGCTCTGGTAGGTGATGTGCGTTTGCAATGGTGAAGCTGCTGATGATGGCTGAGTGATGTTAGCAGCAAGAAGGTAGCATTTTCGAACAAAAGTTGTGAATGTGATGCAGGTAGGTTCGTGCAGTCAAATAGTCGGTGTTGTTAGGTGTGTGTAACGTTCGCGATTTTTCGTTGCCGAAAAACCGAAAAGTTATGGTTAAAGAAGAAGAAAAAGATAGAAAAAAAAGAAAAGGATAGAACAGAACAGAAAACAACAACATAACAACATCAGAATCTCACAATTCGCAGCGAAACAACATATAATAAATAAATGAATAATCTTTAAAACAAAGAACTGTACATTTTATACATTACATCATTATCAGAGTTTACAACAACAATAGACAACAGAGTCAATACATCAATGGACAGTTATAAAAACTTGCCCTCATACAGAATACACAGCGGAATAATACATAGTATAATATCATATACAAGTGGTACGTCTCGATATGCAGCTCGCCTTCTGAGCTCCATAGCACTCCTAAATCCAGAATAACCTGATAACCAAACTCTAGACTGCCCGTGTGGAAATTGGTGGGCACCCAGAGTTTAGGAAGGAAACAATAAACTCCAGGTCAGTCATGTGACTGGTGTGAGAACTTAAAACAGTTATTTATCTTTAAAATAAAGAACAGGAAATTTTTTAAAATAGATTCGCAATGCTTTTTAGAAAAATGAGACTACCATAAGGCCTCCCGCACACACACACAATGCAAACACAGAATCGGAGGAGATTTCTCCTTATGATAGTCAAAGATGCTTGATACGCATTTAAAAGAAACATTTGATATTATTACTAGTGCATAGTGTAGAAAACAATTTCGAAAATAAAGATATAAATCTTAGCCAGCATAGGCATTTCGCACTTATGCCTACTATAGCTACCATCCAAACAGTGGGGCGCCACCATAAGTGAATGATAGGTTCTACAAGATCGTATTGTTTCTTTGGATTTCCAACAAATGGTCAGGCCAAGGAACTTCTCATTGCCACATGGAACGCCTCTGGAAAGACGCCCCGAGAACCTAACCGGATCTCTGCCAACACAAGGCCGGGTTACCCCTAACTGGGTAACTACTGACACGAATATGTCATCCCCCGATCGTAACCGATCTATCCGAGGATCCTCGATTTCACCAACAACCACAAAGTAATAAATTTGCAGCAACAACATAGGTTAAATATCTGGGCTCCATACCATGATACCACCTCTATCCAGAAGGAATGACATACACTAAAGGGGCGCTACCCCCTA
Source organism: Allium cepa (assembly GCA_030765085.1). NCBI lineage: Eukaryota > Viridiplantae > Streptophyta > Magnoliopsida > Asparagales > Amaryllidaceae > Allium > Allium cepa. The sequence goes on from CM060938.1 coordinate 553,062,326, forward strand.
ATAACCTTGCCGCATCCTTCCTGTTTTGACCATTTCCGGGGTGTGAGGTCCGATGAAGTCTCATCCACAAAGCCATGCTTTATACAAAAGCTGTGCTTTGGGCCAACAAATGATCAAAGTAATGATCACAAAGATAAACGATCAAACAAATGATCATATCACAAATGATCAAACAATGATCATTTCACAGCAACACTCAACATGCCACATTACCAATTTGGGAATATATCACTAGTAACCATCAACTACATAACATATGAGCTCGTACGTCTCAGAAAAGGGTGTTAAGCTAAGAGAATAAATTCTCCGCCACCAACAAAAATATAATTGATAGAAACCAGCTTTACATCTCAAATTGTAACGTCATACATACAATCCATACAAGTCTGTTCCGGGATCGAACAGAACCGAAGGCACTTCCAAAGAAGCCCTTGCAATCCAAATATTCACTAATCACGTCCGGACTTCCCATCACTAAGGGTGATAAAACCTCTGTATCGGAGATCAGCCGATGCAGAGTAACTCGATGGTAATCCATCCGTTTTCACAAATATCTGGTCTTCAACACCGGTCATCAAATGCAATCCATAACGACGTATCACATATTCGGAATGGGTTATACGACCCCAAGGTCCTTTCCCGGCTAACCCGAATAGTGCGCGCTTATTCAAAAATAAGTGTGGCATTCAAATTCAAAAATTCAAGCAATTCACAACAAATACCCGTTTAAAGGTAAATATTGATAGTCGGTTATTTAACTATTAATAAAGATGCGCAACATCACCAGATTCCAAATAATTTCCCAAATTATTTATTTTCCAAAATATCTTTACTAGATATAAAATTTCCACACTTCAACCATTTGAAAACAAATTTTCAAATCACTTTTCACCTATATCACTTTTGAAAAACAAATTTCAATCATTTTCCTTACGTGGGAATACTTTCATTTCAAAATGGTTCATTTACCAATTAAATAAATCCTTACCGATTTACTTTATATTTACGTTCCAAATCCGTAAATTTATTCCCATACTTTAAAAATAAATCAATGTTTATTTTTAAACAAATTCAATTCCCTTTTATAAACTCCATAGTGAATTTACATTTCAAAATATTTATGAATATACGATTTCAATCGATTTTCAATATTCACTTTCAATTTATCTTACAAGGATAAATTCTAAAACGTTCATTTCACATTGGAAAATATTTCCATACTTATTTAATAATAAGTACTTCACAAATCTATTTATTTTCAACATTTGAAAATATCCGATATACTTAAATCAAAATTTAGTATATATTTCATTTCATAAGGAAATCATTCTCTTAACACATTTATTTGGGTCTAAAACGAATGTTGCGTAAAACATCGTTACGACGACCCAAAATCACTAGTATAGGGATTCAAATTTAAATAGATATATAAATCCCAATACTATACAAAACATTTCCTTTCGGAAACCATTTACTATAACAACAGTGTTATAGTCCACCATTTCCTTCTTTCTCGAAAACGTCTATTTCAACAATAAATGTTGAAATCTATGGTTTCGATTCATAATACATTTTAAAACATCTTTAAAATAATTAACTTCATTCTATAATATTCATTTTGCCAAACATGACTATTTTATTCAATAATGTATTCACTGTCCAAAATCGTGAATATATTTCCTTTAATAAACTTCAATATTCAATTTGTCAAATTAAATTGATTTCGAATTTATAAACAATGTTTATAAATTACATTTCTATTTATAAGCTTCGATTTATAAATCTCATTATTAACAAATTCCATTTATATCTCATTTAAATGCCAAAACCCGATTTATAAGATAATTACTTATAAATATTCTATTTTACAAAATCTATTCATTTTTATAACTTCACAATTTATAAATCTATAAATTCCGTTCACTTATGAAATCCATCTTTATTTCACCTTTAACACTTATAAAAGCTCGTTTTATAATTCCAATATTTTTAACTTATAAAAATAAATTTAAAAATCTTTTATAATGATTCAAAATTCCAAATTAAACCATTTTATAAATTAATCACTATTTATTTCGAAAATCTCAATTTGGTTATATTTTACAAAAACAGTAATTTTTATAACATAATAATTTATAACGTTTTAATTATTTAAAATGAATCAATTCAAAATTTAATAAAAACATATACTTTGAATAATCACTTTAAAAATCCTTTTAAAAATCAAAACGTTACTTTAAAACTTTAAAAATGGATCCGATGATGCAACGGCATCAAATAGTCAATCATGACTACAACATCAACAAATATCACAATATCTGTAATCAAATAAATATTATTGAGGAATCCAGTTGGATCCCTCCAACCTGTTTCCCTGCATTCACAGATGTTAGCACAATACCAATTCCATTCCAGTACGGAATTATCGCGGTATATGGGATTTATAAAATATTATCCGCTTAATAGGAGGCGCAATAGGGTCTCATCCGCTATACAATGCGGGAAATCAATTCCAATATATACATATGCCAATATATATATATATATATATATACATATATTGCTATATATAGATATATCCTATTATATCTAATATCACAATCAAACAGCAATCAATAACTGCAATTATCATTCAACATACATTCAAGCAATTTTAAATCTAACTAATTAAAATATAAATCGAAATCGATTCGATTGAGTGAGAAGTTCTCACCTTGATTTTAAATCCGTTCCAGCGTTTTATTTCGAATAAAATTAAACGGACGTTTAATTTTACCCGAAATTTTCACTGACTCAAATCGCTTCCAATCCAGCTCCATTGCGTAGTGCTCGACAAAAGGAAGCCAACGAAATTCGTTTCGCGCGTTTTCGACCTCGTATGAACAAGATATAGCATTACAAAGATTACACGATTTTAAATTATAATTAATTTACAATAAATTTTCATTTTCTAACCCTATCACTTCTGGACCGTTAGATTTTCTTCCTTCAGATCGTGGCCGCACTTCCTTGCTTCTCCCCCATCGTCATTTACACGCATCCAGGTTTTGAGAAACCCATTGGCCGCCTATTATCATCCAATTTTTCGAGCCACAACGATCGACTTCACATCGATCAGGTTACACCACGATGAAGCTCGCAACACGTGCCACCATCGGCCTCCACCCCGTACAACTCGGCCACCCCCTAAGCTCAAAAAGACACGCAAAGACGAGGACGAACGCGGGCCCACCGCTCCCCCTCCAGTCGACGATACCCAACTCCACCGTACGGATCTATCGAGCTCGAGACACTCTACAATGTTGTAGTTGACAACATTCGCTAATACTGAGTGGATCGAGAGAGATTAATGGAAGAAGACGAGATGATTCCAGCCATCAAAACTCTAGAAGACGGCTGGCTTCTATTGGCTAGGGTTTGCAATTGTTAGAAGAGAGGGGTTCCTTTTATAGAATTTTAACGAAAAACACTATTCACTTCGGATTTTTCAAACTCCGATTTACGCGCAATGACCGACGTTTCTAGGGTTTACCCTACGTTCGGACACAATGGAATAGGTTTCGGAAGCTAATTCGATCGTCTGTGTGAGATATGGCAGTAAACGATCGATTTAAAATTAAACCGATTAAACGATTTTCTATGCGTTTTGGCTTGCCCCGGACAAACGGTTAATCCGATTGACTTGAAATTTGAAACTTTACAATAATATAACATTACGGATCCGATGAAACTGGTTTCGTCGAAATCCGAAACTGTTTGAAAAATGACTATTTTAACTCGCCAAATTAATATTAAAACAATTTTGATGCGTTTCGAGCTGCCACAGTCAAACGACAACTCCGATTGCTACGAAAATTGAAATCCGATAATAACAAATTATTACGGATCCAATGAAAATGGTTTCGTCCAATTCTGACACTGTTCAAAAATTGGCTATTTTACAGTCGATAATTAAATATTAAAATATTCAATTTTCACAGATTAACTCTAAATTCGATTTTAAAAGTTTTATAACATTGTTATAACTTCAATATGATAAAATAAAATTTTACAAATTATTTTCAATCATATTAAACTCGGTTTTCAATTATTTCTGAAATTTAAATATTAAATTTATCGATTTAATTGTCCAAATTAAATTCAATATTCGAAAAATAAATTATTCGACTTATAAATTTCACTTATTAATATTTAAAATTAATTAAATATTCAAATTTAAATTATCAGAAATTCTGGATCGTTACAATCTTCCCCCTTAAAAGAATTTCGTCCCGAAATTACCAAGTAAGAAAAAGTTACAGAATTCATTAACTTTCCCAAAACCATAGTTAAACTTCTTACAATAACTTTACTAAGTTTTCAAATCATACTTAGTTATCTTTTGAAAAACAAATAATATCGTTTAACTTTCAACTTTAAATCAAAACTTAGTTTTTTTTCACAAAACTTTCCAATTTTCCCAAAATTTTCCTAACGCCTTAAATTTTCGGAAAAATTCGCCATAATCTCCTTTGCGCAGCTCGATCTGAAAAAAAAAATGACAGTATATATATCACAAATATACATCTCATCAAGTGATGAGGCATCCCACAGGGAAAAAAGTGTAAAAGTACGGTATGTAATCCGAGATATGTACCTTATTTATTATTTAGCGAGCATATACGGCTAATATAGCACGAAAGCAAGCTCCAAATGCGAAGCAACCGCAATCCGCACCTACTAAACACTCAACAACAACATGAGAATCATGCATATATGAAAATAGTATCAATATACAACATATAGCAACATAACAACTACATGTGCCAATATAGCAAATGCGACAAAACAACAAATGCAAACATCAACCAACTATTATCCATAACCAAATCAATATTCATTCATATTCCCATTAATATTCAATGAATTAGTATTCAATTTAAATCATATTTGATTTATTTACATTGGGTTTTAACAACATTTATTCATATTAAATTTTAATTAGTTTGCATCCACTAATTAAATCCAATTCACATTCAATTCTATTCAAATTTATTTACTTCTAATTTGAATTCAATTACATAGCTTCAAATTTCGCTAATTCAATTTCATTAACACTTAATGAATTTATATACAATCAACTAACAATCATATAACAACCAATGTATCTTCAACACAACCAAATTATTAAATTTACATTCAATTTGGTCCAACACTTTTAATTTCAATTGGTTTAATATTCTATTGACTTTCATTCAATTCATTAGTTCAATTCAATTGCTAATTCCTTTAACAATATAAAGTTGAATTTCATTCATATGACTCAAGTTCATATTCTTAATGACTTCATTTCATTAATTCACTTATTAATTTATTTCGACACCAAAATCAACTTTATTCAACTTTACTTAAGTTATATTCAATTCCAACATCATTTGTTTCAATTTAACTTAAGATTCCACTTATAAATCCAATTTAGATTTCAATTTCTAAAGTAAATTCTATTTAACCTTTACCAAAGCTAAATTTATTAACTCATATTATAAGTTCAAAACTTATTTCACTTATACTCATCAATTTACAACTTGGATTTTTATTGATTTACTTATACTTCTTTAATTTAACTCCATTATTTAAATTAAATTTATTCTATCAAAATTCAAATTGTATAAGTTATCAACTCATTTATCATTCTCATAAATATTTTAAATAGGATTCCAGAGTCTTTTCAACCTTTCAAAAAACATTTTTTTGAAATCAATTCAAATTACCTTCTGAATTTCCAAAACCAAATCCAAATTTTCCAAACAACTTTCTTTCAAACAATTTGGCAGCAATCCCTCTTTTGGAAACCCGAAAATGAACACCGATGATGTCATGATCATCATCGGAATTATTTTCCAGCGACCGAAAAAGTTTAGAGCTTTAATTCCTCCAAAATAATTTTCCCAAAATATCAAATCTTTTCAAAACACTTCACTGGAATTTTGTTTTCAGAATATAAATCACATTTATAAGTCTTTTACTTATATAATTTCACTTCTTGTATATAAGATTATTTCACAATTGTAAATCACTTTAATTATAGTTCCATACTTATAATTCATTTGCTTATACAATTATTCTTCAAAAATTGTTGTTTTTATTCAACAACCAAACAATGAATTCATATACACTTTAATAATTCTGAAAAATTATTCTTTTATATATATAAAACATGATCAAGGTAAAATTATTTCATTTACCCTATTTTAAATAATATCGTGTCAAATTGTTCTGTACAAGTGTTTAGAGATCCCTATCAACAATGTTAATTACTCATGTTGACCAAAATCCATATACCACTCAACAAACCAATCATCACAATATAAAACAATTTATATTCACTAACAAATACGCGCTCGTATATATTATTACACTCAAACTCATTCTAGAGTACTGCTGACTCTATCTCTAATGAGTAACACCCAACAGAACCATGGTTTTCGCTTAACCATAAGCTCTGATACCAGATGTAACGTTCGCGATTTTTCGTTGCCGAAAAACCGAAAAGTTATGGTTAAAGAAGAAGAAAAAGATAGAAGAAGAGAGAAAAGGATAGAACATAACAGAAAACAACAACAGAACAACATCAGAATCTCACAATTCGCAGCGGAACAACATATAATAAATAAATGAATAATCCTTAAAACAAAGAACTGTACATTTTATACATTACATCATTATCAGAGTTTACAACAACAATAGACAACAGAGTCAATACATCAATGGACAGTTATAAAAACTTGCCCTCATACAGAATACACAGCGGAATAATACATAGTATAATATCATATACAAGTGGTACGTCTCGATATGCAGCTCGCCTTCTGAGCTCCATAGCACTCCTAAATCCAGAATAACCTGATAACCAAACTCTAGACTGCCCGTGTGGAAATTGGTGGGCACCCAGAGTTTAGGAAGGAAACAATAAACTCCAGGTCAGTCATGTGACTGGTGTGAGAACTTAATGTTGAATTTGCGCTTATATGTTTTTGTTTGATGATAATAAACATATATATTCATTTAAATGTATTTGGTAATGTACTATTCTTTTTTTCATAGATTAAATAAATATTTGTTGAATAAAATAAATTACATAGAATTTGAATGGAATTTGAATTCAAACAGAAATTTTATTCAAACAAATATTTATTACAATCTTGAATAGTACAATTTCAAGCTCTCACTATACATATACATTTTTGAATACATCACGATTTCAATTTACATTTATAACCTCACTACATATCACTCACACTCGTATTTTGTCTTCAACTGCATTCCAGTTTGAATCCAGCATCTAAGCAATCTGCAAAAATATTCACTAACGCAGTAAAATTGAAAAAGAAATATTTTTGCAATATAAAATAAAATATGGTTTTTGAAAATATGGTTCGCCTCAGTTATTTGGGTTGTTCATCATAATTTACATTTGAATTCATCATACACGAACAGTGTGACATGCACAGTGTATCACTGTACATGCCACAAGGCCGTGCACATCAATATACACTTGATAATGCTACAGGGACAGGTGAGCACAGGTCAAACCCAAATACAGGATTCAACTCACGTGCAACATAAATAAAATCATGACACGAGCACAAGGTCAAATCCGAGTTTTGAGACTGGATTCAACACAAGGCAACTTGACGAATGTAAAGCTTCGACAAATCAAAACTGCATCAAAGCATCAATAATGCATGAAACAATGAAACAACCAGTTGCAACAAAGACCAAGCTGCAAACATCCAAAAGTGCCAACAAAGAATCAAGTCTCGACCAAAACTAGTGCATGCAACATGGTGTACAAGCTCAATGAAGATTGCAGCAAAATTCAGCAATTCAAATAACCCAGTGACCATCCAAACCAGTACAAACATGAACAAAAGTTCACAGTGAAGGCCATGTTAAACCAACCAGAAAAGAGGGCCAGAAAATCAAATAGTAATTCCAAGTCCAATTCGAATTCATGACAGCAGACCAGTGTAAAAAAAATCAAGTGATCAACACAACAATGAAGAAACAACAAGTCACAATGTCACAGCAAGATCAAGTGACAACATAGAGCAGACAACTCAAATTCCAAATGCATCAGTACATGAATACTGCAACAAATGCAAGCTCGACCAACATAATGCAAACTACAACCCAACAGCAACATACTTGAAGACAATACATTATGTAAAGCATGCAAGATCCAACAGCTACATGAAGCATCAAAACTCATGAATGCAGTAGCAAGGTTGCAAGCATATGAAATGCAGACAACAAGTGACAACATACTTCAACGACCAGAATATAAATACAACTCGAATGAATGCAAGTTCATATGTACAACAACCCAACAGTGATACAAGTTGTACAAGATAACAGCAACTTCAATATGCTCAAGTGAACGCAATTCAAAGTGATATAACAGTTACAACTTCATCAACCAAAGTCAAGGCTGCAAATGAAGACTACAAGTACAAGGCATGTCAACAACAAATGAAAAATGCAACAGTGAAGCTACTGAAGGCAACATGACCAAAATGTGGCAGTGCACAAGCAACATCAACAAGCAGTGCAGACCAAAGAAATGCCACCAAGAACATATGAACAGAGAACATGCATGAAGCATGAAACCACAAGTTACAAACATCAAGTGTCGACCAGGTAGAGAAATGCACAAGCATGATACAGGTGAACAGAAGACAAGTGCACAACAAACCCAAATGTCAACTGTATGGATAGACAGTGAATACAAGAAGCAAGTTACAGAATGCACGAAACAGGAAAAAAAAATTCGTATCTTTATTTTTGAAATAGTCATAGTATCAAAAAGAGGAAAGTTTTAATGCCGTGTAACACAAGAAGAATCGAACGTGTAAAAGTCAAGGTCGTGAGTATCAAGGTGTAAGTATATCAGGAAAGACGTGAGCAACAGGCAATTGGGAATTAGGAAAGTATCAAATTGCTACGAAGGAATTCAAGTGTCACGAATTCATATAAATACTGAATCCCAATTTACATCATCGGCATCGAGTTAAAGAGTAAGCAATCAAACGAGCAACAAAAGAAATTACATACCGAAATCATCAACAACTCGATCATCAGAGAATGAGCTAGCAACAAGCATCAATTATCAGAGAACGAGCGACGCAACAATCGATCATCAGAAATCGAGCACGAGCAAGAGCCGAAAGCCTCAATTTGGATCGATATCACAAAAGCCCTAATTTCAGAAAGAGGAAGATCGGCCGACATTACTCTCACGAGAAGAAAGGAACGGGTCAAAGAATGTTTGCGCAAAAAATGTGCAAACACCTCCAAGTCGTATGATTTAGCTGATTTTATGTTGTTTTTAGCGATTTGGGTGATTTATGCAAATATATAAAAAAACAGGGGCTAAACTGTAAAAGACAAACAGATTTATAGTGGTTCGGCCAGAACGTGCCTACGTCCACTTTATATGTTATTCTCCTTTTTCTCTTCAGATTACAAGTACAAAGCTTTGGTTACAAGTATATGAAAGTTGTTTGAAATTTCCTTCCGTGCTTGAGCTCTCAAACTTGTCTGCCATTGTTGTACCCCTGCCCCTCTATTTATAGAGTGAGGCTGGGGGCAGGGCTCCTGGATGTCTATAGCTGCTGGTGGGCCTGGGCTGAAGCAATCTGGCCTGGCACATCTGGTTCGGCGTTCCTTGGTTCGGCCGTGCTTGGAGAGAAGGATGGAGAAGCTTTGGTTCGGCGGTCACCTAGTTCGGTGTAGGGTGGTCCGGTGTTGGTTCTCGTCCGGTAGTGGGTTGTTGGAGTTGTGGTTCGGTGGCAGTTGGTTTGGCAGGATGGGGGAGGCGAGTTGGTTCGGTATTGAAGGGGTGTACTTGGTTCGGCAGTGAGTTGGGAATGTCGAATGAACTTCTATATTTGGGAGTGCCGAATGAGCTCTTGTATTGGGAATGCCGGATGAACCAAGGCATCTTGAATGCCAAATGAGATTTCGCTCTACATTGCCGAATGAAACTTTAAACCTTTGATACCGAATGGACTTTTATACTTGAATCATGAGTGAAATCCCAGACTTATATACGCTTGCTGGCTGCTTCTTCTTGGTTCGGTCGTGGTGGAAATGCACACAACATTGATATTCCAGTTTTGACCAAAAATGGGATAACAAAGAAAAAGTAGATCGGGCTAAAGAAACAAAAGAGGGCCGGCCGTGTTTTATTAAAAAGGGGTTTTTATTTTAACAGGGTTTATTAAATTGAGCAAAAATTAGGGATTCAAGTTCGTATTTTAATTTTTGCTCCTGGTTTTATTTTTGAAGTTGTTTTTTTTCTTTTCGAGTCAAAGAATTTGTAAATCACCACCTAGGTTGTAGGTAGTGTCAGATTTTCTAGTTAGAATTAGTTCAGTGAGCAGGGTGTGCGAGTTTGCAAAACTCTATAGGCGGGAGCAGTGTTTGCGAGTAAGCGAAACTCTATAGGCGGGAGCAGGGTGTGCGAGTCTAGTAGAGTGTTTGTGAGCGGGAGCAAAAGGGTCTGCGAGTCTAGTAGAGTGTTTGTAAGCGTGATACTGTTTAATTCTAATAGGAATCTGGGAATGCAGCAGTAGGCAGGGGTTGCCGAAGCTGGGTAAATTTTGTATGTGATTTACTTTTCAGCATATTTATTTCTGCAGTTTATTTCTGTGTTTAAATCGAGAAAATTTGCTATAACCCTATTCACCCCCTCTCTAGGGTTAATCTAGATCCTACGCTTAAAACAGTTATTTATCTTTAAAATAAAGAACATGAAATTTTTTAAAATAGATTCGCAATGCTTTGTAGAAAAAATGAGACTACCATAAGGCCTCCCGCACACACACACAATGCAAACGCAGAATCGGAGGAGATTTCTCCTTATGATAGTCAAAGATGCTTGATACGCATTAAAAAGAAACATTTGATATTATTACTAGTGCATAGTGTAGAAATTTTTTTCGAAAATAAAGATATAAATCTTAGCCAGCATAGGCATTTCGCACTTATGCCTACTATAGCTACCATCCAAACAGTGGGGCGCCACCATAAGTGAATGATAGGTTCTACAACTAAAACCGTACAAGATCGTATTGTTTCTTTGGATTTCCAACAAATGGTCAGGCCAAGGAACTTCCCATTGCCACATGGAACGCCTCTGGAAAGATGCCCCGAGAACCTAACCGGATCTCTGCCAACAAAAGGCCGGGTTACCCCTAACTGGGTAACTACTGACACGAATATGTCATCCCCCGATCGTAACCGATCTATCTGAGGATCCTCGATTTCACCAACAACCACAAAGTAATAAATTTGCAGCAACAACATAGGTTAAATATCTGGGCTCCATACCATGATACCACCTCTATCCAGAAGGAATGACATACACTAAAGGGGCGCTACCCCCTAATAACCTTGCCGCATCCTTCCTGTTTTGACCATTTTCGAGGTGTGAGGTCCGACGAAGTCTCGTCCACAAAGCCACGCTTTGTACAAAGCTGTGCTTTGGGCCAACAAATGATCAAAGTAATGATCACAAAGATAAACGATCAAACAAATGATCATATCACAAATGATCAAACAATGATCATTTCACAGCAACACTCAACATGCCACATTACCAATTTGGGAATATATCACTAGTAACCATCAACTACATAACATCTGAGCTCGTACGTCTCAGAGAAGGGTGTTAAGCTAAGAGAATAAATTCTCCACCACCAACAGAAATATATTTGATAGAAACCAGCTTTACATCTCAAATTGTAACGTCAGACATACAATCCATACAAGTCTGTTCCGGGATCGAACAGAACCGAAGGCACTTCCAAAGAAGCCCTTGCAATCCAAATATTCACTAATCATGTCCGGACTTCCCGTCACTAAGGGTGATAAAACCTCTGTATCGGAGATCAGCCGATGCAGAGTAACTCGACGGTAATCCATCCGTTTTCACAAATATCTGGTCTTCAACACCGGTCATCAAATGCAATCCATAACGACGTATCACATATTCAGAATGGGTTATACGACCCCAAGGTCCTTTCCCGGCTAACCCGAATAGTGCGCGCTTATTCAAAAATAAGTGTGGCATTCAAATTCAAAAATTCAATTAATTCACAACAAATACCTGTTTAAAGGTAAATATTGATAGTCGGTTATTTAACTATCAATAAAGATGCGCAACATCACCAGATTCCAAATAATTTCCCAAATTATTTATTTTCCAAAATATCTTTACTAGATATAAAATTTCCACACTTCAACCATTTGAAAACAAATTTTCAAATCACTTTTCACCTTTATCACTTTTGAAAAACAAATTTCAATCATTTTCCTTACGTGGGAATACTTTCATTTCAAAATGGTTCATTTACCAATTAAATAAATCCTTACCGATTTACTTTATATTTACGTTCCAAATCCGTAAATTTATTCCCATACTTTAAAAATAAATCAATGTTTATTTTTAAACAAATTCAATTCCCTTTTATAAACTCCATAGTGAATTTACATTTCAAAATATTTATGAATATACTATTTCAATCGATTTTCAATATTCACTTTCAATTTATCTTACAAGGATAAATTCTAAAACGTTCATTTCACATTGGAAAATATTTCCATACTTATTTAATAATAAGTACTTCACAAATCTATTTATTTTCAACATTTGAAAATATCTGATATACTTAAATCAAAATTTAGTATATATTTCATTTCATAAGGAAATCATTCTCTTAACACATTTATTTGGGTCTAAAACGAATGTTGTGTAAAACATCGTTACGACTACCCAAAATCACTAGTATATGGATTCAAAGTTTAAATAGATATATAAATCCCAATACTATACAAAACATTTCCTTTCGAAAACCATTTACTATAACAACAGTGTTATAGTCCACCATTTCCTTCTTTCTCGAAAACGTCTATTTCAACAATAAATGTTGAAATCTATGGTTTCGATTCATAATACATTTTAAAACATCTTTAAAATAATTAACTTCATTCTATAATATTCATTTTGCCAAACATCACTATTTTATTCAATAATATATTCACTGTCCAAAATCGTGAATATATTTCCTTTAATAAACTTCAATATTCAATTTGTCAAATTAAATTGATTTCGAATTTATAAACAATGTTTATAAATTACATTTCTATTTATAAGCTTCGATTTATAAATCTCATTATTAACAAATTCCATTTATATCTAATTTAAATGCCAAAACCCGATTTATAAGATAATTACTTATAAATCTTCTATTTTACAAAATCTATTCATTTTTATAACTTCACAATTTATAAATCTATAAATTCCGTTCACTTATGAAATCCATCTTTATTTCACCTTTAACACTTATAAAAGCTCGTTTTATAATTCCAATATTTTTAACTTATAAAAATAAATTTAAAAATATTTTATAATGATTCAAAATTCCAAATTAAACCATTTTATAAATTAATCACTATTTATTTCGAAAATCTCAATTTGGTTATATTTTACAAAAACAGTAATTTTTATAACATAAAAATTTATAACGTTTTAATTATTTAAAATGAATCAATTCAAAATTTAATAAAAACATATACTTTGAAAAATCACTTTAAAAATCCTTTTAAAAATCAAAACGTTACTTTAAAACTTTAAAAATGGATCCGATGATGCAACGACATCAAATAGTCAATCATGACTACAACATCAACAAATATCACAATATCTGTAATCAAATAAATATTATTGAGGAATCCAGTTGGATCCCTCCAACCTGTTTTCCTGCATTCACAGATGTTAGCACAATACCAATTCCGTTCCAGTACGGAATTATCGCGGTATATGGGATTTATAAAATATTATCCGCTTAATAGGCGGTGCAATAGGGTCTCATCTGCTATACAATGCAGAAAATCAATTCCAATATATACATATGCCAATATATATATATATATATATATATTGCTATATATAGATATATCCTATTATATCTAATATCACAATCAAACAGCAATCAATAACTGCAATTATCATTCAACATACATTCAAGCAATTTTAAATCTAACTATTTAAAATATAAATCGAAACCGATTCGATTGAGTGAGAAGTTCTCACCTTGATTTTAAATCCGTTCCAGCGTTTTATTTCGAATAAAATTAAACGGACGTTTAATTTTACCCAAAATTTTCACTGACTCAAATCGCTCCCAATCCAGCTCCATTGCATAGTGCTCGACAAAAGGAAGCCAACGCATTTCGTTTCGCGCGTTTTCGACCTCGTATGAACAAGATATAGCATTACAAAGATTACACGATTCTAAATTATAATTAATTTACAATAAATTTTCATTTTCTAACCCTATCACTTCTGGACCGTTAGATTTTCTTCCTTCATATCGTGGCTGCACTTCCTTGCTTCTCCCCCATCGTCATTTACACGCATCCAGGTTTTGAGAAACCCATTGGCCGCCTATTATCATCCAATTTTTCGAGCCACAACGATCGACTTCACGTCGATCAGGTTGTACCACGATGAAGCTCGCAACACGTGTCACCATCGGCCTCCACCCCGTACAACTCGGCCACTCCCTAAGCTCAAAAAGACACGCGAAGACGAGCATGAACGCGGGCCCACCGCTCCCCCTCCAGTCGACGATACCCAACTCCACCGTACGGATCTATCGAGCTCGAGACACTCTACAATGTTGTAGTTGACAACATTCGCTAATACTGAGTGGATCGAGAGAGATTAATGGAAGAAGACGAGATGATTTTAGCCATCAAAACTCTAGACGGCGGCTGGCTTCTATTGGCTAGGGTTTGCAATTGTTAGAAGAGAGGGGTTCCTTTTATAGAATTTTAACGAAAAACACTATTCACTTCGGATTTTTCGAACTCCGATTTACGCACGGTGACAGGCGTTTCTAGGGTTTACCCTACGTTCCGGACACAATGGAACAGGTTTCGGAAGCTAATTCGATCGTCTGTGTGAGATATGGCAGTAAACGATCGATTTAAAATTAAACCGATTAAACGATTTTCTATGCGTTTTGGCTTGCCCCGGACAAAGGGATAATCCGATTGACTTGAAATTTGAAACCTTACAATAATATCACATTACGGATCCGATGAAACTGGTTTCGTCGAAATCCGAAACTGTTTGAAAAATGACTATTTTAACTCGCCAAATTAATATTAAAACAATTTTGATGCGTTTCGAGCTGCCACGGTCAAACGACAACTCCGATTGCTACAAAAATTGAAATCCGATAATAACAAATTATTATGGATCCAATGAAAATGGTTTCGTCCAATTCTGACACTGTTCAAAAATTGGCTATTTTACAATCGATAATTAAATATTAAAATATTCAATTTTCACAGATTAACTCTAAATTCGATTTTAAAAGTTCTATAACATTGTTATAACTTCAATATGATAAAATAAAATTTTACAAATCATTTTCAATCATATTAAACTCGATTTTCAATTATTTCTGAAATTTAAATATTAAATTTATCGATTTAATTGTCCAAATTAAATTCAATGTTCGAAAAATAAATTATTCGACTTATAAATTTCACTTATTAATATTTAAAATTAATTAAATATTCAAATTTAAATTATCAGAAATTCTGGGTCGTTACATGTGGCTCGCATTATATTAGAGTGGGAGCGTAGATTGGATTATGATTAGTCCCACATCACAAGATATTCTAAAGAGATCAGCGTATATATGGGATTGATAGCTTTTAATAACAAGGGATTCCTTTTGTTACAAATAAATGTTTCCATGAGCTCTGGGGGATATAGGGATATCCAATCATGACGCTGGCGCCAAAAGAGTTTCGTTCAGTGGTCTTGCTTCATCCACACTGAATGAAGTGCGCGCATAGCGGAAGATGCGAGGGGGTGCCAAAAATTACAAATGTCAGTTGAATGGTTGATCCGAGATGGTTATGAGTACTTTGAGGTTATCAAATTGTTTTGAGGTTGCGATTTGGTTATGGGCTTTTTTTTGCTGGAGTCGATTGTTTGGTTTGATGAGAGTGGATTGCGGGGTAGCGGTTGTTGAATTGGCTGATGCAAGTGGTTTGGGGATGATGGAGTTTAGGCGGCGGTGGGTTTGAAAGGCGGTTTCAGGTGTATGTTGTTTGCGGCATGTATTGGCGTGGGCTAGGTGGTGATGGAATAGTCGTGGAGGTAGTTTTGAAAGGAAATGGTATGAATTGGTGAGGAGGTAAAGTTGTTTGTGATGGAGTGTTTGCTGGTGGTTGTGACGTTGATGTAGTGTTGACAGTGTCGAGTAAAATGGCAATGTGGTTGGAGATTTGATAAATGGTGGTATGTGAACTGTTGAAGGTTGGAACTGCAGTTGAATGGCAGTTGAACAGGTTGTGATAATGGCAGTGACTCGGAACGATGATGATGGTAGAATTTGAAGTGGAAGGTTTTGTGATGGTTTATGCAGTGAGAAATGGTGAAGGATGATGGTCTATGTTGTGGTGAAGTGTATTGTTTGTTATTTTGTGGTAGGCACTGTGTTGTATGGGAAGAGATGGCGGTAGTGGGCTTGCAATGGGATATGGCAGGGAAGTAGGCTGAAGAGGTGGTGGTTAGAAGTGAATTTGTAGAACTGATGTTGCTTGCAGGAGTTGATGGTAGAGGGGTGGGTCTGGTTTGTAAACAGAGAGGGTTTGAAAGTGTGGTGAATGGAGATGTAACAGTATCTAAAAGATTGTATAGAATGTTTGTAAACAATTGAAAACAGAGAACTTGAAATTACAGAGAATGGATTGCAAAATCAAATGTAAACTGAAAACGAAAAGAGATAACACACTATAACCATTAGCAATATAAACCAAGATGTTGTGTACACTCCAAATGTAAGAATCAAAATAGAAATGCGCAATGAACAACAAGCAAACAACAAAAATTGGCAACAAAACTCAAACAACAAACACACAATTTTTTTTAAAATGCAAACAAACATACAAAATAAAACACCCAATAAAAATCAAGCAAAAATAATTTGAAGAATAGAACATCAAAATCAAAACAACTCCCCAACAACGGCGCCAAAAACTTGTTAATCGATGGAAATTCTATCGGATTAGAAAATCGTCGAAAAATTTATAAACAAAGATCAACATAATTTTTTTATATATTTTATTTTAAAATCAATATTTAATTTAAAACACATATTTCCTTCAAAATTCTTTTTTTATATAATGAGGAATAGAAATCGTTGCTCGGCTGCTTCGAGCGAGCGGAGGAAGAGGCCTAGAGTGCTGCTGTTAGGTGGTCGTCATGGCGTGTACGACTAGTGGGAAGGTGCTGAGGTGAGGGGAAAAGAAGAGGAAGGCGGCGTTCGTGCTCGGCTAGGCTGGAGAGGGGTGGAGCATGGTCATGGGTAGTGGCTGCAAGGGTTGCAGGAAGATGGGAGGGAAGGCTGGGTGTTGTGCTTCGGTTGGGGTGGTGGTGTGGCCACTACGGCAAGACAGAGGGAAGGGTCTTGGCAGCGGTGAGGAGATGTAGGCTGTGGGGGGAAGGTGGTCTGGGCGATGGTGGTGTTGTGTACGGCTATTCGGGGGAGAGGTGGTTGTGGTGGGTTTCGACGGTCAGGGTAGGTCGGCACTGGTGGTGGGCATGGATCTGGAGGCGGGGCAAGGACCGAGGAAGGGAAGTGGAAGGGCAAGAGCTGCTTGCGTGGTGGGCATGGAGTGTTTAGGAACTTGGTGGAAGGGGCGGCATAGGAGCAAGGCGTGGAGAGTTGTGGTAAGCTCGAGTTTGAGAGAGGAAGAACAATAGGGTTTTCTCAGAAACAAAAGAATACAACTATATATATATATATATATATATATTATATTCTTCTTGAATGTAATAATAGAACTTTATATATTTTCTATTGCAAATCAGAACAAAAGAAGAATGAGGGGAGAGAGAATGGAAATAAAAGGACGAACCTATATTGAATATAAAGGGAATAGTGACAGCCGGCCATTGAATTCAGGAATTATATTAAAAGCTAAATGGCGGCTGGTTTTAAACCGATGCACAATTGAATAGACACGGGAAACGAAAGGTTAAAATTGAGTACTGATACGGCTAATCGTTTCGCAGATTTCGCTGCATGTCGAGCACCGAAATGCACAAATGAATATTCTACGGAGATCCGCATGACGACACGAACATAATGATATACAAATATGATTGATACGACCCACCTATCAAAATTCGAATTTCGCTGCCCAAACTGCTGATAAAATATCGAAAATAATATAAACAGAGCTAGAGCACTCCAATTTGGCGAAACGAAATACGACGTCTCAGTCAAAAAA
Organism: Allium cepa; assembly: GCA_030765085.1. Lineage (NCBI taxonomy): Eukaryota > Viridiplantae > Streptophyta > Magnoliopsida > Asparagales > Amaryllidaceae > Allium > Allium cepa. The sequence goes on from CM060938.1 coordinate 553,080,689, forward strand.
TAATATACATTTTTATTATGTAAAAGTATTCAGATTTCAAAAATATTTAATTTCCAACAATTTAATTGATTTTAAATTTTAAATTGAAAATTTACCATCAAACAAACTTTCATATTTTCTGATGAAAATCTAACACTTGCTACATTTAAATAGATGTATCACAAATATCAAATTTTCATTTCTATTTTTCTTAAATTTATTTTCAAGAAAAATTAGTTAATTGCGTTATTTAAATTGTTAAAATCTACGGGTCATCACAAAATAATTCTAGAGAGTGACTTTCAATTTTTTCCCAAGGGAACTTAGGTAATCTTTTAGGCAATAACCAAAGGCTGATGAGCAAAATGGTACACTTGGAAAGTCATCTATATTCTCGGACAATCAAAAAGTATGAACCTAAGCTAAGGTTTGATTGTTAATCATTTAACATTTTAGATGAGGTTAAGTGTTAGTTTATTACTCTACGGAATTTGATTTTATTTGAGCTGACTGATTATGTGAATTTATATACTATGTCTATTTTATAAGCCACGGGATTTTTGAATTGTTGTCTATTAGGACTTAAATCCCAGTACTTTTGAAAAAGTAATTTTGAGAAAGAATTTGTGAAACAAATAATAAAGACATTATTTTGAAAAATATTAATGAAGTATTATTGTTTCAAACGTTTGGAAAGAATATTTATGAAGAAAATTTTCAAATGTTTTTGTTATGACTAAATTTGGGCAATTAGGGTTTTCCAGTTCGAAAGACTCATCAGGTATATTTATTTTCTTTAGTTGTTGTTTTAGGAGGAACCGAAATATCACTTTATGCTCCATGTTGTTTTTATTCTAAAGTTATACCACGCTTCGGTGAGTAGCCCTTTCCTTGTCATTAATGATTTTGGTCTTGATATATTTCTTTTTGGAGGAATTTGGAAATATTTTGAGAATAAAATCCAGGCATTCGGTTTTAAAATTTTCTTTTGAAATAACTGGATGCATATTCTTTTATTATAGGATATCCTCTGTAATTTAGTTGCACATGCTTGTTATGTTGCTTGGGTTACATGTGACTTTATACCACACCATGTAGATTTATATCAGGTTAGTTTTTGCATGTAGAGTTGCATCATTATTAGTAGTTGCATCATATTATCTTATTGCATATGATTGCTACGTTTTTTATGCTGTTAGAGCTTATTATAGGGATAACTAGTATATCGCTTTTTGTCAACCTGATTCTCTTTTGGATTTCGTAAGCACAAGTAAGCAAGAGATTGCTATTTGATTCTTGTGCACCTGCATTTGCATCAAGATAATAAGTTGTTTGCAAAAATTTAAAAATAAAACGCAAAATGGTACGTAGTAGATTTAGAAATTTAAATTTGTTGATAATTTCATGCCCCAGATATGGAAGGCCACCTGGCTTTTGTTTTCTTTGTTGGTTTAGGGCCTGTTGTGGCAATTTGTAGTTTCTTCGATCGAGCAACGCAAAAGAAACGCTGCCAAAAAATTTCATAGTATTTGGAAAATTATTTAACCAATAAGCTTAATAACTCATTTTAATTAATAAGTTTTTGACCTCAGGAGTTTGGTGACATTTTCTTTCTTGGGAATTTTGGGGACGAAATTCTTTTGAGGGAGATAATGCAACAACCCAGAATTTTGGACATCGAATTTTAGATGTTTAATTAATTTTAAATATTTAAAATAATTGGATTTTGAAATTTAATAACTTGAATTCAAATATAGTGATTTTTTAAATATTTGAACGGTGAATTAATTATTAATTTAAAGGATTTAATAGCCTTATTTAACTCCTTTTAATTAATAAATAATAATGGTAAGTATATTTTGTAAATTGAATTGCTGTAATAAAGAGTGCAAATAAATAATGGGAAATTTATTATGACTATAAAATGATTTGATTATTATTATAATATTTTTAATTTAACTTATAGAATTTTTCCATAGTTTTTAATTTGAAAAAATATTAAAATTTGTCATTTGACGATTTTTAGACAAACGATGGTATTTTTGAGATTCAAAGAATGTAATAAATAGCGTATTTTATTATCGTTTTGAGATCATGTCGTATTTTTGAGCGCGAAAGTATTTTTGTTTGTCGTTCGGGGTTCATACGTGAACGAAGTCATGTGTAACAAAATGATGGAAATAGTGTTATAAACAAAAGTCAACAACAAATCAACACATTCATTTTCTTTTGTCTATCCTTGCTTGACAATTTGGTGGATGAAGAAAATTTATTTTATTTTAAAATTAGGCAAATCAAACACTTATAAAAGAATTTAGTCATCATGTATTTTCGTTTTTCCAATCATCCTCGTCCATTCCGTTCTTCGTTTCTAAAGATAAATAAATGGCTTATCCTCTTTAAATTTAAAATCAAATCGTACGCTCAACTAAAAGTTATTAATTGAGAATCTTCGAGTTTGTTTCCTTAAGGGCTTTGACTTTATACCCAATTGGTAGTGTGCGATCAACAGTTAATCGAAGTCTTTAAAAAAGCGGGAATTAGGGTTAATAATTTCTGGAGATTTAGGCGCCGATAGGTTTTGGGATTGGTTGCATTGAGTTTGTCTTATCGTAGGGAGCCGGCAGCCGGAAATTGGCAAGGGCCGATCACCAGGGGATAGGTGCGACTTCGGCTACAGGGGAGAGGTAGTGCCCTAGTGTTTTGCTCCAAGGGTTCGGGTTCAACTTCATGGTTTCGAGGTGGTAGAGTTTCAGGAGAGGAGTTCAACGGAATTGACGGATCAAGATTTAGTGGCGCATAGCTTGGTGTCCTAGCTTGAGTGTGCATGGCAATGTCCGTTCATGTACAGGGAGTTTGAAATTGAGGAAGAAGTATTATATTGGAGTAATTAGTTTTAAATGGGATTAGCGCATTAATTAATTACGAGTATTATGGCACGTATTGTGGCACGCTCGAACTTGTTTTCCTAATAAATTGTATATGTTTAAATCAGTCAAAAAAATAATAATTTTTTATTTTCAAATAATATTAAGATTTTAATATGGATAAAGAAGTATTTTAAATTTGTAAAAGAAGTTTAATTTTATATCCTATTTTTAGAAGCGTTTTGAATTTGTAAAACACGTTTAGTTGTTAGATCCTACTTTTAGGAGCATTTGAATTTGTAAAAGAATTTTAATATTATATCCTATTTTTAAGTGATTAAGATTTAATAATATATAGAGGGGCGTTTTTGGTAGTTCACGTTGCTACCAAAAAAGTATGATACCAAATCTATTACAACTATTATTAAAGATATTATTTAATTCAGTATCTTATTAAACCCATATCTATTTCATATGAGGTCCAAATCGAACGTGGTCAGTTGCTTTGTACTCGTGAGATCATTAGCTATGTGATGAAATTGGTCCGGTCGAAATTGGAACTAATGGAATTTCGGGCTAAAATCGAACGTTGCTCGATTTTTGTTCATACGGGAACGCTTCGATGATAACTAGAATTTTGATGAGTTAACTCACCTTTAAAGTTGCTATATAATATCCGTGATGCTATATATTTATTGTTGAATGCTTGGTTGATAGATTAGGTATTGTTGTCGTTGTTGTTTCATTGATTGTTTGGTTGAAATCCCATTTTGGAAAACGGATGACAAACCAACTTAATCGCTGTGAACCCATATGATTATATTTATTATCCGTAACCATTGTTTAGTAGGCAATATTTGTAGAGAGACCCTAAAGGGTTTCTCACCAATAACAATTATTTATTTTCTTATGCTGCTTTATTGATGTTTAGTTGAAATTATTCGTATTATTCTATTTAAATTGATTAAGTGTCGTTATAGCATTTTTCGCTCTACCGCTATTTATTGAATATCATCTCCTAAACCCTATGTGTGTATTGATGTTGAGCATGTATTTTCACAAAAATAGTTGTATAAAATTCCTTAATCATTTTAGTTAATGATATTTTAATTTAATTAATCATTTTAATTAATGATTATTTGAATTTAACAATTTTTTTTAATTAATGATGTTTAAAATTAATTAGTCATTTTAATTAATGAGATTTGAATTTAATCAATCATTTTGATTAATGATATTTTAATTTAGTTAATCATTTTAATTAATGATATTTGAATTTAATTAATAGTTTTAATTAATGATGTTTGAATTTAATTAAATCTTTTTAATTAAAGATAATTGAATTTAATTAATCATTTTAAATTAATGATATTTAAAATTTAAACAGTCGTTCTAATTAATGAAATTTGAATGTAATTAATTATTTTAACTAATGACATTTAAAGTTAATTAATTGATTTAGTAAAGGTGATTAAAGTAAACTAACTAATTTAATGAAAGTATTTTAGAGTTAATTAACTGATTTAGTGTTTTAAAGTTAATTATTGAATTAATAAAGGTTTAAAGTTAATTTACTAATTAAATAAAATTGTTTCAGAGATAATTAATTGTTTTAATAAAGATAACTTATTAGTATATTAAATGAGATTATAAATTTGATTAATTATCTTCGGGAAAGTTAATATTTTTTTAAAAATTATAAAAGATTATAAATGTGATTAATTATCTTTCGAGATAGTTAATGATTTGATTTAAATTATAAAAAGATTTTAAATTTGATTTATCCTTTTTATGGAAAATTAATGTGGTTTTAAAGTTATAAAATGATTTTATAAATTATCCTTCGAGATGATTAACATTTGTTTTTAATTTGTAAAAATAATTTAATTGATTTATTATCTTCGGCCAGGATAATAAATTGTGTAGAAAATTTTATATACAATGGCTTTTAAATGAAATGATCTTTTAAGAAGAATAGTTTCAAAATAAAGCTAAGTGTAAATTATTTTGGGATTATAATAATCAATGTTTTGACATTTGATTTGACCTTGGTTTTAATACAGCTAGAAAATATAATTTAACCTTTCGAAAGAATATGTTAAAGAGTATTTTTAAAGTGTCTTTAAAAGTATTGTCATGTAAAAATCAAGCGCAAGTATTAACAATCATTTAATCATTTCCAATAGTTGATTTATCGACGGTCGATTTTGATTATGCTATCTTCTTTATATTTCGTCACTCTAAGATGATGTATTGCTCATTTTAGCTTTATTATCCTTTGTTGGAAATGACTAAATCTAAAGTGAAATCGAAAGCCAAGCTATGTGGGGTTGCTTCCATTGGGGAATTTTCACATCCATTCTAGATTGGATTAGATTTTGCGCATGGAGATGTGAAATACTTGGATACTCGGTAATAGTTGGCAGGGTCCGGCTTAGATGTATCCTAGAGCTATTGGAGTTTATTTCTAGAGGTATAGTTTCGGTAAGGTGGTGCACCCTTCTAGTTGTTGTTGGAAAAACTTCACTTTCCCTTGTTGTTAATTCAAATCTTTCGAGTTATTTCCTTAATTGCATTGAGAACCGTCTTGTGCTCTTCTTTATATTTAATTATTTGTGTCCATTCTTTCAAGTCCGCAATTTGATATTATTTATGCCCATTCATTAAGTATGAGATTTGTTCTTACTAGTACCCACCCTTTTTATTTGGATAATTTTTATTGTTTATTTCCATTCTTTCGTGATTAAATTTTTGTTTTGATTTATTTCCCATTTCTTCATCTATGGATGTTGTCCTTATGAGGTAAAAACCCGTTTTGCATTAGTTATGTGGTCTCACAGAATTGTTATTTGTTTATTTTATTACTTGAATTTTCTCACGTTGGATTTCCAGACTTACACCGATGTTCTTTTACTATAATGCATGGGTCAGAACAAGTTTTTTCCATATTGGCTTTGGTGATATGAAGTTATTGGAGAAGAGCTAGATATTCGCCTACCGTTGTGTTTTATTTTCCGCTGTATTATATTGTATACCTATCAGCAATTATAAGATCAGGATTTTATAACCGTCCAACTGATAGGGGTCGATTTTAACTCTTAGGTACTCTATATTTTAGAGTGACCGTTTATACTGTCTTTTTTGTATTATATGTTTTCGACTCCGCTATGAGATTCTATTTTCCCAGTTCTTTAGTATTTTCTTTTATTTTACCCTAACAATTCACCTTTTCAACGATTAGATGTTTGACATTTGAATACCGTGGATGTATTCGGTGTCGACTTTCGATAGTCGAAAAGGCAGGTGTTTACCATTTGTATTAGATCTAAGTGAGTTATCTCACTATATTATAAGTATTATTGTGTTTGATATATAAAGTTAAAGTGACATTATCTAGTTAAAGTTAATGACTTTAGACCCTTCTTAATTTCGAAAGAAAATGACAACTTCATATTATAACATCACTTACATTATCCTCTAAAACATGTCGCATGACCTTGACTTGATGTTTAAATGGTTGTTTTGATTGTCTGTTGAATTGAAGTAAATTTTAAAGTGTTTGAAGTGAGAATAGTCGTTATAAGTGCACTTCGATATCCCTTAACTTTAACTTGTGTAAATTGGATATTTATGATCTTAACTTGGCATAAGTTGATTTGGTTGTACTCTAAACTTATTTTGGTGTATTGTATAGTTATGAAATGGTTTCGAAAGTTATAGAAATTGTGAATATAAGTTGTGAAAGTTAGAAAAAAAAGGTCGTTTTAAATACACTTTGTAAATATAGCCTATTTTCAAAAATACTTATAAATGGGATAGGTATTCTTAGGGATTTCATTCCATGTTTTTTAAATACCCTAAGGGTAGTACTTGTTATAAAAAATACAAGTCTTAAATCATTTATTTAAGTGGTTAAAACTGGTCACAAAGATCGTTCTTTTCAATGTTGTTGTTTGTAACAACATTTATAAATGCTGTAGTAAGTCGTTAAGGTTTCAAGTGTTTAAAAATGTTATTCAAATTTGGTATTTTTTTAAATTTTTTAAAAGAAGTTTTCATACACATTTTGAATTTGATTAAAGTTAGTTTAAAGTTTAAATATATTTTTAATAATTATATATGTATTTTCAAAGTGAAGAGTTTTTATTATATAAACATGTTTTTCATCAAATTATAAATTTGTTATTTTCATGTAATATTTTTTGTAGATATTTAAAACCTATCTACAAGTATTTTTAAAGTATATATAAGTTTTCAAAAAATAATTGCTTAGGCTTAACAATAAAGCCAACGAGGTAGACTTCTATATTTCTGAGACTTAAGATTGATGTCGAGTAGGGACAGAGCAATAGAGTTCTATCCTACTGGGCTTCCCCCTTGAATGAGGAATGGTTAAGTTGTAATATCGAAAACGTTTTAATCTTGTTGTTTACTTGTTTGTTTAAAAGGTAATTAACTTTTCTTAACACTAAAAGCCGACGAAGTAGGCTTATTTATTTATGAGAGTTAAGATTGATGTCGAGTAGGGATAGATCAATAGAGCTCTAACCTACCATTTTCCTCTTAAACATTGAATAGTTAAGTTAGGAATATCGAAAATAGGTCACTCACATTGTTTTATCACTCGTTTATGGAAGTATTAATACTGTACTTAACATTAAAATCCGACAAGTAGATTGGTCTATTTGCAAGATTCAACAATGAAGCGTCTAGGCAAGGCTGTGATGAAACCAGTGCCCTAACTTACTTAGCTTCATTCTTAGGCGAGGAATAGTATAAGTTGAAATGTCGAACACGAGTTTAAGTATACGAACATTGATTTTTATAACCAATTGTTATAACTGGATAGTCGATTAGTCGACCATCAAAATTAACCAAATATTAGTATCTTAGATCTTTAAAAGAATATTTTAAAGATAAATATAAGTACAAAAAGGTTTTGGGTTTGTTATGACAATACGTTAATTACTTTTGTCTTTAACCATGTTTTTATTATACTTATGGATGTAAATAGCTCTTTACAAGAATGTTTTAAAAATAAGCATAAGTGAAATGGTTTTGGGTTTGTAGTGAAAAAGTTTAAGTAACATTAGTCTTAAAACTTTTGAACGGATTTGTAGAAGTACTTAGATCCTTAAAATGGATATTTTGAAGGAAATTATTGGTAAGGAATCTTTTGAATAAAAAGGATAAAAAGGCAAAGGTTTAAAGTAAAAAATATTGTTAATAATTTGTGAATATACTTATACCATTTAAGATAGTATATAAATACCTTTTGAAGTATTGAAAGGGTTCAAATTAGATAAAAGGAATTTTACTAATATAAGAGGTTTTAATTAATAAAATATTGATTAAACAAAAAGGAGATTAGAAGTCGCTTATGTGACTTGATCGTGCTTTGTATATTACTCATTTATGGACAACATTTAGTCGTATACTTAGCACTAGAAACCAATGAAGTAGGCTTGTCTATTTGTAGGAATTAAGACTGATGTTTGTATAGGGATATGAGCAATAGAGTTTTAACCTACCGACTTCACTCTTGATGGAGGGATAGTGTGAGATGAAAATATCGAAAACATGGTAAGTGTCGGGACTTGTTTTCCATATGCGATCATTCTCATTATTATTGAATGACCAAATTCATCGATTCAGCCTTAAAGAGATCGGGATCTATAAGTGTTTTACTTGTCGAAAACCACTTCAAGGCCAAGGTATGTGTTCTGTCCATTGGAAGTGGATATGTTTGAGATGCTGGAATCCATATGTGGTTTCGAAATCTATTCGAGATGTGGAAATCCAATTGCCGATTCATGTTCTGTTTGAGTAATGAAGACTCATATGAAAGGTTACAAACAAAACCTCAACATCTAAAATGGCTAAAGATAGAATAGGCTGTACAATCTGGGGTTTAGCTAACACATAAGGGGGTATATAAAATCCATATCCTGAGTATGCTTATCGATGTTGCCCTCAGGAGTTGATGGTATTGCGTTCCACGTGGTTCGGGTTTTCTTGTTAGGCCGTTGGCCAGTTGTGTTTTCCTTATGGTATATTTTTTCCAGAGATATACAAACTCAGAAGGTAATTTCTGATCCTTGTGCATGGAGATTGGATTTTGGCTTAAGCGAAAGGATCTCCATGAAAAATCAAATATGTGAGCATACTTAACGATTTTGATTGTACTTTCAATATCCTGTCGAATGTAACCATTCCGGCTATGTTATACATTTATATTCTTTACCCTAGACATTATCTATTATATCACCTTATATGCTTATTAGATGGTGGTTCTTTTGAGGGGATAACCACTATAGCATTCCATGCAGTCTCAAAAGTATTGTTATATGCTGGCTGCATTTTTCTTGAGTTTCTCACATCAGACTTAGGTTTGACACTTGGTTTTTATTTTCCCTAAGTTCCTCGTATTCTCTTTCGAGTGGTCTGAGAAAGGCGGGTCTTTGTTGATGTTCATTTGAGCTTGAGAAGGCAAATTGGATGGTTCACCTATCGAAGTGTTCTTATTTTCGCTGCATTACTATATTATACATATCAGCATTTGTGAGGATGGGCTTTTGTTATTATATCTTACCATTCCAATAGTGAGATTCTGATGTCATGTTCTCTACTTTCTTAGTCTTGGTAGGGGTAAACTCATTAGAGATATGGTTAATTACACTTAAAAATGAGTTTGAGTGTGTGTGTGTATGTATATGTATATGTATATGAGAGCATGCATTTATTAGTACTATAAAAATGTTTTATATTATGTTGATTGGTCTATTGGGTGGATTACAGATTCTGGTCAGTATGAGTAGCTAACGTTATTGATAGGGATCTCTAAACACTTGAACAAGGACAATTGACACAATGTTGTTTTAAATTGGTAAATGAAATAATTTTACCTAGGATTGTAATTTATATACTAAAAGAAATTTTAAAAAATTAATATAGTTATTTTGATATATTTTTTTGTTAGGGAATGATAATATTCAACTATTATCATTTAAGGTTTGATTAGTCTTGCTCGTTCAGTTTTGGACATTGACTATAGTTTGTTGATTTATCTGTAGTTTTCCTTTTAAAAACCTTTTATGGGTAGATAGAAATTGTGGGAACTTCGAAATGAACACCTTATGAATTAAGTTTCACAGTTTGACTATAAGGCTTTGGGTTAAAAATTTGGTTTTAATAAGGGTGTTTATTAAAAGAAAGTTATAATATTTTGAATTAAATATTTAAGAAAAGATTTTATATAAAAATGATTTTATAAATTGACATATAAAAATGTGTTTTATAAATACAAGGATTTTTATGGATTCAAATCCCAGAGTCTAGAAAAAGAGTTCAAATGTTTATAGAAAAGGAAATAATACTTTTACTTGAATATTTTTTTAACGTATAAATATTTGAAAATTAAATTTTAGTGTAAAGTATATTTTCTTTGCACAGTTTGGGGGATGTGTCTCGATTTGTTTTGTGATGATTCGAATAATCTTCTAAGTGACGATCGGATGTTTGCCTAGGCAAATGTTATAGTGCACTTAGTAAATTATTCTCTTTTTCATTGTATAATCGAAACGAGTACGAATTCGAACGTATCCAAAGCAAGTTGGTAATTGATATTTTGCTGAAGACTATTTGTGTCGAAATATACAGTATTGTTTCTTAAAAAGAAAAGGTATTTTTATTTTAACTAGTTTGAGTGGCCTAAAAATAACTAAAAATGGAAAAGAGGTGTGTTTGGATGGTAAGCACTTCACTTAACTATTATCCTTCTTGGTAAGGGAATGCATGATATTATTTGGTACTAGCCAGTTCATTAGTATCATTTTGGGGTTTCTCGGGTTATATATATTTTTTCTATGGTTAAAATATGTAGTATCATCTAAAAAGGGTTTTGAAATAAAAACCTGGTACTTAGATCTTGAGTTTACTTAAGGGAAATAAATTCAAAAATAAAAAGGCTTGAACCACATAGTGATATATAACCTTTGGATATAGTGGGGTATTATACAAGTTGTGAACTTAAGTTGGGTTTTATGAAAAATATTTCCATAATTATGGGAAGTAAAATGGTTATGTTTTTGCGCTAACTACTATCCTTCTTTGTCTGAGTGAGATGAAATTCATGGTCGAAATTTTTTTAAGAGGAGAATGATTCAACAACTAGGAATTTTGTCTCTTCGATTTGTGAATATTTAATTTATATTAAATATTCGATTAATGGGTTTTAGTAATTAAATAATATTGTTTTAATTTATAACTAATGATAGAAATTTCATTTTTGAATTTTGTTTGCAAAAGTAGGTAGTTCGACAGAAAACTGAACATGTGACTGCAGTCCGCTTTTCAGATGTTTAACTTTTTATCAAACAAGTTGTAGAAAAGTTGTTGAACTTTTATATACAATTTAAACAACATATAAATGGTTAGGATAAGTTAAGAAAACCATATCTATGAAATGTAAAAATATTATAACAATAAGAATTAATAAATATAAAAGTATATTTAAATTTTAAAATGAAAAGATGAATTTGAAATTCGAAAGATTCCTTAAGTGAGCAAATTAACAGAAGTACAAGGATCACTCTAAGATCCAATATATTTTCATATGGTTGGTGCATTGACTTTGAAAATGACATTTTGGAGGTTTGGAAACAATGCAAAGTTGAAAAATGAACTAAGGGGTATTTTGATCTTTAGAATTTTCATTCATTTATAACAAGTAAGCTTCATATTTCACTTTTTCATTTTTGTTTTTAATCTTGATTTTACACTTCTAAACCCCATTTTTCCACTTTCTTTAACATTCTTAAATTTATAAAAATCATATCTATAGTTAAAAAATCTAAGTACATCCTTGATCCTCATCTCTACACTTAAACGATTTGAACTTGAAGCTTAAATTTTGCTAATCCGGGAAGTTAAGATATTCATTCTTTTTTTATGTGTTTTTAATAAAATAAGAAATGTTATGTATTTGGTTAGTAATTTGATTTTGAAAATGGTAATAATTTTTTTGTAGTTGTTTAAAAATCCTATCTTTGTTGATGTTTCCTTTGAAATTGAAGGAGCATACTTACTGTAAATGAACATATCTCCCTTCCTTTTCTTTTCTTGCTCTTTATTATCAAAAATCAACATATCCATTTCTTACTCAGAAATCCATATCACTCAAAATCATTTAGGATTAGCCAAAATTTCAACTATAAAGTTGTAGGGTTTGGTCTCTAGTTTTTTTTTTAAAAATAGTCATGGATTGTTTTGTCGAGGGTTGTATGAGATTTTGGTCGAAAACAAAAAGTGGTCGAATGGTGTCAATTTTTCGTCAAGCGCAAATTGATGAACGAGTGATACAATCATTTTTGTACTGGAAAATCATGATTTTTAAAACAATTCGTATGATTTTAGGACTTGGTGTTGTGCAATGAAGGTGATTCGATCGGTTTTCGATCATTTTGAATTTTTTGGTGGTCTAAGGGAATTGGAAAGGGAGTGGCAGTGCTAGAGGCAGCCTTGGGAGATGGAGGTGACATGGGCGATGGTCAAGGTTACTTTGATGAACTCTGGTTAGGGTTTTAGGGATTTTTTTGAATCGGGTAAGGCTCTTAGGCTTGTGACAATGATGGTAAGTGGAGAGTTGGTCAAGGTGTAGCTCGGAGGTGTGGCGATGGATGATGGTCGCGATGGTATAGGTGGAGTGGCCCCAAGTTGGATGGGGCGACGATGGAGGTGGTTTGATTGTAGCAGGTTCGTGCTTGGATCGAGTTCTTGTTATGCTTTGGAGGCGCTAGAGTGGACGGTGGTGGTACGGTCGAGTCGAGCGAGGCACGTGGGATTTGTGGGGGTAGTTGGAGGACGGTGGTGGGGTGCGGCGTGCACGCGTGCACGTTCGTGCACAGTGTTTTGTCTAGGAAGTTTTTGAGTTTGGGCAAAATTTGATTTGGAGGGATGAAGAGTAGATGCTTGGGTTTGAGTTTGGGTTGGGCTGTCGAGTGGGTAAAATTTTATAATAATTTAGTTAAATAAAATATCTAGTTTAAAGGGTTAACTTTGAATAGAGATAACTCGCTCATTTTAGATTCATTTAACATGCGGTTTCTTGTACTAGGTTCGTAAGACTAGTAGAACACTATAGTGTAAATATTTGATGGTTTTAATGAAGTGCAAATTTATGACTAAATAATAGTGGTTGAATTTAATAGCGGTATTTTAAAATTACATGGTTAAATTAATTCTACATCATTTGTGATATCTTTTTAGCCAAATAAAACACTGATCCATTAAATTAAATTAAATAAATTACTTTAGATATCTGTTTAGCAGGATAAATCCCTATTCCGCTATTATAATCATATGGATATTTCTTCATATGCTAATTAATTAATATGTGGATTACTTAATATTGGATAAGTGATGGATTAGTTAGTGATTGTTAATTATTGATTTTATTTACATATATGTTGCTTACGTAAATACTATTGTTGGCTTGTAAAGTTAAATTGAGTTAAATGGTAGCTTGTTTAAGTACCATTGTGGTCACTAAGCCTCTTCCAGAAACTTGAAAGTTTTTGGATTTAAATTAACTTCAATTTCATAATAATTTGAGGGTGAGGGTTTTTTAATTATAAATAATTTTAATTATTTTATAAATGATGTTCAAGTTAATTAATTTTTTTGTTAAAGATGTGTTAAACTAAATTAATTAATTATATTATTAATGATATCATAAAGAAAGTTATTTAATTATATTATTAATGTTTTTTAAAGTTATTAATTATATTATTAATTTTGGTTTAAGTTAATTAATTGATTTAATTAATGATGGGATAAGTTAATTAATTATTTTATTAATAAATTAAATTTAGTTACTTATTTATTAATAATGTTTTTAAAGTTAGTTAATTATTATATTTATGATGTTTAAAAGTGATTAATTAATTTAGTAAGGAGTTTATAAATGAAAAATTGTTTTACAAAAGGGGTTTGTTAAATAAAAAGGATTTATTTAAAAGACATTTACCAATGATATTTTTTAAAGGAGATTAATAAACCATATTTTGCAAAGGAGTTTTATAAGAGATTTTGCAAGAGATATTTATAAATGGTATCTTAAAATAAAAGAGAGGTTTATAAATTGAAAATTATAAATAAAAGATTGGATTTATAAGTGATATTTTGACAATAATGAAGATTTGTGTTAATTATATAAGATTTATAAAAATGAGTTAAAGGATTTATATAAAGGATTTCATAAAGAATTTTTATAAAGGTGCTTTATAATAATTTTAGAGTTTTATAAAAGAAGTATTATAAATTAATTTGGAGATTTATAAAAGGACTTGTAAATATGGAAATAGTTTATAAAACAAAATTCATAAAAGGGAATGAGATTAGATTTTGATAAATAATCCTTCTTAATTATGGTGGTATGGAAACATTCTTTCCATACATACCACTGAAGAAATGTGGTTTGGGTTTAGATGAAGCAATGTTTTAAATATTATTTGTTTTGGCCCATTTAAATATCAATTTCTAAAAGAGGAACTCTCCCTTAAGTTTTGTTAATATACTTATACCGTCAAGATAAGTATATGGATATATTTTCTAAGAATTGAAAGTATAATGTTTTATAATATACTTATACCGATGAGATAAGTATATGAATATTTTTTCCAAGTACCAAAAGGGAGTATGAAAGGTTTGCGAATATATCTTTTGTGGAAGAATTTTGAATCAAATAATTGAAAAGAGATTTAACTAATGGAAGATTAATTAATAGAGGCTTAGTGGATCTCACATAGAATTAAATCTATGTTTGAATGTTTGATTATTTGATAGTTAAATAACCGACTATCAAAATGTTGACCAAATATAACTCTAGAAATATCTAGAAGAAACATAGGAGTTATATGCCACGGTCATCTTCAATGAAGTTTACCGTGCGTAAAAAACTCATCTTTTTCTTCTTAGATAAATGATAAGGAAATCCATCTGCTTAAATGATTAGGAAATGATCTCCGCTCTTATGTATTATCTTATTATTTCCAAAAGAACCGGAATTGAATTTACCAAAATCTATTGATTTGGTTTTGGAGCGACCGATAAGCGGGGGAGTGTACCTATATGAGATAACTTGAAACCTTAACCACTCAAAAACCATACGTATGTTCTATACTTTGGAAGAGATTCAAGACTAGTTCGAGATATTGAAATCGAAGACGGAGTTCTTTAAAATGCAAAGGCTACTTGCTACTAATCCTGAGGGTGATTCCAAAATGGATGTAGTAGAATAGCGCCTTCGGTTTGTTCATATCCTGAATTGATAAATGCTAGCATTGCATTATTTCCTCGAATGCAATGTTAGCATTCCATATGGGAATTGCTAGGAGGAAAGGTAAAAGTGAAACCTCACAAGACCTATAACCGGGTAATGGCTAAAACAAGGGATTCCCCCAGAGCTATGTGGTAAGCTACCATTAAGAGCAGTCATTCCTCGATCTAGACGAGATTTCAGATTTGGTGTGCGCATAAGGCGACCGTGGGGCAATGTTTACAGGCCGATGCCCGAGGGATGATGTAATTCGGTATGTCATGTTAAACAGGTAGCCGTCTCTATCTTGGTAGGGGCCATATTTGGCCCTCGATTACATTTGATCTAAAGATGTACTATATGGAAGGCAGTCCCTTGCCTTTCTATGTTGTAATTCAATCTCCAATATGTTCCCTATGGTTTTGGCTGTAGAACCTAGTATTGTTGAGTATAATTATAGGTAAACATTCCAGATATTTTATATATTTGTTTTCAAACCCTAGACATTATTATAATATCACAAGATTCCATATAAAATGGTTTGGTTATCGTAAGGTAAAAACCTATCCATGTTTATGTGCGGCGTAGTCTTACGAGATACATTTATTTTGTAATGTTTTTAAAATATTAAAAATTCATTTGATTTTGTTTCTTATTTTGGTTTTACCAGACCGATCTGGACGTTATTTTTCTTATAATGCTTGGGACAGCCCGAGCATATTTTCTAGATTTAGCAGGACACTTTGGAGCTTTAGGAGATGAGATGGATTCCCTAAGATGTATAAACATATTTATTCTTGTCTGTATTTATCAGCAATAGTGTGGTTAGGTAGTTATAAATGTCTAGGCTGATGATAAGTTAGTTACTCTGATTTTATGTCTGTATATTAAAGTTTAGTTTACTTTTGTGAAGATCATTAGTATATCATCTATCGTTCGTCATGTTGTGATATTCTACTCTGTCTTTTCCTTTCATTCACCCCAATAATCCATCTTTTCAGCACTTGGGTGTTCGACACGTGAATAGCGTGAATATACTAGTGTCAACTTCTGAGGGTCGAAATGGAGGGTTGTTACATCTATGGGGTACGGGTCATAATACGAAGGATTTTCTTTGGGGATTGGAGGTATTAAGTGTTTTTTGAGGGCCTGCCACTTTCCATTATATGAAGTATTAAACGGTCAGGATTAGGCTTAGCCATGGATGAGGATATCATGGAAATGTCCGCCTCAATTAAAGTATTAAGTATTCGAAGAGATTTCCATGCAATGTTAGCTAAATAGATATCTATGTGGAGTCCGCCTTGGGAATAGGTATTAAATAATGGGGGCCAACCTCAGTTAAGGTCTTAAATGATCAGAGTCTGCTTATTTTCTATTAAAAGGTATTACGTGGCTTGGGTACCATCTCTCGTATTGGATAATACGAAGGACTACTTTGATGATTGTAGGTATTAAGTGGTTGTTTGAGGGCCCTCCTCTTTCTCTTATATGGAGTATTAAATGGTTTTGAACACAGTTTAAATGCGAAAGACATCTTTTTATTTAAACTATACTGCCCAAGTATTGATATAGAAAAGACTCAAGATTTCTATTCATCAAACATTGTTGTTTTGATTCCCTTCTTATTACAACATATGTTAGGGAAGAAAACAATGCTCAAGATGGAGATGGCAATGAGAGAAGCTTGTGGCAGTAGTCTATTTATCTATTTATGCTATTTTCTGATGTACCCATTTAAAGATTACAATGTATTTTTGAACATGGCTATGTAATGGTTATTGTTGACATTGTGTTATGGTTTTATGACATTTAAAATTTTGAATAAAATGGATACTATTTATGCTATTATATTTTATCCTTCCACTATGAGTTCTTTATAAATAGATAAATAGCTCTGTATTGTTCTTTTTACCAACCAACAACTAGCTTTGGAATGGGACTAAGTTTTGATCAGCCTTTTTTGATCGGCATTTAGGCCTGTTTCGGAGTAGGTTGTTACGTAAAGCACGTACCAAATCCTAATTAAGATCACCAAATGATAGTTTGGAGCGCTCTCCACCATTTATTAAGTACTATAGAATTGTTAATAAGACAATGAACTCCTTATGAAAGAGTACATGTACTCAAACTTCAAAAACGATATCGAGTATAGTATGTCAATCCTAAATTCATGTTCAATTTTAAGTTAAGAACTTTGTATTGAAAATATTCAAAATAATAAGTAGTGGCTTATTTAAACAAAGTGTAAGCATATCATCTTGAATAGTGCTGCAATAAAAAAAGTATAATAAACGCAGAAATCTAATACTGAGCTAGGGGTGACTCCAAATTTTAAGAATCACATGACATTTTAATATGATAACAATGATGTGACACGGTTCATATAGGAACCTAGAGCCTATTAGAAGTCGAGATATATACTTCGAATAGTTCTACATGATAAAGGCATTTTAGCAGAGTCAGAGAGAGTTGATTGACAGAGTACACGATTAAAACAATATAGCATCACTTTAACAAAATACCCTTTTTACAATGGGGAATATCATTTGTAATAGGGGTTTCGTCATAGACCATCGGCTGTCTTATTATGCAATGTTGTGATAGATCCAAAAGATTTTACAACGTTTTAAAACTGTTGTAAAAAACCACTATAGTAATATAAATTACAACGGTCCACAACCATTGCAATAGGGCCTTTTACAATAGGCATGGACAATTGCAATATGCCCAAACCACAACAGGCAATGAGCATTGCAATATATGTGTATGTGTGTATGTGTGTCCTTTACAACTATTATTGCTCGTTGTTAGAAAAGATGCAAGATTTCTTAAAAAAATTAGAGTATTGATGCAGCAAGTATAGAGATCATACTCACAATTGCTAAAAAACCAAAACGAATTATACATTCACTTCATTTATAAAGTCTTAATATAATTACAAATCATTATCGTTTAAGCCAAAATTAGAATAAAAGAATCTGAATACACACAATACACATGATAAAGCATGAAAAAGGTTTAGAAATATAGATACTCAATTAAATTTGAGTGGACACAAATACATTTTCTATGGTTTATATCCGCATAAAAATACTTTGGAATAACGCAAATTACATGAATCAATACAGGTGATTCGAAATATTAGAAATTTTATTATTTATTTTTCAATAAAAATTATGTTTACCACATCTATGGTGATGCATAAGCAGAATCAGTAGTCTTAAATCCTGGATATTCCATAAGCGAAAATTAAACAGAAGTAAATTCATAACCGGAATATTAGTTATAGTCATCAAAATTTACGACATAACTAGAATATTAGTTATTAGAGAGAAATGAGCAGGGTCAGCACCCACAGCCTATTTTTGGCGATAAAGCAGGTTAATAAACCAACACATAAAAAATAGAAGAGGAAAAGAAAGGATAATGCTAAGTACTAGCAAACCATTACAACTTACTATAACAAAACGCCATTAAAGGCTTTTAAAGCGTTTTTATGAACGTTATATATCAACATGTTGTTATAAGCCTTTGACCTACGATAGCAACACCAAAAACACTATAATGAGTTCTTTTATCAGCGATTGGAAAATGTTGTAGATTGTTTTAATGGTGCTTCTGCACATGCTGTAAAAAAACATGCCATAAATAGGAAGAATTATTAAACAGCAAGAATAAAACGCTATAAAAAGTTCCTAACAATAGCATTTTACCAACGATATGAAAACTCTATTAACAATTGTGTTTTTGGACTGCTATCAACAGTTGCATTTTATAGCGCTTTACAAACATTATTGTTACCTTTTATATGCTTCTTCCTTACGTTTCAATGCATATATGTATAATGAATTTAAATATCACTAAGATCACATTTGGTTACAAATACATTATATGTAAACAAATAAAATTACACCAAAACAACATATGTTCATTATACTTGATAACTACACATGAAGATTACAAATGAAAGTAAACAAAACTAATATTATATGCAAGCAATCTTACCAAAACGACACATAGAAGTATTCAAACACTAAAGATACACATGACACTATATATTAATTGAAACACCACTGTTGATATCAATACTCCAGTAAATATCCAGCTTCCAAATATTCCTCTGAACACGTTTATTTTCTCCATCTCTCTACTGTTTATTTCATGAATTCCTACACAGCCAAACAACAAACATTAGTTACACCATTACTACACCACTTACTATATGTACACAGCATAATATATACCTGGCAAAAAACAAAAGTGTTGAATATGAAAGTATTGATGGCAGCATAAGAGTTTGGGCCGCTAATCTTGAGAAGGCGTTTGCCATCGAACATGAGAAGCCCAAGTACAACTAGTTGATACACGCTATGACCAATGATATTTCGCCACATGTGCCTTGTGATGAAATTTTCTCCTCTACCAACCGGTTGCCTTTTCATCATTAGGAGGTTCGGTTGCTAAAGCGAGAGCACCGAGCGTGTCCATGATCCTATTGACCCAAAGTAACTGGACAGCAGTAAGAGGAGCACTTTCTGTATATTTCATATGTTATTGAGATGCAATTGCATGATAATACAATTAAGAAACATTTTTTTTATATAAATGAACCCATGATGCACGCTGAAAAAAATTAACCATGAGAGCGACAACGTTGACAATTAGCTGAAACTGAATGAACTTTTGTATATTGATGTAAACTGCACGTCCCAATTTTGCTACATTTAATATGGTTGTGAAATTGTCATCCAACATTATCACGTCAGCATTTTCTTTGGCCACCTGAGTGTAGAATAATGTTTAATATTATACACTTGTATAAATTGTGAAATAACTAAGCAGGATTTTCTACCTCTGTGCTTGCAATACCCATTGCAAGACCGATATCTGCCTCATGCAAGGTAGGAGCATCATTAGTCCCATCGCCCATTACAGCAACTACTTGCCCAAACATATTTCTCAAATTCATAACAAGTGCATGTTTTTCTAGCGGCAAAGATCACGCCATTACCTATCCAGTTTATAAACAAACCTTCTTTATGTTGAAAATAAAAATAAAGAATAAAACCAGATCATGAAATGTTATAAAGAATCACACCTGAATTTTTGGTATGATTTCCCTCATCTCCTCAAGGCTTTTGTTTCGAAACTCAGGACATCTATAGCAATACCATCGTCTATCAATATCCCACATTCTCTAGCAATGGTTTTAGCAGTGTTGATATTATCGTCAGTTACCATTCTCACTTTAATACCAACAGCAATGGCCTATTTGTGCCAGTTGTTAGTCTGTGAGATGATGGTTTTGATGACAACAACCTTAGAATAGATTATAAAATATAAGCACTAATAGTATAAGTTTAGATATATATGTATATGCAGGATTTAACCATGCAGGTACCAAGAATGAAGACTGTACAGTATAGAGATTCAAGATATCAAGATTGAAGACTCATGAGTATCAAGAGTTCAAGAGTTCAAGTAATTTATTTTTTAATTAGAAAATTTGTTAAAACTCCTAGAAAAGCACTCGCATCTTAAAATCCAATTTATTCGTGGAATGGAATCAACTTCGAGCCTGTTAAAGGGATGGAACCCGAAGTAGGATGGAACCTACGAAAAATCTAGTGGAATATTATTTTGTGTCTGCTAACTTTTTATTCAAAATGATTTTTCAAAATTATATCTTGTTTTCAAAATGATTTCAAAACCTTCCTTTTAAAAGCATCAAAAACATATATCCTGATTTCAAATACTTTAAGCCTCAAAATAATCTTTAATTTCAAAATCAAATTATCCTTGTTTTTAAACTATTTTTTAAATATATATATTTAACTTTTAAATATTTATACTTAGATTTTAAATATAAAATTATAGTAAAATTTTGTATATATTCTTCTATATATTTGCTTATGCATTTTAATAATAGTCAAGTATATTTATAAAGTTTAAAATAGTTTTAATATAAGATAAAGGTTATTTTCGAAGAAAATCAAAACACCAAAATCCTTTTGGGATGTCGACATACTCATGTAGCCCTTGTCGACATGGTGTCAATTGAGTTCAAAATTTAAATTTCAAAAGAAGTGTCTATTCGTCATAACTCTTCACGAATGGACATAGCTATTGTTCATCTATAAATAGGGGTTGGTTTCAATGAATTTTTACATAGATTTTCTGGTTTTTCACTCCTCTTCTTCTTCCACATTTCTATATACAAATTCTTATCATTACTCTGCCGAAATCAACATTGAATCTAACTAGAATATCTTTGGTTTGATTCTCTATCACTATCTCAACAAGATCCTAAGTGCTACTCAGAGTTATAGGCTTTTTGTAATCAACTTAGCGAGAAAAGGTGTGATTGTAGCCTTGAAAATCAATCAAGCTAGATAAGGTGTGATTGTAGCCTTGGGAAATCAATTGGGTGAACTTGTTGCCCGAGAAATCAAGTATCTCTACCCAGAGGATTGTGATTCTGGAGGGTGTACCTCGTTGCCTTGAAATCGAGGGTGTAATTGTAAAGATTGTTTTTGAAAGAAAATACGTACTTGTGTGCGGGACTAGATGTAGGGTAACTCCGAACCAGTATAAAATCCGGTGTATTCTTTCCTTTACTGTTTTTACTTTATATTTGCATTTGTGTTTGATTCTGTGATCATATCTGTGTCTGAATATGGCATACATTTGTGTTCAAAATTAACAAAAACTAAAAAGATTTAACAATTCTCTAAAACACTATTCACTTCCACCCCCTCTCTAGTGTTTATCCTTAGCCTTAAGATCCTTAATCTGCATTTCTCACACCAGTTTCATCACACTTCATAAAATAAGATTTTTAAGAAAATAACATGTAGGATGCTTGTTTTATTCAAACATAATAAATTTCTTATGTCTTTTTGTTCTTTGCAAAATAAACCATTTTTCCTATGTAAAAAATGGAAATTTCTTTCAATAGTTGTTTAGATAAAAATTATTCATTGAAAATTGAATGACAAATGAAAGGTACCTGTAATGCGAACAAGAGTTTCCCTTGCAACCAAATCTGTAACATGTTACAAAAAGCCAAACAAATAACTTAACAAAATTTACCGAAGAGAAACTGAGCATAGATTTTGTCAAAAACTCACAATGAAAGTATCGTTGAAAGAAGCAAAATGTGAGAAACACAAAATATATCCTCACCTTCACATATTGCTGGGCCAAGAGTGGCATTCTCCTTTTTGGGTTCATGGACCATCTTTCCTGTCTACATAATTTTTTTATTAAACTACTAAGGATAAAAACATTAAATTTGTCCTTCAAAAGCCATTTTTTTAGTTTTTATATATAATGAAATAGTTTTCATATAAATGCAACAATCTTAGTTCAATTTGTACTTTAAAAGCCATTTCTTAGTTTCTCCAAATTTGGATTCCTAGGTACATTTGTCCTGCAACCTGTGATGCTGTTACACATGCACATAATATTTACATTTATATTGAACAAAGAATATACATGTATATATAGTTGAATGAATGATAGCTAACCTTGATACCATTATATGTAGGATGTGAGTAAAATAGGCATATTTGGTTTAAAATAGGAAAAGCACAAAATATTGCATGGTACAAAAGCATACGTTAGAAATAATGTGCATTTATATAAGTTATAATTTGAATAATTCAAATAGAAATGTAGTATATGGGTATAGTGTTAAATGACATGTAATAAATTCTTTATGGATTTGTATTTACCGTTCTCTTTAAAAAAAATTGGATTTTTAACTATATGCATCTGCAACTATTGTTATCTTTAGAAATGCACCTTTTTTTTCCTTTTGGTGCTTTAATTAGAAGTCTTCAATTAGAAGTGTAATTGAAACTGAAATTGGGTACTTTTGGCACAGGTCCTTATTAAGTTTCAAAATTCACGAAAAGTCCTTCACTAAATTTCAGTGTAAATTAGGTCCCTGTTTTTTCATTCACGATTATTGCAGAGCATGATGCAAATTTTCCATAAAAGTTGCTGACATTTCCGCAACTTTTATGTACACTGTGAACATAGTGTATGAAAGTTGCTGAAATATCAGTGCTTATTTATAAAAGTTGCTGACATTTCAACAATATTTATATACACTATGAACACAGTTTATGAAAATTGCTGAAATATCAGCACTTATTTATAAAAGTTGCTGACATTTCAGCAATAATTTTCTTCGTTTGCAGAAAACAGGGACCCGATTTACAATGAAACTTTGACAGTGAAAGTTGCTGAAATATCAACACTTATTTATAAAAGTTGATGACATTTCAGCAATAATTTTCTTTGTTTCCAGAAAACAAGGACCCGATTTACAATGAAACTTTGACAGGGACCCGCTTTACAATATGAAAGTATGATAGGGATGTCTCCCTAATTTCCATATTAAAATAACTATTACTTTTTTTGAAAATTACGCTAATACATTCTAATTAAAATCATATTTTCATATGTGGAAACCAAGAACATAATTCCCCCTTTGATAAAGAGGATCGCTCTATCATGTTAGCAGAGGAATTATGAACTTTTCTATTGAGATAAATGGAGCTGATACTCCTTGGGGTGGGTGGGGTTTATATAGTTTTACAGTATGTTATGTAGATTATATTTATTACATCTACAGAACATACTATTGAAATATATAAAGCAAGAAGAGGTATCTATCATTCAGTACATCACATGTATATATACTTTAAACCTGAGAGCCATGTACCTTTGGATGAGACTTAGGAGATTCCATAAGATGAAATTACTACATTAGTTTTTCCTCCTTCAAATGCCCTCCACTCCTTGTCACCTTCCATGAGCATTTTAACAAAATAAACGATCAATAATTGCAGTAACCACTAACTACTTAACTATAGCAAGTTAAGTTTCTATGCAATCCCCACTTGCTATTAATATAACATTTTCTTGTTACATTAAAAGTGTGAATAATACAAGTGATAAAAGATCGTACTACACATGAAGATTAAATGTGCAAACCCAAAAAGTTGTTACTTCAAAAGAACTTCAAATCACTAATATACTACAACATGTTGTCATTTATATGCACCATAGGTGGGTAATTACCTATGAAAAAGAAATTCAATAATTAGCAATTATAACTATACATACATATATGTGTGTGTAAAACTTAATTTATAAATTAAATTAATTTATATGGAACTTGATTAATTTATATGAAACTTGATTAACTTGGTTAACTTTTATAAAATTAAATTGATTTATATAAACTTTAGTTAATTTTATAAAATTTAGTTAATTTATATAATCATATGGAAACGATATCAATAACATATGGAATTTCTTGAAATGGACGTAAATTTTGTTTAAAATACTTTATTCAACAATTGCATGTATACTATTATAAACATATTAACTTTTATAAAACTTAATTAAATTTTACAAACTTATTTGATTTTTAAAAACAGTTGGCTAATTCAATTATTATTGTAACGATCCCGATTTATAGTTAAATTTAATTTGGTAATTAATGTTAAATTGTGAATTTATTGGTGAATTAATTCAAATTTTTCCAAATCTAATAAAGATATGTTTTGTTATTCATTTATCTTGGAATTGAAATTCAAAATTCAAAATCTTATAAATATATTAGATTTGCAAACATTATATTTTCAATTAATAAAGATTTGTTTCCAATTACATTTAAAATAGGCATTTTGGTTTGGAAGTTATATTTTAAAATTAATACAATAATTTTTGAATTGCTATTTGAAAATTATAAATAAAATGCGATATAAACACAAATTGATTGTGAATTGAATTGAATTTAAATTTCAAAAATAAATATTTTAAAAAGATAAGTTGAATTTGAAGAACCTATAATATTAAGTTAATTTGTTTCCTAATTTGAATATATATACATTGTGATTTGGAAATGATATTTTTAATTTAATATTTATATAATTTTCAAAAGGCTATTTAAAGGTTAAAATCTAATTTATATATAGATATATTTTTAGTATATAATGAAGCTTTAAAATCAATTTCCTTAAAAGTTATATATATATATATATATATATAATATATATATATATATAAAAAGAAGTGTATTAATAATAGAATTGTATATATATAAAAACATTTGTTTTATCAAGTGTAAACAAGATATATTATGTATGTAAATAAGATTTGAATAAAATATTAATAAACATTTAAACATATGTTAAGATATAAATACTCAAGGGTTTAAAAACATTTTTTTAAGGATTATGTAAATTAAAATAAAAGGCAAGGACTTAAACACAAATTTATTTCATTTAACATTTGTAAGACATATAACTTAAAAATTTAAACAAGTGTAAGCATTTATTATGAAAATTAGACAAGTGTTGAGTTAAAATAAACAAGTGGCAAGCAAGTTTATTTTTCCTTTTTAATCCAAAATTTTAAAATATGAATAAGAAAGAAACTTGGTTATTATTCTCAGTTCATACTTCCCAAAACCTGGTAATTGAAATGAAAAAAAAGAAGAGAAATCAAGCATAAACAAAATTATTAAGGGAAAAAAATCCTCTTTAAAAATTCAAAACCTGAAACAGTCAACAAACAACTACAAACTCAAACCAAATTCAAAGCAATCAGATCAATGCAACCAGATCAAAATAAAGATACTGTCTCTATTCCCAGTTTCAACCTGAAGCAATTAACAAGCTTCAACCTGGAAATCAAAAATACAAAAGTCTGGAACTAATTTAACTCAAAATCTGAGATCAAAGCAAAGATCAAATTCAATTACAACTGATTCAATATTAGCAACATCATCAGATCATGGCTCAAACTCAACAAATCAGATCAGGTTCAAGTTCCAGATTCAAGTCAAAAGCAATTCCAGGCTTAAAAATCTTATCCTCTATACTTCAAAGCAAGGCGAGCAAACTTGACCTTATCATATCTTTTGATGTTGGATTTGTATGTGAAATATGTGCTAGTTTAATTATGTGAAAATTTCTGCATATATAAGTCTATATATGTATGCATGTTTGTGTATACCTGTAGATTGTCTCTGTTAGCAACAGGATAACAGAAAAATTCAAAAAATATCAAAAAAAATTATATCTCAAAATCTAGAAAGATTTAGGAAATGATGTTTAAATGAAATTTGTTTTATAGAGAAGGTCTTAATTGTAAAAATATTTTTTGAGAAGAATTTATTTAAGTTTGTTTGGAAATTTAAAAATACAGTGGAAAATTTTCAAAACATGATTAATTCGAATGATATAATTGCTTAATTCACTTATACCATTTATATCGTCTACTAAAATCACGATTTTTAAAAGTAATTTCGAATTTTAAGTTCGTAAATGATGAGAATGTTTGAGTTGAACGAATAATGAAGTTTAGACAATTGTCGATGATCAGTGAACCGATCTGGGTCGGGCATGTTGTCAGAGATGGAGGGAGGAAAGGTGATCATCAGAAAAATGTCTTGAGGATTTTCCAATGACCATGGCAACGACGCGTGGAGTATTTAGGGTTTATCGACCTACTTCGGTCGATGATAAAGCGAGGGTGATTTCAACGTCATCAATGCGTCGAGGCTGACCGGACCTAGGGGAAAAGCTTCGTGGGTCGATAACGTTGCTTTGGTCACAGAGGCAGTGTTCCAGGTTGTCTGTTCGACGGCATCGAGGCGTTTGTATTGATCAGGTCTGGTTCCAGATAGCCATCCATTTGCTCAAATTTGAACTCGATGTTGTTTTGAGGTATTGGGTGTTTTGGATGGTCAACGGGGTCATCGTCGACCAGCTGGAACTAGTGGCAATGATCAGAGTCGCTCTGACAAACTGTGCACGTGCACACTTGTAGTTTGGGTGTCTGGGAATCATGGAATCGGGGAAGACAGCTTGCTTTTGGGTTCGACTCGAAGTAAGCAATGATTTTCTCGTGGGAAAACAAAGAATTGGGTTGACACGGGAAAACCAGAAGGGGGGCTCGAGTGGGAATCGGGTTAGACCCGAAGCCAGATTTCAAATAGCTTTTAAATGTTTTTTTGAAAAAAAAAAAAGGTATAAGTTTTAAATTTAAAATTGAATTTAGTTTAAATTATTATATGATAATGTTTTAAATTATTTGATTAAAAGAAGTTATAACTTGTCTAACTTAATTTTGTTAAGTTAAATGTTTATTTATTTTAAAAACCTAAATTACATGATTTAATTAAGTAAGATTAATTTTAAAGATAAATTATTTTTAAATACGTTAATGATGATTAAGTAATAGAGGTAATGGTTTATCATAAATGATATTTCGAATTGTAATTAACTTGAAGATATTAAGTTAATTTATATGAGATTTTAAAGATAAAGAAGTTTATCTTGAAATAATAATTTTTATTATGAATAAACTTAAAAAGGGTTTAAGTTAAATTATATGATTTTGCTAGTTTGTTTCAAAGGTTATTTAAAATAATAGTTATGAAATTAAATAAGATAGATAGTTTACCTTAAGATAATTGGAGTCTAAATTAATTAAAGGATCTTTATTGACTAATAAAGGATAATTACTTGATAAGGATAATTAAAAAGATTAATTACTTGATGTAATTAATTAAATGTTTATTTACATAATTATTTAAAGGATAATTTATTATGTGATTAATAAATTAAGGTAATTAATTTAAGGATGATTAACTTAATTAAGGATAATTAATTTAATTAATTAAGGGTTAATTAATTTATTAATTAATCAATTAAGGGTAATTAATTTTAAAGGATAATTAAATAATTAAAGGTTAGTTATTTAAAAATTATAGATTGATTTATTTATTAATCAAGGTTGATTAATTGGTAATCAAAGGTTAATTAATTTATTATTAAAGGTTAATTAATTTATTATTAATGGTTAATTAATAAATGATTAAAGAATAACTAATCAGAATGATTTGTAATTGATTAATATTAATTAACCAGGATTAGTAGTTTATTCATAAGTACTTAATCTGATTTAGATTAATCAGATGATTAACTAACCTTACTTATGGATGCTTGAATTATATTGAATGCTTGAAATTGTTTGATATCTCTGCTGTGTGATGATTTGTGATATAAATTATTCTTTTTTGAGTTGTGATGAATGTAATTTATCTGTGATGAATGTAATTTATTTATCTGTGATAGATTTATATTATTTACCTGTGTATCTGTGAATGAAAGATAAGCGTTATAGATTATACCGCTTATCGATATTGATATGATTGAATCTGTGATTATTGATGTTGTTGCACTATTGTGTGAAACCCCTGGACTACACTATACACACACAAATATGGATTGCTCGAGGAAATTGGTTAAGTCATAGATTTTTGAAATGGTTTTAAAGTTGGATTTTGAATCCAAATGGTTTTGGAAATGGATTTGGGTTAAATATGAAAAGCTTTTGAAAAGAAGTTTTGAAGATGAATGTTATTTTGAATAACTTGATAAGGTTTTGAAATTTAAATAATTGATATGAATTTGAATTCAAGATTTGAAATTGAATTCTATGTTGAGAATTTTAGTTTATAAAGGTTATACAAGTTATAGATGTGTTTATATGGGTTTTAAATCATTTTAAAAGTATTGTTTTAGGAATTTGAATTTAACCCAAGTTCTATACTTGAAGGGCTTTAACTTGTATAAATGTAATCGGATTTTTCCGAAACGAAAACTATTTTTTTTCAAATAATAAAAGCTTTTATATAAGGAAAGAATTTCCAATTTATGTTGAAAGGATTTCAAGTTCGAAATGAAAATGGTTTTCCAAGTTATGAATATATCTTTCGAAATGGTTTTGAAAGCTATGAATTAAATCTTTGATTTAAATATTGGAGAGTTAATCCAATTTGAAGTGGAAATTGTTTTGAAAGAATGTGAATGGGTCTTTGTGAAAAATGGGTGAACTTTCTGAGGTGAATCTTTTTGTTTAAAAGATTTGAAAATGGTAATTTTTTAAACCATTTAAAAAAAAGTTTTGGGTTTGAAGTTGTGACTTGACTGAAATCCCAATACCTGTATGTTTTTAAATATTGCGCTCATTATTCGGTTTAGCCAGGAGAGGACCTTGTGTCATATAACCCATTCTGAATAATGATACGACGATATGGATAGCATTTGAAGACCGATGGTGAAGACCGTGTATTTTCAAGAATGAAAGGATAACCCGTTGAATGTCTCTGCACTGAGTTGCATTGGTATAGAGATCTCCATATGTGATGGGGAGTCCGATCGGGATTGTGAATACCCGGATTGCAAGGGCTTCTTTGGAAGTGCCTTCGGTTCTGTTCGAACTCGGAACAGACTTGTATGGATGTGTGTCTGACGTTACACTTTGAGATGCAAAGCTGGTTTCGATCAAGTACATTTCTGTTTGGTGGCAAAGATTTATTCTCTTAGTTTAACACCCTTCTCTGAGACGTACGAGCTCAGACGTTATGTAGTTGATGGTTACTAGTGATACATTTCCAATTTGGTAATGTGGCATACGAAGTGCTGCTGATCATTTGTTGATCGAAGCATGGCTTTGTGAAAAGCGTAGCTTTATGGACGAGACTGCATCAGGACCTCACACCCCGGAAATGGTCGAAACAGGAAAGATGCGGCAAGGTTGCAGGGGTCGTGCCCCTAGGGTATGTCCATTTCTTTTGGAAAAGGGTGGTATCATGGTATGGTATTACTGTGTGGTTGTTGCTTTGTGGTTGAGAATCCTCGGATAAAGTTCGCAAACGACCAGTGATGGCATATCTTTAGGTGCTCGGGAAAGGGGTAAACCGGCCTTGTGTTGGCAGAGATCCGGATAGTTATCGGGACGTACCTCTAGAGGCGTACCCATGTGGCAATAGGAAGTTCCTTAACCCGACCATTTGTTGGAAATCCAATCACCAATACGCGCCTTGTACGGTTTTAGTTGTAGAACCTATCATTTAACATGGTAGCTATAGTAGGCATAATATAATGGTACGTATGCTGGCTATGATTAATATTATACTTGCAAATGTTTTCTGCACTATGCACTAATAATAATATCAAATGGTTTTTGCGTATCAAGCATGTTTGACTATCATAAGAAGAAATCTCCCCCAAGTTTGCGATTGCATTGTGTGTGCGCCGAGAGGCCTTATGGTAGTTTCATTTTTCAAAGAGCATTGCGGATTTCAATCTTAAATTCTTTTGTTGTTGTTGTTGTTGTTGTTTTTGTTTAAAAACTATTTTTGTTTTCTCATACTAGTCCCATGACTGAGCCGGAGTTTATTGTTCCCTTCCTAAACTCTGGGTGCCCACAATTTTCCACACGGGCAGTCTAGAGTTGGGTTTTTCAGAAAATCAAATAATAAGTATAGATTCGATAGCCTATGAAGTCTTTGGTTTGGTGGCATTTGGAGATCTTCTTCAGTCTTTGGATCTTTGAAGCTTTTGGTTTGGCGATCACGGTTGGGATCGAAATTGCTACGAGTTCAGCTTGATGATCGTTCTTGCTTGAAGTCAAGAGCTTTGGCTTTCGTGATAGATTTTTTGGGATTTCTATCCTTCTTCCTTTTGAAAATAATATTGGTGTTCCTCTGTCGAAGATTATCTTTCCGCTGTTATATTTAGCTCTGATTTGTATTGATATTCAGTTGTAACAATTGTTGTATATCAATAATATTATTCATTTCTTCCACTATGCTATTGTACTTAATGTGTTATAAGCTCCGACGAACCAGATTCGGCGTTTGAATCTGCGGCATTCGACTACAAGTGAAGTACGGATGTCGATTTTCGTAGGTCGAGTCAGGGTCGTTATAATTGGCATCAAAGCTAAAGGTTGAACTTTAGCTTTTGGAGTATAACACATTAGGTAACTCATTAGAGATAGGGCGAAGTATACCCTAGAATGGTATGTCCCTAATATATCCGTCCGTATGCCTAAGTAAATTCTCTTACCATTCACTAATAGTGAGTATGAGTGCAAGAAGAGGACGAGACAGGGGACAGGGGAATACGACTACATATAGTCGACACCCTGCAACAACAGAAACAATCTTTTCCCATCAATCTCTTTTAATCACCATTCAATTTCAATTCTTTGATTGCTTCATGGCAGCTACAAGGAGAAGATTCGGTATAGTGATGGCCTTGCGAATCGTTGTAGAAAAGATTCTAGTTCCTATCTCGTATTCTCGTTATCAGCTTTTCGTTCCAACTTTAACGAAATTGAAATTTTATTGGAATAAATTGGTAAATTAAATATGAAGTTAAATTAAATTGTATCGATAAAACGATTTCGATCAAAACCAAATTTGAAAATTCTATTGTAATTTTTGGTAAGAATCAAAGCCCGAAGAGGGACAAGCTAGTGTAAACTTTGAGATATTCCAACCTGGATTGAGTATCCATTTTTTTTATTTTTTGGGGTCCAGATATATCCTACAAATGGTTAGTTGTCCTTCGGACTAACCAATGCCCCTATTTATTTCGTACATCCGGTGACCCGAGTATCCTGTGTAGTATTGAATGAGTTCGTTCTCATATTTATTAGTGATATTATGATTTGGTGAGCCAAATAGAGAATAGATAATCGGCTTGATTGATGAGTCGATTCTCTATCTTTGAGTATTCATCCTTTGTTGTCTCCCTGGCAAATTTCGAGGATGAAATTTTCTTAAGGGGGGAATTTGCAACGATTCCGATTTTTAGTTAAATTTAATTTGGTAATTGATGTTAAATTGTGAATTTAATGGTGAATTAATTCAAATTTTTCCAAATCTAATAAAGATATGTTTTGTTATTTATTTACTTTGGAATTGAAATTCAAAATTTAAAATCTTATAAATATGTCAGATTAGCAAACATTATATTTTTGATTAATAAAGATTTGTTTTTCAATTACATTTAAAATAGGCATTTTGGTTTGGAAGTTATATTTTGAAATCAATACAATAATCTTTGAATTGCTATTTGAAAATTATAAATAAAATGTGATATAAATACAAGTTGATTGTGAATTGAATTGAATTTGAATTTCAAAAATAAATATTTTAAAAAGATAAGTTGAATTTGAAGAATCTATAATATTTAGTTAATTTGTTTCCTAATTTTAATATATCTACATTGTGATTTGGAAATGATATTTTTAATTTAACATATATATAATTTTCAAAAGGGTATTTAAAGGTTAAAATCTAATTTATATATAGATATGTTTTTAGTATATAGTGAAGCTTTAAAATTAATTTCCTTAAAAGTTATAAATATATATATAAAGAAATGCATTAATAATAGAATTTTATACGTATAAAAACATTTGCTTTTATCAAGTGTAAACAAAATATATTATGTATGTAAATAAGATTTGATAAGATATTAATAAACATTTAAACATATGTTAAGATATAAATACTCAAGGGTTTAAAAACATTTTTTTATAAGGATTATGTAAATTAAAATAAAAAGCAAGGACATAAACAGAAATTTATTTCATTTAACATTTGTAAGACATATAACATAAAATTTTAAACAAGTGTAAGCATTTATTATGAAAATTAGACAAGTGTTGAGTTAAAATAAACAAGTGGCAAGCAAGTTTTGTTTCCCTTAGTAATCCAAAATTTTAAAATATGAATAAGAAAGAAACTTGGTTATTATTCTCAGTTCATACTTCCCAAAACCTGGTAATTGAAATGAAAAAAAAGAGAAATCAAGCATAAACAAAATTATTAAAACCTGGAAAACAAATCCTCTACAAAAATTCAAAACCTAAAACAGTAAACAAACAACTACAAACTCAAACCAAATTCAAAGCAATCAAATCAATGCAACCAGATCAAAATAAAGATATTGTTTCTGTTCCCAGTTTCAACCTAAAGCAATTAACAAGCTTCAACTGGAAATCAAAAATACAAAAGTCTGGAACTAATTTAACTCAAAACCTGAGATCAAAGGAAAGATCAAATTCAATTACAACTGATTCAATCTGAGCAACATCATCAGATCATGGTTCAAACTCAACAGATCAGATCAGGTTCAAGTTAGAGATTCAAGTCAAAAGCAATTCCAGGCTTAAAATTTTTGTCCTCTGTACTTCAAAGCAAGGTGCGCAAACCTGAACTTATCATATCTTTTGATGTTGGATTTGTATGTGAAATATGTGCTTGTTTAATTGTGTGAATTTTTTTGCATATATAAGTCTATATGTATGCATGTTTGTGTATACATGTAGATTGTCTCTGTTAGCAATTGGATAACAGAAGAAAAAAAATTATATCTCAAAATCTAAAAAGATTTAGAAAATGATGTTTAAATGAAATTTGTTTTAAGAGACCATGTATTAATTGTAAAAATATTTTTTGAGAAGAATTTATTTAAGTTTGTCTAGAAATTTAAAAATACAGTGGAAAATTTTCAAAACATGATTAATTCGAATGATATAATTGCTTGATTCACTTATACCATTTATATCGTCTACTAAAATCACGATTTTTAAAAGTAATTTCACGAATTTTAAGTTCGTGAATGACGAGAATGTTTGAGTTGAACGAATAATGAAGTTTTGACAATTGTCGATGATCAGTGAAGCGATCTGGGTAGGGGATGTTGTCAGAGATGGAGGGAGGAAAGGTGATCATCAGAAAAATGTCTAGAGGATTTTCCAGTGACCATGGCGACGACGCACGGAGCATTTAGGGTTTATCGACCTACTTTGGTTGATGATAAAGTCAGGGTGATTTCAACTTCATCAATGCGTCGAGGCTGACCGGACCCAAGGGAAAAGCTTCATGGGTCGATGACGTTGCTTTGGTCAGAGAGGAAGTGTTTCAGGTGGTCTATTCGACGGCGTCGAGGCGTTTGTATTGATTCGGTCTGGTTCCAGATAGGCATCAGTTTGCTCAAATTTGAATTTGATGTTGTTTTGAGGTACTGGGTGTTTAAGATGGTCAACGGGGACATCGTCGACCTGCTGGAACTAGTGGCGATGATCGAAGTCGCTCCGACGAATTGTGCACGTGTACATTTATTGTTTGGGTGTCTAGGAATCATGGAATCGGGGAAGAAGGGTTGCTTTCGGGTTTGACTCGAAGTAAGCAATGATTTTCTCGGGGGAAAGCAGAGAATTGGGTTGACAGGGAAAACCAGATGGGGGGCTCGAGTGGGAATCGGGTTAGACCCGAAGCCAGATTTCAAACAGCTTTTAAATGTTTTAAAAAAAAAAGAGATAAGTTTTAAATTTAAAATTGAATTTAGTTTAAATTGTTATATGATAATGTTTTAAATTATTTGATTAAAAGAAGTTATAACTTGTCGAACTTAATTTTGTTAAGTCAAATGTTTATTTATTTTAAAAACTTAAATTACATGATTTAATTAAGTAAGATTAATTTTAAAGATAAATTGTTTTTAAATACGTTAATGATAATTAAGTAATAGAGGTAATGGTTTATCATAAATGATATTTTGAATTGTAATTAACTTGAAGATATTAAGTTAATTTATATGAGATTTTAAAGATAAAGAGGTTTATCTTGAAATAATAATTTTTATTATGAATTAACTTAAAAAGGGTTTAAGTTAAATTGTATGATTTTGTTAATTTGTTTCAAAGGTTATTTAAAATAATAATTATGAAATTAAATAAGATAGATAGTTTATCTTAAGATAATTGGAGTCTAAATTAATTAAAGGATCTTTATTGACTAATAAAGGATAATTACTTAATAAGGATAATTAAAAAGATTAATTACTTAATGTAATTAGTTAAAGGTTTATTTACTTAATTATTTCAAGGATAATTCATTATGCGATTAATTAATTAAGGTAACTAATTTAAGGATGATTAACTTAATTAAGGATAATTAATTTAATTAATTAAGGGTTAATTAATTTATTAATTAATCAGTTAAGGGTAATTAATTTAAAGGATAATGAAATAATTAAAGGTTAATTATTTAATGATTATAGATTGATTTATTTATTAATCAAGGTTGATTAATTAATAATTAAAGGTTAATTAATTTATTATTAATGGTTAATTGATAAATGATTAAAGAATAACTAATCAGAATGATTTGTAATTGATTAATATTAATTAACCAGGATTAGTAGTTTATTCATAAGTACTTAATCTGATTTAAATTAATCAGATAATTAACTAACCTTTCTTATGGATGCTTGAAATTGTTTGATATCTCTACTGTGTGATGCTTTGTGATATAGCTTATTCTGATTTGAGTTGCGATGAATGTAATTTATCTGTGATGAATGTAATTTATCTGTGATGAATGTAATTTATCTTTGATGAATGTAATTTATTTATCTGTGATAGATTTATATTATTTATATGTGTATCTGTGTTTGAAAGACAAGCGTTATAGATTATACCGCTTATCGATATTGATATGATTGAATCTGTGATGATTGATGTTGTTGCACTATTGTGTGAAACCCCTGGACTACACTATACACACACAAATATGGATCACACAAGTTGGCAAAGTCACAGATTTTTGAAATGGTTTTAAAGTTGGATTTTGAATCCAAATGGTTTAGGAAATGGATTTGAGTTAACTATAAAAAGCTTTTGAAAAGAAGTTTTGAAGATGAAAGTTATTTTGAATAACTTTGATAAGGTTTTGAAATTTAAATAATTGATTTGAATTTAAATTCAAGATTTGAAATTGAATTCTATGTTGAGAATTTT
The DNA here is from genome assembly GCA_030765085.1 of Allium cepa. Classification (NCBI taxonomy): domain Eukaryota; kingdom Viridiplantae; phylum Streptophyta; class Magnoliopsida; order Asparagales; family Amaryllidaceae; genus Allium; species Allium cepa. Next base: position 553,116,548 of record CM060938.1, read on the forward strand.
GGTTTATAAAGGTTATACAAATTATAGATGTGTTTATATAGGTTTTAAACCATTTTAAAATTATTTTTTTGGGAATTTGAATTTAACCCAGGTTCTATACTTGAAGGGCTTTAACTTGTATAAATGTAATCGGATTTTTCCAAAATGAAAACTATTTGTTTTCAAATAATAAAAGCTTTCATATAAGGAAAGAATTTCCAATTTGTGCTGAAAGGATTTCAAGTTTGAAATGAAAATGGTTTTCCAAGTTATGAATGAATCTTTCGAAATAGTTTTGAAAGGTATGAATTAAATCTTTGATTTAAAGATTGGATGAGTTAATCCAATTTAAAGTGGAAATTGTTTTGAAAGAATGTGAATGGATCTTTGTGGAAAATGGATGAACTTTGTGAAGTGCCTCTTTTTGTTTAAAAGGTTTGAACATTTGTTTAAACCATTTAAAAAAAGTTTTGGGTTTTAAGTTGTGACTTAACTAAAATCCCAATATCCGTATGTTTTTAAATGTTGCGCTCATTGTTCGGTTTAGCCGGGAGAGGACCTTGTGTCATATGACCCATTCCGAATAATGATGACGATATGGATAGCATTTGAAGACCAGTGGTGAAGACCGGATATTTTCGAGAACGGAAGGATAACCCATCGAATGTCTCTGCACTGAGTCGTGTCGGTATAGAGATCTCCATATGTGATGGGGAGTCCGATCGGGATTGTGAATACCCGGATTGCAAGGGCTTCTTTGGAAGTGCCTTCGGTTCTGTTCGAACCCGGAACAGACTTGTATGGATGTGTGTCTGACATTACACTTTGAGATGTAAAGCAGGTGTCTATCAAATAAATTTCTGTTTAGTGGCGGAGATTTATTCTCTTAGCTTAACACCTTTCTCTAAGACGTACGAGTTCAGAGGTTATTTAGTTGATGGTTACTAGTGATACATTCCCAATTTAGTAATGTGGCATACGAAATGTTGCGGATCATTTGTTGATCGAAGCATGGCTTTATGAAAAGCGTACTTTGTAGACGATACTACATCCGGACCTCACACCCCGGAAATGGTCGAAACAGGAAAGATGCGGGTAGGTTGAAGGGGTCGCGCCCCTAAGGTATGTCCATTTCTTCTGGAAAAGGGTGGTATCATGGTATGGAGCCCAGATACTTAACCCATGTTGACACTGTAAATCTATTACTGTGTGGTTGTTGCTTTGTGGTTGGGGATCCTCGAATAAAGGTCGCAAACGACCGAGGATGGCATATCTTTAGGTGTTACTCCTTGGAAGGGGGTAAACCGACCTGGTTTTAGCAGAGATCCGGGTAGGTTCTTGGGGCATCCCTCCAGAGGCGTACCCATGTGGCAATAGGAAGTTCCTTAGCCTGACCATTTGTTGGAAATCCAATCACTAATACGCGCCTTGTACGGTTTTAGTTGTAAAACCTACCATTTAACATGGTAGCTATAGTAGGCATACTATAATGGTACGTATGGTGGCTAAGATTAATACTATACTTGCAAATGTTTTCTGCACTATGCACTAATAATAATATCAAATGGTTTTCGTGTATCAAGCATGTTTGACTGTCATAAGGAGAAATCTCCCCCAAATGTGTGATTGCATTGTGTGTGTGCCGGAAGGCCTTTTGCTAGTTTCATTTTCCAAAGAGCATTGCGGATTTCAATCCTAAATTTCTTTGTTGTTGTTTTTGTTTAAAACTTTTTTTTTCTCATACCAGTCCCATGACAGACCTGGAGTTTATTGTAATCTTCCTAAACTTTGGGTGCCCATAATTTTCCACACGAGCAATCTAGAGTTGGGTTTTTCAGATAATCAAATAATAGGTATAGATTCGATAGCCTTTGAAGTCTTTGGTTTGGTAGCATTTGGAGATCTTCTTCAGTCTTTGGATCTTTGAAGCTTTTGGTTTGGCGATCGCGTTTAGGATTGAAATTGCTACGAGTTCAGCTTGATGATGGTTCTCGCTTAAAGTCAAGAGCTTTGGCTTTAGTGATGGAGTTGTTGGGATTTCTATCCTTCTTCCTTTTGAAAATAATATTGGTGTTCCTCTGTCGAAGATTATCTTTCCGCTGTTATATTTAGTTCTGATTTGTATTGATATTCAGTTGTAACAATTGTGGTATATCAATAATATTATTCATTTCTTCCGCTTTGTTGTTGTACTTAATGTGTTATAGGCTCCGGCGAACTAGATTCGACGTTTGAATCTGCGGCATTCGAGTACAAGTGAAGTACGGGTGCCGATTTTCGAATGTGGAGTCATGATCATTATAATTATAAAACTTAATTAACTTAGTTAATTATTTTAAACTTAGTTAATTTGTTATTGTTGTTGTTACTAATATTAATATTATTATATTATTTTATTACTTATTATTATATTATATTATTATTATTATTCTAAATTTAGTTCATTTTTTAAAACTTTTTAATTTTTATAGAACTTAGTTAACTTCGTTAATTTTTACAAAAATTAGATAATTTTTATAAAAATTAGGTGCTTTTTATAAAACTTAGTCAATTTTTGTACAATTTAACAAAGATTTCAAAATAGAGATCATGATTTTTATAAAACTAATTTTTATAAAACTTAGTTAAATTTAATGAACTTATTTAGTTTTAAAACGATTAGCTTTTTTAATTATTATAAAATTTAATTAACTTAGTTACTTATTTTAAACCGGGTTAATTCGTTGTTGTTGTTATATTATTATATTTTTATTTTATTTTATTTATTATAATTCTTCTTCTAAATTTAATTAATTTTTATAAACTTAATTAATTTTTATATGACTTAGTTAACTTAATTAATTTTCATAAAAATTAGATGATTTTTATAAAACTTAGTCAAATTTTATAACAATTTAACAAAGATTTCAAAACAGAGATAATGATTTTCATAAAACTAATTTCTATAAAACTTAATTAAATTTGGTGAACTTACTTAATTTAAAAAAAAAGGGAAAACCTTATTTAATTATTATAAAACTTAATTAACTTAGTTACTTATTTTAAACTTAGTTATTTATTATTATTATTATTTTATTTTATTACTACTACTACTATTATATTATATTATTATTATTCTTGTAAATCAGTTAATTTATTGAAATAGTGAAGAGAGACAATTCGATGCATATAATATTACCTCGCCTCTTTTTGTGTATGGTCTGAAACAAAGCCTGCATCAATATTCCACCTCTAGAGCCTACCAACTACATATCAATGTTGAGATGCAAATAAAAAAATTATAATAACTATGTAGCTAAAAAAGGAATTCAAAAAACTTTCCACTAATCATATTTATAAAATTCACTGTAACTCACAGCATATTTACACAGCAAAAGAGAACTTAAACATGTTACAAGAAAACATAAAGATACCTAAACAATTTGTTCCGACTCAGAAGGCAGTAAAATGTAAGATTAAAACAAGCATACAAAGGTTCAACAAGCTATTAATACTTCAGATTCAAATAAAATATATCAAAGATCAGAATGCAGAAATTCACCTTCAGACGCAGGAAATTTTATATTTGGCACACTTTTCTTTATTTCTGAGGGCCTTGAGATGATTAATCTTGCTACACTCTCAGCTGCAACGGCACTGGTTTCTATAGTGCTGGCTGCATTCTCGAAATATGTAATACAAATGCATTCCTTCTAGAACAATTGGTGCAAACACTTCTGGAGCATTACAACGAAAATACGCTGCCCAATCTATGAATATAGTTTCCTTCCTAATGCTGAAAGATCATCAAACTTCTATCATTTCACTAGTTGCTGTAATTGCACCAGTAAAACTGTTAATACCATACATGACTTACCTGAACAATTGGTCTAGCAAACTTTCATTCGCAGGAGCACGTGAAAACATTTTATAGACCATATCTTCATTGTTGTATGTTTTTAAAGAAATTCAGGAAAATGGAATATCAAGGGTTTCAATCGTCCCAATGTGACCAGGGATGTCTGATGCATCTTTAAAGCCAAAATATCCCTGCAAATAAATGCAGCATTTTACCAGCCTATATTACTGAAAAATAAATGAAATGGACCAAAATTACTTACTAAGTTCAATAGTCCCCTAACAAAGGTTGTGAAAGTGTGGTGCATTCTTCTATTCGGAAGTGAAACAAAAGGCGAAAATGAGATATTCAGCTCATCAAGAGGCATTGCAATAACAGTAACATCGCATTCGTGGCTGTTTCCATGGGTACTTTTAGGCAAATAATGAAATTTCTTGTATGAAATAGAATTGATCTCTTCATTTAGTTTAAGTTTTCCATTTGTGTGATTGATTAGACCAGAAACCAACTCCCAGTTGCCTCCCTTATGGACCAGACGCCTGGATCAAAACCAGCTAAAGAGACCGCTCTGCAAATCCACTAATGCTAATGCTCTGTCTGTAGTTGATCTTGTGGTTACCTAATAGTATTGTAGGCGTTGCATAATATTTGATGATTGTTTCAACTAAATGTAACGTATTTCAAGAAAAGTTAGTTGTTAACCTTCTTACTCTTATAATACTTAAACATTTGTCAAAACATGTAGAAAACTTCTAACAAAATGTAAAATCTTATTCAGCAACCCTTTCACAATCTTATTTAGTATTTACATGCAGTTTTGTATCACAACATACTAGAAATATAAGAATGACTCGTTATACATAATTAATTTTTATCGTTTCTCAAATAATTGCTCGTAAAAATTTCTTAAAGACCCAACAATATCAACATATATAATGTTCCATTCTTGAAATTTACCTAAAATATCATATATAAGTCTGGTCTTTGAAATTTTATTATTTCTTGTTCAAACCTTTGCGTCTAATATTCTGCATTAAATAATAAAAAATGCAGATACCACCAGTATCCAGTACATGGAGTAGATGAAAATATCTGTGATCATAATTTAGTGTTTCTGACATCAATGTTCATTAACAAGTTCAAACAAATTAGACCACTTGAGTTGTTAATCAATTAGCTTGCATACAAATGATCTCAAGTAAAAATGAATATCCAACCCCGCTTCAGCTCTTTAAGGCTTTGAGTTGAATTAGTTCCGTCAACCCCAATTATTCAACTGAGCTGAATATGCTGTCAAATTATCTCCTTGTTAGAGATGGCCTTGTGCTGCAAGCTGTGCTTATTAGTCTACTTTCTTATTATTTTTGAAAGCTCATTTGATTGATTAGTTTCTTGTTCTAGTGTACACAATTATTGATACACTTTTTATAATTCGAAATGTTATAAACTTTGATTGTATCCACGTAGATCTTAAATTTATTTAAACTTAGTTTCAAAGTCACTTCAAACTATATATATTTCTCAAATCATAGTTTCATAAAATATAAATAACTAATACCTCATACAAGAGCTAATTTTGATTATTTAGTTTCCAATATGTGCTTTACAGAAGGAAAAAAAATAGTGGATGGATTTGAAAAATCAAAATATCATTAGAACTTGAGAGCTCAAGAAAATGGCTACCATGTCCATCAAGTATAATCCAATCTTTGACAACAATCCCGATCAGCTTTCTAGAGACTCTCATCATGTCGCCAATCCTCCTTCTCTCTATCCTCCTTCATTCTTATCAAATCTGAAGGATAAGCCTCCAGATAAAGATGATGATGGCTTTCAAATTGTTAAAAGTCAGCGTATGAATTTTTCTTGAAAATCTCAAAAACCTTCGCAAGGGCATTCAGCAAATTCCCTGGCCAAGTCTCTGATCACTGGGCAGAGATCTAACCAAAGTTTCACTAACAAGCAGTAAAGATTTAATTAAGTTATAAAGCCTCCAAGAATTTATATATCTGATATACACAATCCTTCCAAGCCATCATCATCCTGGGCAGATTTAGTTAAGAATGGAGGCTTCAAAACTAATTTTGATTTAAACTTTTCTGCTCCTATTAAATTAGGAGACAAGAAAGTTGCGGCTTTTAAGGAGGAGATAAGTCGAAGGACAGAAAACAAGTGGAGTAACTCTATTATAGCTTATTTATATGGCTCTCGTCCATATTATCATCACTTCAGGGACTTTGTATCAAAAACTTGGAATCCGATCGGTAATTTCAAAATCTTCATAAAAACAATGGTTTCTTTATCATCAGATTTTCAGATGAACAAGATTGCAAAGTTATCCAAAATGGTCCTTTTTTTATTGGCGGTAAATTAATCATCTTGAAAAGATGGGACAAGAAACTGATTCTTGACCGGGATCTTCTTTCTACCTATCCTATCTAGATTAGGTTGCCCAAATTAAATCTCAGACTATGGGACAAAGAGGCTTTTGCTGCCATAGCTAGCGTAGTGAGTAACCCGCTAAAGCTAGACGAGCCTACAGCAAACGAGACGTGTTTCAGCTATGCTAGAATATTAGTTGAAATAAGAGCTACTAATGAATTACCAGACCATGCTCTTATTTCTATGCATGATGGTGAAAGCGTTACACAAAAAATTGAGTATGAATTTATTCCACCACGATGTTTGAAATCCGCTTGCTTTGGACATCTCTCAGAATCTTGCTCTTGGAAAACTGTTTGGAAAGAAAAAGAATCTTCAAATTACAATTTTGATAAATATTCTTTGCCAGTTCCAGAAATCACAGAAAATTCAAATCAAGAAAATCAGTTTTCTAAGGAATTTCTTCAGATACTAATATCACTATTCCCTCGGTTCCTGTCTCTAAATTAGATTCAGGAAAATCTCTTCAAAACATCGATCTCTATTCATACTCGGTGGTTACGAAAGAAAATATTGAAAAGCGTTCTATTGATTTGACTGAGCAATCTGAGAGTCCCATTTCGCAAGAGATATCAAGAAATAATAAAGCAAAAGCCTCAAATCTTGTTGTAGCCATGGATACTGATCAGCAAATGACTGAGACGGATCTTGCTATTTCAGATCCAAATGGCAATTTTAAGGTAAACAAAGGTAATCAAGCACAGAGCAAAGGGGATTATAAAGAACAGTTCTTGCTTCCTCCCCCGGGCAGGAAAAAGCAATTTTAGTTACAGACATAGATACAAATGATTCGCAAATAGAAGATATAACACTCTCAAAAAACTGTTCCTCAAAAAACACAGCTATGCCTGAATCTATGTTAGAGAATGTTGGATTACTTTTCTCCTCTACCTCCTCTTCTCCTGTCAACAGCAAAAGAAAGAAAGCCAGGAAAAAGTATATTTAATGAAATAATGAATAAAAATGCTGAAGATTGTCCAACTCCAAATTCTGATCTACTTGAGAAGAAATACATTATCAAAAACCCTAAACGGGAGGAGTTTCTCAAAATTCAAGGCAAATAAGACTGTAAAAGGAAAGGGGAGAAGGCTACTAAAAGCATGGGACTAAGCAACAAAATCTTACAATAGTTACTGATATATCCTTTATATATTTATAATTATGAATATTATTACTTGGAATGTGAGGGGACTTAATTCCCTTGAAAGGAAATTAGACCTTACAAATTTATTGCTTACTTATAAACCATCTTTAGCAGGCATTTTAGAACATAAACTCTCTGATAAAAACATTGATTTGCTTAGGATTAATAACCGAAATAGTTGGCATCTTATTCACAATAATTCTATGGGGAGAAATGGTAGGATGATTTTTTTTGGGATCCCAACATCTGGGACCTTTGCACATTTTCTCTTAATCTCCAATATATTCATTGTAATTTTAAAAATAAAGGGGGTCTCCAAATTTGTGTCTCTTTTATTTATACCTCAAATTCTAAAAATGAAAGAACTTAGCTCTGGAACTCTGTGGATCACCTCAATTCAAATATTAATTTTCCCTGGGTGGTTATTGGGAGATTTTAATACTGTTATGAAAGCTAATGAAAAAAACGGAGGAATTCCAATTCCATTCAAAAAATTAGAATTCTTCTCTAACTTTCTCATTAAAACTGGACTTATTGAACCTAACATCACAGGTAACAAATTCACCAGGAAATCAGGTGAATATAGAAATATTCATTGTAAGCTTGATAGAATCGTAGTCAATCAAGCTTTCATCAACCATTTTTTTGACTTTAATTGTTACACCTTACCCCAATACACTAGTGACCATACACCTATCCAGCTTATTATGTCCCAAAACATTTCAATCAAAAAAAAAAATCCTTTTAGTTTTAAGAATGGATGGGTTCAGGATCCTGATTATAAAAACATCTTTCAAAACTATCTAAAATTTTCTTCAAAAGGCTCTGCCCAATTCAAACATAGAAAATTCAATCAACATACTAAATAAAATCTCAAAGCATGGAATCTCAACAATAACAAAAACAAAAATGAAATCAATCAAATAAGAGAGGAATGTGTGAAATTACAAGACAGTATTGACTTTGACGGCTCAGACCAAACTAATATTAAAAAAAATCATTTGCAAAAAGACCAAACTAATATTAAAAAAAATCATTTGCAAAAAAAGCTTTCCAATTCACTTCACTCTGAGGGTGTTAATCTTAGGAAGAAAGCTAAAGTTAACTGGCTTTCTCATGGGGACTTACCAACCAAATTTTTCTATGCTAAAATGTCTTGTAGAAAGCATCATAACAACATAGGAAAATTAATCAACAGTAATGGTAAGATAATTAATGATGCCTCTTTACTAAAGAAGGAAGCTATTCTTTTCTTTTCTGATCAGTTTAATTCTGAGGAGAGTCCAAGTATTTTTCCAACTATTTCTCCTAAATTCTTACTTCATCCTAATAGTGAGAAAATCCTTCTTGCTCCTATAGGTTTAGATGTCATTAAAAAAATTGTTTTCTCAGCCAAAGACGATGAAAGTCCTGGCCCAGATGGGTTTGGGCTAAATTCTATAAAACTCATTGGGATGTTTTAAAAAAACATGATTCTTGAGGCTGTCAATGAATTTTTCTCAACTGGTAGGCTTTTAAAAAACATAAGTCATACTTTTACAACACTTGTCCCTAAAACCAAAAACTCTTCCAGCCTTGGGGAGTATAGGTGTAACGACCCGTTAAATTAATAATATTTAATGCATTAGATTAATATAATTTCTAATTTGGTTAAAAATAAATGTAGAAATTTGGTATAGTGGTTGCAATTTAGTGTAACTATAAAATTTTATGATAATAGATGTGGATAATGTAAATTTTCACAACTTGATTTAAAGTAATTTTGAAGAAACAAATAAATGTTGAATTTGTGAATGTTAGTGTAAATATTAACTTAAATGGTGTTCATTAATACAAAGATGTAATTAGTGTAGATAGTAATAATTTATGCCTGTAGTGAAAGGAAAAGAAAACTAATAGAAACATAAAATTCATTTTATGTAAACAAAAGTATAGTTTTGAACAAATTTATGAAGATGGATAAGGACAGTGTTTGTAATCAAGTTTGGTTATTAATATTTGAAAGATAGAGATGTGTAAATACGTTAATGAATTTATAATGGGAAGGAATGGTAGAATGAAAAGAATATATATAATAATAAGCATTTGATTCAATTAAGGGAATTAAATTATAATAAACGGTCATTTAATAAATTCAACGTTTGTGAGAAATCATAATAGTTGTGTAAAATGTGTACAAACTTGGATTTGGAAGTTTATTGGATTTATAACGGTTTTGTTATTAAGTGTATGAGTTTAAAAGTTATTCCCTTTTGTAAAGTAATAGAAGAATGCATAAAGATATAAACAGGGCTTAATAGAATTGACACTTAATGAATTGAATAAATTACCCATTTATGTAGATATGTATAGTGGACTATAAATGGCCTAAGCAAATATAAGATGGAATAATCATTGAGATTTGTACTATGAAAATAAATAGTAACATTTATTTGCAAGGAATAAAAGCCTATTTAGGTGACTAGAATTTGGAGTAATGACTATTGTATGTTACCTACCCTTATTTCTTGTTAATTTAGATTTTGGGAATCAAATTCAATTTATCCGCCAATTTACCGCAGTTAAAGTGAAATGAATTGGTGATTGAGAAATGTTAAATACAAATAAGATGTAAACCAAAGAAAATCCCATTTGTAATAAATTATGTAGAATAAAGTAAAGAAACTAGGAAATGAAAATGTGAAAATGTGGATGCAGTGAGATCTTAAGTGATAGTAACCTTGTTAGGCAAGTGATAACGGAATTTTGTGTATAACCAAATAAAAATCCAAATTTATTTGGAAATAAATTGCAATCAATTGAATTTATTGCAATTTAATGGATTTAATATTTAATAGTTTATGTAATTATTATTTGGAAGAAATTGGAGTTATTTGTAAAAAGGTATGAACCTAATGTTAATTTTTCTATGGGATTGACAATTAATATGAAATGAAAAGAAGAAAATTTGGGTCAGTAAAATTTAGAATTTATGCATAATAAAACGGATTCTAACCTTAATTATGACGTTATTGAGTTTAGATTGGAATTGGTAAACATTTGAGTGAAATCTTAAACTAATGTTCATATTGACAACAATAACTTAGAAATGATAGAAAGGAAGTGAATTTAATAGATTAATCAAACTTATGATGTGAATTCATCAAGATTGGAATTATTAATAAATAAGAAATATTAAGGCGAATAAATGGAGATTAAGTTTATTATTGAGTTTGGAATTTTATTTATGGTAAAAAGGTTAATTTCAATCAAATGAGTTGAAATGGAATTCAAGTCATTTATTTAATTTGACTTAAAATGAGGGTATAAGAAAACAAGTTTTAATAAGTGGGTTTTGAGGGTAAAATTTATAATTCCCAAATAATAATAAAAATGCAGAAATTAACACTGCAAATTGATATACTTATAGATTTTAATTCACACTCAAGCTTGTTAAATTATTTGGAAGTGATTGTGTTATATAAGTAATGAAATTTGGCCAATATTAGAAGTTGAAAAATAAAATTGGATTTTTATGATTTATTTAATTGATTTAATAAATATTAAAAATAGCCATTTTGGGCACGGACTCGGATTTCGACGAAACTAGTTTCATCGGATCCGTATCGGTGAATTATTATAGGATTTCAAATTTCGTATCGATCGGACTTGTCGTTTGATCGTACGGACGCGAAACGCCTTGAAATCAATTTTATTAAAATCAATTTGGAAATCTTGTTTTCAGCATAACTTCTTCATACGATCGAATTTGGTCGCGAAACTTTTTCCATCGCGTTCGGAATATTTTAAAACACCTATTTGGATATATAGTTTTAACAAATTCGACTCCGGAGGCATAGCGGGCTTTTTGGACCATGGTTTGTCACGCACGTTCATTCTTCAGCCTATCTACCCTATCGCTAGCCTACCTATATATATACAGCTATAAACCCTAGTCTCTATTCTTTTGCTGTAAGTTCATTTCTTCACTCCTTTCTCTTCCCCAAATGTATACATCTCAGATCCAATTCCAGATCTATCCACAGTTCAAAATCAAAAGTCAAAACTCAAAAAATTCAGAAAATTCTCAAAAAAATATATGTTGATGTTTTCGATACGCGTAATCTACTAGTGAAATTCGTTTTTCAATTGGAGCTGTCGTTCATCCAGAATAAATTCAAACAGCTCGTGGCCATTCATCAGCTCCGTAATAAACTTCGTCGGATCGAGAATTGCTTTCTGGGTATTGAAGAGGGAACCGAGGGGACTGCATCTATGTAGTTTATCTGGTGAATCGACGGTTGGATCGTCGCGTAAATTTGGATTTAGGGTTTAATTATGGTTGACGGCGGCTGTCCAGTGGGCACGAACGACGAGGGCAGCGCAGGTGAGGGGCGTTGCTGGTGGAGGAGGCACTCGGGGAGGGACGCGATGGAGAAATGGTGGACCGATCGATAGAGTACGGCGTGGTTTTCGATCTGCAGCGGCGTGCGTTTTGTGGGTACTTTTCACGCACGAGAGAGAGGGGAGATGGCCTTGATGACGTGGCGAGCAATGTTAGTATGTTTAAATTGTTTTGTTTAGATTTAAGTTTTGTTTTCAAATCGAATTTTCGACATAACTTCCACATACGAATTCGGATTCACGCGATTTTTCTTTTATTAGGATCGTAATTAAATTCCGGACTTGATGACGCTGGTTTGGACAAATTCTGAGACGGGCGAATTTTTGGGTTTAAATCGAATTTAAATTCGATTTAAATTCAGAAGGTGAGTGTTTTAACCCACCCACAACTATTAGAAGCTTTTATGTTTGTTAAATAAATTTTAGAAATGAATAGAAATTTATTTATGAGATTTTGGCATGTTATTTCATTCATATCTGTTGAATTGCATTTTATTGAATTTAACTGTTAATTTAATTGATTTATTGCGTGTTAATTGGCTGTCAGAAATTATTGTTTGCATAAGAACTGCTAGTTAACAGTTATGTCAATTATCACTGAAAATAAACTGTTAGATTTATAGTTGATAAATATAATTTGAATTAAACTGCCAATTATTACCTGTTGTATATTCCCAAACATATTTTGTTATTGGTTGATATTGCTTGATGTTTGTGACTGGATGATGGATGTGTTGTTGAATGGATGTTTTATTTGATATCATTAAACTGCAAGTTAGCATACATTTTACATTTCATTCGGGATTGTGGTTTGAAATGATAAAACCGCAAAGTTTTATTTTTAAATTGCGGATTGAAATGATAAATATCCGTATCACTTGACCATAGGATAGAAAATTATATACAGGCACCGCGGTCTATATATAACTATTTTAATGTGATTTCTATGGTTTGGATTGAATACGGTTTATAAATCTTAAATTTATATTGTATAAATATTTTATTCCATATTTATATACCTATGAAGTTGAAATTTTGAAATTAAAAGGAATATAAATTTCTTTATTGAAATGGAAGAAATTTAGAAAATGGAGTTTGGTAAATTTATATCCTATGTTTAAATGTAAAGTTGGAAATTTTAAGATATGATATTTGTAATTGGATTTTCCCAAAATAAATAGAAATGGATATTCTAGTATAATTTGAAGTGGAAAAATTCTATATATATATATATATATTTTACTAGAAAATTGAAGTCTTATTAATTATGGATTTTATGTGAATGGTCAAGATTAATTAATAGAATATTGATTTTGAAAGGATAAAAATCCAACTTTAGTTGAAATATTAATGCTCAAAAATGGATATAAATATATATAAAATTGAAATGGTTTTGGGACTTGAAGTAATATTTTGGATTTTGGTTTAACTTTAAAAGAAGAAATATTTGGAAAGCCATGTAATTTATTTCTTTATAAAGCAACAGTAAAGTTAAACCCTTTTAATTCGCATACCGTTGAATATCCAAACCATTTAGTTTTGAAAATAATGGTTTTAAAATACTATGGATTTTCGAAGAATTATGTTGAAAGTTACAAACAAAATATTGGTTACATGGGATATTAAATAAATAAAAGTGACATAATTTTTGGAAAGGAAAATTTTATTTGGGAAACGATATCATTGATTTGGGCTTTTATAAAATAATATGAAAATAAATTGTTTGTGTTTTTAAAGAAGAAATGATATCGTAATATTATGGTTTTGAAAGGGATTATATTCTGGTTTTAAAGTATAAACTGTTTTTAAATAACCGCGGTGTTATAATAACGATTGGTTGGCAAAGAGACCGGGATCGGATATGGACATACTCTCTGTCGATACCGAAAACCACTTTGACTAACCGTGTACGCGGTGGAGATTCCAGAATGAAGTAGGTGGTGGCGACGTTTCCTGTAAGGTAAATACGTGGACCCAACTCCCGTGAGTTGGCATAAGGTGGCTAAAACAGGAGCGATTCTCAGGCCAATGAGGTCATTCCTCTGATCGGACGCTCCTCTTCGATATTATACTTTGACTTGGATTTGATTCAGTGGCCACTTCTATATTTTGATTTTGGGGAGTTAGTCCGAGGTGGGCGGTAACTGCGGCTACGCGTTTCCACCAGCCTGGATAGCAATTGGTATATCTACCCTGGCATTGCCTAGTTGTGCCGTGTCACCTACCATACCGAGCCTTTACTACGAGTTTCTATTTGTGTCGTACCTATGGAGTATCCTCTGGTAGCTTCCCGATCAGGAGGTATTACGGTACTGTATAGACTATTGGCATTATTTGTGTTAAGGGCTATATGGGTAACCCCTTAACGCTATTTAAAAGTAAGTTTATTTTATAAATAGACACTATTATAATAGCGCAATATACTACATAGTAAATAGTTTAACGGATCCTTAGGAGATGTAAATCCCGAGCATCTCTTGAGTTACTGTACTCATATTTATTTCTGTTTATTTAACTCACATAAGATTTTCTAGTCTGACTCGAGTGCTTTTGTCTTTTCAAATTTGCTCGGGTCAGTCCGAGCGTTTCAGGATAGCAGATTTTAGCTTTGGAGGACGAAGACGAAGAATCAGTATTATTTTATATATAGTATTGCACCACACTCTTTCTATTCCGCTGCATTGCTTGTATTGGTATGTGTAACTCTGATATTTATTGTAAAAGAAGAATCAAGCTTTTGTAAATTGTTTATGAACTGTATATTTATTATTATATTTTATCCTTCCGCTGTGAGATTCTAGTTTGTTTTATTTCTTCTCTGTTTTTCTTATTTACCCCATAACAATCCGTCCTTCCGTATGGTTTGAATTGGCACGTGTGTCGGTTTAAAGTGTGCGAAAAGGCTGGTCGTTACAATAGGCCAATTGCATGTTGTAATTTCTTGTATAAAATTATATCTTCTATTTTAAGTAATAGAATTAAAAACATTCTCAAATTCCTCATCTCAAAAAATCAATGTGCTACCAGACAGGCTTATAGTTGAAAACATTCTACTTTCTCATGAATTATTAAGGGACTTTAATCAGGCTGGTAAAAATAAGGTGTGCCTCAAAATTGACTTACACAAAGCATTTGACAAAATAAACAGAAGCTTTATTATTCATATGATGATGAGTCAACTAGGTTTCAATGAAAAATTTTGCAACCTAGTTAAGGAATGTACTTGTAATGTATCTTATTCCATACTTATTAATGGATCTCCTTGCGGGTTCATTTATAGCAATAGAGGTATTGGACAAGGAGATCCACTATCTCCTTACTTATTCACAATCGCTATGGAATATTTTACATTACAAATGGATAAGGAGCTGTTGATTAACAACCTAAAAACCAATTAATTTGATTATTCCTAGAGTTTATCATGTATTATATGTTGATGACTTATTAATTTTTTAAATGCAGATACACAAACTGCAGCTACTACTAATAAAAAAAATTTTGACAACCTCAGTCAGCAAATTGGTCTTCAAATTAATGAAAATAAAAGCAAACTTCTTTTAGTAAAGCTTGTAAGAACAAGATGGAGATTCTCAATATTCTAAAATTCCAACAGAGTGACCTCCCTGTCAAATATCTTGGACTCCCCCTCAGTAACAACCAGATCAAAGAAAGAGATTATGTCAAATTATACCATACCTTTCAAAGTAAAATAAACAATTGGTCAAGTAAAATGCTATCTACTGTAGGAAGAGTAGAGCTAATTCATACTGTCATCGCTGCAGTCATCATGTACCGGCTGCAATCTCACAACATTCCAGCAAAAACTATGGAGAAAATCGAAAAATTATGTGCCAACTTCATCTGGAATGGAAAATTTTATAAAATCTCTTGGAACACTATTACTAAAACTAAGAAAGCAGGGGGATTAGGAATTAGAAACTTTTCATATATTAATGAAGCATGCAAGTTTAAGCTTTTTTGAAAATTCATAGAAGTCAAAACATTTTGGGCCGAATGGATGAGAGCTAAATATGTCAAAAATAAAAATTTCTGGTCCATGCCCATTGAAAATCACTATTCCTATGCTTGGAAAAATATTCTAAAATGCAAGGAAATTGGAGCCATGCAGAGAAAATTTAAAGATGGTACTCACACCAGCCTCTGGTTTGATCCTTGGATCAATGGTAATTCTCTTATTAATTTACTAGGTTGGAATAATCTTTATTGTTTTGGTAAAGTCAATGCTAAAGTCGACAGTATCATTCAAAATTCAACTTGGAATACTCAAGCATATCCTGCAGCTACTATCTTTAACTCTACAATTAATAAAATAGAAATTGACCCAAGTCAAGTAGAAGACGTTTGGAGCTGGAAATTATCTTCAAAAGGAAAATTTTCTTTCAAAAATACTTGGGACTTCTTAAAAGGAGGGGAAGTGGAAGTTGATTGGTATAAATTAGTGAATTCAGTCAACTGTCCAAAAATGGCTTTCTGTACCTACTATGCATTATTTAATCGTCTGCTAACAAGAGAAAGATGTGGAAAATGGAACAAAAACACTTGAAACATCAACTTCCTACTTTGTAAAATTGAAATTGAAAATACTGATCATCTCTTTTTTGATTGCACATACTCTAGACATATTTGGTTCATTACTAAAAATAAGATCAATCTAAATCAACACTTGGCTCTCCGAAACATAAGAGATAGCATACAATGTTTTCAGAAAACATTCAAAGGAAAGAAAGCAGAATTCAACAAGGCAACTGTTGTTCTTACTACAGTTATCTACTTTATTTGGAAAGAGAGCAACAATAGGCTTCATGATAAATTTGAAACTGTTAGCATACAACTTTAGAAAACCATTGAAATAGAATTCAACATCATTCTTCAAAAAGCAAACAATACCAACAGAAACAACAATCGAACTCATAATATATTAGATGCTAATAACTATGAAGACTATGTTGAAGAATACTTACAAAGGTAGAATTTTATCAAAAATTCCCTATATCATGCTACTAGTAGTAGATGCCTGGAAAAGTCAACAGAGTCCATTGATCCCAGTGCTTCAGTTGAAGGTTGCAGCTCCAATATCCATACCAGGAATATTTCCTATAAGGGAAGTAAACACCTTATCAGTATTAATCCTAATTATAAGGAATTTTCTGATATTAGTTTTCATACTCTTTTACCTGATATGAACAGGAATAGCCATCCATCCAACTTTGAGCATCTGCTTCTCAATGACTGTCACCTTCAAAGCAACAAAATTAAGACAAATGCTGCGGACCTTAGAGTTAAAGCCAAAAATTATGACAAGCACTTATCTCCTTTGGCTCAAGTCAATGAAACTGACAAGTCTGCTGATGATAACACTTTTTTTAATCAGTTCAAAACTTGCAAGGAAGTAACAAGGCTTATATCAATAATAACTCTAAATTTAATAATGAATCTTATGCTAATACACAAACTTTTTTACCCGATTCTAGCAGGATTAGACACGCTATCACAGAAGTGGATAGGAATTTTCTCCTGACCATCAGAGAACAAAGATCAGGGGACTATTTCTATGTAAGCAAGCTAAATAAGCAAAGCTACCACTTATCTGTCTGGGACAAAGGAGAGACTATCAAATCTCCCCCAGATTCATCCTCAAAAGAAGATCAAGCTTCGATCTTTCCTACCTCCTCAGATTTAACGTCTGGAGGCATTGCAGCAAGCTACTAGGGTATGAAGACAAAAATAGTGAATCGTCGCCATTTTTGCCTCACTCCTGAGCTTGACAGACCTCAACCTAAAGAAATAATGGAGTGGAGATCTCCCTGAAGAGAATATCCCCTTGACTTTTAATCTTCCTGAGCATAAAATTTTCAAACTAATAATTTTTTCAAGTCGTGGATGCAACGAGACCAAGGATGCTCAGTGCTGTAAAGCTTTGAAGGAGAGGAAGCCTCCTTGAAAACTAATCTCGCATCGAAGACATGGTTTGGATTCCGCCATTTTTAAGCTTTGGCTTTGCTTTGAGAATTTAGGGTTTCATATCTCGGCAACCCTAGCTGTATTGTTTTTTTTTATTTCGTTGTGGTTCGGGTTGCCTATTTACGCACCCGTCTTTATTTGTTCTGGGATGGGCCTTTTAACTATTTTCAAAAAGAAAAAATAGTGGATGCATGCATGTTCACCACATGTGTTAAGGTACTACTGGTAGGTTAGAACATAAAACATACATGTTATAGTCATCAAATTCTTCAATGGTTTTACAGCATCCATACTTCATGATTTCCAGGATTAGATGGAATTAATGTTAGATTTTCCAGAATGCTTTTCAACCTGAGCTCTGGTCTTTGGCATGCCATTCTTATACAATTGCAAATTCAGTAGCATCTCAACTAGCGGTCAGCTCACAATACACTGGATTTGCATTGGAATCATATTTCTATCCACTTTTGCAGCTAAAAAATCTTGTTAAAATATAAAGAAAGAAGTAATGATCTACAATATATGATTGTTTACTATCTCATATGGTCGAAAATAAAATAAAAGAGCATACACTGATCAAATAGTTTCTGCAACAATATTGTCTACTTCTATCTCCACGATGCTTTCTTTGCCAAACAACGTGAAACCAACGGATACCTACGACGATAAAAGGTAATTTGTTAAATGTTCTTCAAAACGTGAAGGTAGATCACCATAGTCAAGATGAACAAGCTTGGTAATGTACACAAGTTCTATAAGTGAAACCAAAAAAATAAAAAATAAAAATATAAAAGTGTGGAGAAATTGTGATAAGTTAAATTATTTTTGCTAGGTTCTTCAAATGAAGGGTTAATATATAAAAAATTATGTCCATAATAAGCATATAGTAAGACAAATTATGTCAACGATGAACAGAGCTGCTCCAGTTTAGAAATTAGGAGATCATAAAAATGAACAAAAATAGTAATAGTAATAATCAAATAACAATATTGCCTCATCAAGTTGTTAGAAATAATACCTGAATTCGAGAAGCCATAGAAGAAGTCGCGGAGGAGAAGTAGCAAGCTGAAACCCTAGAACTAAATGACGATGCCGAAAAGAAGAAGCGTTCGGTGCTGATTTTGGGAAGAGGGCTTTGTTCGGTGAGGAGAAAACAAATCTCGTTCGGTGTTGATGTGGGAGATGCTAATTTGGTTCGGTGAAGAGGAGTAACGTTTTCATTCGGTAGTGAGAATGTTTTGTTGAATATGCGAATATATGATTTTTGTTTGATGATAATAAACATATATATATATATACACACACATATACATTTTAATGTATTTGTTAATGTACTATTTTATTTTTCACATAATTAAATAAATATTTGCTGAATAAAATAAATAACACAGAATTTAAATTCAAACGGATATTTTATTCAAGCAAATAGTTATTACAATTTTGAATAGTACAAATCTAAACTCTCACTATATATATACAATCTTTGATTACAATACAATTTCGATTACATCACACTATATATACATTTGCACCTTACTACAATTCACTCACACTCATATTATCTTCAACTCTATTCCAGATTGAATCCAGCATCTGAGCAATCTGCAAAAATACACACCGGCATAGTAAAATTGAAAAAAAAATGTAGTATAAAATAAAATATAATTTTGAAAATATTATTTGTCTCGGTTATTTGCGTTGTTCGTCATCATTTAATTTTGAATCTATCAAACACGAACAACTTGTGACATGCAGTGTATCACATGTACATGTAGATGTCACAAGGCCATGCACACCGTTATACACTTGACAAGATTGCAGAGACAGGTGAGCACAAAGTCAAAACCAAATCAAAAGTCGAGTTCAACTCAAGTAAAATAAATAAAGTCACGACACGAACACAAGGTCAAACCCGAGCTTTAAAGCTGGATTCAACACAGGTGCAGTCCAAAAATACAAGTACAATAAAATGGTCAAAACGACTAAAATGGCAACAACATAAAAATTCAATGTCGACCAAGACTGCATCAAGAAAACATAACCAAAACACAATGCAGAGAAACCCAGACCAACATATACAACATACATATATACATGTATAATCACACATGTATATACACAGTGTGTGTGTGTGTCTATGTGTGTGTGTGTGTGTGCAGCGAAACTCGAGGCAAGCAGACAATATGCAAACAATATATGCGGTTCAACTAAATCAACATCATCAGGGATGGAACAAAATGTCAGACATCAAGTAGATGAGCAAGGCTGCAAACAGACATCAAGCCAGAGAAAATGCATAGACTCGAGTGAAACAGTGATACGAGAGACATGTACCAATATGCATACATACATGAACCACACCGACTCCATTCAAATACAACCAGACAAGTTCAGACATGAACAGGTTACAATATGCAAATATACATAGACAGTGCACATATTAACAAATCGACAACAATTCAACCAACATCAATGCACATGAGTTCAAATGAAAAATCAGATGTCCATAGACCAGACTCAAAGCAACTCGAGCTAGCTAAATGAACCAACTCACAAATCAAACTGAAGTACACAAACGTATCAGTGTAATGATATTGTCAAGATCACACAGAGATGATCACACAACTACAAATATCAAGTCAGGCCGAAGTCAAGGTGGAATATTTGTAATAGTAGCAGTTTCAAAATAATAATCGAGGCAGAAGCAAATTTATCAAAATTCAAGTCAAAGTCGTGAGTAATTGAACAGAGTCAATGTCAAGCCGCAGTTCAACACAGCAGTAGAACTAGAGGCAACGGCAAAGCATATTAACAAAATCAAAGTGGCCGACGTCAACTAAAAATCAAGCTGTAATGACCAAGGAAGTCGAACAAGTCAGAAATCGAAGCCGTGGTGGCCACGAAAGAAATCAAGCCGTGAGAAACAAGAAATCAAAATATATACGAATTGGAACAAGTCGGTAATAATCTCAATCATCCAAACGAACATCGAACGGCCGGAACAAAATAATTGACAAATTCAAATCAGTATATCTGAACGAAAATATAGGAATTAGAATCCTATAATTCCCATTCATCATCGGCTTTCACAATCCATTCGAGTTCGAGCAAAACAGATAGCAAAAATCAAATCAACAACTCGAATCTGATCGAGTTCGAGCAAGCTAAACAGTAAAGCAGAAAAGCATAAATTGCATACCAGATTGTTCGAATCGAACTCGATCAAAGAAGCAGCCGAAGCTAAGCTACGAAGAGACGGTTGATCGATAGAACAAGGAAAGCGAAATCACTATTCGATCAATCAATCAAAGTCGGCAGTTTCTAAACAAAAGCCCTAGTTTATAATTTCAAAACGAACGAGCAACAACCATTTCCACGAAGAAGAATACATGCCGAAGAAATAAACGATCATAAAGGGGGAAATATTTTTACACGGTTTTTTTATTGGGCCGGTTATATTCTTCCTTGGGCTTTAAGTTTAACTAGGGTATTTTGTTTTTAATTGTTTTTATTGTATTTACTCTTTTAAACCTTTGTAATTTCTAGTCGTGTGACAAGGGTACGAACTACAGTGGTGTAGTTTGAGCATTCGCAACTCAGTGGCTGAGTTGTGACAGGCTTTTGAGCATAAAGTTAGGTTAGTCGATAGCGGATGTTGCAAGTTTACATGTATAAGCGTCTGACTACTTAATTTCTAGTAGAAACCTTAGGGGCAGGACGTAGGCAGGGTTTTGCTGAAGCTGAGTAAATCTATGTGTTCTGTTTTCTGTTATTTATATTCTGCTATTATCTGTGCTGTTATTATTCTGCTGTGATCTGTGTTAAAATTATTTTATATAAACTTCCGCAATAATTTTTATAATTGATAGTATCACTCTATTCACCCCCCTCTAGGGTGAAATTGATCCTACATGTTTTGGAGCATTGATGTTGTGAAGTAGCATAGCGTTAAAGCAGCGAAGAAGACCGAACGAAAGATTTCGTTCGGTAATTTGGTTCGGTATTTGCCGAACCAAAAGCATGCCGGTCCAAATTTTTCGCTCGGCCTTTTGTCGAACCAAATACCAAGTGATGCATGCCGAACCAAACCTCAGGGCTGCTATATAGCAGCTACCCCTCCTCATTTCTTCATTTTATAAATAGAGGAGCTTCTGAAAAACAATGGCAACCGAAATTGAGAGCTAATTTTAGCCAATTTTAAAATCATCCTAAAGAGCTGAAACTCTGTAGAATTTTGTCTGTCTTGTAAATTCTTCTTATGTATAGCCACCAAAAGTGAATCAATCTTGTAACTCTATTCTTTCAATGATTAATAAAACCTCATCTCGCCAAGTGGACGTACACTGCCTCACGGTAGTGGAACCACTATAAATACTGGTGTTATTTATTTTTCTGCATTGCACAGATCTATGACCGTCTGTTCTGGTGTTTATCTCTGTTTGTATCGTCTTACTACAATCATGATCCAGTTGTTTTCCGTTGCGTTGGGTTTTTTATTCCCTTAGATTGATCATCTGAAGGGATTTTCCCCCAACAATCTGGTATCAGAGCTGTAAAGTTGATCGAGTGTTAGACGGTATGGTAGGAGATAAATCGACTTCAGTTGTTACAAGACCTTATACTAGAGGGATGTATATCACGTCGGGATCACAGTTGGCAATTGAGAAGTGGGGATAAATACATCGAGAAGAAGCAATGAAGGATGAAGGCTATTCTAATGAGGAATGAAGTCCATCCAGTAGTGTTTGCCCCTGAGGAGTTGACGGCTGACATCTCAGTCGTGGAAAGGAAGGAGATGAAGAAATGGGTGTTTACTACTTTACAACTAGCTATGAGAGAGAATGTTAACTTAGAGATTAGCAATGAGACCACTGCTAGGGGCATTTGGACCAAGCTAAATAATCTCTACTTGAAGAAATGTCTGACTAACCGTCTGATATTGCTAAAAACATTTTTCACCATGCGGATGAAAGAGGGTACTTCAGTGAAGGAACATCTTAATTTCTTTGATGATCTCGTGATGAAGATTAAGACTGTTGACTCGAAGATGGATGAGGAGCAAATGGCAATGATTCTTTTGTGTTCTCTTCCAGAGCGATACACAGGTTTCGCTAACAGCCTTATCAACGCTAGAGATATATCGACAGTAGAAGATGTGAAGTCAGACCTTCTATCTGAGGGCTTGAGAGATCAGATGAAGGAGATAAGTGAAGGAAGTAGAGGGGGAAGTAGTAGTCACGGCCGGTTTGTTGAAAGAGGTGGGGAGGATAAGAATAAATGACACTTTAGAGGGTTCTAAATCTGGAAGCCCGGCAATGGCAGGAAAGGAAAGTCTAAGGAAGGAAAGTGCTTTATCTGCAAGAAA
This sequence comes from Allium cepa, assembly GCA_030765085.1. Classification (NCBI taxonomy): domain Eukaryota; kingdom Viridiplantae; phylum Streptophyta; class Magnoliopsida; order Asparagales; family Amaryllidaceae; genus Allium; species Allium cepa. Next base: position 553,139,681 of record CM060938.1, read on the forward strand.
CCTGATCATTGGAAAAAGAATTGTCCAAATTGGAAGAAGAAGGAAGAAGACAAATCTTCATCATTTGCGGTGAAAAAGTCTGTACCCAACGATGTATTGTCGACAGCAATGTCAGATGTCTCAGACCATTGGGTGCTGAACTCGAGGGCATCTTTCCATATGACACCTAATAAGGATTACTTCAATTCTTTAGTTGGACGAGAGAGAAACTCTATTCTTATGGATAATGATGCTAGCTGTAGAGCAATGGGTGAAGGTACGGTGAGGATTAGGATGTTCGATGGAGTGATACGCACTTTGACAGGTGTCTGGTATGTTATAAGCCTTCAGAAGTCCTTGATTTCTTTAGGACAATTGGCATCTTTGGGATGCAAGATAACTATTGAGAATGATAGTCTTAAGGTTTCGAGAGGTGCACTAGTTCTTATGAAAGGAGATGTGTTTCGAAATCTGTATTTGCTGAAAGGAACCACGGTTCTTGGAGAGTTGTGTGTTGGAATAGATAGTTCTCGTGCATTGAATGCCACAAAGCTTTGGCATCTCAGGTTGTGTCATATTTCGAAGAAAGGCCTAGAGTTGCTTCGGAGACGGAAGATGATCAAATGAGAAAGCTTCGATAAGATGGACTTTTACCAGGAGTGTGTTAGGCAAGCAAACTAAAGTGTCATTTGGAGTTGGACTCCATAGATCGAGGCGAGTACTTGAGTACGTGCATACAGATGTTTGGGGACCGGTTGCTACTCCGTCTTTTGGAGGAGCAAAGTATTTTATCTCTTTCATTAATGATTTTTCTCGGAAAGTATGGGTGTATGTGATGAAGGCAATATCAGAGAGTTTTGAGAAGTTCAAAGACTGGAAAGCGCTTGTTGAGAATCAATCTGGTTCTAGATTGAAGATAATGAGATTTGATAATGGTGGTGAATTTGTCTCATTGGAGTTCCTTGACTTTCGTAGAAAACATAGCATTCAGAGACATTTCACTACACTCGGAGATCTGCAATCCAATGGTGTTGCAGAAAGGATGAACATGACTAACTAAATAAGGCTCGTTGCTTGAGATTGACGGCGAGCTTGTCTAGAGGTTTTTGAGCTGAGGCATTATCAACTGCGACGCATATCATAATCGAATTCCATGCTCCACCATAGATGGAAAGATTCCAAAGGAGAAGTGGAGAGGTAAAACGGTGTATCTTGGTTACTTCCGAATCTTTGGTCGTCATGTGTACGTTCACCATACAGGTGATGATAAGTTGGAGGCTAGAGCATACAAGGGCATACTAATGGGATACACTGATGGTATCAAAGGGTATCGAATTTGAAACCCTGTTGATCGAAAGATTGTTCATTCCAAACATGTTACCTTTAATGAGTCTGTTATGTTCAATCCGAATGAGAAGCTACCACCACATCAGAAGATTCTGATAGGTCTAAAGAGATGGAAGAAGTTCCCGTGTTCTAGCCAAATAGTAGAATTGTTGTTGATGCTATGGAGAAAAACGCAGTTGATGAAACATCACTGGATAGTTCACAATTACCTTTTAGTAGTGCTGGTGATGTGCATGAATCTAGAGGAAGTTCGGTTCAAGGTGGAGCTGAAAGGAGTTTAGGTGAAACAGTACCTACCTGAGTCAGTCGTAGGACTATTAGGCCGCCCGAAAGGTATGGTGATTGGCAGTTTCCGAACCTTAGCCTTGGTGATCAGTTTGACTATGCCCTACATGTGGTTCTTAAGAAGCCGCTTGACCTTGATGAAGCTTTGAAGTCATGTGACAGTTCAAAGTGGATATGCGCTATGGAAGAGGAGTTGGAGTCGTTAAAGAAGAACAAAACTTGGGATTTGATACCACCTTCTCAAAAGCCGAGCCATAGATTGCAAGTGGGTATTCAAGGTAAAGGATGATGGAAGATACAAGACTAGACTAATGGCTAAAGGGTTTTCACAAACAAAGGTATTGGAGTATGATGAGATATTCTCTCCAGTAGTGAGGCATACGTCCATCCGCATTTTGCTCATTATCGCCACAGCTCATGACTTGGAGCTAGAGCAACTGGACGTGAAAACCACTTTCTTGCACGGAGACTTGGATGAGACCATCTACATGAAGCAGCCAGAAGGATTTATTGTAGAGGGGAAAGAAAATTGGGTTTGTAAATTGAAGAAGTCATTGTATGGACTTAAGCAGTCGCCTAGATAATGGTACAAGAGGTTTGACTCTTTTATGCTTTCACTTGGTTTTAATCGTAGCATCAAAGACGCTTGTGTGTACTTTAAACATTTAAAGAATAGTAGATGGGTGTACCTACTCTTGTACATCGATGATATGTTGTTTGCTTCTAAGGTTAAAGCTGAAACTGATAGTTCAAAGCGAAAGCTAAACGGAATTCAAAATGAACGACCTTAGAGAAGCAAAGAAAATTTTGGGTATGGAAATCCAAAGGGATAGAAAGCTAGGACTTTTGAGCTCACTCAAAATGAATACATTCGAAAGGTGCTTGCTTGGTTTAGCATGGAAGAGGCAAAGATAATCAGCACACACGTGCCTTTACACATACAACTTTCTAGTAAAGGCTCTCTGATCTTGGAAAAGGACAAGGCTTATATGATGAAGGTCTCATATGCAAGTGCAGTTAGTAGCTTGATGTATCCACTGTCTGCACTAGGCCTGATTTTGCACAGGCGGTTGGATTAGTGAGTAGGTTCATGGCTAATCCAGGAAAGACGCATTAGGAAGCAGTGAAGTGTATCTTCAGATACCTTAGAGGAACTCCAAACCATGGACTTGTCTTTGGCGGCGGAGAAAGAGATTTCAACTTGGTTAGATTTTGTGATTTCGACTATGCTGTTGATAGAGATCGAAGGAAGTCAACCTTCGGATATGTCTTTACCATTGGTGGGATAGCGATCAATTGGAGAGTGAGGTTGCAGACGATTGTGGCTTTGTCTACTACAGAGGCAGAGCTCATAACTACGGTTTTAGCAGCTAAGGAAGCGTTTTATTTGAGGCGACTGTTGTGTGATTTGAGATTCGTATATGAATGCGTGGATGTGTATTGTGACAATCAGAGTGTAATCTACTTAGCTGAAAATCTGGCATTCAGCTTGAGGACGAAGCACATTGAGCTGAGATAGTCGTTCCTTGTCTCGATGAGTGATGAGAAGCTAGTTCGTCTTTAGAAAGTTCACACAAAGGCTAATATAGCGGACATGTTTACCAAGTCTTTACAAGTTGCTAAGTTCGAGCATTGCTCGGACTTGATTCACTAAATGAAGTGCTAGGTGCCACAGGGAGAGAGCTGAGATGGTTCATGAATACGTTTGTTTTCGTAGTGGAGATTGATAGGTTCTACACGAACTGGGTACGTCGAACACTTTGTTGACGGGCGGTAGCCTTGCCGGAATTCGTTGACAAAGTGTAATATGTGATGACATAGCCAAAGTCATTGGATAAGTATCCATTGCTTCGAGCATAAAGATGTAGATAGAGTTGGAAGGTTTGTATGGAATTCGATATCAAGGTGGAGATTGTTAGAAATGATACCTGAATTCGAGAAGCCATTGAAGAAGTCGCGGAGGAGGAGAAGCATGCCGAAACCCTGAAACTAATTGACAATGCCGGACAAAAGAAGCGTTCGATGCTGATTTTGGGAAGAGGGCTTCGTTCGGTGAAGAGAAAACAAATCTCGTTCGGTGTTGATGTGAGAGATGGTAATTTGGTTCGGTGATGAGGAGTAACTTTTTCATTCGGTGGTGAGAATGTTTTGAAGCGGTGATGTTGTGGAGCAGCATGGCATTGAAGCGGTGAAGAAGACCAAACGAAAGATTTCGTTCGATAATTTGGTTCGGTATTTGTCAAACCAAAAGCATGCCGGTCCAAATTTTTCGCTCGGCGGTTTGCCGAACCAAATATCATGTGATGTGTGCCGAATCAGGGTTGTCGAACCAAATTATGCCAGATCAAATGCATGTCGAACCAAATCCCAGAGCTGCTATATAGCAGTTGGCCCTTCTTATTTGTTCACTTTATAAACAGAGAAGCTTCTAGACAACAATGACAGCCGAAATTGAGAGATGATTTCAACCAATTTTAGAGCCATCCTAGAGAGCTGAAACTTTGCAGACTTTTGTCTGTATTGTAAATTCTTCTTATGTATAGCCTCCAAAGGTGAATCAATCTTGTAACTCTAACCTTTCAGTGATTAATAAAATCTTCTCTTTCTAAGTGGACATACACTCCCTCACGGTAGTGGAACCACTATAAATACTGATGTTATTTATTTTTCTGTATTGCATAGATCTGTGACTGTCTGTTTTGATGTTTATCTCTGTCTGTATCGTCTCACTACAATCACGATCCAATTTCCCGCTGCGTTCGACTTTTTATTCCCTTAAACTGATCATCTGAATGGATTTTCCCCTAACACAAATAAATAATCCTCAACTACTTTCAAGCGGTTACACAACCAGTTTCTACATGACAAAAGTCTATATATATATATATATACATATATATATATATATATATATATAACGCTGGAAAATGATATTATCTATAAGATAAATAAGCATGAAATATAGATCTGGCTGAATTTCTAAGTTGAAATACAATAAAAACTTTTTTCTGAGAGCACTATATTCATTTTCAAAATGTTTTCTATGACAAAGGTCCAAAAATATGTTGACAATATTTAGTTTTAAAAGGGTTTAATACTAAAAGCAAGATGGATATTGAAACTTGTTCATCACCAACACAATTCGATCAGATTTCATTCAACCATACCATGTTTCATCGTTCCAAACATCAATAAATAATCTCTAACATGTAAAAAGAATAAATGAAACTTAATTGATGTAGTAGCTTTAAAAATTTCTATAACGTATAAATATAAACTGATATTGGAAAAATTGTCGCATTCTTACACTCTCTCTTTCCTTAATCTTTCTTCCTTACCCTCCATTTCAAACCACAGCTCTTCCCTCGTCCTATATTAAGTAAATAAATGTAAAAATAGTCATTATTAGAATCGATATGAATAAATGGAAGAACTAACAGATCTAATTAGTACCTGATAGGAAACAATAGGCCAGCAATCCTACTCAAATATGTCCTTTCTCCTTAAATGTAGAAGGCGATGGACTAGAGTCGCACGACTGAGCCGGTCAGGGCAATATATGGACAATTCAAGGCAAACGACAGAGGTAGAGCAATCGATGTCGATGGTTGCGTTGTAATGGCATTTGATTTGGTCAACCTTTGATATTGAGAAAGTTCAGTATCGAAGGGTCCAACGTTGAGGTATCAAAACTTCAGTAGGTTGGATAAGAGAAGAAAAGTGGCACTGGAGCTTCAGCAAAGTTTAAAGTGAAGATGAGAACTTGTAATTTAGGGTTTAGGAAGTAAAGGGTGAAAAGAGGGATTCGTGGCGCGATAGGAATAGAAGCGATGGAGAGTAAAAATTGGACCGCCAAATTTTCAATGTCGATTGATAATAGCATAAATGGGAGTTATATTTTTGTCTAAATGGCTATTAAATATCTAACAACAGCAAGTCATGTTTTAATGCTATTATCGCTTGCAATTAATACACCATTTTATTGTAGTGACTGAAGGATTCATAAACTGCCAGGGAATCTTATTGATGCTTAAGTTAGAGCAACTAAAGACTATAAGCATGCTACAATATTCAAATAGCAGCAGCAGTTTGAACCTTTGTGTGAAAAGTTTGTTCCTTTTTTTTGAAATAAATAAACAATAATAATATAAACTTTATTTATGTTTACATAATGTTGGGTTCGTAGAAAAGGGGGGGGGGTAAAACATTCGGTTTGTAAGAAATGAGAAACCCGTAGAGCATGAATGTCATCATCTTGATTAACCAATGTCAACAAACTTGTATTTATAACATCATAAGGGTAAGTAAAATACAAAAAATATTTAATCATTTACCCAATAGGTGTCTCCTGCAATTTCTCCTTCAAATGCATCTGGAGGGCCACTTAATGCTAAAGTAGTTCCTCGCATTATTTTTCTTGCTAGATCTGTGAAAAGAACCCACAAAAACAAAATTGATTGGCATACAAGCACTTTTAATGCATTATCAGCAAGAGATAAAAATAAAATAAAGGACCTTTGAGAAGGTAGATATAATGTTCCATCAGGGTTTCAAATTTACAAGTTTCTCAAGCCTGTAGGTTGTGTTAAATCAATTCAATTGTTTTATGGTTAAATATTAAAAAGAAAAAAAATCATAAATAAGCCATACCATAAATTAAAACCTTCTACACCTTGGTCAAGTGATCCATATTTTCATGGTTTCATCTCCATGTAACCTGAATTTCAAATTCCCATCAGCAAACTAGTTAGATTATAGTTAAATCAGTATAATCTCATTCAGAAAGAAAAATTACATTTAGATAAATAAAAAAAGTAGAAAAAAATACCCACATCAATTGCATCATGAATATCTGGAGTTCCCTTGGTTATGTTTTCACCAATCCTCTAATATGCTCTGATCAATAAGTGTACGGTTACTAAATGATGGAAGCTACTATTGCAATTAAAAACTCACCCTAAGCCATTGAAACAAATTAAGTACTACTCTTGTTGTAAAATTATATATAAAAAGAACAAGAAGAATAGCCTCTGTCATTGCTATGCCATTTTCAGTAGTCACAAACTGAAATGGAGTCGTATCACATGAACGGGCATAATGCATATGATAATTTTCCTTTCAAATTCAAATATGCCACAATCGGTATACTAATTTATCGCTTGCTGTAGTAAATGCAAAATATTCTTTTTGGTGAAGTCCCTAGGCTTCATCTCATATGCTATACTGTTGTCAACAATATGTATTTGGTTTAGACTCAAATTTAGATCTAGCAAGGCATACATTTATCTTTCATTATATGGGTATCGGGTATGTTTTTATACAAAGGGGTAAAGGTTCCTCTGTAGACAATATGTTATTATAGGAAGGTCATTAAGACGTTACTTGGTTAAATGTCTAAGTTCTTTGCTCCTTAGAGTTCAAGATTTTACAAAAATAAAATTAAACAGTATCTTAATTCAATGAGCACCATTCAAATAACATAACATACAACATCGCAGCTCGTTTTCAAGGCTTAGAATTAAGATAATAACATGCAGACATAACCTGAAATTACAAAAGAACCAAAGCTTCTGCTTGAAATCACTACTCAAGTAGCCATTGCAGCTCAAATGGCAAAGGAAATTCCAAGTTTTCCAATTCAGCTCCTGAAGATGGACTTCTAATTTTGGTTCGCTGGTTCAGCTTTGGCAAGAGGTACTTTAAACGCACTAATTACCACATTTTCCAATTCAGGTATGCTGCTACTTTTTCTTACTATAACTCTTCATTTCCCCTATTTGATTGCTGAAATCATATTGCGATGTCGAACTAAATCTATTCTGGTTTTGTTTCAATTAGATGTTTAAATTGAAATCGTGATTCTATATGGAGCTTGGACTGCGATTGTGGTCGGAGAGAAAGGGGATTTTGTGGTGGGACTAAAATCACGATTAGCGTACTGTAGTGAAGAAAGTGGAGAAAGGGGAGAAAGGGGATTTTGCGCTGAGATTGAAACCGCGATTTAGGTATTATGGCGGAGGAAGTGGATAGAGGAAAACTGAATTTATTTTGCGATTTGGCAGTGTAACCTAGGGTTTAGAAAAGAGAGTGAAGCGGGAAATGAATCTGTACTGTTATTATTAACTAGCTTAAACCCGTGCTTCCTACGCGGATTCTTGGATAAATGTAAAAAAAAATTGATGATAAAAATTGAGATGATGTTATATAATATCAGCTTTTATTTTCATCAAAAGGTATATTGTCTTTTGCCTAGACCAAATTAATATGACATTAAGATAATTTATAATAATCTGTGTGCAAAGTAAAAATATGCACTAAAAGCTTAAAAGTTGATAGATGATGCATTTTTATCGTTTACTAATTTGAACCCGATGCTCGAAACTCTTTATTCGTGGATTGTACATTTCCATAATTTGAAATAGTTTTTTGTTTGTAAGCTACTGCCATGAAATAATTATCATTATGAAACAATCTATTAATATTTGCTGTTAAATTTACTACTAATCTTATTATAACTTAATGTTTTTTAGTAATTATAAATCAAACTTCATGTGTAAAATATGAGAAAATATATGATATCAAACTAATTTTGAGCACTCATTACAGTAGTATTACAGGATTGTCGGTATTTGTAAATCCGGTTACTTTTATTGAATAGCTAAGTCAAAATATTTGTTGTAAAATCAAGCACAAAGACTTTTTTTTAACTTGAACATCTTAAGATGTTTCACCCTTGATAAAATTCACGTTTAATATAATTTTATTAGCACAAGTACGCATGGCACGTCCGTTGGACGTATGCAAACAAAAATATGAGTCAATTTTTTAGGGCAAAATGGCAAGTACAGACGCGCACAATGATCGATGTACTCGTTGTATTAATATAACTTGGATTATTATGTAAATACCAAGGCAGCAAAATATATTGTCAAGTTATGCTTCTCATTCAAATAAGTGTCACCAATGGCAAATGTCAAACTATATGGCAATAAGCGTTGCGTATGGAAAATGTCAAACGATATGGCAATAGAAAACACATTTTCATCGGTGGAAAAATAAGGAAAGAACTACAAAATGCACAATGTAGCATAATTACCACCTTATACTTATGTGTTAAGCATGATTACTTCTTATAATTACCATTTTCTTATATTGCAATCAAGGGGATTGAAAGGTATTTTTATGTTAAACTATGTATTACTATCATATTTGTTAATTTTTAGCACTTTTATAAGCAATGAGATTGAAAAGTATTTATGTTAAACTATAATTTTTCTTTTTACATCTCTTGATTTATTGATCATTAGCGGAAAGGATAATTATTCGATATCCGTCGGTAGACGCGGATGCAGATATCCGGAAATGATTTCGAATGCCGACGCAGATTGACACTATCCGCATCCAAATGCATCCGTTGACAGACCTACTCATATATAGTCAACATTCTTAATTTCTTAACATACGATAATGTAAATATAAACTTTGTGTAGGAACACATGATCAAAAGTTGTAGCAATACATGATGTATAACTGTATTTGGCTATGCATATTGTAAAAAATGAAAGGGAATTTGCAGGTATCAATAGTAAGTTAATATAGATGAAGTTGGGACAAAAATGAGTGGATAAGTACGTAAAATTTTATTCCCATTTGGTGGAAATATTCAAGTACTTGACTGTCAACAGTTTGCTTGATGGCTTCCTTGTATTTCAAAACATGTTGAAGATCAATCATCGCGAATTTAGTAATAAGTTGGCAACAACATAAATGTAAGAATGATATAATCACATACCCAAAAAATATCCATTAGAATTTCACAAATAAGAACCATATAATGACGTTCAGAAAATGTGCATTAGAATAGCGACAAAAATCATTCATCTAATTTGAAAAATATCCATTACTGTATAAACAATTGTCATCGTCTTGACTCACGTGCCAGGAGATAGTATAAATGCAGTACATGATTGGTTTTGCATGGTCATATCCTCGTAAAAGTGCTCTTTGAAATTCTGGTTTATTAGATTATGATCCCTTCTCTTCACTCTTCACTCTTCACACCTGTAGTATCTATTAAGCTTATCGTACTCACCCAACCAATCTCCTTCGGTATGAAAAATAGAAGAAAATTTCAATCAACTTTACAACTTGTAAAAGAAAAGGCAATGATTAAATCAGCTCACAACCATTTATATTAATGGAGTGAAGGTTCTATAAGATCACAACAATCCAAATCTATGCATTATTAGGAAGAGAAAGCCATATAACATCTATGCATGTCAAATAATTAAGATGAACTGCTGAATGTTTCTATACTAATTTGTTCAATTGCCTCCAATTTGCTAAGAAATTCCTCAGCTGATGAAGCAGAAACTATTTTATGCCTTGCCTTAATTGATACAAACTCTTCATCAATTACCAAATCAAGGAAAGATAACAGTGGATTGTAAAATCCATCAAAAATCAAAAGCCCCACATGTACCAAGCAATAGTTAGTAGGAACACAGTAGTTTATCTTTGGTATGGAACTTAAATCTAGGAATCAATGCTGTAAAATATTACGATTATTTGACATAACCCGTCATGACAACAAAGCTGCAAAACTCGATCTCTAGATGTTCCTACTACCACTTGCCTACTTGTATAATAATTCTTATGCCAAAATTAGTCAAAAATCCGACCAAATCTTTGATTTTCTAATTGCAAATGTTGAAGCATATTTGTCTAATTAAATAAACACCAAAGAGCTAAGTCCAAGTGATCGCAACTTCATATTTATGATTATGTAAGTTCAAATGCTTTGATATAAAAAAAAATTAAATGAAGAAGGAAAACTTAGATCCACAAATTAAATGAAGAAGGAAAACTTATCTTGTTGAAATTTTTTAAGGTAACAGACCTGCATGCCCTCTTTCAACCCCCTTGAATATCAGGTATTTGTTACTCAGCATTAGAAGTACGAAGACTGTCTTCGCTGTCAGATGAAGCACATCAAGCTTCTCCCTTCCTCTGATAGTAAGAGATTTTGAATTGAGAATTTGGGAACGATTATCCTCTCTCTCCCCACTGATTTTCTATTGCAGTGGAACGTGGTAGGCCTAGTAGACCGTCGTTTTGTACTGGTATGGCTTTTATTTTTCCTATGTAACTTAGGTGATAGGCATTGTGCAAGATCACTGAAGCAAGCTGATCGTACGGATGGTTTTGAGACTGTACTTCTTGTTTTACTCCTCCATCTGTTTGACAGCTTAGCTCTATATTGACTTGTTGTATTGTTAATATAAGGAATTGATATGTACTCTTTTTCCTTACAAGGCACCCATATAGGTTAGGGGGGTTGTAAGGTTTTAATGAGGCATATTAAGGAAATATATGCTTTATATAGTTTTAATAAAGTACATTTTTCCCAAAAAAAAAAAATCGATAATACCGGTTTTGAGTGGATTCCAAGTTGAGCCCAAGCGATGACCTCAAGCAATTCTTCAAGAGTCCCATATCTACCTATTTATTATTTTATAACAATAATGCTAAACTATGTTGATATCATGGAAGGAAATATGAAATGATAGCACAGGTAAAACTCTGTACCAGGCAAAGCAATGAAAGCATCAGCCTGTCGACCCATCTCAGCTTTACGCTCGTGCATGTCAGAAACGACCCTCACTTCTCCAATAGATTCACCAAGGATCTGTTAATCGTATTTTTTTTTTGAAAATTAAAACCAATAATAATTGATTTTATATTTTAACCAACATATGTGAATCACGAGCAATGCAAGCACAAAGTAGTTTGTGATCTCAAGCGCTGTGATTACAAACAAAAGCTATATATAATAATCTAGGCAGTAGTTTAGGAATAACAATGATATATCAAATTGTTTGTTAACATGATCAGCAGCTAAACTATATGCATTTGTGCGCATATGCACGTGTAAGTGAGTGTGCGTAACATGCTGATTTTTCAAACTACAATGCCAAACTTTGTTCCTATTGATTTGATAAAAAAACAAACAAAAATCCACTATCCATTGAGTTGATGCAACAATAGTAAGAATCGTCTAAAACTAAATCTCCTGCATTACTCTACAAATTGTAAGAACTACAAATTATATTTCAAAATGAAACATGTTTATATCAAACTTAAGCACCTGTATGTGCGTCGTCTTCCTAAAGTTATGTTGTTCAATCATGGCCAGAGATGCTTGCTTTCGTACACAAAGTACAATGGAAGCACGTAAAGTTTCGAATCCTGGAAATACAAAAAAAAACAACGATTTCAACATTTTTTATCCAAAATTGTTAACTTATGACACGTATATTTCAAACTATAAAAAAATCATTAGTAGAATTACTTAGGACGAATTAAAAGAGGGAAGAGTTAAAGGCCAAAATATTATGTTTATATTAATATAAAAAAAATCCTACATCACAACATGATTTTAGGAATGGAGTAAGAAATTTTGAGTAAAAATCAGGTGCTATGCTCAATTAACAGTTTAAAGTGAAGGAAGAAAAGGAAGATGAAAGAACGTGTCGTCCATGAAACCACCTCCATACAATAATCCAACTTTTTGACCTTTAATAGAACTTAATAACTAACCTCTGTGAAAAATATTTAATGAACCTCAAGAAAATAGTATTTGCCGCATTGAAGATATGTATAGAATGAAAAGTCTGTAATGAACTCTACAATTGGTGCTCTTTATGTGATATAACCTCTAGGCTCCCACAGTGATAAATCATTGATTTAGCGAACCGGTATCATTGTAAATACAATTTTGCTTATAACTTTATTTCTTTTGTCTGTTTGGTACAAATTCATAGAGCACCAAGTAAATAAAAGAAAAGCATCCACGTCAGTAATTATTCACTTTGTTTACCTTTTCTTAGTACAACTGCGTAAACCATTGTATACACAAAAAAGAGCATTGTTTGATTAGAATTGTGAATAGAAATAAAACATAGAATATTACATAATATTTTGTCATAAATGATGAAAATTATATAATAAGATATACTAAAAGCCAAAAATATGAAAGTTATCGAAGATGTGACTTTGCCATAAGCCAATGGTTGCACAAGTGTTGTCAAGTTGAATTTATATCCTATAGCTATAAAATGTCCTTTAAGAGCATAGTACAGATGGCGGCCACATTGTTTCATAAAAGTTTGGCAAAATATGTCATAGAAAAATTTGTTAAATTGTTAGCAATTTCGTACAATTCAGAGGTCTGTCTAAAATGAGTATTCAAGAACCTTATTAAAGCAGAAAAATGAAGGAAAAACAAATAAAAACACAGCTTATTTTTTAGCACAATAGCAGGGCAGGTGAAAAAAGTAGCCAAAGAAGTCCTATTCATAGTTAACATTCTTCTGCATAAAATCTTTTAAGTTAACCAAAGTAGACACACAAAAATGACCATGAAATCGCTAAAAAGATAAACAAAAATATAAATTCATATCCATAAATTAACAGGGAATATATTAGAGTGAACACATTCACCGAATTTTAAAGCCTGGACGATTCAAACTTGAGACAGAAGAGAGTAAATACAACAAAGAGAGAAAATTTTCAATTTTATTTGTCAATCAGTTCATATATACCAAATACTATAAGTATGTTGACCTCTAGGGCGTCCATAGGAAGCGGCGGGAGGTGGTGGGGAGAGACTGGGTTAGTTGTAGCGCAGCACGCACGATGAGAGAAGTGCCATCGGGAGTGGCCAATTAGATAGAGAGAGCAGAAGATAGGGCCAAGGGAAGCAGATCGATATGGAAAGGCGGATAGAGAGGGAGATGTTGGCAGCTGCAGGACTGTATATTTTCCAAGAGCGTAGAAGAAAAAAGCACAAGAAGAAACTAAAACGACAGCGGATTTACAAATAGCGGAGAAACAGGAAACTAAAAGGATACATATTGGTGAAAAATTAGATTGCTTACCTATCGGCTTTCCATTATCATCTAATCCACTGCTTTAATCAGTTTAATGCCGCTGAGAATAGGCTGAATTGCTCTGATGTGGAGTTTCTCCTTCAAACATTGGAGCATATCAGAATCAGGGCCGCTGAAGAAATTTTTGGAATAAACCTTGAAGGAAGGCAGGCAGAACAACTCGGGAAAGGATGGGAGAGCGATAGCAGAGTACGTGAAACACCGGAAACAGAAATGAAAGGAGGAAAAACCGATCAAATAACAAACAACATCATGAATATATGATTAACTGTAATATACTATCAAGAAATTCTGATTGTGGCCACATAAGCCGTGGTAAGTTTGAGCTTAGTATGGATGTTGATTTGGAAATTCGGCTAATAATTCAACAACAGATGAGAATGGAGTTGGATATCAAATGACTAATGTGTCAAATAATGCGAAGAGTTAAAATACAAAACATGGCACCATTAATCATAAACTTGTATAAGAAACAACATATTCTTCAAGTTAACAAAACATTTCAAAAGCATCGCAAGCTAAATCAGCAGTTAACAATTATCCAAAGTAACACTCGAAAAGTAATAGAAGTTTACTTACCTCCAAAGAAGAGCTTTGAAAATAAACCCCTGAAGTAATATGCTAGAAAGGCAACTCTCCATACGGAGAATATTGATTGTGATACTTTATCAAGTTGAAGCCTATGGACATAGGAAAAAAAATGATTTAGTATATGGATTTTAATTTATTATGGATTACATGATTTTTTCATAGATATTATTTAATATCAGTCTGATATGATCAATTCGGTATGTTTGTTCAAAATTATAAAATACTTAGATCCATATTTAATGAAAAGCTGTAACATCTAATACTAAAGAAATGATATGATAACAGTATAAAAAGAGGTGAATAAAACAATGAGAGTACAAAGGGGATCATAAAAGCAGGTTGAAAATTTATGTACCCTTAAAGAAAAAAAATTAAAACAAATATGGACAAAGAACTTAGGGGATGGAAGGAAAAATTAAATAAACGACATTTATCTTATGAAACTCATCTGACCACATGCCTACCCTCTGATCTTTCCTCCCAAAAACAATAATTTGCTGCGAACTTTGTAAGACGACCGTAAAATATATGTAATCTAAAAAATATCTATTACTATATAAACAATTGTCATCGTCTTGAATCACGTGCCAGGAGATAGTATAAATGCAGTATATGATTGGTTTTGCAAGGTCATATCCACGTAAAAGTGCTCTTTGAAATTTTTTATACTAGATTATGATCCCTTCTCTTCACTAATTACATCTGCAATATCTATTAAGCTTATCATACTCACCCAACTAATCTCCCTCGGTATAAAAAAATAGAAGAATATTTCAATCAACTTTAGAACTTGTAAAAGAAAAGGCATTGGTTAAATCAGCTCACAACCATTTATCGTAAAGGAGAGAAGGTTCTATTAGATTACAACAATCCAAATCTATGCATTATTAGGAAGAGAAGTCCATATAATATCGCAATAATCATACTGATCAGGTTTCATTGTTATGTGCAAAAGACATCGCTAAACCATACCAAAGTATACATGGAACGGTCAAGACTATTGCATACTCATCTAATTAGAATCCAAACACTTCAATATCAAAATAAACTCATATTTTGTTGAAATCATACATACTTTTGTAGTACAAACACAAATTTAAATGAAAAATACATATTAGTTTATATCCAGATTAACAATCTATATTTTTATTTTTCCATGGTTAATCAATTTTATATTAAGAAAAATAATATTAAACATCTGAGAATTTACTATAAGCTAATGCCAAAATCAAATCAAATTGACATAACAAAAGTTGTTAATGTAGAAAAGTTACAAAAAATATACAACTTAATTGTAGCATGAATCCAAAGATAATACAAACCTTGATAAATCCAACAAAGTCATAACAAATGCACGATTTAATTTTATCTCGAACCCAAGGGTAATATCAATCAATTAGAAATACCTAATTAATTATCAAAAACTACAAAATTAGTTTATTACGAAATTAAAACCACTAAAATTAATCAACTTAGTATGCAAATCAGAAAAGAAACTAAATTTAATCCATACAAAATACTTAAGATATAATCGTAAACTTCAATGATTTTGAAGCTAAATTGTAAGATATTGAAATTTGATTAAATGATATCAAACTCAATTTCCATTATAACAATATATATATTATGTATGTATATATATTATGTATGTATGTGTTTGTGTATATATATGAGTTCAAACTAAAAAATCAGCTTAACTGGAAAAAAAGAAGAGATTGATCGATAAAAATTATTATGTAAGAGAAAATAAATCTTAATTATCCAAAAGAATTGAGCATAGCGTAAAAAATGGTCGAAACGCATAAATTATCAATAAACTCGAACCCGATTACAAAAGAACATATAAATGCTTGTGTTGCCTCAAAAGTTTGCATGAATTTCTTGCCATAACATTATTCAATTGTTAAAATAGATTTTTTTTTAAATGTGTACCTTAGATATGATGAATTAGTTTTCAATCTATCCTGTACAATTCTCATTGTTTAGAGAACAGTGAGCAACTTTCAATTTGCTGCAAAAGAAGGTAATAAATAAGTAATGTTTGGTTATTGATCTAATAAGCAATATTACCAATTGATCATGTCTATTTAACTCTCTAATGAAGGAGAAAAAAACCAATCAACAAAAAATGATTATATATTTAAGAAACAAACAAACTTCTATAAGTGAAACTAAAAAAAAAAACTAAGAGTAAACAATTAATATGTTAACATACTGAATTATTTCAACATTGAATTGCGAAGGCAATTTTGCCAAAACTGCCTAAAGATAGAACAAAAACTCACAAAATAACACACGGCCTCCCATTCCAAAACTGCATGAAACCTTGTTAGATTGTAAAAACTGCAAGATTCTATGCCTCAAACAGAATTAATAAAATAAATTAACATTCATACATATATCTCGTAATATCTATTTACCTGAGATGGGTTTGAAACATGAAGCACCTAAAATTTCCCCTCTTTTAACTATGCCATTGTAATTAACCAAATCCTTTAAGCTTGCAATCTATCAAACAATCTTTCTTAATCAAGAGTTTAGAATGTGAAAAATCGACAAAGAAAAGGCCTGAAAAAGGGTAGTGTGAATCATTCTATATTGAAAAAAAGAAAATAAATAATTCAAGCATAATAGGGGAAGGAGATTACCTAACCGCTGTCCTAGAAGGGGAGAACAACCCCTTGAGGCAAATAGTTATAGATGAATCTCAAGGAAAAAAGGTAGATGGTAAGGCAGTACACGGTGTAGCAATAATTAGAAGGAACGGCATTACTAATTGACAAAACAATCAAACTGAACTGAAATAAAGACTATATTGTAAATACTGTCCTTGAACAATGTTTTTGAATTGCAAACAATCTTTGAAAAATGATTTTGAATGGGTAAAAGAAGCAGTAGCATTCGATCAAAATGACGTAGCAGCATAACTGCGGACAAAATCCCTACAGAAACATCGACGAATAATCAAGGCAAACAGAACGAACATCGACATAGAAGCCAGACAAATAGAATACATTCAATTAGAAATAAATGAATGAAAACAGTGATTGTACAGGGATAATAGCAGTAGCATACCTGGAAAGTAAGATATTATCAAAAACCTCAATGAAATCGAATGGTGTATTATAGCTGGACCTTTCAAAAATCCATGGCTTACAAATAGGTGGTATAAAAAGAATTTAAAAGTAAGGGAGAGGAAAATGTCAGAGAGGGTACCATCAGTTGATGACCTTTCGACACTTTGGGGATAATCAGACGGACGGTCGGTGAAGACTGGTAGCCGCCATCGAAATGTGGAGGAAGATCGACAGCGAAAAAATTGGGCGGTCTTGGGTTGGTGAAATAAAAAAAATTCTGATTTAGGGTTAGCGCGTAGACATGTAATGAAACGGAAGTAAATATACCCGGTCAAGGGAAAAGGGGGGGACGATGGTAGAAGGAGCCACAACAGCGACCTCCTTGTAGCAGGAACTGAGAATTAGGGTTTGAGGTAGAAAAGATGGACAGGGAATTCTCTAATTTGGTATGGAAGAAGTGAAAAAGGATGAAGGGGGAGGTGCGACGGAAGAAGGAAAAAGCATATTCGATATAAACTTGGAGTGCCAAAATTGAAGGGGGGCCTCTCTGCGCTTAAAATTTAACTCGCTAATAATATAATAGTATAGATGATTTATGTTTATCAACACACACAATAGTAACGTTTTTTATTTCTTTCTAGTTCAAACTTTGAAATGTGATAACTTTTTCTATATTAATTGGATTTAAAAATCGATTTCGCTATTAAATCTAAAATTTAATATGCTTTCCAATAATATCCATTGTTGATAGCTAAAAATAAAAATTTTAAAATCATAGTTTTTCGGATTATTCATATTATTAAAGTTATTAAATCTGTTTGACTTTATTTCTTTTAACTAATCTATGTCGTAGATTGCTTTGAAAATTTCTAGCCAATGACTCTGCTTTCACAAATTGCAGTCAAGTCTGGTGAAATCCAACATTACCAAAATACAGCAACAATGTTAGAAAGAATTAGAAATGGAGCCAGAAAGCTCAAAAGCATTAAATACAATTATATGCTTCTTATTATATTGAATTTGCTTTGACTGTAAAAGAAATACAATGATATTCTTCACATTAAAATAAATATTATTGAATAATGGTTGTTAGTTCCAACACTTCAGACATAAAATATGTATGCTTTAGATTTAGCATATTTTTCACAAGAATCGTTCAAAACAGAAATAAATCTCTTTATCTTCTAATCTTATCTTTATGCAATAATATGATGTTGCATAATGTGTTCCTAGACATAGTCAGTTATGAGATTATCATCAACACTTGCGTTCTCATGAATCTTGTCAACGTTGCTTTTGGCATTTTTGGATCAATGGTCAAGTGTAAACCAAATGTTGTTACCTGCACTGCTCTTATAGATAGTTATTACCGAAGCAGCAAATGGAATCAACGACATCAAGTATTAAAGGAAATGATTGATAAAGGTATCTCACCAAATGAAGTTACATATAATACAGCCGATGCATGGAGCAACAGCTTATGCACATAAAAAATTTATATGTGTATAATTTATATGTGTATTTTGTGAAAATTTTATCTTTGAAATCATTTTTGCTTGACATTTTGCAGTTGTTTATCAAGCACCAGTATTATCTGTCTTACTGTTTTCAAAGATTTATACACAAGTTTTGGGAAAAATGCAAACTTATTTGAAAATTGATAAAAAAGATCACTATTTCTTAATCAATGAACCATATAAATCATTTAAACATGTTATGATGATAAGCGGTTGAGTGCGGTCCATATGCGAAGCACGAGTTCGCACTATTTTTTACAGAAAAGAGGGTGGGAACAACTAAAAGTAGTGTGTTAACAATTAAACTTCATAAAAAATGACATCACAAAAAATGAAAGAAATAACAAACTTTGTTATAAAATTTCAGTTCTGAATGTTAGAAAAATTTTAAAATTTTATTTCTAGATTTTATGAGTTTTCTAATTTTTACTTTGGAAAAGTTTAAATTTTAATTTTTTTTGAAAAATTAATTATAATTATTAGATATCAAATACTAAATAATAGATATAATTTCTATATTATTTAGTATTATTTCTATAGAATTAGTAATTACTAAAAACTAATTGCTATTTATTAATTACTAGTTATCGTACTATTTAATAGAAATTATTGATATTATTAATTATTAAGGTTATTATAAAATATTAATTATTAATTATTCTTAAACATTAATATATTAATAGTTAATTAGTAAATATTAATTATAAAATATATAGTAATTATTATTAATATTCTTGAAAAAACATTGTAATTATTAATTATTAATTATTACTTCTTAATTATTAATTTTAGTTATTAATGGAAAGAAAAATTAAGTTTCTTGGAATATTGATTAAATCCTTCTACGATGTCTAAAATATTCGAAGATAAACGACGATAAGTTAAGAGTTGTTGAAAATTTGCATTTATTACAATTGGTAAACTAAAAAGGTTGTAATATGCATATATTACAACTAGCAAAAAAAGAGTTATGAAAATTGAGATCTATTACAACGGACCAAAAATAGTTCTAATAGGCATCTATTACAACAGGCAAATGTAAAATGTTTCAATATGTATCTATTACAATAGGCAAAGAAAAAGAGTTGTTGAAAAGTGGCATCTATTACAACAAGAAAGATAAAATAGTGTAATATGTTTTTTCTATTACTGTGTAGATGGCATACCAATACGAATGTAACTGGGAAGTAAAATTGTTAAAACATTCTCGTTGTATTTTATTTTGAAAAACTTTGTATATATTTATGTACTAATAACTGGAAAGTAAAATTAAGTCTATTAGAATACTGATCAAGTCCTCTTATGATGTCTTAAATAATCGAAGGTAACGATGAACTGTGAAGAGTTGTTGAAAATTGTCATTTATTATAACCGGTAAACTAAAAGGTTATAATATGTATATATTACAACTAGCAAAAAAGTTGTCAAAATTGACATCAATTACAATGGGCAGAAGAAAATGGTTGTAATGGGCATCTATTATAATGGGCAAATAGAGGTGGAAACTGGTATCTATTACAACGGATAGAAAACAGTTGTAATGGGCATATATGACAATGAGCAAATTAAAAACGTTGTAATATATGTTTATTACAACGTGCAAAGGAAAATAGTTGTTGAAAAGTGGTATCTATTACAGCAGGACTGAATAAACCATTGTAATAGGTTTCCACTACAACGGGCATTAAAGGACCGTTGCAAAAATGACGTTGTGATAGGGTAATTTTTTTAGTGCATGCTCATTCACTTAGGGACTGACCTAATTATTTTTTGAGTAAATTGGTCGTAGGAGTTGGAAAATAGAGTCCATGATTGACCTCAAGTGCAAGTTGGAGATTGATAGAATTAGGGTATGCCCTAGGCAATTATGTAATTTGTTACATATACCTATCTCGATAACTAATCTTGTTCATAGTAAAAGGTGTTTTCTTTCTATTATATATTTGTCTAATTTTGTGATATAGTTAATTAAGTAATTAGTTCAAAGTATATTAAATAGAAAATCCATAAATGGTATGTTATATGAAAGTAATTACAACGTGTTGTAATCATGAGAAAATTTATCACATTAAAATAACATGTTGTTTAAAATGTTCATAGTCAAGATGCATTGATATCCTGTTTCAAGATGGAATATCGATACATTCATTAAGACTAGATTGTGTAACACTCTCCAAATGTTAGTAGTTTAGTACTTATGGTTATTGGGGGCAATATGGCGCTGCGTACTGTAATTATTGGATAACTATGAAATGACTCACCCATTCTCTACTACTTAATATAACTAAGGTCAAACAGACAATCTCAAAATGACAATGTTACATAGGTCCCTCGACCTAAGTATACTGTGGAATTTTAATCTGGACACTCCACTTTGATTATAGTTAATTCATGGCATGTCGTCCATTGAATGACTTTAGTTGGGTCCAAGTTAAAGCATTGAAAGTGAGAGAATTCGTTATCTCGGTTATATAAGGTTAGTATTGTTGAACCAAAACTTAGTTCAGTACCCAAGATGTATATTAAACCAAAAATTGGCTCAGCACCCAAGATGTTATACAAGGTAATATTATTAAAAAAATGTTCCAATAATACCTATTGGCTTCAATATAGTCATGAAGTTGTTCAAAAAGTTCAAGTCACATGTTCAAGGGTAAAATAGGTGAGTCGCATAAATATGCAATAGTCCTTTACTCGCATGTTAATGAGCAAAATAGGAAGTTCACACATATTATAGTCCCTTGTTCATATGTCAATGGACATAATAGTCAATAGGCAAGGTAAAATTTAATTTAGACAAGGGCTTAAGTGGCTTTGTAAAAATCAATAACATGCAAGTCTAAGTCCAAAGATAAAGTCAATTGCACGTCCATTATTCAATAATATTCAAATATGCACATTCAAAGGAAATATACTACATAAAGTTAAATGTCCAAGTTCTTTTTTAGGAAAAACTTCAAGAGTTACAATCTACTCTAGAAATTCCTAAATTGATTTAGGGTTTACAACTTGTTATTGAGAAGTTGGGAAAGAAATGATCCCTTTTCTAAGTGGCAAAGGGGGCTTATTTATAGAGATAGGAAACAGGTGGGATGGATGACACGTGTCTATTCGGCTAGGTATCCTCCATCTCTTCGTACAGAGATTGACATCTCTCATATGGTAGATGCTCAATATCCTTCATGTGTTTTGAAGCTCGTCATCTCTTGCCGCTTGTAAAAGTTCATCATCTCTTGTCGCTTTTAAAAGCTCATCGTCTCTTAATGCTTATAAAAGCTCGAAATCCTTTGCTAGTGTTGAAGCTCGTCATTCCTTTAGGATTTGCTATTCCTTTGCTTGTAGAAGTTTATATCATTTGTTGTTTGTAGATGCTCGATAGTACCCATTGTTGTTGAGTCTCGATATCCCTTATTTCTCCACCTTTCATAAACTTGACACCTTCTCTTTTATTGTTAAATGCTCGATACCCATGTTCTACTTATAGATGTTCAACAACACATACTATCGTAGATACTGGCTATTCTTTAAAGATTCAGCACCTCTTTATCCTTTATTGGGACTTGCTCACTACTTGGATGCTCAACATCCTTTTGTATCTATAGGCTCAACATCTTTAAGCTGACCATAGGGACTCGACACAACATCGATACCTCCATCCAGCAGACGTTCGATAACCTTGCTGGTTGTCGATCCTCAATAGTTTCTTACTGATAAAAGCCATATAACACTATGTTGACAGTTTGTTGTTTAATATCCTGCTCCTGTACTTTATAGATTGTTGTTTAATCAGTATGGTTTATGTACTTGAAAGCATGGTTCACGTTGGGCAACCATATTTATATTATACTAATTTATCAATCTTCTTCTGCTTGTTACTCGATAACTTTCTTAGCAGCCTGATAACTTAGCGGATAGATATCACCATGTATTTATAGGTTCGATACCTACTTTTTCTAATGTTTCCATATCCTCCCATGGACTTAGTTGCCTCTTTTCCACTTGGTGATTTCTCAAGCATTTTTTACAATCAGAAAATATATGGACAACAAGTATAATAGTCAACTATAGTCAACTCAAAGTCAAAGTCTTTGGCCAGAGCAATATAATTAATAATCATACATGTTTTTGAATCAAGGATTTTGTGACTTAAAATTTAAATATGGAAGATGTTGGAATTTTTACCAAAAACCAAATTTCCTAAGTCCTAGTGTGGTATAGTTTTGACGAAGAGAATTGGCACAAATAATATTACCGCCAGATACCATTTATCATAAATAAAACTGGATTTTACCAAAAGATGTGTAAGCGATGTATTCATCCAAAATGTCACACCACTTATTAAGATGATATGTGAACGTTGATATTTGAATTGTTCGATATTAATCGCTAACTGAATTTACAACTTTTAGTCGCACAGCCGAAAAGGTGAATAATCTAAATGAATCGCACGATTTAATAAATTTATAATTATCATAAATTAACTAATATTTGTGAACTATTAATTATGTAATTTTATTTGATATTAGAATACCATTAGTATTAAATAAAGCGTGTGTATAAATTTATAAGTGACAGAGTTAAGGGTATACAGTAGGGGCAATTATGCAATTTGATACATATATCTAATCAATAGATAATCTTGTTCAAAATAAAAGGTATTTTCATTTTATTATATTCCTAATATGATGTGTTGCATTAATTATTTATTTAACTAAAAGTATATTTAATATAATATCCATAAATGGTATGTTATGTGATAGTAGTTACATTGTGTTGTAATCATGAGTAATTATCATAATATAATAAACATATCATTTTAAATGTTCATAGTCAAGATGTATTGAGACTGGATATCGGTAAATCCATCGAGGCAGTGTATGTAATGCTCTCCAAATATTAGCAGTGTACCACTCATGACTGCTAAGGGCACCAAGAGGTTATGTATAGTTAATTATTGGATAACTATGGCATGACTCGTTCGATAATTTTCTATTGGTTAATATAACTAAGGTCAAATAAAAAATATTGATGCGAGAATATTACAAATTCTCTCGACTTAATAATGTCATCGAGCTTCAATGTGGAAACTCTACTTTGATATGGCACGACGTCCATCGAAAGACTATTATTGGATCGAGTGTAAACATTAGAAGTGAAACGCTATACGATAGAGAATTCGTCTCCTAAGTTATATGAGGTTAGTATCTAGGTCAACTGAAGTAAAATCAAATTCAAATTTTTGGCTTGAGTAGTTTGGTTAATAATAACTATTATTATTGAACAAAAGACTTTGCGTTTGGAATATAAATTTTAATATGGAGGATTTAGAATTTTGACCTTACCAAATTCCATAAGTCTTAATATGATATATATTTGACGAAGAGAATTGGTGTAAAAAATTATAACTACCGAGTAACGCTTGTATAAATAAAATTAGATCTTACTAAAGTTATGTAAGCCATAAATTTAGCTATTATGTAACATCGCTAGCTAAGGTGACGTGTGAACATTAATATTTCGTATTTTCGATATTAATCGCTGAACTAATTTAAACCTAAGAGCTCACAAACGAAAAGTTGAATACACCAACAACCACCTAATTTAATTAAATTATAATTTTTATAATTAATTAAATTAATTAATATTTATGAAATATTAACTATAAAATTTTATTTGGTTTGTGTTGATCAGTTTTAAACTAGTGCATATATAAACATTGTATTCACAAGCATTGATATACGATAAAGATGTGCGTTTAAACTAGACTTAAATGCATATTTATCCAATCGGGCTTGAAGTATCTTGGAGGCCCAAATATCGAAAAGCATGGCCCGCCATAGCGGGTGGAATAAGGGGGTGAATATTGGTTCAAAATGATTTGAAAGAGCAAGAGGAAGTAATGGATCTGGATCAACTTTTAGCTCTTCTGTCACAGCAGTATTTAAATACATTTAGCCCCTACTTTTGGATCTCTAGATTTGGCCCCTTCTTCGCTCATTTTTGGATCATGCCTCCTCGCCGCTACTATTTCAAGCAATTAAATCCCAAAAATAAATAAAATAGAATTTCTATGTGCGGTGCTTTCAGTCTGGAGGCTCTCTTTGAAGGAATTTGTAATAACCAGCTCTTTGACGGGCCTACATTTCGACAAGAATCCAAACCCAAGTCCACCAAAGCACATATCGTTGGATTTGGTACTTGCAAGTAAGCACAAGCATTATTGAAGATTGATACAATATAAATTTACAGCGAAAACAATAATAGGGCATAATACTTACTATGGCTACTACCTTGGAATTTATGATATTCCTTGGATATCAGATTGCCACATTAACATCGAGCATGAGAGAAAAGAATACTTCTCCAACAACTAATCATGTCCAGCTCCAGTAACATGTTCTTCTAATTCTCTCATGTGGGTTGCAATGAAAAGAGGGTCAAAACAACGTTTTGGTAAATGTAAAATACATACAGTGTGCATAACATAAATTTATACCGATTTGTTTCAATTTAATTGTTATGTCTATTATTTTAAGGTTGACTAACTTAATCCAATATTGCACACATGATATTCCTTCCTAGCACAATTTACATACCTACCCTTCCCAAGGTATAAAATACCGACTTAAGTCAATCAGCCACTTAATACTTCCAAATATGAAGCGGACTCCTAGCATCGCCATCATTGGCCTATTGGTCCTAACTGCAAAGACCATTGACCACTACTTATGGCCTTTTAATTTATAATATATATAGTCATACTAATAACGCATCTATCATTATTAAAATCTTAATCATGTGAGAGACTATACTAAAGCCACTTAATACCATATTAATAAGGACTAAACAGACCTGTGACCATTTAACACCTATTTATAGATAAGCCTTTCTCATTTAATACCTAACACCGGGGCAGACTCCTCACTAGTATTATCTAGCTGACATCGCTTGGAACCTCATTAAGCTACTTAACACTTATTTTAAAGGAAAGTGGTGGACCCTATAATCTAACTGTCGCTTAAGACCCCAATCTCAAAGCGAAACCTTCCCGAGATATCCACTATCACTCTTAATTATTAATTTGGAATCTCATTAGATCACTTAATACTTCTTTTTAGAAGAGAGGCGGACCTTACAACCACTTAATACCCTAAACCTAAAGAAAACCCTATGGATATATTCCTTACCACTCTTAATCACTAATTTAGACCATTTAATAATTTTTGATTAGGAATGAGGCAGCCACTTAATACCTCTAACTCCAAAGCAGGTCGTGCCACTCATGTAGTCTCGAACCTATGACTGGTGATGTCTCACGCAGTGGTAAGTGCACAAGACGGCTGGTAGCTTCTGAGTGAAGGGCAGTCTTCCGTAGTGTGACTTTACTGACCTCACATCCCGATCTACTAAGTCCAAATAACTATCCTAAATCTATATAAAATTTAGGTCATATATCCTAGGTCTTAGTATTATTCCTAGGTTGAATATTGACTTAGTTTATTAATCCCCTTTTTATTTAAGGCAATAAGATTTACCTTAAATACTTAACTACACATGAATCCCCTACCAATAATACATAAATGTTAATTTATCCATAATAATCCTAACGCACATTCCCTAAGACATTTATGTATAATTACTAATTTTCAATTAGTAATATATTTGTAAATATTCCATTATTATCAGTCCCATTAATTCATTTGCACCTATTAATTATAACTCCTAATTTATTCCTCATTTAGTTGCCCATTAATTGGAGTTACTACCTTCCATGCCATATTAGTTAATTGCAACCATAATTCAATAAAATTATTGCCCATCAATAGGAATTACTATCTTTTCTAATTTCTCCTATTCGCTTTTCTATTCTATCTAATAATAACCTACCCTAAGCAAACGTTGCGCATAAATAACACATAAAATAGACTCTATTCTTATTTATTAACACAATAAATATGTATAAACTACCTACTCCTAGCCAAAACATATCCTAGTCATACGTATTTAACTAAAATATGCTTTTCATATTTAGTTTAAGGAATTAGATTTCTTCAGAAGTTTTTCCATTATAATTTCCATAAAATAATTTGAAACAAAAGATAATAAAAGAAAAGATTGACTCCATTTAAGATTACAAGAAATGAATAGTTTCTTTTTATTTGGAATAGACAGTGTAAACTACAGAGAATAAATCTGTACTTTACACATCTCTCCCTTTTTATTTGCATGTGTTCCTTGTTAAATCAAACATCGTCTTTTTCTATGAAAAGTGGAGAAACAAACCAATTTATAAAAATCAAAAGGACGTTCTTCCCATAAATTAAACTATGAAAAATGCACAATTCAACATAAACAATATTCAAAATCCTATCAATATTTTACATCCTAAGTACAGATCTGGAGTAAACAATTAAAAATC
The DNA here is from genome assembly GCA_030765085.1 of Allium cepa. NCBI lineage: Eukaryota > Viridiplantae > Streptophyta > Magnoliopsida > Asparagales > Amaryllidaceae > Allium > Allium cepa. The sequence continues at coordinate 553,166,847 of CM060938.1, forward strand.
TATGGGACTGATTTCCAAATCAAGGTATTATAATATTTCACATCAAGTCTATAATAAGAATATGTAGGCAATGGTTTCCTACACTAATTTGAGCCTACAATTCACAAATAAGATAGATTTATGCAAAAAGATCAAACGTATGCTAATGAAATAGATTCAAAATCATAAACAATATATAAATTTCCCACTCACCTTTAAAAAGCGATCCAAATCTCCAGATGTGAAGTAGAACCTTTGATTCATCTTCAAATCATTTTTCATCCAAAAAATATGTATAAAAATGGTATATACATATGTTAAAATTTCAGATCTGAGAAGAGATTTGGGATTGGAAGAGGAAATAGATATGAATATATATATATATATATATATATAAATTACCTCGAATACGCGTAGCGTTGATTGATTCTCTTCCTTTTTTTCTAATTTCTGCTCCTCTCCAATTTGTATAATTTTTTTTATAGTTTGGAAGAATAGTAGAAAAGGGAAATTACAGAGCTTCGCTATTATCTCTAGAAAATTATGAGAAGAAAGGAGAGGGTTGTGTCTGAATTTATATGCACTAGAATCAACCACATCTATACGATCGAAAATATTAAATCTAGGCCATTGTGGCCTAGGCAAAACCTAACCTACATGACCCAAGCAGTCGACCGTCCCTACCATAGGGGTCGACCGCTACAGGTCGATCGACCCAATAAATGGTCGACTTGTGGTCCCTGGATAATTAATATATAAACGTTAATTTTCTAATCTAATTATTTCCTTCCTAGTTTTTTTTCCGTCCATAACTTATTCGTTTGGACTCCGATTGTAAAACTCAAAATATGAAAGTTGCTTAGAATTTTGCCACGAACGCAATGATGCTAGTTTCATGGGCAAATTCCATAGTTTACACAAATTTTATTCTTGGAACCAAATTAACTAATTAACCAACAAACTAAATAACTAATGCTAAATTATAGGGTGTTACAGAATAAAATTCAGATTCAAGCAGAGTCAAGCAGTTCAATTTTCAAGGTGTTAGCTCTAGGCCATAGTAAGGTACAAACTTTTTTTACATGTATATACATAATTATTCACTATGTAATTCTTCTACTTTAGATTGTATGTAAATTATCATGCATCCACATATGTCTATGCTGTCAACATTAGATGAATATATATATGTGTGTATGTATGTATGAATGCATGTATGTATGTATGTATTAAAATGATTATTTATACATTTATATGAATGTATACAGCCCACGACCATAAAAAAATTCAAATTAAATAATATTTAAAAAGGAATTAAAAAATGATTTTTAGTACATTTGTAATATCACGTAAAATTTTGATAATAAATTTATATATAATATTATTCATTAAACAAATACATACATATATGTATATTAACATATATTCATTAATAAAACTGTATATGTATGTGTTTATATATATATTTAAATTATTATGTTTTACATAATTTAACGTACATATATATTTCATAATACATATAAAATCAGTTTAATAAGTATAAAAATTTGAATGTTACAGTATTATACTTTTAAAAAAATTAAATACATTTTTAACAATTTTTGGACTTAAAAAAATAAATATATTTTAAATACATAAATAAAATTACATTAAATAGAATTTAAAATCACAAGTTTAAAAAAATTGTTAAGGTCTAAAGTGTGTTTATATATATCTGTGTGTGCATGTATATTTATTTATATCTATATCAATTTATATTTGATTTAAACATCAGTTTTATTTTATGCAGAAATATGTGTATGTATTTACATTACACATTTTTATTTAATAATATACATATATATATATATATATATATATATATATATATATATTAGAAAAAGTCTATTTAGACACAAAATATAGAAACCATTGGTGACACAAAGAATCCCCACCATTGGATTGCCCCCTAAATTCCACCTTCCCCATGAAGACAAAAAAAATCTGATGGTTAGGATCTTTTGTGTCACCATTTTTTGTGTAATTTTGTGTTCAAATAGCCGACCCTTATATATTATTTTCGTATATATACATATATATTTATATTTATTAAAATAAAATCTATTATAAAATAGTTTTTAAATTTGAAATGATGAGAATATTTGAAATCTAGATTTAGATATGAGATTTGAATTTTGAACTTAAATTTAAATTAGAAATTATTTATATTTGAATTTACAAATACTGTATTTATAATTTAGTATGATATAAAATTAAATATATAGTATATGTAAATTCAAATATAAATTATATATATATATATATATATATATATATTAGACAAAGGTCTAGAGTTTGACAGGGTGTAATTGTTTTCTAACGCCTTTAGTGTATTCCAAAGCGTTGTGTTATAGTATGTGCATGTGTATTATGTTTGGGCTTGGGCTATTTTACCCGAGCATCCTTTAATATAGCATTAATCAAATTTCAATATATATATATATATATATATATATATATATATATATTAGACAACACATACGTATATAGAGGGCCAGGTATGTCCGTTGCGATGTAAATTCCAGTACTTATATACATGCTTGTTGAACCATGTACGCTATATATATTGCACGTACATGCACATACACACGTGTATATGATAAGCGTACTATATTATATAATATAAATATCACATTAAAATAAAACCTTATTTAAAAATAAAATAAAATATTGATTTTATTTAAAATTAATTCAAATCATAGCTAAATGAATTTAGGTTTCATCGACCCAATAAGATCTAATATGGAATAAAAATTTGAAATTTACCTATTTAAGACACTGCATGTTGGCCCAAATCCAGCAATGTTATCAGTAAAGTCTAATAGCCCATGCAGCCTAAATTAATTGTGATAGGGCCAAGTAATTAAGCTTATCCATTTAGTACGATGTCTAAAAAAGTAGTGCCTGGGCTGGGTTTGGATAATAAAGTATCCTACCCTACCTGGCTATCGGTTTGGCCTGAAAGCTGAAGTAAGCCCAAAGGTTGCCCATATATATTAACAAATAATTAAAGTTTTTAATAATAATTGAAATTTAATAAATAAATAATAAAATACATACATACATACATATATATAAAGATATATATATGTATAACTATAAATGTTATAATATAAATATTCAGTGTAAAATGTTTAATTGAATAATATATTATGTTTAATTGAATAATATAAAATTATAATTAAATAAATTAATTAAATAAGATTTAATTGATACAATGTTATGCATAAGACTATTATATAATTTGATAAAATTATAAACTACTATATAAGAATTAAACTTATATAATATAAATGTACAACGAAAGGTGGAAAGGTAAGAAACCATAATCGGATTTGAGAAATAAATACATACATATAACACATATACCGTGATCTTAAATATGGCTGACACTTGAATCACGAGGGCATTTCATAAGAAATAGATTATTACATAAGTCGATATCACTCAATTAAATATATTAAAGATTATGAATCTTTAATATAATGTTTTACTCTACCATTTACATACTAATAGATTACTTGCATGCTCATTAGTTGTTGATAATCCTCAAGCTAAGGATGTTATGTGTAGTGCTATTAATATATTAAATAGTCGAGGTAAGATACATGTACGTATTTATTGATATTCCTCAAGGTACTTACATTTGTACGTAGGTCGTTGTGAAATGGTGGGTACGGGTGAAAAAATTATTCGTTTTGTAAATATTCCTCATGGTCGAAATGAGATTAGGACAAGGAAATATGGGTTACTGTGGTGTATGATACAATTGATAAAGTATTATACATCGCTTATGGGCTTATGATTTGTTCATTCCCCTCAAGCTTAGAATCCCAAGGTAAGAGAGTTCTAATGCCCACTAGAGAAATTGAAAGACCTCTATGTTTCATTTTTAGGGTTTTGAGAAATATAAAATCTAGCAGGAGCCTAATGAAATGACAACATCTCACATATCTAATATTGTAAGAACATTTATTATATAAAGTTATAATAATCTACATTGGTAAATTTATGCAAATAATATAATTGATAAAATGTTTATCAGTTAAGACATATAAATGAAATGAATTTTAGATCAACAAATAGAAATATAAAATGTATTTACTAATAAATATTATTTGCATGTTGTTTCTCAGTACCTATGCAAGCGCCCAATTATACAACTACTAAATATATTTCTAATTTAGTCGCTTACAAGTTTATTTGCCTAAGACCATGTATTGCCTTCTATGGATTTCATATTCTAAAAGAGATACAAGAATATGGATATTTGATCCATATATGATCACATATAAATGACATACAGTGAATGGTGTTAGTAATGTACGAAACCAAGATGAAATTAGTTCATTTGAAATAAGTGAATAAACTGTACTGTGAGATCTTGTGTTTAATATGATTAATTACAATAATAATCTTGTTGTGTTAATGTAACACTAGACCGAAAACTAAAAGATGGATCTAAGAATTTGATCACTGAAATATTAGTTTGATCATTTTACGGAAGTACAATTTATTTGATATCCTTAAGTGTTAAGGATAAATAAATGCACTTTAGCAAAGAGTTCATTACGATACTATTGTAAGGGTTTGCTTTGAATAGTTTGACTGTTTTTGAAAAAAAACGAATATATAAGAGTAGATGTAACCTAAGGCGTAGTTTGGATGAAGAGAGTGAATGGTCACTTCTACTTCGTAAAAAAACATTGAAAACGAGAATTGTAAAATAATAATTGATACTTAACCTTGAAATGTCCGAAATGTATTTTCATATAGAAAATTGTTTTATGTGAGGCTTATTTCTTTGAATTTAAGATACTTGATCTAAAAACTCTCCATTATAAACTAGTTACGGTATATGGAATAAATAACCTATATTAAGTGGTTAAATTTACCTCTGCATTTTTTTACGCTATTATTGTAACGACTAGGAATTTCGAACACATTAGATTTAAATATTTGAATTATTTATATACTTTAATCTTTGATTTAATGTGATTAAACAGATTTTATAGTCTTGTTAATCCTATTTTAATTAATAAATGATAATGGAAAACTTGTTTTTGAAATATATTTACAAAAATAAATGCTTTGAAGAAATATCGATAATGTGACCGAAACTCGTTTTATCGATAAACGGCTTTTAACTCGATAGAAGTTGTTCAAACTTATTGTGCTTGCTTAGAATATTAATTTTTAATTAATTAGCAAGTAAAAATATTTTGCACTAATAGTAATTATTGGGGTATGATGATGTAATGGGTGATGTTGTAGGGTATAATATAATTTGAGGAGATATTTTCCTTAGAAAAGTGAGGTGTAAATTTGGCATGTAGGAAGGAGGGTGCATGATGATCTTGGAAGGTTTGGAGGTGGTAATAACCTTTTGTTAACATCTACTTAATCACTTCATATTTTTCATTCATCAATTTTTGCAAAGCTAAAAGGAAAAAAAGCATAAGCTCCACACTCTCGAATTCCTAAACAATACAAATCGGCACCAAACTTCTCCAAACCTTGGCTAAGACCCTAGCATAACAAAATAGACAAGTATAGTAGTGAAAAAGTTGAATAAAATGAGCACAAACCCCAAAATATAATTGGGTCGTGAGTAATTGGTAGGCTGAAAGGGGTGGTCGAGATCTTTTTGAAGGCAAATGTTGGATCTTTTATTATTTCGTGATTGTAGGAAGTGTTCATATGATTCTTGGACTTGTGCTTGGTTGTAGGGTTGGTTTCAATGAGTTTACTCACGATTGAAAAGTTAATAATGTGTGTGTGTGTGTGTGTGTGTGTGTATTATGTGGTTATGTAAAGTTCATTAATCAAGTGAAGTTATAAGTTTAGACTCCTTTTGCTTTTGAAAGCAAATGACAACTCTATATTATAGGTCATCACTTCTATTACCCTTTACAGCATGTAATGTAGCGTCGAATTTGTGTTTACATGTTTGGTTTGGTTGTGTGTGGCGTTAAAGTGTGTTTGAAACTGGTTAAAGCGAGAAAGTCGTGCACTTCAATAGTCTCTTGTGTTTAACTTGTTCAAAATGATTATATGTGAATATATTGTAAATATATACTACAAACTTACAGTAGTGTATGGTATGAAGAATAATTGGTTTGGAAAATTATAGAAATGATAGAATAAAATTGTAAAATTTGAAAGAGAAATAACCGCTATAAGGGCACTTAAAAAGCCTTATTTTGAGAAATTTGAATATTGTTTTAAAAAATATTCTTAAGGCTTTCTTACACGGTTTTTAAGTATACTAATTATAATTCTTACTGTAAAAGTTTTATATCTTAAACCATTAAATTGAGTAGAAAAAACTACTCACAAAGTTCGTGCTTTTTCTAAAATGTTCTCTGTCCGGAATCTTTTACAACATTTACAGAGGTTGTCTTTGAGCTACATCAGCACTTCTGGCCTTTTATTAGTGTAATGTTGCCTTAAGCTACTTTAGTGATTTTAAATGAGTTTAAAATGATGTTTAATTTAATTATTTTCATGAGATCTTTTTAGGGAAGGCTAATAGCAGGTTTTAGAGTGTTTTAAATGTGGTGTTGACCCAAAAAATGGACAAACATCCTGGCTAGAGTTCGAAAGCACCAGCTCTGTTCTGAAAGAGCAATATCAAAGATCACAGATATATAGGAAGAACAATAAAAGAAAGTAGATAGAGAATTTTTATAGTGGTTCGGTTGTTAATAAAGCCTACGTCCACATTATAGTTTTATTGATTACTGTTACAATATATGTTTGATTACAAGGATTTGATTATATGCTAGCTAGATTGAATCTCCATAGTTGGAATCTATTGGAGAATCATATTGTATTCCTTTAGAGATTGTTGTGAGGGAGATAGAGAGTGAAGAATGTTTCCAGTAGAGATTCAGCAACCAGTCCGGAGAAGATCTTCTTTATGTTGCACGTAGGACGGTATTTATAGAGATCGAAGAGCTTCTGGGACGGACATGTTTATCAACTGCTCGTGGGTAGGTAGGAAACAACCTAGGGAATGTTTGGCTCGCCAAACGAGATAGAGCCATGGGTCGATGGAGACCCATTGTCTATGGGTCACTGGCGATCCATAGACTTGGCTCGTTTGCGAGCCAATGCCTTGGTCTCTTTTCGTAGTGATCTTCAGCTAATTTGTTTAATGGTTTGAGGAGAGGCGTGGGTAGCCAATGATCCAAGCAATTAGGATTTTTTGGGGTTTTGAATTATATATGCTTTGATAGTCTTTTATCATAGTTGTCCCATTCGATGGCAATTCACTAGCTGTTTGCACTCAGCTGCTGATCGGGCTAAAAGAATGTTGGTCCCTTGGTTTAGTCGAACTCAGTCATTGCCTTAGTAACATTGCTTGGCACTCGTTCACTCCTTGCCTTAGCCTTTCTGGTTTGAGTTCTAAGCCATCCTGATGTCATGAGATTGTCCTGCTTTCTAGTAGATCCTGTTGGGTAAAATACCCAGATAACATTTGCCCCTAGAGTACGTCTTTGATGGGAACAAGGCATGCTTTTGAAGTTATGGATTATGGTATCTATTTACAGGGTTCCAAATAATTGCATTAGATTCTCATGGACACATAGTAAGTTACGTTGTTGATCACCTAGTTTTGGTCTCGACTGCTACTACTTGTCGTAACGAATCAAATTTCTCTCCATAAATTCTTGGTGTACTTTGAAGTAATGGGTAAGTGTCGAGGCTACCATGCAAATTTGGCTTTGGCTTTTCAGCCATCTGTTGAATTTTCAATGTGAATCATCAAAGTCCACCTCAGGATGTTGTTTTCAACTGACTGGCTTTTGATAGATGTTCTTTTTTCTATTTAGATCCAAATTTTTATTCCTGTTACTGATGATGCAATCTTTGCTTAGTATTTTGTGCAAGGGTTTAAGCCAGCAAGTGGGTGCATAATGATGTAGGTTTGGAGTTGCCCCATATAGTTTTAATGCAATCGGCGGTGAAGTTAAGTTTGTCTTGAACGATTGTACGTCGTTCTGGAGCGAAGATTTTCTCTTTGTCTTTAGATTTTTCTTCTCGGGAATTTGGTTAAGTTCCTGACAGGGTTGAATGCCAAGTTTTGTTATTGAAAATTACTTTTCGTTCTTCCAATCTTTAGTCTAGCGGAGGGACTTCACTCCTCTAGAAGTTAGGTCATTCACAACATAGGCTTCGCTTATTATCCCTATCATATTGGAATGATTGGTTATAGTTAAATTACTAGGAATAGTTGCTCTCATAAATTTGTAGTTGAAGTTTGATCAGGCACAACTTTAGTCTTTCGAAACTAGTGCATGAGTTATCTGATCGCGGGTATCTTTCCTTTGTGGTTTTTCGAGTCCGATTTGCACACTAGCATCTATCTCAGAGGACTATTGGCTTAATTCCTTGGCTTCAAAATTACTTTTTATTACCTATGAAGTAGTTTGGTTTAGCCAGTTCTGTAGCTAACCCCTACTTATGCTTGATTGGGTTCATTTTAACAAAGTGTTAGTGTAAATGCCTTAGCCCGTAGGGCTAATTACTTTGACTACTAAACCAATATATTTTGGAAAACTAAGTCGCCTAAGCAATAAGTTTGATTGCCCTAGTTTTATCGATACGATAGCTCCTATCTTCGGGAATTAGGGACTTTGTTCCTTGATACCAAGATCTGAGTTTTGTAATGATGTCGGTATGTACTAGAAAGATGCGTTTCTGCCATCTTTTGCTAAAGCAAATTCTTATGAGCCTGATGTTGAGATCCTAATCATGTGTTGGTTTCTATCTTTGAAAACTCATACACGAATGACTCAACTCTATGGATTTTCCATAATGTTGTGAATCTTCGGATAACATGAGATGCCAAATGGTAGGCCTGACTCTTCAGTCAAACTCTTGCTTCTATTTCCGAAAGTCGATGTATCGATAGTTTCATTTTGGGCTTTCTTCCTAGCATCGCCAAACTTCGGGTAATGACGTATTCCTGCAAGTCGGAACCAAATGATCTAGTTAGACCATAAGTGGGTCATCGATCCTTCTCATCATCGTCAAATTGTGAGCGACAATTGATTTTTGAACGTTAAATCCTTCATTTCCTTGGTTGGCAATTTTTTTACCAGAATGCTACAGAACCATTACCTAACCAACCTCACGGTTATTCGTGTTTGGACTTTTGAAACATATCTTTCGATCAGGTATCTGTGTTTCTATTCCTTCTTGAGGGACTAGCTATTTCGAATGGCTATATTTTTGCAATAGAGAGAGAGATGGAAATCTGTGGGGCAAATTGCTCCCAGTATGGCTCTCAATCCCATTATGGAATTGGGGATGTTTGAGGATTTTTTCGACCTTCCGTGATTGCTTCCACTTGTTCTTAGCCATGCACGCTCTTCTTGGTTAATGACGTTGTCTCAAAAGTTTTGTTCATATGTCAACTCCTGTCTTCGAGAATTGATAACCTAGCTGTTTGGTTCCAAGGAACATTTCCACGAGGCTACCTATCTTTCGGCTGTGTCTAAATTCTTTCTAAGTTGAATTTAGGAAGTTCGGTCGTGCATCAGCTTCCATCCTTAGAAACTAGTACATCAGTAATTCAATCTTAGGATTTGCTTTCGACGCTGCTTTATTCCTATGCAGCGGCTGATTCCTTGGTAAATGGTCGACCCATCCGGCCGACCTATTAAAGGATATGCCTTCCCGCCGTTGCCTGTCATTGGGCAATAGTAGTTTTCTGAAGAGAAGGTAGAAACTTAGTTGAGGACCAACTTCTATCTCTAGAAGCTAGTGCATCGATGGTTCGCTACGACGATTTTTTCTCATCAGCCCTGTGGATTAAAGTTTTCTTAGCATTACCGAGGCAATTCCGGTACTTAGTGAGTAGAATGTTTCCTGAGTTTCCAGGGCAACACCGATACTTATGAAATAGAAAGTTTCCTTGTATTGCCGGGGCAACACCGGTGCTTATGAAATAGAAAGTTTCCTTGTATTGCCGGGGAAATACTGGTACTTAGGAAGTAGAAAATTTTCCTGGCGTTTCTAGGGCAACACTAGTACTCAAAAGATTAAAGAAGGCCTTGGCGTTGCGTTGACGAGGTAACACCGACACTCAGGAGGTTGGGATTGATTTTCCTAGTCGATTCAGCGGGGCTCTTATCCAGTTGGGTACTAGTTTCGGTCTTTAAAAACTAGCACTTTAATGGTTGGACTGTATAAGTATTTTCTTAGTGCTGCTTGTCTTCGGGTAGTGTTAAAATCATGTTGGTGATGGTCTTTAATGGTTTTCACTTCTCTTGCTGATTTTAGGTTAGAATTACTATAATAGGGGGGCGTCTGAAACCCAATCATTGGTTAATGGTGTTTGCATTCCAGACTGCATTTTAGGAACTTAGAGTCATTCTATGAGAGGTCGACTCACACTCGATTTGTGTTTATACTTCGGCCCACGCTCCGAGGACTTAGAATTCATGGGTGGTTGCACTTTCGGCAAATTTTTGTACTCCAGTTCATAGTCGAGGACTGGGAGATTTCTATGAATTGTTTTTCTAGTCCGCGCTCCAGTGACTTACAGTACTTTAGTCCGCACTTCGGGGACTTAGAGATTTTTGTGAATTCTTTACACTTTAGTCTGCGCTTCGGAGGCTTAGAGATTTTTGTGAATAGTTTACACTCTAGTTCGTGCTTTGGGTACTTAGAGTCTGTTTGATGATGGTTGAATCGTTCATCCGATCCTGTAGAGTTGAGTAGATTCCCTTCAACCCAATGTGGTTGTTTTCTCAACGTTGCTTAACTTTAGGACGCGCCATGTTCTCTAACGATAAGAGTCCAAGACATTTTTGTTGCCTAGCTTTGTTTATAGCTGTCAAGTGTAACCCTTAAAGATGCAAGGTTGTTGCTTAACCAATTCCATAGTATTCTTATTCATGAAAAATCAAATTTCCTCTAATCGGTTTTCATTATGTTTTGATGACTTCCTGGGGAACCCTTCATTTCCAAGTGCCAAATTTCAGGTTCTTATTGAAAATCTAAAACTGAGGAGCGAGTTATCACATTTCCCCATGTATGACTGCGTTCATTCTTATACTGATCATGGACCGGTTGAGTTCGGTAGTATTTGTCTTGAATCCGTAGCACTTAACCTTGCTTGTTTCAACTCATATGCATTATGCTAGGCTGATAGCATTATTACGGATATCAATCTTATTCATTAGTTCAAATCTTTGGGAATCAATGGTTTTGCTGCTCGATTTCGAGCGTTCTCTCCTTTTCGTGGTCTGTCTTCGGATAACCGTTGGTTTTCTACTAGTTAGGGTTTGAGACCTCAGTCGAGCACTTGCTTTTGTTTTTTGAAAACTAATGCTTTGATGATTTGATTCTAGAACAACCTTCCATTCTCGTCTATCTCTGGATGACGGTAAGTTCCTCCTTTAATTGCAAGTTGGAGCGATCTTTTATCCTGACCAAGTGTTAATGTACTCTATGGCCCTCGGTCCATGGGGCTGATTATTCTAAACAATAGATGGGAGACTTAATGTTCTAGGAGACTCGTGACTTGGATGTTTGACATTTTGTACATTAACTTTGGCCAACAATTTGAACTCTTTGCCGACTTCTTGGTTTGTGAGCTTTGCGGTAGTACTGAAGCAATGTCGGTTCTTTCGGATATAGGAGTTGATCCCTGTTAATCGAAGTGTCCGGTTTTTGAGAGTGCACGTCTTATGAAATTCCTCTGTGTTGCCTATCTTCGGGAAACGTCAGGGGTTTAAACTCTTTAAGAGTTACTGCACCACTTGCGAAATATGCGGCTTTCCATGCTCCTCGGTGTTGCCGATCTCCGGGCAATGCGAGGAGTTAGTCCTTGGTGCTTCCCGATGTTTCCAATCTTGGGGAAGCGCGGGGAGTTTGTCTTTTAGTGCTCCATGTCATTGCCTATCTCTGGGCAATGCAAGGAGTTAGTTTTTTAGTGCTCCTCGGTGTTGCCTATCTCTGGGTAACACAAGGAGTTAGTTTTTGGTGCGTGACTTATAAGATGCATGGCTTTGTTGAATATGCTAGTATATGATTTTCGTTTGATGATAATAAATATATATATTCATTTAAATGTATTTGTTATTGTACTATTTTATTTTCACATAATTAAATAAGTATTTACTGAATAAAATAAATAACACAGAATTTAAATTCAAAGAAATATTTTATTCAAAAAAATATTTTATTACAATTTTGAACAGTGCAAATTTAAGCTCTCACTATATATACACAATTTGCAATTACAATACAATTTCGATTACATCACAATTTTTTTCACTATAAAATGTTTACATACATTTTCACCTCACTACGTATCACTTGTTCACTCATATTTAACTTCAACTCTATTCCAGATTGAATCCAGCATCTGAGCTATCTGCAAAACAAACACCGACATAGTAAAATTGAAAAAGAAATATTTTTTGCAGTGTAAAATAAAATGTGTATTTTGAAAATATTATTTGCCTCGGTTATTTGGGTTGTTCATCATCATTTACATGAACAGCTTGTGGCATGCACAGTGTATCACTGTACATGCCACAAGGCCGTGCACACCAATATACACTTGATAAAACTGCAGGGACAGGTGAGCACAAGGTCAAATCCAACCAAAAGCTAGGTTCAACTCAAGTGCAATACAAAAAAGTCAAAACACGAGCACAAGGTCAAACCTGAGACAAAGCTAGGTTCAACTCAGGTGCAATACAAAAACACCACAAAATTGTCGAGTACAAGAATCCAAAAACCAACATAAAACAAGCCTCGACCAAAAATTCAATGTAACATGTTTAATGAACTAGTTAGAGCAACCTATACCAGACTACAAAGAAACCAAGGTCAAGACCAGAATCAAGTATACATGAAGAACAACAAGTAGCACATTGGATACATGTGCACAAGAAAACAATGTAGCATGATTAGATATGGAACCAGATACAAACGGTCATGACATTTAGACTCATGAAGATCATCAGGGATACAACATCCAGACAATTTTCTAAAGCATGCAAGCGAAGCCTCAATCAAGCTCCACATAAAACCAGACTACATAATGAACACAAGTGACTCAAAGCACATGATGCAATACAACTGAATACAAGTGCATATACATAACAAGCGCATGACTCAAAACATCATCATTGAAGACCAGAAAATCAAGTGCAGACACTACATGAACTGGCTCGAAGAGCAGACATAAGAAAACAATGAAGCAACCAAAGCTACAGTTTCAAGTCCACAATAGTATCGAGTGCCAGACCTCAGATGCAATGCACATGAATCAAAAGAACGGAACAAATATGCTCAACTCTAACAAGGAATAAACAAATGAACACAACATCATATATACATATGTACTTAAGGCAACCAGACTATATGCAAACAAGTGCAGACAACATGAACACATATGATAAGTCAATGCTACAGAGGTGACATCATTATACATGAAGACCAACAGCAAGTGCAACCAGATCATAAACATAAGAAAACATGTAGAACAGTGGACAAACCTCAATGCAACCCAGACCAGTGTCACACATAAATCAGTGTAGAGCATAAAAAACATACATATATACATGCGCAAACACACATGTATACATGTATTGATATGCAGTGGATATCAGATTTCATTCCAAGAAAACAGTGAATGGCAATATACAAGTGTTATAACATGAAGTAGTTTCTACAGAAATCTGGGTAGCAGTTTTTTTCTCAAACATAGTCAATAATTATGTCAAGCCAAAATCAAAGCTGTGATGACCAAGAAAAAATCGAACAAGCCAAAATCAAAGCCATGGTGACCAAGGTAAAAAAATTGAATCGAACAAGTCAAAATCAAAGCCATGATAATCAAGCAAAGTATATACGAAATTGAACCAGTCAAGATGAATCACATGCACTCAAGCAAAATCGAACGACAGAAAAAATATCAGACGAATTCATACGATCAAAAATTTAAGGAATTAAACCCTATAAAACCCTTTAACATCATCGGCTTTATGATCATTCGAGTTCAAGCAAATCATAGAGCTAATCATTGAAGAAAATCAAACAAATAACTCGAATCTAGGTCGAGCATAATCAAAGTCAAAAAGGAATATCACGTACCAATTTTAAACCAAAAGTATATGCACACGACAATTTGAAGCAGCCGTGAATAAATTAATCAATCGAAGAAAGCATTTGAAGTATCATTCAATCAACTGAAGTCAACGTGCTCAATTTTTCAGAAGCCCAAATTTTGAACGAAGAGGAATGAATGAACGCTGCCATTTTCACAAAGCAAATAAAGCGGGCCAAAGAAATAATAGAGAAAAGGGAACATTTTTTACCACTTAAATCTTTTGGGGCCGGCCTTTATTTTCTTTGAGTTTTTAATTATAAGGCTTTTAGTTTTTAAATTAGGGTTTTATTGTTTTGGTTATTTTTATTTGTAATTTACTTTCAAAACTTTGTAAAATTCTAGTCGTGTGATTAGGGGACAAACTACGATGGGGTAGTTCGAGAATTCGTAACTCGGTGGGTGAGTTATGGAAGAGTTTTGAGCGTAAAGTTAGGTTAGTCGATAGCGGGTGTCGTGAATTTACGTGTGTAAGCGTCCGACTGCTTAATTTCTAGTAGAAATCTTGGAGGCAGCACGTAGGCAGCGTTTTGCTAAAGCTGGGTAAATCTGTGTTGTTCTATTTCTGCTTTTATTATTCTGCTATTATCTGTGCTGCTATTATTCTACTATATTTGTGTTGCAATTATTTTATATATTTCCGCATTAAATTTTTATAATTATTTGTATCACCCTGTTCACCCCCCTCTAGGGTGAAATCGATCCTACAGGCTTTTCATGCTCCTTGGTATTGCCTATCTCCGAGCAATGCAAGGAGTGTAAGTTTTGATGTTCCTCGGCGCCGGAGGAGTGATATCAGTTCATAGAAGGTAAGAATCGAGTTTTCCCATCAATCCGGCGATTTGACTTCACGGAACGCGATTTCTTCGGTTCTAAGAGATAATTAGTTTTTAGATCTGGTAATCGTGGCTTGGACAATCCTTCCATATTTCGAGAAGATGTGCTCGGCCAAAAAAATAAGATTGCCATGGCGGAGAGACCTACAGCCGACTGCATGGAGACGATTATGAAGAAAGAGCTTATGGGAGTTCGAGGGCTCTTCGTTTTTGGTCCAAGCTGCCTCTAGAGAATTGGTCATTAACTTGCCTACGGTCTAAGAGGAAGAGGAATTTGGTCACTAAGAGCGGTAAAATAGTAGTTGGAAAGAAGTGGGCAAGTATTATACTAGTATTTCATTGTTTTTCACTAGCTAGGTCATTAAGTCCGCGGTTGTCAGAATGCCAGAATTTTTGAATGGGCATAACGGAACCGTGGTATGATTAGCGTCAGCCTTTCTTATGGCTATTCAAGTGTGTACGGTGCCCCCCATGCCACAGGGCCGTTGGTGCGCTTGGACCGTATCCATGGTCTCCCCACAACTCGTTTGATTGCCGACAGTCCAGCTAGAGCTTTTCTTCTTAGTTGTAAGTCTTGACTTGATTCGAATCAGCCTCTGATTAACCACAAGTTCGGTTCAGTTTTGGCTTAGTTCCTTTGAGCGACTTTGAAGCTTGGGGTATAGTTTGTTTCATCGATCGTCTAATTATGCTGAGTGACTGATATGATTGTCGATTTGTGGCCTTGGAGCATGGGTTCGTCGACTCCAATGGATTTTGGATTGGATGACTACTGATCTTCCATTTCACCTTCACAGATAACAGTCGTACATGAATTTTGCCGATTAACCGATTCGCCCTCATGACGCTTTGGTTCATGAAAGACCTTCACATTTGCGAAGGGTTTTTTGGATCAGATGACCGCTGATCTATCGGATTACCTTCATGACGCTCTAGTTCGTGAAAGACCTTCACGTTTACAAAGGGTTTTTTGGATCACATGACCGTTGATCTACCGGTTTACCTTTGTGATGCTTTAATTCGTGAAAGACCTTCACGTTCGTGGAGGGTTTTCTGGATTAGATGATCGTTGATCTGCGGTTTACCTTCACGATACTCTAGTTCATGAAAGTCCTTCATGTTCGCGAATGGTTTTTTTGGATCAGATGGTCGCTGATCTATCAGTTTACCTTCACGACGCTCTAGTTCGTGAAAGACCTAAATGTTCACGAGGGGTTTTTTGGATCGGATGATCGCTGATCTACCGGTTTACCTTCACGATGCTCTAGTTTGTGAAAGGCCTTCACATTCGCGAAGGGTTTTTTTGGATCAGATGACCGCTGATCTACCGGTTTACATTCACGGTGCTTTTTTTCGTGAAAGACCTTCACGTTCGCATAGGGTTTTTTGGTTCATATGACCATTGATCTACCAGTTTACCTTCACGATGCTTTAGTTCATGAAACAACTTCACGTTCACAAAGTTTTTTGGATCAGATGAGCGCTGATCTATCGATTTACCTTCACGACGCTCTAGTTTGTGAAAGACCTTCATGTTCGCGAAGGGTTTTTTGGATTAGATGACCACCGATCTACCGGTTTACCTTCACGATGCTCTAGTTCATGAAAGACCTTCACATTTGCGAAAGGTTTTTTTTTGGATTAGATGGCTGCTGATCTACCGGTTTACCTTCACAATGCTCACCTTCACGTTCACGAAGGGTTTTTTATAGTCGTATGTCCGGCGACCAGAGGGCCTTGGTATGATAATTTATCGATTTCGAAGGGAGTTTTGGGTCGTGTGTCTGATGACCCGACGGTCTTAAAGCAATGATTCATCGACTTCAAGAGGATTTTTCGGATTCAGCTCGAGGGAACACAGTCTTATCTATTCCTGTAGGCTAAAGTGTTAGATCTATTTACTCGACGATCCTTCGGATAAGACTTCTCGACGTCCCCAGCTACGCCGGTTCTCAAAAAAGGAATTGGCATGACTTGTCGAGGGCATAGAAGCATTTATTTTGCCATGTTGTCTGCAATACCTCTAGTGTCCCACTACGGCTTATTTGGAAAAGGAGAGTAGACGAGGATGGATGAGAAGACATCACTTTAGGTTGATGTCCCACTCCTTGATTGCTAGCTAGCCAGAGTATTATTTGATAATCTACCCTTCGTCTGACTTCGTCGGTTAGTTAGGGCGCTTTTTTGCTGGGTCATAGTAGCCTTGCTTCGGCAGAAGGACCGTAAGGTCTTGTAGCTCCTTCACCGTTTGGTATGTTCCTTGGCACCCGGGCTAGTTTTTCTCCTTCTAATTGCATTACATCTAGTCTTTAGAACCGGTTTATACTTATTTGACCGTGTCGAGGCAAGAGTTGTTGAATGAGTGGTCGAACCACGTTCGTTCATGAAATGTGATTCTACCCTTAGCATTTAGGATGAAGCTTGGCAATCAGATGGTCGATTCACGTCTATTTGATAGTTGCGAATTTTCCCATTAAGTCAGGAAAAAAGCAGGTGATGAATGATTTGATCACATCCATGTTGGGATCAGATGATCAAGTCTTGCATAATTTACTTCATATTCTTTCTAGCAAGTAGAGATAATGAGTTATTAAGCAGGCAATTAAGTTGCTTTTGTTTCAGGCTGCAATCATATCCATTTGTTGAAATCTAGGGATGATCAGCAAGCAGCTAGTTACGACTACTTCGAGTCTAATATGAAGGTTGCTGAATGGACAATCAATCATGTCTACTTTCTATTGGATTCTGAACTTGTCGGGTTCTTTATTCCGTGCCTCGGCATCCCAAATCAAGGGTATATGGTAGCAAATGAACGATCGAATCACATTTGTCTTGATGAAACTCCATAGGTTCAATCACGGTCTGTGGGGATTGGCTAGCTGCCAACTCTAAGTACTTGGTCACCTGCATCGTTGTGGAGGTAGTTTAGTTCAACTTGGTCGTAGTTCACAACTTAATTGAAATTTAAATTAAAATAAAATAATTCAAAGAAGATTGGAATAAATCTCATTGATAAGTGAAGCAGCATCTTGTTCTCGTTATTCCACTTTGCCCCTAGCTCCTTTCAACGGGTGGCGACCCTTAATGATCCAATTGATTATCAGAGTTTTTTATTAATAGGCATCGGATGTTCCTTGCTCGCCATTCTATATCGATTACACATACTGTTGAAGCTTTCATTTTTGAATCATCTTTTAGATCACATCTCGGAGATGTTTGTAATCGCTAGTGTTAGGGTCGTGTGCATCTTGGAATATACAGTATTCCTCGGATTTTTCTCTGGACTCCGGTGGAGACTCTCGAGGCTAACTTTCAGTGTTTCTCTGAGTCGTGAGCATCTAAGTAGAGGCTATCAATTGAATCGTTCAAAGGAGCATATGAGTAGAATTTTGAGATCCTAGGTTTGCTTCGAATCAAGTGGGTGATCACCCGAGTTAGAATTTGAGTCAGGACTGAAGTGGGTTTTTCAACGACCATTTTGATGATTTTTGATGATTTTTAACGACGACCATTCTTGATTCGATGATGGGAGCTCCATGAGAGGATTGGAAGCTGGTGAGTTGGGAGTGGTCACAATATAGTATGGGAGCTTGGCATTGTAATTGATCTCGGTTTGTGTCATATCTTCTTAGTCCTCTTGCCTCTAAGAATACCGTTTGAGTAGTAGTTCCTTGTCCGTTGCTTGGCACCATGCTACGGCACGGGTTTTAATGCTTCTTCTAGCATTTTGAACGTTGGAATTTTCATCCAATTTGTCTTCCTCAAATTGTTTGTCATCTTCAGAGCCGGAGAGAGCCATCCTTATTTCCTTCCGTGGGGTTTTCACTCCTAAGTTCAAGTTTGTAGTCGGTCCTTTTGGAGTAAGTGGAGTGTTTACATTTTCTTCCATCATCATTCTTCTTAGAGCTCCATTGATTGCTTCCTTTCAACTATATCCCCTTCAAGCAACGCCCATGAAGTTCATGGTACATGTTAAAAATCACCACGAATCGAGCTAACTTCGTGGATTGCTATTGTTCCATAGGCTATGGATCGTTAATGACCCATAGCTTCTGGGGACCCATAGCTTCTAGCGATCCATAGCTTTTAGCGACCCATAGCTTTTGGCGACCCATAGATTCTAGTGACCCATAGCTTGTGGTGACCCATAGGTTCTAGCAATCCAAAGCTTCTGACGATCCATATCTTCTAGCGACCCATAGCTTCTGGCGATCCATAGTATGGGTGTTGGCAATCCACAGTACATTGATCGTTAGCAATCCACATAGTTAATTGATTTCAGTACATTTTCTTCTGGAGTGTATGGCGTTCTAGTGGAAAGGTATGAATCGCTAGCAACCCATATTGCATGGATCGCTAGTGACCCATATGCTTAAGTGATTTCCGAGCTTTATCTTCAGGATTGTGTCTACTATCTCACGTCGATGTTCTCCATCACCTTAGCATGTGTTTGCTTGCTTTTTCTCTAATCCTTCCAGGCGACGATTCAGGATCTAACTTCTGAACCTACCTGATCCAAAGTAGATAGCTAGATCTTCTTCTTCTAGGGGCCATTGACTCTAAATAGTGGATTCTTCAAGCAAAGATTGAGGATCTAACTTCTAGACCTATGGGACCCTAAGTAGATAGCTAGATCTGGATTCTGAGTTTAGTTCTTAATAAAAGCACCAAAATATTAACCCAAAAAATGGACCAACACCCTGGTTAGAGTTTGGAAGCACTAGCCTTATTCTAACAAAGCAATATCATAGATCATAGATATAAAAAAGAACAATAAAAGAAAGCAGATTGAGAATTTTTATAGTAGTTCGGTTGTTAATAAAGCCTACGTCCACTTTATAGTTTCATTATAGACCGACTGTTGTTACAATAGATGTTTGATTACAAGGCTTTGATTGTATTCTATCTAGATTGAATCTCCAGAGTTGGAATCCACTATAGAATCACAGTGTATTCCTTTGGAGATTGTTGTGAGGGAGGTAGAGAGTGAAGAATGTCTCAGTAGAGCTTCACCATCCAGTCCGGAGAAGATCCTCTTTATGTTGTAGGTAGGACGTTAATCATAGAAATCAGAGAGCTTCATGATCGGGCCTGTTTATCAACTCCTCATAGGTAGGTAGGAAACGACCCAATGAGAGATTGGCTCGCAAAATGAGATAGAGCCATAGGTCACCGGCGACCCATAGACTTGGCTCGTTTTCGAGCCAATGCCATGGCCTCTTTTCGTAGTGTACTTCAGCTAACTTGTTTGAAGGTTTGAGGAGAGGCATAGGTAGCCAATGATCCAAGCACTTAGGATTTTCTGGGGTTTGGATTTGGAGATGCTTTGATAGTCTTTTATCATAGTTGTCCCATTTCAATGGAAATTCACTAGTTGTTTGTGCTCAACTACTGATTGGGCTAAAAGAATGCCGGTCCCTTTGTTTAGTCGAACCCAGTCGTTGCCTTAGAAACATTGTTTGGCTCTCGTTCACTCCTTGCCTTAGGCTTTCTGGTTGAGTTCTAAGCCATCCTGATGTCACGAGATTATCCTGCTTTCTAGTAGGTCCTGTCGGGTTAAAAATCTGGATAACATGTGGTTTCAAGTTTAAATATATTATTAATAATTATTTATGAGTTTTTAAAGTAAAGAGTTTTAAGTATAAAACATGCTTTTTCATGATTTTTGTTAAATTCTAAATTAGTTTATTTTAAGCAATATTTTATATAGATATAAAAGCCTATTTTAAAGTGTATATAAATTTAGGAAAAATAAGTTAAGTATTTAATAAAAGGATAAAGTGGTTTTGTTATAACATTAAGCTAAAACGAATGGTTTTGAGAAGTTAATGAAAAAGCATATTACTTTGTTAAATAAATGTAGATATACTTAAGTCATTAAAAGAATGTTTTAAAGATAATGAGAAGTATGAAAATGGTTTTGGGTTAATAGTAACATTTTTTAGTAACATTTATTTTTAACCCATTTGAATTTACTTTAAAAAGTGTGAAATCTTGTTAAAATATTTTTGTATATTCTTATGCCTTGGAGATAAGAATATGAATACATTTTGAAGAATGTAAAGAGTAGAAATAAACAGTCAAATAGCAGTATACATGTATATATCTTTTGTAAAGGTATTTTAAATATATATACAAGTATTTACAAATAAGAACTATTTGAATATGGGGATTAGAAGTCGCTTATGTGATTTGACCATGTTTGCGTGTTTACTCGTTTGTGGAAATTTTAATCATATATTTGCATTAAAAGCCGACAAAGTAGACATACTTGTTCTATTTATAAGAGTTAAGAATGAATTTTCTAGGTAGGGCTTTGATACAATCATTGTTCTAACCTACCTGCCTTCACTCTTGATTGAGGGATAGCATATATTGAGAAGGTCGGAAATGATGATAAGTATATGAGGCTTGATTTCCATATAGGATCATTTTATTGCTATTGAACTTAACCAAATTAATTTTGGATGTATATAAAAGCTTCACGGCTTTATACAGTTTGAGATTCCCCTAGGAGGACTCATTAGTATGAAACTTCTCTTGCTTTAAGAATGAGATATATGAAATCCCCCAAGAGGACTCCTTTATCTTGTTCACTTACTTTTAAAAGAATTAGAATTTAGTTAATCGAAAATTCATCGATTCATTTTTAAAGAGTGCGGGATTGAATAAGTATGCTTATGTATTGCTTACCGAAAACCACTTCAAAACTGATAAATAAGTTATATGTTTTGGAGGCAGTTGTGAAGTGGAATGCTATGGAGTTGAGTTGTCTGTCCAAAGGATAAGTCCATGGGCGATGTTAGCATTAACATTTTAGACAAATGCTATAGAGTTGAACTGCCTATCCTAAGGTTAAGTCCAAGGGAGAGGTCAGCGTTAGCATTCATCAGAAGATTTATGCTGGGATCTATGGAGGGATTCGTGATCAGTTCGAGTGACGATGACTCATGTTAGAGATGTTGAATGTGACTTCACCATCGAAAATGATAGAAATTAGAGTAAGCCTCATAGCTAGGGGGTTTAACTAACATAAGGGTACATCAACTCCAAATATCTAGAGATGCTTTCGATTATTGTTAGCAGGAGTTGATTTTGGTATCATATGTTCGGGCATGGACCGGCTATGTTTCTAGTGGTATATTTTATGTAGATATACATGATCTCAGGAGTATATTCTGACCCTTTTCGGGAGGCCTACCCTCGATGTACTAAGGGTATCTCTAATGGAAATTCATATGTGAACGTACCTTAGTGGTTTTAGTTGTACTTCTAATATTTTTGTGTTGTAAGATGCAAGCAACATGGCTATTTTCTGGTTTATATTCCACACTCTATACATTATCTGTTATATCGCCTTATTTGCCTATTATATGCTTTTGGTTCTTTTGTTGGGAAAACCATTAGGGTGATTCAAACATTCCCAAAAATACTGTTATACAGTGTATCATATTTCTTAAGTTTCTCACATCAGGCTTATGTCTGACTTATGATTTTATTTTTCCCTAAAATCCTCGGGTGCCCTTTTAGGCAGTTTGAGAAAGGCAAGTTTTCATTGTTATTCTTTGGAGCTTTAGAGGATAAGCCGGATGCTTCTATTCGCTTACACTTGTATTTTATTTCAGCCGTGCTACTATTATATATACATCAACATTTGTGAGGACATAATGTTATAACTGTCTAAGCTGATGATGGTACTTAGGATTGTAACTCTGAAATGCTTTATATCTTAGATTAACAGTTTGTATTGTCCTTTTGATATTATATGTTATCGTTCCATTATGAGATTCAAATATTTATTCTTCCTTCCTTATTTCTTTTCCTTTTTATTTTTATTTTACCCTAATAGTTTGTCTTTTCGATACTTTAGGGCTCTGCATGTGAATACCATAAATGTATTTGTGTCGACATTTAAGGTCAAAAAGGCGAATCATTAAAATTGTAGTAATGGCAATAATAGCAAGAGAAGGCCATATAACACATATTGGATGCATCAAGTTATGAAAATTATTTTTGAAGAACATACCATACATTATTTATGAAATAATAACTTTTTCATTGTTGACTGAAAAATAGATATTGTTTTATTTTGGTAAGAATATTATGAATATCCATTATAAAATAAAACTATAATGTGGTTTTTTTTTCACAACAAAAGTGATGCCTTGGAAAATATAAAATATCTAAAATTATTTTATAATTAAAGACTAAATCCATAGTTTTCAAAAATAATTATTTGATTATATGATTATGAATCATATGGTACCGGTGAATTATATGTCAGGCAATTAATGGCCAAGCACCATTTAATGGGAGCATCATAAGAGTTGCTGAACTCTTCAAATTGATACTTATAGGTATATGCAATCATAAGTCTATTAATATAAAAAAAGGATTTCGCGTACTTCGTTGTATTCACAAATGAGTTATCACAGACATGAATATGTATATTTATTACCCATGTGGTATGTCTATGATAAGCTCACAGAATATAAAATGGAAATAAATAAAAAACATGCAATAGAAAATTAAAATAATTCGATTTGATCGAATATGTGAGTTATTAGAAAGAGTTCTAAACACACCTAAATATAAATAAAGATTCAATCTAAAAAGTCACTCCTTTCTACGATACAAAATGATCTATCAATAAGGAGTAATCGAACTTTGTTTAACAAAGTGCGATTGATAATGACTGAAATTAAATTAATTTCTTTCTTTAAGATCTTAAATTTAAGAGTAGTACATAAGGTTAAAATTAATTTTATCTAAAGATTATTTTAAAAAATCATACAATATAAGGGTTTAGAAGAAACCTCAACATATCCTAGGTCAAGGAGTTGGCAGGTTGTACGAGTCAATAGAGTATGCACAATGACTGTACATGAGGGATCTTGTATAGATCGACCCCACTAGGAGTTTGGGAGCGATAGTCATTGGATGACCAATTTATGTTTTTGAACATAAGTATCATGAACTAAACCCAAATAACTGTAATATATATGGCAAATCATAAAATGTTTATGAATACCTATTATGTTGCATCGTGAAATAATTGTTGTCTCCAGAAATACCAACTTCGTATCGAAGGAATATATTTTAAAAGTTACTAATAGTAGAAAAAAATTGGATATGATACAAATTCGAAACCGATTACATAGGATAAAATGAAATTAACTAAACCCAAATGAACGCCATGCATTAGATGTCTAATAAGTATTCTTATACAGTGAAAAGAAACTATGAGTTTCTTACCAATGTTGAGAATTTATAATCCTTGGCTCAAATGGATTCCAAGTACATTATCAAAATATAATTTTGATAATTGCATTCCGAAGAAGGCATATGATCCATTGCCTGGAAATGTGTCTTCAAGAGAAAAATAGTTGGAATATTGTTAGCCACATTGATAAGAGTAACATCGTAAATTTTAGTTGTTGAAATTAACATAACCGATTCCCCATTCAATATGCTAAAATTAATTCAAATTTTACTCACAAAATTATTTTCTGGTATGTATTTATATTTTTTTACATATGTGTTGAGAAAGAGAATTCTAAATAATGACTAAAATCGACTGTTTGCAGATAAAAACCAAAGCGTCTCAAAGTCACTAGAAGCAGTATTGAGCTTGTTGGTTTTTACATACAATCCAAGGACGAATACAAAGTATTGTTTGACAAGCGTCAAAGTTGAATATTAATGAAATATAAAAAGTTCTATTTCTAATCAAAATGAAGAGGAAGCGTGTATCCATGAGAAAGAACATTAAAAGGTACATAGATATTTCCAAACAATGAGTACACAACATATAACTGATTGTTAATGATGTATCTATGTTAAAATCGGCTCTAGTTTAATTGTATTAATAATTGACATTGGATTTGTAAAACATTTTATAATAAGTATAAAGGATGTGGGAAATTCCCAATTGATATGCAAAGACATCTTATTAAAATATTTTAATATGGAAAATGTAAGATGAATTTCTTATGCATTGGTAATAGCGATTATCATACATGTTGTATTGTCTACAATATCGTAATCCACTTATGTATTTGATGCATGAAGCATATATCAAATCCAAACTAAGATCGCTAAACATCATTTTAAGTGTTCTCAAGTATTTAAATACTACAAAATTGTTTATAGAAGTCTTATGAAGGATTATTCAGACTTAGAATTTAGAAGTGATATTGAGTATAGTATATCAATATCATATTCATATTCAAACTTAGTTAAGAAGCTTTAAGTTGGAAATGTTCCAAATAAAAGGTTGTGGTTGATTCAATGAAAAAGTTGAATTGCGCCATAAATAAAAGCAATGTATAAATATAAATGCGCAAATCTATAGTTGAGCTAAGGGTGGTTCCATGTGTAGAGAACCCCCTGACATTGTTATACAATAACTATGCTGCAATAAAGTTTGTAAAGAACCTAGGGCTCATTGGAAGTCAAGAGATATACTCTGAATAGCTACATGATAAAAGGCAGTTTATCCTCATCAAAGTGAGTTAATTGATGGAGTGGATAATTAAAACAAAATAACATACCCGTTCACTAAGGGACTGATCTAGTTATTTTTAAGAAAACCAATCGATGAAGCTGGAATAAGATTCTAGAATTGAGCCAAGGTGGAAGCGGGAGATTAGAGTTAACGGTATGCCATATGGGCAATTACGTAATTTGTTAATATATATCTAACTTGATAGTCAATCTTGTTCAAAATAAAAGGTGTTTTCTTTCTATTTTATACTTAATATAATGTTTTATATTGACTATTATTTGATTAAAAGTATATTTAATAGAAAAACCATATATTTTGTTATAGTAATTACTATGTGTTATAATCATGGGTAATTTATCATAATATAATAAACATACCATTTTAAATGTTCCTAGTCAAGACGTATTGAGACTATATATCACTGCATCCATTGAGAAAAGAGTGCGTAGCACTCTCCAAATATTAGGAAATATATCGCTTATGTGTGCTCAGTCACCAAGAGGTTACATATTGATAGTTATTGGATAACTATGCAATGGCTCATTTGATAGTATTCTACTGGTTAATGTAACTTAGGTTCAACAAAAAATATCGATGCTACAATATTATACAATTTTCTTGACTTGAGAATACTGACAAGCTTCAACATGGAAACTCTGCTTTGATATAGTTAAATCATGGCAAATTTTATACCGTATGACTATAGTTGGATCGAGTGGAAACATTGAAAGTGGAATAAAATTCAATAGAGAATTTGTCTCTTTCGTTATATAAGGCTACTATTATGATCAACTAAAGTCAAAGTCTATAGCTAGAGTAGTTCGGTCATAACAAC
Organism: Allium cepa; assembly: GCA_030765085.1. Classification (NCBI taxonomy): domain Eukaryota; kingdom Viridiplantae; phylum Streptophyta; class Magnoliopsida; order Asparagales; family Amaryllidaceae; genus Allium; species Allium cepa. Next base: position 553,193,180 of record CM060938.1, read on the forward strand.
TGTTATTATTGAACTAGAAACTTTGTGTTTGGACGATAAAGTTGAATATGGAAGATATTAAATTTTGACCATTACCAAATTCCGTAAGTCCTAATGTTATATACTTTTAAAGAAGAGAATTAGTGTAAATAATTAACATTCTTGGGTAATGCATTAAAATATGTAAAATTAGATTTGACCGAAGCTGTAACCGATAAATTTGGCTACAATGTCATGCCACTAGCTAAGGTGACGTGTGAATATTGATATTTGAATTGTTCGATATTATTTGCTGACCAAATTTATACCTAAGCATCTCATAATCGAAATGTTAAATACTCCAATTATCACATGATTTAATAAAATTATATAATTAAATTAATTTATATTTATGAAATATTACTTATAAATTTATATTTAATTTATGTTGATCACCATTAATATAGTGCATATATAAAGGTTTTATTCATACACACTGATATACGATATCAATTTGCATTTAAATTAGATTTTAATCCATATTTATGTAGTTGGGCATAAAGAGGTTTGGAGGCCCAAATATAGAGAACCAGAGGCATCATAAGAGATGGAATAAGGGGATGAATATTGATTCAAAAAGGTTGAAATATAGAGGAAATAGCAGATCTGGATCCACTTTTAGCTCCTCTATCTTTGTGCTATTTAAACACCATAAGCCCCTACTTTTGGAACTCTTGGTTTTGCTCCCTCCTCTCTCATTTTAGGCCTCCATACCTCCTTATATTCCTCCGTTGTTTCTAGCAATTAAAACACAAAATTAAATAAAAATAGGAGTTTGGTGTGTGGTACTTGCAGTCTGGTAGCTCTTTCTAAAGGAATTGAATTCAGATTCAAACAGAGTAAAACGATTCAAAATACAAGGTATTAACTATAGGCCATAGTAAGGTACTAACTTTATTTACATTTATATGCATGTACAATTGTTTATTATGTAGTTCTTCTACTTTAGATTATATGTAAATTATCATGAATCCATATATGTCGTGCCGTCAACATTGGATGACTATATATATATATATTAGACCCATATTTCCCAACCCTGTTGAAGGCGAGATGATGCATGCAGCAAACCAAAAAGATTGCTTCCACAATAAAAGTTAGGCTACAAGAAAAGAAAGCAAAAAATAAGGTGAAGTTTAACAAATACTACACCCAAAAACTTTAAAACGATGATAAAGACTCAAAGATCGCACTGATCTCCCAATTTTGACGTTACATTATGATATTGAACAAGATTACTTGAAGTGGTTATAAGGTGTAGAAAATGATATGCAACCCTAATACTCAGAACGACAATACAGCCCTTGAGCATGCATCACAATCTCACGTCAACATATACAACTATGGGAATACGCTTCCATCTCTATCTGACTTTAAAACGACAAAATTACACTGCAACTTTAAGGGAGTCCTGCCTAGAGCTAGTGAATTGTACTAAACATGTCCTATCCTTTGGACAACTCTAAATCCATGCAAGGAAAATTATGTTGGATAATCGTTGATGCTTGTTCAATAGAGAATCATAATGGAGTGCACAAGCACTGCGCTTAACTTTTCTCTAATACACATTCCCGAGTCACTCCAGACAAGCCATAAGTGAAAATTCCACATACAAGGTATTCCCAATAAATCCAAATATTATTCCTAAAAGCTTATGTGTTGCTAACACTTTCAAGTGCAGACCTATGCTGCACTTATTGTGGACTCTTTAAGCAGTACCACAAGGAATCAAAAGCATTCCAAGGGGTGGACATAGGGTTACCCAAGCATTGCTCCACTGCAATCTTTACTTGTTAAAAAATAACAAAGGTGCAAGGGGCCCTTATCAAGCAACTTAAGCATATCTATATCAAGAGCAGCTCAAAACAAATTCATATCAATATTGAGCTAACACCATAGGTTGGGGAAAAGTAACTCAACTTCATTTATCATCAGCATAATGTCAAATAAACACTGTAGACTAGGTAAGACAACTCAATTCTAACCATCCTCAAGGCAGCATCATATAAATGGCACAATTTTGTTCTATATATATCAACGATGCCCCAAAACAAAACAAATGAATAACTTTAAACATCTTCATGGTAAGAATGCCAAAAATGACGCAGCTACACTGAATAAAAGGGGAAAGTCTCATTACACTCTTATTTACACACATGGGCAGTACACAAGCCATTATCCCGTAGGATCATAAGTGTATGATCCATTCAGATTTTAGTTTCCGGCCCATATTTTAGATGTTTCCGCTTCAATTTCAAACTTACCACTAATGCCTAGAATTCAACTGCTTAAATTGGGTTTTCCTGCTAAAGATATGTGTGACAACCCACCTCTTCGGCTCTTAGAAGTCGACACTAATACATCATGGTATTCACGTGTCGAGCATCTAAGTGCCGAAAAGACAGAACGTCGAGAAAAGAAATAAGAATAAGGAAGATAGAATGTCACAAAAACGTGACGAGTAATATATAATACTAAACAAGTCTTTACAAAAGAAAGAGAATTTAACATACATACATAAATTAGAGTACAATACTAACCCACCATCAACCTGGACAGTTATAACAACCTATCCTTACAATTTCTGATGCCACAATAAGAACAAACAGTGGAAAATAAAAGAAAATATGAAAGTACATCCTGGGCATCCAGTTTGTCTCCTGGAAGCTTTAAAGGTGTCTAGGTAAATATGGAAAATATGCTTGGACTGACCCGAGCATTATAAGAAGATAACACCTGGATCAGTCTGATAAAACTAGCGTGAGAAACACAATCATATGGATTATTAATTTTATGAAAACCTTTAAAAATAAAGGTATCTCATAAAACCACGCCGCACATAAACATGGAAGGATTTTTACCTTACGATAATCAAACCATTTCTATAGAAAATCCAGTGATATTATAATAATGTCAGGGGTTTAAAATAAATATTGAATATAGCCGAAAGGGCTATGTTAATAACATTCCAGCATACAATTATACAATCACATTTAAAAAGAACACGTATTGGAGATTGGATTCCATCAATGGCAAGGTAAGGGTTTACCTTTTTCGTATAGTACACATCTAGATAAAATGTACTGAGGCAGCAAAACATTTGCACCTCTGCTATAGGACTGGCCTATTCCTTCCTAGATAGTACCGAATATGATCACCCCTCAGTTGCTGGCCGACAACTATACCGAGTCTCAAGCATATATAGTATTAAATATCTGATCTAGATCAGGCGATGATCATACCCTAAAGGGAGCGTCCCACTTAGCCTTGCGACACATCCTTGCTTTAGTCATTACCAAGTGTGAGACCTGAGGCTACGTTGTACACTTTTAGCAAATCCCACTTAGAATACTAACACAATCTTTCAGGCGATAATGCAATGCTAACAATTTTCCATACAAGTTTGTTCTGCGACTAAACAAAACCAAATGCACTATTTCTACTACATCCATTTTAGAATCATCATCAGGATTAGTAGCAAATAGACTTTGCATTTCAAAGAGCTTCATCTTCGATCATCTTCAAGATGTCTTTAATTCAAACATTTGAGTTGGTTCAAAGTGATTTTTAGATAGTATATACTTATCCAATCCCGCTCTCTTTGAACAAAAATTCAAAAATTTCCAGTAAAGTCAAGTCCGGTTCTTTCTGAAATAAACAGACAAGGTAAGAGCAGGGATCACTCCGTAACAGTTTAAGGGGATGGATCTTCTTATCATTTGTCCTAGAAGAATACAACGAGTTTATACATACAGTAGTATCATCCAAGATAATTGTGCTCTATAATCCTCTTGTTTCCTCTAGATATTTCCAGAGTTAAAAACTGGCCAAGATTTGATAGTCGGTTATTTAACTATCAAACAAACACATACCAATCACAGATTTAATTTCCCATAGTAACCACTGTGCCTCATTTAATTAATCTTTATTAACTAATCGGTTAAATTATTTACCTGTATACTTTTCTCACTTATACAAGTATATTCACAAACCAATTACGAAAGTTTTCTTATTTCAAATTCATTTAAGCGGATCAAAACATATGTCTTAAAAACATGGTTTATTATGAATTCCAAACAACCAACCCTTTGTTATTAAGTAGGGAAATGCTTCCCTACCACCAAAATTAAGAAGGACTGCTTATTTATCTGCTTCATAACTTGATTAAAATAAATGATCCAATCAAACTTAATAAATCCAATTTTCTTTCTAAAATCCAAGATCTGTTGCCAAAATATAACTCTTTTATCTAGTTATTTTACTAGGTGAAAACCTCTTTTATAAAACAAACTCATAAACTTTAAACCCTGCTTATAAAACAATATTATTACTTAAAAGCATACTCCTAAGTTAATTAAATTACCCTTCAAGACCATTTATAAATAAATTAAACAACTTAAACACCAATTAAATAATTGATTAATTAACTTTGGATACTTTTAAGATTAATTAACTTGAACGATTATTAATCAAAATGATAGTTACCTTAATCATTATTAATTAATTAATAATAAATCTTGAAAACAATTATTAATCAAATATAATTACTTGAACATTTGTTAATAACATTAGCTATTCAACTTATTAAAATCTAACAATTTCTTTAAATTGTTACCATCTTAAATGGATTTCAAATCCATTACTTGTCCATTTTGGAAGGAGGCTTAGCAATCTTGGTGGTACTTAAACAAGCTAGCATTATTTTATAACGAAATTCAAGTCGCAACATAAGTATTTACATAAACAACGGATATTTAAATAAATTCCACAATTATCAATCGATAGATAACATGTCGATATAAATCAATCAGCATAGAAAGGAGGTATATTTAAGTGTTTTTAAGGATTCAAAAGGAGAGAAGAAGAGGTTTTTAATTTTTTTAAAATAGTTGGAAGCCATTAAAGAGAATGGAAAGCTTAAGGAAAAAGAAGATGGAGATTTCAAAAATTAAGAAATGAAATGAAAAGGTGAGAGGAAAATTGGAATTAGTTTTATAAAAATTGAATTAAGAGAATTACCTAAATGCCCTTAATTACTTACCTTCCACTCAAAATCTGCCACATCACCACACTATCCTCTTCCCATGACTTCCTACACACGTCACTCCCTTTTTTTTCACTTTCACACATCAAAGTACAAAAACATGAAAATATGTTGGTTAATAAGGTGTATCCATGTACCTTAAATTGAAATTTACGCTTAACTTCATTTTCATGCCACATCTCTAATTATTTACTTAAGTAAATGCCTTTACTATATTATTATCCTCTAATTTACATCCTTAACCATGTAAATGTCATTTTATATGTACGTACATGTGCACCAAGGTGTTCACAACATTTTACATAATTTTTTTATGGTGAAAAGTTGAATTTTTGGAAAAAAACTTTCTAGTTACATTTTTTATTTTTCTTTAGAATAATAATTTTACCATCACTAGTTATTATTTAAAAAGGGTATTTGAGTAATAAAATTCATTTATTAATTTTTTAAAAATATATTAAATAACCATATTTAAAGTGATTAAATTTTGGGTCGTTACAACCCGTCCGCAATCCGTGCACACCAAACAAACGAGACGTATAGATGACACATAGAAGAATCCAAAGGTGGAAATTAAAACAATAGAAAAGGCATGATGGTGATCCACGTGCATCTTTATACTATAAATAGAAAATGCACCATAGCCAGAAAGGGGATCTTTTTCCCGATTTGATATTTTAAAGGTTAATATTGAAATGTTCTGTACTCTATGCCATTAATGCTTGTACAAGGAATATAAAAGAAGAAAGTGATATTTCCCCCGTGGACGTAGGATTCTTTAACATCCGAATCATGTAAAATTCCCTATACCTTTACTTTTTCATGCATTTTACCTTCCTAGTTTTCAGTATTGGATTCTTTTCTATTTTGTTTTCTTTTTTTTTACTCGGATTCGATATAAAGCCAACTTGACATTTTAACAAGAAGTTAAGGTATAACTACACAATGGTACAAGCTCTTAACAACATAATTTCTACCTCAAGGCAAATTTAATACAAGGAAAATTTAATACAAGGCAAATTTAATATTTAAGTTTGTTGATCCTAATCCACGGAAGTACGCTATAATTACTTCCACGATCATTTAAGGTGTTGTGAACAAAAAAATCTCAACAAGAATATATCAAAATAATTATTTTTATATGAATTTATATAGCTCATGGTCATAAAAAAATTGAACTAAATAATATTTAAAAACATTTTTTTAAAATTTGAATTTTTTTATGTATAAATAAACATATACACTATATATAAAATTTTGATAAAACATAATAGTGCATAATATTATTGGAAATATATATATTGATAAAATTATGTATGTATGTGTATATATATATATATATTTATTTATTTGTTTAAAATACTATGTTTACATAACTCTACCAACGCATACACACACACACATACACATACACACATACATACATATACATATACATATACACATACATATACATATACATATACATACACACACATACATACATACAAAGATATATATATATGTGTGTGTGTGTGTGTGTGTGTATTGTGACGACTTGGATTTCCGACCCTTGAAAATTGTCACTAATACATCCTTGGTATTTACATGATGCAAATTCAAGTGCCCAAAAACCCAACCGTTAAGGGTAGAAAGAAAACAAATATAGAACAGAATCTTACATAAATGGAATAACATACATTATTTCAACATATAATCTTTATAATGGAATTTTTTAAATATATTTATCAGAGTTTAACTTAACATTATCATGGACAGTTATAAATACCCGTTCTTATAAATGCGAAATACAATAATACATGAGTGCGGTGGAAATGGATAACAATCTTTAGAAGATTCTTCTAACTCCATGCTCCAAGCTCTTCTAAAACGCTCTAAATAAAACTTGACTACTAGGCTGCTTGGAAAAATTAGGCACCCAGAGTTCAAGGGAAAGGAAATAAACTCTGGGTCATCATGAGATTGGTGTAAGAAATTAAAAATATGAGTATTTGGAAAACAATGGGTATCTCATAAGACCACACCACACATAAATATAAAACAGGTTTTTATCTTATGATAACCAAAACATTTCTACGTGAAATCCAGCAATATTATTTTTAATGACATTCTTTTGAAAATCTTTCAAATAAACATATTCAAATAGCCAAAATTGTTACGTTATTAACTTTCTGCATAATAGATTTACACCAAGGATGGATGCGACCTTCCGTACAGTGCATCTCTAGATGGATCTCTATGGACGACCTTCCGTACAGTGCATCTCTAGGGACGACCTTCCGTACAGTGCATCTCTAGATGGATGCACCAAGGATCAACATCTTTGAAACCATTACGAATTAAGACCGGCTTACCCACGGACCCATCTGGTGGCGGATAGAACCGAATAGGATATCACCCTGAACGTTCCCAACCTATCTGAGAGCTCTCATACCATACACCACATATTTTTTTTACTCGACATCATAGTGGGTGCAAAATGAACGTAGGAAGATGATATCATACCCTAATGGTAGCGAACCACTTAGCCCTAAAGCAACCCGTGTTTCACAATTCCCCAAGCGTGAGGTTTGAGGTAATGTTTACCTTTCTTAGAACATTTCCACTTAAAATGCCACATTGCCACTTCCAACAACACACTATAGATTTTCATTATGTAAGTTTGTAGAGATCAATGCATTATGATTTTGGGAACGCAATGTTAAACATTCATCCATACAAGTTGTTCAGGAATAGGACAAACCGAAGATACCCTCCTACCACATTCTATCGAGAATTACTCCTGTGATTAGTAACGAGTAGTCCTTGTATACAAAGATCCCAGAACAAAGGGACCACTGCTATTTATTTATCTTGGGAGCTACTCCGAAATTATCAACAACCAATCCTTCCATTATGAAGATCCCTACCTTCAACTTCATTGTATTCAACGTATCTTCACTTTCGAACTCGTAAATTAGTTTAAAGCGGTTTCTAGATAGGGATCGCCCAAATCTGACCTAGTTCCTTCGAATCAGTCATCGATAAAAAGATGTTTAAGCAAATAGGTACTTATCATTTCATTGATTACTTTTATTTTTATCAAAAATATCTCCTAAAGATATACATCTTTAAAAATCATTTATTTTCGGTATATATAGGATCATTAAACCTTCTTTATCAAATCTTTGTTTAATTAAAATCATTTTTAAATCTTGGAATAATTCTAAATCATTTCGTCCTTTACTTAGGAAAATATTTCCTACTCATTTATTTAAATCTCAATGAAAGATTTCTTATTTCAAATACATATCTTTTTGATAGGTTGAAACCATGTTATCTAAGATGGAAAATCTAATTTAGTTAGTACTCAAGTAAAGCGGATCCATAGAAATTATATTAATTTTACTTGACATCAATTTCCATATTCAACTTTTACTATCCATCCAATAGCGGTAAAATCACCTTTTAAATTCACGTGAATAGTATGGGTTTCCTCCTCGAAATTTAATACCAAGTATAAGAAGATTATCTCTATACAATCTAAGTTGTATTAAATTTAGAAAGAATTAAATCTTTTATACTTACCTTGTTTCTGACATTTCGACCTTATCTATTCCCCACCAAGAAAAAAGGACAAGTGAGCCAGGGGACTGGTTACTTCTGCACTTTTCCTTAGTTTAAGCACCCCACATCAGGATCTCACGAATAGAAAAATTCAGTCTACCCATCGGCTTTCGGAGCCAAGATTAAATCACTTAATAATTACAGCTTTTCTTTAAATCATTTATTTGAACTTTTCAAAGTAAATTATAAAACCTTCAAATCACTTTAAAAGACTTAACTATTTATTTAAAAACATTTATAATCATATTTTAAAAGTTATTACAATTGCTGCAAAAAGTGCTGCGAATAGTGCTTTAAGTTTATTTGATCAAAACAACTTTTCTATCATTTAGAAATCCATTTTTAACTTAAAACTCTTTTAGAATATTTTAAAAGATTTATAGAATTTATTCCATATTTTTAAAGAATTAAAAGTATTACTTTTAAAGATTTTATCGCTTTAGTTTACGAACTGCTAAAGCACGACTATTTTGAAAACTTGATATGCTCATATTTCAAAATCTACTAAATGAAATTTCGATCTTTTTCTTTTGTTTGAAAAATATGCTTATAAGATTTTAGAAAATTCTTATTACAATTCCGACTTTGAATCCATTGTATAAATGGATTTAATTTTATACGGTGTGAAATCGCGAATTACCGTTACGCTGCACACCTATTTTTAACTCAATTCATAACTTATCAAAACTTCACCAAAATTTAGTAATATCGACGTATATTTAGGTGACTTGTTTATACAATTCAATAACTATATTAAAGCAACCAAACTTGATGATTAGAGCATATTAAACATCCATAGAAATCATATTACATCACATCATATATATATATATAGTTTCTCTCCTTCATTGGTTTCTAAGTTCTCGAAAAATCGCTGTAGCTTCGCTACGATCAAATCAAAGCCTACGAAATCGAGCCTTAAATCTTAGGAAGGGTATGGCCTGAGCTTGCAAATGGAATTGTTCTCGGCCTTGGTGGTAAGAGGTGGTGCTCGTGGATTTTAAGTGAGAAGGGGGTAACTTTCCTTGGTTTTAAATGGATTTCTAACTGCTATTAATAATGAGAATTCATTGAACAACAATCAACATGTTTTTCAAACTTCCTAAAATACCCTTTTCACCTGACCTACGTCTTTTGTTTCACTTCATTTCATACAATGCTAAAAAACCCTAATCACATCAAATTAAACGATCTTTGCTAATCATCCACCATCGCGAGCGATAACCAAAGTGATACCGGACTTTATGCTCATTCCATCGGGTTTTAGTTTGAAATCGAATGATTTTGCTGACTAGGGTTAGCTTACTGCATCATGGAGATTCCTCACCTTCGCCCACCGTGTCGATTGGTGCTTCAGTATCATCCAATGGAGGTCATCGCCATATAAAGTTGGCTTCCTTTGGTGTCGACTGGAGCCGCTCAGATTTGTCCAATTCCTCTGCATTTTTAGGTATTCTATCGATTTCAACTTAGGTATTTTATTTTTTATTTTTTGTATCCTTATCGTGTATAAGAGAAGATGAAAGGGGAACACAGAGATAATGTTAAGCCTTAAAAGTTTTGATCATGTGGTTTATGATATTGTATTAAGGTAAGAAATAAACGCCTGATATGATAACGAAAACAATTAGAGCTTATCAAACTCAAAGTGTGTTGCTACTATGTTATTTGACAAAATTGTTCAAGCCTATAGGCAAGCTGATCCTTATCGTCTATGAAATAAAATAATTCATGATTTTATATATCTTTTTTGAGGCAGTTATAACCAAATGGACATATTTCTGCATTAATTATTATACTTGCACACAAAAAATATATTAATTTTCATTAAATAACTACACTTAAATGTTTGTTTAGTAATACTCCAGTTTAATTTTTATTTAATTTTGATTTCTATTGAATTATGTTTAAAGCTTTAGTGAGTTTTCCTATTTCTAAGCTGATATCTTATTTATTTGATCGATTGTTTTGTCACTCTTTATAAATTGTTATCTTATCTAAATTATCAATAAGAGTTCTGTCTACATAGAATCAAGTACAATAGACTATTAATTTGTATAATGGAGATTGAATCATGTACATAGATCATATGAGTTGTTAAATCAACCTGTTACAACCAAAAGTAGCCACTCGGAAGAATGAAGGATAATCTACTTCTACTTCTACTTCTTGAATTGAATAATGATAGGCAATAGTTCCAGTATTTAACCTAATATGATTACCTTTATAGATTATTCTTTCAACATAATCTCTTCTTAGTACCTTTATATAACAATGTTTGTTAGCCTAATAAAATACTCCTGATGGAATTTCCAGCTTCTCTAATGTTGACATTCGGTTGTTCCAGCTTCTCTAGAATCGTTGTCAAAGATGATCTGGATGTTGGTAGGAGGAGGTTACCAACGAGTCTATTTACGAGGTGGTCTTTTTGGGTCACTATTTTGATCCCATTATACTCGATTTCAATTTGATTTACTACCTTTATTAACTGTACTCGAATTTAATTTGGTTTACTTACTTTTATTTCAGATGATAACTATGACAGTATTGACTGCACCCACTCTACCAAAGTAGGAACTGAAAATTATGGTACATTAATGCTATCTTTTATGTTGTTTCTAACTCTAATATATATATATTGATTGATGTTACTTTTTATTGAAAGTTATTTACACATCATTCTCATTGTTTATGTTGTTATTCAACTCTACTGTATATTTCAAACTGTGTACCAAAACTGAATGATTTACATTACAAGTGTTTTATTTGATAAATGTACAGTATAGATGAATTTTGAATTAGATTAGAATTTGGAATTTGAATTAGATTAGAAGTTGAAATTCGGAAATAAGAGTTAGATATGGAATTCAAAACTCTGTACCACCTTGCATTAGATTAGAATTAGGAAGTAAGCTGTGTGTGAATATAAATTAGTTTATATAGTTGATACATGTACATGATACCAAATACATTCCATTGAACCAGTTATATAGTTGATTAGCAGAAAACATCATATGATTCCAACGCAAATGGTATTTAACATCAGGTTGCTTCGGTACATGGTTGTAACTTTAAAAAAATGTGCAAACTAGCTCAATAAAACAACGTAGACCAGAATATGCAACACTATGATGCTGTCAGGTAGAAAAAAGCAACTCAAATAGATATGGTGGTTTCCAAGAGTGGCTTCAACTCCTGCATTATGTGACATATAGAAATATTTGAATGCTAATTAGAAAAAATTATTACAAGACATGAAAAAATTAGCGATGAATTAGCAAGCCAGCGAAGTTTAATAGTTGTACCATACAAAGTTTGTAGTCAAATAATAGTGAAAATTTAACGTACATCTTTACCATAGTGTGAAAAGAGAACCTGATTTCTTCTATATTACTATACTCATATAATTTGCAGCTTTGTTATAGTCAATGATTTTTATTGTAACCTTAACCCATTATATGTATTTCCAACAATAAAACAAAGGAACAATTTTAAATGAAATGTTGACAAATTTTAGGTACTAAGTCATGTCGACACTTTTAAACTAACACGTCAGCCATAATTAATATGTTAGTTCACATTAACATGTCGCTTTTCGACTATAAATTGCATAAAAGAACAGTTTTAAACTAACATGTTGGTTTTAGGACATGTTAGTTTCAACTAACACGTCTATTTCAGGTTATATTAGTTAAAAGTGAAACATGTTAGCTCCTCTAGACTGTAAATTAAAGGAACCGTTTTAGACATGAAATGACATAGTTTTGCTGATATGTGATGTTACGGGTAATAATTCGTATGCATATGCATTTCATTTTTAAACTAACATGTTAATACTCATAAATTAGTACCCAAAACTTCACATGGTTTTCAAGTCCAAGTGCCTCATGTTATAATATAATGTTTCTACATCAATATGATTGTTCCTTGAACACTCATCATCAGAAATATTTGGCGTTATAGTGTATTCCCTGCTGATATTTTCACTTTGTTTAGGGAAAGATTGACCATCCATTTTGTAATCCAATAAGTACAATGATATTTGCTTTAATGAATTATCCGAAGAAAATCAATTGCCAATAATCCTTCATACGAACCAATCACATTTTCCCTAAACTTGAAACTGAAGCTTAACTAGACACCTAACTAGTGATCTCTACCGAAAAGTTATGTCTAAGTAATCAAGGACTAACTAATTTATCCATTATTATTTATTTGTGTCTGATGTTATACTTAAATTTAATTGGGATAATGTTGTGCATGTGTTCTGGAATATAATAGAAATTTTTTAGATTTCCTTATGAGTGGACTTATGGATTGGATTATATAAATAATAATATAGCTAGGTAGTTGCATAAATACTGTTTACTGCATCGACTTTTTAATTTGTTGTTTCTTTTACTTTTATTTTGAAGTATAATTCTCATGTTATCATTTTCATGTTAAATTCTGCTTATTTTTTAGTATTTCGACCATTCACATGCTATCATGGTGTACTAGATTGTAGAAAGATAGCATTGGCTATTTTATTTCACTTTTTCTTTTTTTCTTGCACTGATACAAAAACTTTAGATTTTGTATAGCGGTAAAGTGTGAAGAGTGTTTCCCTACTTTTTCTCTTATCAACAAAGCTACAGGCTTAGCTGTGAAACTCGCTGTGGGAAAAGAGCATCCTGTAAGCGCACACATCAGCTTTCATTTTTTTTATAAAAGACTTTTATTCACACCATGTTTTTAAAATGAACTGCGCCTAGACTAGTTGGAATTGGCAAAGCAGATGAGGTTACTAATTTAAATCACTATAGTCCCAGTATTTGCATATGTGTGAGTTTTCTTCACATTTGTAAACCATTAGCTTCACATTTGGTTAGCCTAAAAAATAGATTTTTAAAAATATGTAAAAAATATTATTTTCAAATAATTATAAAGAGAACAGTAATACAAAACTTTTGGATTTAGAAGCAAAAAATAAATAGCAACTAATGCAAGTTCTGACAAATGTAGTACGCGAACGGAAAAGTTTAATTTAGACAACAATTTTAGACCTATCTGCTTTACAAATATATCAACTTTATAGTGATAAATAAGGCTAAATTAATGGGAAGGTTAAAGCCTATCAATCACAGGAGCTTCTCCTCTGACGTTCTTCAAGTATAATGTGTAGTCAATGAAGTTTTGTGCATAAGAGTGCTTTCAAAATTGTACAGTCTAAAGTATTGGAACAAATATGATTTAAGTAAACTAAAGTAAATGAAGTAATGAAATATGATTCAAATTATTTAAGATGTTGAAATAAAGTTTCAGCGTACCTTTTGGTTGATATGGTATAGAAAAGGAGGGGCAGCAATACTCCAACCCGAACCGTGTCGAGATATTCATACCGATTTGATTTTAGTATCAGTGACGCTAAATTTGTGCATAATATATGTACTGTCTCTTTTACCAATTTTATCATTGATTTTAGTTTCACTTACGCTAAATTTTAGTATCCATTGTGGTTGCAAATTTCTTTTATTGTAGATTTAATTGTTTATGGTAAGTAGATGTTGATTATTGTTACTTTTTACACTTACATAAACATATACAATATGTGTCAACAAATTTACTGAAAGACAAAAATGAAAAGAAAAGAATAAAAGTAACAAACATAAACCATACTATTGCATACAAAAAGAAGAAGAGAGAGAATAAGAAAAAGAATGTATTGCACGTCATAGAATACCGGCTTCTGCAAATAGGAACACGTTACTAAAATTGTGTTTTGGCAAACAGATACTCCAGGATGTCTTTGCTGAAACGGGAGCAAGTAGCCTCAAAATAGAAGCTATAAAATTGGTCTTGGGTTGCTGGATTGTGATAAGCTATAAAAACAACGAGCATTGGGACAAAAATCGGTGCTTGGGCTCGGAAAAGCAGCTACAAAACAAACGAAAATTAGCAAAAGGCAGACAAAAACATGTGAAAAGTTGCAGCAAATTAGGTATTGGGACAGTAGCCGAATAGTACATTTTACAGGTTGAAACTTGGTGGAAATTGCTGGGAAAAAACAGTTGATGTATGGTAAGAAAGAGCTTTTTATACTAAGGTAATAGAATAAAACATTATGGTTATCCAAATTATATAAATCTTTATGTAATTTTTGGTTTGACATGCTACCGTTTGTGGTGATATCCATGGCCAGTTGGTTTTTCTTTTTGTATTATATAAATCATTTTTTGTGGGTCTAAAATTCCACCCACAAAAGACATCGTTTGGATATTTATGCAACCAAAAAGAATGGAATCGTGTTTGAGAATATATTACAGTATATACAATATATAATACAAACCCTGAATATGTTATAAATTGATATGTATCATGCTTCTCATTTATGTATGCAGTTGTAGCCTTTCTTTAAACCAAGAAAATACAGCATGTGGGTTGTATGCAGCAACATTTTCTGAAGATGTCAATATTCCACAGATACTTTTTTCTTCATAAACAATTCATAGTATTGTTGAAGGCATGAGATGATATAAAGTGTACGCTCCCCACTATATATATATATATATATATATATATATATATATATATATGGAAAAATTATGTACTAATAATGCAGATTAGTTAAAATATATGCAGAAATTGTTAAGGCATTATTGGATATGATGTAAACATGAACTCGAAGTAAAAAGGCCAAGTTTAACATGCACATGTAAGTTTCCATTAGTGTCTAAACTAAGTGATTTCATCGTAAATTTTATAGGAGTACATTTTATTGGCAAACTGGCATATTCATAAGTTACCTGAATAAAATAATGCATTCATGATCATGTTTTGCAATGAAATAAATTAAATATTAGGCAACGTGATAAAACGTTCTTTTAATGGCATATCATTTGAAAAAACATGTTCATTTATTTTTCTTCTTCAAAATATCCACAATTCACTGATTGGAAAACTTCAATTAAAATATATAGCCAGAAATACTTCTGAAATTATGAAAAACAACTAAAATATTAAGAATAAGGTTTTCCATTATAAAAAAAACAAATAAACTATGAGAAATTATCAAGTAGACATTTTTTGCGTGACTATAATGAATTCTAAGCTAAAATACAAGAAAATGCTAAACTCGGCTACGAATAAATAAGAAACTAAAATGACAAATTAAATCTGAAACCAAGTAAAATCAATTTAATTATGGTTTATAGCATCGATCAATATCTTAACCCTCCTGAAAGAACATTTTCAAACACCATCATTAATATGTAAACATCTAACAATTTCCTAACTAATTAATTGACTACTACGAAGAAAAATCATGTCAGTTTTTTTCGCCTACAAAATTACACTATATATACGTCAATTCCATGAATTTAATTCGTCAAAATTATTACATCTTTATAAACACCTAATAGTTCCATGGATGAATTCAAAAAACATAATAATTATTTAATACGAAATACAGACATGCAAAAACTATCTGTTTAATAATTAGTTATAATTATTCAAAACGAAAAACGGAAAAGAAAATTATAGCAAATTATCAAACAAATAGTTTTTGCATGACTGTAGTACTTAACTGAAATACAAATAAGAAATAAGCTAACATAAAAGGAAACCAAAACTAAAAAGAAATAAAGTTCACTTAATTATGATTAAATGCATTAATCAGTATCCTAATTAGCCCTCCTCAAACCACTTTCTTCAACACCTGCATGCATGCAGCGATTAGTAGTAGACATCAACTCAAAGAAATCAGGATACTCAGCAATATCATCCAAAACCCCATCACCAACCAGCGGAAAATTTTATGTAATTTTCAAGTTAATTCTAGTTAATCCTATTAAACTCAAAGTGGTATAAACATGAAGTCAATGGTGCTTCATCATCTTCGGAATCTTTTAAGCATGCTAGGAGTCTAAGTCATGTTGAGGTAAAATTTGTGAAAATACGGTAAAATTGATCATGAATGAAAAACCAGGTTGGAATGGAAGCTTTGTATATATTCCATAAGAAATATGAAAAAGTACATAACTATTTTAGAAAGTACAGTTAGTGATAAGTTTACATGATAAACATTTAGAGCATTTTCTCACAAAACTAGAACAAATCTAAGATAAATCAATCTGATGGTGAACATTGCTAAAGAGCTATCTAATTAAAATAACAAGCTTTTGCATATTATTTTGTACATAATAAAATCGAGTTTGTCATGTAAAATATCATAGGATGTGAAGTGTTGTTTCTCAGATGATACATTGCCTGATGGACATGATGTGAAAAAAGGTGACCTGATAAATTACCACCGTATTCTACAAGTAGAATGAAATATTCGTGCGTGAAGATGCCAAACTTTATTGTCCTGAAAGATGTTTAAATGACGAAGGGATTTTTGAACAACAAATCCCACTTAAATCCACTGCTTTCCAGGTAGTACAAATCAGTGATATACTACAGAATTATGAAGAAACTAATATCAAAAGGATATTAGTCAATTTTTCCTTCTTATTTTTAACTCAGAAAAATAGTTGTTATATGCCATAAGAGAATTATCCAGTTACTGATATTTGCATTTGGCGAGATTAATAATGTAAAGAAAATTACCAAGCTAGATCATGTATCTGCCTAGAAATGAGTTTGCTTATAGACAGATGAAAATATCATAAGCTACACTCCATTACTTTCTAAAATTCAAGCTGTGGGATGAAATGAAGCCTATCAATCATAAGGCTGCTATGATAACACTTCAAGTTGATGGTGGATTCTTCCTTTAACTTTATCTTTACAACTAATAAAGAGAATTCATTCAATAGACTTACTCGGTGTCTTTTTGAAATTTCAAATATACCCTTTTACATCTCATAAAAAAATAGTATTGGGGATATAGCCTATTATTTTCTAAGTACAACTGTTAGTCGACATGGAGAACTGCAGTGAGCATTGATGTGGAGATATAGCCTGTTATTTTCTAAGTACAACTGTTAATCACCATGGAGAACTACAGTATACTTTTATAAGCTGAAGTATCCGAGTGTTCTATATTGTCGGTAATTTAGGTGGGAGTTCATCGGTCATAGTTTCGTCCGATTCCAAGTTAGTATGAATAAGTTATTACAGTATGAATGAAAAAATAGTGGATTCTGCCTAGGCGGAGTTCAAATATACGGATGCGGCCTATTAATTTCTAGGTACAACCGTTAATCGCCATGGAGAACTGTGGTATACGTTCAATAAATGAAGTATTCGAG